>OZ010800.1:87866205-90846106 GCA_963932465.1 Maratus speciosus
ACTGGCATATGTAGTTTTAAAAAGTTTAATGTTATTTTGGGTTTGAAATTTAAATATAGATTACAGTTTTATTATTTTATTTCTCATAATTTTCTTGGATATATATACTACAGAGTTTAATTTCTAACAAAAAAAGTACTGGAGCCTTAATATTCTATGGTACCTGTACAAACAACTGTACCATTTCTCTCTACCCTCCCCCCACCACGCACCTGCCACTCCAGTCTGCATATTTACATTTCGTACGCTATTTGCAAAATTTAAAGCATTTTTTTTTCTTTACCAAAATAAAAATTTTAAATATATCTATCAGCATGTACTTAGCTGTCAACTATTCCACTTTTTAGTTATCACTCCTTTCGAATAGGCCTAATTTTGCTTTACCTAATTTAAGCTTTGCCTAATTTTAGTGTGTCCCTAATTGCAGAATTCTGCGATTAAAGGATAATGATTCGGTTGGGATATCGAAGGGATAAAGGATAATGATTCGGCGTAAGGATAATGATTCGGAAATAGTGTTAACACAAAAAGGGGATAGTTCGCAGCTATGCATTTTTATGAAAAGTGCATGAAATTTACAGAAATTTATATTTATATGCTGAAGAATGGAACAATATTTTTCAACTTCCTATAAAAGGTGCATTACTTAAACTTTAATCGATTCCTTCTGCATAACATTCTTTTGTGGTGATACCTTAAGAATCAGATTAAATTAAAAATTTGACACCGTTATCGGAAAGATTCGATCTTTTTTAGAAAAAGGGGAACCACTGTTCGATTGCTTTCAATCCAAATAACAGTGCATTGCAATTATATCGACTTCTAAATGAAGGTGACTTCGTATATGTGCACTGCACAGTCTTAGCATGGGCAACGTTCGTGATACAAAATAAATACAAAATTCACTAACGGGATTTTTATACTCGTACGCAATAGAAGACAAAAAAAACCCCAAACATTCAAAATATCAAGCTGATATCAAGCTCGCTGGCTAAAAACAGAAAATATTCTTTTCAGAATAGATATTTAAATAATAAAAAACAGACAATTAAAAAATTTCCTACTGTCACAAAAGAAAATTGAGCTGAAAGCAAATTCATTCTTCAGTCTAATGAGTGGACCCGTATCAACACGTCGCCGCCATCAATGCCAGATATAAATTTGAAAAAAATCACTAGAATAGAAAAACACGATTTCTGTTTTCCCTTCATTTTGATCAAAATAGCTTTAAAATTATTTGAAATAGAATATATTACGTAATTTTGAAAAAAAGAAAAGTTATTTTTTTCTATACATGAATAAATAAAATTTTGAATGTAAGACAGATTGAGCTTGAGTCAGTCCAAGCCCAAACACTATAATAAAAATTGAGTCCGTTTTATCTCAATCTCCTACGTTCGCGATTCATTACGTCACATAAGTGTTTTGATAAAAAAAAAAAAAAAAGAATGCAAAAGCTGAGAAAGAAAGGCAAGAGTAATTTAGACTTCGGTTTTTCGGAAGCGCTATTGCACTGGGCTCCGGAGCCCCGTATTTATGAGCTCCGGTGAATTCCGACCAATATTTAATATTTACTGAAACAGAGAAGTACCGGAGCTGGGCTCCGGCGTAAATTAACCCCTGTATATATATATATATATATATATATATTTGCCTGTCCTAACTTATGGAGCAGAAACATGGACGGTAACAAAACGGATGGTACAAAGATTACAAACAACACAGAGAAGTATGGAAAGATGTATGCTAGGTATAACTAGAAGAGACAGAAAAAGAATAACCTGGATGAGAAGTCAGACGAAAGTTTTTGACATCATTGAAAGAATTAAACGGCTAAAATGGAAATGGGCTGGGCACATCGCAAGAAGACAAGACAATAGATGGAGCACAAACACCCTACAGTGGTATCCCAGAGATGTAAAACGGCCAAGAAGACGACCTCAAGTAAGATGGAGTGATGAAATCAGAAAAGTAGCCGGTGTAAATTGGATGACTAAAGCACTAGACAGGAGACATTGGAAAAATCTGGGGGAGACCTACATCCAGCAGTGGATTGAAAACGGTTGATGATGAACATGATGATGATATATATACATAAGAAGATGGATTACAGTTAAATAAAGATTTAAATTTCTACAGATATATAGATGATACTTTATATGTTAAAACAAATAATAATAGAAACGAATGTGTTTTTGATTTCTTTTTCGAATTTACTGATTTAGAATATACATATAATAGTCATCAAAAAGTGAGCTGTTTAGACACTTTTTTAGAAATTTATAGAGAGGGTCTAGTTACAGGGGTACATGATAAAAGAAACATTTTTAGTTTTGATAGTTCGAAATTTTTGAATTTCAAAGTAATGTCCGCATATCTATTTTTAGGAAAATCTTTGTAAATGGATTAAATCGTACAGAGAGATTGTTCAAGTTCGGATGGATTGATTGGAGAAATGTTCGAATGTTATAGTATCACCAGTTCACAGGGTTATCCTCCGAGAATTATTAATGGTTTAACTTATGATTTTAACAAAAGTAAAAGTTATCGATTTGAGTTATATTCACTGTTCGACTCTAGATGTCTTTCGATTGCACATAATGGGAATTAATTGTTTGGTTTACAATACACCTCTTTTCTGTTTTTAAGCTTTTTTTTTTTTTTTTTTTTTTTTTTTGGCTAATTTTGGTTTTGAGAAGTGAGGGGAGACCTCATGCACATAAATCTAGATTAACACCGCAATGCTTGTCGTAAGCCAAGCCGCCTGTCTCCTTTTTTTGTTTAGTTGGCTTTATAAATTTTTCTGTTTGTTCATTTGTTAATGCTGTGCTTTTAGTTTAGTAATAGTTATTTGTTTGGTTTGTAATTATATTTTTTGGAATTTTCGGTTGTCTTTGTTTTTATAATATATATATATATATATTTATAGGATAAGCTGTGTATAAGGAATCCAACACCTTCCGTGGTTAGGGTCCCAAATTTTCTATATAGTTCTGTAGGGTCATGCAGCAATTCGGTGTTGCTCCACGTCCTTTAAAATGCAATATATTTTATACATTCATATTTAAAAGAATTCTTAGTTTTCGATTTGAAATGTAATTTTGTGATTATACCATAATATAATATGTGGTATTTAAATGTCTTTTCGTTGGCAGCCTTCTTGATATTTCCATGATCCAGCAAAACTCATAATATGTCAAATAAATACAATAGTTCTTACAAATGTACTGTAAAAAAAAAAAAAAAAAAAAAAAATCATGCGTTAAGCATAGATTATGAAACACTTTTAAACATTTCCTGGATGCTTTAAGAAAACTTCGTTATTTATTTATATAAGATACCTAAGTAAACATTTTAGAAAACGCATAAAACATTTGAAAAACTAATTTCAGCAGTTACCGTCCATAGCCAAACATACATTCCAATTCTTTTGAAAGGCCCTGTATTTGATCTGTAGTTTGATATATATAGTATATCATGGTAAATATTAGTTTAGCAAGAAAACACATAACAGGTTGAAATTTCTCTTTCAGCAATTTATACTAATAGATGGAAATATACTTGAATACTTTTGTACAGCCCTGTATTTTACGTTGTTGAAAAACATATAGTAAATCTCAGCGGCGTATACCAATTTCATATATATGAAATAGTTTAACATAATTAAAATACGCCGCAAAACAACTCCCCCCCCCCCCGACATCACTATGTAATGTAATTATTTTGTGTGGCCCTGAAAATGAATAATAGCTATTTTTTGCATCGCATATTCTACAGAATGCATATTTTTGTGCACTTCATAAATGCATATCAATTTTACTGTGTTTGACAGGGTGTAACTTCAGTAAAAATCATTTGAAACGATTTTTACCCATTGGCCATAACGTAACTTTTGACTGTCTCTGTAAATGAACTAAAGATGCTACAAACTTAATTTGAAATACGTATCATGCTAGTGTAAACGTCAGTAACATCCAATAATTTCAGGGCAATTCGAGTATATTTACGAGAATTACAGCGCAAAAAACGGACACACGGGCGGAAAAACTGAAGTCAGAAACACTTTTCAACTTTGTTGGAAAGTGTTAAAAAAGAGAGAGAGATAGCAAAAAAAAAAAAAAAAAACTTATATTTTAATCACTAAGCTGTCGCAGATAAAACGAAAATTGACATTAGATTCAGAATTATGTTTTATTTCAGTTTATGTTAATAAGATATTTTTACAGTACCATCTTTATACTAAAGGACATCGAACTTTGAAGTTTTCAATAAACTGAAAAAAGACAGAATTGCCAGCCCAATGATTATTATTTTTCTCTCTAGCAGTTTGGCGATTAAAATATGATATGTTCACTTCAATAGGTGTGTTCTGTTTTTTTGACTGACTGTACTTATAAAAAATATACAAATTGAGTTTTTTTTTTAACCCTGTATTTTATAATAAATGAACTTTTATATTTTCAGAGAAACAAGAGGAAACATCTAAAAAATAAAAGTTCTTTCATATTTTAAGTAGGGTATATTGTCCAATATATGCTGTGATATGTCACATGTTTCATCGTTTAAAGCACCTTTTAAACTCTGAGGTAAAAGAATTGGATTCACATGCTGGTGCAGTTCAGTCATATCTGAGCCAAGAAGTAAAACCTGTCAAAGAAATAAACATTTTATTTGTTAAATATAAAAATACAGATTTATTCTTTAGAAAATTACCGGAAAGTGACCAAAATAACACAGCGCACAGTGGGGTATTTCACAAATCTGGGCGGCCAAAATTATTTTTTTCTTTTAAACTAATTTAAACGTTTAAAGCAGTAAATAAATGCATTTTTTAAAATAGATATTCTTTAATAATTTAAAAATCATTGATGTTTTGCAACTTCATACTGATTTTTATTGATCATAATTAGTATTATAAAATAAATGATACTTATGAAAAACAGTATTATAAAATAAATGATAATTATGATAAATAGTATTATAAAATAAATGATAATTATGATAAATAGTGTTATAAAATAAATGATAATCATGATAAATAGTATTATAAAATAAATGATAATCATGATAAATAGTATTATAAAATAAATGATAATTATGATTAAAAATGGAATAATCTATTTAATAATTGAATAAATTATAAAAACAGATTATTTATGATAAGAACAATTAGTTTGTAAATCCCCAAGGTGGGATCTTTTAATCAGATGATAATTCAGAATCGTAATCTGTTTCTTCATAATCAGAATCCTCTGGATCACGAGCTTCAGAAGATTTCATAGGCATTTCACATTTCCAGAGTTTCTGTAAGGAACAATTTTGATTTTTTTCTTATCGTCGGTCTCATTCCAGTTAAAACTGGATCTGAACTCAAAAGCAATCTGTTGAGAACATCACGGTTACAAGAAATTCTTGAAAATTTACGCGATAGATTTTGGCGAAATAATCGAAAATGTTTGTTCCGTGCTTCGGCTGCTTCTTCAGACAACTAGCCTATTGGTAGTAAAGCTTTCTCTATCACAATGGGTTCATGGATTAATATTTTATGCACTGTGGGTGACATTGGATATCATTTATATAACTGGGCGTAGAGCTCTGCTGTTTTTTCTGTATATTCCTTAAATTTATCAAGGTGAATTTCCTGGCCACTGGATATGGTTTCAAGAATAACGTTAAATCGATATATTAAACTTTCATCAATGCCGGTAATTTCTGCTGCTAGAGATGGGTCAGTAAAGAATCTTCTGCTGGTATTTCCATCATTTGTATTACCATATCCAGGCTTAGGAATATCTACAAGTAAACCTAACTTTGTTTTGAAATTTTCTTGAATGCGCAATTTTGTTTCATTAACGAGAGCATTTTCGTCTTCTGCATTCAATCTCCACTTTTTTATCGGTAATTTGTAAGCTAAATGCAACAAATTTTCAAATAATCGAATCCTAGCATGCAAAATCGATAGTCCAAATTCTAATGTTTCTGGCTTCACATTTTTCTTTTTAGAGAGATCATTAAAATCTTTGGATGTCAGTCCACAAATGTAGCAACACATTGTCGATTTTGTACATGTGACTGCGTTACATATTTTTCCATCGACCATAGTAAGTATCATTTCATGTTTTACTAAAAATGTATTTTCCTCTAATGTAATTTTTGAGGGCTGTACAGATTTTAATGCATTTTTTATGTAATTAATCTCATCATTAATAATTTCTGTTGTTTCTTTTACAAATCTTATTCGCATGGGCCGGCAATAACGTGGTGATGAAGGCAATGGATTTTGCCAGATAGTCTTGTTGTTTATACTGCAAAGTAGCTGAATTGGAACAAACGAGCTCTGGAATATATGCGCATCGCAAGCGGAATGACTCTCAAATTTTTGTTTGTATTGTGCTTGTTGCCATCCATCGCAGCCCCATTTACATATAAGAATTAATGCATTTCTTTCATCTTCTTTTAAATTTTCCAAAACTTCTTTCAAATAAATGAATAATCGTGTCACTGTTAAATTAAGTAAATCTTGAATATTAATTTCAGCGCAAGTTTCAGTAATTTTAATAGAGTCTTTGTCTGGATAGTAATCAATTTTAGACCGTTGTACAGTGGTGGTCAGAATTATAAGAACAATTGAAAATTGCACAGAAAAAATTTATTTCTGAACTACATAAAGTGAAATTTATACATAAAATACTTTTTTATTCTAGAAATCATTGTAGAATGCAAAACATTGGAAAATGCAAAATATGAATGTTTTGCCATAATTAACAAAATATATCATTGTAAAAATTGGACAAAATTATAAGGGCAATAAATGTTTTTGCCTGAAACACACTAATAATTAATAATCTTCCCCTTCTGCTCAATCACATTTATCAGTATTGACGTCATGGAGTTTGACAATTCCTTAAGAACGTTCTTGAAAATTTTTGAACAGGCTTTTTCAATGGAGGACATAAGCTCTTCCTTGTTTTCATATTGTATACAATTTTTGTATACTTCGTGTGTCAGAATACCCCACAGATTTTCCATTAGATTCAGATCAGGTCTTCTGGTCCGCCAATGAAGTAGTTTCACGAAATTAGCAGCAAACCACGAATTTGAAATTTGAGAAACATGTACTGAGGCATTGTCCTGCTGGAAAAAATAGTCTCCACTCGTTATTAACTGTGCTTCTGGTAAAATATTATCGCCCAATGCATCAAAATAACTCTCGGAATTCATTCTACCCTGCACAAAAACTATTGGAGTAGTTACACGAGTTGCGAAACCTCACCAGACCATTACTGAGCCACCTTCAAATGCACGCTTTGAGAAAATTTCTTTTTATCTTTGGAGATCATACCAAAAGCAGCGAAAACCATCTGGTCCATCCAAATTAAACTTTTTCTCATCGGAAAGGGCAACATCATCCCACTTTTCTTCACATAGTAATGCATTTTTTGGCAAACTCCATCCTCAGTCTCTTATGAACTTTTGTAAGAGGCGGTCCTGACATATGTTACCATAGTGAACCTTTTTTTCTTTTTGTAAAACACGTCGAACAGTTCGAGCACTACATTCTAAGTTAATTTAATTCACGTTTTATTTCTGTTCACATTTGTTTTTTGGAGCAATCTCGCTTTATTATCATTCTTTTCTCCAGTATAGAAGCAGAAAATGGCCTTCCTTTATGACTTTTCCGTCCATATTTACCGGGATTTTTAAGATAATCGTAAATAACCGTTCTTGATCTATTGAACTTTGTCGCAATTTGGCGTACAAAAAGTCCTGAACTTTTAAATGCATCCACTTTCCCTTTCTCAAACTCCGAAATCTTTGTACCTAGCGGCATGACTGAAAAACAGAATATGACGATCCCAAACGCTTACTACGCATTTATATCGTCCGAGAGTTCCGTGTGCAGAGCAAAAAACATGCAAATTTTGCTTTTTAGAACGCACAAATACAATTGTTCTTATAATTTTGTCCATATCACATGGCTGTATAAATCCATAATACATTTTATGAATATGAATTTTCCACATATTTCCACAAAAACTTATAAAAATATTCTTCATTTTTCATTGGTTTCCCGCCATTAAATTTGCATAAGTTTCCGGCCAAATGTAGCCAAGATTTAGCGATTTTTGCCTTGTCCTTATAATTTTGACCACCACTGTAGAAGACTATAACAAGGGTATACGTTTTTTTAGCTCACAGGCTATCAAAGCCTGAGAGCTAATGTGCCCGCCCGTTCTGTATGTATGTATGTATGTATGTATGTATGTACGTACATACGTATGTACGTAACGCGATAACTCTTGATAGAAACATCCGATTTGCTTCAAAATTTTTTTCCTAGGTTGACTGTGATAAGGCGCTTCCCTGATTAGTTTTTGGAGTTCATTGGTTAAGGATAAAGGGGGAAAAACGGGGTTAGTCCACCCCCCTTAATTCAGATAAATGTGTTTTTCATGCAGAATGATTCGATTTGCTCCCAATTTGGTATACCGGTTTATTATGTTAAGGAACTTCCCTGATTAGTTTTGGGGGTTCATTGGTTAAGGATAAAGGGGGAAAAACGGGGTTAGTCCACCCCCCTTAATTCAGATAAATGTGTTTTTCATGCAGAATGATTCGATTTGCACCGAATTTGGTATACCGGTTTATTATGTTAAGGAACTTCCCTGATTAGTTTTGGGGGTTCATTGGTTATGGATAAAGGGGGGAAAACAGGGTCAGTCCACTCCCCCTTAATTCAGATAAATGTGTTTTTCATGCAGAATGATTCGATTTGCTCCGAATTTGGTATACCGGTTTATTATGTTAAGGAACTTCCCTGATTAGTTTTGGGGTTCATTGGTTAAGGGTAAAGGGGGAAAAGGGAGGTTAACCCGCCCCTCTTAATTTAGATAAATGGGTTTTTCTTGCAGAATGATTCGATTTGCTCCGAAGTTGGTAGACCGGTTTATTATGTTAAGGAGCTTCCCTGATTCATTTTGGCGATTAATTGGTTAAGGATAAAGGGGGGTTAGTCCACCCCCTTAATTTAGATAAATGTTTTTTTTTTTTTGCAAGGTTATTCGATTTGCTCCAAGTTTGGTATACCGGTTTATTATGATAAGGAGCTTCCCTGATTAGATTTGGAGGTTCACTGGTTAAGTATAAAGGGGGAAACGGGGGCTAATTCCCCTTCACTTATTTTTTTGAGGGGCATTATTCTTTAAAATAAGAGTATAATATACAATTAGTGTGAATAGTCTGTGAGCTCAATGCCATCAGTTTAGCTGGGCACTTTTCTTTTTTATTTGATATCGTCTTATAATTTCGTATTGATTCCTTGAAAGGTTAGCTTCGACGAATAATAATAACGCTTGTAAAGGCGATATTTGTGTTTTCTTTTCCGTCTGCTGAGTTCTTAAATATGCTTTTTTATATTTTGTTGCTCGCATTGCTGAACATGTTAATTCCGATAGAACATGGGCAGCATCTCTCTTCCCTGAGGTTTCTAACTTTATCTGAGCTGCATGTGTAAGTACTTCCACATTAGTCGAGCTCTTCAAACTTTCAGACTTTCTCCGCTTTGACCTGACACTTGAATCAGTGAAAGCTTTTGCTGGCCTTCCTGGTCGATTTACTTTTTTTGAAATTTCTACTGTACCTTCAAGCCATTCCGTATTATTTTTCACAAATTTATCTAACATATAATGGGCTTCGATCCATTTGCTCTTGAACTGAGATTTAAATTAGGAGAAATTGTGCTTGAGGTTTTTAATTTCATCATCGTCAAAATTATCGCTATTAAGAAGGTAATTTTCAAGGAAATTTAATCTATGATTAATGTTTGGCAAATTCTGCTGTTGCATAATGTTTAAAAATTCTTTTCGAGTCATTACTCTGACATTCGAAGGCCTTAAATAAAAATAAATACAAAATATGAACAAAAAAGAATGCATAATAGTTATATGCAATTTAGATAGATAACATCATTTTATCCCTTATTTTTTTAAAAAAAATCTCGCAATCTTTCACTAACTTTTAACAAAAACATATGGAAAATTGCCTCGACTTATTTTTTAGGTAAACAAATGTTAATAACGAGCAATAAATTATTTCAATTTTGTGAAAAGTGCTTAACAAAAGATAAAAGGGAATGAATACATTATTTTAAAGCAATTTTTTTTAATTATATAAATTTAATTTCAATCAGAATGACTGAAAAATAAACAAATGTGATCACTTTCTAATGAATCATAACAATTTTTTTAATATTAAAATTTATATGATAAATATCAGTTAAAAATCAATATATAGTAATTTTGTATGCTTACTCAGAATTTTGGAAGAGCATATTTATATCGCCTTCATTTTAAAAAGGGGACGAAGGTGGAACTACTTTAAACGAAAACACAAATAGAAGGGTGTATATTTATTGGTACAATAAGTAACTTTGCTTGGAAATGTTTGGAAATATAACTAAACCCTTCGTGAATTGGGGAACAAGGGAAAAAATAATCGAAAAATATACGTTATTTTAAATTAATTTTGTAAATACTAAAACTATTTCTTTCTCAATCCAAAGTTAATGATAATAATGATACATACATGCCTCGTCACTATCCATAACGATTAGATTTTAAATACTTCCAAAACTAAAGTTATTCACATTCAAATATAGGAAGTCACAATGAAGAACGATTTGACACTCATACACTTAACGCAACACTCCAGTTTCAACTGATAACAGGAGGTCATTGTTCTCTTAAAGGAGATAAAAATCGCATCACGTGATTCCCCAATGATTCAGTTTCAACTTATATCCATCCGTTCGATCCTGCGCTGTACTTTATGAAATCGACTTTTGGCCGGCCAGATTCTTCAAATACCCCACAGTGCAGCGCAGCGTAGTGAGAATAAAAAAATTAGTTTCAATAATTAAAAATGACATTGCAGTTTTATGTGTGACATTATAACGCAAAACCTGTAATTTGTCTGACTGATGCAAACCGGTATTAGACACTAAGTGGAGACAGAAACTTTTACTTTGGGGAGAAATTGTAATATTTCTTTTTTAGTGTCCGCATAATTTCCCGTTGAATCTGGCCTGATAGGTCTCCATAATTTATTCCCCAGATTTTCATGTATATTTTATTCTAAGGGATGGTTGTATGAGAATAATCCCTACACACGGCAAGAGTTGGAGACAGCATAACTAATAGATAGATGCTAACAGATAACTGCAGAACTCTCCTATCATGTGTATGTTCTGACATACATTCAAGTCACAGGAAAATATTTTCAGCATCTCCTTAGAAAAAGCTGCACTGTCATAAGCACAACTTGAATTTTTTCTTTAACATTTTATTGCACAGTTTCGTTTCGAATACACCATGTATCACATAACATGTCAAAATGAATAAATAAATAAATACAGATACACCCATCTTGTGTTTATTGCTAACTGTACATTAGCTGCTAATTTATTTGAAAATATTCAACAATGTTTGAGCTTCGTCTCAACATAAAAACCACCCGGATTGTAACAATTGTCATGGCGTGGGAAAGTTTATGTAGTCCAGTGTCATAGAAGTCTGCAGCCTGGGAATGGGGCCAAATTGTCACCTCACATCTCATCACCCGTAACAGTCCTATTGAGATATTGAGGTACTTGTTGCCTTCTTCGTGCTATTACTGCAGAAAAGTCACTACTGCTCTCATGCGTTTGGTTTTGTGTCCGGCTGTAAAGTTCTTCGGCACCCACACCTGGCGCACAGTTTCCGAAACAACACGTGTTTCCTGAGGATTTGATGTATCGCCGATCTTTTCTGCCTTTTTTTACTGCGATACAACGATGAGGGCAATGAGGATCATTACGGGTGATGAGATGTGGGTTGACAGCTGTGACAAGCTGGCTTCATTCCCAAGCGGCAGGCTTCTATGACACTTTACTACAAAAGCGTGTCCCACGCTATGACAAGTGTTACAGTTCCGGTGGTTCTTTATATTGAGAAGAACCTGAAACCTTCCTGTATCTTTTGCAATAATTCTTTTCAGGTGCTGTTCCAAATATTTTGTTTGTTTTTACGGGCTGTGGAGGTAGGACTTTCTAGATGACCTTCATATTTCTAGATAATCTCCAGCTGAAACTGACATATTGTGATACATTAGTAGCTTGGTGACAAATTATGAAGTCTTTAGCTACAGTAGTGATCAAATATAAGGTACATTTTTAGAAAAATATCTTTCTAAAGTTTCATAATTCATAATGGCGCTTAATTTTCCAATAAAGCCATAAAATCGTATATGAATAGAAATAGAATTTAATACAGAATACGATGCAATAATCGCCGTAAGAATATGTTTCAAAAACTATTAAGAAGAAAACTGAATTATATAGAAAAAATTAGTTAGACAAAAATTTGTCCCATTCCAGTTAATCCTTATTTGAGTGAACTACAGTGTTAAAGGAGCCTTGAAACGCTTTCCCATGAAATGCACCAAAATCTTTAGTTTTGTGATAAATTTTAATATGCAACCAATATATAGTTATTGTTTCTGTTAATTAGTTTTAATTGCAGAGTTTATTTGGACAAACAAGTTTCTTCAGTTGTCTCCATGGTAATTCTATTAATTTAATTTTATCTGGCAATCCCAGTTGTAGCATGTTATTATCTTGAAACATCTTTTTGAATGTACCAGCAACATGTCGTACAACTGAGTTTGTGTTGAAATGGAAATGCTTCCTTATACTGGAAAAAAAATCAGTGAAGGAAGCCTACAACTGGGGTTTAAGTAACTCATTCATGTATTTTTTGACATTTATATTCACAGATATTAATCCGTTATTTCTCAATCTTATTCAACACAAAAACATAATTCTAACTGCGTGTTTCACGAAAGATGTCATGCAATCAGAATGTAAACCTTTTCCGGTTGCTCTACTTGCTTATATCATGCCATGACTATCAAACATGGAAAATTTTGACTCATCATTACAAATACATATAGTTTTACTATTTTCCTGTGTAGTTATTACGCATTTAGTCATTTTAATCTTTTCAACATTTGGCTGGTTAACAAAAATGTTTTTTTTTTTCCGTAGAAATTTAGCATTTAGACCATATTACTGCAGCCTGCACCGAGCTGTACTTTGCTTCATAGCCACTATAATGAAAGTTTCGGATTGTAGAATATTAAAATTTGAAGGTTGCATTAATATGAATAGCCGTGAAAAAATCGTACCATATTCGATGACTTTAAAAAGTAGTTTATTAGTTTATTTAAGATATAAGATAAGCCGAGTTGAATGAAGCCTACAATTTTGGTTTAAGTGTATGTATGTTTTGACATGTATGTATGTTTGTCCATTCATGTATGTTTTGACATTTATATTCTCAGATATTAATCCCTTATTTCTCAATCTTATTCAACTATAATACTAACTGGGTGTTTCACGAACGATGTCATACAATCACAAAGCAAGCCTTTCTCGATTGCTCTACTGGCTTATATCATGCCATGACTATCATTACAAATACATCATGATTACAAATACATGTAGCTTTGTTATTTTCCTGTGAAGTTATTACGCATTTAGCCATTTTAATCTTTTAAACCTTTGATTGGTTAATAAAAATGTTTTTTTTTTTTTTTTTTTTTCGTAGAAATATAGCATTTAGACCAAATTACTGCAGCCTGTACTGAACTGTACTTTGCTCCATAGCCACTATAATAAAAGTTTCGGATTGTAGAATATTAAGATTTGAAGGTTGCATTAATATGAATAGCCGTGAAAAAATCGTACCATGTTCGATGACTTTAAAAAGTAGTTTAAGATAAAAGATAAGCCGATGTGAGGGGGCCAGGAAGAGGCAGTCTATACAGAACCATAGATTAACATACAAGATCGGACACTCCCATACAGCGTAATGGTAATGCGATTGCGATCGTAGCGCATTTAGTGACAATGGAGAAGAAACTCCCCATCCTTGTAATATTTTTATTCTTGAGTATCTACGTTATTGTAATCTTTTTTTTTTTTTTTTTTTTTTTTTTTTTTAATGTTGCATGTTTACGTTTTCAATAGAATCTTACACTGCTAATATCTATCCTATATCCATGCACGGATATATGCTTTTTTTTTACACATGAGTGAACGATTTAAGTGCAACGAAAAACAAGGTAAAAATTTCGTCTTGAATGCTATATATCAAAAGGAATGGTGTAATATAAATATTGTACTTTACAAGTCCCAGAAAATTTCATAATTATTCCCCTTTGGAATTTTTATAGCCGATGTTTTATTAATTTATGAAGTTTAACGTATTAAACAATCGTTACACTAATCTTTTTAAATTTTCGCATTTTCACTTTCTTACAGACAAAATAAAAATATTGTTTTCAATATAAATAACGTACAATTAATTCAATAATATTTGTAATATTAACATGTAAGAAATAATAATAAAATTACAGATAAGGAAAAATTCCTTTCGACAAATTTTTAGAATTATATAAATCTAAAAGTTAAAACTAAATAGAAGTACTGAGATTACACTCAATAAAATTTTGTTCGATATGAATAAATTGACACAATACCTGAATTTGATTTTTTACAATTAAATCTCATAAACTTACAAATTTACATTTTTAACAGAATTTTCTAGGGTTTTTCTTTTATATTATTACTCTAATTATTATTTTGTAAGTTAAAAGTGAACGATACCAGGTACGATAACAAAAAAGCAGCTAAATAAATAAATAAATACATCGTCTGCCTCTCTCAGTGCCTCTGCTTCTTTTTAGGAAAGAATAGATATTCAAAAGATAGAACGTAAGCAGATTTCATCAACATAGGTAAATTTCGGAGGCTTGCTAATTCTTAAACCTTGTCGCTAGTGACGCTAGTACTGTTGCCATTACAGATTTTGCCCTATATGTCCTATCTTGTATGTTAATATATGTACAGAACGAGGAACAGCAGAGAGAGTGTTAGTGCGAATGACAACTCCTACAACTTTCAACGACTACAATATCGCCAATAAATTCGCCGAAGGTTTGCCGCTTGCACACAACCTCCTCTGAAAGAAACATTGTATGCAGGGTCAAGATTGATTCTTATATCACCATAACTTTGAATTTATAAAAGTAGAGAAATAACTTTTAAATCGTCACGCCTTTATCTATATTAATTGGGGTTCACGACAATGTACCAGAATTTTTAGACTGGCACACAGAACGCCATAGATGGAAATCATTATATTTCTGGAGAGGTCAGGAATAAAATACATGAGAGCGAAACTGTGTGTCGCACCATTGCTTTTAGCAGAGCAGAGCAGAAAGAACATAAGTAAGTAAATCTTACATCGATCGAAAATGAAACAATAGGCGGTTCGTGTGGAAGGATTATCAAATAAGGATATGGGATGATTTTGACAGTTAAAACACAGAAACAAATTAAGGTACATTATTGCATCTTACTTTTTTTTTTGTTGTTGTTCAAAGATAGATTGGCAACTGGAAAAGGGAAGATGTACAGTACATATTAAAAGACCACACACAGGGAAAGTATATAAAGTAAAAAATTATTACAAGAGTATAATGCGAAAAATTACATGCTTTTGAATAAAACGTACGGGTTAAATTAAATGAGAAGGGACTTTTTTAAGATGGCAAATAGAAGGAAGGGGAAATTATACTAACATATGATTCCGATATCATAGCCACATTGCTGCGCGCAATTTCATTTCTTATACATTGAGAAATATTTTTTTGTCACCTAAACACGGGTTCTATACAGTTCTGTCATTAGTTGCTGTCACGTACCTTTTCCTGTCTTATTAGTCTTGTATTGTGAGACCTAGAAATCGCGTGGTTAGATTTCTTCAAGTATTTCTTCAAATATGTTCAAAACTGTAGCTTCTTCACTTAACAATGCTATCATACAGCTATTTATAAGTAACAAATCAACTCTTTAGGACGTTTTCTTAATTTTCTTATGCTTCACTAGCTCAATAATTATGAAGACGCATAGAATCTTACAAACTTGATACCAATCATAAAGCACCAGGGTCGAAACTAGGAGAGTGCAGAGGGGGCATTTGCTCTAGGTGCCAGTATAAAAGGCGAAGGGAGGCGCCAAATGACGATTTTGTTTGTCGTTTCATACACAAATGTATACGTATATATGAAATAGAAAGAAAATCGCAAGCTAATGTTAAATCTATGGGAGCGTTCTTTTCAAATCTGTGAAAGTGTAAGTAACTTTATAAAAAGTAAAAAAAAAAGTCTGCGGTCAAAATCAAAAACTAACACTAAGCCGGTTAGAATTCAATCTCAGCTATTCTAAGCAAGACACTAAATCAATTAAAATTATTAATTTGCAAGTGAAAAAAAAAAAAAAAAAAAAAAAAAAAAAAAAGAAGCTCCCATCTAGAAATCAAGTTTCTTCGGGTGACTTGTGTAGGCTCTTAACTTTCAAGCTAATGTTAATCCTACGGAGCTTTCTTTACATATTTCTCTCTAGCATTTTAATTATTATTAAATGATTTTAATTTTTTATGTATTTGTGTTTCTTTTTTTGCTTAGGGTACCGGCGGTCGATAACTTTTATTATGCGTGAAGCGGGGGGCAAAATCCATGTTTGCCCCGGGCAAAAACAGGCTAGTTTCGGCCCTGTAAAGGCCGAATAAACAAAAAATCTGTTTTTCTTTTCAAACATTGGCAAAATTTAACTGAAAGAAAAGTACTTTGCATCAACCAAACAAAGTATTATTACATTTTTCTTATTATTTGGTTAAATATTTCGATAAAATAATTCTAACGGAATTAACAATATTATATAATATGCTTGAATAAATGACCTATACAGTAGTATATAGCTTTTATAGTATTACAAAGACAAACATAGTGTTACGAGTTATCAAATTTCACAAAAGCATTTTTCTCAAAAGTTTTCCAAAATTTTGGCCACTAGTTCAGATTAAACAAATTATAAATAAATTAATTCATAATTACCCTTTCAGCTATTTTCCTTTGTATTAGAGGTCTCACCATGTTGTATAAGATTCGTACAAATCGATTAGTATTTAACAAAATCAACTTTTTTATTCTCCAAGGGTAGCCACTCTGAAAAAGAAAAATTAATTTTTACAAGGACGCATTACATTTCGAAAATACCAAAAATGCTTAGTTTTTTTTTTTAAATCTTGCAATACATTAACTATAATATTTTTAAAAATATTTTTCTATTTTTATAAGTTACTAGTTGTGGGGCAACCCGATGTGTAGCTTCTGAATTGCGTGAGATCAATCGATTCTTTTGGGAAAAATAAAATGTAAACCTTCTTGTAAATTTAGTTAGCAATTACAGTATTAATTTTATTAAACACAATATTTCAAATAATAAATAATATTTGCAATTTAATATAAAAGCTTCTCCAACATATTCTATAACTTTATTTGCCAAAAGATTTTCGTTCTTCCAAGATTGGGCTTCTGACTTCCGAACAAATAGAAATGACGCCATTTGGGTGAACTCATACAAAAAGGACTTTATTTTGGCAAATTTATTCAAAAGCATTTATGAATTAAAATAAATGTTTAGAGAAATATAATTTTTTCTCTCTAAAAAAATTATGTTAAACTATGTTATCTATGTTTTTAACGTCCTGTAAAAAGTTTTAATTGCCATCTTAAGTAAATAGTTTAAAATCTATTTTTCTACTTTAAATTAAATTAAAAAAGCTGCGATGGATTTTTTTTCCGTTACGGTAATTGAATTTATCCCAATATTCCAGCTGACAGACGATTTTTCGCTTTTTAAAATGAACTGATTCTTGAATCTTCAATACGTGAAAATAAGTTTCACACATTCAAGCTTCAGTATTTCTCAGTATTTCTTTAAATTTTCGTGAAAAATATAATTTAATCGCAATACCGTCAACCGGGGCGACTTTGGTACTTCCCCCATCCTCCCCAAAAAAGATTTATTCTTCGTATTGAACAAACAATACAAGATAATTCGGAGTTTTTGCCCTGTAAAAAAGTTTCATACCCTACTGTAGGGTATTTGAATAGTTTGGGGGTAATTTAAATTTTTTAGTGGCAACACTGGATGTGTTTGTAAGCAACTGTTTTCGTGTGTAAATTTTAACTCTTCAAACTTTCCATGGTGAAACAATCTGGATAAGAGCTACAAATAAGGTAAGTGTCAAAATATTATCTTTAGTACCTGTAAGCCATGTGTGATCATAGTTTTGCCTTTAACTTTTCATTTTTACAAAAAATTTTACGTTTTCATAAAGCTAACATGAAAACTAGTATTTCGAGGCCAGGCCTTTTTTGGTCCGAAAATATCCCCAATTACTTAGAAATGCCTTTTATACACCCAAATCTGTTAAAACATGTTTAAAGTAATTTTTTTTTCAAATGTTACATTAATTGTTTTTGTTCCAGTTGCTGAGGATAACATGACGAAAACTGTTTCTCGTTTCTTTAATAATAACAATTGGTTTATTGTGTTTGAATGTAAAAAGAAAAAAAACATTTGTTTATCTAGTTTGCACTGTTAATTTATTAGTAAATCCTATTGCAAGAGGATTTCAATAAAAATATGTTCATTTACATATGAAATGTTTTCATTTTATATGAAATTAAGTGAATGGACCAAAAAAGCCCCCAGCAGCGGCTACTTTGATCCAAAACTTTAAAAATAGTTATAGAATAAAAAAATAATAAATTTCCTCTTTAAAACCATACAGTTTGCTTCATTGTTTCATGTTAATTGTTTACAACTCCATTTCGACGTTGAAAAATCATATACAATATTTTTTAATAATGGAAATGTGAGTAAAACCAGGAAAAGGTGACCCAAAGTAGCCCCCGTTGACAATATTATTTTTGCGATGTATTTAAATAAAAGTTAATTTCAATTTGAAAATTATGTTAAACAAAGAAATTTATTAATCCCTATTTTTTTTTCTTTTCTATCTTTTATCCATAAAAATGAAGCTATTTAGTTGCCATAGCCACTGAAATGTCACTAAAAATTCCGAAAAATTTAATCTCAATATAATTCAAATTTTAAAATTCAAAGAACAGTTTTGACATCATCGGATCCATGCGGATAACTGGCGTTAAGTTGGTCGCCCAATGTTCCATATTCTAGGAAGATTAGCTGTGAAATCCATACGAATAGCCACTTTTTAACAGAAATAGATTGGTGAAGTTTTCATTTCGTTATGAAAAATTGGGCAGAGATAAATAAATCTGAGCCATAACAAATCACTCAATCCAGTTTCCAAAGAACTAGAATTTGAAAGTAGTTTTGTTTTCCTTATATGACGGTGTAAAGATTGAAAATGTGCAATGATGAGAAAGTAAAAAAATTGCACTAGCAAAAACTGCAAAACCGAAATTTCATCGTCAAGTGTTGCCATTCGCAAAATGATGTCAGCGTTGCCATTCGCAAAATGACGTCAGCGTTGCGCACGGACATGTTTGTCCTTTATAATATAGATATTTAGGAAACACTTCCCATATTCTAACGAGCAGTTAAAAAAATAAATATAAAACAATAAACATCCCATTCCTGTGCTATTAAACCGTCTCTAATTGTACTTTAAATTGTATAAATTTTAAGATTTTTGTAATAAACCTGTTCATTAGTGTTGATATCATTGTTGCAAATATTACTGGATGTAATAATTTGATTGATAAATGTATTAATAATTTTTTAAATGTATATTAGAGAACCAATGAGGTAAACTTATTGCAAAAAAAGTAAGAATGTTTCTTTTATCATAAAGATCTATATTAATGCGATTATTAGGATTACAAAGAAAAATATCAAGAAAATCTGCTCTGTTATCATTGGTATTGACCTTATTTAATTTTTATAAACTTGTAAATTTTATTAGACTTAGTATAAAAATCAAAATTATAAATCAAAATGCCATCAATTTATCTATAAATATGCAAATTTTTGTTGTATTTAACAGTATAATTATATTCATAATAGTAACGAAACAAATTTAAGTAAACTTAAGTATTTGGTACCCATTCCAATGCCACATAACTGATTAAGGGGGTCCGGGACACAAAAATCTTCAAATTCTCAATTTTTTTTTATTAGATTAAAAATTTCTCTGCCGTTTTCTGTTTAAAATGATGTTTAAACCATGTTTCTATCTTAATTAGAACAGGAAATATTAATTTTTCCGCTTTGGTTTGTTTTCAAAATCTGCCTTTCAAGCTATGGTTGTCAAGGAAACGAGTTCTTGTGAAATTCCGTTTTTCTTCATGATAGGTTTTTTTACCATTTCTCATATGTAAATTCTTAATACTCGAGAACCGTTAAAGATACAGAGTTGAAACTCGGAACATATCTTTTTCAATTATTTTACTTTACTTTTGAGCCAGCATATTTGAAAAAAAATATTTACTTTTGAAAATATGATTTTTTTTTTAAAAAGTTGCACCACTTTTTTTGTAATTTTTTCATTAAATATTTTTAATTTTTAAAAAATTAATATTTTTTTAAAATGCTGCCTCTAAATTAAAAAATATATATTTCTGTTTATTTAAATGAAAAACAATTTAAATTCTACAAATAATATTTCGAGTTATAACGATTTTAATTTATACCACTTATTTCATAAATTTTAAATTAAAAATTTTTTTTAAAGCTATGAGAAGTTTTATCATTTGATTTTGTTTACAAATGATGTGGTTAACCATCACAAAAAAATTCAAAATTTTAACTCAATAAATAAATTTTTTTTGAAAATGTGTCCCGGACCCCCCTAAAAACGCTATTTCTACAAGTGACATGATTATTAAAAAAACAAAAGTGATATAAACTTAGGAAAAAATATCTATTGATGTTTAGCTCTTCATTAATATAAAAAATCTTTTCCAAACCATCCTACAATGAATCTATACAAGGCTGCCACACGCGACTATTTTTTAGTTCTATTCGCACCACTTTTTTCAAAACAAACATTTTTTACATACGTTTTGACACTATTTGAAAAAGATATATACTACAAAATATATTTCTTTAAAACTGTGGTGCGAACAGAATATAAAAATAGTCGCCTGTGGCAGCCCTTTGTCTATAGTAGGGGTGCACAACATTTTTAAGACAAGGCCACTTACAAAAATGTTTGGGTTGTCGAAGGCCACATCAGTAACACAGAGAGAATTATATCGGGGAGGTGTGTGTGTGTGTGGGGGGGGGGGGGGTAAGAACTCTAAATTCTTGATGAATAATTATTTTTTGTATCTAACAAAAATAAACAAACAGAAATAAATAATTGTATGCAGAAAAGCAAGGCTCCTTCACATCTGTATGAATAAACATACAACACTTTATGAAGACTAACTGTTCCTTCTTGATAAATGGAAACTGGAAGAAAAAAATTACACAATTTCTAAAAAATTCAACGTTATTGAAAATTATTTTAAAAATAATAATTTAAAATAAAAGAAAACTTCTTTTTGAAATAACAAAGCATGATGGACTAATTATGCTTTTTTTTTCTGTGCCAGATTAATAAACCTCGTTTTTTTTTCTTTTTGTCAATCAAGCGCGAAATTCGCGATTTTTTATTAACGGCTGATTAACAAATTTCGGGGTCATTTTCTATTGCCAAATGGCAAAATTTGCAATCTTTTCAAACAATCAATTTACTTGCGATAAACTGACGAAATTCGCTATTTTTGTTAGCGATATAGTTTCAAAATTCGCGATTTTTTTTTTCCACATCGGATCAACGAACTTTGCAATTTTTTTTTCCGCTCCTGATCGAATTATTTCGCGACATTTGTGTTTTGCGATTTCATGAGAGATTGGCGAATTTTTCGATATTTTCTTTATCGGATTATTCCGTTTTTTTCCAACGACCAATTGACGAAACATAGGATTTTTTCGCTGATATACATTAATGTAATTCGCGATTTTTTTTCCCGTGAAAAATTAACGAATCTCGCGATATCTTTTACGAGCAGGATCGATGAAATTTACGATTTTTTCCTGCGAACAATGGATTTTTTTTCTATTTCATAATATTTTTTGCAACCGACACACAAAATTTGTAATTTTTGTAAATATTTTTTTGTAATTTATAACTTTTGACAAAATTCACGATTTTTTTTCCACGAGCGATTGACAAATTTTGAGACATTTTTGCGACCGATTGACAAAATTTGTAATTTTTTCCGTCAATTGTCGAAATTCGATTTTTTTACCGCGACAGATTGACAAAATTCGCAAATTTTTCTCGCGATAAATTGACGAAACCCGTGATTTTTTCGAAGCCGACGAACGAAATTTGGAATTTTTCGTACCTCATCGACAACATTCGCGATTTTTCTGTGCCCGATTAACTAAATTCGCGATTTTTAATTGACTCTTGAGAAATTTGTAATTTTTCCCGCGGCGAATTGACGAAATTTCTGATTTTTTTTTTTTTTTTTTGCGATAAACTGACGAAACTCACGCTTTTTCCTCATTCGATCAAGCAAATTTGCAATTTTACCGCACCTCATAGTAAAAATTCGCGATTTTTAACCGACTCTGACGAAATTTGTAAATTTTTACGCGAAATTTTTAATTTTTAACGAGAAAAATTGATGAAATTCGAGATTTTTTTCTCGCGACAAACTGACGAAACTTATGATTTTTCCGCCGCCGATCAACAAAATTTGAAATTTTTCCTTACCTCAGCGACAAAATTCGCTACTTTTCTGTGTCCGATTAACGAAATTCGAGATTTTTCCTCACCGAATCGATAAAATTCGCGATTTTTCCACATCCGATCACTGAAATTCGCGATTTTTTCGGCGCCCTATCAACGAAATTCCCAATTCTTAACTGACTGTGAAGAAATTTGCAATTTTTTCCGCGGCAAATTGTCGAAATTCGCGATTTTTTCTTACGGTAAACTCACAAAACTCGCAATTTTCCGCAGCCGATCAACGAAATTTGAGATTTTACTGCGCCTGATCGATAAAATTCGAGATTTTTCCAAACCCGATCAACAAAATTTGCGATTCTTAACATAATCTGACGAAGTATGCAATTTTTCCCAGCGGCAAATTGCCGAAAATTGAGATTTTATTCCTGTGACATATGGACAAAAATTGCGATTTTTTCCCAGTTACAGATTGATGAAATTCGCGGGCCACAGGTTGTGCATCCCTAGTCTATAGGAATGCACGTCAAGCGCCACATCAGTCACCTGGTGACTGACACTGAACTTTCCGTTTTCCTTCAGTCATCGGTGAATGGAGTTCACCGATGACTGGTAACTTATACCTGACTTATACCTGACTTATACCTGACGGTGTAAAATATGATATAAAACTTAAAAAATATATATTGTTTTAAGTAATTACTGAAAATGTATTTAAAATTTATTTACGTTTTACTTATTACAGGATTATACTTTCTTAAAAATTACTTTAAACATTGTAAATTTTTCAGCTGTCAGCTTCAGTCACCGTGGCATTTAATGTGTTAAACAGATTTTGAAAATTAAATACGTGTATAAAAAGAGAAGTGAAATACATCAATATTTACATATATATTTACGATATCTTCTCTTGCAAATGTCATCAAAATGTATGTAAAAAAAGCTTATTTTGAAAAAAGGTGGGGCGAATAGAATTAAAAAATAATCGCCTGTAATTAGATTCATTGTATTATGTTTTGAAAATTGGTCAATGCCAATTATAAAAATGCAGATTTTCCTGATATTTTTCTTTGTATTTAAATAATAGCATTAAGACATTTAGATCTTTATGAAAAAAAAAAAAAAAAACAGTTTTGACCTTTTTTTACAGTAAGTTTACCTCGTTCGTTCTCTAATTTACAAAAAAATTCAATTCCTACTATTAATTCAAACTCTCCCTATATTATATATATATTATTCAAATTTTCAATCGTTAATAAAATACTTATTATTCATCCTATCAATTTGACATAAATTTTTTAAAACTTGTATTGGATGACAATTGATGTTAATACAGATTTTTCAAATATTAATTCATTAATTAAATTTTAATTAACTAGGGTTCTCAGCCCCCTACGAGCTACGCTCGCCAACCCCCCCCCCCCCCCCATTCAGGCACACCAAAATCCAAAAATCACGCTAATTTGATCGGCTTTAAAAATATTGAATTAAAAAAAAAAAAAAAAAAAAAAAAGTAGCGATCTGTCTGTAAACCGGTTTTCATTCGTTTTTTTTCGATTGGGGATTTTTAAGACCAATTCTGCTGTTGTTAAGAGATATAATGGCTGTTTTCGTATTTAATTTAAAAAAAATTAGTTAAACATTTGAAAATAAGCAAAAGTAAAATGAATTAAATAAACAGTGTCATTGTCTCCCGGTATTTTTTAACAGCGCTAAAAGATAGTTCTTTTAAATAATTCATTTTAAATGTATCATTTTAAATATGACGTAATTTACACCAAAGTTTTATTTCTCTTATTAATATTCATGTGAAAATACTTTTGTTGTTAGAAGGCAATATTATTTTCGCTGTCTTCGAATTCACGATAATAGTTGAAAAGATCATCTCAAAATATCAAATAAATGTCTCGAGCAAATATATTTTTTAATTTAAATTGTTTTACCATATTTTTTGGCCATTTTAAATATGACGTAATTTCCTCCATTTACAAGTTTTAACGCATAATAATGATTTTTTTTATTTTAACATTTTGTTTCTCTTTTAAAATTCAAGTGTAAATATGGTTCTTATGACGTAATTTTCCTGCTTTTAACACGTAATCATTTAATTCTAATTTTAAAGTTTTTTTTTCTGTTAATAATAGCCACGTGTAAATAAATTTTTAATTTGAAGGAAATATTATTCTTTGCACTATTTTAAAAATTGGCAACAATTTAAAATAATATCCTTTTCTAAAATTTGTAAAAAATATCTCTGGAAATGCTGAAAATTTGAATTTAAAATGGAAATAAATCCTCAAAAAATGAATCAAATAAAAAGATAAATCTAGTTTGCACACCGAGAACTTCTCATGTATAAAATGATCTAAGAATGATTAAATTCCTATGTATAGTTTTTGCTCCTATAAAACTTTTTTAATGGAACGACTTTGACCAAATTTAACATTAAATATATCTTAAAATAATTATTCGATGTGAAAACTATCTGCATCAGCGTATTTATCAAACATTTCTCTATAACAGCACCGATTTTCATATTTTTGTATGCAACAGTTTTTTTAATATTAACGAAGAAAGACCATGCTCAAGAATTCAAATTGGATGCCGATCTACCGGGAATACCTACGCAGATTTTCATTGGTCCATTTCCAAATCAAAACTTTTTTTAATATATAGAAGGATTAATTTTAGTTTTATGTGGGAGACAAAATGGCGGGCATTGGTTATTAAATAGCATTTAATGCATCTTCATATCTATAAGGGTGGTTACCATAGGGGGGGGGGGGAGGACCCTGTTCAGTTGCCAAATACCGCCAAGTTTGTCGCCAACTTGGCGATATATCCAAATTTCCACAGACTTCTATTGTAAACCTACTTGCTTATAGAAAATCAACAAATTGAGATATTTTAATGCAACAAAAACTAATATTAGCTTAAGGGTTTCTCTCTATTCTAAAAAAAAGTAACTACCGCTGTCACCGCCGCCGCCGTCACCGGTTTTAAATTTTTTGTGACCGGAGGTTTTTCTTCGTTAATATTAAGAAAAATAGTGCATACAAAAATATGAAAATCGGTAGTATTATACAGAAATGTTTGATAAACACGCTGATGCAAACAGTTTTCAAATCGAAGAATTATTTTAAGAGATATTTAATGCTAATGTTGGACAAAATCGTTCCACTAAAAAAGTTTTATAGGAACAAAAACTATACATCGGAATTTAATAATTTTTAGATCTTTTTATACGTTATAATTTCCCGGTGTGCAGAATTCATTTATTTTTTTAATTTGGCTCATTTTTCGACGTTTTATATCTATTTTAAATTCAAATTTTCAGCATTTCGAGATATATTTTTTACTTATTTTAGAAAATTGTACTAATTTAACCTGTTGCCAACTGTATAATCAACGGAAACAATAATGTTTGCTTCAAATAAAAAATTTATTTACACGTGACTATTATAAATAGAAAAGATACTTTCAAATTAAAATTAAATAATTGCGTATAAAAAGCAGGAACTTATTGAAAATTACGTCATAAAAAGTATACACGTGAATTTTAAAAGAGAAAGTATATCGTGAAATAATAAATTCATTAACATGCGTTAGAAGTCTTAAATAGGAGAAATTACGTCATATTTACGTCACATTATAGTTATTACATAAAATGAACACAAAATAATATTGCAAAACAGTTTAAATTTAGAAATTGTGCTAGACATTTATTTGATATTTTGAGAGGATCTTTTCAACTATTTTTTGTTAGGAAAGCGCAAATAATATTTCATTTCTAACAAAAGTATTTTCACGTGAATATTTAAAAGAGAAAGAATAGCTTGGTCAAAATTACGTCAGATTAAAAATGATTAATTTAAAATGTCTCATTTAAAAGAACTTTCTTTTCGCTTTGTTTAAAAATACCAGGAGACAAAGACTCTGTTTACTTAATTCCGTTTATATTAGCTTATTTTGAAATGTTGTTACACGTGTGTACGTCATCAAGTTCTTTTGATTTCGACGTTTTATTTGTATTTTTAGTAATGTTGTACTAATTTATTTGTTCTTTCGTTATTTAAAATAAAAATTATGTCAATTTGTATAATTTGGCGAAATTTGTCGACTGGATAATCAAGTAGTACCGCAGCGGATTTGGCGTTAAAATTCCCCAATCAAAGAGAAATGAATAGAAATCCGTTTATAGGGAGATCGCCACTGTTTTTTAAATTATAATTCAATCTTTCGAAATCTTTTTAAAGCCGATCAAATTAGCGTGCATTTAGAGTCTGCGGTGTCTGGACGGGGGTTGGCGAGCGTAGCTCGTAGGGGGCCGAGCCCCCTAGTATATTAAATTTTTCTTTGATGACCCAAGTAGGAATTGACTTTAAAAACAAAATTTTTATATTACTTGTAATACAGTTATCAATCAAATTATTAGATTCATTAAATTTTGTAAGAATGATTTCAACTTTGTTATAACTTTGTTTATAACTTTTTAGGAAACTTATTTTGTTATAATAATTATGTATGTAAATTTTTAAAGAATTATATAAAGTTACTGTTTGAGAATTGGCAACAATATGGACTGCTGGAGGCATAACCTGGAATGGCCGTGGTTTCTGGTGCTTGTTATATGATGTGATTTTCTTAAAGTCTATTTATTAGAACGGTTGATGGCGGATGTTACAACAAGATGAATGAAACTGCAGATTAGGAATTAATTGGGCTGTTGTATGAATAATGGAAAGGGAATTCAATGAGTTTTATGTTCTCGCCAAGTCACGAGTGGAATAGAAGGAGCCAGGGCACAGTCAGTAGGAATTAAATTTTATCTTTATGCTATAAAGACGGCACTGGGTGGAGGTGAGACATTGACTTACATTTTACTTTCAATACAAAAAAATCCCTGCCGTCTCGGCCAACACACACACGTAGATTTCGAAGTTAAGTACTACTAATTTCGACAATAAAAACTAAATCAAGATTACAGATAAACCCAGTTTAACAATTTTATCTGGCCGCTTTTGACGAGTTTTTAATTTAATTTTCCTGTAAGAGTTAGTTTTATCAGAACCATATCATTATGATAATTTTTTCTTCAACCCCTAGTTTTTTCATTCCTTGAGAATATTTTCAGTAATATCATCCGTTAGTAGAGTTCATCTTGTTAAAAACTTGTTACTACAACTGTTATAGATAATATTAAGAAGATTTATATAATAAATTTAAAGCTTGTGGTGATTGTTTCATTAAAACAACCACACACTAAATTTTAAATTTTGACCTTCTTTTTATTGAGACACGCGTGCGTTTAATAATGCAACCCTATGTACAGGCATCTCTGAGAGTTCTCAAAATTTTTCATCACGCCAACGATACTTTTTTATCGCCTTAGTGGCGGATTAACGGAGATGTGATTTTTTTTCAGCAACATCCCTACTTTTTTATTTTTGTAAGAGTTGGATCTATCAAAAACTTGTCAATATAAAAGTTGCAGATAAGATTAAGAATATTTGTAATAAATTTAAGCGGATTTGATATCTTGTGAATTAACGAAGTTATGAATTTCTTTCTTCTTAAAACCCTATTTTTTTTACCATTGAGGCCAATAATATAAAAAATCTGACATACAAAAATTTTTGGCCCTTTTCCTAGAAAAAATAATAACTATAAACCGATTCGATATGTATCATAATCAAGATATTATGTGGGGGGGGGGATTTCTGTTTTCAGAAAAATTCTCCCCATTTCCACCCCATTCCTCCGATTTTGCCCGTTAACGATCTTGATCAAGATTTCCTACCCTTGATTTTATGTATCAGTTTAGAAGAGATTTGTGCAGAATTATGGAAGTTATTGTATCCATAAAAGAGTGATATATATATATATATATATATATATATATATAAACTTTTGAACTGGGGTGGTTTTGGGTTCTAGGAACCATGATCGGCATAGTTCTGCTAAAATGTTTCAGAAATTCCAACATAGGGAAGAATGCAATAGGTATAGTGTTTCGTAGAAAAATATACCTGAAATTCCTTAATATATTTAAACATTTGTTTTGTTTGCTATATTTCATTTGTTATAATTTATTTAATCTTATAATGCATTATGATAGTTTTTGCGTTTCAATTATAGTTAAAAGTTTTTTATTTGTTATTAATGTGTGTTTAATGTAAGGATTATTCATCATACGAAACCTGCCGATAGTACTTTTAATTTAATTTTAAAAAAGTGATACGTTTAAAGCGGCTTTCCGCCCGCTGAAGAGTAAAAGTAGAAAATTTAACTTGTGACATAGATATGTTTTTTCTATGTTATTTTTCAATTTATTGCACCTTTATACACCTGCTCCTAAAATTTAATCGAATTCAAATTCATGTATTATTTGAATATAATATATTGCATAAGAACTGTTTCTAGCGCATATATTTGGCTATAATTATATGTATATATATATATAGTCGATTGGGTACATAATGGAATTCAATTCTTAGCTTAATGCTGGATTCCATTACAGAAATCGACTATGTTTTTTGCTTATATATGTATTTTATGTATCCTTGAAAAAGTGAAATACTATAAAAGTTTCCGGCTTCATCTATCCATTTGATCTATTGCTTGTTTACAATACGTCTTTTAATGGTTCAGCATTATTTAGCTGGTTATTTGTATCTTTTGTCTTTAATAGGATATTTTTATCAAAATTGGGTGGTTTTTCATATCTTTTATATGGATTAATCGTCCGCACTGTGCTAGTGAATTAGTGGTATTGTGATTGATTCTGTATTACTAGTTAAAGGTTCCACCTTTATTTTCTATAATGTCAGTGTTATGAATTGTAGCTAAATTTATTAATTTAATTTTAGTATTGGGAAATAGATGAAGATTTGTAATTATATAATGGTTATATATATATATATATATAATATTCGTAATTGTTATATTTTTCCATATTTAATTTACTTATTCCCAACTGAAAATATTACATTTAACACGCAAACGCACACACACATATGTATACATGTCACTCACTCTCTCTATATTAATAAATTTAAAATATCGACGCTTCTATATAATTATCCTCCTTGTTTTACTTAATCATGGTTAAAATATTAAATATTCACTATTATCTATTGATTTGAGTATTTATAATGTACAAATGAAAATTATATAATTATAATACAAAAAAAAAAAAAAACTAAGGTGGTTGGGTGAAGATTGATGAAAAAAAAAATTCCCAATAAATTTATATAATCGGAATGCCACTATGAGGGGCTGAGGTTGGGACTGCTACAAAAAGTTTTATTTATATACTAGAAAACCCCTCGGCGTTTGTAGCGTAATAGTTGAAATATTCCAAATGATGTTTGTATGTCTAATTTTTATTAGAAGAAATTATTTTTTCAGGAAGAATTAAAAAATTGCTAATTAAGCCACAGTTTGACTAAATTTCATTATTACACTGCATTAGGCAGAAATTATACTTAAATTAATAAGAAGGACTAAAATTAATTCTAAATAAATGATAATTTAAAAAGTATCTTGAAGCTTTTACGCTCATTTCATATGCTCATTGTAGTATTCAGTTTATGTTTTGAATTTTTTAGAAACTATCTTCTTAGTATGCATTTACATCTTAAAATTAACCATCATGTCAAATTTCAAGCTTCTTGTCTAACGGTCTACCACCTCTCTGGTGGTAGTGGCACCCACATAAAATCCCCATGTTGAAACAGGGACTATCACCATAAATTTGCCAGCATTAATTTTGAAATAGGTTTGGTATGTATTTTCTAATATTCCATAGAATACGTAATTTAGAAAGTTTTTAAAGGCTTTTTTAGAACACCTGTTATTTCTGTCAACCCGAGAGGGTATTGGTACCAGCATAAAATATAGCCTGTGTAGGATCAGAAACGGTCACCTTTGATACGCACTTTTGGAATAGGTTCATTATTTTTTAAGATTGCATAGAGATCGTAATTTAGGAATTTTTCTGAAAGCTTTACACTCGTCCCTTCGCTTCACCGCTTTTAAATTTCCAATTTGTTTTCCACTGTTCTTAGAGGTCATTATATTTTATAAGTAACTACTGTACCATATTTCAAGTTTCTAGTCTCTTTAGTATCACAGAAATCGAAATTTAAAACGTTTTTTGCTAATGCAACTCCCTAGTGTTAGTGGCACCGACATAAAATATAACGTATGTTTGAGCAGTTTCTGTCACCATCATTTCGTAACCATTGATTTTTAAATCAATTTGGTACTTCATAAGATTGCATAAAAATCGTAATTAAGAACTTTTTTAGGAAACGTTTCGCTCACTTCATCCATTTAAATACTGAATGTTCTTCCGGCGATTCTTAGAAATAATTTGCATTTTATAAGTAATTACCAGGCCAGATTTCAAAAGACTAGACACCTCAGTATCACAAAAATGCAATTTAGAATATAGAATATTTTTTATTCCTGCACCCCCCCCCCCCGGTGGTAGTGTCAACAGCATAAAACACAGCCCTTGTTTGCGCAGGGACTGTAACCATAAATTTGCAACCATTTGATATTTCTTGTTGATTCACCGTTTGATATTTCTTGTGATTGCGAAGAAATCGCAATTTTGAACGTTTTTAGAATGCTTTTCGCGCATTTTCACCCCTTTTAAATTTCTAATATTTTTAGAAATGTTCTTAGAGATCATTTATATCTTATAAGTAACTACTATGTCAAATTTCATATTTCTCGGCCCTCCAGTAACATAAAAATACCATTTTTTGAACGTTTTTTGCTCCTACACACCCTTTGGGTTAGTGGTATCAACATAAGATATAGCCTATGTTGGAACAGGATTTCTTCCGAAAGAAACTAGTTTCTACCAGGACAGTGGTAGAAATTGGAAAAAACTGGAAGAATCTGGAAAAAATGGAAGAAACCAGCAGAAAACATAATATATGTTCAAAATTAAAATATTTTAAGTATATAAAAAAATAAATTTACAGCATAATTATATAAAATGTAAAGTGGAAAATTTAATTAATATTTAAAATGTTATTTTTTTTTGGGGGGGGGGGGGGAAGTTACTTTTAAATAACAAAGTTCAAGTTTGGCAGGTACTTACAGGTGACGGTTTTTACAACTTTAGGGATAGGGGGATGTTTTGTTATTGTTTATAACATTTCTGTTAAACAAAAAACATTTCCCCCATATAAAAATGCTTTATTTTGTAAAAAAAATATTATGCTAGAGATTAAATTGAAAAAAAAATTGTCTTTGAATCTCATTCCTGTCCTTATTTATATTAGCATCTCATGTTTCAATGCTGAATTTAAAAGACTAACGTTTTAAAACTTTTTACACTGGTACTATCTCATATTATTATTATCTCTTTCATTACTACCTTACTTTACACACCTGCATAATGTATTATTCTTTCTCATATAATTTTCTTAATAAAATGCATGTAAACACTATCTTTTATTCAAAAAATCTGTAAAATAAATTTCAAGCCACATGAGGTATTGTGATTCATATACTGGCTACTAGTTAAATAAATTTAACCTATGATAATAAGAATGTGCTAGTCAAATTGGAATGGATGACTTTCAATGGATTTTGTGTATTTTGTATAAAATTTCTTTTCTTCAGGTATCCACGTTTGAAGAGTTTTAATCAGGCCTTGGTAAAAAAAAGATGTCATTATTAATTTAGCATATAATTTATTTTTTGTAGTTCTAATTAATATTTTTAAGGATAAGAAAAATGCATTTATTGTAGTTGCAACTTATATTCTAAATTGGGTAAAAGAAAAGCAGTTTTTTTTTCATTTCTTTCGCTTGGAAGAAACCTATTTCTTCCAGCCGGTTTTTCCATGGTTTTTTTCCGCGGTTTTTTCCACTTTGGAAGAAATTTGCCAAGCCTAAAACAGGGACTATTACCATTATTTTTATGCCATTACTTTTGAAATCGGTTCCGTAGTTTTAGAGATTACCCCCGACAAATAAACAAACAAACTTTACTTCTTTATAATATTAGTATAAGTATATTAAAAGTAAAATTAATTATATTTATATTAATAAAAAAATAACAATTAATGCAAAGTTTTTATGCATTTACACATTAATATACCTTACACTATCCAACAAGATAGCATCTCATTTTATGTTATACTTGTATATCCCTTAATTTAAAATAACATTCATTACATTTCTTAACATACTACCTTATCTCTTTATAAAAATTTTATTTCAAATGAAAATCAAATTTCGAAGAAATTGCTTAAAAGGCGCATAGGCCAACATAGTAAAATAGATTCCAAGCCGGGACTCGAACCCGGGCCATCAGTATACTGATGGCCCGGGTTCGAGACTCGGCTTGGAATCTTTTTCACTGTGTTGGCCGATGCGCCTTTTAAGCAATTACTTCGAAATTTGATTTTCATTTGAAATATTGTATCCTAGGCGAATGTTTCTCTCTGGAATAATTTCCATGTATTAATATAAAAATTTTAATTTATATTAATTTATCATCTATCATTAGTCATTCTCTCTCTCTCTCTCTCTCTCTCTATATATATATATATAAACATATAAATGACTTTTCTTTATTAACTTTTGTTTGATTACCTTATTATCCTTCTTTACCTTTGACATAATTTTATTTCTATCTTGTCTTTGTGTAATGTAATGTAATTTGTCTTTTTGTCATACATTTAAGTCAAATCCATATATTTTAAATGCAGTTTAAACGTCAATTAATAGTAATTAGACATCAATTCTAGATGGTAGTACCCATTTTTTCTCCCCCGCCCCCCCACCTCCCTTCTCTTTTGGCTTAACTACTTCAGAAGGCATGGTTATAGAAGTATGCATCTGGATGCATCTTAGATTGTTTTTAGGTGCGTTCTTAATTATACAAATATGTAACACCTATAGTCGCCGTCTGGTCTGTCCATCTGTCCGCATATAACAGCGCAAAAACTACCCAACCGATTGGTTTTAAATTTAATATATATAATCGTAGCAGAATTTTGTCGCGTCATTTCAAATTTTATGAAAATCGAACCAAAGCTTAAAAATATACTAATAAAATTGTTCTTTGTTCTGTTAAATCGTATCATACGTAATTAATTCAATAATATATCATGATAGGGAATGATTCTAGGTTATCATGGCGATTCCGTCCTATTTAATAGGCAGTCCTATTGCTTCCGTATTACTGAATTTATTATATATAACCGTAATAAATTTTGTGCTCATACATTTTTGCATGAGAGTGAAACAGCTATTGCACCAAGATCTGAATATTTATAAAACTAGATATAGCACGAACGCACATCATTTGCCACGTTTGACGTACAATTTCGGACTTGTTTATTCATGGTGAGTATTTGACTTATATTATTAGTTTGTGTCTACTTTTGTCGAATTTTCTTTAATTTCTTGGTTATCTTATTACATTTTAATAATTTGGGGGGGGGGGGGGGGTCGTTTCTCCATACACTATGAGGCGGTTAATATTGTTATTATGACCGCAAAAGGCATTATGCCGACAATACGTGATAAAATAACACATCTTTATAACGTGTTGTGTGCGTTAGAAGCTCCAGTGAAGATGACATGTCACATTCATAGTTTTTTATTTCTTGTATTTTCCCTTTCCATATTTTAATTATTTTCCATTTATTTTTACACATGTGATTAAATTTTCATTATATATATATATATATATATATATATATATATATATATATATATATATATGTATGTATGCACGTATGATCAGTTTTTTTTCTTTTTGAAATGGACTAACGTTAAAAAATTACCACCAACCATTTGTTGTTATACATTCATATGTTCTTGTAAAAGACATATAAAAGCTACATACACTATTTTGAATAAGAAACATGCTTTCCCAACTTTAATAACATATTCAAATTTTCTAATAATCCAAGAAATTTACAAGTAGTAATAGTCGAAAATATTAATGTATTAGTAAAGTAAAATAATGAATAAAATAACTATACGTTACTTGCATAAGAGAAATTACTCCCCACAACCGATTATTCCACAATAATTCCGAGACATGCCTCATAGATATTCCACCCACGTTCCATATGCCAATGACACCATTTATATGACAGTGAGGGTTGATTGTAACTATATCGCATACAGTGGTACTTGTTTGGACAATTTCTTCATAAGTCCTTTCAGCCGGATTCCACTTGTCTGAAACATAATTAACGATTTATGACTAATTAGATTGTAGCAAATGAAATGACAGATTTATTTTTAAGAAGCATCTACAATGTGGTTATAAAGAAACTTTTCCGATATGTTGCTTCTAGCGGTCACTCCGTTCAACTATCTGAATTTAAAAGTGAGATATCATATATATTAAAGCGTAAACCTGATTCTGTATGATCAGACTAAAGAATTCACGCGTTTGTGCATGCGTGAAGTTAAATTTACTAGATCTTCCAGTTAGAGGAAAGGTAGAACAGGTCTGGTTAGCAGAGTGGTCTAAAGCACCAGTTTAAAGCTCTGAACTTTTGTAAACAACGCAAGGTTCAAGCCCAACGCCGGCAAAGTGATTTCTGTACCGTTTTTGGCGATAATTCATTTCGATAATGACATATTTTATTAAGAGGAGAAGTTATATGATTTTGATTTTATTATTATTTGAATGGTTTATCATTAAATAAAATTTAACACTCAAAAATATTTTGAAAAAATAATTTTATATTTAAAATATTTAACCTAAAATATTTTGCATGTAGTTATCAATTAAATAAATTGAGCTGATCTACAACTTTTGCTTATATTTTTTACCATTATCAAGAATATATTGGTGTTTGAGTCAGCAGGAAAAGTTTGTCATTCTGTTCAGAAAATAAATAAATAAATAAATAAAACGGAAAGAGAGGAATATATTCATATAAGAACTATAAAATAAATTATATTGATATCCATGGTTTAATATTTAAAAAATCTCTCTATTCTAAAAAATAGTAACTACCGCTGTCACCACCGCCGCCGCGCCGGTTGTGAATTTTTTGTAACCGGAGGTCTTTCTTCGTTAATATTAAGCAAAATATTGCATATAAAAATATGAAAATCGGTGGAATTATAGAGAAATGTTTGATAAACACGCGGATGCAGACAGTTTTCAAATCGAAGAAATATTTAAAGAGATATTTAATGCTAAAGTTGGACAAAATCGTTCCATTAAAAAAGTTTTATTGTAGCAAAAACTGTACATCGGAATTTAATCATTTGTAGATAATTTTATGCGTCAGAATTTCCCGCTGTGCAGACTGTACTCAGTTTATTAATTTGACTCATTTTTTGAGGTTTTATTTCTATTTTAAATTCAAATTTTCAGCATTTCGAGAGATATTTTTTTACACATTTTAGAAATTGGTATTAATTTAAACTGTTGCCAACTGTATAAAAAGCGCAAATAATAATATTTGCTTCAAATTAAAAATTTATTTTACACGTGACTATTATAAACAAGAAAATATAAAAAGCAGGAACCCATTGAAAATTATCAGAAAAACCATATTACACGTGAATTTTAAAAGTGAAAGAATGGTGTAAAATAATAAATTCATGAACATGCGTTAGAAGTCTTAAATAAGAGAAATTACGTCACATTACACATTACGTAAACCGAACAAAAAATAATATTGCAAAACAGTTTAAATTTAAAAATTGCGCGAGACGTAACGTAATGTTTTTAAGATGATATTTTCAACTATTTTTATTAGGATAGCGCAAATAATATTTCATTTCTAAAAAATATATTTTCACGCGAATAGTAAAAGGAGAAAGAAAAGTTTAGTGAAAATTACGTCAATTAAAAACGATACATTTAAAGTGTCATTAAAAAAAACTTTCTTTTCGCTTTGCTAAAAAAACTCTGTTTATTTAATTCATTTTATATTAGCTTATTTTGAAATGTCAACTGATTTTATTTAATCAAGGACGGAAACCGCCATTGTATCATTTATCAGCCGCTGATTTGGCTTTAAAATTCCCCAATCAAAGAGAAATGAATAGAAACCCGTTTATAGGGAGATCGCCACTGTTTTTAAATTTATAATTCAATCTTCCGAAATAATTTTTAAGCCGATCAAATTAGCGTGCTTTTAGAGTCTGCGGTGTCTGAACGGGGGGTTGACGAGCGTAGCTCGTAGGGGGCAGTTCCCCTTAGTGAAGAAAAAAATAAAATAAAATTTAAGTAATAAAAAATATCTCTCTATTCTAAAAAAAAGTAACTACCGCTGTCACCGCCGCCAGTTTTGAATTTTTTGTGACCGGAGGTCTTTCTTCGTTAATATTAAGAAAAATATTACATACAAAAATATGAAAATCGTTGGTATTATAGAGAAATGTTTGATAAGCACGTTGATGCAGTCAGTTTTCAAATCGAAGAGTTATTTTAAGAGATATTTAATGCTAAATTTGGACAATCGTTCCATTAAAAAAGTTTTATAGGAGCAAAAGTATGCATAAGAATTTATTCATTTTTAGGTCATTTTATACGTGTGAAGTTCCCGGTGTGCAAATTGTATTTTTTTTTTTTAATTTGACTCATTTTTGAGGTTTTATTTCTATTTTAAATTCAAATTTTCAGCATTTCGAGAGATATTTTTTACAGATTTTAGAAAATGGTATTAATTTAAACTGTTGCCAACTGTATAAACAGCGCAAACAATAATGTTTGCTTCAAATTAAAAATTTATTTACACGTGACTATTATAAACAAAAAAAATACATTTGGAATTTGAATTAAATAATTACGTATAAAAAGCAAGAACTTATGAAAAATTACGTCATAAAAACTATATTGACACGTGACTTTTAAAAGAGAAAGGATATTGTAGAATAATAAATTCATTAACATGCGTTAGAAGTCGTAAATAAGAGAAATTACGTCACATTACAGTTATTACATAAAATGAACAAAAAATAATGTTGCAAAACAGTTTAAATTTAGAAATTGCGCGAGACATTTATTTTATTTATTTATTTTTTGAACAACAAACATATGACTTGTGTGAGAGCCCGCTTATAAGTCAATGAGCAGGGTCTCTGTGGTTAAATGGTCAAAGCACCAGTCTGTTAATCGCTTGTGCGTAAGAGATTGTGGGCTCGATTCCCGCTGGTTCCATTGCACACACTCTTTGTGTGGAACTCACAGGGATGACACAACACAATGATTTCTCTTGTGTTGTAACCTCTCCTTGTGCTATCTTGTCTCCAACTTATTTTCGATTCAAGCGCTCAAATACGCCATCTGGTGCAGAAAAGATGTAACTTCTGGCTTTAGGATAGTACCGTACAAGCGCATCGCATTACATGTATTTTAAATTTGTTCAGAATGATTATTCTTTTGCACAATTTCAGATTTCCTGTGACATTTGTGTTTGTCTTATATGACAAAGTAAAAATTGTCCGAGTTTGAATATCTAAAACTTCCAAATGCATTTACAATAAAGAATTATTTCAATGCCACTTTAGCATTATTTAAATGGAAATTAAAGGGACAATTTTCCTGTAGAGAAGGCTGCGGGCAGTGCCTCTATAGGCCGTTTTAATTCCCAATAAGCGGTCTCTCATGTAAAGCACGCAAGTCGTATGTTTGTTGTACAATAAATAAATACATAAATAAGTCAATGACCAATATCGCCAAATTATATAAATCGCCAAATTATACAAATTGACGTAATTTTTATTTTAAATAACAAAACAACAAATAAATTATTATAAAAATACAAATACAAATAAAACGTCGAAATAAAAATCACTTGATGGCGTAAACATATGCAACTTCCTTACAGTCAAGTGGATGTGACATTTACGATCAACCATCATTGGCATTTAATCTTAGTCTGGCGATAGATTTTTGGTCGATGGGATAACCATGTAGTACTGTTATAATTTACCACTCGAAAAATAAAAAAATGCTAACTGGCGAGTTAAAAAAAAAGCTATTGGCGGGATTTTAACTCAGCTAACATAAAAGTACCAAGAATTCTTTGCGATCATGGCAACTTTTATGTACTTCTATTCGAAAAAGTAACTTTGATTCTTTAATCAAAATGGAAACCTTTCTTATGAAAAACGAAGGAACTGTTGATGATAGTCACATGACTTAGGCTATTATTATAGAGATTGTTTTCAATTCTAAAAACAGCGCAAAGAATAATATTTCCTAACGACTAAAAATTTATTTACACATAACTATTAAAAACAGAAAAAATACTTTAAAATTACTATTAAATGAGCACGTGTTAAAAGCAGGAAAATATTGAAAATTATGTCTTGAAAATTGTATTTACACGTGAATATTAAAAGAGAAAGGAAACTTTAAAATAATAAATACATTAATATGCGTTTAACCCGAGCAGGGGCAAGTTACTTCTATTCGTAAAGTGTTGAAATCAGTGAATGGCACCAGAATTTACAACCAAATTTCGAAATATGAAAATGATTTTGTTCACTTACTTAATAAAAGGAAAATTTTCATTCCAATATTCTGGTACCAATATGGCACTTAAGAATTAAAATTAAATGTTCCAAAAATTAACCACCGCCCTTGAAGGGGGTTAAAGCAGTAAATTGTAGGAAATTGTAGTAAATTGTATTATATCAATCGTTTTATAAAATATACCGATGAAAATCATACCTGTTAAAAAATACCGGTCGGCATGGACTCTTTTTACTTAATTCATTTTATTTTAGCTTCTTTTGAAATGTTTAACTGATCTTCTTTAATCAAACACGAAAACAACCACTGGATGTCTTAACAGCAACTGATTCGGCATTAAATTTTCACAACCAAAGGGAATTGAATGGAAACCCGTTTACAGGGAGATCGCTATAGGTTTTTTCATTATAATTCAATCTTCTCTAATCTTTTAAAAACCGATCAAAAACACGCTTTTAGATTCTGCGGTGTCTGAACGGGGGTTGGCGAGCGTAGCTTGCAGGAAGCAGAGCCCCCTAGTATAATATAAATCGTTAGTTGCATCAAGTTTCAAAATCAGGCTTTTAGAGAATGAGACTGATATAAATAAAATTCATGGCAGCTTTTAAAGGTCGTGTAGTTAATATATATATATATATATATATATATATTGTTATTTTTTCAACAAAAAAATGAGTAAGTAAAAATAAATGCTCTGCCCAGTATTTTTTTGGTAAATTTCTGATAAAAGGCAAGCATAATTGGTTGTAAATTATAAACTTGAAATTATTTTACTTCATTCAATAGGTTAGACTGACAGCACCCTCCTAGCTCTCCTTCAAGAAATAGGAATCACTTATGCAACATAAAAATTTGTCACGATTTCAATAATTAATTTAAAAGCAACTAATTCAAAATTCAAGGTTTTTTCTAATGGAACATTCAAGTTATTACCGTCAAACATTGACGGATACTATCTAGTAGTTTTTAAAAGTATTAGCTCAAGAATGTCAATCGAGGCTGCACGGTTACGGGGGAAAACAATTTGAAAATTTCAAATTGCAACAGTCACTTTTTCCCATCCTATAAGTATCAGTGCAGTGGAAAACCGTTGATGAATTCGGATGATGCATATAGCACAGAGAATTGCGATGTCATACACGTGCATAGAACAGTATTGTAAAAAAAAAAAAAAAAACGAATATCAACGGAGATGAGGGAAAAGAAAATGTTTTACTGAGATTAGAAGTTTTTCACCCTACTTTTTTATAAATGTTTTCCAGGTTTTCAAAGGCGAGCCAACCACTATCGCCGACCTAATGGTTATTAACTTGTTTCACTCGCATAATCGAACTCGTTCAGGCAAGTATCGCTGAGTTATAGAATAGAAAATGGCTATCTTTGCCATAGTTTTTCCAAACGCGTCTGTCTAAGTACAGACTTAACATCGTATTGCTCTGCTCTAATATAGAGGCACGCTACCAATACTAGCTATTCCGCTTATATAAAAATTGAAAATTTTTATATAAGCGGTATTATATGTATAATTTTTATATACCCTTTAAATTTTTATTATACAAAATGAGGTCAACCGCTATAAATATTTGTATTAAAGAACTATTGTATTGGATCCGGTAAATATTTTACCAAAAGTATATTCGAAAGGAGATTTACTACTTAGGTCTTTCATATTTTCGAAAATTCCCTTCTTTTCAAATGTTTTTCAAAATTCTAGTTTGAAATTAGTCAAACTGGTTTCGAAAGCAGTAAAAAAATCAATCTGATTGCCTATCAAAATATGTCAGCTTTATTTTCAAGCATTCCACATCATCCATGGTATTAAGAAAGTGACAAGTGACTGAAACATTCCCAAGTAGTTCACTTCGATGAAATCGATACAAAAGAATATTGACGCACACTTTATAAATTGGTCTGTAGAAGGTCTAAGTATAGCTAAACGTCGGCAGCCCTCAATTTTCGGTAATAACACTATTTAAAATTAATTTCAAAATACAAATTATACTTTTATTCGATTGCATAGGTAAATAGTAAAAATAATTTCGATAAAAGTACGTCTACCCCGTGTTTGGCACCGGTTGCGATAAGGCAAAACAGGTTATTATTATAGTACTAGATGAAGGCATTGTCCATTTTATTTTCTTGTATTACATAACTTAGGATAAGTCTACAAAAATACACCGGAATTGGTATTAATTATTGGCTTAGGGACCACTTCACATTCAGCAGTTTTTGAACCATCAGATGCCTGTATTTGTACCCTTACGTAAAATATATAATGTTTTATTGCATGTAATAAATTAGGGTCTTATACGGTCGCCTACTGGAATATCTGGGATGCTGGCAGTACCAATTGTTTCCTGGTAGCGGCCACATTGCACGGGGAAGGTGCCCTCGGTTCCAAGAAACCACGTGGAAATGAAGAAATTGGGTAAAGGCTCCGATGCCAGGGGCGGCGACCCTGAGACCTCGAGTTTTAGCGAGGCAGTGTCTCTCCCAGGGAGAGATTTTCCGAAACTCTTCCGGGTTCACGAGCGGTACCTCCACCTTCTTCTTAACCATTTGTCTATGCCGATCCTCATAATAGGATTCTGTCTTCGATGACTCTACGAAATTAATTCAGTGAGCCTTGAAATTGGGTCTTGAGTCTTGGCCCGATGAGTGAGTGCCCGATTTTCTTGGGATATGGGGAAACCAAGGTACACGGCTGCTCTCTCTTGTACTTTGGGATTACTGCCGTGACGATTGGATTTCGATCGGTTTGAGTGAAGAAAGAGAACGTGACAGGTGCAGTGCTCTCCTCTTACTGCAATTCATGCTCCGTAGTATAGGACCGAGAGATGGGGTCTCCAAATGTGTAGTTTTCTTTTTAAAACATAGACTCTGCTTACTATGCTGTGTCCTACCTTAAGAGTTTTTATGCTTTTTGGAGGGACGATGAATGGCGGATCACTGTGCAATTTAATTTCTTATTTCAAATTTTCTAAGAACTTTTTTTACAGGGCATCATTACACTATGAACCTCTGCCACTGATTACCGTAATAACTGTTTATAGGAGCAAAGTGCAGAGGGTACCTTTAGATTTGCTGTAAGGATTTGTAATATTAATTTGTAAGGGTGAAGCTCACAAGGCTTCATTATAAGATAGAACTCCTTATAATTATTGCCATTTTAGCGGTTTACGGGTGAAGAGCACATGGGCCCATATATAGTAAAAGCTCCCTTAATAGTGATTGTCTGGTTTAATGATTTATGTAGCAGACATTGCGGATCGCCAAATTACGGTGATAGCTGTATATATTAGTGTATTTCATTTCTGTTTATTTTATCCGACTCCCCCACAGTTTGGAATGGAATTGCCGCCCCCAAACGGTCTGCTAATTAATAATATGTACAATTGGCTGTTCTTCAACTGACGATTAATGGAATCTCCCTACAGTTGGTTTTGGGCTTGTGCTGACTTAATGGATCTTAAAGGAGAACCTCCCCCAACCCACTGCCGCAGTGAAATATTAGTCTCAGTTGTATGAGTCTTGGCTCAAACACCAGTCGGTACCCACTATACATTCTTCTGTGATATCGCTGATGCACATGAGAATCTTTGGAAAAGAAAATAAATGAAATAGTAACAGACATATTAGTTTTGAAACATGTAAACTACTTTACTTAAGTTCACCCAAAACATGATCGCTCCTTCTTCATCCGTATATGGTAGAATTGTACAAAAATTCAGCTCTTGGACAGATTTCAGTTCCTGTGGTAGAATGAAGCAATCTGAACGCTTCTTTCTTTCTTCGAAGAAAAGTTTTACGTTGTGGTACGCTTTTTTGACATCATACTTTCTAACTCGAAGAAAACGCAACAAGTAACTGTCATCTTGACGGTACTTCACATTTGATTCTTCTGCAAATAAAACAATTAAAAGAATAAATTTATCTATAAAGTATATATGTACGCTACAGTACATGGAATTTTATATAAGGTGTTTCCAGGGTCCGATTAAACGGTACTACTTGGTTATCTCGTCGACCAAAAAACTGTAGCCAAACTTTAAGATTAAATGTCAATAATGGATAAGATTAAATGTCAATGAAAGTCACATTCATTTGACATTATACATGTGTTTGTTACGTCATCAAGTCTTTTTAATTCGACGTTTTATTTGTATTTTTAAAAATTTTTACTAATTTGTTTGGATACTACTTGATTATCCCATCGACTAAAAAACTATCTCCAAACTATAAAATTAAATGCCAATATTGGTTGATCGTAAATGTCACAATCTCTTGACATTAAATACGATACACGTGCTTGTTACGTCATCAAGGGATTTTTAACTCGACTTTTTATTTGTATTTTTATTAATTTTTTACTAATTTATTTGTTCTTTCGTTAATTAAAATAAAATTTATGTCAATTTGTAAAATTTGGCGAAATTGGTCTACGAGATAACCAAGTAGTACAGATTAAATCATTTTGAGGGCCGGAGAACACATTCACCACCATTTACGATTAGTAATTTTAATATTTTATGCGACAGAAATTCTGAGTTTAAACAAAGCGATGATTATTAATCGGAATAAATGCTATTCCCTGACACGGGTTTATGACCGCGTGCCCCTGCGATAATCAGATTCTGGATATTTCAGTATCGGAATTCAAACTTTAAGAAATGGCAGAGTACACTTATAAAAAACCATTTTTTTAGGAAACCCGAACTATTTTATCAAAAATATAAGATGTCATATACCATTCCGATACCGGACTTTTATTCGTAACTTTAACAATAATTAACATTTTTAAACGTAATTTTCAACCGAACTCCTTCATTTTACTATAAATATTAACAGTAGAAATTGCTTCATAATACAGTTAATATTATTAAGTTTTATGTTATTTTAGTACAGATAATTTTTTTAATTATTTTCACAGATTTTGAAATTTTATGATTTTTAAGCCGTTCAATATGAAAAAATCAAATAAAAATTATTTTTGTATCCGTCCTGGCACTGGTAGCCCAGTGGTTAGGGGGTTGAATTCGGAATTAATTAGGGGAAAGCTGGAAATTGTTTTACTCCCTTCTGTTTAGGTCTAGAATGAATATGCTATGTTTTCCCCCTCGTACTAGGTGAGCGTTAGGAAATACGTATAAATTTATAGTAAAAAAACACGTTTTTTTACATGCCATAGCAGTATATCCAAACAGCCAACTCTGTCAGAAACATTGTCAATACAAATGTTGTAGAGCTTAAAATTCTGAGTAAAATGAGTACCTACACTTAATATTTTTGTTGAACATTAAGGTCACAATTCCACTTTAAAGTTTTAGACCCGTGGTCAGGAGGTTGAACTCAGAATTAATTAGGAGAAAACTGGAAATTGTTTTAATCCCTTCAGTTTAGGTCTAAAATGAACGTACTATGTTTTCTTCCTCGTACTTGGGTGCATGTTAGAAAATATGTACATATTTATATTCGAAAAGCATGTTTTTTTTAATTACGTTAACAATATCTCAAAACAGCTAGCTCTATAAAAAACATTGTCAATACATATGTTGTAGAGCGTAAAATTATGAATAAAATGAGTACCATCATTAATATTTTTTGTTCTTGAATGTAATCTATTGAAACTTCTCCAAAACGTTAATTAAATTAGACATTGTTAAGTCTGCGGTAGAATTTTCCGCATTAAGTGGTCTGAAATATTATCTTTAAATCGCAATAATTAAGTATTCTCATAGAAAATACCTTTTTGACTCCATGTATATCTCTAGACTGGGCCCGTGGAGGTGCTTATTTTTAAGTACCAGATTTTCAACAAATAGCAAGCTTTATTTCATTTGAACAGCATACTTTAGAATACTTATATTTCCGAATTCTAATATTTGTTTTATTTAATCTGCTTTTAAATAAGTCAGATATTGTTATTGAGAATCGTGGTATTAAAACAGATATCTCTACGCCTGTCTACATTACCAAACTGTCCTAATTCTAAAACTAGTCGTTGGGAGCCACCGTAATGCTTATCCATCATGGATATGAATAACACAAAATATCAAAATAAAACATGTGTAAACTATTTATAAAATGCATATCTAGAGATAACCGAGGTTACTGAAATTTAATAGGCTTTGTCGCGCTAGTACATTCTAAGTACATACCAAATTTCAAGCCTCTGTCTGAATTTGTTCAGTGGATAGAGTGCTTAAAGTAAAATATTCATGACGTCATAAACGTTAAAAGCGCTATTACTGAATTTCGTAAAAGAAACATCCTTATAACTCCAAAATTGATAATCATGTTAACTAACAGTTTATTGCGTCGGATTAAGCGTCTCATTTCCAATTAAAATATATCTTTCAATTTGAATTTGAAGGAAATACAGTATCATGAAATATCGAGCAATGTGGAAAATAGGATTACAAATATCTCGGCAACTAATGATCCGATCAATTTCATTCTTAAAATTTATGTTTTTTTATTCTCTTTTATATTCACTCCTTAAAATAAACAATTTCGGAAATTTTTATGTATCTTTTATCAGAACGATATTTCGAGAGTCCGAAAAAAATAGTTCCGAATAATCGAGTTTAATAGAATTCAATAGTCTTCTTCTCAATCTTACATACTAAGTACACACCAGTTTTCAAGTCGGTATCTCAATTTGTTCGGGAGATAGGGCGTTTACAGACATACACACAGACAGACGGACAGATTTTCTTTTTTCTAAAAATATTTTTTCGGAATCTCCAGTGTCTGAAACGTGTAAATCATTCAAAATTTTTTTTTCGATTTTTAAAACGGCTACAAGACTCACCCTATACTATATATGACGGGTAAGTAAAAAATAATAACAAGTCAGAAAAATAATGTTAAACTTTATTGAATTTTAAAATTAGAGAGTAACATTAAGAACACATTATATTTTTAAGACAACGATACATGTTAAGGTTTTATTTAAGACTTACTTGAAAGTTTTTCTTTCAGCTTCTGCAGACATGCTTTCTTTTTCTGTTCCGTTTCGCCGAGTTCAATGGCAGCTTTCTCTAAATCTTTTTCTGTTAATTCCCAGTCATAAGCAGACTTAAAAACTTTGTCACCGATTTTTAAAGATTCCGCTTTTCTATGTCGAATATGCACAATATCGTCATTCATGTTTATCTTACGTCAGATATCTGAAATCAAAATGTATTCATTTAGATAAAATTGGGGAAGGATTGTACTTTGTGCCGATATATTAAGAAAGAGAATCAGCGTATAAAGACACAAATAAAATATGTTTAAAAAGCATACAGCTGTTTCAAAACATCTAAGGTTTCATCGTCAGTGCTTAAAATAAAAAGTAAAATTAAAACACTGTGCAAAAAAAGGGTGGAGACAGAGAGTCAGAAAGACGTACCTTTCAGCTCTACTGCCAACGGTGAAATGCGACATGCGACTGACAAACAGCTACGGAGTCGATCTCACGCGCATACAAAGAGAGACCAATCAAAATCGCCCAATTGCTCTGGAAGAGTTCAAACTTAGAGGAGAAAGGAGGAGAATGGAGTGAAGAGAACGAATTATAGAAAATTAAACCATATCTTTTAAAAATTGGGCGTACTAGATAAATCGTTAACTAAACTGTATGAATTTTTCCATATGTGATAAGCTTCCCAGAAGTCAAGATCGTAAATTGATGAGCATTTTTGTATTATGGAGGCTTCGGAAAATTTAAAATTATGGTTGTTGGACCAGCAATGGTTGGCAATAGCGGAAAGTTTGATATCACAATTTTTAACACAAGTTTTATGCCCCCCCCCCCCCCCAAAACGGATGTTAAAGACTCGCTTCGTTTGACGAATGTACGTTTTGTTGCATTCGCAAGATATCCTGTAAATACCCCAATTTGAAAAACTATCAATTGGATTTTTCAGATTTGTGAATTGAATTTTGTTAAAAGGAGTATAAACTACCTTAAAGTCAAATTTTAGCAAGACTTTAGAAATTTGATGACTTATTTTCAGAAAATATGGAAGTATAATTAAATTTTCATTACCGACAGTATTCCCTAGATTGAGTACGTTTACTTAGTTTATTATGAATTGAATCGACGATTTCAGCTGTAAAACCTCGATCAATGGCAATGGATTTAATGTAATCTAATTCTGTGTTTAGTAAACTGTCGGAAGAACAAATATTTAAAGCCCTGTAGACATAACTGTTAAAGGCAGCCAACTTTTGATTAGGTGGATGGGATGAAAGGCGATGTGGAGGTAAGGATACTGCAAATGGTTTACGGTAAACAGTAGTGTGAAACAAGTTATTTTCGCGGAAAACCATAACATCAAGGAAGGGCAAACGACTGTTATTTTCGAGTTCACCTCCGAACTCGAAAATAACAGTCGAACAGTAGTGTGAAACAAGTTATTTTCGTGGAAAACCATAACATCAAGGAAAGGCAAACGACTGTCATTTTCGAGTTCGGAAGTGAACTCGAAAATAACAGTCCTTTGCTTTTCCTTGATGTTATGGTTTTCCGCGAAAATAACTTGTTTCACACTACTGTTTACCGTAAACCATTCGCAGTGTCCTTACCCCCACATCGCCTTTCATCCCATCCACCTAATCAAAAGTTGGCTGCCTTTAACAGTTATGTCTACAGTGCTTTAAATATTTGTTCTTCCGACAGTTTACTAAAAACAGAATTAGATTACATTAAATTCACTGCCATAGATCGAGGTTTTACAGCTGAAATCGTCGATTCCATTCATAATAAACTAAGTAAACGTACTCAATCCAGGGTTAATACTGTCGGTAATGAAAATTTAACTATACTTCCTTATTTTCTGAAAATAAGTCATCAAATTTCTAAAATCTTGTTAAAATGTTACTTTAAGGTTGTTTATCACATATGGAAAAATTCATACAGTTTAGTTAACGATTTATCCGGTACGCCCAATTTTTAAAAGATATGGTTTAATTTTCTATAATTCGTTCTCCTCCTTTCTCCTCTAAGTTTGAACTCTTCCGGAGCAATTGGACGATTTTGATTGGTCTCTCTTTGTATGCGCGTGAGATCGACTCCGTAGCTGTTTGCCAGCCGCATGTCGCATTTCATCGTTCGCAGTAGAGCTCAAAGGTACGCCTTTCTGACTCTCTGTCCCCATCTCCCTTTTTACACAGTGTTTTAATTTTACTTTTTATTTTAAGCACTGATGATGAAACCTTAGAGGTTTTGAAACAGCTGTATGATTTTTAAACATATTTTATTTGTGTCTTTATACGTTGTTTCTCTTTCATAGTATTCATTTTCGCTTTCACTTTTTTTTTTCAAACTAAATAATATGCTAAGTGCGGCTAAAAAATGGTCGAATACTATAAGCTGATAATGCCGTTGATTAATTTAAATTAAGTCGTTTAGTAAGCTACAAATGGCACATCTTAATTAATGTACAGCTCATATTCAAAATATTAGAATAATTGAGAAAAGTAATAAGAAAAATTAAGTAAATGCAATTAAATTTCTTATAAATTAAATCTGGAATATTTAGATAAGATTTTAATATTTACAAAATATAAAATACAGTACAATAAATTATGTATGCAGCTTTCTGAAACACATTTAGAACATTAGAATAAAATATTAGATTGGTTCAAAATATTAGAATATTTTATTTTATGCAACAATATTATCTTTTGAATATGAAGTAAATGGTAGTTAATGTTTTATAACATCCCCTTTAGCTTTCATAACAGCGTACAATCGATCTTGCATACTATAACCTCCTGAGATCCCGCGTCCATTCTATTGGACATTTTTACTTTTTATGTAAAATACTTAATTTCAGTTGGAACTTGTAAATAATTGCGGTCCATTATACTATATAGTGTAGTGCTGCTATCTATACACCGAAATAATAAAAAAATTGCCATTAAATATGTATTTTAATCATTTGAACGTGGCAGGGAACAAGAGAAAGACTGTTGAAGGTAAGCAGACAGTTTTAACGCTAATTTTATATATATTTTAAAAGTATTTTGATATTAATGCTACATACATCTAATTTTAAGTGTAATATCAATGAAATGAGATCACAGTTTAAGTAATCTAATGTATATTTTAGAGAATAAACAACTTTTTTTTTATGTCCATTCTATTGGACGTTGGGTCTTCATCAGTTGTTTTTATTCATATTAGACTCTTTTTGTATACTAAAGAGAGACATTACTTTTTATTTAAAAATCAATACAGTATTGAAACAAATAATACATAGAGAAGTTAATAATATATATTCTTAAATAAATAAAAAAAATATTTAAATATTATCCTAAAAATGTATAATTTTACTGATAAAATTCTTGCTATAAATCAGTACATTGTTAAATTTTGGATTTCAGTGAAATATACTTGTGTGTGTGTGCAGCATTTGGTAAATATAGATAATTAAGCCTTTATTATGTTTTATTCTTATTTATAACTATTTTTGGTATTTTTTTCTGTTAGTATACTATTTATAATTGAATTAATAAATTTAAACATACTTAATTAGCAAATAAACTTTAAGAAAATATAATTAAAGATAACGGTATAATAGTCTAAATAAACTCATTTTGATTTCTTCTTGGCACTTACTTGCCAATTGTGGTAGCTGTGCCACTATTTATTATCATTATTCCAGCAAAAGAATTGCTGGTGTTGAGAAGAGTTAAAAAAACAAAACAAAATGTTATTATTTTTTTATTATTATTTCTAAATTGATCAACACGTTTCTTAGTTAAAATACACTTTTTCTATTTGATGATGCAAAAATTGAATTTATGTGATATTTGGAAGTGACGTATAAACGGTAAAAACACACTTCTGATGTCAGCAAAGATTGTAGAGAAGAAATAGGAACTTGACGCTAAAAATCTGGTTCTTGAAGCCTAAGAAGCGATCTCATCTTTTTTGATAAGTATAAAATAAAATAAGTAAGCATGAAATGCAACTTGTATTTGTATATTCGTTTAACTATAAAAAATAAATGCAACATTTTAATATTATGTTACTGCTCGTAAGTTGTTTATAATTAAATTAGTTCATTTAATCGAATTTAAACAGAAATAAAAATTTAAAGAAAATAAAACTGAAGATAATAATTTAAGATTATAAATAAACTGCATTTTTTTCTTTCTTTTTAATTTCCTTTGGCATCCAAATGTCAATTGTGATAACCGTGCCACTAACTTTATAATTTTTTTTTTTAGAAAAAACTTTTATTGATGTGATAGATTTTTTTAAATTCCTTTTTAAAAACTATTTAAAAAGTCACTAAATTGATTTATACGTTTCAAATAAATTTCATCCAAAAATACTTTTTCTCTTTGATAATGAAAAAACTAAAATTGTTCAATATTTACAGGTGACGTATGAATGATAAAAGCACATTTATAATGAAAGAAAATATAACTGAAGATAATAATTTGAGATTATAAATAAACTGCGTTTTATTTCTTTTTATTTTCCTTTTGGCATCCAAATGTCAATTGTGGTAACCGTACCACTAACTATTTATATTTTTATTTAAAAAAAAAACTTTTATTGGTGTAATAGATTTTTTTTATTCCCTTTAAAAAAGCTGTTTAAAAATCACTAAATTTATTTATACTTTTCAAACAAATCTCATCCAAAAATACCTTTTTCTCTTTGATAATGAAAAAACTACAATTGTGCAATATTTAAAAGTGATGTATGAACGATAAAAACACATTTATAATGAATGAAAATTTTACATTTAAGAATTTTTCATTCAGAATCATGTAATTCAATAATATGTTTTTTACAGGACTAAGACCCAATGTCCATTATATTGGACACGCCAAAACTCTATATATTTTTTAGTTTTAAAAATAAATGAACATATATAAAGTTTTCTAGCCCCATAAAGAGCCTTAATCCTAAAAATGGTAAAATTTGTGCGACAAATGCGAGCTTGGGTCTCAAGAGGATATACAAGGTGTTTACAAACATTTCTATCAATGTTAGCCCAAATAGACTTTATACGTGCCACTAACTCAGTTTTACTTGAAGTAGTATTTCCTTGGAGTTTTTTCTTCATTATATACCGTAAATTTTCGATGGGATTAAGGTCTGGTGAGTTTGGTGGCCAAGGAAGTACCTTAATGGTGCGTTGGCGGAAACAATTCTTAGTTGACACCTAGGTATGCGGTGACGCTAAATCTTGTTGAAAGATGAAATAATCTTCAAATAAATCTTCTGATGTTGGAATCATGCAATATTCCAAAAATTCTTGATATATCTGAGAGTTAATCTTTTCGTAGACGATGCATAACTTTTCAGGTCCTTCTGCACTCATGCAACCCCAAACCATGACACTAGCAGCAAATTTTACGGAGCGTTTAAAGCAATCTTTATCAAATGCTTCTTGAAATTCTTCAAACTCGAATACCTTGATTACCATATGAAACACAAAACATACTTTCATCACTAAAAAATATATTTTTCCAATCTTCTCCGTTCCATAAACGTCTTGATTTACACCAATTCAATCTCATACGCTTTTTTTGCAGTCATGAGAGTTTTTGTTTTCGATACAAGAGATTCAAACTTAAATTTATGGAGGCGTCTTAATGTTGTCGATGTAGAAACTTCAAATCTTTCGTTCTTCCATTTTCGGTGCAAGAATCGCACACTTTTAAAACGATTCTTCTTAACTATACCCTTCAATTTCCTGTCATCTCTAGCAGATGTTTTTGGTTTTCGACCGCCATTTCGGCGATTATTTTCAAATTTTCCATTTTTTGAATATTGCCTTAGTATTTTACTAACGCTTGATTGCGAACAATGTAAATAATTCACTATATAAAATTGATTTTTACCGTGCGGATTCAAATCAACGATACGAAGTTTAATAGATTCAGGAATATCACTCACACGACCCATTTTAAGACGAAAAATTAACAAACTGCAAAAAGAATACTGATTTTAAATAAAATCATCTGAATTTAATCAATGATGCCACCAGTTATGAATTCCTGATAATTAATGTTGAATTAATGTGAAATATTCTAATATTTTGAGCCACTCTAATAAATATTCTAATATTTTGACTTTTCAAAATAATTTTTTTTTCAGTTAATCTTTTCAAAAATTATAATAATTTTAAGAAAATAAATAAATTTAATCAACAATAAGTTCTGAATAAAAATATCGTTTGCATATTTGCATTAAAAGACATTAAATTACCAAACGATATTTTCAATTTGTAAAAAAAAAGTAATTCTAATATTTTGAATATGAGCTGTATATCTATACTTCTATACTCCTATTATAAAGAGGAAAAAATTGTTTATTTGTCGGAGGTAAGCTCTGGAACTACCGAACCGATTCCAAAAGTAATGGTATCAAAATGATGGTGTTAGTCCAACTTAGAACATAGGCTATATTTTATGTCGGTGCCATTACCCAAAAGGGGGTGCAGGAGCAAAAAACGTTCTAAAAATGCGATTTTTGCGTTACTGAAGGGCCTAGAAATATGAAATTTAGAATATTAGTTACTTATGAGATATAAACGATGTCTAAGAACAGTTCTTAAACAATTCGAAATTTAAAAGGGGTGAAAATGCACAAAAAGTGTTCTAAAAAACGTTCTAAATGGTAGTTTCTACTTAATCTCAGGAAATACCAAACCGATTTTAAAAATATTGGCGCCAAAATGATGCTGACAACGCTTGCTCCAAGATAGGCTATATTGTATGTCGGTGCCACTACCTCAAAGGGGGTGCAGGAGCAAAAAACGTTTTAAAAATGCGATTTATGTGTTACTGAAGGGCCTAGAAATATGAAATTTGAAATATTAGCTACTTATTAGATATAAAGGATTTCTAAGAACAGTTCTTAAACAATTCGAAATTTAAAAGGGGTGAAAATGCGCGAAAAGCGTTCTAAAAAACGTTCTACATGGTGGTTTCCAAACAATCTCAGGAAATACCAAACCGATTTTAAAAATAATGGCGTCAAATTGATGGTGACAACCCTTGCTCCAACATAGGCTATGTTTTATGTTGGTGCATCTACCCCAAAGGGGGTGCAGGGGAAAAACGTTCTAAATTACGTTTTTTGCGTTACGGAAGGGCCTAGAATCGTGAAATTTGGAATGGTAGTTAGTTATAAGATATCAATGATCTTTAAGGACATTTCCTAAAAAAATCGAAATTTAAAAGGGAGTCAAAATGCGCAAAAAGCGTTGTAAAAAATGTTCTAAATTCCGATTCCTATGCAATATCAGGAAGTACTGAACCGATTTCAAATATAATGGTGTTAAAATGATGGTGACAGACAGATCTTGCTCCAAGATAGGCTATATTTTATATCTGTTTCCACTACCCCAGAGGAGATGCAAGAGCAAAATGCGTTCTAAAAATATTCTAAATGCCGATTTGTCAGCAATATCTCAGGAATAATCAAACTGATTTCAAAAGTAATGGTAGGAAATTGATGCTGACAGCCTCTTCTCTAACATAGACTCTATTTTATGTCGGTATCACTATCACCTAGACGTTGCAGGAGCAAAAAAGCGTTCTAAATTTCGATTTTTGTGATCGGTAGGGGCTAGCAACTTAAAATTAGGCAAGGTACATATTTTTTAGATATAAATGATCTTTAAGAACAGTTTAGAAAAAATTGAAAATTTAAAATGAGGTGAAAATGCGCGAAAAAGTTTCTAAAAACGTTCTAAATTGCGATTTCTACTCAATCTCAGGAAATACCAAACCTATTTCAAAAGTAATGGTTGCAAATCAATGGTGACAGTCCCTGCTATAACATAGGTTATCTTTTATGTTGCTGTCACTGCCATCTGAGGGTTGCAAAAGCAAAAATGTTTTAATTTGCGTTTTTTGCATAACTGAGGGATCTAACATTTTGAAGTATGGCAGGGTATTTACTTTCAAGATGCAACTGCTTTCTAAGAACAGTCGAAAGAAAATTCCAAATCTAAGAAGGTGAAGTGAGCGAAAAGCGTTATAAATTGCAATTTTTATGCAATCTTATCAAATACCAAACCGTTTAAAAATAATGATGACAAGTTGTTGGTGATAGAACCTGCTCAAACATAAGCTATATTTTATGTCTCTGTCACTACCACCAGAGGGTTGCAGGAGCTAAAAACTTTCTAAATTGTGATTTCTGTGATACTGAAAAGGCTAGAAACTTTAAATATGGCATGGTAGTTACTTATAAAATATAAATGCCCTCGAAGGACTGTCGAAAATAAATTCGAATTAAAAAGGGGTGAAGCGAAGAGGAGATGCGTGCGAAAAGCATTCTAAAAAAGCCCTAAATTACGATTTCTATGCAATTTCAGGGAATATAAACCGATTATAAAAGTAATAGTTGCGAATCAATGATAACAGTCTCTGATCCTACACAGGCTATATTTTATGCCGATGATTCTACCACCTGGGGTTCACAGGAACAACAAACGTTCTAAAAATGGCCTTTAAAAGCTTTCTAAATTACGTTTCTGTGGAATATTAGGAAATAACAAACCGGATTCAAAATTAATGTTGGTAAATTAATTGTGACAGTTCCTATTTCAACATAGCCCTTTATGTTGAGAGAGGTGGTAGGACTTGGAATTTGACATGATAGTTAAATTTAAGATGTAAGACGATAAGAAGATGGTTTCTAAAAAATTCAAACCTTCAAATGAATACTGAAATGAGCGTATTAATTGAGCATAAAAGTCTCAAAATATTTTCTAAATTATTATTTATTTAGTTTTATTTCGTTTTATTAATTTAAGTCTCATTTCTGCTTCATGCAGTGTAATAATGATGTTTAATCAAACTGTGTTTTAAATAGTAATTTTTGAATTATTCCTAAAAGTAATAAGTACATTTTAATAAAATAAAATATTACCTTTTAATAAAATAAAAATTTAGTTAGTACCTTTTAATAAAAATTAGACACATAAATATCACTTGGCATATTTCAAATATTACGCGAGCAAAGCCGCGGGGTTTGCTAGTATAAATATATATAGAGAGAGGAGACTGGGGAAGGTTGACCATAGGGGAGGCTTAACCGACCCTTCAGTTTTCATATTTAAAAACATTTCAGAGTTTTTCCAAAAGCTGGCAACCAAAGCTACTGAAATGGAACAAACAATACTTATTGTTTCTTGCAGATAATTGAAACAGGTGTGTGAAAATCAACTGAGAAGTGTTTTCAGCTTAAAAAGTGTATTTTTTAGAAAACTTTTGTAAGATTTTCTCAGATAAAATATATCATAGAAAATTAAGTAAGTTTTAAGTAATGTAGAATTACTGAGCTTCCATTCCAGGCATAAAGATTGTACAATAAATTAGGCTGAACATAACAATGTGCTGTATTTTAAAAAGTAGCTATGCGGGGAGGATTGACCCATTTGATGTGGAATGGTTGATAAGATGGTCAAAAAGGGATTCTTTGAAAAATCAATGTACTTTGTATGAAAAAGAATTCGAGGAAAGGTATCATTAAACCTTATGAAAATGGAATCCAATATCAGTAATTCTCGTTGCCACATTCTTCTGCATGCAAAAATTTATTTTTTACCGAAATTTCGTGTCACAAATGGGAATTCGTAAAAATGCGAGTAAATATGCTATTAATAAAACACACACACACACACACAAAAATCTAACAAAGAAATGTTCCTTTATCGTTAACTTTCTTTACTAATTAAGAATGAAAGGTACCTGATATTACCTATTGAAAGAAACATTCTCAGCTCGACACAGCCCGACCCGAACATTAGAAATAAAATCCGGAGCCAGTCCGTGCTGACCTTCAAACTCTAACTCCCTCCTCTTCATCCACTCTCCAAGCTCATGGTTCGCTGCTTGATTTTTATTTGTTTATTTTTGTAAAAATTATAGTGATATTGCACTTCTTTTATCGAAATCTTCCGAAATTTAATTCAGTTTAATTACAGAGATATATATATTTTAAATCAACACTATTTTCTTTGTATAGATTTAAAATTATAATTTTATTTTACAATATTTTTCTTTCATTCTAAACTACGTTGGTTTTATTACTGAAACTTCACTTAAATGAAATTATCCAAGTCAATATTTTAAGCGGTGTGCACGTAGTTGTCTAAGTGGTCATTAATATTGTTGTTATTTTGCATTCCAGGCGTGTCGAGCAAAATGTGAAAATAATATCTATGCATATGTAAGTGTACTTTTCTAATAATTTTAATTGTAGGATAATGTTGTTTGTGAAATTTCGGCATGTTTTGTAGAAATATAGTCAGTAGGGTGGGTCGAAAAAACCGAAATATTTACAATCGAAATGTAATAGAGCGGAAAAGTTGCCTTTTCTAATAAAGAATAAATTCGTAAAATATTATATCGATCGGATAATATCTTTTACCGCCGCAAGGGGTCCAAAATTTCAAAAAATCTCAAAAAAACTTGTTTTTTTTCAATATTTTTTTTTAATTATCCAAACGTACGAATACAATTTCTAATAGGACGCTATGGCTATATGAAGATATAAGAAATGTCCCGGCAAATGTTCATTATGATAAAATAATATCTTTTACTGCCGCAAAGGGACCATATTTAAAAAACGAATTCTAAAAATTTTCAAATTTTCATTTTTTCTATATTTTTATAATTACAATAATATACTTAGAAGTAAATAAATTTACTTTATATCTATTAATATGTCATAAATTTTGTTAACTATTTGTCATAGACTGGAAAATAAAAAAGGTAATCATTCATTGTTCTTTACGATCGCTTCATCTACAGCTGTTTTACTGCATATCAGCAGTTCATATACCACAAATCACAAAAATGATATAAAATGAACGAAATATTTTAGTATTTTATTAATTAAAATACAGAAATGTTTAACCGAAACGGATTAAATAAACTTAAAATGAAGAAGTATTTAAAGTAAATGAATTTAATATGACTTGCTTTCAAATAAAGCCATTGTTCCTCGATAGGCAGAAATTGATCATATGTGATCCTCACCGTGTTCTGGTCCACAAACTTTACCAGCATTTCAACGACTAATTTCACGCATATTTCAACAGACTGAGTGGCACAAGGAAAGTTATAATAGCTGGCATCTTTAATCGAACATTCTAAACTCACCAGCATTGTTAGATCGTCAATCGATAGACAAACCGTAACAGGTGGTTTCGTTAGTTTACAGTTTTGCCTTTCGACTAAAGCCATACAATTTTAATCTTTAAGTTCAAGTCTGGAATGACGAAATGACGGATGGTGCTATTCGTGTCCACAGAACTTCGTGCTTTGGCAATTTTTAATTTTGGCAATCAGCTGATCAGGATGTACTCAATGCGTACATCCTGAAAGTGTACTGCATCAGTTGGTTCACAATTAAAATGAATCCATCATGTTTTTTAGATTTTGTGGACTATAATTAGTAACCCTCGTTACTTGCCATATCATCTAAAAAATATTATAGTTCCTGTAATTTCACGAAATGCCTGTTTCGCAAATCATGAAAATAGCCTCATTGGAATGATAGCATATGAAGGAGAGGACATCAGAACCCCAGCCATAAAGAAAATTGCCGAAGCACGAAGTTCTGTGGGCGCGAATAGTGCCTTTCGTCACTTCGTTATTCCAGAATTGAACTGTGAAGCTTAAAATTGTACGGATTTAGTCGAGTGGCAAAACGGTAAACTAACGAAATCACCTGTTACGGTTTGTCTATGGACTGACGATCTAACGACGCTGGTGAATTTAGAATGTTCGATTAAACATACCAGCTATTATAATTTTCCTTTCCCACTCAATCAATAGAAAGATGCGTGAAATTAGTCTCTGAAGTGCTGGTAAAGTTTGTGGACCAGAACAGACGGAGGATCACACACTGCAAATAGAAGCGTCTTAAATTTAGACACATATGTGACTGAAAAAGAATTTTAGACACTTAAGTGTCTTAATCTGAAAATTAAGACACTATAGATGTCTTAATTTAAGATACATAAGCGTCTTACTATGACCATGGTGTAAACGAACTGAGAATAATGTCTAAAATATCCGCAAACGTCTTATTTTAAGACACTTCATTGCTTTAAACGTGTCTTAATTTAAGACGTTTTGATTCTTCCGACGCAATAACCACCAGGGGGCACTAGCACTCCCAGTTGCGCATGCGTTTTAGATGTCTTCGTTCGAAGTGGTATACGTTGTAATTCAAACAAAGTTTGTTTTTATGTACGCGTGTATTTTAATTCGTTTTTTGCGAAATGTGAAGTACTGTGATTTTAATTCGTATTAACTTGGAGTATTTATTTATTGAATACATACATCTGACGTGTGTGCTCGACATCAAATGTCTCTTAGAAGCTGTCGTCGATACAAGGGCGGGATAGACACAGAACAGAAGTAGACGACGGTTGAAGATTACACCCGGAAATTCTACAAAGCGTGTGCAATGGGCTTAGTGTTAACTCGTATCAATTTATATCAATAATATTGTGTTATTCATCTTCGTCCTGTCGAAGCTGGCAAAAAAAAAGAAACTTTTGTCTGGCGGGTCCTGTTTTTAGGATGAAACATCTCATTCTTTAAATATGGCTAGTCGGATGTATTATGGGATTACCTTTTAAACTGATGAAAGTCTCCCTCACTGTGGTTGGATTCTCCCTCACTGTGGTTGTGGTAGTTTTTAAAATTTCAAATCGAGGAATATTTCTTACCTCTTGCAGCAACTCAAGTAAGTTTCTTTATAGTAGTAAAATTAGTGTATTTTATGATTTTATTTATTGTACTAAACAAAATCCTGCATGAAATTTAATTAGTTTTGAATCTGTTCGCAAAAAAACCCACTAATTCTAGAAGTATATATTTTTTAACTTATGACGTTCTTTTTTATTACGAATTATATATTCAATGTCAGTTCTTAGTTTCAATGGATAAATTTTATCTCGCAGTAAATGACGGCCACAAGGAAGTAAAGAAAAAAAAAACTTTGAAAGATGACCTAATGCTTTCTTACTTCCTGGCATAAAACCGCAGATTAAAAAAAGATAAATAAAGTAAATGAGACTGGTCTATTATATGAAGCTGCCTGTAAAAATATAAATATGTATTTGATTTGCAATCAACTCTAATACTGATTTTTTTATTATTTTTAATAAAAAAGTAATTTGAAATTTATAATGGGAAAAGTAAAAACCTCTAACTAGATTTCGTATTTAAAATTGTGGTAACTTTATTTATATGCACTTATACGAAAAATACAAAAATGACAGATGTTACTGTATATATTTAAGACGAAAGAAGTTTGGAAATCATAAGTTATTTTTTCCTCATGTTTTTAATATAGAATCTGTACTTATTTGTTTTTATTGATAGTTGAATAGCTTTTGTGAGTACCCTCTGATCTACATAAAAACTTGCCCATGTGGAAATATAAATTTTTAAAAACATAATTTTTAAATAAGTATTTTCATTTTTTTTTTTGGGGGGGGGGGGGGATTTTGCATGAATTTTTGTAAAGCTGATATCTTAAATCTTGCACTGATTATAATGAAAGTTTTGAACTTTTAGAGTAGGACAAGTTTAAAAACGCAAATATATTTAACAAAATACCAAAGTCATTTTTTCCCCAATGTTATTAAAGTAGAATATTTATTTATTTATTTTCATTATTCATAGTTAAATGGCTGTTGTGATTATCAAGTGATGTATATGTAAAATTGCCTATGTGGCAATATATTTTTTTATATTTTCATTTTTTTTTGGGGGGGGGGGGATTTTTGCAATTTTCGTACATCTGATATTTTAAATCTTTTTCCACATTCAACCGAGTATAATAAATATTTTGAACTTTTAGAGTAGGACAAGATTATAAAATATATATATATATTTATCTATGTACCTTAAAAGCCCTTAATAGCGAACACTTCGGGACCGCGGAATTTGTCCGATAATTGGAGATGTCTACTTTTTTGAGGTAAAAATATACAAATATGTATGTCTGCTGATTAAAAAAGTATTCGTTAAATAGAGGTGTTCGCTATTCGAGAATGTCCATTAACCTCCACAACGGATACTCCCGAATACCGGACATCTCAATTTAGACAACTATAATGCAGGGTTGCGTTTTTTGCAAAAGTACTTCTTGATTAAAGGAAGGGCAAACTGGGAAGTGCCCCGTCCCCCTACGACTGTAGTGCCCCCAAATTTGATGTGCAATATTTGTAAAGCTTATATTTTAAATCTGTTTCGAAATTGTACTGATTATAATCAATATTTTGAACTTTTAAAGTAAAATAAGGTTAAAAACAAAATAAATTTTAAAAAAATCTAATATTTAGATAAATATTTTTTGTTTTTTAATCTTGTTCTACTCCTGAAGTTCAAGATATTGATTATAATCAGTACAATGTCGTAAAAGATTTAAATTATCAACGTAACGAAAATTGTATACCAAAACTGAGAGCAAGAACAAAATCAGGCTGTATTGGGGGGGGGGGGGGGCAGAACCACAGCCAAATATTTTTCCAGGATTCAACGTGGTCAAACATGGCTACGTATGATGCTTACAAAAAAATGGATGCGATTCAGACGTTTGAAGTGTCTGAAATTCAGACGCAAAAAGTGTCTGAAAAAATTCAGACATTTTAAAATGTCTGAAAATTGAACACTCCATTTCAGACACTTAAGTGTCTGAATTTCAGACATTTTAATTTAGAGTGCATATGATAAATTTTGGCCTCTCGAGGAACAATGGCTTTATATGAAAGAAAGTCATATTATCAAATTCAATTACTTTAAATACTTTTTCATTTTATGTTTATTTAATCCATTTCGGTTAAATATTTCTGTATTTTAATTAATAAAATACTAAAATATTTTGTTCATTTTATACCATTTTTGTGATTTGTGGTATATGAACTGCTGATATGCAGTAAAACAGTAGTACATAAAGCGATCGTCAAAAATAATGAATGATTACCGTTTTTTTTTTTTCAGTCTATAACAAATAGTTAAGAAAATTTACGACAATATTAATAGATATGAAGTAAATTTATTTACTTCTAGATATTATAGAAATTATAAAAATTAAAAAAATAATAAAAATTTGAAATTTTTACAACTTTTTTTAAAAATATGGTCCTTTTGCGGCGGTAAAAGATATTACTTTATCATAATGAACATTTATCAGGACATTTCTTATATCTTCATGTAGCTATCGCGTCTTATTAGAAATTGTATTAGTTCGTTTGTATAATTTAAAAAAAAAAATACTGAAAAAAACATGTTTTTTGCGATTTTCGGAAATTTCGGCTCCGTTGCGGCGGTAAAAGATATTAACCGATAGGTGTAATATTTTACGAATTTATTCTTTATTACAAAAGGCAACTTTTCCGCTCTATTACATTTCGATTATAAATATTTCGGTTTTTTCGACCCACCCTAATAGTCAGGTCGAGCCAAACTGAACTAATTAAACTTTTCTACGGACCGGATCGTGCCGGAATGGGCTAATTAAACTTTTCTACCGGCCGGGCCGTATTCGGACGTAACTTGTACCTTTTATACCTGGCCGGGCTGTTCTCTGTCCGAATTTACAGCTTTTATATCGAGTCAGGCAAGTAAATTTCTTGTACTTACCGCGAGATGGTCTGAAAAATTCACCCATTCCAACCTTGAGTGTAATCTGTGGTTGTCGCGGCCTCTTTCACGCTGTAAAATTCGCTGTAATATTTCTGTCACGCTTTCTCATATCACGCTGTAATATTTCTTAATCTAGAAAAATATAGCATAACCGCAAACGAAAGCATGCAATAACCTCTTACGTGTTATCCACGATTTTGAAAAGCGTGTCTTTTCTTTAAAAACCTCGGAATTCAACATATTTTTGACATTTAAAAAATCATTTATTCAAACGATTTTTTTTTTTTTTTTTTTTTTTTTTTTTTTTTTTTTTGCTATTACTAATTTTCGGAAACAATTTCGATTAGTTTTTATGCTGTATCAATCTAGACAATAAAGAAACAAATTAAACCAGAAATATAAGGTTTTCTGATCGTATCAATTCTCAAGTGAACAATTTCAGGTTCAACAATCATATTTTACTGACAAACGTGATAATTTCCCAGCAATAAGATTACCATTAAAAATAATATAGTTTTGTTACTCTTGCAAGGAAAAATTCAATTACGTAGCTGAAAATGTTTATTTGTAAATTAATAGTTTCCTGAAAACCTTCATTTCCGTTTGATAAAACGGATTAATGCACTATAAAAATTCCTCGAAAACGTTTCGTAAATCCATAGAAACAAAAGAAACGTTGTTTCTTGTTACTTTAAATTTTGAAAATATATTGATTTATGAGGTGTCTAGGTATAAAAAACGGATTTCCGAATCATGTGTATCTCAGAAGTAGTAACTGTATATTTTGTTCGTGGTTATAATACATTTCCATAGATTAAGGGGCTATTTCATCCATGCGAAAACACTTGCTCGCTAATATTAATCCTATTGAGGAGTAATTAAAAATATCTCGTTTGCATTTCAATAATTTTAAATATTTTTTTTTTCATGGGATCGATTTCTACAAACACCGTTTTTTACTTTTTCGATTTCGTTTACAAGTTTTCTTTTTTTATTAGGATACTTTCCCTTTCGGAACCGATTCGGAAATGAAAGTATTCTAATAAGAAAAAATCTGAAAACAAAATCCAAAAAATAGAAAACGGAGATTCAATACTAATTTTTATCAATATAATGAATGAGAATTTCGCGAAATTAGTCAGCTTTATCCAAGCTGCTTTTCTTTAAAATAACTTATATTTGGCTGCCAAATTCGGCGATTTCTTAAAGTGCCTGCCATTTAAGACAACATGGTGGATGAGACTAACCAGTAAACTTGGTCGAGACCTTAGTAATTGCTGTGCACATGCCCACTCACATCGGAATCGGTTGATATATACGAGTGCAATCGCATGCAAAAAATCAGATTTTTCAAAATGTAACCCACAATAGAAATTGAAACTGTTATATCTGAGCCATTTTTTAAGGTAAAGACAAACAAAAAAATGCTCCTGAATCCTTATATCAAGGTCAAATACTTAAGAAAGAAACCTTTTTCAATTTCTCATTTTTTTGCACCTCACTTTAAATATATATATTTTTTTTAATTTAATGGCCGCCATTTTGAAACAAGATGGCTGATGAATCTGGCCAGCGAACTTGGTCGATGTATTGATGTATACTATCCACATGCCTTCTTACATCGAAATAGGCGAATACGTGTGTTATCGCGTGACAAATACAAGATAGTTTCAAAATGTTAGCCATGCTAGAAATTCAAAGTGCTATAATTCAAACATTGTTTAAGATATAAACAAAAGAACAAATTTTCAGAAACAAAAACTGCTCCGGAATCTTTGTATCAAGGCCAAACACATAAAAAAAATCTTTTTCATTTTCCAATTTTTTAATACCTCATTTTAAATTTTAAATTTAATTTATTTTTAAATGGCAACCCTTTTGAAACAAGATGGAGAATGAAGCTGGCAAACGAACTCGGTCGAGACATTGGTATGTACTATGTACAGACCAAGTTACATCCAAATCGGTTGATAAATACGCCTGTTATCGCATGAAAAAAATCAGGTCGTTTTAAAATGTCAGCCACAATAAAAATTCAAAATGCTATTACTCAGCCATTTTTTTAGATATAGACGAAACAAAAACTGTTCCGGAATCTTCGTATTAAGGTCAAACACATACAAAAAAATCTTATTAATTTTACAATTTTTTGGTATTTCATTTTAATTTTTTCATTTTTAAAAATTTTTTAAATGGCCGCCATTTTGAAACAAGATGGCGGATGAAGCTGGCCAACGAACTCGGTCGAGATATTTGTATGTACTGTGTACACACCAAGGTAAATTCAAATCGGTTCATAAATACGCCTTTTATTGCGTGACAAAATTCAGGACGTTTCAAAATATCAGCCACGCTAGAAATTCAAAATACTGCAACTCAGCCATTTTTTAAGATATAGACGAAGCAAAAACTGCTGCGAAATCTTTGTATAAAGGTCAAATACATAGGAAAAAAAATATTTTTCTATTTTTAATTTTTTGGTACCACAGTTCAAACTTTAATTTTTTTTTTAAATTTTAAATGGCCGCCATTTTGAAACAAAACGTCGGATGAAGCTGGCCAACGAACTCGGTCGAGACATTGGTATGTACTATGTACACACCGAATTACATCGAAATCGGTTCATAATTACGAGAGTTAGAGTGTGACATAGGTCAGATATATATATATATATATATATATATATATATATATATAACCATTAATTAAACATAACCTACCACCGTCAATTATTATGAATTAAAGCTGTAAGTATTAAAAAAAAATTATTATAAGAATTATTATGGAAGAAAAAAGAAAAAAGTGGACACCGACAAAAATTGAAAAGCTTATACATTGAATTACGTTATCAAGGGCACAGAATTAAATGATATAAGCAAAATGGTTGTTTTCTGTGGGAAAAATAAGCTAAAGCTAAAAATTATTTCCCCTGTGCCCGAACAACCATTAAAATCAAGTGAATTGATTAAAAATGAAAGCAGAATAGAAACAAATAATATGAAATGGAAGAATCAATAAAACGTATTTAAATATTTATAGGATATAAAATATAAATAATAAACACCATACCGATTAATATTTCAGTATTTTACAAAAATCCATGCGCACATGTCTACCAGTATATCAAAAAGATTAAGGTGAATAAAACAGTTAAGAAATCACAGTAAATGATACCAAAGGATGCAGTTAATACATTTTGAAATAAAATTTGAAATACCTCGTTAAACACATTTAATCTAATATAAAATAAATAGATATTAATTACATTATTTAAAATGCACTATTAAATTAATTAATAACAGTTTAACAATATCGTCAAAATTTACCTAAAAATACCCCCTGGTGTATAAATTATAACTGAAATGGAGCTAGAAAAATTAAAAATTAGAGCTATCTTAAAGAGACAAATTTGGTGCTGCCATCTATTATTACTTATATTAAACATCTATCGCAAGATAAATATTTGTAAGCATTTGAATGTAAATAACTGTTTAAACAGCAAAACCAAACATATCCTTATATATAGAGAATTATAAACCTAATACAAACCACACAATGTATTTAAAAACTATTGTTAATAAAATTTAAAAGCATACAATATATTCTATTAGCTAACTTATTTAAACTAAACTAAGAATTTAAATAATTCTAGAACATTGATAATATATAGCATATAGCTATATGCTATAAAACAAAATAAATTCAGTAATAATTAATATAAATAATATTAAAAATAATATAAAAATTATTTTTTAGTGAATTATATATAAGATATTTATAAAATGAACAGGAAATAAAAAACATGTGGAAGTATGTAGAAGGTTAAATGATACTTAAATTCCCATTACTTAAAAAGCACAAATATAGAGTGTGGATTATTTTCAGACATCCATAAAAATCCATAAAGTATGAATGTGGGACATTCAAAAACATTAAACCGATAATAAATATTAAAAAGAATAGAGGAATAATAATAAAAATAATTACCCAATTTTAATGCATACAGTATAACTATATATTAATCATACTTATATGTATATTATTCACTATAAGAATGGCATACTATTAGTAATTAATATGATATTGTCCTTAGTAAATTAAAATTTAATAACAAATAATTGTAAATTAAATTAATCAATAATTAAGCTAATTATAATATTAATGAAATTTTCCAATTACATATAAAATATCAAATCAACATCCATATAAAATACGTAACAAAATTATAGTAATAATACAAGAGCCCCCATTTTTTTTTTAAATAATTAACCATTGCGTATTATCCAGACAACACCACCCTCCTCCGTACTCTAACATCTACCCACCCAACCAACCTATAATATTTTTTTTATATTATTTTACAATTTTTAATTTTTTATAGATATTTTTTTTATTTTATAATTTTTTTGTAATTTTGTTTACGCATGTGTTAATTTGTTTTAATAGATCATGTAAGAAAAGTACTAATTGTATATTAATGAATATATGAATTTTTTTGGAAAACCATGATTTAATGCATCATAAATTAGTTTTTTAATATTATTGTTAATTAGAGGAGAAGAACATAAACATTTTATTCTATATAAATGATTAAGTATTATATTGCGAAATACAGAATGATGTAGACAAGATTTAAAATTTGTAAATGTATTAACTGTGAATTTAAATTCTTTACGTTTGTCATATAAATCTGTGATTGTTTTATTGTCTTTTATTGTAATTTTAAGATCTAAGAAGTTAATTGTATTGTTAGATAAAAGGTTTTCCGTTAATTCCAAATTAGTGGGATAATCAACTGGAAATCGAGTAATTGCAGATTGATCAGTATCAATTAAAATGATGTCATCAATATAACGATATAAATGTAGATTATTATTAGTAAAATTACGTTCATAATGAGATAAGTATAAGTCTGAGAGTAAACTGGAAGTACATCCGCCTTGTGGTATACCGACATGCTGTAAATATAAAGTATTATCTTGCAATATATAATTATTATAGATAATGAAGTTAGTTAAAGATTTAAAATATGCAATATCTATATTAGATGGTAATTCCAGTTTTTTATAATACTTTTTAAATAATGCATTTATAATTTTATGTAAATCTAATAGGTCTATATTATTAAAAAGATCTTTGAAGTCATATGTCGTTATATTACAAACAGAATGAAGATTTTTTAAAATATTAACAAGTTGATAGCTATTTTTTATACAATGTGTATTATCATTGTTTGTAGTAAGTACATATAATTGATTAAGAATTTTTAAGAGAAGTGTATTGGCTTTATTATTATATGTATTGCAACCAATAGTAACAGTCCTAAATTTAATAGGAGTTTTATGAAATTTGGGAATAAGAACTAAATATGGATAATTAAAATTATTAGATAAAATATTTAATAGTTTATAATAACTTCGAATTTTACGATTATTTACAATTACATTTTCATTAGTTTTTTGAAATGACTTATTAGAAGAAATAGAATTTGTAAGAAATTGGTGATAATATGATTTACATATAATAGCATAATTGTTAGGAGATTTGTCTACATATGTAATAACGAAGGTTTTTTGTAATTTAGTAATTTGTTGGAAATAATGCTTTGTATTAATAGAAACCAAATCAGCAATATTATTTTTTAAAGCCATAGTTAATTTTTCAATTACTAATATCTTCCATTGATTAAAATATTCAATAGGCTTATTATAAGAGATAGAAATTTTATAAATAAAAATATCAATATCATATGTAAACTGTTTGATAATAGATTTAACATTAAATTTAGATGGAAGTCTATATTTAGTACCATAACTCATTAGTTGTTTCAATTTAAAATCATGAACAATATCAAGATTTCCAGTGATTATATGTCCATGATCATTGTTTATGTATTTTTTTAGAGTGGGGTCTTTGCAGTTACACGGAAAATTACTTGCAGCAGATGTATTTTTTGAAAATGTATTGTAGTTAAAAATCTTTCTCCCAATTGTATTCGGATATTTAAAGGTTTTTGATGTATGAAGATTATTGATAGGAAAAAAACAATTTTTATCATTAATTATAGAATTGATATTAATTTTATTAAATATGTGATTTGAAAAAGTAATGATCATTTGAGTATTCATGTTCTGAATTTTGTGTTTTTTTTTTGTAAATTAATATTTAAAAGATTAACCCTACTCATAATAAGGTCAAAGTAAATATCAGAGAAATGTTTAGAGAAAGATTTACTTAGAAAGACATTTAAATGTTGTACAAGCTATTTCTTTTTAATAGCAAAGATGTTTTTACGAATTAACAACCAGTTATAATTCTCTAAGTAATTTCGTTGAAGATCATTAATTTGTTTTGTGGTAGAATTTTTGGAAACTACAACTGATGATGAACCCTTTCCGCGTTTATTACGCGTTGTTTTAGCATTTAAATTATGATTAAGAGTAGGATAAATTGGAGAATAATCAATATTGTTATTTATAGATGTGAAGACTTTGACAGGTCTGTTAAATACTTCACTGTTAAGTCCATAAGGATAAATTGTGTTATAATATTTCATATATGATGATTCCATATAAAGACGTTCTGATTTATTTTTTAGAATTTGAATGATTTCAATATATATATATATATATCAATTTTGAACGGAGGGTGGTTTCGTGGTCTGGGGGTCATGATCGATGAAAATATACCAAAATGTTTTGAAATCGCTTTCCTCCGAACGGCTGCAATAGGTAGCTTTTTGTAATGAAAGTTACCTAAAACACAATACCAAAAGACCATCATGTTCCAACAGCCAATGAAATTAAAGCGGAAGAGAAGTGCCGTGACATAACAAATCCGTCCAGAAAGTTGACTTTTGTTATTGTGTTTTGACATCGTGACACAACAAATCCGCCCAGAATGTTAACTTTTGGTATTGTGTTTTGACATTTGGGTTTTCACCGTGCATGTAGTTGGGGGATATTGTTTTTGTAGTTTTTATACACTGAGGATTTGAGTCCTTGAACTCACGAAACGTATACGTCTGTTTAAATTAACTTATTTTATTGTGTGTTTAAACGTTGTTTTTAAGTAATTTATATTTCCTCACAAGTTTTGTACTTACTACCCAATAACACATCAATTTCATGGCAATCGGACTATATTTATGCGAGTTAGAGTATGTACAGACGGACAGACAAACCGAATTTATAAAGACTTTTCAACTACGCTGGAAAGTGTTAAAAAATACTTATAAAAACGACCTTTTTAGAAAATTTCCAACATAGTTGAAAAGTGTTTATAAAATGGATTTGCCCGACCGTATGTCTGGCAGAGCTCTAACTCTCATAAATATAGTCGGATTGCTATGTAATTGATATAGATTATTGATACACACTAAGACATTTTTAGTATTGAAAATGCAGTATGTAGCATTGATATTTAGTCTACAGGGACACTTAAAAGTATTTCATTATAGTATAGTCTATAGGAAAAAATCTCTAGCAGTATATTCTTAATAGCATTTCAAACATATTGAAATTGATATGCGTCAATTAGCTGCAGTATAAGATCCTTACTATAGAATAAGGTGTGTGCAGCATTTATCGTTCTTTTACAGGGACACACAAAATAATTCGCTTACGGTACTGTCTATGAGCAAAAACTCCGAGATGTTTATATTTAGATATGGCACGCTTAACGAATTTGTTGCGTATTACTTGGTGTTACTACACTCTATAGATCAGAAGGAGGGCTGTACAAAAGAATTCGAATTCATATCCGTTTACTAAAGGAAATTATTGAACGGAAATTTTCAACTGTGTTCGGCGTTTCCTATTCTAACTGAACTAAATTTATCATAATATGTCGTATATTTACAAATGGATAAATCGTATACAGAGATTCGCAAAACAGTTTGAATTCTTTTCTGACTATACATTGATAATTTTCGAAATTCTAAAATTTCGATATTAAATGGAAATTTTCTTACCCTAATTAAAGGTTCTAGGTTCCTTTGAAATTTCAAGGTGCATACATAGTTTGCGTAATAAACATCAAATCGTAAAATACAACGTCTATAATAAATACTCGATTCTCCTTTGCTTGAAATACCTTATTTCTGATAAGGAAGGTTTCTTAAAGTACATACTCAGAATATCGTGAAAGAAAAAATTCTAATTCAACTACTTATGTATGTAATAAAGACTCGGTCAAATTTAGTGCCGGAATTCCAGTAGAAAGTCTGTAAAAAAATATTTTCGAATATTTGGTGTGAAAAGAAGAACGCGATTTTTTTTAGCAACACTTTTCCTCTCCAAACACAAACTATTTTAACGCATCGGAAAATTCTTTGTTAAATTATTATTCGAATGTGGGGTACTTAACCCTTCCAGGGGCAAGTAATCGTGTTTTAGTAATGCTGAATTCACACCTGAATATTCGAAAAAAAAATTGCACAATAAAGAAAAGCAATTTTACAACTTTTTTCCTCTAAAGTTATAAAAGTAAAATTTAATTAAAAGGTTCTGGTGAAAATACCGATTAAAATTAGGTAGTATATAATATATCGCATACCCTTCAATGTGTTAATGAATTTAAACTTAAACAGAGAAATAGTTTATTGTTCTTTTCTGTAAGTTTATATAATATATACAATTTGCGTGTTGCGGAAGTTATTTAATTTGACACGGTTTCACCGGCTGGGTAAGTTTAAATATATTTTAAATGTAAATGACAGATTAAGAACGCTCTCGTTATACGTTTCGACATTGAATAAGTCGTTGTCCCCATGTCAACAATACTTTTCTCTTCTTGTCACCGAAACTAACAATATCTAAGTAAAATGGGCAATGTTCAGAATCGGACCTTAACTTTGAGTTTGAAGCCATATTAAAACTTTTAAATTTTGTTCTAATAGTAGCGTTAAACGATAGTTAAGTTTCATTATATATGCATACAAATATATATGACAAAACCGTAATTTTTAAAGTTAAAATAATTCCGTATGAAGAGTAGAAAAAACACGCATCTATAGTCGTCGTTCGGTCCGTCTGTCCGTCTGTCTATCTGTCTGTTTGTCCGTTCGCATATAACAGAGCAAAAACTACCCAACCGAATGCTCTAAAATTTTAAATATACAATTGCTGCAAAATTTTGTCGAGTCATTTCAAATTTTATGAAAATCGGATATATAGTTTAACGACAGGGGCAGTCAAAAGTTTTCCGTTACATTACGGCCAATGGGAAAAATTATTGCAAGTGCATTTTAATGATGTTACAGAATTCCGAATGGCCTGAAATTTTAAATATATAATTGTTGCAAAATTGTGTCGAGTCATTTCAAGTTTTATGAAAATCGAATGTATAGTTTAATGACAGGGACAGTCAAAAGTTTTCCGTTACATTACGGCCAATAAGAAAAAATTATTGCAAGTGCATTTTAATGATGTTACAGCCTTTCGAACAGAATTAAATGGATATGCACTTATGAAGTGCGCTAAAATATACATTCAGAACAATATGCGTTGCAAAAAATATTTATAACACTAGTTATAGTACGAACTCACCTCTTTTGCCACGTTTGACGAGCAAATTCCAACTTGTTTAAAGAGCATTTTTCCTAAAAGCGTATTTAAAAAAATTTTCATTGTGTCACCAACCAGCGATAGACAAGAAAACGAAATTTTCATTATTTTTACGGACACTATAGCGAGGTCACGTTCGAATTTTTTATAAACATATATATCCTCATGAGAAGAACATCCTGTAATTCTTTTAAAATTTTTCGAAGTATGCGCGCTGATGGAGATCTTCTTTGTGAGAATCAAAGAAAATTATCTTTTTCAGATATTCAGAGATAAGTTTTTAAAAACGAGGAAAATACAATATGATTTTTATCTCGAAACAAATGTATTTTGACAAATTGATTGAAGATAATCATTTTAGAATCATTTGTGTGTTTCTTTATCAAGTTTTAAATGTTTATCTGACAGTGAATCGAACACTGGAGGAAAATTCCAGCAATGTTTCAGCAAATATTTTACAAATGTTTTTTCATGAATCCTATTAGAAAAATTACGTTGTATAATACTGATAATGTCGGGAATGAATTGAGACTCTAAGATTTAAATCAGGAATGATCGAAAAATAACGTCTACATCATTTTAATTTTCTTATTATCGTAAAAACCTGGTTATTTTAAGAATTTCCATGGCGTTATATTATCATTTAATTTACCTATTAGAAATAAATTCATTAATACAATTTATCTATTTTCTACATATATATATATATATATATTTACAAACTGACAACATTTTAAGGTGTCGCCTGCGAACAAAATAGTGCTATAAGGAAAAAATCTGATGTAAAACTTTTTTATTCTAGAACTGTTAGACAGAATGGAGATCAATTAATTCGTCCTATTTGTGGGTATCTGTGGGTAAAACCAGTGGTGCAGAGAAGAAAAGGCAGGGAGGGGGGAGCAGGTAGGAAAAATACCTACAAAAAGGCATCCAACTACTGTATATTTATTTACTTATATTTTGATCGGTCAATTTTTAAATCCCGATTTTTTTTAGATTGGAAATGTGAAAAAAAAGCAGTGATAATAACTATTTATAGTTATTTTATGATTTCAAACAGTTTATTTTACATTAATAATCATACATTCCACTTAACTCTTTCAGGGGCAATATACTTATATCAATAAAATGTTGAAATTATTGAATCACACCGGTATTTAAGAAGATATTTATTTCAAAATAAGTAGATTTTCTTCACATATAATTATAAAAGCAAAATTTCATATTAAAATTCCGATGTCATTGCGGTGTTTTGGAATTAAAATTAAGTGGGATATGTTACTACAACAAACAAAGTGCTGTATCGAGACAAAAAAGGTACATAATTTATTGAAATTTCCTACCGCCCTTCAAGGTGTTAAACGATGAGTGTAAAATATTGCAACGCGCTATATGTAATAACCCTGCTTCCGTTGATTGCGATACTGTTTCATATTTGTATAAACAAATATGAAAAAGTGTACCTTCGTGTGCTTTTAAATAGCAACACTTTTACCCAACGGCGCGCTTAAATCCATGGTTAAATTGAACAACTCGCTAAAATTATCACAATGAAAAAATATTATGAAAGGGATATGTCATTTTTAATTTATTTACTTTAACAAACAAAGTGCTGTATCGAGCCAAAAAAGGTACATAATTTTTTTAAATTTCGAATTTAAAAAAATGTTCTAATAAACATGTTTCTTATTTGCCTTAGCTCCTTCACATATGTTATCCCTAAAGCCCCCAAATCCTTGAATTCAAACGCTTTTTAAAACATAATTTTTTATCTTATTCAATTATAACATTTCAGCAACTGAATTACGTAGGTTTTGAATAAAAAAATATACTAATGTCTAAACATTAAGGGAAATGTGCTTGACGCTCGTCGCACAGGGGTTAACTTTTATAGCGATGTTTGAGCATAATATTTTTTAAATTGGATTTTTCTTTGTAATTTTGAACTTTTGGATACTTTACTCTTAAGGGATCTCAGGACTCTTAAAAGCTTAAAATTTTCCAAAATTTAATTTTTTTTTTTGGATGTTAAATTCCTAAATTTTCTGAACATTTTTATATAATTGTTTCCTTGAAATTCCCATTAGAACAGAAGGTGTTTAGAATTATATCTGCCCAATAGCTGAAGCGGCGTTTCCGAATCTTTAAAGTAATTTTTCTCTGAATGATGTTTTTGGGCATAACGCACACGATATCTCAAAAACTACTAAATATTATTTCCTGAAATTTTCAAAACACATGTTACCAAAAATTTCCTTCTTATTGTTCAAAAAGGGTTTTTTATGTGATTAGACTGTTGAAATTATCTAAATTTTGCATTAACCCATTTGTGCCTAACGTCCCATTTTTGGGACGTTTCAAATTTTCCTGAATAAGTATATTTTTCTTCTCCTTTATAACATGAAAATTGTATTAAATAATTATTTATAAATGTCTTTATTTATTACCGAGAGATGACAGCATAAGGTGGATATTTACTTGTTTAAATGAAGGCTTTTTTCGGTGATTATAAATTTTTAATTTTTCAAGATGGCGAAATGTAAAAAGTAAGTTTATTTGTATTTTTTTCTATGAAGGATCCAAAATCGCAAATCATAATCTTAGCTTCTAGACTTTTTTTAAATACGTATTTTTATAAATTGCGAAATTAAATGTTCAAGCCTATTTTATATGCATTTTTGTAGCGTCCAAAATATAGGGTTCTAGGCACAAATGGGCACATATTTTTGTTGGACATTTAGGAGACAGTTATTTATGTAATCGCCTTTTGAAGATATTTATGAAATAAATTGTTTTTAAGTCAGCAATATGATTATCCTTATTTTATTATTAATAATAGTTATAACGTTATTAGTCTCTGTAAAGAAATAAATATATATTTTTTGTAGTTTATAAAAATACTAATTATAGTACATAATATACAATTTTAAAACTTTTTAAATATAAATATAGACAAAACATCTAATTATGCACATTATTCTACTAGAAATACTCATATCTAGTTTTTTTTATATTTTATTAAATAAATACAAAAAAATTGTGTAATTTTTTTTACTATTTTTCCAGTTCATTTTGCAATATTTTAAAATGATTTTACCAAAACATTTGAGAAAACCAAAATTCAGGCACAAATGGATTAACTGAATACAACTTTCTATTAAAATTATAAAAATGATTTAAATATAAATATATTTAGGTTCAAAGTAATGATTACAGTCTGTAGTATAAGTAGGCACCAAAATTTTCATCCTCGTTGCTAAATTTATTTTGTGATAGTTAGCGTAATATATTGTGCTGATTGTCTGCTCGTCAAATATATGACAGTATGGAGCCCCCTGTAAATGCCAATTCTGCATCTTGCAATTTTTTAAACACATGAAATGAAAAAACATACTTATTTCTTTCATCCCAATTAAACGTTTGCCTTAAAATCAAATACATTTTAATACAGTAAATGTTGAAAATGGTCTATTTTTTCATTTTTTTTTTCCAATTTTAAGATTCTTGAGATTCCTTAAATTTACTTTCGGGAAACATAACTTTACTCTGAAAGAATTAAATTTACCTGAAGATGTGAGATCATTTTATGATGTCGTCACATACTCTTCAAATAAGGACACAAAACAGTAAGTAAACTTCTAAATAATGAAAAATTTATGACTCTAATTTCAATGTTAATCGCATAATATGAAATATTACATTTTAAAGTATTGATATTTTCAAATTATTCTTTAAAATTACATTAAAAAATTTTGCGGCACAATTTGAAGTTCTCTCTCTGCCGGTGCACCACTGTGCCGCGGCACACTCATTGAAAACGAAAGCTTGCTATAGAAAAAGTGCAAAAGTTCCTTAATTTGGGAAAATGTAATATAACCACGAACTAACTTATAGTCATGGGTAACCTTTTCCAAGTTACCCATGACTCCGAAAAGCGTTCTTTATCTTAAGAAATACCAGGAAGCGCAATATATTTTCAATATTTAATGAAGAAATCATAAAAACACAGTTTCTTTTATTATCACTTGTGTTTGGAATTGTTATCGAGTAGTTTTTATCGTTTAATTAATTCGTTTTATAGTTTATTTAATTTTCTCAACCATAAATGCAGGTTTTTTGTATTCTATTAATTCCCAAGTAAAGACTTGCACGTTTGTCTATCATATTTTATGTTTGACAATGATGTTTTGTAATCAAATATGATAATTTCACACTGTTAACATAAATAATAAATTTTATTTTATTTTGTTAGTCTTGAATGTATAAATTCATTTACAGTTCTGAAAATGTTTATTTGAAAATTGGTTTCATCATAAAAACCGATATTCGGTTTCAGAAAACGTAATATACTATAAAAGCTACTCGGAAACTTTTCTAAAAATCATAGCCAGCATAAAAAAAACCTGTTTTTATAAATTCTTCTCGAAGTCATGAACTTATATCTTTTTACTAGCTTTCTAGAGACAAAGTAAACTTCTCGGAACGATTGGGAACTCGGAGGAGGTTATTGTATATTTTGGTTCGTGGTAATGTTACATTTTTATAGATTACAAAACATTTTTTTTTCTTTATTTATCACTTGTAGCTCATAACACAAACATACAACTACGGAGTGCTTCATATAGAAAAATAACTTTTGAATGGAAAAAGATTTTCATCCCAAAATTTTAGGGTTTACAGTTGAGAAAATAGGAAATTAAAAGATGAGCTCCTCAAAATTTTGGCCTTCTAACGAGACAACGAAATGAAGTATCTGCTCGAAATTCACGATAACCTGCTTGAGTTTTTTCTGTCGGAATCGACCTTATCACACTGATTACCGCTGTTTTCAGCTGTTCTATTGTTTTTGGTAGATTTCTGTAGACTTGAACTTTAACATATCCCCATGCAAAGAAGTCTAGTGAGGATAAATCAGGGCTATAGAGAGGTGGTGGGGGAGGTCTATAGCAAAATTGATTCGGGAAGGTGTCTTTCGATGACACGATTAGCATAGTGACTTTTGAGCATGTCCAGGGCGTCTCCTGTTGAATGTGGAGAAACTGCATGCTGCTAAAACCATGTGTCCTGGATCCGGTGTTCGTGGTAGGCATAAGGAATGAACATCATTGTAATGTAGTCAACACAGCGTTCAAAACTTACCGTTTAAAGGCACTAGATCGCTTCCTGGGAGTTTCGGGATGTCTCTGATCACAAAGATAATAACAATAAAACCTTTTGACCAAAATCCCCACACTCTTCAATTTAAAAAGTCGGTAAATTTTGGCGACAAGAAAATATTCTTCGATAGTAAGAAGAGTCCGTAAATAAGTTTCCTTTAGTTCCCTCAGAATGCATGCACAGTTATTAGTTCCATTCGTTGAAGAGTTATTCAACCTGAAGGTTCTCTATACTCTGTGAAGCGCAAGGTACATGCACATATTATTATATGAATATTATGAATTTTTCTTAGAAATTAAAATTAGAGGGATCCAAATGCTTTTTAATGTAGTATATATGTACCATTTTTTCCAAACAATAATATTCATAGTAGATTTCTACAACATATGTGTAAGATAAAAGCACAATGAAGTTTATTGCTTAGAAAAACCGGTACAAGTAAAATAAAAAGCTGTCGCCAGTATCACCCCTGCAAATTGCACTGCAAACTTATTCATTGAAAGTTAATTTGATTTAAAAATGAAATCAATTAAAAAAGTTATATTGTTATAAATATATAAAGTAATTTAATAATTAATTTGTAAATAAAGAATTTTATAAACGTTAATAATGGCTTCTAAAAAATACCCCTTTTATGTGAATACGTATGTCGGGGTCTCCTAGGAATCTTTATTCCTAGGGTCCAAGTTGACTCTCTGCTCCTCTGGGTAACAATGGCAAATCTAATGAGTTTACATTTCATACGTATTTAAAGACACAATGAGATGAATTTCGTTGGAAAAAGATATACCAAAAACTTCTGTTAGTGGGAAAAGCAAAGACTTGCGCTTACCGAGCTTAATTTTTTAGTATTCTGGTGAAATATTTGTCTGAACTTCCCACGATGTATTGCGTAATTTATGTGCTAAAGTGAGCTTGCTGTAACTTTCCTACAAAGACTTTTCAATAATTCATTTTACATTTGACTTTTATATTTTTTGACTCACGAGGAGAGGTTCCGAGTCCGGGGTCACAGAGTGCGGTGAATTTGCGAATCGATAGAGTATAGTTAGTACATAAGTATATGAAAGCCATAAAGTGCAATAGTCAATGGCTGTTAAGAAAAAAATTCTGAAAAGTTTACGTTACAATTTATGATCGGGTAAATTTCCTCATTTGAAATCGGCGCAATAGCATGCGGGATTCGGAAACTTGAGTGATTGAAAGTATTTGAGTTCGATTGTCAGACAGATTTATTTTTCTCTACAAAAATTTTTATCATTTATTTTTGAGCAGTAATTGTGAAACATATGTATTTATAATAATTAAATTTTACTAAAAATATAAATAAATATACATTTTATATAAGTACATTTTAAAGTATGAAATTTTGTACCTTCATATATTTAACGAAAAGTAAACGAAAACAGTAAGCATTCTATATTTGTAAAGATCAGAAATTTTTACTGCTAATGGTAATTATTTATAGATATTTCAATGAATAGGTAAGGTTTTATTTTTCATAGTGAAATAAAGTAAAATATGTGATATAAATACTAATTGCATTAAATATTTAAGTTAAGCGTACTAATACGTAATAAAATTTACATAAATTTTGAATTACTTGTTAAAGATATATTAAATGCCGAAAAATTAACCAATTAATGTTAAAGAAAAACTTTCGAAGCTTCGAATGATGTCCTTGTTACTTAGCAAAATTTTATCGAATCATTAATCGTTATGAAATTAAATAAAACATTTGCAATAAAAATGAAAACGTATCTTTTAAAAAGAATATTGAGGTATTCGGATTTTAGAACTGACAATAATTCTGCAATGTTTAAAATAAAAAAGTGTAGTCAATTTAAAGAAAATGAGTTTCAATGAAGCATGTCACAATTTTTATTATCTTTATCTTGAAATTTTACTTTCTTAATTCTTAAATAACACAAGTAAATACTATAAATAGACGTTAGATGCATCTATATTTTCAGTGTAGAAATGTATAATTCCAATATTTGCATTTGAAGTCAATAACGATTTTAAAAGCTATTGAAACACGCTACAATGATATAATTGAAACATTTTCCATAATTTCAATCAAAATTTAAAGGACATAAAATTTTACACAAATGAATTACAAATATTGCATATCTTTATAGATTTTTGTGCGTATATTACATTATTCAACTTTGAAACAAGATTTATGAGCTTATTGATGAAAAAAACCCTTTACTTCGCAAGATAACTTCATGAAATAGATAATCCTTATTCATGTTTGATTATGATGTTTAAATTGATTCTAGACATACTTTTAGAAATATATGTAGTTGACAATCAGTGTCAAAAACTTCATATAGTTAATGGATTACTATTTAATAAATTGTTTCAAATTCTTTAAGCTTAAATACTATTTAATTAAAAAAACTGTGTTTTAAAACAGGTGGGTATGGCACGCAGTGATTTTTGCTCACCTGCTCTAATGTTGAACAAAACATGGGCTTACTAATATATATATATATATATATATATATATATATATATATATTATACTAAGATTTTTTTTATTAACCGATTTAGAGCGTTTACTTTTACTTACCATGGTACTTTTTAGACATGTTTTACTTAAATTTTCACTTATTACGATATGTAAAAACTACGATGGTATTATAAGTGTTTTAAGTAAAAGCACCAAATTGATATGCTTAAAATATATTAAAGTTTGATAAATAAATCTATGCCTCTAATCTTCTATAATGCATTTGAACAATTTTAAAACAAAAATCATTAAAATTGAAGTACATTTAGATTATACATTATATTGAAATATTCGAAACATCTTTGTTAGTAAAAAAGAAACAAAAATTGGGCTTTCACTGAAAGAAAAATATATACCGCCTTCATCTAGAACAATAGTTATCACTTTCTAAATCTTTAAACTAGAAATATAGTTTTCCGAGCTATGCGGATAAGGTAATCAAATAAACTAAATAGACGAAATGATCGAGAATTTCCAGTCAATAGTTTTCTAGGTGATGAAAAGATATATTCATTAGATACATTACATTATGAATCGTTTGAGTTGCATGAAAATATCACTTGATTTCTAGAAATAACCCACAAATTAGAATTATAGTTACTACATCTCACTTCTTGTAATTACAATTTTTTGCAGATATATTTAAATAACTTTGACCGCGAAAATATAGGAAAACGCCCTTGAATTTTAATAGGGATAATTAGAACTATCTAGCAAAGGGAACTAGAATTTATAAGGATGACAAGGAACTATTTTTTCTAGAGCCACAATTTATTTTCTAGATGCCAGTGCCAGAATTTATATCAGTATTTCGACAGTGTCAATCCTTACTTTTTCAACTTATCTACCCATCCTTATCTCCTTTAGTTAAGATAACCATATTTATTTTTATGTCTGTCGACTTCTCTTCCCAAATTTCTCTATCAAAAAATGTAAAATTTAAATATAGACATAAAATCTTGATAAAAGTATAAACAGGGGTCTTACAAAAAAAGAAACTTAGAGATAACTAAATTGCTTCATCTATTTGCGAAGCGAAGTGGTAATATATGCTGAGTATTTTCATGCTACTAAGTAAAATTTGTATATAATTCATAAAACGAATTTAAACATTTAACTTTAAAAATACACTTAAATTCGGTGCTAAATTTAAATAAATTAGAAAATTCACATATTATCGATAAAATTTAAATTAGATAATAACAGTTCTACAAAAAACAAATCTAAACACCTTTAATATATTTTAAAAAAGTGTTAAAGTTAAAGTAAAATATTTATTTTGAAATTTTAAAAATAAATAGCGACGTAAACATGAGAAAAGTACAATTTAATTTTTGATTGGGAAAAAGAAAAAGAAAAAAAAAAAAAAAAACATGGAACATACGGCTTTAAAAGTGAGAGATAAAGAAAAGAATTTAACACAGTTCTTCTTACCTGAAATTATTTCTATAGTGTTCGAGGGCAAATTAAGGTTCTTTTTCTGTATGAGACCTATGCATATAAGATAGAAATTATATAGCGTGTCTATAAGGAAACAAATATTAAAAAACGGGATAATAAGGTTGCACCTTCCTTATTGTCTATTCATTGAAATATTTTAATGTGTTCTGATACAGCAAACCTAAAACTAAATGTCACAATTTGAATTGCAGGTATTTTTCTTTTTTTTCGTAACATATTACCTGGATTTAGATTGCCCAGAGTGCTGACGTAAAAGACCGGTTAAGCGACAGTATCTGAGCTGCAAGATTATATGTTTGTTTGAAGGTTATATGCATAGGTCATATCCCTCTCATGAATGAGGATGATAGTGAGAATGCATATGCTCGAGTATTATATCATTCTCACAGATATATATCTCTCTCTACATATATATATATATGTATTTAAGGTAATTTGTATTAATGGTTACATATATATATATTTTTTTTTTATGATGGTCGGTAATGTTTAATTAATGGTTATATATATATATACAAGTTCGTCTTTGAAAATTTTTATAAGAAGATCTATTAAATCCACTCTACATGGAGTTTAACTTTCTTTCCGACATTAGAAAACCTTTGGTTCTATCTTTGCTTAAACTATTTAATTAGTTTATGTTTTCTTTAGCTTTTAGTTAAATTGCTATACCTCCTTTCTAACTTCTTGACAAAATTAACATTCCAATTAAATTGAATCTTATGACCAAAAAACAACAAGATGGTTGATTCTGTAAACTATTAGCTACTCGCCTATAAAGACAAGGGGAATCCAATTATCATAGAAAGTCGACAAAGTTTCTTGCCAAGCAAAATAAAACTAAAAAATACAACAACAACACATAAAACAACAATGCAATGAACCGCAAATGAAAGGAAATTATGGAAATTGATGCCAAACGATTTTACAAAAAATTTTCCGTTCTCTATCTAGCTTATATTTTCCGAACTGTCCAAAACGTGATTTTGTCACCTCTATAACTCGCGTTCTATTTATCATAGAAACAAAATTCTTATTTCTAAGGAATATGAATGCTAAGTGATTAAGTAAACAAAAGTAAAGCGGAATCCAACTAATAGATTTGTAGTAAATGCAATGTTAAAAGAGCTATTTTTTAGCCTTTTTAAATTCCTGTTCATCCCAAATCTGTTGACAGAGCTACAGAGATGAGTAGTTAACGGATTTTTACTCGGTTGACTGCATTTGAATTATTTAATGAGTAGTTCAAACCTTTAAAGTTTCATGTAAAAATATCAATTAGTTTTTGATTGATTATACCAGTTTAAAGGAATTTATTACTATACTTAATATAGAGAAAAAAAAATGGCCTAACCCTTGTCAAAATGGTAGTATACACATGTTATTAAGATATGTTACTACACTCCAGCCAATTAAGCTTCCTTTTATAAAACAGAATTGTAGCATTTATGGTTCGTTTAAAGGGTCACACAAAATATCTTTTGATAGCGTTACAGAGATGTGTAATTGGATTTTTATGCGGTTTACAGTATTTTATTTGTTTATGTAAGCAGTTCAAACCTTTAAAGTTTCGTATAAAAATATCGATTATTTTTTTATATGCATCAGCATTACGTACTGGATTTCATACTTAACATAGAGCAAAAAACAATACTAAATAGCCTAACATTAGTTAAAGTGGTTATACACACACGATGTTCGGATATGGTACTGCATTCGATCCAATTAAGCTGTCTATTGTAAAGCGGCATTAAACCATTTACGGTTGGTTTACAGGATCACATTAAATATCTTGATTATATTACAACAGATGGATATTTACTGAGTGACGTGTTTTTTAATGACTTTATAATATTTTAACCTCTGTAAAGTATTATTGTGTTACTTCAAAAATGAATATTAATTCATTATGTTCGTCTAAAAGTTCGTCCATTTAGTTTCTACTTTATTAAAGAGGTTTCTATTGTCCACTTTATTGAATTTACTTCTAGGTTTGAGCAAGCACCCTCTTGAAAATCCAATACTATAGGAACACAAAATTTAGATAATAATTAAATGAAACATTTTATTTCGCAAGAAATTGTAATGAATTTTGACGGAAGTACTGTGGACAATAATAATCGCGGAATGACCGGCTTATATTCGAGGTGAAACTAGAATATGGAAACTTGCCAGTGGGCTTTCTTTATGGAAAGGCTTATTGTGGACACTGACTACATAGAAACCAAAACATATGGTCAGAAAGATAATGCAAGCATGTTAATGAATCACAGAGTCTGTCTGTGTGTATGTGACATAAGTTTTGTGGGCGCTCTATCTCAAGAAGTAATGCACGGATTTTCATCACACTTCAGATTCAGTTAGTCCTTGACAGAAGTTGGTACTTACTAGGCTTTGGTGTTAATCTCCCAATATGTGGCGTTGCTTTGATACATTTTGCACTATTTTCGCAATAGCTCTATCTCAAAAACTAATGCACAGAACTTCAGCAGATTCAGTTACTCGTTGATATAAGTTGTTGCCGGTTAGGTTTTGGTGCTGATCGTCCAATAGGTGGCGCTGCTATGCTGCATTTTTCACGATTTTCGAAATAGCTCTATCTCAAGAACTAATGCATGAGTTTTCATCAAACTTCAGACCTTCAGAATCAGTTAGACGTTGACATAAGTTGTTGCTGATTTTGTTTTGATGTAAATCTCCCAACAGGTTGCGCTTGAAAATCCTTTTCAAAAAATTTTTAGTAAAATATTTTTAATTTTATTTCTTTTAAGCCAAAAGGAAAATCGCTTCTTATTATTATCATATAGAGTTAGTTACAGAATTTTGGAAAGTTTCAACTGTTTACCTAAAATAGATTTTAAGAAAAGTGTAGCTAAGCGTAAAAAGAAAAAAAAAAACACTTTTTTAAAAAGGCAAAAAAAAAAAAAAAAACTATATACATACTCACAATGCTTAAATATATTATTTTAAAACCTTCCAGCATCATAATCATATTGATTTAATATTCCATCATCAACTTTTTTTCCTGTTTTGTCAATTTATAACTCAATTAAATGCTCGAAAATTTGAAACATTTTTTGTTCCATGTGTCCTTAAATCTTGTTTTATTGATACTGAACAAAATCGTAGACATCTAAAAATATACTTAGAATTGAATGTACTTCTTAAGCATAAAACATTAATCACTTCCGAGCAAGAATCGCGTGCGTACCTTGCAGAATTTTCAGAATATATGAGCATTTCTACCAGTAATTTTTAATAGAAAATGATTTATGGGTACCAGAAAGGTATCAATTAACGAAAATTGATTAAATTTTAATCCTGGATTTGATTGTCCGTAATTCTTTTAAACTAATATTTAGTTTTGCAGTTGCTTATATATGTTTTATAGAAATAAAAAATATTTGTCAAATTGTAATAAACAATAACAAAAGTTTTAATATTGTACGACAAAATTACTATTGTAAATGAAGTTTTGCGACGATTTTCAATGCGATTTTCCATACATTTTACGCGTCATTCTTCTTAAACGGCTTGTAATATAGTCTCTCGATTAAATTTGAAACAAACAAACAAAAAATATACATTTAAAAAAAATGTAGTACAAATTTTAACATCTGTAAAAAATATCATAGTCATTTGTATAACTTATATATATATATATATATATATATATATATTGCTTGTTTTTCAGGTATAATCAACATACAACTTAATAAGCAGTATACAGCAGAAATGACGTCTGAAAGATATGCAACACCGCATAACTATAACACGTACTGGACAACTGCACCATAAAAACCTTATAACTAGTTTTGAAAGATTAATTTAGTCTCACACTATTGAAAGTTTGCAGCAAACTGTCCAGACATTCGACCGTTTTTATAGAAAACGGTGTCATAACTGTAATTTAACTCTATTCTTACCACATTTTTGTACATTTTATGGTCAGAATAGAGTTGAATTACGGTTATGTAGCCGTTTTCTAAAAGACAGTCGAATGACCGGACAGTTTGTTGCAAATGTTTAACAGTCTACACAGTTTCAAACTTTTGTTATTGTGTTTTAAAATTTAAGCTATACATATGCATATTTTATATAAAACATAAGGTAAATCTTAGACATCTAAAAATATACTTAGAATTGAATGTCCTTCTTAAGCATAAAACATTAACCACTTCCGAGCAAGAATCGCGTGCACGTACCTTGCAGAATTTTCCCTTGCCGAAATTGTACCTTGCAGAAATGCACCAGTAGTGGACCACTTAAGGACATTTATTATTAAAGTGTTAAGGAGTTCCAAAAGACATATATTTTTTAAGTCCTAGTCTTCATGTATCAGAATAAACATTCAAAGATTCAATATACATACACTACATGGCTATTAATGACAGGACACATTCAATTTTAGACATTTTGTCGCATATTTAGAAATATGCTTGTTAGATTCATCTGGAATTTCAGGATCATAAAGAATATGTTTGTCCTCAAATTTATTAACATCGATTTGATAAGGAGGACAATGAGAGGCATCAACAAAAAATCAAAGAATTTTTTTTTTTTTTTAAATTTAATAGATTACAACGACCATTTGGATTTTTTTTTTTTTTTTTTTTTTTTTTTTTTTTTTTTTGACTTGATATTTACATAGTTTTAATTTTGGGGCATTTCGACAAAAGGAGCCGAGAAAGATAAGAGGTTAAAAATCGAAAGCAGTTCCACCGAATCATCCACAGATCGCGAAAAATTACCTTCATATAAAAATTTAACCGAAAAATCTAAATTTCGCCCACCAAATTCCGCCGCATCCTCTTCAACAACAGATCGCAAAGATCAAACTTCAGACGATCAAAACCTTCATCGATAAACTCTCCAAGTCCCGTTTCGAGAAGAAAAAACATTTTACAAATCGAAAGCAGTTCCACCGAATTATCCACAGATAGCGACAAATTACCTACGTTGAGCTCAATTTTTCCCGGTTAGAATCGACCGATTGTAAAACGCCGTGACTAGTGGATTGGAGCCCCTCAAGACATGGCCATTTACTATCAATCGATTAAACATTAGATTGTTTCCTTTTTCGCGTTCGTCTTTTATTCGGTAATCGATTTTCATGTGCTACATAATCAGTTGAAGACCTCAATTTTCGTGACCTACATAATGAGTTGAAGACCTTGATTTTTGCTTTACAAGACGATTTTCATTTCGGCGTCGTTCTTTGTCTTTGGATTTTTCCATAACTGATAATTTGCGTTTAACCATTTTGTAACTTTTTTTAATTTTTAGCGATTTTATGCCTTTTTATTACCTATTCAAATAAAAATTCTTCTAAAAGTAAAGAACATCGTTGAATTTCTTAAAAAAAAATAAAATCCGAGCATCATTTGGCCCCATCCTCGACCGAAAACAACAACCATTTCCAAATGGTTAATAATAATATTTGGGATCACCCTGTACATAAAAATGCACGAAATGATCTATTGCTGCAGAATACGAATATGTTTATACGACACAACATGTTTACTGACTTTTGTAAGAATAGCGCATCTATTTATGGAGATATAGCAATATTTTAAAAAAATTTAAAAAATTTCGTGCATGTTTTTAGCTTATATCATGCAGGATTTTCAACCAAATTTAACACGAGTTTCAAAATAATTGGCAAAATGTAGTAGTGCAGTTGGAATATAAAGATATTAAATATTTTAGGAAATATAAGCAGTTATATGAAATAATTTTTATCTGCACATGCGCAAACGATAACAAAGATTTTTTTTTTTTTTTTTTTTTTTTTTTTTTTTGCATAATTTAATAGTCATCTCTATGGAGCAACACATAAAAAAGAAATCAGTCAAATGTCGTGAAAATTCAGAAAGATATCGTCGATAGAGCGAGCTGATTTTTAGTTTCTCTCTAAAAGCAGCTGAATAACAAGGGCTTTTCCACAAATTGTCAATTTTAATTTAATTGAGCAATTAATCTGAAAATTATTCAAATAATTTCAGCAGCCCCGTATATGATATACATATTTGTATCTATTAATTACATGCATGCAAAAATTTAGTTCAGTTAGGAAATGCATACCACAGCTGAAAAATCTCCTACAGCAATTTCCGATAATAATAAGGGAGATTAAGGAGAGTATTATTTTTCTTTTTGATTTTTTGTTGATCTCCTAATCCCCCTCCCCCTGTTGACCTTCTTATCAATTCGACGGTGATAAATATGAGGTCAAACCTTTCCTTTTTAACCCTGAATTTTCAGCAGAATCTGACAAGTATATTTCTAAATATTCAACAAAATGTCTAAAATTGAAAGTGTCCGGACATTAATGGCCATATACTGTATATTCTGCTGAAGGAAAAAAATAAAAAAAAGTTACCTTCCTCTATGCTACAGTAGTGGGCCTTGTAAATTTCTAATGCATGAATTTTTCAGTTTTGGACTTATTCAACAAATTATTTACAATGCAATAGAGTATATTAACAGCAGTTTATTTCCAAATAAAACATAATGTTAAAGAAACAATGTTTTAAATAAAAACGTATCTCTTAATGGAATCTCTAAGAATTCCTAAAAAAAATCTGTTTTTGAAGACACTCTAAAAAATAAGCAAATGTACCATCACAATAGAAAACAAGTATTCCAAACAACTTATGGATCGAGACCTTCTACATTAGGAGAAAAAAAAGCACTTTTTTATGATTTTTTTGTAAGAAAACTGCATGATCGATCGTTTTGTAATTTTAACAGTTTATTATACATATCTTAAGGTATACACAAGAATTTTTTAATTAGATTTTGTTGCTTCTACTCTAAGTTATAAACAAATATGTTCAACCACATTTTTTGACACGGTGGGCAAGATTAAAAAAAAAACTACTCAAAGGATCATCTTGATTTTTTTTAAAAAATAAAAGCTTGTTTAATTGCTTTCGATATGAATTAAAGCTTTTACTAAAATTACTCAAAAAAATTATTAACAAATGAGAACGAATTTTTTTAACTTTTCTTTTTAAATCAGCCATTACATAACTTTTTAAAAATAAATTTATGGGTTTCTTTAATTTAACTAGAATCAATACTCACGAATTTACGAAAAAAATTTATTTTTGTGTTTCAGATAATTCTACAAGGAGCTATCATGCCCACCGTCCAGACGAAAATTTCCAAAGCAGTTGAACATGTTTGTTTATAACTTAGTGTAAGAAGCTACAAAATCTAATAAGAAAATTCTTGTGTATACCTTAAGATATGTACAATAAACTGTTAAAATTTCAAAAAGATCCATCATGAAGTTTCTTACAAAAAAAAAAAAAAAAATCATAAAAAGGTCTTTTTTTTTTTTTTTTTGTCTCCTAATGTAGAAGGTCCCCTTAACATTTAAGGATATTAGTAAATCAGATTTCTCTCAATCGTTTTTCAGAAATGCATTTTAGGCCTGTTTTTAAGCTTTAAAAATTAGTGGCACATTACTAGTACGTGACCCACTATAGGTGCATTTACCTTAATTAAATAAATGCACAACGGTATAATAGTCAATTAATTACATGCTGCCTTATCCACCGTCAAACTTCAGTCAGGTCTCGTTATTTCAAAGCTTTCATGTAGCCTTAATTACAAGAGATACGAGACACCTTCCTGGACGACATTATTATATATATATATATATTGCATCAAATAATAATATTATATGAAATAATAATATTACATGAAATAATAATATCACTTTATAAAGTTGATCTAGCTCGTAAATTTCAGTTTAAAAATACAACATAATCGGATAGAAGAATAACAATTTATAGAAGGGATACATAATATAATAAATAGAATGCATAATGTTGAAGATTTTTATTAAAGGTATCTTCTGTTAGGAAAAGAAGTAGTTAGCTTTGTAACGAGGAAACTCTTCAGCTTCTTATAATAACGGATGAATTGTTGCAACGTAAGTAAGATTTGAAGAAATTTTTATTAAATATATGTTTTTATAAATAGCTATATAATTGAGCTTCAAGTACTAATAAAACATTGAATGCCTTATAATTGATTTAACATGATCATAGACTGTTGAAGATGGAATGAGTATTTTAGCCCCCTTGTGACTGTATTATTTATTAAGTGTTTTGGCAAATAAAACGTATGGTAAGAAATTCGTTATTATGCATGGGTTTCACCAGTACATTTAACTTTTAAGTGATACCTAGTGGTTGTGCGTAGGATTTGTTAGTGTTTGAATAGCGCATTAAACGTATAATAGGCCCCTTAAGTACATACATTATTCACTCGTGGATAAAGGGTGAGGTATAGAAACTAAATGTCTGTGATTCTATTAGACGAAATTTTCTACTTCGAAATACCAGCAACAAAAGATTAAATATACTTAAAGGATGTTTTTCGCTAAGGGGTTATGATCAAGCGAAGATTTGATTATACACCATACCGCATGATCAAAGAAGAGATTACGGGGATTATCTGTTACATCACTGAAATTAGAAACATATTTCCATTTATTACAATAAATTCGAATATAAACTATATTATGCGATTCAAAATAAAGGTTAATAGAAACACATTTCCAGGTATTACAATAAATTCGAATATAAACTGTACTGTGTGATTCAAAGTAGAGGGAAAAGGAGATTATCTGTTATATCACTGATGACAGAAACATATTTCCATTTATTAAAAAATAATCAAATATGCATTATGGCGGGTAATTTAAATTAGAGATTACGGAGATTATGTATAAAATCCTTGATAATAGAAACATATTTCTGTTTATTTGAATTATATATCTAATATAAAAACGGTCGACATGTTTACTAATGTAAATAAAAGGAATGGCAAAAATATCCGAATAAAGTATCGATATATCATGATACGTGATATTGGAAAAAAAATCTTAAAATAAATACAATAGAATTTGAAACCAATAATATATAGTGAATGCTTTTTATGTAACGTTATATTTAAACTGCAAAATGTTTCCTGATTTAAAAAAGTATTTAAAAAAAACGATTTTCTTTGTCTTAATACATTATCATATTCTATGGTGATCAAAATTTCAGGAAGCAAATATCTGTCTTAGTATTTAACAAAAAGAAAAAATCATGCGTCAAGCACAGATTATACACACTGTAAAAAAAAAACGACATTTTTACAGTACAAAGAACTGTTCATCTCTCGTACAAACACGATCACAGTGAATGTGTTGTATCTTTCTTTGGTTTTCTGACCATATTAACATGGAAAATACAGTAGTTGCGTAAAATTAACAGCACACTGTGCTGGCAATTTCGACGCCAGCAGTTTGTGCTGTAAAAAAAATGCGTCCAAATTGCCAGCACATTGTGCTGTTAATTTTGCGCAACTACTGTATTTTCCATGTTAATATGGTCAGGAAAGCAAAGAAAGATACAGCACACTCACTGTGATCGAATTTGTTCTGGCAAATCTACAGTGGTTTTTTTTTTTTTTTACAGTGCATTTTTCAAAATACTCAGAGTTTTGTAACAAAACTTCATGTTTTAATAAGGTGAAAGATGATGTCTAATTGAATCATTTGAAAAGGCACACCACATTTGAAAATCCAATTTCATCAATTCCCATACACAGTCGGAAAATTATCCAAATATTTTGAGTAGCCCTGTATAGGATATACATATTTATATCTATAAGCTACATGAATGCAAAAATTTAGTACAGTTAGGAAATGTATACCTCAGCTGAAAAATCCCCTACAGCAATTTCCGCTAATAAGGAGAGTGGTACGTAAATTCTCTTGTGCAACTCTGTGTACGACTTATACAATTTATACACAACGGGTAACATGCAAAAAATGTGTTACAATTAAAAGCGCTTACAGAAATTCAAAACGCACTTCCATCATTTTTTGCTGAAATGCAGTACTGTAACCGATTTCTTTTGTGTGTCCCTGTAAATGAACAATAAATGTTATGAACACCCTATTCTATAGGTATAATTTGGTAGTGAAATCCAGTGATTCATATCAATTTCAATACATTTGAAATAACGTTATGTCTTTAAAATACAGTGCAAAAGATTTTTCTCCATTGATCATAACGTAACGAAATTCTTTTGATTGCCCCTATAAATGAACTATTAATGCTACCCAACAAACACACAACTTTCGGGCCACTGATGGGTTCGTTAGCCTTGGCCGAAAGTGTTCGATGGATGCCCGTTATCAATGAAAGTTACGGCTCCGTAAAAAAAGTGTCACGCTGGACACAATAAGGCCGCAAGAAAATTGGCCGTAAGTACAAGAAGTTGCCCTCAATCGTGCCACTAACTTTTCAGTAAAAGTGTTAGATAGCCTTAAACTGCCCACAATTATTATTTTAATGGCCATTAAAAATAAAAGCTAACCAGAAGCTAGCCTTTGTCCTACCATTTATGGTTGTAATAAATTAAATTTAGCCCAAACCTGCCCACAAAAAAGCCTATTATGGTTATTTAATGGTTATAATGTATATGGTTATAATGTAATCACTAGCCACGGTTGTGCCATAATGATTGTTTAGGTATAAATCAAAATTTTTTATATAAAAGAAAATACCTTTTTAGCAGGCTAATTAAATGATAAAATATTTTTGCAGGATTAAAGAAATCTTATAATTATTTAGGTACGCTTTTCAAGAAAATCAAATTCTTTCACTTTGAACTTTTTCAAAAAAAATTCCAAACACAATACTTCACATAATGCATTCATTTATTTGTTTATTTCTTCACTTACATATTTACAAAATTTATATGCAATGCATATTTAAATTGTTGCATTTCATAAAAATTTATAAAGTATATAAATAAAGAAATAACTAATCAATTAATTCATTATCAAATATTGTATTTTGAACATTTTTGAAAAAGTTCAAGTTAAAGTAACTTGATTTTCTTGATAAGTATGTCTAAACAATTATAGTATTTTTTTTTAACCTTTCAAAACATTTTATCATTCAATTAACCTTTTTAAAAGTATTTTATTTTAAAGAATAAATTTCGAATTTATGCTTAAATAATATACATGATTTTAACATAGTTTATTATATACTTTATATTAAATTGTGACATGTTTGTGATATTATTTTTACTTAGACTTTCACTATATTTTACACAGGTTAGTTGGTAAATCTATTAGATTATGCTTATTCATCAAAGTTTTATTAAATTCTTATAATCTAAATTTTTGCATCATTTCTAATAATTTTTCATTCAAATATTATATAAAAATAAGTTTAAATGTTTATGTAGTAAACAAATGACAGTATAATATTCCTCATATATTTTTAAATTTTGCTTTTATGAGATAATATTTAGAAATTTCTCTTGCAGTTTAATAGACAAACATTAGAAAAAAATATATTATCAGCTTTTTCAAAATCCTTGAAAATTATTTATAATTATTAGAAATGTAAATAATAGTTTAATACTGATTTAAAAAATATATTAAATTAATCTTGATATTTCTAAATTTCATTAAAATTTTAGTTAATCAAATTTTCTCGTGTATAAATTCTTAAATATTTTCTCCTGGTAGAAGAAAATAAAACACCTTTCTTTTATAAACCGTACACAAATAGTCACATTTTTATATTTGCACTAATACAAACTATTTTAAAGAAAGTAATACCGATAATTATAACGTTTAAAAGTTATTTAGGCAATCGCTTAAAAATTAATAAAATAAAGAAAAATAACTATTGATAAGAATTTTGCACTACTTTATCGAAAATTACAAAATGTATGTTTATAAAATTCTTATGCATTCATAAAGACTGTAAAATAAAATAAACTATTTAATGTAATTTAACCGAAAGATACAAAATGTATGAGTAAAAAATTCTTGCGTATTCAGAAAAACTAAAATATAAGTATCAAACAATAATTTTGAAATCAAATGATGCAAAAGATAGATTCTGCGATTAATAAATTTGCAATGAATAAACATAACTTAAAGACTTACCGAATCAATACCTATGGACGGACGCAAACGTACAATGCAATGCTATATATTGAAATGAAATGAGTGACCGCTTGCAGTTGTTATCACCGTACAGTACACAAATAGCACGAATGACGCGGCAAAAAAAAATCCAAAGCTGGGTGGGGTGGGGTGGAGAGTAATTCTTGGAAAGATTCTCCTTGACCTTGCTTTACCGCCTTAGCGATACGAAAGCGGTATTTGTTTTGGGGGGAAGGGATGGAGGATATTTTTATGAGAAGTCCTTAAAAGTATGATAAATAAATTTCACTTATTTCTCAAGTCATATATCTTTGAATAGCTGAGATTAAATTCTAACCGGTTAGTGTTTACTTTTCTGACTTTGGTTGCAGAATTTTTGTTTTATAAAGTTATTTTCATTTTTACAAATTTGAAAAGAACGCTACCATAGACAGTGTTGAATTCAGAAGGTGGCGATGGGGGGGGGGGGGGATATTCCCCCCAGAGCAATGAGATGTCCTCCCCCGGAAGATTTGAGATTTTGTGTTTTTAATGGTCAGTATGAACAATCCCCCCCCCCCCCATAGAGCCGCAGAAATCTCTCCCGGTGTAAAGCGTCCTGAATTCAACTCTACCCATAGGTTTAACATTGGCTTGCGAATTTCTTTGTACTTCATATATACATGTGTGTTTCGTTCTCGCAAAAATGTACAGTCAAACTTATTTATTTATTTATTATTATTATTATTATTAAACAAATAGCACTTGTAACTGACATTTTATTTATTTATTGTTATTTTTTTTAAATCTAAATTTGTTCTGTAATTCTTCCGTTTTTCTTAACATTGGTTTTCATGTAACTGGCATTGAATTAACTATTTTTATGCTTATGAAAAAATATATATGGCTTTAACTATAACTTTTATTAGTGAAATAATGATAATAAAGCAAATAAATATGCATAAATCATTAGGAATTTAATAGAGGCAAGGAATTTTATTTATTTTTTTACCTTTACACTGAATTCACAACTTTAAATCTTATATTATTTTGTTTTACATTCATTGTTTTCAGTATGACAATAAAAAAATATCCACACTCTAAATTAAAATGTCTGAAATTCAGACACTTAAGTGTCTGAAATGGAGTGTTCAGTTTTCAGACATTTTAAAATGTCTGAATTTTTTCAGACACTTTTTGCGTCTGAATTTCAGACACTTCAAACGTCTGAATCGCATCCATTTTTTTTGTAAGCATCATACGTAGCCATGTTTGACCACGTTGAATCCTGGAAAAATATTTGGCTGTGGTCCTGCCGCTCCCCCCCCCCCCCCCAATACAGCCTGATTTTTTTTGTGCTCTCAGTTTTGGTATACAATTTTCGTTACGTTGATAATTTAAATCTTTTACGACATTGTACTGATTATAATCAATATCTTGAACTTCAGGAGTAGAACAAGATTAAAAAACAAAAAATATTTATCTAAATATTAGATTTTTTTAAATTTATTTTGTTTTTAACCTTATTTTACTTTAAAAGTTCAAAATATTGATTATAATCAGTACAATTTCGAAACAGATTTAAAATATAAGCTTTACAAATATTGCACATCAAATTTGGGGGCACTACAGTCGTAGGGGGACGGGCACTTCCCAGTTTGCCCTTCCTTTAATCAAGAAGTACTTTTGCAAAAAACGCAACCCTGCATTATAGTTGTCTAAATTGAGATGTCCGATATTCGGGAGTATCCGTTGTGGAGGTTAATGAACATTCTCGAATAGCGAACACCTCTATTTAACGAATACTTTTTTAATCAGCAGACATACATATTTGTATATTTTTACCTCAAAAAAGTAGACATCTCCAATTATCGGACAAATTCCGCGTTCCCGAAGTGTTCGCTATTAAGGGCTTTTAAGGTACATAGATAAATTTATATATATATATTTTATAATCTTGTCCTACTCTAAAAGTTCAAAATATTTATTATACTCGGTTGAATGTGGAAAAAGATTTAAAATATCAGATGTACGAAAATTGCAAAAATCACCCCCCCCCCCCCCCCCCAAAAAAAAAAAAAAATGAAAATATAAAAAAATATATTGCCACATAGGCAATTTTACATATACATCACTTGATAATCACAACAGCCATTTAACTATGAATAATGAAAATAAATAAGTAAATATTCTACTTTAATAACATTGGGGAAAAAATGACTTTGGTATTTTGTTAAATATATTTGCGTTTTTAAACTTGTCCTACTCTAAAAGTTCAAAACTTTCATTATAATCAGTGCAAGATTTAAGATATCAGCTTTACAAAAATTCATGCAAAATCCCCCCCCCCCCCCCAAAAAAAAAAAAAATGAAAATACTTATTTAAAAATTATGTTTTTAAAAAATTTATATTTCCACATGGGCAAGTTTTTATGTAGATCAGAGGGTACTCACAAAAGCTATTCAACTATCAATAAAAACAAATAAGTACATATTCTATATTAAAAACATGAGGAAAAAATAACTTATGATTTCCAAACTTCTTTCGTCTTAAATATATACAGTAACATCTGTCATTTTTGTATTTTTCGTATAAGTGCATATAAATAAAGTTACCACAATTTTAAATACGAAATCTAGTTAGAGGTTTTTACTTTTTCCCATTATAAATTTCAAATTACTTTTTTATTAAAAATAATAAAAAAATCAGTATTAGAGTTGATTGCAAATCAAATACATATGTATATTTTTACAGGCAGCTTCATATAATAGACGAGTCTCATTTACTTTATTTATCTTTTTTTAATCTGCGGTTTTATGCCAGGAAGTAAGAAAGCATTAGGTCATCTTTCAAAGTTTTTTTTTTATCTTTACTTCCTTGTGGCCGTCATTTACTGCGAGATAAAAATTGTCCATTGAAACTAAGAACTGACATTGAATATATAATTCGTAATAAAAAAGAACGTCATAAGTTTAAAAATATATACTTCTAGAATTAGTGGGGTTTTTTGCGAACAGATTCAAAACTAATTAAATTTCATGCAGGATTTTGTTTAGTACAATAAATAAAATCATAAAATACACTAATTTTACTACTATAAAGAAACTTACTTGAGTTGCTGCAGGAGGTAAGAAATATTCCTCGATTTGAAATTTTAAAAACTACCACAACCACAGTGAGGGAGAAAGACTTTCATCAGTTTAAAAGGTAATCCATAATACATCCGACTACCCATATTTAAAGGATGAGATGTTTCATCCTAAAAACAGGACCCGCCAGACAAAAGTTTCTTTTTTTTTTGCCAGCTTTGACAGGACGAAGATGAATAACACAATATTATTGATATAAATTGATACGAGTTAACACTAAGCCCATTGCACACGCTTTGTAGAATTTCCGGGTGTATTCTTCAACCGTCGTCTTCTTCTGTTCTGTGTCTATCCCGCCCTTGTATCGACGACAGCTTCTAAGAGACATTTGATGCCGAGCACACACGTCAGATGTATGTATTCAATAAATACATAATCCAAGTTAATACGAATTAAAATCACAGTACTTCACATTTCGCAAAAAACGAATTAAAATACACGCGTACATAAAAACAAACTTTGTTTGAATTACAACGTATACCACTTCGAACGAAGACATCTAAAACGCATGCGCAACTGGGAGTGCCAGTGCCCCCTGGTGGTTATTGCGTCGGAAGAATCAAAAATTAAGACACGTTTAAAGCAATGAAGTGTCTTAAAATAAGACGTTTGCGGATATTTTAGACATTATTCTCAGTTCGTTTACACCATGGTCATAGTAAGACGCTTATGTATCTTAAATTAAGACATCTATAGTGTCTTAATTTTCAGATTAAGACACTTAAGTGTCTAAAATTCTTTTTCAGTCACATATGTGTCTAAATTTAAGACGCTTCTATTTGCAGTGCATGCAAAGATATCGAAGATTAGTTTGGAAATATTATTTTATATTTTGTAAAAATATGTTAAAACTAAAAAAAAAATATCTAATCTATTTTGCTGCTTTAAATATAAATCTCATAACGTATTTATATTTTTACAAAAACCCACATTTAAAGTAATTAAGATTAATTTAAAAGAAATGAAGAAAAAATACATTTCCTCTCTTTAAATAAATATGCCGGGTAGGTAATATTAGCCCTCTACTGTCTAAACGATGAGGATACATTAAATGTTTGCCGGAAATTGCCCTCAATGACTGACCGGTAAAATAAACGCAACTGTTTTCTCGCTTCCGATCCCTAATCTGTTTGGTGATAGCTGCCGTCATTAGCGGCGCGTCACTTACGGCACAGTATTGTTTGGCTACAAATGGCCTTAACTCACCTTGGCCGCAACGAATACGTCATGCGGCCCGAAGTCAGGTGTTTGTTGGGATACATACTTCATATTAAATACCAAAGATCCCATGATAAGTATCATTAAAACATATCAATTACATGAAAATTGGGGTATATTTACTTGAGCTAGAGCGTGTACAGGCAGACAAACGGACGTGCAGACAAACCGAATTCATAAACACTTTTGAACTATGTTAAAAGTGTTAAAATGCATGGTTTTTACCGGCAGACGTTGAAAACAATTTAGCATAAAAAAACTTTCAATTTTTAAATTAAAGGATACAGATAAGCCCGTCAGTAAAGCGGGCATAAGAAATAGTTGTTTTGAAATATTTGTTCTACATTGGAAGATTTGAGCCTGATGTTATTACAGTGGTTTTTCTGCTGCTGGTGAAAATTTTTGGTGCTGGAAGTTCATTTAATTTTTGCCACTTAAAAGGTTAATAAATGTGCAAAATTGATAGTCTTCAGTGAAAACTTAATGAAGGAATAATCTTAAAAATAATTTGCATTACTGTAAAAAATACTAAGCTTAATTTAAGTAAGTTATAACACATCTTTGATTTAACTCTCCAAACTGTTAATAATAGAAAAAAAACATTCTCAAATTTGTAAATATATAACAGTTTAACACCTTGTAATTTGTAATTGCTAAAAAGGCGTAAGATGAAAATTTTAAAAACAGCTAAATAGTTTTATTTGACTGTTGACATGTTTTAACTCTTCCCGAATCATATTATAAAACAAATAAATAATGATATTCTCAAATTGCACTGTCTGTGATGCAGCGAATGAAACGTCATCATTCAGTCTATCATGTAACACATGTAACTTTTTAGGGTTTCGTTCATCTGACGAAACCCTATTCGTCTCGCTCCTCTGTCTGTCTGTCTGTCCGTCGCAGAGCCCGTTTTCAGAAATTATATATGTTAGAGACTTGAAATTTTGCATACTTATAGCTGAACACTTCACATCAAATGACAAATCCTAAAATTTCGAAAAAATCCTATATTTAACTCTCTGGGCTCTAACTTGTGTATTTTAAGTTTTTCTTTCTAACTCAGTCCCTAGTTAACTTGAAGACTTGAAATTTTGCATTTGCATTTGCATTCAATTTTGAAATATGACACTTGCGATCAAACGACAAATCATAAAATTTCGAAAAAATCTTATATTTAATCCTCTGAGTGAAACTTGTGTATTTTAAGCTTTTTTTTCTAACTCAGCCCCTAATTAAGTTGAAGACTTGAAATTTTGCATAATTATAGCTAAACACTTGCGATCAAACGACAAATCATATAATTTCGAAAAAATCTTGAATTTAATCCTCTGTGCTTTAACTTGTGTATTTTAAGCAATTTTTTATCTTTCCCTTTTCACCGGGGGGGGGGGGGGGCACTTTTTTAAACTTTTGCCGACACCCCTTTGACCACTATTTCATATTATTCACCATAGACTTACATATTTTAGTTACATTTTTTACCGCCAGGGGGCGACTACCTACCTCGGGTGCTATGGGTCCTATTCCCTCGACTAATATATCTACTGATAGGTTGTAAAACGGAGTTTCGTTCGGATAGAGGTTTGTTTAGACTAGAGCGCATCCATTGGTTGTGAAATGTAGAACTAACAGATTTTGCAAAAGGATAAAGTGTTGTGAAATGAATATTAAACGAAACCCTCTGTGCGATCTGTGATCACACTTAGCCTGTTGTTTTATTTTAGTTGTATGTTTATTTATATTTTGGAAACTTGAGCCACAGTTTTTCTAAGTTGAATAATGCTGTATCGACAAATGCAAATAATTTGCATGATGAATTAGATAATATTCGTAGAATTGCTTATGATAAGGGTTATAAAGTTCAACATATTAATAAATTAATCGTGAATATTTTAAATAAGAAGAAACCTGAACACAAATTTGATCTGCAAAACTCCAAACTTTATTCTATTTAATATTATCAAAGCTTTTTTGACAAATTAAAATAAATTCTTAAGTAGTTCAATATCTGCTTAGTAGCCAAACTCTGAAATTGAAGAATATCATTTGCATTAAAATTGATCATTTTAATTTTGAGAATTTTTCAGGAATGTATGAAATACCACTAACTAGCGCAGACGGAACGGAGAATTACTATATTCGAATGACTGGCAGGAAATTTAAATACAAAAAAATCCCTGCCGGCCCGGCCTACAGGCAGAGGTAGATTTCGAAGTCAAATATACTAATTTCACAAACAAAAACTAAATCATGATTATAGATAAATCCACTTTAACAATTTTATCTGGCCGCTCTTGATGAGTTTTTATTTCATTTTCATATAATAGCTGGTTTTATCGGAATCATGTTAGGGCGGTATTCAAAAAAATACTTTTCCATGCTCAACAACTCGAAATTTTCTGGCATAATTCCAGATTCATTTTTAATAAAAAAAAATATGAAACTTGCTGACGTGATTTTTGAAGAGATTTATAAGCGACCTGTGTTTTTATTTTTTGTTCAATTAATTAAAACTTGATATATAAACAATTATTTTCTCAGAAGGACAATATTTTTCGTTTCTAACACAATCGCTTCGGGAAATTCCGTTCAAAATGTCCACTTTAACATCATTTTTTGAAATATATTCTGCCTCTATCTAAAAATCGATTATTACGGTGCATTATATAGTTTCTGAATAAGCGAATCTACCAATTAAATGCGTTTGAGAGCAAAAATGAATTTAAAAACCAGTCAGAAAATAAGCAGTTTGGATTTAAGCGCATCCTTAATACAATGATTTTTCCAACACAATCCGCTTCGGTAAATTCGGTTCAAAATGCCCTTTTTAACAGCATTTAAAAAAATATATTCTGCCCCTATCAGAAAATCGACCATTACGGTACATTATATAGTTTCTGAGTAAGAAAACGTACCAATTGGAAGCCTTTGAGAGCAAAAATGAATTGTAAAATGAGTCAGAAAATAAGCAGTTTGGATTTGAATACACCCTTACTAAGATCATTTTTTACTTCAACCGGTATGTATTTTTAATTTGTTTTTGCTCTAAGAATTGGTCCTATCCAAAACTTGTCTATATAGATGTTGTAGACAATATTAAGAAGATATATGATAAATTCATGGGGATTTTATATCTTTTGAATTGACGGAGTTATGGATTTTTTTCTTCTTCAAACCCCCTTTTTGTTTTCGTTTTTAATTTTTTTTTGTGGTACGAATTGGTCCTATCAAAAACTTGTGAATATAAAAGTTGTAGATAATGTTAAGGAGATTCATGTTAAAATTAATTGGATTTGATATCTTGAGAATTGACGAAGTTATGGATTTTTTTTCTTCTTCAAACGCCCTTTTTGTTTTCGTTTTTAATTTTTTTTTGCAGTGCGAATTGCTCCTATCAAAAACTTGTGAATATAAAAGTTTTAGATAATGTTAAGGAGATTTATAATAAAATTAATTGAATTTGATATCTTGAGAATTGACGAAGTTATGAATTTTTTTCTCCCAAAAACCCTATTTTTTGCGCCCCTTGAGCCCATTTTTAACTTTATCAAAAATCTGTGATACATAAATTTTTGGCCCTATTTTTAGAAGTAATAAAAACTTTAAACTGATTTGATATGTACAAAAATTAAGAAGTTATGGGGGGTTTTCTGTTTTCACAAAACCCCTCCCTATTTCCCTCCCCTTGGTCCGATTTTGCCCATTAACGAACTTGACCGAGATTTTATGCCCATTGATTTTATGTATCAGTTTGGAAGAGATTGGTGCAGAATTACGAAAGTTATCGTGTCCAGAAGAAAGTGATATATATAGATAGATAGATAGATAGATAGATAGATATATATATATATATATATATATATAAAGTTTTTTACTGAGGGTGGTTTTGGGTTCTAGGGGTCATGATCGGTGTAGATCTGCAAAAATTTTTCAGAAATTCCAACATAGGAACGATCCCAATAGGTAGTATTTCATACGAAATCTACCTAAAAGGTGCATGTAGCTGATATTAAATATATTAGAAAAACCACAGCCTTGGCAAGATTATACCAAGAAGAAATTATCCATATAAATTTCAATGAAAGTAAGATAATTTTTCCATCCAACCAATATTATACATCCATTATAAGAGAAACAACAAAGATTCTAACACATAAAAATAACATATGTAACGATACAGCATCATTCAACTTACCAAAACTGTGATTCGAGATACTCAATGGTTTCGAAAATAGAAATAAACATCCAAGTAAAATTAAAAAAAAGTAACGTGCGTTACATGAAAAACTGAATGATGGCGTTTCAGTTCATTGTATCATAGACAGTGCAATTTTAGAATATCATTTTTTATTTGTTAGAATTATGTATTAAAAACAAATGCACTATGCTAAAAGGTACACGCATTAAAATACAATTATCATCAACGTTTCATTTCGCATCTGCAAACGTCTTCAGGATTTTATGACACACATAAATCTAAAATTTTAAAAATGGATACAAACGTCTCAGAGTCCTTGACAAAACATGAATGGAGCGCGCAACCAAACGTCATCGAGTTACCAAGACAACCAAAAGGAGTAAACCATTCCACGATGGAAAAAAAGGGCGGGGAGGGGCTAAATGGAACTCCATCCAAAAATTGTTTATAACATATTATGCTACATTTTATGTATGCTGTAGGATAATTATCGTTACAAGTTTTTGTCCAAACTTAATAATCCTAATGGACTCTAAAATTTTTTTGACATAAGGATTCTTGCATGGAATTATGATTCTTGCTTTATCAAAGACAACTCTGCTACCATCATTAGCAAAACAAAATCTTGCGAGAGCTGTATTTAGTTTCGAATTTATTTATTTCTTTTGAAAAAGTCTCGGGAATAGTTCAAACATATCAACAGTCAAATTTACAGTTATCAAAACAGTCTATTTTACTGTTTTTAAAGTTTTAATCTCACACCTTTTTAGCAATTAGAAATAATATATTCTCAAATGTGTTGAAAAGTTTGTCTATGCTGAAATACGTTTCCTTAAAAATTTTATCAGCTCAATAAAAACTGAAAAATTATAAACAGTGAAATTTATTTTATATGAAACAAACGATAATTAACGTTCATTATTTAAATGTCAGCTCATGGAACATTTAATTAAAAATAAAATTATTTGTCTAAAAGTTAGCTTATATTTGGTTTGTTAGTGTCAGAAAGTTCCTTTTGATTACATTCATAATTTATTCAAACATGCATTTCATTTTGAGATTCGAAGTAATACATATATTATGTGCATCAGTTTGTAAACCTTTTACATTAGTTTATAAATAGCTGAATACGTTAATATTTATTTTCTACAGTAAATATATGCTGTTAAGCATGTCTTTAACATAAATGTAAGGCATTTATACACATTTTTGTGTTTAAACATGCTTACTTCTTATTATGCGTTATTATGGTTTTTGTTGTATAAGAAATTATTAATGTATAAATGAAAATAAATAAATAAATTATAAATAAATAAACAAATTATGTTAAAATACGTTATAAATAAATTATGCTTAGTAAATAATCAACAAATTCTTTAGAAGTTCAAGATCCGTTTTTCGTAGTAAGTTATACACTGACATTTATGATATTTTTATAGTGGTATTATAAAACAATATTTATAGTAATTAATTGTGAGAGCTAAAAAATTAAAAATTGAAAATTGTGATAAGAAATACTGAATCCAATCAGGTTTATTATATGATTTAAATAAACTTAAATCCTTCCAACGTTCAAATACAGTTTTTATCCCCTGGAATCCAAATATATTCCAAAGGTTTTTCCTAATAGCAGCGTGATCAACGTGGAAAAGCGCTGTAACCTTATTGTAACTATTACTGTTCACACTGTCGACAAGTCACTTGGAGACAGAGTCACTGTGATGTCGATATGTTCCGTTTTGCTACGAGTTCCAATTGACTTCGTTTTATAGTCACCTTCTGACTCGGTTCTGAAAACTCACTCTTGGTGATTTCCCTGTGAAATTATGAAGGGTCATAACGTCATATATAGTAGGATATAAAAAGTATCTCTCAAGAGACTTTTTAGTTGACGCTATAGAGTTCATCTAATGTTCCGGAGTCCTTGGTTTGATCCTTACCAAAGGTCTGCGCCGAGCAAAAGACAAAAAGAACGCATTTTCTGTAAAAAAAAAAAAAAAAAAAAAAAAAAAAAAAAGAAAAAAAAATCAATTTACTCTAAGTTAAGTTCAATCAGATAAAAAACAATCATGCAAGAAAAAGAGCCACCTTCTCTTAACCAAAAAAGAAAAAATACATAAATCTTTGGAATCTAAAATAATGCCAGATTTCATTTCTGAATTCAATTTCGAATCCAGCAATACATACATAGAGGTAGAAGATGTATCGGAAGAAACTGCTCATGTTTGAACCTCTTATTTTTAATATTATTATTTCTTTGTTTAAAATATTATCATTTAGTCTACCATAATCTTTTCCACCGCTACCCCATCAAACATCAACGAGCACTTGCATGCGTATGTAAGTACCACTGCAGAGAAACGAAACATAACATAGCTGGAATGTCACACAAACCATACCATTACCTACTTTACACCGCTAGTCTTTTCCAGTACAGATTTCCCGCCGGGGATCACTTCATTATTCCTATTAGCCCGTGATTGTGTACCTATTTCCTTCCAGTTTCGCACACCTACAATAACTGTATTGCCCGCAATACCAATCCAAAATCGTCATCACTATGTTTAATAGTGTCTAAACATGCAAACCACCACTAGACCAGCTTAGCGACATCAACAATGAGATTTAAAGTTATCATGAACATCATTTAAGTATTTCCACATAAACATAAAACGTTTCTTCCAAATGCGACATTAAACTGCATCATTTAGTTGTGATAGTAGTAAATTAAGGTCACGTATAAGTTCATTTTCAAAGAGAAAAAAACAAAAACATGCCAAGTTCTAACCGGAGTAGTTTTTTCCAATGCATTTTATCTACCTACGTATGACATATGGATTCAGAGATGAATTCAGGAAAGGAACTTGGCATTATATAAGATTTCAGAAACATTTTTTATTTCGTTAAAAAAACGTTGCTCCCTTTTTACATGAATGTTTTAAATCTGATTTCAATACTTTTTGTTCAGTTATTTTTATTTCCGTCATAAAATTTTTCTTTTATTGATTTTATTTGCTCATGTGTGTGAATCATACAAGGCTCTGACTACAGTAAAATATAAAATAAAAAATTACACTAGCAATTGAAATTTCGGGATTTTCTTGCAACATTGTGTAGGTGTTGACTTTAAAAATAAATATGGGCGAAGCAATCAGTAAGTACTGCGGAAAATTATATTTTACTAGTATATTAAATCTGCAAATGAATTAAAACTTTAATGTTTTCAGTTTATTATATATTTGCAATTTTCCTTAGTCCCTTTTCCGCAGTAGTGATGTCTGGCAGTTTTCATGATTGGGGTGATTTATTTTCTTTGATCGGCATTTAAAACATATCTTTCAAAATAAATATAAATAAAACGGTCAAGTGCGAGTATTACTGACGCCAGAGGGTTCCGTATATTAAATATATGAATTATTAACTGTATTATTATAATAAATCACTGCTAAAAGAATAATAAGACATTGTAAATAACTATACAACGTAGGGTAGGGTATAGCTGTATACAGGGTGTCCATTCTCAACGGTGTCCAATGGCTAATTACTAAACCGTTAGTCATAGACACATAGTTCCAATTACAAAAATGTCTTAAAATGGAGTAAAGAATATTTTAAAAGCGATTTGGGTCACTAGAAGCAACGAAATTCAAATTTTTATACGGTCCTTCGGTCCTATCAGTTATATTTAGTAAAAGTTTCCTGTTACACTGACAAGTAAGACAAGAAAATTCCAGTTCATATAACACTAAAATTTACCAAGTTATGAAACTTTAAAAATGCATGACTTATACCACTCTTCTGCACCTGAACGCAAATGGGTTTGATCATGCTTTGAAGGGTTATATACCAAGTGCTTAAAGTATTCGAAGAACATATTTCATGTGTATCTACGCTTTGAAAGAAACCGTACAAGTATTACGATAGAGTTAACTTTTATTAAGTTTCAGATTTCTAAAATAATTGTATTTTAACATATGTTTTATTTTGTAAGGATTTGAGACTTTCTTTTCATGATTTCTTTTAATAAAAATTATGTTATTTTTATATGTTTTTATTTAGCTTCAACGATCGTATGTATGTTTTTCCAGTTCAAAAATTGTACTTGGACTTTAACTCACTTTCAAATCTCCGATAGAGATTAAATTTTACATTCTGACGTAAATCGGATGACAATCTAATATTATTATGATTTTCAGTTGTAACCATTTATACTTATTTTACAGGATAACACAAAAAATTTCGGATAGATTACCGCCAAGAAGTTTAAGAAAAAGTTTTAGGTTAGATGACAAAAGACTGCAATGGTTGTGTTTTTTAACTTTTATGTATTCTTAGCACTGAATGCGAAAATTACCTTAATTTTTAACCATCATGTCACAATTTTTCTCAAATCATAAATTGTCAAATTTAAAAAATAACAAAAGTAGGATACTACAAATAGTGGAGATGGCTGTGTTTTTTAATTTTTGATAATTGATTTTTATGTAGTACTTTTTAGCGCTGAATCTGAAAATGACTTTCATTTTTAACCATCACGTTAGAATTTTTTTGCAAATCGCAAATGTCAAAGTTAAAATATATCGAAAATCTGATACTATAAACAGGTGTAAAATTTTATTTATTTACTTTTTTTTTTACTTAATTCAATAATTTATTCAATTTTTTGACTTATACTAGGATTTTTACAGCTACACAGCTAAGGGATCCGATGAGGTGGGGGAGGAGGTTCAATTTTAACTTAGAGCTTTTAAGTGTGAAATTTATTATTTGCGAAAAATCGTGACGTAATGGTTAAAAATGAAGGTAATTTTCGGATTCAGCGGTAACAAAATACAAAAAAAATAAATCAATTGTCAAATGTTAAAAACAGATTCGGATTCAGCGGTACAGAATACATAAGAATCAATTATCAAAAGCTAAAAAAACATGACATAATCCAATTTTCGCAAGCTAGGCTTGCGAAATAAAATAAAATTTTATGTAATCTAATAAAATTTTATAATATGCATCATTTTGTAAAGAATTGAGGATGTTAATTTTCATCATTTTATTTAACAAAAATTCTTTTTTTGTTTCTTCTTATATTTTTTTTACAAATCCTAGATTTTGCATTAATTTGTCAGAATGACTAAAGATTTCAAATTTATATTACAATGTTAATTTTACTCTCAACCATTTTTCAAATATATCTGATGAAATTATATTTCTACTGAATTTGTGAATGACCCCTAATTTGCAGCAGAAAATATGCTCCAACTTTAAACAGCTATTACTCGGTCAATTTTAATCGCAGAATAAGGGGACTTTCTTTGTCTTACTTGTCAGTGTAAGAGGAAAATTTTACTAACTATAATTTATAGGACCGGGGGATCGTATAAAAATTTAAATTTCGTAATTTTTCAAGATATGTTTTTATTGACCCAAATCGCTTCTAGTGTACTTCTTTACCTCATTTAAAACATTTTTGAAATTGGAACTATATGTCTATGACTAACGGATTAAAGGTTAGTCATTGGACACCGTTAAGTGTAGACACCCTGTATACTATTAAAGTATGAATGAGTATACCATAAAAGTTCAGAGAGATATGAAGCCTAAATAATATCAAATATTTCTATTCTGTATAATTCTGTTTTAAGCTTATCGTAATCTGCTAATGATGAACTTAATTCGGTACTGTCAATAAATGCAGTGATATTTAAACTTCATTTGGCCTTTTATAAAACTAAGTTTAGCGTTGTAAAAACCTTTTTTTTACAGTGTAGCTAAAACAAAACTCTTGTTCAAAGTTTAAACATGGCATTCTGCTAAGCGCGCTTCGAAAGGAGGTCGCAAAATTGCAACCCCGCCTTGTTCCGTTCCACGTTTATCCAGATAGGTTTTTAATTAACTTTTAAAGACACGGGAGGCGTATTGAGAGATTTACCCAATGCAAATTAGTCGCGAATTCCATAGTATTTCTGTGATAAATTCTAATTAAATTAGTCTGTTTTTAACAATTTGAAGTTTATTGCTTTTATACTGCTACTGGGCATTGCATTACACAAATGTATCATTAAAAGTTGCAACCTACGCTTAAAAGCCGATGGTACATACACTGTAAAAATTGTCCGGAACCTTCCGGAAGTTTTTTTACAGTCAAGGTTAACAAACATTATAAGAGTATTATATTAGTTCATAAATGGGAGGAAAAAAATCTTGGAGGAAAAAAAGAATTTTTTCAATATAAAAAAAAAAATCTTGTTATAAAACGTTAAAATATTACATAAAAAATGTGAATAAATAAAAGGAAACACTATTTTCAGATCTATCGCTTTTCTCAACATTAAATATGCCAAATAAATTTCAAATACCTTTTTAGGTGCGTTCGCAATTATATAAATACGTAGCACCTACCGTCCGCATATAACAGAGCAAAAACTACTTAACCGAATAGACTGAAATTTTAAATTTATAATTGTTGCAAAATTTTGTCGAGTCATTTCAAATTTTATGAAAATCGGATGCATAATTTAGTTACAGGGACAGTCAGAAGTTTTCCGTTACATGACAGCCAATGAGAAAAAAAATTATTTCAAGTGCATATTAATGATGTTACAGCCAGCTTTTCGAACAGAATGAAATGGATATGCACTCATTAAGTGCACTAAAATATACATTCAGTACAATACGTGGTGTCAAAATATTTATAAAACTTGTTAGAGTACAAAAGCACGTCATTTGCCAAGTTTGACGTGCAATTTCAACTTGTTTATTTTAATTTCATACTGATAAACCATTATTTTTTTAAGAATTCAACCTCTGGGAAACAAAAAAAAAAAAAAAAAAAAAAAAAAAAGAATTTATTTTTTCTGCCTTGGATTAGCAGCTTTGCTATGGTCAGCAACTACAGGTGTGCGCCGGGTAAAATTCCTCGTCGGTGGCGGCGAGCGAGCGAGCGTGATTTTAAAATTTCTAAAATTGCTTATCACTATAGCTAATTAATATTAATAATTCAGTTTTTACATGCTATTAGCTTTATTGGTTGCCTTTCTGAAGTAATAGTTTTCGCTTTATATAGTTTTAACATGTTTTGTTTGATGTAATTCTCATACATCGTACAAAATTATACTTTAGTGTTAGTTTTAAAATGTAACACTAGAATCAAGCTGAAAGCGCATTAATTCTGAAACTATTATCTTATATTTATCAGGTAACAAAATCGAAGCTGTATAATAAAAATACATTAATCGAAACTCATGACTAAATATATAATTTAAAAAGTGTCCAGTTAAAGTGATGGCATTGAGCTCAAAGGCTATTCACACTAATTGTACATTATACTCTTATTTCAAAAAATAATACCCCTCGAAAAATAAATTAAGGGGATTACCCCCTGTTTCACATCTTTATACTTAGCCAATGAGCCTCCAAATCTCATCAGGGAAGCGCCTTATCAGAATAAACCGGTATACCAAATTTGAAGCAAATCGGATAGCAAAACACATTTATCTAAATTAAGGGGGTATTAGCCCCCCATTCCCCTGGTTATACTTAAACAATGAACCTCCAAATATTGGCAGGGAAATACCTTATCAGAATTAACCGGTATACCAAAGTTGAAGCAAATCTGATAATTCTGCATGAAAAACCCATTTATCAAAGTTAAGGGGGGATTATCCCCCCGTACCCCATCTTTATACTTAACCAATGAACCCCCAAAACTAATCAGGGAAGCACCTTATCAGAATGCTCCTAGAAAAAAAAAGAAGCAAATCGGATATTTCTATCAAAAGTTATCGCGTTACGTACATATATACATACATACGTACGTACATACAGAACCTGTGGGCACATTAGCCCTACGGCTTTTAAAAAGTATTTGCTAAAAATGAGTTCCGAGCTCGGACTTGCGCGAGTAAATAAAGTGTAAAACTGTTAATTATGAGAGTAAATAAAGTGTAAAACTGTTAATTATATTTTTTTTAAATGCAAACATTATTTTTATTCCTTTATTAAAATCATAAGTTTTTAGAAAATATAAAATTTCCTTTTGATCATTTTTTTTTTGGTTGAATAATTTACATCCTTTCTAGAAGTTTCGATAAGCAATACAAAAGATAAGTATAAAACGTGCAAAAACTACTTTTATGTGTTAATTTTTTTTTCTCCAAATTTTACATAATAAAATGAGAGAAATTGTACATTACACTTATTTTGCATATATCATATTTTATAAATAGGAAAGGCAGTACATTAAAAATTCTAAAGTTATTTCAACTGCCCCTACGGCACAAATTTATTAAAATAATTTTGTTTATAATTAACTAAACGAAAAAAAGGACAATATATGGTTCTATCAGCGGATAAGATTTTTGAAAACAATTTACATGTAACATAGGCTTAATGATGCATTTAAAGGCCATTTTATTTAATTTATAAATTAAAAAAAGTACAAAAGCTGATTAATAAAATATATAAATTTTTGAAAGATAACAAAAGATGAACATGGACTTTATTTTATTACTCATTTAAAAAATACATAAATAAATAAAAACACTTGTAGCATCTGCTCTATGATTCCATGCATTAATTCTTTGAAGGGCACTGGTATATGTGAAAATTACGATGTTTTCCAACCAGCATTTTACTATAAATTTTTGGTGTTTGCGCCGTGCAAACGGCACCCGTTAATGGGTTAAAAAGCTAAATTTCATGAAGCAATACAAACGTTACAAAAACCGTTTGTGGAAGATTTAAATATGCTTTATTTCATAAATTATTAAAAATATTAATTTATAACAGCATAATTGAATTTAATTAACAGCAATTCCATTAACAGCATAATGGAATTGTGAATTTTTTTTAAATAAAATATGATGGTTTATCTTAAAAAAAAATTTCATAATGTTTTAAACTTATTAATGCATTACTCGTATTAAATATAGGAAGCTTATTTCAAAACGAAATTGAAAAATATTACTTATCGATACATTTTAATTTAAAAAAAAAAATCTCAATTGGGAGATACATTCGGTTTTTATTACAAAGAATAATTATTTCAGAATCAGACATCATAAAAAATAATGTACTTCAAAAAGGTTTAAACTAGTTACTTACTTTATTTGTTGATATCCAAACAAAGAATGGCATTTGTTCAGAATACATTTGTCTCTAAGTACCTAGGCAGCTGTTTTTTATTCTTCTTTATTTATCAAAATGGCTAATGGGAGATAAAACATGAAGTACGCGTGCGCAGAAAGTAGTTTACGGAAAAAATGAAACCTCTCAAAAATATTACACGAATTATTGCCGTAATTGACTTCAGACATAAAGAAATTCGAAATTCCGGTAAAATATGCGAAATGTTTCAGGATAATTTCCTGAAACGTTCCGAAAATTTTTTACAGTGTAGAGTACGCCGCCCCTGTCATTATTATGTATGTCCAAACCATCCGTGTCTTTAAGGGTTAATATCTTGGCTAATTATCGAAGTTTTTTTTCGGAAATCATTATCAACAATGCATTTATACTTCTGCTACGAAAGATACCATCAGCGCTCCTCAACACTTTTGCTGAATGCCCGCAAATCGAAATTTGTGAGTAACGGAAAAATGCGCTTTTCTCAAAAACTACGTGACTAGGGTAATCGCTGTAATTTTCCTGCAATGTTTAACTTAACGTCTATTAGTTCTAATTTTTTCATAATTTTAGTTTGAGTAGATTCGGAAATAGCGGGGGGGGGGGCATATTTTTGCACTACATTTTCGACGATATCTCTGCTGGTTTTATAAACTAACTGTAATACGAAAAATTAAAAGAAATGTATTTCTAAGTTCAGCGAGTGATCTTATAACGTTTCCGTTTTTTCTTTTAAGTACGGAACCCTAAAAACATCAACAATAATTACAAGAAAAATTTAATATATTTCAAGGGAGAAAGTATAATCTGAAAGTATTTGAAATAAGATGTATTTAAAAAAATCTATTTAAGGGAAAAAATGAACTTATTTTAAATTAAGGATTGTTCTATAATCAGGCTGTTTGCCAGATTTTGCTTAGTGCTCTTCTACAACAAAATTACCAGCAATTTTTCGTTCAAAATACAGCTTTTAATGTCAATTTTCAGTTGCGATAAGTTTTGAGATTCGTATTCTTTTCAAACCACCATATTACTTTCTTAGATATTCATACTTGCCAACCACCTCTTTTATTAAATAAGAAAAATATACTTTGAAAATGAAAATTTGTTTAATTAATAGCGTCTCGCTTTTATGTGGTAATCATTAGAAATCTATTCCATTTCGTTTGTTAAATAAATTTCTGGTTAAAAGTATTTTTTTTTTTGGTTTAAAAAAGCTGCAGGTTGGCATGTATGGATATGCATAAGAAGCAATGTTCATCTGTCTTATAATTCCTTACTACTGCATGCAATTAGTGAAGTATTTAAGCTGGTGTTTCAATGTAGGGCTTCTCAAAATGTTAATTTTGCAACAGATGCCATATATTCCAGCGGCTTGGATTTTTCTCTTGGCCTAAAACCTCCTATTCCGCCAAGTAGTGATTTATGAGCATGTTAGGCTTAACGAAAATAAAAGTTAAATAATAAAATGGTAATCTGAAAAACGCAGGAAACTCCTTAAAGCGGCATTTAGTAAAAGTGCGTATGATCGCTACGCGTTCAGAAACCCCCAAAAAATCGCTGGATTCAGCAGACTGGTTGTGCATCAATCTCAAAACTGCACGAAACTCGTTAAAGCGGTAATTATTAAATGCACGTATGAACGCTACGCGTTTATAAACCGAATAAAAGCATTACTGGATTCAGCAAACTAGCTATGCAGAAATCTCAAAAATGCACTAAACTCATAAGGCCCACATGCATGAGAAATGTTCAATAAACGACCAATATAAAACAATACAACAAAATATGGATAATATTATTAACATACCTTAACAGTCTCGTTTCTTGAAAGCTCAAGTACAAAATACCTGCTAGCATCTCCCTCATTTCCCAAAATACGCCTATTACTAGATACTCTAAACAAACCTCTTTTTTCCTTCAAAATTTCCTGATATTTCTTAATTATATCAGCAGCAGCGGCTAAACTTACTACAGAAGCCATAGTCAATCAAATAAATGCAATAAATGTAAGATAAAAAATAAAAATATACAAAGATAAAACCTGGTATCAAAGCACGTGGGCAAAATCAAAAGAGAAAAACAGCGTCACGTACTCGCAGCTGCTAAATCCTGGAGTGAAGTGATTATTCCTGCCGCAAAACACAATCTCGCGGAAAAACGGGGTTGCCATATCAATAAAGATCGCCAACATCGCCAACAAAAAATCGCAAAGAAATCCAAGATGGCGGCCGCGGGAATATACGACATCTAAGCCTTAAGCTTACATGTAATGCACAATTTCGCACACAGTAAAGCACGTTCTACACTTTTGTAGTTGACATTTCGTTGCTATCCCTCATAGTTTTTAAGAAAGGGTTTATAACTTCAAATTCTACCAGTAGAAGGCGGTGATAGCTGTCATATTACGCCTGGCGTAGCCGCTTTAATATTCCGATATTTCACTTGCATAGCTGTATTGTCGGGATAAACGTACTTTCCTATGCATCCTCTAGATATGAATAATTCAATTTATAAATAGTAGTATGTAAATAGAACAACTTTAAATTTTATAAAGTGATCTTGTAAAAGATTGATTGATTTTGCGTTATTTCTTTAATTTTTGTGCACAATTTCATTTCGAAATCTCGATTAATTAATTTATTCATGAAGTATTGATCAATAATGTTAGGGAATGCCAAAATACAGAGTTGCACGCAAAAAAAAACATGAATTAGAAATTTCGAAGTTTACAAGCGAAGTACTAACATTTGTTACAATATTCGATTTGTTTCCTTCGTTTACATAAAGAATTCTCTTTATGTACCACATTTCCATTTTCTGAAACATCGGAAGTAGTCGATCAATGTTGATGACATAGTGTTTCTGATTAGGTAGAGTATGACTTCTAAAAAAGTGATTTTTGAAATTCTATATCTTCGAATCTGTTCAAGGTAAATGTGAGAAATAAAAAATACTGTAAAGTAAAAATATCATTTTATTGGATAACACCTGTGCCGAATATCTGATTTCATTCCTAAGTAAAGTTTCTTGAAGAGGTTTTATTTCTTTTCTAATTATTGGTTTCTAATGTATGCGATTTTTGTAGTTCGATATCTCAGAACCTATAAAAGTTAAAAGTATGCAATTAAGGATGCTGAATAATAATGACAATCATATTACGTCGGAAATCTTAATTGTCATCTGAGATACCAGACGCTCAAAATGGCTAGAATGATTACTTTTAAATATAGGGTATCCGTAAAAAAGGTAAATAAAAAAAAAGCAATTTAACAAATTACAACGACCATTTGGAAAATGACTTTTTCAAAGACTAAAATTTAAGACATAAAAAAATCGCACGGAGCTGATCATACATTACGTACGCCATCAATTAAACATTAATAGTGTTATTACACGTAAAAATTGCAAGCGACAAAAATCGCCTGCGACTCGTCAGATTTTCTGAAACTTACGTATTATCCAAGCATTTCATTGGGTGTTCGGGAAAAAGCTTTTCCATCGACCCATTTTAAATGAAATTTCATTCTTAAACTTCTAAACATCCCACAATATTACTTTTTATACCGTCGTATAGAGAAAAGAATGTACTTTTAAATGCAATTTGTTTGAAAGCTGTATCTCAATTTGTTTCTGAGTTATTAATTTTTTTTTGTATTTTTTATTACTTTTTTGTCATAATGGCAACAGAAGTATCCACCTCTGTTGAAAGTAAAGGGGAATACAGATTACTGTATAGACCAAACAGAAAATGAATAAAATGCGGATTGAACCAATAAAACTCCTCAGATATGTTCTTGATTTCCTACTCTGACAGAGGACAATAACCATTTTTCCAAATGGTTAATAAATAAATAAAGAATAAAAAAATCCCAATTTAAATGGTATATTATAACAGTTTAATTTAGAGTATTTGAAACAAATCTTACACAAAATTTAAGGTAAACTAACCTAGTTTTTCTTACAAATGTTCAATGTGTGCACTTTTAGTTATACGGAACACATCCAACCTAAAGTCCAATTCTTCCTACACTTGGGTTAACAAGTGCGGAGTAAAGGATGTAATGGCCTCTTCAATTCTCTGCCTGGCAAATTATCAGGTAGCAGCGGAACGTAGATACGGTCGGGCAACTGAAGTTCAAGAATTACTTTCCAAACAGATTTCTTATGACTACGAGGGTAAGATGCTCTGGTACGGTGTCCCTGTACAGATATACTTTTGGTCATCCCATGCATGTGTGCTGTATAAATAAAGGTGCACATATTGAACATTTGTAAGAAAAATAAATTTTATTTTACCTTCAATTTGATGTATGATTTGTTGTAAATAGTCTAAGTTGAACTTGTTATAATATACTATTGAAGCTGGGACATTATTTTATGGAGATCCTATGCAGGGCGATTCAAAACAACTTTTACAAAATGACATGGCAAATCAGGCATACAATAAGGATAGAAAATCATATAGGAACTTATGCCACGTAAAATATTAATGAATATAAATTCATTGAGATATGTAACAAATTTTATTTTGCAGATACTCAGCTATGCGATTCGGCAAGCTTGGAATAAGTTTTGATAATTATGATGTGAGTATATCTGAAAAGAAATTGTAAATAGTTTCATGAAGATGTGTAATGTTTAAATATTGCTTAAACATTTACATATAATATGCTTGCTATTACATTCCATTTTTTCAATTCCTACTATTAGCTCACACTCTCCCTATATTTATTTATATTTTTATATATTTATCTTGTACAAATTTTCAATCGTTAATAAAATACTCATTATTCATCCTATCAGGTTGAAATAATTTTTTTTAAACTTGTACTGGATGACAATTGATGTAAATAAAGTTTTTCAAATATTAATTAATTAATTAAATTTTAATTAATTAATTTTAGTTTTGCATGGGAAACAAAATGGCCGCCATTGGTTATTGAATTTCAATGAAAGTATTTTCAATAAGGGTTACCATGAGGGGGGGGACCCTGTTCTGTCGCCAAATACCGCTAAGTTTGACGCCAACTTGGCGATATATCGCCAAATTTGGCGGCCAAAATGAGTCGCCAAATGTGACGCCAACTTGGCGATATCTGTAATATTTCGCCAAATTCCCATAGAGTTCCATTGTAAACCTACTTGCTTATAGAAAATCAACAAATTGAGATATTTTAATGCAACAAAAACTCATATTAGCTTGATTATATTAAATTTTTCTTTGATGGCCTAAGTAGGAATTGACTTTAAAAACAAAATTTTTATATTACTTGTTTAATAATGCTCTTATCATGCGCTCAATGTGTCCAAACAAACAATAAGATATTGTTATCATTGATACCCTTTTTTGTAGCTTTTGAGGAATAGCACAATACCTTATCTTGAATGCCTTATTCTCTTGGTATAAATTATACTATACATGTGATTACCATGAAATAATTATATGATTTTAATTTCATGTTTGCATAAAATTTTAAATGTTTGTATGTAATTTATTGGGAGATATTTGTATGTCATTGACTCATGAGATTAAATTTCTTTAATTGAATAAATGTCTTTTGGAGCTCATGTATTTAACCCCACTTTCGGACCTTTTTATATTAAGCTTATGAGTTATAATTAGGGTAACTCCGGGAGAGTCGCCGCATACGGGATAGATGCCGCACCCCTTGTATTTCTTGTAATTATCGATAGATGGTCGTCAAACGCACAGTATATGTGCGCAATGAGATTATTTTAACCAGTGTATAGTGTGAATCCCATTTCGATGTTTACTTTTAGAAGTACAATCCTTATTTTGACGTAAATGCATGACTTCACTGTTCAAACTTTTAAACACGTTATGTTTAAATACTTTTCATACACTAATTACTAAATGCACGCATGATTTCGAAGTCAAAACTAAGTGTAGCGTTTGTATAGAGTTATGTGTGTATAGTTACGCCATTCCCCTTAGCGATGGCAGGTAACTGAGATGGCCAACGTCTACACCATGCAAAATGGGATACATGCCGCACTGCAATTCCGGTATACATGCCGCAACTTTTTTGTTCGGGATGTTAAGTGTTATTAACTTTTCCTTTTCTTTTTTGCACAGACTAACCATGTTAGGCATGTTATCAAGTTTTCTATAACCAAAGGAGAAAAAGGGAAAAATAAAAAGTAAGAAAGGCAAGAAAGCTGCAAATAAAGATGATAATAATGACAAATTCGATTACGCATAACGTAGATGTTCTTTGCAAGGAATGTTTAGAAAACTACTCCAAAAAATAGGAAGTGTAATTGGCTTCGTTGCATCATGTGTCAAGTGTAGTTACGTAAAGACTGTACTTTTTCGACATTTTTTCTGTAGATTATCGTCGGAAAAACAGGTCTCTTAACCAATTCGGGACCATAGGCGCATATAAGCACTTTCATAAGCACATTCTTTAGTTTCATAAAGAGCATACAAAATTTGTTTCTGGCACCATTAAAAAATAAAAGTAATATTTCCTTTCTTTAATTAGAGCATTTTCATGATTACGCATTTTCAGTTTTTATTTAAATAAAGGTAACTTATTTTTAAAAAGTGGTGCAAACCGAATAAAATTTGTGTAAAAGCCACCGGTCCAGAAAGGGTTAACAAATAAATTATGAAATGCGATTTTTATTTTTTTATTTTCATTCTCTAGTACATTGACGTAAAGTTGTTGCTGAAATAACAATTAAAATTTAATGTAAAAATATAAGTCGATAATTTTATTAGTAAAAGTAGGCAAACAGTTATTAATTTGAATCTACTATAATACGTTTAATTGTACTCATTTAGTTTCATTTTGTTATTACATCGTTAATTATAGTCCCAATATAATTTTTTTTTAAATATTTTTTTTTTATAATTTCATTCTGTTCTTATTACAAGCGCGGCATAACTACCAAACAAGTGCGGCATCTCAGCCTGACTGTACGGGTGCCGCGCCGCAGTATAGTGTTTTAGAAAAAAATTGTTAAAACATATTAATTATTTGTTTTGAACTTTTTTTCGAAGTACACTCGTTGTATATTTAACATCAAATAGCACTGCATGATTTTTTAAATTTTTTGTCCACCATGGGACTTTATACACAAATTCAAAAAAAGGTGCGGCATAAATCCCGGAATTAACCTATATTTAGAGATAAATTGAAATTAGAGAAAGGGAATAATTATATGCTGTTTTATAATAAAAGACGACTCTTTAGAATAATAAAAGCCCAATTAAAGATATAATGTAGCTTTTTACTCTCTCCTATAGGTGTTCGAAATATTTCACAGAATGCAGTTTAATAAAAACACAGATTTATACATTTAATTAAATAAAACCATCATACATCAATTACTACATAGTTTTGAGACATCTGTGCTTGTAATGATTGTTTTCCTCCAGATTTAGGTTATGTATTTCCCGCTATTTATCAGTTTGCTAAAAGTAATTTTGTTCATGGAAAAATTCTGGATTTTGTTTTGTGTGATATATATTTCGAACATTTTATTTGAAACGGGGTTTTCTTATAGACCAACAACTTGTAATGAAATTTGGTATTTAATAAATGTTGAAACATTTCGAAAAGGGTTTCTTTAGCTGAAACTAGATGTGATTAGTCTGGTTGCCGTCGGTTAAAAAATACACGTATAGCAAACAACACATAGTCGGCTGCATTGTGAAATGAATGGTATCCCGATAAGGAATGATATTTCCGCAACGGTGTTCTGCGTTGTTGTTAAATGTATATTTAAACATCTGGCATTCTGCCAGGTGACCCATATCTGTAACAAGAAAAATCGTTTTAATCCTTTCAGGGGAAAAGTATTTTCTACACGTAAAATGCTGAAATTATTGACTGACACCAGAATCCACAACCAAATTTATTTGAAAATGAGTGCTGTTCATGTACTTAATAAAAGAAAATTTTTTTCCATAAATTTGGTGTCACTGTGGCATTTAGGAATTAAAATTAAATGGTCCAAAAATGAACCACCGCCCTTGAAGGGGTTAAAATGCTTCGACGCCCAATACTTGAGTAAACTTCACATACTTGAGTAAATATCTCTTCAACAGCCCTGGTCTATCAGATATTAAAAGGACAGGCGTACCTTGTTATAAATAAGATAAAACATCTATTATTAAGGGATTTTTTTGTAATTTAAACATCAATATTTTTTTGCATGCTATTCAAAAGAAAAAACTTTTTTTTTTTTTTTTTTTTTTTTTTTTTTTTCTACCGTAGACCTTTTCGTATCGTACTTTGGTCCTTGCTTACTTGAGTACTTTGGCCCATCACATAAAAAAGTGTTTATCCTTTGCATTGAACAAACAATCCAGATAATTTGGGGGGTTTGCCTTTGAAAAATATTTTATACCCTACTATAGGGTATTTGAATAGTTTGGGGTAATTTTAATTTTTGTTAGTGGCAACACTGGATGGGTTTGTAAACAAATGTTTTCGTGTGTAGATTTTGACTCTCCAAACTGTCTATAGTGAAACAATCCGGATAACAGCTACAAATAAGGTAAGTGTCAAAATATTACCTTTAGTAACCTGTAACCCATGTGTGATCATAGTTTTCCCTTTAACTTTTAATTTTGACAGGAAATAGTTACATTTTCATAAAGCTAACATGAAAACTACTTTTTCGGGGCTTCTTTGTGCCAGGCCTTGTTTGGTCGGAAGTAGCCCTAGTTACTTAGAAATGCCTTTTATACAACCAAATCGCTTTAAAAGGTTTTAAGTAACATTTTTTTTTTTTTATGTTACTGTAGCAAAATGTAACATCAATTGTTTTTGTTCCAGTTGTTGAGGCTAATATGACAAAAACTGTTTCTCTTGTCTTTAATATTTACAATTGGTTTATTGTGTTTAAATGTTAGAAAAAACACCTTTTATCGAGTTTGCAGTGTTAATTCCTTAGGAGATCCTATTGCAAGGGGGTTTCAATAGTCCAACATATCAAACGTATTCACTTTATATGAAACTCAGTGAATGACCAAAGAATCCCCCAGCAGGGGCTACTTTGTTACAAAACTTTAAAGATAGTTAAAAAAAATATATAAAAATTAAAAAAAAAAAAGCCTCTCGAAAACCATACAGTTTGCTTCATTGTTTCATGTTAATTGTTTACAACTCAATTTTGACGTTGAAAAATCATATATAATACTGTTTAATAATGGAAATGTTACTTGAACCCCCCAAAAGCGGCCCAAAGTATTGACGGTATTTATAATTTTATTGCAAAATCAAAATTTTTAGAATGAATTTTTTTTTCTTCTGAATATTATGGAATAGTAGAGAAATTAAATCCTGTCAAAAAAGAATTATTTTCAAAAGTTTGTGAATGAAATTGACTGTAATAAATATGTTGCAAAAATGTAGAAAAAATCGACTAAAAAGTGATATTAGGGGGTTTCGGTGAATATCTGAATCAATTTGACGCGAGGCGTCACAAAAAATGAGGTATCATATCGGACATAAAAAGGTATCATTCTTCGATTTTCGGTTAACAAAAAGTCTTTTTCAATATCCGCACAACACTTTACATAAAAAGATTCTGTCATCACAGCACTTGATAACTACGAAATTCTGTAATATTTGTCACGAAATATTCGGCAATGCATAGAAATTGGTCGCGTTTTACCATTTTCATAGCTCGATTTTGGACACAAAATGACCATGGAGCATATATAGCATATTTTATAGAAAAAATTTGTGCGTTATAATTCCTTTAAATGTTTCTTTCAGTTTAAATTAATATATTTTCCTTTTTAAACATTTCGTTTTAAGCATAAAAAACTACGTGTGCGTTCTGTGTACAAAAGTTATTTTTTTTTTTTTTTCAAAATTTGAAAAAAGACATTACGTTACAGAAAATAGGTAAAACTAAAGGAAACTATGACACACACAGAAATAAATCAAAGATGAAAAATTCCAATGCAATAAAATTCGGGAAATTAAAACACAAATGTTAATACTAATATAGAGTAAGAACAAAATACATCACTACTACGAAAACAAGTCAATACCTAACAAAAAATTTTAAAGACCGAGAAAAAGCTTGAAACTTTCAAAAAAAGGAAGCAAATAACATACCTAAAATTAAACGAAACAATTTTTAAGAATAGTTTTAAAATTTTGATGGCGTACGTTCAATAAAATTTTAAAAATCAAACAAAACTGTGAAGTCAGAGTAAAAGATAACAAAGAATAAGCAAGAAAATCTAAGACTTGGTTACATTTTTAAATATCTGCTCTCAAAAAGGCGTTTATCTGTTTTTAGATTTACTATTTTTCTGTTTTCAGTTTAAACACTGAATTGAGACAAGGCACATTTTTTTTGTGCATGTCATTCTTATGAGACTTATTAAAATAAAATTTCATTAAATTATACGCTGAAAAATGTGATTCCGAAACTAGGTTCGTCTGGACAGATTTCATTTAAAAATATTAAATCATACAAAATCAGGTTGAAGATATAAAATAATACAAATTTGAGGTTTATTTAAAGTTATTATCACGATCCCGATCAACGTGGGTGGGTCAGAAAGTTAATACGTTTTATCGGTGATATCTCAGCAATCGAATGAGGCGAAGCATACTTTTCGGCAATAACAGTGACCAACAAGCATAGCGATTTTCAGCTGTGTGACAGACATGACAAGTTTTCATGGAATTAGCCTGAAGTATTCTCCATTTTATATTTTTTACCTCTATTTTTCTTCTTTAAAAAAAAAAATATTTTTTCTTATTTTCGAATTTTTCCACATACATCGTTAAAAATTTGCAGCATTCTGTCCAGTCATTTGACCGTTTTTATCGAAAACGGTTACACATCCGTAATTTAACACTATTCTGACCATATTATTGGCCATTTTATGGTCAGTATACAGTTAAATTATGGTTATGAAACCGTTTTTCAAAAAACGGTCAAATGACTGGACAATGCTGCAAATTTTTAACAGTGTACGTCCAATATTATTTTCAGGTATGAAAAAAAAAGTGTTACAAATTCTTATATGCGTAGAAAATTTGTTCTAATAATATTTGTAAATCAAGTTATAACACAGGTTTCGTTGAAAAAAATACAGTATACGCAAAAATCCCGTATAAACTAAAAATTAATAAATAAAAAAATAATAAATATAGAATTACGTTGTGCAAAAAGAGCAATGTCAAGATATGAAAATTTTTAAAGACAAAAAAATAGTTGTAATTCAACGGTAGGAGGCGCAAACAAAATTGCATTTTTTGTATGTACGCAAGTAAGAATGATTATAAAAGAATGGACTACAAGACTGATTAAAATTATCTGTTTGGATAGTAAAACAAGTTTCTTCGTACAGGCGATTATATATTTTTTATGTTTTTATGATCGGAATTTTCAAAAAACATTCATTTTCGCTTTGGTGACGTTTACGAAATTCATAGTCAACATTCGTTCAATATAATTTGTTCTACATTGTGAAGGATATTTCCTTCGCATATTTTTTTTAATAGTTTTCCCTTTTCGCCCCACCCACCCCTTTTAAAATAAGGTTATTTTACTAATTTCTTATATTTTAAATCTGTCTTGAAACATGAATTAAATTTATTTTTATCGTTCATTTCCTTTAGAAATACATTCTCGTTTCACACTATAATTCTCAAAAAACCGCAGAAGATAGTATCTATATTATAAAGGACAAACATATCTGTGCGTAACGCATACGTCATTTTGCGAATGGCAACATTTTGAAATTTCTGTTTTGCAATTTTCACTACAGCAAATTCTTAAACTTCTAAACATCGCACATTTTCAAATTTTACACCGTCGTATAGGGAACAAAATGTACTTTTAAATGCATTTTGTTTGAAAGCTGTATCTCAATTTATTTTTGAGATATTAATTTTTTTGTAGTTTTTAATACCTTTTTGGGTAATTTTGGCAACTGAAGTGCAGGGTGATCTTTTTTAAAGTGACAGTGTTTGGAGCGCCCTGTAGCGCGATCTGATAGCCGAAATGGAACCAAACTTGGTATTTAGACTAATCAAAACATGAGAAAAATGATTCCGTCAAAAAAATTTAGTTCAAAAAATCGCCGCTAGGGTATTTTGTGGTGCTGCTGTAGCTTACAATAACAAGAATTAGCATAAAACACGGTATCAAAGAAAAATGCAAATGTTGTGTGATGACAGCGCCAGTAATAGGGGCTATAAAAGCAAGTAGTAGACAGCTCTGACAAATAATCTCAGCTGAAGTAAACGAGCTCCAGTGGACATGCCTCTCACGTTACCGGAACGTGTGTTACTGGTGAAGCTGTATTATATGAATCAATGTAATGCATCCGCAGCTCTTCGGGAATTTCGAACCAGAAAAAAATTACGAAATGGCCTTTATCGCTGAATGGTCTAAGAAATTCGAGGAAACGAGGTCACTGACCATTCGCGCTGGGAGAGGACGTAAACAAGTATCAGAAGATGTAATAACTGATGTGGCAACTGCAGTTGTCGAAGGATCGAAGGGAACCATTGCTGGTACTAGCAGCGTCCGGGGTGTAGCTCGACAATTGGACATGAATTATTCCACGGTATGGAGAGTTTTGCGGCGCGTTATTGGATTTTACCCCTACAATATCAGCCGCTTGCACGAACTGAAACCAAGTGTTTATGATAAGCGAGTGACATTCGCTCTATCGTTTCATGCCAGGGTAGAAATTGATGATGCTTTCCCATGGCACATTCTGTGGGGAGATGACTGCCATTTTATCTCAATGGGTTCGTAAACTCACAAAATAGCCGAACTTGGGCTTCTGAGCAGCCCCACACCCTGCATGAAATCCCATTAAATTCTCCAAAAGTCACTGTTTGGTGTGATTTCACAGCCGAATTCGTAATTGGGCCATTCTTTTTTGAGACCATCACTCCAACAGGACCCGAAACGTGCACCATAAATGCCGAAAGGTACCACTAAATGCTGCAAACGTTTGTTATTCTACAACTTCAGCAAAGAAACCGTCTCCAACAGACAATCTTTATGCAGGATGGTGCTCCGCCACGCATTAGTAATAAGGTAAAGCAGCTGTTGCTCCAAAACTTCACTGATGATAGAGTCATAAGTCGGATTTTTCCAGTTGCATGGCCGCCTCGTTCCCCTGACCTCACGCCATGCGATTTTTGGCTCGGGGGTTATTTGAAATCTCAAGTTTATGTTGGTGGAGTATCAAATTTGTCTATTCTAAAGGACAACATAACAAAGATAGTGCGGAATATTTCTCGTGATATGTTACGTACGGCTGTGGAGAACGTTGTGCACAGAATGCACGGTGTTATTTCTGAGAACGGTGCTCACATTGAAGATGGTCTAATTCCTCACCGGGGAAGTTAATGTAGTAAATAAACATTAATAATTTAACTGTACGATTGTATGTGGTAGTATTTTTCTTTTCTCACATTTTATACATTGCAAAGCGCCACAAAATGCTCTAGCGGCGATTTTTGGAACTAATTTTTTTTTTCACGGAATCCTTTTTCCCATGTCTTGATTAGTCTAAATACAAAGTTTGGTGCCATTTCGGCTATTAGATCGTGCTACAGGGCGCTCCAAACACCGTCACTTTAAAAAAGATCACCCTGCACTTCATTTCTGATGAAAGTAAAAAAAAAAAAAAAAAGGAAAAATAACTAGAGAACAGAAAATAAATGAAGCGTTAGATGAAGATGAAAGAGAAGCTGTAAAAAGTTAGCACTCTGATTTCCTGTTCAGAATGGGGGAGGGATGGCCATAATTATTTTTTTTTAATTTGTTTTTTTTTTTAATTTGGCCATACCCCCCCCCCCCCCCCCTCCATTCTGACCAGAAAATCAGAGTTCTAAATTTTTACGGCTGCTCTTTTATCTTCACCTAACATTTCATTTATAATGACTATTTCATAATAATAGAAGCCACCAGTCCATCAGAAGAAAATAACTCATTTAACTGGGACTCAGAGTGGAACTCGGTTAAGCTGCAGTACAAAACATATTTCAATTTTAAAACTTAAAGCCCACGTTTTATTTTATGTACAATGTCGTCATTTGCATCTGCTTAAGAATTCCCCATTTACGATCCACTCTTAAATATCTACAGTAAAGCATGCATAGCACACCACTATCGCGAAATAATGCACAAATGCAGCAAAAAGATTCGGTCATTCAAGAAAATCGAAAAAAAAGGCTATCTAATGACTGACTCATAGATACTTCAAATTAAATATAGTTTATAGTAGCTCCATTGTTTTAACAGAAATCATTCGTTTATTTTTTTTTTCAAAATAGCACGTATTTTAATTACATTTTTCTTTCGGTTGTTATGAGAAAATGGCAACAAAAATATATAATTACTATTTTAAAACTATTTTTCCTTTACTTTTTACACAAATGGAGTACTTCCGTTGCCAATATTAAGCAAATGGCTCTAAAAACTACAAAAAAAAAATTAATATTTCAAAAATAAATGGAGATACAGTTTTCAAACAAAATGCATTCAAAAGAACTTTTTGTCCCAATACGACGTTATAAAAATCGAAAATGTGCGATGCTTAGAAGTTTAAAAAATTGCTATAGAGTATTTAATCGTATTGCTTTGTTTTACGGCTGGCTTCTGTAAGGTAACGTTACTTTTTGGAATACACAAAATAAGCTAAGAGAAACAAAATAGCATACCGTATTGGGGGCTAATAAAATAATAGATTACTGTATCTTTTTGTTGCCATTTTCTCATAAAACAGAAAAATATTGAAATTAAAATACGTGCTATGCAATAATATCGACTGTTATAAATTCGATGAATTTTGGTTTTATTTCGTTTTTATTTATCAATTAAATGATTTTTAGTTCATTGCAAACTTACTTTACACACGATACAACACTTTCTTTTTATGTGTGTGACTTATTTTCTCCGGTTTTATTTAATTCGTATCAAATAACGGAAAAGAATGCAAGTTTATTAATCCGTGTGTAATAACATTTTCCGAATTTTGAATAAAATATAAATGAATTATTTCCGATAAAACATGGAGCTATTATACGATGGTGAATCAAATATTAACCGGAATTTCTGACGGGAGGTCTGAAGGTCATCGCGAAGGTGCTCAAACCTCTGCGCATGGCAGGTGGGTATGTCATAAGACTATGTATGCCCTGATATGTGCTACCCTCTCCATTCCTCTGTCGGCATCTGGATGAATATGGGAGAAGTTCACCCCCAACGTTGCGCAACGCGTTATCGTTAATTTTCTCACAAATGAAGGCGTAAGACTGGTTGAAATCTTACGAAAACTTTAAGCACAGTTTGGGGAGACGTGCCTGCAGAAATCCCAAGTGTATGACTGGCACAGAAAGTTTGTGGAAGGATGAACAGAAGTTGAAAACACCCCCTCACCCCACCCCCCACTCCCTCTCGAACAAGTTTGACTGAGGAAAACATTAGCGCCATTCAGGACATTCTCGAGGTTGCTGCCTACTACTGTCAGCTGTTGGATGAAACAAAATGTGCATATCAGCGGAAAAGACGTGAATTTCCGATCAGAGAAGTGATTTTGCTTCATGAGCGTGCCCGTCCCCATGCAGCCAACCTGACTCGCGAAAAGTTGGAGAAAATGCATTGATCATCACTGGAACACTCTCCCTATAGTCCCCCTGTGATTATTACAGGTTTGGGCCTTTGAAAGAAGCATTAGGAGGTGAATGAATCGGCGATGACACTGCTGTTGAAGCCTTCTTGCGCAATAGGCTGGAGACACACCCCACTTCTTTCTATGATGACGGCATCAAAAAACGTCCGACCCGTTAGGAAAATGCGTTTTGAAATCAGAAGATTATATAGAAAAATAATATGTAACTTCCTGTTTTGTATCTTGTACCAATAAATTAAAAAACAAAAATTCCGGTTTATATTTGATTCACCATCGTAAAAAAACATATGAAGGCATACAAATAATTAAATACCCGATTTGCTTCTTGAATGACGACATTAGGCTTTATGCTGGGTTTGTGTATTATTCACGATAATGACGTCATATGTATACTTTGCTATAGATGTTGTTTAAGACTGGATCGTAAAACTGGAATGCTTTAGCGGGTGCAAATGACGTCATTTTATATATTAAAAAGCGTGTATTTTAACTCTTGAAACTGAAAGATGTTTTGTAGAAGTGCGTCCTTTTCCAACATTTTTATTTAAATTGTATGGTTTAAATTTTGTTTTATAGGGTTTAGTGGCGCAAAATCCCTTTAGAGACATGCTGCGCCTAAATATTTTGATCGGAAAATGATGTACTGCTTTTGGAAACACGCATTTTTCCTCATAAATTTCCATATTTTTTTTCTTCTGCATGTGTACTGAGACTAAGTTTAAGACACTAGGAGAAATGCTTAATTAAGTCAATATGACGTTATATTTAAAAGAAAATTATCATTTTCATAGATAAAACTAAATATTTTAAGACAAATGCGTTTAAAAAGCATTAACTACGGTAATTTTTACTCTCCTGTTTTGAGATCAGAATCTGTTAAGAGTGCGATTATTCACAAGCAAAGATGTTGATGACAATCGTGACTTCAAGTTTTAAGTTAAATGATTTTGAAATGATTAAATTAAAGTACTAATTTTTTTAAATGGTGAATACGAATATGAGAGGTATGTATGTAAATTTTGAGAAGGTGAAAATGATGTCGGGTGTAGGTTTCACGGGGAACAAATTCTATGACCGCGTCATAGTGGAATACATTTTGATGATTTTCATTCCGGAATACCAAGCATAAGAGCCTCAATCGATAACTTCCTCATAATGACTAATCTTTATTATATTTTACTGATTACATATACAATTAAAGTTTAATTTTAATGATGTGGGCAACGGAGTTTTATAGAAAGAGTAATTTGTTAACCTTAAGCTAAAATAATATTTGTTTGAGAGTTAGACTAGCCAGTATAAGATGCAATTTTTATTGTAACTAATTTTGTAGGTTTATTATAACATAATTAAGCAGTTCCTTCTTAAACATTTTCTTCCGTTGAAATTCGACGGGTTCCACCTTGTTAGATTAAAGGAGGCATGCTATTTTTATCTCGCATTGAAACAATTGACCCTTTACACTTTCGCTTAATTCGGTTGATAGGCGGGATATTTCTCATGCCGTCGTTCTTTATTTTTTACTGTGAATCTACAGCTGCATCATATTTTTTCAACGTATAAATTATTGTCATAAATTTTGTCTGCAATATATTTTATTTTCAATTGCATATGCCTTCAAACGGTTCGGCGCGGCTAATTCCCATGGTTTGGCAAACCGTCTGGAAAATGCGGCTTTGTGGTTTTCGATGTCCCATATTTTCCCGATTATCTGCTTGGTGATAAAATCCATATGTTGACTTTTCGTTCATCTCATTGATAATCTATTAACGGGAATTAACACGTGTCTCATCTCAACTTAATTCTCGCCAGATATCTACTTGTTTGATGTTTTTCTAAATTGCTCCTCGCCAATGATCCTGCTCTCTCAGAATTGTTATGACATCACTCTTCTCTTGATCTTGATTCTGTAAAGGGTCAAATGTAGAGGGTCGCTTCACCCATCTATTGATAGTCGGGAATCTAGATTTGTATGGACCTGGAATAAAGAATAAAAAGAATAAAAACTCTTATTTACAATTCTGGGTTGCATATTTCATCTGAAGAACGGACCATGCAACTTTATCTATAATGGAATGTAAATATAATGCTACTCCAAGAATCACCGACACAAATAAAATCATCCTAGCCTGTTTCATAAATTCTCATGGTAAGACTAAACAGGCTTTATATACATACCAAATGGATTATTACATCTAATTAGGTATCAATCGAGTAGTTAGATCTATTATAATAATCTTCATTTGCATTTTTCCAAATGATGCATTCGCATAAGTGTACTATTAAATATTTAGCATTTTTTTTTCTTTTTTCGTGCCCGTCTAAATATAATTTATTTGCAATTTCATTAATTATGTTGTATTTCATAGAATTTAAGTATCAGTTTGATATTGGAATCCGGGATAAAAACCAGAAAATGAAATTTCTGTGAAATAGTTTTCTGTGATTTGTCTCGCGATTTTAAAAAAAAAAAAAAAAAAAAAAAAAAAAAAAAAGTGCTAAAATGAGATAATGCTTTCCTTTACACTATTGATCTGTTTATTAAAGTTTTCTCTCCGGAATGTGATTCCAATTTTCTATTTTAATATATTTATTTTTTCTGTTTAAATGCGTCAGCTTACTATTAAACATTCAGCAATTTCTTCAGTATTTCATGCATGTCTAAATTTCAATGCTGCATTCATTAATATCATTGTGTTTCATGAGATTCATTTATCTTATTACTTTGATATTGGCATCTGGGATAAAAAAACATCAGATTACAATCACGCAATTTTCTGTCAGCTGTGATCGCCACTTTTTTTGTTACGCCCTATCGAGGTAATGCTTCTTTTTACTCTATTGATCTATCTGCCGAATTCTCTTCACCGAAAACTATTTCTGAAGTGAAAATATATATGTATATCTAATGCCAGTTAATATTAAATTAAATCAATTTCAGCATTACTTTAGCTTTTTTTAAGTGATCAGTGTAGGATATTATTTTGTTATATTCATTATTACTAAACACCGTATTAATTCAACACAAATGTTTGAAATAAGGCTTTAAAACGCTAATCCTCTGTAACGCTAATTAAACCTCTGTAACTAAACAACAATATTTTTTGCAAAGATCATTATCTATATATTTAAAACAACACAAGGTTGTATATTTAGCCAGTTGCCCTGATTCTATAGAACCAATTTTACTCATTATTTTTTGGAATGAAAGCTCTTAATTTGTAGATATGCCCGCATTAGCTTTTTAAAAATATATTCCCATTTTTATTTTCTTCTATCTTTGCAAGAAGAAAACATTGGATTCGTAATTCGACTTTCGGTTTTCGACGAATTTATACGTTTTAGTGGTCAGAGATTCCGAAAAACATGTTTTTACAAAATGCCTGTCTGAGAGTCTGTTAGTCTGTACGTAGGTATTTGACACAATTTTTGTGGGCGCTGTATCTCAAGAACCGGATTTTAATAAAAATTTATATTCAGTTAGTCCCTGATATAAATTGGTGCTGATTAGTTTTCGGTGCTCAACAGGTGGCACTGCTATGCAGCATTTTTCACGATTTCCACAAATAGTATACAAAACGGATTTTCATCAAACATCAGATTCAGATATACCTGGATATGATTTAGTGCTGTTTAGTTATTGGTGTAAATCGCTGAACAGGTGGCACTGATATGCAGCAGTTTTCACGATTTCCACAATTGCTCAATCTCCAGAACTAATGCGCGGATTTTCATCAAACTTCAGATTCAGTTAGTCCTTGACATGAGTTAACGTTTTATACATTTTGGTGTAAATCGCTCAACAGGTGGCGCGACTATGCTGCATTTTTGTGACTTTTGCAATAACTTTATCTCAAGAATTAATACTTGGATTTTTAACAAACTTCAGATTCAGGTATACCTTGATATAAATTAGTGCTATTTATGTTTTGGTGCAAATCGCTCAACAGGTGGCTCGGGTATACGGCATTTTTCAGAATTTCCACTATAGCTTCACTTCAATAACTAATGCACGAATTTTCATCAAACTTCAGCTTCAGATATATTTTGATATGAATTGGTGCTAAATTGATGTAATTTAATGTACTATTGAAATGATTTCATTAGTGGGATTTATGTAGAAGAAAGTTTTGGGATGACCGCAACATACTAGTTATATTTTAAATTTAATTTTAAAAGATTTTGTGAAATTTCTTTGGAAATTCGATTATTTCGATTGTTGCAGAGGAAAGGGAAAATGGAGTTTATTTATTTTTAAGGATTATATCGTTATTGATGCCATTTTCTTATTGCAAAAAAAAAATCTTTTAAAAATTTAACGTAAAATGACGTAATGCTTTAAAAAACACGCATTTTCCTCATAAAACTTTTACATTCACATATTTTTTTTATTCCGCCGATACCGAGTTTACGATGCTGAGCGAAATGCTTCGCTTCAGTGAGAAAAAATGACGCCATGTTTCAAAGGAAGCGGACATTTTCTTTCGTAAAACTAAATATTTTACAACAAATGCGAATAAAAAGGCATACATTTCTGTAATTTTTACCCGCCGGTAATGATATTTGAACCTCAAGTTAAGAGTGCGAATGTTCTTATGCTCAGTTGCAGCACGCAAACATGGCTTAAAAAACTATTTAATATATGACATGAAAAATATTTAATAATAACCTATGGCGCCTAAAAATATTTTTAAATTGGTGAATATGGAAATTAAAGATGCGTATGTAAATTTTGAGATGGTGAAAATGACGTAAGTCTTAGATTTGATTCAGAAAAAATAAATTCCATGAATGTTCTAAAGTGAAATAATTTTCGCTAATTTTTCATCCCGTAATACAAAACATAAGAGTTTCGATTGATAATTTCATCATAAGTACTGACTTTGATAATGTTTTTCAGATTACGTTTACGAATTTAGTTACTTTAAGTTAAAATAATATTTGTTTTAAGAGTCAGCTTAACCAATGATCGAAGGATTTTTTATTGCAATTAATTTTGTAGGTTTATTATAAATCAATGTAACAGTTCTTTTTTAGACGTTTTCTTTACACGAAATTCAACCTTGATAATAAAAAAAATAAACAATGCCAGAATTTATAAAAATGTAAGCTGTATGCGATAGCTCCTAATCCTGTTCAATGAGATATGTAATTCTTTTAATTGTGCCGTAGCATCACAATCATGAGAATTGTGTATTTATTTATACTCTATTAATCATTATATGAAAAAATGTAGCATATATATATGCTGCAAAAGTAGATTCGTTGAGTTGTAAAAAAATCAAGTAATATATTTTTGGTTCGAGACAGTTACATTTTTTATTTTTTGTGCAATAATTCAGACATTTAAGGTGTCAAAGATTGTATACAAAGTACCATAAGAAATATTTTATGTAAGTAGTTATATTGTGTAAAACAAAATGATATTTCAATGTTTTCTTTCTGTAGAATATTGAAGATGTGCTTCATAAAATGTGTCCCGCACGTGTGACGAAGCGGAATTTGAAAGAAATTTTTCGTCTAAAGTTGCAATATTGTATATGTGTCACAGCTTGTAAAAGCAAATAAGTAAATCCTACTCGTTTATTAAAATCCTTTACTATTAATATATATATATACATATATATATATATATCCAAAAACTTTACCATAATATACAAAACCACTGATCTGATACAAAATAAAAATAACTAAACTGAACAAAATGACAACTATTAAATTAACTTAAAAACAAACCCGTCTTCCCACGACAACAAACCAGCAAACTTTAAACTGTATGAAATACCCAAAAACATAAGAACATAAACCAATGGAGACAGGCGGCATGGCTTGTGACATGGTCAGTGGGGTTAAACCAGTTTTACGTGCACAATGCTTCCCCATATACATGTCAAAACCAAATGGAAAAACAAACTAAATATCTAAGATCACAAAAACCATCGAGAACAAAATCAACTAATCGTCAAAACTCCATCAAACGTGCACTCACCACAAAACAGTCAAACTGACAGTTTACTCGTCCCTTCGCATCAATAAATTCTCTGTATCTTTGCAATAAGCCTTGCACTTTACGAAATTATGCAACAAACCACTTAAAATTTTCCCAGGATAGCCGTAGTGCAGTGCCTGAATATACCATATGTAAAGATCTTCAATTTTATCCACTGTATTTGAAGTCAATCTTTCTAACCGGTTTAACCCGTTAACAAAAATGATTATTTAGATTGAAATATGCACGTTTGAACCGAAATGTAACATCTTTATAGTATCAAAATTAAAGCTTTCCGTTTGTCATAAATGCTTGTTAATAACTCTGCATTTTTTATCTCAATATTAATATCTAAATAATTATCATTGTTTTGACTTTCTGACGCCAATTTCAAATTTAAAGTATTCGGATAAGAGTCGAAGTCTTTCTGTTTCATTTTACTACATCTAACTATTACAATGTCATCAATATAACGAAAACATTTCATTTCCTTGTTCGTAGCAATTTGATCCTCATACATATAGAAGTAAATATCCGCTAAAATCGAACTGCAGCTTTCTTCCATTGGAATACTTCTATCTTGTTTATGCACATTTTTACCATCATATAAAATTTTCACGTACAACAAAATTAAACAAATCAGTAAAACATTCTTGTCCGATATCTGAGGAATTATATTTATTGAAAAATTCTATAATTTTTATTTATGATTGAACAAATCTATACTGTTGTAAAGGTCCTCGAAATCATACGCTGTTAAATTTGAAATGTTTTTCATTTAAAACACTTAAATAGCACAAAGCTGTTTTTAATTATACAAGCCGGCTTAACTTTTACTTTATCAAAGTACTTTATCAAAGATCTCTTTCAATAATTTTAACAATTTTTTATTACCGTTTTCCAAATATGATCCAAAGCCACATGTTATAGCTCTAAATGCTACAGGATTTTTATGAAATTTCGGGACTATGACCAGATAAGGAAAGCTAGTGCTATTTTGTTTTATCTTTATTTTTTTATAACACGCTTTTACTCTATTTCCAATAACTTTTTTGTTTGATTTTAAAGTTTCATAATTTCTTTCTAAGCCTTCTTTAGTATTTTGCCATATAATGATTTACAAATAATATTATAGTTTGTATTAGCTTTATCTATATACATTATTATAAACTTATCCTGAAATTCTCTTATAGAGTCTTTCAATACGTTATAATATTTTCTTGAAACCCCTACAGAGTTAATTTCAAAATTTCTACAAATATCTTTTAAAATATTCCATTTAAAATTCCATTTTAAAATCTTCCATTCCTCGAAAACACTAGCAAGCAAATTGTATTTATAGACTAAATTTTTTAATAAATATATCCAAATTTTTATTCAAGCGGTGGTTTTTGGATATATTCTTCGTTAATACTCTCCTAATTCTGTACCTCGTTCCGTATTTCATTACATCTCTCAATGTTTTATTACGCACTATAGACAAATTACCAGTTAATATATGGCCATAGGTATGATCTATATATTCATTGAATTTTTCTTCTTGATAATAGTAAACACTATTATCAATGCTGTTTTTTAAATCTTTGGCATAATCGTTATAGTTGTATATGACTGATATGGCTCTGCCCATTGGTTTGTCATATTTAAAAGCCTTAGTAATCACTACATTTTTATCTGGCAGAATTTCGTTATACCCACTTAAAACTTTATTTATGTTAACTCCTTTTAGATGTAACCTCATGTGGTCTAATACACAGTATATTTTCTTATTATCAGCTACTTTTTAGTACATACCCTTAAAAAATAATTCTATAATAAAATCAATTATTATCATTAAACTAAAGTTATAAATTTTTATTACAGCAACTGCTTTCATTATACTTGTGATCTCGTAGTTTTCCCAGTAGACAATTATATATATATATAAGGTATCTGTACCCAAAATGGACATCCTAAGGAAAATTGATTTTTTTTCACCCCCGTGTACACGTCATAGGACTCCAAAAATGTATAACCACTATCCCTGGACTGTTCACTATCATTATTAAAATTAGCGACCTTGTAATTATCCTGGTTTAATTTTAATGATAAAAACAAAAAATGCTTACAAGTGTCCATATAAGGAACCACCTGTCTCTATTATGGACATGCATGTCAATTTTAGGAACAGGTGGCTCCTTATTGACCTACTACATAGGGTATGTGAAGAGCCACTCTTCAAAGAGATTTTAGAAGAGAGGGGATAAAAGAAATATATCTTGAAGTATTGAGGGGGAGGGGGGCACAGTAAATATCTTCAGAACAAGCAAAGCACTTTAGAAGAAGGGGTCATTTTCGGTTGTGGCTCTTCGAAAACCCATGCAAAGCACCTCAGTTACTATAAAATATTATGAAATATTATAGTTGGTTTTGCTTAGCTTTATTGCATCTGTCTGTAGAATTGACATCCGTTATTACCCAGTCTTCACAGGATGGACAAATAAAAACTTCTTCATCATGAGCGGTAAGTCCCATACAGTCCTCATGGACATATCTGTTGCATATGATGCATAGACACATGTCTGCAACATCATCAACACTGCATAAGAAGTAGTTCCAGCTCTCCTTTGTTGAGGAAGTCGTACCGCTGGTACCTGCGATTTCGCCAACAGATGTCCATATTGGGTCGGGCATAGTTTTACTAAATCTTGTAATAAACAAACAAACAAACAAAAAAAACATTTTTAAACAATATATGCAATAACAATCGATATATGTTTTATCAGCTTTCTAAAACATTCCACTTTTTAATATTTAAAGTAATTTTACCATATCTAATAAGAATTTAAACTTACCCGTATTTAAGATCAGCACACCACGAAACTTCCAAATGGCGAACATCGCGCTTTTTTGCACTTTCCAGGCTTAATTTTTTTTTCAAGTGCTTTTCTTCACGGAGATGTAGCGCCATCTCTCGATCAACATTGTTACTTTTAAAGATATTAGGGGTGTCCCTATTGAGAGCACGGTCCATATTGGGTACAAGTACGTTATATCTATATATTTAAAACGCTAAGCGTTTTGTTTCGACAGTCCGTGTGAAGAAACTACTGCATCAAATTACACCAATCTTTTTTTAAATGAAAGATATTTGGCCACATATTTGTTATCGTACATTCGTTTGTTGAAATATTTTATTAATTAGCCGTAATTTTAAATTAAAATTCTACAGTTGCAAATGCGCAGCAAATAAGTACAAGTCTGCCTTTGGAATGATGTGCTGCCCATGCGCAAAGATGCTCGCTCAGTTGAAGAATCACATCACAGGTAGAAGTTATTTTAAGTTCGTCTGCTATTCGATCTTACTGTAAACTAGCTTTTCTTTCTTTCACAAAGTTAATATTATTTGGCTATTGCAGCATTATTAACAATTCAAAAATTTACTGTGTCGCTATTAAGAGTTAGATACGGTTTATTTCGGGAGTGCCATGTTGTTTTGTACATATTGCATACAGAAGATAAACACAGTGATTTGAGGCTAAAAGTTATATCCGTCTTTTGAAATGCCAATAGTTACAAACGAAGATTAAGTAACTAGCATGTTAAGTCATAGCTGCTTCTTTGAAAAAGTAAGGTATCAAATATTAAAACGCAAAACTGTAGTTTTGCAGATCAAATCTCATATTCGAGACAATTGCAAATGCGTCAACTGTTTTTCGAACCTCTTCAATTTAGAAGAAACGACAATGAGTTCTCGCTAGCGTAGTTGGTTAATGCAACAGTCTAAAGTTCCGAATTTTTGTAGCGGGCGCAGGTTCAAACCCAAGCCTGGCAAAACGTGTAATATGTTTGTCAATAATTCATTTCTGTAATGATATACTTTGTTAGGAAGAGAAGTTTTAAGATTTTAATTTTATTATTATTATTATTTGAATGCTTTATAGTTAAATAAAATTTAACACTCTATAATATTTTGAAAAATTAATGATTTTATATTTAAAATATATAAGCTAAAATATTTTGCATGCAATTATCAATTAAATAAATTGAGCTGATCTACAATTTTCGTTATGTTTTCAGACCATTATCAAGAATAGATATGTGTGTGTGTCAGAAAGAAAAGTTTGTCATTCTTTTCCTTAAAAAATAAAACGGAAAGAAAAAAAAATATTCGTATAAGAGCTATAAAAGAAATTACCTTGATATCCAGGTTTGATATTTAAAAAATGTATAATAAAATTCGAGTAATAAAAAATGCATATTATAAATCTTTAGCTGCATCAAGTTTCAAATTTAGGTTTTTAGAGAATGAGACAGATAAAAAATAAAATTCATGGCAGCTTTTAATCGTCGTGTTTAAAAAAAAAAAAATAAATAAATGAAAATAAATTTTGTTATTTTTTCAAAAAAAAAAAAACAAAAAAAAAAACAGGCCTTACTAAATAAAAATAAATTCTCTACCCGGCATTTTTAGATAAATTTCTGATAAAAAGCAAGCATAATTGGTTGTAAATTATAAAATTAAAATTCTTTCGCTTCATTGAATAGGTTAGAGTGACGGCATCCGCTATCACCTTAAAGAAATATGAATCACTTATGCAATATAGAAATTGGTCATTCAATAATTAATTTAAAAGCAACTAATTAAAAATTCAAGAATTTTTCTGATGAAACATTGAAGTTATTTATCGTCAAATCTTGACGGGCACCATCTAGTATATATTAATTCACAAAAATATTTTTGTTATATTAATATATCTGGTGTCTGGTAGACAGTCTATTATTACTATTGTATTCCAGAACATTTTATTTCTTGATTTTATAGTCAAATAATCATGGAAAACTATATTTTTAAGCAAACTTCAAGACTTCATTTGCACATTGCAGAATACATTTTAAAGTTTATTTACTAGTTAGGAGCTCATATATCACTTAAATTCAATTATGTCGGGCTTCCGACTATTTATTCTCTAAAAATTAACATTTTCTGAAGAGATTCTCAATACTACAAAAGGACTGAAATATTTAAATGTCAATATAGATTGTCTTCCGTAAAAATTATGTTAAAGTAATATTGATAACAAAATAATAAAATCATTTAATACTATGAAAGAACAGATTGTGGATTTCAAAAGCAGGGTATCAGCATATTTTATTAATTGATAGTTATAAGATTGCACTCGTACATCTTCCTTAAATAATTTTACATGATTAAAAATAAGCAATATATTTTTTTTTTAATTTTCTTTATTTTTTAGCATTTTCCACCATAGTTAAACGTGTTTATGAATTCGGTTTGTCTATCCATCAGTCTGTCTGTACGTATCACGCGTAAATATACTCGTATTGCAATATAACCGATATTTGAGGTTTACAATGACACGTTCAGTATTGATACTGAAATGTGTAACCTTTATAGTTCATCTGAAGAGGCACTCAAAAGTTTGCCGTTATATTATGACGAAAAGAGAAAAATCCTTGTATTTTATTGGGGTTACACTATATGAAATATAATGAAATTTATGCCCATTATAGAGGTGCATCACATGATGGTTAGTATAGAATGTTTTATGTGTAACACTAGCAGTTTGTTTACAGAGACACAAAAAAATCCGTTGTATTATAGTCTATTGGAGAAGATCGTTTTCAATGAACTTTTATAATCCGGGCCCGACTTAGAGGGACAATAATTCTGTTGCATTATAGTATATGGAGTGAAAACCATTTGCGATTAACATTATGATGAGGGTTCGACTTAGACTGTCTTGAGGGCAAGCATCCTTCTTTGTCCCTCCATCCATAGAAATTGTTCGTAAGTTATGCTGAAATGACTAATACTAAACTTCATACCTACTTCATGTTTACATAAATTTCGTACCACATACTATTCACATCTGTGCTTTGGGTATGACAAGAAAGGCAGTTACAACTTTAAGGAATGGTAGAAAAAATAATTTTTGTTTAATATAAGGACCTTTGTAATGTAAATAAAGGTTTTTCCGTCACTCTTGGGTACAGGGAGCAGAGACGGGAAAGGGAGGGTATCATCCCCTTCCTAAATCGTCGAAAATATAAGAATTTTGGCATTTTTATCCATATTTAACAATTTGGCACGCTCTTAACTAAAATTCTGATTACGGAAATGGGAGTGGGGTTACTCCCAAATAGGACGCCCAGGGCAGTTGCCCTGTATGTCCCTGCATTAGTCAGACCCAGTTAATGATGTTACAAACTCAGTGAAATTATGAATTTCTGAGGTGCACTAAAATATGCCTCTTGTATTAAAAAGCAGTAAACCAACGTTTAAAATGCACAAATAATGCGTGAAAAGCAGCAAACAGCTGTTTCGAATCTACAGCGAGATTCTTCTTCAGTGCAAGATAGGGAAAAAAGAACCGCGTGCTAGAAAAAGCAAGGCTGAGCAAAATGATAGACAGAGACCCGCTGCCTTATATAACCTATGCGGGTAGCGAAAGCGCCAGAAACAACCAATGAGAGAGAAGCAGTGGAAACGACTGGGTGGACAAGTAGCGACATCTACCGGAGAAGGCGAGAAAAAGAAACCAAAAAAGAGGAAATCAAATTAATGCTTTCCAAATACTTGGAAAATCTGAAGTACTAGATAAGTCATTGACTAAAGAGTGAGAATTTTTAATGATGTGGTAAGCTTCCCAAAAATCAAGATCAAGGTTAGAAGAACATTTTTGGATAATGGTGGCTGAGGAAAAATCGAACCTATGTTGAGAAGATCAAGAATGTTGACATTCATATGTTGGGGAATGTTGAATATCAACATTCTTGGTCTTCTACAAAAAAAAAAAAAAAAAAAAAAAAAAATAATAATAATAACAATCTTAATAACAATCTGTAATAACAATCTTAAATGTTCTTTTTATTGGCTCATCTTAAATCCTTGTTTAAAAATTTATTCATTTTGCTACCTTTTTGTCAGAAATAAAATAAAGAAAATCACCAGAGAATTGTAATTAAGCTTTCCGATGTTTCAATTAAATTTATTCCGTTTATCCGATGTTTTTTCCGCTTTAATATGGTTTATAGAATGCAATAAAATAAATTTCATGATTTTTTTAAGCGTTACCTTATATCCGTTTAATTACGTTTTTATTAAATGGTATCAAAAATAATTGGAGTCGGTAAAGAAATATAATTAAACAAATAAACCTCAGTTATTTTTGACAGATTGTAAATTAAACCGCTGTTACTTCAAAACATCTGTGTATGCTTTGACGACTCTTGTCTAAAAAACAACTGAAAAAAATCATTATATAGCCTTAAATTTAATTAAAACGGTTTTCAACATAACTCATTCTAGATTAGGCGTTAAAAAAGTCTTAAAAGGTAAAAATAGACAGTATTTTTTTCCTTTAAATAGTTTTTTTTTTTTTAATGACGCCTTCAAATAAATTTCGTGCTATCTTTTTTTAAGTGTTGCCTTATATTCATTTAATTGCATTTTTTTCCTTATTAAATAGCGTCAAGAAATAACTAGAATCATTTTTTTAAAGGTAAATTTAGATGTTGTTAATTCAAAAACATCTGTATTTCTTTTCTTCGTTTAGCCGCAATTTGTTGTAAGGTCGACAGAGTTGTAAAGCCGAGAGAAAAAGGCAAAAGGTTACCGTAAACTTCCGATTATCCGTGACTCACGGGACCGTCGTATGGCAGATAATCGAAATAGACGGGTAATCGAAAAACAGTACGTTACAAAAATTCCATTTCTATTTGCCAGCTTAAAAAAAAGGAATATTTAAACGCTTTTTTTTTTAATCTGTTGTGTACTTTCGTAAATAAAAAACATAAATGATTAAAAGAAATAAATTAAGGATACAAATTTGGAATTTTAGAGAATAAATATTTAGTAACCTGTTTTTATCCGAAAAAATGCATTATACATTTTTGTTTGCTGTTTTACTGCAGCAAGATTACGAATTCTCTGTAATAAAAGTACTTCGGTTGCATCTCAAATCAATTAATGCATTTAGAAAGCAGAGTCTGCATGACAGACTCCTGTATGATCATTCCCCGATTCATCATATTCATCCACTTCACGTTTCTCTGGATTCAAGTCATTTTGCATAATTTCTTCATTCGTTAATTTTTGATAGACAATATCAATCTTGTCACAATCAAACCAGTCTGTAATCTCATCCGCTGAAATATTTTTTAAACATCGTACGGTTGGCACCAAGGTGAATATCTCCAAATCACCAAAAGTGCTTCAGCATCTTGTGTGCTATCAAAAATATTAGGACAATGTTCCTTTTTGATTAGAAAAAAAAGGGGGGAGGGGTGGTGGTTAACAGAGGGTGGCGATTGATAGAGTGGTAGATAATCGGAAATTTACTGTATTCAGTTTTTGAACTTTAATTAAAACTATTTTTAATGATAGAGTTTTAGATTAAAATCCCATTAAAATCTACATTTTTCGATCATTAGGCGATAAAAGAGAGGTCTTAAAAGATGAATGCTAGCCAATAGATTTTTTTTAGAACGCTAGCTAATAGATTTTTTTAAAAGTTTTTTTCTTTATTTTACGAACTAAAAAAAATCATGGTCGTCTTTCAAGAGTTACCATAGATTTTTTTAAAAATTATATTTGTTAAATTGGATGAAGAAATCATTCAAGTCTTTAAAAAAAACTATTTTAGATCTATATCGAGATAAATTGTTACTTCAAATCATCTGTCAACGTTTCCTTTTGTTGGATAGTATATATTATTTGTTTAAACATTTACTTACCATGCGTGCTTTTTTACTGAAGTAAAAAGAAATATCAACAAATTTTTTTAAATATGTTTTCAAATAGTTAAAAATTCTCAAAGAATTAAAAGTTAAAACTGTATTCATTTGCTTAAAGATGCATATAGATCATATTAAATATGTTAAAAATACATTGAAACCTGTCTAGATTTTAAAATATTTAAAATGACACACTCAAATGTTTTCAATCGACACATTTGGACATCTTCTGGGAAAAATAAATTCTGTTATTCCACCTTGGTCTTGTTCGAGATTCAGCCGGTAGAGACTACACCATGTCAAGAGTACTGCGGAAGGTAAAGGGCGACTTTAAAAAGCTATTTTGATTTTGATTTTTTCTGATAGTTTTCTGAAGAAACGGCTGCGTGCAGAACTACAAGATTTGTCAGCAAGTATGGATTACAATCTCGGGATGTCGGGATTGCCTAGATTCAATCCCGAGATTGCAAGAATTAGAATTTCTCTAATATCGCCAATTTTACAATAGCTAAATGTCACAATCTTATAGAAAAGATAATTAAAGCAAAAGTACACTTTAAATTTAGATATGAAAATATACCAAGTTTACAAATTTTGCCTTTAATTATCTAAAAATATAGGATAACTTACAACAATCGAAAATTAAAATAAATATGCTGCTGATATTTGATAACGTAAAAAAACAAAATATGTCTATGTATTATCTTCTAGATAATTTCTTTTATTTCCTTTTAAACACATTTTTGAATGGCTTAATACTTTCAACATTAAAAAATGATTAATATCACTAATTAAATTTTGAATTATTCTCATAACCACGTAATTAAAGATTATAACTCCAGGATAACGCAAACGTAAGATTTCCTCTAACATGAAGCTTTTTTTTTCTTCAAATAAAAGAACGTAACATACACACATACTATAAAAAATTAAATAGATGTATGGTTTAAATTTCTAAATAGAGATAGTGCTTAAAATTTAAAAAAAATTGCATAATATAAAAAAATTATTACATACCGCCAGAAAAAAAGCGATTAAACTGAATAGTTCACTGTTTCTTAATTAATCGGTTTTCTTTTGAAAATATGATATAAGAAATATCAGGGCATCTAAAGTATCATCTGCAAGTCCCAGTTATGATAGCAACAATGTCATACTGGCTTAGACGCTCTGTTAAAATTTCAATTCAATTTTTTGCTGTAAAAGATCCATGTACCGCTTAAGGCCGAAATTCCAGATTTTATTCAAATTTAAATTTCTTGAATGGACTAATATTCACCGATCGCTTCTTTGTAGTAGTTATCCATTCGTCAAAAATCAAACTAATTTTTTTCCCGAATTTTAAAAGTTTGTATTTCACTTGTAATTAACTCCTTTATTATGGAACTATAGTTCACTACACGATTTCGAATTGATACTGCAGATTTTGGAAAATCATTATAGCCTTTAGGAATCAGTAAGTCTCTTAAATCAGATGAGGTGATGAAAACGTTAAATGAGAAACCGTCTTTAGCTGTCATTCGCGATAAAATTAAATCCAGAAATTCTTTATCACAACCAAAAAAATCCTCTACTTTCCGCTTTTTGAAAACAATGTACCTGCTATGAAATCTTGACTTGTGGAAGGAAGATATGTTGTATTAAATTCTTTCTGAACTTTAGTACCGTGTTTCGTAGATAAATGTGTATGCAACCCCTTAGTCGATTCACCTAATGTTTTAAGCACTGCGCTACACCTTTTACATTTAGCGCTCCACACAGAAAATATACCATTATATTTCCTATGAGTTACAAAATACTTTTCATTAGGCATCTTTAAAGCAGAATAAGTATAAACGCATGAAAAACAAAGAAGTTAGCACATAATAATAACTATGAAACACAAATGCGACGCTCATCAGTAAACTCTAATTCGAAAACTAATTTTGTGATTCCCAGTTACTGCAACGACCGGCCTCCTAAATGCAGCGAAATCCAAATAAGCAAATGATTTCATTTTTCCTGACTAATAGCTGTGCCGGTTACATCTGTTTGCAAGTGAAAAGATTTCCATGTTAAACGATTTAATCGCTTAGAAACATATGTAAAAAAATACTCGAGATATATATTCATTTTCAATAATATATAAATTTCATAAAAATTAATTGATTAGAGGTTTTTTTTTTATTTCAGATGAATATTGTTCCATTAAAAAAAAAAAAAATGACAATCCAGAAAATACCGGGATTTGGCAAACAAAAATCCCGGGATTTTCGAGATTAAAAATAAAGCGGGATAACGGGATCTCGCGATAAGAGATCCCGGGATTGTAATCCCTAGCAGCAAGGTACCTGCATAAATATCTTAATGCACTTCGGGGCAGTTTTTGCATTTTTTGATTAAATTTTAATAATTATCTTGTGCATTTTAGCTTATTTTTTTCGCGCTCCACGTCGATTTTCCCACATTGGTAAATGGGATCCCGTTTCAATCTTTTTGCTCAATATAGTAAATATTGTTCTATCTATATTAATAAAATGTTTGTATGTGTGCCTGGATTGTTTGTTTGTGTGCGATGGCTAGCAAATTATACAGCACGTAAAGATTTAAAAAATTGGATGAGGATAGTCCAAGGCAAGTTCTAATGCATTTGAGACACAGATTTTTTTATTTTTTTGATAATTTGCCTAGGTATTAATTAAAACACGTAATAATAATAAAAAAAAGGTTGCCGAATGAACGTCTAACTTTGAGTGTTGGCCAAGGAAGGAAGACCAAGCCAGGGAAGAACTGAGAATGGAATTACCGTTTTTGTTTTCGACAATCTTTCTAAACGCGCATCGGCCGAAAGGTCCAAAATATCAAAAAACAGATCGAACCAAATTAAATATTTAACTATCACGTATTAAAAGCCGATTTCTTTCCGAACAATATTATTGTTAAACTTTTCAAAAAAGTTCTATTTCGCGGGGTTTTTCTCCCTTTTATCGAAGATTACATCGAGCTCAATTCCAGAGATACTGGTAAATGAAAAATACCCACTTAAAGCGGCACCTTTTTCTGTACGACGGTACTATTCGTTTTCAAAAATCAGAATATTAAACATTTAAAACAATTTACGAGTTCAGGTTATTTCAAAGAGTTTGGACAATAAAAAGATTTTTATTAACTATAAATTCACCTGATGTAAAAAAGAAGTTATCTTACAGTCTCTACTCATATTGTTTTGGTTAATTATGTAAATAATTTACATTTAACTATTAAATGATGAAACAAATGAACCAAAATCTCAAATTAATTGTTTCAAAAATGCATGCATAAGCCGCAATGCATACATTTTAAATTTACATACCTAACTACCCTACCAACTTTACATTTGGAAATTATACCAATTTTAAGAGTATTCAGGCTGAATGCAATCAATATCTCGCTCATATCTCAATTAATATATTCATAAAAAAAATCAGTGTAAAAAAATTACAAATTATCCAGCGAGCAATTTGTAAATTGTAATTTATGTGACGTCATTTATATAACGATGATAATCATTTATAGAACATGTAAATTTCAGTACATCATTCTTAATAAAAATGAATAATTCTATAGCCGTTTGATCATATGGCAGGTAATTGGCTCGTATTTTTAGACGAAGAAATAACTACTAATAAGAAATATTAATAATATTTATTTTCTCTGCAGTGTGCAAATTTTTCAATGTACTTATAGATAATTAAATTGTTAAACTATTTTGTATTAGCGTAACACGTACCCACCTTAATATTTTGGGGAAAAAATTGACTGAATCTCTCTTGAATAAGAATTACGAAGTGCATTTTCTGAATTTCACGAACCATTTTTATGCTCAAGAGAAATGAAAAGTGCTAGAAGATCATTATTCATAATTACTTTAAGAGCATCTGTATGTTTTGGACATTCTTTGATGTTCATGCGAAAGAGCAAGTGGCAATTATGATTAAATAACGTAATTCAATTTAGTAGTAAAAACTCTCACAACCAATGTACATAAATATACATTTCGAATGAATAATGCAATGGGCATATGCAATATTATTTTCTTTCGTAGAATGGAAAATACACAAAAGGCAAATATAGTAAAAGTATACGGAAAAGTCTTGGTAAAAGCAGGTATAATAAGCATAAGTAATGTCTATAACGATTACATAACATTCCAGAATTGTTACGTTAAAATCTGTTGTGATTTCATTTTTTTTTTAACGTATATAAACGTGGGTTTTTATATTTTAGTAAGCATACTATTTTTTTTAATTGTGTACTATTTCTAAAGTTATTACATTACATTTATTTCTGCGCATTATAATAAAAAACACTTTTACAATTTTTTGTTGAAAGTATATTCTTTCAGATTTTCATTGGGATGTATATATACTATGATCTTTAATAATAAACATAATCTTTCACAAACATGTGATTTATTCATTAAGACTGTCGATTTTTTTAAGTTAAATAAATAGATTTAGAACTAGAAGTTCTTCTTAAATTAAAAAAAAAAGAGTCCCACAGAGAGAGAAGATCATTCTCTTAAATAATTTCCTTAAGGGGGCCCGGGACACATTTAATACATTTTTTATTTATTGAGTTAAAATTCGAAAATTTTTTGAGATGGTTAGCCGTATCATTTGTAAACAAAATCACACGATAAAACTTCTCAGAATTCTTTTTTTTAAATGTAAAATTTCAAATTTATTAAAAAAATGGTGTAATTTAATATCATTATAACTCGAAATATTATTTGTAGATTTTTTTTTTCATTTAAATAAATAGAAATATATAAGTTTAAATTTTCATTTAGCATTTAAAAAAATATTAATTTCAATAAAATCTTAAAATATTTAAATAAAAAAAATGATGTAACTTTAAGAAAAATTAGCACTGATAAACAAAAATTGACTTTTTATTTTTTTCTTAAATTTACAGCTAATATTCCAATTATATACACTCTTGAGTAAATAGAAATGTTATTAGAAACTTTTACTTGGTTCTTAGTTTTTTTTTAAACGAAGGATATATATTTATTGGTTATTACGATATATCACAATTTAGGAGATCGTACAATAATGCATAATAATAACACATAAATGTTAAATTTCCAGAAGTATGCATGTACACTGTTTCTACACATTTTCCACACATTTTATGCAGAAGAACACAATTTGTGTACATTAGTACCTATTTTTGCGTTTATATTTATGTTCAGTGTCTTCTCTCTTGATCAACCAATCGGCAATCATTGCTGCATTCTATTGTGATCGATAACGAGACTCCATAGCGGAAATTTGTTGGTGAAATCGTTCACCATGCTCGTCTCTAAATGCTCCCATATTATCTGGGAAAAAAGTCAATTTAAGAGTGCAAGAAATGAACCTTTAATGACATGTGACAATTTAGCTTTTAAAAATTGTTTACCATATTTTGAACTATATACTTGTAATTTGTAGCTTTGTTATTCCCAAAGAAATTATGCACAACGTCCATGAATTAAAGCCACCAAACTTCAGATTCAGGTATATCTTGATAAATATAGGGTCTGATTATGTTTAGGCGTAAATCGCCAAAAAGGTGACGCTGCTATACTGAATTTTTCATGATTTCCGCAATAGCTCTATCTCAAGAACAAATGCACGAATTTTCATCAAACTTCAGATTGAATTAGCCGTTGACGCAAGTTGTTCCTGATAAGGTTTTGGTGTTAATTGCCTTATAGATGGCGTTGCTGTGAGCATTTTGCCCGATTTTCAAAATAGCTCTATCTCAAAAACTAATACTTGGATTTTAATCAAACTTAAGATTCAGTCAGACCTAAACACAAGTTATTGCAGATTAGTTTTTAGTGTAAATCACCTAACAATCACCCTCTATGCTGAATTTTGCAGTATTTACACTATTTTAGCAATAGTCATATCTCAAGAACTAATGTACGGAATTTCATATCTCTAGAATCCTCATGATGGGCATATATTGCCATTTAATATTGGCACTTCGATAGTGAATTTTGTAGTATTAACATGTATGAGATAGAAGAAAGCTTTGGGATTGGCACATCCAACTAATTTTATCGTCTGCTGTATTTGAATTTTAAAAATTTCTAAATTTCTACTGCCACACACGGAAATCCCCCAACTATCTCGTCCGTTTGAAAGTTTAAATCTTGTATTTACAAAAATGAAACCCTTTATTAAAATATGCATATTATAATTTATTAGTTTATTTTATTTGTAGGGCCTTATATATATATATATATATATATATTTTTTTTTTGGTCCTTGAAAGTCCTTGATATTTATTTAAAGAAATGTATACGAACCCTGTATTATTCTATCTATGTATTTCTATTTCTGTTTTCTCCTTCAGTTGTAAAAAGTATACAAAGTTAAAAGAGTCCTTCATATTAATTGGCGCTAATTATGTTTTGGTGAAAAATCGCCCAACAGGTAGCGCTGCTGTGCTGCATTTTTCAGATGGACGAAACACATCTTATTGGCGGCTAGATGCTGATATTTGTTCACTTTCAGGTCATTAAACTGTAGAAACAAAGTACTTTAAAAGCAGTAAAATAACATAATGAGATATATTTAAACACAGATATCTCTGAAACGGAAACCAACTTAACCTTTTTGTGAATATTTCTAAAATTCCCTGAGGTGTGGTTACTTAAATCTGTTAAAATTTTTCAAGAAAAAATTTCTTGTTTATCAGTGTAATCATATTTATAAAAGTAAATATTTGTTTTTAATTTACTGAATCAAAATTAAAGTAAAACAATTAAAAAAGACATGTATCAAGTTTAAATCATTTATCTTTAACGGTTCTTGACTTCAATTTAAATACCAGAAATGGTGAAAAACCCATCATGAATAAAAACGCATTTTCACAAGAAGTCGGTTCAACGACAACCATTGCTTGAAAGCTAAATTTTGAAAACAAACCAAAACGAAAAAAATAATATTTTCAATTTAAATTAAGATAGAAACATGATTTAAACGTCATTTTAAACAGAAAAAAAGGAATTTCTAATGCAGTAAATTGTTTTTAGAAAATTTGAAGATTTTTGTATCCCGGACCCCCTTAAATATATTTTATTTTACAACGAATGTATTTTAACTTAGTTTTTTCATGCCCGAAGAACAAAAATGTGGACTGGTATACTTTTTCTTATTAAAAAAAAATTGATTTTTTTTATTTTTTGAAATCAGTTCTTTATAAATGAATGTTCTTTGCTTTAAAACAAAACCAACAAATGGAAGCGTTGATGGTGATTTCGTTATATAATTAATGTTATTTTCATCTGAGTTTGTAAAATGTCTTCAAGACCTTCTGCACAAGAAAGTAAGTCTATTTAAAAATACAATTTTTTGAGGAGTTATAAATCATTCACTTGCTGAAAGCCCTTAAATTTTTGGTTGTGTGAATTTTGGTTATTGATAATTAAATTGATATTTTACGGGGTTAGTAATTTTAGATCTATATTTGTGAACCTGAATTACCAGCCCCTTAAAAAACAGTTTCAGAAAAAAGTCTTTTTTCTGTCATGTTTTGTTTGTATAAAAACAATGAATGAGTATTTGTAGTATTATTTTAGCTCCAGTTCTCAAGAGGTTTAAAAAAAAACAAGTTTATTGCTAATTAAATTGATAATTTATGGGGTTAGTAATTTTAGATCTATACTTCTGAACCTGAATTACGAATCCACTAAAAAAACAGTTTCGGAAAAGGTATTTTTTCTGTCATCTCTGATGTCATCTTGTTTGTATAAAAACAATGAATGAGTATTGGTAGTATTATTTTAGCTCCAGGTCTCAAGAGGTTTAAGAAAAAACAAGTTTATTGATAATTAAATTGATAATTTACGGGGTTAGTAATTTTAGATCTATACTTGTGAACCTGAATTACTAGTCCCCTAAAAAAAGTTTCGGAAAAGTACTTTTTTGGTCATCTCTGATGTCATCTTGTTTGTATGAAAACAATGAATGAGTATTTCTAGTATTATTTTAGCTCCAGGTCTCAAGAGGTTAAAAAAAAAAAAACAAGAAAGAAGAAACGGATTTTTGTTAGTTATTTATATCTATTATAATACGAGCAACTCTTGTGTGTATCTATGTGTGTGGGTATGCAAATTTTATCTCAAAAACGTACTATTTTGACTGAATTTTGTATCCTACCGTTTTTGAGTACGGGAGGACCATTGGGCTAGGTCACATGATCAACAATATTAGATTAGTGGGTCATTTTGGGATCTCTATGGGTCAATGGATTTCAAAGGGAATGAAGCTTGAAACATTCATTAAGTTGTTGGAGAGTTAGCAACAATTCGCCTTATTTTGATATATTTCCGCAATATTGACGACATTTGTGTGATTTGGCGGGAAAATCGACTTTCAAGATTATCAATACAAAAACACATGCTTTGCGCAACATTTGGCGATATTTGACAAAATATTTGGATTTCAGAATCTGAAGGAATTTTCTAGACTCTTATGAAATAAAATGCTTTACACGGGGGTCGATCCAGAAATAAGGTTCTCATCAAATTTACAAATCGACAACATTGTTTATTCTCGAAGAAATTTAGATCGTTGGAAAGAAGAAAGTTTGCTTTATTTCTCTACATAATCGCCATCTTTTTCTACGCATTTTTGTAGACAGTGCTCCAATTTCTGTATTCCAATGTCGTAGAACTCCGCCGCCGAGCCGTTGATGAAGCGTTTCACTTCTTTTTGACGTCATTGTCTCTCCGGTAGCGTTGGCCACCCACGTGTTTCTTTAACTTGGGGAACAAGTGACAATCACTAGGTGCGAAGTCCGATACCCGCCATCTCGATAACCGCCTCCGAAACTGACGGTCTTCCACTCCATTCTTCATCGGTGACTTCCGTCCGACCGGCACTAAACTCCCTGCACCAATTTCGGACGTGTTGAACGGACATACACTTCTCGCCATACACCTCTGTTAACTGACGACGAATACCCACGGGTGGAGTCCCTTTGGCGTCTAAAAAGCAAATTACGGGACGAATCTCGCACTTCGCGGGATCAAAAATGGAAACCTTTATCTCAGATGGCAGCTGAGCCAAGAATGAGCGACGCAGCGAAGCGCGGCCGAGTTTGGGAACAGCCGCGCACAGTGCTGTTGGGGTATTTCGCCTCGCACCTTCCAGTGGGGCTGGAGTCCTTTGGGAACCTTACTTATGGATCGACCCTCGTAATAATAATACACCGAGACTTTATTGTTATATCGAGTTGTAAACAACGCTAATTTTAACATAACGTAGCCTCGATGTTCTCCGCGGATTATATGAGATACATTAATGAGATATATTATATATAATCATTTTTCAAAGATATTACTGAAAATGCAATACTTTGAGTTTTTGTACAATTTTTTTATTAAGTTTTTTTAAAAAGTAAATTGATTCATTTTAAAAAGTAACCATTTTTAAGCTATCAATTGAAAGTTAAATAGCCAGTGTTCTGTTTAAAATACTTGACATTTTAATTTGCTTTAATCTATATTTAAATACGTTGCTTCACTTAAATAAACTGTCATTGAATTATCCGCTAACGACACTTACATAGAAAGTTTGAAAAGTCTTTCATGCTCCACTTTAAAGCGATACATTAAAATACTTCTTGGAGTTCGGTCTTTCTATCAAGTGTGACGAAAATTGGAAAATTTGTCACATGTTTCAATGAGAGATCGTGATACTTTATCAAGTAAACTCATGTTCCAATTAAAGACTGATAAATTATATTTCCATTAAAATTCTCTATTAAATGATAAGGAAAATTTTCGCAGAATATAATGCTAGGAATAAATAAAAGTTAATTTTATAGTTTAAAAATACTAGGGAGTACAAACCAGCATTTTCGGATTAAGAATATAGGTGTAAAACATTTTTTGAATTGAAAACTTTGATGGGTTTTTTGCACTTAACATATTTTTTTTAGATAGCATACTAACGACACAAAAAAGAATTTTTATTTGAAAAATTCAATAATATATTCAAATAAAAAGTTTTTAAATAAAAGCGATGCTTTCGTATTAGCCGCATGAAAGGAATTAATAACCGAAGAAATCGACAAAAAATTCGCTACTTATTGCAGCCTTTTTAATTATGATAATTCCAGTGGTTTAAGCGTATAGTTCGATTACATGTCGTTTAAATTTGTGTTATATTTATGTTATTTATAATTATAATCATTTATTGATTCATTTATTATTTCGTTATGCAATATAAAACGGAAACGAATACTTAAACTTTTTTCTTATTCTAAGTGCAGGCGGTAATCTTTCGTAATCGGACTGCACGTGATAGAGATAAATTCAAAAAAATTCATGTGTGAAAATTGTTTTAAATACTGTAGAAAATCAGTGAATTGACATAATCACAATTCAAAAAACATTTCATAAAAAAAAAAAAAAAAAAAAAAAAAAAAAAATTAATTTAAGGGTCAAACAAGGGTATTTAAGGTTCCGCAATAAATACGACGGCAGCTTTGCTCAAGGACATGTTTTTGCTTTATAATAAGGATTTAAAAAATTTAAGTAAAGGATTAAATTAAAGTATTTAGTTTAAACATAATATTCATTGCACACGCAAGATAAACTTGAGCGTTTTAAATCAAATTACGGGAGTATAATTAAAAATGAAATAATTAAATGAATAATGTTCGATTAAAAGCGACATTAAAGAAAGCTGAAATCTTTATATCATAAACCAGTATCTTCATCAGTGTCATACCAGGAAATTTACCATGAACATAAATTAGAAAGAAATTGAAAATTGACATGTAGTTAAATCTTATAATTATAATTTATTTATTTTAACACCATTTCTACCAGTGTGAGATGATATATTCTAACATTCTGATTAATGGTTCTTTTATTTGTAATTTTTAAATAAAAATAATCGTAAATCTTTTTAATAAGCTAAATTCTTATTTCCACACTTATCAACTTTAAACATTACAAGTCATATGACCATAAATCAAAACCTTAAAAGTTGTCATTTGGCGCCGATAGAAATAGTCTTAAATACAATCGCACAATTTATGTGAATGAAATTATCGGTTAATATTTTATATTACATTTTGTCCAAAGACTTTTTGTGAGTTTCCAGTTTCCTTCTATGACATTATTTAATGTTTGATGTCAGTTATGTTTACCTTTGTTAATTCATTCCAGTATGACATGTAGAGAATTTCGTGATTCTGAAAAGTTTGAAATCCGTTACTTTTCATATTAAGAATAAGTTTATTTTCATTTAGCATAAATTAAAACTTATCCAAAATTTACTAATCTCTTGACTAAAAAAAAGAAACTACTTGAATTTTTGTTCTCTTTAATTCCCGTGGTTCCATATACGTTCTAGAAATTTAGTAATTCAGAGAATCTGAATTCAAACCAGAATATTTTAATACCGTCAACCGAGGCTTTTTTGGGCCACCTTTTCCGGGTTCCACTCACATTTCCATCGTTAAAAATATATTACATGTGATTTTTCAAAATCAAAATGGAGTTCTAAGCAATTAACATAAAACAATGAAGCAAACTCTATGGTTTTAAAGAGGATTTTTTTTATTTTTTATTTTTTAACGAATTTTAAAGCTTTGGAACGAAATAGACCCTGCTGGGGTCTTCGCTGGTCCATTCGCTTAGTTTTGTATAAAATGAATACATTTCAAATGTAAATGAATACATTTTTATTGAAACTCCCTTGCAATGGCCTTTGCTAATAAATTAACACTACAAACTCGATAAACAAATGTTTATCAAACAAAAAAGGTCTGGTACAAAGTAGCCCCGAAATACTTATTTTCATGTTAATTTTATGAAAACGCAAACATTTCCTTTCAAAATAAAAAGTTAAAGGAAAAGCTATTATTACACATGGATTACAGGTTACTAAAGATAATATTTTGACACTTACCTTATTTGTAGCTCTTATCCAGATTGTTTCCCCATGGAAAGTTTGGAGAGTTAAAATTTAAACATGAAAACAGTTGTTTACAAACACATGCAGTGTTACCAATAAAAAATTTTAATTACCCCCAAACTATTCAAATACCCTATAGTAGTGTATAAAATATTTTTTAAGGGTAAAATCTCCAAATTATCATGTATTATTTGTTCAATACAATGAATAAAACCTTTTTTTATGGGATCGACCAAGGTAACCTCGCAAGGATCAAAGTAATGGTTAATGTTGACGGTAATAAATTTCTCAATGTTTAAATACAGAATGTATGTTATTAAATAAAGCAGTATTGCTATTTTAAATTTCTGGTATGAATTTCGAATTTCCGAATTTAAAAATCCACTAAATTAGAAACACTGGTAGTAGCATAGAAGCATAGTGGTCAGCACGTCTGTCTGCCACGCTGCAGGTCGCGAGTTCGGCTCCTGGCAGGGCAAGGTTCACTCAACTTTTCATCCCTTCGGAGTCGATAAAATGAGTACCAAGCTTGCTTGGAAGCTAAACACCGAGAGTCTCGCGCTGGGCGGACCACCCGCCGGTGCATATGCTGCATAGCACCTTAGGGCCCAGGGTCAAGTAAACAGAATTGGGCACTGTAGGCCCTGATCCTTCATGGGTCGTACAGCCACATATTTTTTTAATTATGATATATATATATAACTCAATTTCCAGTAGATTATCCCACTAATTTGGAATTAACGGAAAACCTTTTATCTAACAATACAATTAACTTCTTAGATCTTAAAATTACAATAAAAGACAACAAAACAATCGCAGATTTATACGACAAACGTAAAGAATTTAAATTCAAAGTTAATACATTTACAAATTTTAAATCTTGTCTACATCATTCTGTATTTCAAAATATAATACTTAATCATTTATATAGAATAAAATGTTTATGTTCTTCTCCTCTAATTAACAATAATATTAAAAAACTAATTTATGATGCATTAAATCATGGTTTTCCAAAAAAATTCATATATTCATTAATATACAATTAGTATTTTTCTTACATGATCTTTTAAAACAAATTAACACATGCGTAAACAAAATTACAAAAAAATTATAAAATAAAAAAATATCTATAAAAAATTAAAAATTGTAAAATAATATAAAAAAATTATTATAGGTTGGATAGGTGGGTAAATGTTAGAGTACGGAGGAGGGTGGTGTTGTCTGGATAATACGCAATGGTTAATTTATATAAAAAAAATTGGGGCTTTTGTATTATTACTATATTTTTGATACGTATTTTATAAGGATGTTGATTTGATATTTTATATGTAATTGGTGAATTTCATTAATAATTAGATTAATTATTGTTTAATCGTATTTACAATCATTTGTTATAAATTTTAATTTAATTTAATAAGGACAATATCATATTAATTACTAATAGTATGCCATTTTTATAGTGATTAATATACATATAAGTATATTTAATATAAATAAAGTTATACTGTATGTATTAAAATTGGGTAATTATTTTTATTATTATTCCTCTATTCTTATTAATATTTTAATATTTATCTATTTTCACTTTGTGTTATAAAATTTATTATCGGTTTAATGTTTTTGAATGTCCCACATTCATACTTTTAGGATTTTTATGGATGTATGAAAATAATCCACACACTATAATTGTGCTTTTTTAGTAATCGGAATTTAAGTATCTGTTTACCTTCTTTATACTCCCATAAGTTTATTTCCTGTTCATTTTATAATTATCTTATATATAATAGTTTTTATTAAAGATTTATATATTTTTAATAATTATTTATATTAAATATTAATGAATTTATTTTGTTTTATAGCATATAGCAATATGCTATATATTATCGATGTTCTAGAATTATTTAAATTCTAAGTGTAGTTTAAATAAGTTAGCTAATAGAATATTTTGTATGCCTTTTAAATTTTATTAACAATAGTTTTTTTTTTTTTTTTAAATACATTGTGTGGTTTATATTCGGTTTATAATTATCTATATATAAGGATTTGTTTGGTCTTGCTGTTAATAAAACAATTGTTACATTCAAATGCTTACAACTGTTTATCTTGTGACAATTGAATCATAAAAGTAATACTAGATGGCAGCACCAAAATTTGTATTTTTTCGATAAGTTCTAAATTTTACTTTTTCCAGCTACATTTCAGTTATAATTTACTACACCAGGGGGAATTTTTTCCTTAATTTTGACGATATTGCTAAACAGTTTTTAATTAATTTAATAGTGCATTTTAAATATGTAATTACTTTCTATTTATTTTAATTTATATTAAAAGTTATTTAACATTTATTTCAAAATGTATTAACTGCATCCTATGGTATCAATTACTGTGATTTCTTAACTGTTTTATTCACCTTAATCTTTACGATATTTTGGGTGCCATGTGCGCGTGGATTTATTCTAAAATATTGAAATATTAATCGGTATGGTGTTTATTATTTCTATTTTATATCCTATAAATATTTAAATAGGTTTTATTGATTTTTCCATTTCATATTATTTGTTTCTATTCTGTTTTCATTTTTAATCAATTCACTTGATTTTAATGGTTGTTTGGGCACAGGGGAAAATAACTTTTAGCTTTAGCTTATTTTTCTCACTGAAAACAACCATTTTGCTTATATCATTGAATTCTGTGCCCTTGACAACGTAATTCAATATATAATCATTTCTATTATTTGTCGGTGTCCACTTTCTTATTTTTCTTCCATAATAATTCTTATAATAAATTTAAAAAAAAATTATACTTACAGCTTTAATTCATAATATTACGGTTTTTGATGGTGGTAGGTTATGTTTAATTAATGGTTATATATATATATATATATAAGAACTTGCACATATGCCACCTTGGACATTAGATTGGTAAGGATTGTTTTAGTAATGTGGAGGGGAAAAAATGTGAAATATTTAAGAATTAGAGATTAGTAGTCGTTTTTAAAATACTTGAAAAGCGGGTGAAAGGGAATAGAAAGAAAAATAAAAAGACCAAGATGAATTTAAAATATATTTTTTAAACAAAATTTGATGTACATTATAAAATTTTAAACAATTTTTACTTTTTAACACTTTCCAACAAAGTTGAAAAGTTTTTATGACTTTGGTTTGTCTGGTCGTCCTACCGTCTATCCATCTGTCCGCGCTCTAACTCTCGTAAATATACTCGGATTGTTCTGAAACTTTTGGACCTTATTGATCTACCATAGATCCCCATTTCAAATGAAGTTTGTAGCATGTTTAGTTCATTTAGATGGACAGTCAAAAGTATTCCGTTACGTTAGGTAAATGGGAAAAAACGTTTCAAATGATTTTTGATGGTGTTTCACTCTTTCAAACATAAGAAAATTTATACGCATTTACGAAGTCCACTAAATTATGCATTCTGTAGAATGTGCTATGCAAAGAATAGTTATTATTCAGTTACAGGGCCACACAAAATAATTCCGTTACATAATTCTATAGAGGGTGGGGGAGGGGGGACTGTTTGCGGCATATTCTAATTTTATTAAAATATTTCATATATAATGAAGTTGATATATGTCGCTGAGATTTACTATAAGTTTTTTCGTGTATAATACGAAGTGCATAGCATTTACAGGGGCACAAAAAAGATTTCAGATACTGTATTGTATCCAAATTACTGCATATTAGCAATGATTGTTGGAAATGCATTTCTAATTATGATATATATATATATATATCTATATATCTATATATATATATATATAAGAACTTGCAAGAACAGAAGTGAACTGATGTCTTTACTCGAAGCGTGTGGTTTACGAAATGTAGTGGAAACAGATGGCTTTTGATATTGATTGATTTCGATCGGTCGGTTTCATTTAGTTTTAATCTTGTTTCTTTCGTTTTCTCTGTTTGGTCTCGACAGGTAAATCTGGGGAATGTTGCATGCTTAAAAACAGTTTTAACCTTGCATTAGTGTGTCATAAGCCACGCCACCTGTATCCATGTTTAGTTAGTTATATGTCTTGTTTTTTACGGTTGATTTTGTTTAAGTTGGTTATGTTGTGTTTCTTAGAGGTAATTCATTAAGTTAAAATATAGTTCCTTTTTGGTATGGATCAGTTAATTTAGTACTTCAATTAAAATTACAGTTTGTGGTAATGTTTGAAATTACTATTGGAATTTTTTTAACTATATATATATATATATATAGTATATATATATATATATATATATATATATATATATCAGTGGCGTGGCGTGAAAATTTTCGGTGGTCATCGCAATTATTTAAGTTTGTGGTGAAAAATTATTAACTCTAAAATTCAATGGTTGAATGTTCAAAAAAGAAACTTTAAATCTTACCTTCACTTATACATGAACTCCAAATGTTCTGCTAAAACTGGATCGTAGAGTTTTAAAAGCTTATTAAGAGTTTTAAAATATTGCTTGGTCATCGCCGCATCCAGCGATGACCGGACGCCACGCCACTGATATATATATATATATATATATATGATCTTTTATATTTCAAATATAAGATCAGTGACATTCCACTTCTGAATCCCAATACAAAATCTGTAAAAACATATAATAATAATAATAATAATAATAATAATAATAATAATAAACATTTTAGTTTTCACCGTAAAATCAATTTGGCGCCACACGATATGGCGCAGAAGGCATGCTTGCTAAACGCTTTCTGTCAAACTTTCTATGCTCTCTGAAAGTTAAATTTAAACAATGAAATGTTTTGCTGTATTTTTGTAAAATTTTATTCTATAATACGCGGACATTGTGTGTATTATTTCATTTATTTAATTCCATCACTGAAAGAAATTTTAATATATTTTATTTTGCAAAATGCAAATACTTATTTTATCGTGTAATCGTTTTAAAACTTCAGATCTTATTTTTCTCTCTAGAGAAATAAATTTTTATTTGAAATATTTTTTTTATGTTTTAATAATGGCGATGTAAATCTTTCAGAGTGAAGAGTAAGAAAATTTCCTTGGGTATATCTCACTCATTAAATAAGCATTAAAAGTATCATTTTCAAGTCATAAAAATCATAATGATGAAAAGTTCACAATTTAATAAAAAGGCTTCATTCCACAAAAAATAAATGAACAGCAATTTAAAATTAGATATTTTATAGTAAAAAATTTATCAATTTGTGATTTTTGTGCTTAATACGAACATTTAGATTGTGTTGCTTTTTTTAAATTTTAAAATAGCAATAATATATATTTTTTCCGATTATGAATTTCATATGTTTCATTTACAAACTATTTTAATAGTTTAGGCGATTCAATCTTCATATAAGTAATGATAAAGATGTGTATTTTTTGAAAAGAAAATTGCGTGTATTGAATTTTTCTTTCATATTTTAACTTAAACATTTTCTTTTCTTTATTTTATCAATTAAGAAAGCGCTTAAAAGTTTTTTAAGTCTTAACCATTATAATGATTTGAAATGTTCTTATTTTTTATCTAAAATATTTTTGTAATTATTTGCTCGTGGCTGATTATTTTTTCTTTTTTTTGTCTGAAATAAAGTACAAACTCGACAGAGAATTTTATTAAAGTCATCTAACATTTCTGATCAATTTAAACGTTTTATCAGAAAAAATATATTAAATAGTTTTTTAAATTAATGCAGTCAAGCAAACTTCATCCTATGTTTTAGAAAATATCTTTTTAATCTACATTCAATTAATTATTTTTCTTATTTAATAGTGTTGTGAAAATTATCGTGTTAATGATAGAAAAAAACTTAGCGATTTCATAAATTAAAGTCATGTTACTGCAAATACACTATAAAAAAATAAATGTGTAAATTGGTCACTTTTACATAAATATATGTGTAAATTTGTAAAATTATACTTTTATTATAAAAATTTCCCTCCTGCTGTAAAAATGTAACTGTATTTACGTATGTTTGTCGGCAAAATGGAAGTGTGTAATTTGCTATCCCTTTAAAAACCCAAACAACTTTGTAAATATAGAAAATTGCACTGGTTGACCTGAATTGGTATGTTAATACAAACTTACAAATTTTGGATATTACACCAATATCTGTGTATTTTACATATTACACTGAAATGTATGCTTGAATATCACACAGGAATATGAGTACGCATTTTACACAGCTATATGTGTAAGTTCAGAGTATTACACATGATTATGCATAAGAATATTACACAGAAATATGTGTACTTTTGTGCACTCACTAAACATCGATACTTGAAAAGTTGGCTTTTGTAAATAGCATCTCAAAGGTCAAGGTGGAGCTTTGAAAGGTTGCAGTTGCTTAGTTCGTATCCCGTTCCGCTAAGAATTGTTTGTTTAGTGTAGATTGAATTAAATAGAAAATTGCTTCTCGTAATGTATATGTATCCTTAGTTCCTTATCCTTAGTTCGTATCCCGTTCCGCTAAGAATTGTTTGTTTACAGTAGATTGAATTAAATAGAAAATTGCTCCTCGTAATGTATATGTATCCTTGAAAAGTTATGACTGAAATTGATGGGAAAAAAATCCGACAAAATACGGAAATAGTACTGGCGTCACAATTTATTTATTTTGTTTTACAGTGCATTTATTTAGATTATCTCGTTCTGTACATAAATTGTACATATTATTTTAGGACTTCAAAATAACTGTAACAAAGAGATGGCATGCAGTAAGTTTAATTTCATATGATCATGTTTCTTGTAAACTAACAGTACAATATTTTGTTGTCGTAAAACAAATCTGTTGGAAAGAGAACAAATACATCAAATACTTTCATCAAACACTGAGTTTGGTCTTCATGTAAATTGTTTGCGATCATATAAACATTTACTCCAAACTTTACGTCCCAAACTATAAGGTTATGTAATGTACACAAAATTCATCGTTTTTGTATATTACACAGATATATGTGTACTCGTGTGCAATTTACACGTTAAACTGCGTATTGCGGAGTTATCGGATGACTTTTTACACACTTAAGCAGCTTAACGTATTAGCATCAAAATACACAGAGCAATCAGTATTTTAAAATTGGCACACCAGGCGTGTATTTGGCAATGTAAAAGCCACTTTGGACATATAGACAAATTGTTTTTGTATCACCAGTGTACTTGTTTTAATGCGTAAATATTCGCATATATTTTTTAGAGAATACATTTGATGCTAGTTTTGCTGTGTAATAAGTTGACAATAGTCGCTTTTTCTTCAGTAAGATAGACATAAAAATCCAGAAAATATTTCACATTTCTGAAATTTAATTAAAGCAGTTTTTGACTATATCATGCTTGATTAAAATTCCATTGATATAAAAATGACTTAATCTTCACTAGACAATAAAAACAAGTTGGAAATTGCTCTCAAACGTGGCAAATGAGGTGCGTTCGTACTATAACTAGTTTTATAAATACATTTTGCACCGGATAATGTACTGAATGTATATTTTAGTGCACTTCGTAAGTGCCTATCAATTTCATTCTGTTCAAAGGGCTGTAACATCATTAAAATGCACTTGAAATAATTTTTTCTAATTGGCCGTAATGTAACAGAAAACTTTTGACTGTCCCTGTAATTAAACTATGCATCCGATTTTTATAAAATTGGAAATGAGTCGACAAAATGTTGCAACAATTATATATTTAAAATTTCAGATCATTCGGAAGGCTGTAACATCATTAAAATGCACATGCAATAATTTTTTCCCATTGGCCGTAATGTAACAGAAATTTTTTGACTGTCCCTGTAATTAAACTACACATCCGATTTTTATAAAATTGAAAATGAGTCGACAAAACGTTGCAACAATTATATATTTAAAATTTCAGATCATTCGGAAGGCTGTAACATCATTAAAATGCACTTGCAATAATTTTTTTCCATTGGCCGTAATGTAACGGAAAAATTTTGACTGTCCCTGTAATTAAACTATACATCCGATTTTCATAAAATTTAAAATGCCTCGACAAAATTTTGCAACAATTATATATTTAAAATTTCAGACCATTCGGTTGGGTAGTTTTTGCTCTGTTATATGCGGACGGACGGACAGACGGACTGAACGACGACTATAGGTGCTTCGTATTTATATAATTACGAACGCACCTAAAAAAGACTTAAAAGGCCAGGACGTTTTCGTAGAGATAAATTGATAAATTGCTACGTTGTGACTTGTGAGTAATTTACATGATCTTTAATCAAGAGCGTTCGTTTATCAATTAATTTTTATTTTATTACATAGTATCGATAAATAATTGCAGTAAAAACTCCATTTTTTTAGAAATTTTTTACGTTAAACTGATGTAACCTAAAAATATCTGCCTTTGGTTTTTGTAACTAGCCTCTAATAGAAACAATTCTCTTTCAGTCTGCAAGGCCAACCAAAAAAGGTAGAAGGTCCTGCCCCATTAAACTTTAATTAAAAAAACTTTAAGCATTCTTGATTAAACTTGCATTGAAATCAACATAACTCACTCTTTATTAAAACATAAAAAAGACTTGTTCAGGATTTTTCGTAATCTATCGATGAATTGCCATGTTGTGTTTCAGAAAGCAATTTAGGAGTCAGGAGTTACACCAAGTCTTGCGGTAAAATAACTTGTTTTTTTTTTACACTTAAGCAATTACTTTTTTCTTTGGTTTTATATAAAATACAATACTTACAAATATTTTTGATATATATATATATATATATATATGTTACGAAACAATTTCATGGGTGTAGTTGAAATATCACATCGTGCTTATTACGTATTACTGGAGTCATACCACATTTTAATCAGCCGTTGGTGATGTTGTAAGCAATCCTACCACTTAGCACAAGCATTGCTAGCAGAGGTATCAACTCTGTGAAAATATAGCAGCTGTAGAGCGATGATAATATTGGTATAGTCCAATCAAACACTTATTATTTCATTATGAAAACAAGGCAGCGTGAGTGGCGAAAAAAGGCGTATGAAGAAATATGGGGTTTTCCCAATTAAACACATGGAAACGTAGTCATAGAACAACTGTTTATTCCATCAGAACATACCAACACTGAACAATTCCCGCAGATGAGAAATCAGAGCATTCCACCCGAGCATAAACTAGTTACTCATGCTAAATAGATGTTAATTTACGAAATGAATATTCTACATGGCTAAGGACACCGGGTAACAGGTTATGCAAACAATCACAGCACAAAAATCTCTCGTTCTGAGCTCATGCTCTCGCTATTTATGAGAATGCGCGGAGGAATTCCGTTTGAAATGAAAACTTCAAGCTAAACCAACGAAAATCACGAACGAGCCTCGAAGTGAAACTGGGATCCGACACTCAGCCAATGGAGAGCGATCAAGAAACGTCACAGGAAAGAATCCCAGCGCCGCTAATGGAATGATTTCGATATGAAAAGGCTGGTGCCTCGTGGGCGGGAAAATGAGATGAAATAGAATAAAAAAAGTAAAAATGGCTTTGATAAATATTTGAAAAATAAGTAACTGCGTTCAGAACTTTACAGTTTGGTAGACGATAAAAATTAATGAAGGGATTAAAAGTTTAGATTACGTTTTGAAATAAATCTATTATTAAGATACGCGTTTTAAAAATAGAGGAATTTATCCAGAAATAAATAATAGAGCGTAATTAAAAAAAAGGAAATAATGAATAGGCCGACAATTTAGAATAATTTAAATGGATAGTAAAAGGTAAAATTTTTATATAACATATATATATATATATATATATATATATATATATATATGTGTGTGTGTGTGTGTGTGTGTGTGTGTGTGTGTGTGTGTATCACATTTTGTTTAAAATGTTATTTAAACAGAGGAACAGAATTTTGCACCACAATTAAACTGAGAATAAACAACAAAACATCAAAGAAATGTCAACAGATACAACCTGAACAAGAAAAACAAAATGAAAAAGCATGGCTTCATCGGTCGGGATGTTATTTTTATGTAGTTTTAGTTTTATTTTAAATCTTTAGCTTATGTCTATCTACCCTATATATATAAAATCCTTATGAAACGAATTTATGAAACGATTTTATGGAACGATTTTATGAAACGACTGATTAAACGACTGATTTTGTTTCACGGCTGTTTCACCTAAAATATGGAATGCTTGGCGATGAAATTAACGCCAATTATCCATATTGATCCCGAGGTGTCAAAGCTAGTATTAAAATTCTAAAATTTGAATTGCAGTTCGATATATTTTTTTCTAATTTTAATTACATTTCTCTAACGATGGCAACAAAATTATTGATAATTAATTACAGGATATCGATTTTGAGAAAAATCCATTTAACCCTTAAATGCCTGATTTTTTAAAAATCATTGTAATAATGTTTTTCAGCTTTCATTTTTTAAATAAATCATGGGAAAAATTTAAAAAGTCATGTTTTATTTTAAGTATAGTTTACGGCTAAAAAACAGTTTGTTACTAATCGACAATACTGGTGTTTAATTGAAAAAATAATTTGCCTTGATAAAATTCTATAATATTAAACACACAAGAATTTTAGGAATTATAATAAGAAAGAAATTTCACTTGCTCACTGCAGGTGAAAATAGGGTATTTCGCAAGCTCCCAAACAAAATAAAAAGAACAAGTAGCAACAATTGAAACAATAAATCTATCTTTATTCTTAAACAGCACAAGTGTTGCCATCTACATGTTGAAAATCGATTTAATAATATCTTCAGAATGTATTTTATTGGCAACATTAGGCATTATAGCTTCAATTGTATTCTAATAGTATTTTAGAGCCCAAATTGGAAATGTTGCCGAAAAGCAAAACCAGGCATTTAAGGGTTAAACAAAAATGTTTCGCTTGAAATATACCAAGGCTAATTTAATTTTTTTACTATAACGAGCGCAATTTTACGAATATTTTGATGCGGTTTGTGGCAAATTGTACTGAAAGACATTAGCTGTCAAATGAATTAAAAACAAAAAATCGATTTTTTTTAAGATTTTAAGAGTCGTAAGTCCCCTTATGAATTATCATATAACCAAATAATTTCCTAGCAAGTAGTACGCACTATTAGGAAAAAACTAACAATGTAATAATTCTGCTTTAAAGCATTCCTTTATAGCTAATTCAGAATTATAAGAAAATAATATTTAAGTCAATAATAATTTATATAACTTCGTGAATATATTTTGTGTAAATAAGGCAAATGAGTTCGAATTTCCTTTGTTGTTTTAATTTATAGCTCTTACGTTAAATGCAAATGGAAGTTCCTTCTTTAAAAGATTTTTCAATGAATTAAACAGGATAATTTATTTTTATAATCTTTCAAAATGTTTTATGTACATATGCATCGGATTTGCATACATTTCTCAGTGAGTACGATAAAATATTGTCTTTTTTCAGAAACATGTTTTAACATATTATTCAATTTGTTGCGTATACAGTTGGGAAATAAATAATTTGAATACCTTCAAAATAAGTTTTACGTTGCTTGCATGCAAGCAAACAAATTTATGTTATCTGTCGCGCATACAAGAAGAAAATTTAGTGGATGAAAAAGGGAATTTCTGCATTAAACAGTAAAATTGAACAAACTTTTCTAAAATTATTTATAAAAAGAATTGTTAAAAAGAACATGCTTGAAAATGAAAGAAAGAAAAATTAAATAAAATGAAATATTCTTTAAAATTACGCACAATTTCGGAAACTGCTTAAAATTTGTCACATTTAAGACAATTCTTAACGGAATAAATGTTTGATATTTTTAACGTTAATTTCTGGAACTCATTTTATTTGAACCGTGAAAATGCAACAGATTTTTTTATATATTTTTTAAAATATATAATTTTTCTCTATTACCTATTACAAAACTAACGTATGTATAAATCAATATAACATCCTATTTTTTCGGATATTTATTTTTCTCTATTTTGTATCTAATTGAAAGTTGTAATGTAATACCGAATGTACAACATTGATTTCAATATATTACAACAAAATATCCCTGTATATTCAGGCATCTTTTAATGAATTAATATGGTAAGTGTGCATCTTAAAAAACTCTCAGTTATTTTTAACATGCGAATGGTGAAATGCATGAATCTAAATTTAAATATTTTATTGTAATTTTTGCGCACACTGTAAAAAAAAAAAATCTGTCAAGTTACTAAATTTTTTCTAGGAAACTGGGATTACTAGAACTTTTTATGAGAACTTTATATGAAAAAAAAATTCATGTCACAGATACAATTTTGCACCGTATATGAAAAAATCTGTAAGGTTACTTAGAAGTTTTAGGAAACTGTGATGCCTAGAACTATTTATGTAACTGCAACCCAAGTTACAGATAAAATTTTAGTAGATTCTTTTGTAAAGCTACAGATGTCTGTAGCTGTACAAAAACTAGTTTTGTAGGTTTACATATTTTTTTGTATAGCGTACAGACAAAATTTTAGCAACCATACATATTTCTGTAACGTTACATCTGTAGAATTAAAGATTTTTTTTAAAGTTCAGTTAATTTTTCTTTTTCAATAATTTAATAATCTTAATAAAAACAATATATTTTTTTCCCTGATGAATTCTTTTAGCATGTTGAAATACGTATTACTTGATGTATTACAAAAAAAAGCATCGATCTTTATACATGTAAAACGCTGCTATATTGGAATAAATTTTCAGCAAAAGGAGTGGAAAACAATGCACACCTTTGATTGCCACTAAAGTATTGTCTGCACTTTCAATGACAATTTTTGTTGTAATTACAGTTTTTTAAACCAGATAAACTAGTTTTTCACTATAGATATGTTTGATCAAAATTCTTTCAACATCAAACCCATATTCGCAGTAGTCAAAGTTTCTGAAGTTTTTTTGGGAGGGCTAACATTTATATCATTGAAATGTGAAATATTCATTATGCTAAGAAATGTCTAACAAAATAATTTGCATTTCCTCAGGTAAACTATAAAAGGCGCTTTGGTGAACATTAAATATTTTGATTTTAAATTAATTTTATGTTTCTTTGTCAAAAAAAAAAAAAAAAAAAAAAAATGGTTTTTCTTTACACATCAATGAGAAACCATTTCAGGCGACTTTTTCAATTCAGGTTATTTGACTGTCACCACTTTTTTAAAATAATATAATTCGCCTTATTTTGCAGAATTTTTAAACTATTTTTAAATAGGCCGAATATTTCTATTTCAAAAAAGGGTGACAATCAACAATCTGGGGACAAAAAGTCCCTAATCTGGCAACACTGAAACAAATAGTCATATGTAAGAGTGGGGAGAACAAACATTATAAAAGCCTGCCAGTCGCCAAGCAGTTTTCACATACTGTACCTCATTCCGAGTCCTTAGGAACATTATGAGTAGTGATAGATTTTTACACGGCACTCGGAGTATGCACTTCTATATCGCTTCTTTTTATGTGATATCACTTCTTTTTATGACTGACGTTTTAGGTTTGTGGCTTGGCGGGATCATTTACCACTAGTTCTTTTTAATTAGATTATTCTTTCCCAACGGAACCGGCACGCGGCAGTGATAGATTTTAAAAAATCATGCTTGGATTTTTTTTAAAAGCCAGTCAAGTAAGTCAAGTCAGTCAAGTAAGATACAATTTTCAAACAAACTGCAATTGAAAGTGGATTTATTTTCCTGTATGACGGTTTAAAAACTGAAAATAACGCGATGTTTACAAATTAAAAAATCCCTGCCGGCCCGGCCTACAGGCAGGGGTAGATTTCGAAGTTAAGTATACTGATTTCACCAACAAAAACTAAATCATTATTAGATATAAATCCACTTTAACAGTTTTATCTGTTTGCTTTTGACGAGTTTATATTTCCTTTTTTATAAAATAGCTGATTTTATCAGAATCATGTTAAGGCGATATTAAAAAAATATTTTTCCATACTCAACAACTCGAAATTTTCTAGCACATTTTCAGATTAATTTTTAATAATAAAAAAAAAAAGTATGAAACATGCTGACGTGATTTTTGAAAAGATTTATAAGCGACCTGTGTTTTTATTTTTCTTTCAATTAATTAAAACTTGATTAATAAACCATTATTTTCTCAGTAGGGCAATATTTTTCGTTTCTAACACAATCGCTTCGGGAAATTCTGTTCAAAATGCCCACTTTGACATCATTTTTTGAAATACATTCTGCCTCTATCAAAAAATCGATCATTACTGTAAATTATATAGTTTCTGAATAAGAGAATCTAGCAATTGGATGCGTTTGAGAGCAAAAATGAATTTAAAAATGAGTAAGATAATAGACAGTTTGAATTTGAATGCACCCTTAATAAGATGATTTTTTTCTTCAAACGCTATGTATTTTTAATTTGTTTTTGCTTTAAGAATGGGCCCTATCAAAAACTTGTCTATATAAATGTTGACGACAATATTAAGAAGATATATGATAAATTCATGGAGATTTTATATCTTGTGAATTGACGGAGTTATGAAAAATTTTCCTCTTCAACCTTCTTTTTTTTCGGTACGAATTGGTCCTATCAAAAACTTGTGAATATAAAAGTTGTAGATAATATTAAGGAGATGTATAATAAAATTATTGGATTTGATATCTTGAGAATTGACGAAGTACGAAATTTTTTTCTCCCAAAAACCCTATTTCTTGCGCCCCTTGAGCCTATTTTAAATTTTATCAAAAATCTGTGATGCATGAATTTTTGGCGCTATTTTTAGAAGTAATAAATACTTTAAACTGATTTGATATGTACAAAAACTAAAAAGTAATGGTGTTTTTTCGGTTTTCACAAAACCCCTCCCTATTTCCATCCCCTTTGTCTGCTTTTGCCCATTAACGAACTTGACCGAGATTTTATGCCCCTTGATTTTATGTATCAGTTTGGAAGATATTTGTGCAGAATTGCGGAAGTTATCGTGTCCAGAAGAAAGTGATAACACAATTGCTTCGGGAAATTCCGTTCAAAATGCCCACTTTGACAGCATTTTTAAAAATATATTCTGCCTCTATCAAAAAATCGACCACTACGGTACATTATATAGTTTCTGAGTAAGAGAATCTAGCAATTGAAAACCTTTGAGAGCAAAAATGGATTGTAAAATGAGTAAGAAAATACGCAGTTTGGATTTGAATACACCCTTACTTAGATGATTTTCTTCTTCAATCGCTATGTATTTTTAATTTGTTTTTGCTGTAAGAATTGGTCCTATACAAAACTTGTCTATATAGATGTTGTAGACAATACTAAGAAGATATATGATAAATTCATGGGGATTTTATATCTTTTGAATTGACGGAGTTATGGATTTTTTACTCCTTCAAATCCCCTTTTTGTTTTCGTTTTTAATTTTTTTTTTTTTGCGGTACGAATTGGTCCTATCAAAAACTTGTGAGTATAAAAGTTGTAGATAATATTAAGGAGATTTGTAATAAAATTATTTGGAATTGATATCTTGAGAATTGACGAAGTTATGAATTTTTTTCTACCCAAAACCCTATTTTTGTGCCCCTTGAGCCCATTTTTAACTTTATCAAAAATCTGTGATACACAAAATTTTGGCCTTATTTTTAGAAGTAATAAGAACTTTAAACTGATTTGATATGTACAAAAATTAAGAAGTTATGGGGGTTTTTCGGTTTTCACAAAACCCCTCCCTATTTCCATCCCCTTGGTCCGATTTTGCCCATTAACGAACTTGACTGAGATTTTATGCCCTTTGATTTTATGTATCAGTTTGGAGGCGATTGGTGAAGAATTACGAAAGTTATCGTGTCCAGAAGAAAGTGATATATATAGATAGATAGATAGATACATATATACGTATATATAAAGTCTTTACTGAGGGTGGTTTTGGATTCTAGGAGTCATGATCGGTGTAGATCTGCAAAAATATTTCAGAAATTCCAACATAGGAACGATCCCAATAGGTAGTATTCCATACGAAATCTACCTAAAAAAATTGCAGTAGCAAAAATTGCAAAACCGAAATTTCATTGTTAAGTGTTGGCATTCGCTAAATGACGTCAGAGTTACGCACAGATATGTTCGTCCTTTATAATTGTCTGAGCGAAGCGAAGGCTAATACTCAGCGAAATATTACTGTCCGGACACATTACAGCTACGATGGATATTAACGCCATGTCCTACTAAAAAAAAGCCTAATAAAAACCTTTCGTCAAGCATAACTCAAAAAATATTTGTCGGATTTCGTTTCTGATTGCACCAGAAGGTACCCATGAGGGCCACCTACTGAATGCACCTACTATGAAAAATAGGTTCCAAACCGTTTAAAAATTATATTAAGAAAACTAATACAAAAGCACAATTTATCTGCATACGTCATAGAAATTTGGTGTGCGTCACTTTCACCTGTGGATGTTTTCGTAGACAACTGGTTTGAACACATGGAGCAAATAATAAAAAAAAAATACGCACGCAGTAATATTGAATAGATCAGTTTCAACCACGTGATCACAAACCTTGCAACAACCCGTGGCAACCAGTTTTGGTGGGCAAACAAATAATAATACAGTACTCCGTACCACGGTGACCGTTTTTAGCCTGTTGTATGACATACAATTGTGGATGATTAAAACAAAACACATGAGTGTTTATTGCTCCGGGAGGCTATCTTTCTTTGGATGTCTGCCTGTCTATCATACAGCATTCAATTTTCTAGCAAAGGATGATATTATTATGCAGTAAAATCTCCATAACGGACACACCCGATTAGTGGACACCTCTATTTAGCGGACATTTTTTCGATTACCAACCCTTTAGTAACTGTACATTTTTTTACTCTCAGTAGCGGACACCTCCAAATAGAGGACAAATTCTGCAATCTCGAGGTGTCCGCTGTTCAGAGGTTTTACTGTATATATTATTGATAGTTATTTTACAGGGTCGCACAAAAGAATAAGAATGTATGCAACGAATATAAACTAAATTCGGGTTTGGTAGATCGCTAATGGTAATGTAATTTTAGGATGTTGATACAGTCATCCACAACATTTTTGAGTTTCGTTCAGCTAACGAAACACTACCTGTCTCACTCCTTTGTTTGTCGGTCTGTCTGTCTATCCGTCTGTCACAGAGCCCGTTCTCAGAAACTATATATGTCGGAGACTTGAAAATTTGCATACTTATAGCTGAACACCACACATCAAACGACAAATAATAAAATTTTCAAAAAGTCTAATATTTAACCCTCTGGGCTCCAACTTGTGTATTTTAAGCAATTTTTCTAACTCAGCCCCTAATTAAGTTGGAGACATGAAATTTTGCATAATTATAGCTGAACACCTCACATCAAACGACAAATAATAAAATTTTGAAAAAGGTCTAATATTTAACCCTCTGGGCTCTAACTTGTGTATTTTAAACAATTTTTCTAACTCAGCCCCTAATTAAGTTGGAGACATGAAAGTTTGCATACTTATAGCTGAAAACTTGCGATAACACGATAAATCATAAAATTTTGAAAAAGTGATATTTAACCCTCCGGTCACTAACTTAAGTATTTTAAGCAATTTTTCTAACTCAGCCTCTAATTAAGTTGGAGACATGAAATTTTGCATACTTATAACTGAACACTTCACATCAAACGACAAATAATAAAATTTTGAAAAAGTCTAATGTTTAACCCTCTGGGCTCTAAGTTGTGTATTTTAAACAATTTTTCCAACTCAGCCCCTAATTAAGTTGGAGACATGAAATTTTGCATACTTATAGCTGAACACCTCACATCAAACAACAAATAATAAAGTTTTGAAAAAGTCTAATATCTAACTCTCTGAACTTATGTATTTTAAACAATTTTTCTAACTCAGCCCCTAATGAAGTTGGAGATATGAAATTTTGCATACTTATAGCTGAACACTTCCCATCAAACGACAAATAATAAAATTTTGAAAAAGTCTATTATTTAACCCTCTGGGCTCTAACTTGTGTATTTTAAGCAATTTTTCTAACTCAGCCCCTAATTAAGTTGGAGACATGAAATTTTGCATACATATAGCTGAACGCCTCACATCAAACGACAAATAATAAAATTTTGAAAAAATCTAATGTTTAACCCTCTGGGCTCTAAGTTGTGTATTTTAAACAATTTTTCCAACTCAGCCCCTAATTAAGTTGGAGACATGAAATTTTGCATACTTATAGCTGAACACCTCACATCAAACGACAAATAATAAAATTTTGAAAAAGGTCTAATATTTAACCCTCTGGGCTCTAACTTGTGTATCTTAAACAATTTTTCTAACTCAGCCCCTAAGTTGGAGACATGAAATTTTGCCTACTTATAGCTGAATACCTCACATCAAACGACAAATAATAAAATTTAGAAAAAATCTAATATTTAACCTCTAATATTTTGTCTCGCGCAATTTTTAAATTTAAACTGTTTTGTAATACAATTTTTTGTTGATTTTGCATAATAAGTGTAATGTAACGTAATTTCTTCTATTTCAGACTTCTAACGCATGTTAATGAATTTATTTTACAATATCCTTTCTCTTTTAAAATTCACATGTAAATATAATTTTTATGGCGTAATTTGCAATAAGTGCCTGCTTTTTATACCTAATTATTTAATTCTAATTTGAAGGTTTTTTTCTGTTTATAATAGTAATGTGTAAATATATATATTTTTTTAATTTGAAGCAAACATTATTGTTTGCGCTGTTTATACAGTTGGCAACTGTTTAAATTAATACCATTATCTAAAATATGTAAAAAATATCTGTCGAAATGCTGAATATTTGAATTTAAAATAGAAATAAAACCTCAAAAAATGAGTCAAATAAAAAAAAAAATTAATGGAATCTGCACACCGGGATCTTCTATTGAATAAAATGATCTAAAAATGACTAAATTCCCATGTATAGTTTTTGTTCCTATAAAACTTTTTTAATGGAACGATTTTGTCCAACTTGGGCATTAAATATCTCTTAAAATAATTCTTCGATTTGAAAACTGTATGCATCAGCGTGTTGATCAAACATTTCGCTATAAAACCACCCATTTTCATATTTTCGTATGCAATAATTTTCTTAATATTAACGAAGAAAGACCTCCGGTCGCAAAAAATTCAAAACCGGCGGCGGCGGCGGCGGCGGCGGTGGCGGTGACAGCGTTAGTTACTTTTTTTAGAATAGAGAGATATATAAAAATGAAAATTTGTCTATCTGTCTGTTTGTAATTCTATAAAAATCCACAATTTGGAAGCCAAAATTGTGAAAAGATACATACATGTATATTAAAACATGGCCGAGGCAACTAAAGTAATCCGGAATCGAAATAATTTATAGTAATTTTTTAATTAATAAAAAACCACTAATTTAACAGCAATTTCTTACCAAATTTAAACGTTTTTCGTTATAGCAGTTGCCAACAATTAAAAAACACAATAAAATTATTACTACAACAATTAATTTTCTACTGCAAGATTTCCACGTGAAAAATGAAAATGAAATAAATAGTTTGACGAATTCAAATGAAAGTGAATATAACTTTATAACTTTTCTATTTCAAGGTTTTCACGTGAAAGAGGGAAATATTACGTCATATTGGAAACATAAAGGACGTGGTGGATATAGTATAATGTTATATGAGTGTGAAAAATGTATTGAAGCATGATAAAAACCCCGATTAGGGAAATATTGGCGTATTTTAACATTATTGCTCCAATTATAAATTGAAATAAGTTCATTTATAGCTGTATTCTTTTGCGTCTGTTATATACATTTATACATTTTTATATAGCGTTTTCATATGATTCATTCATACAACATTTCGACTGCTTTTTTGATGTTTGTTTTGTGTTATATGTTAAATTTTGAAATTGATTTTTCAGAACAAACATCCTTCAAATTCTGGGCAATGCCGGGCACTTTAGTTTGTGACAGATAAATGGCTTTTGTATCTATACATCTAACGCTAATATTATAAAGCGTTATAATATTATAAAGTGTATAATATTATTAATGCTTGTACGTTTGTGAGGTGTTATCTCTGAAACTACATAGCCAACTTAAAAAAATGTTGGTGGCCATCTCTGCTCCGAAAAAAAGTCTATTTTATGTCAGTGCAAGAACCTACATCGCTGCAGGAGCAAAAATGTTCTAATATTGCGATTTCTGCGATATTGATTGGGTTAGAAACTTTAAATTTGGTGTGATAGTTACTTTTAAGATGTAAATACCCGTAATGAACGCTCTTTAAAAGGTTCAATTTGACGGATAAACGTAAAAATTTCTAGAAAGGTTCTAAACTATGATTTATTTGGAATACTGAAATTTTTTGGATACTGTTGGGGTTAGAAACTAGAACTTTGGAATGGTAGTAATTAATGAGATGTAAATGCTCGTTGTAGAACGAATTCTAAAAAATCAAAAGAATACACAAAGCGGAAAAATATCTAAAGATGATCTAAGTAACAAAGTACATGGAATTTTTAGGAATATAAACATGAAAATTGACATGGCTGTATTTATCATGACGTAAATTCTCGCAATAGAACAATTTCTAAAAATGTCGCTATATAAAACAGTGCAGAAACAAAAAACTTTCGAAAATTTTCTATTTCTGTGTTACTGCTGAGCCCAAAATCTTGAAATTTTGCTTCGGGTTAGTTTTAAAATATACAATTGTCTCTATGAATGGTTTCTAAAAAATTTAAAATTTAAAAAGATGAAATTAACGGAAAGCGATCTCAATTACCATTAATTTGGAATTATTAAGTACAGCAACTTTAAATATTTCATAATGCTGCATTTCCTCCGCAAAACATGCAATTTAAATGCAACAAAACTGATAGATACCCACCTAGCATTAAATAAATTGTGTAAATAATGAATAAAGGCCTGTATGAATCAGTGAGTAGGTTGCCCGAAAGTACTTGTTAAAGTGTTCCTTCTCTAGGCTTTTCTCTCTCTCGCTAAGGCCCCTAACAGAGGGAAGTGCCGTTTTAAATGTGATATGAATTTTTTATCCGATTCATTTTTCTAGACGTTTTATCATAAGTTCATATTCTCAATTATCATTAGTAGATTTTTTATATATTAACTTATTCTGGTGAAATTTCATAATCGGGCTCATATTGGCGTATGTTAGCTTGCATGATTTTCTGAATAAATATGTATGGATTTGTAAATTACTTCAAATGACACTTTGACAGCTCAAAAGTTATACAGACGATATATTCAGATCTTGTGTCATACTTTATGTTGTAATCATTGCCGATTTCTTTTATTTAATACATGATAAATACAGCTCAACTTGTGCAGAATATGTTTGAAAACAAAACAATACAGCATATGTAGTGGCCAGCATACTCTCATCATTTAAATCCGATCGAGCATATGTAAAACACACTCTAACGAAGCATTGCATGCCACTGTTGATGCATTCGGTAATTTGATACTATATCAGATTTTGAAAAGAGAATTCCTTAAATGTTATCGACAACCTCATTGAATCCGTGGAAAACAGATATTGTACAATATTAACTATTCCGGGGGAGCACACACCATATAAAGTATAGTCAATTCTTTTTAATCATCATATATTTGTCATTTAAAGTTACTCAAATTGGTGCGGAGCGTCTGATTATGCTCTTGACATCATTTTATACGGTTAAAATTCCGATATAAGTAATTTAGTGTTTCATTTTCTATTTTACTTTTAATATATTGCGTACTTTCAATTTTATATCCATGCATGGCTGTCTTGAATGGTTTGATTTCCCATTTTTTTAAACAGTGTATACGAATTTATATATAAGATTTAAAAATTCTACGATTCGTTTATTTTCATCATTTCAATTTATCGCAGTATATGGACAATTAAAGATAACATCTCATTTTCTTTGCTTCCACACGTTATTATTAAATCTATGTTCTCAGCAATATCGCTCAGACTAATCCCTCTGAGGGAAGTCCTAGTATAGATATATACTATACATTGTTTTCGGAAATGCCTTACGTTATACGTATATTATTTTTGTGGTCATACCATGTGATACTTTATTAATTTGTTAGTTTCTAATTATCCTCCTCTAAGAAAATTAATTTTTGAATTTTTAACTTTATATTTATAAGTGAGGTCAGATATAAAGTGTAAAATATAATTAATATGAGATAAAACAGAGATTTTTGATGTTATTGACTAAGGGTAAAATATAATTAATATGAGAAAAAACAGAGATTTTTGATGTTATTGACTAAGGATAATTCTAATACGTAAATAAAAAATATTTTTCTTTTGCAAGAAAATATATTTAGGATTACTAATACTTGCATTTTGTGTATATGCTATTATGAAAACATCAAATGTTTCTTATTATTCCCTCAATTTGATACTTTTCACTTATATCCACTACAATAACAAATTTATTAGTTGAACAAAATTACAAAGTTGTTTGTTACAACTTTAATTAATCATGTGTAATTACGTATCGAGCATTTATTGTAGTTTCATTACTTGCATGTTATGAATAAATTTATAATTTAACCCAACAATTTTACACAAATAAAGTAAAATCCGAATAATTAGAAATTCTAATTAATCTAAACACGATGAATCCCTGGTGGGATTAACTAACAGTAATTCTAGTCCATGATTAAAAGGTGTTTTTTATTGCGATAATATATATTAAAGATGAACTAATCATTTTCTAACATTAAAATGTTAAATGTTAATTTATGTTTTCATCTTTTATAATATAATTTTAAAATTAATACTTCTAAGCAAGTGCAGTTATTTATGACAAATAGGGTTAAACTAATCTTGATTGAATAAAAGCAACCCAGGATGACAAAAGATATATAACAGTTAACATTTTTATTTCTGTACTATGTATGTATTTTGGAAATCAATTTGCGTTTCACGTACATCTCATTGTGAACAAGTTTCTTAATCCTTAAATTCGTCAATTTCTAATTGCGATTTATACATTATTAGAATATTTGTTTTATGAATTATCCAAACATTTTTATGTAACTAATGTAGAAAGAAAAAATATACATAAAGAAAAATATTTGAATGCAAACTCCATCATACTTGATAGATTTAGCTGTAAATTATTCTAGTTTGTAACAAAAATTTGTTTTCTGTAATGATAGTTTTCTGTAATGATAATAGATATTTACGATTGACTATTATTTTCCTGCAATTAAATTATAATATTAAAAATTATTGTATTTTGAAATTAAAAATTATTATATTGAGAAAAAAAAATTATATATTAAACATTATATTACGGATTTCATTTTTCCTATAATTTTTTTTAATTTAAAATTTTTTATGAAATACGATGACTTAAATAAACAATTAAATTTAAAAAATCAAAAAACCCGACTACGTAAAAAGCAAACTAATTAATTATCTCTCATCAATGTGAAACTATTTTTTTCAATTCTTACTATTAGCTCACACTCACGCTATATATATCTTGTTCAAATTTTCAATCGTTAATAAAATACTTATTATTCATCGAATCAAGCTCAAATAATTTTTTTAAACATTTAGTGGATGACACTTGATGTTAATCCAGTTTTTTTAAATATTAATTAATTAATTAAATTAAATTAATTAATTTTCAATAATCGAGAGAGCCCTCTTCTTGATCAAGGCATTTTAAGCATCACTCAAGAAGAAAGAGGAATGGGAGAAAAAAAATTCTCTTATTGACCTAAGTAGGAATTGACTTAATTTTTTTTTTTAAATTATATTACTGGTTTATATTACTTACCTTTTTTTATTTACTTGTATTTATGACTTTTAAGTTGTATTTAATTGTTAGTTCCTATCTATAAACACTGTTTTGATGAGGTCTGTTGATCTCTATGATGGTTAGAGTTGCAGTAAAGCTAGAGATCCTACATGCACAACTTCCAGGTTGTATAATATTTTAACGGAACTTCTGACTGTAAAATAGTCAATGAAACAGCGTCTTCATTTTGAAAGACCTATCCAATGATATGCCACTCAATAGGGTGCGTAAAAATTCTTTTCGTCTCTATCGCCATTTTATATTTTACAGTCTCGTTTTGAATTTATAAAACAAAACCTAACTTATAACCATCGAGCCGTAAAGACGAATCGATAGAGACCTCATTCATTAAAATCCATCCAGCCGTTGGGATGTTTCGAGGGTATAAAGAAATCCACTTACCCAGATACGCGTGAAAGACATAACCCTTCTTTTCAGTTGGTATCTACATGTATAAAGTAGTTCTGAATTTCAGAAAAATTCAGGATGGCAAAGAAATGAACCTCAAATTTGTATGATTTTATATCTTTAACTGTACTGGAACAATGGAACAATGTGAACAGCTGATTGGATTGCCTAGTTGCGTTGCAACTTTACATCCAGTGGATAGGTGATTGTGTTGCAAGGGCATTAGGGAGCCTTAAGAAAAATAATGTTTAGGCGTGGCTGGTAGCCACAAAATTAAATTTACTTTAAGAAAAAGAAAAGACTAACAAAAAAAAAGACAAAGTACATAAGTACTAGAATAACATGTTGAAAATTAAAAAAACAAAGAAAAGAAAAAAAATAACTAAAAAAGAAAGAAAAATTCCATTAGTTCCAAAAAATAAAGCAGGAAAAGACGAAAAAGCTACCGGGGAGTGACCCCCCCCCCCCCCCAAAAAAAAAAGACTCTTTTCAGAGACCATACATTTGTTTAAATATAAAATGCTAAAAAATTAGCAGAAAAACTTTTTTTTTATATACTATATACAGGACAGAACAAATAGAAAGGTTAAGTAAAGCAGAAGGTGAGAGAAACTCAGTCTTCATCGTTAAGCAAAATCGAGTATTTAGGGCGTTTTCTGTTAGTGTGGTCGGATACCTCGTAGTCGGGAAGTTCCGCTACAATTTGGTTAGGGAGGTTGTAAACAGATTTATAAAAATTTTTAGCAAGTTTATTAATGCGCTGTTTTAAGGAAGTGGTTTTCAAATCCCTGCGGATAGTGGTATTACGAAGAAAACGGTGACCATTACGTATATAGCGTAAGTTTTTGTACTTTGTCTGAATTTATATTTTTAAATGAAAAAATTGCTTAAAAATATTGAATTGAAAGTATATGTTATTTTGCGTAATTTGATTTTTGGAGTCTATGAGTACTGAAAGCGAGCGAAACTCTAGCAAAACACTTAGTCTTTTACTGATTTCGTAGACATTTTCATTCATTTTATTTTTCAAAAATATTTCTACCCGTCCGAACGTTTCAAACTTTTTTTAGGTGATGTAAATCTGGTCTATTTAGATACTCTAAAAAGATTGTGTTAAAATAAGTGTGTTTATTTACTTTTAACACAGAAAAAAAATGTCGTCTCAATGAGACACGAAGTGACCTGCGTTTGCCGGTGTATTGGAATGGTTAAAATTTCGACTTTGTTAAAACCGATTACACTACCGTTTAGAAGAAGACTTTTGCTTTAAGAAAATATTCTTGGTTTGTCGGTACCTCTAAAGTTCCGCCCTAGATCAGCGAAAGAGCGACGAAACACTCAGGTTTTCTCCGATTTCGCCTAAGTTTTCTCCCATTTAATTTTGTGAAAAATATTTCTGCTCGTCCGAACGTTTAAAAATTTTTGTAGATGATGTAAATCTAGTCTATCAATATGCTTTAAAAAGATTATGCTAAAATGCGGACGTTTAGCTACTTTTAGCGTAGGAAAAATATCGTCTTCTTGAGGCGCGAATTGACCTGCGTTCACCGGTGTTTTTAAAAGGGTTAAAGTTCGTTTTTAAAAAATTCAATTGCACTATCAATTAGAAGAAGGTTTTTTGTTTTAAGAGCTTGTTTTTGGCTTGTCGGTACTACTAAAATTGGGTCCTGGAGGTGCGTTGCAATAAGAGAAAAGAACTTTTCGGAAAAACGACCCATTTTGAATTTTTTTTAAGGGTTAACTGCGACATTTTTCGAAATGGTTAGGGCATTTTAGACGTTACTATCTTTTGGAATATGTCTTTCAATTTTAACTGTACCAAGCAGCTTGGTCGATTTGGATTAAAACAACACTCTAGAAAAAGAAAAGAAAGAAAATCGAACAACGTTTTTACGTTAACTACTGATGCGTAAATGGGTTTGTGCTCATGCACAAATGCTTTCCTTGGCCGGCGATTCAACAGATGGCTTTTTGATGAGAGTGAGTTACGATGTTTAATTAGTAACTCGGCTAATTATTAGAAATTTTAAATTCTGAGTGGCGGGTGCATCAAGAGACGCTTTGGGCTAGCATCAAAAAACTTTTTTGCCCCGTACGTCCCGCAGATTTTGCTGTTCACCGCACACAGACACACACACACACACACACACAGAGCGAAACTTTCTTTTATTAGTATAGATTAAATTTTATCGAATGATACTTTCTAATTTGTACTTCTTTCGAAATAGCTCATGTAAACAAGCTGTTAAACCGAGGATAAGTTTTTTCACTTTCCGAGGAGAAATATTCTTATTCACTAATTAAAAAGAAAAATGTGAAATGCATGGCTTAAAAGTTCCTAAGGGAAATATATATATACATTGATCTGAAAGGGAAATTCCATCAATCAGTACATCCAAATCGAAAAAAAAAAGACTTCCATTCCGAGACTGAATGCAAAAATAAAGTTTCAGTAATGGAGGTTTCTCGGATGTTTCTCTAAACAATTTGAAAGAAAGAAGAATGGGGAGAAAATATTAAATATGTAGAAATATGTTAAATCATGATATAAGAAGAATGTGTTACGTCCGATATTTATAGAAGAAATTCTATTTTTTTACCATAAATATTCTTCATTGCGTTAAGTTCTATCGGAATAAGGATAACAACAATATATTTTAATGTGTTGCTACATATTTTTTAAGTAATGAGAAATGAAACTGGAATTGATGCTATTTCCTTTAACCACTCACGTCCCTGATATGTTTCTTATGTGCATTCGGATCCCAAAACATTGGATGGATTCGACAAGATTGTGTGTGGAAAAGTGGAATAAAATCAAACTTGACATGTCCTGAAAATATCTTTTATCTTTGAAATCAAGACGTGATATGGGATAAATAATATTAAAAGAATTTTTAAAGAGATGAAAAGTTCAATATTAATGTGAAAATAAAAAATCTCAAATTTACTAAATGGTGTATACAACATGTTGTAAAGTCAACAACAAAACAAACATTAAAACAAGTAACATAAAAATTTTGTTTTTAAAGTCAATTCCTACTTAGGTCATCAAATAAAAATTGAATATAATGCCTTAAGCTAATATTAGTTTTGTTGCATTAAAATATCTCAATTTGTTGATTTTCTATAAGCAAGTAGGTTTACTATGGAAGTCTACGGGAATTTGGGGAAATATAAGACATATCGCCAAGTTGGCGTCACTTTTGGCGATATATCACCAAGTTGGCGACAAACATGGCGGTATTTGGTGACAGAACAGGGTCCCCCCTATAGTAATCCCCCTTATAGATATGAAGATGCATTAAATGCTGTTCAATAACCAATAGCCGCCATTTTGTCTCCCATATAGAACTAATATTATTTAATTAAAATTTAATTAATAAATTAATATTTGAAAAAACTATATTAACATCAATTGTCATCCAGTACAAATTAAGAAATACATATTTCAACTTGATAGGATGAATAATGAGTATTTTATTAACGATTGAAAATTTGAACAAGATATATAAATAAATAAATATAGGTAGAGTGTGAACAAATAGTAGGAATTGAATGAAATTATAACAATTGACATTTCGGTCATCGTCTATGACAATCTTCAGGAAAGAGTTGTTATATTGCTTTTAAAGTTATAATGAACAAAGCCAAACCATCTTAATTGGAAAAGTTTGTAAGGTTTTCAATCGGTTATCGCTTCAACCAATCGTAAGAAAGAAAGATGGAATGATCAATCAAAGTGCAATCAGATTTAGCATATTAGAAAATAAAAATCTTTTCTTTGGTTATATATATATATTTCCAAAGTTGTTACAAAAAATGTGTAAACATTATTTAAGACTGCTACAAAAGTTTCAGTAGTATGAAATATGAGTGATTTTTAAGGTTATAACTGTACCTTACCCTAAAGATACAGAACTTAGTAAAGTTATTAAGACAAAATTTAATAACTCTTTATGTGCTGAATTATGAATTCATGAAAATTTTGTCTTCTAAAACATTTTTCGTGAATTTTCGAAACTACATCAGAAGATTTACATAATCATTTAATAAATTTTAGAGGGATTTTAGAAGGGTTAATTAAATTTTAATTTATAGGGATTTTGCGCAATATTTATAACCCCAATCAAATCTTTTTTTAAATATTTTTCTTAGAATTTTGTAGAATTAGGAAATGTATAAATATAACGTTCTTACAATAGAAATATTGAAATATTTCCGAATTGAAAAATTCCCCCCTCCTCCCCCAACGTCCATAAAGCTAAAGAGATTCAAAGGCAAAATAAATCATCCTTTTAAAAATATTTTTGTTTTGTGTAACCAATAATGCTTTTGGAACAAGATAAAGTAATGCATCTATAACTCATTCTAAACTGTATTACTACTAATCGACGTATTAAATGAATTTTACAACAAGTCGTTTTAATGGTACTTATAAGTACCGTCAGTAGATAAAGGGTTAAACGTTTGGAAGCATGGAAAAATCCTCATCCTCAAAATTTGGCAGAATATCTAGATGTAATAAAATTGAACTTAAAAAATGTAAATTTTTTGAAGGTAATGCATAGATTTAAATTTTACAAAGAGTTTTGTACCTTTCTTAAGAATACAGTGTAAATGTAAATTCACAAAGTTACTACTATTAAATTGCTGAACCGGAATGTTTATTTTAAGAAACTTTAAGTTACAAAAGTAATATTCTTTTTCGTCAATTCTGTAACGGAATGATTTATAAAGCTTTAAAAGGAGGATATAAGAAAATTACAAGTCATAAAAAACAATACTTAAACAATACCAACAAGAACGATCATAAAACTATGAAATCTGGTGTAAATTAAAAATAAATCATAAAATTTAGAAAAAGGAAAACTATGAAATTGTACAGTCTCAAACTGTAGAAAATATAGAATGTGTAATAAAGTCAAAGTATTTGACAACAGTTATGATAAAAAATGATTTATATTGCTCTTTAAAAAAAATATATATTTTTTTTTATCGTAAACTGGGGAAGAGATAGTGTGCGAGTATTCTATGGAATATTGAATAATCTCAAATAATAAATTTTCTGTATAAGGAGACTCGCTATCCCTTGAACTTTTTCTTATTTTATTGTTTTATAATAGCTTTTTATATATTAATAAATTGTTTTATGAATGAAAATGATTTAATCAGGATAAAAGGAAATTCTTGTGTAAAATTTGAAGAAAAAATTATTTTTTTTTAACAATTAATTTTCTTTATATATTTGACCATCGACTCTTTATTTAACTTCACCAGATTATCCCTCTATCTACAAACGGTACTTATGGGTAGCATTAAAATAACTTGTTATAAAATTCGTTTAATACATCGATTAGCTGTAATACAGTTTAGAATGAATTATAGACACCTTACTTTATCTTGTTCCAAAAGCATTACTGGTTACATAAAACAAAAATATTTTTAAAAGAATGATTTCTTTTGCCTTTGCACCCTTTCAGCTTCCTTGACGATGGGGGGAGGGGGGGTCAATTCGGAAATATTTCTTTATTTCTATTCTAAGAACATTATATGAGTACATTTCCTAATTCTACAAAATACTGAGAAAAATATTTTAAATAAATGATTTGAGTGGGGATCTAAATATTGCACAAAATCCCTATAAAGGAAATTTAATAAATCCTTCTAAATCCTTCAGTCCTTCTAAAATCCTTCTAAAATTTATTTAATGATTTTGTAGATCTTCTAATGCAGTTTAAACAAAAAGCACAATAGAACTTCGATTATCCGAAGTAATTGGGATCGACAATCTTTCGGAAAATCGAAATTTTTGGGTAATCGAGAATGCTTCAATTTTAAGATCAAGGGCAAGTATATGCAATCTTTCTTATTTTCATAACAAGCCCTTAATAAAAATAATGCAATAGCAAAATAGAAACACGAATAAATTACCTTAATTTTAATTTCGAAATTAAGTACTTTTTACATATTTCACAAGGGTTTGAACTGTGATACTGGTGAACTATTAGTATTAAAAAAACCCCTTCGTTATAGAGCTTTAAAGCAAAGCGACAAACAAAACTTTGTTTCAAACCCTTGTGAAATATGTAAGAGGTACTTACACAGTCTTTCTGCTGCTCCAGCCATGCCAAACCTTTTGCAAAACATTCAAAAGCTTCAGAATTGTTTTGTTTGTTTTCTTCGCCTACTAGACCACATTCACACATTCCAATTGTCCCTCGTCTTACTCTAGTATTCTAGTTCACTCCGCAGTTTACGGGAGCTCAAGTTAAATTCAAAGGACTTCTAAGAAACGTGATCCGAAAGACTTATCTGTTCTCGTTGTTCACACTCGCTTGCACAGAAGGAATGTGATAGTAAATAAAAAAAAAGTTTTAAAAATGGATTTCGGTTGACTGAGAGTTTCGGATAAAAGAGGTTCTACTGTATTATTTAATATATTCTGCTAGCAGATCGCGTGTCTGGACTGCTTAAACAAATAAACAAACCAATCAAATAAAACTAATAATCCCAAAATGAGTAATGAACGTGCACTAAAAAGTAAAATAAAATGTGTGAAAAAAAAATTAGGCTTTGTTAAGCTAATGAAAGAAGATGGCAGCAAGTGGCTGACAGATATAAGTATATTTTTTATGTATAGTATTAAAAAAAAAAAAAAAAAAAAAAAAAAAAAAAAAAAAAAAAAAAGATTTAGGAGGCCTCAAGACTCTTAAAATAATAATATTAATAATTAATATAATTCTAAAAACAATAACTTCTGTTCTAATGGATATTTCAACGAAACAATTATATGAAATGTTCAGAAGAGATAGGAGTTTAACATCTAAAAAAATTAAAATTTCGAAAATTTTGAAGCTTTAAGAGTCTGTAAAAAATCTAAGAAATTATTACTGGACAAATGATCGAACCAGAAAAAAATTATTGTACGTTGTGAAAACTTTATTCGTACTATGTAAAAGCGACTGTAAAACGTTTCCGAAAGTCACTGGCAGCAAACGAAACCTCGATTTAATAACAGGTTTCCTAATTCTCGAAAATATATCGATTTCTGTGGTCTCTAAATATAAAGAATGCTTTTTAGAATCGCTTGTTATTCGGAAGTAAATATTTACATTCATTCATGTTATATTATACTTTCCTAGATGAAGAAATATCTGTCTTTTTTACAGTATGCCTTTTTATATCCCAAATTATGAATTAGAAAAACAGGCTCCACAAAACTTATTTTACTCCCATTGCTACGATACATTAGAATACATTATACAGCAAAAAAAAAATTGTCAATTACGGCTAATTACTTGATGTGGTACTTCAAAGTACCGTTGGGTCATAACGCTTGGACAAAAATCGAGACTTAGATAAAATAAACGATATCCAATTCTTACTTTCTTCTATCTTCAATAGAAGAAATTTTTTGTAATCTCAATTTTTTTTCGGCATCCGATTATCGACTGATAGCCCAGTGGTTAGGGAATTGAATTCGGAAATAATTAGGGGAAAGCTGGAAATTGTTTTAATCCCTTCAGTTTAGGTCTAGAATGAATATGCTACGTCCCCCCCCCCCCCGTACTAGGTGAGCGTTAGGAATTATACATTGATTTATAGTAAAAAACCACGTTTTTTTAAATACCATAACACTATCTCGAAATCACTAACTTTTTCAAAAACATTGTCAATACAAATGTTGTAGAGCTTAAACTTCTGAATAATGTGAGTACCTACACTTAATACTTTTGTTGAATATTAAGGTCACAATTCTACTTTAAAGTTTTAGCCCCGTGGTCAGAGGGTTAAACTCAGAATTAATTAGGGGAAAACTGGAAATCGTTTTAATCCCTTCAGATTAGGTCAAAAATGAATATTGTATGTTTTCCCCCAATTTCAAAATTTTGCCTTAATCACTAATCAAGAGCTTCAAGAAAGGAGAGACCAGATTACCTTAAAAATATCTCAAAACAGCTAACTATATCAAAAAATTGGGAATACAGATGTTGTAGAGCTTAAAATTCTGAATAAAATGAATACTGACATTAATATTCTTCTTCAAAATTAAGGTCGTAATTTCAGATGTTGTTAAAAATATTAAAGAAAAACGTGTTTTTCGAATGTAAATGTGTACATATTTCCTAACGCTCACCTAATACGAAGGGGAAAACATAGAATATCCATTTAGACCTAATCTGAAAGGATCAAAACGATTTCCAGTTTCCCCCTAATTAATTCTGAGTTAACCCTCTGACCACGAGGCTAAAATTTTAAAGGGGAATTGTGACCTTAATATTCAACAAAAGTATTAAGTGTAGGTACTCATTTCATTCAGAATTTTAAGCTCTACAACATTTGTATTGACAATGCTTTTGAAAAAGTTAGTGATTTCGAGATAGTGTTACGGTATTTAAAAAAAACGTTTTTTTTTGCTATAAATCAATGTATAATTCCTAACGCTCACCTAGTACGAGGGGGAAAACGTAGCATATTCATTCTAGACCTAAACTGAAGGGATTAAAATAATTTCCAGCTTTCCCCTAATTATTTCCGAATTGGGCCTTTTTTTGCTCCTCTACCACAGGGCTACGATCGTTTATCGACTTGACGTTTTAGGGGTCAGAGATTCCAAAAAACATGTTTATAGAAAATGTCTGTCTATCCGTGTGTCTGTCGCCATTCTACCATCAAAAAGGGTATGAAGTTATACATGGAATTGAACAAAAAATTTTTTTTAATTTTTGGCTATGTCAAGCAGATCCCTTCCTTCATTTGGAAAAAATCCGCCGGAAGGACGCACTGCCAAAGCAACTTTTGTGCGATATTTAATATTGTACCATCGAGAAGAATATGAAGTTATGCATAGAATTGAACCACTTTTATTTTTAAGTTCTTGACTTTGGTAAGCAGGTGCTTACTTAATTCGGAAAAAATCCGCCTGTAGGGGGGGGGGGGCTGTAATAGCGAATCTTGTGGGATTTTTGTGCCATTTTGAATATTATACCATTGAAAAATGTATGAAGTTATGCAAAGGATTGAACCAAATTTCTGTGTATGTTTTTGGACATGGCAAGAAGGTCTTCCCTGAATTTGGAAAAATTCCGCCGGAAGGGGTTGCTATAATAGCACTTTTTGTGCCATTTTCAATATTGTACCTTCGAAAAGTGTATGAAGTTGTGCATAGATTTGAATGACATTTTTGTGTATGTTTTTGGCCATGGGAAGAAGGCCCTCCCATAATGTGGGGAAAATCCGCCGAAAGGGGGCGCTGGAATAGCGATTTTGAATATTGTACCATCGAAAAGTGTATGAAGTAATGCATAAAATTGAACCAAACAATCTTTTTAAGTTCTTGGCTATGGCCATCAGAGCCTTCTTTAATTTGGAAAAAAATCACCGGTAGGAGGTGCTGTAATAGCGATTTTTGTGCCATTTTGAATATTGTACCTTCGAAAAGCCTATGAAGTTATCAAATAATCGAACGAAATTTTTTGTGTAGGTTTTTGGTTATGGCAAGAAGATCCTGCCTGAATTTGGAAAAATTCCGCCGGAAGGGGGCACGGTAATAGCTATTTTTGTGCCATTTTCAATATTGTACCTTCGAAAAGTGTATGAAGTTGTGCATAGAATTGAACCAAATTTTTTGTGTATGTTTTTCGCTATGGCAAGAAGGTCCTCCCTGAATGTGGAAAAATAATGCCTGAAGGGGGCGCTGTAAATAGCGATTTTTGTGTAATATTCTTAATTTTTCGTAGTTCTATGGTACACCAGTGGTTCGTGAATCGACGGGAACTTTCCATCCTGATAAGCCGACTATTCGCGACTATTCGAGATCCAGATTAACTCATTTTCATTCCGATTAATTGACTGAAGGAGAAATTTAAGATGAAAGTCAAAGTTTATATAGTATTGAACTAATAAAAATGAAATATGGACATGTGTAACAACATTTTGAAATATTGAAATATATGAGATAGAAGGAGCCATCCAACTAGTTTCTTATTATTTTAAAGGGATTTATTCTATATATACCTGTTGCATATATGTCTATCATGTATATATGAGTAGGTATGCTGTTGGTACATCATCAGTGAGAATTTAACTATAAGAAGAATATTGTACAGTTGAAGTGCTAACGCCCGATGGAAAACATATCTAAAAGAAATTTCCAAACTTTTAGTTGTAGAAAACTCAATAGGAATCATAAAAAAGCTGAAAGTTATTTTTGGATTTTTTTTCTCTACTTTGTAATTTTTGACCATTTTGTTTTATAAAAATACAATATTTTTCTACAGATAAAAATAACATATTTTTCCACTATTATTCGTCAATGTAAATCATGCAATATCTTTCCCTACATTGTATCAAAAGCCCACTGCCAGCACCCACACGCATCCCTAGTAAATATATACCCTTTTATGCACCATCTGTATTCAAACGATAAAAATCGGAGTAAAAATCCTCTTCAACGTAATCTCGATGGCACTCAAAAGTACCGCCTTGAAAAGTGTTTAAAAAAATAAGCAAACCGATAGTAATTTTTTTGTAGCATAACATATTCCCAAGTGATCTATTTAAAAACAATAAAGAAATATGATAGTCCTACCTTTAAAACTTTATATGTTTCCAAGCAAATGTTAGGAATAGCATGTCAGACAAGAAAATGGAAGCAAAATTGACACCCACATGCGCGAAAATAGCTTCGTGAACAATTTTCACCTTACTGAAATTGCATTGTTTTCTAGTGATTGTTAAGGGAAGTATTTAGGCTAATTATTAAAAAGCAGTAAACAAACGTTTAAAATACACAAATAATGCGTGAAAAGCAGCAAACAGCTGTTTCGAATCTTCAGCGAGATTCTTCTTCAGTGCAAGATAGGGGAAAAGGAACAGCGTGCTAGAAAGAGCAAGGCTTTAAACGAAACCTAAGATTTCGTTTAAAAGAGCATGAAGGTTATGTTAAAAATCAGGAGCTCAAACGTTCTTCTATTGCTGTCTTCTCAACATAGGTTCGATTTTTCCTCAGCCACCATTATCCAAAAATGTTCTTCTAACCTTGATCTTGATTTTTGGGAAGCTTACCACATCATTAAAAATTCTCACTCTTTAGTCAATGACTTATCTAGTACTTCTGATTTTCCAAGTATTTGGAAAGCATTAATTTAATAACCCCTTTTTTGGTTTCTTTTTCTCTCCTTCTCCGGTAGATGTCGCTACTTGTCCACCCAGTCGTTTCCACTGCTTCTCCCTCATTGGTTGTTTCTGGCGCCTTCGCTACCCGCATAGAGTATATAAGGTAGCGCGTCTCTGTCTATCATTTTGCTCAGCCTTGCTTTTTCTAGCACGCTGTTCTTTTTTTCCCTATCTTGCACTGAAGAAGAATCTCGCTGTAGATTGGAAACAGCTGTTTGCTGCTTTTCACCCATTATTTGTGCATTTTAAACGTTGGTTTACTGCTTTTTAATATTCCTGCACAAAGGCTTTAATTGCTTATATAATTTAGGCTAATGTCCGTCTGACATTAGCTTTACTATTGTTTCCTAAATGTACCACTGCGAATGCATTCACTGAGTGTGTTTTAATTGAGATAGAAAACTGTGGTACTTTAAAGTACCGTCGGAGCATAAAGGGTTAAAGTAATATTAGCAAATATTTTAGTGGGAGAAATGCTGAATATATGTTTTTTCCATCTACATCGGTCATTTTACCCCCAATGTGGCGATCCATAGAATATTTTCTTCTCAATGTTATTTCTGAAAGGACATTTCACTACCTTCTTATTTCACTACCTTCTTTTTAATCTTCCTGTGACTATGGGCAGTTGATTTCATCAGAAAGAATACTGCATATTTTTCTTTTCTATGTACTATCTTGAATTTTCATATCTAGTTGCTACTGAAAATTTACCAAATATCTTTGAAAAGAAATTCCACGATATTCTAAAATGCATTCATTCAAGTATTGAAATTTAAGAGGCTTTCCTTAAAAAGTGCATTTTGTTGTGAGATACTTGAGAAATATTTTGCTACTGAAAGCACGTTTAATAAAGTTGAAGATTTATTGGAAACCAAATTTCTATAAAGAAATTGCAGAATATTTTTGTATATTGAAATATATATCAAGTTGAAGTACAGCGTTATCCACAAGTACTAAAAGAAATAAATATTTCATAATTCGAAAATGATACATTATATCACGATGCGTTTTTCATATATACTGAAGGACATGGGGGCTTTTGATACCAAATAACTATTGCCAAAAAAGCTGCAATTGTCACCGATAGTTTGAACTATAGAGGGTATAAAGCCGCTGTCTATTGCTAATTTAGCAGTCATTTTAGGAATTATAGCAGAAGTCCTTTTCGATGTTCTCTGCAAAGTATCTTGTCGCAGCTGACAACTATTTACACCAGTGACATGCGTCTGAATCAGTGGTTTTCAACCATTGTAGCTCAGAGATTACTTTAGATGTGGCTCAAAAACCTCAGTTCTATAAATTAACAATTAGATATCATTATCTTATCCTAAAGAATTGCATATCATAAGGTTTTCTTTGTAATGAGCGTACCTTCCCGGAAGTATAACCAGCTCCCCTTAGCGAGCAGTCTGTAAAAAAGGTTATTAAGCTGTTGATCGTCAAAGTATCACTACGTATCAAAACACTTCATCCAAACTACGCGATGGATATTAATTATATTTTACAATCAATTCAAATTAGTCAAGTTTTATGTTTGCGTAAGTGTGTTGTGCAATGTTTACGTGTCAATAAAATTAATTAAAAAGAAATTAAACGCTTACAGTTCGCCATAAGAACAATGAGGTTGAGTGTCATAAAACTACATTTCTTGAAAATTTTTTAATTGTTTGTATGCTCTTTATTAAAGTATGCGAGGGAATCATGAAAATGGTCTAATGCCTTTCTAATTATTTAGTTCTTTCAGAGAAGAATTATTCTTTTGGACAGAAAAGGGTTACGCTATAAAATTCTGTAGAAATATCTGATGTAGTGGTATTGTGTAATCTAGATAAAAATCTCATAGAACAATTTTTACAAACGTTAGAATTATGTTAGATAAATTTTTAAGAAAATATCTTTCTACTAACGCTTGAAACAACTTTTTTTATGTTATTTGAGAAATGACTTCGTGTTAACTGTGTCTGTTCATTAAACGTTAATGTAGATTTAATGTAGAATTTGAACAATGCTTTTAATACAAATTGTTATGATATATTTTCTATGTTTTTTTTAGTTGTGTTGTACACACATTTGTGTTAGGAAGTGAAATAAAAATGTTATATAACTTTTCATGATCACAATTTTGGTGGTTTACCTAAGTTTAACCATGGATTTAAATAGGAAATATTGATATATAGAATAAAAAATTTAGAAACAATGGCGTAATTGGGCATCATTAATAACTAACTGTGTGTCGAGCTGTGCTGCGACGTTGAAAAATTGCTGACACAAATAAGCACTACTTATTGATGAAACAAAGGATTGCAAAGGATTGAACCAAATTTCTGTGTATGTTTTTGGACATGGCAAGAAGGTCTTCCCTGAATTTGGAAAAATTCCGCCGGAAGGGGTTGCTATAATAGCACTTTTTGTGCCATTTTCAATATTGTACCTTCGAAAAGTGTATGAAGTTATGCATAGATTTGAATGACATTTTTGTGTATGTTTTTGGCCATGGGAAGAAGGCCCTCCCATAATGTGGGGAAAATCCGCCGAAAGGGAACGCTGGAATAGCGATTTGGAATATTGTACCATCGAAAAGTGTATGAAGTTATGCATAAAATTGAACCAAACAATCTTTTTAAGTTCTTGGCTATGGCCATCAGAGCCTTCTTTAATTTGGAAAAAAATCACCGGTAGGAGGTGCTGTAATAGCGATTTTTGTGCCATTTTGAATATTGTACCTTCGAAAAGCCTATGAAGTTATCAAATAATCGAACGAAATTTTTTGTGTAGGTTTTTGGTTATGGCAAGAAGATCCTGCCTGAATTTGGAAAAATTCCGCCGGAAGGGGGCACGGTAATAGCTATTTTTGTGCCATTTTCAATATCGTACCTTCGAAAAGTGTATGAAGTTGTGCATAGAATTGAACCAAATTTTTTGTGTATGTTTTTCGCTATGGCAAGAAGGTCCTCCCTGAATGTGGAAAAATAATGCCTGAAGGGGGCGCTGTAAATAGCGATTTTTGTGTAATATTCTTAATTTTTCGTAGTTCTATGGTACACCAGTGGTTCGTGAATCGACGGGAACTTTCCATCCTGATAAGCCGACTATTCGCGACTATTCGAGATCCAGATTAACTCATTTTCATTCCGATTAATTGACTGAAGGAGAAATTTAAGATGAAAGTCAAAGTTTATATAGTATTGAACTAATAAAAATGAAATATGGACATGTGTAACAACATTTTGAAATATTGAAATATATGAGATAGAAGGAGCCATCCAACTAGTTTCTTATTATTTTAAAGGGATTTATTCTATATATACCTGTTGCATATATGTCTATCATGTATATATGAGTAGGTATGCTGTTGGTACATCATCAGTGAGAATTTAACTATAAGAAGAATATTGTACAGTTGAAGTGCTAACGCCCGATGGAAAACATATCTAAAAGAAATTTCCAAACTTTTAGTTGTAGAAAACTCAATAGGAATCATAAAAAAGCTGAAAGTTATTTTTGGATTTTTTTTCTCTACTTTGTAATTTTTGACCATTTTGTTTTATAAAAATACAATATTTTTCTACAGATAAAAATAACATATTTTTCCACTATTATTCGTCAATGTAAATCATGCAATATCTTTCCCTACATTGTATCAAAAGCCCACTGTCAGCACCCACACGCATCCCTAGTAAATATATACCCTTTTATGCACCATCTGTATTCAAACGATAAAAATCGGAGTAAAAATCCTCTTCAACGTAATCTCGATGGCACTCAAAAGTACCGCCTTGAAAAGTGTTTAAAAAAATAAGCAAACCGATAGTAATTTTTTTGTAGCATAACATATTCCCAAGTGATCTATTTAAAAACAATAAAGAAATATGATAGCCCTACCTTTAAAACTTTATATGTTTCCAAGCGAATGTTAGGAATAGCATGTCAGACAAGAAAATGGAAGCAAAATTGACACCCACATGCGCCAAAATAGCTTCGTGAACAATTTTCACCTTACTGAAATTGCATTGTTTTCTAGTGATTGTTAAGGGAAGTATTTAGGCTAATTATTAAAAAGCAGTAAACAAACGTTTAAAATACACAAATAATGCGTGAAAAGCAGCAAACAGCTGTTTCGAATCTTCAGCGAGATTCTTCTTCAGTGCAAGATAGGGGAAAAGGAACAGCGTGCTAGAAAGAGCAAGGCTTTAAACGAAACCTAAGATTTCGTTTAAAAGAGCATGAAGGTTATGTTAAAAATCAGGAGCTCAAACGTTCTTCTATTGCTGTCTTCTCAACATAGGTTCGATTTTTCCTCAGCCACCATTATCCAAAAATGTTCTTCTAACCTTGATCTTGATTTTTGGGAAGCTTACCACATCATTAAAAATTCTCACTCTTTAGTCAATGACTTATCTAGTACTTCTGATTTTCCAAGTATTTGGAAAGCATTAATTTAATTACCCCTTTTTTGGTTTCTTTTTCTCTCCTTCTCCGGTAGATGTCGCTACTTGTCCACCCAGTCGTTTCCACTGCTTCTCCCTCATTGGTTGTTTCTGGCGCCTTCGCTACCCGCATAGAGTATATAAGGTAGCGCGTCTCTGTCTATCATTTTGCTCAGCCTTGCTTTTTCTAGCACGCTGTTCTTTTTTTCCCTATCTTGCACTGAAGAAGAATCTCGCTGTAGATTGAAAACAGCTGTTTGCTGCTTTTCACCCATTATTTGTGCATTTTAAACGTTGGTTTACTGCTTTTTAATATATTCCTGCACAAAGGCTTTAATTGCTTATATAATTTAGGCTAATGTCCGTCTGACATTAGCTTTACTATTGTTTCCTAAATGTACCACTGCGAATGCATTCACTGAGTGTGTTTTAATTAAGAGCTCACTGCAGTCACAGATAAAAAGAAATAAAGATGGCCGCTGGCATTTAGCTGAATTGAAAGGATGGTCTAAATTCAAATGATTGGCAAGCGAGCTCTTCCAATCAGCAAATGGCCAATTATCTGGCACGATTCCAACCCCCACCCCACTTCGGCTGAGCGCTACATGTGATAATTTCCAGTAGGTTTCAGGTGTAAAGGATTTTTTTTTCAATTGTCTTCGCTTTACAAGCGTAGATCAAAGCCCACTGTTTTGTGGAGACTCGATAACGGTAAAAGCCGTAAAAAGAATTTTAATCTGTTTATGATAAAAGTGCAAAAATTAAAACGATTTGACTTTCAATTTTTTTTCTTTTTTTTTACAGCTTTTACAAACATAAAATTGAAATTAGTGCAGTATAAAAACTATTTTATTTCACATAAGGCAATTACATTTAAAATCAAGGGGGAGATATTGAATGAGGGGGGAAATACATCAGGTACAATTATTCTAAAATAACTATCTTTTGTGCGAATTCTTTTTAGAACATAAAATTTATGAGATTTATAAAAGCTAAATAACATTGAAGGTTAAAAATAAGATGTTCATAAAATTAGGAGAGGAAAAGTTAAGCAAATAAACTGTATATTTTGTACTGTACATCTGTAGAGGGGGTATAAATCTAAATCCCAGCGTAGTCATTTATAGATATAGTACACAATTTATTGTTGTTAGCACTAAAATATGCGACAGAAAAAATAAAGTTTTCCAAATATTAAAAACTTTGTGTGATGTTAGCAGAAAGAAGGATGGCAAAAATTTTAGTGAAATTTTCAGGCAGAAGAAAATTTAGATTACGGATTATTTTTACAAGAATGTTATAAAACATAAAGGAGTTTTAACAATTTGAAATTTTAAGTGCACAGGAGTAAATTCAGGTGTGTGTGTGTGTGGGGGGGATTTCTGAGCACTAAATATTTTTTAAATGATGCGGTCAAATAAGAATGTTTTTTGTAGCGGTTCGTAATCTAAATAACACTAAAATACTTTTATTTTCATTACATTTTTCCATTTTTAACACTTCCCAAGAAAGTTGAAAAGTGTTTATGGATTGAGTTTGTCCGTCCGTCTGTCTGTCTATCCGTGCTCTAACTAGCGTAAATATAGTCGGATTGCCATGTAATTGATATACGATATTGAAAATCATCATGGTATGTTCGGTGCACCATTCATGGTTCATTTACAGATGCACTCAAAAGTATTCGCTACATTATGGTCTATGTGGGGGGGGGGGGGATTATTTAGGATGTATTTTAATAGTGTTACACAATGTTAAACACAGTTAAATTTATGTACATTGAGACACACTTTAAAATTGTTACTATAGACTATGTTATGTGTAATGCTTAAAGTACGAGTATAGGGGACTCAAAAGTATTCCGTTATGTTATAGCCCATGAAGAAATATCGTTTGCGGCGTATTTGATTGATATTACTCTGTCACAAAGATAATGAAATTGATATGAATTTCTGAGGTGTCCTAAGCCTACTTTCTGTACAACATGAGCATTTAACAATTATTTACGGTGTCAGACAAAAGAACTTGGTTCAATATGGTCTACGAGAAAAACTGTTTGTAGCGTATTTTGATCACGTTACACTATTTCAAACATGACGAAATAGATACACATTACTTTGATTTACTACAAGATGCTTACATTCGAATATGGTCTGCATTTCCTTTAGCGTTCATTTACAGGGAAACATAAAATATTTTGATACAATACTGTATCCGATATAGCTATTAAAAATTAATGCTGAAAGTACATTTTCAATTACAGAATACGTTTTTAAGTTTAACTAAATTTTTGCGCACTACGTGGTGTGCACATATTTTACAAACCCTATACAGGACCACACAAAAGAATTCGTAACCATTGCTGAGAATGAGTATGAATTTCTTAAAGATGTTAGGTTTTTTTTAGTTATAAATGTACAAGCTCAACTACATTTAATATGCTTAGAGATGTTTGTATCATACAAATAAAATCCTATACAGGGATATTCAAAAAACTGGATACATGGGCCGCCGATAGAAAATAATTCCTGCAAGTGTGATTTCAGTAATTTTGAGCATGATTTTGCATGAATTAGATTTCAGCTTAATACTGTTTGACGTGTATAAAAATTTCTATATACAGAAATGCACAAAAGAATTCAAGTATGTTTCCGTCTATAAGTAGAAATTGCCGAGGGTGAATTTTCAACTGTTTTATGTATTTTCTTACAAAACTAAATTTTAACATAGTATGTAGAATCCGTACAAATATATGCAGTACAAATATATCATATACACTGCCTCATATGAGCTGCATATATCATATGAGCTGCACAAAAGAATTTGAGTACCTTCCAGGTTATGGGTGCAATTGTTGAAATCTGCTTTTCAAACGTGTCATAGGTATTACAAATGTTTAGTTAGATATCTTCTTTACTTTATTAAACGGCGAAGTTTTGTTACAGTGTTCTGTAAGTGTTGGAAAGTATCGACGTAGACGCATGATTTTTCTTTTTTCTTTATGGACATACTCGGTTCAGTCGATTACTCAGGCACCTTTGGTATCTACGTTTGATGGTTCTTTCTGAGCTAGTCGGAATAAAATGATTTCGAAAGGTTTGAGAATTTACTTGCACGTTGACGAGAAACCACAATATTTTCCTTACAAATATCTCTCTAAAGACATTTTCCTTTGAAAAATACAGTTAAAATGTTTTTTATGCACAATTAAATGTACACCTATCGCTTTATTGTTAACACTTTCGTACATAGTTGAAATGATTTAGTTAATATTATAGATAATAAAGATTTATAATTAGGACGAAAAAAAAGTAAAAATTAAAAAGTTTTAAAGACTGTAAATTAGATTTTTTAGCTTCATGAGTTGAGGGTAAGACAAATCAAGAAACAGATTTTTTTTTTTTTGGCGGGGGGGGGGGGGATTTAATAGATGACCGATTATGTAACTTATTAAAGATTTACAAATAGGGCAAAAACATTGCAATTAGGAGTTTTAGAGACTTTAAATTTTATGAGCATGGAAATAATGGGGGGAGAAAAGAAAACGTCAATTTTATATGGGGTGGAAGAAATTATATAATCGATTATTTATTGTTCAATATGAAACAGATAAAGCTGAAAATGTATTAAAAAAAGACTTTCAAAGATTTTAAACTTAAATAAGGGAAAGAAAAAAAAAGGGGGGATTTTATTTGATGACTTATTTATTTACCTTACTAAAGAATAAGAAATAGGACAAAAAAAGACTAAATTTTGTGTTCTTGGTAAGGGTAGAGTCAGAGCAAGCGTCAATTTTTGTGGGGGAGGAGTATAGTTATATGATTATTTATGATTACAATAAATTAACAGATAGAGTACAAAATTATATTAATACATGGAAATTATTCCAGAGAGAAACATTCGCCTTGCATACAATATTTCAAATGAAAATCAAATTTCAAATTTCAAAGTAATTGCTTAAAAGGCGCAAAGGCCAACATAGTGAAAAAGATTCCAAGCCGGGACTCGAACCCGGGCCATCAGTATAGCGCACTGACGTTCTACCGACTAAACCACTTGGAACGATACCTAGCTCGGAAAATTTCTCACTATTATATGTTGGAAAGGCTACAAACGCAGCACAAGATGGAATATTTATCGTGAGTCACCGACCTGGGACAAACACGAAACATAATTAAATCCAGCATCGATAGAAATTATATTAATACATGGAAATTATTCCAGAGAGAAACATTCGCCTTGCATACAATATTTCAAATGAAAATCAAATTTCAAATTTCAAAGTAATTGCTTAAAAGGCGCAAAGGCCAACATAGTGAAAAAGTTTCCAAGCCGGGGCCCCACCAGTGGCCGAGAGGTTCTGCGTTCGAAGCTGGTAGACGGGAAGTGCTGGGTTCGATCCCAATTGCGCCCGTCGGCCTAATCGTTCGGAGTTTTCGTGGTTTTCTTCGAGCCGTGGATTTTCCATGTGTAAATATGGATTAGGTTTCCTTAGAAAGACCCCCACGGAGGGCACTCCCCCCCGGGCCTATATCCCTCGTGTAGATAATCGGCCGTCAAAAAATCAATCAACCAATCCAAGCCGGGACTCGAACCCGGGCCATCAGTATAGCGCACTGACGTTCTACGGACTAAACCACTTGGAACGATACCTAGCTCGGAAAATTTCTCACTATTATATGTTGGAAAGGCTACAAACGCAGCACAAGATGGAATATTTATCGTGAGTCACCGACCTGGGACCAAGTGGTTTAGTCGGTAGAACGTCAGTGCGCTATACTGATGGCCCGGGTTCGAGTCCCGGCTTGGAATCTTTTTCACTATGTTGGCCTTTGCGCCTTTTAAGCAATTACTTTGAAATCTGAAATTTGATTTTCATTTGAAATAGAGTACAAAATGTTTTTAAAAAAGCAATGACTTTTAAGGTTAAAATTTTGTGATCTGAGGGAAAAAAAAGAGGAATAAGCAGAATTAGTTCTTTTTTTGCGGGGGGGGGGGAAGTTTATCGGCGACATATTATTTACTTACCTTAGAAAATATTTACAAATAAGTTAAAAAAAATAATAAACGAAAAAAAATTAAGGACTTTAAATTTCAGATGCTTGGTAAGAGGGAGAGGCGAGGAGGAAATACCAATTTCAGTTGGGGTTGGGGGGGGAGGAGAAATTTTTATGATCCTTTGTTTATTGTTAAAATAAAGTGGCAAATTGAGCAGAAAAGATTTAAAAAAATTAAAGCGTTTTAAAGGGTTTTTATTTTAAAATATGGGTACCGTGGATGAGGGAGCAAAAGGGAGAAATGACATTTTCGATGGAGGCAATTTACAAGAACTTTTAATGAAATGAATATGGTGAAATAAATTGATAACGAAATTTATGACTGACTATTTATTGTTAGTTTAAAGTAACAAATAAAACAGAAAATTAAAGAAAATATTAAGGAATTTTAAAGATTTTAAACCTTGATACTGTAAGGGGAGCAAAACGGGAAACGAAATTTCGGAAGAAGGGGAGACAAAGAGTGCAAGATGTTTGGATAAGAATATGGTGTGCATCGAATTTATTGTTCATTTACAGGGAAACATTAGGGATGATTGCTGATAGTGAGTTTTAAATTATGATATGTTTGATTTATGATAAGTTATGGTATAAGTTAAGTTAAACTAATATTTTTGCACAGGCACATAGGTGGTGTATATGAATTGCATAGAATATAAAGAGTGATCAAAGGGCTCCAATGTGATGTATCTCATGAGGGTTGTCGAAAAATGTTAGAAAAGTACCGGCATATTATACTATCAGCTAAATGTCCTGTCGGCTAATCGTCTTTTCGGCTAAATGTCCTCCCGGCTAATTGCCACGTTCGGCCAGTTGTCTGTCGGCCAATTGTCTGTATTGCTGAAATTATTGCTATTCCGTTGCATAGACACTACACAAAAGATTTCATCAGTAGTACCGAGAATGACTATGAATTACTTAAAGATGTTTTTTAATTTGATTTATGCATTTTCAAGCTCAACTACTTTTAGTATAGATGTTTGACCCGTAGCCGGTCGCAGACATTTAGCCGACAACCAAATAGCCTTCAAGACATTTAGCAGATTGCAGTTAGCTGAGACGTGCATTTAGCCGATACGTACATATAGCCGACAACACAATTAGCTGAAATTTACATACAGCATACAGGACAATTGATCGAAACGGACATATAGTAATAATTTTAGCAATACAGACAATTGACCGACAGGCAACTGGCCGAACGTGGCAATTAGCCGGGAGGACATTTAGCCGAAAAGGCGATTAACCGACAGGACATTTAGCTGATAGTATAATTAGCCGGTACTTTTCTAACATTTTTCGACACACCTCATGAGATACATCGCATTGGAGCCATTTGATCACTCTTTCATATTATGTACCTCCCGTTCCCCCTCCCCCAATTTGTATCACCGGGAGCATTTTTCTGACTTTTCCGACATCCCTCAAGTGATATATCATTGGACTGGGCAGCCCTTTGATCACTCTTTCATATTATGCACCTCCCGCTAGGTTAGAGTTAATTTGCAGTTTGGTTACAATTGCGATTAGTTACTCTTAGATTACGGTTAGGTTATAATTAAGTTACGTTTAGGTGATAATTAGATTACACTTAAGTTACAGCTTGGTCATGGTAAAGTTATGTTACAGTTACATAACATTTAGCATATGATTAGGTTATAACTAGGTAAACGTTAGTTACAGTTAGATTACGGTTACGTCCCAGTTAGGTTACATTTAGGCTACAATTAGGTTACTGTTAGGTTTCAGTTAGGTTACGGTTATCTTACACTTAGGTTACGTTTAGGTTACAGATAGATTATAGTTACGTTACAGTTTGGTATTGGTTAGGTTACAGTTACGCTACAGTTAGTTTATGCTTAGGTTATAATTAGGTTAAGATCAGGTTACAGTTACGTTACAGTTAAGTCGGATGAATATCCTGTCGGATGAATGTCCATGTCGAATAATTGTCCTCTGTTGGCTAACTGTCTTGTCGGCTAACAGTCGCTGTCGGCTAAACATCCTGTCGTCTAATTGCTGTCTGCTAAATGTCCCGTCGTCTAAGTGACATTGTAGCATATAAATAAATAGGGATATGACAAAAAACTGGATACATGGCCGTCCATGGATAGCAATTCTTAAGCTAATGTTAGCCTTAGAAGTGTGATATCAGTAATTTTCAGCGTATTTATTTCTGAATTAAATTTCAGCTCAGTATGTGGCGTGTATAAAAATTTATAAGGAACATACAGAGCTTCACAAAACAATTGAAGTACGTTTCCGTCTATTGTTAGGAATTAATAAATGTGTATATTCAAATGTGTTATGTGTTTTTCTAACTGAACTAAAAATGTAGGAAAGGGTTCATAATCCATACTTGACACATGGTTTTCCTTGCTTGTTTTATTTATTTTCAATAATTCATCTTCTTATGTTTTTGTATTTCTCAGTTGCAATAATCATGATTTTTAGGGTTCCGTACTTAAAAAGTAAAAACGGAATCATTATAAGATCACTCCTGTGTCTGTCTGTCACACCCATTTTACTCGTAAACTACGGAACGTGGGAAGTTCAAATTGGGAGATGTAATAAAGACTATTGACCCACATATTTACAGATTATTAAACATTCACAAATATATGTGGGAAAAACGTAGAGGGGATAATTAGGTTATTTAAAGAAGAAATATATTTTCTTTGTGTATCGTTTGGGGTATCGGTTAAAAGATTCCGTAACGCATAACTCAAAAATACATTTCTTTTAATTTTAGATATTATATTTTCAGAGATATCGTCGAAAATGTAGTGCAAAAATGTGCCCCCCCCCCCCCAATCTATTTTCAAATCTACTGAAACTAAAATTATGAAAAAAATTAGAGGTAGTAGAGGTTAATTTAATACTCGCAGGAAAATTATAGCGATTGCCCTAGGTGGCATAGTTTTTCATAAAATCGCATTTTTCTGTTACATACAGATTTCTATTTGCGGGCATTCAGCAAAGGTATCGAAGAGCGCTAAAGGTACCTATCGTATCAAAAGTATAAAAGCATTGTTTATAATGATTTTCGAAAAAAAATCGTCGGTAATTCGCCGAGATATTAAGACTCCTGTCCCTGCCGGCGAAGACACTAACGAGCTAATGCTAATCCGATGGGGAGGAAAAAGTAAAGAAAGGTGCGATGTAGAGACGGATCTCGGCTATATAATGCCAAAAAAAAAATTTAAAATATCGAAATACAAAATAGATATTAGAAAAATCCTTCCCTATACGATTAGCATTAGCTCGTGATTGTCTTCGCTGGCAGAGGCAGGAGCCTTAACCCTTAAAGACACGGTTGGTTTGGACATACATAATGGCAGAGGCGGCGTACTCTATATACCATCGGTTTTTAAATACTAGATAACAACTTTTAATGATATATATGTGTAATGCAATACCCAGTAGCAGCATAAAAGCAGTAAACTTCAAATTGTTAAAAACAGACCAATTTAATTATAATTAATCGCATAAATACTATGGGATTCGCGACTAGTTTGCGTTGAGTGGATCTCTCAATACGCCTCCCGTGTCTTTAAATGATAATTAAAGACCTATTTGAAAAAACGCGGCACGGACAAAGTCGAGTTGCATCTTTGCGACCTCCTTTCGAAACGCGCGTAGTACAACGCCAAGTTTAAACTTTGAACAAGGATTTTATTTCATCTACACTGTAAAAAGAAAAATATTTCTATGTTGAATTTAGTTTTATGAAATGCCAAATGAAATTTAAATATGCAGTACTTTTATTGTTAGTACCAAATTAAGTTCACCATATCCAGATTAAGATACGTTTAAAAAAAGAATTATACAAAATAGCAATATTTAATTTTATTTCGGCTTCATATCTCTTTGAACCTTTGTGGTATACTCAATCATACTTTTCTAATATATACAGCTATACCCAACTCTACGTTGTATAGGTTTTTACAAAGTTTCATTATTCTTTTAAATAATACAGTTAATAATTCATATATTTATTGTACGGAACTCTCTGAGCGCGAGTAATACTCGTACTTGACCGTTTATTTTATATACAAGCTATATGCATTGGTCTGCCAAGTCGTATCTTGGTGGAAACCATCTGCAGAACATCAATTTAGTGGTTGATCCGCAGGTTTACCATTGTGTTTTCATGCACCCAAACTTCAATATTTTCATACATTTGGGTGCTGCAAAATACAATGATAAACCAATCGATCAAAAACTAAACTCCGGTGTGCAGGTGTTTTCTATCAAGATATGACTTAGCAGACCATTTGCATTTTAATATGCTAATTGAGTTCTATCTAATCCTAAAATTTCAGCCTTCAACTTGATGAGCTGATGGTCTGTGCAATTGCCACCCGTCGAACAAATCCCTTCCTGTGAAATCTTGTATCACTCTTTAGGAATCTGTGGACAGGCACAAAAACATCCTATCTGTGTTTTTATACCTAGATTGTGTATAAAAACCTTTTTTAATTCATTACTCTGAATTTGGAGATTTTTGTAACAAATACAGCTGTATTTTTTTTTTTTTTTTTTTTTTTTTTTTACAATTGTTTGAGAAAGACTTTGTTTTTATTTTCTCTGAAAACTGCTTGGATTTTTCATTACATTGATATGCAATTCTGATAATGAATTTCATAGAATTCCATTTCAAAGCAATATTTCGAATTTCTTCCAATTTTACCAAAGCATTCTTTTTCTTTATCAGAAATCAGTGAAAATAAATTTATTTTCTACATCTTTATCTTTAGACTAAGTTACAATTTTATTTTCCCCGCATTGCTGATAGAGATTTTTTTTTACCTTGTCAGTTGAAAGCTCACAGTCAAATATCTCCAGAGATTCCCAATCTTCTTCCTCTACTTCCCAGTTAATAATCAGGAGGAGTTGCCGTAATATCCTTTACCAATCTGTGTCCTATATCGGAATTTGGTAAATTAGCAGTGCTTTTAGTTTATAGTCTTTACTTGACCTTACCGATCATGACAGTGTTAAGCTATCATTCGTTGTTGCTAAGAAACTGTTAGGATAGCTGAGGACGCTCTATAACCGGGCTAGTTATTACTTTTTCGATTTTTGTTTCAGATATTTTTCTTTAAAATTACTTTTACTTTCATATCCGCTCTAAAATTTAAACTATCCTATTATATATATAAAAAAAAACTATAGCCAAAATCGAAAAGTAAAAGCTAGCCTCACTGTCGATAGTCACCAGATATCCTATGCAAAAAAAAGAAAAAAAAGAAAAAGAAAAAATCATTCAAAAATATTAAAATCAAAGCGAGAAATATGAAAATGACCCCCCCCCCCCCCATAGACTTAAAATTAGCGTTTTCATTCCTTCCCGTGTCTGAAATAGGCGTGCATGCATCCAATTCTTTGAATAGCCTTGTATATTATTATATTTTTATTTTCCAAACATATCTTTCTAAATGTAGTTGAATTTGAAAATAAAATTAATCAATTTCTCAACAATTCTTCCTAGTTCTTTTGCGTAGCCCTATACGTAGTCTATCGAATTTATATATATAATCTAGTATGCAGAAATTTAGTTAAAAACGTATATCATAGCTGAAATCTCACTTTCAGCAATCATCCCTAATAGACAATACTTCATATGCAATATTGTATCCAATATCTTTTATGTGCCCCTGTAAATTAAATAAAATGTGATGCACATCATATTATAATGTAAGCATCATATTGTAAACCTCAGTAACGTATATGAATTCCATCTTGTTTGAAATCGTGAAACATAACTAAAACACACTTTGCAAGCAGTTTTTTCTGAAATAAAACTGAACCCTTTTCTGTGACCCTGTAAATGAATGATAAATGCTTTGCTATCCCTTCAGAAAGCATGTTTTACTGCGCCTCATAAATTCATATCAATTTCATTATGTTGTAACAGAAAACGTTATTAAAATACCCCGCAAACGTTTTTTCTTCGTAGTCCATAATGTAACGAAATATACTTTTTAATTCCCCTGTACAAGTACCTATGCTCTTCAATAATGCGAATAAATTGTATGTTTAAAATTGTTTTATGTCATTAAAATACACGCAAATGTATTTTCCCACATAGACCATAATATAAAATACTTTTGAATGTCCATGTAAGTGAAGTATAAAATATTAAAAGGTAATACGTATTAGAAAAAAAAATTGCTAGCTAGTATATTTTTATAAAATGCTATATTTTATCTTACAGTTTCATAACTTTTAGTTTTACATTATTAAAGTTAATGATAAATTTTCGCGTTTCCTAACCGTTGCAAAAAAAATATCTTTGCGTTACATTTGAGAACCCACGCAGGTTACGGGGAAAAATGTAAACGCTAATGTTAAATATATGGGAGCGTTATTTTCAAATCTCACTTCCTTTTTATCTCACTTCCTTTTTAACATTTTAAAATGATTTTTTTTTTGTATAGGATAGCTGAAGACGATCTACAACCGGGCTAGTTTTTACTCTTTTGATTTTGGTTTCAGATATTAAAAAAAAAAATACTTTTAATTTCGGAACAGGGGTGAATCGTTTCTGAAATTGAAACTTTCCTAATATATATATATATACTAAACTAAACTCTGCGGCTATACAATCCATGAGGATCAGGGCCGACAGTGCCCATCTCTGTTTTCTTGACCCTAGGCCCGAGGTGCTATACAGCATGAGTCCCGGCCAGGTGGTCAGCCTAACGCGAGACCCTCGGTGTTTAGTTCCCAAGCAAGCTTGGTACTCATTTTATCGACCCCAAAGGGATGAAAGGCTGAGTGAACCTTGCCCAGTCGGGAGTCGAACTCTCGACCTGCGGTGCGGCAGTCAGATGCCCTGACCACTACACCACTGGGCTTTATATATATATATATATATATATATATATATATATATATATATATATATATATAATATATATATATATATATATATATATATATATATATATATATATATATACATATATATATATATATATATATATATATATATATATATATATATATAATAAAAATCTAAAAAGTAAAATCTAGCCTGGTTGAAGATCGTGCTCAGCTATTCTATGTAAAAAACATCATATTAAAACAAAGCGAGAAATTTTAAATTAACGCCCCCCATAGACTTCGTTTTACTTTCTCTCCGTGTCTGAAGTGGGCTCTTTAAAAAATATATCTGTTACACAGGACAAATTTCGTTCTCCGACTGTTAAAGGTGTACTGTCCCCTTAAAAATAATAAATATTAAAGTAATGAACTATAAAAATATTTCTTTAAAATTTTGAACAAGTTGATTTACAATTTTAAAGTTAACAATCTTTAAAACTTATTAACTTTAAATTCTGCTGATTTTTAATTAAAAAAACTGTTTTTCGAACGTAAAATGTTAAATTGTCGAATATTTTATACATATACAAGAATAGGAGGCTTGAAAACCAGTCTCCTGGCCAGGCCACAAATATGTTCTAACAAATTATGACTTCGTAATTATTTGTTAACTATTTTAACTTAAAAAATAATTTAAAAAATACTCGTCTATTTTTTTACCATTTTACTTAATAAACTAGGACTGAAATTTGATTTCTTAATAACTTCTATATGTTGTAACTCCCTCTGTGTGGTTCTGAAATTGTTTATATAAACGAAATGTATAATTTCCTTCGTTATTCATAGAAATATAGAATTTAAAATATTTCATTCTTTCAAGAGTCTTTTGTTGAAATTAAACAATAATTTTAGAAAAAAATAAATCCAAGGTTTGAAATAGGAGTGATCTATTTTAACACGATACAATAATCCAATCACAATTAAATCGTTTCCATTTGCTAAAGTGTTTGGATACTAGCCAATCATATTTTTAATAGGCGTGGTTTTCATCGTCTTGGTAGAGGCGGAGAGCATAACATTACGAGGCCATTTTTGACACATTTTTCATCAAAATCTTTGCATATTTTGCTCAGCCTAATTGTAGTAGAACTATTGAAAGCATGTTATTGGAAAGCTTAAACTCTATATTTTCGTTGTTATTAAAAAAATTTTCCTGAATTTTGCTGATATGAATGTTATAAGACTAAAAAGGACACAATACCTCGAATTTCACTGGATCCTAAATTGACAGGATCCTGAGAATTAAACTACAACGAAAATCGGAAAAGTAAAAAATAGCCCGTAAACAGATAGTCCTCAGCTATCCTGTGCAAAAAAAATCATTTAAAAATATTAAAAATCAAGCAAGATATTTGAAAACATTGTTGCCATAGACTTATCATTAGCGTTCGAACTTCAAGCCGTGACTAGTGTGGCCTCTTAAGATAGAAAACTGTGGTACTTTAAAGTACCGTCGGAGCATAAAGGGTTAAAGTAATATTAGCAAATATTTTAGTGGGAGAAATGCTGAATATATGTTTTTTCCATCTACATCGGTCATTTTACCCCCAATGTGGCGATCCATAGAATATTTTCTTCTCAATGTTATTTCTGAAAGGACATTTCACTACCTTCTTATTTCACTACCTTCTTTTTAATCTTCCTGTGACTATGGGCAGTTGATTTCATCAGAAAGAATACTGCATATTTTTCTTTTCTATGTACTATCTTGAATTTTCATATCTAGTTGCTACTGAAAATTTACCAAATATCTTTGAAAAGAAATTCCACGATATTCTAAAATGCATTCATTCAAGTATTGAAATTTAAGAGGCTTTCCTTAAAAAGTGCATTTTGTTGTGAGATACTTGAGAAATATTTTGCTACTGAAAGCACGTTTAATAAAGTTGAAGATTTATTGGAAACCAAATTTCTATAAAGAAATTGCAGAATATTTTTGTATATTGAAATATATATCAAGTTGAAGTACAGCGTTATCCACAAGTACTAAAAGAAATAAATATTTCATAATTCGAAAATGATACATTATATCACGATGCGTTTTTCATATATACTGAAGGACATGGGGGCTTTTGATACCAAATAACTATTGCCAAAAAAGCTGCAATTGTCACCGATAGTTTGAACTATAGAGGGTATAAAGCCGCTGTCTATTGCTAATTTAGCAGTCATTTTAGGAATTATAGCAGAAGTCCTTTTCGATGTTCTCTGCAAAGTATCTTGTCGCAGCTGACAACTATTTACACCAGTGACATGCGTCTGAATCAGTGGTTTTCAACCATTGTAGCTCAGAGATTACTTTAGATGTGGCTCAAAAACCTCAGTTCTATAAATTAACAATTAGATATCATTATCATATCCTAAAGAATTGCATATCATAAGGTTTTCTTTGTAATGAGCGTACCTTCCCGGAAGTATAACCAGCTCCCCTTAGCGAGCAGTCTGTAAAAAAGGTTATTAAGCTGTTGATCGTCAAAGTATCAATACGTATCAAAACACTTCATCCAAACTACGCGATGGATATTAATTATATTTTACAATCAATTCAAATTAGTCAAGTTTTATGTTTGCGTAAGTGTGTTGTGCAATGTTTACGTGTCAATAAAATTAATTAAAAAGAAATTAAACGCTTACAGTTCGCCATAAGAACAATGAGGTTGAGTGTCATAAAACTACATTTCTTGAAAATTTGTTTAATTGTTTGTATGCTCTTTATTAAAGTATGCAAGGGAATCATGAAAATGGTCTAATGCCTTTCTAATTATTTAGTTCTTTCAGAGAAGAATTATTCTTTTGGACAGAAAAGGGTTACGCTATAAAATTCTGTAGAAATATCTGATGTAGTGGTATTGTGTAATCTAGATAAAAATCTCATAGAACAATTTTTACAAACGTTAGAATTATGTTAGATAAATTTTTAAGAAAATATCTTTCTACTAACGCTTGAAACAACTTTTTTTATGTTATTTGAGAAATGACTTCGTGTTAACTGTGTCTGTTCATTAAACGTTAATGTAGATTTAATGTAGAATTTGAACAATGCTTTTAATACAAATTGTTATGATATATTTTCTATGTTTTTTTTAGTTGTGTTGTACACACATTTGTGTTAGGAAGTGAAATAAAAATGTTATATAACTTTTCATGATCACAATTTTGGTGGTTTACCTAAGTTTAACCATGGATTTAAATAGGAAATATTGATATATAGAATAAAAAATTTAGAAACAATGGCGTAATTGGGCATCATTAATAACTAACTGTGTGTCGAGCTGTGCTGCGACGTTGAAAAATTGCTGACACAAATAAGCACTACTTATTGATGACAAATTATATTATTCTGGTGATAAAATTTTCGTCATTAAGAAAATCCCATGTCTTTCTGTACATATATATTAATATCTTATTGTGTGTACTTCTTTCGAATTATTGAATTTCTATTTCTTCTAATAAATTTTCGGTCACCCTGTATATGATATACAGTAGATTTCCGTTACAACGAATTCCATTACAACAAAAAATCCTGTTACAACGAAATTTAACAAATCCTCTTTACTAATTGCATTAAATTTAATGTATTAAAAATTCCGATTTAACGAAGTGCATTTTTTTAGGAATTCCGTAACAACGAAAAATCTTCATCAAGCTCTTTTTTTCTATTTTGAAATGATCTCTGTTTCGTGGCAAGAAATTAGGCAGAAAACAATTTCTAACTGTTGGAAACATGCCTGGTTAACTTAGATCGAAGAAAATGAATCAGAAATTTTGAATTTCGACGAATCCTCTGAGTTATACACAATTTAGAAAGCTGCCAAAAAATTAACATCAGTCCTTGATCACGTGGATTTCGAGGATTTCTTATCTGTGGATGCCAATATTCAAATATGCTCTGAAGTATCTGGTGAAGGTATCATTTTGTCCATTAAAAGTACATTAGACCGATAAATTACGAAAGCAGTGATGACGATGATTATGTCATCACCGACGATTCAAAAGTTGCCGCTTTGGAAGCTCTTTCTTGCTTGGAGAAAATGCGTGCTTTTGTTTCTCATTAAAAGAATGTTCCAGACGTATTTTCTCAGATTCATTTGTTGCATGCATTTTTGTTATCAACTACACATTCCTTTGTACAAACTAAATCACAGATTTTCTGCAATAATGTACTACTAAATAAAGGTTAGTCCTTAATTTTGTATTTTTAATACTGAATTTTATTTTGCTAATTTTTTCTATGTTAATTTAACTATTCTTCCATTAAAATCTTCTATAATGAAAGGTAAATTTATCTTGCCTAATTAGTTTACGTGTATATGTAATTCATTAGATAAATAGGAGTAATTCCGTTACAACAAATAAATCTTTACAACGAAATGTTTTTGCGGTCCCGTGGAGTTCGTTGTAATGGAAATGTACTGTATTACATATTCAAAATGATTTTAATAAATTGTAAAAGTTTTCTGTTGAATAATTTCCAAAATTTCCATTTGTGCTTTTGGAATATAATATATTTAAAAACAATTTCATTCCTTTAAATATTCATTCTCATTCTAAAGGGATTTTTTTTTTAACTTTTGAGACCAATACTGTAGATGATTGTTATAAAAGGATATAGTTGTTATGATAGAAAACGGCCATATTTAAAAGTAGTATATTTGAATGTTAAAATTGAATAAATCTGTATAATTCTTGGAAATTTGTCTGTAGAAAATTTCTCACGCCTTGCATTAAAAAATATTTCACATTTTAATTGCTTAAAATGCGCGCAGCCAACAGAGTGAAAAAGTGTCCAAGCCGGGATTGGAACCCGTGTCATCGGTTTAGCGCACCAACGTTCTACATACTGAACTGAATGGAACGATTCAAAGTGGTTCAGTTGGTAGAACGTCGGTGCGCTATACCGATGAGGCCGGGTTCGAATCCCGGCTTGGACACTTTTTCACTCTGTTGGCTGTACACCTTTTAATCAATTAAAATTTGAAATATTATTGAACGTTAAAAGTTTAAGGGGGCTGGTCACTCAGTTTCGGAATTCTCCTCCGTAATGATTGCTCACTCAGCCTCCGATTTCCCCTAACTAATGTGAACTCTATGGCCTTTTGATGCATTCGTATATTTAAAATATCTTCTCGGGAAATTCATATTTTTAGCATTTTTTTTCTGTGTACTCTTCTTAAAGGATGTCTCTTTTTTTCATAGTTTTCAAAATGTTTCTAAAATCTATGCTGAATTTATATACTTATGTGTTAAAAGCGGGCGAACTATAAGTAAGATTTTAACACTTCTTATAAAATTAAGTCTATACTTTGGAAATATTTTGAGAGCTAAGAAAACAAGTTGGAAATTGCTCGTCAAACGTGGCAAATGAGGTGCGTTCGTACTATAACTAGTTTTATAATTATTTTTTGCACCCCATATTGTACTGAATGTATATTTTTTTGCACTTCACAAGTGCATAGTCTGTAACATCATTAAAATGTACTTGCAATAATTTTTCCCCATTCCCCGTAATGTAACGGAACACTTTCAACTGTCCCTGTAATTAAACTATGCATCCGATTTTCATAAAATTTGAAATGGCTCGACAAAATTTTGCAACAATTATATATTTAAAATTTCAGACCATTCGGAAGGCTAAAACATCATTAAAATGCACTTGCAATATTTTTTTTTTTTTCATATTGGCCGTAATGTAACGGAAAACTTTTGACTGTCCCTGTAATTAAACTATGCATCCGATTTTCATAAAATTTGAAATGGCTCGACAAAATTGTGCAACAATTATATATTTAAAATTTCAGACCATTCGGAGGGCTGTAATATCATTAAAATGCACTTGCAATAATTTTCCCCATTGACCGTAATGTAAAGAAAAACTTTTGACTGTCCCTGTAATTAAACTATACATCCGATTTTCATAAAATTTGAAATGGCTCGACAAAATTTTGCAACAATCATATATTTAAAATTTCAGACCATTCGGTTGGGTAGTTTTTTCTCTGTTATATGCGGACAGACGGACAGACGGACGGACAGACAGACGACTATAGGTGCTACGTATTTATATAATTACGAACGCACCTAAAAAGAAACATCTTTTAGGAAGAGTACACAAAAAATAGAAGTTGAAAATATTAATTTCCCGAGGAGATATTTTAAATATACGAATGCATCAAAAGGCCATAGGCTTTACATTAGTCAGGGGAAATCAGAAGCTGAGTGAGCAACCCCCTTAAGCTAATAAAAAAATATAATTTCAAGGCAGAAAAAATATCCAATATACAACGTTGAAAAATTTGGTAACTCTAATAAAGTGAAGTGTCTTTAAACTGTTTTTTTTTTTTTTTTTTTTTTTTTTTTTTTTTTTTTTTTTAAGAAACATTTATAGAATTAAAAATTGTTACAGTCCAGTTTTGTCATCTAGAAAAATTTTAGTTGTTGTTGTTCCCAGGAAAATGTCTTGGAATTTTCCTTGGAACAGCGTTAATAAATCATTGAGAAAGGCCGATTTTTTTAACCCTTTATCTACTGACCCTTTATCTACCATCAAAATAATTTGTTATGAAATTCATTTAATACATCGATTAGCTGTAATACAGATTAAAATGAGTTATAGATACACTACTTTATCTTGTTCCAAAAGTATTATTGGTTACACACACACAAAAAAAAAAAAAAAATAAATAAAAGGATGATTTCTTTTGAATTTGCATCTTTTAAATTTACTTGGGTTTGGGGGGGGGGGGATTTTTCAATTCGGAAATATTTCTATATTTCTATTGTAAGAATATTATATTTGTACATTTCCTAATTCAACAAAATGCTAAGAAAAATATTTAAAATAAAAGATTTGAATGGGGTTGTAAATATTGCGCAAAATTCCTTAAAATTAAAATTTAATTAATCCTTCTATGTCCTTCAATCCTTCTAAAATTTATTAAGTGATTATGTAAATCGTCTAATGTAGTTAAAAAAAATTCACGAAAAATGCTTTAGAAATAAAATTTTCATGATTTCTTAATTTAGTACATAAAGGGTTAAGCGGTTACTTTACTTAGATCTCAGACCAGATGACGTACGGCTTGAGTACCCTGGAACAGACGATTGCCCCGAGAAAATTGCACAGAATGTGCCATTAACATACATAGTAATTTGTGTCAGTCGTTGACTCTCGAGCCCCAAACCTCTCTCCCGTGGCCGGCGTTCTACCATCCGGAATTTCACGACCCGCACACATTTATAGCAAATGGTTATAAAACCTGGATGAAAAAAATACTGTTTCATTTCAATTTTACTGGTGTATAAAGAAAATGGTTGTTGTGAAGAAAATTTCTTTAAAAGCCTGTGTTTTTAATCATTCAAATAAAGAGAAAACGTAAAAAGAAGTAAAACTAGAAAAATATTCATACAATTGTAGTAATGAGGAATTCTGTGTACTGTTTATGGACGTTAAAGTTTTCTCAATATTATTCATGAGTAGACCGTCATATTATTGTTCATTATTTTTTCTACAGGGTGTCCATAATTAAACGAACATATTTCAAAGTTGTCTACAAACGAATCTATTGTTCAGAAAGTTGTGAAGTTTTGTGAAATAAATAATAAAGGAATGAGAATTTGTTTGAGCAAAAAAAAAAAAAAAAAAAAAAAAAAAAAAAAAATCTCGCCACCAGAGGGCGATATTAAATGAATTACAAATTTAGCATACATTTACGATAAGTTAAAAATTTTTTATTAACTTTACCTGATCATACAGACAGAATTTCATGACATGCTCTTAGTATTTTCTGGAACGCACTGCGTTCAACAGTGGAAAACACTATCTTACGATGCCGAAAAGGATGACAGTCATGTGGAACATGTTTGGTTGTAGTAAAATTTGTAAACTATCGTAGATGTATGCTAAATGCGTAATTCGTTAAAAACATCCTATGACGGTGAAATTTTGAACTGTTTTCTTTCGCTCAAACAAATTCCATACCTTCATGATGTCCTCCACAAAATTTCACAACTTTCTGAACGATGGTTTCGTCTGTAGACAACTTTTAAATAGGATCGTTTAATTGTGGATACACTGTATATATATATATATATATATGTTATCGGAAAAACCCGATTTTAGGCCAATCTAGATTAGCCTAGGTCAAACTAGTCTATCCTAACGCGCATAGATAAACTATTTTATCCTAACGCCCATAGGATAAACTAGTTTATCCTAGGCCAAACTAGTTTATCCTGATGCTCATAGGATAAACTAGTTTTTCCAGGCCAAACTAGTTTGGCCTAACACTTATAGGATAAACTAGTTTAGCCTGCTATTCATTGGTATGAACTAGTTAATCCTAGGCCGATCTAGTTTATCCTAGATCAATTCAATTTGGCGCGCTTTTATTGATCCCAAAGACCGCTTCAGTGCCAACCTTCTAGTTTATCCGAGGCCAAATGAATTTGACGTGCTTTAATTGATTCCAACCAGTGCTGAGCATGCTCACAAAAAAACAACAACAACAAAAAAAGTACTAATTCAAACTCAAATTTAATTTCTCAAAAATGAGTCAAGTTCAAGCTCAAATTCAAAAATTTTCAAACGAATTCGCTCAACTCAAACACATCTATGGAAGTGAGAGAAGTTCACTAAAAACTCGTTTTTTTATTTTTATTTTTTTGAATATATTAGAAGTTTATCATCCAAATTTACAAAAATTTTGTGATCTAGTCTTTTGGTTATTCGATGTATGTAAGGGTCTTTACGGGCCCGACCAATTTTCCTTCCCGGCACTCGGTCCGGGCTTGGTTTGAGTATTTCTTTTTTCGAAAGGATCGGACGGAGATGGACCGGGACTCAATTTTTTTTCGGCTCAAGTCGGGACTGGAATGCATTCTCCTTGAGGTCTGCAGAGGCAGAAATTTTCAGTCCAATTTCTAACCCAGCTCATATGAAAATCATTTGGATCGGCAGGATCTCTGGTCTGTTCAGTAAAAATATCAGTAACATTTAGTCAGCAACATTATTCCACAATTAATATTTGTATATTTATTATTTTTTAAAATTTTTACTTTCTTCAATCTTTACAAGAAGAAAGTATTGGATTCGTGAAAACTTTTGACTTCCGGTTTTCGACGGATTTACACGTTTTAGGGGTCTAAAAACATGTTTTTACAAAATGTCTGTCTGTCTGTATGTATGTGACACAATTATTGTGGGCGCTCTATCTCAAGAGCTAATGCAAGGAATTTAATAAAAATTTATAATCCGGTAGACCCTGATATAAATTGGTGCTGATTACTTTTCGGTTTAAATCACCCGAAATGCGGCGCTGCTATGCTGCATTTTCACGATTTCCGCTATAGCTCAAATCTCAAGAACTAATGCATTGATTTTCATGAAACTTCAGATTCAGTTAGTCCCTGATATGAATTGATGCTGTGTACGTTTTGGTGTAAATCGCTCGAAATGCGGCGCTGCTATGCTGCATTTTCACGATTTCCGCTATAGCTCAAATCTCAAGAACTAATGCATTGATTTTCATGAAACTTCAGATTCAGTTAGTCCCTGATATGAATTGATGCTGTGTACGTTTTGGTGTAAATCGCTCAACAAGTGGCACTGCTATGCTGCGTTTAGCAGGATTTACGCGATTTCCGCAATAGTTCTATCGCAAGAACTAATGCACAGATTTTCAACAAACTTCAGATTCAGATAGTCCTTGATATGAATTGATGCTGATTAGGTGCTGCTGTAAATAGCCTAATAGGTGCTGTGCTGCATTTTTCATGATTTCCTCAATAGCTCTATCTTAAGAACTAATGCAGGAATTTTCATAAAACTTCAGATTCAAGTATACCTTGATTGATATTGCTACTCATTATATTTTGGTGTAAATATCTCAACAGATGACGCTTCTATGCTTTATTTTTCACGATTTTCGCAGTAGCTGTTTCTCAAAAACTAATGCACGGATTTTCACCAAACTTCAGATTTAATTATACGTTCACATAAGTTGTTTCTGGTTACATTTTGGTTTAAATTACTCAACAAACAGCGCTGCTATGCTACATTTTGCTAGATTTACACGATTTGAGCGATAGTCATATCCCAAGAACTAATGCACGAAATTTCATATCTTTAGAATCCTCATGATGAACATAGATTGCCAATTAATTTTTCACTATAATAGCGAATTTTGAAGTATTAACATGTTCGAGATAAAAGAAAGTTTTGGGATTGGTACATCCGACTAATTTTAAGATGAGTAGATGCATTTTTAGGTAATAAAATTAAAGTACGGTAAAACGTGAGAAAAACAATCTGCCTATAACGGAATCTCGTGTTTAACAGAAAAATATATATATATGTTGATCTATGTAAAATGAGGATATTAGTACTTTAAAAAAGAATATAATGCATTTACAACAGACGATGAACCTTCTAATAAAGGAAACTGCCTATAACGGATTTTTTTTCTTTCCTATGCAATTCCATTTTAGAAGATTTTGTTGTATAGAATTTTTAAAATTTTTAAATCTCCAAGCCATGCAATGTGGTTTAACCATATTAGTGATTCTAGTGTAAAGTACATTGATTTCTTAATCAATCTCTATTTGTATATGAATATCTGAATAATTACTAATTCCAATAATTTTTTAACACGGCTTGGAGACTTGAAAATCTGAAAAAATTTATTAAAAAAACCCGTCTGAGACGGAATCACATAGGAGAGAAAAATGCTTCGTTATAGTTAAGTTCCTTTTTTAGCAGGTCCGTCGTCTCTAGCAAATGTATTATGTGTTTTTGAAACGGATTATTATATCCAATTTGCACCGATTTAAAATATATACATATATGTATAAACAGGATTTCGTCATACACAGATTCTTCAAATATTATCGTATCGTCTGTTTTATATTATCGTATCCCCATCCGTATAAATGTATATGTAGTATTTTTTAAAGAGAATTTTAATTGTGGAATAATGGTAGCTTAAAAATATATGCATTTTAGGCCAAACTGGGATCGGGACTTCGCCGGATTTTCGAAAGTTCCAGATTTCTGAAGTAATGTCAAATGTACTTCTGATATTCTTAATTGTGCATTTATTCATAAATAGTTCAAAGCCAAGTGATATTGATGTGAAAAAAAAAAATAAATGTCTCTAAATTCTTCCTCTCCTAAATTTTATGATAACCTCTCATCCCATTCTTTGGTCTTCCAGCACACAATTTGTCATATGGAACCGGCCGGCGGTGAAATGGCGAAGATAGTGGGACAGTATCCCACTCCCCATTGAATAAAATATATTATACAGGGGTGACGGCAATACTACTTTCACAAGTTGGCACCGGAACGGTAGTTGAGATCAATAAAAGCCCGTCAAATTACATTGGCCTAGGATAAACTAGATCGCCCTAGGATAAACTAGCAGGTTGGCGCCTGACCGTTCTTTTGGGATCAATAAAATCACGCCAAATTGAATAGGCCTAAGATAAACTAGATCTGCCTAGGATGAACTAGTTCGGGCCAATGAATAATAGGCTAAATTAGTTTATCCCATGAGCGTTAGGCCAAACTAGGTTGGCCTAGGGAAAAATAGTTTATCCTATGGGCGTTAGGATAAACTTGTTTGGCCAAGGAAAAACTAGTTTATCCTATGACCGTTAGGATAAACTAGTTTGGCCTAGGAAAAATTAGTTTATCCTATGCGCGTTAGGATAAACTAGTTTGGCCTAGGCCAATCTAGTTTGGCCTAAAATCGGGTTTGGCCGGTAACATATATATTTTAGTTATAAAGTTTTTATTGACTGTTACGATATTATGTAGAATTAAAAAAATAACTTAATCAGAACTTAAATAATTACCATCAGAGTTGAATTAGTGGTAGGCTGTATCGACACATACACATGCGTATTTTAACCATCTGCATTCATTTAGAATGCCTGAATGCGCCGTAGGAAATAACCTTTCCGAGATTTTGGAACGATCATCTTCTAAGAACACTGCGCTACCTTAGTCGCCATGTGGATAAGATAACTGCGCATAAAAACGTGGTTTTGAGGTTCTGTAGCTGTGACGTTGGTAGATGTACAGATGTACTGTGCTAAAAGATTATCATTCTTCAGTTAAAGAAAAAAATATGTGGATAACTCTAATGTCTAAAATCAATCTCCTGTAATTCTTATTAAATAGAATTAAATTTAAGGGGGTTCGGAACACGAAAGTCTTCAAATTTTGAAAAAATATTTTATTTCGTTAAATTTTTTTCTGTTTTTTTTTTTCCTTTTTAAAATGACATTTAAATCATGTTTCTATTTGAATAAGAACAAAACATATTATTTTTTAAGTTTTGGTTTGTTTTCAAAATTTAGCTTTCAAGCAATGGCTGTCATGGAAACGACTTCTTGTAAAAATGGGTTTTTCTTCATGATAGGTTTTTTCACGATTTCTCGTATTTAAATTCTTATAACTCGAGAACCGTTAAAGATAAACGGTTAAAATTTAGAACATATATTTTTGAATTATATTACTTTAATTTCGAATCAGCATATTTGAAAAAAAATATTTAATTTTGAAAATATGATTTTTTAAATAAAAGTTGCACCACTTTTTTATAAATTTTTTCGTTAAATATTTTTAATTTTTTTTTTATAAATTAATATTTTTAAAAATGCTGAATCAAAATTAAAAATTATATATTTCTGTTTATTTAAATGAAAAAAATTGAAATTCTATAAATAATATTCCGAGTTATAACGATTTTAATTTACGCCACTTTTTCAATAAATTTTAAATTAAAAATTTTTTTCTAAAAAATTATGAGAAGTTTTGTTATGTGATTTTGTTTACAAATGATAAGGTTAACCATCACAAAAAAATTCAGAATTTTAACTCAATAAATAAAAATTATTTAAAAATGTGTCCCGGACCCCTTAAATTAATACGGAGCTCACTTTTCTAGCATTTTTGAGAAAGGCGATTTAACGTTTAGATCGGCCAGGGGGGCATAAATCATCATCATCAACAACAAAAATAAATACTAAAAAAAATTGTCACAGTATCAGGACGCTTATTCAACTTAAATGTGCTAAAGTATCCCGCATACAATGTTCTATGTGCAAAATTATAATTGAAACATTTTTTAATTCTTTTCCTTTTTTAAGGGAATCGATAACTATATAAATATATTTTGTGTAAAAACCAGCAGGCTTCCTCAAACGAATCTCCAATGAAACGATATACATCGATGAATTTTACCTCGTGTTTTAAAACAATATTTGACTATAAAGAACCAACTATTGTAGGCGGTTATTTACAATATATTTCGGTAAAAAACTATGGAATGCTATGCAATATACTAAAACCATCCCTAAAAAATATATAACTATGCAAGTCTCATCAAAATACGTCCAGTAGAGCTTTTTTAAGAGTCTAAAGTTTCATAACCTTTCATCTTTAATTTAGCAACGTAAAGCAATATGTTATATACTAAAATATTCCCTGGTAAGTTATCTAATTGTGCAAGTTTTATTAAAATCAATTCAGCAGAGATATTATTTTAAAAGGCTAATCTTTCATAATCGGTTTCATCTAATTACAGTTTTTTTTCACCATAATTCTATACATACACCGATAACATACACCGATATGTTAACACTAAAATCTTGCCTGAAATATTATCTAAGTAACACTGCAAGTCCCATCAAAATCCATTTTGCAAAACGCAAGTTATAAGCAACCGGAACGAAATTCCTATTTGTATTTTACTTACTTATTACATTCATCTTTACAAAGATCGTTAAACCGTATAGTTTTAACCAAATACTGAGAATACGTGCATAACATACTGAAGATTACATATTTGATCATAAAGTTCTATGTTACTTAAAGAAAAACATAAAAGTGCTTGATTTACCTAAGCGCCGTGTATATATAATCAAGCTCTTATTTTCCAAGAAAATGAGAAAAAGTCATAAATGTTTTTGAAGCTACTGTCAATTTATTTTACACAACGAAACTGAAAGTAGCACGTAATTATGTTTAGTCACATGGCTATCGAATGAAAAAATAAATTTGTGAATTCAGTTTATTTTTGGATTGATTTTTAACAGAGGGATTCATTCTGTTTAAATGTTTAAATAAAATCCGTTCGTGTTACCAAAATCATATAAAATATCATTTAAAAGTACTTTTTATGCTATGTAAGAAAATGCCTCGATCGTTATATTCACATAAAGTTACATTTTTATTGGCCACTTAATCCACTCAACCGAGTTAATTCTAGTGGAGAAATTTAATATTAAGTAAAAGCATTCAATCTTTAATTTGGTTTGACTATAAAATGTAACAAAATAGATACACCAGACAGTTTTGAAACTACATTCTTTCATCAGAGAAAATTTGTTATTGACATATAACTTTTCTTTTTTTTTACTTTTCTCATTTTCTTTTCTGTTTTTCTATAAAATTTCTTAATGCTCATGTTATAAATACAAAGTAAAGAACAATAAAAATACAAGAATAAACTAGTCTGATGGGCCAATACTAAACTTTCTTCTATTATGCATGTTAATATTTCAAAATTCGTCATCACAGTGCCAAAATAAAATGACAATCTATGTCCATCATGAGGATTCTAAAGCATCTATTTATGTGAAAATGCAACATAATCTGAAGATTGATTATAGCCCGTAGATTAGTTAATGAGATTGCACTATCGCGAAAAATACAGTCTAGCAGCGCCACCTGTTAGGCGGTTTACACCAAAACCTAATTAGATCCAAATTATATCAAGAATATCCGAATCTGAATTTTGAGGAAAATCTGTGCATTAGTTTAGCAACGTCACCTGTTGGGAGATTAACACCAAAAACGAATCAGCACCAAATTATTGCAAGAACTAACTCAATCTGAAGTTTCATGAAAATCCGTTGAATAGTTCTTGCGATATTGCAGAAATTATGCAAATACAGCATAACAGCGCCACCTGTTGGACGATTTACACCCAAAACTAATCAGCACTAATTTATATCAGCGACTTACTGAATCTAAAATTTTATTAAATTCCATGCATTAGTTCTCGAGATATAACTCCCACAAACTTTGTGACAGACATTTTGTAAAAACATTCTTTTCGAAATTTCTGGCACCTAAAAGTGTAAATACGCCGAAAACCAGAATTTGAAAATTTTCACGAATCCGATAATACTTTCCTTGTAAAGATAGAAGAAGGTAGAAATATACCATACTAGCTGTTACCCGTGACGTCGTTCACATAACATAAAAAGAAGAAGAAATGAATTAATTAAGCAAAGCATTCCCTTTCCGATAATTAAAAACATATATAATAAACCAATTCTTTATCACATTTTAAAGTAGACAATCTATTTATATATTACGCTATCGTACGTGGCACAGAAATCGCAATTATTTGTTAATTGTAAAATGGCAAATCCCAAACGAAATGCATCTCATTGGTTATTGATTGATTACACAAACCTGCGATGGTTGTGTTGTTTAACTTTTGATAATTGATTTTTATCTGGGAGCACGGCAGTGCGTCCGCCAAGTTCGCACAAGCCGCAAGCTACCTTTTCCTGAACCATTTCAGCATACTTTTCACCCCCTCATAACGTCGTTTTAGGGAGAGATATAGAATTTTTTCTTTTATACACATGTTCGCATGATCAAACTGAACTAAGGTTCCACGATTTCATGTTTCTGTATTAAGTAGTTTTCGAAATATTAAATTCCGAAAAAGCGCTTTTTTGTCACTGACTCACTTCGCATCATCAAATAACTAAGGTACTTCTAGAAGTCGTAGAATAATGAAATCTCACAAGTAAGTCGGTTTTGCAGCACAATTAACCAGAAAAATCTGTAAACACAGAATTTCCGCCTCTAAACCCTTGAAACAGGGGGTGTTGATTTGGCCGTAAACAGGTCCTAACACATTCATTTGTGCCAATGTTGGTCGCCAAAAATCGATTACAGAGTTTTGAAGGGGTCACGTAATTTCAAGCAGAATAAAATTTTATATATATGCTTTTCCAAAGATGTTTGTTAAATAGAAAAAATGAATATAACCTAAAAATTTTAATCAGTATACGTTATGATATATTTACGATATTAAAACATTTAACAAATATAATCGCAATTCGGTACGTTTCCGATATATTAGCCTTGGCGAAATAGAAAAAATAGCCTTGACGAGAAAAGAAATTTGGGTACAGATGTCATATACGGCATCTTATATGATATCAATATTGGCGCGATTTTTTTCTGACGCCAATGTCATATACGCAGCGGGTATTTAACTGGCGCCAAAGTGTCGTTATTTTGCTTGATATGGTAACCCGGATGTTGCTGTTTATGCTGTTGATATTTTCGCCAAATTGGCATCGGAAAAAAATCGCGCCAATATGGGGCGTATATGACATCTGTGCCGAAATTTGATAAATAACGTATTTTCTGGCAACCTATTTACTGTGTCATATACACAAGCAATTTTTTCCATATGTATACAATTTATTTAATGTAAGGAACCCGTTTATTTATATTTATATACCAACATAAATAATTTGGGCACAGATGTCATATTTGCCCCATATTGGCACGATTTTTTTCTGACGCCAATGTCATATACTCAATGTATACTTAAGCGGCGCCAAAGTGTCGTTATTTTGCTTGATATGGTAACCCGGATGTTGTTGTTTATGCTGTTGATGTTTTCGCCAAATCGGCGTCGGAAAAAATCGCACCAATATGGGGCGAATATGACATCTGTGCCATAATTTGTATATAAAAAACAATATTCTATACATGTATAAATAAAATGTTTATATGTATATAAAAACATAAAAGTTCATCAGGTTCGTTTTAATAGTTGTTTATATCATTTGGCATCATTTCTCAGTTTCTGAAGTCCGAATTGCGCCAAGATTTAAAAAAAAAGCCAAGGTCCCTATAGTGGAAAAATATCCTAATTCTCCCATGAAAATTTAAAAACCTCCTTTTAATTAAATGTAATGTGTAACTAATAAAGCTGTCTTTAACGATGCGCGACAGCGTCCGAAGACCGCTGCTAATGTTATTATATTGCATTATTAGCCAACTTACTGTTAATTTTAAATCTGTAAAAGAAAGATTATAGTTATAGATAATATATGTTGGTCGTCAAAACCCGATTACAGAAAATTAGCCTGAGTTATAAAGGTGTTACATGATTTGAAGCTGAATGAATTTTTATATGCTTTTATAAAAATCTTAATAAGGCAAATCTTTCAGTTTATCTGTCCATCTTTCTATCTTTTACTTCCTTAAAACAAATTTTATTAAAGACCGGGAGGCGTCTGCACAGATCATCACCTCATTGAGTTGACGGCTGAAATTTTAGGCTTAGTTAAAAATCGATTAGCGTATTAAAATGTAACTGGTCTCCCGAGTCATATCTTTGTGGAAATCACCTACAGACCCGATTTTACCGGTTAATTGGTGGATTTTCCATTGTGTTTTCCTGCACCTACTCCTCTATGTTACCATACTTTTGGATGCAGGAAAATACAATAGTAAACCTATCAGACAACCACTAGGTCTTCAGGTGGTTTCTACCAAGATATGACTTAACAGACCAGTTGCACTTTAATATGCAAATCTAGTTTTAACTAATCCTAAAATTTCAGCTGTAAACTCGATGAGGCGATGTGCAGACGTCTCCCGGTCTATTATAAATGTCGAAATTCTAATCTAAATAGCACTCTGTTCAATCTGGCAAATATCCTTACTATTTATGGAACACTATTCCTTTAAGTGCGGTTTAGTGATGTTAATGAACTTTATGCATATGCAGGGATCGCAGCATATAGGACACATTTTATTGTTCTTACCAGTAACTTTTATCAATAATCTTCATGGTATAGTCCTATTGCATATCTTATAAAAATGTCTCTTGACGATTATTGATAAAATATACTGATAGGAACAGTACAATTTGTCCTATATGCTGCGACCCCTGCATATGTATCATACATATTATACATATGCATATAATACGTAATACATTTGCATCATACGTATTATAGGTATGTGCATAATACATAATACATATGCATCATTATGACGTCAGAATAAACAAAACATTTTTTGTCGCTAAATTTGAGAATTGACATGATATATTACCAAATTTGGCGACACTTCTCTAAATGTCGACAAGCTTGGCGAGTATTTGACGCTAGTGGCTATTTTGCAATGAGTTAATTATTAATGCGAGTCATCTACTTATATTTTTCCGCATATCATCTGAATAGTTAAATGGTGTAACGTACAAATATTTCCAAAGTGCCAATAGTTTTGTCACTGCACAAACCTCTGCTATTGTTATTATATTGTACTCTTATTATACTTACTGTGATTATGTTGTTAATTTTTACTCTGCTAAAACTTCTGTATTATATAAATAGAATTTACGGAAACTACGAGTATTAAAGCACCGAAGCTGCCAGTACTCCTTATTATTATTATAATTCTATAATAAGTAACCTGTTAATCGATGTGTACGTTAGAATGAATCTTCTATAATCCGGTTCCTCGTATGTTAGTTTTCAGGTTTCAATAAAATTAGCTTAAATCTTAAAACCATGGCACATTAGCTAACTCTTCAACACGATCAGATGAGAAGAATGGTAGATTTTCAAATGGATCATGGCAGTGAGCCCGTAGACCTTCTATTCTTCCGTAATCGAGTCTATTGAAAAAGGTTAACATGAAACAAAAAGATATTAGCATCAATATGGTTTAATGCAAATGCAAATATTTTTCAAAGGATTTCATAACAACCATTTCACTTGTACCCAATCGTATCAGTTAAAATACAACAATTGGCAGTGAGTCCAATTAGAAAAGATTACTTAATAGGATTAAAACTTTTCGCATTAGAGAACGAATCATAACTGATAAGGAAACATGCATAAGTGAGTTAAGAGATATTTGTCGCGAAAGATGAAATACATAACAACACAAAATATATGATGTGCTTCCCTGATCGTAAAGAGTTCTAGATTTCTTTATCAAAAGCTTCCGACTTGGCGAAAGAATGGGCAAGTAAATTAAATTATGAATAACAGTAACATGATGCAACGTTTAACATGCAATTAATAGAGTAAATACTGCTTGCTAGAGGCGGCTAGTATTTTAATATAAAAAGAAATAATGTATAAATTTGTAAAGCTCAATGAAATAAATTTAGGTATTTTCATGTTAGCTGGGTGCAAGTGGCACATCGCCAAATACTGTTCCCAACTCCATTGTTTATACTGCATTCATTTTATTTAAAAATATAAACTTTTCAGTCATCTCATTTAAAATAGATGCATTTCTCTCATTTTATTTAAAAGAATATTTAACACAGAAATAAATAAATAAATAAATAAGAAATAATAACATAATATTATGTTATTATTTCTTATTGTTCTTAAATTATTCATGTATAATTTCTAATTTACACATGTTAAAAATGAAAACTGCTATTGGCGAAAAAACAAAATGCTAATGAGGAGATTTGCTCCCTGCTAACATAAAAGTACCGAAATTTAATTTTTTTTAAATATTAATATAGTTTAGACAAACAAACTTGAAAAAACATGCAAAAAGTACTGATATCCCAACAAAAAGTTTTCGGTAAAAAAAAAAAAAAAAAGCGCCAAGTTCTCCTTAATGTTTCGGCCAGAAAAAGTAGTGATATCTGTCTGAAGTTCGCAAAAGTTAAAAGTCAAACAGAATTCTGTCGCCAAGTTTGTCACCAAAAGTGATGTCAACTTGGCGATATCTCTAATATTTCGCCAAATGCCATAGTATTGACCATTTAGTATTAGTCAAATATTTAGTTTTACTAAAGAAAATGATTGTTTTGTTTTAAATATGGCATTATTTTTACTCACTGAATCATATTGCCTAGCGCCTGAAACTCAGTATCAGCATAATGTAAAAATATTGAAATATTTTCTTCAATCTTTTGATTTATGAAGAAGAATGCGTATTTTTATTAATGGCTGGCGTCATTTTCTGTGCAAAAATTACAAAAAAGCTACTTTTATTTGTAATGTGAAAATGGCATCAATAAAGATATAATCAATAAAAATAAATAAACCGTAACTATTTTCCCTTTACTTTTAATAGAAATGGAGTACTTCAGTTGACACAATTACAAAATTGGTACTAAAAACTACAAAAAAATTAATATCTCAAAAATAAATTGTGATAGAGCTTCCATGCGAATTGCATTTAAAAGTACATCCCCCCCCCCCCCTCATACGACGGTGTAAAAACTGAAACTGTGCGATGTTTAGAAGTTTAAAAATTTGCAGTAGCGAAAATTGCAAAATCGAAATTTCATTTCAAATTTCAAGTTGTTGCCATTCGCAGAATGACGTATGCGTTACGCACAGATATGTTTGTCCTTTATAATATAGAAAGTAATTTTTATTTAAATTTCCTGAAATGAACGGCTTTAAGAATTAACTCTAGCAAAAAATCGTTTTATTCAGGTAACCTAGCTCATTTTTTACTTTTTAAGAAAGAAAATACATATTTCCTGCTAATCGATACGTCATTTTCGACAATGGTAATTTTACTGTGCATTTTATTGGCATTTGCTATCCATTTACTCTTCAAAAGTTTTTTTTTTAAATTTTAAATTAAAATTTAAATCTTTATGTTAACCGTGCGCAGTCGATAAACCGTAAGCATTGATAACAATTTTCTTTAAATAATAAGAATTAATACCATAACACAATCTCATTTTATTTCAACATCAAAGCATATCCGTTTTACTTTCCATATATTACGTCACATTTGCCTTCATTCCGCACTTACTCAAAATTCATGCACCTTGTATTATTAAAAATACTTGAAAATTTCAGTTTTTAATCTTTCAATTGGAAATTAAATTATTATTCTGGGTTTTTATTTTTTGGCAACAAAAAAAGAAATATGGTTAAATTTTATCGGAAAAAAGTCAATTCATTGTGTATGAAAAATAATGAAATTTTGGATTATTAAGCAAAACATTTGAATAAAATAAATTAAATATAGCCTATGTTCATTTCCGGGTTGTAATCCATCTATATCCAAATATACAAAAGCATTAATTCATCCGTTTAGACGCTGAATTCATTCAAACTTTCGGACACACATTGACATTTATAATATTATAAGGATAAGGATTAGTTGATTTTGTGCAGTGCTAATACTTATTCGTAATAGTAACAAATAACAGTCCGGGAGCTATCGAAATTATTTATTTAAACATTTCATACAAGCTGCTGTTAAAAAAATATGTAATTCATCTTACTTAATATCTTCCGGACAGATGTCACGTACACGTTCCACATAGAGTGCGTATGTGGGCATTCTCACAATCTTTTGACTTTTGATTTCCGTGAATAATAATTTTTATTTTAGTGCATGTTCTTGTGTTTTTTTTAATGTCATATACTGGGGAACTTCCCATTGTATAGTTGCATAACAATATTAACGAAAGTAATAAGTTTTGGACGATGTTGGGGGGGGGGGGGATCCAAATACCAGGAAAATCCTATACCGTCCCGTGTCCCTGATGCTGATTTTCAAGTTTGGAGCTGTTTGTATAAAATTGTTTCAATAAAAATAATTCGATGTAATTTTTTTCCGAAACTGGAGCTATTGTTTTATATAAATAAGCATAAAATTAACCTGCACATATTTTTAGGGTTGTTATTATTTTTAAAACTCTGTACCTTTGTTTTAGATTCTTTACCGTCCCTCTTTTAAAATTATACAGAAAATCACTTCAGATGCAGCCACAGAATTTTTTTTCAAGTTTTTTCTCATGCAGAAGTATGCTAGAGAAAGAATGGCTAAAAGTCTTTGGCATCAAGCGTCGTGGCTTTATTGGTAGTCTTACCGTCCCCAAGGTTTATTCCTGAACTTTTCGAGGTAAATTAATTTTTTTAATTAAATCCATTGTAAATAATTGTTTTTAAAAATAAATGAACATTTTGGCTACCACTTAGTCTTTACATTATTTGCCTAAAATAGGTGGTAATTTTCCTTACCGCGCCATCCTGTGGCCGTCCCTCCGGATGGTCCGAAACCGACCCCTTGAGTGGGGGCGGAGACTTGGAGCCCAGCAGAGTTTGTTGGGTACGAATGTGAGGGGGCCAGATGGGGATGATCCGTAGTCTCCACGAGAGACTCGAAGCCGAGAGATAGTGAGTCCGACCGCTACGGGTAATGAGCGTCGTGCATGGGGTTGGAGATTCGCTTTGGCGTTTCGTATTGAGGTCCACCCCCACGGGGCCTCTATTTTTGAGGTAAGCCGAATAGCGACGGCCCGAGGTCGATCCCAGTGCCGGTTTACGGGCCAGACGGTGTCGCTGGGCAATGATTAGTTAATGTGGTAGGACCCCATCCACCAATTGACTAAGAGGGAGCCTAAGGAGAGAGAGCGGGTTTTGTAGAGCAGGGTCTCGGTGACGATGGGGCTCGCGGGATCGCCATGCAGGGTCCCCCGGAGCAACCGAAGGGTTTCAGACAGCACCTGATGTGCTATTTGCGTCAGGAGGCTCATGCCGTCGAGATATCTGCAGCTGGAGCAGTTGTGAGCCGACCCTAAGGTGTGTAGGGTTTGATAGTGCCCTCGTCGACCAGGCAGCGGTCGCAGAGAAAGGCCAGTATGGCTATCATTGCCCTATGTCGTGACGTATACCCTGGGAGAGGGTTGGCCAGCAGGTCCGCCATTGAACACTATCCACGCAGGGAACCATGCCGGAGGCTCGGCGAATAACGCAGCGGCGCTTCTATCCTTGGGCGAACTCTTTGTCTGACCCAGATCCTGCGTTTCTGTGCGCTACTGGAGTTTGTCGCGCCCAGTGGTGAGGAACTAGTGGTGTCTCAAACTAATTTTTGAACGCAACTAACAGGTAGCGGTCGATCACTGCACGGGGTCAGGAGCATTCGAACTTGGATACCCTCGACGGCCGTGAGATAAGGTAGTGGGAGCCGGGCTTTTGCCGTTCTCCCGGGGCGTCTCCACCCTTGGGTGGAGTCGAGTTGTGGGGGACTGGCGGGACCCCGGATCCTCTGAACCCCTAAAGAGGCGGGACTATCCCGTCTAGGTGGAGCTTTCCGTTCCCGCCTGGGATGGCTAACGGCATTTATCTGGTCTCTCTGACTCCCAGCGTTGAGCCGCGAGGGGTTTCGCAGGTTGAGTATGGAGATTGGTCGAAATCCCCTAGTGAAGTGATGCCTTTGTTGTCAGAGGAGGAGTTACCTTGTCTCCTCGGGGTCCGCTAGAGGCACCTTTATGATCCACTCAGCGAGGTGTCGTCTTTGGCGTCAGGAGGGACTTTCCCCGACCCTCCGGGGCTTCATAGCAAGAGGTACCTCCCTCTCTTATCGGTTGGCTCGCATAAATGTCTTTGCCGGAAAATGGTATTTGACATTGTGAGCCCTCGTAAAGTAACTGCGGATCAGGAAACCTCGCCTAGGTTTGTGAGCCCGACTCCTTTGTAGGTGTTCGGTTCCTGCGGGCTGTCGGGACGGACCGGGTCGGGAACCAAGAGAAGGGACCATTTGGCTCTTCTTGCTGGGTGGTGAGGATTATCGTATTCGATCAATTCATCTTCTTTTGGTAATAGTCCGCGTGACGTGCGATGGGCAGAGCGCCCGCTTGATCGGAGTTTCTGTGAGGGGCAGCCTTGATGTGTCATTCCTTGTAGCGGCCTTCAGCACGTGCCGCGGAGTTTGTTCTCGGGTCACCCCGAGCAGGGAAAATGGGCCTGTACGGGCCAGGGGCTGGGAGATGGGACTCCGTCTTACCATTCCCTCCTTATCGTCCCTTTTTTCCCATTTCGTCCTTTTTTTCCTATACCGTCCCCTTTTTTTACCTTTCCGCCTCTTCTTTAACACTCCCTTAAGACAATGTTATACCAAAATTTTGTAATAAAACTACTACGTTGTTATTATTTCTTATTTGAATGTCCTGTGGGTACTATGCAAATTCATTATAAGTAAAAATTTAGAATCAAATCAAAAGTTACAGGGGTAAAATGGTAAGGAAAATTAAACTCGCAAGTTTAGCATAAAGCTCAGTTAAATAAAAAAATTTTCGCTTGTGACCATTTTTCTTTATTTTGATTCATTAAGGCATTCGTCTATCAGATTAAAATGTTATTTTAGGAAGTTTAATTTCACCAGATTTGTATACCCGAAAGTCAAAAGATTGTGAGAATGACCCATGTATTTTATTTTTTTGTACCAAAGTATTTAATTCTAATATAATTATAGAATTCTTAGATTAAATAAGACGGAAAATATTACACTGAATTACTGTCATTAAAAATTTAAATGTCGTTAAATGACGTCAGATTAGAAGGTCTTAATAATCACTAATAGCCATCAGTGGTTGTGATAGCTATAAATACGACTTTGGGAGCAGCTAGATCCCCAATCAAAAAGAAAATGTATGTCTATCTGAGAAGGGAAGGTTGAAGGCTATCACCGAGACTAGGGGCGAATTTCCGTGATAGGTTTAAAATTTATGTTTAAAGAAGTTCTATTTATAAAAGCATATTTGAAGGCGGATTTGTCCAAGAAAGCATACTTCGATAATAAATATATTAAATTTAAAAAATAAAAAAACCCGACTACGTAAAAAGCGAACTAATTAATTATTTCTCCTCAATATGAAACAATCTTTTATATCACTTACCTTTTCTTTTATTTACTTGTATTGATGACTTTTAAGTTGTGTTTAATTATTAGTTCCTATCTACAAACACTGTTTTAATGAAACCTATAGATGTCTATTATGAAGGTTATGAGTTACAGTAAAGGAAGAGATCCAAAGTACACAGCTTCCAGGTTGTGTAATATTTAAACGGAGCTTCTGACTGCAAAATGGTCAATGAAACATCGCCTTCATTTTGAAAGACCTATCCAATGATATCCAATGGAAAAAAAAATCGTCTCTACCGCTATTTTGTAGTTTACGGCCGCTATTTTAAATTTATAAAAACAAAACCTCTCCTATACCCATCGGACAATTAAGACGAATCGATGGAGACCTCATTCATTAAAATCCACCCAGCCGTTGGGATGTTTCGAGGGTATAAAGAAATCCACATACACAGATACGCGTGAAACACATAACCCTTCTTTTCAGTCGGGTAATTAAATTTCAAAATATTCTAATACATTGACAATTCAATTGCTTAAGTTAAAAAAAATTATGTATTAGTTGAAAAACATTGCGAAAATTTCAAATAGAAAAGGAAATGACACTCTTTGTATACATATAAAAATTTAAAATCCCTTTATTTTCTTCTGGCCTGATATATATCGGATGAGCCAAAAGTTCGTTAAATCTTTAAAAACTCATTAAAAAGGAAGAAATTATGATAAAGGAGTGCTGTTTGCAAGAAAGGTTTCACAAGGTAGTTGAAATTTTTTAGCAGCAAAAAAAGAAAAAAAAAAAGAAAAAAAAAGAAAGAAAAGAAAAAAAAGTAGTTAAAAAATCACATGTGGAGGTCGGCGACGACCCGAAACACAATGAAAAGGACGACAATAACGCTCCATTCATTTGTTCTTCCAATAACAAATGATCAATATGACCTCCAGAAAATTCTACGACACAACCAGGTTGTGTCGTAGTGCCTGTTCATTGTGTTTCGGGTCGTCAGAGCCCTCTGCACGTGATATTTTAACTAATTGTTTTTGTTGCTAAAACAAATCCTACTACCTTGTGAGCCCTTTTTTACAAACCGCACTCCTTTATCATAATTCCTTCCTGTTTTATAAGTTTTTAAAGTTGTAACGAACTTTTGGCTCACCCAGTATATACATAAAATGAGTTTAAATAGAGAATATTAGAATGAATTTTATAAACACATGAATTGTATTCAATTTACGCTGCACATTTATCTTTACGTATCTATCATGCTTAACGTTCATATTTGCACTGATAACTGAATTCCATACTAATGTATCCTTAAAAAGATATTAGCGCATAGAAAAAAATCGAAATTGCTGCTTGATACGTATTACAGTCAAATTTCGAAGAGTTCAGCTAAAAGACGGATTTGTGTTGGAAAATACATGAAATTATTTTCTTTGTTAAAATCATATCTTTTATGCATATTTCATGAAATTCTATACATAAAATCATTTTTAAAAAGACAATTTGGAGAATGAAAGCATATTTCAATAAACACATTTCAAATATACAAATTTTTACACAAAATCGATAAGCATTTTTTTTATATGCATTCCTTTCATTTAATAGCGTCGATGGAAATGACGAATGACGGCTATGAGAATAATCTTCGGCGATTTATCACCTGCGCTCGGCAAACATAAAAGTATACATTTTCATTTGGAAAATAAAATAAAAATATTTGTTTAGATTCAAAATAAAAACATGCTTTAATCAAAATTGCTGCTTGATACGTATTACAGTTAAATTTCGAAGAGTTCAGCTAAAAGACGGATTTGTGTTGAAAATACATGAGAATTATTTTCGTTGTTAAAATCATATCTGTTATGCATATTTCATGAAATTCTATACATAAAATCATTTTTTAAAAAGACAATTTGGAGAATGAAAGCATATTTCGATAAGCAAATTTCAAATATACAAATTTTCACACAAAATCGATAAGCATTTTTTTTTATATATATTTTATATGCATTCATTTCATTTAATAGCGTCGATGGAAATGACGAATGACGGCTATGATAATAATCTTCGGCGATTTATCACCTGCGCTCGGCAAACATAAAGGAATACATTTTCATTTGGAAAATAAAATAAAAATATTTTTTTAGATTCAAAATAAAAACGTTTTATTTTTGGCTTGCATAAGTATATAAATAACGACTAACCCTACAATGCATGATTTTTTTTTTAGTTTGTGTGTGCAGTTAAAGTGCTTTTGTTTATGAGCTGCTAGACTATGTGAAAAACAATTAAAAAAATTCAAACTTAAGTATTTTTACAGGAAACATAATTTTTCATTACATTCCATATGTAGCTTACTGTGTATTATCACTCCAATTTATTATAGTGGTTATTGATCATATCAAGTATTTAATTTTTTTATTTCTAGAGATGCCTAATTATTTTAATATTGTTCGCCAATTGAGTTTGTAACTCATGTTTGCACTGCTGGCAATTTTTTTACTATCAATATTTTTTAATAATAATCTTCGACTTATTTCATCACAAAATCTTTGACAAATAAGATGGAGTCAAAAATGTAGTAATGTGAAAATGTAATAAAAACTGAATTTATATTAAATTGTCAACGAAAAAAGTGATGAAATAAAATTGCTACGAACAAATTAAGCAAAATTAGAATAAAGTGATGGTTATTTGTATAACAATTTTTTACACAAAAACTATAAGCACATTTTTATTTCATATGCATTCATTTCATTTAATAGCGTCGGTGGGAATGACGGCTATGAGAATGGTTACACTCCTCCGAGTGTAACCACTGGTAAATTCATGCGCGTTATTTTACATTGGGACGAAGGAGTTAGCATTCGTAACCATTGTTGAATTCAGGGGGTGGCCCGGGGGAGACATTCCCCCAGGAGCAATGAGATGTCCCCCCTTCCGGACGATTTGAGATTTTGTGTTTTCAATGGTCAAAAAGCCCCTCCCTCCAACCGAAACTCTGTAATGTCCCCCTTCAGTCACAGAAATCCCTCCCGGAAAAAAGAGTCTGAATTCAACACTGTTTGCAACATAATTTCATAATTTCCTTTACTCCCTTTACTCATCAAATTTTCGAAAGGAATTATTGTCTTTAGTCAGAGAAAATTCAACTTGTGCTTTTCACATGATATGTTAATGGTCTCACTTTGCATCCAGGAAATTTGAAACATTGTCATTTCAGATTCCACACATTGAAGCGGTCAAATCCATCACGTCTTACACCACGACGGGAAAAGATCGCTGCACTGATTTTTTTTCATTTAAATCTGGTTATCGAATGCAGAAAATAGCGGGCATCTTTTTTAACACTTCCAACAAAGTTGAAAAGTGTTTATGCATTCGGTTTGCCTGGCCGTCTGTCCATCAGTCCGCCTGTCCACGTTCTAACTCTCGTAAATATACTCGGATTTTCATGAAATTGATAAGGATTATTTAGGATGAACAAAGCATATTTGGTATTGTATATGAAGTATGTAGGATTAATCGTTCGTTTACAGGGGCACTAAAAAGTATTCCATTACATTATGGTATATGAGGAAAAATCGTTTGCAGAGTATTTTAATGACATTATTCTATTTCAAATGCATTGGAACTGATATAAATCACTGAATCTCACTACGATCACGTTAAAACAGGACATTCATAGCATTTTTTATTCATTTACAGGGACACACAAAAGAAATCGGTTACAGAACTGTACTGTTTTTGAGTAATAATTGCTGGAGTGCACGGTTTAAAATTCGGTATGCGCTTTTAAATTTAATTATTTTTTGCATCTTACTCGTTGTATATAAATTTCATACCTCAAATACAAGGCTGCACAAAAGTATTCACGTACCGTTCTCCTTAATAGAGGAAATTGCTGAAAGTAAATTTTCAACTGAAGTATATGTATCTCTTAAGTGAACAAAATTTTGGTTGCATATAGCTAATAGATTCATATCTATAAATCATATACAGGGCTGATGAAAACATTCGTATAATTTTCCGATTGTGGATGGGAACAGCTGAAATTGGTTTTGAAATGTATTATGGGTTTCCATATGGTTCAATTAGACGTAATATTTTAATTAAACAGTGCAGTTTTGTCACATTATTATCAATGTGTTGGAAAGTGTTTCATAATCTATGCTTGAGGCATGATTTTTTCTTACTTGTTTGTTTATTCATAGACCACACAGCATATGGAAAAATTTACCGTTGTTTGCAGTTTGAAGTCTTTCAACTTCAGCTGTGGTGTCATTTCTTTCTGAACATCAATCAACATAGTTTGGCAATAATTTCAAAGAGGAGGTAAAACATTTTAAATCGCCATTTTTTGTTATCTTTTTTACTTTATTCTTTCTAAAGAAGAAAGTATTGTGATCGAAATTTTTTTCGACTTCCGTTTTTTCGACTGATTTTCTCGTGTTAGGTGTCAGAGATCCCAAAAAATATGTTTATACAAAATGTCTGTTTACCCGTCTCTGTGTTAGTATGTGTGTATATCCTCTGTATCATCGAAAAATGTATGAACTTATCCCAAGAATTGATCCAAATTTCATATATGTTTTTTTAAGGCCAGCAGCTCTCACGTCAATTTGTAAAGAATCTACCGGAAGGGGAGCTATAATAGTAATTTTTCTGCCATTTTCAATATTGTATCACCAAAAAGTGTATGAAGTTATGCATAGAATTGAGCCAGATTTCATATATGTTTTTTATGGCCAGCGGACCCCACGTCAATTTGGAACGAACCCGCCGGAAGGGGAAGCTATAATAGCAATTTTTGTGCCATTTTCAATATGATGATGAGGATGGTGGTGATTTATGTATGCATTGCAACCAACTTGTGTATGATGCGCCAAGTAGAGATGAACAGTCAATTTGCACTATTTGCAAGACATTTGCCCAAGATGCCTGCAGAGGACTTACCATGATGGTGAAGGTGGTTTTGTTTGCAATTACTTCAACGATGTAAGCCCTAAAATCAAAACGAAATAACATGGCTTCAAAGTTTAAAACTTTACTTGGGCTGATTAAGTTTGAAAATTGGGCTGAATAATAAATATTTTTTCTATATATTTTGTGCTTTTTTTTTCAAGGTATCCAGTTTTACCTACCCCTAACTCAAAAGTGACACTCTTGATTGTTTACACTTACCTCAAGTTTGGGAATAAGGTACATTAAATTTTACCTAATATTCAAAATGTTTCAATAGCCTTGATATTTAAGATTACAGCGATGCCTTTATTTGCTGTATTTTGAGTAGTAGGTTGTAATTATTCATCAAAAAAGTTATAGTACCCGGTTTTCACTCACCTTCCTCTACTAGAATTCACCTAGAATTCTGGTTAAGTCTTTTATTTGGCAATTAACGGATCTTCAATTTTTCAATTGAGATAAAAACTATGGAATAGATCATTTCTCTTGCTTTCTTTTTCAAATTTTCCCTCGCAATTGAAAATCGCTCCATAATCATCCTGTGATTTCTCCACGCGACTCGTGTTATACTTTTTCTTTTCATGTGGTATTTATGTGGTTTCATATAGCACCTATTAAGGGTCCTGTCCCTGCCGGCGAAGACACACACGAGCTAATGCTAATCCTATGGTGAGGGATTTTTCTAATATCTCGTTTGCATTTCGACATTTTTAAATATTATTTTTTTGCATTGGATAGCCGAGGTCCTTCTCTACAGCGCACCTTGTTTACTTTTTCGATTTTGGTCGCAGATATTTTTAATAAAGTTACTTTCATTTTCAAAACCGGTTCTGAAAATGAAAATGTCATTCTAAAAAATATCTGCAACCAAAATCGAAAAATTAACCAAGGTACGCTGTAGAGACGGACCTCGGCTATCCATGCAAAAAAAAAAAATATTTAAAAATGTCCTAATGCAAACGAGATATTAGAAAAATCCCTCCCCATAGGATTAGCATTAGCTCGTGAGTGTCTTCGTCGGTAGGGACAGGACCCTTAACCCTATGCTGAAACGGGTGAACGATACCAGAATTTACAAACAAATTTATTCAAAAGCAAACACAAGCTTTTGTTCACGCACTTAGTGCAAACAGAATTTTCCTTCCAATATTCTGGTGCCAATGTGGCATTTAGGAATTAAAATTAGGGGGTCCAAAAATGAATCATCAACCTTGAAGGGGTTAATTAAACCCTTGAGATTGATATGTTGCATTTTTGATGATATTTATTATCCCACATTTTTATATTTAAAACTCTTCTCAAATATTTATTTTTATTCAAACTTGAATTCACTTCAACGGACACTTCCCAGTAATTGAAAAAAAAAAAACCTCTCCCTTACGTAAACACTCTGTTATCGTTGCATATTTGTCTTTCTTTATCTCTCAATTTTTATATTTATATTTACCTTGATAACTGAATTGCCATGCAATGTATCTTAAAAGAGATACTGTTACACAGCAAATATTCAAAAAGGCTTTGATGCGAGGGTATATTCCAATTTCAAAATGTTTCGTTAAAAGTTACATTTTTAAAGAAATACTTGGGCAATGTTTTCGTCGTTTAAAGGATATCTTTTATACATGTTTCATGATTTTCTATGAATAAATTTTTCACGTAAAATGATGAAAAAAAGGATATTTTGATAAGAAAACTTAAAAATAATTTAATTCATTGGCAAATATAAAATACATTCTCTGTCAGACATTTAAATATAAAATTCCAGCGGTGTTTTGTGTACAATGTCAAAGTTTTCAAATTAACTCTTTTAAAATGTGAAATATTATTTTGACTCTTTATGTTTATCTTTCAGGATTAACTTTTATGTTTATGTTTATAACTAAATTCCCACGAATAACTAATTGCACCCTAGAAAGTATCTTACTGTATAGGCAAACATCAAAAAATGATGACTGATACACGCATGCATTCAAACACGGGAGAGTTTTGCTGAAGGCGGTTTTTGTTGTGAAATCCTTTAGATCTATTTTCGTTGTTAAAAGGATATCTGATATCTATGTTTCATGAAATTCTGTAGATAACATCATGTTTCAAAAGACAAATTGGCGCATGAAAGCATATTTCGACAAACAAATTTCAAAACATTTTAATAAATCAACGAACATAAAATAGCCTTCATATTATAGCTTTAATTGATACTGGATCAAATGTTTGTATATATTATCGAGGTTTTTAAATAATTAAGGCTGTTCATCAATCAGATCTGAAGTTCTGCCTTTTAATATTAAACCTATGGCTTTGGACTGCATCCGTATTTTTCAAATTTCTCCTCAGGATATTAAAATGTTTAGCTTCTTTTCCCTGTATGTTCTTCTTGAAGGATGTTTGTATCTTTTGTATTTGACAAAATAGTTGTAAAATATGCGATAAATTTTATATTTTAATCCTTTAAATGTAAGTTCAGCTGATGAGCTGAAAATAAGATTTTATCATCTATAATAATAAAAGACAATTTCGCTCTGTGTGTTTGTACGTGTGTATGCGATGGCTAGGAAAATCAGCGGCACGTATTAGGCAGAAAACTTTTGTGACGATACCCCAAAGTCTCACCATTCACATGAGACTCAGAATTTAAAAATTCTAATAATTAGTTGAGTTAATAATTAAAAATTGCAACTCACTCTCATTAAAAACTCATCTCCTTCCGAGAGGGAAAAAGCGCTGGCGCACGTGCTGAAGCCTTATCTACGCATTCGTCGAAAATGAAGATCGAAAAGAAGCAATTTCGGGTAGTATTTTATCAATTTTGTACCTTCCATCGGCCAAACCGCTTGGTAAAGTTTAAAACAGAAAATATTTTCTGAACCCACTCAGAAATGAATAATCAGATTTCCCGAAATTTTCTTTGTTTTTGACGAAACCGTTTCCTGGGAAATGCTCCGAGCAAATATTTCGTCAAATTGATGAAATTACTTTCTTTACTTGCTTGACGATATAAATTTCGTCAAAAGTTCCGTCAAAAGAGGGTTGGTGGTGCGATCTATCGAATAGTTTGGAAGCTCCTGTATTTATTTACAGGAGGAAGAAAAAATTCATTTCTCGTTTTGCTCGGGGTGATTCGAACCCGCGGCCTTTGGCGTTGGAGACCGTTGCTCTTCCGACCTGACTATTGGGACTCGCATAAATATGCTTTCAGATTGATGTAATGAATTCTACTGCGTGTTTATATTTTTATAAGGTAGATTTTAATTTTATCGGTGCTGCTGTAATTTCTGAAAGTTTTATGTAACACTAACTTATAATTATGGTTTTCTCAGAGTCAATGAATAATTTTAATATGGCTTAATTAAATAATTTATTAGTGAACTTTTCTTTGCTCAATGAATGATTAGAATATGGCCTGGTTAATTTGTTGCTCACAAATAACGAATTGTGAAGTGCATATTGCGTGAGATTTTATCACTTTGAGTAGGTTGATAAGATTTTAACTGTTTATAAAGGGCAGAAGGATCAATAATGTTTACTTTTAATTTGACTGAAAACAGAATATACTTCTTAAATAAATAAATAAATAAAAGATATCCTAGAAGTTTGAAATTTTACTGAACAAATTTTCTTTTTGAGTGGTTTTGAAGAACACGGGAAATTTATTCTTTTCGATTTAAAATATAACGAACAACAACATATAAATAAATAAATAAAAATAATACTAAGCATTTCTAAAAATTTTAACAGCTAAAAAAATAACTAATGAAGAAACAATAACTACCTATATTTCAGTATTTTCTGAAAAGCACTAAAAAGTGCTGTTTTATAATAAATTATTACAGGACTAACATAAACAAGCAAATATCTGCTTGCTAAAATCGCAGGATTTGGGGATGTACAGCAACTGTTTCCTTAAAATACATTGAGTCTGACCGTGATCGAGGCAAAACTTTCGTCAAATATTTGATAGTTTATGTTTTGTTAAAAGTTATGTGATGTTTATAGGAAATGATCGTCAAAAACGATGAAATACAGCTGAAGGATTGCTGAATCGTCAAAAGTGAGAGTTTTATTTCTGAGAGTGAAAGATAGTAGTCTTACGTCTCAAATGCTGCAATCAATTAAAAGGAATATAGCAGTTAACCCTCCGAAAAAGAATACTAAAAGGTTAACCTTTCGCCGGACGCGCAAATTTTCATCACATGAGCGGGCGTGCGTTGTAAATTGTACAACATGGGAAAAATATTGAACTATTGCGGCGTTATTATAATTTTACAAATACTTAACAGGCAAATATCATATAAGTTATGTCTGATCACACTTTGTGAAAGTATTCCGCAATACGCTTTATTTTGTCATAATATATTTAAGCAGAAATTTAAATGCATAAAAAGCCATTTACTACTACAATCACAAAATATAAAAACTAATAATGAATTACTAAACAATAATGAAGTAATTTCGGAACTGCAGAATTAGTCATATCTCATACATTTCACTTACATTATTCGCTTCACATGGAAGGGATAAGGTTTGCTTTTTCGAATGCTGTTTACATGTAAACCTTATGCATTTGTTGCACTTCATTGTAGAGGAAGATTTCTTTTCGCTCGCACATGTAACACGAACCCCTCTTTTGTGGAGATATAAACTTATTTGAAGTTTCTTCTTCCAAATTTTTTGTTGAACGATATAGATCAGGGAAAGCCGAAACATATCGAGGTAAAGACGGAATTTGAGCTCTTGATATGAGATGCTCTTTCATAAGGGATTTTGAAGGTGTTCTCAAAAAAGTAAGTCTTCGGCTTCGTTCTTCATCAGCATTATTCAGTAGAAATGATGCATGTGAATTTATCCCTGCAATGTTCATCATAGTATAAAATATGACAAGAGGCCACTTTCTTGTTATTCGAGATACAAAATAAACCACACACATTTTATCGCAGATACTAACAGCTCCTTTAGACATATTGTAATCAATCGCTTAAAACCCATAGCTGTTCTCAGTTTCTGTATTCCTGTTCCGTTAGCAGCCCAGAGCTGCTGAACATTTGCATTTTGGCTTTTCATTGTACCTATAAAATAAAGCAGTCCCACCAAAGTTATCAACTCACTTCTAGACGCCTGTTTACAATAACGTTTCTGATTATTCTTATCTTCTATCCCAATTAATTCATAAATCATGTTCAGATCAATAAGTTATAGAAAAGTGTCGATTTCAGAAACAGTTTCTTTAGCATATGCAGTTTGTCCTGGCATTTTCTTTATAATATTTTTGTTCTTGGTTTTAGAGTTTTTTTACGATTTTCTCTTTTTTCCATTTCGTAATTTTGATCTTTTCACATATAAAAATTTTCGACACTATTATTTTCAGTAATCTCACCATCTAATGCATTTATTTCAGAGTCACTACTATGAGTTTCTTCTTGTAAATTTCCATCACTCAAATCTTCGTCATTCAGGAAACTGCAGATCTTCTTCGATATAAATATTATCACTATCACTGTCTTCGTTCAAAATTTTTGTTAGATAATCCACCATTTCTTTCTTATCTTTAAAATACCGTTGTCGTTTAGCCATTAGTTTAACTCAAATCCCATTAAAACGACTTAGAAATTATTTCACTCAGAAAGATTCTGCTGAGAGTGAATTTCACAAGCAGGGCGGCGCGTTCCATAAAGTACAACACAGCAAATGTTCACAGATTAAAATGACAGGTGCAGCTAAATGCGCAATCCGAAATGCAAATAACTTTCAGGAAATGAGGAGGGATATCCAATAGACGAATACAAATGGTTAGTAATGCAATCTACCACTTGAATTTTGTTTTAAATAAAAAAGAAAGATAATGTTGTACATTTTACAACTGCGCACACGGCGGAAAGTTAATTTTTCCTAAAAACGTCTTTCTGCCTTATTCTAACGTCCCTCAAGAGCACAATTTTTTAATTTTAGACAATTTTAGAGGTACCGAACAACCGAAAATATGTTCTTAAAACTGCGAACTTCTTCTAACTGGTAGTTTAATCGGTTTTAAAAAATGTGATTTTTAACCCTTTCAAATACACCGGCAAACTCAGGTCATTCCGCGCCTCACGGCGACAATATTTTTTTCTGCGCTAAAAATAACTAAACGTCCGTATTTTAGCACAATTTTTTTAGAGCGTCACAATAGACCAGATTTACATAATCTACAAAAATTTTGAAACTTTCGGATTAGTAGACATATTTTTTTTTTACAAAATAAAATGTGTGAACATTTCGAAGAAATGAGGAAAAACCTGAGTTTTTCGTCGCGGTTTCGCTCGCTTTCGAACGCATAGACTCCAAAGATTAAATTACGCAGAAAATAAAATACCAAATGGCGTATATATACTTTCAATACAATATTATTTCATTTAAAAATATAAATTCAAATAAAATGGAGTTGCAGATATAAAATCATTCAAATTTGATGTTCATTTAAAGGTTATTCATCGCCGGCCCGGGAACGCTGGGCGGGCCAGCTAGTTTATAATTAAAACTAACAATGTATTTTGGAAATATTTTGTCAAAAGAAATAAATATTCTTCGAGAAGGACATACATAATAAGAAAGTAACATTTTTTTCCGAGGTGAAATTTGCATTCCAATCCCATAGGAACACTGTAAAAAAAATCTGTAAAGTTAACAACATGTAAGGTAAAATATATAAGTTTTATTTCAAGAATTTTATTAAGGATTGTTCACTTTGTGACGTTCTCATCACTCGGGTCATCATTCTAATTTAAATGAGTACAGCAATCTTGTTAAATAATAGTTTAATGAATATGGATGAACCATGAGAGAGGTAGAGGCACGGCGTTTCAAACCACTAACCTTAACGTCCTTAAAATCTGTTTCAAATGATATTTAGTTCTAATTCTTGACTAATTTAAACATTTCTGAACAAGTGATGCCAAATCGCGTCATGATTTTCACGAATTTTTTTATATTTAAAATCTGAGTCTCGGAGATTCTATTTGATGTCATTCAAGGGACACTTTTACTGCCTTTTTAGTAGTAATTATTTCTTTCCTCAATAGATGGCAGCAGAGTTTCTGAAACTCAAACGTATTGTTTGATTTTCTTTTAAAACGCGAAGTGAAACATGACTGTGAAAAAAAAATTATTATTCACACTTTTCATTTTTTTAAAGTTACATTCTTTAAATATAAGTTGTAAGAATTACATATTTATGTATCTATAATTCAACAATTTTATTTTCCTTTTAGTATCAATGCATAGTAAATATACACATGCATGATTCCAAATGGCAACAGTGGGACTAGATAGATAGTCACAACTCAACTCTCTATTTCGATTTCTTTTTATGCGATTTGGCATTTTGTTTTAAAGGTAGAAAGTTTTCATTATTATTTATCATATCAAAGCAAAAAAGGAGTTTGTGTCATTAGAAAGATCCATTTATTACAAATGAATAAAGGTCTTTCTAATATAGAAATGAAAAAAATCTCACGAAGAGGGCAGTGAAAGTGCACGCAATCTGTCAAATGCAGATGAGACTCCCAATTCGAGTGTCAATATTTTTGATCGGAATGCAAATGCTTCAGTTGATCCTGTTACTATTTTTTTTGTAGGAAATAAGTATTAAAAGTTGAAGCTCAAAATATAGATGTATTCGAAGATAAGAATATTGAAAAACCCATGATCAAGAAAAAGTAAATTCAGAGAAAAATGTTAACTCAAAAAAAAAAAAAAAAGTTTACAATTTCTGAAGAACAAAAGAGTAAAAATGTTCATATATCAAGGGTTCATATATCCAAATATCAACATGCGTCCACTGCCAATAATATTTCATTAATTATACCAAAACCAAAAACTGAAAAATGCAATATATTGTACCATTTCTTATAACAATAACCAATGATAAATGGACATATAATGATGTATAAATAATTAATTTTAAGCTTTAAACAAACGAAATCATCACTTCAGTCCCTGTCCCCAGGTACAAATATCTAATATTAAATGTATGCTGTAAACATTTCTATAAATATGTCAAATTATCATGTTCATCATACCTTGGGAAACTAAAAACCATACACCATTTAACACGACATTTAGAGAAACTTTTTGATCACCTTTTAATGAATCTTTTAGTCCTTATCAGTACTTTAAATTATTTTGTGAGGAAAAAAAATATAGATGAATTAGTGTATCAAACAAATCTTTATTCTTGCCAAAAGACTGGAACTTCAGCAATACAAATATGCATGAAATGGACATTAAAAACTGAATTCTTTTTCAGCAATTTCCACTAAACAGTAGGTTTCCTCGACACATAAAAATATTTCTGAGAGATCCTTTCCATTTCTCTTTCTGTCCAGAGTAATCTCATCATTTAACCTATATATATCCATAGTCTCTTGAATAGACCTTTCCCACGTCATCCTCGGGTCTCCACCTCCTGCGTTTATCTTCCGGACACCATTCAAAGATAACCTTAGAAAGGCGTTCCTCTTTTATTCTGCAGACATGACCATACCATCTAAGCTTATTATACTCGATTGTATTAACAACATTTTGTTTGACTTGCATAATTTTACGTATTCTTGCGTTTTTAATTTTTCCAACCGAGACTTTCCCGCTGATCATAGCCACAAGTCCATTTCGGTAGAGAGGAATTTCTTTTTTAGCTGGAGATTTAATGTCCATGTCTCTTCGCGATATAGCAAAATGCTTTGCGCAATAGCATTATAAATTAATCAGTTTGAGGTAGAATGTTATTATCGCACAGAACAGAATTCAACATTGCTTTTTCTTTTCCGCCTTCACCAATTCTGCTTTCAACATCTCTCTGGCTTAATTCATCTTCATGAATGATAGATCCAAAGTGTTTGAATTCTTCAACAGATTTAATATTAGTATGATTCAACAAAATATTAGTTTTATGACCGCAGTTAAATGCTCTGCTTTACTCATATTTATCTTTAATCCCCGTTCTTCATAAATGTCCTTTAATTTGCGAAGATTGCACGTGACATCTTTATCTTCTGAAGGCATTTTTATCTCTGTCCAGAGTAATCTCATCATTAGACTTATAAATATTCATTTTCTATCGAATAGAGCTTTGCCAAGTCATCTTCGGTCTGTTTTTATTACGTTTACCGTCCCGACACCATACAAAGATAATTTTAGGAAGGCGTTCCTCTTCCACTCTGCGGACATGTCCGTACCATCTAAGCTTGTTATACTCGACTGTATTAACAACATATTGTTTGACTTGCATTATTTCACATATTTTTGAGTTTCTTATTTTATCCAGCCTAGACTTTCTCGCTGATCTTCTCCAGAAGTCTATTTCGGCAGAGAGGAGTTTCCTTTTTAGTCGGAGATTTAAAGTCCATGTCTCTGCGCCATACAGCAAAATGCTTTGCACAATAGCACTGTAAATTAATCGTTTAGTTTTAGGTAGAATGTTACTGCTCCACAGAACAGAATTCAATATTGCTGTTGCTTTTCTGCCTTCACCAATTCTCCTTTCAGCATCTCTCGGGATGAATCCACATCTTCATGAATGATACATCCAAGATATTTGAATTTTTCTACAGTTCTAATATTAGTATCATCCAATATAATGTTAAAAAGCAGGAAATGAACGTTTAAAAATGCACAAATAATACTTGAAAAGCAGCAAAAAGCGGTTTCGAATATTCTAGTGAGATTCTTCTTCAGTGCAAGATAGAGCAAGACACAGAGTGCTGGGGCATTCCACGTCAAATCAGGCAGTAAAATATCAATATGTAACCCACCATCACAGATTTTAATGAAACTGCGTGTGTTTGTTCTTACTATTAAGATATGATCACTAGTAATTTTTTTTGCTCCTTGGTGAAATAGTTTCTGAGAAAAAAATTGTCAAAATTTTGAAAAACTGCCGTCAGTTGGCATTCTTGATAGCTCGGTTTTCAAATGTAGCATGTCATATATATAATCATATTTCAATATCTACTCTACAAATCATCTTCAAATAATTTATGCACAATATTTAGGATACGCAGCTTATGAAAAAAATATATTGTTACGCTTATAACATTTTAAGTGTGTCTAAAAAATATTTAAACTTTGAAGTCGTGAATTTTTTATGAAAAATAATGCATTAACAAAAAAAGCATTATCAACAAAAGGCGGTATTTTTATTAAATTTATTTTTTATGGGAGATATACTTAAAGGTGTCTTTTACCTGATTCTGAAATAAAAATAGTGGGATTTTGGGTGTTTTTGGTAGTATTTCCTATTTAAATATATTTTGAGGTGCATTTCATATCAAATCAAGCAGAGTCATTCCATGTCAGTTCCCCTAAGCCATTTAATCACTGTCACAAATTTCAATGAAATTGGGTTTGTTTATATCTTATTTTAAGACGTAATCACCTTTAATTTTCTTGATCCTAAGTAAAATATTTTTTAAGATAAAAAATATCAAAATTTTGAAAAATTGTTTTAAATTTTTCTAATGACAGTTCGATATTCAAAGACTGCATTAAAAAAAAAAAAAAAAAGTCATTTCAATATAAAATCACTAAATAGGTTTCAAATAATGTATATGTGACAAATAATGTAGGCTGATTATTATTTCTTGTTTTTTATTATGTTTAAACACTAAGAGTGTCTTTTATCTTATGAATTTTTAAAATCAAGAATTTTGTCAAAAATAATGTGTTAATCAAAAATTTATTATTAACCGAAGGCAGGGTGTTATTGCTTTTTTTAATTGTACGTAAAAATATCTTTTAAATGGTTATAAAATAAAAATAGTGAACATATGAGAAAAAATTATCAAAATTTTGGAAAAATGCCACGAGGTGCCATTAATGATTGTTCAATTTTCAAAGGCCTCATTTTATATATAAAATCATATTTCAATAACTAATAAAGAAATCTTCTTCAAATAATTTAAGCAAGGTAAAAAAAGTATGTAGATTATGAAAAAAATATTGTTGTATTGTTAAAAAATATTTAAATGTGTCTAAAAAATTGTATAATCTTTGAAATCAAAAATATTTTACAAAAAATAATGAAATTATTAAAAAATCTTTATCAATCAGAGGCGGAGTTTCTATGACTATTTTTTTAATTTTAAATTGTACATAATACTACATTATAACTGGATCTGAAATAAAAATAGTGGGATTTTGGTTGGTTTTAGTAGTATTTAAATCATATTTAAAATTATCAATATTTTCAAATGTAAAACCTATCCAATGTATCATCCCTGGAAATATTTTTATTTATACATTTATTTTATTTTTCAAATTATCTTTTATGTTCGTTTCTTAAGGAAAAAAATAAACAATATTGTTTTTTAGTAAAACTTCTAGGGCGAAGAGCAATTATCCCTTTCCAAAAAAGAGACAAATCACTAGCTCCTCACCGCCCAATAGAAAATTTCAAAATGACAGTCCTAATCTTTAAACTCATATTTGGCTGTTAATATTGAAAATTTAGCATTGAGCTGCTAATATTGAAAAAAAAAATACCAAATTTCACTCTTTTGAAGAAAATTTTGACGTATTGTGCTTTAAATATATGCAAAAAATGCATAATCCATTATATTTATATCTTTCAAATAACTATATCTAAAAAAATATTTAAAACTTAATGAGTTGCACTTTTGTAACTTTATTCAGTTTCTAATGATATGTACCGTAATTTCGGATGTATAGCCCGCAGATCAAACAATTCAGTTTGGACCCAGAAATTTTATTCAGTATTTGAAGACCAATATTTACTGTGATCTAAAAAGATACATTTTATTTTTAAAAATTTCTGGGTCGAAACACGATTGTTTGATCCGCGGGCTATACACCGGAAATTACGGTAATTTGATTTATTTCATCACAATATTGCTGAGAGATGGATTTTCAACATATATATGTGTGTATATATATATCCCTGTTCTCAAACAAATTATTTAAAAATTATTCATTTATGTTTAATAAAGCCTATATATATTGTTTACACACTTATAGAAAATACATATAGTAAATTTTATGATATTATGTCAATAATGTCTAAAAGTAAAGAACTTATCTAATAGTATGTAACGAAAAATTTAACATCTGCTGTAATGACAACAAAATTTTATAATTGTTTTACTTAATTTGGATGAATGAAAAAAGCTTACATGTTTATATTTTATTGAAGTACAGGTGAAAATGTCACAAAGACATTCCTACCTCAACAACCACTGAGTATGTCACATTCACACTACAGATGATTTTTTTTTCTTTTTGATCTTTCGGGTTTGATTTCAGATGGTAATGAATTAATTAGTTTTGTTAGAAGTGTCACTGCAGTCAGCATATTAGGCTCACTATTTTTTTTTATATAATTTGTTTTGATTGACTCGATGAACAACAATATTTAAAGGGACCATTTCGTGACTTTTCAATTAAAAGCTGATTTGTAAATTCATCATGTTGTTTAGTTATTATTATCGTCTTAAGATAATAAGTTGATATTAAAATTTTTAAATGCAGTTTATTTATTATTTGAACAGTTGAAAGTATTTTTCAATAAGAGTGGGCTGTTGATTTTAAGTCGGCTGTTGAGCAATGTAGTGTTGGTAAAGGAACTGATACTATTTAATTTAATTTTTATTGCTATAAATAATATTTGTTATTTTATTATTATATGTATTATATTTAAGCAAGAGTAGAAATACATGATATCGTAGTCATTTTAGTACATCTTAGCATGAAAAGCTTCAATATTTATCATTAAACATTCACATTTTATGAAAATTTTGTTAAAATTGCTCATATTTTCACTATTTTTATTTTATAACTATTGAAAAGATATTTTTACGTACAATTAAAAAAAGTAATAACAGCCTGCCTTTGGTTAATAATAAATTTTTGATTAACACATTATTTTTCACAAAATTCTTGATTTTAAGAATTCACAAGATTAAACACACTCTTAGCATTTAAACATGACAAACAACAATAAATAATACTATGCCTACATTACTTGTCACATATACATTATTTGAAACTTATTTAGTGATTTTATATTGAAATGACTTTTTTTTTATGCAGTCTTTGAATATAGATCTGTCATTAAAAACATTTTTTTAAAAATTTCAAAATTTAGATATTTTTTTTATCTTAAAAAATATTTTACTTGTAATCACCTTTAATTTCCTTGATCCTGTCTTAAAATGAGCTATAAACATACCCAGTTTCATTGAAATTTGTGACAGTGAATTAAATGTCTTAGGCGAACTGACATGGAATGACTCTGCTTGATTTGATTTGAAATACGCCTCAAAATATTTTTAAATATGAAATACTACTAAAAACACCCAAAATCCCACTACTTTTATTTCAGAATCAGGTAAAGGACACCTTTATGTATATCCCCCACAAAAAATAAATTTAATAAAAATACCGCCTTTTGTTAATAATGCTATTTTAGTTAATGCATTTTTCATAAAAAAATCACGACTTCAAAGATTAAACATTTTTTTAGACACACTTAAAATGTTATATAAGCGTAACAGTATTTTTTTTCATAAAATACGTACCCTATATATTATGCATAAATTATTTGAAGATGATTTGTGGAATAGATATTGAAATATGATCATATTTATGTCATCCCAACAAACACCTAACTTCGGGCCGCATGGCGTATTCGTTGCGGCCAGGGTGAGTTAAGGCCATTTGTAGCCAAACAATACAGTGCCGTAAGTGACGCGCCGGTAATTACGGCAGCTATCACCAAACAGGCTAGGGATCGGAAGAGAGAAAACAGTTGCGTTTATTTTACCGGTCAATCATTGAGGGCAATTTCCGGCAAGCATTTAATGTATCCTCATCGTTTAGACAGTAGAGGGCTAATTTTACCTAACCGACATATTTATTTAAAGAGACGAAATGTATTTTTTCTTCATTTCTTTTAAATTAATCTTAATTACTTTAAATGTGGGTTTTAGTAAAAATATAAATACGTTATGAGATTTATATTTAATGCAGCAAAATAGATTAGATATTTTTATTTAGTTTTAACATATTTTTACAAAATATAAAATAATATTTCCAAACTAATCTTCGATATGTTTGCATGGATATTTTTTTTATCGTCATACTGAAAACAATGAATGTAAAACAAAATAATATAAGATTTAAAGTTGTGAATTCAGTGTAAAAGTAAAAAAAAAGATAAAATTCCTTGCCTCTATTAAATTCCTAATGATTTATGCATATTTATTTGCTTTATTATAATTATTTCACTAATAAAAGTTATAGTTAAAGCCATATATATTTTTTCATATGCATAAAAATAGTTAATTCAGTGCCAGTTACATGAAAACAAATGTTAAGAAAACGGAAGAATTACAGAACAAATTTAGATTTAAAAAAAAATAACAATAAATAAATAAAATGTCAGTTACAAGTGCTATTTGTTTAATAATAATAATAATAATAAATAAATAAATAAGTTTGACTGTACATTTTTACGAGAACGAAACACATATGTATATATGTATATATGAAGTACAAAGAAAGTCGCAAGCTAATGTTAAACCTATGGGTAGAGTAGAATTCAGGACGCTTTTCACCGGGAGGGATTTCTGCGACTCTAAGAGGGGGGGGGGGGATTGTTCATATTGACCATTAAAAACACAAAATCTCAAATCTTTCGGGGGAGGACATCTCATTGCTCCGGGGGGAATCCCCCCCCCCCTCTCCCCATCGTCACCCTCTGAATTCAACACTGCCTGTGGTAGGGTTCTTTTCAAATTTGTAAAAATGAAAATAACTTTATAAAACAAAAATTCTGCAACCAAAGTCAGAAAAGTAAACACTAACCAGGTTAGAATTTAATCTCAGCTATTCAAAAATATATGATTTAAGAAATAAGTGAATTTTATTTATCATGCTTTTAAGGACTTCTCATAAAAATATCCTCCATCCCTTCCCCCCAAAACAAATACCGCTTTCGTATCGCTAAGGCGGTAAAGCAAGGTCAAGGAGAATCTTTCCTAGAATTACGCTCCACCCCACCCAGCTTTGGATTTTTTTTTTTTTTTTTTTTTTTTTTTTTTTTTTTTTTTTTGCGGCGTCATTTGTGCTAACGTGCTATTCGTGTACACGGTGATAACAAAGCTACAACCGGTCACTCATTTCATTTCAATATATAGCATTGCATTGTATGTTTGCGTCCGTATTGATTCGGTAAGTCTTTAAGTTATGTTTATTCATTGCAAATTTATTAATCGCAGAATCTATCTTTTGCATCATTTGATTTCATTATTATTGTTTGATACTTATATTTTAGTTTTTATGAATACGCAAGAATTTTTTACTCATACATTTTGTATCTTTCGGTTAAATTACATTAAATAATTTATTTTATTTTATAGTCTTTATGAATGCACAAAAATTTTATAAACATACATTTTGTAATTTTCGATAAAGTAATGTAAAATTCTTATCAATAGTTATTTTTCTTTATTTAATTATTTTTATTAATTTTTAGTGACTGCCTAAAGAACTTTTAAACGTTATAATTATCGGTATTACATTCTTTAAAATAGTTTGTATTAGTGCAAATATAAAAATGTGACTGAAAAGAAAGGTGTTTTATTTTCTTCTACCAGGAGAAAGTATTTAAGAATTTATACTCATACATTTTGTATCTTTCGGTTAAATTACATTAAATAGTTTATTTTATTTTATAGTCTTTATGAATGCACAAAAATTTTATAAACATACATTATATAATCTTCGATAAAGTAGTGTAAAATTCTTATCAATAGTTATTTTTCTTTATTTAATTATTTTTATTAATTTTTAAGCGATTGCCTAAATAACTTTTAAACCTTATAATTATCGTTATTACATTCTTTAAAATAGTTTGTATTAGTGCAAATATAAAAATGTGACTAAAAAGAAAGGTGTTTTATTTTCTTCTACCAGGAGAAAATATTTACGAATTTATACTCGAAAAAATTTCATTAACTAAAATTTTAATGAAATTTAGAAATATCAAGATTAATTTAATATATTTTTAAAATCAGTATTAAACTATTATTTACATTTCTAATAATTATAAATAATTTTCAAGGATTTTGAAAAAGTTGATAATATATTTTTTTCTAATGTTTGGCTATTAAATTGCAAGAGAAATATCTAAATATTATCTCATAAAAGCAAAATTTAAAAATATATGAGGAATATTATACTGTCATTCGATTACTACATAAAGATTTAAACTTATTTTTATACAATATTTGAATGAAAAATGATCAGAAATGATGCCAAAATTTAGATTATAATGATTTAATAAAACTTTGATGAATAAGCATAATCTAATAGATTTACCAACTAACCTGTGCGAAATATAGTGAAAATCTAAGTAAAAAGAATATCACAAACATGTCACATTTGAATATAAAATATATAATAAACTATGTTGAAATCATGTAAATTATTTAAGCATAAATTCGAAATTTATTCTTTAAAATAAAATACTTTTAAAAAGGTTAATTGAATGATAAAATGTTTTGGCAGGTTAAAAAAAAAAATTTTATAATTGTTTAGATATACTTATCAAGAAAATCAAGTTACTTTAACTTGAACTTTTTCAAAAATGCTCAAAATACAATATTTGGTAATGAATTAATTGATTAGTTATTTCTTCAATTATATACTTTATAAATTTTTATGAAATGCAACAATTTAAATATGCATTGCATATAAATTTTATAAATATGTAAGTGAATAAAATAAAAAAAAATGAATGCATTATGTGAAGTATTGTGTTTTGGAATTTTTTTTGAAAAAGTTCAAAGTCAAAAAATTTGAATTTCTTGAAAAGCGTACCTAAATAATTATAAGATTTTTTTAATCCTGCAAATATATTTTATCATTTAATTAGCCTGCTAAAAAGGTATTTTCTTTTATAGAATAAATTTTGATTTATACCTAAACAATCATTATGGCACAACCGTGGCTAGTGATTACATTTTAAATAACCATAATAGGCTTTTTTGTGGGCAGGTTCGGGCTAAATTTAATTTATTACAACCACAAATGGTAGGACAAAGGCTAGCTTCTGGTTAGCTTTTATTTTTAATGGCCAGTAAAATAATAATTGTGGGCAGTTAAAGGCTATCTAACACTTTTACTGAAAAGTTAGTGGCACGATTGTGGGCAACTTCTTGTACTTACGGCCAATTTTCTTGCGGCCTTATTGTGTCCAGCGTGACACTTTTTTTACGGAGCCGTAACTTTCATTGATAACGGGTCTCCATCGAACACTTTCGGCCAAGGCTAACGAAACCATCAGTGGCCCGAAAGTTCAGTGTTTGTTGGGATGCTACATTTGAAAATCGAGCAGTCAAGAATGCCAACTGATGGCAGTTTTTCAAAATTTTGACAATTTTTTTCTCGTAAACTATTTGACCAAGGAGTAAAAAAAAAATACTGGGAATCATATCTTAATAAAAGGAACAAACACACGCAGTTTCATCAAAATCTGTGATGGTGGGTTACATGCCTGCCTGAACTGACATGGAATGACCCTGCTAGAAAAAGCAAGGCTGAGCCGTCTCTCAGCCTTGCTTTTTCTAGCACTCTGTGTCTTGCTCTATCTTGCACTGAAGAAGAATCTCACTAGAAAATTCGAAACCGCTTTTTGCTGCTTTTCACGTATTATTTGTGCATTTTTAAACGTTGATTTTACTCTTTTTAATATTCCTGCACAAAAGGTTTAATTGCTATTTTAAAATACAATGTTAGTTTTCTGACCTGTAGTTAAACGTTCTGTTTAACTTATATTCATCTTTAATCCCCATTCTTCATAATTGTCCCTTAATTTACGAAGCATGTATGTGACATCTTCTTCATCTTCAGCAATGATGACTTGATCCTCTGCAAACAATAAATGATGGATATATTTATCGTCATTCAGTTTCAGACACATTTTATGACATTTCTTAGTCCATTCTCTGAGGCAGACATCTATGTATATTTTAAATATCGTTGGTGAAAGACAACAACCTTTCAAAAGACCTTTACTAGTGATGAAAGGTTCAGACAATTTATTTCCAAGTTTAACTCTAGAGCTGTTACCATAATAAATTGCTTTAATGATATTAATCAGCTTTACATTAATACTAGCTACTTTTAATATTTTTCAAAGCAGACTTCTTGGATACACATTCAAAAATGAATGTATATTTTATTTTGATTACAATGATGCCAAATGGCATCCTGAGCATTTCGTGTGTAAGGCCTGTTTGATGCCAAATGACATAGTTAAAAAAAACCTATTAAAAATGTTAAATAACTTTTTTAATTATATTTATGTTTATCTTAGATAAAAATAACCTTAATTTCAGAAATTCAGATTTTAAATAAACCTGAATTTTGCATGACTTTATATTACGGCGTCGCGACATGGAGGAAACGCGAGCAATCGCGAAAATGTAGGGCGCGTCACATGTTTACTTGTTTATATTCGACAATTTTTTCCATTTTTCATATGCATTTGTAATTTTCTGTTATACACTCTGATGACGACTCAGTAAAAGAGTTCAAGCATGTACATATAGATTTTTAATTTACTTTTAATGTGTTTTTATAACGTCTTTTAAGCAAATAAATATTTTAATATTGTGATATGACTTTATATCTTTAATTCATTTTGTAAGAATTTTTACTTTAAAACGAAAATAATTCCAAACATATGGAAGCACCGCAATATTTATATTTTTAAAAATCGAATGAATCGTTTTAAAGTAAAATGAAGATATTTTAAGCGGGTTTTAAATCGTTTTCCGTATTTCAACACAAAATATACAATTCAGAATTTGAAAGTGTGCTGATTATTTTTTTTTCACAACGTGTTATTGGATATTTTAAAAAAAGGTTCTTATTGTCCTAACTGTTTGAAATTTTAAAGCGTCATAAATAAGCCTGTATAAAAAATCTGAAAAAAAATATTGATATTTAATGGAAAAGACGCTTGTGAGAAGACTTGTTCTTTTCAAGTCGGGTCTTTCAGTAGTTAATTTTTTTTCCCCAAACTCTTTAAATTGTTATCATTTATACCTTATAAGATTTTGAAACGTGTGAATTCGCGAAAATTATATGGATATTTAGTTGCAAAAGAGATTTCTTCTTCTTCTTCCTTTCTTTTCCGCGTTGGGTCGTTAAATATTAAAAAGAAAATAATTCTCATTGACGAACTATTTGAAAAATTTAAATAAATTTTAAATATCTTTCGAAAGCCTGGTGTAATTTTGGTTCAAAAATATTGATATTTAGTTGTGAAAACATGAGCAAAAGACATACGCATATAAATACTGTGTGAGAGATTTTGGAAGATTTTATATTTTTGAAATCCGAATGTTTCGAAACTTTTATACGTGATTTCAAGCTTAGAAAGAACATGTAAAAAGATGCTGTTAAGATACCGATATTTAGTTATTTTTAGTTTAGGAAAAAAGACCATCTCCGTAAGGAGCGAAGTGACTTCCAGTCGCGATTTTTTTTTTTGGAACAGTTAATATTCGTATTTTTGAAAACAAATCATACAGACATAAAGAATACATTATCCGAATTAAGTGTTTGCGTGTATTTTTTGTTTCTTTGGAATCTTTCAAGTTCAGCTTCGGAAAAAAAGAATAAACCCTACCCGCGATATTGAACTTTTTTCAAAAATGTTTTAGAAACAGTTAAAATTCGTGTTCTTTTATGCTGTTTTTATTTTGTCCGTATTTCAAACAGTTGAACCGACACATGTTTACAACACGCACATTACGACGCACTATGTAGGGGAAAAAATAAAAAAGCCGCGTTTCTTTATTTTCTTCTGTGCTGTTAGACTTTCGGAAACGATCTTAGTGCTAGCGCTAGAAAAATAATACTTTTTTAATGACACACACACAGACGGACAGAGCGAAACCTCCTTTCATTAGTACAGATCATAGAACTTTTGGATATCTTCAATCCTTATTATTGACAACTTCAACAGAAAACTCAAAGTAATAAGAAAAATATGAAAAAATGCCCAAACGATAAGCAATTTCATTTAGAAAATGAAATGGAAAAATTTGTTTGCATGGGAAAATTAAAAATATATATATATATATATTATTTTTTGTATAAGTGTATAAATTACGATTAAATGTAAATAAACGAGAGATATATTTGATAAGATTTATTGCTTTTACATTTCATGCTCATTTTGCTTTATCTTTCAAGCCTAACTTTTATATTTCAGTTGAAAACTGATTTCTCATAAAATATATTGTACGAGTAAAAGATTTCCTACTGCGAAGGAAATTTTCAAATTTGCTGATTTACATGAGGGTATATTCATATTCTGAAGAGTTCTGTTAAAAGATGGATTTGTTGGGAATCCTTAAAAAATATTTCCGTTGTTTAAGGTGACCGGGAAAGCAAAATTAAACCAAAAAAACAATTTTTACTTTTTATATCATTAAATAGTTTAAACTTTTAACTTTCCAGCGATGAGTCACACATGTTTATATATATATAAAAAATAAGTGCTGAAATTATTCATTCTTTTGTAAGAGTACTTCACAGCATAATGGCCACTTAAATCTATAATTGACTTTTCCTCAAAACTTGGATTTTTCATGTTTATGTTCCTTTTTTTTCAATATGTTTTAAACTTAAGAACGCAGAATTTTTTATATGTATATTATGCTATATTGTATTCTTTAACACAGGTATTTAATGATTTGTTGAGAATTATTTATTTTAGGCAGTGAAATCTTACTAAAAAGGGTAATTTAAAAATGACTCAATAAAGAATTAATAATTAATTTTCAGTTTCACTTAGAAAGAAAATGGGCTGTTAAAGTACGTAAGTCATGTTATTCTAACTACTCTAAATAATCTAGACCTCTAACTTTCACCATTTGTGAGAAAAAGATACATAAAGTTGGTGAATTTTAGAGATAGGGATTTCCCGCTCCTCTTAAAGGATATATAAAGAGTATGTTGCATGATGTTCTATTTATAATATCACATTTCAGCATGCAACGGCTGCTTGAAACTATAGTTCTATATATATATATATATATATATATATATATATATATATATATATAAAATAAAGATGTTCAAAATATTTAAATAAAGCAACAAATCAAAATTATATTGCAGACAATGCACTTAAATCCTTTTTTGTAACTATTGTAAAAAAAAATATACATTGAGGAAATGAAATGGCAATATTTATTTACATCTAAAAATATAAAAATATATATTAATTTTCTTCGTGTGCAAATGTATAAACAAATATTTAAATAATAATAGAGGACAGATGAATTTTATGAAAATCTTTCGTTTTACAATGCACATATATTGTTCTTAATATTCCATGCTTAAATAATTTATTTCGATTTATAATTGAATTTCAATACAATGTATCGTAAAAGATATCGTACTGCGTAGAATAATATCAAAACTGCTGATTGTAACATGAGTTTGAAATGAAATATAATTTGAAAGGATTTCGTGGAAAGGAGCATTTGTTAGAAAAAGCTTGAGTAATATTTCTATTGTTCATTGAGATAGCATGTTGTTTCATGAAGCTCTATTCAGAAAATAATGTTTCAAAAGGAGAACTGATGCATGCACATTTCTAGATATAAATTTAGATTATTTTGATGCAACTACACATCTAAAATATATTTCATATTACATGTTCAAAAATAATCATGTATAAAATCTTCGCATACATCGTTTTCATTTTTTTTTTAAGTATAATTTCTATTTTTAAATTTTTTTGAAAGTTTGCTTATGTTTTGTGCTTTTTCAAATCATAGCATGACATATGCTGCAGATGAATTCATTACAATAAAAAATAAGTTTTCTAGAGTGATAATTGAAGGGTCAAGGGAAAAACAACGATAGTCACGCGCTAGGTTTCCTTTGTTCTTTAGCTTGCATACGACCTTTGTTGTGGACTTTCATAGTTCTTTTCGCTTTGTACAAATCTTCAAACGGACTTTATGCTTTATGTTGTTTTTAAAGGAATACCTACGTTTTTTTTTTCCGAGTGAAGGAAAGATATACTACAATACTCAATCTAATAGAATGCCTACCACACCAAACCTGAAAATGCACACAAACTAGTTATTCATTTTTTTTTGCACTGATTACATGGACTTTAATCCTCTTTTCTTCTTTGTAATATATATATATTCATCTGTGTTTTTGAAAAGTGTGCCTTCATTTTGGTTTCAGTCTAATATGTAGTACCAAACAATAGACCCTAATAGATGGCACTGTCTCTTCCAATTTCACAAAATGTTGACTGTCATTATTTTCGCACTTGGTTCTTTAATGTGTGAAAAGAAGAATAAATTTCACATTTCAGACATATTTTGAGAAATAAAGAGAAAGCAATTTAGATCACAATAAAATTTCGTGAAATAGAGAATGAACTTATTTATTTGGAGGTTATTTTGGAAGGAAATTCGTAAAATGTTCATGAATTCAAGCAAAAATTTCGTAGAATTTTCGAGGAGTTTGCAAAATAGAGGATCGTTAAACCGAGATCTAACAATAATCCAAGATCAGAAGACTGAACCATCAAAAGCAAAATAATTTAATGATACATTATATGGCCAAAGGTGACCGGTCACTGGCAATTTTAGATGTTTTGTTAAATATCTAGAAAAATAGATGAGGAATTAACCTGAAACTCCAGGTGTGTAAACAATATATTATAGGTCATATATTTCCGCGAAGATTTTTTCCTAAAACCACCGATAACAAATTGAAAAAGAACGAATATCTTTTGCATAACCCTGTAAAAACTATTGTAGCAAAAGCGTTCAAACTGGAGATTACGATTAAGTGGCTTATTGTAATAAACTGTGTTCATTTTTATGAGGATAGCATGCATACTCGTAGAGAAATTAATTTTTTTATAAAAACAATCTTAAATTTCACCAAGTTTTTTGCTTTTAATTTGCAGAGTTCGTAATATAGAAAAGAGTTCTTTTCAAAACATATGACTAACAACATTGTGCATAATACCCTGCAATCAGAATTAAAAGGAAATAAAAATTGGATGAAAAATGTGCAGGTTTACTAAACAATGTTTCACTGCGCATGCGCGGATGCAATCAAAATATAATGTGCATAATGTGTTAGCTAAGTGTATAGAGCAACGTTTGTGAAAGTCTCAAAATCATATCTTGAAAATTCTGAAAATTATCGTCGATAGAATAAGCTCGAAATCCGTTGATTCCAAAAAGAAGCAAAAAGGTGAGGGGTTGTATCAAATATCTGTTGATTAATGCCAACATAGCGTACATAATATTGCATCTACTACTATATTAGGATACAACCCCTCATCTTTTTGCTTGCTTTTGGGAACAACGGATTTCGAGCTTATTCTATCGGCGATAATTTTCAAGCTATGATTTTGAGACAACAAAAGTTGTTCTATATACTTAGCTAATACATTATACACAGTATATTTTGATTGCATTCGTGCATGCGCAGAGATTTTTTAGTAAACCTGCTCATTTTTCATCCAATTTTTATTATTTTAGATAGATTTCGTATGAAATACTACCTATTGGGATCGTTCTTATGTTGGAATTTCTGAAAAATTTTTGCAGATCTACACCGATCATGAACCCTAGAACCCAAAACCACCCTCAGTAAAAAACTTTATCTATCTATCTATCTATCTATCTATCTGTCTGTCTATCTATATATATCACTTTCTTCTGGACACGATAACGTTCGTAATTCTGCACCAATCTCTTCCAAACTGATACATAAAATCAATGGGCATAAAATCTCGGATAAGTTCGTTAATGGGCAAAATCGGACCAATGCGATGGAAATAGGGAGGGGTTTTGTGAAAACAGAAACCCCCCCATAACTTCTTAATAATTGTACATATCAAATCAGTTTAAAGTTTTTATTACTTCTAAAAATAGGGCCAAAATTTTATGTATCACAGATTTTCGATAAAATTAAAAATGGGCTCAAGGGGCGCAAAAAATAGGGTTTTTGGAAGAAAAAAATTCATAACTTCGTGAATTCTAAAGATATCAATTTCAATTAATTTTATTATAAATCTCCTCAATATTATCTATAACTTTTATATTCAGAGGTTTTTGATAGGACCAATTCGTACCGCAAAAAAAATTAAAAACGAAAACAAAAAGGGGGTTTGAAAAAGTAAAAAATCCTTAACTCCGTCAATTCAAAAGATATAAAATCTCTATGAATTTATCATATATCTTCTTAATATTGTCTACAACATCTATATAGACAAGTTTTGGATAGGACCAATTCTTACAGCAAAAACAAATTAAAAATACATAGCGGTTGAAGAAAAAAATCATCCAAGTAAGGGTGTATTCAAATCCAAACTTCTTATTTTCTGACTCATTTTACAATTCATTTTTGCTCTCAGAGGCTTCCAATTGGTACGTTTTCTTACTCAGAAATTATATAATGTACCGTAATGGTCAATTTCTTGATAGAGGCAGAATATATTTTTTTTAATTCTGTTAAAGTGAGCATTTTGAACCGAATTTCCCGATGCGGATTGTGTTGGAAAAATCATTGAATTAAGGATGCACTCAAATCCAAACTGCTTATTTTCTGACTCATTTTTAAATTCATTTTTCCTCTCAAACGCATTTAATCGGTAGATTCACTTATTCAGAAACTATATAATGTACCGCAATGATCGATTTTTTGATAGAGGCAGAATATATTTCAAAACATGATGTCAAAGTGGGCATTTTGAACGGAATTTCCCGAAACAATTGTGTTATCACTTTCTTCTGGACACGATAACTTCCGCAATTCTACACAAATCTCTTCCAAACTGATACATAAAATCAAGGGACATAAAATCTCGGTTAAGTTCGTTAATGGGCAAAAGCTGACCAAGGGGATGGAAATAGGGAGGGGATTTCTGAAAACCGAAAAAACCCCATAACTTCTTAATTTTTGTACATATCAAATCAGTTTAAAGTTTTTATTACTTCTAAAAATAGCGCCAAAAATTCATGCATCACAGATTTTTGATAAAATTAAAAATAGGCTCAAAGGGCACAAAAAATAGGGTTTTTGGGAGAAAAAAATTCCTTACTTCGTCAATTCTCAAGATATCGAATCCAATTAATTTTATTATACATATCCTTAATATAATCTACAACTTTTATATTCACAAGTTTTTGATAGGACCAATTCGTACCGCAAAAACAAAAAATTAAAAACGAAAACAAAAAAGGGGTTTGAAGAAGAAAAATTTTCATATCTCCGTCAATTCACAAGATATAAAATCTCCATGAATTTATCATATATCTTCTTAATATTGTCTTCAACATTTATATAGACATGTTTTTGATAGGGAAAATTCTTACAGCAAAAACAAATTAAAAATACATAGCGGTTGAAGAAAAAAGTCATCTTATTAAGGGTGCATTCAAATCCAAACAGTCTATTTTCTTACTCATTTTTAAATTCATTTTTGCTCTCAAACGCATCCAATTTTCTAGATGCTCTTATTCAGAAACTATATAATGTACAGTAATGATCGATTTTTTGATAGAGGCAGAACATCAAAAAATGATGTCAAAGTGGGCATTTTGAACAGAATTTCCCGAAGCGATTTTGTTAGAAACGAAAAATATTGCCCTACTGAGAAAATAATTGTTTATTAATCAAGTTTTAATTAATTGAAAGGAAAATTAAAACACAGGTCGCTTATAAATCTTTTAAAAAAATCACGTCAGCATTTTTCATATATATATATATTTTTTTTATTAAAAATGAATCTGAAAATGTGCCAGAAAATTTAGAGTTGTTGAGCATGGAAAAATATTTTTTTTAATATCGCCTTAACATGATTCTGATAAAACCAGCTATTTTATATAAAGGAAATAAAAACTCGTCAAAAGCAGACAGATAAAACTGTTAAAGTGGATTTATATCTAATAATGATTTAGTTTTTGTTTGTGAAATTAGTATACTTAACTTCGAAATCTACCTCTGCCTGTAGGCCGGGGCGGCAGGGATTTTTTTTAATTCTGATTGCAGAGTATTATGTACAATGTTGTTTGTCATATTTTCTGAAAAGAACTATTTTTTATATTAAGAACGCTGCAAATAATAAGCAAAAATCTTGGCGAAATTTGGGACTGCTTTTATAAAAACGTTAATTTCTCTACGAGTATGCATGCTATCCTCATAAAAATGAACACAATATATTACAGTAAGTCTCGTATTAATAATCTCGAGTTTGAACGCCTTTGCTACATTAGTTTTTACAGGGTTAACCAAAAGATATTCGTTCTTTTACAATTTGTTGACGATCCCCTATGAGATATAGGGAAAAAATCTTCGCGGAAATATATGACCTATACCATACTGTTTACACACTTGCAGTTTCAGGTTAATTCCTCACGTATTTTTCTAGATATTTAACAAAACGTCTAAAATCGCAAGTGACCGGTCACCTTTGGCCATATAGTGTACAAGTACATGTTGAAACAAATTTGATTTTAAATCCAGATGAACATGAATTTAGCTACTCGAGAAATTACAAGGAATCTCTGAGAAAGCAGTTAACTAATTACGTGAGTTTCCGCTTCTGGGAGAAATCTTTCAGATGTCAGTTAAGTGATTTTCTTCTTACTCTGCAGTTTTAAGCTGTATTTAAGTCACTTTTTTTTCTGTGAGTTTTTTTGGGTTGGTAAAGTTTTTAACATTAACATCATTAATCCAAAAATTTTACGCCTTTATTTCTCTGTAATAATAAAGAAATCGATATTTCTTTTTTATAAAAGTATATTTTTTAATCACAACTGCATCTTATATACTATTACATGATATTCATTCTTTATCTTCTGGTAATGATGAAGACCACTAAAGGTCATTTTCCCGTCCTTACTTACGAGTTTTGTCTCTTTTAATAGTTTTTTTTTTTTTTTTAATTACTCTCTTTCATTTTTTTTCTGCTGCGAAAGTCTTTGTTTTATCTTTTATTTTTCTTTTCTTCCGAAGTACCTTTAATATTTTTTTCTGATGATTCTTTTGCTATAAATCTGATGTAATCAAACTTCAGAATATCAATTCAATAATGTTTCCTTCTTGTATATATTTAGTGAATTCTCTCACATTTTTGTCAATCCACTTGGATCTTGTGTGACTGGTCACCTATGTCAATGCGTCTTATGTGTTTCTGCGACAGCCTCATTGTTAATTTCTATCGTTAAATCCCTCTGGATGAGTGCACATATTTAACCCTTAAATGCCGGGTGTTGCTTTTCGGCAACATACCCAATTTAGGTTCTAAAATACTATTAGAATGATATTGAAGCTATAATGCCAAATGATGCCAATAAAATATATTTTGAAAATATTATTAAATCGACTTTCAACATGTAGATGGCAACACTTGTGCTGTTTAAGAATAAAGATGGATTTATTTTTCTATTGTTGCTACATGTTCTTTTTGTTTTGTTTGGAAGCTTGCGAAATACCCTAGTTTGTTCTGCAGTGAGCAAGTAAAATTTATTTCTTATTATAGTTCCTAAAAGTCTTGTGTGTTTAATATTATAGATTTTTACCAAGGAAAATAATTTTTTCATTAAGGACCAGAATTGCCGATTAATAACAAACTGTTTTTAAGCCGTAAATCTTACTTAAAACGAAATAAGATTTTTTAAAGTATTTTTCCCATGATTTATTTAAAAAATGAAAGCCGAAAATGATTATTACAATGATTTTTGAAAAATCAGGCATTTAAGGGTTAAACTTCATTTCGAAAAGTTGTATTACTGAATAACGACTTTATATTATTATTAGTTTTATCAGATTCCTTAACATTATTCTTTCATGATGATCTGAGATCTTCTGCCGATTTCACATCACTGGGTACTTTCTCCATAGCTCGAAAAGTGATCTAACTTAAGGGGACACAAAAATCTTCAAATTTTGCAAAAACATTTTATTTCATTAAAAATTTCTCTGTTTTTTCCTGCTTAAAATGACATTTAAATCATGTTTCTACCTGAATTAGAACAACAACAAAAAAAAAAACATTATTTTTTTATTTTTGTTTTGGGTTCTTTTCAAAATCTAGCTTTCAAGCAATGGCTGTCGTGGAAACGACTTCTTGTAAAAATGTTTTTTTTTTTTTTTTTTTAGATAGGTTTTTTCACCATTTCTCGTTTTTAAATTCTTATAACTCGGAAACAGTTAAAGATAAATGGTTAAAATGTGGACCATATCGTTTTCAATTATTTTACTTTAATTTTGATTCAGCATATTTAAAAAAAATATTTACTCTTGAAAATATGATTTTTTTTTTTTTTAAGTTGCACCACTTTTTTTTTACGTTAAATATTTTTAATCTTTTTATAAATTAATATGTTTAAAAATGCTGAATCAAAATTAAAACTTATATATTTTTTGTTTATTTAAATGAAAAAGAATTGAAATTCTATAAATAATATTCCGAGTTATAACGATTTTAAATTACCCCACATTTTTAATAAATTTTAAATTTAAATTTTTTTAAAAAAAATTATGAGAAGCCATCACAAAAAAATTCAGAATTAATTCGCAATAAATAAAAATTATTTTAAAATCTGTCCCGGACCCCTTTAAAAAATGTAGTCTATTGTGTGAACTCTCGCAACATTGCCAGTTTACAGTTGGCAATATTCTCCGCTATACCCGGCAAAAAATGCTTATATCAATAAATCGGAATTGGTTGCTATTAGAAAATTAGGTTGACAAAAGTATCTGAAATTGGATAAACTTGCAAAAATCATCACTGTTGAATAGCCATTTAATCCAACTTTATATTTTATTATGCATTTCAACAATTAAAAAGAAAGGAAAAGCAATTTAACAAATTACAACGACCATTTAGAAAAAAGATTTTTTCAAAGACTAAAATTTAAGACATAAAACATCGCACGGAGTTGATCATACATTGCGTACGCGATTAATTAACCTCTTCGGACCTGGAGTATCCTATAGGATACACATCTTTACAATTTTTTTCTTTGTATATAAATAATTATTAATAAAATGAAAATGGTGTGAATGGAATCTTCAAAGGTAGCCAAACTAAAGCAAAATAGCAAATTGTTCCTTATAGTGCTTTTTCCTGCCATAAAATGGGATTTAAAAATGATTTGCAGCAAAAATGAGGGAAATACACAAAAACGAAAAGTAAATATTTTTTAAATTCGTTAAAATACCATATGGAGAGTCCGTTAAAAAGAAAAATTTATTAAATGCATCATTATTTAATATTTTTCATTATTTTTTCCATTCAAAACAAAAGAAAATATCCTAAAAAATTATCAAAAAATGTATTTATTGTGCCCCATGTGTCATATATGGTATATCAAATTTTATGTACAAAAATTAAATTAATTTTTTTTTTTGCATTTCGATCTTTCTTAGTTATCACTTTGCAAATATAAATTCATAACTGAAGTAAGAAAATATATGAAAATAATCCCTGGGGTCTGAGGAGGTTAAACATTAATAATGTTATTACACGTAAAAATTGGAAGCGACAAAAATCGCTTGCGACTCCTCAGATTTCCTGAAACTTACGTATTATCCTCCTGAAACTTACGTATTATCCAAGCATTTCATTGACTGTTCGGGAAAAGGCTTTTCCATCGTCAGATTTCTTGGAAATCTGACGACCAATTTTAAGTGAAATTTCATTCTTAAGCTTCTAAACATCCCACAATGTCACTTTTTACACCGTCGTATAGAGAAAAAAAATGTACTTTTAACCCGGGAGAACTCGCTAGTGAGAATGCCCAATTGCTTTTCTTTTACTTTACATTCATATAATATCAACTTTTTTTGGTTGCCTTAGTACTTTTATTCATAAAATAGGTAAAATAATTGAAAAACATTTTGAAATTTTAATTAAAATGAAAAATGATTTAAATAAGAGTCTTAAAAAAGTACGACTGTGAGAGAAAATCTCATGCAGCGAGTTCTCCCGGGTTAAATGCAATTTCTTTGCAAGCTGTCTCTCAATTTGTTTCTGAGTTATTAATTTTTTTTTGTAGTTTTTATTGCTTTTTTGTCATAGTGGCAACAGAAGTATCCATCTCTGTTGAAAGTAAAGGTTAGTGTATAGGCCAATCAGAAAACGAATAAAAGGCAGATTAAACCAATAAAACTCTTCAGATATGCTTTTGATTTGCTACCCTGACGAGGACAATAACCAATTTTACAAATGGTCAATAATATGCTATATATATAAAATCCAAACGGAAATTTCGTTCCGAACATCTATATTTCGAGTTCTGCTGCATGGATTTTGACGAAACTTTCACTGTTAGATAGATATTGTTTTATAGAAGGTTTTAAGCTATAACACATCGTTCTACGTAGATTAGTTATAGAATTATGACGGAAAGTTCTGTTATTTTGGGCGATAAGGTTACCATTTTATTTCTTGGCGAACTTTATCGTTGATGAAAAATTGAAACGGCTATTACACCTCGAAAAATAAAATAAAAAAACTATTACTAATTTTATTTAAAATTTAAAAAAAGAAAAGAATAAATCAGTTTTGACGAGTGCTGATATTAAAAAATTAAAATATTTAATTTAAACATGAAAGGGAACGTTCGTAATGCTTAAAAAATTACGCAGTTGAAATATTACAATTAAAACAGAATTTGGCGATTTATCTTTCTTTTGCGTCAGGTTAAGAAAAATAAATGCATCTGAAAAATTGATAAGATGATATCAAGGAAGTTCTTCATAAGCTCATACATAGAAATATTTAAAATATATATATATAGAATATTCTTCTCATGAGGATGTATATATTTATATTTTAAAAAAAATCGGCATAACATCGATTTAGCTTTCGTAAAAAAAAAAAAAAAAAAAAAAAAACATTTTTTTGCGATTTAACGCTGCTGGTTGGCGACGCAATAAAATATGATATAATACTATGATAAATATTCTTTAAGAAAATTTTTTCAAATCTCCATACGAAGTTAGTTTAAGTAAGTTTATCTTAAATAAAAACATTTTTATAACTGTAGTTTTGCCATGTACATGTATGTGTATAGGGGAGAGTAGACTAATTTGGACCACTTCGCTTATTTTCAGGTGTAACTCACTTAATTTTTGGAATATCTGCAAAAGTTCAGGATCAAACTATTCATCTACTAACTAAACAAATATTTAGATCAATTTCTTTTTGAAAATCTTAAATTTTATTTTAATTCGAAAAAATTGTCAAAAGTGGTCCAAATTCAGCAACTGGTTGCCTAAGTTGGACACCCAGTCTCCTAAATTGGACCAGATAATATCAGGTTGTTTTAATGACTAGGGAATATAACTAATTTTATTAAAAGCAAAGTTTGCGATTAATGAAACCATAAAAAAAACCGGTCGCAGACGATTAGCCGAAAACCAAATAGCCGACAAGACATTTAGCAGACAGCACTTAGACGACAGGACGTTTAGCCGACAAGTACATTTAGTCGACACGTATATTTAGCAGACAGGACATGTAGCCGACAAGTACATTTAGCCGACAGGACAAATAGCCGAAACGTACGTATAGCATACAGGACAATTAGCCGAAAAGGACATTTAGCAGACAGACAATTGGACGACAGGCAATTGGCCGAACGTGACAATTAGCCGACAGGACATTTAGCAGACAGGACAATTAGCCGACAGGACATTTAGCCGACAAGACAATTAGCCGACAGGACATTTAGCCGACAAGACAATTAGCCGACAAGACAATTAGCCGACAGGACATTTAGCCGACATGACATTTAGCCGACAGGACGATTGGCCGAAAGGAGATTTAGCCGACAGGACGATTAGCCGACAAGAAAAATTAGACGACAGGATATTTAGTTGAGAGGACGATTAGCCTAGTTAGGTTATGGTTAGGATACTTTTAGGTTACGGATAGATTATAATTAGTTTACGGTTACGTTAAACTTAGGTTACAGTTACGTTACGGTTGGGTTACAGTTAGATTACGGTTATGTCACAGTTATGTTAATTTTAGGTAACAATTAGGTTACGATTAAGTTACAGATAGGTTAAGGTTATGTTACGGATAGGTTACAGTTAGATTACAGTTAAGTTACGGATAGGTTACAGTTAGATTACGGTTAAGTTACGGAGAGGTTACAGTTAGATTACGTTTCTGCTACGATTAGGTTACGGATAGGTTACAGTTACGTTACAGTTTGGTTACAAATAGGATTACGGATAGGTTACAGTTAGATTATGGTTAGGTACCGGATAGGTTACAGTAGGTTACGGATAGATTACAATTAGGTTACGGTTAGGTTACCGCCAGGCTGCAGTTAGGTTACAGTTAGGTTATAGTTACATCACAGTTAGGATATGGTTAGATTATAATTATGTTACGGTTAGCGTACCGTCATGTTACGTTTATTTTACAGATAGTTTACTGTTAGGTTGCAGTTATTTTACAGTTAGGTTATAAGTAGGTTACGGTTACGTTACGGTTCGGTTACAGTTAGATTACGGTTAAGTTACGGATAGATTACAGTTAGATTACGTTTCTGCTACAATTAGGTTACGGATAGGATACAGTTACGTTACAGTTTGGTTACAAATAGGATTACAAATAGGTTACAGTTAGATTACGGTTAGGTTCCGGATAGGTTACAGTAGGTTATGGATAGATTACAATTAGATCACGGTTAGGTTACCGCCAGGCTACAGTTAGGTTACGGTTAGGTTACAGTTAGGTTATAGTTACATCACAGTTAGGATACGGTTAGTTAATAATTAGGTTACGGTTAGCGTACCGTCATGTTACGTTTATTTTACAGATAGATTACTGTTAGGTTACAGTTATGTTACGGTTAGGTTATGGTTAGGTTATAAGTAGGTTACAGTTACGTTACGGTTAGGTTACAATTAGGTTATGGTTAGGTTACGGTTATGTTCCATTTCCGTTACAGATAGGTTACGGTTAGATTATGGATAAGTTACAGTTAGGTTACGGAAGATCTATATCATTTAGCCGAAAACCAAATAGTCGACAAGACATTTAGCAGACACCATTTAGCCGACAAGTACATTTAGCCGAAACGTACATTTAGCCGACAGGTCAAATAGCCGACAGGACGTTTAGCCGACAAGACATTTAGCCGACAGGACAATTAGCCGACATGATATTTAGCTGACATGACAATTAGCCGACAAGTCAAATAGCCGACATGACAATTAGCCAACAGGACAATTAACCGACAGTTCAAATAGTCGACAAGTCAAATAACCGACAGGACATTTAGCCGACAGGTCAAATAGCCGACCTGACAATTAGCAGACGGGTCAAATAGCCGACAGAACAACTAGCAGACATGACAATTAGCCGACAGGACAACTAGCAGACAGGTCAAATAGCCGACATGATATTTATCAGAAACATACATTTTGCCGAAAGAATATAGAAGACACATTGATATGGGTCGGTGATATACCAACAATGTCAACCTCAATAACTCGTCACTATCATAATTCAACTTTTTAGCTCAGAGGCTATCAAAGTCAGAGAGCTGATGTGCCCGCCGTTCTGTATGTATGTAAGTATGTACGTACGTATTCACGTAACGAGGTAACTCTTGATAGAAACATCAGATTTGCTTCAATTTTTTTTTCTACGTTCATTCTTGAAAGGTGCTTTCCTGATTAGTTTTGGGGTTTCATTGGTTAAAGATAAAGGGGGCTAGTGCCTCCCCTTAATTTAGATAAATGGGTTTTTCATGCAGAATTATTCGATTTGCTCTAAATCTGATATACCGGTTTATTATGTTAAGGAGCTTCCCTGATTAGATTTGGAAGTTCATTAGTTAAGTATGAAGGGAAAGAGGGCTTCCCCCCCTTAATTTAGATACATGTTTTTTTCATTCAAAATTATTTGATTTGCTCCAAATTCGGTATACGGGTTTATTATGTTAAGGAGCTTCCCTGATTAGATTTGTAGGTTCATTAGTTAAGAATAAAGGGGGGATAGGGGAGCTACACTCCCCCCCTTAATTTAGATAAATGGGTTTTTCATGCAGACTTATTCGATTTGCTCCAAATTTGCTATACCGGTTTATCATGTTAAGGAGCTGCCTTGATTAGATTTGGAGGTTCATTAGTTAAGCATAAAGGGGGGAAAGGGGCTACCCCCTATTAATTTAGATAAATGGGTTTTTCATGCAGAATTATTCGATTTGCTCCAAATTTGATATACCGGTTTACTATGTTAAGGAGCTGCCTTGATTAGATTTGGAGGTTCATTAGTTAAGAATAAAGGGGGATAGGGGAGCTAGTCCCCCCACCCCTTAATTTAGATAAATGGGTTTTTCATGTAGAGTTATTTGATTTGCTCCAAATTTGCTATATCGGTTTATCACGTTAAGGAGCTGCATTGATTAGATTTGGTGGTTCATTAGTTAAGAATAAAAGGGGGAAAAGGGGCTACCCCTATTAATTTAGATAAATGGGTTTTTCATGCAGAATTATTCGATTTGCTCCAAATTTGGTATACCGGTTTACTATGTTAAGGAACTGCCTTGATTAGATTTGGAGGTTCATTAGTTAAGAATAAAGGGGGATAGGGGAGCTAGTCCCCCCCACCCCTTAATTTAGATAAATGGGTTTTTCATGCAGAATTATTCAATTTGCTCCAAATTTGGTATACCGGTTTACTATGTTAAGGACCTGACTTGACTAGATTTGGAGGTTCATTAGTTAAGAATAAAGGGGGATAGGTGAGCTAGCCCCCCACCCCCTTAATTCAGATAAATTGGTTTTTGATGCAGAGTTATTCGATTTGTTCCAAATTTGCTATATCAGTTTATCATGTTAAGGAGCTGCATTGATTAGATTTGGTGGTTCATTAGTTAAGAATAAAGGGGGGAAAGAGGGCTATCCCCCCTTAATTTAGATAAATGGGTTTTTCATGCAGAATTATTCGATTTGCTCCAAATTTGGTATACCGGTTTAATATGTTAAGGAGCTGCCTTGATTAGATTTGGAGGCTTATTGGTTAAGCATGAAGGGGGGACGGAGGTTAGTTTCCCCCATTAATTTAGATAAATGGCTTTTTCATGCAGAATTATTCGATTTGCTTCAAATTTGATATACCGGCTTATTCGGGTCTATATCATTTAGCAGACAACCAAATAGCCGACAAGACATTTAGCAGACAGCAATTAGCCGACAGGACGTTTAGCCGACAAGTACATTTAGCTGACACGTACATTTAGTTGACAAGACAATTAGTCGACAGCGACAGTTAGCCGACAGAGACAATTAGCCGACAGGACAATTAACCGACAGTACGTTTAGCCGACACTTAGGTTAAGTTAGGTCACAGATTACGTTTAGGTAACAATTAGGTTACTTTTAGGTTACAATTACGTTACAATTAAGTTATGGTTATGTTACGGTTACATTACGTATAGGTTACAGTTACGTTATAGTTAGATTAGGGTAGGTTATAATTAGGTTACTATTACGGTTAGGCTATAATTAGTTATAACAAACAAATTTTTAAAAAAGTAACATTTTCTACAATAAATATTGTTTGAAATGGGGTTTTTTGACGGATAACTCCGAAAAATATTATTTTTTAAATATAAGAATTTAAAAGAGGGGTTGCATGAATTAAGAGTGTATTCAGGTGGCGAAAGAGTGGATCCACAGGGGGCAATTTTCAAACTTTTTTCGGACCAGTTATGTGATATATCACCGGAAAGACCACTTTTTCATGTTATAATTATTTCTTCTCCCCTCCCCTCAATTTAGCTCCCCAGGGCGCACTTTTCGAACTTTTTGAAATCGTAGCGTTTTCATCATTATAGATTAGATTTTTTTACGGAGCCCTCCTATAAATATTATTTATAATATATAAAATTCCAAAGAGTGGAGGGTTATTGCAGAGGGGCGTGAGAGTTGGTGCACCGGTGGCGCTTTTCCAACTTTTGCAGACACCCCTCATGTGATATATCATTGAAAAACACTATAGCCACTATTTCATATTATACACCTCCCAAGTTCCACACCCCCACACACACACTGCTTTGCCACCCCAAGGGGGAGGGATTTTTGAAATTTTTTGAAATCGTAGCGTTTTCATCATTTTAGATCGGAATTTTTTTACGTAACCCTCTGATAGATAATGTTTATAATATATAAAAAATTCAAAGAAAGTGAGGGTCTATTCTGAGGGGCGCGACTCCCTGGAGGGGCGCTTTTCTAACTTTTGCGACACCCCACATGTGATATATCAATGTGATAAAGCACTGTGGTCACTTTTTCATATTATACACTTCCCATGTCCTTTAACCATCCATAAACTTTATTGATAATAAATATTAAGAAGTTCTTAAAAAAAAAAAACGCTCAACTTTCCAAAACTTTCTAAAATATTCATGGAGACATTTTTATGCATAAAAACATCAAAATAAAATCCTTTATATCTAACTTCCTTTTATCAGTAATTTATTTATTTTGTTATTTATTTTTGACTAGATAATCGTAAATTTAAGAGCTGTTTATTTTTATTCCACCCTAACATTATTTATTCCAGACAGTGTTGCGCCAACATATGCGTATTTGGCGGAAGCATGATGCAACAGTTGAAAGGAGAAATCAATCATCATGTTTGGTCATTTCTTTATTCATTTCATTTTCTTCGGTTACTAACGAAAAAGAGCTATTATTTGATACCAATTTAGACGTGCTAATAAGTCTATTTTATACAAATAAAGCATATTATGGCATTAAACTGGATTATTCCTAATTTTCTCTTATTGATCAAGTTGAATTTAGACACTTTACTCCGTGAAGGATTGGATTTCTGTAGCTCCGGGGTGGGGGTCGGTGTGGAATTTGCACTTTTTGACCATTGAAAACACAAAATCTCAAATCATCCATGAGGACATTTATTCTCTGGGGAGAATGTCTCCCCCGGGTCACTCCATGAATTCAACACTGTTAATGATTTTTTAAAAAATTAGGACTCTTTCTCTTTCTGATTTAATTAAGAAATTTAAACATTGAAACACGGAATGTAAAAAATTATTTTGGAGAAACTATTATTTGTATAATGAATGCCATTGCTGGATCATATACACCTACGTTTACAAATGAGCTGAAAATTTAATAGAATAATATTAAACTAGAGAACAAGAAAACTGCTTTTTGAGAATTTAGTGTCGCCCCCGGCATTTCCATTACTTCATTTTCTTCTGATGGACTGATGGCTTCTATTATTATGAAACAGCCATTATAAATGAAGTGTTAGGTGACGATGAAAGAGCAGCCGTAAAAAGTTTGAGCTCTGATTTTCTGTCGGAATGGGGGAAAAAATGGCTATAATTTTTTTTTTTGAGGACTGTTTTTTCATCTTCCCCTAACACCTCATTTATAATGGCTGTTTCATAATAATAGAATACACCAATCCATCAGAAGAAAATAACTCGGTTAAGCGGGACTCTACTGCAGTACAAAACATATTTCAATTTTAAGACTTAAAGCACACGTTTTATTTTATGTAAAATGACGTCATTCGCATCCGCTTAAGAATTCCACATTTACGATCTACTCTTAAACATCTACAGTAAAGCATGCATAGCACATCACTATCGCGAAATAATGCACAAATGCAAAAAAATATTCCGTCATTCAAGAAAAAAAATAAAAATAAAATAAAATAAAACGGCGATCTAATGATTCATAGATACTTACAATTAAATATAGTATATAATAGCTCCATTGTTTTAACAAAAAGCATTCGTTTATATATTTTTTTTCAAAACAGCACGTATTTTAATTACATTTTCTTTCGGTTGTTACGAAAAAATGGCAACAAAAATATATAATTGCTATTTTAAAACTATTCTTCCTTTACTTTCTACAGAAATCTAGTTCTTCCGTTGCCAATATTAAGCAAATGGTGAATTAAAAACTCCAAAAAAATTAATATTTCAAAAATAAATGGAGATACAGTTTTCAAACAAAACGTATTTAAAAGAACTTTTTTTCTCCAATACGACGGTATAAAAATTGAAAATGTGCGATGCTTAGAAGTTTAAAAAATTGCTAAACAGTATTTAATCGTAATGCTTTCTTTTACGGCTAGCCTCTGTAAGGTAACGTTATTTTTTGGACACAAAATAAGCTGGGAGAAAGAAATAGCATACCGTACCGCAGGCTAATAACATTTTGTTTTAAACGTGATATATAATTTTAATTGTTTCACCAATTTTCAAGTTTATTGAGAACTTTTTACGTTTCATCCTTATTCCTCTATTTGTATTAAATAATTTTTCAATAACGGTTTCTTTGTAATCAATAATACTCTAAAGTTAAAAAATATATGTTGAGAAAATTTAAAATATTTTTTTCAAATAATTCTAATTTAATTTGATATTCAAAATTTAAGAAAAGCATTTATCGAATTAGATATATATGGTAAGCATATAGAATTTTTCTTTAAATTTGAAGCTAGGTTCTCCTTTATATTAATAAAATTGGTTCTTATTTAATATTATTTTTTTCATTCTTGTTAATAAAGTTTGCATTTTTAGTCGTAGAATGTATCCAGCCTCAGCTAGGGATCTAACGAATTTCGTAAAGTATTAAGCAGAATATTGTAGATATTTAGAGGAATAAAATCATGGTAATACATTTTTAGGTAGATTTCGTAATAAGAAATACTACATATTACATTTTACCAACATTTTTGCAGATCTACGCCGATCATGAAACCATAGAACACCAAACCACCCCCAGTTGAAAACTTTATCTAACTATCTATCCATATATATCACTTTTTTATGGACACGACAACTTCCATAACTCTGCACAGACCTCTTCCAAACTGATCAAGGCCATACCATACAATCAAGGGGCAGAAAATCTCGGTAAAGTTCGTTAATGGGCAAAATCGACCCAAGGGTATGGAAATAGGGAAGGATTTTGTGAAAACAGAAAAAAACAATAACTTTTTAATTATAATGCATATCAAATCAGTTTAAAGTTATTATTACTTCTAGGAAAAGGTCCAAAAAATTATGCATAACAGATTTTTGATATCATTAAAAATGGGCTCAAGGGGCAAGGAAAATAGAGTTTTAAGAAGAAAAAAATTCATAACTTCGTCAATTCACAAGATATAAAATCCACTTAAATTTATTATAAATCTTCTTAATCTGACCTACAACTTTTATATTGACAAGTTTTCGATAGTACCAACTCTTACAGAGAAAAGGGAGAGGCTTAAAAAGAAAAAAAAAATCATAACTTCGTCAATTCACAAGATATCAAATCCGCTTAAATTTATTATAAATTTTCTTAATATTATCTACAACCTTTATATTGGCAAGATTTTGATAAAACCAACTCTGACACAAAAAAAGGAAGTTCAAGAAAAAAATATCGTATTAAGGCTGTTCTCAAATCCATAGGGGCAACTTTATGACATAAGTTCTAATTCCCTTTTCTTCGGAAACGCATGAAATTGGAAGGTGTTGTTATAAGGAAACTATGTAATTGAAAGACATTTTCCGGTTTTTTTGTAAACACAATAGATGTTTCAGAAAATACTGTCACAGTTTGAACCAAATTTCCCAACAAAAGGGGAAAAAAAAAAAAAACACTGAACGAAGGGAGAAAAATCCCTTGTAGTAGGTCTGCCAATTTTATAAAATTGCGTTAAAAAATCTGTACGTCATTGTGTCAGAAAATATCAACCTTGTTGAGCAGTGTAGTTGAGAACACAGCCTTAACATTATTCTGATAAAACCAGTTTAGAAAAAGGAAATTAAAAACTCGTCAAAAGCGACCAGAAAAAATTGTCAAACTGTGTTTATCTCTATTCTTGATTTAGTCTTTTTGGTGAAATTAGTACTTAACTTCGAAATCTACCTGTGCCTGCAGGCCGAGCCGGGAGTGATTTTTTTCTCTTTCTTTTCTTTCTTTTTTTTTTAAAATGATTTTCTCAAATCCAAATTGGCTATTTTCTAACGCATTCATATAAATCCATTTTTATTTCTTACAAGCACAAAATGTGCAGCTATTTTCATTCAGATACTAAACAATCAAATTTAATTTTTTAGTGTGAGACTATTTTAAGAATTCATAATATGCTTATTTGTCATACATTTTTATAATGAGGCTCCTAAAACTTCGCTTATCGGTGAGAATTTTAACTATTTTTTTTTATTTTTTCATTTTGCACAAAAATATCATTATTTGATAAATTTTATAGCACAAATAATGTTCCGATATAACAGTTTGTTGAATTTTCATGATTTTTTTTGAAAAATGAACGGATATTTGCAATTGGCATTTAAAAAAATATATATATTTTATGAACTGAGATAAGGATTACTACTGCAATTTGTTTATGTAGAAAAAGGTAAGTCATATAAACAAGGTTTTTTTTAACAAATAATAATCTCTTTGTGATGTTTCAACATATTATATTAAACGTATAAAACAGTTAGACATATGAATAACGAAATCTATATCGAATTAAAAATAAAAAACAAACTGTGCGGTATGAATTTTTTGCTTGCTTTTTTTAGTTCCCTACGTTACAACCAAATTTTATACAATGCAATTTTATATCACACTAGCTGACCCACCCGGCGTTTGCCTGGCCCATCATAATAACCTTAAATAAAACTCAAGTTTGTATGATTTTATATCCTTTGAAAATCTTTTAAATGAACCTAGTTTCGGTTGTTCCATTGCATTCCACAGCGTCTCGTATGTTTCCAACAAACGTCTTTCCGAACGAACCTGTAATCTGGGTCCTCGCTACCTAACACAGCATGTGCCGGAAGTGCTCCGCACGTATCGTAGACAATTGAAAAAAAAGTCTAATAGTGAGCCAAACTTCGTAGTAATCAAGCCCATAGAACCGGAAAAACGAATGCATCATTAATATTCGAAAATGTCGTTAACTGAAGTCTAAGATAAACTTTCATAATCACAGAAAATAGTATTTTTACAGAAAGTAGCTGAATTGTAATCTAAGTTAAGGGTGTATTCCGATCCAAACTGGTTATTTTCTGATTCATTTTAAAATTCATTTTTGCTCTCAAACGCATCAAACTAAGAAATTCTCTTATTTAGAAACTATATAATGTGCCGTGCTTCTTAATTTTTTGATAAATGCAGAAAATGCTGTAAAAAACGTTGTCAAAGTTGGCGTTTTGAACCGAATTTTCCGAAGCGGGCGATCTGGGAATGAAAAAAATGGTCATACTGAGAAAATAATTGTTTAAAAATCAAATTCTAATTAATTGAGCTGAAAATTAAATCACACGGCATGTTAAACATGTCTTCAGAAATCACCCCAGCAAGTTTCATGTTTTTACTTTTAAAAATGAGTCTGAAAATGTCTCAGAAAATTTCGAGCTGTTGAGGGTGAAAAAATATTTTTTCGAATACACCCTTAAATAAACCAATTCCCGTTGAAATTGGGCCCTTATAACCCGAGGAAACAATTTATCCTTACGCGGTGGAAAGTTACCTCCCTCCTCCTCTGTAAATTTCACGGTCTACTTTTAAAATTAACACGATATTATTTAATAAACGGATGAAATCCCTTTTCTAAAATTACCTTTAACCCTTTAGTGCGCAGGGACAAAGAACAGTTTTTTTTATGCAAAGAACAGTTTTTTTTTAAATTTAATAGATTATTTTTATTCGTATATACCTAATTCACACCAGGAGATAAAAATAGCAATATTTGTTTTAATTAATAACAGACATTCCGTATTTAAAAAAAGCGAAATTAACCATTGAAACTTTCTTGTGTAAAGTCAGATTCTCTGGAGTACGTAATTTCTAGAACGCATTCTATCATGGGAATTAGAGGGTTAAAGGTTAAGTTTTATAAAATAAATAATTATATAAAATAAGGTATTTGAAGACATAGGTATTAAAATATTTACTGATTTGCAATAATTTAGCGTAAAACAGCCACGCAACAGTAGTTATTATTTGTATTGCAGATGCGCAACAGAAGAAAAGAATTCCGTATTATATGAAAAATATATCTCTGATTTTTTTTTCATTATTTTTCCTGAGTAATAAACATTTCAGAGAATCATATATAATTTTTTCGAAGCAAAATAAAAAAATCGCGCATTTAAGGGTTAACGTAACGCGATTTTTATTTTTAATTTACGGATGTAGTGAGTAAACGTAAGCTGTTGCCGAAAAAGGAGATTAATATTCGAAAAAGGTGGTAGCTTGGGTATAAAGAAGGACCGGGCCCAGGGGGCAGGATATTAACTGGAATGTAGTTGGGTAAAGGAAAATTTTTTAATAGTTTTAAAGTAGCTGTAGGACGCAAGAACTATGAAGTAGAAAATTGTAATAGAGTAAGATCGTTTTTAAAGAAGCTACAACAAAGGCCCCAAGAAGGAGATTAATATTCAAAATTGGTGGTAGCTGAAGTGAGAAATTTTTTTGTCGTTCATGGAGTTGCTAGAAGACTTAAGAAGTTGTTAGAAAAAAAAGCTAATGAATCGGATCATTTTTAAGGGAGCTACAATAAAGGGCCCAAAAGAGGCCAACTGATAGTTAAGAGAAGGGCCCTGACATGAAAATATGTTAAAAGGTCTTAGATCTTCAATTATTCAAAATTAGCCATAGAGTTATGAATTATTCCTTAGAATAATAATTTAAAGAAATGCGCCAAAAATTGGGTAAATGCTTAAATGATTGTCCTAGGGCCCAAATAAAATATGAGAGTGTTGGTCCTGGGAGAAGTGTCCAATACTCAGTTTTAAAATTATGCACTGAGAAGGTGAGAAAATTAGAGGGTGAAAAATGCATGGCGCACAAAAAATTCAAGGGACCTACGGGACCCTAGGGGGGAGAATGGAGCAAGGGTCTTAACTAGGGTGTAGAAATGGGAGAATAACTAAATGAAAAAAGGATACCAAAAATGAAGTTCGGATTAAAAGGAAGCAATTTATTAACAATTTAGGGCGCAAAAACTTTAAAGGGTGCTGTACCGGGTCCCAGGCTGCCAGGGTCTTAACTGGAATGTAGAAATGAGGGAATAACTAAATAGGGAATTGGCCCCAAGAACGAAGAAGATCGGATATAAAGGGAGTAAGTTATTAACAATTTAGAGCATAAAAACTTAGAGGCACAGGGGCCCCGACCTTAAAAAAAGAAAAATCTGATTGTCATGTGCATCAGGACATGTCTTGGACTGTTCTCACCTAAATGTTCAGACTTCTACGTGCGGTAGATTTTGCTAGTCATCAAACGCAGATACACAGACACTCACACACTCACATACACTCAGACAGAGAGAAACTTTCTTTTATTGGTATACGTTTTATTCAATTTTCCCCACTAAAAACTGGGTTGTCGTTAAATCCGATCTCGCTGAAAACTTATTCTACAGTTAAATACAAACACACTCTTAGTAGCTGACGAGTTATTGAGGTTTTAATGCATATGTATAAAATATTAATGGTGATTGAGTAAAAGCACTGATTTATGAAATTGATGAGCTATCGATATTATAGTGCCCCCATATCAGTAACAAATAAATATTACTTCTTTCAACAAAAACAAAGGTTTATAAGGCTGGCGAATCACTGATCTTTTAATATATAAATTAAATAAATTCGATGCGCAAAAAAGACAAATTTCTGAGAATGTCGTTATCAAGATTGGATATATATAATTCATTAATGACATTCGACTTAATAAAATGACAGATGATTAAGGATGACGACTTTTCGAGGTTTTTTGGAAATCATACAGAATTTATAACAAACTGATTGAAATATAAATTTAAAGAGATGGCGAAGTAACTAGGTTTTTCGTTTAGAGAGATCGTTTGAGTTAACTTGTTATTTTGATTTTATTGCGGATGTTAAGAAAATTAATTAGATTCTATTGCACAGAAGCACTGCTTAATGAGGATATAGAGTTATCAAGGTTTTAACCACAATGACCAATGATAATTGTTTAAATAAAAACATAGATTTATAAGCTTGAGGATTCATCAAGGTTTAACCGTATAACTTGTATTCGATATATAATAAAACAGATTAATGAATCTTCAAGTTATCCAGTTTTTAGAGCAAATGTATAAATAGTAATATTAACTAAATACACTTATTTATGAGGATGTCGAGATATCGAGGCTTTAACATATAAGCGTGATAATAATAACATTTTATTTAACTAGCTGGCTTCGCCCTCTAGCGTGCTCATAATTACATCGGGGCCTCTAATTTATGCTAACATCGAATAACACGAATGTCGAATTCATATGAAAATTTTCGTTAGGTGCAGTAGCGTAGCTAAGTTGTTTGCCGCCGGGATTTCATCCGTTTATTAAATAATATTGCGTTAATTTTAAAAGTAGTCCGTGAAATTTACAGAGAGGGGGGTTGGGGGTGCAACCTTCCACCGCTTAGGGGTGTATTCTTTCCTCGGGTTCTAGGAGTCCGATTTCAACGGGAATAGGTTCATTTAAGTTAGATTACAATTCAGCTACTTTCTGTATTATGAAACTTTATCTTAGACTTCAGTTATCAACATTTTCGAACATTAATGATGCATTCATTTTTCGGGTTCTATGGGCTTGATTACAACGAAGTTTGGCTCACTCGACTTGGTTTTCGATTATCTGCGGTACGTGCGGAGCACTTCCGCTTTAGGTAGCGGAGACCCAGATCACAGGTTCGTTCGGAAAGAGATATGTTGGGAACACACGAGAGGCTGTGGAAGATAATGGGACTTCCGAAACTAGGTCCATTTAAAAGTTTTTCAAAGGATATAAAATCATACACACTTGAGTTTTATTTAAGGTTATTATGATGGGCCTGGACAACGCCGGGTGGGTCAGCTAGTGTGAAATAAAATTACACTGTATAAAATTCGGTTGTAACCAGGGCTTAATTTGCGACGGAGCCCACCAGAGCCCGGCTCCGGTACTTCTCTGTTTTTAGTAACTATTTAAATATTGTTCGGAATTCACCGGAGCTCATAAATACAGGGCTCTGGAGCCCAGTGCAATAGCGCTTCCGAAAAACCGAAGCTTAAATTACCTTTTCCTTTCTTTCCCATCTCCAAGCTTTTGCATTCTTTTTACCAAAACACTTATATGTGACGTAATGTGTCACACGCGTAGGGGATGGAGATGAAACGTACTCAATTTTTATATCAGTTTTTAGGCTTAGACTGACTCGAGCTCAATCTGTATTACATTTAAAATTTTATTTATTCATGTATTGAAAAAAAATCTTCTTTTAAAATTACGTATTATATTCCACTTCAAATCATTTTAATGCTATTTTGATCAGAATGAAGGGGAAACAGAAATCGTGTTTTTCTATTTCAAATTTATATCGGCGACGTGTTGATACGGCGCCACTCAAGAGAGTGAACAATAAATTTGCTTTCAGTTCGATTTTCTTTTGTGACAGTAGGATAATTTTTTATTGGCTGGGTTTTCTTTTTTTATTTCGATATCTAACCTGAAAAGAATATTTTCTGTTTTATCCAACAAGCATCAGCTTGACGTTTTGTCTGTTCGAGGTTTTTTGTCTTCTATTGCGTACGAGTATAAAAATCACGTTAGTGATTTTTCTATTTATTTTGTATCATGAACGGTACCCGCGCTAAGGCTCTGTGCACCTATACGAAGTCACTTTCCTTTGTAAGTAGAATAATTACCATGTATTGTTATTCTGATAGAAAGCAATCGAGCAGTGTTTCCCCTTTTTCTATAAAAGAATAGATTCTTTCCGATAACGTTGTCAAATTTTTAATTTTATCTGATTTTCAGGGACTCACCGCAAAAGATTGTTATGCGGAAGGAAATGATTATAGCTTAAGATATGCACATTTACAGGAAATTGTAAAACATTGTTCCATTCTTCAACATATAAATATTCATTTCTGTAAATTTCATTCATTTTTTCTTAAAAATGCATAGCTGCGAACTATCTCTTTTTTATGTTAACACCATTTTCTAATCATAATCGTTACCCTATTTAATCGCAGAATTCTGCAATTAATTAACATAAAAAATAGGCACTGATTTTTACTATTCAGAAGAAGTGATAACTAAAAAGTAGAATAGTTGGCAGCTAAGTATGTGCTGATAGATATATTTAATTTTTTTATTTTGCTAAAGAAAAAAAATGTTTTAAATTTTGCAATTAATGTACGAAATATAAATATGCAGATTACAGGGGCAGGGGGAGGGGGGGTGGAACGGTACAGTTGTTGTACCGGTAGAGCAGAATATTAGGGCTCCGGAACTTTTTTTGTTAGAATTTAAGCCCTGGGCGCAGTAATCTAATTGTAACGTAACCTTAATCTAACTCTACCATAAACATTACCTAACTGTACCCTAGCTGTAATATGTTACATAACCGTAACCTAACGGTAACCTAACAGTAACATACCTTCAACCTAACTATAAACAAATTATCACCTAACCGTAACCCAACTCTAACCTAATTGCAACCTAACCTTAATCTAATTATAACATAACCGTAACCTAACTGTAACGTAGCTATAAACTATCGGTAACTTAACCGTAACGTAAACTAATTTTAAGCTAAATGTAACGTGACTGTAACCTACCTGTAACCTATCCATAATCCAACCGTAAACTATCTGTAACGGAAATGGAACATAACCGTAACCTAACCGTAACCTATCTGTAACGGAAATGGAGCATAACCGTAACCTAATTATAACCGTAACCATAACGGAACCGTAACCTACTTATAACCTAACCCTAACCTAACTGTAACATAACTGTAACCTAACCGTAATCTATCTGTAAAATAAACGTATCATGACGGTACGCTAACCGTAAACTAATTATAACCTAACCGTATCCTAACTGTGATGTAACTATAACCTAACTGTAACCAAACTGTATCCTGGCGGTAACCTAACCGTAACCTAATTGTAATCTATCCGTAACCTACTGTAACCTATCCGTAATCCTATTTGTAACCAAACTGTAACGTAAGTGTAACCTATCCGTAACCTAATCTTAGCAGAAACGCAATCTAACTGTAACCTATCCGTAACCTAACCGTAATCTAACTGTAACCTATCCGTAACCTAACCGTAATCTAACTTTAACCTATCCGTAATCTTAATTGTAACCAAACTGTAACGTAACTGTATCCTATCTGTATCCTAATCGTAGCATAAATGTATTCTAACTGTAACCTATCCTTAACCTAACTGTAACCTATCCTTAACCTAACTGTAACCTATCCTTAACCTAACTGTAACCTATCCTTAACCTAACTGTAACCTATCCTTAACCTAACTGTAACCCATCCGTAACTTAACCCTAATCTAACTGTAACCTATCCGTAACCTAACCTTAACCTATTTGTAACTTAAACGTAACCTAATTGTTACCTAAATTTAATCTAATTGTGACGTAATCGTAATCTAACTGTAACCTAACCGTAACCTAACTGTAGCCTGGCGGTAACCTAACCGTAACCTAATTGGAACCTATCCGTAACGTACTGTAACCTATCCGTAACCTAACCGTAATCTAACTGTAACCTATCCGTAATCTTAATTGTAACCAAACTGTAACGTAACTGTATCCTATCTGTGACCTAATCGTAGCATAAACGTAATATAACGTAACCCATCCGTAACCTAACTGTAACCTATCCGTAACTTAACCCTAATCTAACTGTAACCTATCCGTAACTTAACCCTAATCTAACTGTAACCTATCCGTAACTAACCTTAACCTATTTGTAACTTAAATGTAACCTAATTGTTACCTAAATTTAATCTAACTGTGACGTAACCGTAATCTAACTGTAACCTAACCGTAACCTAACTGTAGCCTGGCGGTAACCTAACCGTAACCTAATTGGAACCTATCCGTAACGTACTGTAACCTATCCGTAACCTAACCGTAATCTAACTGTAACCTATGCGTAATCTTAATTGTAACCAAACTGTAACGTAACTGTATCCTATCTGTGACCTAATCGTAGCATAAACGTAATCTAACGTAACCCATCAGTAACCTAACTGTAACCTATCCGTAACTTAACCCTAATCTAACTGTAACCTATCTGTAACTAACCTTAACCTATTTGTAACTTAAATGTAACCTAATTGTTACCTAAATTTAATCTAACTGTGACGTAACCGTAATCTAACTGTAACCTAACCGTAACCTAACTGTAACCTAAGTTTAACGTAACCGTAAACTAATTATAACCTAACTGTATTCTAACTGTAACCTATCCGAAACCTAACAGAATCCAAACCAAAACCTAACTGGGCTAATCGTCCTGTCGGCTAAATGTCTTGTCGGCTAATTTTCCTGTCGGCTAAATGTCCTGTCGGCTAATTGTCCTGTCGGCTAATTGTCTTGTCGGCTAATTGTCTTGTCGGCTAAATGTCCTGTCGGCTAATCATCCTGTCTGCTAAACGTCTTGTCGGCTAATTGTCCATGTCGACTAACTGTCCTATCGGCTAATTGTCCTGTCGGCTAATTGTCTCTGTCGGCTATCTGTCTTGTCGGCTAACTGTCGCTGTCGGCTAATTGTCCTGTCGACTAAATGTACGTGTCGACTAAATGTACTTGTCGGCTAAACGTCCTGTCGTCTAATTGCTGTCTGCTAAATGTCTTGTCGGCTATTTGGTTGTCTGCTAAATGACATAGACCCAAAAAAACAGCAATGAAATATAATGAAATCAAATATCTGAAAATAAGAGTAATTGTTTTAAATAAAAATGTATTCAAAATATAAATGAAAATTATCAGTAATTAAGAATAGAAATTATGGAACTAATGGTCAGTTACTTGAATATCATGTAAGAAGTGAGGCAAAGCTTATACATCAATTTTGTTTATTGTTTTTGTTTTCCAGAAAACACAACATGGAACAGTATATGACAATCTGAACACTGAATCATTTCTGCTATTTTATTCTTCTTACACATTAGGCAAAATCAATCATCACTGTCTAGATTTTTTTTTTTTAGATTCTGAATTATCATACTTTTTTTGCAACAGAAGTTTTCTTTACATTATGTTGGTAGTTCTTCTCTTCCATCATTTTCTAGCTAATTGCATTACGCCTATTTTTTAAAACCCGATGTTCCAATTACTTTTGTGCTGTGAAAGCTTCCTTTTTTTTTTTTCAAGGTTTAGTTTATATGGTGATGATGTTAACACAACTTCTTTTTGGCTCCCTCTGTACTTTGATTTAACTGAATTTAGCAAGAGAAATAACATTTCTAATGATTTTTTTGCTTTTGTGGAGGATTTGTAGCTGCAGCCTTGTTGCAGGTCAATTTCTTCACAACTTACTGTCTGCTTTTTGTTTCCTATATCTTTAACAGCTTTTGCTGTCACGGCTGTTTTTCTTTCAGACAGTTTGTCTATGTCTTTTTCAACATTTTCATCAAGGTTTGAGATTTTATGCGTTTTAATAGCAAAAAGTATAATTCCATCCTCCAGGTCTTTAAAAAGTCTTTCATCACACATATCCTGCTGGAGGAAAATGTTTGAATTCAACTCTGTAAATCAAATATGCCGTAGGAATAAAGAATTCGTAGAAAATAAATACAATTAAATACAAGATAAAACACATTGCAGACAAAATTTATTACATAGACATGTAAAATTTTTTTTTGTTTATATAGGCCTAAACTGTATAAAAAAAAATAATCCAGATAAAAAAAAAAAAAAAACTTACATGGAGATAGTAATTCATTATAAAATATATGAAAAATAGTGTACAAAGCATACCATCCTTGAAATTTATTACTTACTTTTCAAATTCATGATCGCAAATCTGGTCCAATTTAAGCAACTTAAATTGGCCAATTACGGCAACTGCAGCATTTTTTAAAACAATTAATTTCAAGCCTAAGAAAAAAATCGAAATCAAACAAATCCGCGTGAAAAATACGCGCAATAAACAGATGAATTCATATATGTATATGAAAACATAACATTTTACCTTAGTTTTAAAATATTCACTTACGTTTAATAGGAAAAAATTAGATCAAAACAGCTAACTTTAGGTTTTTTTAAATTGTCTGAAAACAGCACGTGGTAGGCGGCTGCTTCTTCTAATCATAGTTGACGTCATTCTGATGAGTAGGATTTCAGCGGTAGATGAAGTCTCTTCCTGTAATTAATGGCAGAATGGCAACGGTCCAATTAAAGCGGCGGTCCTAATATGGCTACTCTTCCCTATAATGAAATTTAAAGATAGTAAGTATGCTGTTTAGAAAAAGTTAAATGGATTAAAATTCTTTCAAACTCAAAATTAAGGTCTGATTCTGAGCGTTGGCAGTTTGACATAGATATTGTTAGTGTCAAAGACAACAAAAGAAAAGTATTGTTGCCATGGAAACAACGGCTTAATATCGAGATTTTTAATGATAGCATTCTTAATCAAAATATACTTAAAACTTATCCAGTGGAGAACACCGTATAAAATTAAATAACTACAACAACACGCAATTTGTAGAAGCTTACATAAAAAATAATAAACTAATTCATCTTTTAAGTTTAAATTTGTTAAGTATTCGGCATTTAAATACTTATTTAACAAGTAATTTATAAATGCATTTCAATCTCTTGCATTTGGCCACTAAATGTTTTTTCGCACCAAATACTCGAAAATATTATATTTTTTTTACATATTTTCTACTTAGATTCTGCCACTACATTTGACTGATCATTTCTACATGCATGAGTAGTTTTATTAGCATTTCCTTTCTCAAAATATTTTGAGTTTGCCCTTTAAGGAGACCTTCCAAATGAGTACGAATTTTATTTTTGATTTGTTACTTTTTTTATTTACTTTTTTTTTATCATCTAACCCTTACAGAAAAAACTAGCAGATTTTACTTTTGTAGCCAAACAGTTTGATCTTAATCCAAAAAGGCGTAAACCTGACATCAGCCCCAGGGATGTTCACATTATAGGTGATTTTTAAAGCGTAAGATAGCATTTTTGAGCACTTGTTTATATTCAAATTCAAACTATATAAACAGCAGTTAAAATTATAAAAGTGGAGTTATAACTTACATTTTAGTTCAAAAGTCTACACCCTCTACCCCCCCCCCCTACACGCACACACATATTGTAAAATATTTTAATTTCAGACATTTAAAATATTTTTCACATACTTTAATACGGAAGCATGCTGGATTGTTTTTTCCAAACTTGCGACTTTTATAACATCGAACGTAGATCAGGGAATATAATCCACTCCTTTTTTTTTCTTTTAACACATACGGCCCGTTTTCCTTTTATAAATGTCTACTGCTTCAAATGTTAAGTACTAAAGATAATTCTTAAGAAAATTTATGCAGTTATGCGTTTTTAATATCACAAAGAAAACATTTTACAATAAGAATTGCTTACTGAAATAAATTTTCGATAATCTTTTTAATTCTTCATTCTCTTTTCAGTTTATTTTGGCATATCTTTTCTTCTTTTTTGAAGGTTTTTTTTTAAAGATATTGGATTAATTTTCCGTAATCAGGTTACCCGGTAATTAGCTTATTTACTGTACCGTTGGATGTTTCGCTTTATATTTGAAAGAGACTCTGCACAGTGAACCCGATTGCAGAAGATTACATGAAATTTGTACTTAGCGATTAGTAAATTCATGATTTTTCATTATTACGGAAATTATTGTGTTTCATCATGAAGCAAACGATCAAAAGAGATTTTCTTATTATTTATTCTTTATCTCAAATTATTTTATCTCATAAAAACAATACTTTCAATGGCGGGGAAAAACTTTATTATTCCAATGGTGGCAAATGTAATAATATCTGTCGACTTAACATTTTAGCCTACATAGGTTAAAACTACCTCAAACTTCGATCATCATAAAGCATATTGTCCTACGCGTACCCTAGCATCTAATCGTAACAATAAATTAAGAGTTATTTTCATAGTCTGGGTTATTTGCACAATAGACGGAAGAATAATTCACACTTGATAATGTAAATATCAAGCCTATTTATTTCTCCGTGTTAATAGGCTCTTTAGAATAATACAAAATAAATCTTCAATCCGTATTGACCAAAATGCATATCGCTAAAAATTTTGTATAACTAACTTTATTTATCGTTGTCAATCCTATTTACGATATACCAACACCATACAAAAATGTATGCTATTGCGCCATTTATTTTAATCCTAAACGTTCAAAGATTTTTTGATGCATTTCCAGCATAGGGATCTTGTCGAAATAGAGAAAATAGCCTTGGCGGAGAAGAAAATTTGGAAACATATTTCCTGGTAACCTATTCACTGTTTCATTTCATATAAACAAGAATTTTTTTTCTATGTTTATAATTTATTTAACTTAAAGATGCTATTTATCTAATTTTATATAGCAACAGAAGTAATTTGTATATAAAGAACATTAATAATATACATGTATAAAGAAACAAAAACTTTCATTAAGTTTGTTTTCTTGCCTGTTTATATCAATTGGCAACAAATTTCACTTTCTGATACCCGAATTGCGCCAAGCTGTGTAAAAAAAAAAAAAAAAAAAAAAAAAAAAAAACGCCAAGGCGCCTATAGTGGAAAAGTACCGAATTTAATTTCAAACTGTGCCGAACATTGTGGCTTGCTGTTTATTAAACGCGAATTTCTTTTGGCATTAATTATTATTTAATCGTAACACGGTAAAATATTTTAATTTACCATTTTTTGAAATTGAAATTATTTTCTATTATTAAGTAAAATTAATTTATAACTTCAGTTTTCGCTGATTAAAAAATGGAAATGCTTACTGCAGTGCTAAGAGTCACTTAGAATTTCATGTGCGTAGTTTAAATGGCGATTTTGAAAAAAAAAATTATTTTATAGTATCGGAACCCACAGCAAATTAGCTCCTTTTACCGAGAATGTTTTGGTACAAAATGAAATACATTTGTTAAAGACATAATCGTAAATCTAAATACTCGGCGATTGAAAAGTCTTTAAAATTATTCAGCTGAGATAACGAGAAATAACTTGCAGTTTAAAAAACTTTAAGAATTAATGTTCTTATCTGTCTATCTACTTCTGCTTCTATATACGAGAGTAAAATGGAAATGGGAAATTCGTCCCGGCTGCATATAACTTGAGCTCACCTGAATGGATTTTAATGAGAATCGAAATGATAGTTAGATAATTTTTCAGGGAAGATTTTAGCATATAACATATCATTCTATATTGCTTATACATAAAATTATGTTTTAAAGTTATATAATCAGACGACACCGATTATGAAAAATTAACATTTTTAAAAAATTCAGTCGAATTGATTTCGATTGAATTTTCACTGTTAGTTAGATAATTTTTCAGAAAATAGCATATACTAAAAAGGGTATAGTATATAGCCTTCTGCATTGTTTAATAATAGGGATGTGGTGGAAAGTTCTATAATCAGTTGAACCCGATTATGAAAGTTTAGCATTTTTAAAAAGTTCTACAGACGGATATTGATAGGAATTCTATTATTAGTTAGATACCTATTCAGATATGGTTTTAATAATTTGCATATTGTTCTACGTTGCTTTGTCATAAATTAATGGCGGGAAGTTCCATAATCATATGAAACCGATTATGAAAGATTAGACTTTTCAAAAAGTTTTAGATGGCGGACATTGATAATACTTTCTTTGTTCATTAGACAATGTTTGGGGAAGTTTTAGCTGACTGCGTATCATTCTACTTGCTTAGTTATAGAATTATGGGGGAAAGTTCTATAATCCGATGGACCCCTTTAATCACTCCTTTCAGATCACCCTTTAAAAAAAGTTTTACTTTATCTATTTTGTCAGTTTCTTTGTTCGCATTATTAGTTAAATAATTCTTCAAGGTTTGTTTTATTATATTGCATATTGTACTATCATTCTTTACCAAATCCTACTGTGAGTGATCAAAAAAGGATTAAAACCTTAATAGCTGAAAATTCGTCTGAACATTAGAAAATATAATAGTACAACGGCATTCATTTCATTTTCAACAGTGCGAAAGGACATTCCAGGTAACGTTCCATATTGCTTTAAATCACAATGTCAAATTCACTGATACATTTTGTTTGATTCAAGGTTCGTTTGGATAAACAGACCAGCGTAGCGGGCATAGCCTGATAGTATTCAATACATTTTTTTGGTTAATTAATATTTACGTAAACTTCACATGATTTCCAGTTTTATTGGAATTAACTGGACACATTGATAAACTAATATGATATTTACATTTAATTAACTAATTATATTCTAGTATTACCAGGTTGAGTACTAAATTTATTATCTATTTTTTGCACAAATTTATATATTTCTTGCATTGTGATCTTTCAAGAACTTGTATATCTTGTTGAGTATTTAACCCTTTCAGCCCCATAAATTACCTGTTTATGCTATAATTCTGAAATTCATAAAATAGATTACTTTTATGCTCAATATAAGAAATAATAAAACAAAAATTTTTTAAAAAATTTTTTCATTAAAATTTTAAATGATTCCAAATGGCATCATTGTGAGTTAAATAACACATCAATCGAAAAAGTTTACGACGCCATTTGGCATCATTGGGACATGACGTATAACAAAATTTATATAAGAAAATTTATACTGTGAATCAGAGTAGATTATATATATCATTAAACATTTTTATTGTTAATGCAACATTATGGAAATGTTTTCTAATAACAAAAATTCTTAAATTATTTAATAGCAACTTGAAGATCAGTTTAAATAATATAGTTTAACACACCAGAATATTATACTTATTACATTATTACTTAAAACTTACACATTAGATTACTTATTACACATTACTTATTACATTATTACTATTAAATAATACTCACATTTCATCTGAAGTAACCCAGAATATTATACTTATTACATTATTACTTAAAACTTACACATTAGATTACTTATTACACATTATTTATTACATTATTACTATTAAAAAGCATTTCAAACAAAATTTTTCATAAAATATTTATATGAACTAGACAAAATAAATTACTGAAGCATATTTTCATATAATATATAAAAATAAAAACATTTATTAATTATAAAGTTTATAAAAAAGACTGTTATTCATGGCTCGTTTTGCGAAATGAACAGAATATCATATTAGAAATATTAAAATATTTTTTTGCATAGTGCTGCCATCTGTTGAAGACAAACAAAAATATTTATCTATTAGGGATTATATGTAGCCTTTATTTCCGTCATTTGAAATAATATGGGAGAATCCAGATATATAGTAAAAAAATAAAGAATATCATGATTCCATTTGGACTCATTGGTAATGAAAGGGTTAAAAAATATACTATATGGTGAAAAGTCTCCGAGACTGTCGATTTAAACCTTTTCTGTAATGTATTGAGAAATACATGACAAATTTTTCGGTAACTTTAGGAATATAAAGACCATGTTTGACACCATATATTTAAGCAAAAGTTTAATCACGAATACTATTAGGAAACCAACAGAAAATAGAATGAAAAAGTATTATTATTTGCACACGAGAGGAACATTAACAAGTAACAACTTAGAGCAACTCCTGCTTCCACCATCAGTTAAAGTAAAACACACATTTTTAATACAAAACAAACAAAAAAAACCAAACAAACAAAAAATGATTTTCATTTTGTTTATAACACTTCAGGACGATTGCATCAGAAATTATTATAGCTTTTTGACGTAAATAAACTACGAAACATTTATCATTCTCATAATCCTAATTATGGAGACAAAAAGAAAGAAATCGGCGGTAGCAGAAATGGATGTTCTAAGAAGATCATGCAGGATATCAAGAATAGAAAGAATAAGAAACGAAAGCTTCAAGGAAATGGTGAAAATAAAGGAAAACATATAAGACGATATTTAACACGTTCACCCCGGCGCCTATATTCATGTTTTACGCTGTGGGGCGGCGCTCAAATTCACGTTTCGCTTCATCTGGCGGCGCGGTATTTTCGCTTATTCAGACGCTGTATGTAAAGACTGTATGTGAATGTATAAGTTTTATAATATTAAATTGTTTTTACTACTGAATTTTCGAATATTCCAGTGTGACCCACCTGTAGTGCTCGCTGGCTATGGCATTGTCGAGTGTGACCACCTGTAGGGCACGCCTTCTATTTAACTGTGGAGTGTGACCCACTGGTGATGCACGCTGGCGTGAACGTGTTAAAAAAAAGCAATTAATCTGCTATGGCCATGCTAAAATAATGAATGATGAAAGACTACCTAAAATCACATTCAATTATAAAGCAAAAAAAGGACACGGGGAAGACCATGAAATAACTAGATGGGTGAAATTGCAAAGGAAATGAGGGATAGAGGTCTAGAGGAGGAATGGACCCTTGAACGGAAAAAATGGAATAAGACTTTTGTAGATTCTTCGGATGGCTGCACCTGACGCCATAAACCGAGTTTATATATACATATAATCCACATTTTCGTTGGCATTTGAAATTAATATACGAAAAATTGAGGTAACAAAAGAGAACATTTATATTTTCCCGACCCCTGAGAGATGTGTGTGAAGCCTGTTCCATTAAGCAGTAAAATGTAAAGATCAGTCCAGTAGCTTTCTTGCATTTTTTATATATTTGTTTTGTCCTTTTAAGGATTAATATATATCAAATGCTATTGAATTTTACATGTTGTAGAAAAATTAATACAGTAGTTTGGTTCTTCGTTTATTATAAATTTTGGGGCAAAGAGTCCGAGCTGGTGCTTTGTGCTCTACCTTAGTTTGTAAAAATTTACAGGAACACTCTAAAATACGACACATAATTTAAAGTGATTAAATTATAATACAATTTATCACATTGAATTATTAATTTTCAAAATTACTGCAGGTAAGGAAAAAGAAAAAAAAAAGTGGATGAGTCCTATTCAGAAAATAGTTTTAACAAATGTAATTTTCTATGCAAAAATTCGATGTTTAGAATCCTAAAAGATATACACTTATACAGGCAGTTAAAGAAATCTTTCGAAAATAGTTTTATTCTATAACTTTTAGAAATGAGCTTGGAATTTATGTTCCGATTTTTTTTATTATTATTATGAAAGAATTCATGTAATCCTTAAAAATAGGGATTATTTAACCATCTCGCTTACAAATTAGGAAAATAATTGAAAGAAAAAGAATTATTTGATATAGAATAGAAAAAGTACTTTTCTGTATTGTAGTGGAAAATGTTTTATCTCTTATACGAGGCCAGCACGTTTTTAAAATTTCATTTAAATAATAATTTAAAAGAAAACCGACTTTAAATCACTGCCTCTTATCATTTATTTTGGGAGCCTCAAATTAAATCCAAGTGAATTTAAAGGTTAAAAATGAATATAAAGTTAAAACAACAACAACGACAAAAAAAAAAAAAAAAAAAAAAAAAAAACAGTTCAGTACTTTAGAAATTAAAGAATATTTCTCAAATATAGCAAAACTGAATGTTCAAAATTTTGAAAAAAAAAAATACGTAAAGTATTTTAGTTAAAAATAAAAAAAATAAGTATCGAACAACGTCAAAACACAAGATGCAGTAAAATATTATAAATATAAGTAATCGCGAATCCATATATCAATAAATATATATAATGCTTATCTATCACCTTCTTAACCAGAAATGTTTCGTTTATAATTTAAAATGAAATAAAAGTCGCATAAATATTGCAAACATAATTAAAGTGGTTTTAAATTAATTGAATATTGTTTAATTGCAAATATATTATTTGTAATTTTCAGAAAAGGAATATTAATAAACATTAACAAAATGTCATGTAATCATCAAATTATACGAAAATTCTATTAATTTTTAAATAATTTCCAGATATTTAATCCTTTTATTTGTTGTATATGTTAGATTCAATTTTTCTAAGGAAATTCTACCTCTCACATATCTTAAAATATTGACATTGTACTAACGTGCTTAGACTATTTTATCCGTAATTGGATAAAAGTACCACGAAATAATAAGAAATTATAAATAATTCAATGATACGTGCTGAAACAACTTTGATATAAATTTGTATTAACATAAATATAGCTAATTTAGAAATTCCAAATAATATGTAGTAGAAAACTAATTATTTATGAAAAGAATTTTTGGTTGCGAAAGTAATATTTACGACGCCATTTGTGTGATTTATTTTTAGATTGCTGAAAACATTGCTTTTTACTTTCTTCTATCTTTACAAGAAGAGAGTATTGGATTCGTGAAAATTTTCGACTTTCGGTTTTCGACGGATTTACACGTTTTAGGGGTCAGAAAAACATGTTTTTACAAAATGTCTGTCTATGAGTCTGTGCATCTGTGAGTCTGTCTGTCTGTCTGCCTGTATGTGACACAAATTTTGTGGGCGCTCTATATCAAGAACTAACGAACGGAATTTAATAAAAATTTATATTCAGTTAGTCCCTGATATAAATTAGTGCTGATTAGTTTCGGGTGTAAATAGCTCGACAGGCGGCGCTGCTATACTGCATTTTTTACGATTCTGCAATAGCTCTATCGCAACAACTAATGCTTGGATTTTCATCAAACTTCAGATTCAAGTATACTTTGATATGAATTAGAGCTGTTTGTGTTTTAGTGCAAATCGCTCTACAGGTGGCGCTGCTATGTTGCACTTTTCAGAATTTCCATTATAGCTATATCTCAAGAATTAATGCAATAATTTTCACCAAACTTCAGAATCAGTTAACCCTTGACATGAATTGACATTTTGTACATTTTGGTGTAAATCGCTCAACAGGTGGCGCTGCTATGCTGTATTTTTCAGAATTTCCAGTATAGGTGTATCTCAAGAACTAATGCACGAATTTTCATCAAACATTAGAATCAGTTAGTCTTTGAGATGAATTGACATTTTATACAGTTTGGTGTAAATCCCTCAACAGGTGGCGCTGCTATGCTACATTTTTCAGAATTTCCGCTATAGCTTTATCTCAAGAACTAAGGCATAAATTTTTATCAAACTTCAAATTCAGATACGCTTTGATATGAATTGGTACTAAATTGATGTAATTTCTTGTACTATTTAAATGATTTAATTCACGTGATTTATATAGAAGAAAGTTTTGTGATGGCCACAACATACTAGTTTCTAGATTAAAAAAATTCTATTTTCTAAAAATTATTGTAAACAATTCATCATGAAGTGAAACAAATATATATATTCTTCTTCTAGTCAGATAATCAGAATTAAATAACATTGAAAATGCTTTAGAGCGAACTTAGTATTAAATTTGCATCAGCATAAACTAAGTACAAGTGATTTTTCAGAGAATTTCTGTGAGAATTATTACATAAATTTTTGATTCCGTGAGAAATATTTGTGAGAACTGTAATGTGATGTATTTTCTTATCTTGATGAAAATATTCCGTGTTAAGGATATGTGAGGGGGCGGGGTGTGAAAAATCGAGAAATATTTCAGTTTGGCATTTTTTGCATTTGATGGGATTATTGGAGCATAAAATAACACCTTTGTACCAAATGTTAGAACATATTTTTTCTTGTATTTCCCAAATATGTATAAAAAATATAGGTTACTTTTTAAGCCACCTTAGGATAAAACATTAAAGTTACAGGCTTTCTCTTGACACTATATAAGAGATACGTGACAAAGTAGAACAAAATTGTATTGGGATGTTTGTACTTTGCTCGGTTCTAACAATCTAGTTCAGTATACAAGTGACAAAATGTTTCATGAAAATATATATTACAATTTCTTTTAAACAGAAAACAGGTGCAATAGATACAACAATTATCTATTTTCATTATATTATATGAATTTTATTTAATATTTTAAATAAAATTCATATCTGCTTAGTTAAAATGTTTGGGGGTTTATTATTGAAATAAATATATTAAATTTAAAAATCAAAAAACCCGACTGCGTAAAAAGCGAACTAATTAATTATTTCTCATAAATATCAAAGTATTTTTTATATCACTTGTCTTTTTTTTTTATTTACTTGTATTGATGACTTTTAAGTTCTGTTTAATTATTAGTTCCTATCTACAAACACTGTTTTGATGAGGCCTATAGTCTATTATGAAGGTTAGAGTTACAGTAAAGGTAGAAATCCAAAGTACATAACTTCCAGGTTGTAAAATATTTAAACGGAGCTTCTGACTGCAAAATGGTCAATGAAACATCGTCTTCATTTCGAAAGACTTATCCAATGATATGCCACTCACTAGGGTTCGTAATTTTTTTTTTCTTCTCTACCACCATTTTGTAGTTTACGGCCGCCATTTTGAATTTATAAAAACAAAACCTATTCTATAACCATTGGACGGTTAAGACGAATCAATAGAGACCTCATTCAGTAAAATCCATCCAGCTGTTGGGATGTTTCGAGGGTATAAAAAAATCCACATACACAGATCACAGGTACGCGTGAATCTCATAACCCTTCTTTTCAGTCGGGTTAAAAAAAAAAAAAAAACCGTGTCCAATGCTTGTTCGCGTTCGAATAACATTTTTGAAGATATTTTATCAACTCCTAAAACCGTCAATTTAGGCATGCACAATACTATTTTTTATAAAGAATTATGTACAGATAATTAGAACATGGCAAGATACGTGCCATAATAAAATATGACAAGTACCTTAAACACATTTTTATGCGCTACTATTTTTTATTAACGGAAAGTGTATCCTTCTTTCAATTTTGACCGAAAATTGCATTTTCTGATTTTTAGAAATCATTTTTATGATTATAGTAAATGTAATGAATGCCACAGAATCATCATTCATAATTACGTTAGGAGCATTATTATGTTAAATAAATGCTTTTGGAACTCACGAGACTGTTAATGATTGTCAAATCAATAATTCAATTTTGTCACAAAAACTCTTGCAACCAATATATAAATTCAAAATTAATGTTGCGGTATGGTAAAATATTGTTCCTTTATGCATAATGTATAATACAAAAGTAATACATTTTCATGTCATGAATATTTACGTGGAGACTTCTTGGGGAAAAAACCATTAAATATTAATGGATATAATAATTATAATAAATAACGTTGCAGATTTGTATAGTTATGTTATTTACAAAAAGTGTCCAAAGCTTATTTGTTTTTATTTTAGAAGATGTTTTTTGGTAATATTTCCCGAATTTCGATACTAACGAATTTAGACTACTTTCTGCATTTTTAGGGTTCCGTACTTCAAAAGTAAAAACGGAACCATTATAAGATCTCACTTTTGTGTCTGTCTGTCACAGCCAATTTACTCGTAAACTATATACTTTGAAAGTTCAAATTCGGGGAAGTAATAAAGACCATTGACCCACATATTTTCAGAGTAATAAACATTCATAAATATATTTAGTAAAACTGTAGTGGGGCTAATTATAGTACTTGAAAAAAAAATATTTTCTTTGTATATCATGTGGGGTATCGTGTAAAAAAGCTTTCGTAACGTTGAACTCAAAAATGCATTCCTTTTAATTTTAGGTATTATATTTTCAAAGATATTGTCGAAAATGTAGCGCAAAAATATGTTACCCCCCCCCCCCCTACCAATTAATAATCTACGAAAACTAAAATTATGAAAAAATTAGAGGTAGTAGACGTTAATTTAAACTTTGCCGGAAAATTATAGCGATCACCATAGGTCACATAGTTTTTGAGAAAATCGCATTTTTTTGTTACACACAAATATCGATTTACGGGCATTCAGAAAAAATTGTTGAGCATAGCTGGATGTATCTATCGTAGCAGAAGTATAAAAGATTGTTGATAATGAATTTAAAAAAAAATCATCGGTAATTAGTCGAGATATTAACCCCTAAAGATACGGCCAGTTTGGACATACACAATGACAGGGAGGCGTAGTCTAAGCCTAGTTAATAAATTTTAATGATATATATGTGTAATGTAATGTCCAGTAACAGTATAAAAGCAATAAATGTCAAATTGTTAAAAACATACTAATTTCAGGGGTCACAGGACACAAAAATTTGGAAAAAAAAAAAAAAAAAAAAGACCATTTTCAACATTTAATGTCTTAAAATGTATATGACTTTAAAACACAATTTTAATTGGGATGAAAGGTATAAGTACAGTCGTCACCGTTTAAACGAATATTGGTGGTTCCAGAAATAATATTCGATTAAGCGAGCTATTTGATTAAACGGGGAACCATAACTGTAATATTTAATGCGTAATAAAAAGGCAAATAACCATCTACGGTATACTTAGTTAACATCATAATAAATCTTTAATCGAATAACAAAATAAAATAAATACAAATGCCAATATAAAGTAAATCCGCATTAACTTAATGTTAGTACATGCATTTATATGGTTTACATCACACTTAAGTTCGTTTGAATTTGGTCAAAACTTTGCTACTTCTAATTTACGTTACTTATACTGCCTTAAAAAATCGTTCAAAATGGTTTGTTTCAGTGAAATTTTAAAGGAGTAAATATCGAGTTATTTTTCGAATGAGCGCAAAATATCACAACTACCATCTCGAGTCTCGAAGTGACGGCGCCTTGCCAGCAAGAAGTGATGGTGTGGCGATCAAGGTGGGGAAATCACTTGACCTGTCCATTATACACCTGCCGGCCGATATCCTTACAGGAAGAACTGAAATATGTTTTCAGCGTAAAGGAACCGAAAATGACAAAAGGTGGAAGGAAATTCCAGCTGAAATGCGCTTTCCGCGCCTATTTTCAAACATCGGTCACACATTTGTTATTCGATTAAGCGGGGAGTTCGTAAAAGGTATTTGGTTTAAGCGGGGAAAAATAACATAGAACCAATAGGAATAAATTCGGTTCCGGGGGATTCTATTCGAATAAGCGGGATATTCAATTATCCGTGACCCGATTAAGAGTGGAGGACTGTATGTTCTTTCATTTCATGTATTTAAAAAATTGCAAGATGTAGAATTAGTATTTATAGGGGGCTCGAAACTGTTAGATATTTGTTGAACAGAAAATTGGCATAATAGTTTGCAGGATTACAAAATATGTATTGCAACTAGAGTGAAAATTTTAGTGCTTACTTATACTCCAGATTGTAATAATTACCCCGAACTTAAGTAAATTTGTATAAAGCATTTTTATATTTTTAATGCAATGTTGTGTTTAGCTAATACAAAATTTTGAAAATTTCAACAGTATAATCACATAAAAGAATATTTTTTTTTTAACAATAAAAAGGAAATTTTCGTTTCAGTTTATACAGACTAACATGAAATATATGTTTTGAAAATTTCATGAAAAAATATTCAGAAGTTTTTGAGGTATCCTGCGCATTATGCCCATTTGGCGCCAAAAACGACATTTGGCGAAAAATAACTTCCAAGTTTCGGAAACGCCGCTTCAGCTGTTGAGCGAGTATAATTCTAAAAACCATAACTTCTGTTCTAATGAGAATTTCAAGGAAACAATTATATCAAAACGTTCGGAAAAGATAGGAGTTTAACACGTAAAAAAATTTTCAATTTCTAAAATTTTGAAGCTTTAAGAGTCCTGCGATCACTTAACCCGCTCCGGCGCGGAGTAATTCTGTTTATAAACTTATGAAATAATGGACTGACACCAGAATTTATAAACGAATTTATTAGAAAATAAGAATTTGCTTATTTTCAAGTGCATGATAAAAGGAAAATTTTATTAAAATATTCTTGGTGCCGTTTGTCTGTTTTGGAATTAAAATTCGGTGTTTTTTTTTTTTAAGGACACTGCCCTCGAAATATTTATTTAGAATGAATCACATAAATACTGTGGGATTCGCGACTAGTTTGCATTGAGTGTATCTCTCAATACGCTCGAGTGACTTTAAAAGTTAATGAAAAACCTATCTGGAAAAACGAGGCACTGACCACGGCGGCGTTGCAACTTTGCGACCTTCTTTCGAAGCGCGCTTAGCACAATGTCAAATTTAAACTTTGAACAAAGGTTTTGCTTTAACTACACTGTATAAATATAGGTTATTTCTAGGGTGAATTTAGTTTTATGAAATACCAAATGAAGTTTTAATATGCACTGCTTTTATTGTCAGTTCCGAATTAAGTTCATCATAAACAGATTAGGATAATATTAAAAATTGAGTTATGCAGAATATCTATATTTGATATTATTTAGATTCCATATCTCTTTGAAATTTCATGATATATCCATTTAAAGTTTTCTAATATATACTGTTATACCCAACCCTACGTTGTATAGTTTTTTACAAAGTCTTAGTATTATTTTAGCAACGTTTTTTTTTTTTTTTTTTTTTTTTTTTTTTTTTTTTTTAATAATACAATTACAAATTCATATATTTATTCTACGGAATCCTCTATGCGCGAGTAATACTTGCACTTGACTGTTTATTTATTTAAGCATTTGTTATACACAGGATAAGCCTAAAATCCTTGTCATATTTTAAACTTAAATACAAAATCTAGTAATTGTTACAAAAAAGTGTTATGTTTGCGAAAATGCTTCACACGATTTAATAATTTATTAATTTAAATAAAAATAGTTCCAAATCTTATTTCTACGTGACACTATATCTTCGAAGCTGCTGAAAAATTTAAAACACCTCTAGATAAGCAGCTACAAGATATTCACATACATGTTTGATCAATACTCAATATTCAACCCGTAAAATAAAATACAGTACGTTGATTAAATATGATTCGAGCCAAAAACGCGCACATGTAGATCGTACAAAATAAATGGTCTTTAACTGTATCGTATTATGAGTTTTTAATCTTTGAAAGTACGTTGTCATTTACAGGCAACTTTTGGAACTTAAAAAAAAAAAAAAAAAAAAAAAAAAAAAATGCTTAAGCTAAACATTCCCCCAAGAGAAACATTTTCGTCAGATTGCTCTTTCGTTTTAACAATAATTTTTTGTATTGATTTTTTAAATGTGTCAAGTATATTTGGCCTTCAATTATATTTTTTGCAGTTTTCGAAATTTATGTTCTTTCTTTCGTAAATATGTGACTTATTGAAATTTAAAATTTAAATATTTTTTACGGACAATGTTTATGTAGAAACACAATCTTTGACTCAAAATAGATATCATATTAATATTACTGCTTGTAACCACTCTTTCATTCTTTTTCGAAAATTTAATAGCTAGTGTTTCATAAGTTTTTAGTTTAAATAATCCAACTTATGATTATAAAATAGAATTTGAAAGAAAATTAGTCAGCGTGTTTTTTAAATTATCTGACATTTTTATTTCTTTAAAAAACATAAGTTATTTTAGATAAATATAGTATTATTAAATTTAAAATTTAAATATTTTTTACGGACAATGTTTATGTAGAAACACAATCTTTGACTCAAAATAGATATCATATTAATATTACTGCTTGTAACCACTCTTTTATTCTTTTTCGAAAATTTAATAGCTAGTGTTTCATAAGTTTTTAGTTTAAGTAATCCAACTTAAGATTATAAAATAGAATTTGAAAGAAAATTAGTCAGCGTGTTTTTTAAATTATCTGACATTTTTATTTCTTTAAAAAACATAAGTTATTTTAGATAAATATAGTATTATTAAATTTAAAATTTAAATATTTTTTACGGACAATGTTTATGTAGAAACACAATCTTTGACTCAAAATAGATATATTAATATTACTGCTTGTAACCACTCTTTTATTCTTTTTCGAAAATTTAATAGCTAGTGTTTCATAAGTTTTAGTTTAAATAATCCAACTTAAGATTATAAAATAGAATTTGAAAGAAAATTAGTCAGCGTGTTTTTTAAATTATCTGACATTTTTATTTCTTTAAAAAACATAAGTTATTTTAGATAAATATAGTATTATTAAATTTAAAATTTAAATATTTTTTACGGACAATGTTTATGTAGAAACACAATCTTTGACTCAAAATAGATATCATATTAATATTACTGCTTGTAACCACTCTTTTATTCTTTTTCGAAAATTTAATAGCTAGTGTTTCATAAGTTTTTAGTTTAAATAATCCAACTTATGATTATAAAATAGAATTTGAAAGACAATTAGTCAGCGTGTTTTTTAAATAATCTGACATCTTTATTTCTTTAAAAAAACATATGTTATTTTAGATAAATATAGTATTATTAAATTTAAAATTTAAATATTTTTTATGGACAATGTTTATGTAGAAACACAGTCTTTGACTTCAAAATAGATATCATATTAATATTACTGCTTGTAACCACTCTTTCATTCTTTTTCGAAAATTTAATAGCTAGTGTTTCATAAGTTTTTAGTTTAAATAATCCAACTTAAGATTATAAAATAGAATTTGAAAGAAAATTAGTCAGCGTGTTTTTTAAATAATCTGACATCTTTATTTCTTTAAAAAACATAAGTTATTTTAGATAAATATAGTATTATTAAATTTAAAATTTAAATATTTTTTACGGACAATGTTTATGTAGAAACACAATCTTTGACTCAAAATAGATATCATATTAATATTACTGCTTGTAACCACTCTTTTATTCTTTTTCGAAAATTTAATAGCTAGTGTTTCATAAGTTTTTAGTTTAAATAATCCAACTTAAGATTATAAAATAGAATTTGAAAGAAAATTAGTCAGCGTGTTTTTTAAATTATCTGACATTTTTATTTCTTTAAAAAACATAAGTTATTTTAGATAAATATAGTATTATTAAATTTAAAATTTAAATATTTTTTACGGACAATGTTTATGTAGAAACAAAATATTTGACTCAAAATAGATATCATATTAATATTACTGCTTGTAACCACTCTTTAATTCTTTTTCGAAAATTTAATAGCTAGTGTTTCATAAGTTTTTAGTTTAAATAATCCAACTTAAGATTATAAAATAGAATTTGAAAGAAAATTAGTCAGCGTGTTTTTTAAATTATCTGCCATCTTTATTTCTTTAAAAAACATAAGTTATTTTAGATAAATTTAGTATTATTAAATTTAAAATTTAAATATTTTTTACGGACAATGTTTATGTAGAAACACAATATTTGACTCAAAATAGATATCATATTAATATTACTGCTTGTAACCACTCTTTTATTCTTTTTCGAAAATTTAATAGCTAGTGTTTCATAAGTTTTTAGTTTAAATAATCCAACTTAAGATTATAAAATAGAATTTGAAAGAAAATTAGTCAGCGTGTTTTTTAAATTATCTGACATTTTTATTTCTTTAAAAAACATAAGTTATTTTAGATAAATATAGTATTATTAAATTTAAAATTTAAATATTTTTTACGGACAATGTTTATGTAGAAACAAAATATTTGACTCAAAATAGATATCATATTAATATTACTGCTTGTAACCACTCTTTAATTCTTTTTCGAAAATTTAATAGCTAGTGTTTCATAAGTTTTTAGTTTAAATAATCCAACTTAAGATTATAAAATAGAATTTGAAAGAAAATTAGTCAGCGTGTTTTTTAAATTATCTGCCATCTTTATTTCTTTAAAAAACATAAGTTATTTTAGATAAATTTAGTATTATTAAATTTAAAATTTAAATATTTTTTACGGACAATGTTTATGTAGAAACACAATATTTGACTCAAAATAGATATCATATTAATATTACTGCTTGTAACCACTCTTTTATTCTTTTTCGAAAATTTAATAGCTAGTGTTTCATAAGTTTTTAGTTTAAATAATCCAACTTAAGATTATAAAATAGAATTTGAAAGAAAATTAGTCAGCGTGTTTTTTAAATTATCTGACATTTTTATTTCTTTAAAAAACATAAGTTATTTTAGATAAATATAGTATTATTAAATTTAAAATTTAAATATTTTTTACGGACAATGTTTATGTAGAAACAAAATATTTGACTCAAAATAGATATCATATTAATATTACTGCTTGTAACCACTCTTTAATTCTTTTTCGAAAATTTAATAGCTAGTGTTTCATAAGTTTTTAGTTTAAATAATCCAACTTAAGATTATAAAATAGAATTTGAAAGAAAATTAGTCAGCGTGTTTTTTAAATTATCTGCCATCTTTATTTCTTTAAAAAACATAAGTTATTTTAGATAAATTTAGTATTATTAAATTTAAAATTTAAATATTTTTTACGGACAATGTTTATGTAGAAACACAATATTTGACTCAAAATAGATATCATATTAATATTACTGCTTGTAACCACTCTTTAATTCTTTTTCGAAAATTTAATAGCTAGTGTTTCATAAGTTTTTAGTTTAAATAATCCAACTTAAGATTATAAAATAGAATTTGAAAGAAAATTAGTCAGCGTGTTTTTTAAATTATCTGACATCTGTATTTCCTTAAAAAACATAAGTTATTTTAGATAAATATAGTATTATTAAATTTTCTGTTGATAATCCCAATACTGAATCTCTCGAAAGTCTTTCACTTTACAGTTAAAAACAATTTGCTGTAATGCTTCAAGCAGCTTCGTTAAATGTAATTCAAATAAAAAAATGCGCGGCACATTTCAATAAAATGTCATGACATTAAATCAAGTAAATTCATGTTAGTTTCCATAAATTTGATTTTCATTAAATTTTTACAAAAAATTATTACGCATATAATAATTTAATTCTAGGAATCAGTAACTATTGATTTCATGTTAAAATATTTTTGAAAGATTCAAGATTAATGAAGATTCAATTCAGTCATACGATTTTTTCCACAAGCAGGATAGTTTATTATAATAGCTTATTATGATATTTTGTTTCAAAAATCAACGGCTAAAATTAAAACAAGAAAGAAAAAAACATTCGTTAAACATAGACTATGAAGCATTTTCTATCACATTCAGAATAATGCAACAAAACTTCAGCGTTTAATACATTGAAATAGGATGTCTAATTGAACCGTTTGTAAATCTTAACCCATTTGAAAATCCAATTTCAGCAATTCCTATTTACAATCGGAAAATAATCCAAATTCTTTGAAAAGCCCTGTATATGATATATTGATTTGTATCTATAAACTGCATGCTAGTAAAAATTTAGTTCAGTTAAGAAATACATACCACAGTTGAAAATTCCTCTTCAGCAATTTCCGCAAATAAGAAGAATGGTACGCGATCTTTTATGTGCAGCCCTGTATATGTGCTATAGAATTTATAAAACGACCCGTAACATGTAAATAATTAGTTAAATTTAAAAGAGCATACTGAAGTTGAAAATGCACTTTTAGCAATTACTGCTCAAAGACAGTACTGTAACAGATTTCTTTTGTTTGTCCCTGTAAATAAACGATAAATACTATGAATGCCCTCTTCTATAGTAATCGTCTTGTAGGGAAATTAGGTGAATTATGTCTACTTCAATACATTTAAAATAGCAAAATTTCACTAAAATACACTGCAAATAACTTCTCACATTGACCATAATGTAACGGGATTCTTTTCATTGCCCCTGTAAATGAACTGTTAAAGATACACACTTCATATTCAATACCGAACATGACATAGTAACCATCATTAACATATATAAATTGCATCAAAATCCGTGTATATTTACGCGAGTTAGAGCGTGGACAGACACACAGACGGGCAGACGAACTATATTCATAAACACTATGTTCGAAAGTGTTAAAAAAAGAGAATTTTAAGAAAAGCTCGGAAAAAAGACACAATAGATCGAATACAAATCATAATGGGTACCATCCAATGACATTCTATGTTTTGTAGATAACTAGGGGGCTCTGCCCCGTACCCGCTACGCTCTCCAACCCCCATTTACACACCCCAGATTCTAAAATCACTCTAATTTGATCGACTTTAAAAAGATTGAATAATAATTGCCGAAACGTAGTGAAGGCTTACTGTGAAGACACGAAATGTTTTCGCTTCTCTTAGTCTGTCTGTCTGCTCCGCGATAACTACCTCAAGAAGCATCTGATTAACTTGAAATTAAGTGGGTATGTAGGTGAGGTACCTGGAATTAGCTGTATAGTTTTTTGTTATATTTTGTTCATTCGTTCGGTAAATATAGAATATTTTATTTTTCACAATAATGCTTTTCTATGGCAATTCAGACGATTTTTCCATTTTTATTTGTTGAAAGAAAATGGCTCATATGATTGAAGGATTTAAATGGTAAATTATGGATGATGAAATTTCCTAATTGGAATCTACATTATTCATATTAGTTTGAAACTTTCTCTATGCTTTTGTCAGAGTTTTTAAATTCGGTGTATAACTTATGGAGGGGTTTTATATATGCGTTCCAATAATATAAAATATTTTCTTTTATAAATTTACTTCTTTAGAATGTACACATTTCATCGTTTTAATTTTCTTTTAACTGTTGTCTAGCAACGAAACTGCACCTAAAAATATCGTAGATGTGAAAGTATGTGTAATTGTTTGAAGTAAATGGACGTCAAAGTGGGATGAAATAATGCCTTTTTGTCTTTACAAAATACAGAAGGATTTTATCCCAGAAATAAAGACATGCTATGTTCTATTTATTTCGTTCAAATATATTTCTTATAAATGAAAAAGTTCATTATTTTTATAAGGAATAAATTGACATCTTTCTATAAAATTTAACAATTTTTTTTTTTTTTTTTAAATCATTATCAAGAAAATCAGATCCCGGAATAATAATTTACCCCAAAGAGTTAATTTTGATTTGAAAGATTTTCATGCGCAAGAGGAAAATGAAATAAACAATAGACATAAATATACGTCTTCATATTGGAAATAAAACAAAAATACGAAAAGAAGATGAATTTGACCTCATATAACGAAAACAAAGCGAATATGCTTTGAAGTTGAAATAAAAGGGCCTTGTGTTATGACATTAATTCTTAATTTAAAAAAAAATTACCAATATCTCACGGTTTATCGCCTACACACGAATAACAGAAATGTTTATTTTTTAATCAAAAATTCCAATTAGAAAAAAACTTTTGGAAAAGCAAATAGATAGTAAATGTCAAAATTATGCACCGAAAAATTATTTTTGTCGAAAATGACGTCATTCTATCGGGAAATAAATATTTCCATTCTTAAAAGCCATACATTAACTAGATTGCCTGGAAAAATATTTTTTGACGAGTGTTACTTCCTAATGCCGCCTCATATCATGAAAATAATTTTTTTTTTAAAGGAAATTACTTTTTCGTTCATAAAACCTAAACTTTTAATATAATTGCGTAAATGTAAACTAGTATCCGACAGGCCGAAATGTCGGAGCATGGAGTCGTATAAACTTAGCACATAAAATTTTAAAATTTAAAAAAAAGTTTAATTTTCTTGATTACTGTTTAATAGTACAAAATTAAATTTGAAATAACATCCGTTGAATCCTCATTTTCTAGTGTTTAATTCAGTCATCAGTTGCAACAGGTAATGCTTAAATACTAATTTTTGGCATGATAATCAACAAAATGAACCATTATAGCCTGCTGCAAGCCTGGGGGTTGAAAGTTTGGGTTATAGACAGTATCTTTTATTGTACTCAGTACACCGCTTATCAATCCCTACTCCATCCAGGTATTGGTATGTAAGATAACTCTACATCCAACTGTTAAAAAAAGTCCAGCCTGAAGTCCAAACATGTGATCATCTTCACTACATCTTACTTTTAATTATTGTGGTCTGCTAACATTCTTGTCATTGACCACTTTGATTTAAGAAGTACTTCTTGATTATGTTTTTTCGCTTGCTTGTTTTTGGAAAAAAGACATATAGCATCTTGAAGTCATTCAAGTTGTGCCGGAAGCAGTGTAGCTTACCACCGTTGCATAAGGGGTGAGAGTAGTCTGAAACTTGAGCCACGAAAACGAATATAGAGTCTTTCGAAACTGTCTTTGCTGATCGTCATTTTGTCTCAATGTGCTTGTTAATGTGAAGTTTCAAAAGCTCTAAGCATTTTTTGTCTGCGAAGAGGCAAAATATCTTTTATATAACATCTCTTATATAGAGGGATGTCTTTTATGCGATGTAACGACCTAATACCTCCAAGGATTTACACAAAGTGCCTTTGAGACTTTCAAGTTCAGCCATAAGACGACAATTGAAAATTCGCCAATAAAGATAAATAATACTGTATCCATGCTGAGCTGTAGATTTCTTTCTGACTGACTTTTTTAATCAGCAAACTACGGGTTTAAAACATGGTTTTTTTTAAAGCACTGAGTGAATTAACTTTCCTTCGACATTAAGCGCAGCAGTACCTGTTAGTGCCAAAAGAATGACAGCTTCTGATCCTAACTACTCTATGATTATTTTATTAATTTCTTTGATTATCCTACTTTTTCCAGCTCTTACGTTTCCAATAATAAAAGTTTACTTAGGGAGAATTGTAACTTTTGTTTGAAGTGACGAAAGCTATTCTGTGCATAACTAAAGTATTTTCTGCTGCTCATCTGTAAATCTGATGTCAGAATTATCAAAATTTTCATGCAGCGTGATTTGTTGTTCTTTAAAATAATTCAGAAATGTTAAAAGTAAAGAGAATTCATTGAATAAAAGAGTCTACGGTAAAGAGAAAAAATAACCACCGGGGATGTGTTGAGCGATTTTGATTTGTTTAATGTAGCTCCGATCTTTGAGACAATCAAAAATTGGAACTGGATCCATCGAGCTAACGGCAGAAAACTTCAAAGATCTCCAAAGACTTGCATGTCTGTAAAATTATATATATAGTGTTACGAATATCGTAAATAGTTAGTGTTTGTGCTTAAAAATAATTTAAATAGTTCAATTAAGCTCTATTCATAAGCTAATATTAGTTTTTGTTGCATTGAAATACCTCAATTTGTTGATTTTCTGCAAGCAAGTTAATCCTATTGGACTTCAATGGAAGTCTATAGAAATTTGGCGAAATACTGGAAATAGCGCCAAGTTGGCGTCACTTTTGGCTACTAATTTTTGTCGCCAAATTTGGCGATACATTGCAGAGTTGGCGATAAACTTGGAGACTTTAAGCGACAGAGCCCCCTCCTTCTAACTCCCCTCCTTTTAGCGTCAGAAAGCTCTAACCAATCAGAGATGCGTACGCAGATTTTTATTGGTCCATTTCCAAATCGTTACTTTTTTTTATATATAGAAGGATAATAGCCACGTGTAAATACATTTTTAATTTGAAAGAAATATTATTATTTGCGCTGTTTTAAAATTTGGCAACGATTTAAAATTATGCCCTTTTCTAAAATATGTAAAAGGCTGTCTCTCGAAATGCTGCAAATTTGAATTTAAAATAGGAATAAATCCTCAAAGAATTAATCAAACTAAAAAAAAAAAAAAAAAAAAAAAAAAAAAAATGCAGTCTGCACACCGGGAACTCCTCTTGTTTAAAATGATCTAAAAATGATTAAATTCCTATGTATAGTTTTTTCTCCTATAAACTTTTTTAGTGGAACGATTTTGACCAACTTTAACATTAAAAATCTCTTAAAATAATTATTCGATTTAAAAACTGTCTGCGTCATCGTATTTATCAAACATTTCTCTATACTACCGATTTTCACATTTTTGTGTGCAACAGTTTTTTTAATCTTAACGAATAAAGACCATGATTAAGCATTCAAATGAATGCCGATCTACCGAGAATATTTAGGCAACTTTCCATTGGTCCATTTCCAAATCGTTACTTTTTTTTAATATATAGAAGGGTATGTTATGGTTGATATAAATGATAAACAAAATATAAATATAAAGAAAAATTAAATAAAGTTAAACCAGTAAATATAATTAACTACAACACACTTTATAACTACTGAGTGAATCTGTGAGAGAAAATTAGAAAAATACGTTGAAATAAAGAAACTTCTGAAATTTCAAGATGGGGATTCAGTTCAAGTAGTACATATTTAAACCTATTATGATTCCTTCTACATATTAGATAGCTAAATGCTTTTTCTCTCAAATACGTACGCATGTGTCAGAAGTAGAGAATAAAGTACACGATTTGTAGCATGGCAGCGTAAACCGAATACGAAAAAAATACATACGCAAGTGGAGTAGCTTAACATGCAATGTATTATGGATAATATATTAAGACTAGAGGGCACTGTCCCCTGCTAGCTACGCTCGCCAACCCCCGTTCAGACAACGCGGAATCTAAAAATAAAAAAACATGCTAATCTGATGGGGTTTTAAAATATTAGAGAAGATTAAATTACACTGAAAAAAGCTGTGCAGATCTCCCAGTAAACGGGTTTCCATTCAATTCCCTTTGATTGCAAAAATTTAAGGGCTCAGTTGCTGTTAAGACTACCAATGGTTATTTTCGTTTTTGATTAAAGAGGATCAGTTAAATATATGAAAAGAAGCTAAAATAAAATGAATTAAGTATTCAGAGTCTTTGTCTCCCGATATTTTAAAACAATCTCTATAATAATAGCCTAAATCATGTGACTATCATCAACAGTTCCCGGCGGAACACTTCGTTTTTTATACTCTATGTGCCATTTTGATACTTTAATGTTATCCAGGCACAGGTGATAAGTCGCCAAATATTATTCTATCCCTATCATTTCATCTATATTATAATACTTCAAGTCATCAATTGCCATAAACAAATACGTTCTGATCCCTTCGCCTTTCATATGAAAGTTTGGAACAAATGTTATATACGCCCCATATTGGCGCTATTTTTTTCCAACGCCAATTTGGGGAACGCATCAACAGCATAAACAACAACATCCGGCTTACCATATCAATCAAAATAACGATACTTTGGCGCCAGTTAAGTACCTGTTGCATATATGACATTGGCGTCAGAAAAAAAAATCGCGCCAATATGGGGCCGTATATGACATCTGTGCCAAAAGAAAAAAAAAGCCGGGTGCAAATCTCGCCAATATCTTTTTTGCAACTCGCCTGTTAGAATTTTTTAATTCTTCGAGTGGTAAATTAAAACATTGATTTGAAGTTGAAATTAAAAGTCATGGTTTGTTACATAATTTAATATTTCGCCAGATGTCATATACGCACATGTTTGCATGATTTGTAGCATATTAGCATGTTTGGCATGATCTTTTTTTTTTTACAAAAACTTGGCGAAAACATCGTTTTCGAATACCAGTTACATATGTATTTTTGGTACTACTTAGTTATCGCGTCGACAAAAATCTATCGCGAACAATAAGATTAAATGCCAATAACAGTTGATCGAAAATGTCACATTCACTTGACTTTTAGAAAATTACATATGTTTACGTCATCAAGTGATTTTTTATTCGACGTTTTATTTTTATATTTATTAATGTTACACTAATTTACTTGTTCTTTCGTTATTTAAGATAAAAATTTTGCCAATCTGTACAATTTGGCAAGTGGTTTGGCGATTTATATAATTTGCGAAATTGGTTAACGGAATAACTACGTTGTACCGTATTTTTTAATTATTTTCTATTATTTTCAAAAGGAAATAGCAAAAAAATAATTAATAACTATAGAACAAAATTATTTATATAAATAAAAAAAAAGAAATAAAAGTAAATAAACATTTATTATTAAATAAACGACAATAGCCGGGTTACCATATCAACCAAAATAATGCCATTTTTGCGCCAATTAGGTACCCCAGTGCGTATATGACATCTGTGCCTAATATTTTCCCTTTCGTTTTGTTTTTTAAAATAAAGAAAGAAGTGAAAGCCATCAATTTATATGTTTCATTTTTAAATGAAAGTTTTGTATTAAATAAAATGATAACGAAATACAAAAAAAGCATTGTTCTTAGCATAGGTTTAAAGGCGGCCAAACTGGTTGCCAAATAGTAACCTTTTCTGAATTATGAAAAAAAAATGTCTGTTATGATTAAAATTCGAGTTGCCATCATTAGAAAAAATATTTAAAATTAGAAACAAATTAATATTTCGAAAACTAATTCGAATTTAAAAATTCTAATACCAGTTTTGAGATCTCTGGATCAATACGGATTTTTGGTGTTAATTTCATCGCAAAGTATTCCATATTTTAGGAGAAATCGGCATGACGCACAATCAGTTGTTTAATCAGTCGATTCAAATACACATTTCAGCCGTTTCATATATTCGTTTCATTAGGATTTTATATATATAGGGTAGATTATAAAATATATAGAGATTCATTTTTTAAAAAAAAAATGAAACAAAATTTTAAAAACTAAATACTATTATTTAAAAAAATTACAATATCTACAGAAGGGACCTTACACTAGCAGCAAAACAAGGTCTATCAAATATTTTTCTTGGATTTTTCTTCTCTGATTTTTCTTAGTTATTCCTTTTACAAATATTGGCGATATTTTCATTCCAAAACATTGAAATATTTGAATTTTGCAGCTATTGGATTAACCCTTAAGTGGTGAAGTGCTTTTTTTTATAACGTAAGTGGTGAGGTGGAGTGTATGTAACCCCAAAATTTGATTTCTTGTGCACTCCTTAAAGTTTAGCGAATTAAAATAAGAAAAATTTCCTGTAAATTTTGCATTATTTACTTGTATAAAAACAACTGAAAAAGTACTGTAAGTGTACATACATATAAATTCACGTTTCTAAACATCACAAAAATTTTGTTTGCAAATGTAGAGCTCATATACACTTTATCTGGTGTGCAAAACACCCTGCCTTACCACTTAAGGGTTAATATTAAAAAAATATATATATTTCACTTTTCATTTCTAACATTTCCAATATGATATCAATATTTCTGCAACAATAACAGATCATTGAAATATTTCCAAATTGAAACAAATTTCAAACACTATTGGTATTTCATTTTAAATATTTTGATGAATGAAATATTCAAATAATTTGAATATCAAATTAAACCTATGCTTTTCTTTTATCCCTACGACAACGAGCAATGATCCTGGTGAAAAAAAATCCCTTTCTTAAGATTTTGCTATTATATGAGAAAACACTCAAACACACATAGACGTGTGCAAATAAATTGAATTTTAATTTTCTCTTCACGCGAATTAATATATTACGGCATGATTGGAGATAATTGAAATTTTCCTATTTAGTAACATAAATGAAAAAATCCATTTTTAAGTTGAAAAACATATCGGGAAATTTATATTTAAAAAATGTAAGATGCAAGTTTTTATCTAGCACTATATTATATCCGTTTTTATTAAACACAGTAGAAATCAATAATAATAAATCAAAATTCTTATCTTTGTTCCGTGCATTAGTGCATTAGCGAATGATCAAAATAATATTTTCAGGAAAAAGAACGATTTTTATAAAGAAAACAGGTAATTGAATTTCACTGGAAGTTATGCGCTGGAGCGATGAGATGTAATTTATAGTTTTATTAATAAATAATGTTTCAGCGTGTTTGCAAATCATTTGCATAATCATAGAATATCGCTTAAAGATAAGAAATAGGTCTTATCAGCAGAGCTCAGTAGAAATGTACATGGAAATCACATATACAAATCATGTTATCTATCACATGAGACATTTAAGAATGTCTTTGGTAATGTCTATATACTTGATATTCTACATTTTCAATCTTTCAAAATATAAATACATTTGAAAAATTTTCAATTTTTACTAAAGGTTCAACTTCCTTATTCGTCGGTTTTTAATTCTCTCTCTCTTTTAAACCGTAGACTGTCCTTTACATATTAGAAAAACGGCTAAAATAATATGTGATTAAATATTAAAAACTATACAGTATTTTTTTATATAGTTTCTTTTCTCTTTTTTTCATTTGTGAACTTTCAAGAAATTTCAAGACTTTTTATTTTCACAAAAAAATTTAACTTTAAAAAAATTGCTTGATGTCTTATAAGTTCTATGCTTACACTCACTTCCAAAAATTAATTACTAACATAGTATAAAAAGTTAACGTTTTTTCCCTATGTGAGTTAATAATTGCTATAATAAGTTATTCATGAACACGATTCCAAAAATATCAGGAATTATACTGTCTACTTTGGCGCTAAAAATACATTGTTAATGCGTATATTCATTTTTCTTAATTAAACATAAGAATGGCGCAAAAATAATAACAATCATTTTTCTTCTAAAATGATCTTCTACAATTTTAAATATGAGATATTAAATGAGAAAAAAAATATTTTGTAAGAAACAGTTTCTGTGAACTATGTTTTATTTTGCTTATCTTAAAAACAAAATCATGGCAATTTCGTATTTAAATTTTTTTAAAGATAAAAAAAAATTCTTCAGACTCAAAACATTAAAGCAAATTACTGTTCAAATATTGTTTTAATGTACATGTTGAAATTTGAGAGCTCTTTTATAATAAATTATTTACTTCAGCGTGTAATAAAATCACACAAATGACACCCTGTCTATAAAAAAAAAAAAAAAAAAAAAAAAAAAAAAAACTAGCGCTGTTACAGGAATTTTTGTTGTTGTCGTTACATAAAAAGTTCTTGGAATCCCAGTTTCCTAGAAAAACATAGTAACTTTACAGATTTTTTTTTTTAGTGCACAAAATTTGTGTCACATACAGTCATACAGACTCACGCTCAGGCATTTTCTAAAAACACTCAAATCCTGTTCATGAGTTTCTAAAACCTATAAATCTGTCGAACACCGAAGTATACATTTTTAATAATCAAAAACTTTCTTTTTGTAAACATAGAAAAAACTATAAAGGTCGATATCTTTGCTTAAAGTACCTTTTTCTACAAAACATTTCAATTTCGAATAAAAATTTTAAATTACAAAGAGAAAATTAATACTACTATCCTTTTATTGTTTTGTTTTCCTTTAAGAAAATTCTCAAATGATTTTATCAATTATGTACCCGAAATTTAATCATATACGGAACTAAACATTTAAACAAATAAGAAAAATCACATTTTTAAAGATTTTCATCATTTAAAGTATTTTAAAGTTATAAAAAAATTAAATCCAAAGTTAATTTTCATGTACAGTCATGAAAAAAAAAAAAATAGTAAACACCCTCTACTAACACTGCAACTAATTATAATAGAAGAAAGTTATTTTTCCAAACGATTGGTAATAAAGTCTACTTTTAAATAATGTATATAAAATTTGCTTTGGGGGACATCTGCAAATCAGAACCAGACCAAACTTTGTTACCTTCAATGGCAACATCCAATTTTGACAATATATTTTAAAACTTCGGTATAGACTATGACTAGAAACGAAATTTTAAGTCATTTGGATGATAAGTTTTTGAATTATAAACGTTCAAAATTTAGAGCTTCTAATGTTAAATTACATTTTCAATTTTTTATTAATATCTCCTGAAATTATAATCCTAATGTGATAATTTTATGCTTAGTTATAATACTGAAATATCCAAACATAAATACATTGAATTCGTAGTTTTAAAAATTTGATAATATGAATTATGAAATTAATATTCGAAAAAAATATGAATTGCAACCTAAAATGTTTTTTGATAGATTTATATTTATTATGACCTGCTTTTTGATAATTCTCAATTTAAAATTTTTCTTCCAAGTAGTTTCCCAATTATGATTAAAAAACGCCACAATGAGGTTTTAAGAGGCCGTCTATGAAGTGCAGAAAAGCATACTTTGAAACGAATATATTTTACTGATTTTATTGAAACATTTAGGCTGGCAATAATCAAAACATATTAGGCATATACATTATATACATAGGCTAATTGAAGGGTGTAGAATTTATTTATGGTGTCAAACTTGGTTATTGCTATCGAGAAAAAAAATTTTGGGTTCGTTTGATATGTAGATGGCTACCTAAGCAAATTTTATATACATCATTTAAAAATTGACTTTATTTTCAATCGTTTGGTACCAGTAACTTTCTTCTACAATAATTTGTTTCAGAGTTAGTAGGGGAGTTTTTTTTTTTCACGACTGTACATAGCTTATTGTACACCTGTAAACTCGAAGTAAAACATAAAAAAAGAACTTAGATTAGTGTTTAATATAAAAAACAACTATTAGTACAGTTCCAAGTAAAAAAAATTAGAATAATAGAAAAAAGGAATTGTGAATATTTTTTATGTATCGTTTATACAAAAAGTAATACAGGGTAAAACTTAATATTGTAAGAATCTAGCATAGTCTGTAGAACATTTTAGCATAAAAATTAAATGCAATAATACAAAAATTAAAATAGTTATTTACACTTGGAAAAAATCAAAATATTAGTATAATGCATTGTAAATAATGCGTGTTTTAAAAAAAGGGAAAATAGTTATTCTTTAATATTTTAACGCACCACCTTTAAATTTTATAACAGCACAAACTCGCTTTACCAAGCTAGCTACAAGTGGTTCACAATGTTTTCTGCCCAGATATGACCATGTAGACTTTATGCTGCAAAGAAACTCAGTTTTTTTCCCCATCTGTAATTTTTTTTTTTTTTTTTTTTAATGAAGATTTAATATTTTTCAGTTTTTCCAGTGTTATTTAACTGTTCTTATTTTTAGAATTGTGCTCTGCTTTCAGTCTAAAAAAATTAGTTTTGAGAAAAAACGTGCAAAGACTTGAAGTTTCGAAACAATTTACAAAAATTAGGTAAATCTAGGACAGTGCACAATTAAGTTACATGTAAAATCTAAAATTTTTATGTAATTTAGAAACATTATATGTTATAAAAAATTAGTTTTGAAAAATAAAATAAGAGAATACTTGAAATTTCGAAACCATTTACAAGTAGATTTGAGATTTATATTTCATACATCATACCATGTTCGAATACGTAAATCTAGTATAATCTTCGAAAATTTACTAAAAGTTTTAAGAAATGGATCTAAAATGGGTTTATTAAAATTTAAATGCAAATCTAAGAAATATCTTTCTGAAAAAATCTTCAATTTTTATTTAATTCAGAACTATTCAATGCTTGAATCAATAAAATTTTAGCTATTAGCAATAACTGTTGTTATAACGATTTATAAATTTAAAAAATTTTGATAAGAAATAACACTTAATCCAATTATATTTGGATTTAATCACATTTTTTTTCTATTAATTCGCAATACATGAAGCTAAGAAAAAATGATCAATAGCAAACTAATTAAAAGTGTAAATAACTATACATGTTGAAGGTACAATTTTGAGCACAGAAATAAGAGGAAAAAAACCTTTCTGTATTTCTGAAGAAAAAAAACCTTATTTTTAAGCAATTTGTGATTTATTTTCAATATTTCAATATTTATAATGTTGTTTACTTATTTTTTATATTTACTTTCTATAAATATCTTGAATAAAAAATCAATGTTAATTTTTCTTTTAAACACCTTCTCAACCCGTTATACATGGAAAGCTTTCTCCTTATGATGCATATAAATTTCTTTTGCACTCTGAAACATATAATTATTAAATTAAAATATAAAACTTTGTAAAAGTTTTTAAAATAAGATTATCTTTAAAATAACAATTCTCATTTCTCCTTTCACCCCCAACCTTTTTATTTTGCAGGTAAAGAGATTTTATATGTCTTTTTTAGAAACACCTCCTTAGAGATATTACAATTGTTTCAAAAGTAGCAGCGCAGTTAGCTTTCTTTTATATTGAAAAAATCTCACAATAGAATGAATTTTGCATGTATATTTCAGTGTCAAACAATTTTTACAGTTTAATGCCATCCTTATGAGACAGTTACCGTAACAAATGAAATCCGTTAAAACGATTCTTTTTTTTATTTAGTGAAGAAATTTTTTTTCATAGGTTTAAAACTTTATACTAAAAAACAATCTAATGTATTCTCTAACTCTAATCTCTTAGTCAAAAAAAAAAAAAAAAAAAAAAAAAAAAAAAAAAAAAAAAAAAATTACTTAAACTTATTTCAGATTGTTATATTTAAATTACAGTATTGTCATATTAAAGAAGCGCCATCTGTTGGAAGATTCACACGAAAATATAATTAGCAGCAATATTTATTAAAGAATACCTGAATCTGAAGTTTGATGAAAATTCGTGCATTCGTTCGTGAGATAGAGATATTGCGGAAATTGTGAAAAATGCAGCATAGCAGCACCACCTGTTGTCAATTTATTCCAAAAACTAATCAGCAGCAACTTATATCATAGACTAACGTAATCTAAATTTTTATTAAATTCCGTGCATTATATTTCTTGAGATAGAAATTAAAACTAAACTCTGTGGCTATACAATCCGCGAAGGAAGTGGCTCGACAGTGTCCATCCCTGTTTTCTTTCCCCTAGGCCCCGAGGTACTACACAGCATATGTCCCGACCAGGTGGCCGGTCTAACGCGGGACCCTTGATGTTTCGTTTCCTATGCAAGCTTGGTACACATTTTATCGACTTCGAAGGGATGAAAGGCTAAGTGAACCTTGCCTAGTTGGGAGTTGAATTCTCGACCTGCAGCGCGGCAGTCAGATGCTCTGACCACTACACCACTGGGTTTAATCTTGAGATAGAGTACCCAAAAATTTGTGCCACAGTCAGATAGCCATTTTGTAAAAACATGTTTTCAGGATCGCTGACCCTTACAGGTGTAAATCCGTCTCAAACTGCAAGTCGAAAATTTTCATGAATCCAATACTTTCATCTAAGCAAAAGCATTGTATTGAATACTCTTATACAAGAAAAATATCTGTGTAAATTACTTAAAATTTTAATATTTAAACTGCAGAAGTTTCTTACAAGTAATTGATATCCTATATAGGAAAGATTCCATATCCTATTCCGTTTTTTTTTTTTTTTTTTTTTTTTTTTTTTTTTTTTTTTTGATAAATGTTTTGATGTGATTGTCCGATCTTCAGCCTTTGGGTTCGCTTTTTTTACTAGTGGAATGGACTTTATATGCATTTTTGAAAAATTTCATAGCTTTTCTTGTTTTTTAAACATTATTTTTCCGTAGATGTAATATTACGCTAATATATTTTTTATACATTTACATGGTTTAAGATGCATATACACTGGCGGAAAAAAATCCCAACACCAAGAAAGACTTGTGTTAGATAAACGAAATTTGGTAGGCGTGTTTATACATCTGAAAGATGACATCGATAGAAATTTCGTGCTTCGCGCATAAGTGTGGCGCTAGCGGTGCCACTCAGAACTTGCAGGTCAGGTTTACTTTAAATGTGTGCTGTAAAGTTCGTGGGCGTTATTTAGCTTCAAAACGTGACGTATTGAGTTGATGTTAGCCAAGAATGCCTTTAATAAGACGAAGAAGTCACTGTCAACAGCTCCCCGAGTTGGAACAAGGTCGCATATTCGGGCTACGAGAAGGTGGATATTCTTTCCGCGATATTGCAGAAACACTTGGCTGGAATGTATCCACTGTGCATGATTTTTGGAAACAGTGGTCAAGAGATGGTGCTGCCTCAAGAAGACTGGGTTCCACGCGGCCACGTGCATTCCTGAGAGGGAAGATCACCATATTTGGCGTACGACTGTGGCGCATCGTACTGCGTCTGCGGCAGAAATTCGAGCTGTAGTTGGTACCACAGTGACACAACGAACTGTTAGAAATTGGTTACTTCAAGGACAGCTCCGAACCAGGCCTCCTGTAGCGTGCATTCTACTGAATCCAAACCATTGCCGTTTGCGACGTCATTGGTGTCAATCCAGAGCTCATTGGAGGACGGAGTGGAGATCTGTTGTGTTTTCTGATGAAAAAGAAACACAACAGATCTCCACTCCGCCCACCAATGAGCTCTGGCTTGACACGAATGAAGTCGCAAACGGCAGTGGCTTGGAGTCAGTAGAATGCACGCTACAGGGCGCCTGGTTCGGAGCTGTCCTTGAAGTAACCGATTTCTAACAGTTCGTTGTGTAACTGTGATACCAACTACAGCTCGAATTTCTGCCGCAGACGCAGTACGATGCGCCACAGTCGTACGCCGAATACCGTGATCTTCCCTCTCAGGAGTTCACGTGGCCGCCTGGAACCCAGTCTTCTTGATGCAGCACCATCTCTTGACCAGTGTTTCCAATAATCATGCACAGTGGATACATTCCAGCCAAGTGTTTCTGCAATATCGCGGAAAGAAAATCCACCTTCTCGTAGCCGGAATATGCGACCTCGTTCCAACTCGGGGAGCTGTTGACAGTGGCTTCTTCGTCTTGTTAAAGGCATTCTTGGCTAACATCAACTCAATACGTCACGTTTCGTAGCTAAATAACGCACACGAACTTTACAGCACGCATTTAAAGCAAACCTGATCTGCAAGTTCTGAGTGACGCCATTAGCACCACACTTATGCGCGAAGCGCGAAATTTCAATCGATGTCATCTTTCAGATGTATAAACACGCCTACCAAATTTCGTTTATCTAACACAAGTCTTTCTTGGTGTTGCGATTTTTTTTTCCATCAGTGCAATATTAACCTGCATAATATGATGTTATGTTTTAATTTTACATATATAATAAATATATAAAATACCAAATACATAAAATTATAAAAATATATATTAGTATATTATTTATTTATATAGGTATATATTATGTATCTATATATGTATATATCTATATATAATCACATATCTAATATAAGTATAATATACTACATAAAAGTAATACATATTTATATGAACATTATACAGTTATTTTTCAACATGTGACATATATAACGTTTATTCAATAAATATGTGTATATAAATATTTAAAAACCGTGTTTTTCTGCCATCTTGAAAAATTTGGGAAGACACTACAACGGTCTTTTGGCGCCATGTCAGATTACTTCGCGAATTGCGCCAACCTGAACACGATATGGAACTCTTCCCTCCTATTGGAATTTTCTTTGTTGGATTCTGATCATTTAAGGATACTCAGTGTATTTTATTATTCTATTTTTTCTATATTTATTCTATGTACGCTACTGTCTCTCGGGTAAAAAGAAAAGTAACTAACGCTGTTATGCTATAATTTAATTTTTTGTGATCGGGGCCCTTTCTCGGCTTATGTTAAGAAAACTATTGCATATAAAAATATGAAAATCAGTAGTTTTGATAGAGGAATGTAGGATAAAAACGCTGAAGTAGACAGTTTTTAAATCGAACAATTATTTTAAGAGGTATTTAATATTGAAATCGGTTAAAAAATTTAAAATGAGCAAAAACTATTAAGTAAGAGTATTAAGTAAGTTTTTTTTTAGAACAAAAACTATTCATAGCAATTTAAGTATCTATCGTAGGCCCATGCAGGAATCCGTTGTGGTGTGAAATGTCGAATTATTTTTTATTTTTTTTCTAATATTTTATTTTTTTTTTTAAATTCAAAATATCATTATCTCAATATCAATTTATTTGAAATCATACTCGTGGTGTTTTATTTCGGTAATTATATTTAAATTTATATCGCTTATATAATGTTTCAAAACAGTCAATTGCATAACTTTTTTTATTCGGCTAGATAGCCATATATTTTTATCGCACTGTTAAAAATACTTCTTGTTTTAACAGATACTGTACATTTTTTAAGCAAAATATTTCATCTAAAGTACTGATTTTTTCTGTTATCTAGCATAGATAGACTTTTCATCCTCTAAAGGCAAATTTTAAAGTAATAAGATCCTTAACTTTACACTGACATACATATTCCGAAATTCGCAAATACCAGAAATACTCCAAACGAACATGAAAGTAATTTCGCACAAAGAAATTAGCGTTAATTATTCCAATTACACCAGAAATTCCGAAATGAAAAAGGAAAGTCATCTCGTACAAAGAACTTGTTTGTAACTGGATACGTTTCATACCATGTGAAGCAGAAAAAAATATGTTTAATACAGAATCTGTGCAACATGATTGCAGTTTCTATAAGATAGAGAAATTTCATTCCATTATAACAGGATTACCCTGTAGCATGGAGAAATTCTCTTTCATACAGAAGCATTTTCTAAAAGTTTAACAAAATTTCTCTGTATAAATTTCAGGGGAAAACTGGTAGCATTGCTCAAAGTATTTTTCTGTAAAATGTACAAGAATTTTTTATAATGGGGTAGTGCATTTTAATTTAACTGTATATTCGGAAAAAAAAAAAAAAAAAAAAAAAAAAAAACCCTCACGCTGTCGTCTAATTGTGCCTCCGGTGGTTGTGGTGTGCAGTGTCCAATACACCAAGAGAAAAAATATACCGACTTCATCTAGAGCGAATAGGTAGTCATTTTCTAAATCCCTAAACTATAAATATAGATTTTCGACTTTTGCGAATAAGGTAAACAAATGAACTGAATAGACGAAATGATCGAGAATTTCTAGTCTATGCTTTTCTAGATGGTGAAACAATACATTACATTACGAATCGTTTGGATTATGAGAAATTATCACTTGATTTCCAGAATTAATTCATAAACTAGAATTTTAGTTACTAAAACTCACTTTTTGTGTTCGTATTTATTTGCAGGGATTTTTAAATAAGTTTCAACACGATAATATAGGAAAACGCATTTAAATTTTAATAAGAATAACTAGAACTTTCTAGCAAAGAGAACTAGAATTTATAAGTAAGAAATGGAACTATTTTTACTAGAGCCACAATTTCTTCTGTAGTTGCTAGTGGCAGAATTCTTTTTCAGAATTTTTTTTTTAATTTGTATTTAAAAACTCAATGTCTCAATCGACATTTTTTTTCATTTTTTGAAAAAGTAATTAAAAAAGCAATATTTTGTCAGATTTAAAAAATCGCAACTAATACTTCCAAACTTCTTTCAATCGAAAAATGTATTTACATGTGAATATTAAAAAAGAAAGAAACTTAAAAAAATAAATTATTGCCTGCGAAATCATTTAATGAGAAAAATTACGCCATAAAAGCCGACATACTTTTATAGTGAAAAATATATTTACATATTAACAGTAAAAGAAAGAAAACTTTAAAATAATTAAATTATGGTAAATTTAAGTGATATATAAAACGATACATTTAAAATGTCGCATTTAAAATTATTTTTTTATTGTGTGTAAAAAAAACAAATTTTCTTCTGGATGTTGTTATAAAAGTCCAGGAGGCAGAGATCATTTTTACTTAATCATTTTATACGAGTTCATTTTCAAAAGTATGGTAAGTCTTACTTTACCAATTTTCATAATAAGCGTCAGCTGTTGTGAAAGCGATGGATGTGGCATTAGGAACAAAAAAAAAATCTCGGCAGTCAAATGAAAATGAATGGAAACCCAAATACAGAAGATCGCCACTGGCCGTGATAATATCATTCAGTCTTCCGCATCAGGTAATCTCTTTAAAACACAGCAAATTAGCGTGTTTAGGTCAGGCGAGTCTTGACAGTGGTTATCGAGAGTGGCTCGTCCGGGGCAGAGCCCCTATTTATTTATAAACTGTGGGATTTATTTCCCTCGTATCTCCCTATTTTGCTGAATTTATTCCCTTTACGTTGATATTCTTACTTATCTTTTTTTAGAATGAAAAAGACTTCCGCGAAAAAAAAAAGATCATGCTTCTGAATTTTATTAACTGTAATATCAGCCACAGTTCTCTTATCCCAGAACACTGGGTCTCAAACTCGCATATTGATAAAGTGAATAAAAACAATTTCCTTATATGAACGTGAATTGACGCAAAAATGCACGTTCTCTGGGTAAAATTAAAATAGTAATAATAATAATAATAAAACAAAATAATTTTTTTCTGTCATTTCGGTTGACAGGAAATATTCTTTATTGGTTAACCGTAATTGATTTATTTCCAAATACAATAAATGAATAAAATATTTTTCTTGAGTTAAAGAAATACAAGATAAATCCGATTATTATTATTTTTTTTAATGAGGTTCTTTTTCCGTACATTATACACTTTTGTTTTTCAGGGTTTAAGTAATGCCTGATTCCACATAATCATTCATGATTATTTAAAATGAATTAGCTTATCACCGATTTGTTTTTTCTGTACGAAAAGAAATTTTTCTAGATAATTGAATTTCAATGTCTGAAAATATTTCGGATCAAAGAGTAATAACTTGTATCTTACTTATTAAATCCTTTTTTTGCTTTGTAAATGCAATTTCTATATTCGTTTCTAAATAATTTATGATTCTTTTGCGAAAATTTCCTGCACGTATTAAGACGTAAGCACGTATTTTTTTCCCGATAAATATCATGAATAAAAATATCATAATTATCAAACTTTCATTATACAGGGTCATCGAAAAATAATTCCTAGATTTAAAAAAATAATAACATCGAAACCTTTTATGTTAAATGAGTAATTCTTTCACTACACGATAACTGGTGAAGGCAAGTTTGGTTTTAGTTCACCAGAATTGCGTGTCTGTGTTATGCGCGGATTAGTTGCGTAGTCGTCAAGGTCAGCCGACGCGGCAGACTGCAGCTGCTCAGTATGATGTTGACCGTGCAACAAAAAGCACAGTGCATGATTTGGTATGTGGAGTCAAAGTCAATAGTCAGTGTAGAGCGGCTTTTTCGGAGAACTTATCCAGGTCAAACTGCTCCTGATAGCAAAGCGTCGGCTGACCTTTACGACTGCGCAACTAATCCGCGCAGAACACAGACATTCAAACGAATTCTGGTGAACTGAAACCAAACTTGCGTTCACCTGTTATCGTGTAGTGAAAGAATTACTCATTTAACATAAAAGGTTTCGATGTTATGATTTTTTTAAATCTAGGCATTATTTTTCGATGACCCTGTATTATTATCATGTAATCATATTTGCATCCGTTACACATTTGGAAATTTCACCTCAAAATAAATATGAGTACTTATAAATTTCTTTGGTATACTTGAACATGCAATTTATAAATTCAGATATAAAGAATGTATACTTAAGAAAAAAAAAAACTTATAATAAATGAACTAACGAAAGAGCATTCGCGTCATTCTTCCACAATCCACACCATCAATTCCATTTTAAGTAACGTGATTTTATATCTTATTTAAAGAAACATTTCCTTAGAGACATTATTTTTAGTCTAAAGGGAGCACCAAGTACTCTTTAGTAACAATTCAAATATAAATCCGTATTATTGTGCAAGACAATTTTAAATAAATTTATTCAGCACCAAGAATTTTTTCGATACGTAGCAGAGAGAAAATTTCCTAGGTAATTGAATTTCTAAGCAAGAAAATAAGCGAAGTTATAAAGAAGAGTAATAAATTGTAGCTTATTTAGTAAATCCGATTTCGGTTTAATGAGTAATTGTTTTTTATATATTTGTGAATTAAACAATATATCCCTAATAAAAGTTTTCATAATAAGATTTTACTCAATAATTCGGTATTTTTCCAGTAGTAGGGGTCTTGGCATTCTTTTTAACAGGTTGAGGCATTCGGGCTAGAGAAAGTAAGATTTCTTGCCAAATGATATGAAGAGCAATGAAAACAAACCAAATGAACGTTTACGTTTGTTTAAATATGTATTTTAAATATGTATTACGCTTTTTTATATGCAATGTACTTCTCTTTATAGAGAGATGGATATATAATATAAAATAGATAAATGGATTTTTATGTTACATAAACTGTATTAAAAAAAATACTTGTATGTATGAAACGGTAAATATGAAACAGCTGCCACAAGCTAGGTTGTCAAACTTCCCTTTCTCGCCAAGGCAACCAAAAGACTTTAGTTACTCTGCTGTCTATGACAGTTGTAGATAATTTCTGTAGATCTTATACATGGCTGCATTAAAAAGCAAAGAATGATCTTTCTTTCTCGTTTTTCATTCAGTGGCGTTTCGGATGATTACTTGCTCTATAAATAATAATTTGTATGAAAACATGTGACTCAACTATACGACTTCTGACTTTAAATGTTTGCAGAAGTCCATCTTAGACTTATATACATATGTCAGGTAACAATTACATCACAAATGAAGAAGTCGAGCAGAAGCCTATAGGCGATGAGCGATGAGCGAACACTCTGGTCGCCATCTCACTTAACAAAACTTTTTTCTATTCCGTTCACTTCACATTTTCAATCGAGGGGAATTCGCGACGCCCTCTAACGAACTTATAAATTCTCAATTTTCAATAATAGACAAACGTATTTGAGGTCTGGCATTTTTCTTATTTTTAGGGTTTCGTTCATCTGACGAAACCCTATTCGTCTCGCTCCTCTGTCTGTCTGTCTGTCTGTCTGTCCGTCTGTCCGTCACAGAGCCCGTTCTCAGAAACTACACATGTTAGAGATTTGAATTTTTGCATACTTATAGATGACCACCACACATCATACGACAAATCATAAAATTTTGAAAAAGTCGTACATTTAACCCTTTGGGCTCCCACATGTGTATTTTAAACAATTCTTTCTAAGTGAATCCCTAATTAGGTTGTAGGCATGGAATTTTCCGAACTTATAGATGGACACCTCAGATCAAACGAAAAATCATAAAATTTTGAAAAAGTCATTCATTTAACCCTTTGGGCTCCCACATGTGTATTTTAAACAATTCTTTCTATGTGAACCTCTAATTAGATTGGAGGTGTGAAATTTTGCATACTTATAGCTGAATACCTCACATCAAACGACAAATCATAAAATTTTGAAAAAGTCGTACATTTAACCCTTTGGGCTCCCCCATGTGTATTTTAAACAATTCTTTCTATGTGAGCCTCTAACTCGGTTGGAAGAGTGAAATTTTACAAACTTATAGCTGAACACCTCACATCAAATGACAAACTATAAAATTTTGAAAAAGTCGTACATTTAACCCTTTGGGCATCCACAAGTGTATTTTAAACAATTCTTTCTAAGTGCGTCCCTAATTAGGTTGCAGGCGTGAAATTTTCCGTACTTATAGATGGACACCTGAGATCAAACAACAAATCATAAAATTTTGAAAAAGTCATACATTTAACCCTTTGGGCTCCCACATGTGTATTTTAAACAATTCTTTGTATGTGAACCTCTAATTAGATTGGAGGTGTGAAATTTTGCAAACTTGTAGCTGAATACCTCACATCAAACGACAAATCATAAAATTTTGAAAAAGTCGTACATTTAACCCTTTGGGCTCCCACATGTGTATTTTAAACAATTCTTTCTAAGTGAACCCTAATTAGGTTGGAGGAGTGAAATATTGCATACTTATAGCTGAATACCTCACATCAAACGACAAATCATCAAATTTTCAAAAAGTTGTATATTTAACCCTTTGGGCTCCCACATGTGTATTCTAAACAATTCTTTCTAAGTGAGCTCCTAATTAGGTTGGAGGCGTGAAATTTTGCATACTTATAGCTGAGCACCTCGCATCAAACGACAAATCATAAAATTTTCCAAAAGTCGTACATTTAACCCTTTGATCTCCAACATGTGTATTTTAAACAATTCTTTCTAAGTGAGCCCCTAATTAGGTTGGAGGCGTGAAATTCTGCATACTTATAGCTGAGCATCACACATCAAACGCAAATCATAAAATTTTGAAAAAGTCGTACATTTAAGCTTTTGGGTTCCTACATGTGTATTTTAAACAATTCTTTCTAAGTGACACTCTATTTAGGTTGGAGGCGTGAAATTTTGCAGCGGAACACCATCATGCGGCAAATCATAAAAATTTGAAAAAGTCGTACATTTAACCCTTTGGACTCCCACATGCATGTTTTAAGCAATTCTTCCTAACTGAGACCCTTATTAAATTGGAGATTTGAAATTTTGCATGCTTATTATAGCAGAACACCTGAGGCCAGGCGACAAATTATTAAATCTTGAAAAAGTCTTACGTTTAACCCTTTGAGCTACCACATATGTATTTTAAGCAATTCTTTCTAAGAGAGCCCCTAATTAAGTTGGAGACATGAATTTTTGCATACGTATAGCTGAATACCTCAGACCACACGACAAATCATAAAATTTTCAAAAGTCTTATATTATTTACTCCTTCGTGCTCTAACGTATATTTTAAGCAATTTTTCTAACCTCCGGTCTTTTCACCCGGAGAGCACTTTTCCAACTTTTGCCGGCACCCCTTTGACCATTCTTTCATATTATGCACCATAGCCTTACATATTTGAGTTCCACTTTTTACCGCCAGGGGCGCCTACTTATCTCGGGTGCTATGGGCCCAATCCCTTCGACTAATATATATACGGATAGTATGCAAAACGGAGTTTCGTTCGGATAGAGATTTGTTTAGAATAGAGTGCGCCCTTGGTTGCGAAATGTGGAACTAACAGATTTTTCAAAAGGATAAAGTGTTTTGAAATGAATATTAAACGAAACCCTCTGTGCGATCTGTGATCACACTTACCCACTTGTTTATATTTCCATTTCCGGAGCAGATGCACTTTTTGGAACATTGCAGAAAATAACGAAATCGCATAAATCGTCGTTCAGAAAAGAAAGTTTTTTTTAAAGGACTAATATACATATTTTTTTCAAACGAATTGCGTCGTCGTTGTGGAGAAAGTAGGAGGAGTAGATTTTTTTATTATTATTATTATTTTGTATTTCGAAAGGTTAGACCAAGGCAAGCTTAATAATAAACGAGAAAAAAAAAAAAAACAAGAAAAACGAAGTTTTGAAAAGAATTATTTTAAAAATACATGAAGTATCATCTTTTCGTAGCGGATGTAGTTTTTTAAACATCGCAGAATATAGCAAAATCTCCTGAATAAAAGTTCAGAAAAGAATGTTTTTGGGTTTTTTTTTTATTGTTATTATTTTCTTATATTTCGAATGGTTGAACCAATGTGAGCTTGAAGAAATGAGGAGAAGAAAACAAAAAGCTACATTTCGAAAAAAAAAAAAATAAATATTTAACATCCGTATTTTTTAAAACATAAAACGTATCCTCTAATAGTGCGTAATTTATTGTTTTAGTTTTAATAATTAATAGTAAAGCCAATGGGGACTTTGAAAAATGCGAAAAAGAGGAACTGTTTTTGGAACTTCAAATATTCTCTGCTAAGGATGTCTGAAACTGCAGCTGAATGCCATTTTATTTTGAGAAAAGAAGGTCTTTTGATGATTGATCGTTCGAGTTTTTACTTAATATCTAGTGCAATTATAAAAAAATTTCAAGTCTGAGCCTCAGCTGCAGTCTGACTTGCCTTGGACTATCCACATCTAAATTTTTAGGCCTTTGCGTGCGGTAGATTTTCTTGGTCATCACACACAGATCATGACAACATCTTTCTTTTATTAGTATAGATAAATGTTGATAAGTGTTTTGTAAATATATGGTACATTTATTCTATTATTTGACAACTGTAACAATGTGCATAATCCTAAGAATAATAATAAAATCTGGCCTGCGATTAAAAAAGTTGAAGAAATCTGGCCATCTGTTTGAAAATAATTGAACCACACGCATTTAAATTGGTGACAGAAGCTTAAAATGTCCAAGATCACCGCTTAACATTGAAAAAAATATTTTCATAATCAATTAAGCATGAAGAAATTTTCTAACAGCTTTTAATTTCTGTTACACGTAATATATTTGTAATGCAGATAACTACATATATAAAATACATGGCTTTTGTTTTTACACGACTGAAAAGAAGGGTTATGTGTTTCACGCGTATCTGTGTATGTGGATTTCTTTATACCCTCGAAACATCCCAACGGCTGGATGGATTTTTATGAATGAGGTCTCTATCGATTCGTCTTAATTTTCCAATGATTATAGGATAGGTTTTGTTTTTATAAATTCAAAATGGCGGCCGTAAAATACAAAATGGCTGTAGAGACGAAAAAAAAAATATTACGCACCCTATTGAGTGGCATATCTTTGGATAGGTCTTTCAAAATGAAGACGATGTTTCACTGACCATTTTGTAGTCAGAAGCTCCATTTAAATATTACGCAACCAGGAAGTTATGTGCTTTGGATTGCTACCTTTACTGTAACTCTAACCTTCATAATAGACATCTATAGGCTTCATCAAAAGAGATTTTGTAGATAGGAACTAACAACTAAACACAACTTAAAAGTCATCAATACAAGTAAATTAAAAAAAAAAAGGTAAGTAATATAAAAAATAGTTTCATATTGGTGAGAAATAATTAATTAGTTCGCTTTTTACGCAGTCGGATTTTTGATTTTTTAAATTTAATATATTATTTTATTATGCTTTAAGGTGCATTAAATCTCTTGTGTATATGAATCTCTTTTATTTTTCGTTAATTTCAATGATTCATTAAAAAGTTTTGTTTTTGACTATTGGATATATGTCTTTCATTTACCTATATGTTTTTCCTATTTGTTCTCTACTAAAATAATATTAGATTTAAAATTCGATAAACTAAGGATTTTTTAAAAAAATACACTTGTTTTAACTGATGACAGAAACTCAAAATGATATAGATATTCATTATTTAAATTTAAAATATCACTTTATTTAAATTACATAATGAATTTCAAATGAGACAGTTTCCTGACAACATTTGATTTCAACTGCAGATAAGGAATTTATAATGCGGATTACTACTAGGTTGAGCCAACAAATCTGGGAAATTTGTGAACATCGCATTGTTATGCGCAAATTAACAACAAAAGCAACAAGGACTACTATTCCTCAAAGTAGAGATCACCATAGTCCACGACTTTCTGCCATTATTCTGCCAGATTCCGGATTTGCTGGAAGTACCATGGCGGCTCCTTGGAATTGAAAAACTCTTGACATTCTTTTTCAGCTTCATTAAAGGATTCAAATCGACGGCCCTTGAATAAGTGTTGCATTGATCGAAAGAGGCCATAATCCGATGGAGCCACGTCTGGACTGTAGGCGGGGTGCGGAAGAATTTCAACGCCGTCCAACTGTGCAAACTTGTCCTTGGTCCTCTGGGCCACGTGCGGTTTGGCATTGTCCTGCTGAAACAAATCGTGCTTTCGGCGGACCAATCTTGGATACTTCTGCACCAATTTGTTGTAGACGAGATCCAACTGCTGCCAATAGAGATCGGCATTGACGACACGACCATCATATACGATACAAATTCTGGTAACTATTAGAAAAATTTTCCAGATTAAAACCCCAGACTATTAAAAATTTTCCAGAACTTTTTGCTCAACCTAATATTAGCCAAAGACAGAAAGATTTCTAAGAAACCCATTTACATGTATTTTTAGGTTCCTATCGTGGGTATAGAATGCTTTCAACTTTTATGTCTTTATATGATACACTAAATTTTTTTAATTCTTGAAAATTAAATTTCTGCCGATCGTTTCACAAATGAAATAATGTTAAATTTGAAATAAAGTTTTATCAATTCCTTGTTTAATCTGATTGCACACACTATCAAATGTTATAGATAATGTATCCGTTACTTAACTTAAAAAAAAAAAAAAAAAGTCCTTTCATAATGAAAAGGAGAGGAACAAATTCGTTAAATGGTTTTGGGGTTTCTGGTATAAATAATGTGTTTTCGGCGTGCATGAATGTATGTGTAAAAGATAGACTGATACAACACGTTTAGTTTAATTATGCTAAATCTCTTGTGGTTATAAAAGCGTTTCATTTTTATAACTTTAAATGATTCATTAAAAAATTATATCTCAAATTCTGAAAAACTGTCCTCTATACTTTCCAACGGCTCAATAATGTAATTTCTAAAATGTCAGAATTAAAGTTCGATAAATTAAGTTTTTATCCGATCAGCGTTTAAATAGATGACATAAACTTAAAATGTTCCACATAATATTTAAATTGGATAAATGAAATCAAAATGAATTAAAAATAAAAAAATAAATTCTCAAAATTTTTTATATCTGCTGCAAAAGTTTATTAGCCATCTATATAACTATATATGTAAAGACGCGATGATTCTGTTCAAATCCACACTTTTAGGTACGTTTAATCTTTGGGGGTGCATAAAGCTTTCAAATTTTATAACTTTAAATGATCCAGTAAAACGTTTCCTTTCTGAAATATTGAATATGTGTAATATGTTTTACTAATGTGTTCTCTAAAATTATATTTAATTTAAAATGAAATAAATAAAGTTCTTTTTTACCATTATTTAAACTGATGAAAAAACGGTAGGAATTTAAAATCACACAGATAATGCGTATCTTAATTAAATTTTAAAATGCATTTCGTAATGCATGGAAAAGGAAAAATTTCTTTGACAGCTTTTGATATCTGCTACAAAGAACATATTTGTAATTAATCTGTGCAAAATATTCTGCATCTAAAAACTAATTTCTCGCAAGCCCATTTACATTATTACAGAAATATTCAATCCCTTGAGGGTATAAAAAGCTTTTAGTGTTCATAACTTTAAACTATTTCATAGTGAATTTTCATTTCAGATATTTTGAAAGACTGTCAGACGTTTCACGGATACATTCTCCCGGTGAATCATGTTATATTTAAAATGCGTTAAATTAAGTGTACATTATTTCAATTAAATGATGCCATAAATGTAAAATGCGATAGAAATATATTGATTACTTGAAAAAAAAAAATATTATGCAAGGAATTTCACATAAATAATACTGTTTGGCATTAAAATCCGCCCCTGTAAAAATAATGATTGATATATATATTTTAATCATTAAATCCAAATATGGTAAGTGACGTATTATATTACGTTTACGTGGGAGAGATTATTTTTTAAATTAAGGTATTTTATGTCTTTCTAAAGGATAAGTGAAAATTTCGTAAACGAAAATATGCATAATATAGTTTGTAAATAACCTATAAACAAATATAAATAAACTTTAGAAAAACACAGTGGAAAGAAGAATTAAAATATGTCAGTTCATACTGTTGGTCTCGGAAAATGAGAAGACATCAAGGGAAAAAAACAATGCTCTAAACTGATATCAACAACTGACGTCCACTTTCGGCGGTATCCTATGGTTAATTCCTAAACCATTAGCCATAGACATATAGCTCCAAATACAAAAATGTTTTAAATGAGGTAATGAAATATTTAAAAACCCATTTGGGTCAATAAAAATATTTCTTAAAAAGTTATGAAATTTAAATTTTTATACGTTTCCGCCGGTCCTATATTTCGTAAAATATCCCTATTATACTGGCAAGGAAGTCCAAAAAGTCCCGTTCATATAACGCTAAAATTGACCGAGTTATGAAACTTTAAAAATGCATGACCACTTTTCTACATCTGAACACAAATGAGTTCGGCCATGCTTTGAGGGGCCATATACCAAGTACTTAAAGTATTCGAAGAACTTATTTCATGTGTATCTGCGCTTTGAAAAAAATCGTACAAGTATTACGATTGAGTTAATTTTAATTAAGTTACTGATTGGCTAAAATAATTGTATTTTAACATACGTTTTATTTTGTAAGAATTTGAGACTGTTTCTTTTCATGATTTCTTTTAACAAGAATTGTGTTATTTTTGTCAGTTTTTATTTAACTTCAACGATCGTATGTATGTTTTTCCAGTTCAAAATTTATACTCGAACTTGAACTCACTTTTAAATATCCGATCGAGGCTAAATTCTACATACTGACGTTTTTTAACTTTTATGTATTTTTTAGCACTGAATCCGAAAATTACTTTAATTTTTAACCATTAAGTCAGGATTTTTCGCAAATCATAAATTGTCAAAGTAAAAAAAAAAATAATAATAAAAAATGGATATTATAAAATCGAGGAGATGTCTGTTTTTTTTAGCTTTTGATAATTGATTTTTATGTACTTTTTAGCTCTGAACATGAAATTTACATTCATTTTTAACCATCGTGTTAGAATTTTTTTGCAAACCATAATTCAAAGTTAATAAATAGCAAAAATATGATAGTATAAAACCGATGTACAAAATTTATTTTATTTTATTCAATAATTTATTCAATTTTTTTGGCTTATACTGGGATTCTTACAGCTAAGGAGCTGAGAGGTCCGATGAGAGGGGGGAGGAGGTTCAATTTTAACTTTGAACTTTTTAATTAAACTAATTATTTTTTTTTAATTTAACTAACGAAAATTCCTGACGTAATGGTTGGAAATGAAGGTCATTTTCGGATTCAGTGGTAAAAGATAAATAAAAATCAATTATCAAAAGTTAAAAACGCAACAATCACATCTATTTTATAGTATCAAATTTTCTCTATTTTCCTTTTTCTAACTTTAAAATTTACGATTTGTGAAATATCTTTACGTGATGGTAAAAAATGAAGGTCAATTTCGGATTCAGCGATACAAAATACAAAAGAATAAATTATCAAAAGCTAAAAAACATGACATAATCTAACTTTTGCAGACTAGTGTAATCGAATAATATTTTAAAATACGTATCATTTTGTAAATAATTAAGCCTGTTAATTTCCATCATTTCATTTAACAAATATTCTGTTTTTTTTAATTACCGTATATACTCGCGTATAAGTCGACCCCTTAACTTTCGAATGCAAATTCTGGAAAAAATGAAAAACCCGCGTATAAGTCGACCCCCTAACTTTTTACTTCAATTTTGCACAAAATCAAATCAAAGATTTCACTTGCCAATGCGAAAGGGTAGTAAGTAAACTAAAACTTAAAGATAAATTATTGTTATTAGTACATTTTATGTATTTTTTTTTATTCATACACATAAAAAGCCATAATTTTGCAGTATTCGAAGTTATTGGTTTTTCTTTTTTAACTGACTCGCGTATAAGTCGACCCCCTAACTTTTTACTTCAATTTTGCACAAAATCAAATCAAAGATTTCACTTGCCAATGCAAAAGGGTAGTAAGTAAACTAAAACTTAAAGATAAATTATTGTTATTAGTATATTTTATGTATTTTTTTTATTCATACACATAAAAAGCCATAATTTTGCAGTATTCGAAGTTATTGGTTTTTCTTTTTTAACTGACTCGCGTATAAGTCGACCCCCTCAATTTTGCTTACCGAAAATAGTCAGAAATTCCTTGACTTATACGTGAGTATATACGGTATATGTTTATTACATGTTATACATTTGGCATTAATACGTCAGAATGATTAAAGATTTCAAATTTTTATTGCAATGTTAATTTTACTCTCAACCATTTTTTCAATATATCTGACGAAATTATATTTCTACTAAATTTGTGAATGACCCCTAATTTGCAGCAAAAAATAGCCTCCAACTTTAAAGAGCTATTACTCGCTCAATTTTAATCGTAGAATAATGGGACTTTTTTGTCTTACTTGTCAGTGTAATAGGAAAATTTTACTAAATATAACTTATAGGACCGGGAGACCGTATAAAAATTTTAATTTCGTAATTTTTAAAGAAATGTTTCTATTGACCCAAATCGCTTTTTAAATATTTCTTTATCTCATTTAAAACATTTTTGTAATTGGGACTATATGTTTATGACTAACGGTTTAGGAATTAGCCATTGGACACCGTTGAGAGTGTATATATATCAACAAAATATATTTTCATGATATAATTTATTGATTGTTTATTTAAGGCAGAGAAAATACCTTTTCATGTTTTCAACTTTATTTAGAATTGTAAATTAATATATCAATACTTCATTATTTGTTATTATTAGAAACCTTTCTCTCGGGGAAAAGTGGTACTCTTTGGGGAAATTTGGGTGTCTTATTTAGATTTAGAAATTTCAGATCTATATAGTTCACATATTTATTTCGTAGGGAAACAATTTTATTTATTTATTTTTCCTTTTTTGCGGATCAGTGAAATTTCTTTGACAGACTTTGATCTCTGCTACAAATAACGTACTTCCAATGCATATTTGCAAAATATGCTTATATGTATAAGATAATCTATAGGTATATCACTAAATTAATTTTAACACAATTATTCCAATTGGTAAATAAATCATATTAGATGTAAATTTCCAACTGGGCGAAAAATGTCCGGGCCAGGATACGGACCAGGGATCTCCTGGCTGGCACTGGAGTCTTCAGCCAGGAGATCCCTGGTTCGCATCCTGGTCCGGACATTTTTCGCCCAGTTGGAAATTTACATCTAATATAGGTATATCGTTTAGTATTTTTCAGGGACTTTGAATCTCCTGAAAGCTTTACTTTTTTATATTTTTATATAAATCATTATTTATTTATTTATTTTTGGAAAAACTGATACCCGTTGCACAAATATATTCTTCCGAAAATTATGTTATATTTCGAAAGTGATAAATTAAGTTTTTATTATTTCATGTCAAACTGATGGGCCAAATTTAAAATGTGAAACACAGAAAGGTTTTTTTTTTTTGGAAGGGTGTGGGGTGGGGAGAACTGTCACACGTCTCACCAAAGTGTTCTTATTGTTAAATTAAACGATGTTGCATTTAAAACGCGATAAATTACGCTTTTTAAATCCATATTTGATTTGATCTAAGAAACTTAAAATGAGATAGAAAATGTGTTCACAATTTAAATTAAAAGTAACTCAAACTTATAAGTATGAATTGAAAATCAAGAAAGTATTTGACATCGTATGATCTCTTCTATAAATAAAATAATTTAGGAAAATTTTAAATGCGTATAAATAGGTACAAAAAATATAATGATTCGTGACAATTATTTTTAATTCTTGTTTTCCTGACATGTGTTAAAATGTAACGATTTCAAAGTTGAATCGAATTCTTTTTTTATATATTTTATTCATAAACGTCCATTTTCCCATTACATAAATAATTAAAACACATTTATAACAATAATATTGTTTTTTAATTCTAAAAGACTTGAAAGTTATGTTGTATAAATAATTTATTGCTTCCCTAGAGCGTTTTTGGTGTAACAAAATGGAAGGAAATTTTTAAAGGCTGTCACTTATTGCACGAATTTGTTGTCTTATATATTGATGTCAAATTTAAAATGCAATAATTATGTTTCTATCAATTCTATACTTAAACTGGTGACAGAAACATATAATGTGATGCAGATTATATATTCAATACCTAAAAAATATTTTCAACTTATAAATATGAATTTAAACTGCAAAAATATTTGACAACTTTTGCTTTTCACTATAAATGAGATGTTTTTAATAAATATTTAAATGCGTGTAAATATGTGTAAAGATCACATTGACTCTTTAATGTAAATTTAAATTCTATCCGTTTTGTAGAATATCTCCTGCGGGTATAGAAATATAAAACTTTCAACATTGACGTTAACCCTCTGAGCGTCTTGCAAAAGGGTAAAATTGTAATGTTGCTTTCTTTGCATTTTGATTAAATGCTAAGAAAATATTATTCTTTCAACATTATAAAAAAAAACTCAATTACCAATATGAATGTAATCCTTGAGAGTATTAATCATTCTTCAATGTATTTAAAATTCATTAAATCTATAGAATTATATTATCTTAAATATTGCTTGTATTGCTGTGAAACCTGGAGCTTAGTGAACGGAATATTACGCCCCAAATACTTAGAGGGTATAAGATTTTGAAAGAAATTTTTCATAATATTGAATTACCGTCAAACAAGTTTCAAAGTAAATACAAAAACACTTAATATATTGTAGTGTAAATTTTTGCCAGATTTAAACTGAGATTAAATTTAAGAATGACTTTTCTATTGTATTAAAGACTTTTATAAAAGGAATACGGTAACATAAAACATAATATATTGTTCATTACAAAAAAAAATTAAAATTATGAAATTTATATTAATATGATAACGATACCTTAAAAAGATAAATAGCAACATACATTTTATAATATTTTTATTTTTACCTCAACTAATGATTATATTTATTTATTTTTCACTGTGTATAAGCAAAAGGACTTTATAAAAGTGAAAGTTTAAACTTCATTTTCGCAGTTTGTAATTTTTATATTTTCCCGCAAAATTAATATAACAGCTGTGAGCATAGAGTTATTAAATTTTACATTTAAGTTCTATCCCAGCAAAGAGGAAATTGCTGGACAGCAGCAAGATAGGTGCTGGCAATGATGGAGAAGTGCTGGCTAATGGTCTACCACTACATGACCACTGCTGGATAGCTCCAGTCAACTTTGCTGTTGGAAATCCTCAGATAAAATTCTGATGGACTTCCGTTTTATCTCATGCGCTGGCCCACCACTACATGGAAGTGCACGAACTTTTGCAGTATTATTGCTGGGAACCCTTACGCTAGGTGGCGTTGCGAATATCGAAGACATTGAGTATTTAAACACAAATCTGAAATGAATATCTTAACACAATTTAAGCTGTGAAGCTAATTTTTTTTAAAACTGTAAATAATATAGCACCACTGCCACCAACAAAACAAATAAGTAAATGAATAAATAAATAAATTCTTTATTTCAACGCACTTTTTTCTTTCTCCTTAAATCTGGTTTTACTAAATTACAAAGGAATTCGGTTTTCATAGTTTACACTGTTGAGAATCAATAGTAGCAAAAAAAAAAAAAAAAAAAAAAAAAAACGTATAAAATATATAGAATTTCTATACAATACAATAATTTCTATGCCAGTTTAATGATTGGGAACGTAAATCACAAAAGAAACAGACTTGAAATAGCGTAATGAGAGCATGATAACTACGAGCATTCGTAGAGCACGCTGAAAGTAGTTGTTCATGTCCGATCAAGAAAACCAAACAGCAACGAGCGTGGTTAGTACTTGGGAGGGTTACAACATGGAAACCGCTGCAAGTTCAAATATTTCTATAGACATTTCTGTTATAAACACTTCTACAGATAGCTCTTGGTGAAACTAGCTTATAGAAAAAAGGGACATAATTCTGTAATACTTTGCTTTTTTATAGAATTCTATAAGAAATTTTTGTAAGGGAAAGTGCTGGGCCAGCAAAGAAATAGCAGTGGGATAGGGGCTAGCACTGCAGGAAAAGTTCCAGATTGAAGTAATGTGATGGCATACAAATGCTGGCCTGCTGTTGGTCATCACTGATGGGCCAGCTGCATTCCGCACGGGCACTTTTGTACTGGTTTAAGTAATGGCACCATTGCACTTTACCGCTAATGGCAGTGCTGGCTGCCACCTTTTTTTCCAGCTGATGGCCCACTGTTTCTTTCTTTGCTGGGATATATGGAATTTTATTCTGTGAAATTCTAATTTGTTAATGCGAGCGCAAGATGTTATTTTGTAACATGTTTAATTATAAAAAATAATGATATAAAGGTGTATGATATTTGTAATTATAAAATATTCTGAAACATTTGATAAATTTAAAATTCAATATTTACAAAATTAAGGAAATCTTCAGCTTTAATTTAATTTAATAAAATAGGTGAAATTGTATGCCTTTAAACAGGTTATATTTCGAGAAAGAGGAAGTAAATTACTTAAGTTTTTTTTATTTTTGTGTACACATTTTCTATTGTTTAACAAATAAAATTTACTTTCTTCAAAAACTGTATTTACATTTACAAATTTAGTAGCATACTGTACAAGAAGTAATAATCTCTTTTTAATATGATCAAAAGTATTTTGTTTATGATACAAAATTTTAAATACACACAATGTAGTCACCAAAGGTACTAACTACACTGAAAAAATATGTAAATCTGCAAAACTAGTTTTTGTAAAAGCTACAGAAATCTGTATGCTTACTAAAATTTTACTTGTACTTTGTACAGAAGAAAGATGTAACAATACAAAACTGGTTTTTGAAAGCTACAAAAATCTGTACGCTTACTAAAATTTTACCGGTAACCCGAGATAATTACATGAATTTGTTTTGTTGCAGTTGCATAGCAAGTTCTAGGCATCTCAGTTTCCGAGAAAATTCTTACTAACCTTATAGATTTTTTTTTTACAGTATATGTGCCTTTAACCTCATAATGTCTCATTTTATAGATTATTAGCTGTATAACAAGCCGATGTGATATATATAAATAGCATGAGATATTTTTACTGTATCAGGTAGAAAATAAATCTAATTTTTTATTCCAGTGACATTTGTGGTTTTTTAATGCGCTGATGAATTTGGGCCGGAACAAAAAAAGGGTGTTGCCACTCGAAAATTTCGACATTTTTTCACTGTAACCGTAACCGTGAGAGCTCTATTGTTTTAAATCCTCACGATCTGGAGCGCACACCTTCAAATATCTAAAATTTCATTTCGATTGGCTGAGAGCAGTTAGGCCGCCAAGGGTTCATATATCGGGGAAGTTTTTTTATGACCACCCTGTATATATATCTTAAAAGTAAACACTATGTGAAATTCGAAGATTTTAGCGAACTGAAATCGCAATTTTAGAATGTTCTTTGTTCCTGCAACTTTTTACATTTCGAATTATTTAGAAATTGTTCTGTTGCGAGTATTGTCTTAAAAGTAACTGTCAGGTTAAGTTTCAAGTGTTCCAAATTACTAGAAGTTATAGAAATATAGAACCTCTTTTCCTTTATTTTCAACCTTTTAAATTTCGAAATTATTAAAAACCCTTCTTTGGGAACATTTACATTAAAGGTTACGACCATTCGAAATTTCGAGTTTTTCGCCACAACAGTGTCAGGAAAATCGCAATTTCGGAATTTTTTTTGTTCCTGCAACCTTTTACATTTCGAAGTTTTTCTAAACTATTCTGCGGAAGAATTTATGTTTTAAAAGTAAAATTCAAGTTTGTAACCCTAACAGTTCAAAATAAATCGTAAGTTAGCACATTTTTAGAACGTTTTCCGTACCGATATAAAATATAGCCTATGTTACGAAAGAAATGGTCACCAGTATTTTGTCACCATTATTTTGGAAATCGGCTCGTTAGTTCCACAGATTACTCGATGCAAACAAACACGTAAATGTTATTTTTCATAATATGAGTATGTATTATTATTTTTTATTAGCTGAAATACCTGACATTTCCCCGGGTTTTAAATATGTTTCATTAGAAAAATCAATATTAAAATTAAACACTATACGGACTATGAATCTCTAACAAAATGCTCTCTTTTTTAATATATTGAAAGCCTTGAGAAATTCTGCATTCATTAGTCAATTTTTCATTTGTCATTGAATGAGATGAATATCACTATTTTACAAAAAGTTAAAGCAGTCAAGCAATTTCAATTTTAAAAAAGTAACTGTCAACATTCCACATAGTTGATTTTACAATCCCAACTTTTATATCCACATGCCATATTTGCATGTTTACAGTTTTTTTATACCGATTAAAGATAATTTCAATAAAAATGTTCATGAGAAAAAACTCGAGGAAATTTTTATGAACTTTTTCTTTAATAGTTTCCCAAAAGAAATTTTAATAAGTTTTATATTTTCAGTTCAAATTTCAACAAACTTTTCGCATTGTATGTTAATCGGCTATAAAAATTCTGAGTTGACAAGAAATATTCTTTGGTATTGAAAACTGTTAAGTACATTTCGGTAATCCCTAAAAACTCAGAAAATCTCCCAAGATTAATCTTAATACTTACTTTTGAAGGTAAAACTAGATCATATTTTGTTCTATTTCCATTTTTTTTTTTTTTTTTTTTTTTTTTTTTTTTTTTTTTTTTATCAGACATGCGTTTCAGAGGCATTGAACTATTTTCAATTCTCTTTTAATCATTTCTTTTTTTAGTGTTTAATAACATGTGATGAGGCTTTTTAATTTAAAATAGTCTGTGCAATGTACAATGCATCAGAAATCCACAGTAGATGAAAAATAGTTTTAAATAATGCCAAAAGTCGATTTATAAGTATACTTTTTCCAAATATAAAGAAAATAAATAAAAATCAGTAATTTTACTTTTCGAACAAGTAATGTAAGGAAAGAATTGTAATCATTTTTAGCATGTGTGTGACCCTGTTAAATTCCAAACAATATTTCCAATTAAACTCCAATTTGGCTAATATTTCATAGGCAACTGTCGCAAGAACTGAGTAGATTATCGTAAAAATCGAGCAAAGGATTCAGTATTCAATCTATATTTAATCCATTTTCAAAGTATTTTACGACCAATTATGCACGGAGAATCCTAAAAAAATGTATCAGATTATAAGTAATAAATACTTCAGCGATGTAGTCAAGCATTAGTAACGCAGAGGCAGCGTCTCCAGCTTCAGAACGGAAGTCTAGCATTTGAATTCAGCCGACTCCATTTCAACAGAAATTTATATTTTAAAACATCCTCCTTTTTTTTAACATTCTGGATACAAACAGTCGTGGGAAAAAAAAATTAACACCCCTTCTAACTTTGCAATAAATTATTGTAAAAGAAAGTTACTGGTACCAAACAATTGGAAATAAAATCCACTTTTAATTTATGTAAGGTTAGTTGGGTTAACTGGACCCACGAGGTAACTGGGCCATAGGCTATTTTATAAAAAACTGTTGGTGTTTTTTAAGTTTTAGCTTTTGTGAACAGTGCCCTTTAATCTCTACTTCCTAAAACAACGTGTATCAATTCAGTCATAACTCTCACTTTGCTGTGATAGGTTGTCAAAAATTTACGTTTCTTTTTTTTAAAACAACGTCAATATGGTTGAACTTCCTCGGCTTTTTATTAAAATACTGTGAGTACTTTTATTAAACAATCGTTTTTTTTTAAGATTAGACATATAACTACAATAATATTATTATGTATCTATACATATTTACTACATGTTTTAAATGTAAGCCCGGTGTCCCAGTTACCCCATAAAGTTTTCAAGAATGGGGTAACTGGGACATGTATCCGGGGTAACTGGACCATGCTGGATCCAGTTACCCCAATAGTTATAAATAATTTTTTTTGTGTTTCTCTTACTACGGGAAGTAAATTTCTCCATTGATTTTTGCTTACAATAAAGAAAATGATAGAATACCTTATTAAAATTACTTAATGAAATTTTAAAAAAAAGCATATTGAGTGGTATCAAACCAAATTTCTTGACCCCTTGATAGGCGGTGATGGCGTTATGGCATCACTTAATTTTAATTCCTAATTGCCACATTGGCACCTGAATTTTATATTGAAAATTTCACCTTTATTAAGTACACGGAAATATACTTTTACTTTTTTTCAGATAGATTCTCTTGTAAATATTGGTGTCAGTAAATTATTTCAACATTTTACGAATGCAAGTACCTTGCCCCTGAAAGTGAGATAGCCAGACCTTGAAATTGTACTATAACCAGAGGTGAGGTCGCATTCTATAGGGAAACTTTTATCGTTCCTACCACTATTTTGAAAATAATATCTTCTTCGCACATTTCTTTAAGGGTTCTGGTAGGAACAATAAAATTTTCCCTATATAATGCGATTCCTGGATAAAGATAAAGTACTTACGTAGCCGTTTGTTTATAGATTTACCTTTCTATTTTTTTCCTTAAAATACCCATGTGACTTTTATACTTATTATCTATACTAAAGTACATAAGTACTTACTTAAGTTTTATGTTTTTGGTATATATAAATCTAATATTTTCACTTTTAGTGCTTTTTTTATACATATTGACAGCGAAGGTTTCCCTTACAACGCTGTTTATTGACATATAATTTACATGATCTGCCTGATTTAAATTTTTTTTAAGTTGTGTACACTTTTTCAAACAGGACCCTGTATCCGATATGAAAAAATATAAACGCCTGTGGAACATAGACCTCCCTGGTCCAGTTACCCCATTTTTGGGGACAACAGGACCCGTGAGGAAAGAAAGATGAAATATGCATATTTTTATATTTTTAAATAGTAAAATGTAATTTTGAGCATTTCTGTCTGATAGAGGGAACCTAACTGAACACATTTACAGAAGTTCAGACTTTAATTCAAATGAACATTAGCTTTTTGAAGCTGAATTGTCAGAAGCTCCAGAGTCACACTGTAAAATCATGGCCCAGTTAACCCAACTAAACTTATATAAAATTTGCTTAAGGTGTCATCTTAATATAAAAACGAACCAAAAACTTTTTTTTTAATAGAAATACCCAAGTTTGATACCATAAATAGATTCTGCACCCTTCAAGTAGCCTATATCCAAATTTTTATGAAATTCGCATGATTAGTTTCGGAGAAATTAATTATTTTACAATGAACATATTTTAGAGGTTGTATCAAAATTGAAGTTCGGTACTCGATTGTTGAAATGCTACAGAATGACTATGTCACTTCTATTAATGTATTATTTCTGGTCAAGATGAGCATTTCACTCGCTTAATATGTTTCGAGTATTGCCATTCCAAATGTATCATTAAAATGAGTACAATATATTTTTTTCAAATTATGATTTTTTGATCATAGACGGATAAATCTTCTTAAATCGTCATTTTGACGTTTTTTACTAATAATTCGAAAACTACTCGGAAGAAAAATCTGAAATTGAGAATTTGCATCAAACATGACACAATAAACGTAAATATATCAGAAAAATCGCGGGCTGCAATTCATATTTTTTTCGAATATTAATTTAATAATTCATATCATAAGATTTTTAAAATTACAAATTCAATGTAGTTATCTTTGGGTTTTTTAGTATTATAATTAAACAAAAAAAATATCATATTAGGATTATAATTTCACGAGGTATTAATAAAAATATGAAAATGTAATTTAATATTAGAAGCTCTAAATTTCGAATGTTTATAATTCAAAAACTTATCATCCAAATGACTTGAAATTTCATTTCTAGGCATAGTTAGAACCGAAGATTTAAAATATATTGTCAGAATTGGGTGTTGCTACTGAAAAAAACGAAGTTTGGTCTGGTTTTGATTTGTAGGTGCCCCCCTAAGCAAATTTTATGCACATAATTTAAAAGTATACTTTATTTCCAATCGTTTGATACCCGTACCTTTTTTCTATTATAATTATTTGCAGCATTAGCACTTTATTTACTTTTCTTTCAACGACTGTACATAAGTGATGTGTAGTAGTGTGGGGTGGGGTCACTCCAAATTATCTTTAATCTTTAAAATAAATTAAATTAAATTTGTTTGAAGGAGCGTTATTTTACGGATTCCAACTACAGAGGTTCGAATATATTTATGTGTAGTTAAACTATTTAGATTGTATGAGGGGCTCACAACCACAGTAGAACAAGTCCATTTTGAAAAAAAAAAAATGAGATAGTCCATTTTGAAAAAAAAATGAGATAGTCCATTTTGAAGAAAAAAAAATGTGATAGTCCATTTAGAAGGTGAATAAAATCTGCTGTATTCACTCCCGCAGTAAACCAAGTCTGTAAACAGATGACATACATGAGGAAGTCTGTGAAAAGAGATTTCGTTTACTGTAGGAGTGGATAAAATAGATTTTATGCAACTTCTAAATGGACTACAATGAGTGGCAAAATAATACGAATACCTATGTCACGAATGGCTTGCGAATTGCAACTCTTCCATAAATGTTCAAAGCATGAAGTTCCCTTTTGTCAGTTCTTGCTGAAATGGGATTCTGGAGATTACTATTATCTGGGATAAAGATTGCCTCCGCTTTCTGACCGTTATGCGGGTCAACTCTCTTTTATCCCTCTCAGAAAGCTTTCTTTTTCGTCCACTGGCGTACTTCGCAGACGACACTTTACAGCATTTCGTACGTTGTCATAACGGCTGATACAATACTCTTTGCACGCCCCAAATAATTGGCTGTTTCCGTCAGGGAGCAACAAGCGCACCGCATTTCAACAATCATCCCCTTTTCGAACACTCACAGGTCAGTCATTATTGAGTTTCCAGAGCGTATGCTAACCGCATGCAACATCTATGACTGATGTTGAGTGACTCGTACCTTACCTTTCATAACCACCAGGTGACAGAATTGAGTGCAAACTGACATGCGCGTTATGCTTCTTTGAAATGGACTATGCCTTTTTCATCGATGTTCGTATTATTTTGTCACCCATCTGTATCTCATTTTTTTTTTCAAAATGGACTTAGTCTACTATGGTTGTGAAACCCTCATATAATAGCGCTATTTTTTTGTTTGTCAGTATCAAATCAAACAATATGTTTTTCATAATTATATATAGAAATGCATGCTACAATTTTCTAAATAACTAGTATATAACTCCCGTCAAAAATGACTGAATGTGAATGTTAAATCTACAAAACAATACCTAAACAAATATTTTTCTGACTCAAAAAAGAAAAAAAAAAGTTGCCTTATGCATTTTGTTAATGAAGAAGAGTTATCCTTCGATTTTTTATTGTTAAAACAAAGATATTATTACAAACTACAGTTTAAAATCATATTTTAAATATTTCAGCATGGTTTACAGATTCATATTACAGAGTAGAAAGGGTTTTTTTTATACATATTATTCTTTACCCTACATTAATTTTGTGACTCACAAATGATTTTACTTCTCAGAAACTAATTTTAAATTATTCTGTAGATAACAGTAAATTTTTAATGATTTTAATGTGCATCGTTTCGGAAAGTAAATTTCTATTAATTGATTAATGACTTTTTCTTCGCTACAAACTTACTATGTTAAAATTCATAATTTTATTTGCAAGATAATTAAAATATGTTCTACAACTATGTTATACGTTCTTTATGTTCCAATTCCAGTGAGAATTGATAAGAAATATTCTTTTTATTTGCAATGCCTTCAAACCTGATAAAACGCATTTAAAAAAAAAAGTACGATTACAACAGAAAGGTTCTTTGTTTATATTAATTGCTAATAGATGGCGCAAAAGAATTAGCATAAAACATACGCTCCTGATTTATAATAGATATATTAATTGCTAATATATGGCACCAAAAGACGTGATCCAGATAGGTTTGTCGCGGTTAGCGAAACGAGATTGACCAATCAAAAACCTACATTTTTGCAAACAGCGAAAAGTTCGCAAAAAGGCAGGCTTCTAATTGCCAATATGCTTTCGCTAACAGCGAAAAATCTGTCTGGATCCCGGCCTGTTATTCGTTATTTTTAATTTAGAACTTTAGATAGTTTTTGAAAGTTTTGAACGAAGTTAAAATATTTAAAGGTTTTAATATACTTTTACAAATATTTTAAGAACAGCATCGACGTTATCCTGTATTTTTTTTAATGAAGCATTCAAAGAGGCATTCATTTGTTTGTAGATTTGTTGGAATTTGTTTCTGAATGGCAGCAGTGTCTTTTGTTTAGATCTGGTTTATATGTTTATAACAGGTTAATTTTAATTTAGAACTTGATATATTATTAATGGATATGGTATACATGTTTTACGTGAAAATATGCTGAACAGGCATGATTTCTTATACAAGAAATTATCATTTAGCTGTCATATGTTATCATACGTTTTTCATTAAGCCTAACGTGGCTTTTAGCTACGGTCGATTCGCAGACCAGAGTGATTCACACCGGCATGGTTACTTACTCTTTCCTACACTCGGATTTTATTATAAGTAGACACCGAATTAATTTTTATATATAACATTCAATTTAATATAATTTTATTCAGTAGAAAGGAAAAGTAACACTAAATCTTGCCAAGTGCGTCTAGTGCGCTCTGATAGTCCCTATCGTTATATTATATTACCGTCACAAAAACTTCCGTTTCAATGTGTTAATTTGGCGTTACCGCCGATTTTGGAAATTCAGGAGTTTGTCACGTAATAAATCGTAATAGATGAATAAATTAAGAATTCTCGATTTTTCTCCCTTTACATGTGCTATGAAACTTTCTTTGTGCCAAATATTAACGTTCTATGTCATACAAAAGTGCCCTAAGGGAGTTTGAGAGTTCTTCCGGCTAACCTTGAAATTTGGCACGAAAGAAGGTTTTATAGCACACATAAAAGGAAAAATTTGAAAAAACATTAAATTATAATCCTATGTCGATTTATATCGTGATTTTTCATAATCGGGATTTATAAAGACAAACTATAAGCGTTCCTTTTTTTTCTTTTTAAGATACGAAATCCTGATATAGCGGCACCATTCTTTATGATATAACTAACTAAATGTATGTTATCAAATCCATTATTTTCAGCTACATTTACTATTTTTATTTACCATAATAACTGTGGAATATTCTTTTTTCAGTGTGTTACTCATTTTAGTATTAGCTTATGATTATTTTCAATTAAGGCAGAAACTAATGGTTTTCTGTTGAATTATAAATCACTATTTTTTCTGTAATGAATGAATAATTTTTTTTTTTTTTTACAATAAATGAGTAAAATAATTAAAATATTTTCTAAAGTTATGATCATTTGTATATATATATATATATATATATATATATATATATATATATATATTGTAAAACATATGTTAAATATGCAGATAATATAAATTTTACGATTTTCAATAATTTTTATTTTATGAGTATTTAGAAATGCGGAGAAGTTTTTGAGACATAAATATAATGAGTTGAATCATGCAAATAGAATTATCGTTCTTTTTAAGCATTCACATACCAAATAAAAAGGGCTTCATTCTGAATTGTGATCTAAAAAATACCAGAAAAACAGGAAAGTAACAATTTACGAACATTTTGAGACAGTTTTTTAACCTTTTTTATCTGAATTAAAGATCTGAATACATCTTTAATTTTCTTTTCTTTCTTTTCAGGTATTACAAAAAGTGAAATTTTATTCAGGTGAGTGAATATTCCATTTTATATTCTAACGTGATACTAAAGTTTCATCGTCTCAATATAATTAATGAAATAATTTTAACTTCGAATTACAGAAATTTAAATTATTGACGGAAGAAATAAACTATTTTAAATTAAAGATAGCGTGGTGCGCAGTTTTTCTTTCAATATATTATAGCTTAGGAGATACATAAATAAGTTTTTATAAGAATAAAAGACAATTTTATCTTCTTTTGAAAGAAAACAAACTTCCCGAAAAGAAATTTCCCATCTACCTTAAATTCAGTTTTTATCTAAAAGCAATTTTATTTGAACTTGAGATTTGACTTTTTATTTTTGATTACTTATAATCAAAAGAATTTTTTTTGTAGATTTAGTTTTAAAACGTTGAATATTAAATGTTTTTTCTTTTATATGGTAATTTCAAAATATTTCAAATCAGTACAGGAAAAAAATTACATGATTATGCTAATTTTGTTCAAAATGGTACTTTGAAGTTTGTTCTCCAGAAAATAAAATGTTCATCGATTCGAAAAGACGAGTTCAGTACATTGAGTAAATAAGGTACAAAAAATGTATTAGACAATTTCGAAGTTTCGATCTTGGTGCAAATATATGGATGCCTTTTAGAAAAAAAATATTGATATACTAAAACACGCACACACACAGAAGAAAAAAAAATGAGCAACTGATTCAAAGTCCCATTATGTGATAAAAACACAAACAATAAACTGAAAACGACATTGTGAAAAACAATTTTTAATATAAATGTAAGCAACTCTTCTAAATTTATTTAACCGGCACAATTTCAAACGTAAGGACCACTTTTTAACCTGTAATGCATATCAACATTTAGCGCAAAAACGTGTAACTGCATAGCTGAAAAAAAGCGTAATTAACGCAAGTATTATGCTCGAATTATGAAAATTGTCTTTTTATGTATAACATATAGTAGTGATCATATACCCATCTCCGCACACACACACATGCAAAAAACAGCTTAATGAAATATGAAAATATTTAGCGAGTGACAATATTTTAGCACTTAAAGGGGGATGGAATATCTTTTTGCTTTAAATATGTATTATTTTCTGATATTTTCTGAAGTTCATAAATGTTTTATCAAAGACGTTTTTAAAACTTTAATAACATATAACGATTCTTGTCGCAAAGTACATCAAAATGCATAAGCGAGCGGCATTGTTTTCAAAACTTAAGCGAATTTACATCACAAAGTTTTTCAAGACCATACCAGATATATTTCAGCAACGGATGAACGGATGAACGGGTTTCTTTTTTTTTCTTTTTCTTTTTTTATGAAATCTTATATATAATTTGCTTTGTGATTGGACGATGATTTTAAAATTTTAATTCGCTATTTTTTGTTTATAAATAAAAACTGTATTATATTTTCTGCTGAAAAGAATTACATTGAATTGTTAGTCCGCCATATTGTTAAAAACGCAATTATTACAAAAATCGTTGGTCACGGATTATATATTTTTTCGTACAAACAATGCAGCCCGAGCTTCCTCAATTAAAGAATTTACCGGTGAGCAGAACATACGCGAGAACAATTTTTTATTGAAAACTCTAATTTATTTTAATATATTATTTTAGTTGCCCGCCTGACAACACCGAAATACACTTTTTATATAAAATGCTCCAATTATTTAAATAAACATTTGAAATTTATTAAAAGTGAGACTTTTGTATTATCCTCATGGCAGTATTTATTAGTCGAAGAAATCGGACCAGATTAATCTATTTATGTGTTTTTTATTCTGATTTTAGTTAGGATTTATTCCAGTGTTTATGCACATAGTTCCACATATCTGTTGAATTGTTTAAAGTGCAAACTGGTTAATCTTCCATAAGCGGGCTACACGTGATAGGGATACATTAAAAAAAAACCATACTTGAAAATTACTTTATAAACTTTAAAAATTCAACAAACTAAGATACAGTTTTCAAACAAAATGCATTTGAATGTAAAATTGTTTCCCATTAGGCGTATAAAAATTGTAATTTTGGGATGTTTAGCCAGTTAATAAATTGCCAAAAAAACGAAATTTATTATTCAAACCGTTGTCATCTTTCAAATTACAACAGTATGAATTAAAAAGGTGCATTCTTGTTAAATATTAATAATTATGTGGTCTTTGAGAGTTCAAAATAAGTCTATTTTTATGGGAAAATATATTTTCTTCCTAAGTAAAAAATGGTACTTATCCGTTATCCCATTGACCATTTTCCATAAAAATAGTATCGCCAAACTGTAATGTCCAACAAAGAAATGGAATAATGCTGCCATTGGAATCTCAAAAAGATACACGAAATTCGGAAAAGCTCCACTCACTAAAGTATCAACTATCAGTAACTGTGAACAGTAAAATTTATAATATATTAATAAAAACATAAAAAAATACTCTTGGATGTTTATATATTTACAATAATTTTCTTAATTATCCCTCTTGGCTGGTGCATTAATGTCTGTGACGTCATTTGCAACTAATCTATTGTACGTAACTAGGAATCACAACATTTTTTCAATGTTTTTTTTTTTCTTTTAATATCATGACATCGCCGATTAAAGGCGTATTTTTTATTAGGTTGTGCAAAAAGTTCTGGGAAATTTTTAATCGAATAGTTACCAGAACAGTATGACTTGCGTGTGTTGATCCGGCATTATTAGAGAAAAGGTCTAACGAATCTGAAAGCCGCCGATGAGATTAATTAGGTTGAAGGTGCTGGTATAGCGACAAACTTCGTACTTCCAGTAAAATCTGGCAGAACGATGGCAGAAAGTAGTGGACTATGATGGTCTCTACTTTGAAGAATAATCCTTGTTGTTTTTGTTGTTAATTTGCACATAACAACCCAACTTTCACAAATTTCCCAGAACATTTTGCTCAACCTAGTATTTTAATTAACGCAACGACTAATAAATCAGTAAAACATAATTAATATACAGATAAACGTGTAATTAAAAATCCCTTGATGGCATAGCAAACTCGTACAACGAATCTGACGTCATGTATATGTGATGACACGATCATGTATTTTTTCGCTAAATCCTTTTGTTTGGCGAAAGTGGTCGACGGGATAACGGAAAAGTGCCTAAAAAAATGAAATAAAATTTGTTTATTTTTTAAGTCGAAAATTTTTCATGCTGCTTTTGAATCATAAGTTAAAGGAAGAAGAAACTGAATTCTAGGTTTAAAATGGGGATATATCAGTTGAAATGTACTACATAAGAATTCGGCAATCACGATATATATATATTATTTGTTTTTATTAATTGTGAAATTTTTGCATTTAAAGCAGAAGCTTAACACTAAATAAATAATTTTGTAAGTGTTTTATCGCGACATATAAATGTATTAAATATTTTATATATTTATTCGTTAAAATATAATTTCTTTGCCAATAAACTCAAATGAAGATCGAACTGAGAAATTTAACGTTGCATGATTAACACTTTTTAAAATCAGGTAATTTTGTTTCATTTTCTTAAACTACTCTTTAAACGATACATTATTAAATTAGTTGCATAATTTAATTTTCAACATCTTAATAATAATTTCTTAATATGCCTTTTCAAGTTAATCTTTTTGTTTTTATTATGCCATTTATTTTTTACATGGAATTTTAATTTATTTCCTAGCATCTAATTACTATTAATTTAGTGAAATTTACATTCGTTTAAATCATGTAATTACGAGCTCCAAAATAATAATTTAAGATAATGTATGAAATAATTACTTGGGAAAACTTTGCAGTTTTATATAATTAGTACTGTAAGTTTAATTTTAACTAAGTAGATTGCAATTTAAAATGTTTTGCATGTAACGTTTTGTTTTTCTTTAAGGGTGAATAGTTTAAATAATTTTTCCCTTCCTTAGCCTACATTTTTCTTTAATTTAATTAATTTTAACCTTTCTGTTTTCCGAATAAAATACTGCCCAATTTTTCATTCATCAGAAACTCATTATAAGTTACTTGTAACGTTCCCTAAGAATAAATGGACAGCTATTGTTAATGATTGCAACGTGAAATTATATAACACTTAAAGTATATTATAAAATTTTTCGCATATACTTTTATTAAAGACTTGAATACATCTAACAGCAATTGTACTAACTATTATCTACTTATATATTAAAATTATTATTTGTTTGAAATTGTGTTTTTGTAACTTTAGTAAAAATATCACAGTTTTATTATTTTAAACGAAATAGAAAATAAATTATAAATAATATAAGATCAAATAATCTAAAACTAATCTCAGATTAAAATGTATTTGTACAATTTGTGCCATTTTGCAGAAAATAAAAAAGAATTTTGTATACAAAATCTTAGACACATTTAAATTAAAATCTATTCCGTGTTTTAACATAAACGTCTCATTTTACAACACAAATCTTCTCTAAAAATAGTTCGAGTAAAATTAACAAGTGTAGATTTAATATTAAGAAATGACTTTTAAGATACGTTTACATTAACTGCTCCTTATATTAAATATTAAGAAAAAATCTCTTGCAAAGATTTACATAAAGAATTATTTTTATCGCTAGACAACGAAATTATCTGACACATTAGCGAACATTTTTGTAAAATCATGAAAAATTCAGACAAGAAAATTGAAAATAAATGAAATTGATTTGGAATCTAATAGCGTTTTTAATTTACCGATAAATAAATTACATCTTGCGTTTTAAGCCATTGCTGCCTTACAATGAGTTTTCTCGTTTTGTCGAATCAGGAAACATTGTTCAAAATGCCTATTTTAATAGAATTATTTGAAAGGTTCTGTGCATTTATCGAAAAATAAAAAGAGCTTTTCAACATCGGAATTTCTGAATAAGAGCACTTGCGGTTTTCTTATGTCTAAGAATAACATGAATTCCCGAATTTGTCAGAAAGTAGCCGGTTTGGATATACTTTTAAAATTCTCTTCGGTGTACAATTTGACGAAGTGGCTTTCTTTGCAGACATTATCCATGGTTTTCAGTACTCATCAAGTCAGTTGAGAATTCCCAATAACAGAATTAATTTTTAATTTTTTACAAAGTGTTAATTATATACCTTTTTCATTCTTAAATCTGAAAATTTAGTTATTTTCAAAAAAAAGTTTTTTTTTCTAATGGTGTTTGTGGCATAATCCTGTTTTTATACGTGAATTTTTATTCAATAAAACGCCGCTGTAGTGCCAAAATTACACTTGTTAACAAGTAATCCTAACGTTTTTCACTCCTCAAACGCCCACAAAAGAGGAATGTACCAAATATTGTGCGGGATATAGCCGGACCTTGACATGAAAATTATAAAACAAATTCCAAAACCATGCACAAGTATCAAAACCCAAATAATTAAAAAACAAATTAGGCTCATAATATTGCTCACAAGACGAAAAACAAACAGTTTATAATAATGTAAAAAAAAAATGGACTTTCGTAATTTTTTTCATCAGTTACTCACTTGTTCTCCCCAATTTTACCAACTTTCCTGATACATTTCCTTCTTAAAACGGCTCTAGACGGCTCTATTCGTAGGGAAATATATATGTATGATTTCTCATGCTGTGGCACTTACAGAAGAACTCTTCAGAATTGAGAAGCCTTGGCAAAATACTTCCAAATTTTACCTATGTCGTGGAAATTCGTCGTTTCGGTTAAGTCTGTGCGCCCGAGAGACACAGATTTCCTTCGCTGATATGTATGGAAGAATATTGTATAAAAACAGTAAGTTTAAAATTTAAAAATATCTGAACAAGTGATAGTGAATAGTTCAGTTTCATATTTATAAGACTATTAGTATTATGGACTGTAATTTTACATAGCGTTTTAACAATATTAGTTCTTCGGTGTATAGATCGTTCTTGAAGCATATTAATAGAGGCGCAGAATTAGCTATCAGATTTAGCTAATGTGGCTCTAACGAGAAAAGTTTATATTCATGTGTATTGCACCGAGTGGTACCCCCTTGTCGTGAGAAGAGCTTTCTATGGCGGTACTTCAGCGCTCCTGTCGCATGGTAGCTGCTCTACTGCGCGCACCAGCCCTCTTTTTTACAGCCATCTTTGTAACCTGCCCATTGTTGCCTTTGGGCTGCGGCCCAGGCAGTGATGATCTACCGCGTTCTTAACGTTTCTGGCCCAATGCCATATTTTGTTTTCTCACGAGTGTATTATTTTAAACCTAGCTTCTGTCGTGTTTGCCGGCTGAAACATGTTTTCTTTTTCTTAATAAAAAGTCCCGTGAGGTACTTCTAAGCTCTACAAACTTGGTCTCTTCGTCTCAGCAGTCCTTCTTAGGCTATCAATGATTACAATTTTCAAATTCTAGCTATAAAATATTTTAAGTTCCAAAAGTTAAGCCAAAGAAATATAAAGTTAAATTATTTACATATGTAGCAGGCTGAAGAACTTTTGAACATTTAGTATTTTTAAAAAGTCTGAGAGTACGAATATATTCGCTTTAAAATATTAAAATTAATAGGTATTTTATGTAGTTCAAAAGTGGTAAAAAAGACAATATATGAATTGAAGGAAAAATTGAATGCTTTTAAAATTTCTGTGAAAGTTCGTTTCAAATATAAAATTTCCTTAAAATGAAGTATTACATTTCTTTCAAGAAATAACATTTATATGCAAAATTAAATTTTTAAACAATAAGTTCAGTCTTTATGAAGCAGAATGTTCATGACTTGATACGAAGCTTTGCTGGAAATTTTCACAGCTATAATAAATTCCAACTTAACAAATTGCAAGATTACACAATAGTGCTTAAAGTTATGACACTTCTCACAGATAATATATTTTATCTTTCACTATGTCGGTATTTCTCCAACTATAAAAATTTCTTCTACCAAACTGTCTATAGTATCTTAAAAATATATTGCTCTGCATACTATGATATGAGTAAATGGGTTAAATTAAAATGTCAAAAATTAATACCTGCGGGTGATGCCGTATTCTAATAAATTAGTGTAATCTAACCTCCTTTCCTTAGAAAATAATTACTCGCCAATTTTTAATAGTCTCAGTTTTGATAACTTTAAACATTATAAATGAAAAATATAATTTATGAGGCTATAATTATTTATGAATTATCCAAAATCCTTTTCTTTGTAAATGTAATGATTGAAATCATTAAAATTTTATCACCATTAAAAAACGTTTGGATTTTTTTTTCCGTATGCGTGAAATAAAGATACAGATGATCGTTATTGTAATTCTTAAACATTTTTTTTTTGGAAAAGAGTATAGTTTCAGATGAAAAATTATTTATTTTGGTAAAAAATGCACAGTACTTAAGCGTCCGAAAATATTTTCTAATCGTATAAAAATTGAACATGTATAAATTTATTTTATATATTCCGAATTTTAATACAAAACAGTTATAATTTAGTTTAAAAAAGGGAGCTTTATAAGAGTTGAATAAGTTTTTGATATGTTCAGGTGTAAAATACTCCTTTCTCTTATTTGCTACATGTAAAGCTACGTTTTGTCAACAAATTAATATATATATATATATATATATATATATATATATATATATATATATATATATATATATATATATATACTTATTGACTTATTCAAGTACTGAATTTCATGCGACAAAGTCAAGTTCCAAATATTTAAAAATGGTTATCATAAGAGTCAAATACACAGAAAAAAAATTAGATTTATATACAAATAGACTAGAATAAATAAGAATGATTTGTATTTGAAAGAAAGTCTAGTAACAAATGTTAAATACATATTTGAACAGAGGTAGCTTATGCTTAAATATAATATTAGAGAAAAAGAGAATGACTAGTAGTATTAAAAAGAAACTTTTTAAAAGGAACATCTAATTTAACTTTGCGAAACTTATTTGAGTGGGACTCTTAAAACATCTACATAAGGTTTAGCTAACGCATCTTTAAATAACTTCCGATGCTGTTCATATTAGAAAAAACTGAATTTTATGTGTGCTTTAATACATAATGGGGATTGATAGAATATTAATTTATTCATCTTATTTCCGATCATTATGTGCTGTATGATTGCCGGCCGCAACGTTCCCCAACATGGTTTATTAGTAAGAAATTTCCGAGCTAGGACATAGGCCAGGCTAGCTTAGAGGTTAAAGCAAAAGCACCTTCCGCTGTGGAACCAGGTTCGAATCCTGGCCCCGGCTAATTATTCACTCCTGTTGCGTTATTGTTTTAATTGTGTCCATGTCTGTTTTAATGTATGTACATTTAATAAAAAAATGAATTCAAACGTTAATTTATAAGTGCTTTAATATATATTGTGGAGTGATAGAATATTAATTTATTCATCGTATTTCCCGTCAACCTGTGATGTCTGATTGCCGGCCGCTGACGTTCCACAACATAATTTATTAGTAGGAAATTACCAAGCTAGGACTTCGGCCAGGTTAGCTTAATGATTAAAGCAACAGCACGGTACGCCGTAAACCCAGGTTCGTGTCCTGACCCCGGCTAATTAATTACTCCTGTTGGGTTATTGTATTAATTGTGTTCATGTCTGTCTTAATATATGTACCTTTAATAAAAATCTGTCTTGTCCATTTTATACAGATTGTACAAAATGTAACACTATATCGTATATTTTAATTCTTGCTTAAGGTATGCATATTGAGCAGAGATATGCAAACGTGCAGTGGATTTGCGAAGTCTAGTAGTAGATCTACGAATCTTTTAGATACGTTTTACCAATATGTTACAAAGTTAACGATACATTGACAAAGAGCTACAAGATTGTTACGAGATATACTATAGTTGTTTGGTTTACAATGTCAATAGTTAAATATAAAGGTAGCCTGCGGTATTTTTGGTGCTCCCTTGTTCGATCGGCAGTATGTGCTTTTGCAGTAGCTTTAAACCACCGAACCCTGCTCCACTGCTCCACTTTAAAAAGCTTTAGATTTAACTTTTAAATTTCAAAATAAATCCAGTTTGAGGGAAAATGAATCTAAATGTGTTAGCGTTATACGTTGCAAATTAATTTCCCACCTATTACCCGTATAATTCAAGATTTAAACCTTTCCCATTTCCCTTTGTACAAGTGAACATGTTCTTCTTTAGGATAAAGTAGAAGAGATTTTCATTTCAAATAGAAAGTTTTCTCAGAAAAACACTTCCTTACATTTTAAAATTTGAATCTTTTGAACAGACCTATAAAAATAGTAAAGCTCGAGACGGACGAGCCGAATAACATTTGTATCATTGATATGATAGTGAAACCGAAAGTACAGAATGTCATGATATCACTTTCTGTGCTGACATACTTTTTATTCGATATGACCATTCTTTTTTAATTGAGTTATTACTATAACATGGAGAATTAGCTATGCAATTGCGTGAAAATTTTAAGGGGTGGGGTAAATGAATTTACAGATGAAACTTTGAAAAAATTAGATCAAATGACCCAGGCATGGCCCAGAAATAGGGTCTCATATCAAATAAACAAAGGAAGATATCTGACATTGAGATTTCTAAGAACAAGTGAAATCATGGGGTCTGCAGAGATAAACAAGCCGCCAAAATACGGTACTGGCTCTAGCATGAGGGTTATACAACTTATTAAATAAATTTTAAAAATTCAAAATATACTATATTATAAAACATATTAATACTCAAGAGGACACTCATATTAATAATCTATGTGAAAATCAAAGAAATTCCATAATAAAATTTTATTAAAAGCACGTTGAGAGCCCAGGATTAAAATAACAGAATGTGTAAACAAACCCATATATCCTATATTGGAATATATTATAAATTCAAAAGCAACGTTAAAAACGCCAGAATGAGCAATCATTCAGTATGACCGCTGAACATCTTGCTGAATGTTTGCTTATTCTGGCGTTTTTAACGTTGCTTTTGAATTTATATCATTCTGCGCCACGTAGGATATTAATAATTATTGAAATTTATTAACAAATAAAGTCTCAAAATGAATCTTAAGATCATCCTTGTTGATAAGTGAACAGAGATTAATCATTATATATTATTGAAAAGTATTAAACACGCCCTACTGCTGAGACATGTTAGTCGAAAACCTGATTTACGAGAGGAAAGCAAAACATAAAAAATGTTTCTGAGCTCTCTATATCTTATATACGCAAACCTAAACATGCTTCAAATACAAACACTTTATATAAAAACACTATTTAGTACTCTCTTAAAACTATGAAGAATAATTACTTCGTTTACCTTATGTTTTCAAACTGAAATTCGCATTCGGAACGATAAAATTTCTTATCTAAAATGGCTGTCGTCGTCTGCTGATAAACAGAAAAAGACACCTGACAACGCGAAAAATTTATACATCTCTGGATTGCAAATTAAAAATACACCAGCTTCGGTGCTTTGTCTTCGGAACTTTGTTTGAAAGAGTCACGATAAACCATTCTCAGAGTATGATAGCACTTATTTCGGTGTTTACACCAAAAATAGTAAATATTTAACCCTTATTTAGCATTTCATAAGCCCGAATTCAGCGTATTAATAATCTCTGATTTTTACAATTTACATGGTTTACTGAAATAGACATATCGATTTTCGTAAAATCCTTATTTTAAGGAGAAATGTAAATTTAAAATGACACGAATGTGTTTTCTTTTTTCTTTCTTTCTTTTTAGATTGATTTCGTATGAAATACTACCTATTGCAATCTCCGCTATGTTGGAATTTCTGAAAAAGTTTTGCAGATCTATACCGATCCTGACACCTAGATCCCAAAACCACCCTCAGTAAAAAACTTTATATATCTACTAGCAGACTCACCCGGCGTTGCTCGGGGTTTGTAAATAATAACCTTAAACACAACTTAAGTTTGTATGATTTTATATCTTTGGAAATTCTTTTAAATGAACCTAATTTCGGAGGCTCCATTGCCTTCCGCGGCGTCCGAACGAACCTGTAATCTAGATCCCCACTATATATGGCAGCATTTACCGGAAGTGCCGCACGTGTCGGAGACAATCGAAAACCAATTTGAGTGAGCCAAACCTCGTAGGAATCAAGCTCACAGAAACCTAAAAAAAACAAAAAAAAAAAACAAAGAATGCGCCATTAAGGTTAGAAAATTTTGCTAACTAATGTCTAAGATAAAATTTCATAATACAGAAAGTAGCTGAATTGTAATCTAAGTTGATGGAAACAAATCCCGTTGAAATTGGGCCCTTAAACCCGAGGAAATAACGCGCCACCACGCGGCGGAAGAAGCCTCCTCACCTTGTAAATTTCATGAATCACTGTTAGCATTAACACAATATTTAATAAACGGATGAAATCCCTTCTCTAAAGTAACCTTTAAAGTAACGCGATTTTTAATTTACGGCTGTAGTGAGTAAATGATGTAAGTTAATGCTGAAAAGGGAGATTAACATTCGGGAGATAACAATTCGTTAAAAATCCTTAGTATGTTAAAATTGATTTATCTATTACACTAACGTTTCATTTCTTATTCAAGTTATCTTATTACTTTTTTTTTTCACTTTAAAAGATACATTTGCTCTTTTGCAAATTTTCATTATTGATAATTACTGATAATTATTTAAAATCTTTTTAGGTTTTGGCAATTTTCTTCAAGTAATAAAGTATTAAAAAGTCAATAAAATCTTAGGTGAATAGATTTTAATTACTCATAAAAATATCCAAACATTAATAATAATACGTAATATACATTTGTCGAAAAATACCGCCTGTTAAAAATGTATATATATACTAGGGGGCGCTGCCCCCTGCATGCTACGCTCACCAACCCCCCGTTAAGACACCGCAGAATTTAAAAACACGCTAGTCTGATGGGTTTTAAAAATATTAGAGAAGTTTGAATTATACTGAAAAAAGTTGTGCAGATTTCCCTGTAAACGGGTTTCCATTCAATTCCCTTTGATTGCAAAAATTTAAGGGCGAATCAGTTTCTGTTAAGACATCCAATGGTTGTTTTCGTTTTTGATTAAAGAGGATCAGTTAAACATTTGAAAAGAAGCTAAAATAAAATGAATTAAGTGTACAGAGTCTTTGTCTCCCAGTATTTTAAAACAATCTCAATAGCAATAGCCTAAGTCATGTGACTTTCATCAACAGTTCCGGGAGGACCACTTCGCTTTTTATACTCTAGGTGCCATTTTGGTACTTTAATGTTAGCCAGGCACAGGTGATAAGCCGCCAAATATTATTCTATCTCCATCATTTCATCTACAATATAATAGTTCATGTCATCAACTGCCATAAACAAATATGGTCTGATTTCTTCGCCTTTCATATGAAAGTTTGGCACAGACGCCAATTTGGGGGACGCATCAACAGCATAAACAACAACATCCGGCTTTCCATGTCAAGCAAAATAACGATACATTGGCGCCAGTTAAGTGCCCGTTGCACATATGATATTGGCGTCAGAAAAAAATTGCGCCAATATGGGGCCGTAAGTTTTCCATTTTGATTAAAAAATCAAATTTTTTTTCGAATAAAACTACATAAAAGTTGCCATGGTCGGAAAGAATTCTTGGTACTGTAACGCTAGCCGGATGCAAATCTCCTCAATAGCTTTTTTCAACTCGCCAGTTAGCATTTTTCTTTTTCGATTGGTAATATTTGGCCAGATGTCATATAGTACGCACCGCAGGTTTGGCGTGATATTTTTTTCTTTTTACGAAAATTTGGCGAAAACCTCGTTTTCAAAAACCAATTACATATGCATTTTTGGTATTACTTAGTATACCGTCGACCAAAAATCTATCGCCAAACTATAAGATTAAATGCCAATAATGGTTGATCGTAAATGTCACATTCACTTGACTTTAAGCAAGTTACACGTGTTTACGGCATCAAGTGATTTTTATTTCGACGTTTTATTTGTATATTTATTAATGTTATGCTAATTTATTTATTCCTTCGTTATTTAAAATAAAAATTATGTTAACTTGTATAATTTGGCGAAATTGGTCGACGGAAGAACTAAGTAGTACCGTATTTTTTAATTATTTTCTATTATTTTCAAAAAAAAAAAAAAAAAAAAACTATAGAACAAAATAATTCATGCAGTTTTAAAAAAGAAATAAAAGTAAATAGACATTTATTATTAAATAAACAACAATAGCCGGGTTACCATACCAATCACAATAATGCCATTTTGGCGCCAATTACGAACCTCTGTGCGTAAGATAAAGTCTGTACCTATTTTTTCTTCGTTTTGTTTTAAAAACAAAGAAAGAAGTGAAAGCCATCAATTTTAAATGAAAGTTGTGTATTTTTAATAAAATGAAAGAAAGGACTATATTTTAAACGAAATTAATGAAATATAAAAAAATGCGAAGGGAAAAATATTTAGCGAATTATCATCTGGGTCTCGCTAACATAAAAATACTGTCAGAATTGATTTCTCTATCAGAATCTTTCGATTTGGCTAAAGATTGTTAAAGTAAATTGAATTATGAATAAAATTAGCATGATACATTTCTTAGCATACATTTGAGGGAGGCCAAACTGGTCGCCAAATTAGTTTAAAATAATAACCTTTTCTGAAATATGAAAATAAAAATATATGTTATGATTAAAATTTGAGTTGCCATCATTAGAAAAATGTATTTAAAATTAGAAAAAGAATAATATTTCGAAAACTAATTCGAATTTAAAAATTCTAATACCAGTTTTGAGATCTGCGGATCAATACTGATTTTTGGTGTTAATTTCATCGCAAAGTATTCCATATTTTAGGAAAAATCGCCGTGAAACATAATCAGTTGTTTAATCAGTCGTTTCAAAGAATCGTTACATAAATTCGATTCATTTCAGCCGTTTCTTATACCCGTTTTATAAATTCGTTTCATTAGGATTTTATATATATAGGATAGATATATTTAGATGCAAATAAAATTAACGAGTAAATCAAAGTTTACGGATAATAAATATAAATTTATTCATTTCTTTATTTCATTGAATTTATTTTCAAAATGTCTTTACATTTAAATTTAATTTTCTTTTATAAATTCCTAAAAACTTACTTTTATTTAATAAAGATGTTACATAATAAGTTAAATCAAACCATTTGACATAGACCGGGAACAAGCAACTCAGACAATCACCTCATCGAGTTCAAGTATGAAATTCTAGGATTAGTTAAATCTTGATTCGCATATTAAAACGTAATCGGTCTGCCAAGTCATATATTGGTGGAAAACACCTGAAAACACAATTTTAGCGGCTGACTCGTAGGTTTACCATTGAGTTTTCCTGCACCAAAACGCATGAAAACATGGAAGAATGGGAGCAGCAAAACACAACATTAAACCTACCTTGTCAACCACTAAAATCGGGCTTTCAGGTGTTTTCCACCAAGATAGCACTTGGCAGACCGATTGCCTAATTAAAGAATTAAGTAACATTTCTTAAGGAATATTAGTTAAAATATTAAATTTTATACGTTTATTTTTAATTATTCGTTTAGTAAACTATACACAAATTTTCATTGATTCAGTTTTAAAAAAAGAGACAAATAATACCTCTTAGCAAAAAACACTTTTAAAATGTATCAATCAATTAGAATGTTTCCTTTAAAAATAAGTAAAATATTTTGTTTTCAATAATTTTTTTCTTAGAAAACAGAAAAAAAAAACACAAAAGGTTTGAAACTCGTGTTGATTACCCTTTAGAATTTTACTAACGATGAGAATCTTTCGTATGATAAGGAGCAAAAACTGTCTAAGCAAAAGATTCTATGTTAAAAATCGCACATGTTGCGATCAAATCAAACAATTTTTTTTTTATATATATATACAATTGCTGATGTTTTCATACTTATTCTGTGGAGATAGTTGTAGCTGGTATTTTAACTTTTAAACTCAAAGTGAAATGTATATATAAAGAAATATATAATTATTGGATTTTCTGTTAATTTTCTATATAACACATAGCAATTTTAGTTAGCAGAAAATTTCCAGCAGTCTTGCTTTGCAAACCTGCAAAGTTACAGCAAGTTCAGGATGACAGGACTGAAAGTTTATAATAAAACTGCAGCAAGATAACGCAAAAGTTACCACATTTTGAACTTGCAGCTAACTTGTCGTGCAAGTTAAACTCGTGCTGTATAAAATTTATTGCAAATTAACTACGAACAAGTAGAAAAATTAGTTCTGTCAAGACTAAAGTACTAAAATTCTTTGCAAGCTAGTAGAAAATTTAGCTTTGTCTTGTCAAAAATACTGCAAACTTATTGCAAAGTGCTAATCTCGTCATGCCACACTATCTGTTTACAACTGTCACACTAACTAAGTTTAACCCCTTCAGGTCTATTGATGCATACGCACTGGTGCATACGCGCCGTCAGAAGGTGCATGCACCGTTTTTATCACCATTAACAAATAAAGGTGCTATTTGTACTTTTAAATTACAGTCTTTTTGGTATTTGATAAGTAAAGCGTTTAAAAAAATCGACGCCAACCGAATAAACTTTGTGTAAGGGATGCGTTCCCGAAAGGGTTAAAAATTATAGACTTGAATGGGGATAAAGGCAAAAATAAGTAAATCAATCAATATCAATTAAAACAATATTTTAGAAAAATCCAACAATATTGAGAAAAATTCATTTATTAATTAAAATTTTCAATATAAATGTAAAGTGGTCGAAGACGTAAACATAACTTAGTAAATTAACATAACTTTTTACTTTGTAAGAATTTTTATATGAAATAAGTTGTAGTTTACATATAAAATGTTACTTTACAAAAAATAACTACATTTGAACTGTTACAATAATATAATACCTTTCTCTGAGTTCCTTAACTTAACCAATCAATGAAAATGAGATTCCACAACGGTAACAAGGATGTGTGTGTCTTGCCTTTGAGTAGCACCCAATTTCTGAGCATTTGCTAATTGTCTATTCTCTCAACAGAGGGATTTTTTTCTTTCGTCACTTTTGTGAATTAAAGACAGTCTTGCGTCAGTTTCACAAAAACTACTCATGCAAATGGCTGATGGTATACATTGCGGTAGATTCGCTGCGAATTTGTCAAGTCAAATTTGTCACGGCAAGATAATAATCGACAGAAAAAAATCGAACTTGCTCCTAATGTGCATACTATCTGGGATTTTTTTATGAGTTGCTAATTCAATTTCTTTTTCTTGTGTACTCAATTTTTACTTAAGTCAGTACATTATATCGTCAGTGATAGACTAGCTAGGCTATTCACCCGATCTATTATATGAAATATAACATTTTATGCGATAGGTTGATCTTCTTGCTGACTGAAGATTAAAGCCTGACGTGTCACTTTTTATTTCGTTTTCTATTATCATTTGATTTCTACGTTCCACTTGCGTTCTATTTTATTATTAAATCATTTTTATTTCATTTTTTGTTTAGCATCACCTTAAATTATGTTTATAATCCTTATTACATTGTAGTTTGCTGGACAGTTTTATATCTATCTTTCTATATATATTACTGTAACAAGTAATGTAAAATATTATTGTATTACTATTGTTATTATTATTATTGCATATTAATATATAATATTATATGTATATATATTACATTTCCTGGTTAGATTCAAACAGTTAAAAATTTTAGAATAGTTGTTACTTAAATCATCTTAATTGTTATAAAAGACTTTTATCATAAAGGAATTTTAACATGTTTCGAAAGAAAAGAATATTTTCAACACAGAATATATTTTCTGACTTAAAGTATGAAAATATTTTAAAATGCAAAAGCTGTTCAAACGCCATTAAGACTGAAAATACATCGGGGGAAAACTTTTGATCATATAGATACCACCAAATTTTTTAAACAAAATGGATATTTTCCTTTGTAGATATAATTAATGCTTCAAATTAAAAAAATATTTCCTATGTAAATTTGCTTGAAAATAATACTCTTTAACAGGTTTATTTAATAAACTTCAAGCATTTAAGTGATTTTTTTCCGGACATTCCACGATAATAAAATAAGTATCAATTTAAGAATAAAAACTTTTCGAATAGCTGAATATGCACATTTGCTGTAATTTTTAAAATTAATATTTAAAAAGGAGATTAGCTCGTGGTAGTATTTGAACAAAAGAAAACACAATAAAGGAAACAAAGTAAAAATAACTGACTGAAGCAAATTAATGAAATTCAGTTAAAATTATTTTAATTAGTGTCATAAACCAAAGAAGTTTCAATGTATTTCACTTACTGGTAAGATAATTTTTATTAAAATTTTGTATGTTTTAAAAGATTTTGCAAAATTAAAATTTTTATGTGATTTTGTCACGGAAAAAAAGGATAAATTATGCAATATCTCATCCAGCTCGAATGTTTAGATTCCTGCAAGAGCTTATTTTTTAGCTGAAATCAGCCTTATTTTTCTAATTTATAGTTATAAATCTTTAAACTGTACCAAAAAACTAGAGCAACATTTTGTCTTTAGTATGAAATATTTTTATTAATTATAATAGGGAATATAAAATGGGTGAATTTATTCTGTAAATGGAACATTTGTAATGGGACTTTTGTAATAAAAAAAAAACATTAGTGCGATGACGGTTAAAAAATATAAAATGTGATACAATTAGCAAAAGTGAAAAAAAAATCTCAAAACATCCATTTGCGTTTGTAGTAATTAATGTGATATAGTATTTAACAAATAGAATTAATGAATATTGATGTCTCAATTTTTTTAATAGATAAATAAGCATCACCAACAAGACAAAAAATAGCGATTATTTATGTCTCTTAATTAAAATCAAATTGTTAAAACAGCAGCCTCCTTTTTTTATTACCATTAATTTTGTTACAGAAGAAACATGTTACTATTCATGTATCGAGAAGTAAATTGATTCTGGCAAAGGCATGGGATTTGCTTCCGCTCTATCGAAATCAGCACTAATATATAAAGTAGATTGGTACATTGCGAAAAAGATAAAATTTGAAAACGAACTTTGTGTTTGTAACTTAGAAGTTCAGTGATGCTTTGTAACAGATCGTGCGACGTCTACATTACAACCGCACACGTTGTTTCGTTTGAAGGATGTGAAAAGAAAGTTATTTTCACACCTGAAAATTACTCGTTTAAATCTATTAAAAATCATGTACTTTAAATAATAGGTGTATTATTTCAGTTCAAATGTCTTTCATATGCTGCACTATTTATCCATTTAATTCCAAGGATTGAACTAAAAAAAAAACCAGAGGATGAGGTAAGTACAATTTTTTTTCAACATATCGAGGTGATAAACAGTGCGACATGAAAAGAAAGTATACAATTAATGAAGTCACACGTCATAGTTAAAATTCCATTTGTTATGTAATGAAATAATGCATATTGCATACATTACTTTAGTATAATTATGTCTTTGAGACAATAAAGGCATTGTTCTATCCTTACAATTACATAACAGTAACACAGTTCAGGCTCTCGATTTATTAGAATTTCGGTACTTTACGGCATTCTACAATACGACCGTTGATGGCTGGATGTTTACAAATACAGGTGTAACTGATATCAAACATCGGAACGTGCCGGGGATGTAAATAAAATATCAGCACTGTATCGCTGTTCTATAAAGCTTGTAAGCAGAGATTGGGACATCCAGAACCAGATCACCAACTACAATTGAGCTTTATTTGTTGAACATCGTTGATGAAACTACCATTGTAAAACATGCCAATAGAAAGAGCATTGGAAAGAATGCTAATATTATTTAAAGTTAATTTTTTATCTGTACCTATTATTGTGTTTAGTAATTTCGATAAGAAGGATGATCCTAATATGCAGATTTATGCGTGCAATGGATAAAATTTATTCGTCTCGGATATCTATCTGTTAATCAAAGATTTTAAAAATCTATCTCACTGTATACAACTTTTGGTCACCATATACATGTATGTTTGTTTATTGAACTGAACATTATATATATATATATATATATATATATATATATATATATATATATATATATATGTTTACTGAATAAAATAATATTAAATATATTATGAAACCACTGTATTCAAAGTGTACTGTCTTGATTGACATAATCATGAAAAAAACAGTGCTTGTTTATTTCCAGAAGAACAACAACAACAAAAAAAATTAAAAGAGGTTCTGATAGCATTGTAAAATTAGGAATGTCACTTCAAAAAAATCTAATAAACACATTTTTTTTTATTTCTTACATAATCCAACTACTTATGGTGTTGCAAAATCTGAAGAAGGCCACGCATACTTATGAAACTACAATATAGTAGAATAAATACCACTGCAGTAATTGCAACAGATATGTGGTAGAAAAATTCTCAACGTATTTAGTTTACCTAGAAAATCTGTTCGTTTAGTCTATTAAAACTTATAAATCTCTCTTCGCACAGTCCTTTTGATGGCGCGATAAATATTTCTATTACATATGTAATTATATGTTAATTAAATTCTAAAATGTGTCGCATAAGCAAAAATTCCTTACTTTTTGAAAATATAGCACCCATAAAACAAAAACGTCTAAAAAACAGCGATCTTTAATTTAATCAAAAATAGCGATTCTTTATAGACGGGAAAAACAGGAACTTTCTTTTAATAGGTTTAATCAATTCACCAACAGTTAAGTAATATATTACAATAAGCTGTTAGTTTTGTAACATATTACCAGGTTTTTGAAAGTTGTTGAAATTAGTAATTTGTTTTATTTATTGAAATTTTTTTCTTATTAGATGAGGGTGGGGGGATTTATATATATACAGAGAGGTGGTCTCTGAATAGAGTTGATGAGTATAGCAAAGTTTCAGGAAATATATACTGCAAAAATTTATTATTGAATGTAGTTTATTATATTTCATGTCTATACAGCTTTAAAAAAAGGAATTAAACGTTTGAATCAGAATGAGCTCTTAAAATAGATTTTTAAAAATCTTGATTGTAGTATCATTCTTTTTTATAAAAAATCGTAGAAACTATTTTTTTTATATAAATGTCGAGATTTTATATAATGCGTTCCCACCAGTCTTCAAATAAATCGTGGTAACACTCAATAAATTCCTCATATTCATGTGAATTGGGGTCATAATTAACTTTAACTGCGTTTCCACCAATTATTGCTGCTAAATCACTTCATCTTCTAAGGCACTGATATCATGGAGGGATTTTTCTAAGGAAAGGTTACTTAGTCAAAAGTATTGAACCAATTGACAGTTGTTTGTTGTGTCTTTACGTTATCCAATGTGCATTTTATCCATCGAATAGCATCAAGTACATTGATTGATTTCACAATGTCGGATGCATTTTTGGTCTCATCTATTTGTGAAATGAGCTTTTGTAAAACACAACGTCTGTATTCAGCTTGAAACAACGAATAATTCCCTGTTCTAACGACTGAATTTTAAATTTCGTGTTAGGAGGGAGAAATGGAAGTTTGACACTCAGCTGTGCATCATACAAGTGACATGGAGCATTATCCACAATAAGGATAATGTTTCTACCCTGTTTGGTCATCTTTTTGTCAAAGTGATGTAACCAATTTCCAAAAATAGTAGATGTCATCGACGCCTTTCTGTTAGATTTACAAATCTCATTTTTGTCGCATCAACATTTTTAAAGCAATGAGGCTTTTGAGCCTTCCATATTACGTCCATGTCTATTATATATCCATTTCGTTTATTCCATGTCTAAGAAAGTAAACTTAGCTGAGAGTGTTTTCCGGAGAGAAGTGGAATTTTGACATTTTTCCATTCAAAGGAAAGTAATCCTACTCTTCGACTGAAAAGTTGAAAAGTGGTCTTTCATGGAGAGAGACAGGAAATAACGGTCCTTTAATGGAGAAAAATTAACACTGAGCCTATAGCAAAAATTTATAGACCATAAACGGTATTTATGAGAGGTGGTCTCCTTATAGAGGTAGTTTTCAAGGAGGTATGATTGTATATATAAATTTTTTGCCTACGCAAGCATAGGGATTAGAAATTTATTAAAATTTGATAATTATTTAGGGACGGGAAACACAGCTACTTTCTTTTAATATGTTTCAACGTTCCATCAGCAGGTAGGTAACAGGTTATAATTACCTATTATTTTAAAAACTTATTACTAAGTTCCCGACAGTTGTTGAAATTGCCATTCTGTTCTATAACTTTGTTTATTATAGACATACTTTTCAAATACCTGCCCGCCCTATCAAGAAATGATGTTCTAATGGCTAGTACAATAACAGAGATTAAAATTTTGTATTTTCGCAACGTTGCGAAACGTGGATCATAGACAAAGCTTCTTTTCGAATGTTACTACTGTTTTCACAAGTTATATTACTGGAGTTAAAGATATAGGAAAATATTACGTAATTAATAGGTGGAGTGAAAAACAATTAGAAAAAAACTTAGCTTTACTTAATGTCTAAAACTTTATAACAATAATTTTACTTGTCGTCCAAAGGAAACTTTAATTCTTGCATTAAATTTAGTAATTTAGAAAATGAATATCTCCCACACTTTTTTTTTTTTAATCGTGCACCTTCAATAAAGAGAAAAACAAAAAACAAAAAACAAAAATCACCATAATAATCAAAACCACGCATTTAAAAATATAGAATAGACAAAGTTAGAATGTTATATATAAAAAAAAAAACTAATTGTCTTTTTTGTATGCACATTTTATTTTGGTGTGTTTTTAATAGTCACATACAAAGATTATTGTTATTCGTACTTTATTTTGTTTATTATAAATGTATTCATTTTATAATACGTAAACATTATTCCTTCTTCAAACATTAGCATCACATCACAGGAAAATAACAATTACCTTACGGGAAAATATGCCAAAATTTAATTAGCAATTCATTTTTTCTAATTTTTATGTAGGATCATTAGAATACCATATGTATACCCCCACTTTTTTTTTTCACGAGCGATAGATATAAATAATAGCTATTCGGACTTGACAATCCCAATACTTTTTTCTATCTCATACAAATTGATACTTCCTGAAAAATGCACTAAAGCAGAGCAACCGGTTGAGGGATTTACACTAAAATCTAATCAGCAGCAAATTATGTCAACTTCTAATTGAATCTGAAGTTTGATAAAAATCCGTGCATTAGTTTTTGAGATAGAGCTATTGCGGAAATCGTCAAAAAGCCTGCATAGCAGCGCCATCTGTTGGGCGATTTACACCACAAAGTAACCAGGACATATCAAGGAATAACTGAATTTGAAGTTTATAAAAATCCGTGCATTAGTTCTTGAGATATAGCTATTGAGGAAATCGGGGAAAATGTAGCATAGCAGCGCCACCTATCGGGCGATTTACACCAAAAATAATCAGCACCAATTTATATCTGGGACTAACTGAATCTAAAGTTTTGTAAAATTCTGTGCGATAGTTCTTGACATAGAGCGCCCAAAAAATTCTTGACACATACAGACTCACAGAGTTACAGGCAGACTCACAGACAGACAATTTCTAAAAACCATGAAATCCTGTTTAGTACCTTCTAAAAACGTATAAATCCATCGGAAACTGGAAGTTCAAATTTTTCACGAATCCAATACTTTCTTCTTGTAAAGACAGGAGAATGTAAAAATGAATAGAAAAGAAAAAATTTCCCACGCCAATTTTAATTAAGTGGACAGCAGTTTTGGGACTTTCGAGATTGGTGACATCTTAGCTAAAGAAGCTAAAAGGGGATATATGGAGGTGCCGAGCTGTTGCAGTTAGATTAATTGCTTGCGTCGGAAACTTGCGAGTTTGATGATGCAGCTGGTCTTCTTCTTCTGTCGAGAGGAATGAAGTTGCAGATGCTATCAGCATGCTCATAATTCTGTCGAGCCAAGAAAACCCGCAAATGCTATCAATATGATCATACTTCTTTAGGACAAGTTAATAAATGTTAACTGGGCATGCTTCATTAGGGTCTGTGTCATATACAGATCGGATTCCTACGTTGTTAGTTTTCAACTTCGCATGAAGCTATCTCCACAATTGTTTGAGGCAACTTCATTTTGAAAACTTAGAATAAAACTATTTGAACACTGCTGAATTCTTCAGATTTTTTTCTTTGGAATTTTTAGTCAGATACCTTCACACTCTCAGAAATGAGTATAAGACCTCGCAGAAAACACTTTCCTGATGATAACTGTTTTTAGCCTCTCTAACACATCTTTTTGGTCTGAACATTCTTTTACTCGTATTGGGTGAAGTTTCACCCTCTATCTTGTCAGATCAGAGTTTTTGGCGAAAGCTATGGGTCATTTTCTAATTTCCGGTTGCAGTGCGGAGGTATCCAGCCCCTCGTTGTCGTATTTTTAGGTAGATTTCGTATGAAATACCACCTATTGCGATCGCTCCTATGTTGGAATTTCTGAAAATTTTTTGCAGATCTACACCGATCATGACACCTAGAACCTAAAACCATCCTCAGTAAAAAACTTTATCTATCTATCTATATCACTTTTTTATGGATGCGTTAACTTCCGCAATTCTGCACAAATCTCTTCCAAACTGATACATAAAAATCAAGGGGCATAAAATCACGGTCAAGTTCGTTAATGAGCAAAATCGGACCAAGGGCATGGGAATCTGGAAGGCATTTGTGAAAACAGGAAAAAACCCACAACTTCTTAATTTTTTTACATATCAAATATGTTTAAAGTTTTTATTACTTCTAAAAATAGGCCCAAAATTTATCCATCACAGATTTTTGATAAAATAAAAAATGGGCTCATGGGATGCAAAAAAATAGGGTTTTAGGGAGAAAAAAATTCATAACTTCGTCAATTCGCAAGATATCAAATCCAAACAAATTTATTATAAATCTTCTTAATATTATCTACAACTTTTATATTGACAAGTTTTTGATAGGATCAATTCCTACCGCAAAAAAATGTATAAATAAATAAAAATAAAAACGAAAACAATAAAGGGGGGGGGGGGTTCAAGAAAAAAAAATCCACAACTTCGTCAATTCACAATATATAAAATCCCCATGAATTTATCATATATCTTCTTAATATTATCGACAACATTTATAGTAACAAGTTTTTGATAGGACCAATTTTCACAGAAAAAACAAATTAAAAATACATAGCAGTTAAAGAAAAACTTATCGTATTAAAGATGTATTCAAATTAAAACTGCTTATTTTCTGACTTACTTTTAAATTCATTTTTGCTTTCAAACGCATCCAATTGGTTGATTCTCTTACTCAGAAACTATATAATGTACCATAATGATCGATTTTTTGATAGAGGCAGAATATATTTCAAAAAATGATGTCAAAGTGGGCATTTTGAACCGAATTATCTGAAGAGATAGTGTTGGAAACGAAAAATATTGCCCTACTGAGAAAATAATTGTTTATAAATCAAGTTTTAATTAATTGAACGAAAAATAAAAACACAGGTCACTTATAAATCTTTTCAAAAGTCAGCAAGTTTAATATTTTTTCTTTTAAAAATGAATCTGAAAATGCACCAGAAAATTTCGAGTTGTTGAGCATGGAAATGCATTTTTTTTAATATCGCCTTAACATGATTCTGATAAAACCAGCTCTTATATAAAGGTGAAATAAAAACTCGTCAAAAGCGGCCAGATGAAATTGTTAAAGTAGGTTTCTCTCTAATCATGATTTTTTTTTTTTTTTTTTTTTTTTTTTTTTTTTTGAAATTAGCACTTAACTTTGAAATCGACCTGCGCCGTAGGCCGAACAGGCAGGGATCTTTATGCTATTTATTTGTGAAGTGCTGGTCTAATGTAGATGGGGCCCAAATATGAAACCAGACGTCCCCCCTCCCTTCCGAGATGTCCTCGGAAATTTGGCTGAACGATCTTAAATTGACCTATTGGAAAAGATATCAAAACTGACAAAGAGTTGCTTCTAGACTTTTTATTGTGGTGGGAGTATGAGCGTTTATTTACTTTTTTGCGCTTTCTTAAGATTATTAAAATCCTAATTGCGGTATGATTGCGTTTACAATAAAATAACTCGTATATTAAGTTTCGTAATTAGAAATGAAATCTATAGAGATCAAAGATTACATAGTTGAATTAAATAATAAAAAGAAAACCAATTTAATAAATTACAGCGACCATTTGGAAAATAATTTTTTCAAAGACTAAAATTTAAGACATAAAAAATCGCACGGAGTTGATAATACATTACGTACGCCTTGAATTAAACATTAATAGTGTTATTACACGTAAAAATTCCAAGATTTCCTGAAACTTACGTATTATCCAAGCAGGCTCCATCATTGGCTGTTCGGGAAAAGTCTTTTCTATCGTCAGTCCATTTTAAATGAAATTTCATTCTTAAACTTCTAAACACCCCACAATATTACTTTTTACACCATCGTATGGAGAAAAAATTGTACTTTTAAATGCAATTTGTTTGAAAGTTGTATCTCAATTTGTTTCTGATTTATTTATTTTTTTTTATTTTTGTAGTTTTTATTACTTTTTTGTCATAGTGGCAACCGAAGTATGCATCTCTGTTGAAAGTAAAGGGAAATACAGATTACTGTATAGACCAATCAGGAAACGAATAAAATGCGGATTAAACCAATAAAAAGTTTCAGATATGCTTTTGATTTCCTACCCTGACGAGGACAATAACCATTTTTCCAAATGGTTAAAAAAAATATTTATACATTACCGGACATTTCTAAATTTCTTTACAGCAATACTAGATACAGATGGATTATATAAACTAATATTTACATCTGATTATATATATAACAATCGTAATGAACACAGACAAACATGTTTCACTTTAACATAAAAAAGCTAGTTGGATGTGCCAATCCCAAACCTTGCTTCTATCTTATACATCTTAGTATTTCAAAAAGTAGTTACACATGTTAATACTTCAATATTATTAGTTCAATACTATACCAACTTCGATTTTCATCTTAAATTTATGGTTCAGTCAATTAAACAGACTAAAAATGAATTAATCTGTATCACGAATTTTTTTTTTAATTATTGGTTTTTCCTTATTCTGTGGTTATCAGCTATTTGCAAATAGCCGGCTAAGCAGGAAGTGAATTCCTGCTGCTGCACGAGCTGCCGATGGACAATAGAACTACGAAAAATCAAAGAAAGTATACAAAAATCGCTATCACAGACCCCCATTACCGCGCAATATTTCCAAATTCAAGGAGGGCCTGTTAGCCATATCCAAGAACATGCACAAAAAATTTGGTTCAATTGTATGCATAATTTTATGCACTTTTCGACGGTACAATAAAGAAAATGGCACAAACATCGCTATTAGAGCGCCCCCTTCTGGCGGAATTTTCTCAAGTTCAGGGAGGACCTACTAACCATAGACTTACACATACACAAAAAAATTGATTCAGTTCTATGCATAATTTTAGACAGTTTTCGATAGTACAATAACGAAAATGGCACAGACATCGCTATTACAGCGCCCACTTCCGGCAGATTTTTTTTTCAAATTCAGGGAGGATTTGCTTGCCATAGCCAGAAACATACACAAAAAATTTGGTTCAATTCTATGCATAACTTCATACACTTTTCGATTGTACAATATTCTAAATGGCACAAAAATCGCTATTACAGCGTCCCTTACCGGCGATTTTTCTTCCAAATTAAGGAAGGACCTGCTTGCCATAGTGAAGAAATTAAAAAAATTTTTGGGTTCAATTCTATGCATAATTTCATACACTTTTCGATGGTACAATATTTAAAATCGCACAAAAATCGCTATTACAGCGCCTTCTACCGGCGAATTTTTTCCAAATTCAGGGAGAACCTGCTTGCCATAGCCAAAAACTTAAAATAAATATTTTATTCAATTCTATGCATAACTTCATACACTTTTTGATGGTACGATGGCGACAGATAGACGGAGAGACAGACATTTTCTATAAACATGTTTTTGGTATCTCTGACCCCTAAAACGTGTAAATTCGTCGAAAAAAATTTCTATTACTATACTTTCTTCTATTGAAGATACAAGAAAGTAAAAAAACTACCAAATAATTTTTGTTTTTATTTCTTCACTCAAAGTTTAATTATTATTATTATTAGTATTAGTATTATGTTCTATAACATAGTACTGTATCATATTTATTATTGAATAAATCTGAAAGTTTTTATATTTCGTTAGTAAAATTCCATCCTAGAACAGCAACGCTAATGTATCATTTGATAATGCCTGATATTTATTTTTTTAAATAAAAAGGCATAAATTTCATTAAAACTTAAATTACACTTTATGAATACAATTCTTCTTGACGTTGAAAGCACGTATCTGTAATAATTTAAGTAAATATCACAACGAAATCCAATTTTAGACAGGTAAGCGAAGGAATATTCTGTACCATATAAATAACTCGCCTATTATATATTCAGTCGAAAAATAATAATTATATTTTCTATATTTTCTTCATACTTGTACATGAACTATAAGACAAAATAAAGAAAGCCTGCTGCTGTTAAATTTAGCTAGAAAACTGTCATACTGTAATAAATAATATACTCACAGACACAGACAAACAGCGACACAGTTTGTTTCAGTTATTGTACTTTGTATAAGGGAGATGATTGGAATGGGAGTGAAGTGCAGTTTTGCTTTATTTTTAACTAATATATTAACATTTATTGGCCGGTATTTTATCGCTAAATTATCTATATTTTAGAATATATTTCTTTATTCATTGGTGATATTCGGACAGTTTCTAATACTGCTGTTATTATTTTTTTGTTATTGTTCTAGATGCCAATAACAAACCTTTATGTTACATTACATGCATATCGTATTACAAGTATATTAGGCGATGCAATTCGAATTAAATGATTAAGATAAAAATATGATTTATAATACTTCAGATTCTTCCAACAGTTATTAAAACTGTACACTGTTAAAAATTTGCAGCATTCTGCCCAGTCATTCGACCGTTTTTTGAAAATAACGGTTTAATAACCGGAATTTAACTATATTCTGACCATAAAATGGCCAATAATATGGTCAGAATAGTGTTAAATAACGGTTGTTTAACCGTTTTCGGAAAAAAACGGTCAAATGAACTGACAGAATGCTGCAAATTTTTAACAGTGTACACATAGTTCCCGTAATAAGTTCCTAAATGGCGTTTGTATATAAATGAACTATTAACATGAACTTGTCTTGCAGATGTTTTTTACTCTTAATGTCTATATAATCTTCTACTATTGATAAAATTTGATATTATTTTCTGAAATTTTAATACGAAATATGCTGTTATTAAATAATTACTAATCTTCGCAATGTCTTCACGATTACGACTTTGTTTTTCTATGTTCAGTCGTGGAAAAAAAAGGAAACACCCCCTACTAACTTTGCAACTAATTATAATAGAAGAAACGTACTCGTACCAAACGATTGGAAATAAAGTCTACTTTTAAATGACGTGCATAAAATTTTCTTAGAAGTCATCTACAAATCAAAACCAGGCCAAAATTTGTTTTTTCAATGGCAACACCCAATTTTGGTAATATATTATAAGTATTAGGTTCAAACGATGCCTAGAAACGAAATTTCAAGTCGTTTGAATTATAAGTTTTTGAATTATAAACATTCAAATGTTAGAGCTTCTAATGTTAAATTACATTTTCATATTTTTATTAATCTCCTGAATTCTAATGTAATAAATTTTTGTGCGGTTATGCTAAACAATCATTGAATTTGCAATTTTAATAATTTTATAATATGAATTACGAATTATGAAATTAAAAATAGAAAAAGATATGAATTGCCACCTACAATTTTGTTTATAGATTTATATTTATTATGTCCTACTTTATGCGAATTCTCAATTTCAATTTTTTTCCCCAAGTAGTTTTCAAAAAATGATTAAAAAACGAAAAAATGGTGGTTTAAGATCCATGTGCAGAAAAGCATAATTTGAAAAATGTATGCTTTACTTTTTTTTATTGAAAACGTCGGGCTGCCAATAGTCGAAACATATTAAGTGACTGAAATGGTCGTATTGGCAAGAAATAATAAATTAATAGAAGTGTCCTAATCATTTTGTAGCATTTCAACTATCGAGTACCCAACTTCAATTTTGATACAGCCCTAAGATATGCTCACTTTAAAATAATTAATTTCTCTGAAACTAATCGGACGCATTTCATGACAATTTCTTTTTATGCTAATTGAAGTGTGTATAATTAATTTATGGTGTCAAACTTGGGTATTGCTAGTAACAAAAAACAAAGTTTGGGTTCGTTTTGATATGTAGATGGTCCCTAACCAAATTTTATATACATCATTTAAAAGTAGACTCTGTTTTCAATCGTTTGATACCAGTAATTTTCTTCTTCAATTATTTGTTGCAGAGATAGTAGGGGGTGTTTTCTGTTTTTTGTACGACTGTACCACTGTACATACATAAAAAATAAAATAATTTATAAATTTCTCTATTTTTCATCAAGTGCTCTTTTGCATTGAAGTATAATCAAAATAAACCAAGTTCAAAGAAACTATGCTAGTCTTCATGCAAAGAAATCTCATCTACGATATTAAATTTTTTAACGAAATAAAGGTACTTGAAAAATAACGTTCTTAGTGAAATCAGTAACCGCAGATATGATGATGTTTCATGTAACTATTTACAATTTAAATTTATTGTAAATACATATAGAAAATTTTGTTAAACAAGTTAGTATGAGTTGCTTAATTTCAACGTACGTCAATTTACAATTCACTAGTTAACTCCAATTTACATTAACTTATTTATTCTTTTACACTATAAACAGTTTTTGTCTCTCGAGCTCAGCTAAAGTTTGTTTAAGAATATTACATGTAAATAGTATTAAATAGTAAATATAGCTACCATTAACAAAATGAAATATATTCGAATCAATATGAAATTTTTATTCCTATTAAGTTTTAGCCGCTCGTCATGAAAGCTTTTAAGTTTATAAAAGGTTTTTTACATGTATTTTACTTTTAAATATTATAAAAATCGATACAATGAAACAATTTTTCTGCGATGATACAATTTACTACATTTTACACTAATAATTGGAAATCCTGAAATATTATTATTTATATCTTTATAACACTGAAAGCCCGATTTTTCTCAGTTCTTAGAAATTTCGATATAGATAAAACATATTCAAAGTAAATAATGAACATGAAAATATACATGTACTTAATCTTTAAAATGTGTTTCATCAACTAAATGTTAACTTTCGTTATTTCAATTTTTACTTGAGTACTTTATTTTCCTTAACTCTTTTCATCTTTTATACTGTAAATACCGTATGTATTTCTTCACACTACTAAAATTGATTTATGAACATAACAGATAAATGGGCTTGAAAAAGAAATAAAAATTCCATTTTCAGAATGAAATTTATTTGAATTATTACGCAATTTTTATTTCGATTATTTCTTATCTCGCTCTTTATGAAAGCCAGAAAGCTTTTACGATTATAAAACGTTTAAAAAACTATTTTACCTTAAAATATTAAAAATTTGATTCAATATAATGTTCTTCTGATTTAATAAAATGAAATCATGAATTGTTATTATTTATATTCTCCAGGTAAAATTTAAAATTCGATCTTCTTCATTTCGTTAAATTTATATGAAACTAAAACTCTTTTCATTTAAAATAATGGCAAACTTTAAAGTATAGATGATCTCAATTATATAAATTATATGGATTGTTTCAATTTCTATCTCAAAATCCGTTAAAGGAATGTTCAACCTCTAAATTTATCGTATTTCCACATTCCTGTGCAGAGAAGTTATTGATGGACTACAGGATAAAGATGACCTTTGAGCTATGAGCCTATAATATTTCATTGCACTTCCCATAAAAGGACTTATACCCAGAAATCCGTAAAAATTTTATTGACTGGAAAGCTATAAAAAAAACGAGACAAAGAACACAAATGAGCACTGTAAAATAACTTTAATAACCACATTACTCTGTAAAACTGTATTCGGGTATCAATTATACCGTTTCGTTGGACATTATCGATTTTACTTTTGGTGGTATTTGCTAGACGTTGTACAAAATTTAGGTACAGTGAAACCTCCCTGTGTGACCACCTCCATTAAGCGACCACCTACCTGAACGATCATTTTTTCATGGAGCGAAATTTATTAACATAAGCTCAATACTAATTTTACCTCCATTCAGAGACCATCCCAGATGAATTCCTTCCATGAGCGACCCATTTCTTTGTAGAAAATTGAAACAAATTCCGTTTTTTCCTGGTCGCTTGTATAAGGTTTTTTTAGAAATATAATTCCAGAGAACGCATTATTCATCAAACTTCTAAACTAAGTTTAGATTTTATTTATTTTTTTATTATTCCAGTAACTTTTAAGTGTTTAAACTCATTTGTGCCTTTTTAGGCAATGAATTTAACTGTGATGACAAATTAAGAATGACGGTCAATAAACTCCCCTGCCCTATTCTGTCAGGAAACCCTCAAAGAATAGATAAATTACAGAAATGGTCATTATTTGTCCCCGTCTAAAAAAAAATCGCATTTATTTACTGAACTCAGAAAAGACTTGGAAAGAAAAGTTATAAAAGATAAAACTGTAAAATCAAAGCAAACATCAAGGTATTCATTTTTTTCTAACTCTGGACAGTAATTAACTTATGTAGGGGAGAGTAGCCATAGCTCTGTCGTTAATTACAGTAAGAGAGGCCATCTATCGCTGAAATCCTGCTCATAAGAATTACGTAATTTATGATTAGAAGAAGCACCCGCCTACCACGTGCTGTTTTCAGACAATTAAAAAAACCTAAAATTAGCTGTTTTGATCTAGTTTTTTCCTGCTAAATGTAAATGAATACTTTAAAACTAAGGTAAGTTGTTGCGTTTTCATATACATATCTAAATTCATCTCTTTATTGCTCATATTTTTCACGCTGATTTGTTTGATTTCGTTTTTGTTTTTAGTCTTGAGATTATCTGTTTTAAAAAATGGCTCAGTTGCCTTAATTGGGCCAATATAACTTGCTTAAATTGGACCAGATATGGGGCGTTCTCACAATCTTTTGACTTTCATGTCCCTGAATAATAATTTTTATTTTAATACTTTTTTTTGTGTTTTTTTTATTTTATTTCATATGCTGTGGAACATCCCTTTGCATGATTGCATAACAATATTAACGAGATAAATAAGTTTTGGACGATGTTGGGGGTCGAAATACCAGGAAAACTCCTGTACCGTCCCCTGATGCTGATTTTTAAGTTTGGAGCTGTCTGTATAAAATTGTTTCAATAAATGTAATTCAATGTAATTTTTTTTTCGAAACTGGTACAATTGTTTCATATAAATATGTACCAAAAAATTAACAAGCACACATTTTTACGGTTGATATTATTTTTTGAGCTCTGTCCATGGGTTTTTCATCCTTAACGTCCTTCTTGCTAAACTTATACAGAAAATCACTTCAGATGCAGCCAAAGAATTTTTTTTTAAGTTTTTTCTCATGCAGAAGTATGCTAGAGAAGAATGTCTAAAATTCTTTGATAGGAAATTAACTGCAGAATTTAAATCAGCATTTAAATGTCAATTTCAAGATCGCGGCTTTATTGGTAGTCTTACCGTCCCCATGGTTTATTCCTGCACTTTTCGAGGTAAATTAAAAAAAAATAATAATTTAATCCAATGCTAACAACTGTTTCTAAAAATCAATGAACATTGTGGTAATCACTTAGTCTTGACATGATTTGCCTAAGAACAGGTGGTGATTTTCCTTATTGTTCCATCCTTACCGTCCCTTTTTTTTCACATTTCGTCCCTTTTTTCTTATACCTTCCCCTTTTTTTACCTTACCGCCCCTTCTTTAGCACCCCTTTAAGACAATGTTATACAAAAATTCTGTATTAAAAGTACTACATTTTTATTATTTCTTATTTGAATGTCCTGTGGGTACTATGCAAATTCATTATAAGTAAAATTTTAGAAGAAAATAAAAAGTTATAGTGGTAAAATGGTAAGGAAAATAAAACTCGCAAGTTTAACTTAAACCTCAGTTAAATAAAATATTTTTCGCTGCTGACCATTTTTTCTTTATTTTGAATCATTAAGGCATTCGTCTATCAGATTAAAACGTTATTTAAGCAAGTTTAATTTCACCAGATTTTTTTTTCCCGAAAGTCAAAAGATTGTGAGAATGCCCCATATACGATCATAAATTTGAAAAGTAATTAATGAATTTCGAAGGCCGTATGCTTTGTAGACTATTTTTTTTTATTTTATAATGGATTACTATCTCTATGCATATATTTTTTGTATATCTGGATTAATGTCTTTATAGTGTTTAAGCCTATATAAACATAAAAATATTTCTGCATGCTTATGCAGTAAATTTTGTTTGCAATTTCTTTTATCTTGTATGTATTTGTATTTATTTCCTTTGAATTATTTATTCCTACGGCATTTTTGGTTTACAGAGTTGAATTCAAACATTTTCCTCTTGAAGAATATTTGCGATTGCGATTCCGTGAGGTGGGCGGGGGCATACTTTTTACAGTTCTGGAGGATGGTATCACACTTTTTTGCCATTAAAACGCATAAAATCTCAAACCTTTCGTGGGGAGTGGTTATTTTACTGCTTCGGGGAGGGGGGGGGGGGGGCTAGGGGGCGTGAATTCAACACAGTTTGAATATATAAGGTTCGCGTTTCATTAATCATAGGGTATTTTTTAAACACTTTTTCAATATAATGTTGAAACTGCTGAAAACGGCACAGAATAACTGCGTGGAAGAAAAACACACGTGATAGCATAAGCTGTTAAAGATATAGGAAACAAAAAGGAGAGTGTAAGACCTGCAAGAATTGACCTGCAAGAAGGCTGCAGCTACAAATCCCCCAACCAAAAAAAAAGAAAAGCAAAAAACTTTTTGAAATGTTATTTTTTTTTTCTAAATTCAGTTAAATCAAAGTACTGCTGGAACCAAAAAACAGTTGTGTTAACATCTTCGCCATATAAATTAACCTTGAAATGAAAAAACAAAAACAACAAAAATGGAGCTCTTACAGCATAAAAGCAATTGGAACATCACGTTTAAAAAAATAGTCGTAATGCAATTGGAAAGAAAATGATGGAAGGGAAGAACTACAAACATAATGTAAAGAAAATCTCTGTTACAAAAAAAATATCTAGTAATTAGGAAACTAAAAACGAAAATATAGACAGTGATGATTGGTTTTGCCTAATTTGTAAGAAAAATAAAATAATAGAAATGATTCAGTGTTCAGATTGCCAAATGGAGTTCTATGTTGTGTGCGCTGGAAAAAAAATCAATAAACGAAATTCATGTGTGAGCTTTGCATCACTCATTGCGTGATATTAAAGTAACTGGCAATCAATTCCATAATTTCTATATTTAATTAATGATAACTTTGATTTATATTTTGGAATTTTTTTGATTTAAAACAATTAATCTTATTTTTAGATATTTGATTTCATTACATTTCATTGCTGTTATTTTGTTTGATTGTTTCATTAATAGCAAACATTGTTTTTAATAAAATTAGTTATATTCCTAGTCATTAAAACAACCTGATATTGTTTGGTCCAATTGAAGAGACTGGGGTTCCATCTTAGGCGACCAGTTGCTGAATGTGGACAACTTTTGACAAATTTTTCAAATTTAAATTAATTTTAAGATTTTCAAATAGAAATTGTCTAAAGATTTATTTAGTTAGTAGATCAATAGTTTGACTCCGTGTAGTAATATTTTGCAGGTATTCTAAAAATTAAGTGAGGTACACCTGAAAATATCTGAAATGGTCCAGATTCGGCTACTCTCTCCTAATTAACTTTTGTTTTCATACTTAAATTTTCATATTTTTCCCTAATGTGAAAAATAAATTTTAGTAACATTAATTGATACCTTTTTCAACAATTAAAATTTAGATTTAAACATGACCTCCATTAAGAGACCACCTCTCGGAGCGACCAATTTTTATTGGAACGGAACGTGATCGCTTTAGGGAGGTTTTACTGTACATAATTTTGAGACAGTACTTGATTCGTTTGACTTAGTTTCTAGGTGTTATCTACTTTCCCGCTTTTAACATACTCTTTGGACTTAAGATACGCTCAGAACCACTTAATTGGTAGAATTTCGGGGACGTTAACCGGGTTGTCGGACTTCTCTGCGAAAGTGACGTTTTGTTGGCGGAAATAGCTGAGAAAGATTTTGCAGTAATGACTGTTAGCCAAGTCTGGCCAGAAGACTTAACCATTGCCGCTGTAATTTCTACGGATGTAGGTGATAGGATGACGGCAAATGCGCTTTTTCAAATATCATTGCCCATTAAAATTTAAACCAGACTTTCGGATTAACGGACGGCTCAAGTCTTTATTATAGTCAATTTTTCTTCTTAAATATTGTCTAAGTTTCTCTGCCTGCGACGAACTTTTATTTAAGCATTTTGTAAACTAACAATACTAGTAAATGTATTATTAATATCATTATCAGAATGAAATGAGGTGGGTTGATAAGAGCTATTTTTCGCTCATCATACACGCGAAAATAAAGTTTCGGATTCCGACAATTTTTCAGTGTTTTTGTATACTTAAAGATATGTATTTTTTTAATATAAGATTTACGTGATATATAAAATAGTAAGTCATAAAAATTATACTCCGAAAATAGAGTGTTTCGGCTTTTTCCTACATTTTTGTCGGTTTTTTATCTTTGAATCATGTTTTTTTTTTTTTTTTTTTTTTTTTTTTTTAAACGCGTTCCATGAACCAAGTTAATTTGGACTTGTAATGATGCTACTCTTTATAAATTTTCATATGAGCATTGTTTTATTTTGGTTCAGCGTGCCCTTCTACATATTAGAGAAAAAAATATTTCGGGCAAGTAGGCGAGTATCAGTTGCATTGCTATCGGAGCGTGTTCAGATTTGTTTTTCCGCGCTCAAAAAGTATTTACGTAGTTCAGACGTCAATATTGTGTTTTAAAACTCTTGTAAATATTTATTGAAGAACTTAATTATAAATAATGCCTCAAGTCAATGTGATTGTTGTAAAACCTGGTGAAAAACAAATAGTGATTTCCATATCTGTTCTAACAGAAAAGTTATATAGATATTTAGAAGTTCCAAAAACTGCGATATACAGAGTGGTTTTAAGTTCTGATATAAATGCTGATCATATGCATTTCGTGTGCTTCGAAATACCCCTTTTTTTCTTCTATGGTAGCAATAAGAGATTATGCGTCAACGGGCACTGCTGACAACACCACAAATAAGAAACCTAATATACATTCATCAATACCTCGTTGTCACAATTGTAACACTTGTGTAACATGTAAGGGTGAGAACTACCTCTTACCTTACCACAATCAGCTCAAACTCAAACCTTTATAGAAACTAGAATCCACATTTTATCGTTAAAACGATGTTGTAAAACTCATATTACAGGAGGGTATTCATAAAGTTGGCTCTACAAGATTTACACCCTGTAAGTGAGAATACATCAGTGTATGAAAAATACACTAAAATCTTTTAAACAATATCAGAAAGGTAGCAAAAAAGCGATGTCTAAATTTTGACACAGCAGGACAGCTATCCCATCAGGATTATTAAACTTTCATGGGTATATCCATCTCTGATTTTAACTATATTTTTGAACTAGTAAAATCCAAAATGCGTTCCTCGAAAAAAAAGTCATTTCGTTCTTGCTTGGTAGTGTTACTTGTAAAGATTAGGACTGATCTCTCTAATGGTGTTTTGTCCAGATTATTCAACGTAAGAAAAGGAATAATATCTACCGTGCAATATGCATTGAAGGCATTGATTGAAAACTTTGTACCACAACTCCATAGAATGGAACAAGTCACCAGGAAAGAGGTTATTAAAAAATATACGAGGCCTTTTTCAAGAACATTATTTATTCCCGATGAGGACGATGATATTGTGTTACTTGTTGCAGATGGCACGTACATTTATATCCAGAAGAGTGCGAACTATTCCTTTCAGAGACGACCTTACTTCGCGGCTTCAATGACGCTAACATAATTACACATATTCTTATTAAAAAATATGCACACAATAGTAGAGAGAGACTGAAGCAAAATGATGTTATGATTATTGATAGAGGCTTCCGGGATTTTTTGGAACTTTTCGAAGAAATGAGGCTCATAAATGAAATGCCTAGATTTCTAAATAAACAGAAACAGTTTTCAACAGAGGACGCTAACGAGACGCGTCTTGTAACTAAAGTCCGGAAGGTCGTAGAAGCCGTTAATCGGCAATTGAAAAAACTGAAGAGCATTGGATAAAGTAATACCAAATACGCAAATACCTTACATTGGTGACTATGTGCGAATTATATGCGCTATTCTAAATGCTTTCCGTCCTACAAGGATTAAAATTACTAAAGATGTCGAAATAATAGCTCAACAGATTCTTTAAAACAGATAGTCGAAGAGAAAGAATTGGCGATAAAAAAGGCGATCTGGGCTAAACTAACTACTACAGTTCTTGAAGATTTTCCAAGCGTAACTTCGGATAAGCTGTGACAAATAACTCTTGGAATATACCAACTTAAACAAAGCCAAACTTACACTCAAGAGCACTTAAATGAAGAAGCTATTTACTCTTTTTACATACATCGTGACGATGATTCTGTTCTTTGAATTCAGTTACGATCATGGCACGCAAGTTCTAAACTATAATATTTGGATAAAAATAGAGCGAAACAACATCACACAATGGTACTGTCAATGTAAAGTAGGCGCAAGGGTCGTAGGCTGCTGTGCGCATATTGCTTCCGTATTATGGTTTCTGGTTTACTGGCACCACAACTCAGCCGAAATTAAAAAAACAAGTCTTGAATATGCTCATACACTACAAGACGCTGCCGCTGGATGGTCTAGTAATAATTTGGGTGAAGAAAGCAAGGAAGAAGACTAATTTAAAACACAGTGCCAAAAATGTCTCAAACTGTATGGTTAATTTCCGTGATTGATTATTTTCGATGTTTCATATATTGAAATAATAGTCGAAATAATCTCCATTCATCTTATTTTTGCTTTTAGTGTTGTATTTATGATTGATTATATGGATTAAAACTAATGAGAATAGTGTTTATGTTCATTAATGTACGTAATACTTACGTAATATTTACTTAATTATATATTTTATTTTTCCCATCAATTATAGCACTTTCATTCAAAATATCCTTTTTCTAATTTGTTAAGAAGTATACTAATGAAAAAAATGTATGACACATTAAGCGACTGATAGGCGGAAAAGGGCGCTTATCAACCCACCTCCTTTAAATGAAATCATAAGCAATTTTCATTTCGATTACTTCTTATCTCTTTCATTATGAAAGTGAAAAAACTTTTAAATTTATAAAAGGTTTTAAAAAAGTATTTTGATTTGAAATTTTAAAATGTCAATTCAATGTAACATTGTTATTCAATAATAAATTAAATCTTGAATAGTTATTATTTAAAAGCCAGAAAGATTTTAAATTTATGTAAGTTTCTAAAATATATTTAGCTTTGAAAATTGTGTCGTGCAATAATAAATTGAAATCCAGAAAGGTTACTAGTTATACTCTCTAAATAACTTTTAAAATTCGATTTTTTTCATTTAATAAAATTTAGATTTCGTTTAAATACTTTTCATTCAAAGACGAGGAGATACATTAATATATCGATGTACTTGAAGTGCCAAATGTATTTCAAGAACTGAATTTCAAATTTCGTTCTTTCACTATTTACCGAATAATTTCATTTTTCCTTTGCTGTTTTCTTTCTTTTAAACTGTATGTACATTTAGTTTTTCTCTATAAAGCTAAAATTTAATTAGGATTATTACAGATAAATGGGGTTAGAAAAGAAATATGAATAGTGTTATCGGAATAAAATTTACTTGAATTCATACCCAATTTATATTAACTATTTCACTGTAAGACAAGGGGAAAAAAAAAGACAAAGGTTTTTTTAATCTACCAAAATATAAAAAAAGCTTCGAGCGTTAAGCATGAATAATTAAAGTGTTGAATAATTTTATATTTTTAAAGAATAAAAAGTATTCTGTAACGTTTCCGAAAATTGGTGGCAGCGAAAGAGACTTTGCTTGTATCAATGCTTCTTTAAATCTCGAATATATATTAGTTTCTGTGGTTTCTAAAGTTTTCGCTTAAAGTAATTTCGTTAAAAGAAAGCTTTTTGGAATCTCGAGAAACTTAGAATAGATGATTGTATATTTTCGATTGTGATTATACAGTGCTGGAAAAAAGTTCAATGCCACGATCTAATTTTCTTGATTAGAATAAAATTCCAAAAGGAGTTATATAAATGTAAAAAAGTATTTTTATCTACAAGTGTTAAAGTATTGCAATATCAACAAATTGAAATAAATTTAGGACCAGTAGCTTCTTTTAAATTCAACACAATGCGATGAAATCATGACTGTAGCATTTTTATGAGGGATGCTTATGAAGTTTTGGAAAGATTTGAAGTTTTGGGATATGCATCTGCTGCTTTGATCGTGGATCGCGGGAACTCATTGACTTAAGAAGAAAAGGGTAAAATCACGGCTTTTTTGATTGTAGGCTGAGCGAAAGGCAAATTGCCCTAAAAATGAATAAATGTAAAACTGCTTTGTACAACTTTCTTTCAAATCCACTTCACTATGGAAGAAATGAAAGAAGCTTACGATCATCAAATCTCTCAGCTCGGTTTAAACAGGACGTTATTAGAATGGCGGTTAAAGATTGTGCATATTCTTCTTTTATAAAATATGCTGTAGAACAGACAGTAACATCCAGAGCTGTTTGAAAAGTGTTAAAAAGTTCCAAATGCTTTAATTATGCTAAATTCAAAGCCAAGCCGAAACTACAAAAACATCACAATGATGCAAGACTAAAATTTCCATAGTCTAATGTCTTAGAAGGCAATTGTCTATGGCAAAAATAATCGTGTTTACTGATGAAACTAAATTCAACCTTGATGGAGCAGATGGTTTAATTTATTACTGGCATGATTTACGAAGTGGGCCTTGTCTGTTTTCAAAACGTGTACACAGTGGTTACTAATTGATGATTTGGGCAGGATTTAATGCAAAAAGAAAATCAAGTTTGGTTTTCGCCAAGAAGAAGATGAACTCATTTGACTATCAAGATAATCTTGGTAATCATTTTGCTTCATTTACAGATGGACACTGGTATGCAAAAATTAAGAACGGAACTTTTTTTAACGTCAAACAGAAGTTCTGAAAATCGATACAATTTGTGCCATAATATCCTCGAGATACAAGAATATAAGAAAAGTGAACAGAATTTCCTAAAAAAGATACAAGTCTGTTTTGCCTTTTTGTGCATCTGCAGTGCTAATTTCTTCATTTCGTTCTTAATTTTTGCACACCAGTTTACTTATGGTTCAAAATTTGTTGTTGCTTTACGATAACACTTCTATTCAGAAGACTCTGTCAACTTCATATCGGTTATCTGCAAACAACATTAAAACTTTGGACTCTCCAGCTAAATTTCTTGACAAATCCCATAGAGAATATGTGGGGTATCTTGGTTTGCAATTTTTATGATATACGGAAAGTAGTTGGATTCGACTGTTAAATTGAAAGCAGCCATTTTAGAAACATCGAACCAAGTACCCATTTCCAGATGCAAAAATCTGGGACAAATTTTCCCTATGGCGTCTTTTGGAAGTCATATGTGCGAAGGGAAGCAAACAGGGTACTAAAAATTATTGTACAATTATTTTGCATGTGTAATTTAAATATTAAATATACTGGACCTAAGTTTTTTCTCACCAAATTGTGTTATGTCGAAAATAGTGTGCATTATTGAAATAAAAATAATAACAAAACTTTCATAACTTAAGGTGTATAATTTTATGATGATATTTTCGTTAAATTAAGAGCTTTACTGTTTTTCTTGGTGGTCCTAAACTTTTTTTCAGCACTGTATAACCACAATCGAAAATATACAATCATCTCTTCTAAGTGTCACAAGATTCTGAAAAGCGTTATTTAACGAAATCTCTGTAAACGTAAATTTTAGAAATCTCAGAAACTAATATGTATTCGAGATATAAAGAAGCATTTATACAAGCAAAGTCTGTTTCTAAGCCACCGATATTCGGAAACGTGACAGAATAGTTTTTATTTTTTGTTAATTAGTCTTTCAACCTGGGTATACATTTTTGGACATCTCTAAAGTAGGCAGATTCATGTTCAACAAACATGATTTGCTGACTATTATGACAGATTGACAACATTAACATTAAAATTAATCAAGTCAACACCAGGCTTCCGGAGCACCGCTCGCCGCTTATCTCCGACGAGATTATGCGTCACAGAAATTCACTGTGGCAATGCTTAGTGATGTGCATATGATGATGATGACGAAGTGTAATGAGCTGATTTCCCATTGGTTAGATCCGTTATGCTCCGCCCTCTGCTAGAATCTCTGTAAACGTAAACTTTTGAAATCTCAGAAACTAATATGTATTCGAGATATAAAGAAGCATTTATACAAGCAAAGTCTGTTTCTCAGCCACCGATGTTCGGAACGTTACAGAAAAGTTTTTATTATCTGTTAATTAGTCTATCATCCTGGAGTGTAGATGTTTGGACATCTCTAAAGTAGGCAGATTATTGTTCAACAAACATGATTTTCAGACTAATAAGACATATTGACAACATTAACATTAACATTAAAATTAATCAAGTCCGCACCAGGCTTCCGGAGCACCGCTCGCCGCTTATCTCCGACGAGATTATGAGTCACAGAAATTCACTAATCACTAATCACTAATCACCCACTCGTGGACAGCCAACCTTTCGGTATAGGAGCTGATTAGTCCACGAGGGGAAAACACATATCTACTACCACGCGGAGACTCCAGTACTCGCGAACGAGCCCGGAAGCTCCAGCAGGCTGGAAGACCCTGCTTAATGAAAATTACATGATTATTACAGGTAATTCACAATGGGTTGCACATGTGCACCTAGCATTGCTAGGATACCAAAAAGAGGACCATCGGGGAAGAATGCTAACATACTTATTGCTGTCGAACGATCTGACATTTATCAATGACACGGAAGCTCCTGCATCATTTATAGGACAGCCTAATCGTCCGTGTAAAGGAAATCCAGACGTAACATTGTGTACCAAGGATCTAGTAGACTACGTTGACTCGTGGTTCGTGGATGAGAAAACTGAAAGTACCTCGGACCACAGGTACATTAATTTTTCATTGGCTCTAAAACCCGAGATAGTGGAACTAAAAAGATATAAAACTAAATACACTAATTTTAAAAAAATTAATAAACTACTTAAACCAAAAATTAATAATCTTCTAGATACGCTCTCAAACTCCAGAACCAAGATTGAATTAGACAATTGGCTAGCAGATTTTAATACAATAATTAAAGATATTTCCGATCAGTCCCTTAAAACTAAAAATTTAAAACTATACCCCACATTTGGTTGGTGGAATAATGATCTCAAAATTCAAAGAAATAAAATTTCGGCCCTCAGGAAAAGATTTAAAAATACCGGCGATCCGAGGTGGCCTCACGCTCCTACAGCGAGAACGAGCAATGTACAAAAAGCAAATTAATCAAATAAGTTAAAATCATGGCAAAATTTTTGCACACGCACAAAAGACAAATTTGGACAAACATTTAAAATAGCAACTAACAAACGATTAAACAATACACATTTTATACATACAACCATGGAAGGTTCAACCCCGTATACAACTAAATTAGAAACTTTTAATAACCTTTTAAATTATCATTTTCCTATACATAGCAACCCTTAGCCCCCACTTTTGGACCCAGCGGCGAAGGGAGACACTTTTTCTCTTCCCCCTCCACCATTTTCATATAAAGAGATATCAACAGCAATACAAGAGCAAAATAATCTAAAAGCCCCTGGATTCGACAAAATAGATGCATTTATAATAAAAAACCTAAATAAATCATTCAAATTTTTAATTCGCGAACTTTTCAATAAATGCTTAAAACTTAATTACTTCCCTAAACAGTGGAAGATAGCTAATGTAATATTTTTCACTAAAAGAAATAAAAACCCGAAGCAACCATCTTCATACCGACCCATTTGTCTCCTTCCAATGCTGGGAAAGATTTATGAACGTTTAATTAAACACAGACTAAATTATTACCTAGAAACCAATAAATTTTTTCATGACTCACAGTACGGCTTCCGTGAAGGAAGAAGTACTATACAAATTCTTAATAAACTAAAATACACAGCTAAAAATTATCTTAAAAATAAAAAATTTAAATATTGTGGAATTGTCTCGTTCGATATAGTGGGAGCCTTTGACAACATAGATTGGGCCACTTTGGGTCGACTTATTAATCAACTCCCAATCCCCTATTACCTAAAACAAATTCTTTTGAGTTTCCTATCAAACAGAGAACTGATAACCAACTATTTAACCAACAATATAAATAGACCCACCTATCATGGCTGCCCACAGGGGTCGTGCCTCGGCCCGCTCCTATGGCTCATAATCGCAAATGTAATACTCACGGAGTTCTACGAGAAGTTTGAGGACCTGTTCGCATTCTGCGATGATTTCAACCTCATAATTAAAGCTAACAGCAGACAATCTCTAGAAACAGAAACAAACACTAAAATAAAATATTTCTATGAAATCTGTAATAGACTTAATCTAACTATATCGCAAGATAAAACTAAATTCATCTTACTCGGCAAAAATACTATGGACAATCGTCCACCAATTCTTAAACTAAATAATCATAATATTCAGTTAGTTAAAAACATTAAAATTTTAGGACTAATTTTTCAAAGTACACTAAATTGGGATTTACATATTACAAATATTAAAGGCAAAATTACTCAACTAACTTCATCTATAAAGCGGGTCTTCTCGGCCACGTGGGGCGTGTCCAGGGAATATCTTAGAGCGTGGTATATCACTGTTTTGGAGCAAATTGTAGCTTATGGATCGGAGGTGTGGTTCGGTGACCTCAGGGTGATTGATAAACGTGCCCTCCAGTCCATACAAAGAATCTGTCTAACATCTATCACTAAATCATACAAAAATGTTTCAACGCACACACTACAAATTTTATTAGGAATCCCTCCATTATTAATCACATTAGAACATAAATCCATTAAATACAAATTTTTACATAATAAAGAAATAATATTAACTAAACACACACCAATTAGTAAAAAACACGTAGAAAATAAATTACACAAATATCAAATAAATCCTGAAATAAATATTAACAATTTAATTAATACTGACAAAATAATCATTCATCCAAACATTATCAAGATGTACACTGACGGTTCTAAGGTGGACTCTGGCACGGCATATGCTGTAGTGGCCTACCTTCAAAACACAAAAATTTTTGAAAAAACTGTTAAAATACGTACAGATAATTCTATTTCTCAGGCGGAGCTGCATGCCGCCATCACAGCCATTAATTGGGCAATAAATTCTACTCACAACAGATTCCAAATATTCTCTGACAGCCAATCGGCAATTAAAGCATTACTTAAATTATTCCCAACAAATCCCGATATCTATAACATTCAAATTAAAATTAAAAAAAACATCAAAATAAATTAATTTACTTAACTTGGATTAAAGGTCATATTGGAATAGCAGGGAATGAACTGGCGGACAAGCTAGCGAATGACGCTGCTCAGTACTGCAACCTTCCAGTAGATAGGAGTATTAGATTACCTCGATCATATTTATTAAAATGCATCAATTCACAATTACTGGATAGGTGGCAGCACAACTGGGATCACTCAGGGAGCGGCCGATTTACGCATCAGATTGTGCCAAAGGTTCAACAAAAGCTAATTGTTAACGACAAAGTTTCCATTTATTTCCTAACGGGCTGCGGTAGCTTTCCATCTTTTCTTCATCGCATAAACAAGAAAGATAACGATCTCTGCAAGTGTGGTGTCCGAGGAGACCCACTACATTATCTATTTGGCAATTGCAAATTTATGAAATTTAAATTCAAGCGAACAGGACCCTCAACCTTCGCAGATATTCTTAAGATTATTAAGGATCCCATTCAGCTGAAAAAGTTATATGAAAACTATAACATTCTCAACAGTTTTTACTCATTTATAAATTATAAATTTCTAGCTTAATTCTATACTATTTAACTTTTCCAAACTTAGTTCTGGCTGTGGTTTGGGGTATTCGTGTCGGCGTGGTCATATTTTATATAAAATGTAATTAATTTATACTCTTGGCAAGTTTTCTTCTACCGAGTCATCTTCAAATACCAATTCTTTTGCATAAAGTGTAAATAGCAACTTTCATTATTCCAGTACAGATTCTTAATTATTATTGGAGTATTATTGTGTTGTAAATTTAGATATAACTATTATACACAATTTCTTATACTTTTATAATAGTGCATAATATTAATTATTGATCGCATCTTGTATCTTAATACTAAATTTTTAGTGTAGATTTAAAAATAATTTTTGCATCATGTATCTTACATAATATCTCAAACATAGTATCATTGTATTGTAAATTTGTAAATAATTATTATCTACAATTACTTATACTTTCATAATAGTGCATAAAATTAATTATTATTTGCATCTTGTACCTTAATACTTATTTTTAGTATAGAGTTAAAAATAATTTTGCATCATATACCTTGAAAATAGCTTTAAGTGTTGCAAATATCACATTTGTACATGGTTTAAATTGATGTTAGTATTGTGAATCCAGAAAATAACATAAAAGTGCTGTAAATAAGTAGGTAATTGTGATTAAAAAAGTTTAATATCAAATTCTAAAAACTATGCACATTTATATGTTATAATAATGAATATTTCTCTCAAATGTAATTATAGGGGACATCTGTAAATATTTATTGCACACTGTCAATGTTGCACTGTCAATTATTGTCATATATCTAACATTGTTATTTCTCCTAACCTGTAAAAAAAAAAAAAAAAAAAAAAAAAAAAAAAAAAATCATTGAAGGAGTTCTGCAGGTAGTAAAACTTTTCCCTGCCCTGGGCTTCGGGGTTACACCTAACCATAAGCCAAAAGCGGGTTCCCAGGGTGGGTGCTTACTTACTTACTTACTATTGAGCAAACCCGAGAAATTTTACAGTTATAGTTGATGATGAATAGTTAAAATTATGTTATAAAATAAAGTTAATATAGGTACTTAATTACATCTCATTATTTAGTAATTTAACATTTAAAATGTGAGTATGTTAAATTACAAAATAATGAGATGTAATTAATTGTGGCAATGCTTAGTGATGTGCATATGATGAGGGTGACGAAGTGTAATGAGCTGATTTCCCATTGGTTAGAGCCGTTATGCTCCGCCCTATGGTAGTCAGCTCAGGCTGGGTGTTGAAGCGACAATGTCAGGTCGTTCAGGTGTAATTAAGATGTTTTAGGAACGAAGAAAAGATACAGATCTAAAAAAAGGCCTTTTTCAGTTACACATACTGTACATTAAAATTTATCTATCGCCTCCAAATGGAGATAAAGCAGAGCAACTTAGCATGCCGTGGCATGAAAAACAAATTGCCATTTATACATAAAATCTGTGCACTAGAATGCAAATTCAATATAAAATTTACCTAATAATGAAAGGAAAATATTTACAAGTTGGGACCGTAGCCTAGCGCTTGTCAGAGCCGAAGTTTTCCAGGGTGCGATCGGACCATTTAGCTTTTAAAAAGGCACTTTGTTATACCAAGCTGGTCAACTACTGCTAAGAACAGACATTTCGCCGAAGAGAGATAATGTATACAAATTTAAAAACAAGCTTGGAATTTAGCCGACTTTTTCGCATCTTTACCATTTTGATAATTTTAATTAAAATAATTTTATCACTCTTGCATGCATAAATTCAGTTTCTCTGTTGAAAATGTTTAATTTAGAATTAATAGGAAACTAATATCCGATATTTTGGTTTGACAAAACTGATTAATACACTATTACAATTACTTTAAATCATTTCCGAAAATTAGCGGCAACTAAAAAATTTTTCATGAATGCTTCTTTAAATATCGAAAATAAATTAATTTTTGAAGTTTCTAAAAATAAAGAAATCTTTTCATGATCATAGGTTGCTCAGAAAAGGTTGTTCTATATTTTTGCATGTCATTATATTAAATTTTTGCAGAACTGACTGATTATTGTAGATTTGTCATTTTTAAAATAATTATTATATCACTTGCTATAAAAGCTATAAAGCTTTTAAGTGTATGAAGGTTTTTATACGTATTTTTTCTGGAAATGTTAAAGAACTGATACAATGGGCTCTTTAATAATAAGCTTAAATCCTGAAAAGTTATTATTTGTACACTGTAGGTAATTTTAAAATTCGAATTTCGCCATTTCGTTAAATTTAGATAACGATAAAATGCTTTTGAAACAGAGTAAAGCCAGAATATTAAAGTAATGATGTACTTCAGTTATAAAATATATTTTATGAACTAGCTATGTTTAAATGGAAAATAATACATTTAGTAAACATAAAATAGTGAACGTACGAAATAGTAAATTCGAAAAGAAAGGTAAAATTACGTAACACGATTGAAATTCAAGACTTTCGAAAATATAAAAATACTGATTTTTAATTAACGTGAATTTTTTTTAACCATTTGGAAAAATGGTTATTGTTCTCGTCAGGGTAGGAAATGAAAAGCATATCTGAAGGTTTTTATTGGTTTAATCCGCATTTTATTCGTTTTGTGATTGGTCTATACAGTAATCTGTATTCCCCTTTAGTTTCAACAGAGATGACAACAGAGTGTTGCCACTATGACAAAAAATTAATAAAAACTAAAAAAAAAAAAAAAATTAATAACTCGGAAACAAATTGAGATACAGCTTTCAAACAAATTGCATTTAAAAGTGCATTTTTTTCTCTACACGATGATGTAAAAAGTAATATTGTGATATGTTTAGAAGTTTAAGAATGAAATTTCATTTAAAATGTATCATCAGATTTCTTGGAAATCTGACGACTGAAAAGCCTTTTCCCGAACAGCCAATGAAATGCTTGGATAATACGCAAGTTTCAGGTGGATAATAACTAATGAAAATGAAAGAAAATGAATAACAGTTTCTGCCAAAGAGTTAATTTTAATTTGTAAGATTTTCACGTTCAAAAGAAAAATGGAATAAGCCAATTAAAAATAACAAAAAAGATAAATAGGACAGGAATGAATACATATAAATATTTACACCAAATACGAGTCGTAGGCGATTTCTGTCGCTTGGAATTTTTACGTGTAATAACACTATTAATGTTTAATTCGTGGCGTACGTAATGTGTGATCTACTCCGTGCGATTTTTTTAGGTCTTAAATTTTAGTCTTTGAAAAAACCATTTTCCAAATGGTCGTTGTAATTTGTTAAATTGCTTTTTTTTTTTTAACAAAATTCCATTTTACAAAGCAATTTTCTTCTTGGAATTTTTAGAAACTGAGTTACAAAATTTTTCTACGTTAAAAGTTTAATTTTATGTTTATTTGTTTCATAATTTTATAATGATGGAATATATTTTTATTCGGAATTCCATCATTAAAATGAAAATATGATAGATTTATTTTAATAAGAAAAGTTTTAGTATGTGGCCTTTGTTTCCTAATTATAAATTCCACAAAGTTTTCTTACCTTTTTATAGAAAACATTGCTTTAAAATATATTTTGAAAATATGCAAAAAATCATCAATAGATAAACTTTGAAGCGCAATAAAGCTTAAGTAAAGTCCTTTAGAATGCACGCATAATAGCTTTTAATTTTTGTGAAATATTATACTGATTAAAAGTACACTAAAAAATTAACGATTTTTAATTTAATTATGAAAAGTCCCGTATTACCGTAGTCCCGTATTTCTAGCTTCTACTTTAATATAATTTACTTACACAGTTAAATTATATTTTCCTGTGATCAGACAATAATCATTATATTAATAAAATTCTTACTTTTATGTTAAGTACACATTTCGTTAATGACAATACTCTTTTTTTCCTGTTCAAAAACTACTAAATGAACAAAATTTTGTAAGAAACTGACCACAAAAATTTATTTTTCATAAAGTTTTTTTTTTTTTTTTTTTTTTTCTGAAGGAAAAAAACCCTTAAATATTACGAAATATTTAAAATAATTAATAACATGCTATTAAATATCATATTGCCGAAGCACTTTTAGGAATAAAGAAATAAAGTAATAATTAAAATGGGATTTTATTTTTGATCTGTTATATTCTGAACTAGAACTCATGATATGTACTTAATTATGTGATAAACTCTATCTTCTTGTTAAAAAAAAAACAAACAAAAAAAAAAACTATCAGAACTAAATTTTTTTATCATTATTCACTTACATCTTAGCTCAAGGCAGTTTTTGTCGCAGCAATAATTTAAACTATATTCGTTGAGTCTCTATTTAAAATAATAATAATAATATCTTTGGATCTTAGTTTCAAATATTTTGATATCATTGTTTATATTTTGCATGAAATTTGTAAAGTATTTCAACAGCGTTGTTAAATTACGTTTATAATGCAATTTATATAGGGTGAATGAGAATAACTAATCAATGAATAGCACATAGGTTATATATACAAAAATAAGTAATAATAATAAGTAATAATAATAAGTTGACATAAAGTTACAATATACACTTATTCAATAAAAATACACATTATTCCACTGTAATAGATTTTTTTTCGATTAATTAGAATAAGGGACGTATAGTGGAAATTTACAGTACTTGTAACGATGTTATGACATCTCACACAATGCACGGTGAAATTTTTGCACAGAGTTTCAATTTCGTTTTACATTTGTTTCACTTTTTAAAAAAACTATTAAAGGGAAACCGAGTTTAGTTAGAGTAGAACACACTATATTTTGGATAGAATAAGTTGTCACACATGTTCACGTGTTTCTGTTACTTGTTTTGATTGTCCAGAATTCTATAGAAATCATTGAACGGCTATTCTCAATCTCTTTATACACTCACGAAATGTACACACTATTAAAAATGTGCAGCTAACTGTCCAGTCATTCGACCATTTTTTTGGAAAATGGTTACATAACCGTGATTAAACGTTATTTTGACCAAATTACTGCCCATATTATGGTCAGAACAGAGTTAAATTATGGTTAATTAACCGGTTTCTTTGAAAACGGTTGAATACAGGACAATTTGCTGCAATTTTTTAACAGTGTACAGTTGTCAAAAATAAAATAAAAAAGGAAAACATTCCTTACTATATCTGCCACAAATCATGGTATAAAAGTCTGACTGCTACCAATAATTCAATAATAGCTTCTACTTAATGATTGCTGTACTTGAATTATGCTTTGGGGGCCTTCTGGATATAGAAATTGTAACAAACGTAAACATTTTCATTACTAATACTTAATTTTGTCATTTTATTCGGTATCTTAAGTAAATTGTACCTTCAGATATCAAACGGAAAATAATTCGATCAATTAGTTTAGGAATTATGCAGGTTTAAAATTTGGAACTCCTACACTGTTAGAAATTTTGCAGCATTCTGGCAGGTCATTTGACCGTTTTTTGAAAAAACGGTTTCATAACCATAATTTAACAATCTTCTGACCATAAAATGGCCAATAATATGGTCAGAATAGTGTTAAAATTACGGTTGTGTAACCGTTTTCGGAAAAAAAGGTAAATTGACCTGCCAGAATGCTGCAAATTTTTAACAATGTAATTCAGTTTTAATTATGGAAAAAAAAGCTGCATTTCGGATAGTTTTTCTTAACAAAACTTAAAACGTACTTAGGGGATCAAGTTGTAATCTTGGATTCACATATTTGAAGCTGCTCTAAATTAATTTCACTTAAAAATTTCATTGGTTACAACTAATACAGTGAAACCCCGATTTAACGCACCCCATTTTTAATGATTTCCCGCATGTAACGTCATTTTTCACTAGTCTCAATTAATTTCCTATACTTGTAATGTTTAAAAATCCCTGATTTAACGTTTTCTTTTAATATTTGCCTCATTTAACGTTTTTTCAGAGGTAAAAACTCAATGAAATTTTTCTAAAATAGTCAAAAATTGTCATGAAAATAAAAAAATTTGTTTTTATCAATATGAGCAAAATTTGGATTCTCTCTTGATTTGGTCTTTCTTACCTACTGCGGATGCAATTTTTCCAAAACCCTCCTCTCTTCCATCCGTACCAATACATTTTTAATTTATTCAATTATGCTTTTTGTACTAGAACGGAACTGATAGGTCGTTAGAAATTCTTTTTTACCCGACTGAAAAGAAGGGTTAAGTGTTTCAAGCGTATCTGTGTATGTGGATTTCTTTATACCCTCGAAACATCCCAACGGCTGGATGGATTTTTATGAATGAGGTCTCTATCAATTCGTCTTAACGACCCGATGGTTATAGGCTAGGTTTTGTTTTTATAAATTCAAAATGGCGGCCATAAAATACAAAATGGCGGAAGAGACGAAAAATATTTTTTACGCACTCTATTGAGTGGCATATCATTGGATAGGTCTTTCAAAAGGAAGACGATGTTTTATTGACTATTTTACAGTCAGAAGCTCCGTTAAAATATTATGCAACCTCGAAGTTGTGAAGGTAGGATCTCTAGCTTTACTGCGACTCTAACCATCATAGACATCTATAGACCTCATCAAAACAGTGTTTATAGATAGGGACTAACAATTAAACATAACTTTAACGTCGTCAATACAAGTAAATAAAAAAAAAATAGATAGGTAATATAAACAAGTAATATAAAAAAATATTTTAAGTCAATTCCTACTTAGCTCAGTGGCGCTTAAAATGCCTTGATCAAGAAGAGTGCTCTCTGGGTCTTAAAATTCCTTGATCAAGAAGAGGGCTCTTTCGATTATTGAAAATTAATTAATTTAATTTAATTAATGAATTAATATTTGAGAAAACTAGATTAACATCAAGTGTCATCCACTACAAGTTTAAAAAAAAAAAATTTCAGCTTGATTGGATGAATAATAAGTATTTTATTAACGATTGAAAATTTGAACAAGATATATATAGTGAGAGTGTGAGCTAATAGTAGGAATTGAAAAAAAATAGTTTCACATTCATGAGAAATAATCAATTAGTTTGCTTTTTATGCAGTCGGGTTTTTTATTTTTTAAGTTTAATTGTTTTTATTAGCTTTAGATGGTTAAATATGGTGGTAAAATATAGTGCATTCCTTCGAATTGCTGAAGACCAATAAAAAAGCTTACAAAAAACCCTCTAAGTTTAGAAAGCGATTGGTGCTGTAGCTACTAAAAACAGTACGTAAAATGAAATAACTCAATTCTTTAAAATATAATTTAGAAAACTGATGTCTAAATCATTGTAAATCAAGAAATGAAACGTATCTTACCTAAATTAGTCTTTCTTTGACGCTCGGTGTTTTGTTTTCGTCTTGGCCCGATGTAACGATTTCCCGCATTTAGGGTCACTTCTGTATGGTCCTTGAATAACGTTAAGTAGGTGGTTTCACTGTATATATTTATTAAATTAACTTAAACAGAGCATAAAATTTAAAAAAATCTTCGAGAAAATGTGAATTATAACCTATGTATAATAAAACAAAATCGAGTTCTACAGCTTCAAACATGCAAATCCAAAATTACAGCTCTTTCTGCTAAGTAGATTTTTTGAGTTGTGCTCAAAAACTATTCTGCATTACAGTCAACAATTTTCAACGATTAAAAATGAATTTAAATTTAGGAGTTCGAAACTCCAAATCTGCATAATTTCTAAATTTATTGACCGAAAGACTGCCCGTTTTGTATCGGAAAGTAAATAATCAAAAATTATGTCAAAATTATGTGTTAGAAGGGAACACTTTAAAGTTTGTGGCAACTTCTGCTAGATGAATCCCCACGAACAATTTAAGTATAGTATTAATAAATAGAAGTCATTACTAATCGATTGGTACAAGGGTGATATTTATAGGATGGTTTGCGGCAAAGTACCCTCTTTTGTTTTCGACGAGCGGACCTGTTCGAGGCATTTGCAATCTGTTGTAGGAGTAATTTTATGTCAAGTTTTTGTATCTTTACAGAGTGCAAATGTTTGAAAACCGACAGAAAACTCCTTAGTTTTATAATTATAGGCATGACATTATAGTCTAAGTGTTGCAATGTTTTTTTTTTTTTTTTTTATTTAGTTTTTTTTTCGTAGTTCGTTCTAACACATTATAGAGGGCGGTTCAGAACTATATGTGAAACAAGTAGAAGGTAAAGGCAAGTAGAGGGGACCTAAATAATCACATTTCGTATAGGAATGTGTGTGCAGAAATGTAGCGTTGAAGCAGTAGAAGGCGCTATTGAAAGCGGCGCATGAATGCTCTTTGTTGGCTTGAATCGTCATTTCCCGCACAGATTTCAAGCAACATGGATTATCACACCAGTGTGGAGCTTGCCGACATATATTTCATGCATGGGATTACGCAAGGAAATGGACTGGCTGCTCAAAGGATTTAGATTGAACGATTCCCGGGTAGAATTCTGCCGGATCCCCAAACATTTGAACGTCTTGGAGTTGTGCGTGGGCAGATCGTTTAATGCTTCCAGGCGTGGTAAGGCACTGTGTGATATCGCAGAATTCCTGCAGTGGAAGAAGCAGTATTACGCACAGTAGATGATAGTCCTAAGGCAAGCTCAAAATATATTATACGTGCGTTGGGTGTGAACCATTTCCTTGCTTAGCCCCATATATAAAATGCATCTAGGCAAGCTCCGCAGTGGTGTAACGATGCATGGTGGGGGTGTAACAATGCTCAAAATCCGTGAGAGAATGACGATTCAAGCTAGCGAAGCGCTTTCATCCTCCGATCTTAATAGAGCTCTATACTGCCTCAACGCTGCATTTCTGCACCCACATCCCTTTCGAAATCTGCTTATTTAGGTCTCTACCTACCTTTACATTTTCGACATATAGTTCTGAATCACCCTGTATTGTAATTTTATGCTGGTTAAACTATTCAGGATAGTAATTAATCGACGTTATTACGGAAAAGTAACATTAAAGTAATTTTTGAAGTCTCGAGTAAATGGGAAAATAGCAACAATATACAAATCACTTTGAATAATTATCAGTTTAATATTCACTTAAAGGCCTTGATATAGAGTCACCCGTCCCAAACCCGCAAATTCCATTTTTAGTCAACCCGCAGCCCAACCCGAACCCGACAAAAAACATTCCTCGACCCGAACCCGCAAAAATATTTTTTGTCAACCCACAACCAGGCCCACGAACCGGAAATGAAAGAAAAGTAAATCATGTTTTAATGCCATTATGAAAAAAATTATACAATTGTATCTCTAATGCAATTTTTATATTTTTCATAGAAAAATTAACAAATCTATATTCTTTATTATTCAAATATAGTAAAACCTCTGAATAGTGGACGCCTCGGGATCGTTGAATAGAGTCACATATCGGGTTCGGGTTATCCGAATCATGTTTTTTCGGCTCTGAATGAATATAATTTTCTTTCTGCAGGTGGGGGTCACACTAGAAAAGTTCTTGCGGGTCATATATAAGTTTTTTGCCACTCAAATTGTTGGGATTTTCACAAAAAGTTTGAGTACAAATAAGTTGCATATGAAAAGGAATACGTATTTTAATTAGAGTCTTGCACAGGTTGGATTGTACCTGAGAGTTGAAACAAAGAACGGGTTGAAACCCATTATTTGTATTCATTGTATCATTGCACAATGAAAACGAAGAAAGTAGAAAAATAATGTTTCAATCTATATATAAAGGAATAAAATTACAAATCTAATCTTTAAATAAACTTTAAAATTTGTTGCGGTTTAAATGTTCCATCTATAACCGTACACCTTGTATTACACAATTAGCATTCTGCCATATTGTGCTTAAAAATACAATACGCAGAAAACGCTAAATGATTCTTTCTGTCTTCCTGTCTATTACACAGTAAATTTTTGTTATAACAATGTTAGAACTATCAAGACTAGAACATTAGCAACTATTCAGCACAAATGCTTTAGCATTTCAGATGGCATTCGTTATTATCCTTCTCGTATCATTAATTGAAAAAGTATGTTTATATTATCTTCCAGAAACTAATTCTAAGACTACACACATTTTGATTCATGAAACTTTTATCAACGGTTTATTAGACTTTTAACGTGAAAAAAAAAATATTTTGGACATTCTTTTAAAAAATCGTGCCAACCCGAACCTGAAATAATGAAAGTCAATCCGACCCGAACCCGAGACGCAACAACAAAAAAAAGTTGAAGTAAACGCGACCCGACCCGATCTGCAACCGGACAATATAGTGCCAACCCAACCCGACCCGAACCAAATGGCTTGTCGGGTCGGGCTCAGATAAAATCGGGTAACCCGACCCGGTGCAGGATTCAAGCTTGATATCACAAAGCTTCAATTATGGGAGATTATTTAATTGGCTTAAAGTGGAATATATGTATATATTACTGCAAGTAAAACGATTGCATTAAATTCCATTATTTATTTTTTAGTCTGAGACAATTAAATTATTTGTTTTAAAGAAATATTACACATTTAGTACTCTGAATAATTAACATGAAACGCCCATCCAAATAATATTTAACAAATAATACTTTCATAATAATTTGGTTGGAATTTCAAATCAAGCTAACTCTTTTATAAATAGTAAATTTTGGTATTAAAGTAGATTAAACTTAATCTCATTATTTATCTTTTAATGACGTTATGCTATTTCGAAAAATCAAATAATTGGCCTATCAATTTGCGGAATGAATTGCATAATTAAGATTCTTTAAAATCACTTAATTACGCTTTTGTATGTAACAGTTTAAAACATTTCAATTAATTACTAATAATTTGATTCTGAAATTTTATTTGTGAAAACATATATTAAGATATTTAGAGCCATGTTTGTTTTTTTAACAACTTTTTCTTTTGGATAAACAGGCGAGGAAAAACTTTTCGCTATCATTACTTAATTTCTTTTTGGCAGTATTAAGATGGATTCAAAATATTACAATTCCGTTAAACAACAACAAAAAAAATGCTTTAAAATGATTTATTTATTAAATTACAAAATACGTATAAAGCTGGATAGTTATCAATAAATATAAATGCATTTTTTAATCCTTGGAAAATTTATTTTAAATTAAGACTTCTATGCATCTTTCTGTTTTACTCTTTTTTATTATCCTATAAATAAATATATATATATAATCACATCCTCAAAAACACCAGTTCATTTTTTTAGTATTGTTGCACTATCAAGCAAAATCCGATAATTCTCTTTAAAAGTGTTTAAATAAATTGTATAATTAAAACTTTTAAAGTCATTTAATTATGCGTTAAAAGATAATGCTTTTAAATAAGTTATTGAAACACTAACTACTTAATTAATTCTGACATTTCGCTGCTGAAATAAGAATTAATACTTGCACGCGTGTTTTCCTTTATTTTTTTTTTTTTTTGCTATTTTTCTTATTGCTTGAATATGCGAAATACTTTTTTCTATCATCAACTTACATTTTTCAATTGGAATTTAGATTGTGTTAAATCATTTTTTTTTTTTTTTTTTTTTTTTTTTTATGGGAATACTTATTACGTTAATAAATCCTTATTAAGCTTTGTAGTAATTATTTAATTACTTGCTTATTATTATTTTTGAAACATTTTTTTTATCATTTAAAAATTTAGCAGGCATTATTTTGATTTTTAATTTATTTTAATGCATTTTCTTTTACGCGAAGACACTAAATTATGTATATTTTAAGCCAACACCCTCTTTCTCTTACTTTTTTGTGATATAGCATTTTTTGTGAAATTAATAAAAATTTCTATTTATTTATTTGAATCAACAAAAATAATAATACAACTTCATTAATATAAAGACAATTTACAATGACAACTGCACTTGAGTCCGATTAGAGCCAATTAATTAGAAAAATATTTTTCTTCGTTAAGAAAATATTAACGTATTAATAACAACTTTACAACATGGGGATAATGCACTATTAAGACACCAGGGAATTAATTTATTTGTACAGAGTTAATTTTGCATTTTTCTGACTGATCATTACTAAATGTATATTGTTTATTCAACTTGCATGAAATGTCAAGAATTTCTAAAATCAAAAGGGTTATGTAAATAACTCGTCCCAAACTTTACTAAGTTGTTTGACAATATCAAGATAAAACTGTGCCTGTCTGACTTAAATGATAAATGACGGTCTTAAAATCCTCGACAATTTAATCTCCGTCAGCTCAAAACTTTTGTTTAAAGAGTAAAGAAACTTATCGAGTTCCCTGTTAAGATATTCATTTTATTTAATGGTATTTCAATTGTTTTTAAAACAGATTTGTTGCACTTTTATAGATGCATATATACACGGTAAAAAAACTCAAAATGTTCCTTAATCTAGGAAAATATAAAATAACCACAAACGAAAATATACAAAAACCTCTCCCGAGTTACCCGCACTTAATAAAACATTTTTATCTTTAGAATCCTCAGAAAATAACAATTTTTATGCATTTAGAGAATGATAAAAAAAAATCTTGCTGCCAGTGATTTTCTGAAACGTTTTCTAGTAGCAGTTTTGTGTATTAATCTGTTTTCTCAAAGCGGAATATCCAGTTTTTGGATGCTATATCAATTCTGAAGTAAAATTTTCATGGTCAACAAACATGTTTTACAGACATAAATGATAAATTAACATAATTAATATTCAAATTAATATTATTTTGTTTACAAAAGAAAATAGCATAGGGTAACTCCGGGAGAGTCGCCGCATACGGGATAGATACCGCACAACTTGTATTTCTTGTAATTATCGATAGATGGTCGTCAAACGCACAGTATAGTTGCGCAATGATATTATTTTAACCAGTGTATAGCGTGAATCCCATTTCGATGTTTACTTGTAGAAGTACAATCCTTAATTGGACGTAAGCGCATGATTTCACTGTCCAAACTTTTAAACACGTCATGTTTAAATACTTTTTATACACTAATTACTAATTGCATGCATAATTTCAAAGTCAAAAATAAGTGTAGCGTTTTTATAGAGTACTGTGTGTATGATTACGCGATTACCCTTAGCGACGACAGGTAACTGTGAGGGCCGACGTCTGCACCATGCAAAATGTGATACATTCCGCACTACTATTCCGGTATACATGCCGCAGTTTTTTTTTTTTTTTTTTTTTGTAAGGGATGATTAAGTGTTATTAACTTTTCCTTTCTTTTGCACAGACTAACCGTGTTAGGTATGTTATCAAGTTTATTAAACCAAAGGAGAAAAGGGAGAAAATAAAAAGTAAGAAGGGCAAGAAAGATGCAAGTCAAGATAATAATAATGAAAAATTGGATTACGCGCAACGCAGACATTCTTTGCAAACTACTCCAAAAAAGAGGAAGTGTAATTGGCTCCGTTACATCATGTGTTTAAATTTAGTTACATAAAGACTGTACTTTTTCAACACTTTTTCTGTAGATTGAAGTCGATCTCTTAACCATTCGGAACCATAGGTGCATATAAGCACCTTCATAAAGAGCTTACAAAATTTGTTTTTGATAACAGTGAAAAAGAAAAGTAATATTTGCTTTGTTTAATTAGAGCATTTTCAAGATTATTTAAGTAAATGTAACTTCTTTTCAAAACGTGGTACCAACCGAATAACATTTGTGTAAAAGGCACCGATCCCGAAAGGGTTAACAAATAAATTATATAAACACAATTTTACTTTTTTTTTCTTTTCCCTGTCTAATACATTGATGTTACGTTGTTGCTGAAATAAAAATAAAAATTTAATGTTACAAAAATAAGTCGATAATTTTAATAGTGAAATTAGGCAACAATTATTAACTTGAATCTACTAATACGTTTCATTGTACTCATTTATTTTCATTTTGTTATTACATCCATAATTATAGTCTAGATATGAATGATTTTTTTAATATTTTTATTTATAACTTCATTCTGTTCTAATTACAAGCGCGGCCTAACTACCGTACAAGTGCGGCGTCTCAGCCTGAATGTACGGTTGGCGCGCCGCAGTGTAATGTTTTAGAAAAAAATTGTTAAAAATATTAATAATTTGTTTTGAATTTTTTTGTCGCAGTACACGTGTTGTATATTTAACATTAAATAGCACAGCATGATTTTTTTTTATTTAATGTCCACCATCGGACTTTATACACACATTCAAAAAAATGTGCGGCATAAATCCCGGAATTACCCCACTTGGAATTTACTCGAAATATTATTTTTATTTTACTTCTTACTTCTCTGGTTATGAAAACCAGAAAGGATTTAAATTTATGAAAGATTTTGGAAAATATTTTTCTTGAACATGCTAATAAATCAATGAAGTACAATGTGCGTTTTGTTATTATAACTATTGTTGTTATCAATTGAGAAATATAGGATAAATTTGGATAATGATTTAAATTTAAAGTTACTATTACAAAATACAAAAAAATATTTGTATTCCTCTGTCAAAACGGTTTCCACATATAAGATGCAGTTAAGATTTCGCCAATGCCACCGCAGAACTTATACAGGATGTCTACGAAAAGAGTCTCTGATTTGAAAATGTAAAATCTCGAAAACAAAGATCAACAGAAGAATGCAACAAACGGTATTTTTATTATGAAAGATGTAAGAATTTCATACAGAAAGCACAGAATAAAATTCGCCATTACATCCTGCAATGTCTCAACGAAAATTGATTCAGTAGCCACCCAAATCAACGATTCAAACTGTTCCAGCGTTGTTAGATGGTTTCGGTAGACAGTGTCTTACAATGTTCCCCATAAAACGTAGTCACAAGGCGTCAGATCGAGCGAATATGGAGGCCAATCTATGACTGCGCCACTAAATTTGGGATAATTAAAATCCCTTCGAAGCACTACAGGCCGCATTTATTGTGATTAACGCGCCATCTGTTAGAAGCTTTTGAAACTGTTTTCGAAACTTGTGTATGAAATTCTAACAGCTTTCACAATAAAAATACCATTTGTTACATTCTTCTGTCGATCTTTCTTTTCGAGATTTTACATTTTGAAATCAGAAACTCCCTTTTTGGAGACTCTGTATAGGCATCATATACAGTAACACCTCCACTTACGTCAGAAATTTGTTTCAAGACTAGTGACGTAAGTCGAAAACAATGTATGTCGGGGTACATTTAGATCAACAAAAAAGTATAAATAATAAAAAATCTCCAAAATATAACGAATTCTATTGTATTTAGGGATTATGTTACTTACATTTAACAATACAAGAAAAAAGTTTCCAATACAAGAATGTGAAATAAATCAATAAGTTGTATTTGCTCTGTTCAAGTCTTTGAAGATCGGAAAAAAAATCTTACAATGACGTCTGAACCGACAATTTTTTTTTTCAGTGTGAGTTTTTTAAGCTTTATCTAGTGACTTTTTTTTATATGTTTGTCACTATCTATTAATTGCCGCAGAAAACTTTTCCTTCATAGAACCAAAAGTCTTCAAAAAAAGTTCAAACTGTCTTAATTAAGGGATTTTTTTCCAGACTAGACGACGTAAATTCGGGGTAACGTAAGTCAAGGGGATGTAACTCGAGGTACTACTATACAAGCATTTATAATGCGAAATGCTCAGATCTGCGCCATATACGTCAATATATATGTAGTATTTACGTCTTATACATATGTATGTCATGCGTGTTACATATATGACTTTAACTTCGACATGTACGTCTTGAAATGTCATATATATTTTATATGATTATGTCATTTATGTGTTATATATTGACGATACATCTTATCTTAGTTGCTTGGCGATTCATCATCGGGGTGCGGTTTAACAAGGAAGTACCAAATTATTTTATAGGTCAGTTTCAACACACGTCGTCTATTTATTTATTTATTTATTTTTGCATTTTCTCGAGAAAAAAAAAATTGATTTACTTTTTTCTTATAAAAACATGTATAATGATCACTTACAAACAGATTAAGTAAAATAATGCTATAAAGTGATAAAATATCATTTATTAAGATGACGATCGTTTCGTCGCACCAACGGCGAAATTTTCAGAATCATATACGATAGAAAATATTTTCACATAATTTAAAAATAATAAACATAGTAAATAATGTCACGAGACATGATGCATAAATTTGCATAAATGCATTTAATTTTAATTTATTTTATGTTTGCAATATTTCATTATGCATCATGTCTCGTGACATTATTTACTATGTTTATTATTTTTAAATTATGTGAAAATATTTTCTATCGTATATGATTCTGAAAATGTCGCCGTTGGTGCGACGAAACGATCGTCATCTTAATAAATGATATTTTATCACTTTATAGCATTATTCTACTTAATCTACTTTTTTCTTTTTTAACATTTCAGATACTATAAGTGTTATTGTTAACATTAATTTCAGAATGTTACAGACAAAAAAAAAAAAAAGAGTGGAAAAGAATTATGAATTTTACTATCGAAAGAAAGCATATTTCAAATTCCTCGGAATATATTTTGTTCGATTACTTCTTATCTCGCTCGTTATAAATCTCAGAAAGCTTTTATGTTTATGAAAATTTTGAGATCAATGAAATGCAACGTATGCTCAGTTATATTAAATAGAAATTCTGAAATATTTTATGTTTAAAATTGTGTTTCTCTGTTCGTTGAACGTACACGCAGAATATACATATTTCGAAAAGAAAAAGGGAAAATAGTCATTTCTGTAAACAAGTAAAATAATAGCAGTAATAAAAAAAGAAATATATATATATCAAAAGAAATTAAAGAAAAGAAAAAAGGAAAGGAAAAAATAAACAATAGAGTAATTTAATAAAAGAAATGCATTCTTAAGAAGTTGTTCGTTTTAAACAGTGGCTCTATAAAAAATACATTTATTAATGTTGTAATTGTATCAACTGAAAAAAAATATTTTAAGGAATGTAGTATAATTTTTTCCTCTTTAATTTTGTATACAGGGAGTTTCCAAAAATAGTGAACTCGGAATTTGTTCCGTAAATATTGCTCATAGACTTATATTATAAATTATAAAGTTGCGTAAAAAAAAATATACAAAATTTTATGAAATGGATTAAAATTTTCAGGGATCATTTTGAAGAAATATAAAAATTTAATCTTTATACAGCCCGTCTCACAAAAAAATTCCCAATGAGCAAAATGTGACCCATACACTAATAAAGTCATGTACAAAATTTCAGAATTTTATCATAAAATGTCGCAGAGCTATGAAAATACATAAATGGTGACTTAAACCACGTTTTCATGCCTGGGTATAAGTTGACGACGCTTGGGTATGCCTCAAAGCGAAAAAATCATGTCCGATGATCACGTTTAAGAGGTCCTACAAAAATTACGAAAGAAAACAATGTTTTTATAAATAAATAAAAACTTTGTTATTTATTGGCCCAAAATAGTTAAACTGTATAGAACTAATAACTTTGCACAAAGACAACAGAGCTTCTTCGAAATGTTTGAACAAGAAATTTTCAATATGACGCGTCCTTTCCGATTATGTGATGCACCGATCAGAGGCAGATATTTGCACATGCAAAAATTTCTAAGCTATTTTAATGTTCATTGACTGTGCCACTTCCACGTTTTATTCAGAAATTCATCACATTAATTCTAAGGTATTTTTCAGAAAGCATAGTTTTGTATATTTGTAAATAAAACTAAAGATAAGAGCCAAATTTCATTTGCTTATTTCATTTACTTTTTGCATTTCTACGTCGCGTCATCTGCACTCTAACTGTAAACATTTATATTTTTAATTATGATTCACCTCTCACCAGCTTTGTTTAACCCATTATGTACTGAATTATGAATTCATGAAAATTTTATCTTCTAAAGCATTTTTCGTGAATTGTTTAAACTACATTAGAAGATTTATGTAATCATTTAATAAATTTTAGAAGGATTTTGGAAGGATTTAGAAGAGGATTATTTAAATTTGAAGTTATAGGGATTTTCTGCATTATTTATAAACCCACTTAAGTCTGTTATTTAAAATGTTTTTCTTAGCATTTTGTAGAATTAGAAAATGCACAAATATAATGTTCTTGAATATTAAAGACGTGAATTATCACACTGCTAACAAAGCGTAGACCAACTTAGTGAAAAATGTCCAAGCCGGGAATCGAACCCGGGCCTCTTTAATAGATCCCCAGTGCTCTACCACTAAGCCACAAGGACGATGCCCAGTCTGGCATCTCTCACTTATAAATCGGCTTGGACATTTTTCACTAAGTTGGTCTACGCTTTGTTAGCAATGTGATAATTCACGTCTTTATTATTCAATACTTTCAAGCGTAATTTCATTGCTGAAAAGTAGTTGAAAAAATAATTAAAAATTGTATAATTTTCTTACAATACAAATACAGAAATATTTCCGAATTAAAAATCTCCCCCACCCCGCCCAACGCCAAGATAACTAAAAAAGTGCAAAGGCGAAAAAGAACATCCTTTTAAAAATATTTTTGTTTTACGTAACCAATAATGCTTTTGGAACAAGATAAATTAATGTATTTATAACTCATTCTAAACTGTATTACTACTAATCGATGCATTAAATGAATTTTATAACAAGTTATTTTAATGGTACTTATAAGTACCGTCCGTAGATAAAGGGTTAAACATATATCTTCTGCTTTTTATGATAAAATGCTGAAATTTTGTTCATGACCTTAATAGTGTATGGGGCACATTTTTCTCATTGGTAAATTTTTGTACGGGGACCGTATAAAAATTTAAATTTTGTATTACTTCAAATTTAATTCCCTGAAAATTTTAATCTATTTCATAAAATTCTGTACTTTTTTACGTAATTTGTAATTTATGATATCTTCCTATAATCAATATTTAAGGAATAAAAGCCGAGGTCAAAGTTTTTGGGACACCATGTATACTCAGAGCGCGTATAGTTCTACAACAATGTTTAATGGTTTTTTTTATCCATTTTTTATTGCAGAATAATATAAAAAAAAATCTACAACAATTTTTAATGGTTTTTTTTATCCATTTTTTATTGCAAAATAATATAAAAAAATCTCGCGATTACAAATGCAGCGATTTAATTAATAAATATAAATTTTCGAATCAGAAATGATGTTTTAAGACTTCTTAAGAAATTCTAATTAATGTACAAACTTTGTATACTATAAGTTTCTCTCTCTACGGTTAACATACTATACTAAAAAAAATATTTGCCATTAAATAGAATGACAAAATGAATTGTGAATACCACTGTCGAAATAAAAAAATATTTTAATTTCCTGGTAGCTTACTGTTTCGTTTAGTTCTTATCTTATTAAAATCAAAAACCCCTGTAAATTTATGAAAATGTTTGCAAAATATTTTACTTAGAAGTGCAAAATAAATCAATGAAAATATTCCATATTATTATTGATTTCAATTCTCTTAAAATTTATGTTAGAAATGTGCTGACATCTGAAATCTTTGGGTAAAGATTTTAATTTTATAACAAAGTATTTTGGTAGATCGATATCAAGTCGCTTTAATAAATTTCCATTCCTGTACACAGTAGATATCTGAAGTAGATATCTGAAGTTGTATAATTTTCTCTATATCTAATATAAAAATTTCACTTAATTTAATTTGTTTCATGTGTGCAACGATGGAATTTTGTAGTCGATGTTTCCCTCACTTTCTGATGTTTTAGAAATATACAAAATATACAGAAAATACACACGGAATTATACACATAGCCCAGTGGTTAGGTGGTTGAATTCGGAAGTATTTAGGGGAAAGATAGAAATTGTTTTAATCCCTTCTTTTTAGGTCTAGAATGAATATGCTATGTCCCCCCCCCCTCGTACTAGGTGAGCGTTAGGAAATACGTATAAATTTATAGTAAAAAAAACACGTTTTTTTTACATACCATAGCAGTAGCTCCAAATAGCTAACTCTGTCAGAAACATTGTCAATACAAATGTTGTAGAGCTTGAAATTCTGAGTAAAATGAGTACCTACACTGAATACTTATGTTCAATATTAAGGTCACAATTCTACTTCAAAGTTTTAGACCCATCATCAGGGGGATGACCACAGAATTAATTAGGAGAAAACTGGAAATTATTTTAATCCCTTCAGTTTAGGTCTAAAATGAACGTACTATGTTTTCTTCCTCGTACTTGGGTGAATGTTAGAAAATATGTACATACTTATTTTCGAAAAACACGTTTTTTTTTAATTTCCTTAACAATATCTCAAAACAGCCAACTATATAAAAAACATTGTTAATACAAATGTTGTACAGCTTAAAATTCTGAATAAAATGAGTACCATCATTAATATTTTTGTTCAACATTAAGGTCGCAATTCTGTTTCAAAATTTTTCAAATCAAGAGCTTGAAGTCAGGAGAGACCAAGTTAACTTAACAATATCTCAAATTGCGGCCTTAATATTGAACAAAAATGTTAAGTGTAGGTACTCATTTTACTCAGAATTTTTGGCTCTATAACTTTTGTACTAACAATGTTTTTGATAGAGTTAGCTATTTTGAGATATTGTTAAGTTAACTTGGTCTCTCCTGGGTTCAAGCTATTGATTAGCGATTAAGGCAAAATTTTGAAATAGAATTGCGACCTTAATGTTGAACAAAAATGTTAATGATGGTACTCATTTTATTCAGGATTTTAAGCTCTACAACATTTGTATTGACAATGTTTTTTATAGAGTTAGCTGTTTTGAGATATTGTTAAGGAAACTAAAAAAAACGCGTTTTTCGAAAATAAATATGTACATATTTTCTAACATTCACCCAAGTACGAGGAAGAAAACATAGTACGTTCATTTTAGACCTAAACTGAAGGGATTAAATCAATTTCCAGTTTTCTCCTAATTAAATCTGAGGTCATCCCCCTGATGATGGGTCTAAAACTTTGAAGTAGAATTGTGACCTTAATATTCAACATAAGTATTGAGTGTAGGTACTCATTTTACTCAGAATTTCAAGCTCTACAACATTTATATTGACAATGTTTTTGACAGAGTTAGCTGTTTTGTGATATTGTTATGGTATGCAAAAAAACGTGTTTTTTGACTATAATTCTATACATATTTCCTAACGCTCACCTAGTACGAGGGGGAAAACATAGCATATTCATTCTAGACCTAAACAGAAGGGATTAAAACAATTTCCAACTTTCCCCTAATTAATTCCGAATTCGGCCTTTTTTTTGCTCCCCTACCACTGGGTTAACAGGTGTGTTTCCGATGTCAATTCAACATTTTAATATTTTTAGAACTTAATTATAAATAAATAAATTAAATTTGGAGTATTTTTCATGTAATCTGGCTCAAGTGTTAAATCTCCAAAAATTTCTCTATGTGTTGCCAGCTGTCTCGCATAAACAGGACTTCAAATACTTTGGACACCACTAACTTCTAAAAGTTTATTTCGACATCTTTAATCGCAGTTAATTCAGCCATTAGATAAGGCGAAGAAAATTACCTTAAAGTACTGGTGTCCAGAGCATTTGAAGCAACCATTTACGCGGGACACTAGTGACAGTGATAATGAGTTCTAGAGTGCAAAGGGTTAAATTGTAACTCAATTAAATGTCTAAATCTAATTAAAATCACCTAATATTACGCAATTTATAATTAAAATGCTTCACTGTGTTCACCGATTTACATGGGAGAGATGGCAACACTAGGTACAACTGTATACGTGCTACAACAACAATAGAGTTAATATTGCACCAAACCATGCTCTCTAAAATAGATCAACTGGCTTTCAAACTGCAACAGTGCAATATTGAAATATTAAAAGTAGAAAAATTGTTTATATATATATATATATATATATTTTAATGCGCTTTTACTTATTTGAGATATTACAAGCAAACAGATCTTGAAAATAAAACGTGAATGTCATTATCGAAAGAAAATATACTTTAATTCACTCGCAAAAATTTGTTTTACTGATACTTCTTATCTCACTTGCTATAAAATCCAGAACGCTTTTAAGTTTATGAAAAGATTTGGGTCATTCCACTTAAAATGAGCAAAAAATTAAAAAAAGTCGTGGCCACATAGTAGCAGATTTTAATAAAATTTGATATACAGGTCCAATTCATATTCAATTAGAGCTCTGCAAAATATCTTCACAAAAAATAAATTATTTTAGCAGTTTTGGACATTTAAAAAACTTGTGATAAAGAATGGCATGTGTGCAATCGTCCAAAGTTACAGGTTTGAAGTTCTGTATCTTGAAAACTATTTAACTGAAATGAATTTTTTTTTAAATAATGTAACCTCTGAAAAATTATCTTCTTATTTAGTGAGCAATAATAATCTGGTAACACCATTTCTTTAATTGGTTGTAAAAATTGAAAATTTGCAAATTTTGAGAAAATTAAAAACGTAATAAAAATTAAAGGAATTCAAAAACATCTGAGAAATTAATGCCTGATGTAGTTTTACATATTAAGATCGAATTACTAATGTTTTTAAGTTGCCATGTATTTCCTTCATCTTTAAAAAATTTTAGAAACTTTTAAAAAAATGACAAAATCGTAATTTTTCCTCTTATTGACAGGTAAAAAAAATAATGAAGGAAATGTCCCACATTACAGTTATTGCACAGACATAAAGATCAATAAGTCCATAATCTGCTAAAAAAATTTCAAGCATGCCTTTTTGATTCCTAACGTCACAAAATTGGGTTAAAAAAGGCAATATTAACTACATTCAATGAGCTATTTTTTTTTAATTCGCGCGCGTTTCTTAAAATATTGCACGATTTCAAGGTGAAAAAATTTAGTGCTGCCATCTATTTTCTGTATGTGGGTTTAGAAATTAATATATAATTTTCTGTTCAATTGAGCTTTTTTTCTACTTTAATTAAAAATCTTCTTGAGGGAAAAATAAACTGAAAGCAAGTATAAAAGTTTTTATATTTAAAATATACACTGTTATCTATAATATGAAAAGAATTAAAAGTTTAAAAAAGCTTTCTTTCACGTCGAAACAAGTGATAGAAATATTGCATTTTATCCTCAACATTTTTTACTATTTATTTTTTTTCTTATTAAGGAATAAAAAAGGCAAGAATGAAAGTTTAAATATTTAATATATATACTTTTAGCTATAACGTCAAGCAATTTTGATATTGTCAGAGGTGTCCTTCATCTCAATAGAAACGTTGTATTTTTCCCTCAAATTTTTTCAAAAATAATTTTTTTCTCATTAAGGAATAAAAATACAATTACTAACTTACGTCAATCTGTTAATAATCATTCATTCCTACTTATAAATAATTTTTAATATAGTCTTTGCATTCTTAAGGCTAATAACCAAAATTGAAACTTCATGCATGTAGCCAAAACCATGATTTTGCATCTACATTTAATATAAATTTTAATACTTAAATAAACAATCCTAAAATCTATTATTTTACATTTACTCATAAATAGATATGATCTACTTACAAAATGATTTTCGTTAAAATCTGTGACATGTCTGCCACAGGTGATTTGCTCATTTTGTATGGAATGACCCATTTAGAAGATATTTTATCGTAAGTGTTCATAAATCAACGAAATGCAATGTGCATTCCGATATAATAAATTAAAATTTAGAAACTTTTAAGTTAAGATTCTTTAGTTAAATTAAAAATTAAGTTTTCTTTATTCGTTGAATTTAGATGCAAATAATAGTTTTTGGACAGATAGAAATGAAAAATATTTTGTAATTTCTGCGTAACTAGGGGGCTCGGCCCCCTACGAGCTACGCTCGCCAACCCCCGTCCAGACACCGCAGACTCTAAATGCACGCTAATTTGATCGGCTTTAAAAAGATTTCGAAAGATTGAATTATAATTTAAAAAACAGTGGCGATCTCCCTATAAACGAATTTCTATTCATTTCTCTTTGATTGGGGAATTTTAACGCCAAATCCGCTGCGGTACTACTTGATTATCCCGTCGACCCATTTCGCCAAATTATACAAATCGCCAAACCACTCGCCAAATTATACAAATTGACAATTTTTATTTTAAATAACGAAAGAACAAATAAATTAGTACAACATTAATAAAAATACAAATAAAACGTTGAAATAAAAATAACTTGATGACGTAGACACGTGTAACAACATTTCAAAATAAGCTAATATAAAAGGAATTAAGTAAACATTGTCTTTGTCTCCTGGTATTTTTTAACAAAGCGAAAAGAAAGTTCTTTTAAATGAGTCATTTTAAATTAATCGTTTTTAGTCTGACGTAATTTTTACCAAGCTATTCTTTCTCTTTTAAATATTCACGTGAAAATACTTTTGTTAGAAATGAAATATTATTTGCGCTTTCCTAACAAAAATAGTTGAAAAGATCCTCTCAAAATATCAAATAAATGTCTAGCGCAATTTCTAAATTTAAACTGTTTTGCAATATTATTTTGTGTTCATTTTATGTAATAACTATAATGTGACGTAAATATGACGTAATTTCTCCTATTTAAGACTTCTAACGCATGTTAATGAATTTATTATTTTACAATATCCTTTCTCTTTTAAAATTCACGTGTATAATTTTTAAGACGTAATTTTTAATAAGTTCCTGCTTTTTGTACATAATTATTTAATTATAATTCCAAATGATTTTTTCTATTTATAATAGTCACGTGTAAATAATTTTTTAATTTGAAGCAAACATGAATGTTTGCGCTGTTTATACATTTGGCAACAGTATAAATTAATACCATTTTCTAAAATAATGTAAAAAATATCTCTAGAAATGCTGAAAATTTGAATTTAAAATAGAAGTAAAACCTCAAAAAATGTGTCAAAAAAAATAATAATGCAATCTGCACTCCGGCAAATTCTAAAGCATAAAATGATCTAAAAATGATTACACTGCCATGTATAATTTTTGCTGCTATAAAACTTTTTTAGTGGAACGATTTTGTCCAACTTTAGCATTAAATATATCTTAAAATAATTCTTCTATTTGAAAACTGTCTGCATCAGCGTGTTTATCAAACATTTCTGTATAAAACCACCCATTTTCATATTTTTGTATGCATTATTTTTCTTAATATTAACGAAGAAAGACCTCCAGTCACAAAAAATTCAAAACCGGCAGCAGCGGTCACAGCGGTAGTTACTTTTTTTTAGAATAGAGAGATAAGGATCGCCTCTTAAAAATATTCACTTTTTAATATCGTAATTAAAAACTTTGTAGGACAAGTGGTGAAAATGAAAATTTAGTTAATCTTTAGTGAAATTTAAGTAGATATTTATTTTAAAATACAATGCATTTGCATAAAAAAATTAACTCCATTTTTAAAAAAGAAAACAGGTATTTATTGATAGAAAGTTAATTAATATATAAGGATCAAATTTGTACTCCTTCGACTCTTTCCCAATAAAATAAAATAATTAATTTTTTAGCAAAAAAATTATTGTAGTAATATTTTGCTAATATTTGGAAATTATAGGAATTTTTTTCTTGACAAATTAATTTTTCACAGATTAAGAAAAAATATATTTACACCTTAATGCATATTATATTTAAAACAAGAAAAAAAAAGTCATGCTTTAAGTATAGATTATGTAAAACTCATCTAAACACTTCCATATTGCCAATTATTTTTATGAGTTTTAAAATTTTAAGTGAAAAACACAATTTTTACCCACCGTCCCATGACGGGAATTTACACTACACTGTAAAAAAAAAAAAAAAAAAAAAAAAAAAAAAAAAAAACGACATTTTTACAGTACAAAGTACTGTTCATCTCGCGCACAAACTCGATCACAGTGCCAGCAGTTTGTGCTGTAAAAAAATGCGTCCAAATTGCCAGCACGTCGTGCTGTTAATTTTACGCAACAACTGTATTTTCCATGTTAATATAGTCAGGAAACCAAAGAAAGATACAGCACATTCACTGTGATCGAGTGTGATATTACACTGCATGTTTTGGCAAATCTACTGTGGTTTTTTTACAGTGTAGCGTATGTTGTAAAACAGACCCATGTCCGTGAGTAGCGCTGACGTCACATTAACGGTGGCAACGATCCAGCAAATAAATTTCGGTATTATTGCATTTATTTTTTTTTATTATATACTTCTAAATATCGCACTATTTCAGTTTTTCCACCATAGAATAGATAACGACAAAATTCTCTCAAATGCAATTTGTTTGACATTTGTTTCACATTTAATGATTTTTTTATTGTTTTAAAAATAATTTTTAACCCGGGGGAAGTCGCGTACCCAAAGTGTGAATATTCTTTACTTTGTCACCAATAAACACAAATATAATCTTAACCTTACAAAGTTTATAAATTCTGAAATGAATTAAGTTGAAGAAAACTTTTTGAAATAAAGTGATAAAAATTGCAAAAATCGTACGCACCCGGGTATGTCTCACCCCATGCGACTGCTGCCGAGTTAAGCATTTTTTTTTTTTTTTTTTTTACAAATCTACATCGTGCAGCCTGATTACAAATGATTAACACTTTTGCACTTAAATTAATTGCCGAAACGTCAGTGAAGGCTTACTGTGGAGACTCGAAAAGTTTTTGGTTTCCATCTGTTTGTTTGTTTGTTTGTTTGTTAGTTAGTTAGTCTGTCTGTCCCGCGAAAACTGCCGCAACAAACACCCGATTAGCTTGAAATTAAGTGGTCATGTTGGTGAGGTACCCGGATTTAGCTGTATATTTTTTGGTTAAATTTGGTTCATTCGTTCGGAATATATAGAACATATTATTTTGCGTCTTAATGCTTTTTTATGGCAAGTCAGACGATTTTCAAATTTTCATTTGTTGAAAGAAATGGCTCATATGAAAAATAGATTTAAATGGTAAATTTTGGATGCTGAAATTTTTAAATAAGATTATTAAATTATTCCAATTAGTTTGAAATTTTGTCAATATATTTACGAGATTTTTTTAATTAGGTTTATAATGTTTGAGGGAATTTTATGCATGTTTTCCAATAATATAAATCATTTTGCTTTATCAATTTGACATAATACATATTTCATTTTTGTCCTTTTCTTTCATCTGTTGCCTAGCAACGTATTTGGTCCTAATAATATTAGTATAATTGCGTGTATAATGTTTGAGTAAAGCCAACGTCAAAACGGATGAATTAATGCATTTGTATCTTTGAATATAGATAGATTTTAACCCAGAAATAAAAATAGGCGATATTTTATTTATTTTATTTATTTTATTCAAATATTTTGCTAATACAAAAGTTCATTATTTTCATACAGAATAATGTGACATTTTTCCATAATATTTACCAATATTTCTTTAATTGTTGCCAAGAAAATCAAAACCCGGAGTAATGTTTTCTCTTAAACAATTTTCAATTCAAATAATTTGACGTGAAACATTAAAATGAAAAAAAAAAAATTAAGAATAGAAAAATTAATATGGTGGCATATTGGAAATAAAAAGAAAACTCTCGAGTATTTCTTAATATAGCAAGATGAAAAGTTTTGAGTAAGTACGCATAGCAGGTGACTTAGACGTCATTTATCGAAAACAAAGATGCTGGAATAAAAAGATCTTGGGTAAAATAAAATTAACTATTATTCACAGAGGAAAGAGATAGATGAAGATGCAGTAAGCCGTAAAAACAGTTTGCAATAGAATGTGCGTTATCGCTCAGATTTAAATACCCTCATTCGGCCCAAACAAAACAAGCACGTGGAACAAGGACCGAATTCTTTGACGTCATCCGTGCATTTTTTCTGTAAAATAAAAATGATCTGCTTATATTTAAGCATTCCAAGTTAGCATTTCATTGTATTATGAATTAAAAACTGTATTACTAAAAATATTATTCTTTTTTTTTAAAAGCACGTCGTTTTGTTTGAGCCGAATGTAGCGGATTATACGGTTACATTTTTGGCGTCACTTCAAGCTTTATTGTCTGCGTACGGTTAACATGAAGATTTTATTTTAAATTTAAATTTTATTAATTTATAAAAATACTTATGCTTATCCTTATAAATCACAGCGTAAAAAAAATCTAAGATATACTATAACCATCCACACAATCAGTAAAAAATTACGAATGTAAATTTAAACAGACTACGGGGGGTTCAGGGGGGCAGAGTCCTCCTGAAGAAATGCAATTTTTGATTTTAAAAGTTACCAGAATAAGTAGCTCAGCAGAATTTTACAACATCAATGTATAACCATTTGTTTAACAGTTTTAATTTCTGAAACTTTACGAAATATTTTGTACTCTTATAAATATTTATGTAATTTGAAAACTTTAAAAACGATTTGTAGGAAGTTGAATATTATGCAATGAGTGTTAAAAAACAATGACTTGCAAAGATGACGTTGAGGCTCCTGATCTGCAGATTTACTTGTATAATATCTATTCATTGCATATATGAGGCTGTTTTGTTTTGTTTAAAATATCATTAGAAAGATATAGCTAAAAACATAAATGTAATTTTAATGATTTTTAGCATTTCTTTCGTTCAAAAAAAAAAAAAAAAAAAAAAAAAAAAATCAAAAACAAAACATGGAAATAGATTATAGGCAAAATATTAAGCTATATTTTATATTAAATATTAAAATAAATCATGCGAAATGTTTAGAAATAATCTCATGTTTTTCAGTGTACGATTGTTATCAAGCCCAATTAGTTCGCGTTTAAGCATGTTTTATTGACTACAATCTATTTTTCTAATAAAAGGCAAAAAGTTTATAAATCTCATTCTCCTAATTGCAATTAGAAGGAAGAATTTAATAACAAGCTTTGCGAAGAAAATTGTGACTAAATATAAATAATTTATTTCATAGCATTACTTAATAGCGATTTTAATTATACTATTAAAATTTCACTATGCAAATCAATTACGTAATACACAAATTATTTAACATAAAGAAATATACTGCTGTCAGTGTGAGTATAATTACAGAGACTATATTGATATGAGATATTTATATATAAATGCCCGTATTAGAGTCAAGTGAATAGTTACAACTGTTTCGACGGTAAGTATTAAAGTTACTGTTCAATCTGCGCATTGAACATTGGAATTACCTACAGCTAAGTTTCATATTCGAAAGAGCCGCTAGCGGAGTCAATACAAGACACAATTGCATACTATTTGGTTTAGTCATTGAACCGAAGTTTAATAGATAAACAATCTGCTTAAATGCCCCCAAAATACAGAAAGTGTATGCATTTTGTATAAATTAAACATTTGGGATATTACTCTGTACACCAAGCATATATTTTGGAGAGTATTAAATAAAAAAGAATGGTGGAAAATTTAATATCTGCGAAAATATTTATCGCATTAAATCCCTTTCTGGATTCCTTTACGACCCAATTTCGCATAAAAAATTTAACTTGCAGATTAGTTGTAGTCATTGTATGGTTTTATTAATTCTAAAAAAATATTATCTTTTTGCAGTTATTTTTAATATATCTATTTTAATAATTGTTATTATATAAAAGTATAATTAATTTTTGTTATGCTGAAAGTTCTATTTACATTTATATTATATTTATATTATATTCTTTTACTGTGCATTTTAATTTAGAAAGTGGTACTGTTTTTAACTATTAAAACTTGAAAAAATAAATTGCAAATTTTATTATAATTTTGGTTTATGTCTTTGTACATGTGAATAACATATAATTATTTTTTTTAATTTCCCTAAGTTCCATTTACAGTATTTTTTCATAGTGTATGTTAATTTAGAATGTTATTTAAATTTTTAAATAACTGGGATTTATAAGATGGTTTCGGTCAATTCCCTTGTATTTAAAAGCAAAATATGATTAGTTTTTTCAGAAAATTCAATTTACAACATTTTTATTAGATATCCTAATTTAGAACGTGAAGATATATTCGTTTTTTGTTATTAGAAATCGAAAACAAAAATATATACGATTTTTCGAATGAATTATTTTACATAAAGTAAAATATACTCAATTTGATATATAAAGAGGCAATCTTGCTTAATGGTGTACAAAACACGAACTTTAATAAGCTAAAAGTTAACATGTGCAAGAGATAATTAGTCGAAACTTGACCAATGATTAGATAATAATCACCTAATTACAATATTTCAGATTAAACTTGTATTATGTTGCCAAATGTTGAATGAAAACTCAGTTGAACGTGGTTTTGGCCCTCATGTACAGATGGCGGCATCGGTGGTTTCTTAAATCGATCTTCTTGATTCATTTGATCTCAGTTCATTAATAATTATTTATTTTCACTACATTTTTGTATTCAAATCATTGGTCAAGTTTCGACTAAATATCTCTTGCACAGGAAGCTTTCGTCTCTGAACTTTGAGCCTTTTTGCCATCATATTTTCCTGAAGACGGCTGTAGAAACAGCTTAAAACGTAGAAGTTAACTTTTAGCTTATTAATGTTCGTCTTTTGTGTACCATGAAGCAATTTTGTGTCTTTATTTATTATACAGGGTGTTTATAAAGTCCCGGACCCATTTTGATGTTTAATAACTCATAAAATAATGAAGATATAAACAAACTTATGGCATTTATTGATGAAATAACTCATATATTTTCCTTTTCAGGTTTGAATATCTTTACTTTTGTAAATATCGTCTGCGCGTGTGGTTAATTTCATATAATTTCATTTTCCAGTCTAAATATCTGTACTTTTCTAAATATCGTCTGCTTATTAATTGCATTTTTCTCTCTTTTGTTTTTGGCAACTACTGCAATGTTATGTTTACTTTTGATGTGTTTGTTCTATGTTACTTTTGTATGTGATGTTTTATTCGAGCGGATATTAAGGAGAATGCATACACCACAAGAGAAAGCACAGATTTTATGGTGGTTCATAGAAACAAAATCGATCGTGCAAGCACAGAGAAATTGCAGAAGAATTTACCAAAAAGATCCTCCATCTAAAAACAGCATCTTGCGGTGCAAAAAGAATTTTCTAGAAACTGGAAGTATCGCAGATAAGAAACGTCCCGGACGCACCTGCACAAGTGATTTTGATGTTGAGCGTGTCAGAGAGACATTTTTACACAATCCTAGAAGATATGTGAGATCAGCGCAAGAGAATTGGATATGCCAATTTCGACGGTGTACAAGGTTATTAAGAAAAAATTAAGACTTCATGCATACAAAGTTCAAATTGTTCAAGTTTTGGAACCGGACGATAACCCTAGGATGATGGCCTTTGCAACAGATATGCTAAGGAGAATAGAAGATGATACTGATTTTCTGAAGCGCATAATGTTCTCCGACGAAGCATACTTTCATGTTTCTGGCATTGTTAATCGCCATAATGTGCGCATATGGGAATCTGAAAACCCCCGTGAATACCGTGAGGCAGTAAGGGATTCCCCAAAAATTAATGTGTGGTGTGCACTAATGCACGACCCAGTCATTGGGCCTTTCTTTTTTACAGAAGAGGCGGTCTTATCAGTCGTATACTTAGACATGTTGGAAAACTTCGTATTTCCACAACTAGAAGAGCTTCAGTCACATGTCATTTTGCAACAAGATGGTGCACCACCTCATTGGGGTACCATCGTTCGTACTTCTTTGAATGACCATTTTCCAGGAAGATGGATTGGGCGAGGAGGTCCAATTCCTTGGCCACCCAGATCAACTGATATAACGCCGCTGGACTTTTTCCCTTGGGATATGTAAAGGACAATGTTTACAGGAGGAGAGTGTCGAACATTGATGACTTAAAAGCCAGAATTACAACCGCAATAGCCTCTGTGGATGCCGACAAGCTTGCCGCTACCTGGCGTGAAATTGACTATCGACTTGATGTTCTCCGTGCGACGAAGGGGGCATACGTGGAAGTTCATTGACAAGGGTCATGAAACTTTTGAGTCTATCTAACCATTTATGTTATTAATTTTAATCTATCTTTATTATTTTATGAGTTATTAAACATCAAAATGGGTCCGGGACTTTATAAACACCCTATATTTGAAATATTTTAAATTGATGTACAGGGTGTCCATAATTAAACGACCCTACTTTACATTTGTCTACAGACAAAACTAATTGTTCATAAAGTTGGGAAATTTTGTGAAAAACATATTAAAGGGATGAAAATTTGTAAAAAAAAAACAAAAAAAATCAAGGTTTTGCTACCAAAGGGCGATTTTTAATAAATTACACATTTAGCATTACGATAGTTTAGAATTTTTTTTTTTTTTTTAACTTAGCCTGATTTTAAAGACAGCATTTCACGACATGTTCCTAGCATTTTCCAGAATACACTGTGGTCAACCTGGTATCTGCTATCTTACGATTATCTCATCATTCTATCTTAGATGGCATCTGAAAATGATGACCGTCATGCAGAACTTGTTTGGTTACAACAAAATTTGTTAAACTATCGTAAATGTATGCTAAATGTGCAATTCGTTAAAAAACGGACTCCTAATTTTTTTTTTTCTCTCTCAAAAAAATTCCCATACCTTTATTATGTCCTTCCACAAAATTTTACAACTTTATGAACAATAGTTGCGTTTGTGGACAACTTTAAAGTTGGGTCGTTTAATTATGGACACCCTGTAAGTAAAATTTTTAAACTATCGTAATACTAAATGTGTAATTTAATAATAATAGAACTCTGGTTGCGAAATTTTGAACTTTTTTTTTTCGTAAGCAAATTCCCATCCCTTTATTATGTCTTTCACAAAATTGCACAACTTTATGGACAATAATTTTGTCTGTAGACAACTTTAAAGTAGGGTCGATTATATTCTTTTTCAATAAGAGAGGCGCTTGACTTTATGTACCATCACAGCTTGGAAGGTATTTCTATGGTAACGCATGGAGGGTTTTCCAGTTGCTCACCGTTTTTCACACTGCATTTGAGGATTGTTTCAGCTCCCAGTCCATGATGATAAGAGATAAATCTCAAAGCGGATATTAAGTGGGATAAACGAGATAAGAAGGTAGCAGATGTGATTTCCATATCAATTAGCGAGGGTGACTGGGAATGTCAATCGTCTCTAAAGAAAAAATGAAGTATAATTATGGATACCCAGTACATCACTGTCGTGGACTACAAAATGCATATTGCAGAATAAGATGCGCATAGCATTTATCGTTGATTTACAGTGACTCGCAAAATAATTAGGTTACTGTACAGTCTATGAGCAATTATTGCTGGAAGTGCGTTGTTACTTGTGGTATGTGTTCTTAAATCTAACTAATTTTTTGTATATTACTTGCTGTGTGCAAATTCTATAGCTCATATACAGAACTGCACAAAATAATTAATTTCTGCTTCTTGGTGGAAATTAATGAAGCGGAATCTTCAACTGTGTTATGCGTTTCTTAATTGAACTAAATTTTAGAATACTATTTTGAATACAGGGTGATCTGATATTTATCCATCAAACTCAGAGGGTTGTTGGTAGACATGAAAAGGAACAAAACTTGTAATGGAACAGGGTGTCGCAAATCGCCTCTTTAACCAAAAATGCAGGTGTTCTACCCTAACTCAGCTTGAGTTGACGGTAATAACTTTCAGAATACATAAGTATATTATGATGAAACTTTTGATAGGCATGCTCAACTAAATGTGATAAAATCGAAAAAGTAGTAAAAGTTTCCATTATGGCCACCAGCAGTATGCACTTGAGGCTCCACATTTCGGACTGCGATTACCAGTTCATACGGAATCATCGATTGCGTAAGTACTCTGTTTTACCAGACGTTTTTGTGATGTTATCACATTTCATCCAAAATAGGATCATTACATTTTTAGTGCAAAATTTTTATTTTTCTCAAAATAGCTAGGGTAAAGTGCCCATATTTCGTCCTCTCTCCTAATTTCTTCCCCCTTAACTTCTCCGCTTCTGCGAAAGTGACGCCACTTATGACGCAAGGCACAGAGAACTGGAGATAAAAGGGGCCAGTGTTTAAAGTTTCGTTCGCCAAGACACATACATAAATTAAAGACGGCGAATTTCCTATTTTTAGAAGACCCGAGTTTTTATTATGTCGTTTGTAGAACGTTATTTACTGTACTGTAAGTATTTATTTCTTATTCATTGCATGTATTTTATGTTCGTAAGATGCTGACAGTAGCATACAGTGAGTTTTAGGACACTTAGTTCATCTTACGTTAACTGAAGCTCCGTCATATCGGGAAGTACCGTGGTCCCAATTTCGTCCCCCTTGCAGTTCTTATTTTCGTCTCGGGAACGAAATTAGGAATGCTTTTTCATGACAATTTTTTCCTCATTTTTGGATGTCTAACGTTTCGTTACGTTATTTTTTCACTGATAATTAGTACATTTCTTTGTGCCTTACTTTAATGTAAATTAAAGTACTTACTCATTTAGAAATAAATTTTGATTTAGTTATAAGTTAAGCCTCGGCGTATTGGATTTTTAGAGGGGACGAAATTGGGACCATTTTTTTTTCTTGTGCATTTTTTAGATACTTTTGAAAAAACAATTTTTCGCATTGTTAAAATTTGTTTGTACGACATTTGGCTATGTTTCTATGTGCGTGGGTAGTTAGTCTATGTAAAATCCAAATTTGGTAGATTTTCACTGAAAAATACAACTTCCAAGGGCCTAAAAGTGACTGGGGGACGATAATAGGGCACCTTACCCTATATATAACATTAACCCGAACTCAATCGGGGGGGTGAAACACCCCTTATTTGTGGCTATATAAGTGGTTTGCAACCACATGTACTATTACAATATTTCTTGATGCCCCTAGTAATCCTCGGAGTTTGTCGGATAGATATCTGAATATTCTGTATATTCAAATCTGTAGATGTTATAAGCTTGATAATATATATAGCTTCATAAAAGAATCTGAATATTTTCCCGACTATATATGGTAATTGTTGTAAATTGGTTTTCAGAAAGTTTTGCGTTTATGAAATTCTTTAAACATCGTTCTCCTAATTAAAAGGGAAAGTTTTCTAACAAGATTTTGAATGTGTTACAGTGTTAGAAATTGTTGTATAATTTATTCTTGACGCATTATTTCTTTTCTTCTTTACAATATGATATCATTTCATATTTTTATTCACAAGGTGTAGAAAGAGAATAAGAAATTATGCCATTGACTGTATATTTCAAATAAGTCAATCTTGTTTTATGATACTGAGCTAAAAGGGAAGGGGGATTTTGCCTTCCTAATAAAGAATGAAAATCAGGTTCATTCCATAAATGCTGTCACTAATACTGTTTTGCAGGTGACCATTCTTTATGAATCAAATCTATGCAAGAAGTGCATGCGCAATTTACCTATATTTTATCTGTTTAAATTCAATCTTTTTTAAAATATAAATATTTTCAAATTATTATTTCCAGAATTTATAAAGATGATCAGAAAATATGATATTGAGTATATATTTCCGCTTTGATAAACTTTCGCTTACGAGAATAAATTTCTGTTGTCATTTACAATTGCAAACGAACGTATATGATATAATGTAGTTTCAAACAGTCCCTTTCGTATTTAAATGAACATGAAAATTATTAATTAGCAATGCCTTTTCCGTGATATGAGTAAGAAATTTTTTAAAAAAGCATGTTAAAAATATTTAAGATTTTCTTTTAAGCTAACTATTCACATTCTCATTGTATATAGAAAATGCCCTACAGGTGTTCATAAAGTCTTTATCTCCTTATAAAATCTTTTCTAGTAATTTTAAAATATAAACACATAACATCTAAGTGTTTTATGATAGAAGAGTGACATTTACGTCACATTGAAGTAAATATTAATAATTTTTTTCACACCTGTAAATTTCAACATGTGTACCGTTAGTCCCACACAAGAAATAACTCGAAGTATAAATACAATAATCGGAGCTCATTCATTGATGTCTTAATAACTTTTTAACATAAAGCCAAATAGATAGATCAAGTGGATGTTATGACAAGAGAACATGTGCTTTTTATTGATTTGAGTACACTTTCAATTTTCTGGATACAGCCTTTTATTATTGTTATTATTATTATTATCATTTTAACACTGCCATCAATGGGGCTCTTAACAAAATTAACATGATTGTTTTTACTGCATTATGAGGTAAATTTTACTCATCTATTATAAACACTTTAGATATTATGAATTTCAATAATAAACTAAACATATGATGGATAACCTTTGTTCTTAAGTCTATGGAAATTTTTAAGCAGAAAATAAATTAGAAGATATAACTTTTTTTCAACAACGTAATATGTTACATAGCTATGCTTGAAGGTGATAACATATGTGGCCTTTTGTTTGTTTCATAACAGGGAATTTACACACGTTGGAACTTTACAACTGACATAAAAAAATAAACTAAAATAAATCATATGAAATATCTCGTAAAAATAATATTGAGAACGGGAATATTTTTTCTTTTGTTATTAGGAAGAAACGCAGGAAATTTTCAATGTAGATTTCCGGCCTGTTGAAGTGTTTTTTGAGTTTGAAAGTCATTTTTAAGTGTGATGAAAACTAGAGGGAATATAATTTCTTTAAATTTAATTTCTGTTATACGTAGTACTTACTATTTCTTTAAATTGATTTTCATTTACAAATAAGTGAGCTGATATACGAGGAAAAGTCAGTAAGTAGGTCACAAACTGATGTGAAAGGTCGGAAATTAGTACTAAATTGTTTTCAAATATGCCAATATGTGGCAGCACAATCCAACTGTAAGATGTTAATTTCGAATTTATGAGACAACAGTTTTACAAGTTGAGCAGTGCCGTTCAAATGTTATTGATATAGAAATCGATATTTAGAAAAATTTTAGAACGTTTTTCACTTTTTTAAATTTGGAATTTTTTAGAAACTGTTCTTAAAGAGCATCTTATAAGAAACTACCATGCAAAATTGTCAGTTTTTAGCTCGTTCAGTATCACAAAAATCCCAATTTCAGAATGTGTTCCCTCTTGCACACACCCTCCCCACCTGGATGTAATGGGACCGACATAAAATATAGCCTATTTTGGAGGACAGACGATCACCATCAATTTGCTCCTATTACTTTTGAAATAGGTTAGGTAATTCCAAAGATTAACCTCCCTACAAACAAACAAACGTTACTTATTTGTTTGATGTTTTTAAATTCCTAACATATATTATGGATACATTTGACAGTTTATAAACCAAATAACGTGTAATCATCTTAAAAAATATAACTAACAATAACTAAATCAAAACAGCACCGAAAACTGGCAATATGAAACTATTAAAATAATAAAGCTTTCTAAAAAATCACCATAAAATAAAACAAAACACAGGACGCGTTTCGAGTCCTATGTTAATAGGTGATGTCGAGTTTGTATGATAAAATTCTACATCGTCATTGAACTTGATCCCTTCCGGACACGTGTTTACTGTACCTGATGACGAGCTGTTAATATTTTTAGCTCGAAACGCGTCCTATGTTTTGTTTTATTTTATGGTGATTTTTTACAAAATTTTATTATTTTAATAACAATTATTTTATTATTATTATAACAATTCATTTATTTTTATTTAAATCGACCTATTTTCTGCACACAAAATAAACTGCTTATACTGAATCAACTAAAACATATTATCTCAATACCAAAGGGAGAATATTATACTATAAAGATTATTAAAAATTTATCCACGTGAAAATTACCTTGATGTAATTTTTAACATAGTATAATTGGATTTCCCATTAACGATAATAAGATTTACATAAACTCCAGTAACGCGTTTTTTAAATTAGCGAAGTATTTTATAATTTGATAATAAGATTTACTTTTTTATGGCAAAAGGGATGTGATACTACATATAACAAAAATAAAGACTTGGAAAGTAAATTGCACAAATTCCAACATATTTGCGGATCATTGATCAGAATTCTAATAAATAAAACACGTACAGAAACTAAGCTAAAATTGTATAAAGTAATGGCAACGCCAGCACTTATGCATGATTTGGAGACATGGACTATTAGTACCAAAGAACGATCCGGAATACAGGCTTCAGAAATGAAGTTTTTAAGACCTGCAAATGGATGCACAAGAATGGACAGGCTTACTAATGATTCCATACGCTCAGACTTAAAAATATACATCAACCACAAAACAGTATATCAGAATAAATGGAAGAGTCACGTAGACCGTATGAGTAATGACCGATTGCCAAAAAAGCTTCTGAATTACCGCCCCAGGGGTTACCGTGACCGAGGTAGACCTACGCTTGGGTTCAATGGATTGATCAATGGAGTCGGAACAGGATGATTTAACCTAACTCATGCTGAAGATGATGATGATCAAAGCACAGCAATTTAAATTTATTGCTAAGGGTTATATTCAAGATTTTAAAATTTTGTTATATATATCCTTATAATATTATAAATGTCAATGTGTGTCCGAAAGTTTGAATGAATTCAGCGTCTAAACGGATGAATTAATGCTTTTGTATTTTTGGATATAGATCTATTACAACCCGGAAATGAACATAGGCTATGTTTAATTTATTTTAGTCAAATATTATGCTTAATAATCCAAAATTTCATTATTTTTTATACACAAGGAATTGACATTTTCCCGATAAATTTTAACCATCTTCCTTTTTTTCGTTGCCAAAAAATAAAAACTCAGAATAATAATTTAATTTCCAATTGAAAGATTAAAACGGAAAGTTTCAAGTATTTTTAATAATACAAGGTGCGTGAATTTTGAGTAAGTGCGGAAAGAAGGCAAATGTGACTTCATATATGGAAAATAAAACGTATATGCCTTGATGTTGAAATAAAATGAGATTGTATTAGGGTATTAATACTTATTATTCAAAGAAAATTGTTATCAATGCTTACGGTTTATCGTGTGCTCACGGTTAACATAAAGATTTAAATTTTAATTTAAAATAAAAAAAAAACTTTTAAAGAGCAAATGGATAGCAAATGTCAATAATATGCACAGTAAAATTATCAATGTCGAAAATGAAGTAATGATTAGCAGGAAATATGTATTTTCATTCGTAAAAAGTAAAAAATTAACTAGGTTACCTGAATAAAACAATTTTTTGCGAGTGTTAATTCTTAAAGCCGTGCATTTCAGGAATCCTTATCCTTATAATATTATAAATGCGAATGTATGTCCGAATGTTTGAATTAAGTCAACGTCAAAACGGATGAATTAATGTGTTTGTACCTTTGCATATACATAGATTATAAAAACGAAATGAACATTGGCTGTGCATCAATTATTTTATTCAAATATTTTTCTTAATAACTCAAAATGTCATTATTTTTTATACAGAATCAACTGACAATTTTTCTGTAAAATTTAACGGTCTTTCTTATTACAATCCCAGAAAATAACAACTCTGAATAATAATTTCACCTCAGTAATTAATTTTAAAATGAATAATTTTCACGTGAAAAAAATGAAATAAATACATTTAGAATAGATCAGTTTCAACCACGTGATCACCAGCCCACCAAGTTTAATCGAACCAATTATAATCAATTATTTATAGACTGTATTATAGCCAACCAATCACAATCGGCCAAATTTGGGGGGCAAACAAAAAACACGTCTGGTTGCTAAGGTGTGACGTCGGTTGAAACTGATCTATAGATACTTTCAGTATGACGTCAATCATAACGTTTTGCTTGGAAACTGACTCCAAACAACCAGTTGCTACAGTGTATTTTCTATTGCATCTGTATATCATAATTATAATTAGCTATATCTCACAGCTAAGTTTTTTAATACTTTATAAGCAGTGGTAACATTTTCTTCCAATTATATTAAATAAGAAGTGAAACATAGCAACCGTTTCTTTGGAGGCTTATCGCCTGTGGATAGATAATGTAAAGATTTAATTTTAAATTTTAAATGGATATAAAACTTTTTTTAAATGATTGGGAAAATAAATTGGTAGTAAATGTCAATAATATGTACCGTAAAATTATTCATGTCGAAAATGATGTCATTAGCATCAAAACTCGGAATAAAAATTTCGTCTCACTAATTAATTTTGTTTTAACGATTTCACGTCAAAATGAGAAGGAAATAAAAAATTAGGAATAAAAAAAAAGATTAATATATCGTCACATTGGAAATAAAACACAAATGTTCAAGCATTTCATAATAATATAAGTGGCATAAATTTGAATAAGTACGGAAAACAAAAATATTCAAATTTGACAGCAAATATCAACTAAAATACACTCTTCTAATAGAATTTCCAAGCATTGTTTTTTCGTTCTACGAAGAAAGATTCGTTGATTCTCACAATTTTACTGGAACCTCCGTTTTTAATTATAGTTGCAGTGTCATTTTCGCAATTGTTTATCTTATTTGGCAAAAAATTTCACATTTTCCATGGTTTCTTTTAACTTACGTTTCTTTGTGGCAGTCAAATATTCTTACGATTTTTTTCACCCACTTCCTGTTGACACAGAGCTTTAAAATTTGGAATACGTACGTATTCCTGACGACAATACATGAAATGGACATTGATTTTTTTTTTTAATTCAATCCCTAAGGGGTGCAACGGGGGGCAATTTACTTAACGGTTACGTTTGATTTCTTATGGATTCCTATCATATTAAACAATGAGTATTTGTTGAAAAGTACTAATGATAGAGTCACCACAAGAGCGCCAAATTTTAGCCAACTTGGGAAATATGGCCAAACTTTTGGCCAACTTGGCGAAATACTGCCAAATTTGGCTAGAAAAGAAGTTGCCATATATGATGCCAACTTGGCGATAGCTGACAAATTTTTTAAATTTTCTATTTAAATCCATTAATCTTCCATAATCGTGCTCACCGCAATTTAATTTAAACTCTGTGCATTTAAGTTTTTTTTTCCTTTTTTTAAGACTTTTTTAATTTTTAGTACTAAAAAAAAAAAAAAAACATTTATATTTTCAGCATTTTTGTGAATTTTAATGATCGTTTTTCAATTTTTTATTTTTATTTTATATATATTTATGACCGAGTTATATTCAGGTTCCATAAGTAAGAAATACGACCATATCGTCTGTTATAAAATGTGATAAAGACTTGGTTAACTGTATATGTTTTTCATTATCAGGAGTGAAATATTTTTCTTAAACAATGTATTTATCATTTTTTTAATACTACGTGAACGACGTCACGGGTAACTGCTAGTATTACATAATTTTACATTTTATCAAGATAAAAAGTCGAATACTCTTCAATTTTTTCTTTTAAAACATATAAAATATTCATTTATTTATTTATTTATTTATTACCTAATCCTCATTTAAATGTTAATATAAATTACGCATGTCAATTATTGCTATCTTTTTGTGTATACGTTCAAAATTTATATTGTTATTTCCTACTTATATTTTATTAATAAAAAATGTATCAAAACTATAAATAGTACGAAATTGTTCATTTTATTTTCCTTGTTAATGACCTAATTCTTAATTTCTTCTACCTTCAATAGACGAAAGTATTGTAATCGAAAAAAAATTTCGACGGATTTACAAGCCAAAAACATGTTTATAGAAAATGACTGTCTGTCCATGTGTCCGTATGTCCGTGTGTTTGTCGCCATTGCACCATCAAAAAGTGTATGAAGTTATGCATAGAATTGAGCCCTTTTTTTTAGTTTTTGGCTATAGCAAGCAGTTCCACTCTTAATTTGGTAAAATTCCGAAGGAAGGGAGGTGTAATAGCTATTTTTTTCCATTTTCATTATTGTACCATCGAGAAGTGCATGAAGTTATGCATAGAATTAAACCAAATTTTTTGTGTATGTTTTTGACCATAGCAAGAAGATTCTCCCTTAATCTGGAAAAATTGCGACGGAAGGGGGACTGTAATAACGATTTTTGTGCAATTTTCTTTATTGTACGATCGAAAAGTGTATGAAGTTATGCATAGAACTGAACTAAAATTTTGGGGTATTTTTTTGGCTATGCTAAATAGGTCCTTCTTGAATTTGAAAATATACTGCCTAATGGCGGCTTTGTAATAGCGATTTTTGAATAATTTTCTTGATTTTTCGTAGTTCTATTTTACACGGGCGGCTCGTAAAGCAACGGAAACTTTGCTTTGTGATAAGCCGGTTATTCGCGAACAGCTGATGTACAACAGAATAATGGAAAACTATTGAATTTAGTAAATATCTTGATCTAGATTAACTCGTTTTTACTCCGATTAATTGACCGAAGGAGAAATTTAAGATGAAAGGGAAAGTTACACTGTTAAAAATTTTGCAGCATTCTGGTAGGTCATTCGACCGTTTTTTGAAAAAACGGTTTCATAACCATAATTTAACTATATTCCGACCCTAAAATGGCCAATAATAGGGTCAGAATAGTGTTTAAATTACGGTTGTGTAACCGTTTTCGGAAAAACGGTCAAATGACCTGCCAGAATGCTGCAAATTTTTAACAGTGCAACTTTCCCTTTCATCTTAAATTTCTCCTTCGGTCAATTAATCGGAGTAAAAACGAGTTAATCTAGATCAAGATATTTACTAAATTCAATAGTTTTCCATTATTCTGTTGTACATCAGCTGTTCGCGAATAACCGGCTTATCACAAAGCAAAGTTTCCGTTGCTTTACGAGCCGCCCGTGTAAAATAGAACTACGAAAAATCAAGAAAATTATTCAAAAATCGCTATTACAAAGCCGCCATTAGGCAGTATATTTTCAAATTCAAGAAGGACCTATTTAGCATAGCCAAAAAAATACCCCAAAATTTTAGTTCATAGTTTCTATTAGACTATGGAAATATATATCCATAGTTTAGTACATAGCATTAAACTAATAAAATTAAAGTATTGATATTTGTAACTGCATTTTGTAATATTAAGATATGTTAGATAGAATAAAATTTTTGGGATTGGTACCTCCAAGTAGCTAAATTTTTTTGTTTAATTTTTTTAAACAATTTCCAACATAAATGAAAAATGTTTATAAATTCTCTTTTTTTTTTGTCTGTCTCTCTGACTTTCCACGCACTAATGTCGCAAATATACTTATATTTCCATAAACTTGATATGTGTTATTGAGTTGCACAGTATGATGAATTCATATATAGGATGTCCCAAAAAGATTGTGCGGAAACGTGCTTTAATTTTTAAAGTGTTGGAAATAAGTTTTCAATGTGTGTTTTAAACGTATCAATTTAGATTAGGGGAGGGTAGTACACAGTGAGACGAAAATTATTATTACTTTAAAAATGGCGACGATTTTTATTCTTTTGAAAAATTATTTGCTACATCTTTAAGCTACACAAATGTGCTACACATTAATGTATAAATGGTTTTTAAAAAGTTATTTATAAAAGCACAAAAGCAGCATAACGGAGTATCGGAAATTGTCTGACTGAGTACCACAAGTGGTACACAGTGAGACAATGCATATATTTTCATAAAACATACATTTTTACACTCTATGAATAATTTTCTGAAGTTTATGATTTCTAATTAATAATTTTAGATTTTCAAAGTATTAAAAATGGGAGCTTCGGGTGGACAATGGCAGACCTTGGGCTACCTTCATGCAAATTTTCAGCCTTTTACGTTTAGTAAATTTCCCTAGTATCGCACGCCCACACACAGAGAAAGAGAGAGGAAAAAACCTTCTTTTATTAATAAATAACATTTTTAACATCAGGGCCACATAGTAGGCACACAATAAAACATGCCTCACTGTGTACCACAACTGTGTGTCTCACTGTGTACTTTCGTTACGTTGTAACAAAATGGATGCCACATCTGTTACATCAATTCCATCGCTTTAAAAAGTTTATGTCGTTTTGTCGAAATAGTCTATTAATAGATATAGCTAGGTTTGGTTAAGAAAATACATGTCATATTGAAGGAAATAAACTCTAAAATAGACGTTTATGTAACTTTAACCACTATAAAATAAGGAATTATTTACTATTTTGTCGGACGAGTAACTGAAATGCCGAAATTACATCCACGTGTTGAATAAGATGAAGTGGTTATGTGTGTGTGCCAGCTTGAAGAAAAAGTTACAACTATATGTCAAAGTGGCTGCTGTCTCACTGTGTACCATGTCTCACTGTGTACTCCACTACGCTATGTTGAAGCAATAGTTCTGCCATTAATTTTTAAAACCTTACATTTTTTAACACTATTTAAACGGTCCCTGTGTCTTATAATTTATATTCATGAATAATCTTATCATGGTCTAAAAAGTGCAACTTTAAGGGGACAAGAAACTTTCAAACGCATTTTGTTTTAGATTACACTTTAAATACTATTCAAGGACACACTATATGCATTATGGCATACATTTAATTTTTGAAACTTTACATTTTTAAACACTATTTATACGGTCCCTGTGTCTTATAATTTATATTCGTGAATAATCTTATCATGGTCTAAAAAGTGCAACTTTAAGGGGATAAGAAACTTTCAAACGCATTTTTTTTTTTTTTAGATTACACTTTAAATACTATTCAAGGACACACTATATGCATTATGGCATACATTTAATTTTTAAAACCTTACATTTTTAAACACTATTTATACGGTCCCTGTGTCTTATAATTTATATTCATGAATAATCTTATCATGGTCTAAAAAGTGCAACTTTAAGGGGATAAGAAACTTTCAAACGCATTTTTTTTTTAGATTACACTTTAAATACTGTTCAAGGACACACTATATGCATTATGGCATACATTTATCACACAAGGAAAAAAAATGGATAAAATAAGAAGTTTTTCATAATATTTTAAACAGAATGAAGAACATTTCAAAGTACCCCCTGCGCATTCCATATCAATTATAATCGCCAATATTTTTTATGCAGGTTTGGTTTATATTCTATTTATATAAAATCCAAGTCTCTGTGTGTCCCTCACGATTCCGGTTGGACCACCTCATTGAAATGAGTAATTGTTGAAAAATACTAATGCAGGGTTACCACAGTAGCGCCAAATGTTGGCCAACTTGGCAATAGCTGGCTGATTTGGTGAAATTCCCATTTATAACTATTAATCTTTCATAAAGGAGGTCACCAAAATTTAATTTAAACTCCGCTCTTTTAAGATATTTTTTCAAAATCTATGGGTGAGAATTTAAAGTACATCTTTACATCTTCCTCCCGATGCTACTAATAAAATAACCGCCAATAGACGACGCTGTACTGTATGAGCTCCTAACTGCGCGATTTTAATGTGCTTTAGGTACTTTTCCACTATAAGTGCCTTGGCGAAAAAAGAAATTTGGCAACATTTTCCCGGAACCTATCCACTGTTTCATTTTATATACACATGCATTTTTTTTCGACATTTATACGATTTATTTATACGATTAAAAAAGCCGTTTCTCTAATTTTATACAGAAACAGATGTAATTTGTACATAAAAACATGAATAATATACATATAAAATAAACATATAAAAAAGCACTCATCAAGTTTGTTTTCATAGCTGTTTATATGATTTTACAACAATTCTCAATATTTTTCCGTTATACGGACACCATGCCAAAATGTATACGGTACTTTTCCATTATACGAACAGCATTGTCGCCAAGCGCAATAGTTGGCGCAAAATGAAAATAAGGTGAATTGAAACATTTGAAAAATAAAAGAAAAAACATTCTCGATAGTAAAGTGGGCATTTAAAAAATATAACATTTGAAAATTACAAACTTTTACGAACTATTTTATTAAATCACAAATATATACTTAAAATAAATGAACAAATAACTGTTATACTATAAAGTAATAAAATAAAAAATCATATTAAACTGCTACCATAAAATTATAAATATCTTTCAGCATTGCAGTAAACATTTCATTTTTTGAATGAAGGCGTAGCCACATAAAATCTATGAGATACGACTCTAAATGATGACGAACAGCTTCCCGATGTCTTTTGTTGCGCCATTTTGCGATGCCCCACAAACTTTCAACATTTGGAGTATGACATCCAGTATTAGGGTCGACAAAATTGTATTTGTGATTTACTGTGAAATGATTATAACCAGCACTTAGCAGTTCATCTGTTTTATATCCTTTCCAACAATCTGTATAAATAATACATGACTTTCATCTACTTCTATAATTTTATTAGGTCCACCGATTTTTCTATTTGGTCGAGAACATAAAGCATTTGCACAAACTTCTCTCGAATAACTATTCCATTCCACCGTTGTGTTGTGGTTCAGATCAAATTGCAGCTCACAAAACTCAATCGATGTCAACTCTTTGCACGATAAATATATAAACCTCAAAGCATTAAGAAAAGTCACCCGCGATCCTTTAAATCGAGTTTTTTTGTCGTATTTCTACGCTTTCTTCGCTTCAATTTCGGATTTACAGAACTCATCCATAATTTCATTTCATGATTTTTTGAACTTTTCTTTTATTATGCAGAATTCCAAATTCCTGAAACAGTTTTATCACAACTTTCTCATCATCTGGTAATTGCCAAATGATAAAATCCATCTCAGCATCAGCAGTAAAAGTAAACTACAACTTTATAAAAATAAAAGCATTTTTAATTCGATTAATAGCAGATTAAAAAGCTTTCCAAGGTTAAGGTTAAACAATAATCATTCACGTGATTCACGTTTCATAAATAACAAATCACAATGTTTCGCATGGTTTACAATAAAAATCTACGATCAAGGTTGAAATAATTGGCGCATTAGCATACATTTTAGCATGCTGTCCGTATAAAGGAAAAGTGCCATGTATGCTAATGCGCCAATTATTTCAAAATGCTAAAAGATATTTGTAATTTTATGCCAGCAGTTTAATATGAGTTTTATTTTAGGTACAGATGTCATATTCGCCCCATATTGGCGCGATTTTTTTCGGTTGCCAATTTGGCGAAAACATCAACAGCATAAACAACATAATCCGGGTTACCACATCAAGCAAAATAACGACACTTTAACGCAAGTTAAGTACCTGTTGCCTATATGATATTGGCGACAGAAAAAAATCGCGCCAATATGGGGCGAATATGACATCTGTTCATTATTTTATTGCTTTATTTTATAACAGTTATTTGTTCAATTATTTTAAGTATATATTTGTGATTTAATGAAATAGTTCGTAAAAGTCTGGAATTTTCAAATGTTACATTTTTTAAATGCTCACTTTAGTACGACAATATTTTTTCTTTAATTTTTCAAATGCCTTAATTCACGTGACTTTCATTTTGCGCCAACTATTACGCTTGGCGACAATGGTATCCGCATAACGGAAAAGTACCCAAATCTCACTTTCTGATGCCCAAATTACGCCAAACTTTTTTTTAAAAATGCCAAAGCCCCTACAGTGGAAAAGTATCAAACTGTCTATTATTTTGCGCTATATGTGTTATAGTTTATACTATATGCAAGGTGAGTGGAGCGAAGAGTTTAAACATTAAATATTAAAGTTTCGGCACAGATGTCCTATACACAACGGGTACTTAACTGTCATCAAAGTGTCGTTATTTTGCTTGATATGGTAACCCGGATGTTGTTGTTTATGCTGTTGATGTTTTCGCCAAATTGGCGTCGGAAAAAATCGCTCCAATATGGGGTATATATGACAACTGTGCCAAAGTTTCTATAAAGCAGTATAAGACTAAAAATTAAAAATAAAATAAATGCAAAATAAGACTAAAGAAGAAAGAAAAATCATGCGTTAAGCATAGAATATGAAACACTTTCCAACACATCCTGAATGCTTTAACAAAACTTCGTTATTTAGGGAAATAAGTTAAATAAGATAACTAAGTAAACATTTTAGAAAACGCATAATTTTTTTAAAAAATTGATTTTAGCAGTTACCGTCCATAGCAATAGTACCGTTATTACATGCCACTATTTAACTAAAATTTAATTTAAGCTACTCTTAAAGCTACTGAAATCATATTTCCAGATATTATCATCCATAGACGGTTATGTATCCAATTCTTTGCGTGACCCTGTATATCATTTTATCTATATTCTACAAACATTTCTTAGTAATCTAAATGCAGTTCAGCGTAAAACTGCATAACGCCTTTAAAAACCACCTTTAAGCAATTTATTCTCATACTCAGGAACCCTTACGAATTCTTTTGTGCAGCCCTGCATATGAACTGTAGCATTTATACACACGGTATAGTATGCATAAATGTAGTGAAACATAAAAGCGGATATCATAATTAAAAATGCATTTCTAGCAATCATTACTTACGTACGTACAATACTTCGGAGAAAAGTTTCTTGGCGAGAAAGAAGTTTGCCAACGTATTTTCTGACAACCTATTTACAGCTTCATACTCACAAGCAATTTTTTGCATATTATACAATTTATTTAATCTAAAAAAACTATTTATCCATTTTTATAAAGAAACAAAAGTATTTTTTGCACAGATGTCATATACGCATCGGGGTTGGCGTGATTTTTCTCTGACGCCAATTCGGCAGAAATCTCGCTTTCGAATACCAGTTACTTATATATTTTTAAATTATTTGCTATCATTTTGAAAAGGAAATAACTATAAATAAATAAAAGTTTGAATAATAACTATAGAACAAAACAGTTTGCCACAGATGTCATATTCGCCCCATACTGGCGTGATTTTTTTCTGTCGCCAATATCATATAGGCAACGGGTACTTAACTTGCGCCAAAGTGATTGATGTGGTAACCCGGATTATGTTGTTTATGCTGTTGACGTTTTCGCCAAATTGGCAACCAAAAAAAATCGCGCCAATATGGGGCGAATATGACATCTGTACCAACAGTTTATATAATTTAAAAACAGAAAATAAAAGTAAATAAACAATGGCACAGATGTCATATTCGCCCCATATTGGCGCGATTTTTTTCTGACGCCAATGTCATATACGCAATATATACTTAACCGGCGCCAAAGTGTCGTTATTTTGCTTGATATGGTAACCCGGATGTTGTTGCTTATGCTGTTGATGTTTTCGCCAAATCGGCGTCGGAAAAAAATCGCGCCAATATGGGGCGAATATGACATCTGTGCCTAAACAATTTATTAATAAATAAAAAACAATAGCCGGCAAAATAACACCATTTTAGCGATATAGGTATCCCGGTTCATATCTGAAATCTGTGCCGTAATTTGTATATAAAAAAATATTATATATATTTAGAAACGATTTTTTTATGTATATAAGTGCATATATAAACAAAAATAAAAGTTCATTAGATTTGTTTTCATAGCTGTATATTTTGGCAACATATCTCACTTTCTGATGTCCGAATTACGCCAAGTTTTTTTTTTTTAAATGCGCTATAATGGAAAAGTACGTAAATAAATAATTAACAGAAATAAGCAATTATACAAACTAAAACATTTTATGGTACTTTTCGGTTAGCCGGGCGCCAGTGTTATATGTACATATATATGTATATATAAATGTATGTAAATATACATATAACTTTACATACATATATGTGTGTATATATACAATATGTGTGTATGTATATTTACATATATGTATGCATATAAATATGTACATATAACACTGGCGCCCGGCTAACCGAAAAGTACCCATTTTATTTCGAGATTGAAGCATTGTTTTTAATTTCGATTAAAAATACATATATATTTGGATAACTTTAATTGAAATTGGGTTCACGGCTTAATATCTCATTCCATAAACCTAAACAAACACAAGTGATTCATTCATCGTGAACCGTAAAAAATATTAAATCATTGAGGTAATCATTCACAAAGTAAGTTCTCCAACAATCAATGGACAATATTCTAATGATGTCATAGTATGTAAATTGGTGGCGGTATCATTTGTTTATGGTTTGAAATCACAAAGATTTAATTTACTATGTCTCTTAGTTACATTATTTTATTGTCGTATTTATGAGATCAGAACAAAAGCATATTTTTTCATTATTTATTTACTAAAGACGAAAAAAAATTATAAATGTGCATGATTGGAAAAATTTAAATAATTTTCTTTCTTAATACTAAAAAATAACATCGGGAAGTAACAGCGAGGTTAAGTTAAATAAGTTTAGATGTTTAATTCTGTTGTAATATTCAAAATAACTGTATTTATTAGATTTCAGTAAACAACATCAGGGCCCGATTAAACTTTGAAGTTAGAGGAATTACAATGTCATTTCAGGACCTTTCTTTTGGAGAAGCTTTTCTAAATTCCACATATACATGGAAACTCTTCAGTGTTAGAAATATTATTCCCAGGACTGGCATAACATGAGAACGGCCTGCAATTTTACACAATTTTTGGAAAACTACTTTATATCAGAAATTTTACTAAAAACTGGTTACTTTTTTGTTATAGAGGCCCACACTATTATAATTATGACAAGTTGCAGCCAATTTCGTCAAAGTCGTAACCAAGATCGTGAAGCACACACACATATAATACCATATAATACCATTTTATGAAATCGTATACGATAATTTAATAGTTTTTACCTTACTTCAAGTGTGTAATTTATTTATTTTTAAGGCTTAATAATCTAAATTGTCCAATATATGAATTAAAAAAAATGTCAACAAAGACTGAATAGACATGACCGCAAAAATCTGCAGAAAACTTGGAATTGTGCAGATTAGTGGTCTTCTACTGTACAGAGTTTTTCATAAATGTGTTTCGTTCTTAAAATGTGTTATTTTCATCTATCACTGCGGAACAAATGAGAAAACTCATATTCTTGCACATGAGTTGTATATATCTTTATATCTAAATTTCCGTCATTTTTGACGGGCTACCTTTCTAGTATTCAAATAAAACTGTGCATCGAATTTTATATATTTGTATATAAATGTAAAAAAAAAAAAAAAAAAATTAATTTTATGAAATTTGCATCAATTTTTCATCTTATTTCTGCAGCTAACCTTTAACTTTTCCAATTATATTTAGTTTAAACAAGTTGAAAATTGCTCGTCAAACGCGTGGCAAATGAGGAGCGTTCGTACTATAACCAGTTTTATAAATAATGTTTTGCACCGCATATTGTACTGAATATATATTTTAATGCACTTCATAAGTGCCTATCAATTTCATTCTGTTCGAAAGGTTATGACATCATTAAAATGCACTTGAAATACTTTTTCCCCATTGGACGTAATGTAACGGAAAACTTTTGACTGTCCCTGTCATTAAACTATACACCCGATTTTCATAAAATTTGAAATGACTCAACAAAATTTTACAACAATTATATATTTTAAATTTCAAAAGATTCGTTTGGGTAATTTTTGCACTGTTATATGCGGACGGACAGACAGACGGACGAACAGACAGACGGACTGAACGACGACTATAGGTGCTACGCATTTATATAATTACGAACGCACCTAAAAAAAACTATGCGCAGTTTTATCTGCCTACTTAAATCAAACTTGCATAAAAAAATATTGGGGATTTTAACTGAAATGGGATGTGGCCTTTTCAATAATTGTCCATAACGCTTAAAATATCCACGAAAATTCATTATTTTTATCCGAATTTTTTTTTATTTCTTATGTGATAAATATATGTTATAATGCATATAGTGTGCCCTTGAATAGCATTTAAAGGGTAATAAAAAATAACATAAAAAATGAGTTTGAAGGTCCCTTGTCCCCCTAAAAATTCCATTGTCTACGACCAAACTCATGGAGTTGTGGTACTTTAAATTGTTATAAACTTCGAAACTTACCGGCCCTAACTAATCTTCTACTTATCTGAAACAAGTAAAAAATGAAAGCATGTTTCAATCTTTTTGGTACACTCTGTATAGAGGAGTACTCTGGAAATCAAATTACGACTTACTAACTGTTCAAAATGTCGATCAAAATGTAACCTTACAGGGAACAACTTCAATCTAACTTATCTAAATTCTAAAACAAAATCTTATCATTGCTAATAATTTTAACTGTAAAAATTAACTTAATAGAATTCTTAGCGCGTAATTAGATTGCAATTAAAGGTAATATGATTTAATTAACTTTCAGACGCCAAAACACGACTTACTAAAGCGGGGTAAACATTTCAGCGTTAAAATGATCAGTACTTCATCATTTTCTACTAAAGAAAAAGTAATTCGCAGAAAATAAGTCAATTAATTTCCCACTTTAAGCAATTAAATGGATAAGTATACTTAATGTTTTATTAATAATCGTAATTTACATGATATTTTATTAAAATATCTCTTGACGTAGAATGTAAAAAAGGATATGATTTTCTTCTGTTTGCAGTTCAACAGTTTAACAGTATTTAAGTAAATGTTTTATGAAAGGAGTTGTGAAAAGCATCTTTGCAGAAAGCATATGTTTTTATGTGCATTAAAATTGATTTTATGAAATATTGTGAACATTACATGAAATTTTATTTGGCGAAATAGGTATTTTCGTTAAAAATGGGCCTTTGGGGAGTAAGAATTAGATTCTGCTGGAAACTTAACAGGTTTAATGTCTTTCTGTTTAATTTAAAGTATAAAAGTTTTCATATTATTAAGTTTAACACGTTAAGTGCCACGCCGAACTTTCCGTTTAAAACGCGTCATTCACCGATGGCTGACGTCTGAAATATGATACAAAACTGAAAAAATATACATTGCTTTAAATAATTACTGAACAAATATTTAAAATTTACATGCCTTTTATTTATTATAGTATTATACTTTCTTAAAAATTACTTTAAACATTGTAAATTTTCAGCGCTTCAGTGTCAGTCATCGTAGCACTCAACGTGATAAGGAAAAATAGGTGCATAGAACATCTATTGTCGAATGTCTCCGTTGTCGAACATTCTTGTTCTCAAACGTGAAATTTGTGTGAAATTTGATTCAGTTCTCGATTATAAATTCGGCATACTTTCAATGAGAGCATCGTCAACAAATCATCCTAATGCAAATAAGTTGGCAACTACATGTCAAACGTTGCAAATGAGGCGCGTTCGTACTATAAACAGTTTTATGAATATTTTTGCACCGCATATTGTACTGAATGTATATTTTATAGTACTTCATAAGTGCATATCATTTTCATTCTGTTCGAAAGGCTGTAACATCATTAAAATGCACTTGAAATGATTTTTTTCCATTGGCCGTAATGTAACTGAAAACTTTTGACTGTCTCTGTAATTAAACTATACATCTAGTTTTCATAAAATTTGAAATAGCTCGACAAAATTTTGCAACAATTATATATTTAAAATTTCATACCATTCGGTTGGGTAGTTTTAGCTCTGTTATATGCTGACGGACGAACGGACAGACAGACGGACCGAACGTCGACTATAAGTGCTGCGTATTTATATAATTACGAATGTACATAAAAATTGTGAAAAGTAATGAAATTGATTTTATTTTAATCGAAAGCAATGCAAAATATACATTGCGTTACATTGAACGAAGTTCAGGTACTTTGTCATTCTGGGAAAGCAAGGATTCTGAATTCACTGATTTTAAGTTAATTTAATTTATTCTTCTTTTTCATTAATTAGTTTTAACTAAAGCGAAGTGCAAATATATCAGATATATTGATGTCAATGCTAACAAATTTCATGCCATTTGAGATTAATGAACGGTGAGTTAAGTTAGTGATTTTTGTTGATCTAAATGAGCATCCCTCACCCTACATGCATTCATTCTTCTCAATCCCAAGTCATCTATGGGTTCATAAATAAAGGTATGTGTACAATTTTTGTTTAAACTTTTACAGAAAATTTTGTTAATTGCCATTGTCTTACATAATATACAGTACTGTAATGTGTTTTTATATTTTACTGTATTTGGCTCAGCAATGTACAGTTGTGGAAAAAAAAAGGAAACACCCCTACCGACTCCTCAACAAATTACCGTAGAAGAAAGTTACTGGTACCGAAAGATTGAAAATAAAGTCTTCTTTTAAATTATGCAGATGAAATTTGCTTAGGGGGCCATCTTCATATTAAAACTTATCCAAACTTCATTTGTTTCAATGACAATACCCAATTTTAACGGGATATTTCAAATCTTCGGTTCAAACTATGCGTAGACTCCGAATTTCAAGTCATTTGAATGATAAGGTTTTCAATAATAAACATTCAAAATTGAGTGCTTCTAATGTTAAATTACATTTTCATATTTTTGTGTATATCTCCAAAAATTATGCTCCCAATGTGAAATTTTTTGCGTAGCAATAATACTAATATACCCAAACATAAATACGTTGAATTTGCAATTTTTATAATTTTATGATATGAATTATGAATTATGAAATTAATATTCGAAAAAATTATGAATTGCAACCTACAATTTTTTTGATGGATTTAGATTTATTAAGTCATGCTTTATGGGAATCCAAAATTTCACATTTTCTTCCAAGTACTTTTTAAATTATGCTTAAAAAACGGCAAAATGGTTGTTTAAGGGGCCATCTATAATAGATGTGACTAGATATTTTAAAATTTCTTCTGATGTCCTGTAATCTAGCAGGCTTCATTGACTTCTTAAGGTTCCTTGATCAAGATGGGTGGCTCTCTTGGTTAACAATCGAAATCCGAACTTCAATTTGGATACAGCCCTTAAAATACGCTCGTTTTAAAATAATTAATTTCTCAGAAACTTATGGTACGAATTGCATAAAAATTCGTTTTTAGGCTAATTGAAGAGTGTAGAGTTCATTTTTGCTGTCAGAATTATGTACTGCTATTGAATAAAACAAAGTTATGGTTCGTTTTAATATGTATATGGTCCCCTAAGCAAATTTTATCTATATCATTTAAAAGTAGACTTTATTTCCAGTCGTTTGGTACCAGTTACTTTCTTCTACGATGATTTGTTGAGGAGTTAGTAGGGAGTGTTTACTTTTTTTTTCCACGACTGTACTTTTGAATGGGTATGTACAGTCGATCACTTGAGAAGTGGAATCCAACTAATCGTATTTCATTATCATTTACGGTAAAAAGCGTTTTGGATCTCGAAAAATCCGCACCTCGAGTAGGTCTTTCGAATGAATTTTGTTCGAGAATCAACGTATCACTCATTACTCATTGATAATTCCATAATCCTTATTAAATAATATTCAAAGAATTAAACCAAAATGTGCGGATTTCTATAATATTACGTTTCGGGTAAGAATCTAAATGATGTTTGCATCACAAAATATTCCTGCCAAAACCACAACGCAATCATATTAATGCCATTTTTTTCGAATGTATAAAGAGCATATAAATTATTTCCAATGTTTCTTCTTTAATTTATAAAACCAACGTTTTTTGGTCCGTAAGAGCACGGAGAAAAACTTTCGTGCATTTTCTCTAAATTGAAAATGGTGCCAACATGGCCATCACTCTTTGTGTGGCCTATCCTTGGAATTAAATTAACCCTTTATGTGCTGAATTATGAATTCATGAAAATTTTATCTTCTAAAGCATTTTTCGTGAATTTTCAAAACTACGTTAGAAGATTTACATAATCATTTAATAAAATTTAGAAGGATTTTAGAAGGCATTGAAGGATTTAGAATTATACATTAAATGTGAATTTATAGGCATTTCGTGCAATATTTATAACCCCACTCAAATCTTTTATTTTCAATCTTTTTCTTAGTATTTTGTAGAATTAGGAAAAGTACAAATATAATTTTATTACAAGAGAAATACAGAAATATTTCCGAATTGAAAATCTCCCCCACCCCAACGCCAAGAAAGCTGAAGTGCTGCAAAGGCAAAAGAAATCATCCTTTTAAAAATATTTTTTGTTTTGTGTAACCAATAATGCTTTCGGAACAAGATAAAGTGATGCATCGGTAACTCATTCTAAACTGTATTACTACTAATCGATGTATTAAATGAATTTTATAACAAGTTATTTTAATGGTACTTATAAGTACCGTCAGAAAATAAAGGGTTAAATGAGTTCCGTCGGTAGTGTTTCCCAGGTGATTTGGGACAAGAACCCGCTCTTAACCAGCATTTAAAGTTCCATAGCCTGCGATTGCAGCTGATCCAACTGTTTGCTTTGCTGATTAAACTGGGCTTTGTTCAGAACCTCGCGAATACAGAGAATTAGCACAATTCACAATCTTATCTGCCATTTACGCTAATTTATTTAAAACCCCAGAGCGGACAGACAAAATTGTTTGTACTAATACCGGTAAACTGCGAAGCCACACATTTTTAAAAAAACATCATCATCAAGATAGCTCTCACTTAACTCGGAGTGAGGGTGGGGGGGGGGGGGGGGGAAACTAATACTAAGCTCACAAGTAATGTTTTAATTTTCCGTTTCTGTGACATCTCAAGTTCCGATAATAATCACTGTACATTTCATCAGGCACTTTGCAAATGATATAGGAGGTAAAAGCAACGTTTCTGCTTTTAATGAGGCCACCAAGGGATCAGATTTAATTTATTTTACGGAGATTCCTGCTAATCTAAAACTAGCTTCAAACTACACATAAACCAACTTTGCATTACTGGGCAGAAATTCGGAACTTTTACCGACTGTCTACTATATCCTGTATTTTTACACCATCTCCCCCCATTAGTTTTGATCTGAATGTATTCGAGCATCCTTCACAATATCAAAAAACATCAATAGAAAACATCAAAATTCGGAACAAAACGAACCATTCAGTCGAAATTTAAAAAAAAAGGTTAAAATAACTAACAGCACCAGGGAATGAATTCAAACGGGAAATAAACAATCCGAAGTCTCATAGTTCTACCTTGAAAAACATCATAAAAGGTTTTTTTACGAATACACCTTTCCAACCCCAGCTCCAAACGTGTACCGGGTTACCAATATCCTGACCTCGGAACCTCATATTGTTAGTTAATATAACTTTCAATCGCAAAATTATCTATTGTGCAAAACATTATTTTTTTCCCTTAGCGGTGTACTTAAAAAAGGATTGTTCTACTAAATATCCAATTTCCATTAGTTTGTTGAAAACTTACAATGGCGTGATCTGTTAATAAATCTTAATTATCACGTAATGTTTACTTTCTCAAAAAAAGAAAAAGAAATGCGTTAAACGCATACAATGGGCAAACCGTAGCTGAGTGGTTGAAACTCCACACCTCTAATCTCTTGAGAGCATATGCGGGCTGCGGGTTCAGCACCCGCTGGTTCCGTTGCACACTCTTTGTGGAGATTCATGATGTAATTCTCTGGTGTTGTAAATTTGCTTGTGCTATCTCGTCCTTGTATATTGACGATGACATATAAGCGGGCACTGATGCTAAGCACATAAGTCAGATGTATGTGTTCAATAAATAAATAAATAAATGCATACGATACATTATGATACTTTATTTCCCGTTGGAGATGTTTATAGTGGCAATATATTTCGATGAGCATTAAATTGTATTATCGTATTCATGCCATTTCATCTATTATATAGGGTTGATTCAATAAACGATTTCCTTGTGTGTACCTTCTAAGTAAATATTTCTACTTGAAAAAAAGTTTTATTTGGGTATTACCTTAGAATACTCAAAACACAGAAAAATGTTATGACGACAACAACAATTCTTTGAAACTTTCTGCCCTGTTAAAAAACCTTTCTGCCACGCCTTATATACAAAAACATTATATAAATACTGTACTTACTCGTGTATAACGAGCACCTTTTTTAAAAATTTAGGGCAAAAAACCTAGGACCGCGTTATACGCGGAATATTTTTCTACTGCTGGATGTAATCACACGATATACACATGAATCAAGAAATGTATTCAAAGAACAATTTAAAAGTGAAAAAATCTTTCTTAATTGAAGTATTTCTCACCTTTATTTCACTCCTTGCACTTTTTTATATAACATAGCTAGTAACATTATTTAAACGCTAATTAGCAATTAAAATTACCGCTATTGCTGTTGTCCTCCTCATCACTAGCATAGCTAATTATTCTCGTAAATCATATCGTCTTCAGCTCTATCCATATGATTGGAAATTCCAGTCACTTTGAAGCTCTTTATTATCATCTCAGCTGAGAAGGAATTCCAAGCTTCACATATTCACTCACATACAGTTGGGAGTGACGCTTCATTCTCCTGCATGAAGGGAAGTTGTGATCTGTTGTAGTCATCCAACGAGTGTAAGGAAATGCCGAAATGCAACCTTGAATGATTGGTTGATGACAACATCCAAGAGCTGCAGAACTTTCGTCATCCAACCTGGTATCAGAACCAAATCCCCTGAGCGACGAGTTTTCGCTTTTACTCCAGATGTCGTGTGTCTACGGAAGCTGACCAGGACGAGCTTCGGTGGCTGACGGAAAGCGCCTAGAAGACATTCCCACACAACATTAATCCAATCTTTCATGAGCTCATCCGTCATCCACCCTTTTCCTGTGCTAATACAATGATGCCGACTGGAAAAGATTCTTTTGGGATAATTTTACATTTAAAAACCACATATAGTGTCAACTTGCGGCAGTCAGCCGTAATGTCCAGTATAATGGGGCATCGTTTCTTGTCTGCTCCTGTTGTGCGCACTTAAACACTTCTATCCCCGACGGGATGAACCGTTGTGGCTTCCTGCATATCAAACTACAATGGACTTTGATCTGCATAGCCGATTTGCGATATCTGATATCCCTTTTGTTTTCATAGCCTTATAGTGTACAGGAAGAACTTGGTATGCTGTTCTTCGTATGCTTCCGGCAGCTTCTGCGACAGTGTTGTTCTTCTCCTGATAGAGAGATTGTTACGGATCATAAAACATCGCGGTCAGCCATAACTCCCCTTGAAATCTTCTCTTGGAATATTCCTTTTCCTAGCCATTTTACAGGCCTCGAGCATAAACATTTCCGTCGAGACTGAGTATGCTGAAAGCCGCAAATCCGTTACACGAGTTAAAAGCTACTTCTTCACTTTCGGGTATTTACACGATTTACCCCCGAAAAGCACTCACGCTTTTTGTTTGGTATTTTTTCAGTTTTTCTTCCATATTCAGCATTTCAGCACACTTGTCTCACCTATGCCAAACTTCCGACTTGAAGCCCGGTTACCATTTTCTTTTACATACTCAAAATATTTTCAACTTAAATGTCGCAGTATAGATACATCGATTATCCATCTTACTCGCACGCTGTCAAAAGACGCTCTCAAGTACTTCGTAAAGCGAGTGACGTCATTCACTCCTACCCACCGTCACTCATTGCCTTCTACACCCACTCCCTACCCGAAGTTTAAAAATAGATTATCGCCTTCTTTCCTGGACTGACGTAACATTTGCTTGGACTTTCTTTACTGAAATTCAGTTGGTCATTCATGCACTTGCACGTCAAATTTATGGTGCACGTTATATGCGTGATTAAAAAAATTCGCAATTGTTCTTGTAAAGTACGGGGTGCGCGTTATACACGAGTAAATACGTGTCTCTATATGCCTAAGTAAATATTTTTTCTCTTTATATAAAGATTAAAAATTAAAATTAATTGATTTCTGTTTTTTTTTTTTTTTTTTTTGTATAAATGTGTATTCCATAAGAAATTCTGATTGACAATAAAAAAAAGAAAATAATAATGCTCTGTTCTATGTCAGTATGGTTATAGAGGACGTAACAAATGTTAAAATAAATAGCTGAGCTAATATAATTTTCAATCGAGGAATTGTTCAAAACATTATTTCTTTCTCGGCGTTCTATGTACTTAAATGGATCGTGCTATTAAATGTCCAATGTCCATTAATTTGTTGGAAACTTACGATGGCGTGACCTAATAAATCAACTTTCAGCTCATATAATGTTTACTTTATCGGAAAATTAAAATAAGTGTATTAAAATAATAGACTACATTACAGGTTTATGTTTTATTTTGGTGATATTCATGGTGGCTATAAAAATATTATCATATTAACGACATTTCAGCCAATATGTGGTTGATCCAATAAAAATGCTTCCAACGTGTGTATCTATAGTTAATACTTTCTTGGTAAAAAAAAAAAAAAAAAAAGTTTTATTTACATAAATATGGTAAGCACTTTCCTTAATCGCCAGAAAGATGTGACAGGAACGAAAATATTTGGAAAATATGTGACGCATCGAAAGCGTTCCTATAATAAACTATAAAAAATATATAAATATGACTTTTATCGTAAATGTAGATATTTAAAATGAAACTTTTAATTTCCATCCTTTTTAGGTTGTTCAAAACATTATTTCTTTCTCGGCGTTCTATGTACTTAAATGGATCGTGCTTGTGTCTTGGTAGGTATAATTATAGGTAGGTATAGTAAGTAGCAAAAACGGAAAAATTTTAGCATGACTCCTGTGTATGTCTGTCCGACTGTCACAGCCATTTTACATGTAAACTATGGAGCGTGGAAAGCTCAAATTGGCTAAAGTAATAAAGACTACTGACCCACATATTTGTAGACTATTAACCATTCACAAATATATTTAGGGAAAATGTAGAGGAGTTAACTAAGTTACTTGAAAAATAAAATCCTTTTTTTGTACATTGTGTGGAATATCGTGTGAAAACTTTCGTAACACCGAACTCAGAAATGCATTTCTTTTAATTTTAGGTATTATATTTTAAGACATATCGTCGAAAATCTAATGCAGAAATATCTCCCCCTCCCCCACCTTCTATTCTCGAGTTTACTGAAACTAAACTTATGAAAAAATACTGGTTATTTTAAATCTTCATTACAAGTTAATTTAAACCTTTCAGGAAAACTATAGCGATTACCCTAGGTCACATAGTTTTTTGAGAAAATCGCATTTTTCCATTACATACAAATTTTGATTTGCGGGCGTTCGGCAAAGAAGTTGAGATGCGCTGGAAATATCTATCGTCGCAGAAGTATAAAAAGCATTGTTCATAATGATTTTCAAACAAATTTTTGATAATTAGACGATATATTAATCTTTCAAAAAAGGCGGACGGTTTAAACATACATAAAGACACGGGCGGAGTATTCTGTGAGACATCGGCTTTTAAAGCCTGGATAAAAACTTTTAATGATATATTTGTGTAATGTAATTCCCAATTATTAATTCCTATAATTATTGTATGGAACCCTCTGGGCGCGAGAAATACTCGCACTTGACCGATTATTGCTTTATTGAAATTGTAAAGATGTGTCCCTCATATATAAAAAAAAATGACATACCATAAAGATAAATGTTCGTTTAGATCACAAAATCAATATAGTGAACATAAAATTGCTAAAAGGAAAAGCTTAGCTAATATAATTTTTGAATGGACATAACGCTATTTCTTTCTCAGCGGTGTCCGTACTTAAAAGCAAAAGAATCTTGCTACAAAATGCCCAATGCCTATTAGTTTGTAGAAACCCTGTGATGGCGTGACCTAATAACAGGCTTTTATATCATGTAGTTTATTTTCTCAGAAAATTATAAAAAAGAAATGCATTAAATGCAAAGAATACAATATGAGATTATGTTTTTCATTGGGGGGTGTTCATACTGGTTAGAAGTGCTTATTAGGGTTATTATATTAACGATATTTCATATAATTAGTTGAAGTTAATCAGTAAAACTTTTCTCATAAATATACTTTTATAGAAAACACTATACTTTAAAAAAAAATGTATTACATTAATATGTTAGCATTTTCATAAAATTCTCAGAAATACTTTCTTCAATTAGCGGAAATATTCCTGGCAGCACTGCTACCGGTATATATCCGAGAATTGAAGAAAATTCCGTTCTTTTTTCCGTTAATTTCGAAAATGCCGTCTTTTTTTTTTTTCGTTAAGTCTCTTGTTCTACCGTGGATCCCCTTGGGTTTCAAACTGCGACAGCACGTCTCGAATCGAGCAACTTAACCACTCGGCCTGCGAGCACTAGACGGGGAGCTTAAAATGAAGATATGTGTTTTCTCCAAATGTGGGTTGGTAAGACTTGTTAAATTTCTTGCTCAGAAAGCTCGGAAATGTAAACTTAATTTCAGGAACATTTCGTCTTTATGAGATCATGATTGGTGTTTTAACACTTATACAAAAATAGACGATAAAAATTATTACATATTAGGCATATTTTTCTAAGACATAATTTGATTGTTAGATTTAAAATATGAATATTATATTTTTAATTAAATAAAAAGAAAAGACATGTTGGCCTTTTTGAATAAATCGATTTTTTTAACTTGATTGAACTAGTATATATGTCTTAAACGTGTTCGTTTTAAATATATTTTGCATCCAAATATTTTTTGAAATATTTTTAAAAAATGCGAATGAGTCTAAATGAATGAGAAAATTTCTATTTTATTAAATTCGGAAGCATTATTTTTATTTTTTTATTTTTAAATAAATTATAATTTTTAATTTGTTGAATTTGGGGTTTTTCATGTTAAAAATAAATTCGAAAATAAACTTTGAAACTTTACTTAAATAAACTTTATAAATAAACTTTATAAAATAAACTTTAAAAATAAACTTTGATATCAATACAGCACGCATGCATGCAAGAAATAAACGGAGTTCCCCCCGCTTTTTCAAACTTCCGGGAAGAATTAATGGAAATATCATGTTTTTTTTGTTTTTTTTTTGGAGTACGGAAATTATTTGTTAAAAAATGATGAATAATTTTGTGTGTAAAAACGAATTTTTCTGACAGTGCATTGCTCTAACAGAAAGAAAAACAGTGCGCCTATTTTCACAAAAGTACTTGGAAGCTCCGTGAAATAAATAATGAAGGTTCACTCCATTAGTAATTAGTAATTATACATGTCCAAAATTAATAATGTGTTTTATTTTTTATTTATTTATTTATTTATTTTTTTGCTTCAATATAAAAGAACCACTTCAGTTTTTATTAATATATATTAAATTCTAAAAATAAATGAAGAAAATTACCATTTGCCTTTAAGTAGGTGTGCACGTTTTCCTCCGATTATTTTTTAACTTAAAAATTTAGTTATGTAAGTTACTTTTGCAGAGTATCGGGAGGCATTTGTTCTTTGAATAAATATTACATAATGTGTGACAGAAATTTTTATACTACAGGTATACGCATGAACAAGAAACAATAGAGAGGAAAAGGCATGTGAATAGAAGAAATATACTTCATTATTTACAATATATATGTAACTTTAAAAATTAATAAATAAGTAATAAAAATAGAAAATGTGTCTTTGTGATTGGGCTTGTATACATAAGAAAGTTAAATAAAAAATAAAGTAATAATGAGATAAGCAACAAAAGACGTCTTTTGAGCAATTTTAACTTTACTTCATTCATTAACACCCAGAATACTGTGTGAAATATCTTAATACCAATCAGCGTTTATGTTCATGTGGCTATAATAATACAAGTTATAAAAATTCATTTGTGCATTTTAAAATCATTTCAAAACGGAGGAATGCATTTACAAATTCAAATTTTAACATCTAATTGCATCACAAGTTTTAGTGAAAAACAAAAATCTAGAAAAATTATTATTTATTGCTTTGAATTTCTTTACCGGTTAATTTTGTGGGTATTTTTTATGGCAAGGCATGTATCGAAATACAGAAGCACGTATGTCGGAACAAACGCGCCAAATACGCGCTTTAATGTTGCTGATCGTTATTAGCAATTAAATACCACACTGCAAATAGAAGCGTCTTAAATTTAGACACATATGTGACTGAAAAAGAATTTTAGACGCTTAAGTGTCTTAATCTGAAAATTCAGACATTATAGATGTCTTAATTTAAGATACATAAGTGTCTTACTATGACCATGGTGTAAACGAACTGAGAATAATGTCTAAAATATCCGCAAACGTCTTATTTTAAGACACTTCATTGCTTTAAACGTGTCTTAATTTAAGACGTTTTGATTCTTCCGACGCAATCACCACCAGGGGGCACTAGCACTCCCAGTTGCGCATGCGTTTTAGATGTCTTCGTTCGAAATGGTATACGTTGTAATTCAAACAAAGTTTGTTTTTATGTACGCGTGTATTTTAATTCGTTTTTTACGAAATGTGAAGTACTGTGATTTTAATTCGTATTAACTTGGATTATTTATTTATTGAATACATACATCTGACGTGTGTGCTCGACATCAAATGTCTCTTAGAAGCTGTCGTCGATATAAGGGCGGGATAGACACAGAACAGAAGTAGACGACGGTTGAAGATTACACCCGGGATTACACCTCAGTTTGAGAATAGAAAGAATTGTTAAACTGAAAAGCAGTTTGCCTGACATTTAGTTAGTATTTGTGTCAGGCAAACTGCTTTTCAGTTTAACAATTCTTTCTATTCTCAAACTGAGGGCCTGGCCATGGGTAATCCATTGTCTCCTCTTTTATGTGATATTTATATGCATTTTGTTGAAGAAAAACTCTTCAGTTTATATAAATTTCCTTTCTGGTTTAGGTATGTTGATGACACTTTCATTTTAATTCCATCTGACCTTGATCTTTCTAATCTCCTTTCTCTTGTTAATTCTGTTGATCCTTGTATTCAATTTACTCTCGAAGTCGAAGAGAACAATTCTCTTCCTTTCCTTGACGTCTTGGTTTCAAAACTCCCAGATCGGTTCTCTACCTCCGTTTATAGGAAACCTTTCGCTGTCTCCCTTCTTCCTCATGCCCTTTCAAATCATCCTCCTCAACAAAAAGTGGCGTCCTTTTATACTTTTGTTTTTAGGGCATTACGCATTTGTTCTGACTCTTCTGCTCTGAATAATGAAATTAATTATCTGAAATCTCTTGCCCTTGCTCGTGGTTATAATCCCTCTTTAATTGATAAAGCTTTGTATAAATTTAATAAGCCTAAACGTCCTTTTTCTGATTCAAATAATCCTCCTAATTTTAATTCTATAATAGTTCTGCCCTTTTATTCTCTTCTGTGTTTCAAAATTGCTAAAATACTTTCTCGTTTTAACTTTAAAGTTATCTTCAAACCTATGAATAAAATTAAATTCTCTTCTCTAAAAGATCCTGTTCCTACTGAGAACCGGTGGGGTGTTTATTTCATTCCTTGCTCTTGCAATTTAGGTTATATTGGTCAAACAAAGAGAGCTTTAAAATTCAGATTAGGCGAGCATCAGAGATATATTGCAAATCAAGAAATCTCTAAATCTTCGATTGCTTCTCACTGTTGGTCTTCCAGTCATTGTTTCAATTTCTCCATGGCCAAAATTATTTCTTCCCCTGCCGCTCCCTCTCACTTGGATTTTCATGAAGCATATTTTATTTCTAAAAATTCTGCTAATCTTGTCAATGATCTCCCATCATCTCCCTTCCTATCTCCAGCGTGGAAATTAATTTTGTAATTCTTTTCCCTTTTCTCTTGTTTCTTTTCTTTTTATTTTGTAAAAAAAATAATAATAATAATAATAATAATAATAATTTGGATTTTTTTCTTGTTCTTTTATAGTTCTTTATTTATTATCTTTATTTATATTTTTAATTTACTTCTTTTATTTTATTTTTTCTTTTATTTCCATTTTTTCCATTTCATTTTCTCTTCTATCTTTTTTCAACACATTTCCCTTTTGCATATCCCTCTATCAGGTAGCGCCATCTGTCGCATTCTTCGCAACATTCTTTATCTTCAGTTCATTTTTGAACTTGTTCGTTTACGGACACGTGTATGCTTAGCTGATGACGAGCTGTTATGTTTTTAGCTCGAAACGCGTCCTGTGTTTTGTTTTAATTTTATGGTGATTTTTTACAAAGTTTTATTATTTTAATTTCCGTACATCTACTTCTCATTCAGTAAAATTAAAGTCATCCGACAAGGAAAAATGCATATTTTTATTAAAGACATTTGTTTGATATCACGCGTTTTAATGTAAGATAAAGAGAGGTTTACCAAAAATGCTGCGTAATAAAAAAAATGACTAAAATTACGATTCCATTTTATTTACTAATATACGTTAAGCAATAGGAATTATATAATTATTACATTAAATAAAATATGTCTTATTGATGATTCATTATATGTAAAATAAGTAAGCCTTCAAAATTTTAGTAGATAAATTAGTATTAAATATTGCTGATATGGTCTCCCAATTCTAAAATATTAAATACTATATATATAACGCATCTTTATTTTTAACTCCGAACTTTTGAATTTCAAATATTACTGTTTCAAATAAGTATACATATTACATCTGAAATACAAATTCAAATTGAATAGACATTTAATAAAACTAAAAACATCGCATTAATATCATATAATAAAATAAAAAATACTAAGTTTCTACATTTATACAAGATCCTCATCAGCACAAATGTTAATCGACACCGAAGCTGTTTCTTACATATGGCCACTTTCAAGAATATGCCTTTAAAAAGTGTTAAATCACCATGGATTATACGTTGCAATAGGACCACTTATTCTGAGGGATTTGTACATGATTCGTTTATCTGAGATTTTTGTATTAATAATAAACAAACCAGTAAGTAAATAAACAGAAATGCTTAATTCATCTCTAAAAAGTTAAACTTAAACGTACATTATATGTGAAAAACTACCTAGAATATGAGACAATATTTAAAAAGATGTTAAATTACTTTAATACCTTAGTACTTTAAACTATAAAAACACAGTCTTCGTTAGAGAAATATAAGAAATACAATTGTTATTAACGTCTAATTTTCAAAATTCATGTACATGGTGACGAAAGGAGTGAAAGTGGAAGTCAATTTTTAGAACCGAAAAAAGATTGGGAAAATAAAACATGGATATAGGGAAGTGGAATATTACTCCTCTTATGATTCTTTAAGCAAACTGAGCCAAATACTGGGTACGTTGTAGGATAAAACGTCATTGCAAACAGAAATCATCAGCGAATCAATAGAAATTATTACTAAAGAAAATACTGTTTGCAATGACGTTTTATCCTACAACGTACACAGTATTTGGCTCAGTTTGCTTAAAGAATCATAAAACGAGTAATATTCCACCTCCCTATATCCATGTTTTATTTTCCCATTGTTTTCCGGATCTAAAAATTGGCTTCCATTTTCACTCCTTTCGTCACCATCTACGTGAATTTTGAAAATTAGACGTTAATAACAATTGCATTTCTTATATTACTCTGACGAAAACTATGTTTTTATGGTTGAAAGTACTAAGTTATTAAAGTAATTTAACATCTTTTTAAATATTGTCTCATCTCGTAAGTAGTTTTGCACATAGTGTAAGTTTAAGTTTAATAAACAAACCTTTTAAAAATATTCTACTTTTAAAGTTATTGCAGTTGGATTTAAGTATTTTAATATTTTGGAAATCTGGTATGTGATCCGTATTTATTGAATGATTAACGAGTTTCTATTGAAAATTGCCTGACTTGTAGGTTCAGTCGTGGAAAAAAGTAAACACCCCCTACTAACTCTGCTAGTAATTATAATAGAAAAAAATTACAGGTAGCAAACGATTGGAAATAAAGTCTACTTTTAAATGATGTATATAAAATTTGCTTAAGGTGCCATCTACAAATAAAAACCAGATCAAATTTTGTTTTTTTTTTTCAAAATCAACACCGAATTCTGACAATATATTTTAAATCTTAGGTTCAAACTATGCCTAGAAATGAAATTTTATGTCATTTGGATTATAAGTTAAATTATAAATTTATAATTATAGATTAATATAATATAAATAAAGTTAATATAAATAAATAAAGTTATAATATAAATAAAGTTATTATATATATATATATATATATGTATATATATATATATATAATATAAATAAAATAAATAAAATATAAAATAAAATAAAATATAAAATTAAAAAAATATAATATAAATAAAGTTATAATTATAGATTTTAACAATTTAGAGCTTCTAATGTTAAATTACATTTTCATATTTTTATTAATCTCCTGAAAATATAATCCTAATGTAAATTTTTTTTTTGTCTAATTATTATACTAAAAAACACAAATACTTGTTTTTCTAATAAAAAAAAATATAATATGAATTATGAAATTAATATTCGAAAAAAATATGAATTTCAACCTATACTTTTTGATAGATTTATGTTTATTATGTCCTGTTTTATGCAAATTCTCAATTTAAAATTTTTCTTTCAAGTAGTTTTCGAATTATAAGCTAAAAACTTCAAAATGACGGTTTAAGAGGCCGTCTATGATGTCCAGAAAAGCATAATTTGAGAAAAATATATTTTACTCTTAAATAAAACATTTGAGCTGGCAATAGTCGATACATATTAAGCGAGAGAAATGTTCATATTCGAAAGAAATAATACATTAATAGAAGTGACCTATTCATTCTGTAGTATTTCAACAATCGAGTACAGAAACTCCAATTTGGATGCAACCCCTAAAATATGCTCATTTTGAAATAATTGATTTCTTGGAAACTAACCATACACTGTAAAAAAAATCTGTAAAGTTACTAAAGCTTTTCTATGAAACTGGGATTCCTAGAATTTTTTATGCAACGTCAAAAAGAAAAACTCCTGTAACAGACCCCGTTACAGGAATTTTTGCTGTTGCCGTTACAATAAATTGTTCTAGGAATCCCAGTTTCCTAGAAAAACTTTAGTAACTTTACAGATTTTTTTTTACCGTGTACGAATTTCATGAAAATTTAGATTTAGGATATTTGAAGGGTGTAGAATCTATTTATGGGGTCAGACTTAGGAATTGCTATTGTAAAAAAAAAAAAAAAAAAAAAAAAAAAAAAAAAAAAAAAAAAAAGCAGTTTTGTTACGTTTGGATATGTAGATTGCCCCCTAAGCAAATTTTACATATACATCATTTAAAAGTGGATTTTACTTGCAATCTTTTGGTACCAGTAACGTTCTTTTAGTAGGGTTGTTTATTTTTTTCCGTGACTGTACGTTCATGCTCTTCTAAGCTGATTTTACAGGATGATCATCCAATTTCAGCAATATAAGCATAGTCACAGTCTTTACAAGTTTAAACCTTTTTCAGTATTTTTAGGCCGTGGGCCGTACGTGAATATCATGCAAGTTCGTTTCAATCATCGAGGAGCAATTTTGAGTTAATCTTAAAATTTAAATAATATTGTATAGATAAAGAATTCATAATGTTCTGGTATCATAAAGTGCACATTTTTTCATAATCAATTATATAAATTCTTAATTTTTACAATTTCTGCGGCCCTGTTTATATGTTGGTATGTAAAAGTAGCCGAATATCCAACTGAATCCTCCAATCACAAGCCGCCATTTTTTTTGACTGAAATTATGATCCAATGAACATCGTCGAATCGCAAACGCGCTATCTAGCGTTATCTCCATCGGATGTTTACATCCTAGAATTCTCCTTGTTTACAAAGTTGATTCCGCTTATGAATGGTACTAATGCCGATATTAATACAATGTCTGGTCTTATGAAATGTTGTTTGCATCTTGTCAATGATGCAGACATCAAAATATTAAACTTTTCCACCGTCAGTTGGGCAAAAGTTAAACAGCGCTGTTTGAAATGGAAAGATATTGATACGACTGAAGGTAAAATAGCTTCTGAATTGTTATTGTTGCCCGTAAATGAACAAGAAGAGTTACCTGATGATAAAAACAATGGTTTTCATCGTAAATGTTACAGTAAGTTTACGGATAAAACCCGAATTGCTGCTGCTGAAAAAAAAAAATTCTAAAGTATCAACTTCAAAAGCAAAACAATTTTATGATGCATCACTTTCCGAAAACATGATTTCTAAACGAATTATGCGAAGTAATTCTATATTTTCGCAGGGTGTAAACAAAAAATGCGTGTTGCCCACCGTATGTGTTGTTTGCAAAACAGAAAAATACATTGTTGGCAGACCTACAGGTAAAAGAAAAAAAGAAAAATTGGCTAAATGTGAAACAAACAACAATTTATTGCTCGAAGCTGCAATCGCAAAGAAGGATGAGCACTTACTGATACAAATTCGTGATAAGGACTTAGTAGCAATCGAAATGCAGTATCATAGATCTTGTTACAAAAATTATACCAAGTTTTTAACCATTGACAAAAGCGCACAACCTGTTGACACACAATATTCCATATCATTTAAAGTTTTCTGCACTGATGTAATAGAAGATTTAATCATCAAGCAAAATAAAATAATGAGGATGAACAAACTAGTAGATATGTTTGTTCAAATTGTGCTTGAAAATGAAAACATTGATATATCTGGATACAGAAATTGTTTACTTAAGCGGCGTATTCAAAAAAATTATCCACAGATTAGTTTTGTCAAGCGTCCACGTTCTAATCAGTGCGAACTTGTATTATGTGACTCGGTTTCAAGAAATGTGTGTCATGTTATGGAACAGAACAGTTCAACTGAAACAGAAAATGAAGATTCGGATGCAGCAGAGCAAGAAGAACCACCAAGCAAATCAAAGGTTAATCAGAATGAAATTAGAAATTTGTATTTTGCTGCAAAAATGTTAAAAAATGTAATGCTCGGCACTCCTGGATTTATAACTGTGTGGCCTCCGAAAGATGATGATCTAACAACAGAGGCAGCATCAAATTATGTTCCTAAACACTTGTTTAATTTTATAGCATGGTGTGTAGGAGCTTCAGAAGAAGTAGCAGAAGATTATTATGTTTCTGTAAATGAAGATATGAAAAGAAAAATTTTATCAGTATCTCAAGACTTGATGTACTTATTATCCAATGGAAAGCAACAAACACCAAAACATTTAGTTTGGGCATGACAATACGTCATTTAACAGGATCTGCTTCCTTGATTGGAATTTTAAATGGTTTTGGACACTGCGTATCTCATAGTACTGTTCTGCAACATGATACAGCTTTAGCTATACAGCAGTTAAATAAAAACAATTTAGTACCTCATGGTTTTTCTAAAAAGACTTTTACTACTCTCGTCTGGGACAACAACGATTTTGGTGAGGAAACGCTTAGTGGATCTGGGACTACCCATAATACAAACGGTATTATCATTCAATGGAGCAGTCATCCTTTAACTTTAATTGAAACACTCTATGAAAATGAAACGACAACTTCACCAATGAAAAAAGAAAGAAAACGAACTTTGGATACAAATATTCCTACTGTTGAAGTTTTTACTGGAATTAAGAAACATTGCCCTCCTTGCTATGATGATCTGCCTTCTACTATGGATGATAAATATATAAATTTCCAAGATATCTCGCGAAAGACTGATCATTTTTTTTATTTGTGCAAATTTTTTGGTAGTGAAGGTCAACAATTACCTGGCTGGTCCGGGTTTAATACTATGCTTGAAAATGTAGAGAAGCAGAATTATCAAAAAACAAAAATAGGTTATTTACCTGTTTTGGATGCTAATCCTACAAATATGTCGACTCTAAATGCTATATTAAAACGTAGTATACAAATTGCTGATAACCTGACGATTAATAGCATTGCTCTTGTTATGGATCAAGCAATTTATTCAAAAGCGCAACAAATAAGGTGGCAAAATGAAATATTTAAACAACGGTTAGTTATCAGGTTAGGTGAATTTCATACAGCAATGGCATTTTTGGCTGTAATTGGGAAAAGATTTTCTGATGCTGGATTGAGTGATATTTTTATTGAGTCAGGCATAGTAGCTGAAGGGTCGATCCAGGGGGTAATTAGTGGACATCATTATAATAGGAGTATCCGTGCAAATAAATTAATGTGTGAAGCTCTACATAGATTATGTTTGCAATATTTTTTGAATGAATTAGAAAATGAAGAACGTACTACAATTCAACACACCATTGCAGAATTTCTTGATACATTTGCATCTCATTCTTCAAAAACATATATATGTGATAAAAATGTCTTAAATTTCCTTGAAAAATATTCTGCTTTTATAGCTGAAAAATCTTTAGATAGTCCAACCTTTGCTTTTTGGAGTAGTTTTTTGGAGATGATGGAAATTTTGTTGATTTTTATTCGAGCAACTAGGGAAGGAAACTGGGAGTTGTATTTATCTGCTGTTTATTCTATGCTTCCTTGGTTTTTTGCTTATGACAGAGTAAATTACTCAAGGTATTTATCTATATATTGGTGTGAAATGCAAATGTTGCATAAAACACATCCAGATGTAAAGAATGAATTCCTAAAAGGAAAATTTTCTTGTCAACAACAAGAAAAATATCGATTTTCCAAAACTGCTTGCGATCAGGTAATTGAACAAACTTGCAACCGTGATTCTAAGACAAAAGTTGGGTTGACAGGAATTACATGCAATAAAGGAGCTGTAAACAGATGGATTCTTTCACATCATTCTAGAGTCATAATTTCACATTATTGCAAACTAATGGCAGTCAAAGAAGAATATATTCTTTCCAGAAAAGAACTTGATGCTTCACGAATTAAACGGGATGAAGAAGATGTAAATAAAATTATTCAAACTATCAAATCAATGTTCAATCCATTTGAGGTACAGTACAATGATTTAATTCATATTTCAACTGGTGGTGTTACTCCAATAGATATCCAGAAAGATATATTACAAGCATTTGATATTGGTGAAAAGTGCTTTAATAGCTTTTTAAAAGAAAGATTAAGTGATTAAGTAAGTTCATTGGATTTTTTTTTCTCCCCTTAAAAAATTAAAACTTAAAACTTTCACTAATGTTGGAAAAACAATCAAGATGAAGGTCAAAGATGAAATGCTGGCTTTGAAATCCAGTAAAGATTTATTAACTCGTCTTCTTGTTATTGCAAAAGTGAAGAATATGGATCTCAGTGAACTCATGAAATATAGTCTTAACACTATACCTTTGTGTCTTGGTAACCATGATGGAAGTAAAAACAGAACAAATAAAGCATTATTATTGCATTACATTGAAAATAAATATTGTTGCAGCATTACATCAGCTGAAGATATCCCATTCGAATCGGTGTTGTTAATTGATGGCATGGCACTCATTCAGCAAGCAAAGGGCATTCATCTGACATTTGGAGATTTTGCACAAAGCATTTTAAATTCTATTTTGAATCTGGCCAAAAAATTCAAATGCAAACGTGTTGACTTCATAACTGATACTTATCCCACATTAAGCATAAAAGGAATGGAAAGAGATCGTAGAGCATCAATGGGAACTCAAGTTATAAAAATAAAAAATTCAAATTAGAAAATGCCGACACAATTTAAGAAGTTTTTAGCTTCTGGCTCAAATAAAGAAGCTTTAGTTGAGTTTTTTTTTCAAGTTTGGAAAATCTTAGGCCTCAATTCTCTTGGTAATATTAGGTTAGTTGTTACACATGGAAGTCAATGCCAGGCCATGGAAAATTTAGATGAACAACTTCAAGTTACTGAAATAAAAGAGCTTGAAAGTGATCATGAAGAAGCTGACACAAGATTGTTGTTGCATGCAGCTCAAGCCTCATCCCCCTATAGAAGCATTGTTATTTTGAGTCCAGATACAGATGTCTTCTTATTATCTCTGTCTTTTTCTACACACATAAAAGCACAGCTATATTTTGCCCAATTGATAAAAGGTATAAAAATAATAGATATTAATGTGATAAATAAATCTCTTGGAGACAACATTTGCCAGGCTCTAATCGGATTACATGTATACACTGGGTGTGATTCAGTGAGCAGTTTTAAAGGGAAAAGTAAAGTAAAGTCTTTTAAAATTATGTTGGAAACAGCAAAGTACATCTCAACATTCAAAGAACTGGGTAAATTATGGATAATGAATAATGAAGTTACGGAGAATTTAGAAATGTTTACATGTGAAATCTATGGCAGAAAAAACACCAAAAAGCATTGACATATGTCGCCATGATTGTTTGCGGCTTGGATGTAAAGGTGACACTGTGCTTCCTCCAAATAAAGACTGTTTATTTAAACATATGCAGCGTGCCAACTATCAAGCAGGTACTTATAGAAGAAGTCTCATTGCTAACATGTCTGCACTTTCTCCTATTCATCATGGTTGGAAAGTTTCTGATGACGTTCTAGAAATTGATTGGATGGCAGATGAACCAGTTCCAAGATCTCTTCTGCAACATATTCATTGCAAATGCAAGAAAACATCTTGTGAAAAACTATTGTGTACTCTTCGTGCATCTAATTTACATTGCACTGAACTATGTTTTTGTTATAATTGCAACAATTGCGCCCAAACCGATGTGCAGCCAGTATCAGATTCTGATGATGATGAATTTCCTAAATAGTATACTTCCCTAGGCCAAATTTAATATATCATTTCGTCTTGCTTTAATTCAGAGCTTTTCAATAAGAAAAATAGCTTTTATTGTAATATTTTTTAAAAAAAAAAATAAGTAGTATAATGATTTTGTACAGGCTTATTTGGATCGTGTTTAAGAAGTAAAATTTCATGTATGTGAAATGATCTTATATTATTCAAAATTTCAAAATATGCACATTGTCTAGTCTCAAGGAATATAATAATATAAAGATCTTCGACTGTATATTGACATGTTTCTCACATATTTTGCTATGTTTACAAGGTAAGTTTTGAGTTTTGATGATGTGTGAAATGATCTATATAACACAAAATTCTAACGAATGCAAAACCTTGCGTTTTTAAGTTTGTGTTCTAAAGATCTTGTACAGTATTATATTTTTTGTGGTGTATATTTATATTCCTACAATTTGAAAGCAATGTTAATTTCAGGTGTCAATTCAGATTTTATTTTTTAAAGCTCATTTTTGTCAACAACAAAAAAAAAAAAAAAAAAAAAAAAAAAAAAGCGAAATTTCTATTTATTGTTTTATTATTATTATATTATTATTATTATTATTAAAATCATGTAAAACCCTCACTTTTAACAGTCACTATATTTTACATTCAATAACAAGTATGTTTCATTAAACCAAATAAATCCAGGAATTTAATATAATACTGAAAAATATTTGTACTGTACTTTTTGTGTGATTGGATGCTTCTTTAAAAAAATTATTTAGATTAAAAAAATTAATGGTTTAGTGTTAAAAGTATGTGAAAACAAATTAGTTCATGAATAGATTTGATAATAACCAAAAAAGCTTGATTAATACATAAATAGATTTGGTAAAAAGATTTTGATTACCAGTGATATCAGCAATATTTTTTTCAGAAATAAATTTATACTTTCTTCATGAAAAACCATGAGTTCAGACATATTATCATGAATTATATCTTATAATACACGCGGAATGATATAAAACAAAATATTCTGTAATTTTGTCTATATTTTAACTGAAAGTTTAATTGTTTACATCTGTGATGATGTGCGGATTATAGGCGTTTGCAGATTTGAGGGAGTCTGCTGTACAAACAGAAGTAATTTGTGTACAAAAAATAGTATATACATAAATTTGTTTAAATATATTCATAAACAAGCCTAAAAAGTTCACCAGGTTTGTTTTTATATCGCTTATCAAGCTTTAGAAAGTGAGATTTAAAATTTCACTTTCTGAAACTTGAATTGCTCCAATCTTTTAAAATACCGCCAAGCCCCCTATAATGGAAAAGTACAGCATGCTCAAAAGTGTGATAAAAGAACATAGGTTATGAAATTATAAAAATTTACTAATTTATATATTAAATATGCCAGATGTAAAATATAGAGACTTTTTTTTTTCTTCTTACGCATTAAAACCACGATTGTAAAATAATGTGCAAAGATTTTTTCCAGAACATTGGTAAATTTTGTTCGTCATATGGCAAAGAATGAATTAGTAGTAATTTCAAATTGCCCCCAAAGAGTTGAAACGGAACTTGCTTTTTAAGTACATTTTTAGTTCAAGGCCCACAGCCTTTGTAAAGGAGAGATTATAGGCTTGAATCTGCATAACCTATTCTTCACAACATTCTGAGGTTAAACAGCTGTACAAATACAAATGGATTTTAATAGAAACTAATATTAATTGATTTTATAGTAATTTTTCTAAAAAAAAAAAAAAAAAAAAAAAAAAAAAAAGTTATAATATGAAATTGAATTGTAAATTGCAGGACTTCACTGCTTTATTGAGGATAATACAGATTGTTCTGAAAAAAAAAATATTTTTAGATATCTTACAGGGAACCATTACATTTCAAATCGGTATAGATATTCTTTTTCTAACTGAAGGATTTCGTCATTGCTGCAAAAAGCTTTTGCTCGTTAAACTAACGCTCTAACAATACAGATTTTATAGGAGGCAAGTTTTTTAGAAATAAAAATTAAGTACGGGCCAGAAGAGGTTACACTGCACTATAACGATATTAAAATTTCTTGACCGATAACTTTTTGTTTTCTTTCAATCATAGTATCTAAGAAGAGGCATTTACAATCAATTTCATTTTCGAATGAAAACTATATTTCTGGACTGTAAAATTAATTTTTACCAAAATTTCAGTCAAATCTTCTTATTTGGTAATATGTAAAACATATTCACCGTATCTTTTAGAGAAACAAATTTTGAAGTCTAAAAGTAAAATTATTTCGGGTTCAATAAATTGCATCACTATTACGTCGATTCATACTGACATGGGAGACTTCATAGCTGTGCAGTTAATAAATGTCATACTGTCATAGTATTTTTTTTTTTAATTGTCATTTTACTCACGGATAAAATAAGATTTTTTCCCCTTCAGACGACAAACAAAAAGGGAAACAACGAAAGCAATTGATAATCAATAGTTCAGTTGTTTACATTGAGCGATTTTTCTTATAGTGAATTTTTCTATTATATGAAAATACATTACACATAAATGTGTAAATAGGACGATGTAGATAAAGATTTAAAAAAAAGTGTCAAAGAATTTTATAAAAAAAACTACTATTGGAAAACGAATTTTGTGGAAAGATGATTACAATTTATTCATCCTAATTCTGAAGAAAATGAATTAAATACAAATATAAAAAAATACTTTTATAAATATTTTTCCCAAAAAAAATGAAACTGAATATGCGTACAAAAATGATCTAGAGGAAAAAAATGTTGCTGTTATTTGTTCCAAAATAGAAAATAAAAATAATATAGCAAAGATTCAATTGACAGAATGTTTTAGTTAGGGAAGTTTTCATTGGCGATTTTATAAATTTCAAAACAATGAGGTTTTACTTAAATAAATTTAAAAAGAAACTAAATGACAGTTTTTTATATTTAAATTATCAAACTTATATAAATTTAGAACTAATGGTGTTTCTGCAATTTATATAGGTAAAAATGTAAATAATTAATGCAAGATCAGAGAGAAAAATTAAAATAGTACAATTTTTTTAAAAGCACAATAAATAGGTACACTCAGAAAAAATTAAACAAACTATCAAGATCTTCGGAAAATATATTATATTATATTTTATTCAAACACATGAAATTGAATTTAAAAACGTTAATTTTATAATACTAAACTTAAAGATTTCACTTACAATTTGCACAACTCATGGATAAAATATTTAAGGAATTTCCTAAATGAAAATTTTCAAATAAAACTATAAAAAGAATCAACAATTTGTTTAAATTCTATTAATGCTTCTCTTATTTCAAACAAATACACTTGCATAAGTTAATGAATCAAGTTCATGGGATACAAAAGTAAATTTAAAAAATATTGATTTATAAAGGACTATTTATATTGTTCTTTATAATTGAAAGCTGAGTGGATGAACATGTTATGCTACATTTTCTAAAAAAAATGTCTTATCTTTTGGATGAAATCGTTATGAGGTATCCTATCACATGGTAAAGATAAAATACTAAGATTTTATTTAGTTTTGAAGATTTAAGACATTATTCATTAATATTTAATATTTTAATATTTAATAATATTAATAATTTTTAATATTTGAGAATTAAATATGAATAAGTTATTCTGAGAGAGTTTAGTGCCATACCTTTTAATATTTTAAACACATGGTATCAAACAGAAAATAAGTCATTAAAATTTACAGCAAAAACTTTCACTTAAAATTTCTTCAAATGTAAATTTTGTTACTTAACATGTTCTTCCACTTAGCTCTTCAATTATGGAACTGCGAATTTCGTGAAAAGAAGCGTACCAGCAAGAGCTTATCGATCAGCTACAAAAGGTATCATATTAAGTGGAAACATTGATTCTGTCTTTTGGTCCTGGATTTTTAATTTAATGATTTGATAAAATTCGATTTCGTCAGAGTGGATAAAAAAGGTTTGATTTCATATAAGTAAAGTTTTCTTCGTACTAATATATTTTTCAAAGTGGATCTCAACATAAAATTTAAAATTAGCTGAATTTTGCGAGGTATTTTCTTTTGGAAATGAAATGTTATAAATAATGAAATTTTATGGGAATAAATGCGAATTATGGGAAATAATTAAAATGTTTTTTTTTTTTTTCAGACAATTGCCTTTGCCTAAATTAATGAATTAAGCTCGTTGCGCACAAATGCAAAAAAAAAAAAAAAAATGTTGATTGGAAATAGACTATATGTTTATTCCTTATTATTAGTCACTCACTTAACACTTTGAAAAAAGTACACTACACTGTAAAAAAAATTCTGTAAAGTTACTAAAGTGTTTCTAGGAAACTGGAATTCCTAGAACATTTTATGTAACGGCAACAACAAAAATTCCTGTAACAACGTCTGTTACAGGAGTTTTTCTTGTGGCCGTTACATAAAATGTTCTAGGAATTCCAGTTTCCTAGAAAAACTTTAGTAACTTTACAGATTTTTTTTTTACAGTGTAACCACGGTTTTTACAAATGTATCTGAATTTTCTTTTTATTGATCGGATGCAAATAAAACTTCACAAGCAACGGTTTACACTGTAAAAAAAAAAAAAAAAAAACATCCATAAAGTTACTATGAATTTATTTACTACGAAAATGGGACGCCTAGAATTTTTTATGTAACAACAACAAAAAAAATCATGTAATAGGTATACTGTAAACAGAAAAATATCTGTAATGTTACTAAGATTTTTTAAGGAACCTGGGATGCCTAGATTTTTTTATGTAACTGCAACAACAGAAATTCATGTAACAGATACACATTTGAACTGTAAATAAAAAAATCTCTAAGGTTTCTAAGAATTTTTTATGAAAATGGTATGTCTAGAACTTTTTATATAACTGCAACAACAAAAATTTATGCAATATACCCGGGTCACAGGTAAAATTTAGTGAGCATACAGATATCTGTAGCTTTTCGTAAACTACTCTGATAAAAAAAAAAGATGTAATTCTACAGAAAAAGTTATAGAAATATGTATACTTACTAAAATTTTATCTGTACACTGTACAAAAAAAGATATAAATCTACAAAACTAGTTTTTGTAAAGCTACAGAAATCTGTAGCTTTAAAACAGAATCTACTAAAATTACAGTAATCTTACTAAAATTTTATCTGTAACCCGGGTTGCAGTTACATAAAAAGTTCTGGGCATCCCAGTTTTCTTAGTAATCGTACAGATTTTTTTGATTTACAGTGCAAAAACATGAATTTTTGTTGTTGCCGTTACATAAAACGTTCTAGAAGTCCCAGTTTCCTAGAAAAAGTTTAGTAACTTTACAGATTTTTTTTTTTACAGTGTAGATTTACATCTTTTTTTTCTCTTTTTACATTGTACAGATAAAATTTTAGTAAACATATAGATTTCTATGGTTTTACATCTGTAGAATCACATTTTTTTTTTTTTTTTTTTTTTTTTTTTTTTTTTTTTTTTTTTTTAACAGTGTACCGACCATCTTGATGGAGTAGACCTGTAAATAGAAACTTTGATAATTGCTATCTTTTCCAAATGCAGCTGAATTTTTTATTTTTTGATTGAACACATATAAAATTTCGCAAACGACGACTTATAGACCAGCTTGATAAAGGACACTTTAAAATGGAAACTTCGATTCTAGCTGTCTTTTCAAAATAGTTGAATATTTATATTTAGTGATTTAAACGCATTGAAATCTTCGAACTTGTTATAGTAGTGTATGGATTACTTTTTATTTCGTACAAGTGAAATATTCTTTGCATTAAAATTTTTTTGGGTGGAACTCAGCATGAAATTAAAATTGAATTGATATTTTCGAGATAGTAATTAAATGGATCTGCATTAGATAACACATAATATTAAAGGAAATGTGCAAATTACACTTTGTTCAAAGTACTTTATTTTAATTTAGTAGATCATGGCTGTAATCACATGTAGCTATATATGTGGCTGTTATGATTAATAATAGTAATGAGCAAAAATTTGGTACACTAAGATAATTTTAGGAAAACCAGTAAATATTTCAGGAAAATATATGTAATTTTACTTTAAAGTATAAGAAAAATTTACCGAAAATAGATATTATAAACTTAATTTTAAAATTTGGTAAAACTTGCGCGATTCACTATATAAATCTATAGAAACCATATCATATACCATATACCATAACAAAACGTTTTCAATGAAAACCGTAAAATGAATGTTTATTTTTATTTCTCCGCATCATTAACACTTCCTTATTTCAAACAAATAGTCCTGAATAAATTAACGAATCAAGCTCATATAACACAAAACTAAGAGAAAAAAATGTTGATTGGCAATGAGGTTTTTGTTTACATCTATTTCTAATTATGCACAACGAATAACTTCAAAAGGAACGCACAAGTATCGGTTTATTGATCTGCTTGACAGTGGGTAACTTTAAGTAGAAACTTTGATTCTCGCTGTCTTTTTCGAATGCTCTTGGAAATTTCATTTATTGATTAGAAATATAATTTTTCGAACACGTCAAAGTGGATAAAAAAATTACATAAATAAACTCTCCCTTGCATTAAAGTAATTTTACTTAGAATTATGAAAATAAAATTTACGTGAATTTTTCGTTATATTATTTAAACGGGTAAGCAACAGATCATACACAATACGAAAGAAAAATTGTTAAGTTATTCTTCGTTCAAACTATTATATTTCAGCTTTAATATATCATGCATACATATAATTAAATGTGCAGATTCAAGTAATTTGTCATTATTAATATCTTTAGTGTAAGTATAATAATTTATTGATTAAAAACCAAAAATAAATTAGACAAGTCAAAAAAATTTCATAAAAGTATATTATTATATTCAATTGTATTCAAAATCATGACATGAAATTTTCATAAAATGGAGTTTATAATTACCAGGGATACGCATGCGGGAGCCGTGTAAAATTGAGCTGAGCGAAAGAATATTTATTTGATGTCGTCAAAAAAAAAAAAAAAAAAAAAAAGTGAAAATTTCCTATTTTGAAATGAGCATTGACGTATCGAAAGCAACAACATAGCTGCAATAGCTCTGGTAATGTTTTGGTGTCAAACAGTACGACGAACAGTAGCTAAATAAAAATATTTCTTGTTATTGAAATATGTGCTATTTGTTTATTTTTTGGAATCTGTTTTATATTTCATTTACCAAGATTAATAAGATTAATTTTCATAACATCAACGAAACTTTATTTGCAACAATTAAATAGTACTAACAAAAACACCTTACTTTAACCGTTTTACCAATGGGGACCTTTCGGGTAAAATAATCATAAGTGCATTATCCTAGAAATACGGCGATCATAATATTTTAACTCTATACATCCGTGCCCATAAATCGTTAAAGAGACAATTAGAAAATATTATGCAATCCTAATAAAATTCAGATTTCTCTAAAAATATGAGAAAAGAATGCAAATTATTGAGCCTAGCATGTCACTTTCATAATATACATTGTTGTGAGTTATTAGATAACTTTGAAATGCACATCTTAACGTGCAAATTGCACGTGAGTATACATATATCTGTGCAATATACAATAAACGGTCAAGTACGAGTATTACTCGGGCTCAGAGGGTTCCGTACAAAAATATATGAATTGTTAACTGTATTATTAAAAAAATTGTTTCAAAAAGAAAAATAAGACTTTGTAAAAAACTATAAAACGTAGGGTTTGGTATAGCCGTTTATATACTAGAAAAGTATGAATGGATATACTGTAAAAGTTCAAAGAGATTTGAAGCCTAAATAATATCAAATATTGCTATTCTGTATAGCTCTTATTTAAATCTTATTCTAATATATTTATCATGAGCTTAATTCGGCACTGATAATAAAAATAGTGCATATTGATACTCCATTTGGCATTTCATAAAACTAAATTCAGCGTCGTAATAATCTTTTCTTTTTATAGTGTATCTAAAATAAAACCCTTGTTCAAAGTTTAAACTTGGCATTTTTCTAAACTTGGCATTTTTTTCGCTTCGAAAGGAGGTTCCAAAGTAGCAGCGCCACCTTGATCCGTGCCGCGTTGCCGCGTTTTTCCAGATAGGTTTTTAATTAACTTTTAAAGACACGGGAGGCGTATTGAGAGATCTTCTCCATGCAAACTAGTCTCGAATCCCATAGTATTTATGTGATTAATTCTAATTAAATTAGTCTTTTTTTAACAATTTTACGTTTACTGCTTTTATACTGCTACTGGATATTGTATTACACAAATGTATCATTAAAAGTTGATATCTAGGCTTTAAAAGCAGGTGGTACATAGAGTACGCCAACCCTGTCATCATATATGCCCAAACCGTCTGTGTCTTTAAGAGTTAATATCTCGGCTAATTACCGACAATTTTTTTCAAAAATCATTATCAACAATACTTTTATATTTCTGCTACGATAGGTACCTCCAGCGATCCTTAACACCTTTTCTGAATGACCAGAAATAGAAATTTGTGTGTAACGAAAAAATGCGTTTTTCTTAAAAACTATGTAACCTATGGAAATCGCTATAATTTTCCTGCAATGTTTAAATTAACGTCTACTTCCTCTAATTTTTTTCATGATTTTAGTTTCAGAAGATTCGTAAATAGATGGGGGGGGGACATATTTTTGCGCTACATTTTAGACGTTATATCTGAAAATATAGTACCAAAAATTAAACGAAATGTATTTTTGAGTTTAGCGTTACGAAAGCTTTCACACGATACTACACAGGATATACAAAGAAAGGACTTTTTTTTGCAAGTAACTTAATTAACCCCCTACCTTTTTCCTAAAAAAATATTTTTAAAGGTTTCATAATCTGTAAATATGTTGGTCAATAGTCTGTATTACTACCTTCAATTTGAACTTTCCACGTTCCATAGTTTACGAGTAAAATGGCTGTGATAGACAGACAGACTCAAGAGTGACCTTATAATGGTTCCGTTTTTACTTTTTATGTACGGAACTCTAAAAACGATGGATTTTGTTTGCATAGTAAATAACCTTATAGTTTGAGATGTAAATTTTGAACTCAATATATATAAATGGTCGCAAAACAAATTTGCATGAAGAACAAATTCATGTGCTTGGTGTGTTTTTTCTCTTTCCAGTAGATTTGTTTTAAGACCGCAATATCTGTTCCTTTAATTTACAACAAACAGGATCGTCTATCGATGGTCCTGCAGGCTGGATAACAATAATTCCATTTTCCAAGCCGAACTCTTTGCCATCGTTAAAGCTTTAGAGTGGATTTCTCAATAAAACCAAAAAATTTTAATTCCAATTTTTAGCGATAGTCTTTCAAGCCTGCAGGCTATCTGTTCGTTTGGCTCAATAAATCCCCAGGTTACTGAGATTAAATCACTTCTCAAAAATCGAAAACTTATTTAAGCCACATTTCAGCCCATAAGGGTATCCTTGAAATGAAACGGCAGATATGTTGGCAAAGGAGGCAAGTGCTAGACCATCAGTTGATTTTTCACTTACAGTATCGCACTCGCACATCAAAAGACATCTTCGCGCTCATTTTATGAAACAATGGCAGGATTACTGGGACTACTCAGATAAGGGTAGATATACCTATGATCTTGTCCCAGCGGTATCTTTGGATCTTCTTCTGCTCACTCCATCCACTACACCTTTCCTTACCGGTCATGGTCCTTTTGGGACATACCTCTTCACGTTCAAAAGAGCCCTTTCTCTTCTATGTGAGTGCGGTTATGTTGCTGTTGCCTCTCATTATTTCTATAATTGTCCTTTAACAACTCGCTGGCATATTCGCCGTCCTCCTGTTCTTCCAGATGGTTGGCAGCAAATATTTTATCGCGCCCGACTTTGCTCTCAAAGTTTAAAAACATCTTCAACTTCTTATGTAATCTTTCAGTTTTACTCCATCACTGAGACAGGGACTTGGATTCCCCTTATTCAATACCCAATACCGGGTCGCAGCAACTTGCATAATATTGTTTAACTTTGTATAATATTGCATTATTTAATGCCCATATGCTTGTCTCAGAAATTTTGCTAATGTAACATTTATTTATATCTTATATATACCATTCCGTCCTCTGTCGCGCCTATTGGCGGGCTCAGCCTCGGCTAAAATTTGTATTTTTTTTAAGACCTCAATAAAGGGGACTGGGAGGGACAATCTATGCTCTACAGACTCACTTCCTAGTCTGAGCAGTCTCCCTCGGGCAGTAAAAGTAAAAGTTATATTTGAGGGGCTCACAACGCTAGTAGACCAAATCCATTTTGGAAAAAAATGAGATAGCCCATTTAGAAGGTGAATAAAATCTGTTATGCTTATCCACTCCCACAGTAAACCAAGTCTGTAATCAGACGACATATATGAGAAAGTATGTGAAAACAGACTTGGTTCACTGTGGGAGTGGATAAAACGGATTTTATGCATCTTCTAAATGGACTATCGCATTTTTTATTTTCAAAATGGACTTGGTCTACTATGGATGTGAGACCCTCATTTACTGCATGCCATCTCTCTGATAGAATTGTTTTGAATTATTAAAATCATACGAAGAATTTATGTACAGAACTTGTGTAATCTAAATCAGTGGTTCTCAATCTGTGTGCCGCGGCACAGTAGTGTGCCGTAAAAATATCTCAGGTGTGCCACAAAACTTCTAAGCAAGCTGCATAAATTTTTTAAAAATTCAAGTATGTTTGTCAGGCATTTCATATTATACGATTTACTTTGAAATAAAGTTTAGTGTCATAAATTTGCTTTATTTGGGAGATTTTTCTTCTGTTACTCATTATAAGAGTATATAAGGAAACCTTAAAAATGGTGTTGCGTCTCATGAATTAAATTCTTTCAGAAAAAAAAATCATGTCTCCTGAAGCAAAAAGATTACAATTTAAAATACAGTATAAAATTTCGTTAAATAATTATTTAAGAGTATGCCTATCCAAAGATTTTATCTTACACAGAAAGTCTTCCCATTTAAAAAATGTCAAACTTAGATATCTCTTTAAATGCTAAGCTAACGTGGTAAATTATTGATAGATTAAGATATTTTTAACATTACCAGTTCCTTTCCCTATACAATTTCCTATAAGCTATTGCCTGTAATTTCCACAAATTTGATCAATAAACCTATACCTCGAATCCGCTTCTCCATATATATGGAAAATTTCAATTATGCTTTGCACTGATGTTGGTATGCTGAATGATAGCGAAACTAGTGTTAAAAAGTTGCTTAAAACGGTGTGTCTTCTGCGTATAAATATTGATAAGAATTACAGAGAAGTATATAAAAAAGGTTATAAGAATTTTATTTAAAATAATTTTATTTTCCATTATTCAGCTTGGATGGCCTATTCTGTTTGTGATGGTAAATAAATAAAAAATTATATGAAGTCATTTCTTATGTAATGATAGATAATCCTTCCGTTTTTTAAGTCATCATAATTTTAGTGCGCCTCATTCTTTTAATTCAAGATTTAAGTGCACCGTGACGTAAAAAATGTTGAGAAACGCTGATCTAAATAAATACACTGTAAAATAAAATCATTTGTATTATTTGTATTATGTGTATTATGTGTATTATTTGTTCTCGGGGAGCATGAAAACTGCGTGAAATAATTATCCATAAATAACTTTATCTATTACCGATAGATGACACAAAAATTGCGGATATTTATTTGCTGAAATGAAGACATTTTCCCCCGATTTTCACGAATCTTCCATTGTTCAATATGACTAATTCTAAAATAGAAGCTTATTTGTATTTTTCTATCGAAGGTCCAAATAAATAAGTTATTATATTTTCTTGGCGACTTCTTTAGAATAAGATTTTTTTTAAATTGTCAAATTATGTGTTCTAGTCTATATTTATGAATGTTGGCAACGTCCCATATATAGGACGTTAGTGATGAATGGATACATGCTGTTATTAGTCATTTATGAGAAAAAAATTATGTAAAACCCTTTTCAATATGATTACGAAATAAATTGTTTTTAAGACTAAAATATGATTATACTCAGTTTCTTAATAATAGTTATTATTATCTTATTAGTCTCTGTAAAGCAATATATATACATATATATATTTAGCAGTAAATAAATATACTAATTATAGAATGCAATATACAACATATAAAAGCTTATTTTATAGGGGAGAGTAGCCATATTTGGACCGCCGCTTTAAAGGGACTGCTGCATTTCTGTGGTTAATCAAAGAAAGAGACGCCAAATATAACGTTAAATCGTATGAAAAATTTATGCACAGAACTATAATCTAAATAAATACACTGTAAAATAAAATTTCGTTAAAATACGGTAATTGTGAAACCAGTACTATTTCCTGATTTTGACAAAGTTTGTTTTTCGATAAATTTCAGTCATAACTTTTCAAAGATAATTTACATCAAGAGGATAAATTCTCTATTTAATTCGATCTACAGTAAACAAGCAATAGTTACCGAAACGGTATACGAACTAAGGAACTGCAGCTTTCCAAAGCACCACTTTGACCATTCAGCTAGTATTGCACAAGCCAAGTTTTCAAGTATCGATATTTATTTAGTGCAGATAAGTGCAGATATTTCTGTGTAATATTCTTTTCTCTCGCATATTTCTATGTAATATTCTTACACATAATCTTGTGTAACATTCTGTTTTTACACATGTAGCTGTTTAAAATACGTACACATATTTCTGTGTAATATTCTGTTCTTATGCATATATCTAAGTAATATTATTACACGTATTTTGATGTATTATGCAAATTTGTAAATTTACATGAATACACCAATATGGGTAAATCCGTATAATTTTTTACGTTTTGAGTTTTTGAAGGGATAAAAATTACACACTCCTATTAAGCCCATAAATAAACATAAATACATGTAAAGTTTTACGACAAGAGTATAAATTTTATGACAATAGTGTTATTTTACAAATTTACACGGACACTTGTGTAAAAGTGACCACTTTGTACATTTATTCTGTACTGTGAATATAATTACTATCAAACATTTTTATGTGGTTATAATTTCTTTTTTATAACATTCACAAAACAATTCTTAAATAAGAAATTTAAACACCAAAAAAGAACACAATATTGTTATTATTTAAAATAAATTAAAAGAAACGCCTAAAAAAACGTAAACAGCCTGTAACTGTTTAGAGCAAATAATAGGAGGACCAGAAATCAAGCTTTCGTCTAAAAAATATCCTGCCATATTTTACATCTGTAAAGGAAACACAAGAAATAAAAAAAGTAACTCATAATTGCTTATCAATATACACTCAAAGTTTAACAACTGTTGACGGCTAGGAAGCAAAGTTTCTTGTACATGTTTATATTGGTATATCTTTAGCAGAAACGTTAAGTTGAAAAGAAGCCCTTGTAAAGAAAACACGTGCTTTTCCACAATAAAAAAGACGACACACAAAAAATGCCCAATTTCATTTATGCTATCTATAGTGAAAAATATTTCTCAAGCGTTTGATTACATTTGATGATGATTTGGTGATGATTTGATATGATTACATTTTTTAGTTTATTGGTAAAGTCAGGACTATCCTGTATTTGATAACGTAACTTTTAAATGCGGAATTTCTTAAATTTCCTTAGACTATACACTGTAAAAACAAAATCTGTAATTCTACTGATGTAAAATTACAGAAATCTGTATGCTTACTAAAATTTTATCTGTACAGTATACAGCAAATATGTAAATCTACAAAACTAGTGTTTGTAAAGCTACAGAAATCTGTAGAAATACAAAGAATCTACTAAAATTACAGTAATCTTACTAAAATTTTATCTGTAACCCGGGTTTCAGTTACATAAAAAGTTCCAGGTATCACAGGTTCCAAAAAAATTCTTAGTAACCTTACAGATGTTTTGATTTACAGTGCAAAATGTATGTGTTACATGGATTTTTGTTGTTGTCGTTACATAAAAAGTTCTAGGAATTCCAGTCTCTTAGAAAAATTTTAGTACATTTACAGATTTTTTTTTACAGTGTAGTAAAGTATTTTAAAAATAATAATCCAAAGACTTAAAAAATTTAATAAAGCAGAAATATTATTAAAATTAATTTATAAATAGGGTACTTTAAAATTCTACCTACAGATTAAAAGCGAAATTTTAGTTTTTTTTGGTTACCATTTCACATGTGAATAATTGATAACATATTCTATTTTTTCACTAATAAACCTTCCTCTCACATGTTACAGGCAAATACTTTATTCATGAAACTGAATCACTATTTTTCTAACTTATTTTGTTAAGAAATGCGTATTTTCTAGTTTGAGATAAATATCTGAACATAATCATACAATAACATCAAGTTACAAGAAGAAATGTACCTTTTCTTACGAAAATAATGCTATTTATTTCTTGGTCACGTTGTTGCCGACACAAAAGTAGTGTTACTTTAAGGTGATGCTTTTGGTTAAACAATTTTATTTAATTGTGGTTCCCTATTATTTAGTCAATATTGCCTAGAATATCTTTCTTATGATGAATTAATGAAATGTTGATTATATTTCTATATGTTTCATCTTGGATTAAAAGTAAAAGGAGTTTGTTGATAGAAGAAGAAAAGATGATATTACCGTGAAAGAAAGAGCTTACTTAGTTTTATAATTATACCTTTATATGTTGTTTAATTGAATAATTAATTATTCATTTCGAAATAGTTTATTATCACCTAAAGAATGTAAGAAATTTGAAAAAAGAAAATTTGAATACTATACAGTTGAGAATTAAAAAATTACAAAGAAATTGTATAATATTAGATTGTATCAAAAGTAATTTTGTTTTCACATTCATAACTTTGTTGCAATATTTTAACATAAAATAAACATATAGCAAATCAAAATATAAACCTTGAAATTCTATGGTTTGTTTCCATCTTCTGGGAATTTCAACAATACCATTTTGATAGCAGTCTTATGATTTGGAAGCAAAAAAGTCTAGACAACCCCATTCCAGATCTTAAACTTTAGAGAAGCGCCTTCTCCGCAAAAAGTGTGCCATAGGACAGAACATCTAATAGTCCGAAGGGCAATGTCCAGTCTATATAATGGGTGAGGTAAAAATTCGGTTTTTCAAGTTCATCTACTTTATTACGAGTCATGCGAGACATGTGTCTATGCTGTATTGCTTTGTGTTGTTGGAGAAGACGTCTCTCTTTGTTGAACAATGCAGGGTATTTGCCTTTCAAAGAAGCGTTCATCCTGTCCAGCTGTTCATAAATTTCAGAGTTGACCGGTTTGACATTTGTAATGATTTATAAATGAGTGACTTGCTCAGAATTCCACCAGATGCTGATCCTGAACTTCTTTTCAAACAATCCTTGTTTTGCAAGAGGTTGGGTTGATTGTCCCACATATAATTATTGTTTTCGATTATCTTGGTCTCGTAGATTTACACATTTTTCATCACATATTACTATGCGTTTGAAAATCGCAAATCCTGCGGTTTTTCCAGATACATTTTACACATATCCATTTTGTGATTTGCTTGCTGTGTAGTCAGTTCATGAGGAACTTCTCTAGAGTTCTTCTACGTTTTCTGTAGTTTATGCAAAGCTTGGCACATAACTGTTCTTGGGCGGTCCTATCTCCTCTGAAAGTTTCACTGTGCTGGTGATTAGATTCATCTCCACTTTTTGCTTGAAATCTTCCAGATTAAAAATGATCACACTCCACTTCTGGATTTCATTTCAAGAGACAAGTCACTTTTCTTAAAAGGATTGAATCAGTTTTGGGCAGTATGATCGCTGATTGTATCAACCCCTTCAACTTCTTGAATTTTACGAGCTGCTTCAGCAGCTTGTCATTTTAAAATAAAAACTTTAGATGGATAACATTTTCATATTTCTATCAGCTATTATATAACCTGAAAATGGGTACAAGAATAGGTATCAGTGTAATACAGTATGAAAAAACATGTGCTCTTCAATGTTACATTTTGAGGTGGTCATTAATTATAATATAGTGCCATTTATAGCTTTATATGTTTAGGTATTAAAAAAATATATAGTTACATGTAAATAGTTACATGTTATACATTCTTTAACGCTTAGGATAATTATTTTTTACACATTTTTTTTGAGGACTGCACCAGACGAAATACTTTTTATCAATTTATTTACCACTATTTACATATAGTAATATTCGCGAAAATTTTCAATAGAAGTTTACCATGAATTATTAGTTGAAAATAGTAGTAAGAAAAGTGATAATAAATATTCGCTTTTGGTTACCATAAGTGGTCCAAATGTGTACCAACGTTAGTAGCCAACGAGTTAAGAGCTATTTGATACATGAAAAAGTGTTCTCATAAAATTTCCTTAACTTGAAGGTAATAGGGTTGTCAAAGCTGTAAAACAAAATGTAAATTCTTAGCTAACAATATTGAAAAGTATTTTAACCCTTTTAGGTCGTGTATCATTTAATGACTTTTTTAATACCAGTAATTCCGTACAGTACTTTGCATTTTAATATTTTAAGAATGTATTCCAAAAAGTCCGTAATTCAACAAACCAAAGTTCACGACTGAAATAGTCTCGTATTAAAATAATAAAACTCACGCGCAACCTACAAGGGATATATACTTCCAATCCGTCCTGGTGGGTTGGACCTATAACCCTCGTGCAGATAATTGGCCGTCAAAAATCAACCAACCAACCGTCCTGGTGGGATAAATTAGTCCCAATGGTTTTCTTTTATTATGGTAAGCCTCGTTCGCCGTGCCGCACAGCAGGCGATCATGAATGACATCATGCTGCCAGGCTTGCGGGAACGACTTCTATAAGGACTTGCTAATGCCACCACTGTGGCAGCATCGACCGCAAAGGGCTACTCATTTCGTTATAAGGTAAAATAAATAAATAGATCAGTTTCGCACCGCAGATTCTAATATATTAAAGATATTAAAAATGTTAAAATGTACTTAATTTGAGCAGAAGCTAGAAATCGAAGTTCTTCATATGAAACCCCAAGCCTACGTGTCACAGCATCATACCTGTATAGGGGCATCGTGCGTTTAACCTCTTAATTATCGTGCCCAATACCTTCACGGGAACGTGATAAGTCAGTATATGACATTAGAATAATTGTGAAATTTACATTAAAATCTAGTTATATTAACGAAATAGTATATTATTTTTAAAATATTGATAGATTTAATATTTAGTATGCATCTCTTTGTTTTGTATTAAAGATTCCATACATCTTGGCATACTTTGTATAAGTTTTTGTTTTAGGCGATTAATTTGTATTTCGTTGTCATGATGCCGAATTTGGATGAGTTTTTCTATCAGACCATTCTTGTTTGTGATTGGCACATGAAAACGAAATACAAATTAATTGCCAAAAACTCATACAAAGTATGCCAAGACGTATCGTGATCTCATAAAATTATTATATAATAATAAAAGGCATATATTAAAAGGCATTGTAACGCATCCGGGGCGAATCCATCGATTTTGCAAAAATCCGATAAGACGGAGCCACTTTAGGCTTAATTTCGATTTCGATTGCGTAAGAGAAAACTTATCTGCTTAAATACAAATATTTTCTACCTGCAATCTCTTCTGTTCAACATAATTTTCTGCAAAAGATTGAAAACTAACATAATTTGAATGATTTTCGCAGTTGAAAAACAATTTTAGAAATCGAGTTAAAAGCATACATTAGCGTAAAACGTAAACAAGCGATACCGAGTCATTCACTTGATTCATTGAAGAAAAAATAAACTATGAAGATATTCTTCTCTCAGCGCAAATCAATTTCTGTAAACCCATTCAACTACGGTCCTCCAATTGGGTTACCAAGAACAGGGGCAAAGATCGTACAAAGGAAAAACATGATAGGGAAATCCCCCACCCCCACAATTAGAATGATCTAGAGAAACGGGCTCTCTAGAATGGACAAGGTCAAAAGGGTACGAAAGGTTCTTTCTTCTTTCGCGGTCGTTTTCAAAGTTCAAATGTCATTCCTTGGAAGAATACGATTATTTTTGTTTGATACAGTAAAACTTTAAGCACAATTTACCAACATTAAATTCATAAAAAACTGCATATGCTATTTTTATTCACAGATATGTTTTATGAACGCTATTCACTGTTTCCCAAAAATCTTATTTTTTCAGATATGTATGTAGTTTTTAAGAGTCGTAATACAAAGAAGAAAAAACAGTTAATGCCTTTTTTTAATTGTAGTGACTTTAATATATGTCTGTCTAAAGTTTAGATCAATATTCCTATAATTGTTTGTTATTTATTTATATACTAAAAAATTAGTTGTGTTATACTTAAGAATAATTGATAGTCAGTCAGATGAGTGTAAGCAAAAATAATAAGATGATAGCCTTCGCTTTCGAAATTTTTCATTGATTTCTGATAGCAAAACAAACGAGCAGGGCGGGGAGTTTACAATATCAGCAGAATGTCTTACGTGTATTTTCAAATAATTTAATGTGAATGCATGAAATTTATATAAATAACCATTAATATTATTTTAAATATTTATTTTAGCATAAAAAGTTATTTATTTATATTTTGCATTTAGACTGTTATTTTTATTTATATTTTTCATTTAGACTATTATTTCTGTTTAAATAAAAAAGAAAATCTGATTGTGAAGAGATCTGTACATTGTAAAATTATAAAATATAAAGCTAACATTTGAGTTTTCCATTCTTTAAACATTAGTTTATGTGTTATTTGCAAAATATTATGTAAATATACATAACAGTCTTTAATTTTATAATAATTAGTTGTATAAATAAATATTGTATAAAATAACAAAATTACATTGATAAAAAAATATTAAATTAAACATTACTAAAAATATTTAAATAATAAGAATAAATAAACATTTATATGACTGATAAAACTAAACTTTGAAGAGGCATATATATAATGTCTTTTAGTCAAATTCACTTAAATAAGGTGAAAAGGGAGCGGCGAATTTTAGTTTGAATATTTTTTAATGTAACATCTTTTTCCAGCAAAAAACGTTTTGTACAGTTATTAAAAATAGGCATTAACTAAGTTTGATTCTTCTTTGTATTACAAAAATTAATAAACTACATAGATACAAAAAAAAAAAAAAAAAAAAAAAAAAAGGTTACGAAACACTAAAAGGCATTTATAAAACTTATCATTGAATAAAAATAGCTTTCGTCTTTTGCTTACAAGTTTTATTGGCAGATTTAAATCACACTGAGACATTTATTTTATTTTATTTTATTTTTTGACGGACGGGGGGTGGAGTGGGGAATGACGATAAAAATACAATTTCAAAGTGTTATTTAAAAAATATATTAGTTATTAATATTATTTTAATAGTTGCAACACAGCAGACTTTTTTTAAACTACGCAGGTTTATTGCATATTTGTTAAATTTTTGTTTTATTAAGAAATCTTGATTTCGTTATGGTATAATAGCCGGAAAGCCTGGTTTACCCAGAAGTATTGTAAATGCTAATAGTGTGTTTATTAAAACACAAACTAGCCGAACTTTGCTCATCTAAACGCTTCCATATTGTCAATTATTTTTATCAGTTTTTTTCAAATTTTAAGTGAAAAATACAATTTTTACCCACCGTCATAGGACGGGCATTTACGCTAGTATTTAATAAAAAACAAGGGGATGCACACTAAATATTAAATGTATCAATATTTTTTAAATAATGTAGCTATTATTTATGTAATATAAAAAGATTTTATTGTAAATTTCACAATTATTCTAATATTTTTCATACCTCTGTATATCTATTTTGTAACATAAAAAGTGTACAAAAATGTCAGGTTAATTTGAGTGTAGAACCTAATTTATTTTTTCGATACCTTTTCCCATGAAAGCTAAAGAATATGTTGAATTTCTACTAAATTTGTAAATCCTAAACGCAATCAATAATAAAGGTGAAAGCTTAGAGTATGTATAAACACAAATTTCCGGATACTTCAATTGAAATCCCATATCAATGAAACATCACACCTCTTTTTTAACTTACAAAGATAGAAAAACTGTTAGAGATGAAAAAAATTAAATAACGTAGAAAAGAAATTTTACTCTTAAAATAAACTGAAAAAAAAAGAAGTCAAAGAGATTTTGAAATATTTCAAGTTCACACCTTTTTGATTTTTGTTTGTTTAAGACATTTGTGATAAATATTGTTCACCGATAAAAATTTTAGATGATTCCCTATTTGCAATGATTAATCCATTTTAAAAAACCTTTCTTTTAGATAAAAGCTCTAAATGTCACTTAATATTTTTAATTAAAAGTAACTCCTCCAGGAAAAAAATCCTGGAAATAATAATAAAAAAAAGCTTCCGACCAAACTTCTTTTTGTACAGTTCTTTCAAACTAATTTTCAAAATCACTTTCAAGTATTTTTATTTAAGAAAAATATATAGATTTGATATATTTTTACCAAATTAAAATGAATTTGAAAAATCAAAATTTAAATTAAAAAGCATGTTTTCAACATATTTGAAAATCACCAAAACACGAGAAAAAAATTAATCTTATAAAAGAGAATCTTATATAAATAATTTTGAACATAAAAAACTTTAAGGAGGTGGATGAGAGTGTATAAAATGTTATTTTTCAACATTTTCTAGAATCAGGCAAAAGAATAAATGAAATGTTAGAACGGTACTGTGCAATTAATCATAAACTCGGATATCCTAATTCTCCATTCGAAACTCTGTTGTATGGAAACGCTTCAAATATATAATTAAATATTGATATCGTTAGGGATGAGAAAATAATAAATGGTAGGAAAAATATATTACTCCTAAATGTATATATATATATAAATATACAGAGGGAGAGAAAGAGATTTTTAACACAATGGAATGATTTGGATTCCAACGATTAACCTCCCGTTTAGAAACTGGAGACGTAACCCTTGCACTTGATTAATCAGACTAATATATATATATATATACAATAAATATTGTTATATGAATTTTATGAATGTATTATGAATATTGTTAGGGGTGAGAAAATAATTTTTTTATTAAAAATATATTAATTTTATATGTATATATATATATATTGGTGGCGCCGAAATTATCTGACAAATAAATTTTCAAAATCCAAGTGAGATGGGAGAGCAATTAGATTAAATAGTTTATTAAATAAAACTGAAATAGTATGTAAATTCTATTCATCATTAGAAGTTAATAATTGTTCCATAATAGTAATTCTCCGTATTTAACAGAGCCAATACAAAAAAAAAAATGTTCTCTGCTTCGTTGCAGAGTCAGGACTTCCATTATACACTCTGTATTAAACAGAGCCATGATTTAACAATTGGCATCTCTGATTACAGAGTCAGGACATGTTACATGTTCTCTGCTTGGTTACAGAGTCAAGACTGACCATTTTAAAAATGATACATATTATATAAAATAAACATCAAAATAAAAATTACAATATGCAGTTATAAATCTTCTAAATAGCTATAATATTCATTTAAATGACATCCAAGTACACTGTAAAAAAAATTCCGCAACGTTCCTGGGAAAAAATGGGCAGCTGAGTTGCCCATTATTTCCAAGAAACATTTCTTGAAAATGACTGGTACTTTACTGTATATGTTAAAAACTTTCTACAGAAATGCCAGTAAGTTTCCTGCGAAATACCAGGAATATTTCTGTTGACAGCAAAACATTACTGACATATTCAAGGCTGGAGTAGCACAAGAGCGAAAAATGTCCAGACCAGGGATCGAACCTGGATACTTGGCGTTCCGTGCCAATGCCTTACCTGTTAGGCTATCCGGACCGATACCTGGCTGACATAATTCACTCTGGATGTTCGTTCCCTTCATTATGACATTACTGACATTTCACTGCATGCGGGATCCGCAGACGATTTTTACATTTCCAGTTGACAATTTTCGCTTTATTATCATTATTTGTTAGAATTATTATTTATAATTTACACGAAAAAATAAATTTTCAATTAAAATTCAATAAAGTAAATATATATGTGATATATTGTTTCTGAACTTTGCTTAAAATATAAAAATATATAAATGTAAATAATAATTAGAAAAAAAATCTAGACATAAAACATTTTGGATTTTCGTCAGTGATTATGTTAGTTTACAAGTTAGATAAAATACATATAAATTTTCATGAAAAAAAAACTTAAACGTAATTGTATATTTTTTCCGAAAAAAAAAAATTCAAATTTGCAGCAATTCAAAGTGTCAAATATATGTCAAATTTAAATCAAATTGTAATAAAGTGTTAAAATATAAAATTAATTAAAAAAGAAAAAAAAGTAAAGAGGTAGCATCGAACCCGGGCCGTACGGGTGGCGTGCAAGCTTTCTGCGTCCACACCACGAAAGACACGTTGAGAGCTGCAAACTAATGGGTATTTGAAACGTATGCTAAAACTCGGCATCTAATTTCTGAAAATCTAAGGCCCATTTGAAGAAATCCTTTCACAAGAATAATTAGAGATAAGAACTCTAAAACATACTTTAAATTAATCAAAATAGGTGAGAATCATATTTGATTGTCCCCTGGTTAATGCAGATCCAAATAATAGGTGTATTTTTTTTTTACACAGTCTGCTCGTTAAAGATTTCACAGACAAGTACGAGAGATAATCTCTTAGTGATGTCACAGAGGTATTGTATTTTCATCTGAATTATCTTGACAATAGAGACGTAAAGGATTATGTCGTCTATTGATTTATTTGCATTCCATATTGATTTTTTTACATTCATTTAAGGAATTCGTTTTCGACACTCGCGCGCGAGCAACGGATTATAGGAAAAAAAAATAATAAATGGCGGCCGCAGCGTTTTGCTGTTTCCAACTTTTGTTCAGGAACGTTTCAGATAAGAAAACCAGAATTTCACAGGAAAGAGCTAAATTATTCTGAAAACCTGATAAAAGGCGAAACGTTCCTGGATTTTACATGGAAAGTTACCATTTTTTTTTACAGTGTAATTATAAAACTAATAAATCACCATCAATTCAAAATTATTATAAAGTAAATAAATCTATATTACATGACCTTGAAATCATAATGTTACTCATAAATATTGATTCAGGGTTATAAACAATTTAGATAAACAGATTAGATTTTTTCTGTCAAAAGAAATCAGTTTTATAATTATATTTCGCAATATGAAAGATAAACAGAGTTAAATTATAAACAAATAAATTTGAGGGCATTTACGCCGTAACATCCTCCGCCTCCATGAACCGAGTTCATCAAACAATTATAACTTACCAAATTTCCACTATCACATACTAAATAATCAAATATTAAATACAAATTTAAAATATTACCTTAAATGTTAAGTATAACTAAAATGAAATGCAATTAAATCCTACTACTTCTATAAAAAACAGTTTCTGGAACAACTAAAAATAGAAAAAAACATTAATATACAAAATAGTTCAGAAAATTACAAAAATTAGACATGTAAAAAAAAAATAAATAAATAAAGTTAGTTAAAATAAAGTCAAGTTCTAGTCCATCGGTAGAAGAGACAGTTTTGTGATTGGGCGTTTCAGTTCACCAGTAGAAGTCTTTATTTTTACTACACGAACAGTGTTATCATTACCAGGAAATAGTTCAATTATTCTGCCCAATTTCCACCTTAATGGGGGCTGGTTTTCTTCCTTTATCAACACCAAGTCATTGATTTTTAAGTTCGGGTTGCTTCTAAACCACTTTGTACGTTGCTGCAATTGTGAGAGATAGTCTGACGACCACCTTTTCCAAAAACTTTGGAAAATCTTTTGTAGCAATTTCCAACGTTCCAAAGGAGTTACATAGGTAGAGGAGATATCAGGCTCAGGTAAGGAGGTCAAGGGTGCTCCTATAATAAAATGTCCTGGCGTCAGAGCCGTAAAGTCATTTGGATCAGAAGACTCAGCGACAAGCGGTCTTGAATTTAAGCATGACTCAATTTGTGCAATTAAGGTCAAAAATTCTTCATAAGTTAAAATCTGATCACCAGTTGTTCTCTTCAAATGATTTTTCATTTGTTTTATTCCCGCTTCCCAAAGGCCTCCAAAGTGAGGGGCGGAAGGTGGGTTGAATTTCCATACTATCATTTCGTCAGTAAGATACTTGTGCAATTTTTCATCAGAAGCAATTTGAGACATCATTCTCTTTATTTCGCGGTCTGCCCCTACAAAATTTGTACCTCTGTCGGAAAATATTTCTAGAGGTTTTCCACGTCGAGCCACGAATCTTTTCAACGAGGCTAGAAAGGTTTCAGTTGTAAGATCAGTGACTGATTCAAGATGGATAGCTTTTGTTACGAAACAAACATACAGACAAACATAATGTTTAAAGGGTTTCACACCACGTCCCTTACGAGGTTTGATCAAAAAGGGGCCGGCTAAGTCGACTCCTACTCTTGAAAATACTCGAGCTTGTGTCACGCGTGCTGATGGCAGATTTCCCATCAACTGAGATGAAAGGTGTGATGAATTTCGGAAACATTTCATACATTTCCTTATTTCTCTTTTCACAGCTTCTTTAGCATTAATTATCCAAAATTTTTGTCGAATTGCTGAAATTGTCAATTGAGTCCCGCTATGAAGATGTTTCTCATGAAAATACTTTATTATCAAGTCTGTAACATGATGCCTTTTAGGGAGAATGATTTGATGTTTTTGATATTCAGACAAGTTTGCATTTTTTAGCCTACCTCCAACACGAAGAATATCATTTTCGTCAAGAAATGGATGTAAAGGAAGTAGTTTGCTTTTAGAATTTAGGATCTTTCTGGATTTTAGAATTTTCAGTTCATCTCCGAATTCATGGTTTTGAATTAATTTCACATTAGCATTTGTTGCCCTTTCAAGTACTGGAACAGTCAAAAACCATAGACTCGTTCAGATGGGCATGTACTATTTTTGATGAATCTGAGGCACCAAGCCGTAATTCGTTTTAATTTAGTCCAGGATGAAAATTTAAATAAAAGCTCAAATTCTGGAATATTTTGGGATATGGAGCAAACAAGCGTTTTACGTTGTTCTTGCAAGACCTCTTCATCAGGTAGATTAGGTTGAGTTTCAGGGGGAAATACTGGTAACGATTCTTCCTTCAGCCAGCTAGGACCATGTAACCATACCTCGTTATTAATCAATTCAGATGCAGAGCAACCACGAGAGAGAACATCTGCAGGATTTTCCTTTCCTTTACAAAATTTCCATTGTACAGGAGCAACAAGTTCCTGAATTTCGCGTACGCGGTTTGCCACAAAGGGCTTCCAGTTGTTAGCACTTCCTTTAATCCAGTGCAAGGTAATTTGGGAGTCACTTAGACAAAATATATTTTCATTCACAATTTTAAATATTTCCTTTAAATAATTCGCTAATCTTGCAGCCGTAAGTGCTCCAAGAGGTTCGATGCGCGGCAATGTAATTTTCTTGAGAGGCGCTACTCTCGACTTTGCTATTACAAATGAAGTTTCACAAGAAGAAGAATCACGTAGATAAGCCACTGACCCATACCCCTTTAAACTAGCATCAGAAAATATGAAAAGTTGAGCGGTTTCAGGATTTAATTTTGGGATAGTTACAAAATATTTTCTAAGAATTTCAAAATTTACCAAGTCTTTTATTTCATTATGCCATTTTCTGAATTTTCCACTTAAAGAATCTGGTAATGTAGAATCCCAGTCAATTCCATGTTCCCAGAGTTCTTGCATTAAAAATTTAATTCTTATCACGAAAGGGGAAATGAGTCCAATAGGATCATAAATTTTTGCCACAGTTTGTAAAACAATACGTTTGGTAATAATTTTATGGTCAAATTCTACCAAAAGTGGTTGTATGTCTATTTTCAAGGTGTCACTTTCTGTTATCCATATAATTCCCAATACCTTCGAAAGATTTTGTTCAAGAGTGTCTTCCTCAAAGTTTATTCCATGTTCCTTCCATAAAAATTTTAAATCGGAAGAATTGGTTTTAAATTTTCTGAGTTTCATATTGGCCTCACTCAATATCTTCTCTGCACTGTTTGATAAAACAAAAGCTTCGTTTACTGAATCAGCTCCATGAAACAGGTCATCAACGTATAAGGAAGTATCCAGCATATTAACTATTTTTCCAAACAAATCTTTATACCCCTCAATGTGATGTTTGATGGTTGCAGAAAGGAAAAAAGGGTGAAGTTGTTACACCAAAAGTTACACGGGTCATGCGAAAAACCTTCAAAATGGGATTGTTACTAGTGATATTGTCAAACCACAGGAACCTCAAAAAATTTCTATCTTCTTCTTGTATCTGGATTTGCAAGAATGCCCTTTCTATATCTGCCGAGAAGGCAATTTTGTGGAGACGGAATTTTAAAATAATGTCCAATATGTTAGGATTTAGATTGGGCCCAGGAAATAAGCACTCGTTTAGAGATTTTGCCCCCTTATCTTTGGATGACGCATCAAAAACAATTCTTACTTTAGTTGTCGATTTATCTTCCCTTATTACTGGTCTGTGAGGCATGTAATACGTGTTTATTTCATCTTTATTAAACTCACATTCTTCAATTATACCCAAACCAGATTGTTCATTTAATATTTTCTCATATTCCTTAAGTAACCATTCATTTTTGCACAATTTTGATTTTAATCCCCAAAGTCTATGTTTAGCTACATCAAAATTGGATTCCAATTCATTTTTATTTACTTTCCACAAAAGTTTAGTTTCATATCTTCCATTTACAAATTTTAAATTATCATTAAATAAATCAAGAGCATCTAAATCCTTTTGTGAAAATAATTCATTTTTACTATCACAAATACCCAAAGACTCTAGTTTCCAAAACTTTTGCAAATCAAAATTTTCTATTTCATTAACAGATACAAGATGAGCATTAACTGTTTCGTTACCTTTAGAGTTTATTTTTCCCACTATTGTGTACCCAAAAAGTGTATTAGCTACATATAAATGGTCATTAATTTCTTCAACGACACCTCTCTGAACATTCCAGAAATAATCAGCTCCAAGTAAAATTTGTACTTCGGATTCCTCGGGCGTAGGGTCGGCTAACCTCCATCTTTTACTTTCAATGTATTTTATAACTAGAGGGTCAGAATTGGGAACCTTCAATGTTGTTGCACTTATCAAATCGGTAGCTAACACCTCAACATCTATAAAACGATGATAATTCATTTTACTTCGCAATTTAATTTTAAAAACATCATATTCTTCTTCGCGACCTTGATCCATGCCAAAAGCGAATACAGTTAAATGTTCTTTTCTTAAAACAGGCAAATTTAATTCACGAGCTAATGCTTTTGTTATGAAGCTTTTTTCGCTTGCAGAATCAAGTAATAATCGAACTACCTTTGATTTAGAATTACCTTGAGCAGTTACACAACATGTTTGCAATAAAACAGCATGCTTAGAATTTCTAAAATTACAATGAGAATTAGATACAACTGTTTGATTTTGATTTTCATTAATTTCTGGTTTCAAACTTTTCTTAAAGCAAAATAATTTGTTATGTTCAGTGCTTTTACAATTTAGACATGGCTTTAATTTTATGCGGCATTGCGAAGATAAATGCGATTTCAAAAAGCATTTGTAACATCTACCCTCCTTACGTAACATTAATCTTTTCTTATCATCAGCTAAATTTTTACACTCGGAAGATAAATGATCATTACCTTTGCAAAATACACAAAAAACTTTAATATTGGCATTTAAGGTATTAGCATGTTGATATTTATTTGATGTTTTCTTTTCACGAAATTCAGTTTTATTTTTATGTACAAAAGAAGAGGATGCATCATTTTTAGAACTTGTCATTGACAAAGCCTTTTCTCTACATTCTATTTCACATTTAAGAAAGGCAATTAGATCGGTTACATCTGACTCTTTGCTAGTATCACGTTTTCTATGATATTCAATCACTAATTCATGGGGCAATAGCTTTAGCAAAATAGGATTTAGCAATTGTCCATAAGAACTGGATGTTACCCCCAAATTTCTTAAACTTCTAATATTAACTTCGCACATGTCATGCAATCTTCTTAATGCATTTAAATTTGAACAATTTTTAACTGGTTCCATATTTAATAAATTAGTCATGTGTTTATTAATAATAACATCAACCTTACCAAAACGGTCCTTTAATAAATCAATATAAGTATCATAATTTTGTTCTGTCAAAGGAAACCCTTCTACCACATTATAGGCCCGATTACATAACAAGGATTTTAGATAAGCGAATTTTTCTATCTTAGATAGTGATTTATTCTGGTGTATCGATGTTTCAAAACAGTTAAAAAATTCGACCCATTCTTCGATTTCACCAGAAAATTTTGGAACATTTAATTTAGGCAATTTCATGGCAGAACTTGTTTCTGTTCCACTAGCAGAACCATTCAATGAATTTACATGACTAGTTGCTATCATAGAAACGTTATCCTTTTTACATTTTCTTAATCTATTTTTAATTTTAAATTTAGCACTGATCAATTGGTCAGTGCACTTTTCACTATTAGCAATGTCCTTTTCATATTCTTTTAAGTCGGATATTTGAGCTTCAATATCACGATTCAAACTTTGGAAAGCCGTTTCTTTTAAGAGAAATATTTCTTGAAGCTCTAATAATTCATCGGTTTTCGTATTATCAATGTCATCATTTAATAATGTTTCTAATTTTGTAATTAATTTCGTGAAACTCGTTCGTTCAACAGAACGTTTTGCTTTCAGCTTTTCAAGATTTTCCATTTTAAATAAAGAATAATTCTTATTTTAAAACATAAACCATTCATAGAAAATGAAAAAAATATTTTCTTACCTGTTAATTCCAGGTAATGTAGATGGCATGTCGTAATCCAAATGGCACAATAATAATTCCACACTAATCACAGGTTGAAAGATAAATCACACACTAATCACATGTTGAAAGATAAATCACAGTTGTTAATCACAAATCTCTTTCACAATAGCTCACTATTCTTTCGAAAAAATGTTTCGCGGGTTACTCGGCACCAAAAAAATAGTGGCGCCGAAATTCATCTGACAAAATAATTTTCAAAATCCAAGTGAGATGGGAGAGCAATTAGATTAAATAGTTTATTAAATAAAACTGAAATAGTATGTAAATTCTATTCATCATTAGAAGTTAATAATTGTTCCATAATAGTAATTCTCCGTATTTAACAGAGCCAATACAAAAAAAAATGTTCTCTGCTTCGTTGCAGAGTCAGGACTTCCATTATACACTCTGTATTAAACAGAGCCATGATTTAACAATTGGCATCTCTGATTACAGAGTCAGGACATGTTACATGTTCTCTGCTTGGTTACAGAGTCAAGACTAACCATTTTAAAAATGATACATATTATATAAAATAAACATCAAAATAAAAATTACAATATGCAGTTATAAATCTTCTAAATAGCTATAATATTCATTTAAATGACATCCAAGTAATTATAAAACTAATAAATCACCATCAATTCAAAATTATTATAAAGTAAATAAATCTATATTACATGACCTTGAAATCATAATGTTACTCATAAATATTGATTCAGGGTTATAAACAATTTAGATAAACAGATTAGATTTTTTCTGTCAAAAGAAATCAGTTTTATAATTATATTTCGCAATATGAAAGATAAACAGAGTTAAATTATAAACAAATAAATTTGAGGGCATTTACGCCGTAACACACACATATATATATATATATATATATATATATATATATACCTACATATATATATATATATATATACAGAGGGAGATATAAAGTTTTCTAACACAATGGAATCGGTTGGATTCGAACGGTAAAAATCCCGTTTTGAAACTGGAGACGTTACCCCTGCACTTGATTAAATCAGAGCAATATATACATACAATAAAACATGAATATTGTTAGGGATGAGAAAATAAAAATTTTTATGAAAAAGATATTACTTTTATATATATATATACAGAAGGAGAGAAAGGGATTTCTAACACAATGAAACCGGTTGGATTCGAACGGTAAAACTCCTGTTTTGAAACTGAAGACGTTACCCGTGCACTTGATTAAATCAGAGCAATATATATATATATATATATATATATATACCGGGTGTCCCAAAAAGGACTGACTGATTTTAAAATTCAATAACTTCCAAACGGTGACAGATATTAAAAAAAATTCTTGCAGGATGGTTATTCATAAAGTCAAAAGTTTTATTACAGTGATTTTCGATTTTAGTTCGAATTACAAGCAATAGATGGCGCTGGAAACAATAGTCGCTAAAAACAGGCTCGATTTTTGGTCCTTTCTGTTGTTCCATGTAGAAAAAGGAGATGGAAATGTATTATCCGGGCCACGAAGTACCAAAAATCGAGCCTGAATTTAGCCTCTATTGATCGCAGCGTCATCTATTGTTTTTAATTCGAACTAAAATCGAAAATCACTGTAAAAAAACTTTTGACTTTATGCATAACCCTCCTGCAAGAATTTTTTAAATATCTGTCACCGTTTGGAAGTTATTGAATTTTAAAATCAGTCAGTCCTTTTTGGGACACCCGGTATATATGTATAGATAGATAGATACAATAAAATATGAATATTATTAGGGATGAGAAGATAAAAAATTATATGGAAAAGATATTACTCTTATATGTATATGTATATATATATATATATAAAACCATGAAATAAACATTACCGACCACCACCAATATATATATATATATATATATATATATACAGAGGGAGAGAAACAGGTTTCTAACACAATGGAATAGGTTGTATTCGAACAATTAACCTCACGTTTAGAAACTGGAGACATTACCCGTGCACTTGATTAAATCAGAGCAATATATATATATATATATACAATGAAATACAAATATTGTTAGGGATGAGAAAATAAAAAATGGTAGGAAAAACGGGAGACTTTACCTGTGCACTTGATTAAATCAGAGGAATATTTATCACTTATACTATGTCATATTACTTTGGTGATTTTCTTTTAAAATTGACTACAAAATTGTATAAAAATGATATAAAAATAGATCAAATGTCCAACTTTCGCCGAATTGCAAGAAAATCTGTACAGTTCTTCCGGAAGTAATTCATAACATAGTCGCCAAATAGAAGTTCGAATGGATTCATGGTGTCCCTTCAAACACACACAAGTTGCGATTACAATACTAATAAGAATCCTATACATAATACGAATCCGTATATTATGTGTTCGGTAAGTAAAAAAAACTTATTAGAGATTGAAGTATTTTAAGTTTAAATTTGTTTCAACATCTTTCGTTTTTATAGTAAACTACCTGTTTAATAACCTTCTGTGTTGCGTTTAAAATTGCTTGAGGTCTTTCGATTCTTCGATCCTATTTTCTTTTTATACATTACAAGTTTCTAGCCCTAACAATTTCATATTCTTTCCGTACATTTCATATTTTGTAATTTAGAAAATTTTAGCAACAGTTCTTACATAACATTTACATCATAAATGTAATCACTATACAAAACATCAAGCTTTAATTCCCAGCAATATCACAGAAATTGCAATTTTAGAACTTTTTTTCTGCGCCGTTTTAAATTTAATTTTTAATTCTTTAGAAAAAAAAATCTTAATTTTAGAACGCTTTCCATGCATTCATTTCGCTTCTTCATATTTCGAGGTTTTCCCAAACCATTCTTGGAGAACATTTACATCTTAAAAAGAACCACCGTGGAAAATTTCAATTTTTTAGTTCCAACAATATCACAGAAATGGTATTTTAAAATGGTTCTTTTTTTTCTGCATTCTTTTACATTTTGAATTTTTAGATATTATTCTGTTGGGAGTATTTATATTTTTAACGTAGGAACACTTTAAAATTCCAAGTTTCTAGCCCTAACAGATCCAAATGAATCGTAATTTTGAATGTTTTCCGCTTATTTTACCGTTTTTAATTTCGAACTTTTTAGAAAGAGTTCTTAGAAAGCATTTACAACTTAAAAGTAACCACCGCACCAAATTTTAATTTTTTTAGCCCTGACAGTGTAATAAATTTCCGAATCGTGGAACTTGTTTTGTTCTGAAATAATTTACATTACGATTTTTTTAGAAATTGTTCTTTTGCGACTGTTTACGTTTAAAAAGTAACAGCCATGTCAAGTTTAAAGTTTATAGCCCAAATAATTTCAAATATAAATCATAATTTTGAATGTTTTTAGACCATTTTAGCTTATTTCATGCTTTTAAATTTCGGACTTTTTAGAAATCATTCTTACCGAGCATTTATTTAATAAAAGTAACCACCACACCAAACTTAAAATTTCTAGCTCCAAATATATCAAATAAATCTCAATTTTTAACGTTTCATTATCCTTCCTTGGGGGTGTTGTACCAAGGTAAAATATAGCATGTGTCGGAACAGAGATAGTCATGATCATTTTTCTACTATTATTTTTGAAATCGGTTCGGTAGTTGCAGGATTACACCCTACAAACAAATAAACACAGAGACAAACAAACGTCACTTTTTAAATAATATTAGTATAGATATGCGACGCATATTGTTTTCCTAACTATTATTAAATGAATGATTCTATATTTAGAACGCTTGATCCATTTTCGAATATAATACATTCTAGATAATGGCTCGAAATGTCATTTATGATTTTCTGTTTTTTCTTTATTTTCATCATTTCCTGCAATTCAAAATATTTTTCACCTAAACTTCTTTTTTCATTTAATTCAAAATCACTTTGAATTGTCGTAAATAGAGGTTACTTGAGATGAGGGTTGTTACTCAACTCCCCGCCTCCCGAAAAAGTGTTTTTAATCGGTTTTGGGTCGACTGCACTGAGCGTATTGATCACCAAATGTAGATTCACCAAAAGAAAAAAAAGGTAATTGGTTGATCCATTTAAACGCTACTTTATACGGTGAGTTGAAAAATTTTGTTTCAAGAAAAACGCGCTCAATATCTCACTAAAGAAAAAAAGTATAGCAATTTTTACTTAATTGTTATATTTTGCAGTTTACAGTTAGTCCGCTATTAGTGAATTAAAAACCTACGGTATAAAGAATTCAGTACGCATGTAGTTGTGCCTCTAACCATTCACCTAACCGTTCTAAGCCATTTTTCTACACACTGTAAGGATTAGAAAATGTAGAAAAATATAATTTAATGAAAAATAACTTCCTCTTAAATTGAAATAATATCTTTACAACATTTTTCAAAATACCTAAAACACAGAGCAATTTCATTGTTTTAAAAGAAAACATTTATATATTTAATTTTGTAACGTTTAACAGACAAAATATTACAGGGTGATTAGACTATAAAAATTTTTCTTTCTTTAACGTTTCCCACATGCAAGCAGAAACATATGCTGAATTTAAAATAAATGCTAGAACTTTGAACCATATCACGCAATTAATCAAAAAGGCGAAAAGCAATGGATCACGTATACAATACCCGGAAACTCCAATCGAATTCGCATTGCAATAGAACGTGGCAGCTAGCTTCAGGCTTACAATAAAATAAGAATTGTTAGAGTTGAGGAAATATATATAGCAGGAAAAATATTTTATTTGTTTAAAAGAAAGGTAGAAAAGGATTAGAAATAATTTGATTTTGTGTGTGTGTGTGTGTGTGTGTGTTGGGGGGGGGGGGGGATAAATATTTTTTCGGAGTTAATTTTAAAAGGTTTCCCTATTTAGAGCGCTTGATACATTTTCAGAAATCTCTTATTTGAAATATAGTTGCTAACTGTTTTTCTTTCTCTTAAATATTTCGTTGTTTCTTTGCAATTTCAAAGATTTTTTAGGTCATTTTTTTTTTTTTAGTTCTCTCAAAATTATTTTAAAATAATTTTATTTATGAGTACGGAAGCTATTTGTGGTGTTTTGTACCAATTTAAAATGAATTTGATCAGTCCAAAGTTAAAATGAAAATACTTTCTCCGCGATTTCCAAATTTTTTAAAATATTGGAATAAATTTTTATTTTTTTAACTGAAATTTTATATATTTAATTTTTAAACATTTAAAAAATTCAAGACTTCAGAGATGATTAGATGGTTGAAAAGAGAGAGTGCCATGAGAGTGTAGTAATACCCTTTTCTTTCAATATTTTTTACCCGCATGCACAAGAATGCATTGAATTTAAAAGAAAAGTCGAGAACCGTATCAAGCAATCAATCACAATGGTGAAAGCGGATCACGTATAAGCTGGAATACCCGGATACTCCAATCGAAATACAATTGCAATGAAACGTGACAACTTGCTTCAAACTTACTGCAAAATAAGAATTGAAATGAAAAAATAAATAACGCCAGAAGAAAGATATTACTCGTATTATATACAGGGTGTTCATAATTAAACGGCCCTACACTAAAGTTGTCTACGAACAAAACTATTGTTCATAGAGTTGAAAAATTTTGTGAAAGACATAATAGAGGGATGGGAATTTGTTTAAGTAAAAAAAAAAAAAAAAAAAAAAAAAAAAAAAAAATTATAATTTCACCACCAGATGGCGATTTTTAATAAATTACACATTTAGCATTACGGTAGTTTAGAAATTTTATTTATTAACATAACCTGATTCTAAAGGCAGCAACATGTTCAAAATTTCACAACATGTTCCTAGCATTTCCCAAAACATACTGCTATCATCTGTGGAACATGCTATATTATAACTAGCCGCCCTTGGCGACCAGTTTGGTCTCCGTCAGATGTGTGCTAAGCATTGTACCATGTTACTTTTATCCAAAATTTAATTTACTTTCTCAATACTTCGCCAAATCAGAAGTTTCTAGTAGAGAAATCAAGAACTCCGTATTTTTATGGGTACTACTTTGTTATCCCGTCGATTAAAAATATATCGCCAAACTATAAGATTAAATATCAATAATGGTTGATCGTAAATGTCATATTTGCTTGTTTTTAAGCAAGTTACACGCGTTTACGTCATCAAGTTATTTTTATTTCGACGTTTTATTTGTATTTTTATTAATGTTATACTAATTTATTTGTTATTTCGCTATTTAAAATAAAAAACTATGTCAGTTTGTATAATTTGGCGATTTATATCAGTTGGCAAAATGGTTCGACAGTATAACTGTGTAGTACCTTTTTATGCTAGCCAGGCGCAAGTGATAAATCATCAAACATTGTCTTTCCGATCGCATTTTTTCATATTTCATTAAATTCATCTAAAATATAATAATTTCACACATTTTATTTAAAATACATAATTTTAATTTGAAATTCATGACTTTCACCTTTTCTTTCCCTTTTTTAAGAAAAAGAAAAGAAAAATAATAAATAATACCAAAAACCGTGACTTTTAATTTCAATATCAAAGCATTGTTTTAATTTACCACGCGAAAAATAAAAAATGTAAAAAATGGTGACCTGGCATATAAAAAGTGAAACGGTCAGCCCGGAACTATTGATGACTGTCACATGACTTCGGCTTTTATTATAGAGATTCCAGATGGTTTCTGAAAATGATATTACCGTCATGCGGAAGATGTTTGGTTATAACAAATTTTGTTGAACTATCGTAAATGAATGCTAGGCGTGTAATTCTTTAAAAAACGGCCTCGTAATATTTTTTTCGGTCCAACAATTTCCCATACCTTTATTATGTACTCCACAAAATTTCACAACATTCTAAGCAATAGTTTCCCCTGTAGGCAATTTTAAAATAGGGTCGTTTAATTGTGGACACACAGTAGATAAAATTTCTAAAGAATCGTAATGCTAGATCTGTAATTTATTAAAAATTACCCTCCAGTGAGATAATTTTGAGCCTTTTTTTTTTTTTTGCTTAAACAAATTCTAATTTCTTTATTATACCTTTCACAAAATTTCACAACTTTATGAACAATAGTTTTGCCTGTGGACAATTTTAAAATAGGGTCGTTTAATTGTGGACACCCAGTAGATAAAATTTCTAAAGAATCGTAATGCTAGATCTGTAATTTATTAAAAATTGCCTCCGGTGACAAAATTTTGAGCCTTTTATTTCAGCTTAAACAAATTCTAGTTTCTTTATTATGCCTTTCACAAAATTTCACAACTTTATGAACAATAGTTTTGTCTGCGGACAACTTTAAAGTCGGGTCGTTTAATTATGGACAACCTGTGTGTATATGTATATATATGTAGGATTTTATGTTTTACTTACTTAAAAATTCATTTAACTTATAACTACAAATGCATTCGTCTATCAGTTTTTCAATATCATACTATATTTATTATTCACTCACACAAATAGGATTTTTAGATCAGAACAATTCAATAAAATTCATAATATTATACACAATTTGTAGATTCGTGAACTTAAATATCAGAAATCACCTAGAATTCTTACCCAAAAATCATTTATCTGGCCATTGACGTTATCTTCAGCATTCATGATGAGATGAAAATTATGCAACTCTTAAGCTCTCTTTTTAGGGTTTCGTTCATCTGACTAAACCCTATTCGTCTCACTCCTCTGTCTGTCTGTCACAGAGCCAGTTCTCAGAAACTATATATGATGGAGACTTAAAATTTTGGATTCTTATAGCTGAATACCTCACATCAAACGACAAATCATAATTTTTTGAAAAAAGTCTCATATTTACCCCTCTGGGCTCTAACTTGTATACTTTAAACACTTTTTCTAATCCTGCCCCTAATTAAACTGGAGGTGTGAAATTTTGCATATTTACAGCAGAACACTTGGAATCACACGAAAAATCATAATTTTTTCAAAAAGCCTTATATTATTTACCCCCCCCCCCCCTCGACTTCCGTCTAACTTCTGTCTTTAACTTCCGTCGTTTTAGCTATTTTTCTAACCTCCACCATTTTCTCCCGGGGTGCACTTTTCTAACTTTTGCCGACACTCCTTTGATCACTCTTTTATATTATGCACAATAGCCGTACATATTTTAGTTCCAATTTTTACCGCCAGGGGGCGTCTGCCTATCTCGGGTGGTATGGGTCCGAAACCCTCGACTAATATATCTACGGATAGTTTGTAAAACGGAGTTTCGTTCGGATAGAGATTTGAATAGAGGTTGCGAAATGTGGAACTAACAGATTTTGCAAAAGGATAAAGTTTTTTGAAAGGAATATTAAACGAAACCCTCTGTGCGATCTGTGATCACACTTGCCCACTTGTTTTAAAAATCCTGCTTGAACGGGAAGATTGCCTCATATCTAACACTTTCTTCACGTACCTCGTGTTATGCTTTATATTTCATATGATACAGGTATGTCAAACACGTGGCCCGCCGATAACTTATCTGTAGCCCGCCAACCCTTTGGCATTTCCACTGTGTTTATTTTACTTCCCATTTGATGCAAAAATGCACTTTACACGAACACACTGGCGCTAACCGTGTCTTCAGTGTTGCTATGTTGGACAATTCAGAATTGCTGTTTCAGAATAGCAATCTTCGCTTTATTTATTGAAAGGCATTGCGTGTGTAAATAAAACAAAGATTATTAGTAAAAAAATGGGTAGCTATTTTGAATAAAAATATTTCAAAATCTGGCAACAAATAGCCGTGACGTTAAAGATGGCAAACATCAGAATGTATGTGGTGTGAAAGTATGCATGTGGCAGGTCTGCACGAGTATGGGCTTGGCCTAAGTCCCAAACCGTCCCGGGAAATTGAAGACAAACTTTCAAATGGGCTGGCCCGGTAGAATAAAGACACTTTTTAACGGGACGACCGATAAAAATTTAAACGAAGCCGATATAATCTGAACCATTTTCAATGAACATGACTTTCGCGATAATAAGTATAAGTGTATTGCACGAGACGATGCTAGTTTGACAACCTCAATACATGAATATTACATGCACAGCGCAGTGATCGGCAACGGTCAGTTAGTCGTATTTGAGCCCGAACTAACTTTTTCGCAGACTTTGACCGGACCTAGATCAGGCTTACATTTTTCCCCAACAGAGTTGAGTCGGCCGGAACTGGACTTAATTGTCCCCAGTTCATATCGGGCTGGCAATATGTTTTGTAAGAATAGTAATAGCTATAATAAACTTCTGTTAAGGGAATTATTGGGAAAATATACCTTAATAAATTAGAGAAATATTTTCAAAAATCTACTTTTTAGTATAGGGCTTAAAAAGTTATGTTTTTAAGTCTCTTTTTTTTCTTTATTCTAAACTACATTATTTTTTCTTATGAATCTTTATTTGAATATTGAAAAGTCTAAGAGTCTAAGCAATCATTATTATTGCTGTTGTGTATTTTCTGTCTTGTGAACATATAGTAATCCAAAATATAATGCAAATTTTACCCATAAATATGTATGCAGTAATCTTAAAAGAATCTTAATTTTATGTTAAGAAAAATCGATTTTCTTGTATAATTTGAGTCGGTAGGGCCGGGCCAATATAATTGATTTTTGCACGGGTCGGACCAATTTAAATGATATTTACACGTGCCTGTTTTTGCGCCGGATCAGGCCGTGAACTACGAAAATATAAATGGGCCGGGCCAAGATAGCTTTCATTCGGACCGGGCCCTGGCCTGGAAATTAAGGCCTGGCAGTGCTCTGGTATGTGGTCAGATCTAACGTATTTTAAAATTTCAGCTCTAAAGGATTGCGGGTAACCAACGGAAAAGGTACAAAGAGAATCTGGAATCTAGAACTTTAAAGGTTTATAAAAAATTTTAGTATTATTTATTTTTTTATTTATTTATTTTTTAAGGTTGAATCTAATATTTTATTTTGTTTTATACAGTGCTTAATTTGGCACTCGAGAGTGAACGAGTTTGATATGCTTGATATAATAAATAATATTGTGTCTAAATTAATTAATTCTTGAGTGTGTTAAGTTGCATTGTTGAGGAAATCCCCCCCCCCTACCCCACGCACACACATATATCCGGTTGGACTTCGGAGAGCAGTGTTGTTTAAATATTCACTGAAAATAAATACTCGAGCTTCGCTCCTGTGAGCTCTAGCGCAAATTAAGCACCGCATGTATATAAAATTTTGTTCAGTAAGGATGTTTTACAAACACTATTAGAAAAAAGAGAATAAGCCTATATCACGAACACGAGTAAAAATGGCTGATTCAATTGCCGTTAATTATCGCATTCCTCTTCGCTTTTCGGAATACATTGAGACAGAAAACAATTCCATCCAAACTTGCAAACGATAGATAGAAGTATGCTTAACGTGTGCATTAGCTACTTCATACATGTATGCGCTTTGGTATGAAAGGACGCAAATGTTGTGTCGATCGGTTTCTCCAAACTAACCTTGAATCAAAAGAAATACATCGGGGAATTTAACCTTTTATTTTAAATAAATATGAAATTTTAGATTGAATAACCTTCCGCATTTTTTAAAACGGCACAAACGTCCTTACGTTATTATATTTTTCAATATGTCAGACAGAATTTAAGCTCTTAGGTTTCAAGTCTTTTATAGATGATCATTACAATCTCATCAAAATCCATCCAGTGGAACTTAAAACAAACGCTAATCTTTCAAAATAGGGTTCATCAGATTATAGAACTTTTCCCATAATTCTATAACTAAGCTATCCGTAAAAATATGCGAGATACTAAAACCATGCTTAGATAATTATTTAGCATTACAAGTCCCATCAAAATCCGCCCAGTAGAAATTTTTTAAAGTCTAATACTTCATAAACGGTTCGTTCACTTGCCCTATAACTCTATATCTAAACAACGTAGAACACTATGGAACAAACTAACAGCTTCTCTGAAAAATTATCTAACTAACAGTGCAAGTTCAATCAAAATCCATTCGTGAAAACACAAGTTAGAAGCACCCGGAACGAAATTGCCATTTGCATTTTATTATTTAATAGATTCTTTTATTAATTTTTAAATGCAATAATGAAAAAAAACTTTTTCATGTTATATTTTATTTTCTATTTAAGTTTAATTGATGTAAAATACCTGCGCTATTTTACAGGCCTTTCTAGAGCATACGCTTTTAACTAGTTAAATATTTAAAAACTGATTAAAAAATATTCATGCAAAAAATATTTAGTAAATACTCGCAAAATCCCATTAAATAATTCTTGAAACAGCTAAAAAAGTCTAGTCCGTATTTGATCACTTGAATAAATTTGTCACAAAGAATAAGAAAACTCATTTTATTAATTATTTTTCATTCGGCGAAGATGAAAATATTACCGGAACTTTTAATAGATATTTTACTATTTAGAATACCTGATACATTTTCAAAAAACATTTATTTCAGATAAAAACTCTAAAAGTAGCATACTTCTTTTTCTTTCTTTTGATCCTTTCGTTGTTTTCTACAAATCAAAATAACTTTCATATAAGATTTCTTTTTGCAGTTATTTCAAAATCCATTTAAAGTAATTTTATGTAAGAGAATTGAAGAGAACTGTCTTATTTTTTTCAACTTAAGATAAATTCGATCTCACAAAAATAAAATTGTGAAAATAAACTTTATTTTTCTCACGTTTTTCAAAATTGTCGAACACTGGAATAAATTATTTCTTTAATCCTCTGAGCGCCTGGCACAGTATTTTAGAAAAACCAATGTTAATTAAAATTTTCTTTCTCTGTTTGTTCCTAAAATACACTTCATACAACTTCATTTGACATATATCTTAAAACACAATTACGTTAAAAATAATTTTGCCTACAAACGGTTTAAGTTGGTTTTGGGGGAAACGGGAAAAATGAGGGAATTGTATGTATTTTATTTTATCATATAAAATATACCTAAATTATTGAAAACAAGCGAGTCTGTTATTAGCTATTAATATTTTGTTTATGATACATTCTTTGGAAAAGTTCCTAAGATTTTTCTTCTTATAATATCACGATTTTACGACACATTTCATTGTTTTTTCTTAACGCGATGAAAATCATAGTGGAACTATATAAACACATAAAACTATCAACACAGAAATATATGGTAACTTAGCTTAGTGTAAACTGAGATCTAGTACACATTCAGAAGCAATCAGAACAACTTCTGAGTTCCTCTTGGGTTAGTTTAACACTTATCTAACCTTTCGTTCATTTGTTTGAATACTGTATTACCTACAAAGAAATTTTTATTGTATTTAATCAGTATTATCTACCGCTATTGATTAACATAAGAAAATCGTTTTTTGTCACATTACAATTTTATTTCACTAAACTACAAATATGGATATAAAATACTTGGTTAAGACATTTATTTTTTTTTATATCATAACGCAATGATTTCAATTACAGGGTCATCGAAAAATAATGCCTAGATTTTAAAAAAATCATAACATCGAAACCTTTTATGTTAAATAAGTAATTCTTTCACTACACGATAACTGGTGAACGCAAGTTTGGTTTTAGTTCACCAGAATTTGTTTGCGTGCCTGTGTCATGCGCGGATTAGTTGCGCAGTCGTCAATGTCAGCCGACGCGCCAGACTGCAGCTGCTCAGTATGTTGTTGACCCTGCAACAAAAAGCACAGTACGATGTTGACCGTACAGCAAAAAGCACAGTGCGTGATTTGGTATTTGGAGTCAAAGTCAATAGTCAGAGTACAGCGGCTTTTTCGGAGAACCTATCCAGGTCAAACTGCTCCTGGCTCACATTGCACACATTTGCTCTTGGTGAGAACCGAATGGTGCTCACATTGAAACATACTAAGGTATGAAAAAGAAATATTTTTTGCCGCACATTATAAGACAAAAAACAATAAATTACCTCTCATAGTTTTTTTTGTGACAGTTATTTAAAATCTAGGCATTATTTTTCGATGACACTGTATTTATGTTATGTTTTAAATAGTTTAAAGTTAAAAATATATCTTTTTTTAAATTGGTATATTTCAACTTATTTTCTTTGTAAATGGGAAAAGTTATATTTCGAACAATATAAAACAATGTGCGTGAAAACAGAAAAGGAAATTACAGTAGGATATCCTGAGACAGACATTTTCAGACAAAAACAAAACTTGAAATTACTCAGGAATCAATGACTATATCTTTTAACATTTTCTTGGTAAAATCATCACATGCCTGATGATTATTTTGAAGCATTTTAAGATAATTAGCATTAATAATAAGAAATAAAATTAATAAAATCCTGTCTGAAAATTACCCCGTTGTTTGGTGTAATTTCCAGACAGCTGTTTGGGGGCTATTTAAAGGCCAAATTTGAACACCAACTACGGTAATTAAGTGACACCATTGTAAAATGTTATGACAAAAAATGGGGTATTTATTAGAGCATTCTGAATACAGAAAAATGACATGAAAACGCAATTGTAATTGTACACTTGAAATCCATTTATATTTTCGTGAATAAAAATCAGTTATATGTTACTTTTTCACACATAGCTAGTGTATCTATATCTGTTTTATATAAATTATGTAAATCAGTAATGAATTTCATACTTTTTATAGAATTCTGATTCTTGACTAAAAATCAACATTAAATAAGAACTTAAAATCGACAACAATTTCGTTTAAAAAAAATAAAAATAAAAATAAATAAAATAAATATTTCAGTATCCTAACCTGCTTTTTCACATTACAATAAAAATTTTCCATAGCATTAATTTCAACAGGCCTAACCATTTCAGTTTTCTTTGCCAGTAAATATATCACTGTGAAATTTTTGTAATATTATTTTACAGTTCTTTCACATCTTCAATAGTTTTAACATGGAAAGGATCAACAGGCTTAGTCTTAATAGGTTAAAAAACAAAAAGGACTTGGCAACTTTTACAACTTGACCTTTTTTTGGCCATCAATATCGATCATCCCCGAGCCAGTTTAAAAATTTCACTTCAACTTCCATCAGATTTTTCTCATAGTAGCATCATCTCTTTGTAAAACAACTTTTGTACCTGCCTCAGATAGAATGTTTGGTCATAGCATACAGCATATATTACATATTTGATTATGGAATTGCATCTCTCACTTTCTTCATAAATCTCTATCTTTATTCATATATCTCCCATTTTAGATTAAACTCCAAAAAGTATTTTCATTTTAACTTACAGATTGCCTTTTGAAGTGATATTTTAGTATACAACCCATTTTAAATCACTCGCAAACAATTAATTTACCATGTAGGATCAAGCAAATCACATTTTGTAATACATATTAGTGCCTGGAAATTACCCTGAAGGCCGTCTGATAATGACCCCGGTGTTTCTTAAAAGCTACACTTTTTTTTTGAAATTCAATTTTTTCCCAGATGGGCATTCAAATAATGTTATTTCGCTGTTTCCAAAAAGATAACGCACCATAGTATCCAAAAACGAAGTATTATTTGTGCTAGAGTTGTGACCCCCGAGAAATTGAAATTTGAAATCAGCGAAGCCAAAAGTTAAACAATAATTTTTGATAAGATTTAGCAAAGCAATTTTCTACGAGACAGACTAAGCTGTTAATTACTAAGAAAATACTAATTGAAATAGAAAAATATCTGATTTAACTAAAATGAAATCTGTTTTGGCCAGATTACTGTGCGAGTATTACTGCTGTCTGTTAATTACCTCGCATTCCTCTGTCTGAAAATTACCGCAAGCTACACTATATTAAGATAGATTAAGAGAACGTTCGAAAATTTATTGTCTTGGTAACACCATTTAAAATTTAAGAAAATAATTTTTGAAAACAAATTATGTCGATAGTTGGCGTCGAATTTCTCCTCCTAAAATTTTCTGATAGCTTAGCATGTGGTTTCGATAGTCGAAAAACGATACTGAAGCACACGCTTCGGGACATAAACGGAATTGAATTCACATGAGTTTTGAAAATTGAATAAAATGCATGCTTTATGATTTATTTTACTTCCATTTATAAACTTGAAAACAAATCTTCTTATTAAAAATAATATAGACATTAGGTTTAGCGGTTTAGCAAACATGAGGCCCTAATGTAGAAAAGCGGGATTAGAAATATTCCCAGACGTTTCATAGAAATATAATTATTTTTCCTCTTTCTCTTTATATTATGATATAAATAAAATTTACATCAAACGGAAATGAATTTCCCATTTCAGTTATTTGGCTCCTATTTAATATACTGGGTATTTGTTAATCACATTGTAATCACATATTTCTTTCATAACTGAACTGGGAGAATTTTATATAAAATTTCATTAAAATAACTGAAATTTTATTTTTAATTATTCAGATTCCTTCAGGTAAAATTTAAAATTTTTAATGAAAGGAATTTTAGATAATAGAGGATTTAAAACATTGCATATATGATTTTTGGTACGTCTTCTAAATAGTTTCTTTTATTAAAATAAGAAAAGTTTTCTGATTCTCGAAATCACCTTTATCACATTTTAAGACATTTAACTTATTTAAAAGTGTACCTTTTCTGAATATAAGTGATGGTATATTCAATAGCTTCTTAAGAAAGGATTTCCTTATTTTCGGTTGAAAAAAATCGATTTTTTGTTTGTATTTTTCTATTACCCATAGTCTGATGATTATCCCTGTAAAATGATTTGGCTGATCTTGTCCTGTCGTAGTTATTTAATGATTCAGAGCAAAATGTAAATATTTTGGAGCACTTTCTAACATATTTTTAACAAAATGACTTTTTTTTTTCAAAATGGGCGAGATCAGAAAGCAAAAAATATTAACCAAATCTTGATATAATTTTTTTAATTAAAGAGGACATAAATTATTGGTGTTTGGACCATTTTCAGCCATTTTTATATTAAAAAAAATATATATTTTTAGAAGCACACCAAGTGCAAAAATGAGATGTCAAAAATAGATCATTTTTTCAAATGGCCGCCACTTAGTTGATTTTCATCTTTTTGACATCAAAGTGGTTGCAGTTCCAGACAATCTGATCTACGTTCACAATCCTTCACGAAAATCCATTGCTGGCAATTCTGGTGATCCATCCAACTCGTGCTACGCCATCAAATTTTGACTTTTCTTTTATGTTCTTTAAATGATAACAAATAACATGCAAAAAACTCGGAGCTAAAATCATCATTACTATTTCAGAAAATAAAATCCTACAAAACACTCTTTTTTGTCCTTCTATAGGCAAATCTCACCTTAAGGCATTATAAATATCATCTAAAGTACAGTAGAGAGCCGATTATCGGAACTACAATTAACCGAACTTTCAGTTATCCGAAAAGCTGATTTCTCTCAAAAAAAAAAAAAAAAAAAAAAAAAAATGTAATCCGAACCTCCAGTTGTCCAAACAGCCTATTTAACAGAAAGATTTTTTTTAACTGAACTCACAATTATACATTGACTTGGTATAAAATTTTAAATAAAGAAAAAACTGATACTGGATCAGAAAATCGGGAATGTAAAGCAATAAAGGAGATGGGAAGAAACCTAAGCAATGAAGAAAGTGTAATTAAGGAGTGGTTAAATAGAAAGTACATGACCTTGGATATGAGAATTTAAATGATGATGAGATTGTGGATGAGTTTCATGATGAAAAAGAAACTGGAGAAAATGAAAACGAATATTCTGAAAATAACTCTGATCCATCACAGGCGAAGCTTTTCAATATTTGGAAACGAAATGGTACGAACAGCAGAAGAACGTTGAACCTATTCAAGAGATATGGGAGCATTGAAAGGAATGTCTTCGTTGAAGCAAGCAACAACGAAAAACAGTTTTGCTTAAATTATAATCTCTGGAGCTTAGCAAATGATAAAAGAGAAAAAGAAAACATTTAATGATAAAAATGTAAAAAAGAAAATTAAAAAATTAAAAAGTAAAAATAAATAAATAAATAAATAAATAAATAAAAAGAAAGAAAAGAAAAGATCCCCCCTCCCCCCCCCCCCCAAACAAAAAAAAAAAATTAAACATCCAACTCTAAATGGCGCTGCCATTCTTAAGCTTAGATAACGTGTGAAGGTTTTAGTATAGTCAGAAACATCCCTTAAATTATCTGTCCATTTATCCGAACTTTTGCTTATCAGAACTGGGGTCGGTCCCGACTTGTTCGGATTATCGGCGCTCTACTGTATAAGCATTTACTGAAGTTGGAAGTTATTTATCAAGTGAACCATCTTAAACTTAACTAGTTATCGACATACACTAATAATTAAGGAATAAAACATATTGTTTGAGGGCCAAAAGGTTCGAAAGAAAAAAAAATGGTCTAAATTTCGATTAAACTAATACTTATTTTTGTTATAATTTACTTATGTTTTATTGAAATAAAAATTACAAAGTTGTAAAAACTCATAAAAATTTCTACAAAAGTAATTTTGTCGCGATTTTTGAATCCAGGTTCTATATTTTGTTTTCCTCAGTTGTTATCCTCAATTGTCAGACAAGTTGTATAGTTAATTTAGTAAATTTTTATGTTCTTCGTGTATTTTCTTAAGCATCCTACAATAAATTGTAAAATATTATAATTATTAATTATGTATGTTTCACTATCTGAATGTTAGCATATTATCCTCGGTTGATTTGGCAATATCATTAAACAAAATTTATTGTTTACGTAAATCACTTTGAGAGAGGAAATGTTAGCATTTCAGAGCTGTCAAATTCCATGGAAGCTAATTAACTTTTGTGTGTGTAAGGATTAAAATTTTAAGTGTCGCACACTGTAAAAAAAATCTGTACGGTTACTAAGAATTTTCTTGAAAACTGGGATGCCTAGATTTTTTATGTAACAGCAAGAACAAATATTCATGTAACAATTACACGTTTGTACAGTAAATCAAATAACCTGTAAGGTTACTAAGATTTTTTTTAGGAAACTGGGATGCCTAGAACTTTTTATATAACTGCAACTTGGGTTACAGATAAAATTAGCAAGATTACCGTAATTTTAGTACATTCTTTTGTAAAGCTACATTTTTCTGTAGCTTTTACAGTGTTAAAGCAGATTTACAGTAGAATTACAGACTTTACTTTTACAGTGTACGGAATACTATAGCAAAATTTCACAGTACACCATACTGAAAGATGGTGTCTAAAGTAAACAATTTCAAAAACGCGTAGCACATTTGAAAACTCGATGTCAGCAATTGTCATCAACGGTCGTAAAACTATCCGAATTCGTTTTCATAGGATGTACAAGCATGTATTCTAAAATTGACTTCAGTTAGGAAACGCATAGCGCAGTTAAAAATCCCTCTAGAGCAAACTCCACCAATTAACGGAAATGTACTCGAGATCTTTTGTGTATCTCTGTATATGGACCTATAGAATTTAGAAACACGGAGCAATATGCAAAAAATGAAAAAAATGAAAAATATGTACCACAACTCAAAATGTACTTCCAGCAATTATTATTGATAGAGAGTAATGCAAACGAATTATTTAATTTTGTGTGTCCCTGTAAATGAACGGTGTATGCTATGCATAGCCTATTCTATAGTAAATATCGTATGGTGCACCTCAATGATATATATATATATATCAATTCCAATGTGTTTTAAATAGTGTAAAATCATTCAATTACACTACAAATGATTTTTCCATATAAACCTTTATGTTACGGAATTATTTGAGTGCTCCTGTAAAGGAACTAGAAATGCTACATACTTCATTATGAATACCGACCAAGTCATGGTAAGCATTAATAAGCTATATCAATTGCAAAGCAATCCCGTCTTACTAGGGAACGTTCCCAGGTGCAAGTTGTGGATTTGGACGAGAGTGGTATCAAAAGAAAGGTCTCGTCATGTACATTAAAAAGTCCAATGGAACTACCCGTCCGAATCCAACCGTTTTCGAGATATCCTCACTTGAAGTGTGGATAAGTAAATAAATAAATTGGCAGGCAGGCAGGCATATAAATTGTTCGCAAGTTAAAAGTTTCTTTGCATTGTTTTAATCCTCTACCAATACCTTTTCCCGAGCTACGAGCAAAATCCTTTACACCCACACATTGCCGGTTATTTCCCCTCTTTTAGACAGGCACTTCGCATTCTACGAAGACTTGCGAACAATTTATATGCCTGCCTGCCAATTTATTTATTTACTTATTCACACTTCAAGTGAGGATATCTCGAAAGCGGTTGGATTCGGACGGGTAGTTCTGTTGGACTTTTTAATGTACATGACGAGACCTTTCTTTTGATATCACTCTCGTCCAAATCCACAACTTCCACCTGGGAACGTTCCCTAGTTAGAGCAGGATCAGACGGCTGAAAGACAAACCTAATTCAGAAACACTTTTCAACAATGTCGGAAAGTGTAAAAAATGAAGTAATAGTCTAAAATAATTACGGTCATCCTAATCCACGATGAAACTTTACCCAATTTTCGTTATTTCAAACCCTTATGGTCCTTTTTAATAAAAGAAATACATACATAATGCTTCAAAAAGTCTTCCTTAACTTTAAAATTCAACAATACATAACTGTAATATTTATACAGATGAAATAAGTGACATAATTTTAAGATATCTTGTAAGTTTAGTATAAAATGACTTTAAATTAATTTAAACTTCCAACAATAGGTGGCATTGCTCTACCGAAAACTATAAGAATGATAAAATTACTCTCAAAATTTCTAAATACAAAGTCTTACTTTAATATCACATAAAACCCTAAATTGAATAAAAAGTAAAAGAGTTTTTTGGCGTAATTTTACATGTTATTTTGAACATTCTGATAGTTTAAAAGAACCCAGCGTCATCTACTGACTATAATTCAAACTAATGTTTAAATTACTGTTTGAAAAACTTATGAGCAACCTGATAAACATGTCACATTTCAAACTTTAAATTTATTAAAATTAATGATTTATCGAATTTAAAATTTATGAATTCGTATATGAAATCTGCAGTAAAAAGAAATAATTAATTACAAGCAAGGAATTTTTTCATTAATAACAATGCATAATCTAGAGTACTGTCATTATTCTCCTTTGTATGTACTTGAGAAGATTAGTCTTGCTATTTAACCCTTCATGCCCCCGACGGTACTTTAAAATACCATTAAAATAACTTGATATAAAATTCATTTAATACATAGATTAGTAGTAATACAGTTTAGAATGCGCTCTAAATATTTTACTTTATCTTTTTCCAAAAGAGTTATTGGTTGCACAAAACAAAAATATTTAAAAAAAAAATGATTTCTTTTGCCTTTGTATCTTTTCACCTTTCTTGGCGTTGAAGGATTGGGTGGAGGAAAGTTTGAATTCGAAAATTTTTCTATTATACATTATATTTGTACATTTCCTAATTCTACAAAATACTAAAGAAAAGATTTTTTAAATAAAATATTTGCGTGGAATTATAAATATTGTACAAAATCCCTAGAAATTCAAATTTAATTAATTAATTTTAATAAGCAAAATCCTTCTAAAATTTACTAAATGATTGTGCATATCGTCTAACGTAGTTTCAAAAATTCACGAAAAATGATTGAGAAAGTGAAATTTTCATTAATTTATAAATTCGGACAAGAAGGTATAAATAAAAGAAATAAATTTTGTAAATATGTATATTAAGCTATTTGTAATATTTGACTTCATAATTTATGGATATTTTATTAATTATAGTTTTAATAACTAATAATATAGAATTTAATAACTTATGTCGTTGACATTGGGTGTGCAGAAAACTTCAAAGAAATATTTTTGTATTTTTGTATTTTTTTTTTTTTTTTTTTTTAAGATTTATGTATAAGTGAAGATTAAACATTACTTATCTATGGAGAAAAATATCCCTTCTCTTTCAACAATAGATGTTATCTAGGGAATCTAAAGTTTTCTCCAATGTGCTTTGAGTCTTAATGACATTTAAATAACTTTTGTGTTTAAAATGGCTATTGCATTTTAACTGGAGAAATAGCTGCACTGTTGAAAACAATCTCTTTCCCCGAAACAGCTTTAATGAGATTTTCGCTAAATGTCTTTTGCATTAAATGTAAATGATGATCTGCGTTATAAAAACTCCGATATTTTTTAAAAGACTTTCGCTGTACATTTAAACAGAAAAAAAAATCATGTTTACGTGTATAGTCGGCCAAATCAAAAGAAAACAACCCATTTATTTTAATCACCAAATCACAGAAAAATGGAAGATAGCCATTCGACTGGAAATTGTAATTCACGTTAGAAAAATATGCTTCGGTAGTTAAGTATTTCACGGCAGCGCAATACATATTTATTTCCAGCCTGAGCGCAATAGTTATTTATTTCCTGTTTGACCACTCAATGTTAATTTAACATAGTAAAACCTATGGACCTTATAACTTTTTTGACTTATTCCTACCATTTTGTCCCTGATGCCACACAATGTTTACTCTTTGCTGATTCTAATATTATTATGAATTTAAAGTGTGGAAATGTTTGCCTGACGTCAGGGTCAAAATGTAAAATGCCTTTGCATATGGGTGGATTATAACCCACAGAGTAACATAGGCTGTGTTTTACTTTGGTTATTCAAATATATTTCTTAATAATTTCAACTTTCGCTATTTTCATTGAGATTGAATGGAAATTTTTGCTGTAAAATTTAACATTTGCAAAAAATTAAAAAACCTTAATAATAATTTGTTTATAGCAATTAATTTTCAGTTAAAAGATTTCGATGTGAAAAATGAAATTGAAATAATTTTTTTTTAAGAACTAAGATGAAAATGCTGCATGCGAAAAATAAAAATGACATTCTCAAATATTTTTTAGTAATACAAAGAGCATAATTACAGAAAACAGGTGAATCTGACGTCATATTTTTAAAAGAATCGGAATATATTTTACCTATACTGATTTTTAAGCATGAATACCAGTTACATACAGAAGATCATTTTCTATCAAAAATGATGACAAGATTCACAGGGGAAGAAAATGAACAAGAATTATTATATAAAAAGACATTTCATTGCGGGTAAACAATGGCTAGAATAGATGATTATTATGTAATAGGTTGTACTTATTCAGCACAATTTATTTTTGAGTAGAGCCCCTGAGATGAAATAAGGTACAGTCGTGGAAAAAAAAAAGTAAACACCCCCTACTAACTTCTCAACAAATTATCGTAGAAGAAAGTTACTGGTACCGAACGATTGGAAATAAAGTCTACTTTTAAATGATGTGTATAAAATTTGCTTAGGGGGCCCATCTACATATTAAAACGAACCATAACTTTGTTTTTTTCAATAGCAGTACACAATTCTGACAGCATAAATGAACTCTTCATCTTTCAATTAGCCTATAAACAGATTTTTATGCAATTTGTGCCATAAGTTTCCGAGAAATTAATTATTTTAAAACGAGCGTATTTTAAGGGTTGTATCCAAATTGAAGTTCCGAACTCGATTGTTAACCGAGAGAGCCGCCTTCTTGATCAAGGCACGTTTAAGCCTCAATGAAACCTGTTTGATTACAGGATAGCAGAATAAATTTCAAAAATTTACTCACTGCTATCATAGACGGCCCCTTAAACCATCATTTTGCCGTTTTTTAAACATAATTTGAAAACTACTTGGAAGAAAAATATGAAATTTGGGATTTCCATAAAGCAGGACTTAATAAATCTAAATCCATCAAAAAAATTGTAGGTTGCAATTCATAATTTTTTCGAACATTAATTTCATAATTCATAATTCATATCATAAAATTATAAAAATTGCAAATTCAACGTATTTATGTTTGGGTATATTAGTATTATTGCTACACAAAAAATTAGCTCATTAGGAACATAATTTCAGGAGATATAAATAAAAATATGAAAATGTAATTTAACATTAGAAGTACTAAATTTTGAATGTCTATAATTCAAAAACTTATCATATGAATGACTTGAAATTTGGTTTCTATTTTGAACCGAAGATTTGAAATATATCGTTAAATTTAGGTACTGCTATTGAAAAAAATGAAGTTATGGTTCGTTTTAATATGTATATGGCCCCCTAAGCAACTTTTATACACACCATTTAAAAGTAGACTTTATTTCCAATCGTCCGGTACCAGTAACTTTCTTCTACGATAATTTGTTAAGGAGTTAGTAGAGGGTGTTTACTTTTTTTTTTTTCCACGACTGTACCTAATTTATATGAAATTGATTTTTTTATTTTCAGCCGTATGATATCTCTAAAAGTAGGTGGCACAAATTCAATAAGATTTCCTTTTCTGTTTATAGCGTTCCTTGGTGGGAAATAAAGCAACTAAATTTAAATAAATTTGGTTTTTAATGTTATTTACATACATTTTCCGAATAAGATTCTGTCGCGCTGATAAAAAAAAAAAAAAAAAAAAAAAAAAAAAAAAAATTCACATGATAGGTTTTCTAATGCTTGCAGCGACTCGATTGAGAAATTGCATAACTACATCTTTAAAAGGGAATTTTTTATGTTTTCTAGTACGGAAACTATATTTCATGTTAAAATGAGGGATGAGATAACAATTTTTTTTCATTCGTTTATAGCGTCCGAAGGAAGAAATAAGGCAACCAAATTTAAGTAAACCCGATTCCTTTTTATTTTACTATATGAATTGCGAACCGCTATACTGATATTAAAAATAAGCAGCAAAGATGTAATACAATTTACTTTTGAATTCATAGCGCCCCTTAGTGAGAAATTGGGTAACTAAATTTAAGTATTTTTTTTTCTTTTCCCTCTGATTGGGAATTTTTTTCCAAACTGCAACAACTTCAATACTGCACTGCGAAAACATTTTGGATTAACTATTGGTAAACTTACATAAAAAATTGTTATGCGACACCCCCATAAATCAAATCCTAATTAAAGCATCCTCTGTTAATTTCTAAATAAGTTCGTCTGAATGCAATAGCTATTTAAAAACTTGACATATTAATAAAAAAAAAAATATTTCCTAATATTGTTTAGGTTTGAGAAAGGATATACATTAAATTTTTTCTCTAGTTGTTTCTACAGTTAATGCTAAAGTTTTATAACAAATATGTTTAAACCAATTACACTTTAAAAAATAAAAATAAAGTTCAAATAATATGATACTTAAACGACACTAGAAATTTAGATTCCGTTCAAATGAAATAGAAATAAATCTTACGACTTTTTTTCATTTTTAAGTTTCAGAAGATGCAAATATTTGTATTGCAGTATTTATATTATGTTTATGATAGGTTTATACAAAATGAGTCAGTATGTGACAAATACAAACCTTTAAAAACGTCTAAGTACTCTTTTTTACTAAAGTTTAGAATATGACACGAAGAAAAAAAAGGTAAAATAAACGAAAAGAAAAGGAATTATTTGCATTGAAATCTAAAAGTATATAAGTATAAAAATATTTATAATTTTATTTGTAAACTTAAATTTTGCTTTGAGCGCCACTTTTCAGGTTAATTATTCAAATAATAATAATAATAATAATAATAATAATAATGATAATAATAATAATAAATAAAAATAACAATTACCGCTTTTTTTTAAATAACAAGTTTTAAATGAGAATAAACATTTTAAATGGAAACATAAATATGACAATAAGTAAATAGAAAAACCTCATGATATTAAGTAAATTAAGTGTAAGAGGAAAACGAAGTTAGTCATAGATAACTTGATGATACTTATTTATCTTTCATTCTTTTACATCTTAATATATTCACATTTCTGAAACATTTACATCAATCTTCAATCGTGTTTTTTCAAGGGGCTTTTGTATTTCTTCTTCTTTTCTGTTTATTCTTAACTGTTTCTCCTTTTTTTTAAGGATTGGCTTCATATTTGCCTCATTTCAAAGATTTCGAAGACAGTACCTCTCTAAAGGTAATAGATGACACTGTCATTTCTAATTGCACAAAAGTTTACTATCATCATTTACTCATTTGGTCCTTAAATCACCTTTAGCCAGCATAAAACTAGTATGTTGTGGCCATCACAAAACTTTCTTCTATATAAATCATGTCAATTAAATCATTTAAATAATACAAGAAATTACATCAATTTAGCACCAATTCATATCAAAGTGTATCTGAATTTGAAGTTGGATGAAAATTCGTGCATTAGTTCTTGAGATAGAGTTATAGCGGAAATTCTGAAAAAAATGTAGCATAGCAGCGCCACCTGTTGAGCGATTTACACCAAAAGTAAACAGCACTAAACGATATCAAGGTATACCTGAATCTGAAGTTTGTTGAAAATCCAAGAATTAGTTCTTGAGATAAAGCTATTGCGGAAATCGCAAAAAATACAGCATAGCAGCGCCGCCTGTTGAGCGATTTACACCAAATATTAAACAGCTCTACTTTATACATCAATTCATGTCAAGGACTAACTAAATCTGAAGTTTGGTGAAAATCCGTGCAATAGTTCTTGAGATACAGATCTTTGTGGAAATCGTGAAAAATGCAACACAGCAGCGCCACCTGTTGAGCGATTTACACCAAAAATTAAACAGCACTAATTTATACATCAATTCATGTCAAGGACTAACTAAATCTGAAGCTTGATGAAAATCCGTGCAATAGTTCTTGAGATACACCTCTTGTGGAAATCGTGAAAAATGCAGCACAGCAGCGCCACCTGTTGGGAAATTTGCACCAAAAATTAAGCAGCACTAATTTATATCAGAGACTAACTGAATCTGAAGTTTGATAAAAATTCGTGCATTTTTTCTTGAGTTAGAGCTATTGCGATAATCATGAACAATGCAACATACCAGCGCCACCTGTTGGGCGATTTTTACAAAAAAGTAATCAGCACCAAACTATATCCCGGACTAACTGAATCTGAAGTTTTATGAAAATCCGTGCAGTAGTTCTTGAGATAGAGCTATTGGAGAAATCGTTAAAAATGCCGCATAGCAGCGCCACCTGTTGGACGATTTTCACCAAAAACTAATCAGTTCCAGTTTATATCAAGGTCTAACTAAATATGAAGTTTTGTGAAATTTCGTGCATTAGTTCTTGAGATAGAGCGCCCACAAAATTTGTGTCACATACAGACAGACAGACGGACAGACAGACGGACAGACAGACAGACAGACAGACAGACAGACAGACAGACAGACAGACTCACAGACAGACATTTTGTAAAAACATGTTTTTTGGAATCTCTGACTCATAAAACGTGTAAATCCGTCGAAAACTGGAATTCGAAAATTTTCATGAAACCAATACTTTCTTCTTGTAAAGATAGAAGAAAGTAAAAAAAGCAAATAAAATACATAAAAAATAATAAGGATTAAAGTGTGTTTTCCTTTGCTCATTTCTTAACATTTAAAAGTCATCGAGCTAAAATAAAAATAAATTTTTAAAACATTTTGAGAAAAATGTAGTGAAATAAAACACAAGGATATAAATATCTTTATTCGCTTTAAGAATCAATTTACTCTATAAATTTAATTGCATATAACAATGGTTTTAAAAAAATCAGAAGCGAACTTTTGCGATTAAAGTACTATTATTCTTAATGTTTTAATCTTTATTATGAATAATTTAAAAGAATTTATCTCAGAGCTTTATTGGCTTTTTAATACCTTCTTATTTGAGAAAAAATTGTCAAACCGCTAAAGACAGCAAATAATTATCTGTAATTATCGATAATTATGAAAATCGGTAATGTAGTTAATGGATCTTCTAAAATATACAAAAAACTTAAATTAAATTAAGATTACCTTTTAAAAGAAGTGAAGCATATTCTTACAAGACATTAATCGATATTTAATATATAAATATATTTTAATGTATTTTAATAAGATATGAGGACAAATGTAATTGAATGCCGTTTAAATTTTATGTTTACATATCAAGAATAAAGCTAGATAGTTAAGTAAGGTAACTGGGGATCATACGGTCATTATATTTTCAAAGTAGAATTGGATGGGTGTGTTTTAAAAAATGCTTAACACTTAGTTGGTGCTATCTGTCCTCTATATATATTTTTCTTTTGATTTTCCTTTTAAAGTTAAAATATTGCAATCCTTCTTTATAAATAACATGGTAGGAAACATAAATTAAGCCATTTTTAAGTGCGATCGTAATTATGTAAGTACGTAGCACCTATAATAGTTGTCTGGCTCGTCCGTCTGTCTTTCTGTCCGCCTACAACTCATTTCAAATTTTATGAAAATCTAATAAAAACTTTAAAAAATATTAATAAAGGTTTTCACCATTCTATTGAATACTATAATACGTAATTAATTCAATGATATCCCATGATAGGTAATGATTCTAGGTTGCCATGTTGATTACGCCCTCTTTAAGATGGAGTCCTATTATTTCCGTATTACTGAGTTTGATATATGTAATCATAATAAATATTGTATTCATGCATTTTTGCATAAGAGTGCAACAGCTGTGGCACTGAGATCTGAATATTTATAAAATTAGTTATAGTACGAACACACCTCATTTTCCACGTTTGACGTACAGTTTCCAACTTGTCATATTTTCTTCAATAAGTCCATTTTTAATTAAAAAAACACTAATTAACAAGCAGGGCAATGATAATAAAAACACAACTATGCATATTATTTTTGTGGACAAAACTTTATTTGTAATCGAAATTAATCAATTGTAAACTTAATTACAAATAAATCAAAATCTTGGCAAAAATTAAAAGAGGTAGAAAATGTTTAAAAGTATTACTGGATTTCCGAATAAAATTGGCATAAATGTAGCCCATATGTGATTTAGATACATAATTCTTTATCTGGGTATAAAAATTGTTAAGCTCTGAAACAGCCAAGTGGCTGTATTAACCACACTGGCCTTATCACTCTCAGGTAACTGATCATATTTTAAATATATTAAACCAAATTTAATCTACATAAAATAGACAAATAAAATTTTTCTGCATAGAAAGCATCTGAAAATATTCGAAGACACATAGATATATTTTATATTAATGTAGCTATTTAAACTATGCCTTTCAAGTAGAATTTCGCAAATTGAATTGGATTTTCTCTTAAAAACATTTCTTATCAACATTATTTTCCATGCAATTTTTGACTGATAATGCATTTAAATAGAAGTTTTCTCTCTTCAAATATGTAGTTAAAATTTGATACTAGATATATTTTTGTCAAGTGGAAACTATTCTATTTTTTGTAGTTTACTTTTTGCATAAATATAGTTTTCAGTGTTTACATTTTCCTTGGGGTATCATTTTTTAATATTTGGAATTTGAATTTATTTCATTAAATCGAGTATAAATAAATCGGTAATTATATATGGATGCTTTTCATTAAATGCACTTTTATATATAAAATAGAGACGAACTACAAATTAAACAGTTACCATTTTTGTAATCTAGTGTGTCATTTTAAAGAGGAGTTTTATCTATGGGAGTTTTCGAAAATTAGATTATTATTTTTTACCCGGCTCCCAAGAAGGGTTATGTGTTTCACGCGCATCTGGGTATGTGGATTTCTTTATACCCTCGAAACATCCCAATGGCTGGACGGATTTTAATGAATGAGGTCTCTATCGATTCGTCTTAACCATCCGATGGTTATAGGCTTAAGTGTTGTTTTTATAAATTCAAAATAGTGGCCGTAAAATACAAAATGGCAGTAGACCGATTTTTTTTTTTTTTTTTTTTTTTTTTTTTTTTTTTTTTACGCACCCTATTGAGTGTCATATCATTGAGTTGGTCTTTCAAAATCAAGACGATGTTTCATTGACTATTTTACAGCCAGAAGCTCCGTTTAAATATGTCACAACCTGGAAGTTGTGTGAGTAGGATTTCTAGCTTTACTGCAACTCTAACCATCGTAGACATCTATAGGCCTCATCAAAACAGCGTTTATAGATAGGAACTAACAATTAAACACAACTTAAAAGTCATCAATACAAGTAAATAAAAAAATAAATAAGTAATATAAATATTAGTTTAACATTGATGATAAATAATTAATTAGTTCGCTTTTTACGCAGTCGGTTTTTTGATTTTTTAAATTTAATTTTTTATCACATGTTATTTTTTTCTAGTGACATTTCACACACCCCATTCAGATTATTTAGGCATGTAATGATTTTTTTTTTTTTGGGGGGGGGGGCAAAATTAAAATTATTACTTCTTGTATAGATAGTAGCTGTAAGTTGTAATTTTACAACTGGTCGAAAAATGTCATGGTCAGGATTCGAACCAGGGATCTCATGACTGAAGTTGCCGATTCTCTGCACCTGAGCTATCCCAGACAAATCAGGAAGCCTAGTTCGCACAGCAATTTACCTATTAGAATAATCGTGTTCAAATTAATCTTGAGAGAGTACGTATTCTTTCAAGAAAAGTTAGTTTCAAACATTCAACTTACTAGAATTCTACGAGTAAAAAAAAAAAATCACAGTTTTAATTTTTCTTTTAAAATTAACACTGGAAAATATATCCCTAAAAATCTTAAGTATAAATGCTCGGAAAATATAAATTTTATCTTTTAAACTTCCATATACTGGTATCCCTTCCTTAGTGCAATTTTTGGTTAGTGTGGTAATTTTTTTTTTTATGCTGCCCGGATTAATGAAGGCAAAATTTCGATTACTGAGCAAAACATGAAATGGACGATTATATTTTTTTCAAGAAAGATGACGACGAATTTTTGAAAATGAAATTCGCAGAAAATGCCTAAAAAAGAAATAACGTTAAAGTAATTGTATAAAACTTTTCAAATTACTCAGAATACATTTGATTAACAAAGATCAGATAACTGTGGAAATACGTAAGTGCATCTATATTAAACTAGTCGGATGTACCAATCCCAAAACTTTCTTCTATCTCATACATGTTAATACTTCAAAATTCGCTATCAATACTGCCAAAATTAAATGGCAATCTATGCATCTCATGAGGATTATAACGATATGAAATTCCGTGCATTAGTTCTTGAGATATGACTATAGCTGAAATCGTCTAAATTCAGCAAAATGCTGCCTAGCAGCACCACCTATTGGGTGATTTATACCAAATCCTAATCAGCAACAATTTATGTCAACGTCTGACTGAATCTGAAGTTTGGAGAAAATCCGTACATTAGTTTTTGAGATAGAGCAACAGCGAAAATCGTGAAACTTTCTGCATAGCAGCGCCACCTATTGGGTGATTAACACCAAAACCTAATTACAACAACTTGTGTCAACGTACAACTAAATCTGAAGTTAGATGAAAATTGGTCCATTAGTTCTATTGATAGAGCTATTGAGGCAATCGTGGAAAAGGCAGCAGAGAAGCGCCACCTGTTGGGCGATTTACACCAACACCTAATCAGTAGCAAGTCATATCAAGGACTAACTTAATCTGAAGTTTGATGAAAATCCGTGCGTTAGTTCTTAAGATAGAGCTATTGGGGAAATCGTGTAAATCCTGCAAAATTCATCATAACAGCGCCACCTGTAGGGCGATTTACACCAAAACGTAATCATCATCAACTCATATCAAGGACTAACTAAATCTGAAGTTTGATCAAAATCCGTGCATTAGTTCTTGAGACAGAGCTATTGCGAAAATCGTGAAAAATGCAGCATTGCAGCGCCACCTGTTGAGCGATTTACACCAAAAACTAATCAGCATCAATTTGTATTAGGCAGTAACTGAATATCAATTTTTATTAAATTCCGTGCATTAGTTCTTGAGATAGAGCGCCCACAAAATTTGTGTCACATACACACAGACAGACAGACAGACAGACAGACAGACTCACAGAGTCACAGACAGAGATTTTGTAAAAACATGTTTTTTGGAATCTCTGACCACTAAAACGTGTAAATCCGTCGAAAACCGGAATTCGAAAAGTTTCATGAATCCAATACTTTCTTCTTGTAAAGATAGAAGAAAGTAAAAATCATATTTTGTGTTTCTGCAAAACGTATTCAAAAAAGACAAAAAACAGTGTAATTGACAATTGATAAGTGATTTCAAGTAAAGTTAGTTTCAAACATTTAACTTAAACAATATGATTCTGGGTCATTCCATACAAAATGAGCAAATCACCTGTGGCAGACATGTCACAGATTTTAACGAAAATCATTTTGTAAGTAGATCATATCTATTTATGAGTAAATGTAAAATAATAGATTTTAGGATTGTTTATTTAAGTATTAAAATTTATATTAAAAGTGGATGCAAAATCGTGGTTTTGGCTACATGCTTGAAGTTCAATTTTGGTTATTAGCCTTAAGAATGCAAAGACTATATTAAAAATTATTTATAATTAGGAATGAATGATAAGTAACAGATTGACGAAAGTTAGTAATTGTATTTTTATTCCTTAATGAGAAAAAAATTATTTTTGAAAACATTTGAGGGAAAAATGCAACGTTTCTATTGAGATGAAGGACACCTCTGACAATATCGAAATTGCTTGATGTTATAGCTAAAAGTATATGTATGAAGTATTTAAAGTTTCATTCTTGCCTTTTTTATTCCTTAATGAAAAAAAAAATAAATAGTAAAAAATGTTGAGGATAAAATGCAATATTTCTATCTCTTGTTTCGACGTGAAAGAAAGCTTTTTTAAACTTTTAATACTTTTGATTTTATAGATAACAGTGTATATTTTAAATATAAAAACTTTTATACTTGCTTTCAGTTTATTTTTTCCTCAAGAAGATTTTTAATTAAAGTAGAAAAAAAAGCTCAATTGAACAGAAAATTATATATTAATTTCTAATCCCACATACAGAAAATAGATGGCAGCACTAAATTTTTTCACCTTGAAATCGTGCAATATTTTAAGAAACGCGCGCGAATTAAAAAAAAAAAAGCTCATGGAATGTAGTTAATATTGCCTTTTTTAACCCAGTTTTGTGACGTTAGGAATCAAAAAGGCATGCTTGAAATTTTTGTAGCAGATTATGGACTTATTGATCTTTATGTCTGTGCAATAACTGTTATGTGGGACATTTCCTTCATTATTTTTTTTACCTGTCAATAAGAGGAAAAATTACGATTTTGTCATTTTTTTTTAAAGTTTCTAAAATTTTTTAAAGGTGAAGGAAATACATGGCAACTTAAAAACTATAGTAATTCGATCTTAATATGTAAAACTACATCAGGCATTAATTTCTCAGATGTTTTTGAATTCCTTTAATTTTTATTACGTTTTTAATTTTCTCAAAATTTGCAAATTTTCAATTTTTACAACCAATTAAAGAATAATCATGGTGTTATTGCTCAATAAATAAGAAGATTATTCTTCAGAGGTTGCATTATTAAAAAAAAAATTCATTTCAGTTAAATAGTTTTCAAGATACAGAACTTCAAACTGCAACTTTGGACGATTGCACACATGCCATTCTTTATCACAAGTTTTTTAAATGTCCAAAAGTGCTAAAATAATTTATTTTTTGTGAAGATATTTTGCAGAGCTCTATTTGAATATGAATTGAACTTGTATATAAAATTTTATTAAAATCTCTTACTATGTGGCCACGACTTTTTTTATGTTTTTGCTCATTTTACGTGGAATGACCCTTCTGCGAGTGAAAAAAAATTACAATTTGAATTTTTCTTTTAAAATTGACAATGGAAAATATTTTCCTAAACATCTTAAACATCAATGCTCAGAAAATATAAATTTTATCCTTTTATCTTCCATATACAGGTATCCCTCACTTAGTCTGATTTTCAGTTAGTGAGATAAAAAATTTTTTAGATGCTCCCTGGAATAATGCGGGCAAAAATTTCCATTAGTGAGCAAAGCATCAATTGGATGATTATAATTTTTCAAGAAAGACGATGTCGGATTTTTGGAAATGAAATTCTCAGAAAATGCCTAAAAAGGAAATAAAATTAAAGTAACTGTAAAAAAAAAAAACTTACAAATTACCCAGAATACATTCGATTGATAAAGATCAGATAACTGTGGAAATATGCAAGTGCATCGTACATTAAAAAATCAAATTTTGTGATTCTTCAAAACGTATTCAAAAGAGAAAAAAAAAACCGTGTAATTCACAATTGATAAGTAATTTCAAGTAAAGTTAGTTTCAAACATTTAACTTAAACAGTATAATTCTGCGAACGGAAAAAAAAGACAATTTAATTATTTCTTTTGAAATTAACGCTGGAAAATATTTCCCTAAAAATCTTAAACATCAATTCTCGGAAAATATAGATTTTATAGTTTTAAATTCCATATACATGTACCCTTACTTAGTGCGATTTTTTCTCAGTGCGGTAATTATTTTTAGATGCTCCTTGTTTAATGCGGGCAAAATTTTGATTAGTGAGCAAAGCATGAAATGGGTGATTATATTTTTTCATGACGTCGAATTATTGGAAATGAAATTTGCAGAAAATGCCGAAAAAGAAATAACATTAAAGTAATTGTAAAAGACTTTTCAAATTACTCAGAAAACATATGATTGATAAAGAACAGACAACAGTGGAAGTTTGCAAGTGCATCGTATATTAAAAAATCAAATTTTGTGTTTATTAAAAAAACGCATTCAAAAAAAAAGAGAAAAATGCAGTGTTATTGACAATTGATAAGTTATTTCAAGTAAAGTTAGTTTCAAACATTTAACTTGATCAATATGATTCTGCGAGGGAAAAATAATCTCAATTTATTTTTTTTTCTTTTAAAATTATCTCCCGAAAATATTTCCTAAAAATCTTAAACATCAGTGCTCGGAAAATATAGATTTTATAGTTTTAACTTCCATATATATGTATCCCTTACTAGTGTGATTTAATGTTACCACGGTAATTATTTTTAGATGCTCCCTGGATTAATGCAGGCAAAATTCGATTAGTGAAAAAAGCATGAAATGGATAATTATATGTTTTGAAGAAAAATGACGTCGAATTACTGGAAATGAAATTCGCAGAAAATGCCGAAAAAAGAAATAATCAAATTTGCAAAAAATGGCGAAAAAAGAAACAACATTAAACTAATTGTAAAAAACTTTTCAAATTTCTCAGAATACCTTTGATTGGAAAAGACCAGACAACAGTGGAAGTATGCAAGTACATCGTATATTACAAAAACATATTTTGTATTTCTTTAAGGCGTATTCAAAAAAAAGAAAAAAAAACAGTGTAATTGACATTTGATAAGTGTTTACTTAAATAAATTAAAATATAGGTAAGTTTTAAGTAATCTAATTGAACTACAATAAGTTTTCAATCAAAAATTATGAATTTCTTTTTTTAAATAACTTATTGATAAATAAGCTAAATACACTGACCCCCAAAAGATGAGGTACAGGGACTGGATGCTTTCGATTGCACATGGTTTGTTGAATATCTACCAACACTATTGACGAATTGTTCTTGAGCATCAGGGATGTAAAGAGCATGTTTGATTTCATATTTCTCCATGAAGATTTTGTCGGAACGACAATTAGGGGGCTAATAATAAATTTAATAATAAAATAATATTTGCGATCAGCTATGCAACAGAAAATGCTGGAAATGGTTTGTCACTGTGGTAAATGACTATTTGGGTCCTGTTCAACGTTTGTGTGCATTTGTGTAAGCATATCACTCATATTCATAAAGATGTTAACGTTTTTGTGAAAAATTCAAAAGTTTTTTGTTTATAGCATACAGAGTATTCAACAAAATTTAATACAACTTTCCGAAAACCTGACAAAGAACAGTAGCAACTGTACAATTCAATTAAAACATGGATATATTGAATATTTGATGAGATATGGGCACTTGTATGAAATAATTTTTAACTGCGCATGCGTGGAAGATTTCAAAATTTTTATTTCATAATTTGGTAGTCAGCTATTTAGGGCAACTTATCTAAAATGTCCAATCAAATATCCAGAAATTTCACAAAGATAGGGGCGATATAGTGAGTTCCTTTCTAAAAATAAACTTTATTATAAGGATTTTTCCACAACTTTTCAATCAACTCACTATATCTTTCTCAGTTTTCACGATATTCGACTGGACTTTTTACAGAAATTACTCAAAATCACTGGCTACCAAATTATGAAATAAAAATTTTGAAATCTTATACGCATGTGCAGTTAAAAATTATTTCATACAAGTGCCCACATCTTATCAAATATTCAATATATTCATGTTTTAATTGCAGTATACTGTTGCTACTGTTCTTTGTCAGGTTTTTGGAAAGTTGGGTTAAATTTGGTTGAAAACTCTGTATGCTATAAACGAAAAACTTTTGAATTTTTCACAAAAACGTTAACATCTTCACGAATATGAGTGCTATGCTTACACAAATGCATACAAATGTTGAACAGGACCCAAATAGTCATTTACCACAGTGACAAACCATTTCCAGCCTTTTCTGTTAGCAAATATTATTTATTATTAAATTTATTAATAGCCCCTAATTGTACCCCCCGATAAATATTCACCGAGAAATATAAAATCAAGCATGTTCTTTACATCCTAGAAGTTCAAGAACAATTCGCCAATAATGTTGGTAGATATTCGACAAACCGTGTACAATCGAAAGCATCCAGTCCCTGTACCTTAACTTTTGGAGGCCAATGTAAAATAACTAAAGAATTGGAATAAGGCAGAATTAAAATTAAAATTGACATTTAAATTCTTCTCGATTGTTACTTATTAAATTAGCTCACACGTGTATGTTATTAGAAGTTCATGAAAATTAGATAAACTTTCCTTAAACTTTCAAATCTATCTGTAATATATACTTAGTAACAAGAATACATCAAAACAATATCGTAATACATTATTACATTGATTATTTTTGTATATTAGGTTTTTAGGAAGTTGGCTGTGGACCTATTGCGGTTTTTCCAATTCAATGTACGTTTCAATAAGTGCGAATTGATGGAATTAATTAATCGCGCTAGTCGAAGGAAAACTTTATTGTTATTTTTCCAATTGCATGATTTTTTGCATTGTTAACTAGGTATGAAACTGACAGAGTGAAAAATTATACAAGCCGGAACTCGAACCCGGGTCATCGGCATAGGACGCCAATGCTCTACCAACTGAGCTACTCGAATGATACCCAGTCTGGCACTCCTCACTCTTATATTTCGGAAAGGCTGCATCTGGAGCACCTGATGGAATATCCACCCGAGTAACAACTCTGTGGCAAATATGAGACGAAATTAACCCAGCATCGGTGAAATGAGATACAGATACAATTTTGTAATTATGAAATATGCCCGAAATATTGAATTTTTTTGTTTGCATGAATTTCTGCATTGCTAACTAGGTGTAAAACAGACGCATTCGGTAATCGCATTAATCGAAGGAAAACTGTATCGTTATTTTTCGAATTGCATGAATGTTTGCATCGTTAGCTGGGCTTAAAACCGACAGAGGGAAAAATTAATTTTTATAAATTGATTTTTTTTTACTTTAAACAATGTCACAACATGAATATTTACTTCTTTTGAAACGTTTTTGTAATTGGAACTATATGTCTACGACCAACGGTTGAGAAGTTAAAGGTCGGCGATATATAGTATATTGCACCCTGTATATTTATGAAATAACTGACAATGCGTCAAATGCATATACAATGTTTTATAGTTACACTATTTAATAGATATACTGGAAAGCAATTTTTTATATAAATTTTTTCATTGGCTGCCGTTTTGAATTCGTGGTTGTTTATAATATTTAACATGAAAGCGCAATTTCATAAGACTGAGTTATACAAAGGCCCCTATAACATATGGAGTCCTAAAATCTAGTGTATAGAATATTCTGAAACAATTAGATAATCCAGGCAATACCGAATGTGGCTCGTTGCAAGAAAAAAAAAATCCTTCTGGCTTGCACCGGGAAGAAAAGGTAACTTCCTTATTCCTTGATTTTAAGAATTCTGCTAATTTTACTTAAGCAACGAATCTAAAATGCGTAGAGTCCGAATAAAGAAGTTTCACAGATTTTGTTAATATTGAATTTGACTGGGAATTTTTTAGCCTCCGGTACGGTATGCTATTTCTTTCTTCCAGCTTATTTTGTGTCCAAAAAATAACGTTAGCTTACAGAAGCTAGCCGTAAAACAAAGCATTGCGATTAAATACTCTTTAGCAATTATTTAACTTCTAAGCATCGCACATTTTCAATTTTTGTACCGTCGTATTGGGAAAAAAGAGTTCTTTTGAATGCATTTTGTTTGAAAACTGTATCTCCATTTATTTTTGAAATATTAATTTTTTTTTTTTTTTTTTGTAGTTTTTGGAGCCATTTGCTGAATATTGGCAACGGAAGTACTCTATTTCTGTAGAAAGTAAAGGAAAAATAGCTCTAAAATAGTAATTATATATTTTTGCTGCCATTTTCTCATAACAACCGAATGAAAATGTAATTAAAATACGTGCTATTTTGAAAAAAATATAAACGGATGATTTCTGTTAAAACAATGTAGCTATTATATACTATTTTTAATTGTAAGTATCTATGAATCATTAGCCGTTTACTTTTCGATTTTCTTGAATGACGGAATCTTTTTGCTGAATTTGTGCATTATTTCGCGATAGTGATGTGCTTTACTGTAGATGTTTAAGAGTGGATCGTCAATGTGGAATTCTTAAGCGGATGCGAATGACGTCATTTTACATTTTAAAAAAAGTGTGCTTTAAGTCTAAAAATTGAAATATGTTTTGTACTGCAGCAGAGTCCCATTAAACGAGTTATTTTTTTTTCTGATGGACTGGTGGCTTCTATTATTATGAAACAGCCATTATAAATGAAGTGTTAGGTGAAGATAAAAGAGTGGCCGTAAAAGAAAAAAAAATTGCCATTTTTTCCCCCATTCCGACCAGAAAATCAGAGTTCTAACTTTTTGCGGCTGCTCTTTCATCTTCACCTAACACTTCGTTTATAATGGCTGTTTCATCGTAATAGAAGCCATCAATCCATCAGAAGAAAAGAAAGTAATGGAAATGCCGGGAATGACACTAAATTCTGAAAAAACAGAATTTTTGTTCTCTAGTTTTTATCTTTCTATCTTTTTTTTTCCTTTTTTTAGAAATAAAAAGAAATACGTCAATTATCGCATAGTTGGCTTCAGTTATAGCGACTTCACCAAATATTGCCAAGTTTGTTGAGAGTTTGAAATTGGTGAATTTGAATATGTAAAATTAAACATATCAGAGTTGCTAGTTAGGCTGGTAATAGACTTTTACAACCAATTTGGAAAGAAAAAAAAATCTCCGAACTTTTTTTTCAATATCTCTGATCCTGTTATGCAATTTAAATGCAAAATTGAAAAATTAGAAAATTAGAAACATTTTATACCATCTGTGCCGTAAATATAATCTGGATTTGTTAGTATATTTTTGTATATTTTTTATTACTTGGCAAAAAATTCAGCTAAATAAAATAAAACATATTATTTTATGTCAAAGAGATGTATTTTATATACATTGTATATCATTTAACGTTTTAAAATTACAAATAGGAATTCCTAAAATAAAAGAAAATAGACGAGAGACAAGTTATATAATTAATTTAGTAAAAATTTATGTTCCAACAATAAATTGTAAAATATTACAAACATTAATTACGTCTTACTATTTTAATGTTAACATCTTATCCTCGGTTGAATTAGCATACCGTAAAACAAAGGTTTATTTTTACTTAAATCACTTTCAGAGAGGAAATGTGGACATTTCAGGACTGTCAAATTTCATGGCAGTTAATTATGTTTTGCTTGTGTAAGGATTAAAACTTCATGTGTCACATCAATTTAAATAATTTTTTTTTTAGTTTAAAAGAAATAGTAAATTTTACATAAATATTCTAAGAAGAAGGGTCACTAAAATTTTGACAAAAGTTGTCTTCTTGTAGTTCTGGAATAATCTATGGTGAGCTCGCTGAGCACGCAAAGTTGAAACTCACCAAATTCAAATGTCACGCTTCTTAACTAATTAAGCAGTAAAGATGTTGAACGCATAGCGGTATTTCGCCTCAACTTCTTACTTCATGTAATTTGAGTTCGGATGCCGTGTAGCCAAAATAGATTTCCGTGACTTTAGCATATAATTAGACAAAAATTTAAACTAGAGTTTTACGTGTTTTCAAGCGTTTCAAGTTTCAAGAATGTGAAGAAATGTTTTATTAAAGCAGAATTCATGCGCTGTAGTATAAAATTTAATTTATGAACATCAAGTTGAAAATTATATTTTACTGAAAGGCATTTTTTTTGATAGGTTAAAACATCTTATTGTTTATTTTGTCACTAGATGACGTTTAGTAATAAATTCAATCTTACAAACTGTTGTTCTATTCCCAAAGGTAATAAAATTGCAATATAATTAATTTTGAGAAGGTGATATTTTTGTAAAACAGCCCAAAACACCAAATTAATCAAGTTTATTGCAGCATGATTGATAAAAAACAAAAGCATATATTTTTGAAATGCGTTAGTCTTTTAAAATTTGTTATTGAAGTTTCAATTGACATTTTCCATATCTGCAAGTTCCATTTTTTTTTTCAAGATTAAGCCGCAAATTTCAATAAATTTTTCATTAAAACAAAAATGCATACACAATAATATTCTCTCAAAAATAAATAAATAAACAAAAGGAATAAATAAAAATAGAGACAAACACTTGGGAAATATCTGAAATATTCTAAAATTCTGAAACGAAATTTAATATAGCTTATGAATTTTTAAAGAGACATTTCAAACCAATATGACATTTTAAATTTAGACCCATATCATTTCAGCTAAACTAATATCTCTCGAAAACTATGTTTCGCTTGGGTAATTCATGTAGATGCTTGACATTTTATTACCTTAGAGGTTTTGGAATTGAATCAGGCAATTTTATATTCAGACAGTGGAGCGAAGAAACATTAAATAATATGACAGCTCTGTCTAAAATTGTAGGAAATCCGTGCACAGATAAAAATTGTTTTCAATAAAGTTAGAGAACATTGTATAATTTGTTTAAAATGTCAAAATTTTGTTTCATGTTCAAAAGTGAAGAATTTTTCTTTTAATGCCCAAAATTTTCAAATAAATTATAAAGAAATGTGCAGTATTATTTTCACGAAAGTCGCGCAGTTTTTTCCTCAAAATGTACTTTGAATATAAAATTAAACGTGGTACACTGCAAGAAAAAATATGTAAAGTTACTAAGAATGTTTTAGGAAACTGGGATGCCTAGAACGTTTTATGTAACGGCAACAACACAAATTCATGTAACGCATACACTTTTATACCATAAATCGGAAAATCTGTAAGGTTACTAAGAATTTTTTAGGAAACTGGGATGCCTAGATCGATTTATGTAATTGCAACCGGGTTATAGATAAAATTTTAGTAAGATTTTAGAAGTTTCTTTTGTAAAACTACAGATTTCTGAAATTTTAAAAGAACTAGTTTTGTAGATTTACATCTTTTTTTTTTTTTTTTTTTTTTTTTGCACAGTGTACAGATAAAATTTTAGTAAGTATACAGATTTCTGTAGAATTACATCTTTTTTTTTTTTACAGTGTACATAATTATTTAGTATATGACTGGCATCTGTACAGTGACCATTGGTCGCTGCATAAAATCTTTAGGTGGAAGTTTACTTTTTAATCTTACGAAACCATTTAGGGGGGAAATCACGTTCAGCAGCCGGAAACCGATAATATTTAAAGCAGCACGAAAAACACTGCAGTTTTAAAACCAGTGAATGAAATACAACATTTTTTTTTTCTATACTAAAACACAGCCATACTCAACTTCCGGCCAGTGAGCCGCAATACGCGAAATTTTACATGCGGTTATGCGAAATTATGCGAAACGTATATCTTTATGTACGTAACTCTTTATGCTTATGTAAGTTATGCGAAATTTTACGTGTGGCCAGAGACATAATCACTATAAATTTAATGAGATTTGCATAAAGAGTATTTAAGACCTTCATTGTTACTTTATATATTTTTACGGGAAGACAAAATCTGTTTTGTTATACATAATTCAGTTAAAATTATGTTAAAACATCCTAATTTCCGTTTTTATATCTTTTTACCTGTAGTTATATTTGTGATACAGTGCTATATACGTTTCTTTACTTTAAACACTAATAAAATATTATTCCAAATTAATTAAATTTGCACTGTATACTTCTACAATTAAGAAAAAAGTTATATGCATTGATCGAAAGACTGAATTATTAGAGACAATCTCTATTTTTTTTTCTTTACTTTGAAATTCTGCATTGTTATATTATTTCGTTTTACATTTATTTATAGGGCTAAAATTACTTTGTGTGGTTAAACGTTTCCGTTTAAAAAATTCACACAGAAAAATTTTTGTCACCTTCCAAAGACAAACTTTGGAATCTATTTCTATAACATTTGCAAAAGAAATCTATCACTAAGATTATTGCTCGGAAATAGTGGCATTAAAATTTGTTGGTAACATTTCTTCTGCACCAAACGTTAAATCCCACTTATAATATTAACTTTGTTATATTGTTTTGTTATACTACTTATGTTACCTTACTATTTTGATTGTTCATTTTTTTTTAAGTGCGTTACGGCCCTCTTAACGTCGCAAATACGTGTTTGCGGGCCGGGAGAAAAAAAAGTTTGAGTATGGCTGCTATAACACCTTCTTATGGTTTGAGAAAAAATCCATTAAAACACATATATTTAGTAATATTATGTAATTGAATCATAACGACATAATAGGCTCTTTAAAACTATGAATATTAAATTATGCATTCTGCGCGCAATATTTTAAAAGATCTACTGTAGATACATTTTTTATATTTCATATATTGTTACTGGTACTTATGCTGAGAAAAAAAATACCGCCGTCACCTAGAATGAATAGGTAGCCATTTTGTGAGTCCCTAAACTAGAAATACAGATTTTCAAGCTATGCGGATAGGGTAAACAACTGAACTGAATAGACAAAATGATCTAGAATTGTTAGTCTCTTGTTTTCTAGGTGAAGAAACGATAATGAATCGTTTGAGCAGCGAGAAAGTATCGCTGATTTCTGGAATGGTTTCATAAACAAGAATTATAGTTACTGAAACTAACCTCTTGTGTTCAAATCTATTTGCAGATATTTTTAAATAAGTTTGACCACGAGAATATAGGAAAACGCTCTTGAATTCTACTAGGAAACTCTGGAACTCTCTAGCAAAGGGAAGTAGAATTTATAAAGATAACATGGAACTATTTTTTCTAGAGCCACAATTTAGATTCTAGATGCCAGAACCTTATTTTTTTCTCAGCGTATACTACTATATTTTATATTGAACCTAAATTTGAAAGTATATTCAAATTAATTAGCATAAGTAATTGCTTTTAGAATCATATTCACTATATCCAACAAAACGTTTATATTTAATTTTCAAATTACACAATTTGCTGCAACAAAAATCGGATTAAATTTAGGTTCGGTATAAAATTAAACATGAAAACTACTATTACCCAAAATTTCAAGGTTCAATGATAATTAATCTTTAAATGTGATGCAATGGTAAAAATCAGTTTTGAGAAAATCGACTTCAAACTTAATTTTATAGCACAGCAGTAAATGCTTTTATGCAAGGTATTTTTATCGATACCTTCTGTTCTAATTGGTACTTTTGTAAAAATTTTTTTGAAGTAGATTTGTAACACTTGAAGGCATCCATGCTAAAATTTTTGAAAAATCGATTTTTTTAAAACCTGTAACGTGATCTCCCGCTTTAAGCCGTATATTGTAAATACTGTGTAATTTTAGCCCTAACTTTGAGATTTTAATAGAAAGAAATGCAATTAAATTTTTTGCTCATATTTTACTCGAGTTTTTTTTCCCAAACGAGGCATTAAGAAGAAAGAAAAATCATGCCTAAGCACAGATTATGAAACCCTTTTCAACACTCCCAGAAATGCTTTAACAAAACTTCGCTGTTGAATATGATAAAGATGACACATTAATAAACTAGTAATTACCCTCCACAGTCAAAAAGGAACTCCTATTAATTTTCTGCAGCCCTGTATATGATCTATAGATTTGTATACATTTTATATTGTATGCTAAAATTTAGATTAGTAAGAAAACACACAATACAGTTGAAAAATCATCTTCAGAAATGTCTACTGATGGAAACGCACTTTCATTATTCTGTACATCCTTGTATAGTACTTAGAAACTTTTATTCACGCCACAGCTAAACTCACTGCCAAACTCGATGCTGTGAATTGAGTATAGCTGTGCTAAAACTTAATTCAGGCATAAAGATACTTATAACTACTGAAATCACACTTCCAGAAATGACCATCCATAGTCGGCTATGTATACAGTTCTTTGCGTAGCCCTGTATATGATTTTATTTATGCAAAACATCTCTTTGTATACTAAATGTAGTTCGACTTGAAATTGCACAACTCAATTAAAAACCAACTTTCAGCAATTCACGCTTATACCCAGAAATGCTTAGGATTTTTTTTGTGTGTGCCCCTGTATATGATATGTAGAATTTATACACACGACGTAGTATGCACAAATTTAGTTAAAAAGCAACTCGAAAATGCACTGCCGCCAACAAGTCTTAACTTACGGTAATTCGAATACAGTATTGCATGCGAAAACTTTTATGGTCCCTGTAAATGAGCGATAAATGCACACAAAATTCTACAGCAAATATCTTGTAGTAATTCTAAGTAATGTATAAAAATTTTATTTTATTAGAAATAGTGTTACATAATTAACATACGCTACAAGCAATTTTTTTCCTATTGACCATTATGGAGCCGAATTCTTTTCACCCTGTAAACGAATAATACACGTTTTACACGCCATATATTACAGAAAGGCTGTTTTAATGAAACTTAGAAATTCAAATTAATTTCATTATGTTTGCACTAGAATAACATAATTAAAACAACCACAAACAATTTTCCTCCCTAGACCGCAATGTAACGTAATTCTTTTGAGTATCCCTGTATGCGAAATATAAGTTCTATCCATACTATATTCTGTAATAAGCATCTGCAAGTGCATATGTTGCTCGTATAAATTGCTCGTCAAACGTGGCAAATGTGGTGCGTTCGTTTTATAACTAGTTTTATAAATATCTTTTGCACCGCATATTGTACTGAATGTATATATTATTGCACTTTATAAGTGCATATCAATTTCATTCTGTTCGAAAGTCTGTAACGTCATTAAAAGGCACTTACAATAATTTTTTCCCATTGGCCGTAATGTAACGGAAAAATTTTGAATGTTCCTGTCATTAAACTATACATCCGATTTTAATAAAATTGGAAATGACTCGACAAAGTTTTGCAACAATTATACATTTAAAATTTCAGAACATTCGGAAGGCTGTAACGTCATTAAAATGCACTTGAAATATTTTTTTTTTTTCCATTGGCCGTAATGTAACGGAAAACTTTTGAATGTCCGTGTAATTAAACTATAAATGCGATTTTCATAAATTTGAAATGACTCGACAAAATATTGCAACAATTATATATTTAAAATTTCAGACCATTCGATTGGGTAGTTTTTGCTCTGTTATATGCGGACGGACAGACGGACAGACAGACAGGCAGACCGAACGACGGCTATAAGTGCTACGTATTTACTTAATTACGAACGCACCTAAAATTTGATAATAACTTATTCATTACTGAATCCCTCAACAAGATAAGTGAAAGTTTTATGATTTGGCTGCACAGATGTTCTGTTAGAAACATAATAAAGCGTGCTCTGTAAAAAAAAAATCACTGTATCTTTACAGCAAAAAATTCTTTCAGTATAAGCGTCAGAAAATTTTGTTGTAAATTTACAACAATTTTGTTTTTCATGGTTGAACAGCAAAATTGTAAATTTACAGCATTGTGTATAGTTAATCTTACAGTAATTTTGTTTTTTAGATTTTACAAAAAATTGTATTTTTTCATCATATTTTGCTTTTACTTTTACAGAACTTTTAACAAGATACCAGCAAATTTTTAGCCTTCATTATTATTTATTTTATTTATTATTATTATTATTTATACATATGCATTTGCATCCCCCTTACCGCCATGCAATGTTTATTTATTTTGATTTTTTCCTTTTTGTATACTATGAGACATCTTTTAAAAACTAAGAGCACTAAAAGTGTTATCTTTATGTCTACTTATATCATTGTTTTAATAACATTGTTATATAATAAATTCTGTTATACATATGTAAGATACAAATTTAGCACCATAAAGCAAAATAATAAATAAAATGAGAAAATATACTGAAAAAAGCAACAAATCGGAAATTTTAAACTATTGTAACTCATTGTAAAGAATTTTCCTTATGTCAATTTCAAATGTACTGTGTATAGTGTAATTCGGGGATTTATGCGCACATTTTTTTTTAACTTGTGTATAAAGTCCCATGGTGGACATAAAATTAAAAAAAAATCATGCTGTGCTATTTAACGTTAAATATACAACGCGTGTACTGCGACAAAAAAAAAAAAAAAAAATCAAAACAAATTATTAATATTGTTTAACAGTTTTTTTCTAAAACATTACACTGCGGCGCGTCACCCGTACATTCAGGCTGAGACGTCGCACTTCTGCGGTAGTTATGCCGCGCTGGTAATAAGAACGGAATGAAGTTATAAATAAAAATATTTAAAAAAATATTAATATCTGGACTATAATTATGGATGAAATAACAAAATGAAACTAAATGAGTACAATGAAACGTATTAGTAGTTTCAAATTAATAATTACTGATTACTTTCACTATTAAAGTTATCGACTTATTTTTTTACATTAAATTTTAATTGTTATTTCAGCAACAACGTAACATCAATCTATTAGAAAGGGAAAAGAAAAAAAGTAAAATTGTGTTTACATAATTTATTTGTTAACCCTTTCGGGACCGGTGGCTTTTACACAAATTTTATTCGGTTGGTACCACTTTTTAAAAATAAGTTACCTTTACTTAAATAATCATGAAAATGCTCTAATTAAACAAATCAATTATTACTTTTCTTTTTTACTGGTGCCAGAAACAAATTTTGTAAGCTCTTTATGAAGGTGCTTATATGCACCTATGGTCCCGAATGGATTAAAAGATCGACTTCAATCCACAGAAAAAGTGTCGAAAAAGTACAGTCTTTATGTAACTACATTTAAGCACATGTGGTTGTTGGTACATTAATTTAAAAAAAATAAAAATTTTGGAATGAAATTGTCCAGTTTTCAGATATTGATCAAAGATCGCATTGCATCACTGAGGAGCATACAAAAAAATTCTCAAGAGTATAAAATTAGTAGCATTTATACATTCATTTATAGGGACTTACAAAATAATTCTATTACAATTTGACCTGTTGGTTAAAATCGGTTGCGGTGCATTTTAATGATGTTATAACACTTCAAACGTAATTGAATCACTGAAGCAACAATGGTTCATGTATAGATTATGGTAATGCATAGCATTTATCATTCATTTACACAGAAACGCAAAGAAAGCCGGTTACAGGTCTCACTCGAATCGATAATTGCTGCAAATGCATTTTTCGCTTATGGATTTTTAAACTTATATAATTTTGAGTTTATAATGGGGCGTGTATAAATTCTATAGATCGCTTAGCGGAATTTGTACACATTACCGAATATGGACTGCAATTGCTTAAAATGCATTTTTGGGGTCCTTTTTTTGTTTGTTTGTTTGTTTAAGGGGTTCCGGGAAACAAAAATTTTCAAATATTCAAAAAAACATTTATTGCATTAAAAATTTCTATGTCTTTTACTCCTTAGAATGACGTTTTAATCATGTTTCTATCTTAATTGGAACAGGAAATATTAATTTTTCATTTTGGTTTGTTTTCAAAATATAGCTTTCAAGCAATGGTTGTCGTGGGAACGAATTGTTGTGAAAACGAGTTTTTATTCATGACGGTTTTTTTTTTTTTTCATTTCTCGTATTAAATTTGTTTTAAGTCAATAACTGTTAAAGATAAATGGTTCAAACTTGGAACATGTCTTTTTCAATTGTTTCACTTTACTTTTGATACAGAAAATTAAAAAAAAAAACAGTAAAAATCCAAAAATTTGAATTAATTAAAAAGTATATATTTTAAACATTTGTCCTTTTAAAAATATTTTTTTGGACAAGCCCCTCAATATACGTTTTTAGGGTTTCGTTCATCTCACGAAACCCTATTCGTCTCGCTCCTCTGTCTGTCTGTCTGTCTGTCCGTCTGTCCGTCACAGAGCCCGTTCTCAGAAACTATACATGTTGGAGACATGAAATTTTGTATATTTATAGCTGAGCACCTCACATCATACGACAAATGATAAAATCTTGAAAAAGTCTTACGTTTAACCCTTTGAGCTACCACATATGTATTTGAAGCAATTCTTTCTAAGAGAGCCCCTAATTAAGTTGGAGACATGAATTTTTGCACACGTATAGCTGAATACCTCAGAACACACGACAAATCATAAGATTTTCTAAAAGTCTTATATTATTTACTCCTCCTTGCTCTAGCTTGTATATTTTAAGCAATTTTTCTAACCTCCGCCCTTTTCACCCGGGGAGCACTTTTCCAACTTTTGCCGACATCATTTTGACCATTCTTTCATATTATGCACCATAGCCTTACATATTTTAGTTCCAATTTTTACCAATAGGGGCGCCTACTGATCTCGGGTGATATGGGCCCAATCCCCACGACTAATATATCTACGGATAGTATGTAAAACGGGTTTTCGTTCGGATAGATGTTTGTTTAGAATAGAGTGCGCCCCCTGGTTGCGAAATGTGGAACTAACAGATTTTTCAAAAAGGTAAAGTGTTTTGAAAGGAATATTAAACGAAACCCTCTGTGCGATCTGTGATTACACTTACCCACTTGTTTTTAACATTATCAGGAAATTTACCGCTGAGATAGAGCTTCGATGACAATCTAATGGGTTTTTGTCCCAAAAATAATACAAAATATTGACTTTATTTACAAAAGTATGTATTTTTTAATATTATTAAAACAAATCCTTCTATATAAAAAAAACTAACGATTTGGAAATGGACCAATAAAAATCTGCGTAGATCTTCCCGGTAGTACTACCCTAGATTGGCATCCATATTTCTTGTGACCGAGGTCTTTCTTCGTTAATATTAAGAAAACTGTTTCATAAAAAAATATGAAAATAGGTGGTATTATAGAGAAATGTTTGATAAACACATTGATGCAGACAGTTTTTAAATCGAATAATTATTTTAAGAGATATTTAAGGTTAAAGTTGGTCAAAAGCGTTTCATTAAAATAAATTATGTCAGCAAAAACTATACCTAGGAATTTAAACATTTTTACATCATTTAATTCATTAGAAGTTCCCGATGTGCAGACTGCATTTACTTTTTTAATTTGACTCATTTTTTGAGGCTTTATCTCCATTTTAAATTGAAATTTTCAACATTTCGAGGGATATTTTTTTCATATTTTAGAAAAGAATATTATTTTAAACTGTTGCTAATTTTAAAAAAGAGCGAAAAGAATAATATTCCCTTTAAATTAAAAATTTATTTACGTGGCTATTACAACCAGAAAAGCTTTCAAATGAGAATTAAGTGATTACGTGTTAAAAATCAGGAAAATATTCAAAATTGTGTCATAAAAACTATAGTTACACATGAATTTTAAAAGGGAAAGAAATTTTTTAAATAATAAATTCATTATTATGCGTTAAAAGTCGCAAATGGAGGAAATTTACGACTCATATTTAAAAAGGCCAAATAATTGTCAGTTGGCAAAACAGTTTAAATTAAAAAATATATTTGCGCGAGACATTTATTTCATATTTTGAGATAATCTTTTCAACCATAATCGTAAATTCTAAGACAGCGCAAATAATATTTCCTTTCTAACAACAAAAGTATTTTCACGTCAATGTTAAAAAAGAAAGAAAATTTGGTGAAAATTACGTCAGATATAAAACGATACATTTCAAATGTGTTATTTAAAAGAACTTTCTTATAGAGCTGTTGAAAAACCGAGAGACAAATATTTTGTTTACTTAATTCCTTTTACATTAGCTTATTTTCAAATTTTTAACTATTTTTTTTAATCAAAAACGTAAACAGCCATTGTATCCCTTAACAAACGCTTAAAAATCTCCAATCAAAGGAATATGAATAAAAACCTGTTTACAGGGAAATCGTCACTGTTTTTTAAAATTATAATTCAATCTTTTTAAAACCGATGAAATTAGCCTGCTTCTGGAATCTGGGGTGTTGGAACGGGGGTTGGCAAGCGTAGCTCGTACGGGGCAGAGCCCCCTAGTGATTTCTAGAAAAAAAAATCGCTTAAATTATATTACTTCCATGTTCAATTACACTAATTTATCTGAACTAACTAACTCGTTAATCTCAGTGACCAGAAAAAGTCATTTTGATTAATTAAAACGTTACCTTTGTTTATGAATACAAAAGTACATTTCTTTGAATGCCACGATTAATTAAAACAGGAATCTCTTTTCTCTTTCGCTATTCTTTTCGAATTGAAAATATATTTTGATCAAATAATTGAATTACAAACGTCTTAAATAGAAAAAGAAATATTTATTTTTAGGGTTCCGTACTTAAAAAGTAAAAACGGAACCATTATATGATCACTCCTGTGTCTGTCTGTCTGTCACAGTCATCTTACTCGTAAACTATGGAACGTGGAAAGTTCAAATTCGGTGAAGTAACAAAGACAATTGACCCACACATGTTTTCAGATTATTAAGCATTCACAAATATATTTAGGGAAAATGTAGAGGGGCTAATTAAGTTACTTGAAAAAAAAAACTTTTCTTTGTATATCGTGTGGGGTATCGTGCGAAAGCTTTTATAACGCTGAAGTCAAAAGTACATTTCTTTTAATTTTAAGTATTATATTTTCAGAGGGATCGTTGAAAATGTAGTGAAAAAACATCTTCCTATTAAAACTAAAATTATGAATAAAATTAGAGGTAGTAGACGTTAATTTCAGCCTTACAGGAAAATTATAACGATTACCCTAGATTACATAGTTTTTGAGAAAAGCGCCTTTTTTCGTTACACACAAATTTCGATTTGCGGGCATTCAGCAAAAGTGTTGAGGAGCGCTGGAGTTATCTATAGTAGCAGAAGTAAAAAAGTATTGTTGAAAATGATTTTCGAAAAAAATCGTCAGCAATCACCCGAAATATTAACCATTAAAGACACGGGCGGTTTGGACACACATAATCACAGGGGCCGCATACTCTATGTACCTACCACCGGCTTTTAAAGACCAGATAACAACTTTTAGTTCAAATTGGGGGAAGTAATAAAGACTATTGACCCACATATATACAGATTATTAAACATTCACAAATATATTTTGGAAAAATGTAGAGGGGCTAATTAAGTTACTTGGGAAAAAATCTTTTCTTTGTATATCGTGTGAGGTATCGTGTGAAAGATTTCTTAATGCTGAACTCAAAAATACATTTCTTTTAATTTTAGGTATTATATTTTTAGAGATATCGTCGAAAATGTAGTACAAAAATATGCCCCCCCCCCCCCCCCCATCTATTTCCGAAACCACTGAAACTAAAATTATGAAAAAATTAGAGGTAGTACGCAGTAATTTAAACCTTGCAGGGAAATTATAGCGATTACCCTAGGTGAAATAGTTTTTGAGAAAAGCGCAATTTCCTGTTACACATAAATTTCGATTTGCGGGCATTCAACAAATGTGTTGAGGAGCGCTCGATGTACCTATCTTAGCAGCAGTATAAAAGCATTGTTGATGATGATTTTCAAAAAAATTCGTTGTTAATTAAACGAGATAATCACCCTTAAAGTTACGGACGGTTTGGACATACATAATGACAGGGGTGGCGTACTCTATGTTATAATTGAGTAATGCAATGCCCAGTAGCAGTATAAAAGCAATAAACATCAAACTGATAAAAACAGGCTAATTTAATTAAATTTAATCACATAAATACTATGGGATTCGCAACAAGTTTGAATTCACCGGATCTCTCAATACGCCTACTGCGTCTTTAAAAGTTACTTTAAAACCTCTCAGGAAAACGCGGCATAGAACAAGACAGCATTGCAACTTTGCGACATCCTTTCGAAGCGCGCTTAGCCCAATGCCTAATTTTAACTTTGAACAAGAGTTTTGTTTTAGCTACACTGTAAAATGAAAAGATCATTACTATGCTGAATTTAGTTTGATTAAACGCCAAATGAAGTTTAAATATATACTAATTTTATTGTCAATACCGAATTAAGCTCATCATAAATATATTAGGATAAGATTAAAAAATGAGTTATACAGAATAGCAATGTTTGATGTTATTTAGGCTTCATATTTCTTTGAACATTTATTGTATACCCATCCATACTTTTCTAGTATATAAGGCTATACCCAACCCTACGTTGTATTGTTTTTTTACAAAGTTTTATTATTCTTTTAGTAACGGTTTTTTAATAATACTTTTAATAATTCATATATTTCTTGCGCGGAACCCTCTGAGCTTGAGTAATACTTGCACTTGACCGTTTATTGAATATTATTTAAACAAATGATTTTCCCAATAAATTCGCTCAAAATAATGGATTTTTACTAATGCTAATTTTTCTAAAAAATCTAATTTGTTAATCTCAGTGAGAATAAAGAGATATTTTAAGTAGTCACAGTGGGACCTTTCTTTAAATGCCACGATCAATTAAAACAGGAACCTTTTTTTTTTTTCCTTTCACCATTCTTTTCGAATTAAAAATACGTTTTTGATAAAATAATTGAAAAACGGACGTTTTAAATACAAAATGAGATTTTTATTTTTATTTTATTAAAACAAAGGAATTTCCAAATAAATATGCTCAAAATATCCTAATGAATATTCCGCTATGCTAAATTGTCTAAAATAACTAATTAGTTAATCTCAGTGAGAAAAAAGAGATATTTTAAGTAATTACAATACTAACTTTGTTAATGAGTACAAAAATGCAACATTTCTTAAAATTTCCCGATCAATTAAAGCAGGAACCTTTTTTGCACGTTCACTATTGTTTTCGAATTAAAAATACTTCTGTGATAAAATAATTGAAAAGTGGACGTCTTAAGTGCAACAAGGAATGCGTATTTTTAAAAGCTTAGAAAAACTTTAAAAGGTTGTAACAAATAAATTCATTCAAAATTTTGTATATGTTTACCTACGTTATTTATTCGAGAAAAGGAAATTGGTTAATGTCAGAATGTCAGTGTATAAAAATAGAAGTTTCACAACATGTTGCAATGACTTACACGAATGCAATTACAAAAATAAATAAATAAATAAAATGAAATTACAAAAAGATTACAAAAAATAAAAATTATTAAACACTACATTGAAAATTACCAAAATGGAAATATTTACAAAAATTGCAATTACAGAAAAAGGAAAAAAAATGCAAGGGTTGACAAAGATTTTTTAAATAAATTATTTCAAAATATTTTTTTAATGTTTCATGAACGCTAGCTACTAACTTTGTTAATATAACTTGCTTAATATCAGTGGACAGGAAAGAGAAGGTTTAAAAAACTACAACGATTTTCTTTTTTACGGATGCGCATTTCGTAAATTTCACTACTAAATAATGCAGTATTCTCTTCTTATTTTCTTTATATTTTTCTAATCAAAAATTTTTTATTTTGATAAAGTGTTTTAATATGTATTTTCTAAACACGAAAAATTTGTGTATGTAAAAATTAATAAAAGTGCACAAAAGTCTTTAAATTAATTATTCAATAAATTTTCTGAAATATGTTTATCTTCTTTAATTACTCAGAAGAAAGAAATTAGCTAGTGGGCGAACAAGGGCAGTTTCAACTAATTAGAACTGACGCCCACACATGTGTTTTCAGAAATACACTATTTCATTTCTTTAACCCTCTAATGCATGATTTTTTTTTTAAATTAAAAAAAATATATTTGCTTTCTTGACGGCCATAAATTACAGGAAAAATATTGAAAATTTTTCACTCTTTTTTTTTTTTTTTTAGTATTTTGAAGTTTTTTAAATTGTTGCCAAATGGCAACACCATGCATTAACACAAAAAAAATTTTTTTTTGAACTTTTCCAACTAGCAACATTGTGCTGTTTTATTGCATTTTTTTTTGTAAATTATAAGATTTTAAATGCATATAATACTTTACATACACTTAGATAAATAAACTTATATATATGTATACATATACGTATATATATAACCATTAATTAAACATAACCTACCACCATCAAAAACCGTAATATTATGAATTAAAGCTGTAATTATAAAAAAAAGTGCCAAATAATTTATTATAAGAATTATTATGGAAGAAAAAAAAAGAAAGTGGACACCGACAAATAATGGAAAAGCTTATATATTAAATTACGTTATCTAGGGCACAGAATTCAATGATATAAGCAATATGGTGTTTTCTGTGAGAAAAATAAGCTTAAGCTAAAAATTATTTTCCTCTGTGCCCGAACAACCATTATAATCAAGTGAATAGATTAAATATGAAAACAGAATAGAAACAAATAATATGAAATGGAAAAATCAATAAAACCTGTTTAAATATTTATAGGATATAAAATAGAAATAATACACAACATACCGATTAATATTTCAGTATTATTCAATATATCCACTCGCACATGGCTACAAAAATATCGTAAAGATTAAGGTGAATAAAACAGTTAAGAAATCACAGTAATTGATACCAAAGTATGCAGTTAATACATTTTGAAATACCATGATAAATACAATTAATATAATATAAAATAAAATAAATAAAATAAATAGAAAGTAATTACATTATTTAATATAACTAAAATGCGCTATTAAATTAATTAATTACTATTTAACAATATCGTCAAAAATTAGCTAAAAAATCCACCTGGTGTAGTAAATTATAACTGGAAAGGAGCTACAAAAGACAAAATTTTTTAACTTATCGTCAAAAGTCAAATTTTGGTGCTGCCATCTAGTAGTATTTTTATTATTCAAATGTCACAAGATAAACAATTGAAAGCCTTTAAATGTAAAAATTTTATTAACAGCAAAACCAAACAAATCCTTATATATAGATAATTATAAACCTAATATAAACCACACTATATATTATTTAAAAAACTATTGTTAATAAAATTTAAAAAAAAGCATACAAAATATTCTATTAACTTACTCATTTAAACTACACTAAGAATTTAAATAATTCTATAACATTGATAATATATAGCATATAGCTATATGCTATAAAATAAAATAAATTCCATAATAATTAATATAAATATATATTAAAAATAATATAAAAATCCTTAATAAAAACTATTATATATAAGATAATTATAACATGAACAGGAAATAAAAAAAACATATGGAAGTATATAGAAGATTATCAGATACTTAAATTCCCATTACCTAAAAATCTCAAATATAGTGTGTGGATTATTTTCATACAGCCATAAAAATCCTAAAAGTGTGAATGTGGGACACACACAAAAGACTGATAATAAATTTTATAACACAAAATGATAATAGATCAATATTAAAAAGAATAGAGGAATAATATTAAAAATAATTACCCAATTTTAATACATACAGTATAACTTTATTTATATTAAATATACTTATATGTATGTTAATCACTATAAAAATGGCATACTATTGGTAATTAATAAGATACTGTCCTTAGTAAATTAAAATTTAATAACAAATGATTGTAAATAAGATAAAACAATAATGAAGCTAAATATAATATTAATGAAAGTCACCAATTACATATAAAATATCAAATCAACATCCTTATAAAATACGTATCAAAAATATAGTAATTATACAAAAGACCCATTTTTTTTTAAATTAACCATTGCGTATTATCCAGACAACACCACCCTCCTCCGTACTCTAACATCTACCCACCCATCCAACCTATAATAATTTTTTTATATTATTTTGCAATTTTTAATTTTTTATAGATATTTTTTTATTATTTTATATATTTTTTGTAATTTTGTTTTCGCATGTGTTAATTTGTTTTAAAAGATCATGTAAGTAAAGTACTAATTGTATATTAATGAATATATGAATTTTTTTGGAAAACCATGATTTAATGCATCATAAATTAGTTTTTTAATATTATTGTTAATTAGAGGCGAAGAGTCATATACAAGTCATATAACAATATTAACCAAAATTCTAAATAAAGACGGCATGTAATAATATTATACATTAATTGCTATCTATCAACAAAATAATAATGGTACAAATTATAGTTCTAAGATATTAAATGAACATATGAAGTTAGATGCTACAATAGAATCATTTTTATTTTATAAATGAATAAGAAGATATGCTGTACTGATACAGAACACAAGTATTGTAAAAAATATAATTAAATAAATACATAATAAAATGCGGAAAAGCAGCCATATTTATTCTGTATTTTAAACCAATTGAAATAATTTAAAATTTAAAAACCAAGATGGGCTTATAAAGTGTAATATCACATGCAAAATACAATGAAAAAATCCTAGGATAATAAAATACTCCATAAATGTACACGGACAATGCAACAGAATACTATAGAATTTTATATCAATAATAATATTTATCAAAGTTATGAATGGCAACCAATAGAACATTTATTGTTTTTGTTTAAACATAGAGGTACCAAACACTTAATGCATTTTACTCTAGTGTAACCTATACAGCTCAGAACTTTACACCATTGTTTTTTATCTAAGTGTTGTGGCCAGTGATCAATTTTATCCTTCCTGACATCTCCAAAAGTTTCATAAAGCTGAAAACAGTGGACTACTAAGTTGTTACTATAAAATTTTAATCATTGGCTTTTTTGATGATGTAACTGGTACCTTCAGGAGGGCATGGACACAGATGCACAAGGGAAGGAGAATAGAGCCCCTTTAAATCTGAAAAAGAAGTATTTTGGCCAATTTTTATCATTTGGCTCCCGTTTAACAAAAACTTTATATCTGCCATTAGGAGGGACCCTCAAATTGGGAGTCCCGGGGGAGCTGCCCGAATACCCCTACATTAGTTAGGCCCTGGTTTTACAGTAAACTGAGAAGATTTTGTATTTAATAAGAGTCGTTTATCGAGCTACGGTGACATATGGTGATAAAAGTGAAAAAAATTAAATATCATGCGAATAAGTGGTGAAACAAACAATGCTCAAAATGTTTAATAAAGCGGATCTCAATTCATGGTGTTGCCAAATGGCAACAAATGTATATTCATGTGCATGCAATTTTTGTTCCAATAAAGATTAATGAAAATTATTTAAAATAACTTTTTAAAGTATATTCTTTTCAGAAATTTTTTTTTCAAATGAAATTTTGCATGTTAAATATTTTGTATATGAGTTAGAAATCTAACTATGGCTAACAAAATGGAAAATATCAAAAGTTACTTTTTATTTGTAATTTATAAACAACTATTGCCAACTATGATACTTTATATGAACTAAACCTAAATATAGGACTAACATGAATACGTAAAGCATAAAGTTGTCAAGAGACAACGGTAAATAAACAATAAGGACGGAAAATTTAATATGTTGCCAATTGGCAACAGTATGGACTAGAGGGTTAAATGTCTCAATCACTTAAAACTTTTTATTCATTTCACTTATAATTAAAAGTATTTGTTTCATAAAATTATTGAAAAGAACATCTTAAATGCAAAAAGAGTATGTATTCGAAAAGTATTAGCAAAATTATTTAAAAAATCACACCTGTGATAGATTATTTCAAATAAGAAATTGGTTAATGACAGGAGACTTAAAATATAAGCTTCAGCTAATTACAAAAACTCCCACGTATACGCCTACACAAACACAACATTGCCATAACTTTCACGACCAGTTAAAGCGAGATTCTTTTTTTTTTTATATTTTCAGTAACCCTTTTAAGTACATACAAATATTAAAAAGAAGAAACTTTTGTTTGTAGAGGTTAATCTTTGGCACTATCAAACCAATTCAATAAATAATGTTTGCAAAATAGTGTAGACAGTCTCAGTTTTAACATAATCTATACTATATGTTGATAACACACCACCCACAAGGGGGTTCAGGAGCAACACAAAAGTTAAAAAATTACGCTTCCTGTTATACTGTTGGGTCTTTGAAGCTAGAAACTTTAAATTTAGCAAAGTTGTCTTTTTAACCCCTTAAAGGACAGTGATGCCCCTATGGCCTCATATAATACTAATCCCTAATTGCCACATTGGCACACAAATTTTTTAAAGAAAATCTCCCTTTTAGTAAATACGCGAAAATATACTTTTACATGTTTAATAAATTTTCTTGTAAATACTAGTGTCATTCAATTATTTCAACATTTTACGAATACAAGTACTATGCCCCTGCCTTGAAAGGGTTAAGATGTGAATACTTGTTAAGAACGGTTGGTTAAAAAATTGAAATGTAAAAGGTTGAAATCAGCGGAAAACGTTTTAAATTATGTTTTATATACAATTGGGGTTAGAAATTTGAAATTTGATGTGGATGTTACTTTTAAAAAGTAGATGCTCACCCAGGACATTTTCTGAAAAATAGGAAATTTAATAGCGTGCAGAAACAAAAAATGTTCTAAAATCTATAATCATGATTACCTTCAAGCTATCGAGGCAAAAGAAAATCAGTTTGACATGCTTTAAAAAGTTTTGAAAAAATTCGAAATTTTAAATAGCTGAAAAGAAGAGAACACTTTCTAGAGTTACCTTTTATCAACGATTTCCCTGAAACTATGATCCAAGAAACTTTAAATTTTGCCACAGATAACTTCTACGACCTAGATACGCACAAACAACGTTTATTCTTTTTTTTTCGAAAATAGAAGAAAAAATAATTATTTGTTATGACAGTGTTACATACGAATTTTCTGAATTATAAGATAAAACATAAGTACCGATTACTGCTATAATTATTTAAAATAACAGTAATAAACAAATAGAATTTCCAACTAGTTAAGAAAATACTTATGTTTAGTCTTTCACCGTAATAAATTTACGGTTAAATGTACTAAGCTAAAGTTTCTCAGCTTATTACTTTTTACGGTGATACAATGAATACTAATGCTTTAAATAAATGGTCAAGTGCGAGTATTACTCGCACTCTGAGGGTTCCGTACAATAAATATGTGAATTATTTACTGCATTATTAATAAAAATTCGTCGCTAAAAGACTAATAACACTTTGTAAAAAACTATCCAACGTAGTAGCTGTATATACTAAAAAAGTATAAATGGGTATACAATAAAAGTCCAAAGAGATATGAAGCCTAAATAACATCGAATATTGCTATTCTGTATAACTCTTTTTTTTAATCTTATCCGAAAATCGGTTTACAATGAACTTAATTAGGTACTCACAATAAAAGTAGTGCATATTTCAACTTCAGTTGGCATTTCATAAAACTAAATTCAGCGTAGTAATAATATTTCATTTTTACAGTGTATCTAAAACAAATTCCTTGTTCAACGATTCTGCTAAACAATGCTATAAAACGTGATAAAATATCTTTATTTAGATTGACGAACTTTTCATCGCACAAACGGCGACATTTTAAAAATCATTCATGTTAGAAATACTTTAACAAAATTTAAAAACAATAACACGTTAAACAATGTCACGAGACATCAAGCATAATGAAAAACAGTGCAAACATGAAATAAACTAAAACGAAATCGGATATTTGTGATAGTGGATTAATTTTTACTATTGTTACTAACATAGCATATCATCTCTTTCCATATTTTAGGTAAATCAACGGACACTGAATCCTTACACTGTAAAAAAAATTCCGCAACGTTCCTGGGGAAAAATGGGCAGCTGAGTTGCCCATTATTTCCAAGAAACATTTCTTGAAAATGACTGGAACTTTACTGTATATGTTAAAAACATTCTACAGAAATGCCAGTAAGTTCCCTGCGAAATACCAGGAATATTTCTGTTGACAGCAAAACATTACTGACATTTCACAGCATGCGGGATCCGCAGACGATTTTTACATTTCCAGTTGACAATTTTCGCTTTATTATCATTATTTGTTAGAATGAAAAAATATTTTGAAATTGACATCAAAATTATTATTTATAATTTACACGAAAAAATAAATTTTCAGTTAAAATTCAATAAAGTAAATATATATATGATATATTAATTCTGAACTTTGCTTAAAATATAAAAATATATAAATGTAAATAATAATTAGAAAAAAAATCTAGACATAAAATATTTTGGATTTTCGTCAGTAATTATGTTAGTTTACAAGTTAGATAAAATACATATAAATTTTCATAAAAAAAAAACCTAAACGTAATTGTATATTTTTTCCGAAAAAAAAAAAATTCAAATTTGCAGCAATTCAAAGTGTCAAATATATGTCAAATTTAAATCAAATTGTAATAAAGTGTTAAAATATAAAATTAATTAAAAAAGAAAAAAAAAGTCCAGAGGCAGCATCGAACTCGGGCCGTACGGGTGACGTGCGAGCTTTCTGCGCCCACACCACGAAAGACACGTTGAGAGCTGCAAACTAATGGGTATTTGAAACGTATGCTAAACCTCGGCATCTAATTTCTGAAAATCTAAGTCCCATTTGAAGAAATCCTTTCACAAGAATAATTAGAGATAAGAACTCTAAAACATACTTTAAATTAATCAAAATCGGTGAGAATCATGTTTGATGGTCCCCTGGTTAATGGAGATCCAAATAATAGGTGTATTTTTTTTACACGGTCTGCTTCTTAAACATTCCACAGACAAGTACGAGATATAATCTCTTAGCGATGTCACGGAGGTATTGTATTTTCATCTGAATTGTCTTGACAATAGAGACGTAAAGGATTATGTCGTCTATTGATTTATTTGCATTCCATATTGATTTTTTTACATTCATTTAAGGAATCCTTTTTCGACACTCGCGCGCGAGCAACGGATTATAGCAAAAAAATAATAAATGGCGGCCGCAGCGTTTTGCTGTTTCCAACTTTTGGTTCAGGAACGTTTCAGATAAGAAAACCAGAATTTCACAGGAAAGAGCTAAATTATTCTGAAAACCTGAGAAAAGGCGAAACGTTCCTGGATTTTACATGGAACGTTACCATTTTTTTTTTTACAGTGTACAAACATTCTCACTGCGTAATAATATCTGTGTTGATTCCCGGATAATGGATGGTAAATAAAATATTAATGGATAACTTATTCTGTTATTATTAAAATCGATGTGTAAAAGTTCTATGCTGCATAGTCTGGCCAAAGCTGTGGTTTTCCTGTTGTATTTGATGTGTTGTTCATAGTTTAAACTTTGCAATGCGCTAAGCGCACTTCAAAAGGAGGTCACAAAGATGCTACGCCGCCTTGGTCTGTGCCGTGTTTTTCCAGATAGGTTTTTAATTTACTTTTAAAGACACGGGAGGCTTGTTTACAGATCCACCCAATGTAAACTGGTCGAGAATCCCATAACATTTATGTTATTAATTCTAATTAAATAAGTCTGTTTTTATCGATTTGATGTTTATTGCTTTTATACTGCTTCTAGACATTGCATTACACAAATATGTCATTAAAAGTTGTTATGTAGTCTTTAAAAGCCGATGGTACAAGAGTGCGCTTCTACGGTCATTATGTATGTCCACACCATCCCTGTATTTAAGGGTTAATATCTGAGCTAATTACCGACGTCTTTTTTTCGAAAATCATTATCAACAATGCTTTTATACTTTTGCTACGAAAAGTACCATACGAGCTACTCAACACACTTGCTGAATGACCGCAAATCGAAATTTGTGTGTAATGGAAAAGTGTGTTTTTCTTATAAACTATGTGATTTAGGGTTAATCGCTATAGATTCCTGCAAGGTTTTCGTTAACGTCTACTACATCTAATTTTTTTATAATTTTAGTTTGAGTAGATTCGGAGATAGAGAAGTTGGGGAACATATTTTTGCACTATATTTTCGACGATATCTCTTAAACTATAATACCTAAAATTTAAAAAAATGTATTTTTCAGTTCAGCGTTACAGAATCTTTCAAACGACACCCAGCACGATACACAAATATTTTAGGTAGATTTCGTATGAAATACTACCTATTGGCGTCGTTCCTATGTTGGAATTTCTGAAAAATTTCTTCAGATCTACACCGATTATGTCCCCTAGAACCCAAAACCACCATCAGTAAAAAACATTATATCTATCTATCTATCTATCTATGTATCTCTCTCTCTATATATATACTAGGGGACTCTGCCCCCTGCAAGCTACGCTCGCCAACCCCCGTTCAGACACCGCAGAATCTAAAAAACACGCTAATCTGATCGGTTTTAAAAATCTTATAGAAGATTGAGTTATAGTGAAAAAAGCTGTGCAAATCTCCCTGTAAACGGGTTTCCATTCAATTTCCTTTGATTTAAAAAATTTAAGGCCGAATAAGTTGCTGTTAAGACATCCAATGGTTGTTTTCGTGTTTGATTAAAGAGGATCAGTTAAACGTTTGAAAAGAAACTAAAATAAAATGAATTAAGTGTACAGAGTCATTGTCTCCCGGTATTTTAAAACTATTTCTATAACAATATCCCAAGTCATGTGACTATCATCAACAGTTCCGGGCGAACCACTTCGCTTTTTATATTCCTGGTGCCATTTTGGTACTTTAATGTTAGCCAGGTGCAGGTGATAAGTCGCCAAATATTATTCTATCGCCATCATTTCATCTATATTATAATATTCCAAGTTATGTAACTGCCATAAATAAATACGCTCTGATCCCTTCGCTTTTCATATGAAAGTTTGGCCCAGATATCATATAAGGCCCCATATTGGCGCGATTTTTTTCCGACGCTAATTTTGGGAAAACATCAACAGCATAAACAACAACATCCGGCTTATCAAATCAAGCAAAATAACGATACTATGGCGCCAGTTAAGTACCCGTTGCGTATATGACATTGGTGTCAGAAAACAAATCGCGCCAATATGGGTCCGTATATGACATCTGTGCCGGAAGTTTTCCCTTTTGATTAAAAAGTCAAATTTCTTTTTCAAATAAAACTACATAACAGTTTCCATGGTCGCAAATAACTCTTGGTACTGTTACGCTAGCCGGGTGCAAATCTCGCCAATAGCTATTTTTCAACTTGCCAGTTAGCATTTTTTTTTTTTTTCGAGTGGTAAATTAAAACATTGTTTTGAAGAAAAAATTAAATGTCATCTTTTGTTACACCATTTAATATTTGACAAGATGCCATATACGAACCGGGTTTGGCGTGATTTTTTTTACGAAAATTTGTCGAAAACCTCGTTTTGAATGCCAGTTACATATGTATTTTTGGTACTACTTAGTTATCCCGTCAACCAAAAATCTATCACCAAACTATAAGATTAAATGCCAATAATGGTTGATCGTAAATGTCACATTCACTTGACTTTAAGCAAGTTACACGTTTTTACGTCATCAAGTGATTTTTATTTCGACGTTTTATTTGTATATTTATTTATGTGATACTATTTTCTTTGTTCTTTCGTTATTTAAAATAAAAATTACGTCAATTTGTATAATTTGGCGATTTATATAATTTGGCGAAATGGGTCGATGGAATAACTAAGTAGTACCATATTTTTTTTAATTATTTTCTATTATTTTTTATTTTTAAAAGAAAATAACCAAAAAATAATTAACTATAGAATAAAAAAAATTATGTAGTTTAAAAAAAGAAAATAAAGTAAATAAACATTTATTATTAAATAAACAACAATAGCCGGGTTACCATGTCAACCAAAATAATGCCATTTTCGCGCCAATTAGGTACCCCGGTGCGTACATGACATCTGTGCCTAATATTTTTCTTTTCATTTCGATTAAAAAAAATAAAAAAGTGAAAGCCATTTATTTTAAATGTTTCAATTTGTATTAAATAAAATGATAATGAAATACAAATTGAATTATGAATAAAAGTAACATGATAAATTTCTTAGCATACATATAAGGGAGGCCAAACTTCTCGCCAAATTAGTTTAAAATAGTAACCTTTTCTAAAATCTGGAAAAAAATATCTGTTATGATTAAAATTTGTGTTGCCATCATTAGAGAAAAGTATATAAAATTAGAAAAAAATTAATATTTCGAAAACTTCGAATTTGAAAATTCTAATACCAGTTTTGAGATCTGCAGATCAATACGGATTTTTGGTGTTAATTTCATCGCAAAGTATTCCGTATTTTAGGAGAAATTGCCGTGAAACATAATCAGTTGTTTAATCAGTCGTTTCATACACTCGTTACTTAAATTCGTTTAATAATATCCGTTTCATTAGGATTTTATATATATAGGGTAGATATCACTTTCTTCTGGACACAATAACTTCACCAATTCTGCACAAATCTCTTCCAAACTGATACATAAAATCAAGGGGCATAAAATCTCGGTCAAGTTCGAGAATGGGCAAAATCGGTCCAAGAGGATGGAAATAGGGAGGGGTTTTGTGAAAAAAGAAAAAAACCCATAACTTCTTAATTTTTGTACATATCAAATCAGTTTAAAGTTTTTATTACTTCTAAAAATAGGACCAAAATTTATGTATCACAGATATTGGATAAAATTAAAAATGGGCTCAAGGGGCGCAAAAAATAGGGTTTTTGTGAGAAAAAATTCCTAACTTCGTCAATTCTCAAAATATCAAATCCAGTTAATTTTATTATACATCTCCTTAATATTATCTACAACTTTTGTATTCACAAGTTTTTGATAGGACCAATTCGTACCACAAAAGAAATTAAAAACGAAAACAAAAAAAGGGGGGAGGGTGAAGAAGAAAAATTTCTACAACTCCGTCAATTCACAAGATATAAAATCCCCATGAATTTATCATATATCTTCTTAATATTGTCTTCAACAATTGTATAGAGAAGTTTTTGATAGGACCAATTCTTACAGCAAAAACAAATTAAAAACACATAGCGGTTGAAGAAAAAATCATCTTATTAAGAATGTATTCAAATCGAAACTGCTTACTTTCTTACTCATTTTTAAATTAATTTTTGCTCTCAAACGCGTCCAGTTGATAGATTCTCTTCTTCAGAAACTATATAATGTACCGTAATGATCGATTTTTTGATGGAGGCAGAATATATTTCAAAAAATAATGTCAAAGTGGGCATTTTGAACAGAATTTTCCGAAGCAATTGTGTTAGAAACGAAAAATATTGCCCTACTGAGAAAATAATTGTTTATTAATCAAGTTTTAATTAAGTGAAAGAAAAATAAAAACACATGTCGCTTATAAATCTTTTCAAAAATCACGTCAGCAAGTTTCGTATTTTTTCTATTAAAAATTAATCTGTAAATGTGGCAGAAAATTTCGAGTTATTGAGCACGGAAAAGTATTTTTTTTTTTTAATACCTCCTTAACATAATTCTGATAAAACCAGCTATTATATAAAAATGAAATAAAAACTCGCCAAAAGCGGCCAGATAAAACTGTTAAAGTGTATTTATATCTAATCATGATTTAGTTTTTGTTGGTGCATATAATATACTTAACTTCGAAATCTACCTCCGCATGTAGTGCGTCAATAGTCTTTATTACTTCCCTCAATTTGAAGTTTTCACGTTCCATAGTTTACGAGTAAAATGGCTGTGACAGACGGACAGACAGACACCTAAAGTAGTACAAGAGTGAGGCTGCCTCAAAATGTGCCTTATTTTGTAATTTTCAAATTATTCGTAGCAGTACAATTTCCTCCTAATATTAGTTGACAAACAAATAACAAACTAACTTAATATTTGCTTAAAGTGATAAAAATACATTAAAAAGGCAAATAAATACCTTTATTTATTCAGATTGACATGTTTCGTTGCTCTGACGAAAATATTCTCAAGATCTATAATGATACAAATATTTTCTCAAAATTTTTTTTTTTATTGAAAACTGGCAAACAAAAATAGCGCGAATAACGAAATTAACTGCAATATTAAAAATAAAGGTTAGTGAACGTGAATTATTTTATACCATTGTTTCATTACTCTGCAGAACATCTCTTTCCAAATTTTAGGAAGCTCCATGGAAGATAAATCATTGCATATATTCTCACTGCGTAAAATTATCTCTATTTATTCGCGGATAAGGCATGGCAAATAAAATCTTGATGGATAAATTATCCTACTATTTTTTTAATTTGTAAAGGTTCTTTGTTATATATTCTGGCTAAAGCTGTAGTTTTTTCTTGTTTTGATATCTGCTGTATATTCTTACAACCTAGTTTTTACCTTAATGTATTTAATTAATGTATTTCTAATTTAAATGTATTTTTATCACTTTTAGCAAATATAAAGTTTATTTGATGACCCAAGTGATTTTCATATACAGTGTGATTCATAAATTGTTGAAAATAATCATGGCATTACATTAAATTCTTATTAATTTCTTTTTGTACAACTATGTTTATTGTGATTGGTTGTTTAATGTAGCTTTCTTTCACGGCCGCCAATTCTCCGCCATGGGCCTTGCAAAATCTATAAATACCTGTAAATTTTCTGTTTTCTTGCAGTATGTTTGTGTAATTGTTCTTGTATCAAATATACCCAATTCGATCCACACCTTTATGTCTGCCTTTCTTTTTATTTATTTCAACAGCAGAGCGTGGTTCTAGCAAGTGTTGAAATGAGCTGCGAGACATACTGACGCCGTTATTTTTCTGTTTTTCATTTCTGCTGGGATTTTGAGTGAAAAAGATTTTATCTTACTTTTTATATATTTTATCGAGCAGAATGGATTCTTCAAAAGATGTTTACGGCATCCCTCTTTTTGAAGGTGATGGAAAAGTTTTTTCGGTATGGAAACGAAGAGTAAAGGCAATTTTTGCTGCTAAAGAATTGGAAAAATTCCTGGAAAATGAAGCGGCTCTAGACAATGCCGCCGATGTCGTGAAAGCAAAAAAGGCTTACGCTTTATTATTATCATTATTAAGTGATAATGTTCTTGCATCACTTCAAGATGAAAATACAGCTCATAAAATTTGAAATAAATTAGAACGCACTTATGATACAAAGCGTGCAGTGAATCAAATTTTAATTCGGAAGAGATTGGCAACGATTAAGAAAGATCGTACAGCTTCTATGAGAAATCACATTGATGAAATAAATAAATTAATTTCAGATCTTAAGCTGTCTGGGGCAGAAGTTAATGAAACGGATACTATTGTTTATATTTTGATGTCATTGCCTCAGGAATTTGAAAATGTTAAGATTACTTTAGAAAACCAACCGAATTCTGTTTTGACATTAGATTTCGTGACACAAAGATTATTAGATGCTGAAGCACTTCTTTTGGATTCAAAGAAAGAAAAAGTATATACTAAGGCTGCTCATGATAATACTGCATTTGTGTCGACTCGCAAAGAATTCTTCTGCAAAATTTGCAACTCTAAAGGGCATACAGCGAAATATTGTAGAAAGAAAATTACTTGCCATTCTTGTGGAAAATTCGGACACATAAAACGTAACTGTAAAGCTGTTAAAAATTCAAATGAAGAAAATTTGCCTCTTCAGCAGTTTCTTTCGTTGCTGGAAGCATTAAAAGGAACGAATTTATAGTAGATTCCGGAGCAACTTCCCATATGTGTTCTAATGAGAATTATTTCGCATCCTTAGTACCTTCTTCAGGAACTATTAAATGCGCATCAAAAACAACGAATCTAGAAATCAAAGGTATTGGAAATATTAATGGAAAACTGTCAAATGGAATGAAAATTACTTTAAAGGATGTCCTTTATGTTCCAGACTTAAACGGGCAAGTCATTTCCGTTAGGAAAATTGAAAGTGCAAATTATACAGTTATTTTCAAGAATCAAAAAGTATTTATCGAAAAAGGGAGAAACCGTTTTTACTTCGGTTAACGTGATTTGAATGGACAATACGTAAGTGACTTTGTCCCTGTTTACGAAACCGTTCTTACTTCAAATAAAAATCATTGTGATATCTGGCATCGCAGACTTGGTCATCCGAGTGACAAAGTATTGAAAGATATGAAGCTTCCGGTACCTGATTCTTTTCGTGATATTTGTGCTCGGGCAAAACAGAGTGCAACACCAATGGGAAGAGGACCAAGAAAAAGAGAAACCAAGCCAATGACTTTGATTCATAGTGACATTTGTGGACCTATTTTTCCGACAACCTTTTCTGGCGAGTGCTATTTTATGACTCTTATCGATGATTTTTCAAGTTTTACTGAAGTACGTTTACTGAAACATAAAATGAAGTCTCAGAAGAATTAAAAATGTTCTTAAAATCCAACCCTACAGTGAAGAAAATTAGATGTGATAACGGGAAGGAATATTTTTCTAATGATTTAGTGAATTTTACTAGAGATCTTGGTATAGTGATCGATCCCGCTCCTCCATACACGCAATCTTTGAATGGAGTAACTGAACGCTGCAATAGGTCGCTTCTGAATATAGGACGTGCTTTGATTGCTGAATCAAATTTACCAAAGACTTTTTGGGGTCAAGCTATCCTTTCAGCAGCTTACTTGAAAAACCGAATGCCAAGCAGCACTATTGAGAACAAAACTCCGTACTTCCTGAAATATGGAGAAGAAGCCGATTTCAAGCACATACGTGTTTTTGCATGCAGTGCTTATATGTTAATTCCTTCCGTTCATCGAAAGAAGCTTGACGATAGGTCTAAACAAATGATCTTCATTGGTTATTCTTCAATGGGATATAGATTACTAGATCCTGAAACGAAACGCATAACTGTATCAAGAAATGTGAAATTTGACGAAGAGAAAAAGGAAAATGTTCAGTCGAAACAATACATTCTACAAAATTCAGAACCAGTCGATAATAAAATTGATCCAGATGTTCTAGAAAATACGAGTGGTGAATTAGATGATCCTGAAGAGAAAGAAGACAAAACAAGAAAATCTGAAAGATTTAAAAAGCAACCTGTACTATATCCAGATCCTGAAGTTTACGAAGCATTACTTTGGCAACAAGAAACATTAACGTTTGATGATATCAAATCCCTCCCTAGTGATGAACAACGCTTGTGGAAAGAAGCTATGGACGCGGAGATTGAAAGTATGAAAATCAACGATGTCTGGGATCTTGAAAAATTACCACCTGACAAACGACCTATTTCCTGCAAATGGGTTTTTACCATCAAAAGAGATGGTCGACATAAGGCGAGACTCGTAGCTCGTGGATTTATGCAAAAAGAAGGGCTAGACTATAGTGAAACCTTTTCCCCTGTAATAAGTATGCCAGCTTTACGTTTGGTTCTTATTTTGATTTTAAATGAAGACTTATATGCATTTGTGTTAGATGTTAAAACAGAGCTCCTGAATGGTAAGTTAAATGAACTTGTTTTTATGGATCACTCGCAAGGCTATGATGATAAAAGTGGGCGAAAGTGTAAACTTAAAAGAAGTTTATATGGTCTAAAACAAGGCCCACGGCAATGGTTTGAAAGGTTTCATGAATTTATTTCAAAGTTAAATTTTAAATCTTGTGATAATGAACCTTGTATTTTTATTCAGTATAATAATGATCATAAAATAATTATTGCTTTGTATGTAGATGATATGTTAATTGCAGGTTCAGATGTAAATGAAACTAATGTAGTTATTTCCCTATTACATAACGAGTTTCACATGTCAAAATCGGAAAGTGTTTCAGAATTTCTAGGTATTCAAATGAAATTCAATTCTGATAGTTTAATAATGGATCAAGAGTCTTACATAATTAAATTGTTAAGTAAGTTTAATATGCTAGATTGTAAACCCAGTGACATTCCTATTTCTCCTAAGTCCACCCCATCTGATTTCAAAAATGGTAAACCTTTTGATGGCCCATATCGTGAACTTGTAGCTTGTTTATTATATTTAGCTTATATTTCTCGACCTGATATTTTGTATGCTATTAACTGTTTAAGTCAATTGCAAGAAAATCCTACTGAAATTGCATGGAAAGCACTTAAGAAAATCTTAAGATATTTAAAAGAAACATTGTCTTTAAAACTTGTGTATAAAAAGCAAAATTCTGATCCTAAATTATCCATGTATGTTGATGCTGATTGGGGGGCTAACACAAATGACCACAAATCAGTAACAGGTTATATTTTAATGTTTTGTAACATGCCTGTTCTGTGGTGTTGTAATAAACAAAAATCAGTTGCTTTATCATCAACTGAAGCTGAAGTCATTGCTTTAACTAAAAGTTTGCAAGACTTGTTATGGTTTAAAAATATTGTTAGTGAAATTGTAAATATTAAGGGTTTAGTAATTTTTGAGGATAATCAATCATGTATAAAATGTATCAGTAATGAGAGTAATTATGGTAGAATGAAACACATTGATATCAAATTGAAATTTGTTCGCAATATTATAAAAGAAAATAACATCAAAATTGAATATGTTCCTACGAATAAGCAAATTGCTGATTTATTTACAAAGGCATTACCTAAAGTTAAATTTTATGAACTATTATTTCTTTGTTGTTTGTACAAGTAATGTTTAAATTGTGTCATATTATTATTAATGATTGATTTCAAGAAATTTCTTTGTTTTCTGATTTAATGCTAGATTATGGGCGGGTGTTGAAAATAATCATGGCATTACATTAAATTCTTATTATTTTCTTTTGTACAACTATGTTTATTGTGATTGGTTGTTTAATGTAGCTTTCTTTCACGGCCGCCAATTCTCCGCCATGGGCCTTGCAAAATCTATAAATACCTGTAAATTTTCTGTTTTCTTTCAGTATGTTTGTGTAATTGTTCTTGTATCAAATATACTCAATTCGATCCACACCTTTATGTCTGCCTTTTTTTTTATTTATTTCAACATAAATATCGAAACAATAAGCTATCTCCTTAAATATTGCCCCTAGGCACATACAATACTAGGCCAATTGCAAAGTTTCATAAAAAAGATACTAATTTGCAACTCCATGGGGGGGGGGGGGGTCTATTTGAGAAAATAGAAAAATTAAATTTTATACCGTACCCGTAGGATAAAATTTCCAGTTAGGCAATTTTTCCTTATCTATGCCTGAATTAAACAAAAAAAAAAAATTCCATTTTGATATCTGAAAATTTGACAGAGATATTAAAATCCAAATTTCGTGACTTACACCACCTCTGAGTGACGCGATATTAGTTCATTTGAAATGCAAGTTAGGGATCGACCATAAATTTACACATTATTAAAAGTCGATCTAAGACAATGCCTTAACTTTTAGTTATAAAATAACAGCGTATAGGTTATTGCGTCAAACTTGCTTGAGAAGTGTGCTAGAAGTCTGCTTGAGCCCTAGCATTGCGCCAGGCTTGCAACCGGCACGGCTTTCTGGCCACGCCGGGACGGGCCGTGTTTTTATTGTTCGTAGGGCGTGTCTGGCAGGCAATAAGTTTTGTAAAAATAGTAATAGCGATAATGAAACTTCTGTTAACGGAATCATTGAAAATATAGTTTGATAAATTACAGATATATTTTCAAAAATTACTTTTTGTTATACAGCTTCAAAAGTTATGATGTTTTTAAACCTATTTTTCATTTATTCCAAAAGACATTGTTTTAAAAAAAATAAATCTTTTTTTTTTTTTTATGTAATAGTCTAAGAGTATAATTAATCATTTACTCTGCTATTGCAAACTCTTTGAATAGATGCCAAGTTCCAACTAATCTTCCGTTATAAGTGTGTTTATTTGATCCAGGTTTAATACGTTCGAACCAGAAACTCTTTTAAGAAATTTAATTGAATAAATTCGACTTAAAATCATTAAATTAAATAAGTCAAAGATTCATAAAATAAATTTTCTGGTTTTAAAGTGGTTAACTGGTTCAAATTAATCAACATATTACGGAGGATTTGTGGGAGGTTTGGCAGCTATGTTTTTGTCATGCGAACAGGTAGTAATTTAAAATATACTGTATCATTTTCTTATAAATATGTATGTAGTATTCTGTAAAATAATCTTAATTTTATCTTAAGAATAATGGAAATTTTTTGTACAAATTTCGACCTGTGCAGAAATCTAAAACTATGAAAAAACTTGAAATCGACATGTTAGAAAAGTTTGAATCAACTGACACATTTAAACAGTAAAGAAAAAATGTGAGAATGGCAAAAACTAAACTAAATCAGAAATTGAAGCTACAGGAAGGAGTTACTTACTCACCTGGAAGCTTTTAAAAAGCATTTAAATGTTCTATTAGGAGCCAATGTTTAAAACACTTTAAATGCATTTTTCTTGCATCACTGGTTTTTTATCAGCATTTCTTATATTTAAATTGATATACGTCAATAACCGTTAAAGATAAATTATTCAAACTTTGAATGTATCTTTTTGAAATATTTTACTTAAATTTTAATTCGGCAAATATGAAAAAAAATATTTACTTTTGGAAAGATCATTTGTTTAAAATTGTTTGCATCTTTTTTTTTTTTTTTTTTTTTTTTTTTTTTTTTTTTTTTAATTGCTATTTTAAATATTTTTTTAATTAATATTTTTAAAGATGCTGAATCAAAATCAAAACTTATATATTTCTGTTTAATTAAAAGAAAAAAATTCAATTCGACAAATAATATTTCGAGTTATAACAATTTTAAATCACTCTGAATTAAAAAAAAATATATATATATATATAATATATATATATATATATTAAATTTTGTAAGAAGTGTTATGATGTGATTCAGTTTACAAATTATATGGTTAAATATAAAAAAAATTCTAAATTCTACCTCTATTAAAATTAAAAAAAGTATTTCCGAACACCTTACATTGTTTCTTGAATTACACTCATTTTTATTTGTGTCTGATCCCTTTAAACCTCATGAATTATTAAAACGGATTATTAATTGCGTCTCTGAGTTTTGCAGATAACAAGATGGATTTTTTTGTTGTTGTTGTTGTTGTTGTTTAGTTCAGGAATGGATAAGCAAAGATTTCCTAATTGGAAATTTTATCTTACGAGAGCCGCATAAATATTTAATTTTTGTATTTTCTCAAATAGAAGCCGCGTGGAGTTGCAACTTATCTCATCAAATTTTGCATCTTTTTTTATGAAACTTTGCAATTGGAAGTATGCGTCTAGAGGTAATATTTACGGACATAGCCTATTGTTTCGATATTTGTGAATCACACTGGATTTTTTGTAAACAAATAGCACTTGACGTATTTCATCAACCACGTGGGCAAAGCTGCGGGTTTTGCCAGTTAAAATATTTTTGTATAAACTCATAGAAAAAATACGTCCTAACGTATAGTTTTAAAAGATGAACAGAAGTTGCCAAAGGTATTTAAATTAATTAGTTAAAAGCATTTTTAAAATACGTTTCTCTCATCTTAAATAAGAAATTGTTTGATATCAGTAAACAGGAAAGGGAAAATTTAACTATTTACAATATATTTTTCGCTTATTATTACAAAAGTACATCATTTCTTTAAAGGCCACGATCAAGTAAAGGCATTATTTTTTTCCTTTCGTTACTCTTTTCCAATGAAAAATATTTTTTTATAAACTAATTGAAAAATAACGTCTTAAATACAAAAAGAAATGTGCATTTTTAAAAGATTAGAAAAAATGTAAAAAGGTTTTTGAAATAAATTCGCTGAAAACATTTTTTGAATATGCCAGAGGACAAAAATTTCATCTAATTATAATGTCTTCCATGTAGGCGTTTACACAAATAAAACATTTTCTTAAATGTCACGACCTATTAAAGAAGGAATTTATTTTTTCTAAAAAAATATTTTTTTTCTAATTGCTCTTAAGAATTTTAAGATGTTTGCTGCACAGAAATAAAATACTGGAGTATGAAATTTTTATGATTTTTATTCTAAAATAAAGAATGTCAGAGAACAAAAAAGAGAAATTTTAAAGAATTACGATTGCAAAAATTGTTTGCTATTATAACAAAATTATTTGCAAAATTGTAACGGCTATTGTTGGAAAATTTAAAGGGGATTGCGTGTTTATTTTCAATATCGTTGTCTAGCTAAAAGTAATTTTTTGATAAAATATATGAAGATGTTCGCCAAAAATACAATATGTCCGTGTGTCTATCTACCTATATGTACTATAGGTGCAGATCCACGGTCGCCAGTCTCCACGCGGCGACTAAATGTTTTGCTTTGTTTTGCGACTAATTTTCGGCGTCTAAGGCATCATCCTTTGGCTAATTTCGCGTTTTTTCACGGTCCTCAGACGAAAATCGCGTTTTTTATGCGATCCTCTGACGAAATTCAGGTTATTTATAGTGATCCTTTTATGAAATTCGTGGTTTTTTTCGCGATGCTTTGACAAAATTTGCGCTTTTTTCTGCTGACGATTGACAAAATTGATTTTTTGGGGGGGGACATTTGTCGAAATTCTCGATATTTTTCTATGATATTTTATTAATTCCGAATTTCGGAACCGAATACCTTAAACTTTCGGAAAATTTGGAACAGAGAAATTCGTGGTTTTTTTCGCGATGCTTTGACAAAATTTGCGCTTTTTTCTGCTGACGATTGACAAAATTGATTTTTTTCGGGGGACATTTGTCAAAATTCTCGATATTTTTCTATGATATTTTATTAATTCCAAATTTCGGAACCGAATACCTTAAACTTCCGGGAAATTTGGAACAGAATCACTCGTGTAATAATCTGTGATAAGATTCTTTTTAAAGATAATTTTTCTTGTGTGTTCTTGAAAAACAAACGTTTGAGTTGTATTTGATTTTTATTGTGAAAAATAATCTCACACATTCACAATTTTTTACATATATATATATACTCTTGTATGGCAAAATAAAAATAAGAAATATTGTTTTTCTAATATCCCCCCCCCTACCATTATTGCTTAGCTTACTCTTATAGATATATATATATTTATAGCCTCTATCTTTCGCAACTTTGACTGTACATAGCATAAGATTATACTATACTTCATTTATATCCAAATTAAAAGAATCGTGTGATTAACACACTTGATGTAATTAGTCTGCGCTTCTTTTGTACATATGTAGATAGATTATTTTTCACTTTGATTTTCTGAATTCCCCCCCCCCCCCCCCATGTAATCGCAATTGCTTTTATTCTTTTCTTTGACAATGTGGTGATTGGATTATTTGGGTTTAGGAGCCACTGGCTCCTTAAAAATTTTGGGAATCTGCACCTATCATATGTATATATATACAGAGAAGAAGATCCAAATACCGGCTAGGGTCCAAATACCGGCTACTAGGTGTTCTGAGAACTGAGCGCAGCGCAGCCTGGCGGCGATAGGCAGGGTTTGTAACTTTAATTGAGAGAAGAAAGTTACGAAAAGTACGTCACTGAAGTCTGTGTCATTTGCAAATAGTAAATGCAAAAGTGTCGAATCTACATAATCTGGTACATCAAAAGTTTTTCAGATATGTGTTTCTCATTTTTTAAAAATGTACTGATCGTATATTGGCTTGAATTGTTGATTAAGTTATATTCTAGACATATTTAGCTCTCAGTTGCCACGCGCACAGTATTGGTATTTTATTATATGAATAAGTAATACCGGTTTTAACTTAAACATAGCAGTGGTCCGAATACCGGCTATCTAGAGTGGTCTAAATACCGGCTAGCCAGTATTTGGACCTCTCTCGGTTGCTCTGCTTGAAGGGAAGAAAAATAAATTAATTTGAATAGTTCCATAATTAATAAATTAATTTAAATGGTTCAGAAATAGTCCCCGTCCATTTTCGCAATATGAAAAAGCAACCATGGCCGTAATTCTTCAGGACCGACACTGATTACCGGATCACTTTCCAAAAAAGAGCTGTAGGACACTACAAAATTGCATGTAATAAATGTGAAGAGAAATTAAAAAAATGACGGAGTAAACCAGGCTAAAGAGGCAGAAATTTGATTTTAAACCTCTCGCTGCGCAACCCGAGATTTCCTCGGGCATCGTAAAAGTAGCAAAATTTGCGCAACCCGAGATTTCCTCGGGGATGCATTTTTTCCGTCTAATTAACCCTCCTTGATTATTCCCACCAATTTTTTTTTTATTATATATTATTCCTTATTTAATCGGAGCATTTTGCCGGTTAAATTAGACAAAAACTTTTGTTCTGAAAAACCGTTGACAAAAGAATAAAAATTCTTAAAAGACGCTCGTCGCGAAGAGGTTAAATACGCAATTTTTGAAGATATTTTGATAAAACAATTACGCAGCGAGAGGGCTAAAAAAGTGAAAAAGGGAGATATCCAACAGAGGAAGATGATAATTTTGTGTCTTCTGCATTGGTGCTTTCTCTGTGGACAAGAATGGGGGAGGGGATTCTGGGTTCAATGTTAAGAATGCGATATGTGGGTTGATAGGGACTATACCGACGCAGAGAGTGATATTATGCTTTTGATTTTTTCAGATAAAATAATTCTCATTTTAATCAGCAAGCTTTTTTTTTATTATTATTTACACGTTAAAAAACAAAATTAGAAACATAATGGGAAGAAGACTGTGAGAGATAGTCGTAAAGAATTTTTGAAATTTGACAAAAATACTTATTTATTAAAAATTGCGTATTTTTTCTGTGCATAAGAAATGTTATTAATCAATACAATTCATTAAAATAATATTCTTATTGCTTAATAATTGCCATTAGCTCTATTTGTGTACTTTTGGGGGAAAAAAACTTAGGTAGCCGGTATTTAGACCCCATTTTAAAAACTCAAAATTTGAAGACTTTCGGAATTTTGCTTCTTATAAACAGAAAACGCCTTTTAAACTGATTTTTAGGGTTTCGTTCATCTGACGAAACCCTATTCGTCTCACTCCTTTGTCTGTCTGTCTGTCCGTCTGTCTGTCTGTCTGTCCGTCACAGAGACCGTTCTCAGAAACTATACATGTTAGAGACTTGAAATTTTGGGTACTTATAGCTGAACATCTCACATCAAACAACAAATCATAAAATTTTGAAAAAGTTGGTAATTAACCTAATTACAGGCTAATTAAATTCTAAAATTAACCAATCAACCTTTTGAATGCAGGTGCAAATGCACGTTATCGAAATCCTCCCCAGTTTCTCCTAAGGGTTGCCAGTAAATTCGGCGGATGCTCCGTCAAATCAGTCGGTGCAGTGTTACCACGGAGTACTTTAAGCAATAAATGAAGTGGACCTTTAAAAAGCAAAATCGGATCTGCCGAAATATCGGTCGTACAAATTCGTAACAGGTGTAGAAATACGCGGAAAAAATTCTACTTTATTTTGGTATAAATTTCAAATTTCTGCGTAGAATAGAACGCAAAAAATCCACTAAAAATCGATCGTTAAAATTTAATTTCTGCGTTTTTAAAGACAATGAAAACAGATTTCCATTCACCGGAAGGCAGCTGTCGTCGTCTCTCGACATATCGGCGCGGGAGAAATTTAAGGGGAGGAAAGTCTAATACGAAATTTAAACTTTTTAAATATTAAATTTTTCGATTAAATTTTTTGACATCCGGGCTGGAAATTTCTCGCAGATTCCATACATACCCGGTTCAAAGAGATTGTTTCATTACGAGCTGAGATATTAATTATTATTTTATTAATTCCTTTTATTTCCATCAAGTGCCAGATTAAGATGGAGGCACGTGCTTTTTTTAACGGAGATTTTATTTAAATTAGGAAATCTAACAATTTGCGTGGGGTGTTTCGACGGCGCGCTATGAGATAAGTATTAATTATTCAATACGAACAAGTTTATAGGTTTATAAGTGTTCATCCCACTATTTCCGAACAGCAATTTCAGGGAATATCTTAAATTATTGTTTAAGACCGCCACTCGATGTGTTCGAAACTTTAAGATACTTTATAACACATAAGAAAAAGTGTAAAAAAGAATGGAGTGTGATATTTCGAGGAGTGGAGGGGGGGGACTAGATTTATTTATTAAATTTTAGCGTTTGTTATCGCAGAAAATGTTTTAAATTGTTGGTTAAGACTGCACCGCCACCCTCCCGACCATGTATCTACGGAGAGATTGCGCAAAGGAGTTTCGATCAGATATGCTTTTGTTAAGAATAGAGTGCGCTCACTGGTGGTGGAATGCGAAACTAACGTAACGCGATTTTGTTAAAATTAGGAAATATAACAAGGCGATCCGTTTGCAACTTTAAGATACTTCATGACACATAATAAAAAGCTTATAAAATAATGGTGCATGCAATTTCCTGTGAAGAAAGGGCGGGGGAGGGGCGCTGGATTTCTTTTTTAAAAATTAGCGTTTACGACCTTTTTAGATGTCGTTTTTTGAGCACTATGATATACTCAGACACGTGCTGCTTATGAAATATAAAAATGTCAGAATTTTAGTTACCACTATTTCCGAATAGTACTTTCAGCAAATTTCTGAATTTATCGCTTAAGGCCGCCACCAACTCGAGTAACACTTCCACTGATAGGTTGTTTAACAGAGTTTCGATCTGATACACTTTTGTTATGAATAAAGTGCGCTCCCTGGTGGTGGAATTTGCAACTAACATAACGCAATTTTGTTAAAATTATGAAATCTAACAAGTCGATCTGCTGGAAACTTTGTCATAGTTCATAACACATAATAAAAAGCTTATAAAAGAATGTTGCGTGCAATTTCTTGGGGCGCCTACCTATCTCGGGTGCTATAGACCCGATCCCCTCGACTAATACACCTACGGATAGGTTGTAAAACGGAGTTTCCTTTGGATAGAGGTTTGTGTAGAATAGAGTGCGCCCCCTGGTTGCGAAATGTGGAACTAACAGATTTCGCAAAAGGATAAAGTGTTTTAAAGGAATATTAAACGAAACCCTCTGTGCGATCTGTGATCACACTTACCCACTTGTTTTTTTTTCTATACAGGTGTAAGAAGTGTCAAGATACCCTGCTGTCCCTTTTTATTTTATTAATTTTGAAAACTGTATGATCTAGATTGAAAACAAAAGTGGCAGCCGGTATTTGGACCTTTTCCTCTCTCTCTATATATATATAAGGAGAGAGAGAGAGCCGGAGAGAAGCGCAGAGAAGTAACTAGAAAGCTTGAAATTTATACGCTAAATGCACAAAAATGTTGCAAGAAAAGTTATGTAAAAATTAGTATAATTAGATGAAAGAGCGAATGTATCAAATGAAAATATTTCTCAAAAGACGTTGAGGCCTTTCATTAGGTAGGCCGTCAATGTATGAAAAAAGTAAGGAATTTTTAATAGATGGAAGTTAAAAAACTAAACAGCATCTGAAGCCCTTGACTTCATACAAACATTCAGAGATTGAGAAGCATAGAAAATTCTGCACAAAGAATATGTTAAACACATTATCATTGTTTTAAAAAAACCTACATGAAAAAAATATGTAAAATGCAAAAAAAAAAAAAAAAAAAAAAAAAAAAGCTGGAAAAATACTAAAAAAAGATTTGAAAAGAACGTTCCAATAGAAATATTATTAGTTTGCGAATTTTGTTAGGGTAAGCTCCTAAGAGATTTTGCATGTTCCTATATTAAAGTATCCAAAGTTTAAAATATAAAAAAAAGACAAGGTATAGCTATTATATTCTAGGACTGTACGTGTAGTTAATGTGTAGGAACGCATCATCATGCGGATGTGATAACGTAACCAATGAGGCGCGAAAGCGGAACAAATGTGCAGTGATTGCGTCAGCATATCCGGTTTGGAGAAGGTATACACAGGTGGTTCATTAGATCGCGTATCACGATTGGTGATGGAGCAAAGAGTGAATATCAAGTTTCGTTTCAAAATAGGGAAAAGCACTTTTTGACAAAATAAGACATCGTAAAGGTTAATCATCCTACGTATTCTCCTGATTTGTTCCCTCCTGACTTTTTCTTGTTCCCAAAACTTAAAACTGCTCTGAAAGAGCATCGATTTCAGGACGTAGAGGACATAAAGAAAAACGTAACCACTCAACTTTCAAGCATATGTTCAGAGGACTACGATGGGTGTTTCCAGAATTTGTACAGCCGTGCACAAAAGTGTGTGAGTTGCGAAAGGTGATTATTTTGAAGACTATTAAACGTATGTTTGTTTTTTTATTATTCATTCCGTTGTATTAGCCCCAGTCCTGGAATTTAATAGACACACCTTGTATTTGTACTATATTCAACATTGCAATTCTAATGCTATGTTTAAAACAACTGATGCATTACTTTCAAACTCTCTTCCAGTTCTAACACCAAACAATTATTTTCTGAATAATTGGTGCTATCAAGGGAATCGCGAATGCTCTCAAAGGTTTTTCATTACTAATGTCTTTTAAATATCTTTTCTATTTAAAATCAGAAAATATCAAAAGCAAATCATTTTTATGAAAAAAGTTTAAATATCGGTTGTTCTTTTGTGTTTTTAAATGATGAAAAAGTACTTTTTTAAAGATGGAAAAGGTTTTTAAAAGATGTAAAAGCTGTTTCTAAAGATGAAAATGTGTTTTTAAGAGATAAAAAAGTGTTTCAGTGCTTCTGATATAGGGTAGTCTGGGGTACCTTTCAGACAAAAACAATTTTTTACAATTACTCAGGAATCAATGGCTATTTTTGTTTACTTTTTCATGGCAAAATCACCACATGCCTGATGATTCTTCTTCAGCATTTTAAAATAATTATCATTGATAATAATGAAAAATTTTAATAAAATCCGGTCTGAAAATTATCCCGTGATTTGGGATAACTTTGAGATACCCAAGGGGTAATTTCCAGACAGATATTTGTGGGGGTATTTAAGGAGCTAATCTGAATGCCAACTACGGTAATTAAAAGACACCATTTTAAAATGTTATGAGAAAAAATGGGGTACTTATTAGCCCACTCTGAATGCGAAAAATACACAAAAAGCCAATTAGAACTATACAGCCGAAATCCATTTATATTTTCACAAATAAAAGTATGCTTTATGGTACGTTTTCGCACAAATAATTTAGTTACAGTAATTACATCCATTTTACATAAATTTATGTAAATCAGCAAAGAATTTCAGTCTTTTCATTCTGAAGGCTGAAACAAAAATCATTAAATAAGAATATGACCACGACACTAATTTCATTAAAAACGAAAATTCGTCTAACCTTCTTTTTATCAATACACTAAAAGTTTTGCGCAGCACTAATTTCAAAAGGCCAAACCATTTTTGTTTTCTTTGATAGTAAGGATATCTTTGTAATGTTTTTTCATTTTAATTTACTATTATTTCACTTCTTCAGTAGCTTTAACATGGAAAAGGTAAACAGATCGAGTCTCAATAAGTCCAAAAAACCAAAAGAACTTGACAAAAAATTGAACTTTATCTTTGTTTGGCCACCAATATCGATAATCTCCAAGTCAATTTAAAAATTCCATTTTAACTTCCAATAGATTTTTCTCGTGATTATATTTGTGAAATAACTTTCTCACCTGTCCCAGATAGGAAGTTTGGCTGAAATATATGGCATATATATTTGATTATGAAAAGTCTGACAGATAAGATCTCTTTCATACCTAATTTCAACAATGCTAGGATTTATTATACTCGAGACGTTGCCAGGGACCTATGAACCTGGCTTCCGCAAAGGAGTCGGAATAAGAGAAAAAAGAGGTTAAAGGATCGCGGACGAAAAGAGAAATTTTCCGATCATCTTCTTGGTACAAACGGGTATTTTGCGGCAAGTTAAAACAAAACAAGACGTCGACAAGTTTACATGTAAGCAAAAGAAGAACCAATATTGTACGTGAACGGATAAAATGTTAAAACAAATTTACTCTTAAAAGATTTTACATATGTTATGTGATGGTCATTATCCGACAAAAAAATATTTAGTGGAATTATTTTCAAAAATAGAAGTTTTCTTAAAAATCGCTGTTTAAAACATATAATGAATAACTTTCAAACACCCCTCTCTATAAAATAGTTCTTTGAGTAATTAATGCTATCAAGATATTGAAACTGCTCTCAAGGATGTTTCAAATACTAATGGTTTTATAGAACTTCACTATTTTAATTCAGGAAATGTTAAAAGTAGTACCTTTCCATAAAAAGCGATTTAAAATAAACCAAATGATATATATGTAGAAGGTTTTGTATTTTAATATCATTTTTGGAGCAAAACTCAGGCAATAAAAATAAAAAGAGAGTGTTCTTTTTTCATTTTTTAGTCTCCAATTTTTCAATTTAGAATCGATTTAGTCATGAATCAAACAAAAAACTATTTTAACACTAGAACTACCGAGAGCCGTTATTTTGACGGCTACCATATGAATATGTTTCGGTTCAAACCAAAAATTTGATTATGGAATAAGTTTAAAAGGTACAAAGAAGAAAAACTTTAAATAATAAAGTTAAACTGTTTAAAATCAAAATTCTGGTGTGAAGTATTTTTTATAAAACTTGATTCAATTTTCCGGTAATTCTGTTAAGCGACGCAAGTAAGGGAACAATAAGAATATAGTATTTAATAATATTAAAAGCTCTATTCATCACAGTGCGTAGTACCTACTCAGGTAGATGCAAAAACAAAACTTAAATTAATTGAACATAAGGTTTTAAAGCGTTTCTGTAAAAAATGGTACGATCATGTTCATTAAAAAAATCTTTCTAAACTAAAAGAAAAAAAAATGCGCAAATAAAAATATAAATATTTGCATGTAATTCCTAATTAAGCTCGATGTCTTTTATTATTAACATTTCGTCATATTTTTTATCATTGGCCTTCCAAAAAAGGAAATATATATACACTCATGTCCAAAATTATCTTTACATGCATAAAATCATGGATTTCAGAAAAACTATTACCTAGTATAATTTTGCGATTTTATGTGGAATCATAAAAAACATCACAAAACACAAATACAAAGTTAAAAATTACGATTAGTACACATTATATAAAGCTGTTGCATGAAACATTAAAAAAGAACAATAATTAGTGACAAGCAGTGTTTTGAAAAATAGAAAAACTGTAAAGATAAATTTGGACATGAGTGTATGTATATTTCTAAAAAAAATGTGTTATAATATAATAAATTTTTCATTCACGATGGTTCCAAACACTAATTTAATATACATAAAGAGTTATAATTTTTATTTTATATTAAGCAAAGTATTCTAGTAGTCTCATTTTTTTTTTCAATTTTATTATCTCATCAGTTCACTAATTAATGATTCTGTCAAACGTAATATTTCAATCCGTCAAATTGCATGGGGATTCAGGTTGATGCTGGAAAATATTAAAATCTGTCAATCCTAGGATTTCAATATGTCAAATAACACGGGAATTCAGGTTTATGGTGGAAGATTGAGATAGTAAAATATTTTTACTCTTAAGAGATTTGGCATATTCTGACACGAAGGTATTCAACGGTTAAAATCAAACTATTTAATGGTACTATTTGCAGCATAACAATTCTAAAGCAAATCCTTGTTTAAAACAACGGATGCATTACTTTCCGTTACTTTACTTTACTTTCCACTACTCCTTCAATACTGAGTAAAATATTATTTGAATAATAGATTCTATCAAGAGAATCGCAAATGCTCTCAATGGTGTTTCCATTACTAATGGTTTTTAAACTGTTCGTTTGTTTAAATTGAAACAATGTCAAAAGGACAATGTTTTCATCTAAAATATTTTAAGCATCAGTTCTTCTTGAGAATAATTTTAACGATAAATACGGTCGTATCTCCCAGATACGTCACTGTTATATTTAGGATCTTATTAACAAAAGAGCAAAGTTCCACCAGTATTTCCAAATGGTAATGTTTGTAATCAGGATTTAATTTCAAACAAAAAATATCGGAGCTCTTACACTGTAAAAAAAATACATTTTTACAGTACAAAGTACTGTTCATTTCGCGCACAAACTCGATCACATTGAATGTGCTGCATCTTTCTTTGGTTCCCTGACTATATTAACATGGAAAATACAGTAGTTGCGTAAAATTAACAGCACAATGTGCTGGAATTTGGACGCCAGCAGTTTGTGCTGTAAAAAAAATGCGTCCAAATTGCCAGTACATTGTGCTGTTAGTTTTACGCAACTACTGTATTTTCCATGTTAATATAGTCAGGAAACCAAAGAAAGATACAGCACATTCACTGTGATGGAGTTTGTTCTGGCAAATCTACAGTGGTTTTTTTACAGTGTATTTTCTGCAATAATAACAACTGTAATGTACTAATGTAATTATTTATTTATGTATGTTGGTTTATTTTAGTTACATAATATTAAACGGAAACACATGCTGTGCTATTAATAATGCAAACGGATTAATTTTTCGTAATCAGGATGCACGCAATGCATATATATATATTTAAAAGTCATGCTTGAAAAATATTTAAAGAGCCATAAAAAAGCAATAACATGAGATATAATTTTAAAACAAATTGCATTTAAACGATGATTTTTTTCCGTATTTGCAGGTGTAAAATTTGAAGTTGTGCGACGTTTAGAATTTAAAAGAAATTGCACTAAAAACGAAATTTTTAGTCAAGTATTGCCACCGTCAATCTGACGTCAGCGTCTTTCATGCACATCTTTAATATTTTTTAAATTGCCTGGATATTAAAATCATGTTTTACACTTTATTGTAGTTTTAAATACGTTTTAATGAACCGAAATTTTTAGAATTGTTGTATCTTATTAATTTTATAATTATTGATTATTTCAAACATAAAAATATAGTACAATCAGTCATGTTGTAAACCAGGTTACGCTTCAGCGATCAAAATATTAAAATCTATATCTTCTAAAGACATTTTCAAAGATCTGATGATTTCCACCGTTAATATGACGTCAGCGTCTTTCATGTACATATTTAACATTTTAAAAATTGCCTTGATATTCAAATCGTATTTTACTGTTTATTGTAGTTTTAAATATGTTTTAATGAGCCGAAATTTTTAGAATTATTTTACATTATTACTTTTATAATTATTCATTACTTGAAACATAATAATATATTATAATCAGTCATGTTGTGAACCAGGTTACGCTTCAGCGATCAAAATATAAAAATATATATCTTCTAAAGATATTTTCAGAGATCTGATGATGTAAATATTTAATGGTATACATGCAAAGTAACAATTCTATTGCAAATCTTTGTTTAAAACAACTGATGCATTTACTTTCAAACTTTCCTTAAACACTGAGGAAAGTATTCCTTGAATAATAGATGTTATCAGGGGATTGAAATTACTCTCAAATGTATTTCTGTTACTAATGGCTTTTAAACAGCTTTGCCATTTATATTGACAAAATGTCAAAAGCAGGATTTTCCTATCCAAATAATTTAAATATACTTTCTACTAAAGTAGCGTTTTAACGATAAATAATCTGAGTGATCTATGGTTTCTTTTTTACTTTAAAACGTTGATGGAACTAAACTTGACCGGAAATACATTTGACAAGAAAAAATATAAATAAACACTAGAAAACAGGAATTTTGCTTTTTCAGAATTTAGTGTCGCCTCCAAATGAAAAAAATATATATGTATATTTAAATAGTACAAAACATATTTCAATTTTAAGACTTAAAGCACAAGCTTTTATTTTATGTAAAATGACGTCATTCATATCCAATTAAGAATTCCACATTTACGATTCACTCTTAAACAGCTATAGTAAAGTATGCATAGGACGTCAGTATTGCGAAATAATACGCATATGAAGCAAAAAGATGCCATCATGAAAGAAACTCCACAAAGAAAGGCTATCTAATGATTCATATGCCTTCATTTGTTTGTAATATTAATAAAGATACATAAAATGAATTTTAGTTAATAATAGTTCCATGTTTTAGCAGAAATCATTCGCTTATATATTTCTTAAATAGCACGTATTTTAATTATACATTTTTTCATATTTAAACTGATTATTTAAATTTAAAATAATATCCATATATAAAGTCAGTATAATGATTATAAACAATCTTCATTGTTATGAATACTTTATTTCATTTTTTTATATATAGAAGAATTGTCGTAAATAATTTCATAGATATAAAATTGCATATATTTTTTATACTCATGAGATAATAATTTTTTATGAATTATATAATACCTCAACTATGAGAATTCTAAAAGTTCATAAAATAAAGCTTATCATTTTCGCATATTTATAAATAAGCAAATACAGTAGAACCTCGATTATCCGAAGTAACTGGGACCAATTATCTTTCGAAAAATTGAAATTTTTGGATATTCGAGAATGTTTCAATTTTTAGATTACGGGCAAATATATGCAATATTTTTTTATTATGGTAACAAGTGCTTAATAAAAATTAAGCAATAGCAAAATAGAAACAAGAATAAAATATCCTGAATTTTAATTTTGAAATTTAATATCTTTTACGTATATCACAGGGGTTTGAAAAAAAAATGTTTTCTTAGTCGCAGTTTCGATTGCCTTTGATTTGAAGCTGTATCACGGAGTTTTTAAATATTATTAGTTCACCTTTATCACAGTCTTTCTGCTGCTCCAGCCATGCCAAACCTTTTACAGTACATTCAAAAGCTTCAGAATTACTAATCTGTTCATTTCTTTCGTTCCACTCCGCAACTTACGGGGGCTGAAGTTAAATTCAAAGGAACTCTAAGAAAGGGGGTCGAAGATATATTTATATATACTCATAGTTCGGAAAGGATCGCTTGAACACAAGGAATATGATAGTTTAAAAAAAAAAAAAGCTTTCAAAATGGATTTGCATGGATAAAATAGAAAATGGATATAATTAGATGGATAATATAGAAAAAATGTATAATTTAAAAGACAATTAATGAAGCTTCTACCAAAATATCGAAATTTCACATTTTTTTCCCATCTTTTTTATTTATTTTGCTCTTAACGTTTAGAGCTTCTGTTATAATTATAAAAAATTGGAGAAATATATCCAATTTCTAGTGTCATAGTACATCATTTTACTCTTAAAATGATAAAATACAACCATTTTTCTGAAAGAGTTTGGCAAAATAATTAAGGTAATTGCAAGGCACGTGTAAGATTTCTCTGAACGGCTGATTTAGGTGCCATTAAAAAATAAAACAATTTAACAAAAGCGGAGACTTTAATAACTAGATACGTTAATAGCAAGAGTATGTTAGAATGTTGACAAACAGTTACATTAATTAAAAGAAAGTAAAATTGAGGTAAACTGATTTTGCGGAATGTTTAATTTAATAATTTTCTTTAAAAGATATTTATAAAAATATTTACAAAATTCATGACTGATTTCCATTAAATTTTAATGTAAATCAATTTGTAAAATGTGAGTATTATATGTTGAATTACTCTACTCGAATATATAATAAATCCGAACACCCAGAGAATACCCAGAACATACATTAATGACTATAACTTGTTAAATAAAAACCATAAAAACTGTTAAAAAAGTTTATTTTTTTAAATAAAAATGTCTACATGTTTCGGCTTCTTTGAAACCTTTTTAAAGACTAATTATTTTTCTTGAAAATGACTTCGGTGAGACCAAAACTTATGGGCAGTTTATATATATATATATATTATTGGTTTTATGGTTTTTTATTTAACACCTTTTAGCAATTAATCAAGTATTACTTTATGGGATTTAAATTTAAATAGTTTAAAACAGGCTTAAGCATAATGACTATATAGAACAAAAAAAAAAAAAAAAAAAAAAAAAAACCAACAACAACAACAAAAAACATAAGCTATTGCTATATACCAAAACTTCAGCTGTATCTGCATATCTTTTTATAAATCGCAGTAAATTTAGTGTCATCTTTTCAAAAATTGTTAGTCTAAATTGGAACTTGTACGCTATTTATTTCCAAAATGCTTAATAAATGAATTAATATAAGCAAATCTAATAAATAAATTAATTAAAATATGGAAGATTTTATTATCTCAATGGTTTTTCAATACATGTATATATATATATATATATATATAATTTTACTATCTTCACTAAATCATTCAAATGTAAACTTAGCAAATCTTTTAATTAAACAGGTTACAGAAGTGTTAATAATATCTTATTCTATATTTATTTTAATCATATGTCTGTCTTTACCATTTTCATTATATTCCTGACTGAAGAAAAAAAAAGAAATTGTCATCTAGAACTAGATATTGCTAAAATTACTTGTAAATGCTATTTTATCCTAAAAAATAAGAAGACATTTATTATTTTGAAAATTATTAACATGATTATACAAATTGCTTTATCATGTATTTATAACAACAAAAGAAATACCCGTAAGGCATGGTGACGTCACGGCGACGTCGTTGTGAAGTCTCACTGTGATTTTGTGACCGTCGATGTGACGTCATAGTGACTAAAATTCGAAGTCTTTATGGCCCTTTTAGAGGTCATTTGTGACCACGCTATGAAGTCACGTGTGACTAATTTGTGAAAATGTGTCATTTGTGACTATTTTGGGATTAACTTTGTGACGAACCTGTGACGAAAGCGACAATGCTTTGAAGTCACATTGGGACCTATTTGTGAAATATGTGTCATTTGTGACGAACTTGTCATAAACAATGTGATGATTTCAAATAAAAATCAAATTTCAAATTAATTGCTTAAAAGGCGCAAAGGCCAACATAGTGAAAAAGATTCCATGCCGGGATTCGAACCCGGGCCATCAGTATAGCACACTGACATTCTACCGACTAAATCACATGGAACGATGTCCAGACTGGAAAATATCTCACTATTACATGTTGGCAAGGCTACAAACGCAGCACAAGATGGAATATATATCGTGAGCCACCGACATTGAGCAAACACGATACTTAATTAAATCCAGCATTGATTGAAAATGTATTAATACTTGGAAATGTTTCTAGAGAGAACCATTCGCCTTGCATACAATATTTCAAGCGAAAATCAAATTTAAAATTATATGCTTAAAAGGCAATTTTAATTTGAAATTTGATTTGCATATAGGTACATATGCATATATCTATATACATATATGTACATTTCATAGGGTACATATGTGTTATTATTATTAAAGGTACACACATATTAAGGCAGATTTTAAACACAACTAATACAATAAACACAACTGGAGTGAAAAATTATCCAGGGCCAGGACTCGAACCTGGGTCCACAGCGTACCGTGCGTAACCAAGTTAAGCACACCCAGGTTCGAGTCCTGGCCCTGGACAATTTTTCACTCCAGTTGTGTTTTATTGTATTAATTGTGTTTAAAATCCGCCTTAATATATGTGTACCTTGAATTAAAAATAAAAATGGAATTTAGACGTTATTTTAAGTGCTATTATATATATATATATATATATATATATATATATATATATCTCATATAATTAATGAAAAATTATTGCACAACTGGCGCTAATAGCAGCTCATATCAAATGCAACAAAGATATATTTCATTACTTTAAAATGCAAAAACACCATAACTCAGAAAAGAAGGTGTATATCGGCAATATTTAACAATAAAAAACTTAAAAAAAAAACAAATAAAAGACAGGTAAAAAACAAAAACACAGGCAAAAAACAGTCTGTTCTTCTTCAGTGAGAGGACAGACTTAACCTAACTCCACCCCCACTGTTAAAAATCTGCAGGTTTCTGAACACACGTCCAACCTGCACCCAATACAGAAAAAAACTATTGTCAATTCAATAACTAAATTCAAAAAAGCTAAAATAAACCAAAATTAAGCAAAAATAAATAAATAAATAAGTAGTGTAGATAAAGCATAATTTAAAAATCTTTAATAAATTAAACTTTTAGAAAAGTACTTAAAAATTAACAATTTAAATGTAAACAAATTAACATGTAGGAATGCAGATGAACATGCACCCTCCCATACCTGCAAAATGAAAAACTGTTTAAAAACATGAAAAACAGCAATACCTGTATAATGTTCCTCACCTGTTAACAATGAACAATTAATTTTTCTTCCGTATCCAACTTCAAAAACTAGAAATTCCGAGTCTGCATTCCTCCATCGATTCGATGCATCAACCTACATTCGTTCTTTGAACAAGACTTTAGAATGCAACTATCATTTAGAATCTTCAGGAAGGATGCCGTCACATGTTGCTCAAACCGCCAATCCACAATGTTGCCACTCACTTTTAAAAACTTTCTTTAAATAATATTAGAGCTTAGAGCCCATGTGTTGGGAGATTAAGAGTAATCTCCGGTAACGCTAATTTAACGAGTGTAGAGTGAGAGTGATATAACGTAGTTTAACAGTACACAGCCAGCAATTACTGTATTTAATTTAATGTTGGACCGGATCACCTACATCCGAGTTTTTAAGTGTAAATAGTGTTTTGTAAATAGTGTGTAAATAAACTGTTAATTTAGTTAATTGAAAGAGCTGGTCTTCATTTAAACAATCCTCTCAGAGCGTGACCGATATCACGTAATCATATCGGTGGTGGCAGCATATAAATAGCAAAGGATTTCTTCAAAGTTTTGCGGACTAAGAGGAAACTCCGACAGAGACCTACCATGTATAATGGACACAATTTTTTTTTCAGAAGTATGAAATAAGTAGCGTTTATAGTTCGTTTCTAGGGATGCACAAAATAATTCAATGACACTGTGATTTATGGGGAGAAATCGCTTTAGGTGCATTTTAATGATGTTATGATACTTCAACCATAATGAAATCAATGAGGCTCACTACAGTATGTTTCTTATCGATCATGAAAAGCATACCATTTATCGTTCATTTACACAAAATAATTCGGTTTTAGTATCGACTAAGATCGACAGTTAGTGGAAGTGCTTTTCCGCTGTGGTATGCATTTTAAAACTATTCTATATGTGAGTGCATTGCGTAGTGTGTATAAATTCTATAGATAGGGGAGGCTACCGGAATAAATTCGCATACATTATCAGATGTGGAGAGCAATTGCTTAAAATTTATTTTTACTGTCGTGCGTGTGTTTTTAGGATTATTTAGATTTTTCATTCTAGAAAATAAACAAATATCTAAGGACCGTATTTTATGGAAGAAACACCACACACATCGAAAGTGCCACACTCTTCAAATTGGCCTCAACATGCTAAAAAATATCGTAATCGCTGCACCCGTCGTAAACGCAGTAACTGGGGGAACGTCACCGTCGCATTGACCTAGCTTTAATCAACGTTTTCTGGACTGTGTAGTGTGCCTCAAATTAAGATGTCTAAAATTTCATTTAAATTATTTAAATCAGATTTTAAATATTTTTTATGTAATTTTTAAATTAAGCAGACATCAGTCGGCATTTAAACCATCCAGAAAGTGTTACGTGGACCCCTCTCCCTTAGGCGCTCCACATTTTTTTAAGTGGTCGGCGCCTCTTGGCACGCTTTTATGAGTGGGTCACATCCACTTTAGGCCTTCTTTAGTGTCTATTCGAAGCCCTCAAAATATGAGACGTCAACATCAGTGGGGAGGAGTTATAAATTTTCTTCATCCACCCTGTGTGGTTCGGTATCATCATGGGAAATGTCGCAGTTTTCATTATAGGCAAGTGGTGTAATGATTCCAGCCTGTGAAAGACTGCATTTTATTGAAGAAACATGCACATCTTTCGAATCCAGTGATATCCATTTCTCCAACTCTTCCAAAAATCAACTTTATGACACTTTTCTAAATTATTTTTCGAAAATGTATGTAAGTCGTAGATTTTCTTATTGAGAAACTATGTAATCGCAAGGCTTTTTCCATTTTTAGGTAAAGACAAAAGATGTTTTACAAAATACTGTCAAAGTGGACGTTTTAAACCAAATTCCCGCTCCGGCGGCACAAGATGGGAGAAAAACGTGCGTCACGTCAGCAGAATCGCTTATAACTCAATAAGTAATTTATTTAGCAGAAAAGGGAAAATGTGTTGCGATTTCAAATCGCTTCAATAGTCAGAACTTCCAAATGTATGCCGTTATGATTAAAAATGAGTCAGAAAATGTGTCAGGAAGTTTCGCGTTGTCGAGCAGGAGACTTGAGAACATATTTAAAGAATTTTTATTTTATTCCAATTTTATGCGTGAGAAAAAAATAATCGTAAACACCGCACATGGTGTAAACGTCGCACTTGAAAAAAAAAAAAATTACTTTCAAACTCTTAAACGCCGCGGTGTTTCTGCCATAAAATACGGTAATATTTTGCTGGTGTTGAAAATTACTCCATAATGTATATTGATGCATGATTTTTCTTTTTCTTTTTTTCTCGAGAGAAAGCACATGAGGAAAATCGTGTCATACCGCATGCGTTCCCCATTATTACTTCCTTCTTGAAGCCAGCATTTAGAACAGAATTTAATGTAACTTTGCTTACATATTATGATCTCATCCTTGCACAATAATAATATTTTAAAAATATTATTAGTTCATCACATGTTTAGTACTAGACGAATATTTTAAAAGAATCAAGCCACCCGGTCTTACCCAGTCGATCGGGTAAAACGGGATGTATTGGTTAATCTTACAGAAAATGGAAAAGTTTAGGCATTCTCATATATTTTATTTTACAACTGCAACTACGTACCGAAATTTATAGCATTTCAGTTGTAAGACTAATAATTTATTATTTAAAGACAAAATTATATTTATTGTTATTGTATTCTGAGAAACCTTTACCTCTTCATCAGCTTTTTATAAAATTCTAATCAATTTTGTCAATGTACAGTCGTGGAAAAAGAAAATTAATCACTCCCTGCTATCTCCTCAACAAATTATCGTAGAAGAAAGTTACTACTACCGTACGATTGGAAATAAAGTGTACTTTTAAATGATATATATAAAATTTGCTTGCCATCTACATATTAAAACGAACCATAACTTTGTCTTTTTCAATTGCAGTACACAATTCTGACAGCATAAATGCAGCTACACCCTTCAGTTATCTCAAAAACAAATTTTTATGCAATTCGTACCATAAGTTTCCGAGAAATTAATTATTTTAAAACGAGCGTATTTTAAGGGCTGTATCCAAATTGAAGTTCCGTACTCGATTGTTAACCGAGAGATTCCCCTTCTTGATTAAGGCACCTTAAGCTACACTCAAGCAGTCAATGAAGTCTGTTAGATTACAGGACAGTAGAATAAATTTTGATACATCTACTCACTTCTATCATAGAACTTCATATTCTTAAACCATCATTTTGCCGTTTTTTAAGCATAATTTGAAAACTACTTGGAAGAAAAATGTGAAATTTTGGATTCTAAATCCATCAAAAAAATATAGGTTGCAATTCATAATTTTTTCGAATATTAATTTCATAATTCATATCATAAAACTATAAAAATTACAAATTCAGCATATTTATGTTTGGATATATTAGTATTATTGCTACCAAAAGAAAAAAAAAAAAAAAAAAAATAGCACATTCGGAGCAGAATTTCAGGAAATATAAATTACACCATTATTACCATTATTACACTTCCAACATTAGAAGCACTAAATTTGGAATGTTTATAATTCAAAAACTTATCATTCAAATGACTTGAAATTTGGTGTCTAGGCATAGTTTGAACCAAAGATTTGAAATATCTCGTTAAAATTGGGTACTGCCATTAAAAAAAAAAATGAAGTTTGGATTCGTTTTAATATATAGATGGCCCCCTAAGCAAATTTTATATACATCATTTAAAAGTATACTTTATTTCTAATCGTTCGGTACCAGTAACTTTCGTCTACGATAATTTGTTGAGGAGTTAGTAGGGGGTGTTTACTTTTTTTTTTTTTTCCACGACTATACTTTGGACTAAATTTTCTTCAAACATTGTTTACGGGTTCTTCAATTATTGTTTTCCAATATCCTTTTTATGCAACGTAGGATATTCGGTTTACCCTAAGCGATTTAGAATCGGAATGTGATCTGTAAAAATTGTCCAACTGTTAGAAATAAATCCTTTTCAAATATGATACGCAAAAAATATAAAACACTTTAGTAACTTGAAATGTGTTCATATTTAAAATTTTTCAAAGCTAAAAAATATCAAAACATAAAAATGCTAAAAATAAATAAATATTTTAAAACACAGAAACTACATCAGTATGTAGATATTGTAATGGCCGCTTCTCTAAATATTTCAACAATTACCTGCTAGGGGGTTGCTTAGATTGATTTGATACTGAGATTCGCATAACTGATTCACCCGACTTAACATACTTTCTCGTACGACCAGAAATTACATGTTAATATTATCTAAAACCTTGCATTTGAAAAAAATATATATATATATTCGAGGGATACTATTATAAAAGACTTTTTTCATAAATATATTTTTATTAAATTAAGTTGAACAGTAATAATATGTGATTATTTGCGTAATTATTTCACGGATTTACCTCCTGTCAGCTTCACACTCACAGACTCGCAAAATGCTTCCTGTACTCCTAGAAAGTAATTAAACTGTAAAGTATTATGTGTAAAATTTCATCTACAAGTTATTTACGCGAGAGCTTAAAGAGTTTAATTCCACAGTTTTATGTCATAATTTCATAATCCAATGGATTTTTAAAACTCTTTAGCGCTTCTTATGACTCAGTATAGCAGCCTAAAAAAACATATATTATATTTTACTGACGCACAGCCTCATAAATTACTAAAAAACAAAATGAAACATAATAAGAACCTAATTATTAAGAAAAAAAGTTCGTTGTGCCTAATTTATCATTTTATATTTGATTTCTATAATAGAACTTGTTATTTTATTTATTACACTGGCAGGGCCCGACTTAGACAGTGGAGGACACTGGGACAAACATTATTCGGGGGGCCCCCTTCGATCTTTTGAAATTTTCTGTGAATGATGTTGAAATGACTAAAACTAAACTTCATATCTATAGTATGTAGACTTAAATTTCATACCAAGTACTATTCATATCTGTATACAGTATAGTACACGAAGATAACTTTAAAAAACTATAGCATACATTTTTTTTTTTTTTTTTTTTTTTGGTTATAGGAATATAAGGATAAATGTGAGCCGTTAAAATGTAAATACAGTTCTCTCAGGCATTATTGGTTGTTTGTGTTAATACTTTTCTATTTAACTTAATCTTTGTATTCAATCAACATGCATTTGGGTGATTCCAGCATATAGAAAGGCAAGTGTTGGCATGCATTTAATAATAATAGCAATAAATTTCAATACTTATATTATGTTGTTACTGCATTCCCCATGATGCCTTAAAGTACTTTGATATAAAGTTTCATAATATGAAAACAAAAAGCAACAGATAGCAGATGTGTGATATTACTGTAATATTTTAATTAAAATTATGTATATTTAAAAAAAAAAAATTATGAAATCAGTAGGAAGAAATTAAATATCACAAAATGAAAACACTTTAAATTAGAATCTGGTCACTTTTAGATATTTTATATCATTCTCTCCTTTAACTAAAACTTATATCTTCCCTTGGGAGTGCCCCCTCAAATCGGGGGGCCCGGGGCAGCTGCCGCGCATGCCCCTGCAGTAGTCGGGCCCTGCACACTGGTCAACAAATTGGAACATTTGCTCTGTCCTAAAACATAAATTAGTTTTTTTTTTATGTGGTTTTTTGTGCTGATTCCGAATCTAGTTTTAGATTTACTCCAGCACGTCAAGTTTGAGAGATATTTGCATATTTCAATTTATGCAAATTTAGTAAATTTTATACAATTATTTGCAAATTTAAGCTATAAAGCAATATCTGACAGGGTTTTTTGTTTTATTTTATGATTACCACCTAATTTACTTCACAAAAACGTTGTTTCTGAGATTATACTGACATGTGACTGTGAAATATTGTACCTAATTTGCATATTTTTCACGTTTTTCTAATAATGTTTCTTGACGTTCAAATATTTCTGACGCACGAGTACGCTAATATGTTTCTAAACCAGTTTTTTGAACTGATTTCAAATCTTGTATCTGTTTTCTCCTATCACGTCCAGTTTTTGAAAAAAGTGAAATTTTAGTTTTTGGTCAAAAAAGCCAGAAATAACTTTTTATGATACTTTGTATGATAAACTTCAACTAGTTAGGATAGATTCTACTACTTATTTATTTTTATTATATAAATTTTTGTTTATGTCTCTGATATGAATCTGACCCTCTTCACCTTCTTGTCAATGAATTACATACCCCTAAAAAGCATCTTATATCAAACCTGTGTTAATGCCGTACAAAAGTAGAAATTCATCTTACTCAAAAACTCGACATGACATAAGAAAACAACCAGCAGATTTGAAATTAGCATAAAAATCTAGTGTAGAAAAACATTACGTCAATTCTTTGGCAACTATTTTAAAGTTGATAATGATGTAAACATTACACCATTGAAAAATATGCAAATTAGTCTTAATAACTTATAAATAAATATTAAGAATATGAAAATCGTGACATTTGTCTGAAGCAAATAGTCAAATAGTCATTATCTAGGAAACGTAATTAGATGTGACATATATTGTATCACAATTTGCATAAAATAGCACAAAAAAGCTTATATTTCCATAAATTTAAATATGGAAATTTCTCAAAACCTGGACCCCCTAGAGATAAACTGAAAGCATATTCGGAATCAGCGCCAAAAACTGATCTAGAATCAACTAATTTTAGTTCTAGGACAAAACTACTGTTGTCCAGTGATATTTTTTGATGGAACAGTAAAATAATTAAACAAGGATTAAATTGCCATTTGTTAAGAAAAGTTTTTAGATATGTTGCTCAAAATGGCCCCCAAATTAATTTTAAATATTCAAACTTGTTTACAGAAAATATTTTATGAAATAATTTTAACTTAAAATGAAATTCTCGTGGCTTGTTAGCATCTATGGCTAGATACAGACATTTAAGAAAAGAAAGATAGACGATTTATCATAAATAATATCAAAATATTTCCTAAATACTTGCATTTGAAGAATAATTTTTAGACTTACTTTTATACATACTGTTGTTTTTCATTATATTTTCCTTCAATTATATTTCAAATTAAGTTGAAAAACATTAGTAAATTATAAAAAATATCTTTGTGTAATCCTTTTACATATTTATTGCTTGACAACTTCACAAAAACATGTGAAAGGTTAATTTTACTTCAAAAAATAAGCAGTAAATAAGTATCGCGTAAAACATTTTATCTAAATTATTTATTAGTTTATGGGATTTATACTTTTACAATCATCTACTATAGTTTATCAGGATAATTACTTTTTTAAACACTTAAGCTTTTTTTGTAAATTGTTACAGCCGTTCATAAGGAAAAAGTTTTTTTTTTTCAATTGACGTAATCTTATGCTTCTTGTTAAGTTATAAAATGTTCTTCCGGCATTTGACTGTAATGTAATGTAATACTGAAATGTACATATAGCTCCCCATTTAGTTTCACTAAGAACCTTCATAGTTTTTTTAGTTGAAATATTTAAATTTTATCATTAAATATATTAAAATACTCAATTATTGCTATAAGTGATAAACATAAAAAAAAGCAATTTACGAAATTACAACGACCATTTGGAAAATGATTTTTTCGAAGACTAAAATTTAAGACATAAAAAATCGCACGGAGTTGATCGTACATTACGTACGCCATGAATTAAACATTAATAGTGTTATTACATGTAAAAATTCCAAGCGACAAAAATCGCCTGTGACTCGTACGTATTATCCACCTGAAACTTATTTATTATCCAAGCATTTCATTGGCTGTTCGGGAAAAGGCTTTTCCATCGTCAGATTTCCAAGAAATTCCATGACACATTTTAAATGAAATTTCATTCTTAAACTTTTAAACATCCCACAATATTACTTTTTACACCGTAGTACAGAGAAAAAAAAATGTACTTTTAAATGCAATTTGTTTGAAAGCTGTATCTCAATTTGTTTCTGAGTTATTCAGTTTTTTTGGTAGTTTTTATTACTTTTTTGTCTTAGTGGCAACACTCTGTTACCCATCTTTGTTGAAAGTAAAGGGAAATACAGATTACTGTATAGACCAATCAATAAACGAATAAAATGCGGATTAAACCAATAAAAACCTTCAGATATGCATTTGATTTCCCATCCTGAGGAGAACATTAACCATTTTTTCAAGTGGTTAAAAAAGGCAAAATACCTTTATTTATTTACATTTCGACATGTTTCATTGTATCACGTGGCAACATTCTCAAGAAAATAAAATGATCAAAATATTTTCGCAAAAATTAAAATCGTAAAACTGTAAACAAAAACAATAACAAAAATCACCCGAACACAAAGATAATGAAATTAACTGCAACACTAAAATGGAAATTTGTGAGCGTGAATTATTTTACATTATTGCTTCTTGATTCTGTGTAGCATCTCTTTTCAAATTTTAGGGAGCTGCCTAGACACTGAATCATTGCAAATATTCTCAGTGCGTAATAAGCTCTCTACTAATTCTCTGATGATTCATCACAAATAAGATCTTGATGGATAAATTATTCTACTGCTTTTAAAATCTATTTGTACAGGTTCTCTGTTATATATCTGGTCAGAGCTGTAGTTTTCTTGTTGTATTAGTAACAATAACGTAAAATAATTCACGTTCACAAATTTCCATTTTTATATTGCAGTTAATTTCATTATCCTTGTGTTCGCTTGATTTTTAACACTTTCCAACAAAGTTGAAACGTGTTTATGCATTCGGTTTGCCTGTCCGTCTGTTCGTCTGTACGCACTCTAACTCCCGTAAATATGCTCGAATCGTTCTGAAATTTTTGGATGTTAGTGACCTCTACCATAGCACGAACCCTATTGCAAATAAAGTTTGTAGCATGTTTAGTTCATTTACAGGGACAGTCAAAAGTTTTCCGTTACATTGCGACCTATGGGGAAAAATCGTTTAAAATGATTTTTAATGATGTTACATGCTTTCAAACATAATAAAATTGATATGCATTTATCAAGTGCATTAAAATATGCTTTCCGTAGAATATGCGCCGCAAAGAATAAATATTATTCATTTACAGGGCCACACAAAGAATTCCGTTACATAATGATATACGGGTGGAGGGAATTTTCTCCGGCGTATTTTAATTATGTTAAATTATTTCATGTATAATGGAATTGATATACGTCACTGAGATTTACTATAACTTATTTCATGTATAATACGAAGTGCATAGCATTTACAGGGACAACAAAACATTTCAGATACTATATTGTATCTGAAGTATTGTACGGTAGCGATGATTGCTGGAAATGCATTTTTAATTATGGAATGCGCTTTTAGGTTTCACTATATTTGTGCATTGTATATGATGTGTATAAATGCTGTAATTCATGCACAGGGCTACACAAAATATTTCGTAATGGTTACTGGGTATGATTGTAAATTGCTTAAAGGTGGTTTTTAAATGAGTTATGCATTTTTACGCTGAACCGCATTTTGTTTACTAAGAAATGTTTGTAGATAAAATTATAAAACATAGATAAAATTATATACAGCGTCACGCAAAGAATTGGATACATGACCGTCTATAAATGATAATTTCTGAAAATGTGATTCCAGTAGTTTTAAGAGTGTTTTACTTTGAATTAAACTTTAGCTAAATAGTGGCGTGTAATAAAGGTACTAGGTTAACTACATGGTTATACAAAAGTATACAAGTATGTTTCCATCTATTATTATAAATTGCTGAAAGAGAAATTTCAACCTGTTATACGTTTCCTTGCTAAACTAAATTTCCCCATTATATAGCATATATATCAACCTACAGATCCAATACAGAGCTGTTCAAAAGAATCGGAATACATATTTGATATGGATGGTAACTACTGAAATCAGTTTTTCAAATGTTTTATGCGTTTTCTAAAACGTTTACTTAGTTTTCTTATATACATTATTTCCCTAAATAACGAAGTTTTGTTAAAGCATACAGGAAGTGTTGGAAAGTGTTTCATAATATATGCTTAACGCATGATTTTTCTTACTTGTTAACACTTTCCAACAAAGTTGAAAAGTGTTTATGCATTCGGTTTGTCTGCCCGTCTGTTCGTCTGTACGCGCTCTAACTCCCGTAAATATACTCGGATCTTTCTGAAAATTTTGGATGTTAGTGACCTCTACTATAGCACGAACCCTATTAAAAATGAAGTTTGTAGCATGCTTAGTTTATTTACAGGGACAATCAAAAGTTTTCCGTTACATTACGGCCTATGGGAAAAATCGTTTAAAATGATTTTTAATGATATTACATGCTTTCAAACGTAAGCAAATTGATATGCATCTATGAAGTGCACTAAAATATGTATTCCGTAGAATATGCGGTGCAAAGAATAAATATTAGTCATTCACAGGGCCACACAAATGTATTCCGTTACATAATGATATACGGGTATTTCATGTAAATTATTTCATGTAGCGATGATTGCTGGAAATGCATTTTTAATTATGGAATGCGCTTTTATGTTTCACTATATCTATCCATTGTATATGGCGTATAAATGCTGCAATTCATATACAGGGCTACACAAAAGAATTCGTAATGGTTACTGGGTATGATTGTAAATTGCTTAAATATGGTTTTTAAATGAGTTATGCATTTTTACGCTGAACTGCATTTTGTTTACTAAGAAATGTTTATAGAAAATAGATAAAATTATATACAGTGTCATGCAAAGAATTGGATACATGGCCGTCTATAAATTATAATTTCTGGAAATGTGATTCCAGTAGTTTTAAGAGTGTTTTACTTTGAATTAAGCTTTAACTTAATAGTGGCGTGTAATAAAGGTACTGGGTAAACTATAGAGATATACAAGAGTATATACACGTATGTTTCCATCTATTAGTATCAATTGCTGAATGAGAAATTTCAACCTGTTATGCATTTTCTTGCTAAACTAAATTTCCCCATTATATAGCACATATATCAACCTACAGATCAAATACAGAGCTGTTCAAAAGAATTGGAATACATATTTACTATGGATGGTACTGCTGAAATCAGTTTTTCAAATGTTTTATGCGTTTTCTGAAATGTTTACTTATTCTCTTATATACCTTATGTCCCTAAATAACGAAGTTTTGTTAAAGCATTCAGGAAGTGTTGGAAAGTGTTTAATAATCTATGCTTAACGCATGATTTTTCTTACTTGTTGTTTTTGTTTACTAGTTTTTCAATTTGAATTTTTGCAAAAATATTTTATCATTTTTTTTTGTTGAGAATGTTGCTGTCTGATGCAATGAAACATGTCGAAATGAAAATAAATAAAGTTATTTTGCTTTTTTTTTTAATTTATTTTTATCACTTATAGCAATAGCTGAGTATTTTGATATTTTGAAGTGATTTTTATATATAGTTTATTAAATATATTATTATAATCTATAATGATCAATGTATAATTTTTAAAAAGGCGTTAATAATTTTACGCCTGAAACTACATTGTTGCCAGTATCGTTCATGTTTAGCGTCAAGCTTGACAAATATATCAAATTTTCAGATCAAAAGATTTATGTAAATTTTCTGCAAGGTAATTTAAAATATTTAATATTTATCCCCGAATAAATACACAATGAAACGGGATGTATCCGCTAACATTTTACCGTTTGAATTACGACCAAGCACGTTGTTTAAGCTCGTATATTCTGTTCCGTTAAACGTTTATGTTGTATATACAATTTTTTGAAGTACTGTATATGTACACAATGTAAGTTATCAAGTAAGGGAAAAATTTAAATTTTGATCTGAAGCTTACCCAGTCTTTGTCTGTCTTTTATATAAGATGTTACAATTTTTTTTAAATAATTTAAAACATTTAAAACATTTATTGTTTTTTAAATTAAATATTAAAATTGTTACTTTTAACAATATTAATATTTGTAGAAAAGGTTTTAAAAAATGTAACATGAAATTCTTTACATCTTTGGTCGTTTTAAGAAAAATATATTGAATGTAGGAGTTGAATAGAATATAATTCAACTGACAGAATGTAAAATATTAAGACTATATAGTTAAAGATTTATTCAACTACAAATAGATTTTTTGAAACTTTTAGCATTTTATACACGCTTATTGATCTGTTATATAAGGAGTAATCTCCCTCGACATTTACGAAGTTTCGCTCCAGAAATTCACATATGAATTTTGGCATAATATTAACTTAGAAATTTCAAAGTTTCTCTCAAGAATTTTACAATAATTCAATATCCTAGATAGTGTATAGAATGTGTTAAGAATTACATTGGTGTTAGGCATGTTGTTAAAAATAGATGATAGATTCTGTAATGCATGTGTCGACAGTATTATGCATGGTGTATTGTTAGGTACTATATAGTGTAAGTTAAAAAAAAATATTGTGAAATGCATAACTAGATTTATAGATAGTGCAATAAATAGATAGGTAATAATAGATAGAGTAATGTACAACGCGATAAATCTATAGGGTACTAATAGTGATAAACAGATAGGGGTGATAAATAGTTAGGATATGATAGATAGGGTAGGATAGGATAGATAAGGTAGGATAGATAAATAGATGGAGGAATGGAGAAATAATAGTGGAATAATAGTGATATATAGATAACGTAATAGATACTGTAATGTGTAAGGTGATAAACAGATAAATTGGTAGTGCGAAACATAGTGTAATGGTAGACAGTATTAGGCATTCTTTAAGAATAGAACAGGTGATAAGCATTACACTGGTTTTATACTAATATGGAAATAACTTTGAATGTAAATAAATTCAGAAAATGTCACAAAAATAATATCTTGCCAAACGTTTTGAAACTCTAATATATATTAATAAATACCATCTTTACTCACGTATCCCCCTTTTTTATTTGCTATTTCGTTGATGCCAAAACATGCGAAAAATATGCGAATTATTTTCTTTTACCTTTTATTCATACTGATATTGTCTAAAGAACTCGTCGTTTTAAAGTAATGATAATATTTCGATGAATAATTAATATTGAATATGTTTAGGTAAATATTTATGTTGTTTTCTGGGCATTTTCTACTCAGCGAATGTGTCTCCTGTATGTGAACAACTATTGTTTTTGCAACTTAATACAATGTGCATACTTGATCGGATCTACCCAGCAAAAAGGAAATTGCTGGCCAGCAGCAAGATATGTGCTCGCAATGATGGAGAAGTGCTGGCTAATGGTCTACCACTGCATGACCACTGCTGGACAGCTTCAGTCAACTTTGCTGTTGGAAAGCATCAGATAAAATTCTAGTGAGCTTCCGTTTTATCTCATGACTGGCCCACCACTACATGGAATTGCAGGAACTTTTGCAGCATTATTGCTGGGCACCCTTACGCTAGGTGGCATTGATAATATCGAAGACATTGAGTATTTGGACACAAATCTGAAATGAATATCTTAACACAATTTAAGCTGTGAAGTTAATTTTTTTTTAAACTGTAAATCATATAGCACCACTGTCTCTAACAAAATAAATAAGTAAATAAATAAATAAATAAATTCTTTATTTTAACGCACTTTTTTTTCTCCTTAAATCTGGTTTTACTAAGTTACAAAGATTTGGTTTTCATAATTTACACAGTCGAGAATCAATAATATAAAAAAGCGTATAAAATATATAAGATTTCTATACAATACAATAATTTCTATACCAGTTTAATGATTGGGAATGTAAATCACAAAAGAAACAAACTTAAAATAGTGTAATGAGAGCTTGAAAGCTACGAGTGGTCGTAGAATACGCTGAACGTACTTGTTCATGTACGATCACGAACCAGTCATTACCGAGCGCGGTTAGTACTTATGAGAGTGACCACATGGGAACCGATGCAAGTTCAAATATTTCTATAGACATTTCTATTGTAAGCACTTCTACAGATATTTCTATAGCTCTTGGTGAAACTAGCTTATAGAAAAAAGGGCCATAATTCTATAATACTTTGTTTTTTATAGAATTCTATAAGAAATTTTTGTAAGGGAAAGTGCTGGGCCAGCAAAGGAATAGCAGTGGGATAGATGAATACTGCAGCACTGCAGGAAAAGTGCCGATTGAAGTAATGTGATGGCATACTAATGCTGGCCTGCTGTTGACCATCATTGATGGGCCAGCGAACGCTTTTGTAGCGGACACATTCCGCACGGACACTTTTGTACTCGTTTAAGTAATGGCACCATTGCATTTTACCGCTGATGGCAGTGCTGGCTACCATCTTTTTTCCAGCTGATGGCCCACTGTTTCTTTTTTTGATGGGTATCCTCTATTTTTATTATTTTTATTTTTGTGAATGTGAATGTGTTCGGTAAAATTTGAGTGTTTTGTAGTCTGTGATACTTGATAATCAGATTCACATGGGGTCAAGTAGGACATAATAAATAAATGTCTATCAAAAAATTGTAGGTTGCAATTCATATTTTTTAAATATTAATTTCATAATTCATAAATAATAATATATATTTTTTAAATTACAAATTAAATATATTTATGTTTTGGTTATTTAGTATTATAACAATACAAAAATTTAGCATATTAGGATAATCATTTCAGGAGATATTAATAAAAATATGAAAATGTAATTTAACATTAGAAGCTCTAAATTTGGAATGTTTATAATTCAAAAACTTACCATCCAAATGATTTGCAGGCATGAACCCAAGATTTAAAATATCTTGTCAAAATTTTGTGTTATCATTAAAAAAACAAAGATTTTGCAGATAGAAATTAAGCTACGCTATAGAAATTGTGTATTTAAGAAATGAAAGCGTCCAGAAAACCAATATTCCGATTGATAAAACTTAATAGTACGTTGTAAGTACACTAATTACGGGCAGCAAAAGGTACGTTGTTTTTGTAAATGCTTCTTTAAATATCGAAAATCTATTAGTTTTTGGGGTTTCTAAAGATAAAGGAACGCTCTTCAGAATCATGGGCAACTGGGAAGAGGTTATACTATATTTTCGTTCGTAGTTACGTTATATTTTTGTAGATTAAGAAGCATGTGAAAATAAAGGAAGCGAAAGATTAAAGAAAGATAATTTTAATTGAAATACTAATGTAGAAAAATTACATATACAAAAAGAACTTTTTTATAATCAAGGAAAGAAAAGGGATTAAAAACAAATCGATAATCAGCCTATAAATATGAAAATATAGAATGCAAAAGCTTAATGAAAGAGAATTTTAATTGAAACACTTCTGTGGAAAGGTTACATATATTTAAAAGACTTTTTATAATCAAGCAAAGAAAAGGGATTAAGAACAAAACGATAATCAATCTGTAAATATGAAAATATAGGATGCAAAAGCTTAAAGAAAGAGAATTTTAATTGAAATACTTCTGTGGAAAGGTTACATATATTTAAAAAAATTATAATCAAGGAAAGAAAAGGGATTAAAACCAAAACGATAATCAGCCTATAAATGTGAAAATATAGGATGCAAAACCTTAAAGAAAGGGAATTTTAATTGAAATACTTCTGTGGAAAGGTTACATCATTAAAAAAACTTTTTATAATCAAGGAAAAAAAGGGATTAAAACCAAAACGATAATCAGGCTATAAATGTGAAAATATAGGATGCAAAACCTTAAAGAAAGAGAATTTTAATTGAAATACTTCTGTGGAAATGTTACATATAAAAGTCCTTCCGGCCAGTGCCGGGAGGAAGAGGTAGCTTTCAAATACCTTATTTTAAAAAAGCCAACTTATATTATTCAAACACACGAATCTCAATTTCGTGGAAACCGAATATAGGAGATTCAATACTAATTTTTATCAATACTAAATCATTATGAATGAGAATTTCATGAAATTAGTCATCTTTATCCAAGCTGCTTTTATTTAAAGTAACTTATATTTGGCTGAGATGTTGATGTATACTATCCACATGCTTTCTCACATGGAAATAGGCGAATACGTGTGTTATCGCGCTACAAATACAAGATCGTTTCAAAATGTTAGCCATACTAGAAATTCAAAGTGCTTAAATTCAACCATTTTTTAAGATATAAACAAAAGAACAAATTTTCAGAAACAAAATCTGCTCCGGAATCTTTGTCTCAAGGCCAAACACATAAAAAAATCTTTTTCATTTTCCAATTTTTTAATACCTCATTTTAAATTTTAAATTTAATTTTTTTTTAAATGGCAAACCTTTTGAAACAAGATGGCGAATAAAGCTGGCCAACGAACTCGGTCGAGACATTGGTATGTAGTATGTACAGACCAAGTAACATCCAAATCGGTTCATAAATACGCTTGTTATCGCGTGACAAAAATCAGGTCGTTTTAAAATGTCAGCCACAATAGAAATTCAAAACGCTATAACTCAGCCATTTTTTTAGATATAGACAAAACAAAAACTGTTCCGGGATCTTTGTATTAAGGTCAAACACATACAAAAAAAATCTTTTTCATTTTCTAATATTTTGGTATCTCATTTTAAATTTTAAATTTTTAAATTTTTTTAAATGGCCGCCATTTTGAAACAAGATGGCGGAGGAAGCTGGCCAACGAACTCGGTCGAGATATTTGTATGTACTATGTACACACCAAAGTACATCCAAATCGGCTCATAAATACGCCTGTTATCACGTGACAAATATCAGGACGTTTCAAAATGTCAGCCACGCTAGAAATTCAAAATGCTATAACTCAGCCATTTTTTGAGATATAGACGAAACAAAAACTGCTCCCGAATCTTTGTATCAAGGTCAAATACATAAAAAAACAATCTTTTTTAAATTTTCAATTTTTTGGTACCACATTTCAAATTAAAATTTTTCTTAAAAATTTAAATGGCTGCCATTTTTAAACTAGATGGCGGATGAAGCTGGCCAACGAACTCGGTCTAGACATTGGTATGTACTATGTACAAACGAAGTTACATCCAAATCGGTTCATAAATACGCCTTTTATCGCGTGACAAAATTCAGGACGTTTCAAAATGTCAGCCACGCTAGAAATTCAAAATGCTATAACTCAGCCATTTTTTAACATATAGACGAAACCAAAACTGCTCCGGAATCTTTGTATAAAGGTCAAATACATAAGAAAAAAATATTTTTCCATTTTCAATTCTTTGGTACAACATTTCAAATTTAAATTTTTCTTAAAAATTTAAATGGCTGCCATTTTTAAACAAGATGGCGGATGAAGCTGGCCAACGAACTCGGTCTAGACATTGGTATGTACTATGTACAAACGAAGTTACATCCAAATCGGTTCATAAATACGCCTTTTATCGCGTGACAAAATTCAGGACGTTTCAAAATGTCAGCCACGCTAGAAATTCAAAATGCTATAACTCAGCCATTTTTTGAGATATAGACGAAACAAAAACTGCTCCCGAATCTTTGTATCAAGGTCAAATACATAAAAAACCAATATTTTTTCAATTTTCAATTTTTTGGTACCACATTTCAAATTTAAATTTTTCTTAAAAATTTAAATGGCCGCCATTTTTAAACAAGATGGCGGATGAAGCTGGCCAATGAACTCGGTCTAGACATTGGTATGTACTATGTACAAACGAAGTTACATCCAAATCGGTTCATAAATACGCCTTTTATCGCGTGACAAAATTCAGGACGTTTCAAAATGTCAGCCACGCTAGAAATTCAAAATGCTATAACTCAGCCATTTTTTAACATATAGACGAAACCAAAACTGCTCCGGAATCTTTGTATAAAGGTCAAATACATAAGAAAAAAATATTTTTCCATTTTCAATTCTTTGGTACAACATTTCAAATTTAAAATTTTTAAGAAAATTTTAAATGGCCGCCATTTTGAAACAAAATGGCGGATGAAGCTGTCCAACGAACTCGGTCGAGACATTTGTATGTACTATGTACATACCGAATTACATCCAAATCGGTTCAAAAATTCGAGAGTTACAGTATGACAAAGGTCAGATATATATATATATATATGGATATATATATATATATATATATATATATATATATATATATATATATATCAACTTTTGAACGGAGGGTGGTTTCGGGGTCTGGGGGTCATGATCGATGAAAATATACCAAAATTTTTTGAAATCGCTTTCCTCCGAACGTCTGCAATAGGTAGCTTTTTGTAATGAAAGCTACCTAAAAGAAACTTTTTTATAGTCAAGGAAAGAAAAGGGATTAAAAACAGAGTTATAATCTCTGTATAAATGTTAAAGACATGTGAAAATACAGGATTTAAATATAAATTTCGAATAAAAAGAAGATATTAGGAGAAAATATTAAAAACTTTAAAAATTCTAAAAAAGACAAACATTTACATAGTTTAAAATGAAATAATTAAAATATATAAGAGTATATAGTAATGTATTAAATTCCTTTAAAAACCTCACTTCTTCCATCTCACTCATGAAAGTTTTAGAGAACTAATCTCTTTCGACAACCTTGTTCATTCTAAGAAATTGGTTCAAAGTTTAACGTTTATTACTTCAGCAATTTTCAAATTGAACTCTGGATCTTAAATAAGCCGAGACTAGGATATTATAATATGACAGTTTTATCAGAAATGCTAAAATTGTTGAGGGATTTGTTATGTAAGAATTCTTGATACGCACAAGAACAATTCTATAAAATTTCAATTCATTAAAGCGTCAATAAAGAGATCTTTAACTGAATCCCTTTTATAGAAAAAATACTGATTAAAACCGAACTTTTTATAAACAAGAAAAAGATGAAAAGAGAGAAATAAACGCGAGCTATGTTTTGTCTATATGAATTCCAAACATATACGAAAAAGGGAGAGTTCAAATGAATTAATATAAGTATTTTAATTTTTATGGAAAGGAAAATATTTATGATTTTCATATATATAAAACACAAATAGAATATTTATACAGTTTAAACTGACATACGTAGTTACTTTTATAGAAAGCTTACATTTCAAAACTGAACTTGCAAAAGATGAAAAATATAAAAATATAATCTAGGTGTGTTCTCAATATAAATGTGAAGCAAATCCAAATGTATGGTGTCCAAATGTATGATAATATGTTTATAAAAGTATTAGGTAGCTTTCATTACAAAAAGCTACCTATTGCAGCCGTTCGGAGGAAAGCGATTTCAAAAAATTTTGGTATATTTTCATCGATCATGACCCCTAGACCCTGAAACCACCCTCCGTTCAAAAGTTGATATATATATATATATATATATATATATATATATATATATATATATATATATATATATATATATATATATATATATATATATATATACATATATATATATATATATCTGACCTTTGTCATACTGTAACTCTCGAATTTATGAACCGATTTGGATGTAATTCGGTATGTACATAGTACATACCAATGTCTCGACCGAGTTCGTTGGCCAGCTTCATCCGCCATTTTGTTTCAAAATGGCGGCCATTTAAAAAATTTAAAAAAAATTTAAATTTGAAATGTGGTACCAAAGAATTGAAAATGGAAAAATATTTTTTTCTTATGTATTTGACCTTTATACAAAGATTCCGGAGCAGTTTTTGTTTCGTCTATATCTTAAAAAATGGCTGAGTTATAGAATTTTGAATTTCTAGCGTGGCTGACATTTTGAAACGTCCTGAATTTTGTCACGCGATAAAAGGCGTATTTATGAACCGATTTGGATGTAACTTCGTTCGTACATAGTACATACCAATGTCTCGACCGAGTTCATTGGCCAGCTTCATCCGCCATCTTGTTTAAAAATGACAGCCATTTAAATTTTTAAGAAAAATTTAAATTTGAAATGTGGTACCAAAAAATTGAAAATTGAAAAAATATTTTTTTCTTATGTATTTGACCTTGATACAAAGATTCGGGAGCAGTTTTTGTTTCGTCTATATCTTAAAAAATGGCTGAGTTATAGCATTTTGAATTTCTAGCGTGTCTGACATTTTGAAACGTTCTGATATTTGTCTAGTGATAACAAGCGTATTTATGAACCGATTTGAATTTACCTTGCTGTGTACATAGTACATACAAATATCTCAACCGAGTTCGTTGGCCAGCTTCATCCGCCAACTTGTTTCAAAATGGCGGCCATTTAAAAAATTTTTAAAAATTTAAAATTTAAAATGAGATACCAAAAAATTGGAAAATGAAAAAGATTTTTTTCGTATATGTTTGACCTTAATACAAAGATTCCGGAACAGTTTTTGTTTCGTCTATATCTAAAAAAATGGCTGAGTTATAGCATTTTGAATTTCTATTGTGGCTGACATTTTAAAACGACCTGGATTTTTCACGCGATAACAAGCATATTTATGAACAGATTTGGATGTTACTTGGTCTGTACATAGTACATACCAATGTCTCGACCGAGTTTGTTGGCCAGCTTCATTCGCCATCTTGTTTCAAAAGGGTTGCCATTAAAAAAAAATTAAATTTATAATTTAAAATGAGGTATTAAAAAATTGGAAAATGAAAAAGATTTTTTTATGTGTTTTGCCTTGATACAAAGATTCCGGAGCAGATTTTATTTCTGAAAATTTGTTCTTTTGTTTATATCTTAAAAAAATGGTTGAATTATAGCACTTTGAATATCTAGTATGGCTAACATTTCGAAACGATCTTGTATTTGTTACGCGATAACACACGTATTCGCCTATTTCCATGTAAGAAGGCATGTGGATAGTATATATCAACATCTCAGCCAAATATAAGTTACTTTAAATAAAAGCAGCTTGGATAAAAGCTGACTAATTTCGCGAAATTCTCATTCGTAATGATTTAATATTGATAAAAATTAGTATTGAAACTCCTATATTCGGTTTCCACTAAATTGAGCTTCGTGTGTTTGAATAATATAAGTTGGCTTTTTTAAAATAAGGAATTTGAAAGCTACCTCTTCCTCCCGGCACTGGCCGGAAGGACTTTTTTAAATTCTAGTAGGTGTCTAAAACAAAGTGAACCCATCATATAGCTTAAGATATATATTTTTAATATTTTAAGGGGGCATATTGCTGTTAAATCTTTAAAAAATCTCATCATTTCACTGAAAATAAATTCTGCTACTGGCACCTAGATAATAAATTGTGCCTCTTGAAAAAATAGTTCCATGTCATCCTTGTACATTCTAGTTCCCTTTGCTAGAGAGTTCTAATTATGCCTATTAAAATTCAAGGGCGTTTTTTTATATTATCGTGGTCAAACTTATTCAAAAATAACTGCAAATTAATGTGAACACAAGAAGTGAGTTTTAGTAACTATAATTCTAGTTTATGAATTAATTCTAGAAATCGAGTGATAATTTATCGAAATTCACACGACCCATAATATACTGTATCGTTTCATCACCTAGAAAACTACAGACTAGAAATTGTCGATCATTTCGTCTATTAAGTTTATTTGTTTACCTTATTCGCATAGCTCGGAAACCTGTTTGTAGTTAAGGGATTTCGAAAATGGTAATTATTCTTTTAGGTAGCTTTCATTACAAAAAGCTACCTATTGCAGCCGTTCGGAGGAAAGCGATTTCAAAAAATTTTGGTATATTTTCATCGATCATGACCCCCAGACCCTGAAACCACCCTCCGTTCAAAAGTTGATATATATATATATATATATATATATATATATATATATCCATATATATATATATATATCTGACCTTTGTCATACTGTAACTCTCGAATTTATGAACCGATTTGGATGTAATTCGGTATGTGCATAGTACATACCAATGTCTCGACCGAGTTCGTTGGCCAGCTTCATCCGCCATTTTGTTTCAAAATGGCGGCCATTTAAAAAATTTTAAAAAAAATTAAATTTGAAATGTGGTACCAAAGAATTGAAAATGGAAAAATATTTTTTTCTTATGTATTTGACCTTTATACAAAGATTCCGGAGCAGTTTTTGTTTCGTCTATATCTTAAAAAATGGCTGAGTTATAGAATTTTGAATTTCTAGCGTGGCTGACATTTTGAAACGTCCTGAATTTTGTCACGCGATAAAAGGCGTATTTATGAACCGATTTGGATGTAACTTCGTTCGTACATAGTACATACCAATGTCTCGACCGAGTTCATTGGCCAGCTTCATCCGCCATCTTGTTTAAAAATGACAGCCATTTAAATTTTTAAGAAAAATTTAAATTTGAAATGTGGTACCAAAAAATTGAAAATTGAAAAAATATTTTTTTCTTATGTATTTGACCTTGATACAAAGATTCGGGAGCAGTTTTTGTTTCGTCTATATCTTAAAAAATGGCTGAGTTATAGCATTTTGAATTTCTAGCGTGTCTGACATTTTGAAACGTTCTGATATTTGTCTAGTGATAACAAGCGTATTTATGAACCGATTTGAATTTACCTTGCTGTGTACATAGTACATACAAATATCTCAACCAAGTTCGTTGGCCAGCTTCATCCGCCATCTTGTTTCAAAATGGCGGCCATTTAAAAAAATTTTAAAAATTTAAAATTTAAAATGAGATACCAAAAAATTGGAAAATGAAAAAGATTTTTTTCGTATATGTTTGACCTTAATACAAAGATTCCGGAACAGTTTTTGTTTCGTCTATATCTAAAAAAATGGCTGAGTTATAGCATTTTGAATTTCTATTGTGGCTGACATTTTAAAACGACCTGGATTTTTCACGCGATAACAAGCATATTTATGAACCGATTTGGATGTTACTTGGTCTGTACATAGTACATACCAATGTCTCGACCGAGTTTGTTGGCCAGCTTCATTCGCCATCTTGTTTCAAAAGGGTTGCCATTAAAAAAAATTAAATTTATAATTTAAAATGAGGTATTAAAAAATTGGAAAATGAAAAAGATTTTTTTATGTGTTTTGCCTTGATACAAAGATTCCGGAGCAGATTTTATTTCTGAAAATTTGTTCTTTTGTTTATATCTTAAAAAAATGGTTGAATTATAGCACTTTGAATTTCTAGTATGGCTAACATTTCGAAACGATCTTGTATTTGTTACGCGATAACACACGTATTCGCCTATTTCCATGTAAGAAGGCATGTGGATAGTATATATCAACATCTCAGCCAAATATAAGTTACTTTAAATAAAAGCAGCTTGGATAAAAGCTGACTAATTTCGCGAAATTCTCATTCATAATGATTTAATATTGATAAAAATTAGTATTGAAACTCCTATATTCGGTTTCCACTAAATTGAGCTTCGTGTGTTTGAATAATATAAGTTGGCTTTTTTAAAATAAGGAATTTGAAAGCTACCTCTTCCTCCCGGCACTGGCCGGAAGGACTTTTTAGATAAAGGAGATATATTTTTCTTTCAGTGTTGAAATATATATGTATATACGAGATAAGCTCATGGTAATAATTTATGATGTGATTTACGGTCTTCTGGTTGTTATAATGGCTTCCTCTTTCTGGATTTATTAACGCAGAATCCACTCGTCACATCAATCCATTAAATAGAAGTTCTTTTTTTGTAATAATTCGTTAATAACATAATTTTGAAACTTTGCAGCAGCCACTATTAAATTTGGCACAGGATCAAAAAATTATGGTGTTTCCCCGTAAAATAACTACGAGACTTTATCCGTCATGGAAACATATCTATTATATCACTCGAACATCACACATAATTAGAGCGTCATACAGCTGCGAATCTATCTTATAGAATAAGAATAATTACGGCATTCAAGACTTCAGCTTTTAATTACCTCTTCACCATTCTTTACATTATTAAACGATGTTAATTAAGCTCTTCCTCATAGTTAAGATGATGTCACTTCCCGGTGGCTTATGTACAGGGTGATAATAATTAAATTCCGGTACAGATGTCATATTTGCCCCATATTGGCTTGATTTTTTTCGGTTGCCAATTTGGCGAAAACATCAACAGCATAAACAACATAATCCGGGTTACCACATCAAACAAAATAACTACACTTTAACGCAAGTTAAGTACCTGTTGCCTATATGATATTGGCGACAGAAAAAAATCGGCCCAATATAGCGCGAATATGACATCTGTTCCTAAATTCCCACTTTCAAAATGCTGTATAAAAAGAACCACTTGTCAAAATGCTTTAAATTTGAACCGAATATACTGGAAGAAGGGAGAAACGGTATAGCATAAGAAAAAGTTCCAAAGTGTATCAATAGATGGCGCAGTAAGTGGCATACTATACAAATTAAAAGTCACTCATGCATGTGGTAAAAAAACGTGGGTATGTGGCGTTCCCCTCATATTGCATCTGAGCAGCTTGTCATGAATCTCTCAATGAAGGATGGCGCTCTGCTGGTGAAGCTCTTTTACAAGAACGGCGACTGTGCGCTTGCAGCTTTAAAAAAATTCCGGTCATTAAAGGGTATGAAAAAAGGCTGCGGTCCGATGTCTGCCAAAGTTCTGAAGAAAATGTTTCACAAATGCGAAGATACGGGTAGTTTTGAAGTGAAATCGGGAAGAGTGAGGAAATCAATTGCTTCAACGTCAGTAGAAGATGTTGTCACAGCATTAGAGGATCGGACGAGCAGCGGTATGGAAACGTGCAGTGCACGGGGAATTTCCCGATCTTGAGATATACCTGTGAGCACGATGCATAAAATTAGACGCAATATCTTGCACTGCTATCCCCACAAAACTACCCATGTTCAGGAGTTGCTTCCTGCTGACCTGCCATGAAGACGGACGTTTGTTCTGGAGTTTCTTGCTCGTATGGAAGTGGACAATGAATGGACATGAAACATTTTGTGGACAGACGAAGGCAATTTACATCTCCAAGGGTTTGTCAACACACAAAATTGCAGGATATGGGCAAAAGAAAATCCATTCGCAACTCAACCAGTTCCGATGCATTCGCCAAAGGTAACTGTGTGGTGCGGGTTGACGGCATCGTGTATGGCAAGGTAATTTGTTTTCGAGGAGATGGGTCTTAGGGGTCCCGTTACCTGTACCGAGAATTGTAAACAGTATGAGAGTCTTTTGCACAACCAGGACATTCCAACAATTGAACAACGTGCATGTCTGGTTAGAATCATTTTCATGCAAGATGGCTCACCTCCACACATCGCAAAGCCAGCTATGCAACATCTCAAGAGTCATTTCGGAAAAGACTGACTTATAAACCGTCATTGTCCAACAGCTTGGCCTCCAAGATCACCAGACCTCAATCCTTGTGACTTCTGACTGTGGGGTTATCTTAAAAAATATTGTGTAAAATGGCCCGATCGCAAATTTAACTGAACTGAATGCACGGAATACTCAACACATTCACAACGTCACCCCTGAGACACTCCGGTTTATTGTAGAACATGCAGTTTATCGGTTTCAACTTTTGGCGGACAATGGTGGACAGCATATGGAACATGTCTGCCGCATGTCTAGCGATAATTAAAAACCGAATCATTATGTGCTTTTTATATGGTTTTTGGCCAAAGGAAAATTAAAAACCGAATCATTATGCACTTTTTGTGCGCTTTTTGGCCAAAGGACAATTAAAAATCGATTTTTTCCATCGAATGTGGTACGACCTTGCCGTGGTGGATGGGATTTCCAGTAACAGTATCACAACTGTTGACTGATTTGGAAGGGCTTTTTTCCGCCAAACAGCCAAAACACTCATGCACATTGAACAGTACGGTTGGTTTACTGTGCAACTCTTGCCAAAACCGTCGTATTTCGATTAAAAATGTCACTTGTAGCCGAATCTGCTTTCGTTATGCCGCTTACAGAGTCATCTATTGGTATACTTTGGAACTGTTTCTTTCTTATGCAATATCGTTTCCCCTTCTTCCAGTATATTCAATTCAAATTTGAAGGCATTATGACCAGTGGTTCCTTTTTAACAGCATTTTGAAAGTGGGACTTTAATTATAACCACTCTGTAGATTTTTAAGCAACACAAAAATCTTAGATCCAGATCTCATGTCTGTCAATAAATGCTAGCCGGCGAAGGAATTTTTACGGCAATACACAGAGAGCAACGAACCAATGGAATCATGTAAAACAGCGGACACTTATTTCTTATCTCCGAAGAAAAATGAAGTAAACCGTCTGTTCTAAAAGCATGAGAAAAGGGCTTATAGAAAAGAAACAAAAATGGTAAAAATGAGAACTGCAGAAGCGATAATTTTAATAGAATTTATATCGACATTTAAGATTGAAATAAAATTGAAAAGTGCTTATAAAAAAAGATAATGGTAAAATATGAGAATTTCAGAACACAAAATTTTAATGTTATTCATATCGGCATTTACGATTGAAATAAAAATGAAAACACCTTGAAACAAAAATAATAATACGTGGTTTTGTTAAAAAGATTTTGAAAGAAAAATAAAATAATAATGTAAGAATTTAGATAGAAATGTACTGCAAGTAAAATGAATGATTGGGTTATTTTTTAAGACGAGAAAGAATTAGCTAAACCAGGGTTGTAAAATTTTGTTAGATAGAAATAGATTATAGAATATTTTTAATATAACTCGGAATTTTTTTTGTTAAATATATCTATACGAAAGAGCAACATTACCTGTATATTTTATAAACCTATCGCGTAACAATATTAATATAATTATGTTAGTTACGACTGAAAATATATCAGGTATTCTAAATTGTAAGCAATGATTAAAAAGATATTTTAAAACAATTTAACTCAAATTGTCAACATCTTAGTTTTAAAATTGTGCAAAATTTCTCTTGAAATAATATTTTTATAATCTTCACACATTTATAGTCTGTAATGTATCTGTACGAGTATCTTAAAACTGATCTTAAAGGTATTCATTTTTTTAGCCACAATGAAATTTCATGACAGATAAACTAAAATTGTACGAACAGGTAAATTTATAACAAGTTTAAAATATATATTTTGGTAAATTATGCGGAAATTGTGGTTCAGTTTTAAGATATAGTTAAAAAAGCGTGAAAATTGAATGTACAAATATTAAGCAGTTCAAGCAAAATCATGCTTGGAATTTTCAGAAAGTACGTTTTTATAATTTTGAGCTAGACTTATTTAAAGTATATATTTAATTACTGCTTACATTTAGAAACCCTTATAATATTTAATCATAACTAGCGTAATTATTAGGAAGTTTTTTATGCAATTTGTCTTAAAATCTTCATTTTTCTTCCCATTTTTGTTGTTGTTGTTGTTGTTTTAGTTGCCTAATCTTTTTTGACAAACATGTTTTCAACATAAATTCACTCAAGCTGTTTAAAACTTTATTATCGCAGCGATATTCAAACTGAATCTTTGAAACTTAAATTGGCGCAAAAAGGTAAATTGAGTATTCTAATATGACAGTTTTATTCGAAGCTTCTAAATATGAGAGGTTTTATTTTATTTTGTAAAAATTGTTGAAACACGAATAAATGCAATAAATTTTTAAAAGCTTTTTTTATTTCTTTTTATTTCTTTTTTTATTTCTACACATCGCACACTTTCTATTTTTACACCACCGAATAGGTAAAAAATGCATTTTTAAATGCAATTTGTTTGTTAATTGTATCGCGATTTACTCACTAACTGTGGTTTTTAAAATAATTTTCAAGCATGATTCTTGAAATACGTAATTACAGTTTTAAGCAATTCTGTCCAGGCACTTGGCATAATTCCTCAAAAGTGTAATTATGTTTCATTAAACTTCTAAATCGAATTTTATGCAATAGATGACGCCACAACCGCTTTTATAAATTGACATAGGCAACCTCCCCCTAGGAAAATGGCACTATTTGTTTTGAAACTGATAATTTGTACAGATAAGATGGTGTTGGTTTCTCCAAATGCTGTCTCTGACGACGAGTATAGGTGCTTCGTATTTATGTAATTCGAACGCGCTTAAAAATGTATGCTTAAAGGAAAATACATTTAATTGAAATTGGTAGTTAGTATTTCAAAGCTAAGCTTTCTATAAACCAAGAAAAAGAAAAATTGTCGGGATAACACCACCATATCACACGTGTGCATAAAAGGAAGGAAAGAGGCACAAAAACACAAAATGAAAATTGGTCCACCATGACATCTTTGAGATGCAAGAACCTCGGGGGGGAGGGGGGTGGTCGTGAGAGCGATGGAATTTTTAGAATGAGTGGGTGTTTTTACAGGACTAGAGGATTCAGTTGAAAATACTCGGTTAGGCAATAAAAGGGATTGAAGCTTTGAACATCTGGTGACTCGTCAACAGTACATTGTAGTGAGCTTATCAAGTTAGCTATAAAAATGTCCCATGTTAGTAAAACGAGTTTCAGATTACGTCGTAAAAAGCGATTAGTTTTCAGACCACCTCAGTTAGCGTTACTATAAAAATTATAATGTTATGCAAGCGTAAGTAAGCGTCTGTGAATACAGCAACAAATAGTTTTGAAAAATACAGAAACAACTCACCCCTTGGTAATTTTTACAGCACCAGAGGCTTCAGTTGAAAATAATCGGTTAGGCAATAAAAGGGATTGAAGCTTTGAACATCTGGTGACTCGTCAACAGTACATTGTAGTGAGCTTATCAAGTTAGCTATAAAAATGTCCCATGTTAGTAACACAAGTTTCAGATTACGTCGTAAAAAGGGATTAAGATATTAAGGGATTGGTTTTCAGACCACCTCTGTTAGCGTTACTATAAAAATTATAATGTTATGCAAGCATAAGTAAGCGTCAGTGAGTACAACAACAAATAGTTTTGAAAAATACAGAAACAACTCACCCCTTGGTAATTTTTACAGCACCAGAGGATTCAGTTGAAAATACTCGGTTAGGCAATGAAAGGGATTGAAGCTTTGAACATCTGGTGACTCGTCAACAGTACATTGTAGTGAGCTTATCAAGTTAGCTGTAAAAATGTCCCATGTTAGTAACACGAGTTTCAGATTACGTCGTAAAAAGGGATTAAGATATTAAGGGATTGGTTTTCAGACCACCTCAGTTAGCGTTACTATAAAAATTATAATGTTATGCAAGCATAAGTAAGCGTCAGTGAGTACAGCAACAAATGGTTTTGAAAAATACAGAAATAACTCGCCCCTTGGAAATTTTTATAGGAGGAGAGGATTCTTAGGCGGGATTTAGAGCAGACAGAAAAATGAAGGAAGATATGAGAATTGGGAAGTGAAGAAGAGGGAGTTTAGATTCGGAAGTAAAAGCATCCCTTTTCTCGGAGGTGGAGTTTTAGCTCAGAGTGAAAATAACCTTTTCTTTTAAAGAAGGGAGAATTTTGCATTATCCGGGCTCATGTAAAAAATGCTGGTTTGCTCATGAGCATTCGCATAGTTGAAATAAATAGAGTTTTATTAGTATGGTGGTGCAAATTATGGATTACAACAAAGAAATACTGAGATGATGATACTTCTCAGGAAATTATGAGTGGGATAACTCTATCGTTCTATCGAGCAATCAATAAATTCTAATGGAGTGTATTTTGGTGAATAAACGTGCGTCAGGCATTCTTGGCACCTTAAAGTCTCTATGAATGTTAAAATCCTAATCTATATAAACTTATTCATACATATTCTTTAATGTAGGTATATATATATAAAGAGAAACAAATATTTGAGTCATGTTGTTGATACCTTTATCATCTTGATTTATTAATAAATTAGTGTTTCATCTTCAATGTTTCCAGAACCTATTTATTTTATACATCCGACTCTCGAACCTGGGAATTAAGTAAAAACTAAACTAAAAGCACATACGAGTTGTCGGACAAAATGAAAAAAAAAAAAATTACTCAATTTTTTTTCACTGTAAATGTGAAACAAGAAAGAAAATATAGGAAGACATCGAATACTAAAAATATTTAAATTTTTGTTTTCACACAAATGCTTAAAAATACATTTAAATATATTTCTTAAATTGTTTTGAAACGCATAAGATTTTCCATCTCCGGATTACAGGTGTTATATAAATAATCCTTTTTTAAATGCATGCTCTTCTTCAGAAACTCACACATGAGTTTGACGCTTTCATACCTCAGAGATTTTCAAACTGAATCTTTGAATCTTAAATTGGTGTAGATGGGGAGAATGGGAATATGACAATTCCTTTAAAAAATTACTAAAATATGCTGGGGTTTTTTCTTTATTAAAAGGCGGATCAAAACATTAATAAAATAAAACTAAATTGTATAAAACAGATGAAAAATATGTCATTAAAGAAAAGTACATTTAATAGCAGTTAAACATATTTTTTGAAAGTTGTTAATTAAGAAAAACAGTTACTATTGCAAAACTAAGCTTTTCATAAGCGAATAATAATAATAATAAGCGGAAACAGTATTTAGGGAAGACTTTTTTTCACTGTAAATGTGAAATAAAATAAGAAAATATAGGAAGCTATTGTATACTAAAATTATTTTTTTAAATGTAAATAATAATACTTAAAAATGCATTTTAAGTTATTCTTTTAAATATCTTGAAAAATCTAACATTTTCCATTCCTAGACTACAGGTATTAGAGAAGAAATCCCTTTTGACATGAATGTTCTTCCTCAGAAAGTTACACATAAATTTGAAGGTTTCATACCTCAGCGATTTTGAACTACGAGTAAATATCTGAATCTTAAATTGACGCAGAAGGAAAAGATGAGAATATGACAGTTTTATTTAAAACTGCTAAAGAGTGCTATGGATTTTTTTATTGTATAAGCAATATCTAAACAAAAATAAATTCATTAAATTTCGTAAAACTGAAGAAAAAATGTATACTATTAAAAATATCCCTGTAAAATTACGGGCAGAGGCCGGCAGCAGGGATTCCAGTCATACCCCGTAAAAAAAAAATATCCATGCCCATCATTTTGTGTCAACGTGTTCACACTCACGGAGGAAAATGTATGGGGTCGTGCCGTACTTTTGCAAACAGATGGACTAGAAGTGCAAAAATATGTGGATTGCCCTTAATTTTCTAAGTATCTAAAAATATCCCTGTAGAATTACGGGTAGAAGCTTTCAGCAGAGATTCCAGTCATACCCCCATAAAAAAAAAATATATCCATGCCCATCATTTTGTGTCAACGTGTTCACACTCACGGAGGAAAATGTATGGGGTCGTGCCGTACTTTTGCAAACAGATGGACTAGAAGTGCAAAAATATGTGGATTGCCCTTAATTTTCTAAGTATCTAAAAATATCCCTGTAGAATTACGGGTAGAAGCTTTCAGCAGAGATTCCAGTCATACCCCCATAAAAAAAAAAAAAATATCCATGCCCATCATTTTGTGTCAACGTGTTCACACTCACGGAGGAAAATGTATGGGGTCGTGCCGTACTTTTGCAAACAGATGGACTAGAAGTGCAAAAATATGTGGATTGCCCTTAATTTTCTAAGTATCTAAAAATATCCCTGTAGAATTACGGGTAGAAGCTTTCAGCAGAGATTCCAGTCATACCCCATAAAAAAAAAATATCCATGCCCATCATTTTGTGTCAACGTGTACACACTCACGGAGGAAAATGTATGGGATCGTACCGTACTTTTGCTAACAGATGGACTAGAACTACAAAAATATGTGGATTGCCCTTAATTTTCTAAGTATCTAAAAATATCCCTTTAAAATTACGGGCAGAGGCCGGCAGCAGATATTCCAGTGATACCCCGTAAAAAAAATCCATGCCCATCATTTTGTGCAGCCCGTTATTTTACGGGGTACAGATATAATGCACTTCAAAACACAATAGCACTTTACTTACTGTTCCGTAGCATTTAGCACGTTTTATAATCATCACAGAATCGCTTTTTTGGCGGGTTAAAAAATATGTTACGGTCGCAGTTTACCCCTTAACGGTCGCTTAATATTTGGAAAATCCATCAAAAAAGTAACTATAATATTATTACAGAAATTGAATAATTAGAAGGTTTCTATATAAAATATGCATTTAGAATTTTTTAATTAAAAAAAAAAGATGTTATAGAACAAATTCCCATTTCTGGAAAAGCCATCATGCGAGAACTCTGTGTTTTAATGTTTGTTTAACACCATACAAATTAATGCGAATAAGACCTTTATTTTTCACATCTTAGATATTTATTTATCATCATCAAACAAATTTTTACAAATGATATTTGAAATAACATAATATACATTAAATTTTGATTATTAATAATTTTTTCGAATGTGATATATTTCGAAACATACAATACAAAGTCCAAGATCATAATCACCGCAAGAACCAAACCCGAACGATGATATTCAAAGACTTGACACGGAAATGCCGGTTAATTTTTTCTGGTTTCAGAAGTTTTTTACAACAATAAATCTCCAGCCCGAAAATATGACGGGCACGAGAAATAACGAACGACACCTCAGCCCGTGATATTGACGGGAGCGAGAATTAAGGAGTTAAGTGACACTATTTTTCGAAATACGACTAAAATGAAGGGTTACACCCTAGCAGAGGAACATGTATGGGGTCTTACCGTTACTTTTTAGTGGATAAGACCATTTTTCATCAAATAAGGCTGTTGCCCGTGAAAATTGAAGAGAAAACGGGCGTAAATTTACAGTTTTTTTCTGAGAGTGTAGTGTAAAGTTTAGCAGAGGTGCGCAGTTTAGCTATTTCATTATACAACAATATATGAAGTGATTTAACGGATGTTGTTGTACTTTATTTACACTCTTAGATTATTAAACTAACTAAAAAATTGCATCAATCAACTTATAAAAAACACTTTCGGTATTATTTGAAAAAAGATCATCCTTCTAATAGCACACTTTTGTACAATCAATAAACGCAAGACTGCACAGACAACGGTGCAAGAGTGCGCAATACACAAAATAGAAAGAAAAGAGCCCAGTTAAACTGATGGCATTCAGCTCACAGGCTATTGACACTAATTGTATATTATACGCTTAGTTCGAAGAATAATGCATCTCGAAAAACAAATTAAGGGAGGGGGATTACCCTTTTCTTGTTTCACATCTTTATACTTAACCAATGAGCTTCCAAATCTCATCAGGGAACCGCCTTATCAGAATAAACTGGTACAACAAATTTGAATCAAATCGGATAGAAAAACCCGTTGATCTAAATTAAGGGTTATTAGCCCCCGTTCCCCCCTTTATATTTAACCAATGAACCTCCAAATCTAATCAGGGAATTGCCTTATCAGAATAAACCGGTATACCAAATTTGAAGTAAATCGGATAAAAAAACGCAGTTATCTAAATTAAGAGGTATTTCGCCCACCCGGCCCCCCTTTATACTTAAACAATGAAACTCCAAATCTAATCAGGGAAGCGCCTTATCCGAATTAACCTGTATTCCAAATTTGAAGCGAATCTGATAATTCTGTATGAAAAACCAATTTATTTATGTCTAGGGGGCGGGGGATTATCTCCCCGTTACCCCTTTATACTTAACCGTTGAACATCCAAAACTAATCAGGGAAGCGTCTTATGAGAATGAATCCAGAGAAAAAAATTTGAAGCAAATCGGATATTTCTGTCAAGAGTTATCGCGTTACGTACGTACATACATATAGACCCTACGGGCACATTAGCTCTTAGGCTTTGATAGCCTGTGAGCCAAATTGGAAGCACTTCCCTTACAAACGTCACATTTGTAGTATGACCACGACCTGCGGGTTCAGTGCACTTTTATTGTCGCCAGTTTCATCAAAAAATCTATCCAATACTCTTCGATTGATTCTCTGTAGATTTCTGAGCAGCCTCGACATGTCTACACTTTTTTCGTTGGTGCAGATTTTGGCTTCTGGGGTTTACTTTTACTATTTTTTGGTAAAGTTTTTTTTCTTCCCGAAGTGTCACCTTCAAGCTGCCTTTTATGTGGTGAACTGCTTAAATTTTCAATTTTTCTGTTAATGTTACTATAGGGTCGCAGCATAGATGACTGTGGATACGATTAATTTGACGTAATATGAAGTTGTTGAAGTCAAAGGCCTTTGCGAAACCGAAAGTGGGTTTATTTCACACTGACCGTGCGTCTTTTATTTACATAGCTTTTCTACCTTTTCTGAAATATCATTTTCTATTAAAGCAACGATATTACGTTTAAAAATGAGAAAATTATTTTACCGAGAATAGATACAGTTAAATTATAATAAGAAAAGCTGTTAAATTAAACTGTAAGTACTTAAACCCATTTTATAACTATAAGTGACAGTAAAATCTGTAAGAGATACGCTGGGCAAGAGTGCGTGCGCAATCTTTCATACTTTGTCACTAATTAACATGGAAACGTCAGTAATGCCATCTATTGATAAGTAAATACAAATCACTTAGGTAACAAGTAGTCCAATAGCAACCTGATCGAAAAAAAAAAAGTGCATTACCTTTGTAATCTTTAATACGATTCGGTTCTCAAAAACAATAATTATTAGAATCAGAAGGTCCAAATCCCTTTTTGTCTTCTAAATAATTGATAAATTCACCAAAATACGCAGATATTTTTTTCAGCATAAACTTATGTCAATACATCGTTTACGACTGTTTCTAAACACAAAACTCGGTTTTGAGATTGGATAATTGCTCTGTTTACTATTGTACACCGCGCACTCTAGCACCAACTTACACTATGCTTAATGAAAAGTACATTTAATAGCAGTTATTTATTTACTTTTGTAGTTATTAATTAGCAAAGACAGTTAACATTTCAAAACTTACTCTCCCGTAAATGAATTAAGAATAGAGGGAAAACAAATATTTATGCGAAAAAAAATTTCACTCTCAAAGTGAAACTTAAAAGAAAATATAGGAAGCCATTGTATACTAGTAGAAATATTTAAATAAATATTTAAGATACCCAAGCTTTTCGTAAATGAATAATAATAATAATAATAATAATAATTGTAAACGGAAAAAGATATTTACGTAAGACTTTTTCACAATGAATTTGAAAACAGATAAGAAAGTATAGGAAGCCTGTATACTAAAACTATTAAAATTTTTGTTTATATAAAAATAATTAAGAAATATTTTAAGTTATCTAAGCTTTTGGTAAATGAATACTAATAAAAGTAATAATAGTTGCAAACGGAAAAATATTTACGTACGACCCCGTAAGGCATGGTGACGTCACGTCGACGTCGTTGTGAAGTCACGCTGTGACATTGTGACCGTCGATGTGACGTCACGTGACGTCGATGTGAAGTCATTGTGACTAGAATGTGAGGTCGTTATGGCCGTTTTAGAGCTCTTTTGTGACGTCACATTGTGACGACTTTGTGAAGTCACGGTGTGACAAATTTGTGAAGAGTGTGTCATTTGTGACTATTTTGGTATTAACTTTGTGACGAATTTATGACGAATGTGACAATGCTTTAAAGTCACATTGAGATCAATTTGTGAAATATGTGTCATTTGTGACGAAATTGTCTTTAACACTGTGATGATTCTGTGACGACAGCGACACTGCTTTGAAGTCACATTGTGACAATTTTGTGAAAATTGTGTGATTTGTGACGATTTTGTCATTAACGTTGTGATGAATATGTGACTAGTCGCAATGTTGTGAAGTCACACTATGGCATACTTGTACAGTTGTAAACACGTATGCATGTCACACATAGTCATAATTATGCATGTTGTAAAATCATTTACATTTATAACGTTAATATACTTCGGTGATACATCGCAATTAAAACTTGGGGGCCGCTATAACAAGGGTATACAAAAACAATTTTATTGAAACAAAATGCAATGCCCCGCAGACTTCAATTTTTGTTGCACCTTTCTTTCCTATTGCAATAAATGAGAATATTGAAGACAACTGAATGATCGATCTATCACATTTTTTTTTTTCAAAATTAGCTATTTGTTAAAAGCATTAAAATTACCAAAGAAACAATTTGTTTAAATTTTCAAATCTTTATAAAAATAAAATTTGTGTTAAAAATATAATATGTTATAATATATACAGTACTTTTTATATTCTTTAAACTATAGAAAATACTGAATGAAATTAATTTATTTCATTTAATACGCATTACAAACTTGAAGTCACTGGTGAAGTTGAATTTTTTCGATTACACAACATTTATAATAATAAAAAAAAATGAAAGATAAAAAGAAATGCCGATATTAAGTAATTAAATTTTATATGTTTTATGATATTGATTACCATAAAATATATATATATAAATGATTGTAATTCAAACAAGTTGGGGCTGAGAAAATAGGATACTTCTTTGTTATAGAGGCCCCTATAAATTTGATTATGCAAAAATTGCAGTAACGACATTGCTAAGATCATTGGGAAGTTTATGCATGCGTTATATACATATATATATATATATACACTCGAAACGCTCATCATGTGCCATATAGTCATTATATACGTATTGTTTACGTCTTTTATGCCACATACATGCATTACAAAATTTCCAAAGTACATTTTAGCAATAACCATTTGAAACTACTCAAATGAAAAATACAGCTTTGGTATAGAAAATTCACTGAGTATCACCAGTATCATTATGTTGAGAATTCTAAGAACAATTTCGGCAATAATCGTTATGTTGGAAGATAGCAGCAATAAAGAAAATCGTATTTTTATGCTCACTGTAAAAGTAAGTAAAACTTTTGGGTATGCATAGAACGGTGATACAAAGGGTTAATTTATTTTACATCAGGGTTTGCTTGAAGTAAAATCCATATATAAAACAACTTTTTGATTATTAAAAAATAACTTTAATAACTGATTGCCAAAATTACATTTTTATTTATGAAATTATATATTATAAAAATAACTCTTATTATCTATGATATTTTAAAACAATAATACCTTATTGTTTATAAAACACAGCACCGCAGCTACTCTATTTTGCATCTAATGTGAAAGTTTTTATGTTTTGCCAAAGATCTATCTGGCTGGACGTATGTTGCCATGACATCTATAACTCTGATATTATCATAAATAGTACAAAGAGATTAGAATCTACAACGAAATTTTTAGAATAAAATCTGGTGAAAGTTTTATAAATACAGTAGAACGCCTATTATCGGAACTCCAATTAACCGAACTTCCAATTATCCGAACAGCATATTTCTCTCAAAGAATTCTTTTTAACCGAATTTCCAATTATCCAAATATTTCTCTCTCTAAAAAAGAAAAAAAAAAACACCTAACTTCCAATTTATTTTTTGCTTAAATTATAATCTCTGAAGTTTAGAAAATGATAAAAAGAGAAAAAAAAATTAAATAATAAAAAAGTAAACAAAAAACAATTTAAAAAAAATTAAGCACTCCAGTACTAACTGGTGCTGTCAGTCCTAAACCTAGATAAAGGGTGAAGGTTTTAGAATAGTCAGGAACATCCCTTAAACTGTCTGCCCATTTATCCGAACTTTTGCTTATCCGAACTAGGGTCGATCCCGACTTGTTCGGACAATCGGCGCTCTACTGTATATATTGTATTAGAAATACAAATAATCATATTTATTTTTATATGACACAATAAAACAAAATAATGAACACAGTATCGAATGGTTAACTGCTTTTTAATGTAAATAAAGTATAAAAATTGAGACCATAAACACAAAATAGAGCCACACATAGGTTTATTATTATTATTAATACTTTATTTACAAGATTATGGTAATTATAAATAAGAAATCCATTTTAATCACGCTGTTTATAAAGAGTGTATAATATCGATACTTTGAAATTTATCTCGATAAAATCATTCAGGAAATAAAAGGAAAAAAATATCCAGAAAAAAAAAGTAAATAATAAAAGATGGTTATTACATTTTAGATTCATACCGTTCAAGTATTTGCGTTATTTTTAAAGTAAAATCATATTTAAACACTTACTGATTGCGTAACTTCTATATTTTCATTTGCCAACAGACTTCTATTTCACTTTGAAAACATTTCAGTAAGAATGTTTAACAACTGGAAAGCTTTCACCCACTATGACTATTTCTTTATAGATTTTAAAACATTTCTCAGGTTGAATAATACATTAAATAATCATTTTTTTTCTTAACATTACATATCTACGATCTCTTTTAATAGTATAAGTTTCCGTTGTGTCTTATTTTTTATAAATTCCTCTTCTGAGCAAATGCAATTTTTTTAAATAAAAACATGCAATGCAAATTGTTTAAGACCATCACTTAATACAAAATTAAAAAATTATGTTTGCCAATAATTTTACTCTATAAAAAGCATTTTTTTTTAAATAATTTAATTATCTTTAAATGTTTATTAATTATATTAATGATTGATTATAATACTTGTCCATATACTTTCATATTTATGACACCATGTGGTTTTAACCAAATATTTAAATATGAAAATAAACCAGATTAAAATGCAATTTAAATCACTAATTTTAATAATCTGATCAAAGCTGTTGAAAAGGAAGTCAGATATTTTAACAAAATAAAAATAAATGTAATGAAATATTTGTGTTCTACACTATGACGCAAAAGTTTAGACAATGAAGAAATTCTTACATACTTTGAAAAATATTTATTCAATTTTCAAATCACTGCTTGAAATTAATGTGCTGTACATATAAACAATATTTATAACAAAGAAAAGTGGAATTGTGCATATTGCAATAAATTAAATGGTAACAAAAATAAACTGCTGTCTCAAAAGTTTAGACACAAATTAAATAAAATCGAAATAAACAATTTTTAAAACCTGGTTGCGCATCCATGCTTATGTATTACGTCATATACACCAGATTGCATGGAAGAAACTAAATCTTGCATAGTTTGTGGATCGATATCGTACCATGCATTCTCAATAGATGTCTTAAGTTCCTTTTCAGAAGAGTATTGTCTAGCGTTGCTATAAACTTTGCGACACATGATGCTCCAAAGGTTTTCTATAGGGTTAAGATCTGGGCTTCATGCTGGCCAGTCGAGAACTCTTATATTATGGGAATTAAACCAATATTTGGAATGTTTTGCAGTGTGAATTGAAGCATTGTCTTGCTGAAATTCCCACTGAGGACCCCCTAGAAGCTCAGCAAATGGCAGTAGGTTTTCTTCTAATGTCTGTGTATAATGCTGTGAAGTTTGACGACCACTGGTGAAGGTCAGAGATACTTGTCCATTATAGCAAAAGGCTGCCCAAACCATCACCGAGCCCCCTCCTTGTCTGCGACTAAAAAAACGTCGAGGTTCCTTCCGCAAGTCATGCCAATACGATAAACAACCATCTGGACCATCCAGATTCCACTTTTTTTCATCGCTAAATATGACTGACTGCCATTTCTCTCCATATGACATATGCTTTCGAGCCCACATAAGTCTTTGTAACTTATGATGTGGTTTCAGAGCTGGTTTCTTCTGCATTTTGCTATAAACGATTGTTCCTTTTTCCAAAATTCGTCTACGAATCGTATCCTTTGATACAGAGAGTCCCGATGAGCTTTGAACTCCACGTACGCTCATTTGTTGAGTACTCGCTAGTCTTTGTATCAGGCGATCCTCTCGTACATTTGTCACACGTGGCCTCCCAGACCGACATTTTGCTTTATATTCGGAACCACTCGATAAAACTCGATAAATAGATTTTTTTGACCTATTAATAATAGCAGAAATTTCAGAAACGCTCTTCCCTTCACCTTTCAACTGCCAAATCCTTGAAACCTCATTCACTTGAATTTCTTTAGCTCTCGGCATGTCGACTATGAAGCGCAATCGTTTGCAGAACTTAAGTACTACAAATTTGTGACATCATCGATTCTAAATTTGCATATGCCAGCGAATATTCAAAGAAATTTAGAATAGTGTCTAAACTTTTGCGACAAGCACATTTGAATTTTTATGAAAAAAAATAGTATTATAGCAAATAAAACGACTGTCTTTTGTACATAGCATTTTAAATCAGTTTTTGAATATATTTACAGGTTTTTGTAATTCTGACGTCATAATTCTACATTTTAAAGCTGAATGACGTCATTGTCTAAACTTTTGCGTCATAGTGTATAACATGTTTATTAGAAGATAACTAAAATCATTGTAATTAAAAAAAAAAAAAGCAAACAGGGAAAATAGTATTTTAGATATTTCAACAAAATAAAAAGTAAATGTAATGAAATATTTATGTTCTACAGCATGTTTATGAGAAGCTAACTAAAATTGTTGTGATTAAAAAAAGCAAACAGGGAAAATAATATTTTTACATACCTAATTTCATTGACGTTGTACGTGATACTTTGATTTTGGGGAGCCAATTAAATCCGATAATAAGTACGATAGCAATGACTTGAATCATCTTCAACAAGTCAAAGCTACCGTAATTTTCTCGGGCTTATATTTTGTTAGCTGAACTAACTTGGATCCTGAGAACGTTCTTGTTTTAGTTTTTAAATCCGTGTCAACACGTCTATGCTGTCCAGTGTCCACATAACTTTCCGCGTTTATTCTAAAAAGCTTTACTGTTACTTTTATCCGTTACTCTGCGGCCGAGTCGTAACAACTGAAATAGGGCAGATGCAGACGATTTTTAAGTTTCGAAGTTCGAAGCAGATGTTTCTCGGTTTTATTTGTTTTTCTATACAACAGTTTCGGAAAGAAATTAAATGCGTAATAATTTTATCAAATTGTCTCTAATTCAATTTCCTGTTTGAAAATGTTTTATTGTATTTCACCTTTTATTTTTATCAGTTTTATTGAATTGTAAAGTTTCATTTACGTAAATTATAATAATAATATTATCCATAATTAGATTTTACTACATAAAACATTGCTTATTTTTTCAAAATGTGTACAAATTAATTTAATGGTAATAATGATGACCCCCTCCTTTTTTAAAAAGTAAAATTTGTATCACAGGTAATATATACAAAATATCTTCTTAAAAAATACAAGAAGATTATCGAGAAGAGATGAGTTTTTCTTTGTCAATCTGTCATTCTCTTAATATTAATTTTCTGTAAATTAAAACATCTTGTAAAATAATTTTTAAAGATATATTTTGAAAACAAAAAATAAAATATGAATAATTAATTATGTCATGGACTTTGCATAAATTTTGTACATTAATTTTATATTTGGAAAATGTCAATTTTATTTTAAACGTCTGAAAGAAGTAGAATTAAAAAAAAAAAGTTACTTAAAATAGTGAAACACTAAGAAAAAAAAATTACTTGAATGCAAATTACAAAGCAAGAAATGCATATATGACTAAACTTTGAAGACGCTTTCTGCGTGCTCATTAAAAGCTGCAGACTTAACTGTAATAGAAAGTTTTTAGTTTGAAACCACAAAAATGTTTTGACTACTCTTTGAGAAACTTCTAGTATAACAGATGATCATTTACAAAAATCTTTATAAAAGATAAGTCGAGGTCTGTTTACCTAAAACATTTTTTTAATAATATGAAATTCGCATAATTAGGAAAAATTTTTTGTGTCGCTGACGAATTAAATACATTTTATTTTATATGAAAATAAAAGTTTTGGTTAGAGGCACAGAGGCAACTTGGACCACGGTTTTAAAAAATTTTAAATCCGGCAGAAAAATATTTTTTTACAGTTAATAACATGTTTTTAATAATTTTTGTAATTTTTTAAAGTTTTCTAAGAAGTTCACATCTCAGTCACAATGTGATATCACTGAGTGGTGGCATTTTGGTCACAGATGTGACGTGGCCACAGTGACTTACAGTGACGTCACAATGACGTCACTGTGACCATGCATGCTTTGAGGGACATTTTTTCACTCTGAATGTGAAACAGATAAGAATATATAGGAAGCCGTTGTATACTAAAATTATTTAGACATTTGTCTGGATAAAAATACTTAAGAAATATTTTAAGTTACCTAAGCTTTTCGTAAATGAATAATACTAATAGTAATAATAATTATAAACGGAAAAAAAATATTTACGTAAGACTTTTTGTCACTCTGAATGAAAAAAAACGAGGAAGCCACTGTGTACTAAAATATTTTATTTTTTTATTTTCTTTAAAGAGAAAAACACTTTAATATATTTTTTAAGTGGATCCGGGACACAAAAACCTTCAAATTTTCTAAAAAACAATTATCGCTTTAAAAAATTATCCGTTTGTTTCTGGTTAAAATGACGTTTAAATCATGTTTCTATCTTAATTTGAACAGGAAATATTAATTTTTTCGTTTTGGTTTCTTTTCAAAATCTAGCTTTCAAGCAATGTTTGTCATGGAAACGATTTCTTGTGAAAATGCATTTTCATTCATGATGGAGTTTTTTTTCACCATTTCTCGTATTTAAATTGTTATAAGTCAAGAACCGTTAAAGATAAATGAATCAAACTTAGAACATCTCTTTTTCAGTTGTTTTACTTTGATTTTGATTCTGGAAATTTGAAAAAAAATGTTTACTTTTAAAAATATGATTTTTTTAAGTTACGCCATTTTTTTATTTTAAATTTAAAATTTAAATTTTTTTAATTAATATTTCAAAATATTCTGAATCAAAATTAAAACTTGCATATTTCTGTTTGTTTAAATGTAAAAAAAAATGAAATTCTCCAAATATTATTTCGAGTTATAATGATTTTAATTTATACCACTTAAAAAAAAAATAACAATAATTTTTAATTTTCTAAAAAAAAAAGAGAAGTTTTATCATGTAATTTTGTTTGCAAATAATACGGTTAACCATTCCATAAAAATTCAAAATTTTATCTCATTAAATAAAAATTATTTTAAAATGTGTCCCGGACCCCATTAAGTTATTATAAGAAATATCTTGAAATACATCATATTTTGCATCCCTAAACTACTGGTATTAATGAACTAATCCCTTTCCGCATTCATGTTCTTCCTCAGAAACTCGCACAAGAGTTTGACGTTTTCATACTTCAGCGATTTTCAAACTGAATCTCTGAACCTTAAATTGCCGCAGAGTGGAAGATGGAAAAATGAAAAATGACAGTTTAAATAAAAAATGGTGAGAGGGATTTTTCTTTATTAAGCTAAAAGTATTCAAACACAAATAAATTCAATATATATATATATATATTTTTATTAAAAAGGCTTAAATAAAAAAAAGGATATATTTGAAATGTTCCTATTGAAATATTTAAAACTTAAAATTATTATCTGCATAAATATATTTTAAAGTATGAAATGCATTATCTCTATAAACATGACATTTTACGTTCTCCATTAAAAAATTTCAAAAACCGTCAGTTGTTATTTACAAAATTATCGTATGCTAATGTCACATTATTTAAATATTCAAACATTTATTCATAAAAAAGATAAATCCTTTAACCCTTTGTTAATTTACACTGGCCTCCAAAAGTTATGGTACAGGGACTGGATGCTTTCGATTGCCACGGTTTGTCGAATATCTACCAAAATTATAGGCGAATTGTTCTTGAACTTCTGGGATGTAAAGAACATGTTTGATTTCATATTTCTCGGTGAAGATTTAGTCGGGAGGACAATTAGGGGGCTAATAATAAATATAATAATAAAATAATATTTGCGATCACCTATGTAACGGAAAATGCTAGGAGTGGTTTGTCACTGTGTTAAATAACTATTTAGGTCCTGTTCAACGTGTGAGTGCATTTGTGTAAGCATAGCACTCATATTCGTGAAGATGTTATTGTGTCTGTGAAAAAATCAAAAGTTTTTTGTTTATAGCATACTGAGTTTTTAATTGAATATAACACAACTTTCCGAAAACCTGACAAAAAACTGTAGCAATATTATACTGCAATTAAAACATGAATATATTGAATATTTGATGAGATGTGGGTATCTGTATGAAATAATTTTTAACTGCACATGCGTGGAAGATCCTAAAAGTTTTATTATATAATTTAGTAGTCAGCTATTTAGTGCAACTTATATAAAAAGTCCAGTCAAATATCGTGAAAATTCACTAAGATAGGGTCGATATAGTGAGTTGCTTCCTAAAAATAGCTTTATTATAAGGGATTTTCCACAACTTTTCAATCAGCTCACTATATCTTTCTAAGTTTTCACAACATTTGACTGGACTTTTTATAGAAGTTGCCCCAAAATACCGACTACCAAATAATGAAATGAAAATTTTGAAAACTTCCGCGCATGCGCAGTTAAAAATTATCTCATAAAAATGCCCATATCTCATCAGATATTCAATATATTCATGTTTTAATTGCAGTATACTATTGCTACTATTCTTTGGCAAGTTTTCGGAAAGTTGTGTTAAATCTGGTTGAAAACTCCGTACGCTATAAGCAAAAAACTTTTGAATTTTTCACATACACAATAACATCTTCCCAAATATGAGTGCAATGCTTACACAAATGCACACAAACTTTGAACAAGACCCAAACAGTCATTTAACACAGTGACAAACCATTTCCAGCATTTTCTGTTACATAGGTGATCGAAAATATTATTTTATTTTTAAATTTATTATTAGCCCCCCAAATGTTCACCCGACTAAATATTCACCGAGAAATATGAAATCAATCATTTCTTTACATCCCTGAAGTTCAAGTACAATTCGCCAATAATTTTTGTAGATATTAGACAAAACATGTGCAGTCGAAAACATCCAGTCCCTATACCTTAACATTTGGAGGCCAGTGTAGAAGAACAAATAATACGGCGCACATTGTTAGACTACAAAAAAAGAAAAAGATGAAAAAAAAGATAATTTTCTTCCGAGCTTAGTAAAAATGTTTAAAAATTTACTTTAATATACAAGATATCTCCTCCCATTCCAGCCAGAAAAAAAAGACAATGGCTAGAACGAGGGTGATTCAGTAAGCTTCCAGCTATTCTATTAAGAGTGTCGTACTGCCGCGCATTTGTTGGCTATAACATCACAAAATGTGCACTGCCATTGAAAATCCCGCGAAATGCGAGGTACGGGGAGTAATAAGATTCCTTTGGGCAGAAAAACTGTCAGAGGCAAAAATTCATCGTAAATTGTGTGTCGTATACAGCTCAAAAGTTATGAGTAAAGATGTAGTGCTCGGCGAACACAAAATCTTTTGCACCAATCCAAATGAGACGTGTTTAATCATCCCCCTTACAGCTCCGACTTGGCTTCTTCTGATTGCCATCTGCTCACAGAAAAGAAAAAGTGGCTTGGGGTACAACACTTTCTGACGATGAGGAACTTCAAACCGCTGTGACAAGTTGGTTGAATTTGCAGGAACTGGTATTATGGAAGGACTGGAAAAACGTTATGACAAGTGCTTGAATGCATATGGTGGTGATTATGTCGAAAAATAGAGAACACTTTTATTTACAGTGAAACAGAGGATAGTTTCCGAATTGCCCTCGTATGAAAAAAAAAGTTAAAACTACCGTTTCATGATTATCCTCCTACAGTCTTCCAGTTTTTTGTAATCTTATGTGGCTTATTTTATCATATAAGGTTGTCTACATAATAAAAATTGCTCCAACTATTATTTTTAAAAATGCCCACTTTTGACAACATAATTTAACTCATTGGATTAAGGCAATGCTGAAAATATTTAGTTTATATTCTTTTAATTAAACCTTTAGGGAGTTAGAAGACGTTACAGGTAACATTTAAAGGAATAAATTATGGCTATGGCCAATCAGTGTATGTAATATATTTTAAAAATTCATAAATAAATCACATAAATTACTTGCAATAACATAATACAATTACAATGCCTACATTTTGGGGATAATTAAAGCATGCCCGTCCTGACGGATCATCCGGAGTAACTAACACCGTCTTAACTATTCAACTTCTTCGTTATCAGTTTCGAAAGAAATAGTGACATTTACTATGTGCAAAACACAAATTCCTATTTCATTCCGTTTGATTATAACTCAGATTTTGCTGAACAGAATTTTGTAGAACTTACACTGTTAGATAGTAAATTTCGTTTATAAATGGTTTAATGTAAAAACCATCGCTCTCAGCTGCTTAGTAACAGCTACGGGAGTTCTAATATTAGGTGAACTCGATTATGAAAGATTTCAAGTTTTTATTGAATGAATTTTAATGACAGTTGCACAGCTAGTTAGATAATAATTCAGGGATTTTTTTAATATTTATCATATCATTCTAAATTGTTTAGTTACTGAGTAATACGGAAAAAGTTCTCAGTGGTATTGCAAATAAAATGGGAGGATATACTCTGCAGACAAACAGCAAATAAAGGCGTCTTAAATTCAGACACATATGTGACTGAAAAAGTAATTCAGGCACTTAAGTGTCTGAATATGCAATTTTAGATATCATAGGTGTCTGAAATTAAGACACTTAAGTGTCTTACTATGATCATGGTATAAACACTGTAAACTGAAATGTCTGAAATTCAGACACATAAGTGTCTAAAAATGGAGTGTTCAATTTTCAGACATTTTAAAGTGTCTTAATTTTTAAGACACGTGTATGCGTCTGAATTTAAGACATTTCAAACGCATGAATCGCATCCATCTTTGATCAACCTGCATGTACGCAATAAGCAGCTGTTTTTCACCTTTTTTTGTAAGCTTTATACACTGAAAAAAATATTCGTTAAAATATAGAAATTGTGCTACCTATTCAGACACCCATTTACGTATTTCAATGTAATTGTTTTCCGTAAATTTCAGAAAATTTTTTATATTTTTGCATATTTTTGTATTAAAAAAGATCCATTTAAAAGATAAAACATAACCTTTCAAGGACAAACCCATATATTTCAATCCCCACTTTCAAAATTCACGTATATTAGACATGATTTATTTGTTTATATTCAAACTAGTGACGTATCCAAGGGTGGGCTGATGCCCCCTCCGAAAATTATAGAAAATTTCAAATTTAATTACGAAAATTTAGCAAAAGACATGTTTTAATCTTAGAAAGTGTGTTATTTCGTAGAAACCATGAAATTTTTCATTTCAGCCAAGTTTCCGTTATACAGAGGTTTACTTCAGTTTAATTTACTGTTTACTGAATTACATTTAACAAATAATTTTCAGCAGTACGTTTAAAAAAACACGGTATAACCATGCTGAAAGCGAAATTTTGCCCAGTCCCATATGATCCTGCCTTAAAAAGTTTGATTGCACAATAGATGCGTAACATATAATTCGATAGATAATTTATTCATCAAAAAATAGAAAACTCATTTCGATCACATAGTTTCTGAATAACATCACTTGCCAATTTCACGCGTTTAAGAACAAAATTGAGTTAAAATTTATACATTTCCAAAACATCAAACGTGTTTCAGAAGAATTTTTCTGTGGAGTCGAAATTAAACCTTGAACTTTTAAGAATGAGTAGTGGCACAAACTAGTGTGTGTCAAAGTAGTCTATCTGGAAATAAAGTTATTTGTTTGCAGGTAAAAAGAAAGTTATTTTCTAATTATGTGCTGCGTTCTAGAAGTCAACTAATTAAGCCTTGTAAACTACTTAATTCGTAACCTCTATAATCTCTATTTAAATTAAAAAATAATATTGTAGTTCATTTTTCTTTCGGAGTTGCTCAAATAACAGCTCAAAAACCACTATGAAATAAACAACAGTTTCATATTTTAAATCACCCAATTACTAACGATGTTCAACGTAGAACCCAGTTTACTTAAAACCTATATTTTATGGCGTGCATCCCTTGGTTTCTGGCGGGGGGAGGGGGTGGAGGTCCTCATTTGTACGCTAAACGTTCCTCTGGTAGAAAAAAAAAAGCTGAACTTAAAATGCACATATTCAAATTTCTAGAAAGAAAATGTGTAACAGGGATGCATTGGAGGGTATACGGAGGTACACACCGTATACCGTCTGGATTTTTAAAAAATACTCCGTATACCCTCTGTTTCTCAAATAAAACTACAGCGAAAACTCGATACATGACTTTAATGACTTTAGCGTGTACCCTCTGCCTCTAACATGTACCCTCTTGTTTTTTTACGACTGCAACACTGTGCGCGTAAAATGTTCAGAATTATACTAAATTGAAAAAAAAAACTTACTGCTATTTAAAAAACATTGCTTGTGCTTGATAAATAACGTTATTTCAGAGATCAGCCGAAGAAACCGTGGGTGAATAGTTAAGCCACTCTTCTGCTGAGCAACAGGACCTTGGATAGATCCCCCACGGGTAAGTGTTAAAAGCTTACAGTAGTTTGAATTGAATATATAAATCAGATACAACATGCGGCTTTTTGAAGTGGTTGTTGAAATATGGGGATTAGTCCTGGAAAAATTATCTTTTAAATAGAAATTTTTAAATACAGAAATATGCACAATAAATGGATTTTTTTCTGGAATTTACATCAGAAAATTTCCATTAAAATATGTAAATTGTACTGGAGTCTCGAGTGACTGCAATTTCTATATTTTTCGGGATATATATATATATATATATATATTACAGTGTATGGGTCAATATCTGAAAATTGGATAATTTGCGTCCACTGCCAGTAATATTTCCTTAATTATACTAAAACCCAAAACTGAAAAACGTAATATATTGTAACATATGTTATATCAATTACCAGTGATAAATGGACATATAATGATGTGTAAATAATTAGTTTTAAGCTTTAAACAAACGAAATTATCATTTCAGTCCCTGTCCCCAGGTACAAATATCCAATATTAAGTATATGCTGTAAACATTTCTATAAATATTATTAACTTTTGCTACAGTGGTGGTCAAAATTATAAGGACAAGGAAAAAATCGCCAAATCTTAGCTACATTTGGCCGGAAACTTATGCAACTTTAATGGCTGGAAACCACTGAAAAACGAAGATAATTTTTATAAGTTTTTATGGAAATATGTGAAAAATTCATGTTCATAAAATGTATTATGGATTTATACAGCCATCTGATATGGACAAAATTATAAGAACAACTGTATTTGTGTGTTCTCAAAAGTAAAATTTGCATTTTTTTGCTCTGCACAGGGAACTTCCGGACGATATAAATGCGTAGTAAGCGTTTGGGATCGTCATATTCTGTTTTTCAGTCATGCCGCTTAGGTACAAAGCTTTCGAAGTTTGAGAAAGGGAAAGTGGATGCATTTAAAAGTTCAGGACTTTCTGTACGCCAAATTGCGACAAAGCTTAATAGATCAAGAACGATTATTTACAATTATCTTAAAAATCCCGGTAAATATGCACGGCAAAGACATACAGGTAGGCCATCTTCTGTTTCTGTACTTGAGAAAAGAATGATAATAACGCGAACTTGCTCCAAAAGACAAATGTCAACAGAAATAAAACGTGAATTGAACTTAGAATGCAGTGGTCGAATTGTTCGACGTGTTTTACAAAAAGAAAAAAAAAGATTTGCTATTGTAAACATATGTCACGACCGCCGCTTACAAAAGTTCATAAAAGACTGAGAATGGAGTTTGCCAAAAAATGCATTACTATGGGAAAAAAGTGGGATGATGTTGTCTTTTCCGATGAGAAAACGTTTAATTTGGATGAACCAGATAGTTTTCGCTACTTCTGGTATGATCTCCGTAGAGAAAAAGAAATTTTCTCAAAGCGTGCATTTGGAGGTTGCTCAGTTACAGTCTGGTGAGGTTTCGCAACTGGTGAAACTACTCCAATACTTTTTTTGCAGGGTAGAATGAATTCTGGGAGTTATGTTGATGTATTGGGCGATAATCTTTTACCGGAAGCACCGTTAATAACGAGTGGACACTATTTTTTCCAACAGGACAATGCCTCAGTACATGTTTCCCAAACTTCAAAATCGTGGTTTGATGCTAATTTCGTGAAACTACTTGAATGGCCGGCCTGAAACCCTGATCTGAATCCAATGGAAAATCTGTGGAGTATTCTGGCACACGAAGTATACAAAAATGGTATACAATATGAAAACAAGCAATAGCTCATGTCCTTCATCGAAAAAGCCTGGTCAAAAATTTCCAAGAACATTCTTAAGGAACTGTCAAACTCCATGACGTCAAGGACTGATAAAAGTGATTGAGAAGAAGTGGGAGGTTATTAATTATTAGTGTGTTTCAGGCAAAAACATTCATTGTCCTTATAATTTTGTCCAATTTTTACAATCACATATTTTGTTAATTATGGCAAAACATTCATATTTTGCATTTTCCGATGTTTTGCATTCTACAATGATTTCTAGCATAAAAAAGCATTTTACGTATAAATTTCACTTTATTTAGTTCAGAAATAAAAATTTTCTGTGCAATTTTAAATTGTTCTTATAATTTTGACCACCACTGTATTATATATTTATACCTATATACACGGTGTGTTCACAAAGTTTCAAGACTGGTTCTAGAATACAAAAGTTATTAAACATTTTTGTGCAGCGAACTAAAATTCTTCGAAATATGACCCTTGGGCATCAACACACCGCTGCCAGCATTTTTTCCATTATTCACAGGCTCCCTGAGGGTCTTCGCACGCAAGGCTGATAAGTGAAATCGTCGAAGCCGGAATTAAGGATCGCTGGAATCGTCTCAAATTGCTTCCCTTTCAGGTCTTTCTTGATCCGGAGGACTAAAAAAAGTCCCTGGGAGCGGGGTCGGGGCTGTATGCAGGCTTGTGGCATTATTGCCACGTTAAAATTAGTCAAAACTTTGGCGGCTGCAAGTGACGTGTGAGAGGGCGCATTGTCGGGGTGAACAATCCAGTCTTCTCTGGTGTCTGGGCGGAAGTGCCGGGTCAGGTCATTTTTACGCTGGAATACCCACTATTTGAAGGATAGAGTCCGGCGCGCCCGCTCAGACATCAGGAACGAGTGGATCGTTCACCCCGACAATACCCCCTCTCACACACCGTTCGCCGCTGCCGATGTTTTGGCTCAGTTTAACGTGGCAATACTGTCGCATGCCCTCTACAGCCCCGACCGTGCTCCCAGCGACTTTTTTGTTTCCCCGGATGAAGAAAAACCTGAATGGGAAGCGATTCGACACGATTTAAGCGATCTAAGCAGCTTCGACGAGGTCCCTTAACAGTCTTGCGCGCGAAGTCCCCCAGGGAGCCTGTGAATAATGGAAAAAACGCGGGCAGCGGTGTGGTTATGCCCGAAGGTCATATTTCGAAGAATTTTAGTTCGCTGTACAAAAATGTTTAATAACTTTTGTATTCTAGGACCAGTCTTGAAACTTTGTGAACACACCATGTATATAAAGTATATGAACATATAAACACTGGTCAACAAATTTGAACTTTTGCTCTGTCCTAAAACAGAAATTAGTTGTTTTTTATGCTGATTCCGAATCTAGTTTTAGATTTACTCCAGCACGTCAAGTTTGAGAGATATTTGCATATTTCCATATATGCAAATTTAGTAAATTTTATGCAATTATTTGCAAATTTAAGGTATAAAGCAATATCAGACAGGGTTTTTAGGTGCGTTCGTAATTATATAAATACGTAGCACCTATAGTCGTCGTTCAGTCCGTCTGTCTGTCCGTCCGTCTGTCCGTCCGTCTGTCTGTCCGTCCGCATATAACAGAGCAAAAACTACCCGACCGAATGATCTGAAATTTTTAATATATAATTGCTGCAAAATTTTGTCGAGCCATTTCCAATCTTATGAAAATCGGATGTATAGTTTAATTACAGGGACAGTCAAAATTTTTCTTTACATTACGGCCAATGGGAAAAATTATTGCAAGTGAATTTTAATGATGTTACAGACTTCCGAATGGTCTGAAATTTTTAATATATAATTGCTGCAATGTTTTGTCGAGCCATTTCCAATTTTATGAAAATCGGATGTATAGTTTAATTACAGGGACACCCAAAAGTTTTCCGTTACATTACGGCCAATGGGAAAAAATTATAGCAAATGCATTTTAATGATTTTACAGCCTTCCGAATGGTCTGAAATTTTTAATATATAATTGTTGCAAAATTTTGTTGAGCCATTTCCAATTTTATGAAAATCGGATGTATAGTTTAATTACAGGGACACCCAAAAGTTTTCCGTTACATTATGGCCAATGGGAAAAAATTATTGCAAATGCATTTTAATGATTTTACAGCCTTCCGAATGGTCTGAAATTTTAAATATATAATTGCATTAAATTTTGTCGAGCCATTTCAAATTTTATGAAAATCGAATGTATAGTTTAATTACAGGGACAGTTAAAAGTTTTCCGTTACATTACGGGGAATGGGGAAAAATTATTGTAAGTGCATTTTAATGATGTTACAGACTATGCACTTATGAAGCGCAAAAAAATATACATTCAGTACAATGTGGGGTGCAAAAAATAATTATAAAACTAGTTATAGTACGAACGCACCTCATTTGCCACGTTTGACGAGCAATTTCCAACTTGTTTGTTCCATGTTATGATTACTACCTAATTTACTTCACAAAACCGTTGTTTCTGAGATCATAATGACATGTGACTGTGAAATATTGTACCTAATTTATATATTTTTCATGTTTTTCTGATAATGTTTCTTGACGTTCAAATATTTCTGCTGCACGAGTACGCTAGAGCTGATTTCAAATCTTGTATCTGTTTTCTTCTATCACCTCTAGTTTTTGAAAAAAGTGAAATTTTAGTTTTTGGTCAAAAAAGCCAGAAACAGCTTTTTATGATACTTAGTATGATAAACTTCAGCTAGTTAGGATAGATTCTACTATTTAGTTTTTCTTTCCATTATATAAATTTTTAACACAATTTGCATAACTACAGACATACACACATTAAAATTTTATTAAAAACAATTAAAATATAGTTAAAAATACATATATAAACTTTTCGGCTATTTTCATAGCTCTCATCAGTAAAGGAGCAGAGTCACAAAACAGCAAGAGCCACAGTAAACGAAAAAACAGTTAAAATCACGGTCTAAGTAGGATAAAATAATCAGCAGGAACTTGGGTTGCTTCGTTGATTGGCGATTCAGCTAAATCAGTCCTCCAACCCTCAAGGAAGACACGGCTAAAATACACGGGACAATTGGCTTCCACAATAATAATTATAATATATTAATACTATGTAAAATTTGCTTAGGGGGTCATCTACATATTAAAATGAACCATAACTTAGTTCTTTTCAATAGCTGTGCAGAATTCTGACAGCATAAATGAACTCTACACACTTCAATTAGCCTAAAAACAAATTTTTATTCAATTTGTACGATAAGTTTCCGAGAAAATAATTATTTTAAAACGAGCGTATTTTAATGGCTGCATCCAAATTAAAATTCGGTATTCGATTGTTGACAGAGAGAGTCCCCTTCCTGATCAAGGCATCTTAAGTGCCAAACAAGCAGTTATTGAAGAGTGCTAGATTACATGATAGCATAAGAAATTTCAAAATATCTAGTCACTTCTACCATAGACGGCCATTAAACCATCATTTTGCCTTTTTTAAAGCATAATTTGAAAGCTACTTGGAAGAAAAATGTGAAATTTTTGGTTTCCATAAAGCAAGACTTAATAAATACTGTAGGCTGCAATTCATAATTTTTTAATTTTAATTTCATAATTCATATAAAAAAATTAGAAAAATTGCAAATTCAACGTATTTATGTTTGAGTATTTTAGTATTATTGCTACACAAAAAATTATCGCATTAGAGTATAATATCAGGAGATATTAATAAAAATATGAAAATGTAATTTAACACTAGAAGCACTAAATTTTGAATGTTTATAATGTTGGAGTTTTAAATGGCATGGCAAGCCGAAGAAAACACTCCATGCTCGATAGCGAGAGCGCGCTGACATATGTTTAAGCAAAAGAAAAAAAAACAGTTTCCTTGTGGCTATGTTTTGCTGCTCAATTTTTAATACACTGATTAGAAAAGAAGAAATCGCTTGCCTCCATTCTTCAGTTTCACGTTGTCATAATTAATCGTTCGCAGGGCGCCGAGGGATCTTCACTTGTATTTAGTACTTAGGAATGATTTTTATTTATTAGCACTAATGTGTGAGAATAATAACACTTTAACGTAGTATCCAAGACCTGTAAAGATAAATCTTATTAATATGTGTGATTATGAAGAGATAGTGACTCATTTTCTTTTTCTGGTAGATATATTTAAAACACAATATTTAGGAGTATTAGAAAACACCATAATCTTACAGCGGTTACATTTTGAAGACTAAAAAACATATATGCGGCATCAGATAAGCACAGAAGCGACGCCACTTGATAAAAAAAAATACTATAAGCAATTAAAAAATGTCTGGCAAAAGTCAAAGTGTTCAGATGTTGCTTTTGAGTTACATATTAGTGGTGAAATTTCAATCATTAGAGCAAGGAAGTAAAATAGTTCGTAAATTGCCTTATTAAAGTGCTCTGCGTTTAGTAACTAAGTTTTCTTTTCTAATTAATTGCTTTTAGTAGTTGCCGAAAAACACCTGGGGACTTAAATTTAACATATAATTCAAAAATTTATCATTCAAATGACTTTAAATTTGGTGTCTAGGCGTAGTTTGAAGTGAAGATTTGAAATGTCTTGTTAAAATTGGATGTTTCCACTGAAAAAAAAAACGTTTGGGTTCGTTTTAATATGTAGATGGCCCTCTAAGCAAATTTTACATTTATCATTTAAAAGAAGACTTTATTTCCAATCATTCAGTACCAGTAACTTTCTTCTACGATAATTTGTTGAGGAGTCTGTAGAGGGCATTTACTTTTTTCCACGACTGTACATAAACTTTGTCGTTCATATAACCCCACAGGAACGTGATATCTGGTGACATATCTATACTTTTTTCCTATTATAAAGAGGAAAAAATTGTTTATTTGTAGGAGGTAAGCTCAGGAACTACCGAACCGATTTCAAAAGTAATGGTATCAAAATGATGGTGTTAGTCCAACTTAGAACATAGGCTATATCTTATGTCGGTGCCACTACCCCAAGGGGGGGTGCAGGAGCAAAAAACGTTCTAAAAATGCGATTCTTGCGTTACTGAAGGGCCTAGAAATATGAAATTTGGAATATTAGTTACTTATAAGATATAAATGATGTCTAAGAACAGTTCTTAAACAATTCGAAATTTAAAAGGGGTGAAAATGCACAAAAAGCGTTCTAAAAACGTTCTAAATGGTAGTTTCTACATAATCTCAGAAAATACCAAACCGATTTCAAAAGTAATGGTATCAAAATGATGGTGTTAGTCCAACTTAGAACATAGGATATATTTTATGTCGGTGCAACTACCCCAAAGGGGGTGCAGGAGCAAAAAACATTCTAAAAATGCGATTTTTGCATTACTGGAGGGACTAGAAATGTGAAATTTGGAATAGTTGTTACTTATAAGACATAAATGATGTCTAAGAACAGTTCTTAAACAATTCGAAATTTAAAAGAGGTGAAAATGCACAAAAAGCGTTCTAAAAACGTTCTAAATGGTAGTTTCTACATAATCTCAGGAAATACCGAACCGATTTCAAAAGTAATGATATCAAAATGGTGGTGTTAGTCCAACTTAGAACATAGGCTATATCTTATGTCGGTGCCACTACCCCAAAGGGGGTGCAGGAGCAAAAAACGTTCTAAAAACGCCATTTTTGCGTTACTGAAGGGTCTAGAAATATGAAATTTGGAATATTAGTTATTTATAAGACATAAATGATGTCTAAGAACAGTTCTTAAACAATTCGAAATTTAAAAGAGGTGAAAATGCACAAAAAGCGTTCTAAAAAACGTTCTAAATATTAGTTTCTACATAATCTCAGGAAATACCAAACCGATTTAAAAAGTAATGGTATCAAAATGATGGTAATAGTCCGATTTAAAAAGTAATGGTATCAAAATGATGGTAATAGTCCAACTTAGAACATAGGCTATATTTTACGTCGGTGCTACTACCCCAAAGGGGGGCAGGAGCAAAAAACGTTCTAAAAACGCCATTTTTGCGTTACTGAAGGGTCTAGAAATATGAAAATTGGAATATTAGTTACTTATAAGACATAAATGATGTCTAAGAACAGTTCTTAAACAATTCGAAATTTAAAAGAGGTGAAAATGCACAAAAAGCGTTCTAAAAAACGTTCTAAATATTAGTTTCCACATAATCTCAGGAAATAGCAAACCGATTTTTAAAATATTGGTGTCAAAATGATAGTGACAACGTTTGCTCCAAGATATGCTATGATTTATGTCGGTGCCACTGCCCCAAAGGGGGTGTAGGAGCAAAAAACTTTCTAAAAATGCGATTTATGTGTTACTAAAGGGCCTAGAAATATGAAATTTGAAGTATCAGCTACTTATTAGATATAAAGGATTTCTAAGAACAGTTGTTAAATAATTCGAAATTTAAAAGGTGTGAAAATGCGCGAAAAGCGTTCTAAAAACGTTCTAAATGGTAGTTTCCACATAATCTCAGGAAATAGCAAACCGATTTTAAAAATATTGGTGTCAAAATGATAGTGACAACGTTTGCTCCAAGATATGCTATGTTTTATGTCGGTGCCACTGCCCCAAAGGGGGTGTAGGAGCAAAAAACTTTCTAAAAATGCGATTTATGTGTTACTGAAGGGCCTAGAAATATGAAATTTGAAGTATCAGCTACTTATTAGATATAAAGGATTTCTAAGAACAGTTCTTAAACAATTCGAAATTTAAAAGGGGTGAAAATGCGCGAAAAGCGTTCTAAAAAACGTTCTAAATGGTGATTTCTACACAATCTCAGGAAATACCAAACCGATTAAAAAAATATTGGTGTCAAAATGATAGTGACAACGTTTGCTCCAAGATAGGCTATGTTTTATGTCGGTGCAACTACCCCAAAGGGTGTGTAGGAGCAAAAAACGTTCTAAAAATGCGATTTATGTGTTACTAAAGGGCCTAGAAATATGAAATTTGAAGTATCAGCTACTTATTAGATATAAAGGATTTCTAAGAACAGTTCTTAAATAATTCGAAATTTAAAAGGGGTGAAAATGCGCGAAAAGCGTTCTAAAAAACGTTCTAAATGGTGATTTCTACACAATCTCAGGAAATACCAAACCGATTAAAAAAACAATGGCGTCAAAATGATGGTGAAAACCCTTGCTCCAACATAGGCTATGTTTTATGTCGGTGCCACTACCCCAAAGGGGGTGCAGGAGAAAAACGTTCTAAATTGCGGTTTTTGCGTGACGGAAGGGCCTTGACTCGTGAAATTTAGAATGGTAGTTAGTTATAAGATATCAATGATCTCTAAGGACATTGCCTAAAAAAGTCTAAATTTAAAAGGGGGGGTCAAAATGCGCAAAAAGCATTGTAAAAAACGTTCTAAATTGCGATTTCTAGCAATCTCAGGAAATACTAAACCGATTTCAAATATAATGGTGTAAAAATGATGGGGAGAGATCTTGCTCCAAGATAGGCTATATTTTATATCTCTTTCCACTACCACAGAGGAGATGCAGGAGCAAAATGAGCGAAAAGCGTTCTAAAAACGTTCTAATTACCGATTTGTCACCAATATCTCAGGAAGAAGATCTGATTTCAAAAGTAATGGTAAGAAATTGATGCTGATAGCTTCTGCTCTAACATAGATGCTATTTTAAGTCGGTATCACTATCATCTAGACGTTGCAGGAGCAAAAGAGCGTTCCAAATTTCAATTTTTGTGATCGGTAGGGGCTAGCAACTTAAAATTAGGCAAGGTACATATTTATTACATATAAATGATCTTTAAGAACAGTTTCGAAAAAATTGGAAATTTAAAAAGGGTTGAAAATGCGCGAAAAGCGTTCTAAAAACGTTCTAAATTGCGATTTCTACTCAATCTCAGGAAATTCCAAAGCTATTTCAAAAGTAATGATTGCAAATCAATGGTGACAGTCCCTGCTATAACATAGGTTATATTTTATGTTGCTGTCACTACCATCTGAGGGTTGCAAAAGCAAAACATGTTCTAATTTGCGTTTTTTGCATAACTGAAGGATCTAACACTTTGAAGTATGGCATGGTATTTACTTACAAGATGCAACTGCTTTCTGAGAACTGTCGAAAGTAGATTTCAAATTTAAAAAGATGAAGTGAGCGAAAAGCGTTATAAATTACAATTTTTATGTAATCTTATCAAATACCAAACCGATTAAAAAAATAATGATGACAAATTGTTGGTGATAGAACCTGCTCAAACATAAGCTATATTTTATATCTGTGCCACTACCACCAGAGGGTTGCAGTAGCTAAAAACTTTTTAAATTGCGATTTCTGTGATACTGAAAAGGCTAGAAACTTTAAATATGGTATGGTAGTTACTTATAAAATATAAATGCCCTCGAAGGACTGTCGAAAATAAATTCGAACTAAAAAGGAGTGACGTGAAGGGGAGGTGCGAAAAGCATTCAAAAAAGTCCTAAATTACGATTTCTACGCAATTTCGGGGAATATAAACCAAATATAAAAGTAATAGTTGCGAATCAATGGTAACAGTCTCTGATCCTACACAGGCTATATTTTATGCCGATGATTCTATCACCTGGGGTTCACAGGAACAACAAACGCTCTAAAAAAGGCCTTTTAGAAGCTTTCTAAATTACGTTTCTGTGGAATATTAGGAAATAACAAACCAATTTCAAAATTAATGGCAAATTAATGGTGACAGATCCTATTTCAACATAGCCCTTTATGTTGAGAGAGGTGGTAGGACTTGGGATTTGACATGATGGTTAATTTTAAGATGTAAGAAGATGGTTCCTAAAAAATTCAAAACTTCAAATGAATACTGAAATGAGCCTATTAATTGAGCATAAAAGTTTCAAAATATTTTCTAAATTCTTATTTATTTAGTTTCATTTCGTTTTATTAATTTAAGTCTCATTTCTACCTTATGCAGTGTAACAATGATGTTTAATCAAACTGTGTTTTAAATAGTAATTTTTTTAATTATTCTTAAAAGTAATAAGTACCTTTTAATAAAATAAAATATTACCTTTTAATAAAATAAAAATTTAGTTAGTACCTTTTAATAAAAATTAGATACATAAATATCACTTGGCATATTTCAAATATTACGCGAGCAAAGCCGCGGGGTTTGCTAGTAGTAATATATAGGCGTGATATCTGGTGTCCTGTGGGGCCTGTGGGGAGATGGCAACGGATTAACATTCCCCAGATCAGCGGAACCATCCCGATTGCCACCATCTTGTACAGTGGCGCCACATGCCTGCCCTCTAGCGTATAGTGGAGCAACGAGGCGGGCTTTTAAACTTAATGAATGTATGTATCTTGTCATGTATTTCCCGACTTTGTAGGTCGTATAGCTACCTTTCAATACACAGTTTTTTAAAACCCGATGAATAATTTAAGCTAACCTACATTATTAGTACGGTAGAGAGAGACATTTTTACTTAACATTTTTTTCAAGCTGACATTTAAATACAAAATTGATTTTTCTTAGTCAGTGACGAAAACAGCCATTAGCTGTAGCAACAGCAGTGGAAGCGACCTCGGTAGCCTCAACATCCGCCAATCAAAGGGGAATAAATGACAACCTGATTAAGGAGGATAGACGGTTGTCGCGATAATATCCATCAAACTTCCGTATTTAGATTGACATTCGTTTCCCTTTGAATGACTAAGAGCTTTTCTGCCGAGGGGAAGACGACAGCTGTCGCGACAGCAGGTTGGCTGGTGCCATATTTGATTAACTAAGATCATTTGCACATTTGAATATCAGCTTGTATAAAATGACTTCCGGAATATATGTGTGTTTTGTTTTCCAGAAAATCAATTTGATATTTCATTACATGAATAGTTTTTTAATTTAATCCCCAAACCTTAAGAAGGCTTAGAGTTGAAATTAGAAAATTACAGTATGGCAGTTTTATCACAATAACTAAATAGAGTATCTGTGAAATACTTGAAAAGTTTTTATTTTTTATCTGAGAAATACTGAATCGCAAATAAAAAGCAACGCTTATATAGGTAGCGTTTGAAAACTAAGCATGTTGTATATTATAATGAAAAGAAAAAGGAAAAAAATTGCTTAAGCAAGATATTTTTTTACATTAAATATTAAACAAACAAGAAAATATAAAAATCCATTTCATACTAAAAATATTTAAAGTTTTCATTAGAGAAATAGCTTAAAAGTATATTTTAATGTATTATCAGCAATAGTTTGCAACTACTGACATTTTGACATTTTACCATCCCCGGAGTATAAGTATTAGAGAACTAATCTCTTTCGACAACCCTGTTCTTCGTCATAACTTCACGCGCGTGTTTGACATTTTCATACCTAAGCGATTTTCAAACAGAATCTCTGGACTTAAATTGATGCAAAGTGCTGGATAGAGTATTATAATACAGGTTGTTTCTGTAAAGCAGAAGTGTATAAGGAATTTATTGAAGTGTGTAAGGGACTTTATTGCGTTAGAAATATTCAAAGACGAATAAGTGCAATAAATTTCTAAATGTGAAAAGCTTCCAGAAAAACAGCTTTTTTTGAAAGTTTTCTACAGGAGATTAGATTTCAAAGCTTAATTTGATCTTGCCATATATGCGTGTGTATGTGTGTGTGTATGGTGCGCTTTCGCGCATTACAGACAGTTTGTCGCTATAAATTTTAAACATGTACGAAAATGTAGGATGAGAATTAATATTCAATAGACTTAAAATTATATTAGGAGAACATTTATGCAGAGTTTTCTAGAGGCCAAAATTGAAGATTAATATAATTAGATGAAAATATTTACATAACAATGCAATATATTTCCACTAATGTCACTTTTAAACAACTTATATTTATATTTAATTGTAACGCTGATTCGAATTATTCTTGAAACTTACTCGTTTTTCTTTTGTTTTATGTTAAATGCATTTTATTTGTACACATTGATAAAATAATACCAAAATTTCACTTTTAATCTACACTGTCGAATATTTTATTTTAAATGGAAGATGAGTTACTGTAACTAATGTTTCAGTGATTTGGAAAATTTCTAATAAATCATATTCTGTTAGACCTTTTTTCTACATTAGAGAGTTATTTTATTACTTCATTTTCAAAGTTTATAAATCTACCGTGCTGTTAGTGAATGATGCGACATCTGTAAATAATACATCCAATCTATTTGATGTCTCTACGAAGTCAAAAAAGTCCTTCCGGCCAGTGCCGGGAGGAAGAGGTAGCTTTCATATTCCTTATTTTAAAAGAGCCAACTTATATTATTCAAACACACGAAGCTCAATTTAGTGGAAACCGAATATAGGAGATTCAATACTAATTTTTATCAATACTAAATCATTATGAATGATAATTTCGCGAAATTAGTCAGCTTTATCCAAGCTGCTTTTATTTAAAGTCACTTATATTTGGCTGAGATGTTGATGTATACTATCCACATGTCTTCTTACATGGAAATAGGCGAATACGTGTGTTATCGCGTGACAAATACAAGATCGTTTCAAAATGTTAGCCATACTAGAAATTCAAAGTGCTATAATTCAACAATTTTTTAAGATATAAACAAAAGAACAAATTTTCAGAAACAAAATCTGCTCCGGAATCTTTGTATCAAGGCCAAACACATAAAAAAATCTTTTTCATTTTCCAATTTTTTAATACCTCATTTTAAATTTTAAATTTAATTTTTTTTTAAATGGCAACCCTTTTGAAACAAGATGACGAATGAAGCTAGCCAACGAACTCGGTCGAGACATTGGTATGTACTATGTACTGACCAAGTAACATTCAAATCGGTTCATAAATCCGCTTGTTATCGCGTGACAAAAATCAGGTCGTTTTAAAATGTCAGCCACAATAGAAATTCAAAATGCTATAACTCAGCCATTTTTTTAGATATAGACGAAACAAAAACTGTTCCGGAATCTTTGTATTAGGGTCAAACACATACGAAAAAAATCTTTTTCATTTTCCAATTTTTTGGTATCTCATTTTAAATTTTAAATTTTTTAAATTTTTTTAAATGGCCGTCATTTTGAAACAAGATGGCGGATGAAGCTGTCCAACGAACTCGGTCGAGATATTTGTATGTACTATGTACACACCAAGATACATCCAAATCGGTTCATAAATACGCCTGTTATCACGTGACAAATATCAGACGTTTCAAAATGTCAGCCACGCTAGAAATTCAAAATGCTATAACTCAGCCATTTTTTAAAATATAGACGAAACAAAAACTGCTCCCGGATCTTTGTATCAAGATCAAATACATAAAAAGGAAATATTTTTTCAATTTTCAATTTTTTGGTACCACATTTCAAATTTAAAGTTTTCTTAAAAATTTAAATGGCTGCCATTTTTAAACAAGATGGCAGATGAAGCTGGCCAACGAACTCGGTCGAGACATTGGTATGTACTATGTACAAACGAAGTTACATCCAAATCGGTTTATAAATACGCCTTTTATCGCGTGACAAATTTCAGGACGTTTCAAAATGTCAGCCACGCTAGAAATTCAAAATACTATAACTCAGCCATTTTTTAAGATATAGACGAAACAAAAACTGCTCCGGAATCTTTGTATAAAGATCAAATGCATAAGAAAAAAATATTTTTCCATTTTCAATTCTTTGGTACCACATTTCAAATTTAAAATTTTTAAAGATATTTTAAATGGCCGCTATTTTGAAACAAAATGACGGATGAAGCTGGCCAATGAACTCGGTTGAGACATTGGTATGTACTATGTACATACCGAATTACATCCAAATCGGTTCATAAATTCGAGAGTTACAGTATGACAAAGGTCAGATATATATATATATATATATATATATATATGGATATATACACTGCTCAAAACAATTAAAAGATATTTGAAGTTTTATATAAAATAAAGATATAAACGAAATTTTTTTTTGCCAAAAATAGAAGAAGAGAATCACAAATGCAAATTTTTCTGGTTTTCAAACTGTGGAGTATGCAAATTTTGAGTTCGACGTCAAAAACGTCGCTTCAGCGGCAGCGAATGAAATTTGACTTTCAACTGGATAAAAGAGAATGAAGACAAGGATGATCGGCATTCAGTGATTGCTTTGTTTCGATGAGTACGATGTCTCAGCGAAGTCATTTGACAGATTCAGAAGCTTTGAGAATTGTTGATAGGTTAGAAGGGGGCCAAACTCATGCCGAAGTAGCGCAAGTCAGTGGAGTGTCACAAAGTGTCATTTCCAGGATCTGGAACCGTTCTTTGGAGAGTGGATGTGCAGGCCGAAGACCAGGGCAAGGTCGTAGACGGGCAACAACGCCCAATGAAGATCGGTATTTAGCGTTAACAGCTCGGAGACACCGAACCATGAACGCTACTCTTCTCCAACAACACCTTCGCTCGGCTACAGGCACCACGATTTCAACTCAGACTGTCCGAAACCGGCTCCATGCTGCAGGTCTGTATGCTCGCCGACCGATGGTATGTGTTAGATTAACATCAAGGCATCGTCGCGACCGCAGGGAGTGGACAACCGAGCATGTCAACTGGAGGAGAAATGAATGGAGCAATATTCTCTTTTCTGACGAGTCCCGTTTTTCTGTGCATCCGGATAATAGGCGTATTTTCATCTGGAGGGACCGTGGCAGTAGGAATAATCCTGCGTTCGTGCACGAAAGTGTCAGATTTGGCGGTGGATGGTGGCATCTCCATTGACGGGCGCACTGACCTCTACATCATTCGAGATGGAGCTCTGACTGGTCGCCGATATAGGGATGAGATCCTCACACCTATTGTAGTCTCTTACGCTGCAGCAATCGGAGATAACTTCATTTTAATGGACGATAACTGCAGGCCACATCGTGCAAACCTGGTGGAGGATTTCCTTTTCGAGGAAGGAATCGTTCGAATGGAATGGCCAGCGTGTTCTCCAGACATGAATCCAATCGAGCACGTTTGGGACGCTCTAGGAAGACGATTTTCTGGCCGCCAACAACCCCCACAAACTCTCCAAGAACTGGAAAGAGCTCTTCTGGAAGAGTGGGGCAGAATACCCCAACTCGTCATTAATAGCCTCATTGAGTCCGTGCCTCAAAGGTGTTCAACGTTGCTGGCCGCCTGTGGAAACCATACCCCCTACTGAAAATGATTTTCTTTGAAGAAAACACCTTTTCTATTTCTTTTTTTCTCATATGCACAAATTGTGTTTTTTTCCTTTAGTACACAAATGCGCAATAAAATGCATTTTTTTGTGCCAAACATGTGTAATTTATTCTCATATAACCTACTATGTCTGTCGACCATGTATCAATCAGCTAAACAGTTTACCAGATACAAAATCCACCTAAAACTGCAATATCCTTTAATTGTTTTGAGCAGTGTATATATATATATATATATATATATATATATATATCAACTTTTGAACGGAGGGTGGTTTCGGGGTCTGGGTGTCATGATCGATGAAAATATACCAAATTTTTTTGAAATCGCTTTCCTCCGAACGGCTGCAATAGGTAGCTTTTTGTAATGAAAGCTACCTAAAATATCATTAAGGTTTGGAAAAGAAGTAGGGTTACTAAACTTGTAATTTTATGATTGCTAAAATAATTATATCTAACTCATATTATTCTATTTTACAGGTAAGTTATTTATTCGTAATGTAATATTGCTGGTGTATTTTCTATTTGATCCGAAAAGAACATGAACCTTTTTTAAAACGTGTCGTCCAATAATGGCAAAACATATCTGGAATTAATAAAACAATGGCAGGGAAACAATTTCTAAATGGCGGAAAGGGCAACATAAATATTTAACCAATAATTATGAGATAAGAGGAAAGTGAAACAGCAGAATACAAAAAAAAAGTAAAGGTCACACACCATCTAACTCTAGATGGAATATCTTTCACAAAATAGAGAATCTATGCCGAAACAGCTTTTCAGTTTCTACCCAAGTAACTGCTAAAAAATTAGTAATCAATTTTAATGCACAAAGAAACAAATTGAGATTAAAGGTTTTGGAAATTAAAAAAAAAAAACTTCTGCAAAATGCACAGAGGATCCGACCAAACCAAACTAAATTCAGTCTGACGTCATTAGGCAGTTCACGACCTATCAAAAAATACTTCAGAACACTCTCATTTTGGATGATGAAATTCATGCGTCTAAAGATCCAGCAGATATACCAGTACTTAAATACTTCCATGCTTCTAACCCAAAAGAAGTTCATTACAGTCCTAAAGTCAATCGCAAGAAAAAAAATTCCGATACATTTTTAAGCACCCCTTGGATGGTGCTAGAAATGTATCAGAACCGCCTGTATGTGAAGGAAATGAAGCTTAAACATTGACTATTCTTACTATTTACTCATCGGATATAGATATCATATAGGCGTTGAAAATGATATTTCAAGTTGCATGTTCAAGAATTTGAAAACAAAATTGGTATTTATTTTATTACTGCATGCTTATTAAACATTTGGTAATGCATAGTATTTGAATAAGTTAATTATTTGGTTTATCTTATTTATTTTATGAAAGCTTCACACAATGAAGTACACAAAATCCAAGAACCTCGCTCAACTCAATTTTATGCATTTATTTCCCTAGTCTGATTTTCGTAGAAACACGTTAATAACAGGGTTAGCGAAATTTACGTTTCACCCTCTAGAGATCTTTGAGTTGAATTCTATTGTTCGAAGCGTTGTGAGCTTATCTTTTATTTTTGTTACGAAAATTTGTCAAAACGTACTGTTGTAATATTCAAATAAGTATTCAGTGGACTTCAAATATATCTCTTTGAATACTAAAATTACTTATGAGCAGTAAATCAAAACGTTTCTGATGAAGACGATGTTTTTTTGGGGTGTGGGAGGTCTTTGATATCAGAGGTTTTTTCCACTTGTTTGTCGCTGATTGTTAGTTTCTACAACGGCAGTGATGTAAGCTAACACCTTTTTGGTTGGCCCAGGTTTGCCAGATTTAGCCTTTATTTTTAATTCTGAAATTTTACATTCACACCAGAAAATCTGTATAGCATTGTCTTCTTTATTTAATCACAGATGTTACGTGATTACCTAAAGTAAAAATTCTTCGTTCAGAATTTCTGATGTGAATTCTCCGTTTTTAAATTGAAAGTGGAGGCCAAACTGGCAACCCACAGTTGGACGCCCTGTTCTGTTGAAAGCGACAAATATATATATATATATATATATATCAGGGCTTGAAATTCAATTTTTCATAGGAGGGGAGTCTCCCTACCAACATTTATAAATGGAGGGGAGTTGAGCTATTTGGGAGGGAGAAGAAAATATAAAACTCACTGTTACTTTATGTGCTTTTTAAAGATTTGCATTAATTATTTTGTCATGTCTGTATTAATACAGGCATGACAAAATACCATTGAAGCAATTTAAATCAACAACTCAGAATAATGATGCAAAATATTTTTTTATTTAAAAAAGTAAGAAAGCACATTGTTGCTATTCTGAGTAAAAAAGAAATTTCTGAAACTGACAGCAAATTTCCTGAAAGGTTACAACAGAGGATATGAAGGGGGAGGGGGGGGGAATCACTCCCAGCACTAGCTATGCGTTTTTTCGTGCCCCTTTGACAAAATTTCCGTTTTTTGCGATTTTTTGACGAAATTTGCTGTTATTTCGTGATCTTTTGACGAAATTTGCCGTTTTTTCGAGATCTTTTGACGAAATTTTCCGCTTTTTCCGCGATCTTTTGACGAAATTTGCCGTTTTTCCGCGATCCTTTGATAAAACTCGAGTTTTTTGCGCGATTCTTTGACGAAATTCGCGGGTTTTTTTCGAAATTCGCGATTCTTTGACGAAATGCATGTTTTTTTTCGCGATCCTTTGACGAAATGCGCATTTTTTTCGCGACACTTTGTCGAAATTCGCATTTTCCCGCAATCGTTTGACGAATTGCTCGTTTTTTTCGCGATCCTTTGACAAAATTCGTGTTTTTTCGCAATTATTTGATGAGATTCGCGTTTTTTTTTCGCGATTCTTTGTTGAAATTCGCGGTTTTTTCTCAGCGGCTGTTTGACTAAACACTAAATTCGTGTTTATTCCGCGATCCTTTGACGAAATTAGCTTTTTTCCGCGATCCTTTGCCGAAACTCGCATTTTTTCCGCGTTCCTTTGCCGAAATTTATGATTTTTTTGTTATCCTTTGATGTAATTTGCGTGTTTTGCGATCCTTTGATGAATTTCAAGTTTTTTTCCCGCAATCTGACGCAATTCGCGTTTTTCCGCGATCCTTTGACAAAATTTGTGTTTTATTCGCAATCCTTTGTGACAAAATTGGCGATTTTTTACTCGAACGATTGACAAAATTGATTTTTTCGGCGATCATTTGTCGAAATTCGCGATATTTTTCTGTTTAACTGATGACCGATTTTTCACAATTTTCGGAACCTAATGCCTAAAAATTTTCAGAAAATTCGTAACAGAATCACCCCTGAATTCGTCAATCGGTCGTGGACACTTTCAACTGATCTCGAGAAAAAAAATAATGAAATTTGTCTATCGGTCGCATCGAAAATTCGTGAGTTTCAACGATCTTTAACGGTAAAAAAAAAAAAAAAAAAATATCGGGAAGTTTGCAAGGCGTTCGCGGGAGTTAATCGTAATTTCAAAATGTGAAATTTTTTGGACGGGAGTCTCCAGCCCACGATATTATTTTGGGCGGGATTTCAAAATTTTGGGCGTGAAACCCGCCATCCCGCCCTGAAATTCAAGCCCTGTATATATATATATATATATATATGAGGTCTTTGGGTCTCTTAGCTTTTAGGTAGCATTACAAAAAGCTACCTATTGCAGCCGTTCGGAGGAAAGCGATTTCAAAAAATTTTGGTATATTTTCATCGATCATGACCACCAGACCCCGAAACCACCCTCCGTTCAAAATTTATATATATATATATATATATATATATATATATATATATATATATATATATATATGTATATATATATATATATATATATGACCTTTGTCGCACTGTAACTCTCGAATTTATGAACCGATTTGGATGTAATTCGGTATGTACATAGTACATACCAATGTCTCGACCGAGTTCGTTGGCCAGCTTCATCCGCCATTTTGTTTCAAAATGGCGGCCATTTAAAAATTTTAAAAAATTTAAAATTTGAAATGTGGTACCAAAAAACTGAAAATTGAAAAAATATTTTTTTCTTATGTATTTGACCTTGATACAAAGATTCGGGAACAGTTTTTGTTTCGTCTATATCTTAATAAATGGCTGAGTTATAGCATTTTAGGTAGCTTTCCTTACAAAAAAGCTACCTATTGCAGCCGTTCGGAGGAAAGCGATTTCAAAAAATTTTGGTATATTTTCATCGATCATGACCCCCAGACCCCGAAACCACCCTCCGTTCAAAATTGATATATATATATATATATATATATATATATATATATATATATATATATATATATCTGACCTATGTCACACTGTAACTCCCGTAATTATGAACCGATTTCGATGTAATTCGGTGTGTACATAGTACATACCAATGTCTCGACCGAGTTCGTTGGCCAGCTTCATCCGCCGTTTTGTTTCAAAATGGCGGCCATTTAAAATTTTTAAAAAATTTTTAAACTTGAAATGTGGTACCAAAAAATTAAAAATGGAAAAACATTTTTTTCTTATGTATTTGACCTTTATACAAAGATTCCGGAGCAGTTTTTGTTTCGTCTATATCTTAAAAAATGGCTGAGTAATAGCATTTTGAATTTCTAGCGTGGCTGACATTTTGAAACGTCCTGAATTTTGTCACGCGATAAAAGGCGTATTTATGAAAAGATTTGGATGTAATTCAGTGTGTACATAGTACATACCAATCTCTCGACCGAGTTCGTTGGCCAGCTTCATCCGCCATTTTGTTTCAAAATGGCGGCCATTTAAAATTCTTTTAAAAATGTAAAATTTGAAATGTGGTACCAAAAAATTGAAAATGGAAAAATATTTTTTCTTATGTATTTGACCTTTATACAAAGATTTCGGAGCAGTTTTTATTTCGTCTATATCTTAAAAAATGGCTGAGTTATAGCATTTTGAATTTCTAGCGTGGCTGACATTTTGAAACGTCCTGAATTTTGTCACGCGATAAAAGGCGTATTTATGAACCGATTTGGATGTAACTTCGTTTATACATAGTACATACCAATGTCTGGACCGAGTTTGTTGGCCAGCTTCAGCCGCCATCTTGTTTAAAAATGAGGGCCATTTAAATTTTTAAGAAAAATTTAAATTTGAAATGTGGTACCAAAAAATTAAAAATTGAAAAAATGTTTTCTTCTTATGTGTTTGACCTTGATAAAAAGATTCGGGAGCAGTTTTTGTTTCGTATATATCTTAAGAAATGGCTGAGTTATAGCATTTTGAATTTCTAGCGTGGCTGACATTTTGAAACGTCCTGATTTTTCTCACGTAATAACAGGCGTATTTATGAACCGACTTGGATGTACCTTGGTGTGTACATAGTACATACAAATATCTCGACCGAGTTCGTTGGCCGGCTTCATCCGCCATCTTGTTTCAAAATGGCGGCCATTTAAAAAAAATTAAAAAATAAAAAAATTTAAATGAGATACCAAAAAATTGGAAAGTGAAAAAGATTTTTTTGTATGTGTTTGACCTTAATACAAAGATTCCGAAACAGTTTTTCTTTCGTCTATATCTAAAAAAAATGGCTGAGTAATAGCATTTTGAATTTCTCTTGTGGCTGACATTTTAAAACGACCTGATTTTTGTCACGCGATAACAGGCGTAGTTATGAACCTATTTGGATGTAACTTGGTCTGTACATAGTACATACCGAGTCTCGACCGAGTTCGTTGGCCAGCTTCATTCGCCATCTTGTTTCAAAAGGGTTGCCATTAAAAAAAATTTAATTTAAAATTCAAAATGAGGTATTAAACAATTGGAAAATGAAAAAGATTTTTTTTATGTGTTTGGCCTTGATACAAAGATTCCGGAGCAGTTTTTGTTTCTGAAAATTTGTTCTTTTGTTTATACCTTAAAAAATGGTTGATTTATAGCACTTTGAATTTCTAGCATGGCTAACATTTTGAAACGATCTTGTATTTGTCACGCGATAACACACGCATTCGCCTATTTCGATGTAAGAAGGCATGTGGATAGTATACATCAACACCTCGACCAAGTTCGCTGGCCAGATTCATCAGCCATCTTGTTTCAAAATGGCGACCATTAAATTAAAAAAATATATATATATTTAAAGTGAGGTGCAAAAAAATTAGAAATTGAAAAAGGTTTCTTTCTTAAGTATTTGATCTTGATATAAGGATTCGGGAGCATTTTTTGTTTGTCTTTACCTTAACAAATGGCTCAGATATAGCAGTTTCAATTTCTATTGTGGGTGACATTTTGAAAAATCTGATTTTTTGCATGCGACAGCACTCCTATATATTAACCGATTCCGATGTGAGTGAGCATGTGCACATCAATTACTAAGGTCTCGACCAAGTTCACTGCTTAGCCTCATCCACCATGTTGTCTTAAAATGGCAGGCACTTTAAGAAATCGCCGAATTTGGCAGCCAAATAGAAGTTATTTAAAGAAAAGCAGCTTGGATAAAGCTGACTAATTTCGCGAAATTCTCATTCATTATATTGATAAAAATTAGTATTGAATCTCCTATATTCGGTTTCCACTAAATTGAGCTTCGTGTGTTTGAATGATATAATTTGGCTTTTTTTAAATAAGGATTATGAAAGCTACCTCTTCCTCCCGGCACTGGCCGGAAGGACTTTTGAATTTCTAGCGTGGCTGACATTTTGAAACATCCTGATATTTGTCACGTGATAACAGTCGTATTTATGAACCGATTTGGATGCACCTTGGTGTGTACATAGTACATACAAATATCTCGACCGAGCTCGTTGCCAGCTTCATCCGCTATCTTGTTTCAAAATGGCGGCCATTTCAAAAAAATTTAAAAATTTAAAATTTAAAATGAAATACCAAAAAATTGGAAAATGAAAAAGATTTATTTTCGTATATGTTTGGCCTTGATACAAAGATTGCGGAGCAGTGTTTGTTTCGTCTATATCTTAAAAAATGGCTGGGTTATAGCATTTTGAATTTCTAGCGTGGCTGACATTTTGAAACGATCTGATTTTTCTCACGCGATAACACGCGTATTTATGAACGGATTTGGATGTTACTTGGTCTGTGCATAGTACATACCAATGTCTCGACCGAGTTCGTTGGCCAGCTTCATCCGTCATCTTGTCTAAAAATGGCAGCCATTTAAATTTTTAAGAAAAATTTAAATTTGAAATGTGGTACCAAAAAATTGAAAATTGAAAAAATATTTTTTTCTTATGTATTTGACCTGGATACAAAGATTCGGGAACAGTTTTTGTTTTGTCTATATCTAAAAAAATGGCTGAGTTATAGCATTTTGAATTTCTATTGTGGCTGACATTTTAAAACGACCTGATTTTTGTCACGCGATAACAGGCGTATTTATGAACCGATTTGGATGTTACTTCGTCTCTACATTGTACATACCAATGTCTCGACCGAGTTCGTTGGCCAGCTTCATTCGCCATCTTGTTTTAAAAGGGTTGCCATTTAAAAAAAATTAAATTTAAAATTTAAAATGAGGTGTTAAAAAATTGGAAAATGAAAAAGATTTTTTTATGTGTTTGGCCTTTATACAAAGATTCCGGAGCGGATTTTGTTTCTGAAAATTTGTTCTTTTGTTTATATCTTAAAAAATGGTTGAATTATAGCACTTTGAATTTCTAGTATGGCTAACATTTTGAAACGATCTTGTATTTGTCACGCGATAACACACGCATTCGCCTATTTCCATGTAAGAAGGCATGTAGATAGTATACATCAATATCTCGACCAAGTACGCTGGCCAGCTTCATCCGCCATCTTGTTTCAAAATGGCGGCCATTAAATTAAAAAAATATATATTTAAAGTGAGGTGCAAAAAAATTAGAAATTGAAAAAGGTTTCTTTCTTAAGTATTTGACCTTTATATAAGGATTCAGGAGCATTTTTTATTTGTCTTTATCTTAAAAATGACTCAGATATAGATGTTTCAATTTCTAATGTGGGTGACATTTTGAAAAATCTGATTTTTTGCCTGCGACAGTACTCGTATATATCAACCGATTCCGATGTGACTGAGCATGTGCACAGCAATTACTAAGGTCTCGACCAAGTTCACTGGTTAGCCTCATCCACCATGTTGTCTTAAAATGGCAGGCACTTTAAGAAATCGCCGAATTTGGCAGCCAAATGTAAGTTACTTTAAATAAAAGCAGCTTGGATAAAGATGACTAATTTCGCGAAATTCTCATTCATAATGATTTAGTATTGATAAAAATTAATATTGAATCTCCTATATTCGGTTTCCACTAAATTGAGCTTCGTGTGTTTGAATAATACAAGTTGGCTTTTTTAGAATAAGGAATTTGAAAGCTTCCTCCCGGCACTGGCCGGAAGGACTTTTTATTATCTATTTTCTGTAATGTTTGCGTTATAAGGAGCTACATTTTGTCATTTTAGGCTTAATGCCGATAAAATTGGATGAAATAACGCATCTTCTATGAATGAACTCACAAGCTCCTCTGATGATTCTGTGAGTCATTCATAGTTTCTTATTTTACATACTGGTTTCCTATGTTAATTTCTAAATTATCTTTAGAATTTTATCAATTTCATCATATATTTGTGATTTCAAATTATATACATATATATATATAACCATTAAATAAACATTACCGACCACCAACAAAAACTGTGAAATTATAAAAATGACATTAGCAATTTGACAAAAATACAGTTCCCCCCCAACGCACTTAACATATATATATATAGATATAAGTGTGTGTGTGTATGTATTTTATACATATATAATTTTATTTTTCAAGACAAGTACACCGGTTTTCGTAAAATTGAGTGGAGTCTTTCCTGATTTTTTTGTTATTAAAATTACTTAAAGGTGTTTTAAATGCAATCCTTATTCTATAAAAACTGTAAAGAATGCGTTATATTAATAAAACCGCTTAAAAACAGAAATATTCTTACAAGTAATGTAGCAATAATTAATAATCTATTTAAACAAATTAACATTAACTCACTTCGAAAAAATTATTTTCTTCAAGAGAACTTTCCTATACATTTCTTCCAAAACTGACATGTGAGAATTGAAGTTTTCTACACAGCTTCTGGTGTGTGTCTGGCAACGAGCCAGATCAAATATTTCTTTTTAGACCTAGACCGCAGGTCTTTTATAATATCAGCATCCTATATTATTGGTTTCCAAAATATATATAAACGGTTTACTGGTTTAAGAATATTTTTCAAACTTAAAAGATTAATTGTGTTATGGAAATATGAATGATTTTTTTTTAAATAAAATAAATGACAAATGTGCGCATATATATATTTTAAGAAATATTATTTCTTTAATCAGTTATACAAGATTGGAGAATTTAGTTTTATTTCTCCTCGTACGCTTTGAAATCCAAGATATTTGGGATATATAATTTTAAATCTTTAACGTAATTCGATTTAATGTAATAGTGCAAATTTTTTTTTAAGCTATACAGGAAGTTATCCTTTAATATCAAGACATTTCTGCATAAAAGAAAAATAGAAAGTGCCTCATTTTTCGAGGTTGGAATTAAAAAATTAAAATTAAAAAATGGTGACAAATTTCGAGTAGTAGATTAAAAATAAAACAGTTTTTTTAATGTAGCGTCACGGAACATTTTAACGCATATCAAACAACAAGATACAAAGTACAGTGCTCGAATTTCTTTAAGTGCAGTTTAAAACAAAAGAAGAGAAAACTTTAAAAATTATAGTCAAAATTTTCAGTAGAAAACATGTTACAAATACTTTTAGCAAAATGAATTTTTAGGAGATTCGTGTATTTCTACGCAAATAAATATATATGAGAATCAGATGACTAGGCAGATGGTCTTATAAACGTTACTAATATACACTTTTTAAGTAAACTACTAACATTCTTTTGTGTATGATGAAAAATAAAGTTATTAGAACTTCCACTAATATTAGTGTTACCACTGACATAAGCGTATCTTTTTATGCAGAACATAAAAAAACACATGAAAATATCGCTCATGCTCAAGAAAAGTGACACAATTCTCAAACATTCATTTTCCTTTTTATTCCATTAATGGGTCTGTTATACGTGCGTCTTACTAAAGGATACTTTTCATAAGTGTAGCTATCTGGAAAATCGCTTTATTGCACTATATGTAGATTTGCGACCACACAAAGAGGGCAAATTGTATAGGAAGGTAACATTACTCAACCCTCCAAACCACAACTACGTCTTCATTAGTAAGGGTGCGTACAGACGCGAGTTTTGCCTTCATTCTCCAGTTTTCGTGGAAAATCTTTTATTCTAGATGGTTCTGCGGTTTATTCACAAAAGAATGAGGGGAATCGACAATGAGTCAGGAGATAAGGATCTCGATTCTACTTGAAGATTAGGTTCCTCTTTTGCACAACATCAGTCCCTTTCCTGCTAAAGTTATTAAAAATCAAAAAGACCCCGTGGCCACAACAATCGATGCCGACAATGATAACAGTTAGAAGGATGGTGCGTTCGCAGCCTAATGCTGCGCATAAACGCTTGTTTTGCCATCCTTCTACAGTTTTCCAGGAAATTGACTTCTACTTGAAGGTTAGGTTCCTCTTTGCAGGACATCAGTCCCTTTCCTGCTAAAGTTATTGAAAATCAAACATACCCCGTGGCCACAACAATCGATGCCGACAATGATAACAGTTAGAAGGGTGGTGCGTTCGCAGCCTAATGCTGCGCATAAACGCTTGTTTTGCCATCCTTCTACAGTTTTCCAGGAAATTGACTTCTACTTGAAGGTTAGGTTCCTCTTTGCAGGACATCAGTCCCTTTCCTGCTAAAGTTATTGAAAATCAAACATACCCCGTGGCCACAACAATCGATGCCGACAATGATAACAGTTAGAAGGGTGGTGCGTTCGCAGCCTAATGCTGCGCATAAACGCTTGTTTTGCCATCCTTCTACAGTTTTCCAGGAAATTGACTTCTACTTGAAGGTTAGGTTCCTCTTTGCAGGACATCAGTCCCTTTCCTGCTAAAGTTATTGAAAATCAAACATACCCCGTGGCCACAACAATCGATGCCGACAATGATAACAGTTAGAAGGGTGGTGCGTTCGCAGCCTAATGCTGCGCATAAACGCTTGTTTTGCCATCCTTCTACAGTTTTCCAGGAAATTGACTTCTACTTGAAGGTTAGGTTCCTCTTTGCAGGACATCAGTCCCTTTCCTGCTAAAGTTATTGAAAATCAAACATACCCCGTGGCCACAACAATCGATGCCGACAATGATAACAGTTAGAAGGGTGGTGCGTTCGCAGCCTAATGCTGCGCATAAACGCTTGTTTTGCCATCCTTCTACAGTTTTCCAGGAAATTGACTTCTACTTGAAGGTTAGGTTCCTCTTTGCAGGACATCAGTCCCTTTCCTGCTAAAGTTATTGAAAATCAAACATACCCCGTGGCCACAACAATCGATGCCGACAATGATAACAGTTAGAAGGGTGGTGCGTTCGCAGCCTAATGCTGCGCATAAACGCTTGTTTTGCCATCCTTCTACAGTTTTCCAGGAAATTGACTTCTACTTGAAGGTTAGGTTCCTCTTTGCAGGACATCAGTCCCTTTCCTGCTAAAGTTATTGAAAATCAAACATACCCCGTGGCCACAACAATCGATGCCGACAATGATAACAGTTAGAAGGGTGGTGCGTTCGCAGCCTAATGCTGCGCATAAACGCTTGTTTTGCCATCCTTCTACAGTTTTCCAGGAAATTGACTTCTACTTGAAGGTTAGGTTCCTCTTTGCAGGACATCAGTCCCTTTCCTGCTAAAGTTATTGAAAATCAAACATACCCCGTGGCCACAACAATCGATGCCGACAATGATAACAGTTAGAAGGGTGGTGCGTTCGCAGCCTAAGGCTGCGCATAAACGCTTGTTTTGCCATCCTTCTACAGTTTTCCAAGAAATCTTTTATTGTGGACCCTTCTGTGGTTTATTTACAAAAGGATGGTGGGAATCAACAATGGGTCAGGAGATAAGGAGCTCAATTCTACTTGACTGAAATGTTCCTCTTTTGCAGGACATCCTTCCCTTTCCTTTTAAAGTCATTAAAGATAAAAAAAACAAACACCGATTGGACACACGAAAAGACGCCGATACTGATAACAGTTAAAAGGATGGCCTATTCGCACCTGTTTTGAGCTTTTATGCACGTTTTTACTGCTGCATGCAGAGATAAGAGCTACAATTTCACGTTACAGTAAAAAAAAGGGAAACTTTTTTTGTCTCTCATGTTAAATTTACTTTGGTCAAGATGTGTCACTTTTCTGCTATCTGAGTGCGCAAATTATCTACCCTATATATATAAAATCCTAATGAAACGGATATTAGGAAACGATTGAAATGAAACGAATTTATTAAACGATTCTATGAAACGACTGATTATGTTTCACGGCGATTTCTCCTAAAATATGGAATATTTTGCGATGAAATTAACACCAAAAGTCCATGTTGATCCGCAGATTTTAAAACTGGTATTAGAATTTTTAAATTTGACTTTGTTTTCGAGATTTTAATTTTTTTTCTAATTTTAAATACATTTCTCTAATGATGGCAACTCAAATTTTAATCATAACATTTTTTTTTTCATACTTTAGGAAAGGTTATTATTTAAAACTAATTTGGCGACCAGTTTGGCTTCCCTTAAATGTATACTAAGAAATGTATCATGTTACTTTTATTCATAATTCAATTTACTTGAACAATCTTTCGCCAAACCGAAAGATTCTGATAGAGAAATCAAGAACTCGGTATTTTTATGTTAGCGGAACGCAGGTGATAAATCGCCAAACATTTTCTCCGTCATTTTCTTCCCTATTTCATTAATTTCATTTAAAATATAATCCTTTCATTCATTTTACTTCAAATACAAAACTTTCACTTAAAACTGAAACATTTAAAATTGACGGCTTTCACTTGTTTCTTTCTTTTTTCTTTTTTTTAAAACAAAACGAAAGGAAAAATATTAGGCACAGATATCATACCTAATTGGGGCCAAAATGGCATTATTTTGATTGACATGGTAACCCGGCTATTGTATTTTATTTAATAATAAATGTTTATTTACTTTTATTTTCTTTTTTAAAATTATATAAATTGTTTTGTTCTATAGTTATTAATTTTTTTTGTTATTTTCTTTTAAAAATAATAGAAAATAATTAAAAAATACGATACTACTTAGTTATTCCGTCGACCAATTTCGCCAAATTATATAAATCGCAAAACCACTCGCCAAATTATACAAACTGACATAATTTTTATTTTAAATAAAGAAAGAACAAATACATTAGTATAACATTAATAAATATACAAATAAAACATCGAAATAAAAATCACTTGATGGCATAAACAGGTGTAACTTACTTAAAGTCAAATAAATGTGACATTTACGATCAACCATTATTGGCATTTAATCTTTTTTTTTTTTTTTTTTTTTTTGGTGATAGATTTTTGGTCGACGGTATAACTAAAAATGCTATTACAAGAGAGGTCAAAGTCGCTTCAAATTCCAAGCGTCTCTATGTTATCCCCTGGCTCCATGGGAGTCGCTTCGAAAGCAAGCAACTTTCTTCTGTCGGAGCGTCTTTGACGCCTGAAACGAAACGAGTCGCTAGTAACAGCCAATCAAATTCTTGGAAATCTGACGATGGAAAAGCCTTTTCCCGAACAGCCAATGAAATGCTTGGAAAGGACGTAAATTTCAGGAAATCTGACGAGTCGCAGGCGTCCTTGCAATTTTTACGTGTAATAATACTAGTAGTAGTACCAAAAATATATATGTAACTGGCATTCGAAAACGAGGTTTTCGCCAAATTGTTGTAAAAAAAAAAAATCACGCCATAACCGGTGCGTACATGATATCTGGCCAAAATAATGCAACAAACCATGGCATTTAATTTCAACTTCAAAGCAATGTTTTAATTTACCACCTGAAAAAAAAATGCTAACTGGCGAGGTGAAAAAAAGCTATTGGCGAGATTTGCACCCGGCTAGCGTGACATTACCAAGAATTCTTTGCAACCATGGCAACTTTTATGTAGTTTTATTCGAAAAAAATTTGATTTTTTAGTCAAAATGGAAAATTTTCGGCACAAATATCATATACGGCCACATATTGGCGCGATTTTTTCTGACGCCAATGTCATATACGTAACGTACGGTACTTAACTGGCACCAAAGTATCGTTATTTTGCTTGATATGGTAAGCCGGATGTTGTTGTTTATGCTACTGATGTTTTCCTCAAATTGGCGTTGGAAAAAAATCGCGCCAATATGGGGCCGTATATGATATCTGTGCCAAACTTTCAGATAAAAAGCGAAGGGATCAGACCGTATTTATTTATGGCAGTTACAAGACTTGGACTATTATAATATAGATGAAATGATAGCGATAGAATAATATTTGGCGACCTATCACCTGTGCCTGTCTAACATTAAAGTACCAATATGGCACCTAGCGTATAAAAAGCGAAGTGGTCCGCCCGGAACTGTTGATGATAGTCACATGACTTAGGCTATCGTTATAGAAATTGTTTTAAAATACCGGGAGACAAAGACTCTGCACACTTAATTCATTTTATTTTAGCTTCTTTTCAAATGTTTAACTGATCATCTTTAATCAAACATGAAAACAATCATTGGATTTCTTAACAGCAACTGATTTGGCCTTAAATTTTTGCAATCAGAGGGAATTGAATGGAAACTTGTTAGCAGGGAGATATGCACATTTTTTTCAATATAATTCAATCTTCTCTAATATTTTTAAAACCCATCAGATTAGCGTGTTTTTAGATTCTGCGGTGTCAGAACGGAGGGTTGGCGAGCGTAGCTTGCGGGGAGCAGAGCCCCCTAGTCTCATCTATAAAAATTAAAAGTCTGTCTGGAATTCTATTCAAATCCATTGTTTGAAAGCCAGAAATGGAAAAAGTTACGTACGTGTTTTAAAACACGGCCAAGGCGACTAAGGTAATCCGGAATCGAAATAATTCATGTTAATTTTTAATTAGCAAAAAAACACGCATTTAACAGCGATTACCTATCAAATTGAAATATTTTTCGCTATAGCAGTTGCCAACAAATAAAAATCCACAATAAAATTCTGACTACAACAATTACTTGTCTATTGCAAGATTTCCACGTGAAGAAGAAAAATGAAATAAAAAGTTTGACGAATTAAAAAAAGGGAATATTCCGTCAAAACTTTTCAATTGCAAGATTTTTACGTGAAAAATGAAAATGAAATAAATAGTTTCACGAATTAAAAAAAAAAAAAGTTAATATTTCATCATATTGGAAATATAATGGCCGTTAGCAGGTGAATATATAACGTCATATGAGGTTGAAAAAACGTATTGAAACATGGTAAAAACCCGATTATGTAAATATTGGCATATTTTAACAATTTGTTTGTTTACGCCATTTTTAAATCTATTCCATATATATACATGTGTGTATGCGTGTATCATGTGCATAACATTTCGACTGCTCTTTTATTGTTTGTATTATACTGCATGTTTAATTAAAATTTATTTTTGAAAACAAACATTTTTAAATTCCACGGCAACCCCGAGTACTTTAGCTAGTGCTTTATAAAATCAACCATGATGCACTGTAAAAAAAAACACTTTAGATTTGCCAGAACAAACTCGATCACAATGCATGTGCTGTATCTTTCTTTTTTTTTTCCTAACTATATAAACATGGAAAATACAGTAGTTGCGTAAAATTAACAGCACATTGTGCTGGCAGTTTGGACGCCAGCAGTTTGTGCTGTAAACAAATGCGTCCAAATTGCCAGCACATTGTGCTGTTAACTTTACGCAACTACTGTATTTTCCATGTTAATATAGTCAGGAAACCAACGAAAGATACAGTACATTCACTGTGATCGAGTTTGTGCCCGAGATGAACAGTACTTTGTACTGTAAAAATGTCGTTTTTTTTTACAGTGTGGAGAGGGAATATTCAAATATATCTTCTACATTTCAGTTTTTATTTCCTATTTCACTCAAATCTCTCCTTTAATATCTATTTCATCATCATAAACGATTTTTATTGCCTGTTTTTCAGAGATATTATATTTATTTTTCAGTTTAATTTTATGAAAAATTATTTGTCACTTGGTTCGAATTTTCAGCTAAGCCCTTTTCAATGTTCATTTGTTTTGGCCTTTATAAATTAAAATAATATGATTGTAAATTAATAAAATTTCAATCTTTTTTCTCTTGGAAAAATAAAATTGGATCTGTAAGGAAGAAAATTCTTAATGAAAAATAGTTAAAGTAGTATTAAAAATAATTACAAAGAAACTACGAGATTAAAATTAAACATTTAAGATTAACAAAGAAGACATTATTCATTAGATTCCTTTAATACTACTGAAGCAAAAAAGTGTTTAATAATTTTTATTAATATATATATATGACACGATTTCACTCGTATCATATAAATATGTAGATCTTAAGCACCAGCACACCCATATTATATACGCAATGAAGAAATCATGTTTTTTTTTTTTTTTTTTTTTTTTTTTTTTTTTTTTTTGCAGTCGAACAATCGTGATGGAAGAGTGGAAGGCCAGGCTGTCGTCTATTGGAATGTTTCCCGAAGCATAAATAATCGAAGCCGATAGATGCATCAAAACGTTTATTAATCGACCATATAATGCACCAAATTCCCTTAGTTATAGGTGATCCATGTGAGGGCAGTCGCTACGTAGTAAAATGTACCACTAGATGTTACGAATAGAAAAAATGATGAAGATTCAGGAAAAACAAACACTCCAGATGGCGTAGTTTAATTAAGCAACTCAATAATCGTCAAATTCTACCTTTCCTAGCCCATGCAACGAGTTATATGCCTGCGAAAACTGCATGCGTATGAATACAATACACGATATATGACAAATCATGTAAAAAGTAGCCGGAAGGACGCGATGAGAGCAGAATACGATAGGACCTAGCTCCGGGAGGGAGGAGGAAAGCGCGGGTGTCGACGATACGAACTATATAGTTTCGGCGTCAGAATTATTGCGCAAACAATGGCTGGCGGGATTTGCAAGGAATGGTAGGAATAGAACACCAAAGAACAAATTATATTAAAAAACATTCGAAAGGAAAAGAATTTATTTTTAGAATAAAATGAAAAAGTAATTTAATGGGTTTTATGAGATGAGGCGAATGGATTAAGGTTTTTAGACTAATAAAAGAATACGCAGTTTTAAATGCATGAAATAAAAGGCAAAAGATATTAAGATATTATTAAAGATAGGAAAAAAAAATGAAAAATGTTAAGAATTTGGAATCGTTTTACTAAGATAAAAGGGCAAAAATTTTTATTATTACATATATATATATATATAAAGACTGCTATCAGTATCGTTTAAAAGAGAACTTTCTTCTTCGGTAAAAACACACACACATTTATATAGAGAGTAACTCCGGGAGAGTCGCTGCATCCGGGATAGATACCGCACCCCTTGTATTTCTTGTAATTAACGAAAGTAGGGTATCATACCCGGGCTTCCCGTGTTAAAGAATATAGGTGAAAACATTTTTTTTTAAACTGAAAACTAATAATTTTTTTATATGCAATAAATTTTTTAGATTGGCCACTTACATTAAAAAAGCATTTTTCATATGGAAAATACGAATTATACAATCAAATAAATTTTTGAAATTTATCAAAAGCGATATTTTCTTATTAGCCGCATGCTAAGAGTTATTTGCCAAGATTTTTCTGCCGTAAGAAAATGATGAACTCTTTATTTTGTTTTAAGGGCAAACGGATTAATTAACCTTCCGTAATCGAGCTCCGCGCAATATAGATAAATTAAAAAATATTTCATGCTTTAAAATTGTTTTTAAAACCATAGACAATCAGTAAACTTTGCAAACAAATTCCATTTGATAAAAAAATCCTATTTGGTGATCTAAAAATTTAAATTGTACGATTACAAATATGATAGACTTATGTTTTTTCAATATTATTCCTTTATTTGTTTATAAAATAAGTATTAATTTCGTTAATTTTTCTTTCACAAATGTGTTAGATTGGTGGTTTTTTAATATTATTCTTTTATTTGCTTATAAAGGAAGTATTAATTTCATTACGCAAAAATAGTCAGAAACAAATGCTGAAAATGTTTGGTGCTTTATGTGGAAAATGTTTATTATTATTATGTATTGAAACCGACACGTGATAAGATAAACTTAAAAAAATTATGCTTAAAAATTATTTTAGAAAATATAATACATCATTTAATGAATACAGTTTTTAAACAAATTGCATTTGAAAGTAAAATTATTTCCGCATGCGACGAAAATTGAAAATGTACGATTGTCAGAAGATTAAAAAATTGCAGTAGCGAAAATTTCAAGACCGAAATTTGATCGTGAAGTGTTGCCATTCACAAAATGACGTCAGCGTTACGCACAGATGCGTTTGTTCTTTATAATATAGATGCTTAATCAGTAAAATATAATAAAGACGGGTTATTAGAATGTGGTTATCAATTGAGGCTCTTATGCTTGGATTTCCGGAATGAAAACAGCAATTTTCACCTTCTCAAAATTTGCATACGCACTTCTCATATCCATATTCATCATTTTTAAAAAAATTGTATTATGTTTGATCATTTAAAAATCATTTTAACTCAAAACTTGAAGTTATGATTGTCAGCAACATCTTTTACGTGAACAGACGCACTATTTACTTGAGATTCTAATCTCAATTTCGGAGAGTAAAAATTTCCGTAATTTATGTTTTTTAGACGCATTTGTGTTAAAATGTTTACTTTTATCTAATAAAATGATAGTTTTCTTTTAAATATGACTTCATTTTCACTTAAATAAGCATTTCGCTTAGTGTCTGAAACTTAGTATCAGTACACATGCAGAAGAAAAAACAATATATAAAATTTATGAGGAAAAATGCGTGTTTTCAAAAGCAGTATGTCATTTTTCGTTATTATGCCCCTAATATAATATTCTGCTCCTAATGGCATTTTGCGCCACTAAACCCTATGCAACAATTTTTATCAACAATTTAGAATTTTTATCAGAAAATAGTATAAATAAAGTTAAAAATACCTCATTATTTCTCTCTTGTCTGCAAAAATGAAAGCTATCTAATTTTAATCATTTTGAAGAAATTTCATAAAATGCTTTTAATTAAAATATAAAAGTGGGGGTATTAAAAAAAAATAGTGCGATCGCATCTACAAAGGAAGAGCTTTCAGTTTAAAAAAAATATTAGTAAAATTGGTTCAGCAGAAAGATCAGGGCAGATGACTAAAAAGCACATTTGTGTTTTAAATTTATAGATTATAAAAAAATAGGAAAAATTAAATTAAGCAAATTATGTTATTTTGATAAAATTATAGTAGAATGTCCTAAAGAATAGCATTAAAATTTTATTATTCGAGAGAATATTCTACAAAAACTTCAGGAACACGATATTATTTTAAACCACGAATTATTTGTTTGGTTGTCTATGCAAATCCATCCAGGCGAGAATAATCAATTTCTGTAATAGAAATCGCTATTATTTGCATGTCACCTCACTTTTATAAAGACACTCTAAATTTTTGTAAAACACTGCGTTTTATCAGTGTGTGATTTCGATTACTTTATTTTCAAAAATGAAGCATTTTCACCTGTGAAGAACTTCAAAGCAGCTGGGCTGTGAAAATGACGCACTTCTACAAAACATAGTTCAGGTTTAAGAATTAAAATACACGCTTTATCATAAAATGACGTCATTTGCATCCGCTAAAGCAATTCACTTTTACAATCCTGTCTTAAACTTCGTCTACAGAAAAGTGTGCATATGACGTCATTATCACGGAATAACAGACAATATTCTTGATATAGTCCATATTTTAATTTCAACTTTTTTTTCAGGTTTTATGAGAAAATGGCAACAAAAAGATAGAGTATCTCTTATTTTCGACTATTTTCCGTTTACTTTCAATAACTTTCAATAAAAATTAGGTACTTTTGTTGCCACAATAAAAAAAATGGTATTAAAAACTATAAAAATTTAGTATCTCAAAAATGAATTGAGATACAGCTTTCAAACAAATTGCATTTAAAAGAGCATTTTTTTTCTTATACGACTGTGTAAAAATTTAAAATGTGCGATGTGTAGAAGTTTAAAAATTTGCAGTAGAGAAAATTGCAAAACAAAAATTTTATTTCAAATTTCAAAGTGTTGCCATTCGCAAAATGACGTATGCGTTACGCACAGATATGTTTGTCCTTTATAATATAGATTTGGCAGTCAAACGCGCAGTATATGTGCGCAATGAGATTATTTTAACCAGTGTATATCATGAAACTCATTTCGATGTTTACTTGTAGCTGTACAATCCTTATTTTGACGTAAACTCCTGATTTTACTTTCCAAACTTTTAAACACGTTATGCTTAAATAGTTTTCATAAGATAATTTCTAAATGCATGCATGATTTTGAAGTTAAAACTAAATGTAGCGTTTGTATAAAGTACTGTGTGTATGGTTACGCCATTTTGCTTAGCGAGGGTGGGTAACTGTGATGTGAGACATCTATACCATACAAAATGGGACACATACCGCACTGCAATTTCGGTATACATGCCGCAGTTTCTTTTGTTTGAGATGATTAAATGTTATTATCTTTTCCTTCTTTTTGCACAGACTTACCAAGTTAAGCATGTTATTAGTAATTAACTGTAATTGTAACGATTTTGCATTTTAACCTCCTGGTTTTAAATGAAATATTGTTTTTCAAAACTAGATAAATTTAAAACTTGTTTACAGATTTTATTAGAAATGACCACATTTTATAAAAGGAAAGAATGTGTAAGCTTACGAGGACAATGGTATCCGTAAAGGTTAATGCAGCGTGCTGGGAGTAGATTGACTCTGTATCAGGTAGGGTCTTTAATCTGCGATGCTTGGAACAAATCGACAAGTGTTGGCGACGCTACTAGTAACTTTAAGGCCACTGGGAACTTCTGGGATCTTCCCTTTCAAAACAACGCTCTCCCAGATCATTTCTTTTCTGCTTTAGCGGATAGTGAATGTCCTCTCACCAGAAAATACGACACAAGAGGAGGCAAATCCATCAAGTAAAGTGATAATCAACACATCTCAAATCAATTTAAAGCCTTCAGAACCTGGAACGAGCAGTGCAAAACTAGAATCACCTATCAACCACCTACGTAAAATATCTTCTATTGCGAGACTTAGTCAAAGGACAGCAAAGCGTGGATTTAAGAAATTGGGAGTAAACTTAACCCCTATTGAAAATTGGGAAGAACTCAATGTAATGTTAGAAAAGAAATTCCAAAAATATAAGAAAATTAACCAAAAAGACGCAAAACTACTAAGAGAAAATTTAATTTTGATTCAGGTAGAGGATCCCGAGGCAGTCCATCAGACATTGATGAATGTTCAAACAGTATCAAGTTTACGACACCAAAGGAGAAAAAAGAAAAAGAAAAACTCCTTCCGGCCAGTGCCGGGAGGAAGAGGTAGTTGTCATATTCCTTATTTTTAAAAAGCAAGCTTATATTATTCAAACACACGAAGCTTAATTTAGTGAAAACCGATTATAGGAGATTCAATACTAATTTTTATCAATACCAAATCATTATGATTGAGAATTTCGCGAAATTAGACAGCTTTATCCAAGCTGCTTCTATTTAAATTACTTATATTTGGTTTCCAAATTCGGCGATATCTTTAAGTTCCTGCCATTTTAAGACAACATGGTGGATGAGGCTAACGAGTAAACTTGATCGAGAACTTAGTAATTCCTGTGCACATGCTCACTCACATCGGAATCGGTTGATATATACAAGTGCTGTCGTAGGGAAAAAATCAGATTTTTCAAAATGTCACCCACATTAGAAATTGAAACTGCTATATCTGAGCCATTTTTTAAGATAAAGACAAAACGAAAAATGCTCCGGAATCCTTATATCATGGTCAAATACTTAAGAAAGAAACCTTTTTCAATTTCAATTTTTTTTCCACCTCACTTTAAATATAATTTTTTATTTAATTTAATGGCCTCCATTTTGAAACAAGGTGGCTGATGAAGCTGGCCAGCGAATCTGGTCGAGACATTACGATATACTATCCACATGCCTTCTTACATCGAAATAGGTTAATAAATATGCGTGTTATCACGTGACAAATGTCAGATCGTTTCAAAATGTCAGCCATGCTAGAAATTCAAAGTGCTATAATTCAACCACTTTTTAAGACATATACGAAATAAAAACTGCTCTGGAATCATTGTATCAAGGTCAAACACATAAATAAATCTTTTTCTTTTTTGAATTTTTGGTAACTCATTTGAAATTTAAAATTTAATTTTTTTTAAATGACAGCCCTTTGAAGCAAGATGGCGAATGAAGCTGGCCAACGAACTCGGTCGAGACATTGCTATGTACTATGTATACACCAAGTTACATCCAAATCGGTTCATAAATACTCCTGTTATTGTGTCACAAAAATCAGGTCGTTTCAAAATGACAGCCAGCCACAATAGAAATTCAAAATGTTATAACTCAGCCATTTTTTTAGATAGAGACGAAACAAAAACTGCTCCGGAATCTTTGAATCAAGGTCAAACACATAAAAAAATCTTTTTCTTTTTTGAATTTTTGGTAACTCATTTGAAATTTAAAATTTAATTTTTTTTTTAATGACAGCCCTTTTGAAGCAAGATGGCGAATGAAGCTGGCCAACGAACTCGGAGGAGACATTGTTATGTACTATGTACACACCAAGGTACATCCAAATTGGTTCATAAATACGCCTCTTATCGCGTAACAAAAATCAGGTCGTTTCAAAATGTCAGCCACGCTAGAAATTCAAAGTGCTGTAACTCAGCCCATTTTTTAAGATATAGACGAAACAAAAACAACTCAGGAATCTTTGTATCAAAGTCAAACAAATAAGAAAAAAATATTTTTCAATTTTGAATTTTTTGGTACCACATTTCAAATTAAAATTTTCTTGAAAAATTTTAATGGCCGCCATTTTGAAACAAAATGGCAGATGAAGCTGGCCAACGAATTCGGTCGAGGCATTGGTATGCACTATGTATATACGAAGTTACATCTAAATCGGTTCATAAATGCGAGAGTTACAGTGTGACAAAGATCAGATATACACACACACACATATATATATATATATATATACCTATATACCAAATTTTTTTGAAATCGCTTTTCTCCGAACGGCTACAATAGGTAGCTTTTTGTAATGAAAGCTACCGAAGAAAAAGACGAAGAAAAATGCAAGCCAAGATGATAATAATGAAAAGTTGGATCAAGCGTGGCGCAGACGTTCTTTGCAAGGATTTTCTGGAATACGATAAAAAAGAGGAAGCGCAATTGGCTTCGTTGCATCATGTGTCAAATGTGGTTACATAAAGCTGTACTTTTTCGACACTTTTTGTGCAGACTGCGGTCGAAAAACATGTGTATTAACAAATCAATTATGTAAACACTATTTCACTTTTTTCTTTTCCCTCTCTAATACATTGATGTTACTTTGTTGCTAAAATAACAATTAAAATTCAATGTAAAAACAATCTATAATTTTAATAGCGAAATTAGGCAAACAATTATTAATTTGACTCTACTGGTATGTTTCATTGTACTCATTTAGTTTATTTTTGTTATTACATAGTTAATTATAGTCCAGATATGAATTTTTATTAGATTTTTTTACTTATAATTTCATTATGTTCTTATGACGAGCGCGGCATAACTACCGCACAAGTGCGGTGTCTCACAAGGAGAGGGCCAACCTTGTTAATCACAGATTTTGATTATTTTAATATATGTTGTAGGGTAAAGACCCCTTAATATCAGGTTCAACGGATTTTATCCAACGCTCCCCAGTACTTGAGAAACCGGAGGTCTAATAATAGTACACAACTTAAATACTTACATTGCAGCCGCAATGGTAGGTTAGTCGTAGCTCAGTTGGTACGGCGTTCGCTGGCTGGTTTGCGGGCCCGGGTTCGATACCCGAAAGTGGTACATTTGTTTTTCTCATTTTTTGTTTTATAAATGTACTTGTAATTATAATTTAATAATTTCAATTACAAATTTTAATATCATACGTTTAATTATAATGTTAACAAACTTAAATTTATCATTTTTTATTTTTAAACTATTATTTCTCATCCTTTAAAGAGCTTTAAAAAGAAATTGGATCGATTATTGAATGATAAAAGTTCCAAAATCGTGACAAAATCTGTTGTGGTGCCATCTAGTTATGATAAAATAAAAGAATATTCAAATTAAAAAAATAATAATAAAAGCAGAAAGAAGATAAAGGTGAAAGCAAAATAATTGAAACGTACGTATTACGAATTTAAAAATCTTTAATAAGCAAAAAATCGGTTGTAATTTAATGCTGATACTAATTTTTAATATGATTATGCTTGTTACTTTAAAAACAGAATAATAGTATTATCGCATCGACTTCCTTTGTTAAAGCAATGCGTAAATGATGTTTCTTTAAAATCACGAATTGACACAATTGCTGAATATCATTGCACCGATAAAGAATATATGAAATACATTTTAAAAGTGATTTTTTAACAAATTAACAGTTTTATGATGTTTTATACAACTATTTAGTTAAAAGTAAAAAAAAATAAATAGGTTAAAATTATAATTGATATGCAATATTATAAATTTTAATTGACAATGAGATTATTAATTATACTTACAAGTATATTTATAAAATAAAAACTGAGAAAAACAAATGTAGCGGATTCAGGTATCGAACACGGGCCCGCGGATCAGCCGGCAAACGCCATACCAACTGAGCTACGACCAACCTACAATTGCGGTTGCAAAGTAAGTATTTAAGTTGTATACTATTATTAGATCCCCCGGTTTCTCAAGAACTAAGGAGCGTTGGATAAAATCCGTTGAACCTGACACTAAAGGGTCTCTACCCTACAACATATATTAAAATAATCAAAATCTGTGATTAACAAGGTTGGCCCTCTCCTTGTCAGCCTGAATGTACGGGTGACGCGCCGCAGTGTAATGTTTTAGAAAAAATTGTAAAAATATATCAATTATTTGTTTTGAATTTTTTTGTCGTAATACACGTGTTGTATATTTAACATTAAATAGCATAGCATGATTTCTTTTAATGTCCACCATGGGACTTTATACACAAATCCAAAAAAAAAAAAATATGCGGCATAAATTCCGAAATTACTCTATATGTGCGTGTGTGCTCAGCTGTTTAAATAAAATAAGAAACAACTAGCTCAACTTAATGCCTGAAAAGTGTAAATAGCAAAGTTTTAATTAAATGGAACATTATGCTCCTCACTCACATTCAAATCTGAATATCGTATTACTTTTGGAACATGTATATTTTAAAGATGTCATTTACGCGATAAAAATGGAAGCTGTCTCATGTAATTTCCTAATTTTAATTTAAATAGAGAATAAAATAATTAAATGTAATTTACAAAATTTCTAGTTCAGGAAATAAAAATTCCTAGATATTGTATTAAAAATTATTAAAAGGAAATTAAATCTCCGCATTTCCCAATGAAGTAATGAGTTTTTAATTTGCCAATCCTAAATTATATTAAAATTATTGTTTAATCATGAATGAAGTATTAATATGTGTTTTTTATTACCATTTCTTTTATTTCTCAACTAGGGGATCGTACCCGGGCTTCCCGGTTTACAGAATATAGGCGAAAACATTTTTATTTTAATTCAAAACTAATAATTTTTTTACGTGCAATATATTTGTTAGATTGCCGACTAACAATAAAAAAGCATTTTTCATATGAAAATGTGAGTTATACAATCAAATAAAGTTTTAAATTTTATCAAAAGCAATATTTACGTATTAGCCGCGTTCTAAGAGTTATTAATCCAAGATGAAGCTACATACGGCATTCTTTTATATTCTGATAATTTCAGAGCTTTAAGCGTATAGTTCAATTACATGTCTGTTAAATTGTTGTTTTAATTAATAATATTCTATTTATTCATTCATTGAGGAAGTTTTATTCTTTTTTATTTTTTAATGGAATATTAGCCGTAAGAAAATGACTAACTCTTTATGTTGTTTTGAGGACAAACAGATTAATCTTTCGTAATTGAGTTCCGCGCGATAGAATATGAATTTAAAGTATTCCATGCTTGATTTTTTTTTACATGCTTCATTTAACTTACAATGTAGTCATATCTTATGGATCATTTGTCACCCACTTCCTGTTGACATACTGATATAACATTGGGAATATAATATATGTATTCCTCAGGCCAATACATGAAATGAACATTGACTTTTTAAAATTTGTAACCTAAGGGTGCAGCAGGTGGCAATTTTACTCAATGGTTACATTTCATTTCCTATGGAGAAATCAGCATCAGCTTCAACAATGAGTATTTGTTGAAAAGTGGGGTAGACCGGGGCTAATTGGCTCGGTCGCGATATTGTTTAAATTTTTCGTTAGATGGCATTGTCAGTCCAGCCAAGTATGCGTTGCTTCGCTTTCCTCCTCAAACGTCTGTGCCATTGAAGTCGGAATGTCCATTAACCCCTTTAATTCTCGCTCCGGTCAATATCACGGGCTCAGGTGTCGTTCGTTATTTCTCGTGCTCGTCATATTTCCGGGCTGGGGATTTAATTGTTGTAAAAAACTTCTGAAACCAGAAAAAATTAACCGGCATTTCCGTGTCAAGTCTTTGAATATTAACGTATGGGTTTGGTCTTTGGTGCTGATTGTGATGTTGAACTTTGTATTACATGTTTCGAAATGTATCACACTCAAAAAATTAGTAATAATAAAAATTTAAAGTATATTATATTATTTCAAATATTATTTGTAAAAATTTGCTTGATGATGATAAATAAAGATCTAAGACGGGAAAAATAAATGTCTTATTCGAATTAATTTGTATGGTGTAAAACAAACATTAAAACACAGAATTATTGCATGATGGCTATTCCACAAAAATGAATTTGTTCTATGCATTTTTTTTCATTTTAGCCTTAAAAAGAACTAATTGCATTTTTTATATAGAAACCTTATAATTATTCAATTTCTGTAATTAAAAAAATGGGTACTTTTTTTATGGTTTTTCCAAATATTAAGCGACCGTTAAGAGGTTAAAGAACCAGCGAGAATTTTCAAAATTTTGCTAAAATGAATAAATTCCCTCTCAATCGTTTTTTATTTGTTAGTAGATTACATTTTAGGTTTTGATACATCGTATTCAGAAAAATAATTGTTCGTATTTATTGTAGGGCAAGTTTGTTTATTGAAATGCTTTCATAATAATTCCTTCAGTCAGGTAAAATAAAAATGACGATATGGGGTTAGTTGGCCCATTTAGCACGGGGCAAGTTCGCAGGGCGGGACAACATGGGCCGTATGCCTTCTCTGGGGATTCGAATTTTGATAGATAATAATGGACTATTTCAATAAACATTTATTATTATTTTAATTAATTTATCATTGATTAACACTAAGGAATTATTTTATTAATTGAATTCCTGGTTATTTCATTCAATATATTTTTTTTTAAAAGAAGTTATAATATTGTTTATCTACTCCCGACATTAAATCAGCTGCTTTGTTGTACAAAAAAATTAAAATTTTCATAATTATAGAAAAATCACTCTTGGCTTGGCCTACAGGCGCAGGTAGATTTCGAAGTTAAGTACTAATTTCACGAACAATTTAACGGATTAAGGGAAATGTGATTTTTTTTTCATATACTACAAACCCCCACACACATACACACACACTTTTTTGTTTTTAATTTCTTTTTGCTGTAACAGTTGGTCCTATCAAAAATTTGTCAATATAAATGTTGTAGATAATATTAAGAAGGTGTATAATAAATTTAAACGGATTTGATATCTTGTAGATTGAAGAAGTTATGAAATTTTTCTTCCCACTTTTTTTTAATTACATTTTGCTGTAATAGTTTATCCTATCAAAAACTTGTCAATATGAAAGTTGTAGATAATATTAATAAGATGCATAGTAAATTTAAAATGATTTGATATCTTGTGACATGAAGAAGTTATGAATTTTTTTCTTCTTCAACAAAAAATTTAAGTGAATTCGATATCTTGTAAATTGACGAAGATAAAAATTGATGTATTTTTTTTATTTATTTAATTCTATTTTTTCTCGAATTACTAATTTTACATTCTTATAATTTTATGGCTTAACGTTGTATGCTAGATTTTCTTTCGATATACTATGTTTTCCTTCGCACGAAATAAAAATTAAGATTTGGTAAAATTTTGAACACTTCTTAAACATCCACTCTATCAGAACATTAAAAAGTGACGTGGGTTAACTAACCCCGCAATTGGTCCAGATTGACAAAAGCGACTCGGTCTCAGTTTGAGCTTCTAAATTAATATTTATAGTTAATATTTTCAAATTTTACTTTTGTGACTTCTTCCTGGAAATACTCTGATAGTGGTAACATAAAAATAAATTTTAAATGTTGAGTTGTAACTTTTTACAAATTATTAGAAGAAAAAGCTGACCAACTAGCCTCGGTGTACCCTACTAATGACAGGATTACTACAATAGCACGAAATTTTAGCATACTTGGCGAAATATCACAAAGTGTTGGTCAACTTGGCGAAATAGCGTAAAGTTTGGAGACGAAAAAATTTTTTCATATACGAAGTCAACTCGGTGATAGCTGGCTAATTTGGCAAAATTCCCATTTATATCCATTATACTTCCATAATCGAGCTCACCGCAATTTAATTTAAACTCCGTGCATTTAAGATTTTTTTCAAAACTTTTCTACAATTTAGAGCGTTTTAAAACACACATATTACTTTCTTCTATCTTCAATTCAAGAAAGTATTCTAATCGAAATTTTTTTCAACTTCCGGTTTTCGACGAATTTACACGTTTTAGTTGTCAGAGATCCCCCAAAACATGTTTATAGAAAATGTCTGTCTGTCCGTCTTCCGTATTCCCGTGTGTTTGTCGCCATTGTACCATCAAAAAGTGTATAAAATTGTTCATAGAATTGAACCATTTTTTTTTTTACGTTTCTGGCTATGGCAAGCAGGTCCTTCCTTAATTTTTAAAAAATCCGTCCGAAGGGGGTAGTAATAGCGATTTTTGCGCGATTTTGAATACTGCACCATCGAAAAGTGTATGAAATTATGCATAGAATTGAACCAAATTTTTTGTGTATATTTTCGGCTAACGCCAGCAGTTTCTTCTTGAATTTGGTAACATTCCGCTGAAGGGGTCACTGTAATAGCGATTTTTGTGCCAGTTAATTTATTGTACCATCGAAAAGTGTACAAAGTTATGCATGAAATTGAACCAAATTTTTGTGCTTGTTTTTGGCTATAGCCAGAAGGTCCTCCTTGAATTTTAGAAAAATACCGCGGGAGAGAGGCGCTGTGATAGTGATTCTTGTATATCTTTTTCGATTTTTTGTAGTTCTCATGGCCATTATGTCCATTAGGAGCTCATACAGAGACGGGAACTCGCGTCCTGCTGAGCCAGCTATTAGCTAAGAGCTCATGAAGTTATGCATAGCGATGAAGTATACAATCAGTGTGTGAAGTTATGCATAGAATTGAACCAAATTTTTTGTGTAAGTTTTTGGCCAAGTCAAGAAAGTTCTCCCTGAATTTGGAAAAATTCCTCAGAAAGGGGGCTCTGTAACAGCAATTTTTGTGCCATTTTGAATTTTGTATCATCGAAAACTGTATAAAGTTATTCATAGAATTGAACCAATTTTTTTTTGTATATTTTTCGTCAAGGCAAGAAAGTCCTCCCTGCATTTGAAAAAATTCCGCCGAAAGGGAGGGGGGGGGGGCTGTATTAGCGATTTTTGTGCCATTTTGAATTTGTACCATCGAAAAGTGTATGAAGTTATGCATAGAATTGAACCAAATTTTTTGCGCATGTGTTTGGCCAAGGCAAGAAGTTCTTCCCTGCATTTGGAAAAATTCCGCCGAAGGGGGCTCTGTATTAGCGATTTTTGTGCCACTTTCAATTTTGCACCATCGAAAAGTGTATGAAGTTATGCAGAAAATTGAACCAAATTTTTTGTGTATGTTTTTGGCCAAGTAAAGAGGATCCTCCGTGCATTTGGAAAAATTACGCCGAAAGGGGGCGCTGTAATATCAATTTTTGAGCCATTTTGAATATTGTACCATCGAAAAGTGTCTGAAGTTATGCATAGAATTGAACTAAATTTTTTGTGTATGTTTTCCGCCAAGGCAAGAAGGTCTTCATTGCATTTGGAAAAATTCCGCTGAAAAGGGGCGCTGTAATAGTTATTTTGGTGCCATTTTCAATAGCGTACCATCGAAATGTGCATGAATTTATGCATAGAATTGAACCAAATTTTTAGATCCTCTCTGAATTAGGAAATATTCCGTCGAAAGGGGCGCTATAATAGCGATTTTTGTGTAATTGTCTTGATTTTTTGTAGTTCTATTATACAGCGGCTGCTTGTGAAATAACCGGAACTTCCCCATCCTGATAAGCCGGCTATTTGCGAACAGCTGATATACAACAGAATAACCGAAAACTATTGATTTTAATAAGTATCATGATAGAGATTAACTGGTTTTTACTTCGATTAATTGACTGAAGGAGAATTTTAAGATGAAAGTCAAAGTCTATATAGAATTGAACTAATAAATGAAAGATTGACATTTGTAACAACGTTTTGAAATATCAAAATATGTGAGATAGAAGAAAGTTTTAGGATTGGCACATCCAACTAATTTTCTACATTTTTGTGAATTATAATGAAAGCATGTTTAATTATTTTTTTTTATTTATATTCACTAAAACCAAAGACAATCGGTAAACTGAGATGCACTTCTTAAACAAATTCCATTTGAAAGTATCTTTAATTACTGTCTAACAATTTAAATTGTTCAATTACAAATATGTTAAATTTATGATTTTTTAATATTATTTTTTTATATATTTATAAAGGAAGTATTAATTTCGTTATGAAAAATTAGTCAGAAATCAATTTTGAACAACTTTTTTTGTTTTATATGCAAAATGTTTATTATTGTAAGATATTGAAGCCGACAAGTGATAGGATAACTTACAAAAAAACATGCTTGAAAATTATTTTTAAAAAAACATAATAATTGAGTCAATTAAGTTACAGATTTTAAACAAATTGCATTTGAAAGTAGATTTTTTCCCTATACGATGTTCTAAAAATTGAAAATATACGGTGGTCAGGAGATTAAAAAACTAAAGTAGCAAAATTTTCAAAACCGAAATTTGATCGTGAAGGGTTACGCATAAATACGATTGTCCTTTATAATATAGATAGACACGTAATCAGTAAAATATAACAAAGATTGGGTATTATGATGAAGTTATCAATTGAGGCTTTTATGCTTCGTATTCCGAAATGAAAAACAGCAAAATTTATTCCACTTTGACACGATCAAAGAATGTTTTCCCCAAGAAATCTAAACAAAACATCATTTTCACATTCTCATAATTTACATACGCACATCTCATATCCATATTCCCCATTTTTGTAAAATGGTATTTTAATTTGATCATTTTAAAAGTATTTTAACTCAAAACTTGAAGTCACGATTGTCAGCAACATCTTTGCATGTGAACAGTCGTACTCTTAACTCGAGATTCTAATCTCAGTATCAAAGAGTAAAAATTGGCCGTAATTTATGTTTTTTTAGACGCATTTGTGTTAAAATGTTTAGTTTTATCTTTAAAAAAAATCATTGTTTTCTTTTAAATATGACGTCATTTTCACTTACTTAAGCATTTCGCCTAGTATCCGAAACTTAGTATCAGTAAGCCCGGAGAAGGAAAAAAAAATACCGAAACTTTATGATGAAAAATGCGTGTTTTCAAAAGTAGTGCGTCATTTTCCGTTCAAAATATTATGTTCGTAATGGGATTTTGCGCCGTTATGCCCTATACAATAATTTTTATCAACAATTTTGAATTTGTATCAGAAAATGGCATGAATAAAGATAAATAAACCTCATTATCTTAATAATTGTCTCTGTAATAATGAAAGATATCTAATTACCACCATTTTGAAGAAATTTCATAGAATACTTTTAAAATTAAAATATACAAATGGGGATATTAATAAAATCAGCTAGTGAAAGTACATCTACAAAGGAACAGCCTTTCAGTTAAAAAAAATATCAGTAAAATTGGTTCAACAGAAAGCTCAGGGTAGATGACTAAAAAACAACCTTGTGTTTTAAATATATAGATTATATAAAATTATGAAACATGAAATTAAGCAAATTATATTATTTTGATAAATTCATAATAGAATGGCTTAAAGAATAGCATTAACATTTTATTAATTAAGAGAATTCTGGACAAAAACTTGGGGAACCTGATGTTTTAAACATTGAATTATTGCCAAGATCTCCTCTGTTTGCTTGTCTATATCGGCGAAGCGAATTCATCCAGGCAAGAATCACCAAGTTCTGTAATATAAATCGCTAATTTTTGGATATAATAACTCAGCACTTCTTTAAATTTAATTTTTAAAGTCATTAAAAATGGTGTACCTTTTATAAATTTGAACTGTGATAAACTTGATTAAAAAATACTTGAGTCAACAATTTTTCAAAAATAATTGCAACCTCTTTTAAAAAACTAATTAATGCTTATTTATGGTTTTATGGGGCTCAACAAAATCGCTGTTATTGTAAGCTTTTTTATAACGAAGTAAAACAAAAGATTTTCACTGAGATAGAGATTTCAGATTGAGAGAAGTCAGAAAAGCTAGCAATCTAATAATTATGAAATCGCAATAACTAAGAAAACATGTCGTTGCTTTCTCGGCATTCACAATGTTTTAAAGAATTCGTTGTTATTTTTTCTATTTATAAAAACTTGATTTGCATTTATATGAATCCATCACTATTTATATAAATCCATCAAAATATTTTGATGGTGGTAACTAACAATTTTAATTTAATGAACTCTCTATTTATTTACAACAAATCTAATTTTCACGATCAGATTATTTGAAAAGAAATCGTTATTATAATGTGAAATAATAATTATTTTATTTTTTGCTATGTATCCAATGAAAATTTCTCTGAAAAGGATGAGATGTGCGAAAATAGAAAAATGAAGTCTAAGTTCGCGTTATCGTAATATACCAGATTGCGTTATATGAGGGAATATTCGGTACATTGTGAAAAACGACAAATGCGTCTCAATCTGCGAAAATATAATACAGTAGCACAAAAAAATATTTTGACAACCTTATATTCTCTCTTATATTATTTAATATAAAAATATAAAAAAAAATATATTCCCTATAATTGAGAACCCTATTCAAATGTATCAAGTTTCAACTTGTTTGTTTACATTCGTTGCCATCGAAAAATAGGATTCCTCCTTAGCTCAAAAGTATTTTGACAATTAGTTTGCATTTAATAGTTGAAGACGTCAGTGGCGCTATAGCTTCCATTACTCTTTATATTGACTTATTGTGATTATTTTCAAATTCCGAAACGTAAAGAGTATCCTAGTGATTCTAAATAAGCCGTTATAAATGTACTTAAGAAAGGCAGACTGTAAGCAGAATTTACTCGTTCTTTTAACATGTCTCGGCAACTTGTTACTACATGTAATAAAGTTTTTAATAAACAGAAAAACATCGAAAATAATCTTTGATGTGGTCAACCGAAAAGCAACAACTTGCAATGTTGACTGTATTATAAAAATGATATCTGCAAATGATTGTCGTAAGTCCGCTGTAATAATAAAAAATGGATTTGAAAAAAAATTACGCCATACACGTTTCAACTGTCAAACGACACCTAAACATCTATTGTTTACATGACAGAAGGTCAGCAAAAAAGCGTTCTACTAAGAATAAGAAGGCTAGAGTTGCATTTGCAAAACGGCATAAATCGTAGAAAAGTGTAGAATGGTCTAATGTTTTGTGGAGTGATGAAAATAAATTTAATTTAGTATCATCTGATGGAATCAAGTACATTTGGCTTCCTAAAAACCAAAAATATGATGTTCGATACCAAATACCCACCGTCAAACATGAAGGCGACAATCTGATGGCTTGGAGATGTTTTTCACTCAGCGGAGTTGGACCCTTAGCTCGAATTGCCGGAAATATGGATCGTTTCATGTTGCTGATGCATTAAAACTCATATGCTACAGTACGCTAAACAAAACATGCCTGCTCAGTGGTATTTTCAGCAAGATAATGACCAGAAACACAAATCCTAGTGTATAACTGATTTTATGAAACGCAGAAAAGTCAAGGTTCTAGAGTGGCAAAGCGAAAGTCTTCAGTTGAACCCCACAGAGCATCTGTGGGAGGAGTTACATCGTACAGTAAGATACCAAACTTATTAAATAAGACAGCTGTATACAAAGGTATGTGAAAAGGTATGTGTTTAAAAATGAGTGAGATCGAATTCTTTTACATCGAATACAAGAATTCGTCGACTCGGTGTTCAGGCGTTGTATAAGGCTGTCTTAAATGCCAGAGGATATGCTACTAAATGTTTACTGACTCATTACTATATTTGATAATTATTGTGTTAAAATCAGTTTTTTCTTTTTATGTCAAAATTCTTTTGATTTATTCTGATTTTTCTTGGGTTTCGCGTTATTTTTCATCAAATGACAGTTAATTTATTAAAATTCTTAAAATAGATGATTGATTTTTGTATTTTATTATCGTTTTTAATTAAGTCAATTATTGTCTTTGTCAAAATACTTTTGAGTGCTCGAACGAAAAAATGTATTAAACTTTTTGGAGTCACCCAAGATTCCGAAGAAAGTTATCTTTAAAAAACTCATTATTATATATATTATATACATTATTATATATATAATATCAGCGCAATACTTATTTATTTCCAGTGTCACTTCTCAATGTTAATTTAACATGGAAAGCCTATGGAGATCGTAACTTTTTCATTTTTTCTTCTCACCTTTTTGTTTTTAAATTTAAAGTGTAAAAACGATTGCCTGACGTCAGGGTCAAAACGAATGGTAAAATGCCTTTGCATATGGGTGAATTATAACCCAGAGAGAAACATGGGCCAATTTATTTTTACATTATTCAAATATTTTTCTTAATAATTCCAATTTTCGCTTTTTTCATTGAAAATCAACGGACATTTTTCTTAGAAAATGTAACATTTTTACTTCATTGTTACAAAAATTTCAAAAGCCGTAATAATAATTTATTTCTTTTTAGTTGAAAGATTTTCACGTGAAATATTAAACTGAGTTAGTTTTTTTTTTCCAAAATTATAAATGTAAATATGGCGTCATAGTGGAAATAAAAAGGATATTTTCAGAATAAGTTTTTGTTTGATCAAGTTTATATTTTAGTAAAAAGTTTCTAATGGATAGCTATTTTTACGCAAGGTAGCGAGCTTAGTGGGGAATTACATAACTTAAATTTTAAAATGTATTTTTTTTTTCCGAGAAGAGAACAAATTTACTCCACGTTAAACATAGGTAATAATTTTCTGATGTGTTTACATCACCCCTTGGGAGATAATAGGGTTTAAAAATTTAAGTAAAACTTTTATTTTTTATTTTTTACTGTATCACAGCTATAATATTGTTATATATTAGCAGTAATGATTCAACACAATTTACATTTACATTCATAGCGTTCCTGAGTGGGAAATAGGGTATCTAAATTTAAATTAAGTTATTTTTTTATGTTTTGATTATAGATTTTTTACGTTCAGATTGGAAGTTTTTGTCCAAACTACCGCAACCTGCATTACTACAATAGTGAAACATTTTGAATTACACATTGGTAAACTGCATCCCACATTGTGATGCAATACCGCATACATCAACGCCTGATGATGATACTCTCCATTAATTTTGAAATGCGTTCGTCTGAGTACCGTAGTTATTAAAAAACTTGACATATTAAACAAAAACATAATTTGAAGAACAAATTAAAAAAACAAAATTTATTTCCTACATTGTTTAAGAACAAAAAGGGACAGATATTAAGATATTTCATTCAATTAGTTTTACATTTAATGTTAAATTTTTGTAACAAATTAGTTAATCCAATTGAAGATTAAAAAATAAAAATAAAATTCATACAATATGATACTTAAAACACCCTAAAAATTAGATTCCGTTCAAAGGAAATCGAAATAAATCTTACAAGGAAGGTCTCCATACGGGCATACGCAGAAAAATCTGAAAAAATTACAGAATGTTCTTCTCATATGGATATATATGCTTATAAAATTTTTTTTGGCGGAACCCCGATACAGCGTCCGTAAAAAAATAACGAAATTTTCGTTTATTTGGCGATTTATCACCGGTTGGCGATGGGAAAAAATATGCTTTTATGTAGGAAAAAACTTTTTATATTGAATTTGTTTATATAAGTTTAATTTAAATAACTTTAGTTTTGTCATTTTTAATTTGTTTTAACTACAGTTTCTCATATATATTTATATGAATTTATAATAAAATTTAAATATCATATTTTATGATTTAAAGCAAAACTTAAAATTGATTTAAATTATTTCAAACTCAAAAATGAGGCAGATAGAACACTGTCGGTTTGATTTTCTTGCTATGGAAACGACTTCGTCTTTGATATGGAATCAAATGTCAGCTGACTATAACTTAAAATTGATATTTGCGACTTGCAAAGCATAGAAAATATTTTTAGAGTGATAAAATTAAATAACTATAGCAACAAGCAACATATATATGTAATAAAAAAATGTATAATAACCTCTGATTAAGTTTAGATTCATTAAAAACCGTGCATTGTATAAAACAATTAATAAACAATTTTCAGATGCATTAAAATCGTTTGCTTTTGGCGAGGAAAAATCCTGCTCGTTAAATCGCATGTCACTTTCGTATTTTCGCGCCAAATATTCAAAAGTATTTTATTTTGTTACAGACTTTCTACTGAAATTCCGCCATTAAATTTGACTGATCCTTTATTACATACATAAGTAGTTTAATTGGGTATTTTTTTCAAAATATTCTGAGTATATCCAGTATGGAGACCTTCCTTGTTAGACATTTTTTTAAGTTTTGTATTTTGCATGCATCTTATCATTTTATGCACAATTGTCATAAACATAATGCAAAATCTGCAATACAAATACTTTCAATTAAAAATGGAAGAAGTCTAAGATTTATTTCGATTTCATTTGAACGGAATCTAATTTTTTAGGGTGTTTTAAGTGTCATATTGTATGAATTTTATTTTTATTTTTTAATCTTCAATTGGCTTAACTATTTTTTTACAAAATTTTAACATTAAATGTAGAACTAATTGAATGAAATATCTTAATATCTGTCCCTTCTCGGGCTTAAACAATGTAGGAAATATTTTTTTTTTTAATTTGTTCTTCAAATTATGTTTTTGTTTAACATAATATATCATTGTTATATATATTATATTATAACTCATTATATAAAACTCAATATTTTCTAGATTTAAAGAAGGCTTTATAGAAACTAAGTTTCTTCTGCAGCCACTAATTTTCAAACACGTTTCCGAGTAGCTTTTACAGTCTACTGATCAGTTTTCTCAACATAGGACACTAATTTTTCGGATGCTATTCCTTTTCAAGTAAAAACTTTCATCTTCAACATACATAATTTACAAACAGACGTGAATTAACATTAACACTACCAACATTAACATTAATATTAAAATTATTCTTGCGTTTGTAAATTCAGTTGCAGAATATAAAACGTTTAATTGAGAATTACTAGTATCCTAAAAATCGATATCTCATTTGAGCAGACTAATTAATGCACTATAAAAACTACTCGGACACGTTTCCTGAAATCCGTTGCAGGAAAAGGAACAATGTACTTTTGAAAGTTTTTTTAAATATCGAAAATACCAGGTGTCCTAAAAAGGACTGACTGATTTTAAAATTCAATAACTTGCACACGGTGACAGATTATTTAAAAAATTCTTGCAGGAGGGTTATGCATTAGTCAAAAGATTTTTTACAGTGATTTTCGATTTTAGTTCGAATTACAAACAATAGATGGCGATCAATAGACGCTAAATTCAGGCTCGATTTTTGGCACTTCGGGACCCACTCAATTCCTTTTTTATCTCCTTTTTCCGCATGGAAGAAGAGAAAGACCAAAAAATCGAACCTGTATTTTGCGCCTATTGCCTACAGCGCCATCTATTTTTTGTAATTCGAACTAAAATTGAAAATCACTGTAAAAAAATTTTTGACCTCATGCATAACACTCCTGCAAGAATTTTTAAAATATCTGTCACCGTTTGCAAGTTATTGAACTTTAAAATCAATCAGTCCTTTTTAGAACACCAGGTATATTGATTTCTGTGGTTCATAAAGAATGCTTTTCCGAATAGTTGGTAACTCGGCAGTTGTTATTGTACATATTCGTTCGTGGTTATATGTTTTCGAAGAGTAAAAAACATTTGTCCTTACAGTTTATATACAAAGGGCATTCCGTAAATACTGAGAGTTATTATTTTTTTTTTATTATTAAGCGGCAACACCATGAAAATAAAAAATAAAACTGCAGGCGATTTCTTCAAATTGTTAACTGTATGTTTGTATTTTGAACGAAGCAGACGATTTTATATTCCTAGTTTCATGCTTGTTTAAAGAACTGTTTTTATTTGCCTTACAGAAATGGAGGTGAGTGTTTCAGAGAAAAAAAAAAAAAAAACGAAACGCGTTGTGCTATAAAATTTTGCTATCGTTTGGGCAAAACAGCTCCAGAAACACTTAAGCTAATGAAAGAAGCTAACAAAGACAAATGTTTTGGTGAGTCTACTATTTTTATATGGCATATGATTTCAAAAAATGACGTTTGTCTGCAGAACTGTGTCCTGACCAAAAAAGTGCTGTGAATGATTGAAATGTTAATATTGTGTGGGCAATCTTGCGAGAAAATCCGCGAATAGCATATGAGGACATAGCGGCATCAACATTTCGAAAAACTCGATATTTTGTACTCTACAGAACAATTTACAGTTTCGCCATGTTTGTTCCACATAGGTCCCTCATCACCTTACTAAAGAACAAATACAAACAAGAATTCACCAATGTTGTGAGTGGAAACAGATGCTTCAAAATTATCCGAATTTCCTAAAGACTGTAATAACAGGTGATTAATCTTGGCTGCATCATTTTGATCCCCTTACCAAGTCCGCAATATGTGTATGGAAACACACTGATTTTTCGCCTCTGAAAAAAATCCGACAAACCAGATCTGCCGGACAGGTCATGGTGATTATTTACTTTGATCGAAAAAGTGTAATCTATCAGCATGCTGTGCCTCCAAAAACTACTGTGAAGGGTGACTATTATGTTTCAATTGTGAAAATATTGCGACAATACATATAGAGGAAGCGTCATGAACTGGTACAGAATTGGACATTACATCACGATAATGCTAGTCCGCATGTCTCTCCTTTTGTTCAGCCATCTGGTCTGTAAATGGAATATTAAAATCATCCCACATCCCTCTTATAGGCTTGATCTCGTACCATGCGATTTCTGGCTGTTTCCTAAGTTGAAGGAGAAACTCCGTGGCAGAAAATTTAATACAAATTCTGAAGTTATTTGAGCAGTGCAGTGCTCTTTGAAGCAGCTTCCAGAAAAAGGCTTCTCTGCCTGTTTTGAAAAGTGGGTGGAACGATGGGACCGTTTCATATCATCTGAGGGAATGTATTTTGAAAAAGAATGATGTATTTTTTCCTGTAAATATATTTCTTGATATTTTATGATTTTACTCTCAGTTTTTGTGGGACGCTTTCTTTTGTTAAACATAAATATTCAAGTAAAGAAAACATATACTTCCACTACGGGAAATTCATTGGAAAACTTTTACTATTTATAAAAAGTTCAAATAGAATTAAGTTTTTGTATAAAAATAATTTTTTCCAATTCTTCCTAAATTAATTCGATCTCTTAGAAACTTTCTTTAAAATTTGACATATACTAGACCAACAAATAAAGTATTTTTAACAAAGAAGTGTCCTTTGCACTAATCCAGAGTGAATCAATATTTTTGCAGCCTTAAGCTACTGAGAATTTTTAGATATACCAAACATTCAAAGTACTGGAAATTGTCTAAAAGAAATGAAATTTTAAATTCTGCTTCTATAAAATATTCGAATAAACTTAAAAGTTAGAATCTTCACAATTTAATTTATATTTTGATTACAATTTTTTATTTCAAAGAATATGTTCATTAAGTTTTCCCATTTTAAAAATGTTTGTAAATTCACTTATACGCTGTATTTGTTTATATTCTTATATATTTTTTTTGACATACCTTATATAAATCAATAATATATATATATATATATATGATGTGGTCAATTTGGTTATCCGTTATTATTAATAATTACCCAATAATATCGAAATATAATTAATATAATTAATATAATTAATTTAATATAATTAATTTATGATAATTTTTCAAAATAGCCGGTTATTATTAATAATTACCAATCAAGTTAGCTCAATATAATAAATTTCAGTCGTTTAGCTTTAGATTTTCGTTAAGTATGCGTATATTTATTCCGTATTAGTGCGTCACTATTGTGCAATCGCTTTTGTGAGCGCGCAAGTTTGTTTTTTTCTGTTGGCAACAACTTGACGACACCAGTTGATAATTTATTTTAGATGCAGGCTGCCGCATCTTTCGGGACGCTCGCTAATATTTGTTTTTGTCAGTTTTGAATATTTTACGCACCAAGTAGTGTCAATTTGATGTTATTTTTGTTGTGGATTAGAAAGTTATTCAATTAAGAACGTTAAAAGCAAGACGAGCCGAGGAAGTTGCTTATCAACTAATAGATGTGTTCACAATATTTGGTGCACCGTGCATATTGCAAAGTGACAGTGGGCAAGAATTTGCAAATAAAATTATTAAAGAAGTTTGTGGGATGTGGAAACTACTCAAAATTTTTCATGAAAGACCAAGACACAGTCAGTCTCAACGCTCAGTTGAAAGAACAAACCAATACATTGAAAACACTGCAAATAGAAGCGTCTTAAATTTAGACACATATGTGACTGAAAAAGAATTTTAGACACTTAAGTGTCTTAATCTGAAAATTAAGACACTATAGATGTCTTAATTTAAGATACATAAGCGTCTTACTATGACCATGGTGTAAACGAACTGAGAATAATGTCTAAAATATCCGCAAACGTCTTATTTTAAGACACTTCATTGCTTTAAACGTGTCTTAATTTAAGATGTTTTGATTCTTCCGACGCAATAACCACCAGGGGGCACTAGCACTCCCAGTTGCGCATGCGTTTTAGATGTCTTCGTTCGAAGTGGTATACGTTGTAATTCAAACAAAGTTTGTTTTTATGTACGCGTGTATTTTAATTCGTTTTTTGCGAAATGTGAAGTACTGTGATTTTAATTCGTATTAACTTGGAGTATTTATTTATTGAATACATACATCTGACGTGTGTGCTCGACATCAAATGTCTCTTAGAAGCTGTCGTCGATACAAGGGCGGGATAGACACAGAACAGAAGTAGACGGCGGTTGAAGATTACACCCGGAAATTCTACAAAGCGTGTGCAATGGGCTTAGTGTTAACTCGTATCAATTTATATCAATAATATTGTGTTATTCATCTTCGTCCTGTCGAAACTGGCAAAAAAAAGAAACTTTTGTCTGGCGGGTCCTGTTTTTAGGATGAAACATCTCATTCTTTAAATATGGCTAGTCGGATGTATTATGGGATTACCTTTTAAACTGATGAAAGTCTTTCTCCCTCACTGTGGTTGTGGTAGTTTTTAAAATTTCAAATCGAGGAATATTTCTTACCTCTTGCAGCAACTCAAGTAAGTTTCTTTATAGTAGTAAAATTAGTGTATTTTATGATTTTATTTATTGTACTAAACAAAATCCTGCATGAAATTTAATTAGTTTTGAATCTGTTCGCAAAAAACCCCACTAATTCTAGAAGTATATATTTTTAAACTTATGACGTTCTTTTTTATTACGAATTATATATTCAATGTCAGTTCTTAGTTTCAAATGGATAATTTTTATCTCGCAGTAAATGACGGCCACAAGGAAGTAAAGAAAAAAAAAACTTTGAAAGTTGACCTAATGCTTTCTTACTTCCTGGCATAAAACCGCAGATTAAAAAAAGATAAATAAAGTAAATGAGAGTGGTCTATAATATGAACCTGCCTGTAAAAATATACAGATGTATTTGATTTGCAATCAACTCTAATACTGATTTTTTTATTATTTTTAATAAAAAAGTAATTTGAAATTTATAATGGGAAAAAGTAAAAACCTCTAACTAGATTTCGTATTTAAAATTGTGGTAACTTTATTTATATGCACTTATACGAAAAATACAAAAATGACAGATGTTACTGTATATATTTAAGACGAAAGAAGTTTGGAAATCATAAGTTATTTTTTCCTCATGTTTTTAATATAGAATATGTACTTATTTGTTTTTATTGATAGTTGAATAGCTTTTGTGAGTACCCTCTGATCTACATAAAAACTTGTCCATGTGGAAATATAAATTTTTTAAAAACATAATTTTTAAATAAGTATTTTCATTTTTTTTGGGGGGGGGAGGGGGGGATTTTGCATGAATATTTGTAAAACTGATATCTTAAATCTTGCACTGATTATAATGAAAGTTTTGAACTTTTAGAGTAGGACAAGTTTAAAAACGCAAATATATTTAACAAAATACCAAAGTCATTTTTTCCCCAATGTTATTAAAGTAGAATATTTATTTATTTATTTTCATTATTCATAGTTAAATGGCTGTTGTGATTATCAAGTGGTGTATATGTAAAATTGCCTATGTGGCAATATATTTTTTTATATTTTAATTTTTTTTGGGGGGGTGGGATTTTTGCAATTTTCGTACATCTGATATTTTAAATCTTTTTCCACATTCAACCGAGTATAATAAATATTTTGAACTTTTAGAGTAGGACAAGATTATAAAATATATATATATATTTATCTATGTACCTTAAAAGCCCTTAATAGCGAACACTTCGGGACCGCGGAATTTGTCCGATAATTGGAGATGTCTACTTTTTTGAGGTAAAAATATACAAATATGTATGTCTGCTGATTAAAAAAGTATTCGTTAAATAGAGGTGTTCGCTATTCGAGAATCTCCATTAACCTCCACAACGGATACTCCCGAATACCGGACATCTCAATTTAGACAACTATAATGCAGGGTTGCGTTTTTTGCAAAAGTACTTCTTGATTAAAGGAAGGGCAAACTGGGAAGTGCCCCGTCCCCCTACGACTGTAGTGCCCCCAAATTTGATGTGCAATATTTGTAAAGCTTATATTTTAAATCTGTTTCGAAATTGTACTGATTATAATCAATATTTTGAACTTTTAAAGTAAAATAAGGTTAAAAACAAAATAAATTTTTAAAAATCTAATATTTAGATAAATATTTTTTGTTTTTTAATCTTGTTCTACTCCTGAAGTTCACGATATTGATTATAATCAGTACAATGTCGTAAAAGATTTAAATTATCAACGTAACGAAAATTGTATACCAAAACTGAGAGCACCAAAAAAATCAGGCTGTATTGGGGGGGGGGGGGGGGGCAGGACCACAGCCAAATATTTTTCCAGGATTCAACGTGGTCAAACATGGCTACGTATGATGCTTACAAAAAAATGGATGCGATTCAGACGTTTGAAGTGTCTGAAATTCAGACGCAAAAAGTGTCTGAAAAAATTCAGACATTTTAAAATGTCTGAAAATTGAACACTCCATTTCAGACACTTAAGTGTCTGAATTTCAGACATTTTAATTTAGAGTGAAGATGGCTGCAAACTAACAATACAACAAAGTGGTCAGAAGGAATAAAATTCATTCAGTTTATGAAAAATAGAGAATATCACTCTGGAATAGATCGTAGTTCATATAGGGATGCACCGAATATTCGGTATCTATTCGGTATTCGGCCATGTTACCGAATATTCGGTTTGGCCGAATATCAAACTATTCGGTATGCCGAATATTCGGCTTGGCCGAATAGCAAACTATTCATATTCCAAATATTCGGTTTGGCCGAATATTGAAATATTCGGCCGAGTCGAACACTTAAAAAAAAATTTTAAACATATTTTTAAAAACCGTATACAACTTCTAAGTTTAAGAGTCAACTTATACAGATATTCAGAATAATTAGAAACAGAATCATATTTCAATAAAAGAGAATGTGTTTGCATTATTTATTTTTGTTTGTTAAGTATTATTTAAGAAAATTAATCAATCACAAGGATTTTGATAGTAATTAATTCTGTACAAATGCAAGTTCCTGAACATTGTCCAGTAAATAATCTGTTTCTTTCTAAGATTTTTAGAACAACGTTTGCAATCTCTGAAAATGATTGCACACTCCAGAGACGGATGTAGGAAGCATTTAAAAACTTCCTTGATTAATCAAGGAGAGTAGAACAGTTATTCTTGCTAAGTTGCCACTATATAAAATTTGAATAGATTGTATTATTTATTTACTTTTACTTTAGTCTCTTCCTGACAAACAAATAATATAGGATCCTGTGCAATTTTTCTTCCAATTTTTTCACAATTTCTCTTTGATTTTATAATGTTTCTTTTAGAACTTAAGAAAATTTTATTCATCTGTTTTAATTCTCAGAAGAAGCCATGAAATTAAAAATTTTATTAATTAAAAATGTTTTATAACTATCCTCTTATTAAATAACTCAAAACAGATTTTTTTTTCAGTATCAGGTTTACTTGAAAAAAAAGCTCTTTTTTATTAGAATAAAAGTTTCTGTTTTAAATATTGTGTAAATTTGTTTTAAAATTTAACAGTTTAATGCCTTTATACTTTGAAATATTCGTAACTTTGAAATTCAGTATTCGGCCGAATAGTTACTATTCGGCAGGCCGAATATTCGATATTCGCCCTAGCAGTCACTATTCGGCTAGCCGAATATTCAGTATTCGGTTCGCCTGTAGGCCGAATATTCGGTATTCGGCCAAAATCACTATTCGGTGCATCCCTTAAGAAGCTTTATTTGGTTATAAAACGAATGTGGTGTTACTATTTGCTCATCGATAATTTGTCAATAATTACAAGTGAAGGAGATCTTGTTGTACAAGAAGCAGTCTAGTAACGATGTCCAACTTCAGACAGCAATCTCAACCGAGGATGAGTATATAGGCGCAATGAATGATGATAATATGGACGTCGGACCGGATAATACGAACAAAGATTTGGCGAGAACTGTTCCAGGTTTAGTCAAAAATGATAATAAAAGTGTTCTCCAAATCGAAGAGGCACAGCATAATTATGAAATAACAAAGAGAAAAAAAGTTCCGGTGATGTTGAAATGGATGATTTTAAAGAAAACAGGAAAGACTCTTCTTTTTCACTAGGTGAAATCTCGAAAAATATTTAAGTTGCTCGAAGCTCTGCTAAACAGTCACTACTTAGGCAAGCAGAAAAAATGTTACGGCATTCGAAGTTAAAATTTCTAAGTTCAAAAGTAGGAGAAAACATTCAAAGAAAAATAATAGAGGTAGATATGGGTGAGGCGGATAGCAGAAATAATATAGATGTTATAATTTCTAAGGAAAAGGGAAACTTAGATAAACTCAGTACAAAACTGCACACAATGAAAGATTTTACTGTCTGCAAGGAAACATTAGTTAATGAAGTTCCAGTGAATGAAATAAATCTAACAGAATATGAACGTGAGAATTCCAACATAGGCTGTAAAGGATTTCAATATTACAATTGTAAAGGCAATTGTAACTCAAGTTCTTGCAAATTTAAGAAATCAAAAACACTTTGTGACTCCAAATGCCACAATAGCTCTTCCTGCCAAAGTAAATAATTTGTTAAAAAGCAATAAAAAATCAAAAACACGGTGTAACTCCAAATGCCCTCAGCTTTTCCTGCCAAAGTAAATAATTTGTTAAAAATGTGATGAAAAATCAAAAACCCTTTGTAATTCCAAATGCCAAAATATCCCTTCCTGCCAAAAAAGTAATTTGTTATAAATGTACTAATATTTAAATTTTATTGTAATTTGTTTGCAATTTACTATTTGTCATAAAAATAATAATATTGTATTTGGAACCCTCAATACATCTTTCGTATTGACAAGATATATATTTTTTATGACCGTCTAATTTGACAATTCTGGGAGGGTGAGGAATACATGATCTACCATTTTTTCTTCTTTCTTTATTCTATTACACTGGTGTAAGAATTGGCTCATTCCGACAGTAACTTCTCTTAATATATTTGCTATATGTTAATATCAATTTAATAGATCTATATTTAAAGGTTTTGACTTATGCTACATTTTTCTTAATATTCATTGCTAAAAGTGTTCACTTTAAAACAGAATTATTTATCTTAAATTGGTATTTAAAAAAATTAATATTTAAATTGGTTTGAAATGTTTTCAATTTGTAAAAAATTAAAACAACTTACATATATATATATTATAAAAATGTAATGATTAAGTCTTATTAAATTAGTTCAATCTCTCAATAACATTCTGTAAAGCTTGAGATGTAGGATAACAAAGAATTCAAAATTATCAAACAATCGCCTTTGACAGAAATTGAAAGCGAATCAATATTTTTAATTCCCTGAGCTATGAGGTATTCTTAGTTGGACTTCTTTGCCATATTTTTTAAAGTGCTAAAGTTATTTAAGGAAAAATAATTCTTCAACTTCAGTTTCAACAGGATAAAATGTTCGGATGAACCTAAATTCAAAATCTAGATTAGTTGTTTTAGTGTGTTTAAGTAGTTCTTATTGCAAAAATATTTTTCAATGTACTTTTCTAGTTTAAAACTTGTACGTTTAAAATTTTTACTACAGCTATTTATATTGCAAGGGAGCTCTGCATCCTACGAGCTATGCTCGCCAACCCCCGTTCAGACTCTAAAAATCTTTTAGTTTGATCTGCTTTTAAAAAATTACGTAAGTTTGAATTATAATTTTTAAAAAAAGTGGAGATCTCGTTGTAAACGGTTTTCCATGCTTTTCCTTTTACTGAGTTATTTTAAGTCCGAATCAGCTGCTGTAAATTTCTCTTTTCATGTTTGATTAAATAAGATTAGTTAAACATCTGAAAATTAGCTAATATAAAATGAAATAAGTCAACAGAATCTTTCATTCGCGGTACTTTTTAACAACGCTATAGTAAAATGCTTTTAAATAAGAGATTTTAAATGTGACGTAATTTTCATCTAACTTTTCTTTTTCTTTGTAATATTCAAAAGAAAATATTTTTATTGTTAGAAAGGTGATGTTATTATAAACGCTGTCTTAGAATTGCTAACAATAATTTAAAAGATCATATCGAAATATGAAATAAAGCTTCCACGTACGTGTAACTATATTTTTTTTTATTTAAACTGCTTGGCAATATTATTGTTTGGACATTTGAAATAGGACGTCGTTTGTCCTATTTACTGCAAACACATATTAAATAATTGATTATTTTATTGTTTTCCTTCTTTTTTAATATGCTTGTGGAAAAACAATTTTGTGACGTAATTTTCAATATTTTCCTGTTTTAACACGCAATCATTTAATTCGAATTTCAAAGGGTTTTTTTCTGTTTACGATAGGCACGCATGAATATTCTTTTCATTTAATAGAAATATTATTTTTTGGGCTCGTTTTACATTTTGGCGACAATTTAAAATAATAACTTTTCTAAAATAATTTTAAAATATCTCTGGAAAGGCTGAAAATTTGAATTTAAAATTGAAATAACCCCTCAAAAAATTAGTCAAATAAAAAATAAATAAATGCAGTCTGCACACCGGGAGTTTCTAATAAATATCCTGAGAAAAAATAATTAAATTCCCCTGTATAACTTTGGCTCCTATAAAACTTTTTTAATCGAACGATTTTGATCAATTTTAACATTAAATATCTCTTAAAATATTTCTTCGATTTAAAAACTGTCTGCTTCAACGTGTTTACCAGACATTTCTCTATATTATACTTTTATTTATTACCAATTTTTCTCAGATATTATTTCAAGCTTTGCTATTTTATTATACCAAGGCAGAATACTGTTTTTATAGATAAATTGTAGCAGAAATTTTTGTTGAAAAAGAAAAGTAAATGTATTTACAAATGATGAATAAAAAAACTTTTTATGACTATATTTAGAGATAAGCATATAACACAGACATGTATAAAGGACCCCATTGTTTGAAATAATACCTGAGAAAAATTGGTAATAAGTAAAAATATAATAGAGTACAGGTATTAACCAAAATTAAACGTTTGGGTTTCACTTATATTGAGGCATTTCTCTATAATATAACTCATTTACATATTTTTGTATGCAGTAGTTTTCTTAGTATAAGCGGAGAAAGACCTCCGGTCACAAAAAAATTATTGACAACGTTAGTAACTTTTTTTAGAATAGAGAGATAAGAATTTACTTACTTTCCCATACCTCAATTGACATATCTCAATGGACATACCTCTATAAAATATATTTAAAAATATAAATTTCATAAAAAATACAAGTACTTACACATTTAAAAAATACAAATGCTTAGTAAAAGTATTAAAAAAGGGTATTTTTATTTATTTTAATACTATAAAATATATATACTATAGATATTCATTCAAAATAAAATCTATTGAAAAGTTTTAAATTTATGAAAAATTAAAATGAAATTATACTACTGAATAAAAATACATGATAACAATACGCGGAATGCATGTTCGGATAAAACAAATCTGTTTTAAACTAGAAATTTTACTTAATAAATGAAGTCAAGTACTACAATATACTACAAATACAGCAAAATTAAGTTAATTTTGATTAAATAACATTTCTGGTACTGATTATGTTTACATACCTTCTGGGAACATTTTTATAGAAAAACATGTAATTTTCTAACTCCTCCTAAATTAAATTGATTTCTCAATAACTTTCTTTAAAGTTTGACATGTGGGACAACAAATAAATCCAAACTATCAAACAACAAGTGTCTTTGGCAGAAATCCAGAACGAATCAATACTTTTGATGCCTTGGGCTAAGAATTTATAGATAAAACATATTTTTCAATTACTGGAAATTGCATAGAAGAAATAAAGCTCATTAATTTGAGTTTCTACAGAATAAAATGTTCGAATGAACTTAAAAGCTAGAATCTAAAAAGAATGAATAATTCTTATTTCACTGAATATTTTTCAAGATACTTTTCTACTTTAAAATTGAGTAAGTTTTATTAATATACTGGATATTTTTTTTATATAATAACACTTTTCTTGTTTTAACATACCTTATAAAAAATAGTTTAAAATATCTAAGAAAAAAGGCTTAAAAGGGTTAATAACTTACACGTTTATATATCACTACTGTAAAAAAATACGTGGAAACAAAACGCGAAATGCATCTTCAGATAAAACAAACCTGTTTTAAACTAAAAGTTTTACTTAGTAAATGAAGTCAAGTACTACGATATACTACAAATACCGCAAAAAATAAGTTAATTTTTATTAAATGACATTTCTGGTTTTGATTATTTTTGTATACCCCCTGGGAACTATTTTATAATAAAACGTGCAATTTTCTAACTCCTCTTAAAATAATTTGATTTATCTATAACGTTCACATTGAATAATTATTTAATGTTAGTTTTGGTACTATTAAATTTATATATTTTTTTCTTTTATACATATGCGTATTTTTTTTAAATTATGTATTATTTTCTATCCGTATTTTGTCTTAGTTTTTATTATTAAATTATAAAAATTATTATTAAAATTATTATTAAAATATTATTAAGTTGCTTCAATATTCTCCTGTTCTATTAAGACTCCGCTGGACTGAAATCCCCCGATCACGAAATCCCATGTTAACCTATGAGAAAACTTTGAAGCGCGATCACTCATTACCTAATATAATTATTAAAATACCGTTTTCACCATCAGAAAGTAGACGTCAGATGCCGATGATGCGGGCTTTTAAAAATTATCTCCGTAAATTTTAAGTACATAAAAATCCCTATAAACTTTGAAATTTCCATTTGATTAAACTTTATCATCTTCTTAAAAATACTTAAAATTTACGGAGGTAATTTTAAAAAACGCACATCATCGGCATCTGACGTCTACTTTCTGATGGTGAAAACGGTATTTTAATACCTATATTAGGTAAAGAGTGATCGCGCTTCAAAGTTTTTCCATAGGCTAACATGAGATTTCGCGATCGGTGAGTTTCAATGGAGCGGAGCCTTAATTGTACTAATCTATTAATTGTAATTTTTCTTCTAATTGTTTCTATTCATTATTTCCCTCTTTATCACCCGCGCTGGTCTGTGTTCTTGTCTTTGGGTAATGAATGTTCATGTGTGATTGGCTGATGTTTTTTGAATCTCCTATTGGCTGATTCCTACTCATGCTTCCTTATTGGCTGTTTCTTCAGATTTTCTCCTCCTCTTAGCTGTTCTCTGTCAGTCTTGCTGCTGTTTTCAAAGTAGTAGGACGTGCTCTCTGAGCCTGACGAAGAAATACTAGTTATTTCAAATGAAAAATCAAATTTCAAAGTAATTGCTTAATTTTTTTTATTACTTTGAAATTTGATTTTTCATTTGAAGTATTGTATGAAAGGCGAATGTTTCTCTCTAGAATAATTTCCACTAGTTCTTTCGAAAAATTCTTCACATTTATGAAAAAGTTTATGGTGTTTTACGACGTTCTCTCTTTCTTATCATTTACGTTCTTTAAAGTTTGACATGTGTGACAACAAATAAATCCAAGCTATGAAACAAGTGTCTTTGGCAGAAATCCAGAAGGAATCAATAATTTTGATGCCTTGTGCTAAGAGTTTATAGATATAACATATTTTTCAATTACTCTATATTGCATAGAAGAAATAAAGCTCACTAGTTTGAGTTTCTACAGAATAAAATGCTCGAATGAACTTAAAAGCTAGATTCTAGAAAGAATTTATTAATAATTCTTAATCACTGAATATTTTTCAAGATACTTTTTTACTTTAAAATTGGGTAAGTTTTATTAATATACTGTAGTTTTTTATAGGATAATACATTTTTTTTTTTTTTGTTTTAACATACCTTATAAAAAAAGTTTATAATATAAAAAAAAAAAAGTTTGGAAAGAGTTAATCACTTACACGTTTATATATCAGTACTGTAAAAAAATACGTGGGAACAAGACGCGGAATGCATGTTGAGATAAAACATACTTGTTTTAAACTAGAAGTTTTACTTAGTAAATAAAGTCAAGTACTACAATATACTACAAATACCGTAAAAAATAAGTTATTTTTTATTATATAACATTTCTGGTTCAGATTATGTTTATATAACCTCTGGGAACTTTTTTTTATAGCAGAGTGTGTAATTTTCTAACTCCTTCTAAATAATTTGATTTCTCAATAACGTTCACATTGAATGATTACTTAATATTAGTTTTGTTATTAATAAATATATATATATATATGTATGTATATCCACTTATTTTAATTATGTATTATTTTATATTTGTATTTTGTCTTAGTTTTTATTAAATTTCTTCAAAATTCTCCTGTTCTATTAATTGTACTACTATATTAATAGAAATGTTTCGGATAATTGCTGCTATTCATTATTCTCCTCCTTATTGAACCTGCTGGTCTTTGTTCTTCTCTTTGAGTAATGCTATTGTGTGATTGGCTGATGCCTCCTGCTTTCCTACTGGCTGTTTCCTAGTCATGCTTCCTTATTGGCTGTTTTTTCCGCTTTTCCCTTTCACTCACCTGTTCTCTGTCAGTCTTGCTGCTGTTTTCAAATTAGTAAGACATGCTTTCTACGCCTGATGAAGAAAGACTGGGTCTTTAGAAAAGCTTTGCGCATTTATTAAAAAATTTATGGTATTTTAAGAAGCGTGATCGTACTATCAAACTATCAAACAAATGTCTTTGGCTGAAATCCAGAACGAATCAATACTTTTGATGCCTTGGGCTAAGAGTTTATAGATATAAGATATTTTTCAATTACTGGAAATTGCATAGAAGAAATAAAGCTCATCAGTTTGAGTTTCTGCAGAATAAAATGTTCGAAGGAACTTAAAAACTAGCATCTAGAAAATTTTTATTAATAATACATATTTCACTGAATGTTTTTCAAGATACTTTTCTACTTTAAAATCGGGTAAGTTTTATTAATATACTGTAATAGTTAATATTATAATGCTTTTCTCGTTTTAACATACCTTATAAAAATAGTTTAAAATATTTAAGAAAAAAAGGGGAGAAGTTAATCACTTACGCATTTATATATTATAAATTTTTCTAAATAATGATACCTCATTCTTGCGTTCATACTTGTATCACATTTATTTTAATAATTATTCAAAACTAATTTAACATGTGCACTCATCATGTTATATTTTATTAATAATATTAATGAATTTTTTTATTATATTATTATTATTAATAATTTATAAGGACTTATACAACTTATATAACTTATTTCATTTCTCGTTTTCTTACACTTTTGGCTAAAATGTTGGCTTACATTTAACTGATTTTAATGTAATTATTCACATTATTTGTACATGACAGCACATGTTTTTTATCTTTATTCTTTTTCATTCTCTCAACGATTTGGCTCATGACACTGTATGAATCCAAGTCAATTTTTTTGCTTGGTGAGCTGTTTTTGTTATTTACTTTTTTAATTCCGTTTTCATTTATTTCTTAATATGTTTAAATCTTGAGTTATTTCGATATGGTATAAAAAGTTAATATTGCCATTTTTAGACCTTATGGCAACAACATTCGATGAACATATTTTTACTGTGATTTGTTTATATGAGGTTCCTCCGACGATTCCCGATTACAATCCTTGTTTTTTTTATTTTCATTCTTTCGTTTAATAATTTTTTGTATTATTTTTTAGATTTATTTTCACACATGTGATTTCATTTTAAACATACACACACACACACACATATATATATATAAATATAGATAATAGAGCAAATTCCAACATTGCAGCAACCATTGTTTTAAGCTGAAAATATGATCGTAGCACAAATTTATGTACTTTATAATGTGATAATAACATTAATAATAATAATAATAATAATAATAATAATAATAATAATAATAATATTCTATTATTTGCCAATTTCTATACTTACTTTGTACTATTAAAGTACTAGGTAACAGTATTTTCTACCGATGAAGTGAATATGTAAAGACAAAAACAAGTAAGGGATCTGAGAGACAGATAACTGTGCTAAAATTTTCGTTAAATTGTCAATTTCATTTTAAGTTGTAGGATTATTTTAATTCTAAAATACTAAAAGAATACGTACGTGAAATATATTGTTTAAATATGTTAATTTTTAAAAGTAATTCTATGATTATGATAGGTTTAACGATAATTATATCCTCTTTAATACTTAGATTTTCAATCTAAAGTAAAAATTTCTTTTAAATTATTTATTTATAGAAGTCTATCTTAGCTGCCAACTTTTACGAATTTCTGTTACCACTAAAATTTAACAGAAAATTTACTTATTTAATATTAAGTTTAAGCAATTAACACTCGCCTCGACGCACCACCCGTACATACTATTTCGGTACATATAGACTCACGTAAACGCTTTTATGGACTGGTGTTCCTTATGGCAAGTCAAATCAAGGAATATAAAACAACTGCGGCATACTTTTCTAGGAAACTAACTTATCCTAACAGAATAATAATTAACAATACTATAACTGAATGGTCCAATGAAGCTAAATACCTAGGAGTCATCCTTGACAATAAATGAACTTGGAACAAGCAAATCCGCTCCATTAGGGGCAAAGTCGCCGGAGCTTATTTTGCACTTAAACCAGTATTAACTAGTAAAACTCTATCTACCCACAACAAACTTTTATGATATAACTCCTCCTTTTGCCCATTATCACTTATGCCTGCACGATCTGGGTCTTTACTTGTAAAACACCTATGGATAATCTCAGCGGTTTACACAATAAAAATCTGAGAAACGTCCGTAACGGATCTCGATATTTATGTAACTTTACTATTCGTAGAGATCTTGGAACTACTACCTTGCGCAAACGCATTATTGACCATTCCAATAAATTCTTCAATAAAGTTGATGACATCCCTAATGAGATACACAGGTTATCAAAAATTAAGGAAAAGTCACAAAATGCTAATTTTTAAATACGCGAATTCTCAAAAGGAAGTAATATAATTTGAATAATTACTATCTCTGCAGAACAGCTAGTCCATATAACATCTCATTCAGGTCACACATGGTCACAAGAGTCACAGTTACTACGGCGAAACAAAAAATAAAAATTTCCATACGTCTCTTTTATGAGTCTCAAATGACTACTATATGTGACTCCACTGACAAGTCTGTCACATGACTTTGTCAAATGGTAACAGAGACCCTACTGTAAAGTCACCACTGTGAAAAGTAGTGAAAAGTCACCATGTGACTTTAATTTGACATTATTTGGTGATTTATCATAATGCAACGTCCACAATGACTTTGAAATTGAGTCTCCAGATGAGAGTCACACGAGAGTCTCAATGAAATGACATTGTAAAGCCACCTGGTGACTCGCTACAAAGCAGCAGTCACAGTGACCTGTCAGTGGAGTCACATATAGTAGTCATTTGAGACTCATAAAAGAGACGTATGGAATTTCCTATTTTTTGTTTCGCCGTAGTGACTGTGACTCTTGTGACCATGTGTGACCTGAATGAGATGTTATATGGACTAGCTGTTCTGCAGGAATAGTAATTATTCGAATTATATTACTTCCTTTTGAGTAATCCCGTATTTAAAAATTGGCTTTTGTGACTTTTCCTTAACTTTTGATAACCAGTGTAGTTGCGGAGCTACCGGCCTATGACGCCTCCGAACTTAGACACCGGAAACGTCCCAAATACTCCAATTTAATGGATCCCCAGTGAACTTGTGTTCCTTCTTTTCTAAATTCATATTCTTTCTTACTTTTTAATTTTTATTACAAAAAAAAAGGTACCCAGAAAGGTGCCTTTTTATTAACACTTTCCAACAAAGTCGAAAACTGTTTATGCATTCGGTTTGTCTGGCCGTCTGGCCGATTGTCCACGCTCTAACTCCCGTAAATATACTCGGATTTTCCTGAAATTGATAAAGGTTATTTAGGGTCACTAAAGAATGTTTGGCATTGTATATGAAGTATGTAGGATTAATAGTTCATTTACAGGGGCACACAAAAGTCTTCCATTACATTATGGTATATGGGGGAATGTCGTTTGCAGAGTATTTTAATCAAATTATGCTATTTCAAATGTATTGAAACTGATATAAATCAATGAATTTCACTACGATCACCTTAGAATAGGGCATTCGTAGCATTTTTTATTCATTTACAGGGACACACAAAAGAAATCGGCTATAGTACAGAACTGTCTTTGAGTAATAATTTCTGGAGTGTACGGTTTAAAATTTGGTATGCACTTTTAAAATTAATTACTTTTTTGCATCTTACTCGTTATATATAAATTCTATACCTCAAATACAGGGCTGCACAAAAGTATCCACATACCGTTCTCCTTATTAGAGGAAATTGCTGAAGGTAAATTTTCAATTGAAATAGATGTATTTCTTAAATGAACTAAATTTTGGCATGCATGTAGTTAATGGATTCAAATCAGTATATCAGATGCAAGGCTGCTGAAAAAATTCGCATAATCTCCGATTGTGGATGGGAACAGCTGAAATTGAGTTTTGGAATGGATTAAGGATTTCCATATGGCTCAATTAGACGTAATATTTTAATTCTTTAAATGATGCAGTTTTGTTACATTATTCTGAATGTGTGGAAAGTGGCCCATAATCTATGTTTGACGCATGATTTTTTTCTTACTTGTTTGTTTTGCTATGGCTTTTGCCACTTCAGTTGGTAGACTAGCCTTTTTCCCAACCCTTGTATGTTTTTTAGTTGAACATGTTTGAACTGTTCATTAAATATTTAATTCTTGTGTTCATTTAATTTTTTTTTATTCATTAAATCCTTAAAGGGGTAGGATACCTTTGAACACGTCGAAAAAGTAAAAAATATCACTATGTTCCAAGCTTCAAAACTCGTGTAATAAGTCAAAAATAAAAATCAAACTTCATTTAAATATAAAGCTCATATTTATATTTATATTTAAATATATATATATATATACTTGTAGATTAATAAATAAATATTGAAATAATAAGTTGAAAAATATTTGGTAATAAGAGAAAAAAAAATCTTGCGCGCATGATAAAATCTGAATATATGCTTCTAAAGAGAAAATTTGGTGAAAATAAATACATAATAGAGTTACCTTTATACTAAAACCAGAATATCTGTAAATAATATTGACTAAATTAAAAAATTAACAAAAAATTAGAATTTTTCACTTTTTGAAAAATATTTTCAAAATACAAAAACAGAAAAAAATAAAATTTTCTATGTTTCTGGTTTTAAGTAGTAGATAATACTGAAATGAATATGTGATAAAAATTTCTTTTGATTGCCACGCATAGTTTTTTAGTAACACTGCGCGCAGTATCAAAATTCATCGTTTTGAATAAACGCGATTCAAGTTTAAATATCCTATGTAGTCTTGATATGTAGTCATTTTAAAACAGCCATAATTAGTAAACTAATGGGAATCTTTTAATGCGGTTTTTTGCATATTGTTCAGAAATGATTACGGAATCAAAATATGTATTAAAAAATATTCGAAAATTTTGATGGTTTAAAGGTATCTTACCCTTTTAAATTTCCTATTTTACTATTTACACATACGCAGTAGTTTTCATAACTACAGTTATATTTTCACTTTAATTATTAATTTTCGACCTTCTTTTAGTGTAATGTACAGGTTTCATTTTCATTTTCTTATTTTTTATATTTTATTTGAATTTTTCAAAAACTCCTCTTTTTACTCATTTCTCCACTTTTCAATTATTGCATTTTTCTTTTTACAACTACACGGAAGTTTTTTAAACTACAACTAAACTCATCATTTTATATTATTCTTTTGTTGCCACTTTGCAAAAAAAAAAAAAAAAATCATAATATAATTTTTTTAAATGCGTAAGTATCGTCTGCGTAAATGATTTCACATAATAAGAATAAATTGTGTATTTGAATTCTTAACCCTGAAAAATGCTTTTATAATTGAATGTAAATAATTGAATTTTAATAAATTTTAATTCATTAAAAATATGCTATAAATTTCATAAAAAATGTATTTTAAAAATTTCCTAAAAAAAATCGTGAAACTATTATATGATTAAAAGGAATGAGCACCAAAATATGCCCATTTCCAACAAATCGTAATAAAGTATTCTATTAAAATGTATATTATCATCTCAAATAACATACATTTTTAATATAAAAAAGTTTAATGTTCTTTTACGGTTTGAAGTATAAAGTTCTGCAGTTATTTTCAATATTTAAAATATTCTGCCTCCGTAAAATGCAGATATATAGGTTCCTTTTCTTATTTAAATATTTAAAAAAAAAAAAAAAGAGAGATTTTGATGCAACGATAATACTTCACGTACTTAATTATTCATGACTTTATTTATTTTTACTGACTCAATGATTTTCATTTGCTGCAAGAAATACGCAGGTTTCATTAGCGTTTACAAAAAGAAATCCGTATAATGGAAAATATATTCAACAAAATAAATAAAAAATGTTTTTTGATAAATCATTGGATAAGAAAGTAATATTGTCAGAATCTTATTTTCATATTTTATTTCTATCAAATCCAAAAATATTTCTTTCCTTAATTAAATTTAAGAAAATAGTTTTTGAGATATTTTGGCGGAATAATGAAAATATATTTTATTTATTAAATTAATCATGATCCTATCTAAAATTACTAACTCCATGGTTTATTTTTTCTTCTGAAATTATAAGGGTTTAAATTTTTATTTGCAAAAATGCGTTCGTAATGGAAAAACATGTAAAATAAATTAATTAACCCTTTCAGGGGCAGAAGAATTCTGATCGTAAACTGATGAAATAATTGACTGACACCAGAATATTCAAACGAAAATAAAACCCCGCTAATTTGCGCTTTCATTACAAAAGCAAAGTTTTATTGAAATAATCTTGGTACCATTTGTCAGTTTTGGAATTAAAATTAGGTGGTTAGACCATCTAGCCACCGCCCTTGAAAGGGTTAAAATAATAAAAATTTAAGGTTTTTTCTGTAAAAAAAAAATATAATATTGTGCAAATCTACAGATCATAATTTATTTTTGTGTTTAATTTCAAATCAAACTATTATAGTTTTTTTTTGTAAAGTGTACGACAAAATGTAATTTGTGTAGCCTAGAAAAAGATTCGCTTCGCCCATCTTAATAATTTTGAAAAGTGCAAAACGCCTGCAGTTGAAAGAGTTTCAAAAAGATTGAATTAAATTTGGCAACGATTTTATTGCAAACAATTTTTTATATTAAATATATTAATGTATAGCCAAGAGACATTTTGAAATGAATCACCTAATTTTTTTCCCATTAGTTCGTATATTCTTACTTTTCAACATGTTTATTAATTCGAGATAATAGAATATAACATTTTAAAAAATATTATTTTTCCGGGAACTCTTCAATACTTCAAGCTATAAGCATAATATATCTCTATCACTTTTCTATAATACTACTCGTTTCGTAAACATTAAAAAAGTTATTGTTAAAATTTATAATTGTGTCTGGAACACGTTCAGATAATTTTTCATTTTTAAAAATAAAATCATTTAACGTTTTGCAAGCATAATTTTGAAATTAATCACTTCTGTTTTAATTTTTTTTAAGGTCGCGTTTTCTTGTCTTTCATCTGTTTATTAATTGAAAATACGTAAATGTTGCACTTTTAAAATTATCATTTATTCGAAAACGCTTCCATTAAGACTTCGAGTAAATCATTCCCTGTAGGCATTACAAATTTCTATCATTTTTCTAAAAGAGCACTCAAAGCATATTCTCCGAAAATGCAAGAAAAATGTCTTTATCAGAATTTGTATTTGAAAAACAAAGTTTTAAAGTTTGAAGTTTTGTATTTTGCTTTAATTTGGAAATTGTATACCATTTTTAAACATTTCATATTAAATAATACCATTAAGAATTATTTAACATTAGCTGATTTTTATATTATTGCCGGCTTGTAGTAAAACAAAAAGTAATTGAACCTGTCAAGTAAGGTTTTATGAACAGTAAGATTCCTAGACAATTAGGGTTATAATAAGTTTTTATCTGGCTAACTACTAAAAACTAATATTTTTTAATTGTGATTAATGATTAACTGCTAAAATAGCTTCAATCGCATTTTTTAAATAATTATTACTCTCGAATTTCAAACGCATTCTCCGATTAAAGATTAAATTAATTATTAACCAATATCATTAATCATGATTACTAATGATTAATAATTCAAAAATAAGATCTTGTGTAATATATTACAGTAATAATTTAACACATATTGATTAACCATGTCGGGAGTAGGTAAGGTAAGTATTTTAGTAATGTTGAATTCAGAACAGAATTTTTGAAACGTTTTATTTCAAAATAAGGAAACTCAATTTTAGAACTGTTTTCTACTAAAGTTATAGGAGCAAAATTTATTTCAAAACTTTTGGTACAAATCTTGAATGAAATTATGGGGCATAAAAAAATATCTAATAATATCTAAAAATAAATAAGTACTTCTTTAATTTTTATGTATATATTCTTGTTTTTTAAAAATGAATAAAAACTTTTTATACATTGTAAGTGTAATGTTGTTATATAAATCCTTAGATTATTACGATTCAAGCAAATTGATATTTACAATTCCTCTAACTGTGTATGTTTTATGTACTTGTCAGTTCTTAAAACTAAGGGAAGCGAATATTTAGTTTACAGCCCAAATTATTTGGGAAAATAAGTAGGTTCGTTTATTTAATTTTAGGACACTAGGGGGCTCTGCACCCTTCGAGCTTTGCTCGCCAACCCCCGTTCAGACTCTAAAAATCCGTTAATTTGATCGACTTAAAAAAGGTTACGGAGGATTGAATTGTAATTAAAACACCAGTGTTGATATCCCTGTAAACGAGTTTCCAATTTTTTCTCTTTTAATGGAGGATTTTAAGACCAAAAAACTTTCTGTGAATTTCTGTTTTCAAGTTTATTAAATAAGATTAGTGAAACGTCTGAAAATTAGCTAATGTAAAATGAACTAAGTCAACAGAGTCTTTGCTTCCGGGTATTTTTAAATACAGCTATAAGAAAATGATTTTAAATTACACGTTTTAAATCTGATGTAATTTTAACCAAACTTTTCTTTTTATAATATTCAGCAGGAAATATTCCATTTGTTAGAAAGGCAATATTATTATGTGCGCTGTTTTTGGCAACAGTAGTTAAAAAGATTATCTCGAAATATGAAATAAATCTCAGTGTATGTGTAAATATATATTGTAATTTAAACTGTTTGGCAATATTGTTTGGCAATTTGAAATAGGACGTAATTCCACCCAAATTTACCGCTTTTAACACAGATTAAATATAAAAATAGCAAATAAAGCCTTTGAGCAACAATATTAAAAAGAAGAAAAACCAACGCTTAAAATGCACAAATAATACATGAAAAGCAGCAAATAGCTGTTTCGAATCTACTAGCGAGATTCTTCTACAGTGCAAGATAGGGAAAAAGGAACTGCGTGCTGGAAAAAGTAAAGCTGAGCAAAATCATAGACAGAGACATCTTATATACCCTATGCGAGTAGCGAACCAAAAACAACCAATGAGAGAGAAGCAGTGGAAACGACAGGGTGGACAAGTAGCGACATCTTCCGGAGAAGGAGAGGAAAAGAAACCAAAAAAGGGGGGAAATCAAATTAATGATTTCCAAATACTTGGTAAATCAGGAGTACTAGATAAGTCATTGATTAAATAGTGAGAATTTTTAATGATGTGGTAATCTTCCCAGAAATCAAGATCAAGGTTAGAAGAGCATTTTTGGATAATGATGGCTGAGGAAAAATCGAGCCTATGTTCAGAAGACCAAGAATGTTGAGCAATAGAAGAACGTATGAGCTCCTGATTTTTAACATAACCCTCATGCTCTTTTAAACGAAATCTAAGAGCACGTTTAGTCTGGCCAATATAAGAAAGGCCACACTGGCAAGAGATTTGGTAAATACCCCAGTTATCTAGACGATCAACGGGGTGTTTGAGATTTGAAAAAGTGATTTTATTAACAGGAGAAAAAATAACATTAACATCAAACCTTCTTAGGATTTTAGCAACTTGCTGACTGATTTTAAGAAAAAAAATGATAACACAACTGAAGTATTTGAGTTGAAAATAGAATGCTTTTCAGAATGGACGGATTTCGTCAATTTCTTGTAAATGGATTCAATAATATCAGATGAATAACCACGATCAACAGCAATAGCTTTGAGGTAATCAAGTTCAGCACTAAGTAACTGAGGAGTGGAACAAATATTGGTAGCCCGAAAAGCAAAAGCATTGAAAGCAGCAAATTTCTGGTTATGGTTATGAGAAGAATACCTGTGAGGTGGGTGACTGACATGAAAAGGTTTACGAAAGACGGTATTCTGAAAGCTATTTTCACAACGAATAACAAGGACATCCAGGAAAGAAAGACAGTTATTGGTCTCAATTTCAGAGGTAAATTGAATGCAGGGATCAATGGAATTTATAATAGAGAGACTATGATTAATTTCGGAATTTATTTCAACCAGGAGATAAACATCATCAACATAACGAACATAGAACGGAAATTTTAAAATTTCAAAAAGTTTGACCTCAAAATATTGCATATAAATATCGCATAAAATTGAACTAAGAGGATTACCCATAGTCAAACCGTCAATCATACGGAAGAAATTACCATTGAAAACAACAGTATTTTGCGACAAGCAATCGCCATTAGAAGGATAATCTCCTCGATTTCAAAATAAGAGAAGTGGAATTCACAAAGCCTTTTCTTGAGGCAATCTAAAGCCCCCTCAACCGGAACGTTTGTAAATAATGATTTAACATCAAAAGAAACCATCATGTGACCCTGCGCCTTAAAATTGTTATTCAATTTGAGAGCATCGAGCTGATTGCTACTTAAAGGAACACTAGAAAGATTGACAACGGTATTTTGGTTAACAAGAGGTAAATTCCTGGAGTTATTAGCCCAAATAGTTTTACTAATAACTCCCGGAATTTGCCTCTTGTTAACCAAAATGCTGTCGTCAATCTTTCTAGTGTTCCTTTAAGTAACATTCCGCTCGATGCTCTCAAATTGAATAACAATTTTCCTGTCTCTGTTATTCCTTCTTTACCTAATCTTATTGCTCCTATTGAAAGAGCCTTTAAGCATAGCGCTCTATCTTCTTCTCAACATGAGTCCATTAGGCATCTCATTGCCAATACTGTTTATTTCATTTCTAATATTTATAAGCCCAATCTTTAACATCCTGTTAAACAATGTCTGAAAAATTTGCGTTCTGATCCAAACGTAGTTATTACTAAGGCCGACAAAGGTGGTCAGATTGTTCTTCTCGACAAATCTACATATTTGGAAAAATCCCATAAATTAATTAATGATGGTCCGTATGTGGGTATCCGAAAAGACTCTTCCACTAGTGAAATCAACTTTATTAAGTCTGCCATCAAGTCTTCTTCCATTATTCCTGCTAACTTTAAGAAGTCTCTTATTCCGTCTATTGCGCATTGTGGCAGGTTTTATGCTTTACCTATGGTCCATAAACCTGACATTCCTTTTAGCCCTATTATCTCTAGTATCTGTACAGCTTCTTATAAGCTTGCGAAACACTTAGTTTCTGTTTTTCCCCACTTGTGGGGGTTTTTGAGCAGTAACTGTTTCACTATTAAGAATTCTTTTCATTTTGTTAAAATACTTCATAATTTTAAGCCGCAGGGTCACATGATGGTTTCTTTTGGTGTTAAATCATTATTTACAAACGTTCCGGTTGAGAGGGTTTTAGATTGCCTCAAGAAAAGGCTTTGTGAATTCCACTTCTCTTATTTTGAAATCGAGGAGCTTATCCTTCTGACTCGCGCTTGCTTGTAGCAAAATACTTTTGTTTTCGATGGTAATTTCTTCCATATGATTGACGGTTTGGCTATGGGTAATCCTCTTAGTCCAAATTTTTGCGATATTTATATGCACTATTTTGAGTTCAAACTTTTAAAAAATTTTAAATTTCCGTTCTATGTTTGTTATATTGATGATGTTTATGTCCTGGTTGAAATGAATTAGGATATTAATTATATTCTCTCTATTATGAATTCCATTGATCCCTGCATTCAATTTACCTCTGAAATTGAGACCAATAACTGTCTTTCTTTCCTGGATGTCCTTGTTATTCGTTGTGAAGATGGCTTTCAGACTACCGTCTTTCGTAAACCTTTTGTTGTCAGTCTCCCACCTCACAGTATTCTTCTCATCCCCCTAACCAGAAATTTGCTGCTTCAATACTTTTGTTTTTCGTGCTAGCAATATTTGTTCCACTCCTCAGTTACTTAGTGCGAACTTAATTACCTCAAAGCTATTGCTGTTGATCGAGGTTATTCCTCTAATATTATTGATTCCATTTATAAGAAATTGATGAAATCCTTCCATTAGGAAAAGCATTCGAATTCCGACTCTAATACTTCAGTTGTGTTACCATTTTTTCCTGAAATCAGTCAGCAAGTTGCTAAAATCCTAAGAAGGTTTGATTTTAATGTTATTTTTTCTCCTATTAATAAAATCACTTTTTCAAATCTCAAACACCCCGTTGATCGCCTAGATAAATGGGGTATCTTGCCAGTGTGGCCTTTCTTATATTGGACAGACTAAATGTGCTCTTAAATTTCGTTTAAAAGAGCATGAGGGTTATGTTAAAAATCAGGAGCTCAAACGTTCTTCTATTGCCCAAGTTTCTTGGTCTTCTCAACATAGGTTCGATTTTTCCTCAGCCATCATTATCCAAAAATGTTCTTCTAACCTTGATCTTGGTTTTTGGGAAGCTAACCGCACCATTAAAAATTCTCACTATTTAATCAATGACTTGTCTAGTACTCCTGATTTTCCAAGTATTTGGAAAGCATTAATTTGATTTCCCCCCTTTTTTGGTTTCTTTTCCTCTCCTTCTCCGGAAGATGTCGCTACTTGTCCACCCTGTCGTTTCCACTGCTTCTCTCTCATTGGTTGTTTTTGGCGCCTTTGCTACCAGCATAGGGTATATAAGACAGCGCGTCTCTGTCTATGATTTTGCTCAGCCTTACTTTTTCTAGCACGCTGTTCCCTTTTCCCTATCTTGCACTGAAGAAGAATCTCGCTAGTAGATTCGAAACAGCTGTTTGCTGCTTTTCATGTATTATTCGTGCAATTTAAACGTTGGTTTTTCAGCTTTTTAACAGATTAAATAATTAATTGTTTTATAGTTTTTTTTTCTTTTTAAATATTCACGTGTATAAACAATTTTTATGATGTAATTTTTAATGTTTTCCTGCATTTAATTCTAATTTCATAGGGGTTTTTTCTGTTTATAATTGTCACGTGTAAATAAATTTTCAGTTTAAAGGAAATATTATTTGAGAAGTTCTTACAATTTTGGTAAAAATTTAAAATAATAACTTTTTCCAAAATATGTAAAAAATATATCTCGAAATGCTGAAAATTTGAATTTAAAATGGAAATAAACCCTCAAAAAATTAGTCAAATTAAAAACATAAATGCAGTCCACACACCGGAAACTTCTAATGTGTAAAATGATCTAAAAATTATTAAATTCCTATGTATAGTTTTTGCTCCTATAAAACTTTTTTAATGGTACGATTTTTACCAACTTTAACATTATATAGTTCTATCTCTTGAAATAATTCTTTGATTTGAAAACTGTCTCCATAAGTGTGTTTATCAAACATCTCTCTATAAAACCACCGATTTTCGTATTTTTGTATGAAGTAGTTTCCTTAATGTTATCAAAGAAAGACCCCAGATCACAAAAATTTCAAAACCGGCGGCGGTGGCGATGACAGCGTTGGTTACTTTTTTTTAGAATAGAGAGATTTTTTATAGTGTATGTTATCAGCATTCTGATTATTTTAAAGATTAATTTCACTTGATTACTAATTTATTTGTTTTTGCTGTATTTTTAGGAGCCGGATGCGAATATCATAAAAGGTGGGTGAGCCAAAAATGGTCTTAGTTAAGCTTTGAGGATTATTTATAATTTTCTAGCTGGGTGTATGTGGCTGAATAATTTTTGTAAAATTTTATGCTTATCTCTAACACACATCAAGTATACTTTTCTTTTCAAAATAAAATTGAATTATTTTTATAATACAACTTCAAAACTGTAGCTTGTGGGCCGCGTTTAGCGCATAGTGTTCCAAAGGTGGCCCACATATTGGAATCACTTTTAAAACGTGAAATGTTACTTGGCAAACTATTTTTACTCTGAAAAAATATTACAATGTTCAATTAAATGTAAGCATTTAATTACGAGGAAAAAATTACAACATTTTTTTTTTTTTTAAATACACTTTGTAGTTGGATTCCATGTAGAAATTGCGGATGAAATTATCGATTTTGTCTTGTTTATTAAATTTCTGACACTCTGCATGCACATATTGCAACCATGGATTACACAATCGCATTCTATTTTTTGTCTTTCTTGCATAAATGGTAAAACCAGATTACTTTTGACTGACAACCACTTGTGTTAATCATGGTAGTATCAGGTCGTTCGAGAGTCTCTTTTGTACCGGTTTGATTAGTGATTTTAATATTATGTTGCTTACTATTATGCTTTGATGATTCTTTCTTTCGATATCTTTCCAGTTTTTCTTCTTAATCTTCTTATCTTCTGAAATTAAAAAATTTGAACCACTTTTTGTGCTCTGTTGTTCAGGGCTTTTTTTCTGGGAGTTACTGACTCCTTTTGTGGGGATCACTGGTGTTCTTAATAGTGTGGAAATTATTGGAGGAGTCTGATAATAAGTGGAAATAAATGTTAATAACTTTTTTTCACATATTTCAGCAGAAATTTGAAAATTACTCTTACAAAATTGATTTGTGTCGGGTCACATTGAGAGCAAGCATATGGTCGCAAATTGCACGACGTACAACTATTAATCTGATAAATTTATTAGAATTGAAGTAAATTTGTTTAAGAGAAAGGAATAAGTCTTCCGAAAGCGTATCATAACTCAAAACTCTAAGAATTTAAACACGTGTAAATTAAATTTAAAAATCTTCTTATCTGGAAATTAGTACGACTATTCCTCAAAAATTAAACCACTGCATACAATGACGGCCGATCAAGGTGATCTGTTTAAATTCAGCCTTGGGAACTGCAGATACATGAATTGCAATGCAGTAGTGCCATTGTGTGATTAAAAATTAAATTAATTCCACTTTTGTTACGTGAGAACATTAAGAATACTAGGCACCTTTGACTCACATATCTTAAAATTATTTCGTATTCTTAAGAGTATAACGAATTAACGTTTTCTGAATGTGATAACATTTTTGATATCTGATAGCATCTTTAAGCATTGCGCCGTATTTTTATATTTGCATGCTATAATAAAGAAATTAATTTTATATAAGATTGGGAAATAAGTTTTGCATCAGCAATGTGTATATATGCCACATGCTACTATAATGTCCTTGTTATCACAAAATATAAGTAATCTAAAAAAAAAAAAAAAACTGATAATTACTTTAACTTCCGTTATTTTATTTTGAGATAATTTCTTTGTAGATAATAGTATTACTTTAACGAATTTAAAATTTATAATTTTAAAACTTCATAGAAATATTTCATAACAATAACCTCTTAAAGTACAAATGAAGATTCTTTGAAACTTCGTTCTGAGAAATTTGAATTTTAAATAAGTTAATTTCCTCCCGCATTTCTTTTCAAGTGTTTGCGTGAAACTTCTATAAGAGAAGATAATTCTTACTGACAATGCAGATATTATTTTTTGTAGAAGTAAGTTACGTATAAATATGAAATTTTAATTAATTTTAAATATTGCATTTTATTGTGACGGTATTTTAATACAGAATTCAAGTAAATATAAGTATAAACGCTTTTCCTAAAATATTTCAAGCAATGAAAATAAATAGTTTTTATAAATCTTCTTAAGTTAAATTCAAAATATGAGCGAATAAATGTTTCTTATGTCATATTTTTCAAAGGACGCATATCTTGTATTAAAAATGTGTAAGCAACGAAATGTTTATTGCCCCTGCATAAAAATAATAAAATTTTTATATGGACCATTTATAAAAAAGGATTTCCAGATACAGTCTGCATGGAAATGACATTATATTGAACTATATTATTTTTTAACTTTTTTCAATAACCAACTTGGAAAAAAAGGCTTTTAAAGCAATTCTAGATTAAAATACATGTATAAATATTATCCCAATTAAGCATTTATTTATTTGTTCATCTTTATTTAATGATGATAATTAACTGAATATGTATTCGGTGATGTTAAATGTAATTTCTGTTACAGCTTTGGATTTTTATTAAATGTAGCGAAACGATTTTCCCAAAACTTAAAGAAAAGGCAGTCAAAAAAATCCTTTCACTTTTTACATTAAAGTAAGAATTCTGAGATGTAATGGAAAATGTCGTATTTCTGCGTAGTCTTAAATAAAATGCGTAAAATTCATATATGAACATGCACGTTTTCTTTTAAAAAAGACTCCATTTCAATGGCAGATTTTTGCCATTTAGTACATTTAATAGTTAGACTACGCTTCATTCATCCATAAAAATTAAAACAATTATGCGGATTTTAAACTTAGTCTAGACTGAAGAAAAAAATCCTTTTGTTTTTTACATTTAGAGAATGAATTTTGAGACTTAATGGAAAACGACTTATTTCTACGAGTCTTAATTAAAACGGATGAAATTCATGTATGCATTTAGTCGTTTTCTTTTTTAAAATACTCTATTTCTATGACGGATTATTTAGTCCCTTTAATCTTCTACTGCTTCGTTTATCCGTAAAAATTAAAACACTTATGTGGAATTTTAATTTTAGTGTAGGCTGAAAAAAAAAATTCTTTTAATTTTTACATTACAGTAAGAATTCTGAGACTTGATGGAAAATGACTTATTTCTGCTCAATCTTAAATAAAATGCTTTAAATGCATGCATGAATATGCACGTTTTATTTATACAAAAAAAGAAAACTGTGTTTCAATGACGAATTTTCGCCATTTAGTCCCTTTAATAGTTTCACTGCTTCATTTATCGTTGGAAATTAAAAAAAATATGCTGGATTTTAATGTTAGTCTAGACTTAAATTAAAAGCAAAAGTGCAACTCCGTTAAGAAAGCATGGTAATATAATTAATTTTTATAGATGAAATTGTCGATAAACTCTTACACGTGTCATAGACATCAATGGACGTGGTGCGTCTTTCCATGTTTAGCGTTAATGAGTACTTCTTTTTTCTTTCTTTCTGCGAAAAACGGTAAAATAATTTCTAGTGGTTGTATAGGGTTACATATAAAACTTGTAGCGATGACTAGAGAATACTTATTTTTCACAGCAATAAAAATTTATTGATCTTGGTTTAAATTGAACAAATAGTTCATATTTTACGCGGGTCAGTTATAATCGGGTAAACACCAGTACTTTATGCAGTCTTATACTGAGAAAAATGACATTTTCAAATCTGAGCAAATCGATGTTTTCATTTTGTTATGAAACTTTTTGTTTCAAATATGACGACCCAATGCTTTCAATTGTGAAATACCGAAAATACTCAGTTTCAAACAAAATTGCATTTTATTCGTTAAATGCAGTAAATTTCACCAATGTAGTTGCATTTATTCTTATTATTTCATATGTTATGACTCGGAACGAAACACTCCTCTCAGTAACATTTTATTTCATGAAATGTGGCGAACTACATTTTTATCGTAATCGCGGAAGAACACTCAAAAGCCTTCCTAATGTGATCGCAGAAGCGTAGAGTTTGCTTTTTAGCCTTCGAAACTGGAGAATGTATGACTTGATAAAAGAAAGACTTCACAGGTGGAATTTGCAAGATTTCCTTGAAACATTTGAAGGTAATTTCATTAATTTTGCTGTTTCGAAATATTTATCCCTATTTTTATAGTATGCACACGTAATTGCTATAAGTTAACTTAAAATTAGGATTAGCTATGAACCATGTTGCGTACACTCTAAAAACGACATTTTCAAAACTGAGCAAAAAATACTCATGTCTGAGTATGTCGCATAGTCAAAATGGCTCCGAATCAAAATTACTCAAGTTTGAAAATCGTATTTACTCATTTCTGAAAACACGGACATACTCAAATATGAGCATGCACACACTCAAGAATAAAATCTTCATGTGCTCATATTGGAGCATATCCGTGTTTTCAGATATGAGTATATGCGATTTTCAAACTCAAGTAATTTTGTTTCGGAGCCATTTCGACTATGTGACATACTCAGATTTGAGTATTTTTTGCTCAGTTTTGAAAATGTCGTTTCTAGAGTGTAATAAGTCGTGATGACTAGTTTACTTTGTCACTTAGTTCGACAGACGAAAAATCTTTGGAGTTTTTCAGTCTTAAACTCATGCTTCTCGCATTTGGAGAAGAAAAGGGTGTTTCGGGGTTCTTTCAATGTAACCTAGAGATAGGAGGTCTCTTCCAAAATCATGTAGTTGCCAGTTTACGCCAACTGTTTGCAACTGTCACGCATCAAACTCTCTCAGACTTTCCCCGCCACAAAAGCCTTTCTGCCCCTTGTTCTGTAACTCGATCTCTTGATCAGCACACTTTGCTCTCCTAGAACAGAATATTTTCCTGCTCGCTTTTCTTGCTTCTCTGTAGAAAAAAAAAGTAGATAAAGCGCTCAAAAAAGCAGAGTTCCCAATCATAGGGAGGCTGTATCGTTCTAATTGAGAGCCTTTCTTCTCATCTGCTTTTGTGTTGCCACCCTACGTCTGGCGCCAGGCTAAAACTTTCCACTACCGAGGGTCAAAGGTGGGTGAAACTATTTTCTCAAGGATGTGTCCTGGCAAATTTCTAGTGTCACAGCCATAAAAAAAAACTGCAGATAATCTGGCTTTGATGTATTTTTCGTGATTAAAGAATAATTTTCTCACCGTGAGAAACCGGGAATCCATTGTAAAATATGAATTGGAACACTGAGCAGAAACAATTACTAATTACTGTCAAACATTTCAAGGCTTTACAACGGGTTTGCTGCTAATAATAATATAATATATTCAAACATAAAATTGTTTTATAACTATCAATATTATTTCAAATAAATTTTTTATTAGAGTTCGTTTATTTTAAATATTTAGCAAACCTTAACACGGTATTTTAGGTTGTATTATTTTTTAACTTTTCTTTTACAGATTAATGTCATCGAAAACTCCCAATTAAATCAATTATTTTACCAGAACGTTTAAAAATTAATGTTGGAAGAAGAAATTTTATGGTATGAGCCAAAAGCGATTGGCAGAATTCCACATTAAATCTACATTTTTGATGGATTGGGTTATAGAGAAATTTTTCTCATATTACGCCATAAATGAAAAGTCTTAAACAAATAAAAAACAGCTTGAACGAAAATCATTTTGGACAAGGACAAATTTCCAAAAAAAAGAGTTAATCTAGCTATTTAAAAAATAAATAAATAAATAAATAATATATTGAATTCTTCTTATTACATTATGCAAATTTTTTCTGCATTTTTCCAATATTTCATTTCTTTCAGATTGAGTTATAGTATTTCTAAAACGTTAAACATAACTGAATTTTAATTTTCTTTACAAAAACTCAAGATTCATCGCATATTCCGGCGTATAGCAGTCACTTTTGATACCAGAAATTTCATGAAAATTTACCGGTGTGCATTATAACCGAGATATAAAAATGAAAGATTGAACATTAAGAAAAGATGAGCATAAAAATTGAAATTTCTACATTAATGAAGTTTATATGCATTGTACGTTTTAGCTTAACCTTTTGCAGATGTTTTGCTTCATGTTTGTACACGGAAAAAACTGTTTTGTTGAAACAACAAAATTTTGGTTAATATAGCTCCAACGAAATATCTTGGTAGGAACGATCAACTTTTGGTTAGATTAAGAAAATGATTTTGTTAATTCAACAAATCAGTTGGTTAATCCAACCAAAATTTGGTCATTCCAACCAAAATATTTAGTTGGAGCTATATCAACCAAAATTTAGTTGTTTCAACAAAACAGTTTTTTCCGTGTACACTTTATTATAATATTCATTCTTTTTGCTTATATTTTAATGTTACTTATTTGATGAAAGATTCTTTCTAAAAAATGTGGCACGTGCAATACGTCTAATATAGGGAAAAGAGGGGTAAAGTAGCCAGTTAGGGCTAAGTGGCCATTTCATTTTTTTTTTCTGCTGTATACTCCCGCCACGCTGTAACTGTGTGAAAAAGTCGTCACAGATCCTGGTAATATTTTCTGCGATTTTGAAGTGGAAGGCTGCATTTTTCTAGTTTTCAACTCATTTTATTGTTTTTTCGCATTTTTTTTTAGTTTAGGCAAGTAGTACAATTTATTGATTATAGCTGAATAATATGTAATGTTATAATTATATGTTGTGTATGTATAATGTATATGTTATAATTATTTAATTTTATCAGTGGGAAGTAACCTTTCAAATGATGTGTGTTTGAAAACGCTAAGTCATGTAGATTAGATGCTAGGCCATAGTTTTTGTAATGGCGTCTTCTGGGCAAAGTGAAAACAAAGAGGTCGGGCAAAGTGAAAACAAAGAGATCGGACAAAATAGCCTGGTGGATATTTATTTGCCTGGAAACGATTTTTTATTCCTTGTTCTTAAAAAAAATACTACTCAAAAGTATTTTCTTTGAAAGAATGAAACAGGTCGGGGCATTAACTTCTGCAGAGAAGGACTCTCGACATTTGCAGTCTAGATGTCTGCTGAAAGAACCTTGCATCCTCCATTAGTCTTAGTGACACTCATTATTATTTACTTTATTTTCTAACGATTTATACTTAAAATATTACAAAAAATAATACTTATTCATAATGTCTGTCAACTTTCGCTTGTGTTGATTAAATATACATCTGAATCAAGGTGATTTGTTAATTTACCTGTGCTGGCCACTTTGTAATTTTCTTTTAAAGTAATATGTACATCTTAAAATAAAGTTTAAAAAAAGCAAAATAGCATTTAAAACTAATGTTATTATAGTTACAATTAGTATTTGTTTCTAGAACTTTACTGAGGAAAAAGGTATTATAAAAAGTCTTTAAACCTTAGAGTGGCCATTTTATCATTATTTACCCTACAACAGAATAGAAAATTGTAGTCTCAAATTGTAGGTACACCTAATTCGCGGGAGCGCGTTATAAATTAAAATAAACGATAATTATATTTAAGAAATTTTGCATTTTTGTAGAAATACTATCCGGCGTACATAACAAAATAATATAATTCTCTCAGTTATCTATATTGTAAAGAAAAAACATGTCCGTGAGTAACGCTGATGGCGGCGATACCTGACCAAAAATTTCGCTTTTACTGCATTTGTTTAATTTCTAAACATCTCTCAATTTCATTTTTTTTACACAGTCGAATAGGATAAAAATGTCATTTAAATGCAATTTTTTAAAAACTTGTATCGCAATTCACTGACTTTTTTTCGCCTGTGTGAATTTTTAAATACTTTTCAAGCACCATACTTTTTTATAAATCTATCTCTATGCCCTGCCACCATATTAAGAAAGATTAACGCATTTGCACTTAAAAGAATATAAATAGTTCAACTTTCGTTATTTAATTTCGTTAATATTTTATAACAAAATTAAAACTTCATAAGTAAATAAATAAAACAAAAATTTAATAGACACGTAATCGAAATGCACGCCTAAATCAATGAAATTATCAGAAACAAAAAGTATCTTGTAAATAGTCAAGTCGTTGGTGATTTTTTCGGCTATTAACTTCTGCCAGGTTAAATCAAAAAAATCTAAAAAATAAAAAAAAGATTCATATATATTCAGCATTCCGGGAAGCTCTGATTGTTTTCCACAGTATCAATAAATAAAGGAACACCATTTTAAGAATAAAAGGAATCAACAACTCGCTTGTCATATAGAAAATCAAGGTAAGTACCGAGTGGACTGATCACTGATCAATAACTTAAAGAACACCTGTATAATTGTCAAGTAAGATGTTTTTAGTATGCTCCATTCCCGGCAGATGGCAGCACTATAAACTATCACGGCAATTATTTCTGATCAGAGCTATTGACTGCTGATAAATTAGACTTTTAATTTTTTCTAATTTGTATCATTTTTTAACTCATTTTTATTTTCTAAAATCTTATTATGTTTTTTTTTCTGTAAATATGCATACTAATTATACATTTTTTATTTGGTTCTCTATATTTGGATTCGCTGCGGGACAGCAGTCGATTTATTCAATGTTTTGATTCGTAAGTCTGAAGTCAAAAATTCTAAAGCTGATTCTGTGCTATTTAAGTATGAAAAAAGACCAATAAAATCGTATTTATTGAGTCGCAAATCTTTATTATTTAAGCAATTTTAATCAAAATTCACCAACGCAAGTCTTCAAAAGTTCATGATTATTTTAAATCAGCTATTGTCGTCATACCGGAACAAGGTGTTCTGCTATGAATGAAGGCACGCAGTGAAAACAAATGTACTGTACCCCTTTCGATTTAATCTGATGTTTGCAAATAAAATCTAAATTCTCAAGTCCTTTAAAACTCTACAGCACATTTTAAAAATATTGATATTTTGGGCGCTTTAAATCATTAGGGATGTAATATCATTAAGTTATAAACCAATGAAATACACAGTTATCTGAAAGGATACTTTGAGGAGAATATCGGTAACCTCTTCACTCAAAATTAATCTTAACTTTAAATATTTTCAGAGTGTGTTGTTAAACTAATAAGACCACATATTTTGAGATCTCCAAGAAGTAATAACAACGGGTAACTAATTCGAAGAATTCTGAAAATTTCTATCAAAATTCACTGCTTTAAATATTTAATTAGTTTTGAACGGATAATACGGGTTGTTTAGTAATAAGTACTTATAATTTATTCGCTTTACGAATTTCTGATAATTAAATTACAGAATTGGATATTTTCTTAAACAAATAGTGAAAACTTACATTCCTCCCATTTTGTTTTTAGGAAATTATAATTTATTACAGTGTTTGGACTAAAATTCTGTACAACTTTCTAACTTTTATTATCTCTTGTTTCGTTAATCAAACTTTTAAGGCGTTTAGAATTGCACGACTCTTTCATACGCATAGGGCAGAAGAGACAAATTAATTTATCATCGATATCTACAAGCGACTAATCAGTGAAGACTGTAGAGACTGGTTATAAATTGTAGTATTTTCACAGATCAATCAATTTATTCGATAACATCTATTATCTAATAATCTAATCATCTATTTGTACATTATTGTTTTCAAAATATTACTCAGCATGCATGTTACTGGCTGTAACAATCAGAAAATATTTTAATATTCTTTTGTAATATTGTTAGATAATGATATTTTTTCTCAGTCAATACAAAATACATTTTCCATTGAACTACAGATTTGTGACAAAATAATACGAAAACCCAAGAAAAAGACATTGTCCATTTCAAAGAAGCAGAACACGCATGTCACTTTGCGCTCAATTCTGTCACCTAGTGGTTATGAAAGGTAAGGTATCAGTCGCTCAACATCACTCATAGGTTTCGCATGCGCTTACCATGTGCTCTGGGAAACTTAATAGTGACTGACCTGTTCGAGTTCGAAAATGGAATGATTGTTGGAATGTGGTGCGCTAGCTACTCCGTGACGGAAACAGCCAATTATTTCATTGTTGCAATGAGTACTGTGTCAGCTTTTATAACAGCGTACACGAAATGCGGTAAAGTGTGATCTGCGAAGTACAACAGTGGACGGGAAGTAAAGCTTTCGGACAGGGATAAAAGAGAGTTGACCTGCGTAGCGGTCTGAAAGCGCAGGCAATCTTTATTTCAGATAACGTCAGAGGTAAATAGTCATCTCCAGAATACTATTTCAGCAAGAACTGTCCAAAGGGGATTTCATGCTTCGAACATTTAAGGAAGAGTTGCAATTCGTAAGCCATTGGAGACATAGGTGTTCGTATTATTTTGTCACCCATCTGTAAGTATTCGAAATTTTTAAAACCACTTTTTGAAGAGAGGTACTACGATTGTGACATCACGTCAGAAAAGCAACTGAAATGAAAGTACATTTTTCTCTGGAACTGCTTAAGCGATTTTAATACATTTAAAAAAAATTATGGTAATTTACAATATTTAGTTGATTTTGTGTTTTGGGGAAAATCAATTATTTCATTAAAAAAATTAAAGTTAATTAACAAACAAATCTGGACTTTTTTTTTATTTGCGAAATCACATAACTATTGGATTTTTAACACTTTCCAATATAGTTTAAAAGTATTTATAAATTTGCTTTGTCTCTCTGTCTGTCCGTCTGCTCTTGCTCTAACACTTGTAAATTTACTCGGATTGCCTTTTAATTGTTATATGTTATTCAGGTTTAATCTAGAATGTTTGGTTTTGAAAATTGAGTGTGTACTATGCATAGTTCATTTACAGGGACACACAAAAGAACTATCGATACCTCGAAAAACAGCAACATGCAAATAGTTGAAATATTATGGAATATATCTATGATTGTTTGCGAAATCACATAAGTATTCAATTTTTAACACTTTCAAATATAGTTTAAACTTTTTATAAATTCGGTTTGTCTCTACATTTATTTCGATTGCCTTGTAATTGATACATGTTATCGAGACTTACTACAGAATGTGCAGCATTGAAGATACAGTGTAGTATGTACAGAGTGATCAATATAAAAGCGTACCAGTTTGTTTTTTGTATTATCAACATCTGCAATATATGTAGCAAGACTTTCAACATCATTACTTATTTATTAGATTGAGCAAAAAATTCTGGGAAATTTTTAATCTAATAGTTACCAGAATTTGTATCGTATATAGGAGCACTAGTGGTACAGTGCAGACGTGACTCCATCCAATTATGGCCTCTTTCGATCAACGAGACACTTTTTCAAGTACCGTCGATTTGAATCCTTTAATGAAGTTGGAGAAGCCTGTCAAAAGTTTTTCGATTCCAAGGAACCGCCATGGTACTTCCAGCAAATCCGGAATCTGGCAGAATGATGGCAGAAAGTCGTGGACTGTGATGGTCTCTACTTTGAAAAATAGTCCTTGTTGCTTTTGTTGTTAATTTGCTTCATAACAACGCAGCTTTCACAAATCTCCCAGAATTTTTTGCTCAACCTAGTATTATGTCTGTATATAATGTGCAGGTATCGTTTTTTTTTTTCACTTTTAAAATGCGAAAGCTCGTTTTTAAACATAAATTTGCGTGAACATCCTTAGTAATTTTTAATCCGATACTGCGCAAATGATTTGAATAAATCGACTGCTTCTTCCAACGTTTTCTAGAGATGTCCTGGAAACGTCGATGAATTAAAACAAATCGTAAAAGAAGAAATCTCGTCAATAGCACAAACAATGTTGGGAAATGTTTAAAAAAACTTGCGGTTTTCATGTTTGCATTCAAAGTGGTGACGAACATTTCCAACATTTGCTGTAAGGAATGATAATGTTAAAAAATTTGAATTAAATTATGTTTTTCAAAAATACAATTATCACAGGATTAAGTAACATTCTGCATCTTCATTTCTGTTTTACCTCACAAATAAAGTTGTAACAGTCAACAGTCCAACAGTATTGGAAATTGTCTCCCACACTTAAACAAGGTTCAAACAATTGTACTTCAGTGTTGGAATAGTTGCTACATCTGTCAGATTTAAGGGTAATAAGTAAAACCAACGGGTACTCTTTTAAATTAATCACACTGTATAGTTTGTTTACAGGGACACACACAAGAATTCCGTTACATTATGGTTTAGGGGGAAAAATCTTTTATGGTGCATTTTCTTGATCTTAAGATACTTCAAACATAATGAAATTAAAAAGAACCCATGAGGTGCAGTACAACGCATTTTCGATAGATTATGTAATGTCTAGCATTTGTCGGTCATTTACAGAAACGCACAAAATAATTCGAATACAGGAGGAATGACCATCGATAATTGATGGAGGAGAGTTGATATATATTTTTTTAATTTATCTAATTTTTAGGGTATTACATAGTGTGCATACATTTTTTAGATCATATACAGGGTTGCAGTAAAAAATTCGATAATGTTACCGGATATGGATAGTAATTGCTGAAAATGTATTTTTTAGTTATGTATTTTTTAAATACATAACTTTGTATTGTTTATATTGTATCTACCATGTTAAATTGATATACCTCATTCCAGAAACTATCAAAGATATTAATTTGAAATTTTTATATACATAATATAAATAAATCTTAATAAAGTGAAGTCAGATTTATAAACAGATAAACTTTAGTTATTTCTTAAAAGAATCTGGAAGAATAACTACTTTTGACTAATATAAAACTTGCCTTTTTCGAACGAAATTCATTTAAAAAAAAATTCTTACATTTTTTTAGTAAAAATAGTTCACTTCAGATAGATCAGGGATTTGTGTATTATATTCAGGTACGATCACAGACAGTAACATGTAGTACTTTCTATAAAAAGGTACATCGAATTTCAAAAAGGAGCAATTTCAGGGTTTCAAGTTTATGTATGTAATATTTATGTATGGTGTAAACTAACTGAATTACTTTTTTTTTCTTTTTACTTCTCGTTGTCGTAGAAGCATTAGTAAAGTATCATTCGAACAAGGAATAATGAGTGATTCAAAATATTAGAAAAATAGAAAAGCGATTTTTTTTTTTCAAGAATTTGCCTTCTAACTGCCTTGAATTGATAATGCATTTTCAATTGAACTATTTGAACGAAATCCCACCCAAGACAATCCACTCAGACAAAAATTTTGATAATGATATCTGGTCTGTTATTTGAAACAACTCGACAGAATAAGCCTCATACTCTCAGAAATGATTTCTTTAATATAGATATATTTTAATTAAGACATTATTTGATTGTTACTTGCAAATTATGAATATTATATTTTAGTTAAATTGGAGATGAAATGTTTGCTTTTATGAATAAAATCGATTTTACTTTAACTTGATTATACTATTATATACTTTTTAAATGTGTTCCTTTAGAAAAGATTTGACATGCGAATATCTTTTTTTAATACTCTGAAAAATAAATTGCGAAGAAGTTTAAATGAATGTGAAAGTTGCTGCTTTATTAAATTTGGAAGCATTGTTTTTGTTTGTTTGTTTAAAAAAAATATGAAATTTTAATTTATTGAATTTTTGGTTTTTTATTTTTGTAAATAAATTCTAACTTCGTATTAATACAGCCAATACGTATGCGCGCAAGAAATAAACGGAATTTCTCCCTCTTTTTCAGGCTTCCTGAAAGAATTAACGCAAAAAGCATGTTTTCTAGGATTACGGAGATTAGTTGATTAAAAGATGACGAATACTTTAGTGTATAAAGACGAATTTTTCTGTCAGTGCAGGTAAAGGAACTCAAATAAACGACGGATGCGTATTGACACTTTTATTATTTTAACATAATCATACTGATTTTTAAATAAATCCGACGATTATTAAAAAGCCGTTTGAAATAGTGGTACCAGATTACGGGGAAATCGGTATTATTAGGTTTATATCAAATGTCAAATTAAATTAATATTAATGTTATATTAAATTAATAATAATGAACACATTATTATTAATTATTTTTTTTAATTTACTAAAATAATTCACATTTGCAAGTGCCAAATATAAATTGTGGTAGAAATATTTACTTTCGAGGTGTTGCATTAACAGTATTCTTTGTTTTTAACTTCAACATTTGTTTTCATAAATTGAAAATATCGTTTATTAAATACCGCGAAATTATTAATTAATGCTAGTAAACATATTTTAAAATAGCAATTAAAGCCTTTGTGCAGGCATATAAAAAAGCAGAAAACCAACGTTTAAAAATGAGAAAATAAAACGTGAAAAGCAGCAAACAGCTGTTTCGAATCTACTAGCGAAATTCTTCTTCAGTAATAGATACAGCAAGATACAGCGTGCTAGAAAACTCAGCCTTGTTTTTTTTTCTAGCACGCTGTGTCTTGCTCTATCTTGCATTGAAGAAGAATCTCGCAAGTAGATTTGAAACAGCTGTTTGACCTTTTCACGTATTATTTGTGCAATTTAAACGTTGATTTTCTGCTTTTTAGTAAAAAATACTTTTTACTTACATGAAAAATCTTATTTTTAAAAATTAGTCTTTATTGTTTATTTATATTTTTGTCACAATCTAAACTAGAGCAAACAATAACTATTATTAGTATATTAAGCCACACATACTACAATATATATTAAAACACACATACATACATAAATAACGCCTGTTATCAACAGTTAAAGGTATATATAAATATTATACAGGCATTCAAACAATAAATACAATAAACCAAACTGGAGTGAAAAATTAGCCAGAGCCAGGAATCGAACCCGACACCACAGTATACAAGACTGCTGCTCTAACCACTGAGCTACTCCGGCCGATATTTGTGTCTGCAAATAACTCACTGATAAACCATGTTGAGCGAGTCATAACTGTTATTCGAGTAGTTCATAACTGTTATTCGAGTTATTCATAACTGTTATTCGAGTTGTAGCGAGACATAACTGTCAAAATAACTATTATTCTTCCAAAGAATTTTCAGCTCCTTTCGTAAACAATTAGGCAATGAGATAGTTAACAACAAAAAAAAATCTTATTAAAATTTCTGTTGTTTAGTCTTGAATAAAATTCAATGACAACCTTTCTTTATTGTCTCAGTAAATAAATACTTTCATTATCATCTTATAAAAATGTTTATATGTAACATTTTACATTTTTATACAATGACAGATTCTAGAGCAAATATTTTTTTAACATGTATGATGTCTTTAGGCAAAGTTGCATATTTTTAAGCGTCCTTAGGCAAAGTTGCAAAAACTGTATGGAATATGTTGAAACTATTATAAAGGTATTTATATATTTTTTTCTTTATGAATAAATATTTATTTTTGTTTTTTGTTTCTTTCTTTTTTGTTTTCAAAATAACAATGAAAGAAAGATTATGCGAGGGAAAAAATTAACTTCACTTGATGGTCTTAGTTTGCAAAATTATTGAATTAATTTTTGAAATAATTATATCCTGTATTCTGCTATATACATGATGTTGCAGCTCAGTGGTTACAAATTTTCAGTAGTAATAGAATATACCCAGATGATGAGAAATCACATAGCGGGTCACATAGTCACATAGTGATGAGAAATCACATAGTATGGTCGGAACGCTTTCCTAGCGCGCTAGTGACGACACAAAACACAAGGAAAAAAGGACTTTAACAGGTTGAGAAAACATTATTATTATTATTCGTACCGAAAAAATGCTTGGACGGTTTTGGCGCCAAGTCACTGGTGTAGAAAACCCCCGCTAACAGTGCTGAAGAACTTGTTGCAAACATCGTGCTAACTGCTGGGGAAGTCTGGGATACGCATGGTATTTTCGAGAACATTAGATCTTCCATGTGCCTGTGATGTGAGGCCTGCATCACGGCCCAGAAACGTAAGTTTGAAGACCATTTTTGATAGAGATTGTTGTTTCTTTTTGTTCTTATTTTTTAGTTTTATTGTTGCACTAAGAATTCAGAATAATAAGCATGTTTTTCCACTCTGTTTGTGTGTCTTTACTTTTTTGTGTTTTGTGCCTTCACAACCGTGCCAGAAAAACGTTTCCGACCACGCATTTCTGTGTGATTATGCATCGTCTAGATATAGCTCTCCTGAAAGTTTTTAACAGCTGTGCTGAAACACCCTGTATATTTAATGCAAATGAGATTTTCGTTCCGGCTGCATCTGCACCCTTATCGTGTGAGTGTTATTCATGAACTGAAATAACCTGGTATACCTAATCGGTCGCAATACTCTAAGTGGCCAAGAGCATTCATTCGCAGAAATGGCGGAAAAAAAGTTTTCTTTTCGGGTGAAGCTTGGTTTCATCTCAACGAATACGTCAATAGCCAAAACACACCAATATGGAGTACGTAAAATCCAAATTTTTTTCAGGACAGACCTCTACATTCATCCAAAGCTAATGTAGTTAATGTATGGTGGAATCGTGGTTCCATTTCTTTTCTTTGAGGAGACAGTGGATGGAATTGTGTACAGAAATCTCATCCAACAGTTTATTGAGTTACGTAGAGAAGAGGAACACTTCTGGTGGCTTCAACAGTATGGAGCAACGTGCCGCACCTCTAATGAAACAATGTCATATCTGACTGACTTTTTATTTAATAATCGCCTCATTTCTAAAGAACTCTGGCCTCCACGATCCTATAATTTGTCCCACCCCCCGACCCTGATTTTGCTTAAGGGGCCTCAAATTTGAAAAAATGCATACTTTTTTTGTATACGAGAAAAACGGTCAGATTTTCAATATCTTCTGTAACAATGTTATTTTTCTCTTAGTATTGTTACACTTTCAATTTAGTTTATGTTTGTATTTTTGAAAACAAAATATTTTTAAAGGTTTGAAGCGCCTTTCGATCAACCTGTATATCATTCTACGTTGCTTATTTATAGAATTTTAAAGGAAAGATCTAATCAGATGAACCCGAATATGAAAGTTCGGCCTTTTCTACAGGCCGAATATTGATGAAATTTGCATTGTTAGTTAGATAATTTATCAGGGATGGTTTTAATGTATTACGCATCGTACTATCGTTCTTTCCCAAATCCTACTATATATAACCAACTAAAAGATTTTTTCCTTAACAGGCCAAATTTAGTCTGACACATTAGAGAATGTAATATCGTAATGGCGTTGGTATCGTGTTCAGTTATGTGAAAAGATATTTCATGTCCCATATTGCTTTAACACTATTTCTACCGGTGTCAAATGAAACCTTTTTAAATTTTTGATTTATGTTTATTTTGCTCGTAGATTTTGAAAGTAATAAACTAAAAAAAAAAGACTTCAGTGCATAAAAAATGACTTTTAATTGTTTTAATCTAAAAATTACAAATGAAAACCATAAATAGAAATCTTTTATAAAGTGACATGTAACACCGGTAGAAATAGTGTCAAAACACAATGTCAAATTCACCGATATATTTCGATTGATTCAAGGTTTGTTTGTATAAGCCGACCAGCGCAGAGGGTTAAAAGATAAAATGTAATTTCGAAAACGGAATTCAATTTAATGTTAAAGGAGTTTGTTTACAACCACAGTTTGTTTAATAGATCATATATAAAAGATGTTGCCGAATTCGACAGACAAATTCAGCGTCATGATAGTACACTGTTAAAAATTTGCAGGCCATTTGACCATTTTTTCCGAAAACGTTTACACAACTGTAATTTTAAAACTATTCTACACACATTATTGGCCATTTTATGATCAGAATATAGTTAAATTATGGTTATGAAACCGTTTTTTCAAAAAACGGTCGAATGACCTGCCAGAATGCTGCAAAATTTTTAAAGTGTAGCCATTAAGAGGATGAAAATTACAGTACACTGTTAAACTTTTTGCAGCTTTCTGGCAAGTCATTCGACCGTTTTTTGAAAAAACGGTTTCATAACCATAATTTAACTATATTCTGACCATAAAATGGCCAATAATATGGTCAGAATAGTGTTAAAATTATGGTTATGTAACAGTTTTCGCAAAAAACGGTCAAATGACTTGCCAGAATGCTGCAAATTTTGAACAGTGTAGAACATGGGGTCGCAAACAACTTATTTTGTTAAAAATACAGGGGTTTTACCCTAACTGAACTTGGGTTCACTGTAATAATTTTAAAAAAAATAAAAATACTGCAACTAAAATGTAACGATATAATCTCGTTTAGTATGAAATGTGATAACATCACGAAAATTTCTGAAAAAACAGGTTCTCTCGCAATCGATGATACCGTATGAACTGGTAATCGCAGTCCAAATGTGAAGCGTCGAGTGCATACTGCTAGCGCGTATAATGGAAAGTTTCGCCTTTTTTGTGTGTTATCACATTTACAACAAAAATGAGCATGTCTATTAAAAGTTTCAATATAATATTATTCGGTTTTGTGAAACTTATTACCGACTACCCAAGTTGAGTAGGTCAGGGTAGGTCACCCTGTACAATGTTAAAAGTTAAAAATTTGCAGCATTCTGTTCAGTCATTTACCCGTTTTTTCCGAAAACGGTCACAGAACCGTAATTTAACACTATTCTGACCATATTATTAGCCACTTTATAGTCATAATATAGTTAAAATATGGTTATGAAACCGTTTTTTCAAAAAACGGTCGAATGTTCTGCCAGAATGCTGCAAAATTTTTAACAGTGTACACTGTTAAAAATTTGCAGCATTCTGTTCAGTCATTTGATCGTTTTTATCGAAAACGGCTACACAACAGTAATTTAACACTATTCTGGACATACATCTCGCCATTTTATGGTCAGAATATAGTTAACTTATGTTTATGAAACCATTTAAAAAAAAAAAAAAAAACGGTCGAATGACTGGACAGTTTGCTGCAATTTTTTAACAGTATTTAAAACGCATTTTCTCAGTTCAGTAAATTTGGAGTCTGCGCGCGTTGTTACTTTCAAACTATATAAGCAACAGCTTTAAAAAGTTAGCCATATGTGCGTTTTTTTATAGTCTTCTTGCTAAAACCAAAAAAATTACAGATTTTGTTTTGTTTTTTTTTCCGTTTGAGAAACTTGAATTTTTTTTTTTTTTGTATTGTTTTATATTTTGTGCTAAAATTAAATTTTAAACAAGACTTTTTCTCTATAGTTTGGTTTTAATTTAAAAGTAGGTGTATTATGATTCTATTTTGTCAAAAAATAGTTTTCTATATGCAAAATGTAGAATTTTATCATGCGCGCAGTATTTAAGGATTTTAATTCACGCATTAATGAGATGAATTTTAAATTTTTATTTTAAATTTAACACGTTCACGCCGGTGCGGTGGGTCACACTCGACTGTCTCAGAGCTGGCAAGTCTCCGGCCTTTTGGATGTCAGTATTTTAATACAGAAAATGTTGTTTTATTTAATTAGAACAATTGGACGTTGTAAAGGAACAATATTTTCTCTAAAATAACAGTGGTATGAAAAAAGCCGGAGACTTGACAACTCTGAGACAGTCGAGTGTCTCCCACCGCGCCGGCGTGAACGTGTTAAATATTAATTTTGTATATACACCATTTATTTTTTCTGTATAATATAGCTAAAATTATATACTTTAAAGCCAGAAATGGGAAAAAAGGATCTTAACTGCATATTATTTGTGTTTTGGTACTTGGGGATAGGCGATGTTTTTAATCGTTTCGACAAACCCAAAGGTCGTGTGCCGCCCTTAAAAATACAACTCTTTGTAAATGGTAAATTTTCTAAGATTGAAGAGAAGTATTAGCAAAAGAAAGTAAAGGATGATTGTGGAAACACCTTTATTTCCACGTGAAATTTAGAGTTCCTACTTTGATTTTATATCCGAGTGCGAAAGGTGATCATAGCTTCCGAAACCAACTAGCATATCGAGCGATTCTTCGAGATTTTTGAATTGCAGAAAAATAAAACAACCTATTTGATACTAAATATGGTTTTTTTAAATGAAAGTAAAATTGAAGCTTTCATATAATTTGATTTATAACGCTTATTTTTAATTATAAATATAATTTCATTCTCAATTTTAGTTAAATGTAATATTTTCTGCGTTCTTTTTTTTTTTTTTTTTTTTTTTTTTTTTTTTTTTTTTTTTTTTTTACCTTTTTCATACATTTTAAAAGATACAACCAAACTACGATCGATGTAAAGAGGGAGCTGGTTTTTTCAAAAGCAAAGTCTGCTTGGTTAAAATAGTTGCAGTCAAAGCGTTATAATTACAAATGCTGCGAAATAGCACGAGCTTTTTTCTGTTTTTTTTCTTTTTTTAGTTTTAACTTTATTTCGTTTTAAACATACAATAATAACTGTCTATTTATGATTACCGAAACATCTCAGACTATAAGGAAAAAATTAAAAACTTTCAAAGGTAACGTAGATTATTATTAATTTCCCGCATGTAACTAATTTTCTAACAATCTAATATTTTATTAAAATATTCATAAAGAACCTAAAAAATTGTTCTGAGAAATTGAATATTTTTAACATAAAATAATGAATCACATGATTCCTGCGGCTAAGTTTCATCTTTTTATTGTAAAATTTCCATATTTAATTTCTATCAGATAATTTTTTTTCTATTAAAACTTTCAATTTTGTACGTTATTTAATTTACAGACTAATTGTTTCATATCTTCAGTGTAATTACAAATCTGATTTGAAGTATTCTTAGAAATTTAATCATAGATGAAGATTCATATTTTCGGTAAATTCTCAAATTTAGATTCCATAATTTTTGTCTCTTTCCAAAAATTGTAAAATATTATTTTTGTCATGTAATATATTTATAAACCTATTTTACTTCTTTGTATTCTGTTCTTCTTTATTATATCTTTATTTTTCTTTTTTAGATACTTGTATAGTGATGTTCTGAATTTTCTGCGATAAAAAAGGTAAGTCTTTTCCAAAAAATATACATATATATATAAATTAAATATTTTGCATAATGTATAAAATATGGTAAAACTTTAAAATCTGATTATTTTATGCAATCATCTTTAGAAATGTCTTATGCATACATTTGCAAGTTTGATCGTATTTTACTTAAAGTAGTTTTCTCATAGTTGAAGAATTCAACTCGTTGTTATGAGCGCTATATTTTTCAATTATTGTATTAAGAAGCAAATCGTGAGACAAGTTGTAAAACCAAACAGATAAAATAAAGTACAGCAGATAAAATAAAATTGAAACACAAAAAACATTTTATTCAAATTGGGAATTTTGCACGTAGTTTAATTCGCATACAATGACAGATTGAATGTGAGGAATTGTGGTCACAAATGACAACATAAAGCAAATGCAGAAACCCATGTTTAACCCGGGAATGCTCGCACATATCCAGGATATGACCGATTAACACTTTGCCACCAATAAATTCAAACAACTCAGCAAAGAAAGAAACAGTGGGCCATCAGCTAGAAAAAAGATGGCAGCTAGCAGTGCTATCAGCGGTAAAGTGCAAGGGTGCCATTACTTAAACCTGTCGAAAAGTGTCCGAGCTGAATGCAGCTGGCCCATCAGTGATGGCCAACAGTTGGCCAGCATTGGTATGCCATCACATTACTTCAATCCGGCACTTTTCCTGCAGTGCTAGCACCTATCGCACTGCTATTCCTTTGCTGGCCCAGCACTTTCCCTTACAAATATTTCTTATAGAATTCTATAAAAAAAACAAAGTATTATATAATTATGGCTCTTTTTCTATTAGCTAGTTTCACCAAGAAATATAGAAATATCTGTAGAAATGTCTATAATAGAATTGTCTATAGAAATATTTGAACTTTCAGCGGTTCCCATGTGGTCACCCTCCCAAGTACTAATCACGCTCGATGCTGCTTGGTTTTCGTGATCGGACATGAACAAGTGCTTTCAGAGTACGCTACGACTGCTCGTAGTTTTCGAGCTCTCATTACACTATTTCAAGTTTGTTTCTTTTGTGATTTACGTTCCCAATCATTAAACTGGTATAGAAATTATTCTATTGTATAGAAATCCTATGTATTTTATACGCTTTTTTTATTATTGATTCTGAACTGCGTAAATTATGAAAACCTAAATCCTTTGTAACCTAGTAAAACCAGATTTAAGGAGAAAAAAAAGTGCGTTGAAATAAAGAATTTATTTATTTATTAATTTGCTTATTTATTTTGTTGGTGGCAGTGGTGCTATATTTTTTACAGTTAAAGAAAAATTAGCTTCACAGCTTAAATTGTGTTAAGATATTCATTTCAGATTTGTGCTCAAATACTCAATGTCTTCGATATTCCCAGCGCCACCTAGCGTAAGGGTTCCCAGCAATAATACTGCAAAAGTTCGTGCACGTCCATGTAGTGGTGGGCCAGCGCATGAAATAAAATAGATGCCCACCAGAATTTTATCTGATGATTTCCAACAGCAAAGTTGACTGAAGCTGTCCAGCAGTGGTCATGCAGTGGTAGACCATCAGCCAGCACTTCTCCATCATTGCCAGCACCTATCTTGCTGTTGGTCAGCAATTTCCTCTTTGCTGGGAAAAATCGTCATTTTATTTAATCGTTGACACTGCTCACAAAAATAATTTGACGATTATTTTTCGAAAATTAGTGGTGAGAAATGTAATAACCGTGCCCAGCCTGGGTATGACATACTCTGCGCGAGCAATCTTGGGTTAATGGTGTCTTTCAAATGAAATTTAATTAGTTGACTAGACGTAAACAGATTGGATTTCAAATGTTCACGGAGTCAGAAACGGTTTATGGTACGATCTGCGTCAGGCGACTATTCCGGAGAAGGAAATATTAACTTGTGAGAAATGACGCTATTAAAAATGTGCTTTTTAGGGACATTTGAAACGCTCACCGCTCTTTATGCGTGTCTCTATTTCTCAGTTTTAATACTAGAGGTGTCATTCAAACGTCGTTTGTTTTTCACTGCCCTGATCCCTTTGCCATATGAAAATGTGTGTGTTGTCAGCTGATTTTTTAAATTTTTGTCCACTGCAACCGTAACCATGAGAACGTGATTGCTATTTGTCACCACATTTTCAAACATATATCTTTAAATAGCTACATCTCAAAGTTGAACCCTGGTCCTTAAACGGTATTGTCGTTGTGACTTATATAAAGTTTTTATGATACAGTATATATGTACAGTCGTGGAAAAAGAAAGTAAACACCCCCTACTAACTCCTCAATAAATTATCGTAGAAGAAAGTTACTGGTACCGAGCGATTGGAAATGAAGCTTACTTTTTAATGATGTATATAAAATTTGCTTAGGGGGCCATCTACATATTAAAACGAACCCAAACTTCATTTTTTTCAATAGCAATACCCAATTTTAACAAGATATTTCAAATCTTCTGTTCAAACAATGCCCAGATACCAAATTTCAAGTTATTTGAATGATAAGTTTTTGAATTATAAACATTCGAAATTTAGTGCTTCTAAAGTTAAATTACCTTTTCATATTTTTACTTATATCTCCTGAAATTATACCACTAATGTGCTAATTTTTCGTGTAGCAATAATACTAATATACCGAAACATAAATACGCTGAATTTGTAATTTTTATAATTTTATGATATGAATTATGAGGTATGAAATTAATATTTGAAAAAATTATGAATTGCAACCTGCAACTTTTTTTATGGATTGATATTTAATAAGTCCTGCTTTATGGAAATCCAAAGTTTCACATTTTTCTTCCAAGTAGTTTTCAAATTATGCTTAAAAAATGGCAAAATGGTGGTTTAAGGGACCGTCTATGATAGAAGTGACTTGATATTTTGAAATTTCTTCTGCTATCCTGTATTCTAGCAGTCTTCAATGATTGCTTGAGTGGCGCTAAAGATGTCTTGATCAAGAAGGGGTCTCTCTCGGTCAACAATCGAGTACCCAACTTCAATTTGAATGCAGCCCCTGAAACACTCTCGTTTTAAAATAAATAATTACTAGGAAACTTATCATAGGAATTTCAAAAAAAGAAAATGTTTTTAGTCTAATTGAAGGGTGTAGAGTTCATTTATGCTGTCAGAATTGTGTACTGCTATTGAAAAAAACAAAGTTATAGTTCGTTTTAATATGAAGATGGCCTCCTAAGCAAATTTTATATACATCATTTAAAAGTAGACTTTATTACCAATCGTGTGGTACCAGTAACTTTCTTCTACGGTAATTTTTTGCAGAGTTAGTAAGGGTGTTTAGATATTTTTTCACGACTGTTCATTTTAGAAATTATATATATATATATATATATATATATATATATCATTAATTATGAATTAACTATGTACAGTTGATTACGCTTATAACTTGTTCGGTATATGCGAGGTTTTTCATAAACGATTTACGACTTTTTATAGTAGGTATTGCTCTAAATGCTTTTAACTATATACAAAAATTTTAATGAATGTTATAAAGTATTAAAACAATTTAAACGTTTTAATTTGATTTTTTTTAAATATAATTATCGAAATGTATATTAAATGGTTACATCATAAATTCGCTCAAACATTTTCAATATCCCACTAGAATGACTTTATCAGGTTAGATTATAAAGCCTTTAAATTTACTTCGAATAAATTTACCTCGAAATAAAATTCTGTCAATTTAGCTTGTCTTACCATTCCGAGATCTTTGAAGTGTGAACAATTTTGACAAATTGAAATCAACATCATCATTAGTTGGTTTTCTTAGTTTCTTAACTTTAGTTAATATTTTGCTCAAATGCCCGTTTTATTGTTTCTCTCTTTTTCCATATAGGAACAACTGTACAGTTTTGAAGTAAATACTATCAGCAAATGACTTAGATCATTTCAATTTTGAAGAAAATTTAAGTTTTTTCTTTAAGACAGAATGATTTTCATTTACCCGCAATGATTTAATTTTTACTTTCTTCTATCTTTACAAGAAGAAAGTATTGGTTTCATGAAAATTTTCGAATTTCAGTTTTCGACGGATTTACACGTTTTATGGGTCAGAGAATCCATTTACAAAATGTCTGTCTGTGAGTCTGTCTGTCTGTATATATGTATGTGACACAAATTTTGTGGGCGCTCTATCTCAAGAACTAATGCACGGAATTTAATAAAAATTTATATTCAGGTAGTCCCTCATATAGATTGGTGCTGGTTAGTTTTTGGTGTAAATTGCCCTGCAGGTGGCGCTGCAATGTAGCATTTTGAAGGATTTCCGCAAAAGCTCTATCTCAAGAACTAATGCACGGGTGTTTATAAAACTTTAGATTCCGTTAGACCTTGACATGAATGGATGCTGTTTACGTTTTGGTGTAAATCGCCCAAAAGGTGGTGCTGCTATGCTGCATTTTGCAGGATTTACACTATTTTCGCAGTAGCTCTATCTCAAGAACAAATGCACACATTTTCATCAAACTTCGGATTTAGTTAGTCCTTCATATGAAATGATGCTGATTATGTGTTGTTGCAAATCGCTCAACAGATGGCGCTTCTATGCTGCATTTGTCATGATTTGCGCAATACCTCTATCTCAAGAAGTAATGCACGAATTTTCCTCAAACTTCATATTTAGTTAGATGTTGACGTAAGTTGGTGATAATTAGGTTCTGGTGTAAATAACCCAATAGGTGGCGCTGCTATGCTGCATTTTGCTGGATTTACACGATTTCAGCGACACTCATACCTCGAGAACTAATGCACGGAATTTGATATTTTTAGAATTTTCATGATGAACACAGATTGTCATTTAATTTGGCACTGAGATAGTGAATTTTGAAGTATTGACGACATGTATAAGATAGAAGAAAGTTTTTTGATGGCCACAACATACAAGTTTTAAAAAGCTTTGATACGACCAACAAGGCAACAATTTCCTCTATCTTATGAAGACCAGGGGACAAGGGACCTTCAAACTCATTTTTTTATACCTTGAAAATTGCACTTTAAAAACTACTCAAGGGCACACTATATGAATTATGCCATATACTTAGCACACAAGAAATTAAAAAAATATATTTTGAGAAAAATAAGCAATTTTCCCCAATATTTTAAGCATTACGAAGAATTTTTCAAAATGCCCCATGCGCATTCCATATCAATTAAAATACCCAATATTTTTTATGGAAGTTTGTTTTGTATATACAAACTAGCAGGCTATGCCCGCTGCGCTGGTCAATATTTCCAAATGAACCTTGGATTAAACTAAATGGTGAATTTGAACTTGTATTTTAAACAATATGGATCTTCAGCTTGACCTTGCACATTACTGAAAACGATGCGAACGCCATTGCGATATAATGTTATCTTAAGCGTTGGACAAAATTTAGCAATTAAGAAATAATTGTTTTAGTTGATTATAAACAGCGCACTTATAGTCAGGTAATGAGACCGTTATGACAACAGGGATTAATACCTCTGTAACTAATCAACATATAATGAAATCGTATATACTAACACCATTCCTAAAAGTCATGCAACAGGGCCACTTGTAACAAAATATGTTCTGTAGATTTTTTTAAAAAGGCTAAACTTTCATAATCAGGTTCACTTAATTTTTGAACTTTTACTGTTGCTCTATAACTAAGTACCCTTGAACAATATGTATACACTAAAACATTTCCAAAATTATTACCTAACTAATTGTGGTATATCCTACGAAAGTATTATAAACAATCGGAATGAAATACAAATTTCCGTTGTAAATATATAGTAGATGATGATGATGCGATTTTGTGTAATAGAATTCACAGTAAAGTTTTCGCTTCAAACAAAAACGATGCTTTCAACATTAAAGCTAATACACCAATATGTGAAGTGTCCGATTACGGAAGGTTAACTTGAATTCTCATGAGCAACTACTGAAAGAAAAGTGAATATGTGGCTTTTGTGATACTTTTATGTCAACCGGGCGCAGGTAATAAATCAATAAAGATTGTTTTCATAGCATATTCTTATTTTATTATTTTCATTTAAAACACAAACCTTTCACTCATTTAATTAAAAATGCATGCCTTATACTAATTTCATTTAAAAAACTGAAAAGATAAACAATAACAGGAAATAATGCCATAATTAAAAGCAAAAAAATATTTTTAATTTACATACGCAAAATGTAACTACTGCTACTGGGAATTTTAAAAATGCTATCAGCGAGATGTGCGCACGGTTGTTATAAATGTACCCATTTTTTCTTCTTATCGAGGAGCAATTTATAAATCGCACAATATTATTCCAATTTCTTTCATTGAGGAACCTATGACCGGAAAAAATGGAAAAAGACTCTTGTAGATTCTTCGGATGACGGCATCTGACGCCATAAAGTGAGTTTATATATATGAAAATAATTTTTAAGTCGTTACAAACATTGCTTTCATACTTAAATATTTTCATTGGTGCTACTTGTTATCCCGTCGACCAATTTCGCCAAATTATATAAATCGCCAAACCATTCGCCAAATTATATAAATTGACATAATCTTTATTTTAAATAACGAAATAACAAATAAATTAGTATAACATTAATAAAAATACAAATAAAACGTCAAAATTAAAATCACTTGATGACGTAAACACGTGTAGTTTGTTTAAATTCAAGTGAATTTGATATTTACGATCAATCATTATTGGCATTTAATCTTATAGTTTGACGATAGATTTTTGGTCGACGGAATATCTAAGTAGTATCTTTTCCATTTTTGTTTTATAACGCTGAATTCTCAGTATTTTTTCCCTTTTATTTTACATAAAATCACTATTTTTTTTAAAAATTAAGATGCTTGCATTTTTATTTCAAACTCATAGAGCCGTTTTTATTTTTTAGCCAAAAGGGTTGATTTGAATTTTTTCCGTTGCTAGAGTAACGGATGTAATGATAGATATTTTGAGGTTTAGATGCCAAAGACACCGACAAATTAGAAAAATATGAAATGTGTCATGAACTGTTGGACTTATAAAAATTTATTTGGTAGCATTGGATTCAGCATACAAAACTACATTAAAATATGCTATCATTTGACGCATAATTTTGATATTCGATTTTTTCCCCTCCCCGTGCAAAAACCATTAGGGGTGACACTTTAGAAAATCCTTTCTTAGCAGAAGTTTATGTCACAAGAAGTATTTTTACCACGATTTTCAAGATTTTAGGTTCAGTAGTTTGCGCTGTGCGTTAATTAGTCCCCTAATCCAGACTTTATTTTATATACTATATTAGATATGCGATTTTGCGGTGAATCGATGATCGAAAATTAGTCCAATATCATTTGAAATATTACATAACAGAGGAGAAAGTACGAAGAAAGACGAAGAAGAAATGACGAATTACAAAAGACTTGTAATTTTTTTTTTCAAAATGTTGAATTTTTCCATAGTAATAACGTATTAAAACATAAATTTCCTTAAAAATTATCTTTATTTCCTAGATTTCGAATCTGTGAATTTTCCTATAAATGAAATTCGCGATATGACTTGAGAAAATAGATAATATTTGCTTAAATAAAATGGGTAATATTCGTTGATCTGAGTTCGAGTTTATAAATATCACATGCTTTCGGAATTACGGCGAAAAACATTTTAAAAAGTATGAAATTATTTTACAATATGTATGTGTGGCAGAAATTCACACTAAAATTTAAGTATTCGATTCCATTTTTAAAATATTAACTGATATCTATATAAGTTACAATTGAATATGAAAATGTACTCAAAAAATGATCTCTTTCACCTAAAAAAAACACCATTTGTGAGAACATCCTCAAGCTAATGTCACGCTTATGCATTTTTGGCTTAAAATCACATTGTTTGGCGACAAAAGAAAAATAAAAAATTGTAAAGAAACAAATAGTAATTACACATGTGACTTACAATTACATCTGCTTGTTTCTTCTATAAGTCACGTGATGGGACAATTAGATATAAAAAAAAAGAAAAGAACAGAACAGAAAGAAAATGTCGTTAAAATTTCATCTAATCAAATTTTCAGATTCGTTTCCATATCTAACGCAAGCGATAAAGAGCCAAATATTGCGTATCAAGTGTAATATTTCTTTTTAAATTAATTTTTAAGCATTACAAATATTTCTTTCAGGTTTTGATTAAATGTTTCCGTTTTTTAATATTATCACTCATTAAAACGGATTTTCTTTTTCTTTTTTTTCATTTAAATAAAATTAGTAACAGTTTTTCTTTTATTTTTCGAGGTTTAATAGCCGTTTCAATTTTTTTTTATCAACGATGAATTTCGCCAAGAAATAAAATGGTAACCTTATCGCCCAAAATAACAGAATTTTCCGTCATAATTCTAAAACTAATATAGGTAGATTAATGTGTTATAGCTTAAAACCTTCCCTGAAACAACACCTATCTAACGGTATAGGTTCCGTAAAAATCCATGCAGTAGAACTCGAAATCTAGGCAAATTTCCGTTTGGATTATATATATATAAATAGATAATAGAATAGATAATAGATTTTATATATATATAATAGAATAGATAATAGATTACGTGTTATGAACTATCTCAAAGTTTAAAACAGATCGCATTGTTAGATTTCTTAATTTTAACAATATCGCGTTATGTTAGTTCCACATTCCACCACCAGGGAGCGCACTCTATTCTTAACGAAAGCGTATCTGAACGAAACTCCTTCATGCAACCTTTCCGTAGATACATGAATCGGGAGGGTGGCGGTCTTAACCAATAATTTAAGATAATTGCTGAAATTACTACGAAAAATATTTTAAAGGGGCTGTACGCGGGCCCCTAATAGAGTTAGAGGAAATCGGAAGACGGCAAAATAATCGCGGGGAAAAGTTTGCTTGGGTGCTCCGGAGCTACTTTTGGCGCGAGATCTAAGCTCTACGACCAATAGGAGCCCAGATATTTAAGGAAATATGAAGTAACAAAGTCCAAAATAATAGAATTTTCCGTACCAATTCTATAACCAATCTAGGTAGAATGATGTGTTATAGTTTAAAACCTTCCCTGGAACGATACCTATCTAACGGTATAAGTTCCGTAAAAATCCATGCGGTAGAACTCGAAATCTCGGCGTTCGGAACGAAATTTCCGTTTGGATTATATATATATACTAGCAGGCTATGCCCGCTGCGCTGGTCAATATTTCCAAATGAACCTTGGATTAAACTAAATGGTGAATTTGAACTTGTATTTTAAACAATATGGATCTTCAGCTTGACCTTGCACATTACTGAAAACGATGCGAACGCCATTGCGATATAATGTTATCTTAAGCGTTGGACAAAATTTAGCAATTAAGAAGTAATTGTTTTAGTTGATTATAAACAGCGCACTTATGGTCGGGTAATGAGACCGTTATGACAACAGGAATTAATACCTCTGTAACTAATCAACATATAATGAAATCGTATATACTAACACCATTCCTAAAAGTCATGCAACAGGGCCACTTGTAACAAAATATGTTCTGTAGATTTTTTTAAAAAGGCTAAACTTTCATAATCAGGTTCACTTAATTTTTGAACTTTTACTGTTGCTCTATAACTAAGTACCCTTGAACAATATGTATACACTAAAACCTTTCCAAAATTATTACCTAACTAATTGTGGTATATCCTACGAAAGTATTATAAACAATCGGAATGAAATACAAATTTCCGTTGTAAATATATAGTAGATGATGATGATGCGATTTTGTGTAATAGAATTCATAGTAAAGTTTTCGCTTCAAACAAAAACGATGCTTTCAACATTAAAGCTAATACACCAATATGTGAAGTATCCGATTACGGAAGGTTAACTTGAATTCTCATGAGCAACTACTCAAAGAAAAGTGAATATGTGGCTTTTGTGATACTTTTATGTCAGCCGGACGCAGCATATTCTTATTTTATTATTTTCATTTAAAACACAAACCTTTCACTCATTTAATTTAAAATGCATGCCTTATACTAATTTCATTTAAAAAACTGAAAAGATAAACAATAACAGGAAATAATGCCATAATTAAAAGCAAAAAAAATATTTTTAATTTACATGCGCAAAATGTAACTACTGCTACTGGGATTTTTAAAAATGCTATCAGCGAGATGTGCGCACGGTTGTTATAAATGTACTCATTTTTTCTTCTTATCGAGGAGCAATTTATAAATCGCACAATATTATTCCAATTCCAATTTCTTTCATTGAGGAACCTATGACCGGAAAAAATGGAAAAATACTCTTGTAGATTCTTCGGATGACGGCATCTGACGCCATAAACCGAGTTTATATATATATGAAAATAATTTTTAAGTCGTTACAAACATTGCTTTCATACTTAAATATTTTCTTGGTACTACTTGTTATCCCGTCGACCAATTTCGCCAAATTATATAAATCGCCAAACCATTCGCCAAATTATATAAATTGAGATAATCATTATTTTAAATAACGAAATAACAAATAAATTAGTATAACATTAATAAAAATACAAATAAAACGTCGAAATTAAAATCACTTGATGACGTAAACACGTGTAGTTTGTTTAAATTCAAGTGAATCTGATATTTACGATCAACCATTATTGGCATTTAATCTTATAGTTTGACGATATATTTTTGGTCGACGGAATATCTAAGTAGTACCTTTTCCATTTTTGTTTTATAACGCTAAATTCTCAGTAATTTTTTTCCTTTTATTTTACATAAAATCACTATTTTTTTAAAAAATTAAGATGCTTGCATTTTTATTTCAAACTCATAGAGCCGTTTTTATTTTTTAGCCAAAAGGGTTGATTTGAATTTTTTCCGTTGCTAGAGTAACGGATGTAATGATAGATATTTTGAGGTTTAGATGCCAAAGACACCGCCAAATTAGAAAAATATGAAATGTGTCATGAACTGTTGGACTTATAAAAATTTATTTGGTAGCATTCGATTCAGCATACAAAACTACATTAAAATATGCTATCATTTGACGCATAATTTTGATATTCGATTTTTTTCCCCTCCCCGTGCAAAAACCATTAGGGGTGACACTTTAGAAAATCCTTTCTTAGCAGAAGTTTATGTCATAAGAAGTATTTTTACCACGATTTTCAAGATTTTAAGTTCAGTAGTTTGCGCTGTGCGTTAATTAGTCCCCTAATCCAGACTTTATTTTATATACTATATTAGATATGCGATTTTGCGGTGAATCAATGATCGAAAATTAGTCCAGTATCATTTGAAATATTACATAACAGAGGAGAAAGTACGAAGAAAGACGAAGAAGAAATGACGAATTACAAAAGACTTGTAATTTTTTTTTTTTCAAAATGTTGAATTTTTCCATAGTAATAACGTATTAAAACATAAATTTCCTTAAAAATTATCTTTATTTCCTAGATTTCGAATCTGTGAATTTTCCTATAAATGAAATTGGCGAAATGACTTGAGAAAATAGATAATATTTGCTTAAATAAAATGGGTAATATTCGTTGATCCGAGTTCCAGTTTATAAATATCACATGCTTTCGGAATTACGGCGAAAAACATTTTAAAAAGTATGAAATTATTTTACAATATGTATGTGTGGCAGAAATTCACACTGAAATTTAAGTATTCGATTCCATTTTTTTTAAATATTAACTGATATCTATATAAGTTACAATTGAATATGAAAATGTACTCAAAAAATTATCTCTTTCACCTAAAAAAACACCATTTGTGAGAACATCCTCAAGCTATAATTTCATCTAATCAAGTTTTCAGAATCGTTTCCATATCTAACACAAGCGATAAAGAGCCAAATATTGCGTATGAAGTGTGATATTTCTTATTAAATTAATTTTTAAGCATTACAAATATTTCTTTCAGGTTTTGATTAAATGTTTCCGTTTTTTAATATTATCACTCATTAAAACGGATTTTCACGCTTATGCATTTTTGGCTTAAAATCACATTGTTTGGCGACAAAAGAAAAATAAAAAATTGTAAAGAAACAAATAGTAATTACACATGTGACTCACAATTACATCTGCTTGTTTCTTCTATAAGTCACGTTATGGGACAATTAGATATATATAAAAAAAGAAAAGAACAGAACAGAAAGAAAATGTCGTTAAAATTTCATCTAATCAAATTTTCAGATTCGTTTCCATATCTAACACAAGCGATAAAGAGCCAAATATTGCGTATCAAGTGTAATATTTCTTATTAAATTAATTTTTAAGCATTACAAATATTTCTTTCACGTTTTAATTAAATGTTTCCGTTTTTTAATATTATCACTCATTAAAACGGATTTCCTTCTTCTTTTTTTCTTTTTTTTTTTTTCATTTAAATAAAATTAGTAACAGTTGTTCTTTTATTTTTCGAGGTTTAATAGCCGTTTCAATTTTTTTTTATCAAGATACAACGATGAATTTCGCCAAGAAATAAAATGGTAACCTTATCGCCCAAAATAACAGAATTTTCCGTCATAATTCTAAAACTAATATAGGTAGAATAATGTGTTATAGATTAAAACCTTCCCTGAAACAATACCTATCTAACTGTATAGGTTCCGTAAAAATCCATGCAGTAGTACTCGAAATCTAGGCGTTCGGAACGAAATTTCTGTTTGGATTTTATATATATATAATAGATAATAGAATAGATAATAGATTTTATATATATATAATAGAATAGATAATAGATTATGTGTTATGAACTATCTCAAAGTTTAAAACAGATCGCATTGTTAGATTTCCTAATTTTAACAATATCGCGTTATGTTAGTTCCACATTCCACCACCAGGTAGCGCACTCTATTCTTAACGAAAGCGTATCTGAACGAAACTCCTTCATGCAACCTTTCCGTAGATACAGGAATCGGGAGGGTGGCGGTCTTAACCAATAATTTAAGATAATTGCTGAAATTACTACGAAAAATATTTTAAAGGGGCTCTACGCGGACCCCTAATAGAGTTAGAGGAAATCGGAAGACGGCAAAATAATCGCGGGGAAAAGTTTGCTTGGGTGCTTTGGAGCTACTTTTGGCGCGAGATCTAAGCTCTACGACCAATAGGAGCCCAGATATTTAAGGAAATATGAAGTAACAAAGTCCAAAATAATAGAATTTTCCGTAATGATTCTATAACTAATCTAGGTAGAATGATGTGTTATAGCTTAAAACCTTCCCTGGAACGATACCTATCTAACGGTATAAGTTCCGTAAAAATCCATGCGGTAGAACTCGAAATCTCGGCGTTCGGAACGAAATTTCCGTTTGGATTTTATATATATAGTAGAATAGATAAAACTATGCGCATCGAATTTTATATATCTGAATATAAAGGTAAGAAAAAATATATTTTGTAAATTTTATGAAATTTTCAGCATTTTTGCATCCTATTTCTGCAATTAACTATCTTTATTTTCTCCAATTATATTTTGTTTTAAAAAAAAAACAATGCACAGGTTTATGAGATATGTAATGACAAAGAGCTATAAAAATGCGGGATTTTAATACATATGGAATACGCATGGAGCATTTTGAAAAATTCTTCATAACAATTAAAATATTCAAGAAAATTCCTTATTTTTCTCCAATTTATATTTCTTGTGTGATAAATATACGTCATAATTCGTATAATTCATATATATTCCCTTCAATAGTATTTAAAGTGCAATAAAACAAGTAATATATATATAGATATATTTTTTAAAGTCAATTCCTACTTAGGTCATCAAAGAAAAATTTAATATAATCCCTTAAGCTAATATTAGTTTTTGTTGCATTAAAATATCTCAATTTTTTGATTTTCTATAAGCAAGTAGGTTTACAATGGTTGTCTATGGGAATTTGGCGAAATTTTAGAGATATCGCCAAGTTGACGTCACTTTTGGCGACTCATTTCAGCCGTCAAATTTGACGATATATCGCCAAGTTGGCGACAAACTTGGCGGTATTTGGTGACAGAACAGGGTCCTCCCCTATGGTAACCCCTTATTGAAAACACTTTCATTGATCTTCAATAACCAATGGCCGCCATTTTGTTTCCCCTACAAAACTAAAATTAATTAATTAAAATTTAATTAATTAATTAATATTTGAAAAAAAAACTGTATTAACATCAATTGTCATCCAGTACAAGTTAAAAAAAATTATTTGAACTTGATAGGATGAATAATGAGTATTTTATTAACGGTTGAAAATTTGAACAAGATATATAAATAAATAAATAAATATAGGGAGAGTGTGAACTAACAGTAGGAATTGAAAAACAGGTAACATGTTGGAATGGAGAAGTATGCGGCAATTTTAAAACTGTAATATTTATAATAATTTTATAATATATTTATATATATAAGATATATAAATATATAAATAAATAAATATATATATAAATAAATATTGGGAGAGTGTGAACTAATAGTAGGAATTGAAAAAAAAATGAGTTTGAAGGTCCCCTTAAAAATTTAAACTTACATTTTATATCCGATCGACAAATGAGTGCCACTAGATTCCATGGAATGATTAGGGGTTTCCATTGAAATTGAATACCACTTATTTGACAAGTGGTATATCTGGCCCAGATGACAACAGTTGTTTACATTCACACAGGTTACTGCAGCTACCAGTTGGACCTAAACCCTCTTTTATCGAAGAATAGGATCTGTTATCAGTCTTCGCAAACAGCCAGAGCCGTCCTTAGCGAAAGCGAGTTCGAGTGCAAGAACTTTTGCGAGGCCCTTCACTTCCAAACTAGTTACTCCCCCCCCCCCTTCCCACACACACACACCAATTTTGCCAATTTAGCTGGTGTTTTTAATTGATCTACCAGAAATCTCTAATAGTATTTTTTGATTTATGTAATGATATGCATTCTTTGATTAAATAAACTGGAGATAACTATTAGGAAATTCTGATAGACATTTGAATAAAAAAAATCTGCCAAATTAGTAACACTACTTACCACAACCCAAATCGCCTTTAAAAAAAAGTTATATGACATAAACAGGGACGCACCAATGATTACGGTTTTTTGGGTTGGTGTGGGGTGGTATGTTTTAATAGAAGTTTATACAAACTCGGGCAAATTTCCTTTCATAATACTCGGACTGGACTGGGGCTATTTTTTTTCTGCTGATTTGGGACTCGCCAGGAGTTCATTTTTGCAGCGTCGTCTCAGAGCGGGTTTTTTTTTTTTTTTTTTTTTTTTTTTTGGTAAATTAGTAATATTGTACAGTTGTTAAAAAAGAGAGAGAATTTAATCGCCAAATCACCTCAGACAGATGCGTAAGTAACTGTTCAACTTGGAATTGTGTAAAGAGTTAGATGAAGTTAAAATTCGAGTATTGCTAATGTTAATTCAAGTGACAAACTTTTATTTATCATTTCCTCAAAAACCATCTGATTGAGTTTTTAATTTGATACATAGATGCAAAGATATGTCAGGCATTCTTTTTCAATTAAAAAAAGAATTAATTTATTAATAAAATCATAAATAAATTAAATTATTAATATTATTAATAAAATTATTAATAAATTATTAATTAATTATTAATTATTAATAAAATAATTAATAATATTATTAATAAAATCATAGTAAAAAAAATTCAATTATTATTGACAATTTTCACAGAAAACAAACCACAATTGTAACAAATGCATATGGTTATGTAAATGTAACTCATTGCAGTCATAAGTTTTTGAGATATAGATAAATTTTACTCTTCGATGGCCAAAAGAAACCCCCTATTGTTATCAAAGCATCTACAGAAAAAAAAAAAAATGTTTGAGAATAACAGTAGAAAATTTTATGATACTTTATTAGATATAGAGAGTTTGTTTTACACTTAAAAATTCTGTATAATTTTTCTGGAAACTATTTGAATTTCCCCGATACATCGCTTTATAAGATAAATTTACTTTTCTAAATTTCTGAATAACTTCCTATCACATTTTCTTTTAAAACTCTATGACGATTAAGAAAAATTTGTAAACAATATTTTTTTCCTGTCTGCCATCATAAAAAAAAACTGAAATGCGGTGTCAAAAGTGGGTGTTACTATTTGAAAATTTAAGGTTGGCACGATTTTTAATTTTGAGACAACCTTTATTTCAAAATCGGTATTCGTATTCGGAAAGTAGAAACAATTATGAGTCGAAAGGTAATTCTCACATATCTCCGCAACAGTTTGACTATTAAAAAGCATGAGATGTTCTCTCTCTCACTCTTTTTTTTTTTTTTTTTTTTTTTTTTTTTTTTTTTTGGACGGCTGTACATATGTTAACGGAATCTTTAGAAGCTTATTTTAGTTTCATAAATAAAAGAGAAATATTTTTAAAAATCTACTTTTGTTTCTTTTACAGAGCTTCAGAATTATAACTTTTTAAATCAATTTTTTCTTACATTCTAAACAATTTAATTTAATGGTTCTTCATTTGAATGTAATTGTTTTATGTGATTATTCCGTATATCATGGCTTGCGTATCACAATCTGAAAAAGGCTATGCTTTAAAAATATTTGCCTAAAACATTGCCGACGGGCAATTTTTATCAAATCTGAATTTTAAAACAGTAGAAGCTCCTCTCTGTTCTGAAGGTATTTTATAAATTGGTGTTCTAGATAGGTTTCCCAAGTTTATGGATCGGTAAATATCTTTCAATGTACGAATTTAATATAAAATGTCTTACAATCTAAAAAACTATGAACAACATGATATAAATGCATTTTCTGTAAGGTAGAAGTCCCGCCCTTAGTCAATGATGTTTTTTGAATGAAAACCCGAATTCTTGTTTCCCGTCATGAATGTATTAATTATATATGCACTATTTTTTCAAAGAATTTTAATTGTAGGATAACAACTCGGTCAAGGCATATTTTGATTTTTGCTAGGCTGAGGGCTGGATCTGGGTATTAAAATTTAGGCCCACGTAGACATCTAATAAATTTACGTGATATTCGTGAGCATGCTATTAGTGATCAGCGGGGAGTGAGATTCAATCAAAATTATGCAAATTCAAGCAATTTTTAAAACAATTTTGGACGAAAAATTGTTAATTCCTTTCTGATAATTTCAACAGAAACATAAATAAAAAATGCCGGCTAAAATGTTTATGCAAAATGACTACTGCGGGATATATACATCTCTCGGACCGATAGCAGCACTGCCACTATTGAACATTTCTATACTGGTTTTGTACTATTATTTATTTACAAAAATAAAAAAAATAGTAAATTTATCTTGAAATTTCATAGAAATCTACGGTAAATAATTGTTTTGAAAAAGTACAAAGAATAAAATTAAATAAAATTCGTCAGTTGCAGCAATTTCTATTCAAAACTAAATCCGCAGTTAAAGGATTAATCGATCCAAATACTCATTTAATCCACTTCCTATTATGCCAATAACGAACGTATGATATAGCTGAAACTTTGAGCCTATAAACTCTATTGTTCCTTTGATCATAACCTATTTTAAGGATTTGTCTCAAAAAGCAAATATTAAATGCTGCATAGGCTAGAGTATAACGATGCCAATAGATTGAACATGAGCAAGAAATAATCTATTCCCTTCTGGAATGTCCAGATCTTGCAACAAATATTTTATGATAAAACACTTTACATTCTATAAATAAGCATGTTTACACATATAAATTTTATTATGAAATAAATAACTCACAACAAAATGAAAAATAAAATTTTAGCTTTTTTGTATTAAATTTTTCTTTCGGGCGCGAGGCCTTACTAGACGCGAGGTCCTGTGCGACCGCACCTGTCGCACACCCCTAAGGACGGCTCTGCAAAAAGCATTATTTACTCTCTGAGTACCGATGAAGTTGACACGCTGAGACAATGCCTCAACGTGAAGAGGAGGGAGCACACTGAGAAAAAAAAATACCGCCTTCACCTAGAATGAATAGGTAGTCATTCTCTGAATCTCTGAACTAGAAGTATAGATTTCCGAGCTATGCGAATAGGGTAAACAAAGACGCTGAATAGACGAAATGATCTAGAATTTCTAGCCTCTTGTTTTCTGGGTGACGAAATGATAATGAATCGTTTCAGTAGCGAGAAATTATCCCTTGATTTCTGGGATGGTTACATAAACTATATCTAGTTACAAAAACTAACCACTTGTGTTCGCATCTATTTGCAGAGATTTTTAGATAAGTTTGGCCCCGAGAATATAGGAAAACGCTCTTGAATTCTAGAAGGAGACTCTAGAAGTCTCTAGCAAAGGGAACCAGAATTTATAAGGATTGACATCGAACTATTTTTTCTAGAGCCACAATTTAGGTTTTAGATGTCAGACATATATTTTTTTCTCAGATAGATAGTTAAAATTGTAGCACACAGAAGGCTAAAGATTAAGATAAGAGCATTTTGTCAATGTGGAATTTTTTTAAATGGTGATTGATTTTATCCTGTAATTTGAAAAATAAAAAAGGTTTGTCATTTTTGGAAAAGTAAACAAAGATTGAGGACACTATAAGCAAGGGTTCGTTATAACTAACCATAATAGAGAAGTTACTTACATCCATTAAAAATAGCATTGAAAAACCACTTAACTGTTTTGCCCGAGAGCCGCTCGGCCAAAAAGAATTTGCTACCTCCGTTTTGGATACCACTTAATTTTAACCGTAATCTTTAGTTTGTTAAATGCAATACCTTTTTCAATTGTACAAAGCCAGATATTTTATTATAAAAAGTGGTGCCGGGTCCTTATTTTTATTTAAGGGGGTAGGATACCTTTAAGCCCACAAAATTTTCGTTTTTATAATTCATATTTTGATTCCGTAATGATTTTTGAACAACATGCAAAAAACCGCATTAAAAAATTCCCATTAGTTTGCTAATTATGGTAGTTTTATTATGACCACATATTAAGACTACATAGGATAATTAAACTTTGCGTTGCGTTTATTCAAAATGATGAATTTTGATACTGCGCGCAGTGTTACTAAATAACTATGCATGACGATAAAAAAAAAATCAAAACATATTCATTTCTGTATTATCTACAACTTAAAATCAGAAAAAGGTAATATTTTATTTTATTTTATTTTATTTTTTTTTTTTTTACTTTGAAAATATTTTTTTTTAAGTAAATTTTTTTTCTGTTAATTTTTTAATTTAGTCAGTATTTTTTTCAAATATTCTGGTTTTAGTATAAAGGTAACACTATTATGAATTTATTTTCACCAAAATGTCTTCTTTATATGCTTAATTTCAGATTTTATCATGCGCGCAAGATTTGTTTGTCTTATTATCATATATTTTAAATCTTATCATTTCAATATTTATTTATGAATTTACAAGTATATACATATTTTTAAATATAAATTTAAATATCAGCTTTAGCTTTATCTTTAAATGAAGTTAGGTTTTTATTTTTGACTTATTACACAAGTTTTGAAACTTGGAACATAGTGATATTTTTTTACTTTTTCGACGTGTACAAAGGTATCTACACCCTTAATTGTGTCAAAAAAAAAGAAACAGTTAAGGAGTAAAAAAAAATGGTTCTTTCTATCTGGTTTGCTATATAACAGGTTCGTTACAACCGGACTCTACTGTAATCCATCAAACATCATGATATTATTTGACTTTTGTATTATGTTGAATTACAATATTTATATATCCTTTTAAAGACACATCACATCGCGACGTTCACTGCATATAATTAGTTTTATAAGAAAATTTACATAATTTATTTATATTTTATTCTCTTTACATTCACAATTTATTTCAAAATTTCAATTCAATAATTAACACAATACGATTCCTGAAAATAACATCATGGCCGAACATCTCCGATGTTTATAAACCTCTTCTCCAATTACATTATACACTAGAACAATATTAATCCCTCTCAATCTTTCCAACAGCAGGGAAATATGCTTCTGCACTATATAATATGAGAGACTTATTTTATTTAATATTTAAATTTACACAGGTCATTGAAATTAAAGGATAATGTAATAAATAAAATGTAACTGATACTTAATGAAACATTATTGATAAAAATTTGTACGAAAGCATCAGTTAACTAAAATTGCAATGCTTGGCAGTTGAGTATTCTCTAAATATTGAAATTAAAGCCAAATATATGGAAATTGGAAAATGATAAAAAAAATTAAGTCACCTCTTGTGGAATTTTATTTTACATAGTGTATGGTCACCTCGGAAAGATATGCAACCCTCACATCTTGATTTCCTAGGCTTTAATAAAGTGTTGATCAAGTTTTGTGGAATTGAACGCCACTCCTCTAAAAGTGCACTTTTTAGCTCCTGGAGGGTCCGTTGATGAATTTGGCGCGCTGGAAGCCGGCGCCCTAAGATGTTCAATCAGGTCAAGTCAAGTGAGTAAGATGGCCAATCCATTCGAGTGTTATCTTCTATTTGCAAGTATTCTGATACCACATATGCTCGATGTGATCGAGCATTATCATTCATTAGCAAAAGCTCTGGGCCAACAGTATCCTTAACAGTCTAACTTGGGGTTCTAATACCTCATCCACATATCTCCGAGTGGTTACAGAAGCTTCTTGAAAGAAATTCAGCTCGGTGTGGATATTTGTAATATTTGCCCTAAAGCAATAAACCGCGGTCGCGGAAACGGGATATTTCACGGACAAGGGAAGGCAAATTCCGTGTTATTTCCTCTCTACAGATCAAAACATGTCTAGAATCAGTATTCAGACTACATCTGGACTCGTCAGTAAAAAATACTCGGGCCAGTCTTTTTGGTTCCATTGAACATGACGACGGCACCAGTTTAAACGGGTCGCTTTGAAAGCTGGAGTGAGTGGGACACAAACTATTGGTTTTCTCGCATACAGTTCACGCTCGTTAAGCCTTCGTACAGCAGTAGAACGGCTAATTCGAGTTCCTGTGGCAGCCTAAGTGTCTGAAAGCAAATCTCTTGTAGTCGCTTCGCTGTTTCTTCGAGCTGACAATGGGAGAAAATGATCTTCGGATACAGTTGTTGTTCTAGGTTCCCTTGACCAGGCTACCTATCAACGTATCCAGTGCTTAAAAAGCGGCTCCAAGCTGTTGATATGACACTTTAAGGTATATTCAAATCTTGGACGACTTCCAGTTGTGTTGACCTCTCTCGATTCTACCAATTATTCGCCACAATGGACCACATTTTCAATCACCGAATTTGCATACTTCCGCCACTAACGTATGTGCGGAAGTGCAATTTTGTGTTCAATGGTATTTAATTAACCTAAATAATTGCATCCTTGGGTAATGGTTGCAACGTTAACTTAAGGAGCATATATTTTTTTCACTTTCTTTTAATTTTGATGACCAATGTCAAATAGGTATTTCATGGTAACACTATAAGGGTTTATATTTTAAAACTCTTAATAAGCTTTTAAAACTCTACGATCCAGTTTTAGCAGAACATTTGGAGTTCATGTATAAGTGAAGGTAAGATTTAAAGTTTCTTTTTTGAACATTCAACCATTGAATTTTAGAGTTAATAATTTTTCACCACAAACTTAAATAATTGCGATGACCACCGAAAATTTTCACGCCACGCCACTGGTTTGTATCTACATGGAATCAAATAATTGAAAATAAGATAAAATGTCACAAAAATGAAAGCCAGATAGCGACGGCCATAGGTCAATCCCAGTGCTGGCCTCCGGTCTAACGGTGATTGTCGGCAACGCCTAACCAGTGTGATAGGAATACCATGCAGGAACTCCCGGAGTTAACTTTTAAGATTACCGGTACATATATTATTTAATTTAAAAGTGTTTAAAAATATTATTTGAGCTTTTTAAATATCAGTTAATATTCACCATTAAAAGTTTTTCATGCGTAATAATTTAATCATTTTAGTCCCTTTAAATATCACGATATTAAATATTTCAGAATTTTATATATGACATAATTATTACCTTTGAACGCGTTTAACGTGTAATAATTTTATTATTTTAAAGTTTTCGTAATTTTTCTATATTCACGTGTAAATATTTTGACGTATTTTTTCCTATTTTCTGGTTTTATCACGTGATCAGTTATTTCTGATATTAAAATTTTATTTCTGTTTTTAAAAATTTCACTTTTCAATTTCAATTTGAAAATGACGACAAAAACCAATCTAATTTTTATTTTTTTTATCTTCCTGAAAAACGTAATTTAATCACATATTGTTTCACTATTGACTGAAATAAAAGATAAGTTCTATATCAATTTGAAAATGGCAAAAAAAAAAAGAAAAAATCTAATAACCCTATAGTTTTTTCTTGTACTCCCTTTTTTCCTACAAAAATGGAGTAATTTAGTTGCCATCATTAGAGAAATGTCTATAAAATTAGAAAAAAAATTAATATCTTGAAAACTAATTCAAATGTTTAAATTCTAATACCAGTTTTGATATTTGTGGATCAATCCAGATAAATGGTGTTAATTTTACCGTCCATCCTTCCGTATATCAGGAGAAATAACCTTGAAACATCGTTTCATAAAATCGCTTCACTAGGACTTTATATATATAGGATAGATATGAGATGTATAAGTGCTCTTACGGATAATGAATTTCTTTTTTTAATCAAAATTTTATTTATGCAGTAAATTACATTATAACGTTTATTTTAAACATTTAATTAATCATTCAAAATCGATGAATCTTTGATAAATTACGCATATGCCTTTAATTTATATATCGCAAAGATGTTTAATTTTTAAAACCAGAACTTATTAGAATTTTTCGCTTTAATATAAAGTTATTTTTCAGTTAATGCTTTATGAAACATGTTGGTGTTGACTTACAATAAAATTTCTGCTCTTAATTTTGCTTTTAAAGAAATTTTCTTTAAAAATATGCATTGATGGATGCGAATTTTATGATGCGTTGGTAATTCGTGTAGCTTAAAAAATGGAGATAGTGAAGTTTTAAAATATTAATTAAATTTTCCATTCCAATATTTTTCCTATTTTTAATAATGCAGCCTCTCGAACCGTATTATTTTTCATTAATATCTGCTTATAAAAGAAAATGTGACTGATGAAACGAATATTATGCTTATGCATTTTTTTACTATGTTATTAATAAAAAGAACACTGAATTCTGAAACACTTTTGTGCTTCAGAAGCAATCAATTTCAGATTTATCAACTGCTGCAAAAATACAAAACGATAAGTATTGAGTCCCTTTCTAGAAATTTACGTTAATATACGGAAATATAAATTATTAATACGTAATTACTAATTCATCCTAAATGGAAATAAAGGAATATGAATTTTTATATCACATAATAGGATTTTTAAAGATTTCATGAATACATTCGGCAGTATGTTAGAAATAATAATAATAATAAAAAAATACGGGATCGAGCACGGGCTCAGCGGATTTCAGAATATAGGTGAAACATATTCTATATATAAATATTTCATCTGAAAATATTCTGGAATATAGGAGTTCCCCTGAAAACTGCAATAGATTTTTTATATTTAATATATATATATATATATTATATTAACCCATTAACCGCCAAAACTATAAAGTTGAGGTTTTGAACTTTTTAGCTGAATGTCGTTTACCACCACAAACTATGAAATATAATTTTCGCTTTATATGATCTTAAAATTTTATGTATTTAAGTAAGGCCAATTTTTTAATTTAAAAAAGGTGGTGGGTATGTAAGTAATTTAAATATGTGCATTTATTTTGAGTGCTACATGAACGCAACACCAGCGATTAATGGGTTAATATAAAACACATTTAATGTATTTTTAGATTTCCCACTAACGCAAAAAATCATATCTATCTGAATAATATTAATTATGCAGTCAAAGAAAGTTGTGAAATTTATAAAAATCGGTACTTTCACCTTAGCTGCGTACCAGGAGGTTATATAAGGAGAAATCGTCAAAGTATGTGCTACTTCCGCAGCCTTTTTCATTCTGATCATTTCAGTGCTTCAAGAGTATTTCAATGCTTCGATTTCATGCATTATAAAAAAAATATCTTTAGTTCTACAGATGTAAAGTTACATGCTTATTAAACGTTCATCTGTAACTTTACAAAAAAGCTGCAAATCTACAAAACTAGTTTTTGTAAAGCTAACAGAAATCTGTAACTTTACAAATGAATCTGCTAAAATTACAGTGATCCTACTAAAATTTTATCTGTAACCCTGGTTGTAGTTACATGAAAAGTTCTAGGCATCTCAGTTTCCTAAAACATTCTTAGTAACTTTACAGATTTTGATTCTCGGCGCAAAAGTGCGTCTGTGACACGAATTTTTGTTATTGCTGTTACATAAAAAGTTCTAGGAGTCCCAGTTTCCTAGAAAAACTTTAGTAACTTTACAGATTTTATTACAGTGTGTCTGTTAAATTTAAATATTGCAGTAAAACCTGTGTAATTTGACCATTTGAGCTGCCAAACTTCAGTGGTCAACTTAGAGAAGTGGTCAACTTTTAAAGGGTGATGATAAATTTACCTTTTTTTACGTAATATGCATGTCATATCATTTTTTCCCACAAAAATTTTATTTATCGACAGGGCTTTAAAATAATATTGTATTACCATGCATATTTCTAACACCTTATACAAGAAAACTTTAACTACAAGAATGAATTAATAGTTTTGTATCAATTTTAAAATAAATTAGTATTAACTACTATTTATTTAAAAAAACAGTCAATCAATATACAGCCAATTACTGATTCTTCAAACTATACTAGTTACACCTAATTTATAAAAAAAAAACATTAAAAAACACTTGTTTTTTTTCACATGTTAGGACACATACACATTCTAAAATTAAGTTTGTAATTTACACTACCTATTTGACCAAGTAAACTCTGTTATTGTGGTTTGACACTGGTTTTTGAACTTTACATCAGCCCAATATTTTTCAGTGCAAACATGCAGAGCCATTATCTTTTCAGAAATATCAGGCTGCTTACCAGAAGCATAGCACATTAAATTTTGTACACAGTCTAAAGCTTCTGAAAAAGTTAACGGAGCAGTCCTTGTGTTTTCATTAATGGTCTTCTCTTCACTGTCTTCTGCTTGATTATCTTCTATTTCTAGAGGGTTTTTTTTCTTTTTTAACTTTGCTAAGATATTAGCAGCTATGTCTTATGCATTCTCTTCAACTTCTTCGTGCCCAACGATGTTATTGCGAGATGAGAGAAATGATTTTTCATTTACAAGCTCTTGCTGAATATTTACTCGCAAAGCTTGAATATCACTCTTCAAATAAAATTCAGTCTCTTCTTCGTTCAATATTTAATTTTTAAATCCTGCTTTATAAATCAATTTGGAAATAGCTGAAGATGATAAGTTTTTCTAAGAATCATTAGGGCCAACGAATTGTATCCAAAACCTTTACTGATTTAGTAAAGTTTGAAAGATCATTGCCGTATTCAACTTTTGTAACGAGGCACTTCAACATTACTTTATGATAATGCAACTTAACTGCACAAGTAATGCCTCGATCTGGAGGTTGCACGAGTGACGTTAACTTTGGAGGCAAAAATTCTATTTCAATATAGGTGAAAGATTTGGAAATTTTATTACTGGATACATTGTCAATAAATAAAATTATCTGCCTACCCTGATTTTTCCTTTGGGAATTAATATCTCGAAGCCAGTCTTCAAAAATGGATGAATTCATCCAGGCTTTTTTATTGTATTTCCATGTCACAGGTAGATTCTCAACTTTAACACCATCTCTTTTAAAAGCACGAGGGTTAGCAGCGTTTCCAATTACAACGAGTTTCAATTTTTCCCTTGTGAGACTACAGCAAAGTGAAACAGTCACTCTTTCTTTCGACATACTTGCATTAAATTCAGAAATTCCCAATTCATTTGCAATACATTTAGCTTTAGTTTGAAGCATACGTTCTGAAACTAGAATATTTTTGGAACGACATAGTTTACAAAACTCCCAAACTGCCAGATTAATTTCTTCATTTGCTGTCTTTCTCAATTTTATTTTTCTTTCACCACTATTGTTCTCTAATCACAATTTAGTTATTTCTTACCGATTCTTTGATATGTTTGACACTGTAGTTTTGGAAATTCCATATCTATCAGCTAATTTTCTCTGGCTTTCTCTTTTTCTAATTAAATTTAATATTTCATATTTTTATCATTTGAAAGTTCAACTAATTTTCTTTTTAGAACCATTTTAGATTAACAAAATATTCCTTGTTAAAAAGCAATTACAAAATATAAACGTCTTGTATACTATCTCTACATCAAGTTTACGGGATGAAAATAATAATCCTTCTGTACTACAACACAGTTCTTGTGTAACTCATCATTATCACAAATAATTTTCCTAACCGGGTTGTTACAATTGTCACAAACTATTGCAACTGGTGGAAATATTTCTGCTTACCAACTAGCACCTGGGGTTATTGAAAGAAGAGAAGGAATCATAAGAGAATGGGAAATAGAAGAAAGAAATCTAGAATCAAAGGATGGAGGGGAAGGGTTGAAAAGCCAAATCCACAAGATCCACAGTGTAAGAATAGATAAGCCTTGAATAATTTAACTATTTCATCCTTTTAGAAATTCTAGTTAAAAAGAAAAAAAATAGAAAATTTTGTGTAGAGTTACTTTTTTTTTAATTCGTGATTTGTTAGCTTTTTGCATGGTGAAGTTATAAAGGGTTTTGATGGGCATTTTATAATAGTTCTAGTCAAATTTGAATAATTTCAGTGGTCAAGATTCAAGATAGACAGGTGGCCAGGTTACAAATTGTTTGTCTTATAGTTTTCTATCGCATAAATTTGGTTCCTAACAACAGAGGTCAACATAGACAGGTGGTCAACTTAAAAGGATGGTCAAATTTACAGGTTTTACTGTATTTGCATAATATTATTTATTAATGAAATTTTAATTTTGTTAAGGAATATTAGCCGAAAACAAATGTTCAACTATTTTCATTGTTTAATTACAAACGATTTAATCTTTCGCAATCGGATTACATGCGATACAGATAGATTAAAAGAAATTAACATGATTGAAAATTCTTTAAAAACCATAAACAATTAGCAAATTGAGATATCTTTTTTATATAAATTATATTTGAAAGTAATTTTTTTTCCTCTTCTGTGGTGTAAAAATTTAAATTCTTCGCTTACATATATGATAAAATTTTGTTTTATTTTATTTTAGACTATTTATTTATTTATTGATGCAGTTTTAATTTCGTTATAGAAAATTAGCCAGAGATGATTTCCGTACTATTTATGAAGTTTTATGTGTCAGTGGGTTATTATTATTCTCCCGTGATCGAGTCTGCATGCGATGAAGAAAGGTTTAAAAAAATGATCCGAGAAAATAATTTTAAAAACCGTAATAAATTAGTAAATTGCGATATAGTTTTCAAACAATTGCATTTGAAAGCACATTTTTGGTTCCTATACGGCAGTGTAAAAACTAAAAATGTGAGATGTTTATAAGTTAAAACAAGTAGGAAATTGCTCGTCAAACGTGGCAAATGAGGTGCATTCGTACTATAACTAGTTTTATAAATATTTTTTGCACCTTATATTGTATTGAATGTACATTTTTTTGTACTTCATAAGTGCATAGTCTGTAACATCATTAAAATGCACTTGCAATAATTTTTCCCCCATAGCCCGTAATGTATCGGAAAACTTTTGACTGTCCCAGTAATTAAACTATACATCCAATTTTCATAAAATCTGAAATGGCTCGACAAAATTTTGCAACAATTATATATTTAAAATTTCAGATCATTCGGAAGACTGTAACATCATTAAAAGGCACTTGCAATATTTTTTTCCCATTGGCCATAATGTAAAGAAAAAATTTGAATGTCCCTGTAATTAAACTATACATCCGAATTTCATAAAATTTGAAATGGCTCGATAAAATTTTGCAACAATCATATATTTTAAATTTCAGACCATTTAGTTGGGTAGTTTTTGCTCTGTTATATGCAGACGGACGGACGGACAGACGGACAGACGGACTGAACGACGACTATAGGTGCTACGTAATTATATAATTACGAACGCACCTAAAAATTGTAGTAGCGACATTTTCGAAATCGATATTTAATCGTTAGCTGTTGCCAAACTTAAAATGACGTCAGCGTATTGTGCTTATGCGTTTGTCCTTTAGAATATCAATAATATTTTTCAAACATTAGAACTGATTTAGAGTAATAAAAGTTTAGCATTTGAAAGAAATAATGTTTAAAATATGAATCAACATATGCGAATTTTGTGGTTTGTATAGCAAAAAATTCCTGCCAGCTCGGCTTACAGGCGCATGTAGATTTCGAAGTTAAGTGCTAATTTTAACAACAAAAACTAAATCACGATTAGAGATAAACCCACTTTAACAATATTATCTGGCCGCTTTTGACGAGTTTTTTTTTCTATTTTATATAACAGCTGGTTTTATCAGAACCATGTTAAGTCGGTATTATAAAAAATACTTTTCCATGCTCAATAACTCGAAATTTTCTGGCACATTTTCAGATTCATTTTAAACGAAAAAATATGAAACTTGCTGACGTGATTTTTGAAGAGATTTATTAGCGATCTGTGTTTTTATTTTTCGTTCAATTAATTAAAATTGATTTATAAACAATTATTTTCTCAGTAGGACAATATTTTTCGTTTCCAACACAGTCTCTTCGGGACATTCGGTTCAAATATTTGACATCATTTTTTGAAATACATTCTGCCTCTATCAAAACATCGACCATTACGGTATATTATGTAGTTTCTGAATAAGAGAATCTACCAATTGGATGCGTTTGAGGACAAAAATGAATTTAAAAATGAGTCAGAAAATAAGCAGTTTTGATTTGAATACACCCTTAATACGATGATTTTTTTTTTTCAACCGCTATGTATTTTTAATTTTTTTTTCTGTAAGATTTTGTCCTATCTTGTCAATATAAATGTTCTAGATAATATTAAAAATATATATAATAAATTCAATCGGATTTTATATCTTGTGAATTGACGAAGTTATGGATTTTTTTTCTTCAATCCCCCCTTTTTTTTCGTTTTTATTTTTATTTTTTGCGGTACGAATTGGGCCTATCAGAAACTTGTCAATATAAAAGTTGTAGGTAATATTAAGAAGATTTATAATAAATTTAATTGGATTCTTGGATCTTGAGAATTGAAGAAGTTATATATTTTTTTTCTCCCTAAAACCCTATTTTTTAAGACACTTGAGCCCATTTTTTTATTTTATCAAAAATCTGTGATACATAAATTTTTGCCCTTATTTTTAGAAGTAATAAAAACTTTAAACTGATTTTGTATATACAAAAATTAAGAAGTTATGTTTATTTTCGGTTTTCACATAACCCCTCCCTATTTCCATCCCCTTGGTCCAATTTTGCCTATTAACGTACTTGATTTTATGCCCCTTGATTTTATGTATCAATTTGGAAGAGATTTAAGCAGAATTGTGGAAGCTATCGTGCCCATAAAAAATGTGATATATATTTATAAAGTTTTTTACTGAGGGTGGTTTGAGGTTCTAGGGGTCATGATCGGTGTAGATCTGCAAAATGTTTTTCAGAGATTCCAACATAGGGGAGAATGCAATTGGTAGTATTTAATACGAAATCTACCTAAAAGCGGAAATATGTCAGTATCAAAGTACTAATCGATTTTTCTATTTCAATATTTTTTCCTGTTTTCAATTATGAAGATTCTTGAACCAAAAATTTTTTCATTAATGTGTCTTAGCAGAACAGAAATGTGACTGGAGAAAAGAACTGTTGTTTATATAAATACAAATTTATTTCCGATCACACATTATTAATACAATGAAAGATCCTAGTTGCATTTCAGAAGCAATGAAATCCAGATTTGTCAAATACTGCATAATGAACTGCAGAACAACTAGTCTTGATTCCTTTTTTATTAAAAATTTATATGAATGAATGAAAATATAGGCAAATTTAAACTAATCAATACCCACTTTTTATTTAAATACACTTTTTTATTTAACTTACGGAAGGTCTTCATACGGGCATACTCAGAAAAATCTGAAAAAATTACAGAACGTTCTTCTCATATGGATATATACGTTTATAAAAAAAAAAAAAAAAAAAAAAAAAATGGCGGAACCTCAATACAGCGTCCGTAAACAAATAACGAAATTTTCGTTTATTTGGCGATTTATAACGGGTTGGCGATGAAAAAAAATACGCTTTTATGCAGGAAAAACTTTTTACGTTGAATTTGTTTATATAAGTTTAATTTAAATAACTTTAGTTTTGTCATTTTTAATTTGTTTTAACTATAGTTTTGTCATTTTTAGTTTGTTTTAGCTATAGTTTGTCATATATATTGATATGTATTAATAATGAAAATTAAATATCATATTTTACGATTTTAAACAAAATTTAAATTGATTTAAATTATTTCAAGCTCAAAAATAAGGCAGATAGAACACTGTCCATTTGATTTTGTTGCTGTGGAAACGACTTCGTCTTCGATATGGAAATGTATTATGGCAATCAAATGTCAGCTGACTATAACTTAAAATAGATATTTGCAACTTGCAAAGCATAGAAAACATTTTTACAGTGATAAAATTAAATAACTACAGCAACAAGCAACATATATATGTAATATAAAAAATATAATAACCTCTTTCATTGATTAAGTTTAAATTCATTAAAAACCGTGCATTCTAAAAAAAAATTAATAAACAATTTTCAGATGCATTAAAATCGTTTGCTTTGCTTTTGGCGTGGAAAAATCCTGCTCGCCAAATCGCGTGTAACTTTCGTATTTTCGCACCAAATATTCGAAAGTGTTTTATTTTTTTACAGACTTTCTACTGAAATTCCGCCGTTAAATTTGACTGATTCCTTATTACATACATGAGTAGTTTCACTAGCATTTTTTTCAACATATTCTGAGTATGCCCTGTAAGGAGACCTTCCTTGTTAGCTTAGTTTCTGAATGTGAAGATGGAACATTTTAATACATTTTTCATCCAGTTCTTGATATGCTGGAATTATAAAAACTATGTACGCAGGTGTGTTTCCGATGACAATCCAACATTTTTAAAATTTAATTGTAAATTAATAAATTAATTATAAAGCATACTTCTCAAAGGTGATAAATGACCAAAAAATATTTATCGTTACAACAATTTATGTGTTGCAAAACAATGGAGTTAATAATGCGGCAAATCTCTGTCCCAAAAATATGCCAATTGGCTGTTCAACGGCAACAACGAAATATTTTAAACACTAAAAGTTAGAAAATATATATAAAAAAATAAAAGTGAATATCTTGGATATCCGACTATATTTACGCGATTTGGATCTCGAACAGACGTCAGACAAACAGACAGACAAACTGAATCCATAAACACTTTTCAACTGTGTTAGGAATTGTTAAAAAGCTATTCTGATTTTTTTTTTTTTTTTTTTTTTTTTTTTTTTGCTCCGCCGTTTAAAAACACAGTAAAACTGAAACTTTTCCAAATAGTTTTTACAGTGTATTTTATTAACCAGTTTCCTAAAGCCCTAAATACAAGTATATATAATCTCAAATAAACATTTTCAACTGCGTAATTGGATTTGTACATGCAACAATGACAACATAATTTTAATTTTAATGTTAGTTTTAATGCTTTTAATCTAGCATGTTTCTCTATTTAACAAGTTCGTTAAAGATGAAAACATTTATTTGAAAATTGATGGCAACTGTAAAACCGATATTTCTAGTTTAGAAAACTGATTAACAATAAACCTACCGCAAGGGGCCAAATGACCGTTTTTGAAGTTTTTTTTTTTTTTTTTTTTTTTTAATTTCTTAAACTAAAAGATTACGAAATTTCTTTATATTTCATGACTTTTATTAAAATATATGATCATATTATTCCTTAAAATGCCTCATCTCCCAACTACTTTTTTTGCAAAGAAAAAAATATTTTAGGCTTAACTGCCGCAAGGGGTCATTTGACCCCTGAAAAAATTTATGTTAAATCATAAAAATATAAATGTGTTATTTTGTAACATTATTAGTAAATTGCGTACTTTTGCTGTTACGTCATTTATTCTACTGTATTACATCATATTTGTTAATGTGTGATGATATACTTAGAAATGGACTTTACTCCGAGTGAGATTCTAGTTTGAACATTTCAGGTTATATCGAGAACGAAATAATCTTAAAAATATGTGGTGAACATAAAACAAATTTCCACAATATTTGTTTATTAAATTTTCGAATTTCTTGAAGTAATTAATTTTTCTTAAAATTTTTGTGTAATTATATATATATATATATATATATTACATTAACCCTTTAGGTACTGAAGTATGAACTTATGAAAACTTTATCTTTTAAAGCATTCTTCGTGAATTGTTTAAACGACATTAGAAGATTTACGTAATCATTTAATAAATTTTAGAAGGATTTTAGAAGAAGTGAAGGATTTAGAAGGATTAATTAAATTTGAATTTATAGGGGTTTTGCGCAATATTTACAACACCACTCAAATCTTTCATTTTAAATATTTTTCTTAGTATTTTGTAGAATTGGGAAATGTACAAATATAATGTTCTTACGATAGAAATATAGAAATATATTTCCGAAATGAAAAATCCTCCCCGTCCCCCACCCCTCCAACGCCAAGAAGACTGAAAAGATGCAAAGGCAAAATAAATCATCCTTTTTAAAATATTTTTATTTCGCGTAACCTATAATGCTTTTGGAACAAGATTAAGTAATGTATCTATAACTCATTATAAAATGTATTACAACTAATCGATGTATTGAATTTTATAACAAGTTAATTTAATGGAAATTGTAAGTACCGTCAGTAGATAAAGGGTTAATAAATGAACAATTTGTAATAATTATTTGAAAAAAAAAATGTTTTATTCATACACCAAAGTGTATCAACTGGTAATTTTTCGCAAAACATAGTAAAATAGATAACTTTTTATATAGGGGTCATTTGACCACTTCCGGTAGGAATAGGTATAAAAAAATATCGGTACGTTTAATGTTAATATACAGTAAAACCTCACTAAAGCGACGACGTTTCGATCCAATAAAAATTGCTCGCTCCGAGAGGTGTCTCTTAATGGAGGTCATGTTTAAATCTAGATTTGAAAAAAATTTAACAATTAATGTTACTAAAATTTATTTTTCGCATTAGGGAAAAATGAAAATTTAAGTTTCAAACAAAAGTTAATTACATAAGTTAATTACTGCAGAGTTTAAAAAATGAATACATTGACGTTTGTTGTTATTTTACCGTTTTATCTTTTATAACTTTTATTTCCAAGTCCTTTCGAAGTTTAGTAAATAAATGCATTTTTTTTTTTTAACGGGAACAAATAATGATGATTTCATTAATTTATCCATTTATTTGAGAGCTTCCTGACAGAATAGGGCAGGGGAGCTTATTAAATATTATTCTTAATTTGTCATCAGAGTTAAATTTGTTGCTTTAAAAGCCACAAAGGGGTTTAAACTCTTAAAAATTACCGGATAAAAAAAAATCTAAATTTAGTATAGAAGTTTGATGAATAATGGGCTCTCCGGAATTAATTTTCGAATAAAACCTTCTTTTAGCGTCCAAGAAAAAACGGAATTTGTTGCATTTTCTTCTAAGAAATTGGTCGCTCAAGAAGAAAGTTCAACTGGGATGGTCTCTGAATGGAGGTAAAATTAGTATTGTGCCTATGGGAATAAATGTCATTCCATGAAATAATGGTCGTTCAGGGAGGTCGTCGCTTAATAGAGATGGTCGCGCAGGGAGGTTTCACTGTAATGTAAAATCTACTCTGAAATGTTTCCGTTTTTTCTCCTTTTTACTTCTTTCTTTTAACTTACAATTCTGTTCGTTTGTATGTAGCAGTTAAATCTCGTGATTCATTTTTCACCCAATTCCTATTCATGTAGAGCTTATGATTTTTGAAAGATATATATATATATATATTCCTGAGGACGATACATGAATTAGACATTGATTTTTAAAAATTTGATACCTAAGGAGATTCGATTCCTAAGAGCAACGTGGGGAACGGTTGATTTCCTATGGATAAATCAATATCAGTTTCAACAAAGAGTATTTCTTGATAAGCTCTAATGGAGGAGTTACCAAAATAGCGCCAAATTTTGGCCAACCTGGCGAAATATTGCCAAATTTGGCGACGAAAATAAGCTGCTATATATGAAGCCAGTTTGGCGATAGCTGGCTAATTTGGCAAAATTCCCACAGGAAATTCCTATACGAACAGGATTCCCATAGGAAATATCCCACAATCAAGCGCACCACAATTTAATTTAAACTCCGCGCATTTAAGTTTTTTTCTATGACCTATGAATCAGTATTTAAAGAATAATATACAAAGATGTACGTCTTTACTTCTTCAACCCGATGTCACTAATCACATAACAGCCACTAGACGGAGCAGAAATTTAATTTTAAAATCACAATTTGTTAGAACTTTTCACTATAATATTAAGTCATTTTTTAATTAATGCTTTAACCCCTTGAAGTGTGCCGGTATATTACATATACCACTTAATTTTAATCCCAAATTGACACAGTGCCACCAGAATTTTTAAATTAAATTTCGCGTTTATAATGTACATGAAGAAAATTTTTTAATTATCTTCAAATAAATTGATTCTCATATCCTGGTGTTGATCAATCATTTCAACAGAAGTACAGTGCACATGAAAGGGTTAAGAAGCATTTTAGAACAGACTTAAGTTTTAAATGATGCGCTTAGATTTTCATTCTAAGGAAAATTTCTTTAAAATAAGCATTGATAGATGCGAATTTTATTATGTATTCGTCATTTGTGCTTCAGAAAAAATGGAAATACCCGTATACTTAAGTGTTTATGGAATTCCTATTCTAATATTTTCTCCGAATTTAATTATGCAATTACTTGGAGCATAATAGGGGAAGGAGGCCTAAAATGATCCTGGCGGGCAAAACGATCCACATGGGTTTTCTTCCAAACAGGTCGCGCTATCTACATGGTAACACACAAACTATTTGTGTCAAGTGAAGAAGAAGCAATTGTGGTATTCAAGAGATCGCAATATTACGTGTCTGAATATTATTTTTTGAAAAAGAGGGTTTCATAACATTGGTTATAAGATAAGCACTAACTTTCATATTTATTTAGATATACAGTCTTTCATGTAAAGAAATATAACTTGGTTTACTTAATAGAGTATGTTTTTAGATGTGAATTGTACTTGCTAAGTTTGTTATGTTTCTTGGCGTCATCCAGTTATATGACCTAAAAAGGACGGCCATGTTGCCGGGTAAAATGATCCATTATGTGGATCATTTTACTACCATTTTATTGGCTGAAGAAAATCCGGTAACGCGTCCTAGCCATCATGGGAGGTAAATGTGTGACTGCCCCAAACCTTTCTCTTGAGACCACATGTTATTCTACCGTCTCCAAAGAAAACAATCTAGCACTTTGAGAAAAAGAAAATCGATGGAAAGTGCCATTTTAACGAGCAGTCAAAAGAATCATCTGTGCTTGGAAACGAAAAATAGATAAAAGGAAGAGAAGATAAACAGGCTGCAGCTAAGAAAATCCAATTAAAATATGCTAAATCTAAAAACGAAAAAGCCAGAACAAGCAAAGAAGCCAATGCACCATGAAGTCAACTCAAAGACGTACTCCCATCAGTGTTGCCAGTGGGCTACTTTTTTTAAAATTCAAATTTTTTGGTTGGCACCGCTTTTCTGAAATGGTAAAATTCCCCTTGTTTTCGTCTTAATTAATGTGTCATTAAATAAGGCGAATTTTACTATTTCAAAAAAGTGGTGCCAATAAAGAAATCTGAAATGATAAAAAAAAGTAGCCCACTGGCAACACTGATTCTCATGAAGACGAAAAGGGGTCCTAAAAACCAATATTTGGAATATAGTCAAACAGAGTCAAAATATGACACATTGCGATGAACTATTTGCCACCTCTGCAGCAGGTGAAGTTTCGATCCAGTGTCACAAGTGTGGTAAATGGGCGCAAAATGCATGCACAGGAGTAGACGAGAATGACGATTATGTGTATCTTTGCGATATGTGCTTAAATATTCCGAGTTTTCGGATGGGGCAGAAATAGGCATTATTTAACTTATTTCTGCGTTCATTATTGGCTATTACTTTTGGATCATAATTTTCAAATATTCCCTTTTATTGTTTTTCAAAATTATTTGTGACACTTTTTTATTTCAAAATTTACATAAAATAAATTGTGTATGCTTTTTTATTGTAAAACTTATTTTACTTCATTATATATTGTCATAATTACTTTTATATCCTTTATTTTGCGATAGAAAACAATATACAATTATTTTTAGATGAAGGATCATTTTGCCCTTGGGTGAGAGTAAAATGATCCTTTGGAGACGTTTTCAAAAATCTAAATATTTTTTTCATTACTCATTTTGGGTTTAAAATATTATTAAAGTAGGTATGTTTAAGATGCAAAATATAGTGTAAAACATATTAGCATAGGACCAAAGTTTTATTTGAACAGCTATGTTATTTTACACAAGTTTTCCCCTTAAGGGGATCATTTTAGGTCACCTTCCCCTACTTTTCATTAATGTCTCTTAGAAGAAGAGAAATGCGACTTAACTTTACAATTTGCGTTTATGAAAATAAAATATTTATAATAACATATTATTAATAAAATTAATAATCACGGTTTAATTTCAGAAGAAATCGATTACAGATTTATCAAATTCTACGTAATTAAATGCAAAGAAATGATTTCTGATTCTCTTTTACTGGAAATGTTTGTTAATAATTGGAAGTATAATTTAATGAACAGATGATTTTTATTCAATTACAGATACAAATGGAATAATTCGTTTCACATAATAGAATTGCTAATGTTTTGTAGCATAGAAAATTATAAAGGACATGATAGAAATTTAAATAATGATGTGTTTTAAATATTCATAGTAGAAAAACAATATTGAACTAACTTTGCTCGAATTTAATATGCCTAGTTATTGAATATGTCAATATTGGTAATAGCCAAGCCACATTGGTAAGGCCAATATTTAACCAAAATTTCTAATTCATTGAAATTATATGAGATGAATGCTGGTTTGGTGCAATTCCCCTGTATGAATAGTATTATCAACATCAATTTTCTAATGGAGATGTGCTACTTTATGTAATATAAGTATAATAAGTGAAATAATTTTTGGCAATATATAGGAAATTGGAATGGTTTTATTGGAAGGATTTTAAATATTGTGACAATATCAGGCAAATATTGAATTTACGTAGGAAATATTACCAATTAAACTCCAACGTCATACAGATATTGTTTTTACATTTAAAATGTTTCAGTTGAAAAGATACTATTGTGCCAATATTTGTTTTATTGGTTTAAATAAGATAAAGATATTTTGCTAACATAAACGCGATTTTCCCAAAATATCAACATCCAACATTGGAGCTACTTTTCATGCCATTTAATGCATTTGCAGGACATTGGCGGAATAGTGACTAAAAAATCTCTATTACCTTACTTCAACGGAAAAAGCATACTTAAAAATGGCATATTAAAAAATGTGAAGATTTGATATGTGATAAAAATCAGAAAAATGTAAAAAAAAAAAAAAAAAAGATTTGACCTGGTCATATTTCTTTTAAGCAATTTTTTTAATAGACATTAGTCATTGTTTGCTGTTAAATCTTTATAATTATGCGCATAAAACATACTGTGATAGAAAAATTTACAGATTTCAAACTTTTAAGAAAACATTTTCCATACAACTATTACTTACGGAATCTTAAAACTGTTGCAGAAAGCTCAGCAGCATTAATCAAAATAACTGAAAGCTGAGACAAAATAAACCCTATATAACTCCAATACTCATCACTCTTGAGAAACATCACCTGTCTAAATGATAGATGCCGTTCTGATGTTAATGTTCCCGATACTTTTTAAGGTGAAGGTTTTGATTTTATAAAACTTTTGTAACAGTTTTTATCATAGTTTAAAAAAAATGTATACGAATTCAGTTCATATGTGCCTTTGTCACCTAACTCCCGTAAATTCACTTATATTTTCACGTAATTCATCTATGTCATGAAGATCTAGCATGGAATATTTCTTGGTGTAAATATATATGTTCAAGACGCATAGTTTGTTTACAGATATGCTCAAAATACATTAGGCGTATTATGGTCTATCGACGAAGATTGTTTAAAGTACATTTCATGAATGTTACTGTTCTTCAAAAATTGCAAAATTTATATACAATGTTAATACATGCTAGTCATTTTACCTATACGAAATACGTGTGCAGCATTTATTGTTCATTTAGACAACACATTTATACAAGATTTAGACATTCATGAGACACACAAAAGAATTGTATTGCATTATTCTTAGTAAAAAGTGATTGATTGAAGTACGCTTTGTAAAATTGATATACGTTATTGAGGTGCAAAATAACATCTTCCATTGATTTAAAGGGCAAGAAATATTTAATGTTCCTATAAAATGCCACACAAACATTTAATATATTAATTGTCTATTAGCAAATACAGTAAAAATAAGTTTTTAGTTGCGTTATCCGTTTTCAAGTTTAGCGTTCTCTAGTATGTTACATGATGTGCATAAATTCTATCGAACATAAACAGGAGTGCCCAAAAGATTTCGAATGAATTAGCTTGTGTAGATGGGATTTGACGAAAAGTTGTTTTCAAGTGTGTTACTGGTTTAGCAGTGGGACTAAAACTTAATATACGTATATGGGTATAATGTAAATTTATTTACGTTATTAATAGTTTTTCGCCTTATTAATTTTTTTTTGCCATGTGGTACGCATAAAAATTCACAGAGTATATACAGGGCAGTGTAAATAAATTCAAATAAATTACTGCCAATGGAGAATAATTGCTGAAAATGTGAACTGCGTAATATGTTTCCTAAATTGCTCATTTATACATATTCTTTCATTCTATGAAAAAAATGAAATTTTTTTAGAATTTTTGGATAGTGTTGGAAAGGGTTCTATAATCTATTCATGATGGATGATTTATCGTTCTTGTTATGGACATACTATATTCGATTTTGAGAAAATAGTTTATTTGTAAGAATTAAAATACTTTTAAACTCCCCCGTTTACTGTTTACGTATCTACAAATGCCAATTTAATTAAAAGAGATATATTGTTTTTTCATTCGTGTTTAATAATCTATATATTTCATGAATAAATAACAGAGAGATTCGATTATTTTCCCTTTTGTCTTTTGATGAGAGATTACTTTTAGAATTGTATGAGCACGCAGAAGATATCTTTCGAAATACTTAGTGTCTGTGGTCGTACTCCCACAACTTCGAAATGAGTACTTCGTTTTTGTAAGATTGTCTTTTTAGTTGACATCTATTAAATTTGAACAATATATATATTTTTTTGGTTAAAGGAAATCTTAACATTTTACCAACTGTGTAGTACTGTGCCTTCATTGAAATTTGATAAATGTGGCGCTCTGGAATGCCTTTTCTATGTTTAAAAAGGTTCAGTGCATAAAATCGCAATTATATATTAAGATATGCTATTTAAATTTCCAAATTTTACATCTATTAAAGTACCTTTGGTTGCTGTTTTTGTTTAACAATAAAATTAAATGTACAAAATGCAGAATCGTAAAACTAATTTAATGTTTCGTGTAATTTGTGACTTAAAACGTTCCATTAATCGCTTATATTCAAATGTGAGCTTTATTTTACAGATGTATTATTAAATGTATTCCCACAGTCGAGATCAAACATTTACCTGAGTACTTGTAAACCGATCTAGTGCCGGAACTTATTAACTAAGCAGTGTAAATGGCAGTTGGCAATCAGTGGAAGATTTGGAATAAGCACCGCCGGTACAATTACGTTATGGCAAAAAAAGAACATGTGACTGCCCACATACGATAACCAAAGTGCTTAACAATGTGTTTGGTTCAAGCAAGAAGTGTAATTGAATCGGTGATTGTTGAAAAGAACCAAATCCTAGTTTTGAAATTTTCCGACTCATGAACATACTGTCTTTCAACACTCAACTTTAAAATTCCCCAGTTTAAAACATGCATAGGTAGTACCTGGGCAGAATTCCTATATTTACGAAACCGTAAACAAACATAAAACAAGAGTAATATATCATGCATCCAGCATAGATTCTGACACACTTTCCAACACTTTCAGAATACTGTATATCAATAATTGAAAAAAAAAGCAGAATTTTTTTGTTTATCCTTGTATATTCTCCTTAGTATTATCCTTGTATTTATACTACATCTTACGCTAAACGTTAGTTCAATTAAACGTATAGCACAGTTTAAAATTGCCATTCAGCAATTTCCGTCAATAAACGGAAATGTACTAGATACCCTTTGTGTATCGCTCTACATGATCTATAAAATTTATGCATACCAAGCAAAAAGCAAAAAATGGTTAAATTTTAAAACGCATACCACAACTGAAAAGCACTGCCAGCAATTATTCTTCATTGGCAGTTCTGCAGAAAAATACTTTTGTGTGTCCCTGTAAATGAACGATAAATATGCACACCAGATTCTGCAGTAAACGCTTGTAGTACACGTCAGTGATATATATAATTTTCAATATGTTTTAAATAATGTAATATTTCTAAAATACACCGTAAACGATTTTTTTCAATAGGCCGTAAAGTAAAGGCATTCTTTTGAGTGTCCCTGCAAATGAACTCTGAGTGCACACATCATTTTCAGTACCGAACATACCATAGTAATATTAGATGTAAATTTCCAACTGGGCGAAAAGTGTATGGACCAGGATTCGAACCAGAAATCTCCTGGCTGAAGCCGCCAGTGTTCTACCATTTGAGCTATCCCGGACGAATCTGGTGGAACTTTTTCCCCCAACTAACCTTAATGATTATAGCATCTGGTCTGAAACCTGTTTGAGCTCAACAGAATAAATCTCAGGTAATGGAACTCCAGAAATCGCTGGATACGTAATTACACTAGATTAATTTTAACACAATTATTCTAATTGGTAAATAAATCATATTTATGATGAATATGATTATGATGATAAATATGATTTAATAATTGTGTTAAAATTAATCTAGTGTAATTACGTATCCAGCGATTTCTGGAGTTCCATTACCTAAGATTTATTCTGTTGAGCTCAAACAGGTTTCAGACCAGATGCTATAATCATTAAGGTTAACTGGGTGAAAAAGTTCCACCAGATTCGTCCGGGATAGCTCAGATGGTACAGCACTGGCGGCTTCAGCCAGGAGATCCCTGGTTCGAATCCTGGTCGGGACATTTTTCGCCCAGTTGGAAATTTACATCTAATATAATTTATTTACCAATTAGAATAATTGTGTTAAAATTAATCTAGTGTACCATAGTAAACCTAAATAACATACCTATACATTTAACTAAAGACATCTGGAAAGAATTTATCAAAAATTAAGATAAAAAATTGTATGCAATTTTCTAACCTTAAAATTAGCAATTTGTAGTAAAAAGTAGGGGGATCTACCCGCCACGAGCTACGCTTGCCAACCCCGTTCACTTTGATCAGACACTGTAGACTCTAAAAACACGCTAATCTGGTCTGCTTTAAAATAGTAATGAAGAGTGAATTATAATTAACTGTTCAGTGGCAATCGTCCATAATGATATTTCCATTCATTTCCCTTTGACTGGGGGATTTAAAAGCCGAATCAACTGCTGTCGAGTCAGCTAGCTGCTGTTTTCGTGATAAATTAAATAAGATCAATTAAACATTTGAAAATCATCTTGTATAAAATGGCAATGAAAACAATGTTGCGGCCGCTCAGAATTTTATAAGGACGGTATAAGAAAACTGCTTTAAATGGGACATTTTAAATGAATCGTTTTAAATGTGACGTAATTTCGTAACGTTTTTTTTTCTCCCTCTTTTTAATATTCACGTAAAAATATATTTTTTAATTTAAATAAAATGTTACTGTTTGAGATGTTTTAGAATTAGCAATAATAGCTAAAAATACCATCTCGAAATATAAATAAATCTCTCGTGTAAATATATATTTAAATTGAAACTGTTTGGCATTAATATTATTTGGAATTTTAAATACATTTTTTTTTTAACAATTTAATGTTTTTAACGAGCAACAATTTAATTATTTTACAATTTTCTTTCTCCTTTTAACAATAATGCTTCAATAAACTTTTTATGAAGTAATTTTCCCATTTATCATTTTTAGCATGTGATCATTTAATTATTATTTTAAAGTTTTTTTGCTCCTAATAGTCAAGTGTAAATACATTTTTTTTTTGTGTGGAAAGAAAGTATTATCATTTCCTCTGTTTTACAATTTTACAATGATATAAAAATGACTTTTTCTAAAAATCAAATAAATCTCTATTAAAATGATGAAATTTTGAATAAAAAATCAGAAAACGAAACCTAAAGAAAGTCAAATTAAAAAGTAATTGCACAGTGCACACTGCAGGCTTCTCATGTATGTCCCTGCAGAAAGACGTTTATGAAATACATTTAAACGCCTATGCATAGATTTATTTTTACTATAGAACTTTTTTTTAACGGAATTATTTTGACCGAGATCAACGTTAAACAGCTCTTAAATTAATTCTTCAATTGAAACTATCTTCTTCAGCGTGTTCATCGAACATTTTTTATATAAAACTACTAACTTTCATATTTGTATATGTAATAAATTTTCTTAATATTAGCTGGGAAAGACACCCGTCGCAAAAAATTCATTTACGTCTATAACAGCGTCAGTTACTTTTTTTTAGACTAGAGAGATTTGTTCTTGCGCGTTTTTCAAAATGAGCAGTTTCAATCCATACATATATTTAATAAATGCAAATATAATTACCTACTTTTCTGTTATTAATTATTTTATTTTATTTTTCCTTCCAATATTTTTTATAGTAATTGATTAAATAAAAAGTTTAATTAAATAATAATTGCACACTGCACATCACAAGTATAAGCCATTTTAGAAAATTATTAATAATTATTTCGTTTTCCCCACTTACATTAATAAATATTTTACTCATTATATAAAATAATTATATAACTACTCAGATAAAATATTAAAATATACATTACGGCGAAAGACTAAGGAATATATGGTGTAAATATTTTTCTATATAGATCGACATCATTAGTATTGCATTTACTGTTGCATCGATATTGTATGCAAAGGAACAAAATAATTTAAGAATATAATTTCAAAATACTAACAAGTTGAAATATTAATTAGCACTATTTTTAAAAACATGCTTAAAGCCATAAAATGTTTCATTTGACAGATCTATGAAAGATTTTTGAATTTTTAAATTATTGTCTTGTTTAGAGATGAGTATAAAATTAAAATTGTTTCACATGGAATTTTGTCATTTATATCTTATAGTGATTTAAATATTTTTTAAGTAAATGTACCAAAAAAAAAAAAAAAAAAAAAAAAAAAAAACCTGCTTACACTTTGAAAATACGTACATGTTTAAATTTATACCAAAAGTCTGTGATATTCTGGAGGTTATTCCAACAGTCCGCATTGTTTTTTAGTGGTGATAAAATATGAAAATGTTTAATTTCTTCTGTAACTGTTTAATAAATTATTTGAAAATAAATAAAATACACTCAGAACTATTTGTAGAAAATTTTAACATCACAATATAAATTATGTATTAATGTTATTCTAAATGATTATTAACAGCAATTAACTATCGTATCCATTCCGTTGTTATTAGCCATTTTACTATGTGCTGTTCTGATAGAAATTTTTGAAAAGTTGCTGATTTTGTTTTCTTATTTATTTTATCCATATCCATGGCATAATATGATGCAGTCTATTTCATAAAAAAATATGACATTTTTATTCTCCCATGTTTATAATAAAATAAAAACAAAACTATCAGTATCTTCCAAAGAATATCTTCATTTGGATATGAATGCATCTTTTCATAATTGGACCGTCTGCATATTACAAAATTCAGAAAATGTAACTTTCGTCCAACGTTAACACCCGCGTTGAATACTTTGTTTGAACTCCTTATATGAAATCAGAAAGTACGAATACAAAATTTATTTTTTTCTGTTGGATCTTCATAGAGTTAGAAGTCGTAAAAATTCGAGGATGTTAATATTAAATCCACCGGACAAACATATATATTTCAAAAACTCATGCAATTGAAATACGTTTTATAAAAACAGAAGCAATAAATTGAGCAAAACTTAGTGTAGGATTTTTTTTTATTTAAAAATATTTTTTTTATGAAAATTACTATTAAATTCACATATAAAATTAAGATATGTAACTCACATCAAATTTTACATTACCACCATAAAATGTTTCATTTGATAGATTTATTAAAGATTTTTGTATAAACTTTTATATTTATTATTATTTATTTATTGTTATTTAAATTACTATTAAAATTATATATAAAATTAAGAAATATAACTCACATAAAATTTTACATTACAGAATAAGAATAGTGAAATAAATGGGTATAAAATTTTATATTTATAATTACTTATTTTTTTGTTATTTAAATTACTATTAAATTTATATATAAAATTAATAACTATAATTCACATAAAATTTTACATTACAGAATAAGCATTATCGTAAAATAAATTTTCTATATAATTTTATATTTATAGTTATATATTTTTGTTCTGCAAATTACTATAACATTCCTATTTAAAATAAAGAAATATAACTCAATCAAATTTTACATTACAGAATAAGCATTGTGAAATATATGACTATATAACTTTATATTTATAATTGTATAGTTGTTTATGCAAATTATTATTAAATTCATATATACAATTAAGAAATATAATCCTGATTTTACATTACAGAGTAAGCATCTTGAAATATATGGCTATATAATTTTATAGTTATAATTATATAGATTTTGTTGTTCGAATTAGTATTGAATTCACATATAAAATTAAGAGATATATTCCTGATTTTGCATAACAGAGTAAGCATCGTGAAATATATGAGTATATAATTTTATATTGATAATTGTATAGTTTTTGTTATTCAAATTACTATTAAATTCATATTTAAAATTAAGACATATATTCTTGATATTGAATAGCAGGGTAAGTCTTGATATTGAATAATTTTATAGTTATAATTATATAGTTTTTTGTTACACATATAGTTTATATAGTTTTTTTTTTTTTTTTTAATCATATATAAAATTAAGAAATATAATCCCGATTTTACTTTAGAGAGTAAGCATCGGGAAATATATGGCTGCCAAATTTTACATTTAAAATTATACAATCGAACCTCGTTATCCCGACACTCTAATGACTAGAAAAAAGCGTCGTCATAAGCGGAGTGTCGCAAAAACCGGAGTTGGAGAAAAATATGTTTATACAGTCGAATCTCGTTATCCCGACGCTCTAATAACCAGAAAAAAGTGTCGTCATAAGCGGAGTGTTGCGGTAACCGGAGTTGGAGAAAAATATGGTTATAATAAGCTTCATTTTTAATTAATTAATGATAATTTTAAATTCATAACTATTCTTGAAGCTTTAAGTAATAAAACATTATTTTTGAACAAAATAAACAAAAAACAAACAATAAAAATTGAATATAATAAAAAAATAATAAAATTGAAAATAATAAAAATCAGATTTATGATGACATTTTTTTATTGTTACATGAAATATTGATGAATGAAGGTTTGCTTGTCCCTAGATGTGGTTCCTACAATCATTTTTTCAATATTATACAATGAATTGTAATCAATATTCGTTGTTTCAGAAATAGATGTTTGATTATTTCTGATCGTTGCAATGCAATGCTTCGGTTTTAGTCGGATGAAAAATGCCATGTAACCACAAGAAAGAGCCGCCTGACCAGAATAAAAAGACCGCGAGTGACGTCTATCTGGAGCTTAAGTGGGTCATTCATAGTGTGTGGGTTTATTTATTCAGATAAAGGATTGAAGCAAAAGTTCTCATTTATCTCAATGGACATTTTAGACACTTTTGTGAAAAGTTTGACTAAGACATTGCTTACCGCTTACTTCCGCTCTTATAAGATGGATTATGAAAAATGGATCATTTTCCTAAATCATCGGGATATCCGGAGTTGAAAATTATTCAACGACGTAAAATCCGAAGTTTATTTACATTATAATCACATACAGAAAATCGGGACTTTGAAAAACTGACGTGATAACCGGAGTGACGTGAAAACCGGGTGTTGGGATAACGAGGTCCGACTGTATATATTTTTGTTTGGCAAATTTCTATTAAATTCATATATATAATCAAGAAATTTATCTCGCCTAAACTTTTATACTACAGAATAAGAAACCTGAATTATTTGGCTACATAATTGTGTACCCCATTCCTGTCAGGAATCTTTGGATCAGGAATCTTTGGACGTTTGTTATAAAGGATCGATATATTTAAAATTTAAAAAAACTGCAGGTCGTTTAAAAATAGGAAGTTTTCTTTTGTTATTTCAAACATTTTTCTTTCCTTTTATTGCACTATTATGTGCGACATAAATACACAATTAATATATGAAAAAACTAGTATGTTGTGGCCATCACAAAACTTTCTTCTATATAAATCCCGTCAATTAAATCGTTTAAATAGTACCAATTCATATCACAATATATCTGAATTTGAAGTTTGGTGAAAATTCGTGCATTAGTTCTTGTATAGAGCTATAGCGGAAATTCTGAAAAATGTAGTATAGCAGCGCCACCTGTTGAGCGATTTACACCAAAACATAAACAGCACTAATTGATATCAAGGTATACCTGAATCTGAAGTTTGATGAAAATTCATGCATTAGTTATTGAGATACAGCTGTGGCGGAAATTCTGAAAAATCCATCATAGCAGCGCCACCTGTTGCGCGATTTACACCAAAACATAAATAGCACTAATTCATATCATGGTATACCTGAATCTGAAGTTTGTTGAAAATCCAAGCATTAGTTCTTGAGATAGAGCTATTGCGGAAATTGCAAAAAATGCCCAATAGCAGCGCCACCTGTTGAGCGATTTACACCAAAATATATAAAATGTCTATTCATGTCAAGGACTAACTGAATCTGAAGTTTCATGAAAATCCGTGCATTAGTTCTTGAGATAGAGCCATTGCGGAAATCGTAAAAAATCCAGCATAGCAGCGCCACCTGTTGAGAGATTTACACCAACACGTAATCAGCATCAAGTCATATCAAGGACTAACTGACTCTGAAGTTTCATGAAAATCCGTGCATTAGTTCTTGAGATAGAGCCACTTCGGAAATCGTAAAAAAGGCAGCATAGCAGCGCCACCTGTTGAGTGATTTGCACCAAAATATATAAAATGTCTATTCATGTCAAGGACTAACTGAATCTGAAGTTTCATGAAAATCCGTGCATTAGTTCTTGAGATAGAGCCATTGCGGAAATCGTAAAAAATCCAGCATAGCAGCGCCACCTGTTGAGCGATTTACACCAACACGTAATCAGCATCAAGTCATATCAAGGACTAACTGACTCTGAAGTTTCATGAAAATCCGTGCATTAGTTCTTGAGATAGAGCCATTTCGGAAATCGTAAAAAAGGCAGTATAGCAGCGCCACCTGTTGAGCGATTTGCACCAAAATCTCTAAATTGTCTATTCATGTCAAAGAGTAACTGAATCTGAAGTTTCATGAAAATCCGTGCATTAGTTCTTGAGATAGAGCCATTGCGGAAATCGTAAAAAAGGCAGCATAGCAGCGCCACCTGTTGAGCGATTTGCACCAAAAACTAATAAGCATCAATTTGTATCAGGGACTAACTGAATATGAATTTTTGTTAAATTCCGTGCATTAGTTCTTGAGATAGAGCGCCCACAAAATTTGTGTCACATACACACAGACAGACAGACAGACAGACAGACTCACAGAGTCACAGACAGACATTTTGTAAAAACATGTTTTTTGGAATCTCTGACCCTTAAAACGTGTAAATCCGTCGAAAACCGGAATTCGAAAATTTTCATGAATCCAATACTTTCTTCTTGTAAAGATAGAAGAAAGTAAAAATTATAGTACTGGAAAACATTGTGAAGAATTATTCGTACATTGTAGATCAAAGAATTCAAAATTCACGTAACTTAATTTCTTCCATTCAAATAAATGACGATTATTCTAATTTCTGACGTAGTATATAATGTAGAATGAGCTGCAAATCCTAATGAATAAACAAGGAAGCGCATATTCTGAAAATATTTGTTGATTTATTCAACGAATACATTGCTGCATTTTCAGGAACAGCGAATAAAGCTATTGGTATTATTTAATTCATTTGTGTATTCTAGAGCTAAATATTTCATTCATAAGATGTTTTATTTTAATGTAAATATTTATATTCTGTTTGCATAAAGTCCATCGAGCATTAAGCTAATGAATATAATAAAATAAAGGTTGTGTCTTTAGTTAAAAAGTTTATAAATATAAAAATGGAATGAATGTTCTTTTAAATTCATATAAAACAGCATTTAAAAAAAATTGCTATTCAAAAATTTTAACTGCAATCCATAATAAAATCAGTAGAATATAAAGAAATTTAGACGGAAATATTGTTATTATTAATTAACATGAAAATAAATGCAGAAAAAAATTGTTGAAAATGTAAAGCGAGGCTTTCAGAATGAGAACGTGATGAAGTGTATTGAAAAGAGGGGGTTATGTTACAAATGTGTTTATAAAACATTATGTTTATTTAAACATTTTTCATTTGGACGCTATATTAAACAAGAAATAAGTTGGCACATTTCACATGTTTATTATAAATTCCAGCGAGAAAGAACCCTTTTTTTATCATTTCTGGGCATCTTAAAATAAAAATAAAACATCAAATGGATTATAAATCTAATTTTAGAAGCGTATAATTTTCTGATTATAAGTGAGATTTTTATATTAATTTAAATTAAAACCTGTGATGAAAAAATACACAAATTTTAAACATTACGTTGCCGTTTAAACAAAACGTTGCCGACGTCTAAGTTCATTTACTGTTGGCATTTTAAAGAAAGATCTGTTCTAGTTTATACGGTTATCTATTAACTTATGTAACACAACATTTTACAAAAGAAATCTAGCTAAGTATTAAAAAAAAAACAGTAAAAGGAACCCATCAAACCCTTTAATTAAACGGGTTAATTAACAGTCGAGTTGTTCATTTGCTGCTTTTTTCTAGAAACTGTACGAATTCAAAAAAGAAATTCATATATGTATGCTGTTCTACATTTATATCCGTATAATTACTTTTAAAAATATATTAATAATATGGACGTGCTCAAAAAATTTAAGTATTTGTTATAATAGCATGGATGAAGAAATATTAGATCAAATATAAAACCTTATAATACGATACCTGTAAATGATCAAAATGAATCATAAAATACATAATAATTCTAAAATTACTGCTAGGTTAGAAAATATTCTTCTTTATATTATGCTTGAAAATATAGTAATTTTTTTTATTATAAATATTTCCTGTTCTTTTATACTACATATCAAATTGTATAAATAAATCTTCAGGCTGATCTAGAATCTTTAAAATAAATCTAAAAAAAATAGTGGTTTTTATTGGTATTATATTTCCACAAACTCAAATGAAATATATCATTTTAAATATGACTATAAATTTAAAACTCAATGGAAAACATATCAGGACATAGTTTCAAAACTTTGTCTTATCCATGATTTTTAAAAAAAAAAAAAGTGTTTTCTCAATCAATCTATTCTATTGGTATACCTGCACCAAAAAAAAAAAAAAAACACTGCAATATGTGGAAAAAATACACTTTCGTCCCGTATTTCTGGCATTGTAAACTCTTGTTTTAAATTGAAAACAAATGGACGCACTTAGATTTTTAGCGATTTCCCAAAAATTAATTTTCTGGGTAAGACGAATTTTGAAACTCCGGTCTTCATATATTTTCTCTAATTAATGGGATTTTCTATAAATATGAATAATTCAATGCCGTGTTTACCTTTTCAAGAAGCATTCAATAATGAATTCAATTTAAAACTCTAACATTTGCCGCATCCTGTAATTTAATTTGCAGATAACGCACACAGAAACAATTCATTAGACTAATTTTCCTTAACACTATCGTTTATGCATTTTCTGAACATACCTTTCCCAATAAATCTTATTAATGCTGCGCGAAGCTTTCTTAATGTCAGTTATTACTTGCTTTATATACTATTAAGTGTTTTCTTTTTTAAGTACACTATAAAGAGTGATTTGTGGTCCTAATCTAACATCATATAAATCTTCTTAAGTCAAGACTCAAGAAATCCTCCTTAAGTAGGCTGATGGTAGGAATTTATTGTTTATAAATTAATCTCTACTAGTTCTTCTGCTTAAGTATAATCTAAATGGATTAAAAACTATTAAGTTGTTGCGAATGAAATGAGAAATTTTGTGTAAAAAAAAATATTTAATGAGTTTTTCTTTTGATTAACAAAAAATTTATTTTCAATACTAAGCTCAATCCGATTCAATATACAGATATGTCAAAATGGTCTCCCGTATTTTAAAATCCAATAAATTAATAACTATAACAAATAAAACTATAAAATAAGTAGATCACTTCTCACGTAGCGCATAAGTTTTGCATAAAGTAATTAACATGTCGGCAATTGTACGTCAAACGTGGCAGATAAGATGCGTTCGTGCTATAATTAGTTTTTTAAATATTTAGATCTTTGGTGCAATAGCTCTTGCGCTCTTATGCAAAAATAAGATGAATACAAAATTTATTACGATTATATATATTAAATTCAGTAATATGGAAATAATAGGACGTAATCACCATGGTAATCTAGAATCATTACCTATCATGGGTTATCATTGAATTAATTACGTATGATAGGATTTAATAAAATGAGTAAAACTTTCATTAATATTTTTTTTAATTTTGATTCGATTTTCATAAAATTTGAAATGATCCGACGAAATTCTGCAACGAGTACATATATTAAATTTCGTGTGCTGTTACACGCGGACAGACGGGAGAAGCAGAAGACGACTATAGATGCTACGTATTTATATAACTACGAATTTAACTAAAAGAGCAGTTAACTATTTTCACTATACAAAGCCCTGAATTGTTTCAATCTATAAAAATGCTCAAATTAAAAACAAAACTTTAAAATGCAAACACTCTTCTCCAATTTCAATTGTTAACTATAACACAGTTGAAAAATTCAGATACCTTTGAAGCAGCTTTATACATTAATTTTCTTATTATCAAATTTTGACTCATCGCATTGCCATTTATTGGCGAAATTGTGAACTTTTTTTTTTTAATTATTAGATACGAAACTCATGAGCTACCTGATAAACATTTAACTTATGCCTTCTATACGTTTATTACAATTTGCTAATAAATTAATGGATTAATATGTTAATAACTTAAATAATTAATGAGTTCATAAATTATTGATTTAGCGCATTAACCTCTTCGGTTCCTGAGTCCCCGTACGGAGACCTCTGTTCTTTTCCTTAAAAAAACTAAAATGTTCGATTTTTTTATCATATCACTTCTTAATATCTGAATGTTCTTTGCGTTCAAAGCAAACGAATAAATGGCAGCATCTAAGCTGGTTCTCACATAAAATAGTGGCTGAGAGGTTCTGCTCTCGAAGCTGGTAGACGGGAGGTGCTGGGTTCGAACCCAATCGTGCCCGTCGGCCTAACCGTTTCGGAGTTTTCGTGTTTTTCTTCGAAACCGTGGTTTCCCATGCGTAAATACGGGTTAGGTTCCCTTAGAAAGACCCCCACGAAGGGCACTCCCCCCAGGGCCTATATCCCACGTGTTGATAATCGGCCGTCATAAACATAAACCAAACTAACATAGAATAATAGTTATTTTTATCTGAGTTTGCTAAATGCCTAAAGATGCCCAAAAGACAGTATGACGGAAAGTGAGAAAGTTTCATAAGTATTTAGTAAATCCTTTTCAATAAAACTTTTTGAGTATTTGTAAATTATTTATTTGTTTAAAGCTGTTAAATTTGTGATTGCGTTAATTTAGGTTAATGGTTATCAAATTGATGTTTTAAGGGAATTTGTAGCTGTAAATCCATATTTTTGAACCTAAATTACTAAACGCCTAAAGGATCAATTGCAGAAATGATATTTTTTCTCTCATTAACGGTGTCATTTTGTTCGGAAAAACCAATGAATATGCATTCGTATTATTATTTTAGCTTAGGAAAGGAAGAGGTTAAACATTTAAAATTGATAGAGTATTTTTTTCAAACAACCTCAACTTTTAATGGCGCACGCGCTGCAAGTAGATTTATGCATACTTGGTAAACTCTGTGATAAAACAAACTCCTCGCCTTATGATCGAATAGAATTACGCGGTGTTAATTAATACATTACTGGTCGGAAGTGTTGTTAGTTTAGAATTCTTTTTTAAAAATCAAAATATATACCAGAATATTTTTACAGTAATTTTCGCTTTCTTTTCCTCGTATATTCCTTGAATAAATGAAAATAAGATTACTATTAACAAATTCTAGTAGATGTTTTAAATAAAGTATAACGCTCTAAATTATTGACAAGTATACTCGACGCGGCCAACGAAAGGTATGTACATTTTGAGTAAATATATAATTACAAGGTAAATGTACAATTTGATAAAAATTTTAAAAAAAATTACAGAGCAACAGTAGCATAAAGCCTCCTTTTAACATTTTCCACCAAAATTGAAAAGTTTGTATTAATGGGGTTTGTCTGTTCGTCTGTCTATCTGTCTAGGTGACCGGCTGTCCGCCTGTCTCTCCGTCTGTCTGTCCATGCTCTAACTCGCATAACTAAAGTTCGATTACCATGAAGTTGCTATGTATTATTGGCGTTTATTATGGTATGTACGGTATTGAAAATGAAGTGTAAAGTACTTACGGGTTTTAAGAGACTTTCAAAAGAATTCCATTGTATTACGGCCAATGGGGAAAAATTGTCTACGGCGTATTTTAAAAGATATTACACTATTCTAAACATAATGAAAATTATGTACTATATTACTGCGGTTTGCTACAAATGCTTACTGTAGAATCTGGTGAGCATAAAATTAATCCTTAATTTACATGGACACACAAAATTATTTTTCTACAGTACTATAGCGTATGAAGAATAATTTCTGGCAGCTTGTGGTACGCGTTTTAAAATTTAACCATTTTCTTTCATATTACTCGGTGCGCAAAATTTTATAGATCCTATCCAAGGATAAAAAAATGATATAGTAGATTGCATTTCCGTTTTTGCGTAAATTGCTGAATGGGAATTTAAACTGTGTTAAGCGTTTAATTGAACCAATTTTTAGCATACGATGTATTTTAATTACCAACCTATAGATCATAAACCGGGATGAACAAAAAAATTCTGATTTTTCTCCAGCTATTGATATACAATATTCTGGATATGTTGGAAAGTGTTTTATTAACTATGCTGGACGCATGATTTATCTTTTTTGTTTAAGACTTAACTCTTTTTGTTTAAAATGGTAATAGTAAGTCCTGTTTATTAATTTCAAAAGTATATTCTTGGAAAAGTAAAGATCTCGTTTCATCAGCTATTAATTTCCGAAAAAAAATCCGATTTTTGCACAGCTTAATAAAGGAATTATTTTTTATTTCTGTTGAGAAAGAATTTTTAATTAATTATACATGAACATCCAACTTCTTACATCAAAATGTAGAAAGAAGTTTTGTTAATTATAAGGAAGCTTAAATATTTTCGTACTTAAATTTTATTAACATTTCTGGATGGTAATTAAAGCTGCATTTTTTTTTTTTCAATTCTAATGTTACGAATGAAGATTTTAAGTTGCGAAATAAAGTACAACTCAAAGCTTTGAAAATTTTTTAAATTAAAAAAAGAATAGAAAAAGCTGTTTACTAGAATTTGTGTTCTTTTTTGCGAACTGGATTATTTAACTAAATACTTTTCCTGAACGTTTTGTTTTCCACTTTTTTACGACCTTCAAAGTAACTAATTAAAGATGTTACAATTAATGCTGTTTACTACACTTTTCTTGCGCATTTATTTAATATAAATAAATTAAATAAAAAATGGGTGTTTGCTGTTATATGTACGAAGAATTAATTTATACACGTAAAAACTCCACAAAATAATTCATTTAGAATATGAATGTAAACTTTGCCTTCAATTAAAACTGCTGAAAACTTTTAATAAAATATATTTAGCGAAATCTAAAATGCATATCTTGCATAACGCAACACTGTATAATTTATATAAAAAATAATTGAAGTACAGTCGCGGAAAAAAAAGTAAACACCCCCTACTAACTCCTCAACAAATTATAGTAGAAGAAAGTTACTGGTACCGAACGATTGGAAATAAGGTCTACTTTTAAATGATGTATATAAAATTTGCTTGGGGGGCAATCTACATATTAAAACGAACCATAATTTTGTCTTTTTCAATAACAGTACACAATTCTGACAGCATAAATGAACTCTACACCCTTCAATTAGTCTGAAAACAAATTTTTATGCAATTCGTACCATAAGTTTCCGAGAAATTAATTATTTTAAAACGAGCGTATTTTATCCAAATTGAAGTTCGGTACTCAATTGTTAGCCGAGAGAGTTCCCTTCTTGATCAAGATACCTTGAGCAGTCAATTAAGCCTGTTAGATTACAGGATAGCATAAGAAATTTCAAAATATTTAGTAACTTCTACCATAGACGGCCCCTTAAATCATCATTTTGCCGTTTTTTAAACATAATTTGAAAACTACTTTGAAGAAAAATGTGAAATTTTGGATTTCCATAAAGCAGGATTTAATAAATCTGAATCGATAAAAAAATTGTAGGTTGCAATTCATAATTTTTTTAATAATAATTTCATAATTCATAATTCATATCAGAAAATTATACAAAATTGCAAATTCAACGTATTTATGTTTGGGTATATTAGTATTATTGCTGCACAAAAAATCAGAACATTAGGATCATAATTTCAGAAGATATAAATAAAAATATGAAAATATAATTTAACATTAGAAGCACTAAATTTTGAATGTTTATAATTCAAAAACTTATCATTCAAATGACTTGAAATTCGGTGTCTAGGCATAGTTTGAACCAAAGATTTGAAATATCTCGTTAAAATTGGGCATTATCATTGAACAAAATGAAGTTTGGATTCGTTTTAATATGTAGATGGCCCCCTAAGCAAATTTTATATACGTCATTTAAAAGTAGACTTTATTTCCAATTGTTCGGTACCAGTAACTTTTGTCTACGATAATTTGTTGAGGAGTTAGTAGGGGGTGTTTACTTTTTTTTTTCCACGACTGTACATGTGAGATAACTTCAATTCATAATCAGGGTGGAGAGTGGTCAGGGAAAAACACAGTCAAAGAAAGAGGAATCTGCCAGTATTTTTTTCTAGAAAATACTTCGAATAATATGAAGGGATTAAAGAACGCGAATTTCTCTTTAACAAAATACTGGTATTTAACGCCGTTTTTGACTGAGTTTTTCCCTGATCACTCGCCACCCTGATAATTGTGCCTAATAGAGATATTGGTTTTCCGCAAAATATCAAATTAACATAATTATTAGACACTACCGTACCAGTTTTATAAAAGTATGATTGTATAATTTGTACCAAGTAGTAATTTCTGTAACATGGTTCTGAAGTATAGCATCAAGGGTGCAAACAATCAGAGGGTGATTCGTAGAATACCCTACTTCTCTCCAGACGGGCGATAAATGCGCCAATGTGGCAACCTTGGTATTTTCTAATAGCAACATGATTTCTTTTAACAAAAATTATGTTTTTTTCATAAGTTTTTATGTTACTTCAACAATCGTATGTATGTTTTTCCAGTTCAAAATTTGTACTCGAACTTTAACCCACTTTTAAATATGCGATCGAGATTGCATTTTGCATACTGGCGCAAATCCGATAATAATCTAATAGTATTAAGATTTTCGGTGGTTACCATTTATACTTATTTTACAGGATAACACAAAAAATTTCGGATAAATTTCTGCCAAGGAGTTTAAGAAAAAGTTTTAGATTAGATAATACAAGCCTGCGATTGTTGGGTTTTTTTAACTTTTATGTATTTTTTAGCATTGAATCCGAAAATTACCTTAATTTTTAACCATCATGTCAGGATGTTTCGCAAATCATAAATTTTCAAATTTAAAGAATAACAAAAATTGAATACTATAAAGTAGAGGAGATGGTTGTGTTTTTTAACTTTTGATAATTATTTTTACGCACTTTTTAGCACTGAATCTGAAAATGACCTTCATTTTTAACCATCACGTTATAATGTTTTTGCAAATCGCAAATGTGTAAGTTAAAATATAGCGAAAATTCCATACTATAAAACATATGTAAAACATTTTTTATTTTATTTTATTTTATTTTATTAAAAATTTTATTCGATATTTTTGCTTATCCTGGGATTCTTACAGCTAAAAATGGTCCGATGAGATGGGGAGGAAATTCAATTTTAACATTGAACTTCTTAACTTTGAAATTTGCATTTTGCGAAAAATCCTGATATGATAGTTAAAAATGAAGGTCAATTTCGGATTCAGCGGTACAGAATATATAAGAATCAATTATCAAAAACTAAAAAACACGACATAACCCGACTTTTGCAGGCTTGTGCAATCTAATAATATTTTAAAATACGTATCATTTTGTAAAGAATTGAGGCTGTTAATTTAGAATCATTCTATTTAACAAAAATTCTGTTTTTTCTTTCTTCTTAAATGTTTATTACAAACTGTATATTTTCCATTAATATGCCAGAATGATTAAAGATTTCAAATTTATATTGCAATGTTAATTTTACTCCCAAACATTTTTTATATCTGACGAAATTATATTTGGACTAAATTTGTGAATGACCCCCAATTTGCAGCAAAAAATAGGCTCCAACTTTAAACAGCTATTACTCGGTCAATTTTAATCGTAGAATAACGAGACTTTTTTTGTATTACTTGTCAGTGTAAAAAGAAAATTTCACCAAATATAACTTATAGGACCGGGGGACCGTATAAAAAATTAAATTTCGTAATTTTTTAAGAAATGTTTTTATTGACCCAAATCGCTTTAAAAATATTTCTTTACCTGATTTAAAACATTTTTGTAATTGAAACTATATGTCTATGACTAACTGTTTAGGAATTAGCCATGGACACCGTTGAGACCGGACACCCTGTAGAAGACAAGATAGAATCCACAGGAATGATTTTTCATTATGATTATTACAAAATGGTTATTTACAATGGATAAAAACTATATTATTTCTACGGAATTAAATACTGATTTAATACAATATTCATAGTCACATACCTAAATAATTCTAATATCATACAATTATGTAAAAGAAATAGACAAATGTTAGACATTAAGTATTAACAATTAGCAAATATATAATCCAATTTTAAATACTTTCATTAATAAGCAAGCTTTTGTTATAAAAAATATTCACAAACCATTTCTTTGTGCCTTTTTTTAAGTATACTTTCTTATTAGAAAATATCCTGAATTACAGTATTTTTTTTTTTCTCAGCTGGTTGTTAGTTGCTCATGAAAGATTATCCGAAAACTGATTTAAATGCTAATACTTAGGATAGATTTTCTTGGAGCATTGGATTTGTACATTTGAAAGGTCTCTTTTATTTATTTCTCTATTTATTCATACTTTCATACTATGGCTATAAAATGATAAAATTGAAGCAATATAAAGAACAAGAAAACCGCACACAATGATAAATGTTGAATTCGGAATAATTTTAAAAATAATTATTGGATTCGAATCGGGTATAACCTGGCGTGCGTTAGATTTTAGCCTGTTACCCATATTTGTTCTAATTTCGTTGGTCTTGTAAATTTCAAATCTTTTACGTATTTTTTTTTTTTCTTTTCTTGTTAACCCTTTGTCTACTGACGGTACTTATAAGTACCATTAAAATAACTTGTTATAAAACTCATTTAATACATCGGTTAGTTGTAATACAGTTGAGAATGAATTATAGATACATTAATTTGTCTTGTTCCAAAAGCATTATTGGTTACACAAAACAAAAATATTTTTAAAAACATGATTTCTTTTTCCATTGCATTTTTTGAGCTTTCTTGGCGTAGGGATGCGACAGGGGAAATTTTTCCATTAGGAAATATTTTTATATTTCGATTGTAAGAACATTATATTTTAACATTTCCTAATTCTACAAAATACTAAGAAAAATATTTAAAATAAAAGATTTGAGTGGGGTTATAAATATTGCACAAAATCCCTATAAATTCCAATTTAATTAATCCTTCTAAATCCTTCAATCCTTCTAAAATTTATTAAATTATTATCTAAATCTTCTAATGTAGTTTAAGCAATTCACGAAAAATGCTTTAGAAGATAAACTTTTTATGAATTCATAATTCGTCTACAAATGTGCATTGATGCTGGAGGAGACTACTTTGAACACACCTAAAATTTTGTAAGTATAACTTTAAAAACCTAGTTGTATCTTAAAAATTTCAGAGTGACCCTCGTATATATATCTGACCTATGTCACACTGTAACTCTTCTAATTATAAACCGATTTCGATGTAATTCGGTGTGTACATAGTACATACCAATGTCTCGACCGAGTTCGTTGGCCAGCTTCATCCGCCGTTTTGTTTCAAAATGGCGGCCATTAAAATTTTTTTTTAATTTAAAATTTGAAATGTGGTACCAAAAAATTAAAAATAGAAAAATATTATTTTGTTATGTATTTGACCTTTATACAAAGATTTCGGAGCAGTTTTTGTTTCGTCTATATCTTAAAAAATGGATGAGTTGCAGCATTTTGAATTTCTAGCGTGGCTGACATTTTGAAACGCCCTGAATTTTGTTACGCGATAAAAGGCGTATTTATGAACCGATTTGGATGTAACTTCGTTTATACATAGTACATACTAATGTCTCAACCGAGTTCGTTGGCCAGCTTCATCCGCCATCTTGTTTCAAAATGGCGGCCATTTAAAAAAAAATAAAAAATAAAAAAACTAAAATGAGGTACCGAAAAATTGGAAAATGAAAAAGATTTTTTTCGTATGTGTTTGACCTTAATACAAAGATTCCGGAACAGTTTTTGTTTCATCTATATCTAAAAAAATGGCTGAGTAATAGCATTTTTAATTTCTATTGTGGCTGACATTTTAAAACAACCTGATTTTTGTCACGCGATAACAGGCGTATTTATGAACCGATTTGGATGTAACTTGGTCTGTACATAGTACATACCAATGTCTCGACTAAGTTCGTTGGCCAGCTTCATTCGCCATCTTGTTTCAAAAGGGTTGCCATTTTAAAAAAAAAATAATTTAAAATTTAAAATGAGGTATTAAAAAATTGGAAAATGAAAAAGATTTTTTTTTATGTGTTTGGCCTTGATACAAAGATTCCGGAGCAGTTTTTGTTTCTGAAAATTTGTTCTTTTGTTTATATCTTAAAAAATGGCACTTTAAATTTCTAGCATGGCTAACAATTTGAAACGATCTTGTATTTGTCACGCGATAACACACGCATTCGCCTATTTCGATGTAAGAAGGCATGTGGATAGTATACATCAATACCTTCTCTCTAAAAATGATCCTAAATACTATTACATGGCAAATTGAATTGATACTCATTCACACCAGTTTCATTATGAATTTTACTTTTATTATTGAGGAAGGTTTATAATCTCTCAAATTTTGAATTTAAATACTTAAATAGATTCTAGACCAAAAGTAGGCTTAAGTAACTTAAAATACGTGGATAGTATTTTGAAAATGATTAATATTAATGAGCAATCAATATCCAGGCTTTCCAATTTTGTGTCTTTACATTTAAAAATGAGTCAGAAAATGTATCAAAAAGTTTCGCGTTTGTTGAACAGTGAATTTGAGAGCAACAATAAAATTTATTTTAGGGGATAAAAAAAAAGAAAAGAAATATATATATATATCATCAACCGTTTTCAATCCACTGCTGGGTGTAGGTCTCTCCCAGATTTTTCCAATGTTTCCTTTCTAGTGCTTTAGTCATCCAATTTACAACGGCTACTTTTCTGATTTCATCACTCCATCTTACTTGAGGTCGTCTTCTTTGTTATTTTACATCTCTGGGATCTTCATGTCTTTCTGATTGCTGCCGTAACCAGGAACATTCAGACAGCCGGGAATTAAGGGCCGTGATTTATTTTTTTAATTCATGGTAAAATAAGGGGTTAGGTGGCCATATTCCTCCACGCTGGCCGAGCGGGCTGGAGGAAGCCCATCCGCGTTCGTTCCCCATGCACTTGGCAAGGATACTAATAGGTTGCACCAATGGAAGGTACGGATTGGACATTAAGACTCCGCTCCCAGTCGATTCCTTTAAATCCTCCTCGAAGGCAATTAAAGGGTCTTCTCCTGGTTAATAAGGAGAGGCTATTAAGCAGTCCATATATATATATATATATATGTGTGTGTGTATGTATGTAGTTATTAATTTTTATTTTAAAAGGGTGTCAAATTTAAAGTGGGGGTGCGTCGGGGGGGGGGGGAGGAGGAGGGGATTAAAAAAATTGGTTCCTTGAAACCTAATAAGATCTGAAATTCCGATGGAAATGTTTTCGTAGGTGTATCAAAACTACTTATTGAAGATTTAAGAAAAGCGTATATATTTAAAAATATATGCGTATACTGTTTTATGTAGTTTTATTTTCTAGAAATTACAATATGTTATTCAGTGAAAAGACGTTCGGGGAAAAAAAGCAGTATTTAGAGGGGCGGAAATGTTTTACTGCCTTTTAGCGCAACTGAAACGAAATATAGAAGTGTAATTCAGCCTTTCACATCGATAAAGCAGAGAATTATAAGTTAATCATGTAACATTTATATAAAAATCAATTATAATCTTGCACAGTAAGAGACTTCTATGTATTATTTGAAATCTAGTAGCTCTTTATATGTATTTACAATAATAACAACAACAGCAATAATAATAATTATTATTATACCATACAATTATATAAAATAAATAAAGAAAAGGTTAAGCATTTTAAGTATTTACAACAATAAAGAATTTTTTATTATAAAAAATATTCACATATTTTTAAATCGCATGCGCTAATTTTTATTATTTTAGCACTTTTATAAAATTTTGCTGACTAAAACTAGTCGATATACATGTAAGAAGTAAAACCTATAAGTATAAATATAGTGTCTCAAAAGGATTGAAACGCATTTTAATTTTTAACTGTTCGAGATATATAAACAATGTAAAACGCAAAAGTGCGCAAAATAAGGCAGGGATTAAGATTGTGTTGGTGAAATAGCCCTGCCATTCATTTTCAAAAGAGTACATATTTTATACTTTTATACCGTACCTAGATCCCTAAGTGGACCGAGAAAGCCCTATCTCCGCCATGTTAAATTCACCAACTTTATGTACCTTTTTCTCAGAAATAGTGAAACATAGAGGCATAGATTTTTTAGAGTATTTAAAATAACATGATTTAAGTATTTTAACAGACCATTTTCTTTCTAAGTGAAACTCAAAATTAATTATTAATTATTTATTGAAAGTCAATTTTAAATTAGCATTTTGGTAAGATTTCACTGCCTAAAATAAATAATTCTCAACAAATCATTAAATCCCCGTGTTAAAATATGCAGTATAACATAATATAAGTATTAAAAAAAATCTGAGTTCTTAAGTTTAATAAATATTGAAAAAAAGGAATACAAACATGAAAAATCGAAGTTTTGAGAAAAAAGTCAATTAAAGATTTAAGTGGCTATTAAGCTGTGAACTACTCTTAGAAAGAATTAATAATTTCAACACTTATTTTTTTTATGTATATGTATAAACATGTGTGATACATCGTTGAAAGATACAATTTTAAATTATTTAATGATATAAAAAAAGTAAAAATCGATTTTTTGGTTGAATTTTGCTTTCCTAGTTCCCTTAAGAATGAAGACATAGGATGAGGTTTGGATAATTTTATCTCCCCACACATTCTACCCCTCTTTTGTGGTCAGAAATGGACATATAGCGTAATAAAGTGATTTTCCGAACTACACTTATGAAACCTTTTGTGTAGCAAGACGCACCTCTGAAATACATATTAGTGAAAAAAACGTAAAAGGAACTTTTGCAAGATGTGCCACTTTTCTTGCGGGTGAGCGATTTGTATATTTTGATATATTTTGAAATATTTTAGTTAATTTCTAAGATATCGTAAAACTAGTAGTTAAGGGCATAGGTAAGTGTAGTACTATATTGCACTACAAAGGAAATTGAAATATATTTAGTTGAATTGAGTGTAAGCTGTCTGGCCTTAGCATGACATTTCGCTACAAAAAAATGGCAAAAACTTCCAGTTTTAAAAAATTATATGAAGATATTGTTAGGCTTTTATGTTTATTCATCATTCTATATTACAACTCAACTATAAATATGTGTATTTATTCATTATTGTATGTCTTATTTAAAAAAAGCTCTGCGAACGTAGGCAGATACCTTAAGTAGCCACACATATAAAAGCTTCTTCATGTGACATATAGCAGAACAAATAAATTTTGATACAATAAATAGTCAAAAATAAATAGTTTGAAAAAGTGTAAAATACGACGCTAAGCACACAAATGTAGAACTTTTAAAAGAAATAAGTAAATATTGAATTAAAAAAATCAAAAAACCCGACTGCATAAAAGCGAACTAATTAATTATTTCTCATCAATGTGAAACTATTTTTTATTTTCCTTACATATTTCTTTTATTTACTTGTATTGATGACTTTTAAGTTGTGTATTGATGACTTTTAAGTTCCTATCTATAAACACTGTTTGGATGAGGCCTATAGATGTCTATGGTGTTTAGAGTTGCCGTAAAGCTAGAGATTCTACCTACACAACTTCCAGGTTGTGTAATATTTAAACGGAGCTTCTGACTGTAAATAGTCAATGAAACATCATCTCCATTTTGAAAGACCTGTCCAATATATGCCACTCAATAGGGTGCGTAATTTTTTTCGTCTTTACCGCCATTTTCAATTTATAAAAAAAAACCTAGCCTATAACCATCGGACGGTTAAGTCGAATCGATAGAGACCACATTCATAAAAATCCATCCAGCCGGTTGGGATGTTTCGAGGATATAAAGAAATCCACATACCCAGATACGCGTGAAACACATAACCCTTCTTGGCAGTCGGGTAAAAAGTCTATGGTGTATAGAACTATACAAAGATTTTTCATATAATTATTTTGATTTAGATTCTATTAGACAGCTTCCATTAGAAATGTAAGAAGCTACCTATTGAAGTCATTCGGAGGAAAGCAATTCCGGAAAATTTCCGTATATTTTCGCCGATCATGATCCCCCCCCCCCCCGTTCAAATGTTGATTTATATATATATGTATGAACTTGGTTATTGTATTTTGATTTTCAAAGATATTATATATATATATATTATGCGAGATAGCACTCGTATTGATAAACCGATTCTGATGTAACTTAGCATGTACACTAGGCTTACCAAACTCGCGATAGAGTTCGTTGCCCAGCTTGTTCCGCCATCTTGTTTCAAAATGGCAGCCCCTTAACCCTCCGCCTACCAGATGGGTCCAATGGACCCAACAGGTACATTCAAAATATTTATTCAAACGAGTAATTTCTTTAAAATAAACTAAATATATAAATGACACAATTCTAAGTTAAATAAATGAGTTAACTTGTTTTAAATAAAAATTCTGGTGTAGCATACTTTTTATAAAACTTGAGTAAAATTTCCGGTAGTTCTAAGGTTAAAGATTTAAAACTAAAAAAATATACAAAACATTAGAAATCCAAATTTATTTTTTGCTAAAGTTTTAGACCTTGATACAAGGATTCTGGAGGAATTTCTTTTTTTGCCTCTATCTTAATAAATGGCTGAGACATAGTAGTTTGGAATTCTAGGGTGGCTGACATTTCTAAACAAGACAAGTAGATTTAAATAATTAGGGATTTTAGCGAACGTGGTTTCTAGCAAATTATCTTTCATTGTTGTAACCAGTAATATTATACGCTTAAAACTATATATTCATATCCTTAGCATCAAATTCTTGCCAAGCCTGTCTGCATTTGGCGAAATATTGTCAAATTTGACGATCAAAATTGAAAGAATATGAATTATATTATAGAATATTATAAGAATTGCCATAAATGAAGCCAATTTGGCTAGAGCTGGCTCATTTGGCAAAATTCTCAATCAAATTCAGTATTGAAAAAACTGTCAATTAATCTTATCTAATTGGGTTCTTCACATTTTAGCTGCGTGTTTTCGAATAGAATTAGATAAAATCTTCAAAACTGAGAAATGGGGGGAGGGGGGTCGGTACCTTATTCGCCTAGTGCAGACCGAAAGGACTTTTTTCAACTTTTAATTCGAAAATTCAATAAAAACTGTTTTTTTAAATTTGTACTTCTTACCTTTATTTTTATTCTGCAACATTACGGTTAAAAAATAAGACAACACTGAGAGGGAATGGGTCAGTAGCAGATTTGGAATTTTCCCCCTTTAAAATGAAATTTCCCCCTTCGAACCACTGTTCTAGTCGTTATAATATTGGTACCAAAACTAAATAATTAACAATAGCTCCATGTTCTATCAGGGGTCATTCATCTACATTTTATTTAAATTCTTAAAATTTCATTCGGATCAATATTATTGCAATCTTTCAGCTTTTTGGTAATCATTATATCAATGTGGAAATAAGTCATATGAATATATTTTATAATAAACGTTTTAATGAGAAGGTAAAGAAAATATAATTTAATTAATTATAAAAATGAGACAAAAATAAAGATACATGTTTACCAGTTCAAAAAGCAGATGATTTTTGATTTATCACTTATTGCCTTTCAAATCATTTTTTTTCTTGTTCAATGCTAATGAGAAAGATAGAATAAAAATCTATCATAGTTCTCTTTTTCTCATTTTTTTTTTCCAAAAATTAAGTAATTTTGTTACCAGCATTATAAAACTGTACTCAAAATTTTCAAAAAGAAAAAAAAATCTCGTAACTTATTTAAAAATTTGAAATTTTGTAAGTTATTTTGACATTTCCGGATCTCTGCAAATAACTAATATCCATTTCATCGCACTAATGTTAGTTTCATCAATATTTTAGGATGAGAAGCTGTGAATTACAAACACACAGTCAGATTTTTTTTTTAGAATAGATTCTGAACAAGGGATAGACAATCAAGATCATTTCCTTCGTTATCATTGTTGTTAACCTGCGCTTTGTACACGGGAAATAAATATTAGCTATTTAAGATTACTAATCCAGTTTTTAAACTGAAGCTAATAAGTTGTAGGCTAAAAATCGAATATAAATATAACTTTTATTAGTAATAAATTTACTCTTAATGCGGTCCACATCTCATTGGCACTTTTATACAGCCTGTTTTGTCACCAAATTAAATGCATTTTTGTAAAAGAGGTGTTTCTTTTTAAAATGGCAAACATCCAATGGCATCCTTGGTGATGGTTTATTTTCTTGTCAATGATTGAACCTTGACTTTGAATCCGATTGTGGAATACTAACTCTTTAAACTTGCCAATACAGTTTTTAAATCAAAATGTATAAGTTCTAAGCTACATCTTTGATATATATGTAATTTTTATCATAAAAATAATTAATTAGATCTTTTAATCCAAACAATTGACCCTGTAGTTCACAAATGTTTCAATACAGAAAGATTAGTTCGTTGATTGATTCATTAAAAACATTAGTTTTCCCTGTTTTCTTAAAATCTGTTTTAGATATCGAAAAGTAACATAATAGCCAAAAAATTCATAAGTTAAATGTTTAAATTTATTGCCTCATAAGTTTATTGTTAAATATGTAACAAATGATAAAATTTTTAAATGATAGATATATAATTTAGACATATAAGTTTATTGCCTCATATACTCATACATATACATGTAGGAAGGTTATATGTAAAATGTTAATTTATAGATGACTTGAATAACTAGACGTTGCAGTAACAACACATACACTTTAATACAATTCTATAAAGATAATGTTACACCACTTCGTTGATACCTTCTTTAAATACTGTACATTTCTCACTTAAAACCTATAACATACTTCTTTAAAACAATTTGATTAGGTCTAACAGTGCCTTCCTTGGCATGTCATAAGCCGATGCTTCGTGAGCAATGTAATTTTATAGACTTAGTCTTTTCTCATTTTTAATATGTCCAAACCTTGATCTCGTAATCGTGAATTTTCATAATTCGTGCTTTCAAAAAATGTATAATAAAAATACCAGAGCGTCAGTTAACTTGCTGATCTTGCACGTCATAAAGAAAATAAAGTATGTTTAAATTCAAATCCTACATACATATTCATATTATAAGTTGCATATTATAAGTTGCATATTATAAGTTTATTGTCAAATATGTAATAAATAATAAAATGTCTAAATGATAGAATGGACTTAGACAACAGATGTTTTTCTGAAATTCACAGCCAATCAATCGAATTTTATATATACAGTAGAACCCCGCTAATCTGAAATTCCGTTTTATCTGAACCGATTGTATTTTCGAAAATTATACAAGAGATTAACTGAAAATATTGTACTAAAAAGAAAAAAGTACTTTTTACACTTTTTGTTACGAAATTTTCCGGATTACAGGATGAGTGTTGGGAAAAACATGTAAAAGTTATAATTAAGCAAAAAATGACAAGCATGTTTTTTATTTTTTAAACAGCTTGAATAGGAAATAAATTCAATAATGTAAAGGTACATCACATTTACACGAATATAAAATGAAAACATGCACTGAAGTTCTACTCATAGAAGCGACCTTAAAAAAATCTCGAACATCAGTTCGTTTGCCAGTCACTATAAAATAATTTTTTAATGCAAAAAGCATTTAATTAAGGTGATAATAATTTATTTTTCTTTTCAATAGCTTGATTTCGCAAATTATCTATAGAAATGTTCTCTCCCCCCCCCCCCCCTTCGTTGATGTAGTAACTGAGCTATTTATAGTTTCGCAATTTTGTACCGTTTATAATGAGTTGTTACGTAATTTCTTATTCAGAAGTTCCATTAGATTATTATAAACATAAAAAGTGATTGAACAAGCAATACTTTTTTTTTTAATTCGTGACGGATTATCCAGCATGCCGGACTTTAGGATGCCGGTTTAGAGGATGTTTACTGTACTGCTGAGTTCTTATAACTTACGTTTTCCTTTAGCAAACTTCTTTTTATTTTCTATTTTTATCAGAATTTCCGGTAATCCGAACAAGCACCTGTCCCAATTTGTTTGTATTAGCGGAGTTCTATAGCATGTATAGATTTTTATGTATTTCTACTATTTCTATATTCTTTCATTATTGTTTCGATATTGATTCTTCTACTGTACTTTTGCACTATCATAGATTGGAAAAATATAGAGATATGAAAAGATAATAAAAAGTTTTTTATCTTTATCCTAAGCGCGATTAATAATTTTTATGTATGTGATTTTTTAATTGACTAATGCACTATTCTCGATAAAAGTTATAAAAATGTAAATTTCTGATACAATTGTAGATAACAATCAAAAGTCATGTAAATAAGTTGGCGATCATTAAGAGTTTAACCTGTTTTTTTTTTTTTTTTTTTTTTTTTTTTTTTCCTTGTTCTGCTCAAACAGTTCTTACAGTGTTACATTTTCTTTAGCTCTCTAAAAAATTCTTTGTATGACGCCTCACTCCATTCTTCAGATTATCTATAATTTAATAATTCTGAGTAAGTATTTTCTTCAGGTAAGACATTTCTTCCGAATTCTTTCTTCCATTCCGCACCTACATTATTTGATGCTTTCAACTTGATTAAATAAAAGGTAACGGAAAGCAGTAGAAAAATGTAATGATATCAACTGATAAAACACAATGTAACAATACGGATAATATAAAAAAAGAGGTTTACAGGGCAAGTCTTAGAAATAAAATAGAAGAATTTAATTCAAAATCATAATAGCAGAATAATATTAGGGCAACCTTGGTTATATATTAGTTAAATATTGCCATGACATTTTGTCTCTACCAATCGTTTAGATTATGCCAATATAGCTTCAGTATTGTCAAGAAACATTCGTGAACATAAAACCAGTAAAAAAGAAATTTTTGTGATATTTTCATTTATTGTAAATATTTACAATATAAAACTATATATTTCTCTAACATTGGTATTTCAATAGAAACATTTACGATTTTATTACCGATATTTAACCAGTTTTATAAAAATAGCAAATAAAGCCTTTGTGCAACAATATTAAAAAGCAGAAAAAACAACGTTTAAAATGCACAAATAATATATGAAAAGCAGCAAACAGCTGTTTCGAATCTACTAGCGAGATTCTTCTAGCGAGATTCTTTTTGCTCAGCCTTGCTTTTTCTAGCAGTTTTATAAGTTTGAAAATATTTAAATGCAATATTGGACAATTATTTGTTCCTTACTAAGACAGCATTTCAATGTTTTGCTAGAAAGAACTCTTTTAAGTATATGTAGTTAAAAGCCTTCTGGGCAATTCCATATCTGATGGAATGACATTTTGAGTTGTAAAATTAAAGTTAAAGCAATTACCCTGAAGTTCTTTTTTAACAAAAATTGATTTTTTAGTTTGCACATGACTGTTATTGGTTAAAAGATTAATCAAAAAGCCTGAAACTTTTTTTATGCGAAAAAGCAGTTGAAAACAGTTATATTTTGGAATTTGAAATGGAATTTGTTTGGTTCTAAATCTACTTTATAAACACAAAATAATTTAATTTCAAAATAACTTCAAAATTTAATCTGCTGATTTTTAATGCTTTTATTTTAACCAAAATGTGTGATGTCACATTTCTTCTTACCCCCTTCCACCCCCTTGTCACAAACTTTCACAATTTCACGAACCCCCCTCCACCCCTCCAAGCGTGACATCATTTGTGGAAGGCCCCTTACATTCTTTTTCCAAGTGTTCTTCGAGAATACACAACTGCAAGCATTTTACTTTTCAGACATGTTGTTTATTTGGACTGTTGCCAGTTGCAAATAAAATTAAATTTTGAATCTAAAACATAAATTCAAAAACTTGGAATATATTTTAATATATTTTTTTATTTAATGTATGAAAATTATATTTTTAAAAAATGTCATCAAAGTTGACACTTGTATGAAATTGCCCTTTTAATTAATTTTTAACCCTCTCGCTGTGTATTTTTTTTTTGTTGTTGTTGTTGTTTATCAAAATAGGTTAAAAAATTGCGCATTTTTTTTATTACACATTTCAAATCTACATGTATTTTAGAGTTAAAATATGTATTTTTTTTTTTTTTTTTGTAATAGAGTTCTTTTTTAAATGTAGAATTAGATAATAAAAAAATATCGCTAAAATCGTAGGTTGCGCAAATTTTGCTATTTTTACGTTTCCCGTGGAAATCATTGAATGCGCAGCGACAGGGTTAAATCATATAAAAATGTGATATTTCAAACAAATACAATAAAAAATATAACGTTAGATGTTACAATTTAAGTATGTTACTTGAAAAATAGCATTATAAATTTCATTATTTTTCACAATTTTGCGAATTAAAATACTAAAAAGGTATTTCTAGAAAGATATTTGAGAACTCTGAATGATATGTTTGTGGAAATTTTTCAAAAGCATTTATTTCCAGTAAAGGAAATTGCATTGATTGATGCAAGCTTTTCTTATGGGGAAAAGTTACATTAGTTAACAATCAATTATAAACGTTCCAGAAAAGCCACTGCTTTTCGTAGGTAAAAAGTAATATGAAACACTTTACCAATAGAAACAATGTTTGTAAAATCTTTTTTCGCTTGACAAATATAGAAAACCAAATTTTAACTTTTAGGAGGTAATAGGTTTTTTGGAAAATTTTCATGTTTGCACATTTAAAAGGAAATTAGTCTGTTTTATAAATGTATTCTTTATAATGTCATATATTAATCATAAGATTCATTTGTTCTACGAAATTTATTAGAGACATTGAGACATATTTGAATATTTAAATGTAACAACCACCTTTAAGAATGCATTAAATTATTTATTATAATTGTACACACAATAAACATTGAAATCAGAACTCAAAAAACAAATGCGGTACAGCTGGTAACAACGTTGGTCCACAGCGCAGTTGGGTCAATACACGCGCGACTTCATATCTGAGGTCTCAAAAGACATTTTTATAAATGGCAGATACCTGTATCTCATTCTCACTAATCATGGACCCCTTCAACAACACTTATATACCGTTAATAAACGGCACTCTCCTCTTTGCATCTGTGGATTCTTATCAACACCATTACACTATATTTTACATTGCACACTATCGTCCCACTACCACGTTAAAAAGCCACAACCGATGACACTGCCTGACTGGCTAACTTACTTGCTTAACCGTCCAGTTCTCCTGCAACGTATCGTGGATTGTATGACATTTTTAGGAGACATTTTTATGAATTAATTAATTTTTACCAATACCCTCCCCTTCTGAACTAGTTGAGTAAACTCATTGTTCTCATCTTCCATTTCAAACAGGAGTCCCTGTTTTGTACATAATGTAAATATTTGTTTTGTTTAATAATTTAGAATTTTCGTGATAATTATCAGTATATGCATTTTACTTAATATTTTCCAACTTTAATATTAAAAAATTATGTCTTGTAATTGTTTATGCTAGTATAGAACATAGTACCCAACATAGTGTAGACCAACGTTGTTGCCAGCGGTATCACATTTGTTTTTTGAGTTCTGATTTCAATGTTTATTGTGGAAATGGAAGAAATGACAATTATAATAAATAATTTAATGCATTCTTAGAGGTGGTTGTTACATTTAAGTATTCAAATATGTCTTATGTCTCTAATAAATTTGGTAGAACAAATGAATCTTATGATTAATATATGACATTATAGAGAACACATTTATAAATTGTATAGAACATAGTACAATTCCTGTCAATGTATGTACTGATGACACGTGTTCTGAGATTCAGAGTCAAAACGATCAAACTGAATTTATTTCTCTTTATGTTATTAACAGTTGTAAAATATTGTAAGAGCTAGTCATTGTTAATGTACCTTGCCATATGCAGTAGATTTGAATCTCCCCCCCCCCCCTCCCGGAATTGCACTCATACTCTAAAGCGAAAGCTTGGTTACCGGGGAGGTCATCCCTGTCATCCTTCTCTTTTGGATAGTTCTATATTTTGGCGAAACCTAATGTCACTTTGGAGTTTGTACCTTGGACAATATTTTTTGGAAGTTAATAAAAATTACAGTTTGGTTCTTTTAACTACTTTATTTCATAAAGTTAATTATAACAATATTTTAGGGAGTTAATAAAAATGATAGTTTTGTCCTTTTAATTACTTTATAGTTCAAATTTGAATTAAAACTTTTGACAGTGAATGCCACATAAAAGATTTATTTGTCTTTAATTTACATTTAAACTTATATACTTTGTAGTTAACTGATTATTCAAAATCAAAGAAACTTTGAATAATTATAAATACGTCTGCCATTTCTATGGAGAAAATATAAGTTTAAAAATTAGAATTTATTATAATTTTCCCCTTAACCCTTACAGGGGCGGTAATATGTTTATGAAACCACTTAATTTTAAGTCAGGAATGCCACATCTACACCAGAATTTAGTTAAAAAAACTTTCAGTTATTATGTATGTGAAATATACCTGTTGCTCATTTATAAATAAATTTGATTGTAAATTCCGGTGTCATTCCTACATTTCAGCATTTTAGTAATGGAAGTGCTTTGCCACTGAAAGGGTTAAACATGAAGTCATTTTTGAATTAATATTTTAAGAAGCATGTTAGAACTGACTTACATTAAAAATGCTGCTCTTAGTTTTTCATTTTAAGGAAAATATGTTTAAAACTGCATTGATCGATGTGATTTTTATGATGATGCGTTTGTAATTTATGAAGCAGAAAAAATGGAAGTAAGTCGAAATTTTAAACGTTAATCGGCTTTCCATTCCAATATTTTTCCTGATTTTAATTATGCAGATTCTTCAACCATGAAATTTTTCATTAATGTAGGAAGAGAAATGCGACTTAAGAAAAAAAAACGTTTATGTAAAAACAAATTTATCTCGGATAACACATTATTAATAAAACGGAAAGCACACAGAGTTGTGTTTCAGACGCAATCAATTCTCGATTTATTAAGTGCTGTATAATGAATTACAAAGAAATTATTCCGGATTCCACTTTATTGTAAATTTTTATTTATAAATGGAAATATAAATTAATGATTAACTAATTTCATTCAATAATAAATGAAACGAAAAAAAAAAAAAAGACGCCATCCGTTAACTGACGTAATGCAACCCGTAAACATTTAAGCTTAGAAAATTATAAAATGGTATGTTAGAAAGGAATAGTATGTTTTAAATATCTCTATTCATGTTAGCAAAACAATATTGAAACAGTAATTTTTATACACATTTTATCTAGAACAATATTGATAAAAGGAAATATTACAGTTTTAAAATTGCAGCATACTTCTCCATTCCAACTTGTTACTTGTTTTTCAATTCCTACTATTAGTTCACACTCTCCCTATATTTATTTATTTATTTATATATCTTGTTCAAATTTTCAATCGTTAATAAAATACTTATTATTCATCCTATCAAGTTGAAATAATTTTTTTAAAACTTGTACTGGATGACAATTGATGTTAATACAGATTTTTCAAATATTAATTCATTAATTAAATTTTTATTAATTAATTTTAGTTTTATATGGGAGACAAAATGGCGGCCATTGGTTAATGAACAACATTTAATGCATCTTCATATCTATAAGGGGGGTTACCATAAGAAGGACCCTGTTCTGTAGCCAAACACCGCCAAAAGTGACGCCAACTTGGCGATATCTCTAATATTTCGCCAAATTCCTATAGACTTCCTTTGTAAACCTACTTGCTTATAGAAAATCAACAAATTAAGATATTTTAATGCAACAAAAACTAATATTAGCTTAAGGAATCATATTAAATTTTTCTTTGATGACCTAAGTAGAAATTGACTTTAAAAACAAAAGTGTTATATTACTTGTTAATTATGAAGCTTCTTTAAACAAAATATAATTGAGGACTAAAAACGAAAAACGCTGAAAGTACGAAAAAATCGAAAATAATTTTTACGAAAAAATATCTTAAATGCCAAGCTTAACAAACAGGAGAACCCTTGAAGTACCAACCCTAGTAGAAACAGTTCAAAAAAGTAGAAAAATGTCACTGGTTGAATCTGCCACAGGGACGCTGAAAGTGCCCGTAATAAGATGCACGAAGACTGATGGCCATTACACTTCATCACGTCGTTATTGTTTACATCAATATGATAATTATATCCCTCATAGCATGCATGGTCACGGTGACGTCGTTGTGACGTCACTGTGAGTCACTGTGGTCACGTCACATCTGTGACCAAAATGCCACCACTCAGTGATGTCACATTGTGACTGAGATGTGAACTTCTTAGAAAACTTAAAAAAATTACAAAAAATATTCAAAACATGTTATTTATGTAAAATTATATTTTCTGGCAATTAAAAAAATTGTGACGTCACTGTTATGACATTGCATGCAACGTACGTCACGTCACATATGTTACAAAAAAAAATCACCATATTGTAAGTCACAGTGTGGCAAAAATATGAACATCAAAAATCTTTGAAAATGAACAGAACTATTACATGCCCAAGTTACAGCGACATAAGGAATGAAAATATATTAGTGGATAGGAAATAGTAAATTCGGACACGAAAAGAGGGGGGGGGGGCAGAAAAAAGAAAATGCACGGTAGACGTATCAACAAACTAGATTTTCATGCTATATTTTATCAATTTGTTAGTTAAGACAGTGAAAGTATACTTTTTATGATTTCAATTTTATCTACCATTGCAATTTAATCCTTCACTGATTGCTATTATTATAAAAGTGTTTCTCGGAAAAATGGTACCTATTGGAGCAATTTGGATAACATATTTAGAATTAGGAATATTAAATCTGTACAGTTTATATATTTAGTTTTCAGGGAGGAAGTTGTTTTATTTTATTTTATTTATTTATTTATTTATTTTTTTTTTGTCGACCAGTGGTATTCAAAACCCTTCTGTGGTTTCAAACTAAAATTTTCTATTACAGTTAAGTCTGTATCTTTTAATGAGCACGTAGAAAGAATACTCAGTGTTTAGTCATATATGCATTTCTTGCTTTAGAATTGCCATTCAAGTCATATTTTTTCCTGTTAGTGTTTAACTATTTTAAATAACTATTTTTTAAAAAATTCTACTTCTTTCAGACTTTTAAAATAAAATTAGTAATTTCCTAAAAAATATGTATAAAAATTTTATACAAAACCCATGATATAATTATTCGTATTTCAAATTCGTGTTTTAGAGATATGACTTTAAAAAAATTATTTTACAAATTGTTTTATTCTACAGAAAGTGAATAAGAAAAAAATGACAGATTGACAAAGAAAATTTTTTTATCCTGTATATTCTCTTTTCATTTATTAAGAAGATACGTATTTATTTATTACGTGTAAAACAAACTTTACTTTAAAAAAAAAGAAAGAAAAAAGGACGTGAAAATAATGCAAAGAATTCCATTTAACTGCTTTAGTAATCTTTAAAAAGAACATAATTTTTTGCATTTAACTTTCGAAACTTTCTTTAAAATTAGATATTTGTTAATATTTTTTTACATGCTTTTAAACATGTAAGTATGCGATCAATTTTTGCTTATTGTTTAATTTAATTAAATAGCAAGAATTTTTCTCCTAAAAAATAAAAATAAATAAATACCTGTATTAATAATACACATTCTTAAGATTTTATCTTTTTTTAGCCATGCATTACTCAGCAAATGTAGATGGAAACATTAATTACTTTACCGAGGTCAATAGTCTTAATAACTATTTATTTATTAAACTAGGTTAATGACTAATTATTGGCGAATGACAATTTCAAAGTTTTTAACAAACTTAAAATGCTTTAAATGCTTAAAAATAAATATATTAAATTGTTCTTTAGAAAGAAAAAAAAAGAAATCTTTTGAGCAAATCTTAACTTTTTTTTTCACATAATTTTCGTAATAATATGTTTTTTCAATAATATATATTTTCATAATAATATGTAGACTTGGTATGCGCTCGACATTTTAATACAAAACAGAAATACTAGAAAAGAAAATTTTTACTAAATGAATTAAACGTTACATCGAAGTTGTACTAAATAGTTTTGAAAGTATCTAACAAATTACAAATATGGATGTAAATATCCATACAGGATATTCCACTGTCTTTTCAGACAATTCTAAGCAATCATATACATATATTTAATTAAAGCAAACAGAATGAAAACATTGCAATACTCGGATATTCAGTATGTATTGCTACTGTAGTATCACAAGTTTCACTCTTTTTCTGCCACTCTAATGGATGTTGCTATCGAGCCGCTGCAGAATCAAGAAGTAATGGGGGAATAACACTGAGTGATTAATCTAGTTATTTTTTCTATATCTATGGCGCGTTATGCTCAAAAACGTCATTTGGAGAAAAATTGCATCAAAGTTTCGGAAACGCCGCTTCACTTACTAAGCGGGTATAGTTCTAAAATCCATAACCTCAATTCTAATGAGAATTTAAAGGAAACAATTATATAAAAACGTTCAGAAAATATAGGAGTTTAACATCTAAAAAAATTTTTATTTCTAAAATTTTGAAGGTTCTGAGACACATTTGCATGGCAATTCAGTACATTGTACATTTCAGTACATTCAGTGCATGGCAATTCAGAACATTGCATGGCAATTCAGTTATTAAGGTAAATATAAATCTGAAAAATGAGAGATAAAGAAAGAAAAAAAAAATTAAAGGAATTTTTACCTATCGGAGAGGATTGTTTTCAATCTCTGGGAAAACTTTAAAGCTTTAAGAGTCCTCAGACCCCTTAAGTTGACAATATATTTTGGATGACGAAGGTCTTTAATGAAAGACATAAGACCCATTGTCGCTAAAAATACTATTTTTTATCCAGCTATTACTTTTCGAACCTTAAAGGTGTTGCAGAAATCTCAGTAGCATTAATCAAAATAACTGAAAGTCAAGATAAAATAAACACTATATAACTCTAATACGGCCCTCTCTGGAGAAACATTAGCTGTCTGAATGATAAATTGTCGTTCTGAAGTTAATGTTTCAGATACTTTTTAAGGGGAAGGTTTTGTTTATTTGGGATTTTTTTTTTTGGCTATTTTTATGGACATGTAATAGTTTTTGTTGAAATACGATTTGTGTAAGAAGACAAAATATATTTTACGTCCTCGTTTTCTATCTTGACAGATATCAGTGTTATCAAATCGTACATTGTTGTAATAAATAAACTTTTGTAATATATAAAACATAACATTTCATGAATAGGTAAGGAAGAGAATAAATCATGAAAAACAAATTATTTATAAAATTCTCTTTCAATATACCTCCAAAAAGCTACTAAAATGCTTTTAATCTATATTATAAACTAAAAAGATGTCCTTGAGTAACTCGGGTTCCCTATTGAGGATGGCTTCACCTGATTTAAGATTTTTACTTTTATTTAAATATCGCACATTTTAAATTTTTACACCGTCGGATAGGACACAAAATGTGCTTTCAAACGCAGTATATTTAAAATCTTTATCTCAATTTACTGATTATTTATGGTTTTTAAAATAATTTTGAAACATGATTTTATTTTTTTTTTTACAAATCTGTCACTATCTAAAATTACGAAAGATTATACTATTAACACATAAAACAATACAAATTCAGCATTTGTTTCCGACTAATGTTTTATAACGAAATTAAAAGTTTATCAATAGATAAATAAATGAAAGTAAATAAACAGAAATTTAACAGACATGCAATCGAACTACGGGCTTTAACCACTGAAATTATTAGCACGCAAAACGCTGCCGTTACAAGCGATCTTTTGTAATTTCCTCTACTGTTAATTCCTGGCATGCGGCTGAGACGGAAATATCTCTTTTAATAGATTTCAAAACATCAGTTGAATACATAACTGATATAAGGTAGATTTCGTAAGAAATACTACCTATTACATTCTCCCGTATATTAGAATTTCTGAAAAAATTTTGCAGATCTACACCGATCATGACCCCTAGAACCCACCCCTTCCCCCCTCTGTAAAAAAATTCATATCTGTCTGTCTATATATCTATAACACTTTCTTGTGGACACTATAACTTCCATAATTCTGCACAAATCTTTTCCAAACTGAAACATAAAAACAAAGGGGCATAAAATCTCGGTCAAATTCGTTATGGGCAAAATCGGACCAAGAGGGAAGAAATAGGGAGGGGTTTTGTGAAAAAAGAAAAAAACCCATAACCTCTTTGTTACAATACACCGACTCAGTTAGTTTTTATTACTTGTAAAAAAAGGGCCAAACATTTATGTATGACAGATTTTTGATAAAATTAAAAATGGGATCAAGTGTAAAAAAAAATAGGTTTTTGGGCCAAAAAAGCATAAATTCGTCAATTTTCATGATATCAAATCCAATTGAGTTTATTATAAATTGTCTTAATATTATCTACAACTTTTACATTGACAAGGTTTTAATAAAACCTATTCTTTCTACAAAAAAATGGGTGGTGGTGAAGAAGAATAAACATAACTTCATCAATTCACGAGGTATGGAATCCACTTAAATTAATTATACATCTTCTGAATATTATCTACAACTTTTATATTGACAAGCTCTTGATAGGTCCAATTCTTACAGCAAAAACAAATTAAACATACATAGAGGTTGAAGGAAAAAATATCGTATTACTCAAATCCAAACTGCTTATTTTCTGACTCATTTTTAAATTCATTTTTGCTGTCAAACGCATCCAATTGGTAGATTCTCTTATTCAGAAACTATATAATGTGCCGTACGGTTCGATTTTTTGATAAAAGCAGAATATATTTCAAAAAATGATGTCAAAGTGGGTATTTTGAACTCGAAGCGATGGTGTTGGAAGCGAAAAATATTGTCCTACTGCGAAAGTAATTGTTTATAAGTCATGTTCTAATTAATTGAACGAAAAATAAAAATATAGTTCGCTTACAAATCTCTTAAAAAATCACGTCAGTAAGTTTCATATTTTTACTTTTAAAAATGAATCAGAGAATTTTGAGTTGTTGAGCTTGGAAAAATATTTTTCTTAATACCGACTTAATATAATTTTAATAAAACGAGCTCATACAGAAAAATAAAATTAAAAATTCCTCAAAAGCGGGCAGGTAAAATTGTTAAACTGGGTTTATCTCTATTCTTGATTTAGTGTTTGTTGATGAAATTAGTACTTTACTTCGAAATCTTCTCTGTTAGAGTTAATCTAATCTGTTAGAGTTATTGATTTTAAAAAATGATCCTAACTGATCTATTTTCGTTGACCTATGCAATAATTCACTATGTTTCATAACTCGGGAAGGCCGGTTGGATCCCCTAGTTAAATTAAAATATAATCCCAGTGTTTTATTATACCATATAAAGTGAAGAGTTTTTAAATATTGCAAAATCCAAAGATGTATTAAACACCCGAATTAGGTTAATTTGTTTGTATTTCATCATATTTGTTTGTAGCCATCCGCGTTTTTAGACACACACTATTACAGAGGGTATTCACACATTTTAATACAACAATTTGCACATAGTGCATACGCTGAGAAACAGGGTTTCTCATTAAGCGGTGAATTTATTTATTTATTTATTTATGTATTATTTATTTATTTATTTGCTTTAAGGGGTCTCAGGACTCTTAAAGCTTCAAAATTTTTAGAAATTTTAATTTTTTTAGATGTTAAACTCCTGTCTTTTCTGAACATTTTGATACAATTGTTTACTTTTAATTCCCATTAGAACAGAAATTATGGCTTTTAGAATTATACCCGCTCAATAGCTGAAGTGAAGTTTCCGAAACTTTGAAGTCATTTTTCTCAAAATGACGTTTTTGGGCATAAAGCGCAGGATATCTTAAAGCCCTCTGAATATATTTCATAAAATTTTCAAAATGTATTTTTCATGTCAGTCTGTATAAACTGAACCTAAAATTTCATTTTTATTGTTCAAAACAAATTTGTTTTTAGGTTATTATGCTGCTGAAATTTTCAAAATTTTTTATTGGCTAAATACAGCGTTGTATTAAAAATATAAAAATGCTTTAAATACACATTTATTTAGGTTATGGATAATTATTATAATCTGAAGTATATGTAGGCATCAAAATTTCCACTCTAGGTACAAATTTACCTCCCTGCAGTAATCCTGTTCGTAAGCTGTTATACCAATTTTCTGCTCTGCAAATGGTTGACAGTTTGGAGCACCCTATAAATGATAATTCTGCAAATTGTAATTTTTTAAATACATGAAATTATAGAACATACTTATATCTTTCATCAAAATAAAAATTGTGTTTTAAAAACATATACATTTTAAGATATAAAATATTGAAAATAGTCATTTTTTATTTTTATTTTTTCCCATTTTAAGAGACTTGAGACCTTTAAATCAGTTTTTATCATTTTGTTTACAATTCATATAGAGATGTTTAAGCGTTTAACGATAGTTCTTTGAGGAGGTTGGATTTTTTTAAAGGGGTCTCAAAACTCTTGAAATTGGAAAAAATGAAAAAAAAAAAGACCATTTTCAACATTTAATAACTTAAAATGCATATGATTTTAAAAGATAATTTTTATTGGGGTGAAATTTGTAAGTACGTTCTTTCATTTTATTTATTTAAAAAATTGCAAGATGCAGAATTAGTATTTACAGGGGACTCCAAACTGTCACACATTTGACGATCATGGAAATTGGTATAACAGCTTACGAGCAGGATTGCAAAATAAATTTTGCAACTAGAATGAAAATTTTGGTGCCTACTTATACCTGAGATTATAATAATTACCCTGAACCTAAATAAATTTTTGTATAAAGCATTTTTATATTTTTAATACAAAGTTGTATTTAGCTAATTCCAAATTTAAAAAAAAAAAAAACAAAAAAAAAAACAGCAGTATAGTCACTAAAAAAATATTTTTTTGAACAATAAAAGTAAATTTTAGGTTCAATTTATATAGACTAACATGAAACATATGTTTAGAAAATTTCATGACATAATATTCAGACGTATTTGAGATATCATGCGCGTTATGCCCAAAAACATCATTTGTAGAAAAATCACTTTAAAATTTCGGAAACGCCGCTTCAGCTATTGAGAGGGTATAATTGTAAAAGCCATAACTTATGTTCTAATAGGAATTTCAAGGAAACTATTACTTCAAAATGCTCAGAAAAGATAGAATTTTAACATCTAAAAAAATTAAAATTTCAAAAATTTTAAAGCTTTAAGAGTCCTGAGATCCCCTAAAACATGAGATGCGATTATAGATATAATAAGCGGTGAACGTACCTTTGTTGGGTATGTATTTTCATACCTTTTTCCCAGTCAAACTGTAGAATTTGATGTTTCTTTCCTGTTTTATGAGTTATGTCATTTTATGTGTAAAAATATTAAAATCATGCTTTTCACACATTTTTTAAATAACCGAATAACAGTATTTCTCTTCCTAAAACCCAAATACATTGCCTTCGAGTCATTTTTTTTTTATTTTCCATCCACATTTAGAAGCAAAGAAATGTTCAATGATGCAGGCAATTATTAAACCTTTATCCAAATTGATTGCATCCAGGTATTTTTATTTAAATTTAAATTACAGAGAAAGTCAAAATCGTTACAAAAATGTGTAAACAACCCTGTGTTTTTAAAAAGTACAGGTAAATTTACTTTTCACTTAAACTGCTATTTAAAAGAAGAATATTAGAAACTCATATTCGGCATAAGTTTATCATCATTGATTATTTTTATCTGAAAGTATATTAAAGGCATAAAAATTAACGTAAATTTCATAGACATTGTTCAAACAAATTACTTTAAACACCACTGAAACTTAAAATATAAAGTTTGAAGCAGCTAATTGGTTATATCAATAAAACAATAAAAAATAATGATTTGGGGTATGACTTTCACGGTCGTGACATACGCTGAAATAACTAGTACTCAATTTTTCAATTCAAATCAACAATCAATTCAAAATACTGAATTTTTTAACATTTCTAATTATAAAATTTATTGTAATCTGGGAGCACGGCAGTGCGTCCGCCAAGTTCGCACAAGCCGTAAGCTACCTTTTCCTGAACCATTTCGACATACTTTTCACCCCCTCATAACATCATTTTAGGGAGAGATATAGAATTTTTTATTTTATACACATGTTCGTATGACCAAATTGAACTAGGTTCCACGATTTCATGTTTCTGTATTTAGTAGTTTTCGAAATATTAAATTCAGAAAAAGAGCTTTTTTGTCACTGACTCACTTCCCATCATCAAATAACTAAGATACTCCTAAAAGTCGTAGAATCATGAAATTTCACAAGTAAATCGGGCTTGTAGCACAATTAACTAGAAAAATTTGAAAACACAGAATTTTTGCCTCTAATCCTTTCAATCAGGGGGTGTTGATTTAGCCGTAAACAGTTCCTTAACACATTCAATTGGGCCAATGTTGGTCGCCAAAACTCAATTACAGAGTTTTGATAGTGTCACGTAATTTCAAGCAGAATAAAATTTTATATGCTTTTCCAAAAATGTTTGTTAAATAGAAAAAATAAATATACCTGAAAATTTTAATCAGTACAGGTTATGATTTAATCACGATATTAAAACATTTAACGAATATAATCGCAATTCGGTACTTTTCCGATATGGTAGCCTTGGCGAAATAGAGAAAATTGCCTTGAAGAGAAAAGAAATTTGGTAACGTATTTTATGACAACCTATTTACAGTTTCATGTACGCAAGCAATTTATTTAATGTAAGAAACCAGTTTATTTATTTTTTTATGTACAAACAGAAATAATTTGTATATAAAAACAATATATTATACATGGATAAATAAAATGCTTATATATATATATATATAAATACATATATAAACAACATAAAAGTTCATCAGGTTTGTTTTCATAGTTGCTCAAATCATTTGGCAACATATCTCACTTTCTAATGTCCGAAATGAGTCAAGATTTTTAAAAAATGCCAAGATCCCTATAGTGGAAAAATATCCTAATTCTCATATGAAAATTTAAAAATCTCCTACCACTTAAATGAAATGTGTAACTAATAAAGCTGTCTTTAATGATGTGCGACAGATGCAGCGTTTGAAGACCGCTGCTAATGTTATTATATTGTATTATTAGCTTACTTACTGTTAATTTATTATTAATTTTAAATCTGTAAAACAAAGATTATAGTTATAGATAAGATATGTTTGTCGCCAAAACCCAATTGCAGAAAATTAGCCTGAGCTATAAAGGTGTTTCATGATTTCAAGCGAATGAATTTTTATATTCTTTTACAAAAATCTTGATAATATAAATCTTTCAGTTTATCGTTCCATCTTTCTATCTTTTACTTCCTTAAAACAAATTTTATTAAAGACCGGGAAGCATCTGTACAGATCATCACCTCATCGAGTTATCGGCTGAAATTGTAGGATTAGTTAAAAATCGGTTAGCGTATTAAAATATAACGGGTCTGCCAAGTCATATCTTTGTGGAAACCACCTAGACCCGATTTTAGTGGTTAATTGGTGGATTTTCCATTGTGTTTTCCTGCACCCATTCCTCCATCTTTCCATACTTTTGGATGGATTAGGTCTTCAGGTGGTTTCCATCAAGATATGACTTGGCAAAACAGTTGCATTTTAATATGCTAATCTAGTTTTGACTAATACTAAAATTTCAGCTGTAAACTCGATGGGGTGATGGGGTTTGCAGACGCCTCCCGGTCTATTATAAACGTCGGAATTCTAATCTCAAAAGCACTCTCGTCAATCTGGCAAATATTCGCTACTATTTATGGAACACTATTCCTTTAAGTGCGTTTTAGTGACGTTAATGAACTTTATGCTTATGCATCATACATATTATATCTATGCATAAATTACGTAATACATTTGCATACATATTATAGGTATGGGTGTAATGCATAGTACTAATGCATCATTATGACGTCAGAATAAATAAAACATTTTTCGTCGCCAAATTTGAGAATTGATATGATATATTACCAAATTTGGCGACACTTTGCTGAATGTCGCCAAGCTTGGTGAGAATGTGACGCTAGAGGCTATTTTTCATAAGGTTAATTATTAGTGCGAACCATCTATTTATATTTTTCCGAATTTCGTCTGATTAGTTAAATGGTATAACGTATAAATATTTACAAAGTGTTAATAGTTTCGTCACTGCACAAAACAACTGCTATTGTTATTATATTGTATTTATTTATTATTTTTTATTATTTATTTATTATTTATTTATTATTTATTTATTTATTATTATTATTGTTGTATTTATTATATTGTATTTATTTATTTCCAGTTGTTGTTTTTAATTTTCTTTTGCAGATTATGTTTTTTGTTTAATAGTTTTATGCATTAGATTAGGAAAATTGTTACAACAATGAAAGATAGTTAGCGAGAAATGACGTTCCCTAACTGTTATAAATGAATACCTGTTTTTTAGGGTTCTGTACTTAAAAAGTAAAAACGGAACCATTATAAGATCTCTCCTGTGTATGTCTGTCTGTCACAGCCACTTTACTCGTAAACTATGGAACGTGAAATGTTCAAATTGGGGGAACTAATAAAGACTATTGACCCACATATTTACAGATTAATAAATATTCATAAACATATTTAGAAAAATGTATAGGGGCTAATTAAGTTACTTGAAAAAAGAAATACTTTATTTGTATAACGTGTGGGGTATCGTGTGAAAGCTCTTGTAACGCTGAACTCAAAAATACATTTATTTTTATTTTCGGTATTATATTTTCAAAGTTATGGTTGAAAATGTCGTGAAAAAATATGCCCCTCCCCCATCTAATTCCGAATCTACTGAAACTAAAATTCTGAAAAAAATTAGATGTAGTAGATGTTAGTTTTAAACCTTGCAGGAAAATTATAGCGATTGCTATTGGTCACTTGGTTTTTGAGAAAATCGCATTTTTCCGTTACACACAAATTTCGATTTACGGTCATTCACCAAAACTGTTGAGCAGCGCTAGAGGTACCTATCGTAGCAGAAGTATAAAAGGATTGTTGATCCTGAATTTCATAAGAAATCGTCGGTAATTAGCCGAGATATTAACCGTTAAACAGGGATGGCGTACTCTATGCTTCATCACTTTTAAAGCCTAGATAACAAATTTTAAGGATATATTTGTGTAATGCAATGCCCAATAGCAGTATAAAAGCAATAAACGTCAAATTGTTAAAAAGAAATTAATTTAATGAGAATTAATCACATAAATACTGTGGGATTCGCGACTAGTTTGCATTGAGTGGCTCTCTTAATACACCTACTGTGTCTTTAAAGGTTAACCCGTTAATAGTCGCGCGTTGGTCATTTCCCCGCCCGAAATTCGTTATCTTCCTGTAACTCATTTCCCGTTAAAGTTACGATAGCGAAATTCCGTGTAGCTGACCTTGAGTGTTCACACTCTTGTGTAGTAAAATTACAAGTCATTCCTGCTATTTCTTAGCATTTTATCGCATTCTTAAGTTTCAATCGGTCTAAAAGACCGCGTTGCGACCACTTGCGTTAGTTGAATTTTTCCCCCTCGTGTTCATCCTTTCCCATTTCCGCGAAATCTGTGGGGAAAGTTTCTTCGAAGTACGGACTCTCTCCCTGTTGTTATTTCGTCTTTCTCCGTTCATAGAGTACTTTTTTTACTTTTAGAATGTGACATAAAATTGTTTTATTATTTTACTTGTGAAGTCAGTTCGCACAAAAAACTGATGAATGGTCACTTACATTTTTTTTTTTTTTCATTGTCAAATATTGCGCGAATAAATTCTCAAATTGATAATCGTTTAAGTATGGAAAAAAAGGGAAATTCATCATCATTATTTGAAAGAACTTGCTTTCCATTTATTACTGGAACATATAAATGAAAGAAAACAGACAATAACACTGCCAAACCATTAAAAAAGAGAGAAGAAAATTTTGTGGGAATCAGTAAAAAAATTGCCGTATCTCCAAAATCTGAAAAGTATCGTTTTTGTGCAATAAAACAAATTCGAAAGATAAAACAATTTTCTCAGAAATGTAGTATGTATATCTGCGAAGAACATACATATAATTTATTTGTACAATAAGAAAAATAATGAGAATTTTATAACGTAGGTTAGAAATTTCGCTAATAAAAATCTCTTTTGGATAATTCAGTGAATCTACTATGATTTTAAAACTACTATGATTTTAAAAAAAATATTTTAAGTATTTTTCTAAAATTTATCAATTGTTAAATTTTCATACTGTAAGTAAAAACACATCTTTTTTTTTTAACGATGCCGCAGAAAATGTTTTTTTGTATTATTATTGAAATCCAATAGAGGCTTGGGGACGATATCTAACAAATTTAAATTTGTTGTCCTTCATGAATTGTTCAAACTATTTTTCAGAATAATGTTTTCCAGAATATGAGAGAAAATTCATTTAAATTAAATTATTTCTGCATATTTATAATTTCGGAGAAAATTTTCTTATTGTTTTTATTATTTTAATGAATGTTATTATAAAACAATAAATTATAACATTAATACCTTATTATGAAATGTACAATTGAATATTTATTTTAATTAAACAGTTGCTGCAAAATACATCCCTATTAAGATGAACCTTTCAGTGATTCTATTAATTAAAATAATTTATCCATCTTAGGATTTAAATCTACAATTGCAAGTGTGTTTAAATTAAATATATAATTTCAATAACTTATTTATTATTTGCTTTATATAAGCGAAGTTCATATCCAGAGTTTTTATTCAAGGGCGCTGCTCCCACCCTGAAATAAGTAGGAAAACTACAAATCGTGCATTTTCATTTGAAAAATGGATTTAATCACAAAATCTCGCGAGCCTCCCCCCCCCCTCATACACACACAGACACCCCACAAAATAAATAAATAAATAAAGCGTAGTTACAACATTTACATTTATAATTTCGAAGTTAAGTATTTTTTACCTTTTTCTTTATTATATATATATATATATATATATGCATATATAATTATACATTTTTAATAATATTTGGTTTATGTGGTGTTTGTGATTTCATAATTATTGGTCGTTTTCATTATTTTTCAATGGTATTATTGTACAGAAAGTTTATATATATATATATATATATATATATATATATATATTGTCTTTAATTGTTTGTTGCATCAAATTTGATGGTTTTTCATATATTCATATATAATCATATATATATATTCATATTTTCATATATAATACCCCTATCACGAATTTAGATTCATATTCGTAAATATTTTCCTACTAATTATTGATTCATAGTAACATCAGAAATTCAATCAAATCATTTACAGTATTTATGCAAAACGAAGAAAGAGTTATAAAAACATTTATCTAGATGCAAACTGAATATATACTTAATCGAAATAAATAATTGCTGTAAAAAGTTGTAAAATGAATAAATGCTGTAATCTTTTAAGGTTCAGTCAATATTTTCACCCTACGTTATCCGTTTTCGATCATCTGATAACACCGGCAAGTTTCCCCTTCGTTTTCGGCCTGCTGGTAACGGCGGCAAATGGACCGAACGCGACTACTAACGTTCTAAAAAATGTCGCGACTACTCTCGGGTTAACTAAAAACCTGTATGGAAAAACGCGGCACAGACCAAAGCGGTGTTGCTACTTTGCTACCTCCTTTCGAAGCTTAGCAAAATGCCAAGTTTAAACTTTGAACAAGGGTTTTGTTTTAGATACACTGTAAAAATAAAAGATTATTACGACGCTGAATTTAGTATTATGAAATTCCAAATGAAGTTTAAATATGCACTACTTTTCTTGTCTGTGCCGAATTAAATTCATCATGAAAAGATTAGGATAAGATTTAAATAAGATTTATACAGAATAGCAATATTTAATATTATGTAGGCTTCATATCTCTTTGAACTTTTACGGTATACCCATTCATACTTTTCTAGTATATATACGCAGCTATACCAAACCCTACGTTGTATAGTTTTTACGAAGTCTTATTTTTCTTTAAAAACGATTGTTGTAATAATACAATTCAAAAGTCATATACTTATTGTACGGAACCCTATGAGAGCGAGTAATTCTCGCACTTGACCGTTTATTTTCTTATTATTGTTGTCTTGTTTCAAAATGTCAATCACCCTAGAATTTCAAACTGCTATATCTGAACAATATTTTAAGTTAGAGACGAAAACAAATACCCCGGAATCCTTGTATTAAGGCCTAACACTTAAAAATAAATAAATTTTGATTTCTAAATTCTTTGTATATTTTTTTAGTTTTAAATATTTAAATGGCCGCCATTTTTAAACAAGATGGCTGGTGAAGTTGGCCAATGAACTCAGTCAAGACACTTGTATGTATTATGCACACAATCAGATATATATATATATATATATATATATATATATAAGTCAGATTCGAACGAAGGATGGTTTTAGGGTCTGGGATCATTATCGGTGAAAGTATACCAAAATTTTTCGGAGGGATTTTTCTCCAGACGGCTGCAATGGGTAGCTTTTTACTTTTTTGTAATGAAAGCTACCTAAAAGTGAATCCGTCTTCTTTACTGAATATGTGCTAAAAATACTAAGTGATAACCTCACAAACTGTAGTTCAAGAAAAGATGTCTTGGATCCTGAGATCTCTTCAGGATTTTCAGTTCCGTGTTGATGTCAAAAACAGCAGGACAAACTTAGGCAAGAGGATCAAGTTTATTGCTCTCTTGAGATATTTAAAAACAAAGAAGTTCACGCGTAGTCAGAAATTTTGAATGTGCTTAATACTTCAAAATTAAGCTATAAATGCCTTCATAAAATAAGCTGATCAAGTGCGAGATAGTTGGAACGTCCCGTGTACGAGTATGTGACAAGTGTATGTAAGTGATTTCGTTCTCAGTGTCCAAAAAAGGAATAATTACCAAATCTATGGCAAGTAGTTCTACCATTCCTTTTGAATATGAAGCCATGTGCGAGTGATCAGCAAAAAATCTGACTTAAAAAATATATAAAATCAAAGTGATTCCAGATGAATCACATTTCGCGGAAATAAGGCCTACCATAGCTTTTTTCGGAAACAAACAATTTATTGTGTCATGTTAATACAGCGCCATAACTGATTTAATTCATTTAGTTACATATATAACAGCCAAGTTAAGTTATTTTATTCAGGTATTGATTTCATTTTATTCTAAATTTATGCGTTTAATTTGATTGAATATGTATTATTCTAGTACAATTAGAATTATATATTTCTTCACTATTTTTGTGTTAATTTAAAGACATTGATTTCTAATTCAATATAGTATTTTTAATTTTATTTTTAAAAGCAATAATTCAATTTAATTAACTTTACTCTTATTTTTACAAGTGAAATTTGTTTTATTTGCATTCTTCTATTTTATAAACTCTATCCACTATGCGATCACAAATTAATATAATTTGATATTCTGTTCATGATTAAAATTTTCAAATACAATTCCTTCAAAATGCTCATTTTATAAATCCGCTAATAAATATTTCATCATTTTTACTTAATCTCCACTTCTACATTGTGCTTTTTAGAAATAAATAATTCAATTATGAGATTTCCTCTTTCAAGAAAATATTTATATTAACTTTATGCGGTACTTTAGAAGCAAAGAAAATTTTTGAATATATTAAAATAAAGCTTGTTTGTTTCATTAAAATGTTTCTGATTTTAAAAGTTATGGATATTTGCTCTTTGAAATTCAGATAAACCCGAATATATGTATTGAAAGGAAAGTTTTATTCAATGATTTGAAATGCGTTCGCTAATAAAACCAGTAGAAAAAACAACTAGCAAAACCAGCGGCTTTGCGAGCGTAATAGTTAAAATAGGCCAAGTGGTATTTGTATATTTCATTTTTATTCGAAGAAATTCTACAGTTAGGAATAACTTAAAAAGTCCTTCCGGCCAGTGCCGGGAGGAAGAGGTAGCTTTCATATTCTTTATTTTTAAAAACCAGCTTATATTATTCAAACACACGAAGCTCAATTTGGTGGAAACGGATTATAGGAGATTCGATACTAATTTTTATCTATACTAAATCGTTATGAATGAGAATTTCGCAAAATTACTCAGCTTTATCCAAGCTGCTTCTATATAAAGTAACTTATATTTGGTTGCCAAATTCCATATCTTGAAGGGCCTTCCATTTTAAGACAACATGGTGGATGAGGATAACCAGTGAACTTGGTCGAGGCCTTAGTAATTCCTGTGTACATACCCAACTCACTCACATCGGAATCGGTTGATATATACGAGTGCTGTCACAGACAAAAAATCAGATTTTTCAAAATGTCACTCACATTAGAAATTCAAACTGCTATATCTGAGCCATTTTTTTAAGATAAAGACAAAACAAAAAATCCTCCGGAATCCTTATATCAAGGTCAAATGCTTAAGAAAGAAACCTTTTTCAATTTCTAATTTTTTTGCGCCTCAATTTAAATATTTTTTTTTTTTTATTTAATGGCCGCCATTTTGAAACAAGATGGATGATGAAGCTGCCAGCGAACTTGGTCGAGACATTGCTATATACTATCCCCACGCCTTCTTACATCGAAATAAGTTAATAAATACGCGTGTTATCGCGTGATAAATATCAGTTCGTTTCAAATTGTTAGCCATGGTAGAAATTCAAAGTGCTATAATTCAACCATTTTTTAGATATATACGAAACAAAAACTGCTCCGTAATTTTTGTATCAAGGTCAAACACATAAAAAAAAATCTTTTTCATTTTCCAATTTTTTGATACCTTATTTTAAATTTTAAATTATTTTTTTTTAATGGCAGCCCTTTTGAAAGAAGATGGCGAATGAAGCTGGCCAACGAACTCGGTTGACACATTGGCATATACTATGTACACACCAAGTTACATCAAAATCGATTCATAAATACGTCTGTTATCGCATGACAAATATCAGGTCGTTTCACAATGTCAGCCACAATAGAAATTCAAAATGCTATAACTCAGCCATTTTTATAGATATAGAAGAAACAAAAACTGTTCCGGAATCTTTGTATTAAGGTCAAACACATACAAAAAAATCTTTTCCATTTTCCAAATTTTTGGTACCCCATTTTAAATTATTTTTTTTTTAATTAATTAAATGGCTGCCATTTTGAAACAAGATGGCGGAGGAAGCTGGCGAACGAACTTGGTCGAGACTTTGATATGTACTATATATACACCAAGGTACATCCAAATCGGTTCATAAATACGCCTGTTATCGCATGTCAAAAATCAGGTCGTTTCAAAATGTCAACCACGCTAGAAATTCTAAGTGCTATAACCCAGCCATTTTTTAAGATATAGATGAAACAAAAACTGCTCCTGAATCTATGTATCAAGGTCAAACACATACAAAAAAAATCTTTTTCATTTTGCAATTTTTTGTACATCATTATAATTTTTTAATTAATTTTTTTAAATGGCCGACATTTTGAAACAAGTTGGCCGAGGAAGCTGGCAAACGAACTCAGTCGAGACATTGGTATGTACTATGTATACACCAAGGTACATCCAAATCGGTTCATAAATACGCCTGTTATCGCGTGACAAAAATCAGGTCGTTTCAAAATGTCAGCCACGCTAGAAATTCAAAGTGCTATAACTCAACCATTTTTTAAGATATAGACGAAACAAAACTGCTCCGGAATCTGTGCATCAAGGTCAAGGACACACAAAAAAAAATTATTTTTCAATTTTCAATTTTTTGGTATAAAATTTCAAATTTTATTATTTTTTTAATTTAAATGGCCGCCATTTTTAAACAAGATGGCGGATGAAGCTGGCCAACGAACTTGGTTGAGACACTGGTATGTATTATGTATACCCCAAATTACATCCAAATCGGTTCATAAATACGAGAGTTACAGTGTGACAAAAATCAGATACATATATATATATATATATATATCAGCATTTGAACGGAGGGTGGTTTCGGGGTCTGGGGGTCATGATCGATGAAAATATACCAAAATTTTTTTTTAATCGCTTTCCTCCGAACGGTAGCTTTTTTGTAATGAAAGCTACGTAAAATTACTAATTAAGCCAAAGATTGAATAAATTTCATTATTACACTGCATTAGGTGAAAATGATATTTAAATTAATAAGAGGAACTAAAACTAATTCTAAATAAATGATAAATTATAATGCTTTTATGCTAGTTTCATATGCTGATTTCAGTTTTCATTTGAAGTTATGAATTTTTTAGAGACCGTTCTTAGCACGCATTTACGCCTTAAAAGTAATCATCTTGTCAGATTTCAAGCTGCTAGTGAAACGTCTACCATTCCTCAGGTGGTAGTGGCACAAACATAAAATATAACCTATGTTGGAACAGTTACAGTCTTGTCAATTTGCCGACATTAATTTTGAAATGAGTTTGGTTAGGATAACAGATTCCATATAAAACGTAATTTAGAAAGTTTTTAAAAGGCTTTTGGCTTATTTTACAACTTTAAATTTAAAATGTTTTTGAAACAGTTCTTAGAGAGCATTTTCTTCGTATAAGTATCTATCATACCAAATTAAAAAATTTTATCTTTAACAATTCTACAGAAATCGTAATTTAGAACAGTTTTAGAATGCTTTTCGCCTATTTCCTACTTTTAAAATTCGATTTTTTTAAACTACTCTTAGGTAGCATGTACATCTTATAAGTAACTACCATGCCAAATTTCAAAATTTCATATTTAAAAATTCCACAAAAATCAAAGTTTAGATGACTTTTATTATGCTTTTCACTGATTTCACCATTTTTAATTTGTATTTTTTAGTAACAGCTCTTAGGGAGTAATTCCATATTATAAATAACTACCATGCCAAATTTCACGTTTTTAGCCCCTACAATATCACAAAAATTGCAATTTTAGAATGCTTTTCGCTCCTGCATCCCCCCACCCCATTCCCTTTTGATAGGGGCACCGATATACAATATAGTCTGTGTTGGAGCTGGAACAGGGACTTTCATCATAAATTTACCTCCATTGCTTTCAGGGATGGGGAAATGCACCAATTTATTCGCCACTGCCGAGTGAATTTTTACGTAGTCTTTGAAAGCTGCAAACTACAGAGATATGCCAAACCTTCTTTTTTTTTCTTTTTTCTTTTTTTTTTTTCACTAGTTAACTATATTTTGCAACTTTATAAATTACTGCGATTTAAACATAATACCAAGTTCTATTCTAAATTAAGCTTTCCTCTCTTGTATATATTTCTCAAATTTATATAAAATAAACGGACAAGTGCTAGTATTACTCGTGCTCAGACGGTTCCATACAATAAATATATGAATTATTAACGGTATTATTAAAAAAATCGTTGCATCAAGAATAATAAAACTTTGTAAAAAAAAAATATACAACGTAGGGTTGGTATAGCTGAATATACTATACAAATATAAATGGGTATACCACACAAGTTCAAAGAGATATGAAGCCTAAATTACATCAAATATTGCTATTCTGTAAAATTCTTTTTTTAATCTGATCCTAATCTGTTTATGATGAACTTAATTCGGTACTGACAATAAAAGTAGTGCATATTTAAACTTCATTTGGCATTTCATAAAACTAAATTCAGCGTAGTAATAATCTTTTCTTTTTATAGTGTAGCTAAAACAACACACTTGTTCAAAGTTTAAACTTGGAATTGTGCTAAGCGCGCTTCGAAAGGAGGTCGCGAAATTGCAACACGCCTTGGTACGTGCTGCGTTTTTCCAGATAGGTTTTTAAAGACACGGGAGGCGTATTGAGAGATACACTCAATGTAAACTAGTCGCGAATCCCAAAATAATTGTGTGAGTAATTCTAATTAAATTAGTCTGTTTTTAACAAGTTGAGGTTTATTGCTTCTCTTCTGCTGTAGTTTTCCTGCAAGGTTTAAATTAAGGTCTACTACTTCTAATTTTTTCATAATTTCAGTTTCAGTAGATTCGGAAATAGATGGGAGGAAACATATTTTTGTACTACATTTTCGACGATATCTCTGAAAATACAATACCTGAAGTAGAAAGAAATGTATTTTTGAGTTCAGCTTTACGTAAGCTTTCAAATGACACCCCCACACGATATACAAAGAAAATATTTTTTGTTCAAGTAATTTAATTCAGACCTCTACGTTTTTTCCTAAATATATTTGTGAATGTTTAATAATTTGTAAGTATATGGGTCAATAGTCTTTATTACACTGCAAATAGAAGCGTCTTAAATTTAGACACATATGTGACTGAAAAAGAATTTTAGACACTTAAGTGTCTTAATCTGAAAATTCAGACATTATAGATGTCTTAATTTAAGATACATAAGTGTCTTACTATGACCATGGTGCAAATGAATTGAGAATAATGTCTAAAATATCCGCAAACGTCTTATTTTAAGACACTTCATTGCTTTAAACGTGTCTTAATTTGAGACGTTTTGATTCTTCCGACGCAATAACCACCAGGGGGCACTCACACTCCCAGTTGCGCATGCGCTTTAGATGTCTTCCTCCGAAGTGGTATACGTTGTAATTCGAACGAAGTTTGTTTTTATGTACGCGTGTATTTTAATTCGTTTTTTGCAAAATATGAAGTACTGTGATTTACTGTGTTCGTATTAACTTGGATTATTTATTTATTGAATACATACATCTGACGTGTGTGCTCGACATCAAATGTCTCTTAGAAGCTGTCGTCGATATAAGGGCGGGATAGACACAGAACAGAAGTAGACGACGGTTGAAGATTACACCCGGAAATTCTACAAAGCGTGTGCAATGGGCTTAGTGTTAACTCGTATTAATTTATATCAATAATATTGTGTTATTCATCTTCATCCTGTCAAAGCTGGCAAAAAAAAAAAAAAAAAAAAAAAAAAAAAAAAAAAGAAACTTTTGTCTGGCAGGTCCTGTTTTGAGGATGAAACATCTTATTCTTTAAATATGGCTAGTCGGATGTATTATGGGATTACCTTTTAAACTGGTGCAAGTCTTTCTCCCTCACTGTGGTTGTGGTAGTTTTTAAAATTTCAAATCGAGGAACTTTTCTTACCTCTTGCAAACAGCGATTTAAGTAAGTGTTATAATTTCTTTATAGTACTAAAATTAGTGTCTTTTATGATTTTATTTATTGTACTAAACAAAATCTTACATGAAATTTAATTAGTTTTGAATCTTTTTGCAAAAAAAAATAATAATAATAATTCTAGAAGTATATATTTTTTAATTTATGACGTTGTCTTTTATTACAAATTATGTATTATTTATTCTCATCTTTTTTCTCAAATTTAAAGTAATAACATCACTAAAAAACAGACATATTTAAAAGTTAAGTTCATTCCCTTGTTTTGTTTTGTTTTCAATATGGCAGTTCTTAGTTTCAATGACTAATGCTTATCTCATACTAAATGACCACAATAAAATAGAAAAAAAAAACTTTGAAAGCTTTCTTACTTCCTAGCTAGGGATTACAATCCCGGATTGATATCCCGGGATCCCGCTTCAATTTTAATCCCGATTTTCGGGATTGCCTTTTTTTTTTTTCAATTGAACAATATTTAGCTGAAACTAAAAAATATATTTATAGACTTTCGCTTTTGGAAAAAAAAAATCAATTGATTTTTATGAAATTTATATATAATTGAAAAAGAATATTTATCTCAAATATTTCTTAGATATATTTCTAAAGTTATTAAATCTTTTACCGAGTAGATTAAATGTGCAAAGCGTTTGACTTGGAAACATAGATGTAACCCATAAATGATCAGAGAGGTAACATAGTCAAGAAAAAAGAAATCATTTGTTTATTTTGATTTTGCTGCGTGTAGAAAATATATTTCACTTCGAAGGTCATTTTCCAATTAGACTTTACTGATAAGCATCGCAAGTGTGTATCATAGTGATTATGTGGTAACTTCTTTTTTTGCGGCTTTATTTTGCTTTAAAGATATCTAATGAAAAGTGTTTAATAGGAATGATAACAATAAGCCAATGTGGCAATATAAATATTTAAAAAATCTAATTTTTAAATGATAAGGATTTTCATTTTTTTTTCGGGGAGGGGGGGGGGGATTTTGTATGAAATTTTCGTAAAGCTGATACCTTAAATCTTGCACTGATTATAATTAAAGTTTTGAACTTTTAGAGTAGGACCAGATTAAAAACACAAAATATAAATAAACAAAATACCGAAGTAATTTTTTTCTCAATATTAACCCTTTGCACTCGAGGGCTCCGGAGCGGAGCCATTTAAAATTTGTCTTCAAACTCGAGGTCTCCGCTACGGAGACAATGCAAATAATTTTGTGATACCATGTAATCTTGGCTTTTCTAGACAGGTATCACAAAATTAGTTGCATCGTCTCCGTAGAGGAGCCCTCGAGTTTGAAGACAAATTTTAAATGGCTCCGCTCCGGAGCCCTCGAGTGCAAAGGGATAAAGTAGAATATTTATTTATTTATTCATAGTTGTGATTATCATCTGATATATATGTAAAATTGCCTATGTGGCAATATAAATTTTTAAAAAATCTATTTTTAAATTATATGAAGTAGAGTAGGACAAGATTATAAGATATATATATATTTATCCATGTACTTTAAAAGCCATCAATAGCCCTTGCCGTTGAATTTGTCCGATAATCGGAGATGTCTGCTTTTGTGAGGTAAAAATATGCAAATATGTATGCCATGCGGATTAAAAAAGTATTCGCTAAATAGATGCTTCAGCTATTCGGGAATGTCCATTAACCTCCACAACGGATACTCCCGAGTACCAGACATCTCAATTTAGATAACAATAATGCAGGGTTGCATTTTTTTCAAAAGAACTTCTTAATTAAAGAATGGGCATACTGGGCCGTGCCCCACCCGCCCCCCTATGATTTTAGTGCCCACAAATTTGATGTGCAATATTTGTAAAGCTTATGTTTTAAATCTGTTTCGAAATTGTACTGATTATAATCAATATTTTGAACTTTTAAAGTAAAATAAGATTAAAAATAAAACAAATTTAAAAAATCTAATATTTAGATAAATATTTTTTGTTTTAATCTTGTTCTACTCCTGAGTTCAAAATATTGATTATAATCAGTAAAATGTCGTAAAAGATTTAAATTATCAGCTTAACAAAAATTGCATACCAAAATTGAGAGCACCAAAAAAATCAGACTGTAGGGGGGGGGGGAGGGGGCAGGACCCCAGCCAAATATTTTTCCAGGATTCAACGTGGTCAAACATGGCTACGTATGATGCTTGAAAAAAAAAATGGATGCTATTAAGACGTTTGAAGTGTCTGAAATTCAGACACAAAAAATGTCTGAAAAAATTCAGACATTTTAAAATGTCTGAAAATTGAACACACCGTTTCAGACACTTAAGTGTCTGAATTTCAGACATTTTAATTTAGAGTGTACTTCCCCCTAATTTGAACTTTCCACTTCCCATAGTTTACGAGTAAAATGGCTGTGACAAAGAGGCACAGGGGTGATCTTATAATGGTTCCGTTTTTGCTGTTTAAGTACGGAACCCTAAAAATATGAAAATACATTGTAGTAATAGTAATTAACTATTTTTCCAATCAAGTAAATTCTGTCACAACAGTTTTATACAGTACGTTGCATTTTGTTGGCTGGTAAGATTTTTTGAAAATACTTTTGAAATCGGTTTGTATTTCCTGAGATTCCATAGATGTCTTAATTTATAAAAAATTTAGAACACTTTTCTTTCATTTCACCCTTTTAAATTTCGAAATTTGTATTAACTGATCTTGCAGATAGTTCATATCTTATAACTGCCTAGGCCAAATTTTAAGATTCTATCTTTAACAATTGCGTAGAAAACATAATTTAAAACGTATCAGAAGGCTTTTCGCGTATTTTCAATCTTTTATTTATTTATTTTTTACTGTTGTTATAGAGGACTTAAATCTTATAAGTAACAACCATGCGAAATTTCAAGTTGCCAGTTCGTCAGTATCAGAAAAATAGCAGTTTAGAACGTTTTTTGCTCATGCAACCACCAGGTGTTAGTAGCATCGATATAAAATATAGCCTATGTTGAAGCAGGGGCTGTCACCATCAATTTGCAAACATAACTTTTGAAATCGGTTTGGTATTTCCTGTGACTGCATACTAAAAGTAATTTAAAACACGTTTAGAACGCTTTTCACCTCTTTAAACTTCGATTTTTTTAGGAACAGTTCTTAGAGATAATTTATATTTATAACTACCGTGCCAAATTTCTAGACCCTTCACTAACACAAAAGTCTAGGACTTTTTGCTCCTTCCCTCCCTTTACGGAAGTGCCACTGGCATAAAATATAGGCTATGTTGGAATAGGGACTATCACCATAATTTTGCCTTAATTACTTTACAAATCGGTTCCGTAGTTCCAGAGATTACCACCTACAACTAACAAACACACACTAACTTTGCTTCTTTATGATATTAGTACAGATTTAGGCGGATATATTTTTATTATTAATTTAAATGAAAATAAAAACAGAAAATATTTATTTAAAATATAATATCAAAAGTTTCAGAATAACAATGTGATGAATTATGCCGAAAATAAAGATTGTACGTTATAAATATATTTTTTAAACATCGCGTTTATTTGAACGGTGCTTGCACGATAGTAAACAGTAATTATTTGACATTTTTCATATGTCTTATATAAATTTAATCGACAGGGACATTTTTTATATCTTTTCAGAGTATTTCAAAGTAAAAATTAAAAATCAGAACCGACCGCATTCGACACTCTGAACATGACTAATGCTTCATATAAATTTCTGGCGCAATAAAATAAGCTGTATTTGAAGATCAACCCACCCGTTTTGAATCTTTAAGTTAATTTCTGATTCAAAAATGATTATTAGGTTGATGCATTAATTTATCAACTTTCGTCTGACATTTACCTGGTGCTTTTATCTATTGAGTCGGTCGCAAAAGGCTTTGAAAATGGTTTAAAATGGTAATGGTACCCAATCCATTGGCCAATTTGTACGAAAATCTATACAGTTCATGCAACCAGTATTCTATAAAATATTCGCCAAATGGGAGATCAATTGGAAGCGCCGATTGGAAGCCATCGTGTTCATTCACACAGATACGTACAGTCGTGGAAAAAATAAAGTAAACACCCCCTACTAACTCCTCAACAAATTATCGTAGAAAAAAGTTACTGGTGCCGAACGATTGGAAATAAAGTCTACTTTTAAATGAAGTACATAAAATTTGCTTAGAGAGCCATCTACATATTAAAACGAACCATAACTTCATTTTTTTCAATGGCAATACCCAATTCTGACCGCATAAATGAACTCTACATCCTTAAATTAGCCTAAAAACAATTTTTTATGTAATTCGTACCATAAGTTTCCGAGAAATTAATTATTTTAAAACGAGCGTATTTTAAGGGCTGTATCCAAATTGAAGTTCGGTACTCGATTGTTAACCCAGAGAGCCCCCTACTTGATCAAGGCACCTTATGACGCCTGTTAGATAACAGGACAGCAGAAGAAATTTCATAATAACTATTCACTTCTATCATAGACGGCCCCTTAAACCATCATTTTGCCGTTTTTTAAGCATAATTTGAAAACTATTTGGAAGAAAAATGTGAAATTTCGGATTTTCATAAAGCAGGGGTTAATAAATCTAAATCCATCAAAAAAATTGTAGGTTGCAATTCATAATTTTTTCGAATATTAATTTCGTAATTCATAATTCATATCATAAAATTATAAAAATTGCAAATTCAGCGTATTTATGTTTGGGCACATTAGCATTATTGCTACACAAAAAACTAGCACATTAGGAGCATAATTTCAGGAGATATAAATAAAAATATGAAAATGTAATTTAACATTAGAAGCACTAAATTTTGAATGCTTATAATTCAAAAACTTATCATTCAAATGACTTGAAATTTGGTGTCTATGCATAGTTTGAATCGAAGATTTGAAATATCTCGTTAAAATTGGGTATTGCCATTGAAAACAAGGAAGTTTGGGTTCGTTTTAATATGTAGATGACCCCTAAGCAAATTTTATATACGTCATTTAAAAGTAGACTTTATTTCAAATCGTTCGGTACCAGTAACTTCCGTCTATGATAATTTGTTGAAGAGTTAGTAGGGGGTGTTTACTTTTTTTTTTTTTTCCACGACTGTACATCATGATTACAGTATTTTCCTTGCACTATTTGTTCGTAAAGTATAATGTGAAACGTTCGGGGGAAAAGGTACTTAAGATTGCTCCTCAGTCAGTTTCCGAATTTCCACGGTAATGTTAAGTCTATGGGCGTTTGATGCATCCTTATATTTAAAATATCTCCTCAGGATATAAATATTTTTTATTTATGTTTTCTGTGTACTCTTCTTAAAGGATGTCTCATTTTTTCTTAGTTGTCAAAATATTTATATAATGAGGCTTTATTTAATATTTTATATGTTAAAAGCGGACGAACTAGGACTAAAATTTTATCACTTCATATAAAATTCAGCATAGATTTTAGAAATATTGTGAGAACTAAGAAAAAAAGAGACATCCTTTAAGAAGAGTACACAGAAAAAAGAAGTTATAAATATTAATTTCCCGAGGAGATATTTTAAATATAAGAATGTATCCAATTCCCATAGACTTAACTTACTGAGGGAAATTCGGAAACTGAGTGACGAACGACCTTAAACCACATTTGTCTTATTTCGAGAAAATTGGTTCTAGAGGTTTGGTGAAATCCTGAAATTATGCATTAATTGTTTAATGGATAATTTCATAGAATAATAGAGCAGAAAGCAATTGCGAGCCATATCGTTATAATTTTTTTTTAATATTTTTAAAATATATTTTTCAGCGAATGTTTATAAAAAAAATGTTGCTTATAACTTTTCCCTTTCAAATTAACTTAGACATTTTTGGGACGCAAAAAGGAGAAAATTTATTACAGGTCACATTTATATAAATTATCATCAACTGTAAAATATATAATGTGAACATTAAAAATGTCCACAATCTTACTTAAAAGGCGACTAATGTAATGAAAAAGATGTTACAAGTTTAAAATATACATTTTATTTAAAACTTCTTAGTACTTTTAAGCCTTCCAGACTCATCATCAGAGAATAACCTTAATAACTAAATGTTGTTTATTTATACAAATACGTCACTTTCATCAATAAACTTATCTATGAATTCAGTTTCCATGACAACATCAAAAGAGAAAACTATAACGAAATGCTATACAAAAAAGTTTAACTATTTCCCTGGTCTGTACGAAAAATTAAGATATTCTCACACGAAAAATCATAATATTTTCAAAAAGTCTTATATTATTGACCCCTTCGGGCTCTAACTTGTGTATTTTAAGCAATTTTTCTAACTAAGCCCTAATTAAGTTGGAGACTTGAAATTTTGCATGCTTATAGCAAAACACATACGATCACACGAAAAATCATAAAATTTTCAAAAACTCTTATATTATTTACCCTTCCGGGCTCTAAATTGTCTATTTTAAGCAATTTTTCTAACCTCCCCCCATTGCAGCCGGTGGGTACTTTTCTAACTTTTGCCGACACCCCTTTGACCACTCATTCATATTATGCACCATAGCCTTACATATTTTAGTTTCACTTTTACCGTCAGGGGGCGCCTAACTATCTCGGGTGCTATGGGCCCGATCCCCCCGACTAATATAGCTATGGATAAGTTGTAAAACGGAGTTTCGTTCGGATAGAGGTTTGTGCAGAATATAGAGTGCGTCACTTGGTTGCCAAATGTGGAACTAACAGATTTTGCAAAACTATAAATTGTTTTGAAAGGAATATTAAACGAAACCCTCTGTGCGATCTGTGATCACACTTACCCACTTATTTAGTGATGCTGCTTGAGACTCCTTCTCATAAAATATCTCGATTTTTATGAATATGTGGCTTATGTACCTTGTTCTCCCGAACGCTTCAAATGAAACATGACTAAAACTAAGTTAGCAAAAGTCTAGTTTTATGCTTACAAAAAACAATTTTATTTTATAACACATTATGCTTAACAAATGACATTTTTATATTAATTTGAATTTAAAAATATGTCAATTAAAAACAAAATTTACATATAAAAAATATTTAGTTTTGTAGGATAAACAATTGTATTTCTTATTTTTATTCCCGAAGACTATGTTTTCTGCAATTGTTATTCTAATTTTCAGGATTATCTATTAACTTACATAACACAACAATGAAACTTGCAGGAAAATAAAGGAGTTTATTATTTAGAAAAAACCCCTCATTTTTAAAAACAGTTTAGCTAAAACGGTTAAATAACAGACATTTGTTTGATGTCATTTTTTATTCTAATAACTTTAAAAAGTGTAATAACTTAAAAAAACAAACAAATTCATAATTGTATGCAATTAAAATGCTTTCCAAAACTTAAAAAGAGTAGTATCAGTATATTATAAACAATGAAAAAAATTTAATACTTTTCATAACAGTCTGGATGAAATAGTACATGTAACATAAGCATTATCATTAGACATCTGTAAATGATGTAAATTAACTGCAAAACAATTTTTTATATACGCTTTAACAGTATATTATTTTTTTAATTAAGATTATTTCTTTTTTTATGTTGCATATTAAATTGCATAAATAAATATTTAGAATATTTCAAATACTTTAAAGTCAGTCTAGAAAAATTAATTTTTTAATATATTGCACTTTAACTATTTCAAACGAACATGTAATTTCATGTTGATGAGTCATGTTAAACATTACTACAAATCTAAAACTCATACTATTCATAGAAAATATATAATGCAAATATTCAATGAGCTTTCTATAAATAAGTATATATTTATGTAATTTTTCATTCTCAGATGCATTCAGTAATGACTTCAGTTTTAAACTCGAACATTTTCGGCATCCAGTAATTTAATTTGCAGATAACGAACACACAAACAATTTATTACGCTAACTTTCTCTAGCACTTTGGTTTAAGCATTTTCTGTAACACTTAACTTAATAATTCTTATTAATGCTTCTCGAAGCTTTCTTAAGACCCATTACTGCTTTCTTTGTATATCAGTAGGAGTATTTCAGATAACACTATAAACAGTGATTTGTTGTCTTAATCTAACATCACATAAATCTTCTTAAGTCAAGATTTAAGAAATCCTCCTAAGTAGGCTGGTGGCAGAAATGTAAAGCTTATAAATGAGCTGCTAAACTATTCTTTCGTTTTAGAATAATTTAAATAGATTAAGAATTATTCGGCTACTGCGAATACAATGGCTGATTTCATAGAAATCTATCCACAGTGTAATTGTTTTATTTAACAATAATTGCACCAATTATAGTAAGTTGTTTCAACGGAGTGATACAAATAAATTTATATATATTTGGTAAAACTCTGAATTTCTGGATGTGATTAATTTTAATGCAGTCTTTGTTTAGGAATATTGCTTCTCTGTTAAAAATCGGTCGAATGTCTAAAGAAGTTGTAATCTGCTGGCAATAAATTCCGATAATATGACAATGATACAGTGCCTGACATTCTCATTTGTATAAATTTGAATTGTTGTTAAAACATGTGGCTTCGCTTTATAATGCAATAGTATAGCAGCCTGCGCCGCACTGTGGTGAAATTTCCTAAAACGCCTAAACCCAGAAATAAAACTAAAAATCTTTCTACGCACAGCTTTTAATATTTTATATCAATGTCCGTTATGTATGTTTAGCTAAACTTTATTGCAAAAAGAAAAAAAGCTAAACAGTTTATTTTAATTCATAGCATTGTGATGTTGAATATTTTGAAAATAAGTTAACTTTATTGTTCAAAACGATACACTTGATATTTATCGTTTCTAGCAATAATGTTTAGTGGTTTCTGATGGTGCGTGTTTCAGAAAACATTTATTAGTAGGTTTTGATCGCAATCACTTACACATTTGTGAAAATGGCCGCCACAAAATGAGCAATTTCATATTTGCTTACGGATCTTTTATCACATTTTTAAAATTTATCCAAATCCAGCCGAATTAATAATTGAGAGAAACATTCTATAATTTTACATTTACAACATGATTAATTTTGATTGCTAATTTTACTGCTTGTAAAAAAAAAAAGAATGGTCCAGATAGACTGCGCACAGTGGGAGAAAATCGAAAAATGGAATTTAAATTTTATTGATTAATGTTGTTTTTTGCGACTTGCAACTGAACCACCAATTGGAAAAAGGGAATATACACCATTTTTGACACATTCATCTTTCTACACTTTTACATTCTTTAGACGTAGAGCTTAGTTGTGAGTTTGAAGAAAAGAACAAAAACCATTCGTTTCTTATAGATTCATGCGGCCATAAAAATAGTTAGTTGGAAGAAGGAAACTAATCCTTCCTTTATTCCCTTCTTCCAACTATCAACTGAACGAGTATAGAAATAGTGTTTCTTTCTGCCTGCTTTTTTTCCGATAAACATGGGGTTTCAGTTAAACCCATTACTTCTAACGATATACTTAATTTTAAAAACTCATGGTAGCGATGTTTCAAGAAAAGGTGTAAGTCCTTAGACAAGGCAACAACATTCAAGATTTCGCAATATAGAAGCTTTGAGTATAGTTCAAGTCATAAAGGTTACTTGACATGTTCCGAATTTATCGATGGTCTCATTAAAGCTGTATTTTTGCTCCAAAAACCTTCTACAAACCCTAAAATACCAGAAACTCCGGCATATGTTATTAAAAACCCATAAATGAGAAAAACATTAACAACATACAAAAAATAATCTAATATATTCCTGACGAATTCAAGGATTTTTACGATATTATTCTGACCTGGTCAACTACAAGATCCGAAAGTGAAGAAATAGATGAATAATAGAGTGTCCTTACGTTTTTTCTAATAAATAAATAGTTTTTGTCATTATATTGTTTATTATTTCAAATTATTTTGTATATAGTATATGATAAATTGTAAGAAGAGAATAAATCCAACACATTTACATATACATATATGAATGAATATTATATATTTCAGCCAGCTCTATTAGTAAATAAATCATAATTTATATTTTGTTCATTATCATTGATATCACATGAGCCTATAAGTTGAAAGTAAAAATTTATAAAGTTTCTTTTAATTATCTCCATTCTTATTTTTTGAATTTAGTCCCTTCTTCCAATTGGTGGTTCAATTATACTCTAACCGACACCGAAAAGTTTTCTCCCACAATTACCTGCTTTTGGCACAGATGCCAGTTTAACCTTTGCAGCCACTGCCAGCTCTCCCCTACCGTGAAAAATTGTTCTTAAATCCCATCAGATTTGCTCTTGTCCCATATGTTAAATATAATTTTTGTAGCATTTTAATAATATGGACACGGGACATTTTAATAATATGGATTCGGGAGAGAAGGACCGCAGGGTGAAATGGACCAGTCGAATATTTCTTTAATGCGGCGTCCCACAAGTTGAGCAACAATCTCAGTCAAACACTTAAAGATATTTTGTATGGCGTGCAACTTTTTACTTCTCAATAAACATCATATTTTTTCCAGCTAAAAGCATTATTGTTTTTGATAAGTCAAATACTTTTTCTGTATGGTTGTAGTTATAGTTATGCATTTAAAGGTTTTGATTTATATGTGATCTATCTAATTTTAAGAATGTAACCTCAGGGAACATTTAGTGTTCTAAATAGCCTAAAATGGCGACGTAATATCTACAGTGTAGAGTCGGGGTGGGTTATACTTTTCACAAAGGCGATCGGGAGAGATGGCCGAGGTTTTCTGTCGGGAGGGTGGACCACAATGTACAATCTTGAATTAGAAGTTTGGATTTTTAAGAAGTTGAAATTAAAATACAAAGGGATTGTATTTTCCTGTTTTCTGAAAATGCATATTACCTATATCAGTATCGTCTACACCTCGAGGAGTGGACTGAAGACAATTTGAAAAATGCTATTAAAATCAATATTAAAGAACTATAATAAGTAATGTAAACTTAATGTTGATTAATTTAATTGTAAGTAAGTTTATTTAATTTTCATGTAATTAAAACAACCTTTTATAAATTTTATGTATGTGCAATTATCTCTGTATTTTAATTTGATCCATTTCTCCCATTCACATGGTTGACCATGTGGCAACAGGAGTAGTCCAGAGTTTGTGTTAAATATATGGTTTTTAGAGCATGAAGAAAAAAACACGGTCCATCTCTCCCGCAATTACCCTACAGGTGAATTGAATAATACCGTAATAGAAAAAAAAAGTTCACAAATTATAAAGCTTTTCGATTGAGAAATTGTACTATATTTGTTTCGTAAGAAATATGATGCTTAAATACAAAATGTACAAAATAGTTATGATGCAAAGCAACATTAAAACTATACTTTATATGATTACTTTTTTTGTTATTTTGGCTAAAAGTATCCGCAATTGTCTGTTGCTAAAAGTTTGTGATCTTCAAGGTATGTTAATTTTTGCTTATACGATATTTTTTGCTTAATAATGTTTATAATATAAATTTAAACATTTTATTTCTTTTATTGAGATTTTCAAACCGAAATTTTTTTGTCCGATAAAATAAATTATGCGCGCGGATGTGGTATTGTAAAGAAAAGAAATTTGAGATAATATTACGTTTAAGAAAAGAGAGATTAAGATTCCTTGAGATTGATGTGGATGATGAGACAAATTTGTCAAAATCCTTGCATCATAAGCTAAAAAAATTGTACAAGCTAAGATGAAAAGTGCTCTAGAACAAAATATTTCTAATTAAGAAATTGTGAATAGTCTGAAGGAAGCGTAGAATTTTAATTTCAGCTGCTAAACTTTAACAACATACAAAAGGCCGTACTGAGCATTTCTTACCTGAACTCTGTCATAAAAGCCGTAGATGCCGTATCGAACATCGCAGGTCATTAGAGACTTTTGAACTCACTTATACTGCTCAGATGAGCCAAACAAAGGAGTCATGTTATAACATAAGGTATGGAAAATAGTCGGATTGTTTGTACATAGGAATAGTTGAAAGGGAATTTGAACTATACTCTCCATGGTATAATATGCCAGTGTTTCTGCACAAAATGTTGTTTTATGCTAATCTGAAAAGTATTGCGAAATGCTTCAGTGAGTGAAAATGATGACATATTTAAAAGTAAACAAGCATTTTGTTTGTGAAAATTAAATATGTTACTACGAATGCGTCTAGGTATACATTTCTGGACTTCTTACTCTTTGATACTGAGTCAAGAGTGCAAAAGCTCACATGAAAAGTTGTAACTGCAGAACGGAACGTCAAGTTAGTTTGTAAATATATTTATTAATAACCTATTGAGCGTTAAAATATTTGACAATGACGATTATATAAATATAACAAGCAAGCGTGTAAGTTATGAGACGGTGAAAATGATGTTATGTTTAGATTTCACTGAAAAAATTTTCTAAGATTGAGCCGAAGGGACGTAATTTTTTATGATTTTAAATCCCATAATTTTGAATGTCAGAGACTCAATTGTTATCTGAATCATAATTAATTATCTGGATTACATGTGACTGATTCCTTATATGAATAAAGTTTAATTTTCCAATAATTAATTAATTATTATGTTAATGGAAATAGTATTTTGATTACTTTAGTTTAAAATATTATTTGTTCTGAGAGTTAGACTACCAATGTAAGATGCAAATTTTAATTACTTTTTTTAGATTTATTCTAAATTCAATCTTACAGTGCCTTCTATAACAAATTTTTTTTGTCGAATTCCAACAGGTTTCCACCTTGTCAAATCATTAAAATAGATCAGGTGGTAAAAATGTAATGCAGTCAGATCATGGCATAAATGAAGACATATGGAATCGGAATTCACTAGAAGATTGCATCCATTACAAACAGCAACTTGACAGAGGATACATATTCTGTTTTTAGGTATAACGATATTACTAATTAGATGTAAATTTCCAACTGGGCGAAAAATGTCCGGACCAGGATTCGAACCCGGGACCTCCTGGCTGAATCCTGGTCCGGACATTTTTCGCCCAGTTGGAAATTTACATCTAATATGATTTGTTTACCAATTAGAATAATTGTGTTAATGTTAATCTAGTGTAGTTTCGTATCCAGCGATTTCTGAAGTTCCATTACCTGAGATTTATTCTGTTGAGCTGAACCGAGTTTCAGACTAGATGCTGTAATCATCAAGGTTAGCTGTGTGAAAAAAGTTCGACCAGAATCGTCCGGGATAGCTTAGATGGCAGAGCACTGGCGGCTTCAGCCAGGAGGTCCCGGGTTCGAATCCTGGTCCGGACATTTTTCGCCCAGTTGAAAATTTACATCTAATATGATTTGTTTACCAATTAGAATAATTGTGTTAATATTAATCTAGTGATATTACCAATCATTATTTTTACAAGGGGATCAAACCCGGGCTTTCCGAGTACAGAGTATAGATGAAAACCATTTTTTTTTTTTTTTTACTTGAAACTAATAACACTTTTGATTGCCCACTAACACAAAAAAAATTAATATTAAACCGGGAGAACTCGCTAGTGAGAATGCCCAATTGCTTTTCTTTTACTTTACATTCATATAATATCAACTTTTTTTGGTTGGCTTAGTACTTTTGTTCACAGAATAGGTAAAATAATTGTAAAACATTTTGAAATTTTAATTAAAATGAAAAATGATTTAAATAAGAGTCTTAAAAAAGTACGACGGTGAGAGAAAATCTCATGCAGCGAGTTCTCCCGTGTTAATTAAAAATATGAATTACGCAATCATATAAAGTTTTGAAATTTATCAAAAGCAATATTTTTTGTATTAGCCGTATACTAAGAGTTATTAGTCAAACATTTTGCTACTTACGGCAGCCTTTTTTATTCTTATCATTTCAGTGCTTTAAGGACGTAGTTCAAGTGTATGTATGTTAAAATTGTATTTTATTTATATTATTTCATTTATTTATTTAAAGAGGAAGATTTAATTGTTTTATGGCATATTAGCCGTAAGAAACGGCTGAATTTCTTACATTATTTTAAGGGCAAAAGGATTAATCTTTCATAATCGAGCTCCTCGCGATAGAGATAAATGTAAAAATATTTCGTGATGGAAAATTATTTTTTATAATGTAGAAAACCAGTTAACTAAGATGCAGTTTGCAAACAAATTTTATTTGAGATTTTTCCTTATTTGACGGTGTAAAAATTTAAATTGTTCGATTACATATACGTTAAATTTGTGTGTGTGTGTTTTTCTTATATTATTCTTTTATTTACAACATGTAAATATTAGTCAGAAACAAATTCTGAACAAATTTTATTGCGTTATGTGAAAAATGTTTATTAATATTTTTTAATGGAGCCGGTACGCGATAGAGATAAATTACAAAAATTTATGCTTGAAAATTATTTTAAAAGCCATAATGAATCAGTCAATTAAGATACAATTTTCAAACAAATTTCATTTGAAAGCGGATGTTTTTCCCTAGGAGACGGTGTAAAAACTGAAAATGTACGATGGTTAGAATAGTAAAAAAATCCAGTAACGAAAATTGCAAAACCGAAATTTGATCGTGAAGTGTTGCCATTCTCAAAAGGACGTCAGCGTTACCACAGTTATGTTTGTCCTTTAAAATATAGGTAGATAGATAGGTATAATTATGACAGGCACATGGAGACGTACAGCCACTACTTTCAACCCAAAATTAATGATATAACACAAAGTACGATGACAATGTATCCGAAAACATCCATATTAGTAATACAGGACTTAAAATAGAAGTTTGCATATTTTCAGCCAAAAGTTCTTCTCTCCACAAGATGGCTGCAGAAAAGTTTCAAGCAACTATAAATACGAAACTCTGTAATTCGATAGGCTGCGGAGTGTTTTGTGCAAATTCCGGCATGGATACAGTGAAAAGTCTAAAACCCATATTGGATTGGGAGGCCAGCATACTCAAAGGCAATTAAATAAACGTATGTGGAGTGTGCAATTAGTTAATTAAAAAGGCGGGACGTTTAAGATAACGTCGCAGATAAATTAAAAATCTAGCCTTATGAAAGAAAAAATATATTCCAAAGGGTTTTGATACGTGAAATCTAAGATATCAAGCGTAAAATAAGAAAAGTTTGTGATGAGAAACAGTAAAATAAAAGTATTTTAAGCTGGAAATAAATACAGTAAATTAAAAAATATATGTAGAAATTTAATATATATATATGATAAATATATTAAAACACTGAAATTAATGCGTATTTTTTGAATTAGAAGACATTAAAAAAATTAATTTTTAAACATTAGAGGTACACACCTCATCATAAGGTGTTTTACTTTTAGGTAGATTTCGTATGAAATACTACCTATTGGGATCGTTCCTATGTTGGAATTTCTGAAAAAGTTTTGCAGATCTACACCGATCAGGACCCCTAGAACCCAAAACCACCCTCAGTAAAAAACTTTATATATATATATATCTATCTATCTATCTATCTATATATATCACTTTCTTCTGGACACGATAATTTTCGTAATTCTGCACCAATCTCTTCCAAACTGATACATAAAATCAATGGGCATAAAATCTCGGTCAAGTTTGTTAATGGGCAAAATCGGACCAAGGGGAGGGAAATAGGGAGGGGTTTTGTGAAAACAGAAAACCCCCCATAACTTCTTAATTTTTGTACATATCAAATCAGTTTAAAGTTTTTATTACTTCTAAAAATAGGGCCAAAAATTTATGCATCATAGATTTTTGATAAAGTTAAAAATGGGCTCAAGGGGCGCAAAAAATAGGGTTTTTGGGACAAAAAAATTCATAACTTCGTCAATTCTCAAGATATCAAATTCAATTAATTTTATTATAAATCTCCTTAACATTATCTAAAACTTTTATATTCACAAGTTTTTGATAGGAACAATTCGTACCGCAAAACAAAATTAAAAACAAAAACAAAAAGGGCGTTTGAAGAAGAAAAAAATCCATAACTTCGTCAATTCTCAAGATATCAAATCCAATTAATTTTATCATGAATCTCCTTAACATTATCTACAACTTTTATATTCACAAGTTTTTGATAGGACCAATTCGTACCGCAAAACAAATTAAAAACGAAAACAAAAAGGTGGTTTGAAGAAGAAAAAAATCCATAACTCCGTCAATTCAAAAGATATAAAATCCCCATGAATTTATCATATATCTTCTTAATATTGTCTACAACATCTATATAGACGAGTTTTAGATAGGACCAATTCTTAGAGCAAAAACAAATAAAAAAAAATCCCTGCCGGCCCGGCCTACAGGCAGAGGTAGATTTCGAAGTCAAATATACTAATTTCACAAACAAAAACTAAATCATGATTATAGATAAATCCACTTTAACAATTTTATCTGGCCGCTCTTGACGAGTTTTTATTTCATTTTCATATAATAGTTGGTTTTATCAGAATCATTTTAGGGCGGTATTCAAAAAAATACTTTTCCATGCTCAACAACTCGAAATTTTCTGGCATAATTCCAGATTCATTTTTAATTAAAAAAAAAATATGAAACTTGCTGACGTGATTTTTGAAGAGATTTATAAGCGACCTGTGTTTTTATTTTTTGTTCAATTAATTAAAACTTGATATATAAACAATTATTTTCTCAGAAGGACAATATTTTTCGTTTCTAACACAATCGCTTCGGGAAGTTCCGTTCAAAATGCCCACTTTGACATAATTTTTTGAAATATATTCTGCCTCTATCTAAAAATCGATTATTACGGTACATTATATAGTTTCTGAATAAGCGAATCTACCAATTAAATGCGTTTGAGAGCAAAAATGAATTTAAAAACCAGTCAGAAAATAAGCAGTTTGGATTTAAGCGCATCCTTAATACAATGATTTTTCCAACACAATCCGCTTCGGTAAATTCGGTTCAAAATGCCCTTTTTAACAGCATTTAAAAAAATATATTCTGCCCGTATCAGAAAATCGACCATTACGGTACATTATATAGTTTCTGAGTAAGAAAACGTACCAATTGGAAGCCTTTGAGAGCAAAAATGAATTGTAAAATGAGTCAGAAAATAAGCAGTTTGGATTTGAAAACACCCTTACTAAGATCATTTTTTACTTCAATCGGTATGTATTTTTAATTTGTTTTTGCTCTAAGAATTGGTCCTATCCAAAACTCGTCTATATAGATGTTGTAGACAATATTAAGAAGATATATGATAAATTCATGGGGATTTTATATCTTTTGAATTGACGGAGTTATGGATTTTTTTCTTCTTCAAACCACCTTTTTGTTTTCGTTTTTAATTTGTTTTGCGGTACGAATTGGTCCTATCAAAAACTTGTGAATATAAAAGTTGTAGATAATGTTAAGGAGATTCATGATAAAATTAATTGGATTTGATATCTTGAGAATTGACGAAGTTATGGATTTTTTTTCTTCTTCAAACGCCCTTTTTGTTTTCGTTTTTAATTTTGTTTTGCGGTACGAATTGTTCCTATCAAAAACTTGTGAATATAAAAGTTTTAGATAATGTTAAGGAGATTTATAATAAAATTAATTGAATTTGATATCTTGAGAATTGACGAAGTTATGAATTTTTTTGTCCCAAAAACCCTATTTTTGCGCCCCTTGAGCCCATTTTTAACTTTATCAAAAATCTGTGATACATAAATTTTTGGCCCTATTTTTAGAAGTAATAAAAACTTTAAACTGATTTGATATGTACAAAAATTAAGAAGTTATGGGGGGTTTTCTGTTTTCACAAAACCCCTCCCTATTTCCCTCCCCTTGGTCCGATTTTGCCCATTAACGAACTTGACCGAGATTTTATGCCCATTGATTTTATGTATCAGTTTGGAAGAGATTGGTGCAGAATTACGAAAATTATCGTGTCCAGAAGAAAGTGATATATATAGATAGATAGATAGATAGATAGATAGATAGATTGATAGATAGATAGATAGATATAAAGTTTTTTACTGAGGGTGATTTTGGGTTCTAGGGGTCATGATCGGTGTAGATCTGCAAAAATTTTTCAGAAATTCCAACATAGGAACGATCCCAATAGGTAGTATTTCATACGAAATCTACCTAATACATACCGATTGAAGTAAAAAATGATCTTAGTAAGGGTGTTTTCAAATCCAAACTGCTTATTTTCTGACTCATTTTACAATTCATTTTTGCTCTCAAAGGCTTCCAATTGGTACGTTTTCTTACTCAGAAACTATATAATGTACCGTAATGGTCGATTTTCTGATAGGGGCAGAATATATTTTTTTAAATGCTGTTAAAAAGGGCATTTTGAACCGAATTTACGAAGCGGATTGTGTTGGAAAAATCATTGTATTAAGGATGCGCTTAAATCCAAACTGCTTATTTTCTGACTGGTTTTTAAATTCATTTTTGCTCTCAAACGCATTTAATTGGTAGATTCGCTTATTCAGAAACTATATAATGTACCGTAATAATCGATTTTTAGATAGAGGCAGAATATATTTCAAAAAATTATGTCAAAGTGGGCATTTTGAACGGAACTTCCCGAAGCGATTGTGTTAGAAACGAAAAATATTGTCCTTCTGAGAAAATAATTGTTTATATATCAAGTTTTAATTAATTGAACAAAAAATAAAAACACAGGTCGCTTATAAATCTCTTCAAAAATCACGTCAGCAAGTTTCATATTTTTTTTAAATTAAAAATGAATCTGGAATTATGCCAGAAAATTTCGAGTTGTTGAGCATGGAAAAGTATTTTTTTGAATACCGCCCTAAAATGATTCTGATAAAACCAACTATTATATGAAAATGAAATAAAAACTCGTCAAGAGCGGCCAGATAAAATTGTTAAAGTGGATTTATCTATAATCATGATTTAGTTTTTGTTTGTGAAATTAGTATATTTGACTTCGAAATCTACCTCTGCCTGTAGGCCGGGCCGGCAGGGATTTTTTTTTTACCGGAGCTTTAGTTACATGGCAAATATTATTCTTCTGATGATTTATAACTAATTTTTATTCTCATTCCTTTATATATCATCATTTTATAAGTTTTATGTTTTATCCAATACTACTTTTAAACTAATGATAATTTGGAAAAAAATATTAATATAATTAATATTTATTTTCGACTACTCTATATATTTTAATTTAGAGAGCTTTCCATATTTTTTTATTTATTTGATTTGTTGAATCAAAAAACAATACACATTTGGCGATGAAACTTATTAGAGAAAATAACTTTTAACAGTCGAACAAAAGACGAAAATAAAAATACAAAGTCGTCTAGATTAGTGAGTGATCATTTAGAGTGTTATTCTTCTGTTTATTGCTTTGCTTTGCTCGAACAATTCCTTTGATACTTGTTTTCTCTGTGCTTAAAAATGTCTTCGTTTCGCGCTTCACTTAATAATTCTTGACAGCATCTATAATTTAATAACTCTGAGTAAGTACTTTGCTCAGGTAAGACCTTCCCACCAAATTCTTTCTTCCATTTCATATCCACTTCATTTGATGCTTTTAACTTGATTGGCAACTGAAAACACGTAGAAATGTTAAGAAAAAAAGTTTAGTGGAAATCATAGTCACACATAAAGTACAATAACTAGAAAACAGGAATTCTGCTTTTTCAGAATTTAGTGTCGCTCCTGATGTAAAGAAAATATACAAACATAGATAGTACATATTTCAGTTTTAAGACTTAAAATAAACGCTTTTATTTTATATAAAATGACGTCGTTTGCATCCACTGAAGAATTCCACATTTACGATGCAGTCATAAAGAACATATACATATATAAGTATGCATATGACGTCACTAATGCGGAATAATGCACAAAACCAGCAAAAAGCGATGTCGTTATTCAAGAAATTCGACAAAATAATTCTGTATCTAATGATTTATAAGCCTTCATTTGTTTGTTACATTAATATGGATACGGAAAATAAAATGTAATTTATAATAGCTCCATGTTTTATCGGAAATCAATCATTGTTTTTTTTTTTTTTTCAAGATTGGGAAAATGTTATTACGCAACGGATTAATAAAATTACATTCTTTCAGCTTTTTGATAGGAATTAAGTAAATGCGGAGAAAAAAAGTCACACATAAATATTTTAAAGTACATTTTTGCAGCAGTTTTCTTGGCATAGCGCTAACATTAATTACAATTTTGTTTTCAGTTTTATGAGAAAATGACAACAAACAGATATAGTAATCTACTATTTTCCCTTTACTTTTTTCAGAAAAGGAATACTTCAGTAACCGCAATTATAGAAGTGGCTTTAAAAACTAGTAAAAAAAATTGTCTCAATAATAAATTGAGATGCAGTTTTCAAACAAATTGCACATAAAAATACATTTTTTCCCCTTATACGACGGTGTAAAAAATGAAATTATGCACTGTTTAGAAGTTTAAAAAGTTGCAGTAGATATTATAAGTATTTAACCGTACAATGATATATATGCTTTGTTTTAAATCTGGCTTATGTAATGGAACGTTATTCTTTAGAGACGACAGTTTAATTGTTGCCCGAAAGAATTAGCGTATCTGCGGCTAAAAAAATATTATAAAAAATGTATATTTAAGGGCCTTTATTGTACATATATATACCGGGTGTCCCAAAAATGATTGATGGATTTTAAAATCCAATAACTTGCAAACGGTGACAGATATTTAAAAAATTATTGCAGGAGGGTTATGTGTGATGTCAGGAGTTTTTTTACTATGATTCTTGATTTTAGTTCAAATTTGAAACAATAGATGGCGTTGCGAGAAGTAGGTGCTAATTCAGGACACCCGATTTTTGATACTTCGGGATCCATTCAAAACATTTTAATCCCCTTTTTCCGCATGGGAGAAGACAAAGGCCGAAAAATCGAACCTGGATTTAGCGCCTACTGTTTACTTCAATCATTTTTGGGACACCCGGTACATTTAAGACTTCAAAGTCTAATTCAATAAACTATGTCCTAACGACTGTTTTAATATTCAAAGAATATTGGGACAGTAACAATATTTGCTATATCTTGGTAAAATTTGCATTAAATTTTGACCCAATATTGGGAAGTATACATTTTGCCAAGATAGATCCATTATTGGCAAGAAATATTTGCTAATTCAAGAAAATAAAATGAATATTTCTGCTATATTGGTATTTCATTACAAAAACTTCCGATGAAAAACTCCTATTCGCTAACATTGATATATTTCAAACCTACAATCTTGATTTAAACAATATTTGCATGACAGTGAAAATATTTGAAATTAAAACAATGTTGGCCTAGTAACGGTCCAATATTGATTATTTCCTGAAGGAGTATTGTATTTTTTTTTTTTTTTTTTGATTGACGGTTTTAATGAAGTGTATTTTAATTAACTTTTAAATCATATAATACTAAAGATTCTCAATAAGTACAACAGAAAAATTAAGACGTTGTATAATCTAAGATGGGTCGATAGACATTGAATTTCGGCCTCTGCCTCGGTTTAATTTTATAAAAAATTTTTAAGATGCTATGATCGTTTAGATAACCACCAGTAGGCTATTTATCTGGGAGCACGGCAGTGCGTCCGCCAAGTTCGCACAAGCCGTAAGCAACCTTTTCCTGAACCATTTCGGCATACTTTTCACCCCCTCATAACGTCGTTTTAGGGAGAGATGTAGAAATTTTTCTTTTATACACATGTTCGTATGGTCAAACTGAACTAAGGTTCCATGATTTCATGTTTCTATATTTAGTAGTTTTCGAAATATTAAATACCGAAAAAGCGCTTTTTTGTCACTGACTCACTTCGCATCATCAAATAACTAAGGTACTTCTAAAAGTCGTAGAATCATAAAATTTCACAAGTAAATCGGATTTGTAGCACAATTAACCAGAAAAATCTGAAAACACAGAATTTCCACCTCTAAACCCTTAAAACAGGGGGTGTTCATTTGGCCGTAAACAGTTCCTTCAGATTCAATTGCGCCAATGTTGGTCGCCAATACTCGATTACAGAGTTTTGAAGGGGTCACGTAATTTCAAGCAGAATAAAACTTTATACATATGCTTTTTCCAAAGATGTTTGTTAAATAGAAAAAAATGAATATACCTAAAAATTTTAATCAGTATAGGTTATGATATATTTACGATATTAAAACAATAAAACATTTAACAAAATATAACCGAAATTCGGTATGTTTCCGATATAGTAGGCTTGGCGAAATACAGAAAATAGCCTTGACGAGAAAAGAAATTTGATAACGTATTTTCTGGCAACCTATTTACTGTGTCATATACACAAGCAATTTTTTCCATATGTATACAATTTATTTAACGTAAGGAACCCGTTTATTTATTTTTATATACCAACATAAATAATTTGTATATAAAAAATAATATTTTATACATGTATAAATAAAATGTTTATATGTATATAAATACATAATATAAATAACATAAAAGTTCATCAGGTTTGTTTTCATAGTTGTTTATATCATTTGGCAGCATATCTCAGTTTCTGAAGTCCGAATTGCGCCAAGATTTTTAAAAAAATGACAAGGTCCCTATAGTGGAAAAATATCCTAATTCCATATGAAAGTTTTTAAAAATCTCCTTTTAATTAAATTAAATGTGTAACTAATAAACTGTCTTTAACGATATGCGACAGATGCGGCGTCCGAAGTCCGCTGCTAATGTTATTATATTGTATTATTAGCCTACTTACTGTTAACTTATTGTTAATTTTAAATCTGTAAAAGATAGATTATAGTTATAGATAAGATATGTTGGTCGCCAAAACCAGATTACAGAAAATTAGCCTGAGTTATAAAGGTGTTACATGAGTTCAAGCTGAATGAATTTTTATATGCTTTTACAAAAATCTTAATAAGGCAAATCTTTCAGTTTATCTGCCCATCTTTCTATCTTTTACTGCCTTAAAACAAATTTTATTAAAGACCGGGAGGCGTCTGTACAGATCATCATCTCATCGAGTTGACGGCTGAAATTTTAGGATTAGTTAAATATCGATTAGTGTATTGAAATGTAACTGGTCTGCCAAGTCATATCTTTGTGGAAACCACCTACAGACCCGATTTTAAGGGTTAATTGGTGGATTTTCCATTGTGTTTTCTTGCACCCATTCCTCCATGTTTCCAAACTTTTGGATGCAGGAAAATTCAATAGTAAACCTATCAGTTAACCACTAAAATTAGGTCTTCAGGTGGTTTCTACCAAGATATGACTTAACAGACCAGTTGCATTGAAATATGCTAATCTAGTTTTAACTAATCCTAAAATTTCAGCTGTAAACTCGATAAGGTGATGGTGTGTGCAGACGCTTCCCTGTCTATTATAAACGTCGGAATTCTAATCTCAATAGCACTCTGGTCAATCTGGCAATTATCCCTACTATTTATGGAACATTATTCCTTTAATTGCGTTTTAGTAATGTTAATGAACTTATGCATATGCATCATATATATTATACATATGCATCATATATATTATACATATGCATATAATACGTAATACATTTGCATCATACATATTATAGGTATGTGTATAATACATAATACATATGCATCATTATGACGTCAGAATAAACAAAACATTTTTTGTCGCCAAATTTGAGAATTGACATGATATATTACCAAATTTGGCGAAACTTTGCTGAATGTCGCCAAGCTTGGCGAATATATTTGACGCTAGTGGCTATTTTTCAATGAGTTAATTATTAATGCGAGCCATCTATTTTTGTTTTTCCGCATATCATCTGAATTGTTAAATGATATAACGTACTAATATTTCCAAAGTGCTAATAGTTTCGTCATTGCCCAAAACCTCTGCTATTGTTATTATATTGTACTGTTATTATACTTACTGTGACTATGTTGTTTAATCTTTACACCGCTAAAACTTCTGCATTATACAAAGATAATTTACGGAAATTATTAAAGCATTGAAACTGCCAGTTCTCCTTATGATTATTATAATTCTATAATATGTAACCTGTTAATCGATATGTACGTTAGAATGAATCTTCTATAATCCGGTTCCTCGCATTTTAGTTTTCAGGTTTCGAATATAATTAGCTAAAATCTTAAAACCATGGCACACTGACTAATTCTTTAACACGATCAGATGAGAAGAATGATAGATTTTCAAATGGATCATGGCAGTGAGCCGGTAGACCTTCTATTCTTCCGTAATCGAGTCTATTGAAAAGGTTAACGTGAAACAAAAAGATATTAGCATCAATATAGTTTAATGTAAATGCAGATATTGTCAAAGGATTTCATAAGAGCCATTTCACTTGTACCCAATCGTATCAGTTAAAATACAACAATTGGCAGTGAGCCCAATTAGAAAAGATTACTTAATAGGATTAAAAATTTCCGCATTAGAGAACGAATCGTAACTGCTAAGGAAACATGCATAAGTGAGTTAAGAGATATTTGTCACGAAAGATGGGATACATAACAACACAAAATATATGATGTGCTTCCATGATCGTAAAGAGTTTTTGATTTCTCTATCAAAAGCTTCCGACCTGACGAAAGAATGGGCAAGTAAATTAAATTATGAATAACAGTAACATGATGCAACGTTTAACATGGAATTAATACGGTAAATACTTCTTGCTAGAGGCGGCTAGTACTTTAATATAAAAAGAAATAAAGTATAAATTTGTAAAGCTCAATAAAATAAATTTAGGTATTTTAATATTAGCCGGGCGAAAGTGAGAAATCGCCAAATACTGTTCCCAACTCCATTGTTCATATTGCATTCATTTCATTTAAAGATATATACTTTTCAGTCATCTCATTTAAAATAGATGCATTTCCCTCATTTTATTTAACCCGAGAGTAGTCGCGACATTTTTTAGAACGTTAGTAGTCGCGTTTGGTCCATTTGCCGCCGTTACCAGCAGGCCGAAAACGAAGGGGAAACTTGCCGGTGTTATCAGATGATCGAAAACGGATAATGTAGGGTGAAAATATTGACTGAACTTTAAAAGTTTACAGCAATTATTCATTTTACAACCTTTTACAGCAAATTATTTATTTCGCTTAAGTATATATTCAGTTGGCATCTAGATAAATGTTTTTAATAACTCTTTCTTCGTTTTGCATAAATACTTAAAAGTAAATAGTAAATGATTTGATTGAATTTCTGATGTTACTATGAATCAATAATTAGTAGGAAAACATTTACGAATATGAATCTAAATTTGTGATAGGGGTATTTTTTTTTCTTTTGGAAGGACAGAATCAGAGTCAGGTTGATTTTTATGATACTCCGGCACTCTATATCCATTTAATAAAATAAAATTAATAAATTTAGCATCAATATATTACACGGACATTAAATTAAACAATTAAACTGAAAATAAAAATGGAGCCTATGACATGCAACAGAAAATCAAATACAATACCACTAATTCACCAGTATATTATATATATATATACATATATGTAATAAAGAAAAGGTAAAAAATACTTAATTTCGAAATTATAAATGTAAATGTTGTAACTACGTTTTATTTATTTATTTTGTGGTGTGTCTGTGTGTGTATGAGGGGGGAGAGGAGGGGGGGGGGGCTCTCGAGATTTTATGATTAAATCCATTTTTCAAATGAAAATGCACGATTTGTAGTTTTTCTACTTATTTCAGGGTGGGAGCAGCGCCCTTGAATAAAAACTCTGGATACGAGCTTCGCTTATATAAAGTAAATAATAAGTTATTGAAATTATATATTTAATTTATATGCATTTGCAATTGTAGATTTAAATCCTAAGATGGATAAATTATTTTAATTAATATAATCACTGAACGATTTATCTTAATAGGGATGTATTTTACAGCAACTATTTAATTAAAATAAATATTCAATTGTACATTTCATAATAAGGTATTAATGTTATAATTTATTGTTTTATAATAACTTTCATTAAAATAATAAAAACATTAAGAAAAGAAAATTTTCTCCGAAATTATAAATACGCAGCAATAATTTTATTTAAATGAATTTTCTCTCGTATTCTGACAAACATTATTCTGAAAAATAGTTTGAACAATTGATGAAGGACAACAAATTTAAATTTGTTAGATACCGTCCCCAAGCCTCTATTGGATTTCAATAATAATAAAAAAAAAACATATTCTGCGGCATTGTAAAAAAAAAAAAAAAAAAAAAAACCAAAAAAAAAAAAAAAAAAAAATGTGTTTTTACTTACAGTATGAAAATTTACAAATAGATACATTTTAGAAAAAATACTTAAAATATTTTTTTAAATCATAGTATAAATATTCACTGCATTATCCAAAAGAGATTTTTATTTGCGTAATTTCTAACCTACATTATAAAATTCTCATTATTTTTCTTATTGTACAAATAAATTATATGTATGTTCTTCGCAGGTATACATACTACATTTCTAAGAAAATTGTTTTATCTTTCGAAATTGTTTTATTGTACAAAAACGATACTTTTCAGATTTTGGAGATACGGCAATTTTTTTACTGATTCTCACAAAATTCTCTTCTCTCTTTTTTAATGGTTTGGCTGTGTTATTGTCTGTTTTCTTTCATTTATATGTTCCGGTAATAAATAGAAAGCAACTTCTTTCAAATAATGATGATGAATTTCCCTTTTTTTCCATATTTAGGATTATCAATTTGAGAATTTATTCCCGCAATATTTGACAATGAAAAAAAAAAATGTAAGTGACCATCCATCAGTTTTTTGTGCGAACTGACTTCACAACTGATATAATAAAACAGTTTTAAGTCACATTCTAAAAGTAAAAGAAGTACTCTATGAACGGACAAAATAGCAGAAAGAAAGACGAAATAACAACAGGCAGAGAGTCCGTACTTCGAAGAAACATTCCCCCACAGATTTCGCGGAAATGGGAAAGGATGAACACGAGGGGGAAAAATTCAACTAACGCAAGTGGTCGCAATGCGGTCATTTAGACCGATTGAAACTTAAGAATGCGATAAAATGCTAAGAAATAGCAGGAATGACTTGCAATTTTACTACACAAGAGTGTGAACACTCAAGGTCAGCTACACGGAATTTCGCTATCGTAACTTTAACGGGAAATGCGTTACAGGAAGATAACGAATTTCGGGCGGGGAAAAGACCAACGCGCGACTATTAACGGGTTAATAGAATATTTAACATAGAAATAAATAAATAAGAAATAATAACATAAACCAAAATATTTTATTTGAAAATCAAAGCATTCTTTCTAATTTACACATGTAAAAAATGAAAACTGCTATTGGCGAAAAAACAAAAGACTAATGAGGAGATTTGCTCCCGGGTAACATAAAAGTACCGAAATTTAAGTTTTTTCATATTAATATAGTTTAGAATAACAAACTTGAAAAAACTTACAAAAAGTAGTGATATCCCAACAAAAAGTTTTCGGTAAAAAAAAAAAAAAAAAAAAAAAGCGCCAAGTTCTCCTTAATGTTTCGGCCAGAAAAAGTAGTGATATCTGAAGTTCGCACAAGTTAAAAGCCAAACATCCCAAATCTTTCATTGAAAATGGCTTCCTGCGAATCCCAAAACTACTGAACTACAGAGAAAATTAACAAAATAACCATGGAAAAAACTTACTAACAAAACCATGAACGAAAAGAAAACATTCAATGGAGACAGATTGCAAGGCTAAAGACTTGCATGCTGGGTTATACCGGCAATTACTCATGAAACTTCCCCCATATCTGTCGAGACCATACTGGCCAAAGAAAACTTTAAAACTGGCCATCCAAAGCAGTAACCGAATTCGAAAAGAACACTTTAAAACTGTCCATCCAAAGCAGCAACCCAATTCAAAAAGAACGACACATCCAGACAGAGCTCCTTATAAAGCCTACGATTATTTGGCGATGTTTTTAATCGCCAAAAGTAAAGCATCGCGGTAATCTTTATCCTTGACGAAATTGTTTGCCAAACTATTTAACAAACTAATAGGAAAATTCTGAACCATTGCATCTTGATAGAGATTTATAATGTCATTTATTATACTATTATGATTAGAATTTAACTTTGCTATCCTTATTAAACTATTGATAATGATATTTCTGAAAATGGAAATATGTACATTGGAATTAAAATTTAATATCTTAATAGTTTCAAAGTTGTAATCCTTTCTCTTATCATAAATGCAAGTCCGTAATCCACCCCTCTCAATGTCGATAGTGAGATCCAAATAATTTACATGCTTTTCGTCATATGAAGTTTTTTTTAATGTCAAACCTTGGGGATAGTAGTCTAAATTTAAATCGCTATTGGAATCGTTAATCCTTACCAACAATACATCATCAATATATCTGAAACTTAAAATATATATATATATATATATATATATATATATATTCTGATTCAAATCTTTAGAATTAAGAAAAGAAAAATCGGTGAAAATTACGTCATGTTGACACAATTATATTATTTTTTCTCCTTAGTTTTATTAATGTAAAAATACATTTCTAGATAAGCATATACGTCATGGGCACAAACTTTTCAAACATATTTTATATATTTTATGCTTAATCACTGTGCATTTAAAAAAAAAATATTTAATATTTAATTATAATGAAAAAGATTAATAAAGTCATACAGCATATAGGTAAAATAAGCCAAACAGACAATATTCCCGTGATGTCGAAATAAATATGAATTTTTAATCGCTTATAAAAATAAAGTCCATGTGTATAAATATTTTTACCGAAAATAACTTCAAATGAAAAAACACGTCCAAAAAGACACGTGTCTTAACATTTTTCATTATTTCTCTTTCTGAAACAATGGAAGTAATCCGATTGCCACCATTTTGAAGAAATTTCATACAGAAGTTTTAAAGATAAAATTAAATGCAATAATGGGAATATTTTTAAAAATTGCTAGTGCGGGCACATCTACAAATGAACAGCTCTCATTAAGAAGAATAATTAGCAAAATCAGTTCAGTTGAAATCTCAGGGCAGAAGATAAAAAAAAAAAAAAAAAAAAAAAAAAAAAAAAAAAAAAAAAACAGCCTAGTGTTTTAAATTTATAAATGACACGGTTCGCCCCGAAATGGTTACCTACACTTTTCTATGCTTGGACTTTATGTAAGTAGGTAACAAAAACAATTTTAGGAAAAGAAGAAATTGGCATTATATTGGGACCCAAAAATGAACCTTATTTTTTCATCTCCTTTAAATGCACTGTTTTTTACAAACTAGTCCAATAAATTCCTTTACCACTAAATCTACCATTACGAGGACTTATGGCGCTGTCAAAGTTTCTCCCAGCTTATTTTGTGACGTCTAGAGAAAATAACGTTACCTTACAGAAGCCAGCCGTCAAACAAAGCAGTGCGCTTAAATACTCTATAACAATTTTTTAAACTTCTAAGCATCGCACATTTTCAATTTTTATATCGTCGTATTGGAAAAAAAAAGTACTTTTTAATATAAATTGTTTGAAAACTGAATCTCCATTTATTTTTGAAATATTAATTTTTTGTAGTTTTTGGAGCCATTTGCTTAATATTGGCAATGGAAGTACTCCATTTCTGTAGAAAGTAAAAAAAAAAAAAAAAAAAAAAAAAAAATGTTATAAAATAGTAATTATATATTTTTGTTGCAGTTTTCTCATTACAACCGAAAGAAAATGTAATTAAAATACGTGCTATTTTGAAAAAAAATATATAAAGGAATGATTTCTGATAAAACATGGAGCTATTATAAACTAAATTTAATTTTAAGTATTCATATTAATGTTACAAACAAATGAAGGCTTATGAATCATTAGATAACGGAGTTTCTTCGTCGAGTTTCTTGAATGACGGTATCTTTTTGCTTCATTTGTGTATTATTTCGTGATATTGACGTCCTGTGCCTACATTACTATAGATATTTAACCCCCTCACTGACAAGCCCGTGTTAATACGTTCATTAAGCTCCATGCTTCACTACAATACAAGCAATATTTAAAGTAATGTAATTCTATTCATTTAATGTATTTTTAATACATTGAACAATGATTAATACTTCTAAGGATTGCATTCATATTCTTTAATAAGTTTTTTATCAAATGTTCAAAGAATAATTTTTTTTAGCATTTAAAATAAAATTAGAGAAAACAACATTACAAATTTGCCCTTTTCTAAGGCAGTCGGAGGGGAGTGGATCGTAAATGTGGAATTCTTAAGCGTATGCGAATGATGTCATTTTACATAAAATAAAAGCCTGTGCTATAAGTCTTAAAATTGAAATATAATTTGTACTATATTATATATGCATTTTTTCTTCATCGGGGGCGACACTAAATTCTGAAAAAGCAGAATTCCTGTTTTCTAGTCATTATCCCTTAAAGAGTCCTGGAGAATTTATGTATATTTTCGTTCGTGATTATAGTACATTTTCGTAGATTGAAAAACATTTGTCTTATTGAGACATTTCGGATAATATTGTGTTTTTACAATGTACATGGGACACCGGTTAGTTTTAGTGTGAAATTAAATCGTATACTTCCATCATTGAAAGCTTTTACGAATATACATACATTAAAAGTAATTGTAGATTATTATTAGGCAGCCTGAGTTGAGAGTCAGTGGAAAAGCATTGAAAAGTTTCCTTCCCAGTTAAATTGATAGTATTATTTGATGCAACTTTTAAAAATTGTATCAGTTAACAATCCCCTATACAATACAAAGTTCTTAAAAGGAACACTTCATGTACTTCATGTTTTTATAGAATAATGTGAAGTAATTTACAAACGAAACTGTATTTATCCTTAAAATTCTTATTTTTGGAAAAGATAAAACGGACATTTAATATTTTTCTAATCAATAAACAGTTAAAAAAAAATTATTGTTCCTTTATCTAGAAAATATAATATAATAACAAATAGCATAAAATAACCTCTTCTCAATTACACACTATCAAGAAAAGCGTGCTTTATCTTTATAAACCTCGGAACACATACACTTTTAAGATTGAAATAAGCATTTTTAAACCTTTGCGGTCGTATTAAGTTTATACATAGGTGTCATGCTGGTTTGAATTAATTTTCTTTAAACAAACAATAATGCAAAATATGCAAGATTATGAATGAAAAACAAAAATTTTAAACACTTTTTAAACTTTAGATATATGTAACGCAATAATATGTTTTAATTTTATGTAAAAATTATATTTATAGTTCTCTATCGTGTGGTATCTTTTAAAGCGGTCTGCAAATAGCAGTCCTGAAATCTTCTGTTTGAACATACAGAACAGTTTCTTTACATCTTATCCTTTTAACACTTTCCAACAAAGTTGAAAAGAGTTAATGATTTCGATTTGTCTGTCCGTCTGTCCTCGCTCTAACTCTTGTAAATATACTCGGATTTCCCTGAAATTTTTGGATGTTATTCACGTTTACCCTAGCAGGAACTCTATTTCAAATGAAGTTTCTATCATGTTTAGTTTATTTACAGGGACAGTAAAAAGTATTCCGTTACATTACGGCATTACATTGAAAAATCGTGTTTTAAATTAATTTTAAAGATGTTACACAATTTCAAACATAATGAAATTGATATGCATTTATGAAGTGTACTAAAATATGCATTATGTAGAATATGCAGTGCAAGAAAAAAATTATTATTCCTATACAGGGCCACACAAAAGAATTCCATGACATAATAGTATAGGGGAGAATTGTTTGCGGCATATTTTAATTATATTAAACTATTATAGTGATAAACAATATATAGTGAAATTGATATACATCGCTGAGGCTTACTATAAGTGATTTCATGTATACTATGAATTGCATAGCATTTACAAGGGCACACAAAATATTTCAAATAGTATATTCTATCCGAAGTTCTGTATATTAGCGATAATGACAGGAAATGCATTTTTAACTATGATATGCGGTTTTAAGTTCCACTATATTTATGCATACTATACGGTGTGTATAAATGCTATACTTGATATACAGGACTACACAAAATAATTCCTAAAGGCTACTGAGTAAGAGGGTAAATTACTTAAAGGTGGGTTTAAATGAGTTATGCATTTTTACGCTGAATTGCATTCAGTTTACTAAGAAATGTTTATAGAATATAGATAAAATTATATACAGGTCAACGCAAAGAATAAATACAGGGTCGTCTATGGATGATAATTTCTGGAAGTGTGATTTCAGTAGTTTTAAAAGTCTTTTAGTCTAAATTAACTTTTAGCTAAATACTGGCATATAGTAAAGGTACTAGGTAAACTACAGGGCTGAACATAAGTACTGAAGTATGTTTCTAATTATTAGTATAAATTGTTGAAAGAAAAATATCAACATGTTATGCGTTTTCTTGCTTAACTAAACTTTCCCATTATACAGTATGTGTATCAACCTACAGATCAAATACAGGGCTATCTATTTTTAACCTATTGCACGAGTTGTGTGTAGAGAAAAACATTCAAGGTTTATGCTTTGACACTAAGAGTGTAAACACTGCTTATGTAAAAAGAGTATGCATTTGTTTGGGGGTGGGGGGGAATTGGCCGTGAACTATTGCGGTTAGCCTGCCGACATCATATGATGGAATTAATCTTGACGAAGGCTTTTAGCTTGTACCTTGGACCATCCACACTGCAAATGAAAATGTCTGAAATTCAGACATTTAAGTGTCTGAAACGCAGTGTTCAATTTTCAGACGTTTTAAAATGTCTTAAAATTTTCAGACACTTCTTGCGTCTGAATTTCAGACACTTAAGTGTCTGAAACAGGAGTGTTCAATTTTAAGACGTTTTAAAGTGTCTTAAATTTTTCAGACACTTCTTACGTCTGAATTTCAGACATTTCAAATGTCTTAATTGCGGCCATCTTTGAGCCTTTTTTTTTTTTTTTTTTTTTTCCTAGCCAATATGAAGCCATCTTTGACCACTTTTCTTTCTAAGCCATATACGCAGCCATGTTTGACCACATTGAATCCTTTTTTATAAATGGGAATAATTTGTTACCATACAGCAGAGCTGATTGCAGCGTGGGAAAACTGGGGTGCTTCTCTGCCCCCTGATTTTAGGGTACCCCAAATTGGGTATGAAATTTTCATAAAGCTGATATTTTAAATCAGTTTTGACCTTATGAGGATTGTAATCAGTATTTTGTAGTTTTAGAATAGGATAATATATATATTTTTTTTTTCACCTAAATATGTATTTATGTGTTATCATATATGCCCTACGGCATCAAAAATGTTTATTACTTTTAGTGAGAACTTCAAATTGCTGCTAGTCCAAAGACCTAGTATTCATTCACCCCCTCCCCCCATTGCCTACATATACTGTTACAAAAAAAATTAAGCCTATTCTATGCCGTCAAATACAAATTTGGATAAATATACCATTTTCTTTAGCCTAATCATGTTCTAAAAGTGCAAAATATTTATTAAAATAAGTGTAAGATCAAACCAAATTTAAAATATCAGCTTTATGGAAATTTCGTACCAAATTTAGGGGCCCGTACAGCTAAAGGCCCATAGAAACAGCCCAGTTTGCCCATGCTGCAATCAGCTCTGCTTTATGGTAACAAATTACTCCCATTTATAAAAAATGATTCACTTCTTCAGAAAGAATCCCATCCCTGCTATGTTATGCAATTTTTTCCCATTTAAATAAGATATTCCCAGTAAATTAGTTTAAGCATTTTTATTTCTGTGTTAAATAAAATCTAACACTGGATTCCCCCAAATTTACAGTATATGAGTATTATATTGTAATATTTATTAATCAATATTTATTATTAACCAATATTATGAATTTCTAGAGTAGAATAAGGTTAAAAACAAAATATATTTGTCTTAATACAGTAAAACCTGTCAATAGCGGGTACCTCGGAACCGTGGAATTTGTCGACGTTCGGAGGTGTCTGCTTTTCTGAGGTATAAGTGTATAAAAATTTTGCATATTTTCAATAAAAAAATGTGTTTCCTAAATAGTGGCGTCCTTTATTTAGGGGTGTCCGTTATGGAGATTTTACTGCAAAGCCTTCATACAAACAGTTGTCTTTAGCGAACACTCACCTTTATCAATATACAGTAAAACCTCCCTAAAGCGACCACTTCCGTTCCAATAAAAATTGGTCGCTCCGAAAGGTGGTCTCTTAATGGAGGTCATATTAAAATCTTGTAAATTAAATTAAAATCTTGTAAAATATTAAAATCTTGTAATATTAAAATCTTTTAATTGTTGAAAAAAATGTAACAATTAATGTTACTAAAATTATATTTTTGAAATTAAGAAAACATATGAAAATTTAAGTATCAAAACAAAAGTTAATTACATAAGTTAATTACTGCAGAGTTTAAAAAATGAATACATTGGCGTTTGCTTCGCTTTTATGGTTTTATCTACTATAAATTTTATTTCCAAGTCCTTTCGAAATTCAGTAAATAAATTCTTTTTTTTTTTTTTTTTTTTGGTCTGGAACAAATTAAGACGATTTCATTACTTTATCTGTTCCTTTGAGCGTTTCCTGACAGAATAGGGCAGGGGAGTTTATTGACCGTCATCCTTAATTTGTCATCAGAGTTAAATTTATTGCCTAAAAAGGAACAAAGCGGTTTAAACACTTAAAAGTTACCGGAATAAATAAAAATTCTAAACTTAGTTTAGAAGTTTGATAAATAATGCGCTCTCCGGAATTATTATTCTAATAAAACCTTTTTCAAGCGACCCGGAAAAAACGGAATTTGTTTCATTTTCTTCAAAGAAATGGGTCGTTCATGGAGGGAGTTCAACTGGGGTGGTCTCTGAATAGAGGTAAAATTAGTATTGAACCTATGGGAATAAATTTCGTTCCATGAAAAAAATGGTCCTTCAGGGAGGTGGTCGCACAGGGAGGTTTCACTGTATGTAGACAACCTCATAAAAGCTAACACAATCGAATAGCAGACAGATTCAGCGTTCTGAAGGTGCCCGCGATTAAGAGTTTTTATTGTATTTAAAATTTTTTGTACTTAACTTTTAATCTTATTCTACTTTTTAAGTTCAAAATACTGATTATAACCAATATACAATGTCCAAACATATTTAACGTATAAGCTTTAAAAAAATTGCATATCGAATTTGGGGCAGCAAAAATCGTAGGTGATGGTGGTGGGGGCGGGGGTGGGGGACGTGCCAAAGTTTACCCGTGCTTTCATCAAGTCCTTCTAGAAAAATCCCAAATCTGCATTGTGATTCGGTAAATATAGAATAATTCAGCTTTAAGTGCAAAATCTAGTAGTTATGCTCAAGTAAATATAGTATAAAATTCTATCTTTTTACTGATATTCATTTTAAATTTCAGATTTCTTTTTTACTAAAAATAATCAAAAAATCAATATTATAATTGATTTCAAATGAAATATAGCTGTATATATTTACCGTATTTTTACAATTATGTTAACAGCACATAATTACATGAATTTAAGAATCTACAAATAATCATGACTAATACAGAGATAAGGCGAGAACCTTTTCTAAATCGTTAAATAAAAAGATTTATTGGCGACGCCAACAAAATTTTCTCCCCTTCTACGTTTACAGATTTCAGACGATTTCTGATGAGTCTTCAAATTGTGGTGTGAATCACCGGGCTTGAAAATGAAAACATCTGAAGTTGACTACTTTCAATATAGCAAATAGAATAGTTCTAAAATGCTCGGAAACAACAAAAGTATATAGCAGAAGGAAAAACAGATTCCATGACCGGATTTAATAAGTTTTATCAGTCAAAACAGTTTAAAATAAATAAATGAACACAAGTAATTCGCTGTATGTATGCGGGAATTAATGATATGGGTAAATGGAAAGATTTTCGAACTATATTCTTTTAAATAACTTAAAATTTATCGCGGTGTATAAAATATGACACGCAAGAAAACGTCATCAGACATGAAAAGCATACATAATAAATAAAAGCATACATAATAAATAAAAATTAAATAAGGATGTTTACTATAAAGAGTTGGGAATTTCAGTACATATCACATATTAAACCTATGGGAAATGTAAAACCGATGTGAACGTTACAAATGCTGTCGCATTAAATGCTTATAAAAATATTGTATTCATAAATAAAACCCATATAAAAGGTACTCCGGTGTAATAATTACTCTAAAAAAACACTGTTAAGATAGTCTTGATGGTAGTTAAGAAATTATGAGCCAATCAACAGGTGCTGTCACCGCTATTTTTAAAGTAATGGCGTGCGAGTATACAGAGAAAGAAGGCTTAGGATGGTGTATCTCAGTAGATTCAGTAACCACTAATGCACCATGCAGACACGCCAAAACTTATTTTAAGGATAACATTGGATGGAAAATAATGCAGAAACATGATTGCAGATGATTTGAATAGTAGATATTTAAATTTTAGCAAAATAAAATTTTAACATGGAAATACCATAGGCAAAATGATTTGAACATATTTTGGCATAACTCAGGAACTAATAAAGCTATAGACTCGTGTGAGGTATCCATTTAAAGATAAAACATTTACAGAGAGTTTTAAATACATAGTTAAGACCCCACTTACCTGGGAAAAGGTCTGATTATTCCAAACGCACATTCGCCCAGAGGACGTCCGGATTGCAGGCTACGTTAGTATCCGTTAGTTAGGCAGAGTTTGATGTTTAAAAAATAAAATCCCCTTGCACATCCGGCTAGCTCTGTTAAAAGAACGGAAAATTTCCATCCTGAAAACATAGCCCGCCAGACAACAGTTCTCTTTACAAATTTGACGAGATGAAGAACACTATATTAGTGTTATAGATAAATATTAATGCGGAGTACCACTATGTCGATAGAAATTAAATCCCGGAACTTCACATTCCGCAAAAAACAATCAAGTCAAAATAAATTATTAGTTAAAATGTACGCGTACATAAAAACAAACATTCAGTTTGAATTACAAACGAACATCGAGTTCGAAAGGAAGACGCATGCGCAACTGAGAGTGCCCCCTAGTGAATGCGGAGCGGAGTTACAAAGTGTCTTAAAATTAGACACTTGCAGATTTTTTAGACACATTTCTCAGTTCGTTTACACCATGATCATAGTAAGACACTTATATGTTTTAAATTAAGACATCTATCATGACTGAATTTTCAGATTCAGATACTTAAGTGTCTTAAATTCCTTTTCAGTCACATATATGTCTTAATTTAAGATGCCTCTATTTGCAGTGCAATTTCACAGAAATTCCACTCTTCCACAGATTTAAGAATGTTTGGCAAGGAATTGAATAAACAAATTTTCGGGTACAAAATTGGAAAAGAAAATGCACTAGATTTTAAAGATTCAACCATTGCCTGTCTTTTATCTGTAGATAAATCTGTGGTCATTAGAGATGATTGAGTTGAAACTAGCTATTTTTGGAAATCCACCATAGAAAAGCCATTGGAGAACACCAGGTGCTATTCATCATGCTCGGTGGATGGCTAAACTCCTGTGTGGTTTCAAAATCTTCAAAATTCGAGATTATCCAGAAGTTTTCCATCTAACTAAGAGGGAGGAAATGCAGCTCCAATGATTTGTGCAGTTCAGTGCTCTTCTATATAGCAAAGCATGGATAGAATCTCCACTTGCAGCTGAAGCTCCTGTAGTTGACTTGCAATTATGGAAAAACCTGAGAAAATATGAGACTATTGATTCTGAGATTGGACTAGGAGCAAGGAAAGTCCTAGAAACTCACATGCAGTACCTTTCAGACGAATTAGTTAATCTTGCCCTATTTTCAAACACAGTACCAACAAAAGAGAAAGCAAAAATTATTGCAGGAATGAACAATCCAAAATCTAAGAGGGCAATCAAATGTATTGAAAGATGATGCAGATTGCCTTGGAGATTTTGCAAAAAAAAAAAAAAAAAAAAAAAAAAAACTGTTGAGCTCTTTTCTCGTTTGAATGTTGATGACTTTACTATAACTTTCGCCTTAAGAATGGAAGAACAATATCAATTATAAAAATGGTAGAAACTATGTAAAAGGACTAAGAGTGGTCAACTATACTGCTAAGAGAGGTGTTCAGCTGATTCAAGAATTCAACAAACTTTTAACAAATGATGAGGATGATGTGCAGTTTCTTTTTAAGACGTTGAAGCAAATAGGACCTTCCCTACCAACGACAACAAAAAAATCAGGTTGTTAATATTGTTTAAAAAATATATTATATAAAAATCTGACAATGTTAACTATTTTGTTAGCCTTTACTAATATTGTAAATATACAAATAAAAGATATTTAAATAATTTGGTTTTTATCTCAAATTTTAGAAAATTCAATTACAAATGCCTAAATATCTTCAAAAGTCAAAAGTTGACAGTCATTGGGTCACTTTTATTTGGAGTAGGACATTGAAACTTTGCCAGAATAATAGTATGGGTTGATGTAAAAAAAATGAGGGGGTGTCCTGGTCTGTACGAGAAAGTTTATTTTTTTCCATAGGTTTGTGAACCACCCTAATGCTCATTTTAAACAAAAGTGCGGGAATTCAATTTTTATATTTCAAATTTCATAATTCAGAGAATCGGAATTCATACCAGAAAATATAAATTGTAAATTTCGGTTTATTTAATAACGAAATGGCTGTTATTAAATGGAGTGAAATTTTCTTTTTTATTTTTCTAGTGGAAATACGGAATATGTGAATAAAAAATCCAATAAATAGGGAACAATTATGGTATCATAAACGATACCATATGCATTTAAGGGTTAATGGATTAAAAATAAAAAATCACCTTTTAATTCTGTCTGTTACATGTACTTGTTTTGTTTGGGCAGAATGAGGGCATTAAAATCTGAGCGATAAACGACTTCGTATGAAAAACCATTTTTACGAAATACCGCATCTATAACCTTTCTCTTTACTCTATGATGCCCACCAATTAGAAAGAAGACAACGATTCGGATTAATTTTATTCTTTTTGGAATCCGTTGTATAAAATTGGTCTAATAGTGATTACCGCTTGAAAATAAGTATCTCCAAAAACCTACAAAAATTATTTTAACTTGACGTGTGTTTCACCGGCACCAACCTTAACACATTAAAAATCGGAAACGAGTATTTTCGTGTCTACTTAACCAAATATCATGAACTAAGGACATGGAAGACCTTACATGCATTTATATCATTTTATCCATAATTTTTTTTTAATTGTAAGACAGTTATATTATACCCGTACATTGAAATATATTTACAGACGCAGAAATTTGATAAACATATCTAGGAAACCAATTAACCAATTTCCCAATTTAGCTGTCATACAAAATTACTAGTCGTCAATCTGTAACCACCGAAAATCTATAGTTTATTTGATTACTCAAAATTTGGTCAACCGTTTTGAAAAATAAATAACTATTTAAGTAATATTTTTAATAAGCTTTAGTATATGATTTTCTATTTTCCTATATTTGGGATATTTTCTTATGTTAGAAGAATGTCAGATACTTAATCTGTGATTACAATCAAAAAGAAAGTGTTTTCATTGCGAGCACGTATTTTCTCTTTTAGGAAAGTACGTGCAGAAAAAGTAAATGTTATCGAAAATAAATCTATCAGAAAATTTTGCTTTGTAAAGACTAAGGATTTTTCCTTTGGCATGTTTTTGTTACCTTTTTTTCAATATTTCTTTTTATTTTTTATTTATTTATTTATTTTTTTTTTATCATCACTTAGGATAGCATCAGGGCGAAAGGGTACTGAATATTCCACTTGTCTTGTATGATTTTCTCAATCGTTTAATATAAATTTATTAAAGTGTATATAATTTGTATTACAAACATTAGTATTTGATTTCTCTATTGTCTTATATTTCGATTTTTTTGATTGGTTAAATGAAAGTCCGACTCAAGATTATAGGAAAAATAAAGTATTTTCATTACGAGCACGTATTTTATTATTTAGGAAAATACGTGAATAAAAAGTAAATGCTATCGAAGAACAATTTGTCAGGGATTTTTGCTTTAAAAAGACTAAAGGAATTTTCTTTTATTCACGTGTTTATAACAAAATGCTTGATGTTTTCTACATTTTTTGCTATTATATATATATTTTTTTTTTCAATAGCACTTAAGATAACAGAAGAATAAAGGAAAGTTTGCAATTTATTATTTGACTGCTAGTCATTCAAAAACACGAAAGCGTAATTCAAATAACGCGCTAGTCAAAATCGAAAGTGCTCATTTAAATGCAGTTGTTAATTTCATTAGATTATTTATAATAATATTAAAAACAATCAGCTTTAAAAAATTATGATGCTGTAAGAATACAATTACCAAATATCTAGAAATAATTCACTGTAAAATTCGTGCAAACTTTAAAAAATTCATAATAAAAAAAGTAATGCTCGAAAAAAAATTCAGTTTGCGCGAATACGATGACAGGGACATGGGATTTTTTTCTTTAAAAAATTATTGCAAAGGTAACCGAAGGAGGGTACTCAAACTTCATATTGAACGGTTTTATGTAAATCGGGCAAATACAAAAAGACCATAAAACAAAAGAAAATAACATAGCACTGTGCATTTATTTTAAAGTAAAAGATGGTCAACCTGCCGGATTCAAGTCTGGAGATCCTGAGGGCCACTCAAATTTACAGCTTCGACTTATAACTCGGTCTTCAGTGAAAGTGTTCAACAGAAACGTCTCCTATCCTGCAATTTGTTTGTTTCCTCAAAACGTCGGTTAAATTAAAGTATTCCATTCAATCAAATATGGCTTTTTTGCACCGACAGTCCCTTCTACGTGCGAAACTTTCGCAACTTAATTAATGTGGATTCACAATTCTTGTAGAAAAATTAAACCAGCAACGCTCGATCTGGTAACAATAGCATGCTGCCGAGATAGGATGACGAATCCATTTCCAGTCAGATGTTTCATTACTTGCCTGATTTGCATAAAACGTCCCAGTTGACATGTAAGTGCCCTATTTTGGTCACTTTTGGAATCATAAAAAAAAAGAAAAATCCAGTGTCTTTCTGATCATATTTGTGTAAACCAAAATGCTTCCCAAGCATTACATTTTTCCTTATAATTTTTTAAAGTTTGCCGAAACTTATGACGCACCTTGTATATTGTTTTCTGAGATTGCTAAAGAACGAGTTTCAGTATGAGTGGTAACTCGGAAGATGTTATGGTTAGGTTATATTACTTTTTCTTAGATTAAGAACCATATCTGTTTTATTACAGTGTTGTAGGAATAACTGCGACAGAATGTAAAAGGTCTAGTCTCATGGTTTAATAATTAAATCTACCCCATTAAAATCTGTGCGCGCATCTATGCAACCTCAAAAACTCCGAAACCACAGGATGCAGGGCTACGAAATTTGACACACGGATTGCTTTTAGGGGCCCCATGAACGATCGGGGCAAAAAATTCAAAAAATTTAAATACATTTTTTTATGTTTTTGACGAATTTTTGCCTTTTTGATGTACAACCCGTAATCGCGCAAGTTCTAACCAGTTCTAAATGTTTACTGCAATGTGAGATATACATATTACGTATGCTATGCTGCAACGGGTATTACGATATTTTTTTCCCTCGCATTGAAATAATTAGAGGTTACTTAATTGTTATTATTACGTAATTATTACCCTTTAAAAAAAATTTAAAAAAAAATATTTTATCACAAACATCAACAAAACTTTTTATTCAATTTAATCCCCTATTCCAAAGATATCGTTTTATCGTCTGCTGCCATAGCAACATAAATTAAATTTCATAAAAAAAGTCACAGTAGTAGAAAAACATTTTTCTAAATAGTTAATGAACATCTCAACACTTTTACAGGGGAATTCTTATTTCTTATTTAGATATTTTAAAGTTGTTTGTGTTATTGCGTTTTATGTTAAATTTCGTTTCATATTCGATTATTATATCTATTTGGTGTGAATTTTAGACGTACTACTACTTTTGACAACGTATTACTTATTATTATTATTATTATTATTATTATTATTATTATTTAGAATTAAATTCATGAACTCTCGTGCGTAGAACGGGTTAAACTGCTAGTAATGTATGAAAATGTAAAATAAAATTCAAGTAATTAATAAGTATCATAATTCTCCGAAGCAACTAAATATAAATGTGAATTAATATATTTTTTTTAATTACGAAGATAACAAAATTTTATTAAATATTTTTATTATTTTTTCTCGTGAAAATTAATATGTATTTCATCTGTAATAGTTTTTGTGTGTTTCAAACGTTTTAAAAATATCTCAATTTGTTAATCAATTACACAGTATAAATAAGAAAAATAAAATAAAAACTAAAAACAAATAAAAAAAACGCTTTCGCGATGTAATATTTATTACCGAAAGAGCAATACATATATAAATATATATATATATATGTTCTTTTTAAGACTTCAGATAAATATTTTAAATCTCTAGAAATTGTTTAATTAGCAGTATGCTATAGTTAAAATATTTTTCAGATATCATAATTTAATTGAAACGCATTCTTTAACGTATTTACCAAATTAGAACAAAAGAATTTTTTGAAAGCGGAATCTGAACTATATATATATTTAAGAAAAGTACTACTGAATTAAATTATGAAAAACCAACAAAACACGAACTATTTTTTAAAGAAAAATAAGATTATACCCTTTCTTTTTTAAGAACATCTTAAATTTAAGAAAAATGAGAAAATTCTTTCTGCGTTCTTTATTTTTTCTATTAAAGAATAAAGAAATGTTTGAAGCTAAAATAATTTATTACATCTAGTGCTTCTAAATTATCTAAAATAACGCAGTTTGGTTATTTCATTCCAGATTTAAACTTAAATAACTAATAATGTCAGTATTTAATTTTCTATATCGTCCTTTAAAAACAATGTTTTAACAAATCAGTTTGTTTCTAAAGCCGAGTAGTTCATTGTACTAATCCCATAACTTTCTTCTATCTCTTACATGTTAATACTTCAAAATTCGCTATCGCAGCGCCAAAATTAAATGACAATCTACGTCCATCATGAGTATTGTAAAAACATATAGGTTCGTTCAATTGGATGCATTTAACAAGGAGATATAAGTATTCAAACAGATCATTGAATTTCGGAACCCACCCTCTTAGATGCCCGCAATCAAAATTTCCAAGCCAAAGAGTATAAAATCAACATATGTTGTTCAATATACACCCAAGTCTAATAAAGATCTATTTACGCGAAAATATAACAGGATATTAAGTTTGATTAAATTGCGTCCATTAGTTTTTGAGGCATAGCTTTTACGAAAATCGTGAAACATTCCTCATAGCAGCACCACAGGTTGGGCGATTTACAGAAAAATTTAATCAGTAACAGTTTACGTCAACGTCTAACTGAATCTGAAGTTTGACGAAAATCCATGCATTAGTTCTTGGGATAGAGCTATGTCGGAAATCATACAAAATTCAGCAATTCTGTTGGGCGATATACAGCAGAAACTAATCTGCACTAGTTTATAGCAATGTCTAACTGAATCTTCCTAATCAGTAACAGCTTACGTCAACGTCTAACTGAATCTGAAGTTTGATGAAAATCCATGCATTTGTTCTTGGGATAGAGCTATGTCGGAAATCATACAAAATTCAGCAATTCTGTTGGGTGATGTACAACACAAACTAATCAGCATCAGTTTATATCAATGTCTAACTGAATCTAAAGTTTTATTAAATCCCGTACATTAGTTTTTGAGATAGGTTATTCCTGATATCGTGGCAAATGCATCATAGCAGCGCTACCTGTAGGGCTATTTACACCAAAACCTAATAAGCAACAACGTAAGTCAACTTCTAACTGAATCTGAAGTTTGATGAAATTCCGAGCGTTAGTTCTTGAGATAGAACTATTGCAAAAATCCAGAAAAATGTAGCATAGTAGCGTCACCTGTTGGGCGAGATACACCAAAAAACTAATCAGTACCAGTTTATATCAAGGTCTAACTGAATCGAAAGTTTTGTGAAATTCCGTGCTTTAGTTCTTGAGATAGCGCGTCCACAACATTTTTATCACGTACAGACTGACAGACTCACGCACAGTGAGGGACAAACAGACTCACAGACAGACATTTTCTAAAAAACATCAGATCGTGTTCAGGACCTTCTAAAACATATAAATCCATCGAAAACCGGAAGTCGTTATTTTTCACGAATTAAATACTTTCTTTTTGTAAAGATAGAAGAAAGTAAAAATCAAGTCCGTTAGAATTTTCAAACTATTTTTCTATTCATATTTCTAATGTCTATATTTTTATTTATTGCTCAAATTTTATTATTTAAACAAAAACAGCGCAAATATGTAGGTACAAAATGAGTTTACTTTGTAAAGTTCCATTAGGAAAATTTCTCGGTTTTGTTTAAATCACCTCTTTCTCTCAATGCTTCATAATTACAATTTTCAAATTATTATCCCAGATTAGTTTCTAAGTCACGTTTTATACACGATGCAGTTTATTACGCACTTAATTCGTAAACCCATTTAGTTGGAAATGGTATAGCCATTTTCAACTCTCTCATAAATAAAACTAACGGTATAACAGAATTAGAAACTATTTTTAGTCTGATAATTTTGCTTTCTTTACTCGTAGTTCAAATTCTATTCCAGTGTTACCTGATTTGGGAATTTTTTTATTCAAAATATCGACTTTTCTTTTTCCGACTGCTAATCTTCACTTTGTTACAAGGTTTAATTTAAGTCGAGTTGTATGGTTAATATTTTACAATGTTAATTTCACCCATTTCCTGTTAAGCTATTGACCTGAAAATAGCACACTTATAGCTCTTGAATGACAATACATTGCAAAAATATCACTGCACGGTTCCACCCATTAAAACACCACAAAACGTCGTCCCAAATCTTCCCACAGAAGTAACATTGCAATTGTTTAATTGTAATTGAAAAAATTAGCTCCATTGTTGTAAATCTCATACATTGTACTACATTGTTGCTCTCATCATTATAGTGCGTGACGCACAAAGTTGTGTTTTATAATATACGTTGGCTTTTAGAAGTTTCACAGTTTTCAACAAAAGCAGTTTGCTTTTGTTGTGATCATTGTTCCTACTTTTATACGCTTAAATAATATATAGCCATATCATCTTGCGTCAATTCTCGCAAAATCTGGTAACACTTGGCGAATCTCCATAAATGATGCCAACTTGGCTACAGTAGATTAATTTTGCTAAATTCTCATTTAAATTTAGTATCTACCAAAACTAGTAATGGATCCCTGTAAGCGGATTCCTCGCAATTTAGTTTCGTGTTTTCGAGTAAAATTACTTAAAATCTTAAAACCAAGAAGTAAGGAAGTTGCCTTTTATTACCAGTACAAGCGGGAATGGTTTTATTTAGCTCAATCCCGAACGTTTTCGATTTACCCATCATTTTTAGGATTCCGTACTTAAAAAGTAAAACGGAACCATTATAAGATCACTCCTGTGTCTGCGTGCCTGTCACAGCCATTTTACTCGCAAACTATAGAACGTGGAAAATTCAAATTGGCTGAAGTAATAAAAGATATTGACCCACATATTTATAGATTATCAGACATTCACAAATATATTTAAGAAAAAATGTATAGGAGCTATTTAAGTTACTTGAAAAAAACCCCTCCTCTTTGTATATCGTGTGGAAGCTTTCGTAACGCTGACCTCAAAAATACATTACTTTTAATTTTAGGTATTTTATTTTCAGAGATATCATCGAAAATGTAATGCAAAAATATGCCCCCCGCCTAATTCCGAATCTACTGAAACTAAAATTATAAAAAATATTAGGGGCAGTAGAAGTTAATTTAAACCTTGCAGAAAAACATAGTTCTCATAGTTTTAAAGAAAATCGATTTTTTCCGTTACACACAAATTTCGATTTGCGGGCGTTCAGCAAAAGGGTTTAGGAGCGCTGGTGGTACCTATATGTCGCATCAATATAAAGGGAATGTTGATATTAGTTTTCGAAAAACAACTGTCGGTAATTAGCCGAGATATTAACCCTTCAATTTCCAGTCCATTGGCTCCAAAATGTCCTTTCACGCACCCTTCTACTCAACAAATGAAAACACATTCACAATTTCCTTACTTACCTACCAAACTTAACGTAATTCCTAGTTCTGCTTATCCAGTCTCACTGCCACTACATCAAGTTTCAAACGCAACCAGCATCCAGCCCTCTTTGGAGGCTCGAGCATTCTCCTATCCATCAAGTATGTAGTCTTCTACGGACGCAAGAGCTTCTGCTCGTGCTTCCTACTATTTTATCTTATGTTACATCTCCAATGGACGCTTGAGTATTTGCTCTACCATCCTGTCTACATTATCCTGATTCTACTTCCAAATGGACGCTTGATTGTCTGCTCGTGCCTTCTTACTTACCCAACACATAACCTACTCTCTCATGGACGCTTGAGTATCTGCTCGTGCCACGCGAATCATTTTTTTCCCTTCCAACCGCTCCTATTCGCGAGAGGGGTCTGTCCCCTGGCGGCCAGAATTAGTGATGTAAATTTGTAGAATCTGATAATTTTATGTGTATTTCATTTTTTTCGCTGCTGTAAGTGTCGTGTTTTTTTGTTTTTTTTCTCTCGTTAATTTTAGGTTTATTGCGTTAATTTATTTTATTTATCTTTTTATTCAGTTTCTGGGATGAAAGTTTCCGACGTTTTTCAGGATTTTCTGAAACGAATACATCGTTAGGTCTAATTGTATTATTATTATTATTGAAATATTCATATTAGTTAAAATTAAAAAAAAATTATATCAATTAATATAATTACAAACATTAAAGTTTTATATTTAATTTAAATTTCATTATATTTAGCTAAAATCCTCACTCCGTATACTTTTGAAATATTGATTAAAGGTGGCCATCTCTCCTTGATTTCATGTGGCCATCTCACCTGAAACTATAGGACTGATGGTCGCCCAATTTAAAGATCACTAGCTATTTTACGTCTTTGTTTTAGGCTTAGATGTAAAAATTAGATTATATACGTGCCTTAAAAGTCCATATAGTAAAAAATATATATAACGTACGTACTACAAAACATTCATATACCTAAGTCAAAAAATTTATTCAACCACTAAATTAAAAGAAAATTAAAATTACACTTACTTTTTATAATAGAAACACACAACTGCACGTCGCAATTAATAAACTAGTTGAACTATTTCCTACGAGCAAAGTTTATGTTGCAATCTCTGATCAAGTTTAAGAAATATTTAGACTGGCCATCTCTTCTCCATGGCCATCTATCCTAGATTTACCCTATTGCAGGTTGCGATTTCATAATCGGGATATATACATAAAACAGCATTATATTTCAGATATATGTATAACTATTAAATAAACATTACCGACCACCAACAAAAACTGTGAAATTATGAATAAAATGACATTAATATTTACAGTTACCCCCAACACACTTAACATAGATTCCAAAAACATAGTAAAAAACAGCAGAAATTGAATAACATAAATGGAATGATGAAAATTTCTAGAACTTAGACATAATCATCGGGTCCCAAATGCCTTAAGTTCCACAAATAAAATGCGTGGTTTCACCTTCATATTAGCCATAAATTATCTAAACAATAGGAATTTGGGACAACCACACTCAGAAAACCAAGAAATAAACCATTGAACACCAATTAAGTTAAAAATGAAACAGGATTAAAAAGGATAGAGTAAAAAAAAAAAACAATTACGAAATTAAAACCATACTGTCATAGCATTAGGTATAACAAATACACTCATTATGCATTTTACTCTCATTTAAGATAGTATACTATTAGAAATTAATATGATATTGTCCCGAGTAGGCTAAAATTTAAATACAAGTTAATCGTTAACTTTATTAAATATTAAAGAATATTAAAAATTTAATATGAATTGATAAATATATAAACATAACTACACCAATATACATATAAAAGCATCGAATCAACATCCATTATAAAATGTGTAATAGCAACGTAATTATAAATCAAGCACCATTTTTTTTTTTTTTTTTTTTTTTTTTTTTTTTTTTTTTTTTTTTACCGTTGCGACCAACCATCCTATAATAATTTTTTATCATTATTTTACAATTTTAAATTTTTTATAATTATTTTCTTATTTTATATATTTTTTTGTAATTTTATTTACGCATGTGTTAATTTGTTTTTTAAGATCATTTAAGTACTACTTATATATTAAAGAATATATGATTTTTTTTTGGAAAACCATGATTTAATACATCATAAATTAGTTTTTTAATATTATTGTTAATTAGATGAGAAGAACATAAACACTATGATCTATATAAATGATTAAGCATTATATTACGATATACAGATTTATGAAGACAAGATTTAAAATTAGTAAATGTTTTAACGTTGAATTTAAATTATATATGTTTATTATACAGATCAGTTAGTGTTTTGTTTTCTTTTATTGTAATTTTAAGATCTAAAAAGTTTATTGTATCGTTAGATAGGAGGTTTTCCGTTAATTCTAAATTAATAGATTATAATCTTAAATTGAGAAATATTAGTTTGGTCAGTGGCAATTAAAATTATTTCATCAATGTAACGATATAAATGTAGATTAGTAGTAGAAAAAGTACGTTCATAGTGGTATAAGTATAAGTCTGATAATAAACTGGATGTACATCCACCTTGTGGTATACCGACGTTCTGTAAATATAATGTGTTATCTTGCAAAATATAATTATTACAGATAATGAAATATGTTAAAGATATAAAATAAGCTATATCTATATTAAATGGTAAATCCATTTTATGATGATACTTTTTAAATAATGCATATATATATATATATTAATAGAGAAAATCGATAAATAACTTTTTATTTTATCAGAAAATTGATTTTTAAAGGAAAATGTGAAGTTTTTCTACGTCACATCATTTAAATCTTAACGTTTTTCATTAATTATCTACTTTTCATTAAATTAATCCACATGACAGATATTATTATGATAGAGAATAGCGGGCGAAGTCCGCTATCGCGCCTCCTGAGCCCCGTTTCAATAACTTAGCAACAAACTTTCGGATTTCAACGCAACTGATTCCAAACATTATAATTAATTTAATAATGAGTCTCTGCATCATAATGTAAATATTCAAATCTTCCTTATATGTTTGTGTTTATATGTATGTACACTGTCAGAAAAACTCGTCAATTTACACTAAATTATTCCTCATTTTTTAACAAATGATTTCCGTACTCTCATAAAACATATTTTATCCGTCAGTTCTTCCCAAAAGTCTGAAAAAGAGGAGAAATTCCATCCATTCCTTGCACGCATGCGCTCCGTTTATAGTAAATTCCGAATTTATTTAAAAAATGAAAAACAAAAAATTTTATACATTAAGATCTAACTTAATTAAAAAGGAAAAAAAAAATTGAATGTAAAAATGAATAACTATTACTTTTCTCATTCAATCAAACATACTCTCAATTTATTTTTTTAAAGTTGATTAAGCTGAATTAAGTTAAATAAAGTTGAATTTATAAAGCTATGTATTCGCATTTAAAATATTCGCTAATTAAAACATTCGCATTTAAAATACATTTTAAATGAACACACTTAAAAAATATTTTAATTGAAATATTAAATGGAAAAAAAAATCTATTCTACTCAAAAAAGACAAAAAAAAATCTTATCGAATAAAAATATAATATTAATATTTTTCATCTAGTATTCTACTTAAATATATTTATAATTCACATGTTTATCATATACTAATGCTAAAGTATTAAAACCCCAGGCACAATCCCATTACAGACGAAATCTTCTCGAAAATTAAAACTTTTTAATCAGGTCATATCCGTCTGAAGCAAACATATTTACTTCAAAGTGTTTCACTACTGTGCAGCTATAGCCCAATGGTTAGCGTACTTGTCTCGTAACACTAAGGTAGCTGGTTCGATTCCAGGTCAGCAACTTTTACTTTTTCCCTCTTTCTTCAATTCACGTATATTTTACCTCCTATATAACGGAGAAAAATAAACAGATATTCGTCAATTGACGGAAAAATACTGGCTGCATTGCTGATAGTTTGTATCAATTGCACAATTACACAGAAATAAATCCACTTATCGAAAAATATTCTATGAACTAATTTATAATATATTAACAACATTTTGTAGTGTTTTCATTTAAATGAAAGTTGCAACGTTCTTCAACATACACTGGCGTCCGAAATTAAGGACCAGTCACAAAATGCTAATTTTCACTCAAGCGAATACTCAAAAGGAAATAATATAATTCAAATTATTACTATCCTTACAGCGCAGCTAGTCCATATAGCATCTCAGTCATGTCACACACAATTTTACTTCATTATCTTCATATCTTTTTTATCATAATAAGTGTATCAGCATTTGTCCTAACATTTCTGCTGCGGCGGGGATGGCCTCCAGTTATGGGCAGTGGGGCCACCTTCGTTGGGCTTAAATTTGTCCTGTGATTGTCTTTTTAGTTCTACCATCGCTCCGCGTATTTCATATTTTCTGTCAAAAAAAAACAACTTATTTATTGGTAAATAATTATATCTCTAAATTATTATACTACTTTATCAAAAAAAAAACTTATTTATTGGTAAATAATTATATCTCTAAATTATTATACTACTTTATCAAAAAAAAAACTTATTTATTGGTAAATAATTAAATCTCTAAATTATTATACTACTTTATCAAAAAAAAAAAAAAATCATAGGTCCACGTGGTGTATGGAAAGGTGTTTTTGAGATTGTTTTATTTTTAAGAACTTAAATACCACTGGAAATATTTTAAATAAGTATAAATATTTTTGTTTAAAAGGGGGAAAAAGGGAAAAAAATATTTCTTATCAAATGTAAAGATGAATGCAAATACTTAAAAAATTTTCAAATAGTACACAAATTCCAAAACATATAAATCATAATTGCAATATATTTCTAGGCTCGCCCTGAAACAATAGGACAGCCAATTGTGATTGGTAAAGAATTGCCATCTTAAATAATAATAAATTTTCACAGGTTGTCCGAGGACACGGCACTTGCTCTTGTGCTCTCTTCGGGGTGTCAGGCGGGTCGTTCCGAAGTCTTCTTTCCCGGAGACTGGGGATCTGGGCTTGTTTCCGCAGGTAGTAAAACTTTTCCCTGCCTTGGGCTTGGGGGTTACACCTAACCATAAGCCAAAAGCAGGTTCCCAGGGTTGGTGCTTACTTACTTACTTACATGGTCACAAGTGTCACAATCACTACGGTGAAACAAAAAAATAGGAAATTCCACACGTCTCATTATGAGTCTCAAAAGATATATATGTGACTCCACTGAGACGTCAATATGACTGTTGCTTTGTGACGAGTCACCAGGTGACTTTACAATGTGACTCTCATGTGACTGTTATTTTTAGACTCAATTTGAAAGTCATCGTGAACGTTGCATTATGATAAGTCACCAAATAATATCACATTATAGTCACATGGTGATTTTTCACAAGAGAGCACAATGGTGGCTTCACAGTAATCTCTGTCGCCTGAAAATCATCATGTAGCTATAATGTGACATTATTTGGCGACTTATCATAATGCAACGGTCACGATGACTTTGAAATTGAGTCTAAAAATGACAGTCACATGAGACTCACAATGTAACTACATTGTAAAGTCACATGGTGACTCCTCACAAAGCAGCAGTCACAGTGATGTCTCAGTGGAGTCACATATAGTAATCATTTGAGACTCATAATAAGATGTATGGAATTTCCTATTTTTTTGCTTTACCTTAGTGACTGTGACACTTGTGACCATGTGTGACATGAATGAGATGTTATATGGACTAGCTATGCTGTAGAGATAGTAATTATACGAATTATATTATTTCCTTTTGAGTATTCGCGTAATTGAAAATTAGCATTTTTTTCATTGGTCCTTAATTTTGGACAACAGTGTATAATATGCCTACTAAAACGTATTGCCTTTTAAAAAATTAATTGTTACATGTTAAAAATAAAACGCGATGTTTTCTCGTTTCTGTCTAATAGCATTCACATATTACGGAAAAGATTTTTACCTTATTATATAACTTAAATAAACGTAAATGACGCAAAGATGAGCATAAATTTATTTCTATGTTCCATTTATATGTTCGACTAGGAAGATTTTACGGAGGAAGTTTTCGAATGTCCTCCAAAATTTGACTGAGTAGATTTATTCCTACGTGAACATAAAATAAGAAATTGGCTTCCTTTGATATAGATTTTATTTTTGAATTCTTTACGTTACTACACTTTTTTTTTTTTTTACTTTCATTAGCAAGAAATAAAAGTGCATGAAAGCGCTTTAGTAAGAAGTAAATTTTAGACTGAAGGAAATTCTTCAGAAACGAAAAATGTTTTATGCCCAAGCATAGTACCTTCTACTAAAATGCATTAACTTTTAAATTTAAATTCTTACATGTTATAACAAAGCGATATATTGTGCATTTTCTGCTAGTATCGGCAAAATTTTTATTAAGAAAATACTTTTCAAATACATTACTTAAAATATACTGAAAATATTTTACCCACGATTATATACCATGCAAAGATATAAATGAGACAGACAGGAGCATAAATAAGGTTAGTTGGGGTAACTGGACCCACGAGGTATCTGGCCCATAGGCTATTTTATAAAAAACCTTTGATGTATTTTAAGTTTTAGCTTTTGTGAACAACGCCCCTTAATCTCTACTTCATAAAACAACGTGTGTCAACTCAATCATTACTCCCAATTTGCTGTGATAGGTTGTCAAAAATTTACGTTTCTTTTTTTAAAAACAGCGTCTATATGGTTGAACTTCCTCGGCTGATTATTAAAATACTGTAAGTACTTTTATTAAACAATCATTTTTTTTAGATTAGACATATAACTACATTAATATTATTAGGTATCTATATATATTTACTTCATGTTTCAAATGTAAGCCCGGTGTCCCAGTTACCCCATAAATTTTTCAAGAATGGGGTAACTGGGACATGTATCCGGGGTAACTGGACCATGCTGGATCCAGTTACCCCAATAGTTATAAATATTTTTTTGTGTTTCTCTTACTACGGGAAGTAAATTTCTCCATTGTTTTTTGCTCACAATAAAGAAAATGATAGAATACCTTATTAAAATTATGTTTTTGGTATAAATAAATCTAATATTTTCACTTTTAGTGCTTTATTTAGACACGTTTACAGCAAAGGTTTCCCTTACAACGCTCTTTATTGACATATAATTTACATGATCTGTCTGGTTTAATTTTTTTTAAGATGTTTACACTTTTTCAAACAGGACCTAATATACCATATGAAAAAAAAAAAATAAACGCATGTGGAACATAGACCCTCCTGGTCCACTTACCCCCATTTTTATGGAGCAACTGGACCCATGAGGTAACAAATATGAAATATGCATATTTTTATATCTTTTATTATTAAAATGTAATTTTGAGCATTCTGTCTGATAGAGGAAACCTAACTGAACACATTTACAGAAGTTCAGGCTTTAATTCAAATGAACATTAGTTTTTTGAACCTGAACTGTCAGAAGCTCCAGAGTCACATTGTAAAATCATGGCCCAGTTGCCCCAACTAACCTTATATTGAAACTGGTGAAACCGGTTTGAATCCAAATTGAAATAATAAATAGAGAAAAAGCAATGACAAAGATAGAGTCTCCCAACAGCAGCGTAGTAAATGTACAACACGCACGCGCAGGGACAAATCCCCAGTGTAGTCTTTTTTGAAAATATATAGATATTTACAGAGAATTGTTGGAATAGAGTTTTCAGTTTAAAACTAGTTACAACTAGTATCAGGTATAGAATATATTTTGAAATATAGAAAACAGCACGGTTATAGAGAACATGAGGCCTGTTTTTGGTTAATGAGAATAGCTAGCAACAGATGGAACTCCCTTGTTCAATATTTTTTTTTTAAGCAAGCATAGTAATGTAGAATCTGATCGGTATCTGAAAATGCCTAGTATGGATATACGGTTTCCCACATGATTTCATCTATGATCTTTCTCACATGACCTCGTGATTACACGTAGAGAGCTGCAGTATTAGTTTCGACGGATATTATAGCTATCTTGCAGCCGAACGCACAAAAATGCAGTTAATAAATAAGTTTTATGAAATAAAATTATGAGTAATATAAAAAATGCATCAAGCGGTTGATTACAATTTTTAATTTTACTCGTTAAAGAAATTCATTAGTTTAAAACATAAATAAGCGACACTAACTTTGTGAGAAAATATGGAATGGTCGATTGTATGGAATTAAAATTTACATAAAGTTTTTCGTTTATTTGCGCATCATAAAATCCATTGTTGTTTCATATAGTATACTCGTTATCGTACGAGTTACAGAGAATATTTTGCGATTTAGCACTTGCGACGTGCTAAGAAAAAAATACCTTAAAGTTAATGTATAATTAAATATTGCAATAATTAAGTTCCATTAATATTAAAATGTTTTAATTGTCATCGAAAATACACCTGTGAAAGTAATATTTATAAATGTAGCTTATCAACAAGTGTGTTAAATATCAATTACAGAATTTATCATTCCATACAAAAACCAGATTGAGCTAAATAAAAGAGTTGTAATGGATCTAACAGTGCATCAGCTTATGTAGTAAAAGCCTCCAGAAATCTTACTGTTTGATTTTGCTTAGTTTTCAGGGATATTATAGATAATACAATATGCATACATTTAACGTCTGAATTTTAAAATTTATATCTACGCTATACCTATAAAATCCTAATGAAATGAATTTATGAAATTTTTATGCAGACTGATTAAGTTTCACAGCTATTCCTTCTAAAATATGGAACGTTTAGTGCTGAAATTAACAGCAATTATCCGTATTGATCCGCGGATGTCAGAAGTGGCATAGAATTTTAAAGTTTGGATTAGTTTTCGAGATATAATTTTTTTTCTAATTTTAATGACATTTCTGTAATAATGGCAACTAAATCACAAAATTTTTGTGGAAAACGGTGATAAAAGGCAAACTGTATGGATCATTAGATTTCCTTTTTTTCACCATTTTCAAATGGAAATTGAAACTACATTTTATTTCATTCGATAATGAAGACAATATTGTGATTATATTATGTTTTTCACGAAAATTTGAATAAATAAAAACATTTTGTTACATTTCGATTGTAAAAAAGATTTTCTTTTCAATTTTAAAGAGAAAATGATACCAATAATGCGAAAATGACTTCATTTACTCTTTTATCTGTCTCTCATCTACAGCAATTTAAAAAAATGTAGCCGCTATTAAAGAAAGCCATTAAAATTTAAAACAAATCAATATTTCAATAACATTACTTTTTTAATATTTTACATTTAGAAAAATTAAGAGTTATTATAAGACCTTTGGAATCATTCAGATATCTGAAGCGAATATATGAAATAATAATTACACAACTGGATGCAAACAGAATATAATTTCCTCCTGATTATATTTTCAGATTGAATAAGAAAATCACATCAATAATACGAAAAAGACATCATTTAATCTTTTCTGTCTTTCATTCGCAGAAAGAAAAATAAAAGTTGCCACTATTCGAAAAATGCTATTAAAATTTAAATATCACTTTTTAGGTACGTTTGTAATTATATAAATACGTAGCATCTATAGTTGTCGTTCGGTCAGTCCATCTGTCTGTCTGTCTGTCCGTCCATCTGCCCGCATATAACAGAGCAAAAACTACCCAACCGAATAGTCTGAAATTTTTAATATACTAGGGGATCGTACCCGGGCTTCCCGGGTTGCAGAATATAGGTGATAATATTTTTTTTATCGAAAACTAATAATTTTTTTACATGCAATAATTCTTTTAGATTGCCCACTTACATTAAAAAAGCATCTTTCATATGAAAAATACGAATTATACAATCAAATAAATTTTTGAAATTTATCAAATGCGATATTTTCTTATTAGCCGCATGCTAAGAGTTATTTGACCAAGATTTTGCTTCTCACGGCATCATTTTATGTTCAGATAATTTCAGAGCTTATACATGTCTGTTAAATTTGTGTTTTATTTATATTATTTTATTTATTAACCATTTGGAAAAATGGTTATTTTTCTCGTCAGGGTAGGAAATCAAAAGCATATCTGAATGTTTTTATTGGTTTAATCCGCATTTTATTCGTTTTCTGATTGTTCTATGAAGTAATCTGTATTTCCCTTTACTTTCAACAGAGATGGATATATTCTGTTGCCACTATGACAAAAAAGTAATAAAACTACAAAAAAAAATTAATAACTCAGAAACAAATTGAGATACAGCTTTAAAACAAATTGCATTTAAAAGTACATTTTTTTCTCTATCGGACGGTGTAAAAAGTAATATTGTCGGATGTTTAGAAGTTTAAGAATGAAATTTCATTTAAAATTGGTAGTCAGATTTCTTGGATATCTGACGATGGAAAAGCCTTTTTCCCGAACAGCCAATGAAATCTTTGGATAATACGTAAGTTTCAGGTGGATAATAGCTAATGGAAATGAAAGAAAATAAATAACAATTTCTGCCAAAGAGTTAATTTTAATTTGTAACATTTTCACGTGCAAAAGAAAAATGGAATAAGCCAATTAAAAATAAAAAAAAGATAAACAGGACAGGAATGAATACATATAAATATTTCACACGAAATACAAGTCGCAGGCGATTTTTGTCGCTTGGAATTTTTACGTGTAATAACACTATTAATGTTTAATTCATGGCGTACGTAACGTATGATCAACTCCGTGCGATTTTTTATGTCTTAAATTTTAGTCCTTGAAAAAATCATTTTTCAAATGGTCGTTGTAATTTGTTAAATTGCTTTTTTTTATTCATAGGGAAGTTTTTTTTTTTTTAAATGGATATTAGCTGTAAGAAAATGATGAACTCATTATTTGTTTTAAGGGCAAACGGATTAATCTTTCGTAATCGAGCTCTGCACGATATAGATAAATTAAAAAATATTTCATGCTTTAAAATTGTTTTTGAAACCATAGACAATCAGTAAACTGAGATGAACTTTGGAAACAAATTCCATTTGGAAAAAAAAATCCTATTTGGGGATCTAAAAACTTAAATTGTACGATTACCAATATGTTAGATTTGTGTTTTTTAATATTATTCGTTATTTGTTTATAAAAGAAGTATTAATTTCGTTAATTTGTCTTTCACAAATATGTTAGATTGGTGTTTTTTTAATATTATTCTTTTATTTGTTTATAAAGGAAATATTAATTTCTGTATACAAAAATAGTCAGAAACAAATGCTGAACAATGTTTGTTGCTTTATGTGCAAAATGTTTATTATTATTATGAATTGAAACCGGCACGTGATAAGATAAACTTTCAAAAAATCATGCTTAAAAATTATTTTAGAAAACATAACACATCAGCCAATTAAGATACAGTTTTTAAACAAATTCCATTTGAAAGTAAGTTTTTTCGTTATGCGACTAAAATTGAAAATGTACGATGGTCAGAAGATTAAAAAATTGCAGTAACGAAAATTTCAAGACCGAAATTTGAACGTGAAGTGTTGCCATTCGCAAAATGACGTCAGCGTTACGCACAGATACGTTTGTTCTTTATAATATAGATAGATACTTAATCAGTAAAATATAAAAAGTATCAGTTATTAGGATGTGGTTATCAATTGAGGCTCTTATGCTTGGTGTTCCGGAATGAAAAACAGCAATTTTCACCTTCTCAAAATTTGCATACGAACTTCTCATATCCATATTAATCATTTTTAAAATATTTGTATTATTTTCATTATTTTAAATCATTTTAACTCAAAACTTGAAGTTACGATTGTTAGCAACATCTTTTATGTGAAGAGACGTACTCTGTACTTCAGATTCTAATATCAATTCCGGAGAGTTAAAATTTCCGTAATTTATGTGTTTTAAACGCATTTATGTTAAAATGTTTAGTTTTATCTAAGAAAATTATCGTTTTCTTTTAAATATGACTTCCTTTTCTCTTAAATAAGCATTTCGCCTAGTGTCTAAAACTTAGTATCAGTACACATGCAGAAAGAAAAACAATATAGAAAATTTATGAGGTAAAATGCGTGTTTCAAAAGCAGTATCTGATTTTCCGTTATTATGCCCCTAATATAATATTATGCTCCTAATGGGATTTTGCGTCACTAAACCCTATACAACAATTTTTATCAACATATTTGAACTTTTATCAGAAAATGACATGAATAAAGATAAAAATACCTCATTATTTATCTCTTGTCTGCAATAATGAAACTATCTAATTTTTACCATTTTTAAGAAATTTCATAAAATGCTTTTAAAATTAAAATAGAAAAGTGGGGATAGTTAAAAAAAAACAGATAGTGCTATCACATCTACAAATAAACAGCTTTCAGTTAAAAAAAAAAAAAAAAAAAAAAAAAAAAAAGTAAAATTCGCTCAGCAGAAAGATCAGGGCAGATGACTAAAAAACATATTTGTGTTTTAAATATATAGAATATGTAAAATTATGAAAAATTAAATTCAAGAAATTATGTTATTTTGATAAAATTATAGTAGAATGTCCTAAAGAATAGCATTAAAATTTTATTTTTCGCGAGAATGTTGGACAAAAGCTTCAGGAACATGATATTACTTTAAACCTTGAATTATTTGTTTGCTTGAATAACTCGGCGAAGCAAATCCATCCAGGTCAGAATCGTCAATTTCTGTAATGTAAATCGCTATTATTTGCATGTCACCCCTCTTTTATAAACACACTCTAAATTTTTGTAAAACACTGCGTTTTTTCAGTGTGTGATTTCGATTACATTATTTTCAAAAGTGAAGCATTTTCCTGTGAAGAACCTGTTAAGAATTTCAAAGCAGCTGGGCTGTGAAAATGACGTACTTCTACATAACATAATTCAATTTTAAGAATTAAAATACACGCTTTTTTATAAAATGACGTCATCTGCATCCGATAAAGTAATTCACTTTTACAATCCAATCTTAAACTTCGTCGATAGAAAAGTATGCATATGACATCATTATCACGGAATAACAGACAATATTCTTGACATAACCCGTATTTTAATTTCAACTTTTTTTTTTCAGGTTTTATGAGAAAATGGCAACAAAAAGATACAATAATATCCTATTTTGAACTATTTTCAGTTTACTTTCAGTAGAAATTTGGTACTTTTGTTGCCACAATTAGAAAAATGGTACTAAAAACTACAAAAAAATTAATGTCTCAAAAATAAATTAAGATACAGTTTTCAAACTAATTGCATTTAAAAGAGCATTTTTTTCCTTACACTACGGTGTAAAAATTTAAAATGTGCGATATTTAGAAGTTTAAATATTTGCAGTCGAGATAATTGCAAAACCAAAATTTTATTTCAAATTTCAAAGTGTTGCCATTCGCAAAATGACGTATGCGTTACGCACAGGTATGTTTGTCCTTTATAATATAGATAATTGTTACCAAATTTTGTTGAGTCATTTCAAATTTTATTAAAATCGGATGTATAGTTTAATTATAGTGACCGTCAAAATTTTACCGTTACATTACGTCCAATGGGGAAAAAATATTTCAAGTGCATCTTAATGATGTTATAGCCTTTCGAACAAAAGGAAATTGATATGCACTTATGAAGTGCAGTTCAAATATGGGGCATTCTCACAATCTTTTGACTTTCGGGAATAAAAATCTAGGGAAATTAAACTTGCTAAAATAACATTTTAATCTGATAGACGAATGCCTTAATGATTCAAAATAAAGAAAAAAGGGTCAGCAGCTAAATTTTTTTTATTTAACTGAGGTTTAAGTAAAACTTGCGAGTATAATTTTCCTTACAATTTTACCACTATAACTTTTTATTTTCTTCTAAATTTTTACGTATAATGAATTTGCATGGTACCCACAGGACATTCAAATAAGAAATAATAACAATGTAGTATTTTTAGTACAAAATTGTGGTATAAAATTGTCTTAAAGGGGTGTTGAAGAAGGGACAGAAGCAAAAAAAGGGGGGATGGTATAGGAAAAAAGGGACGGTAATGGAAAAAATAAGATGGTAACGATGGAACGGTAAGGAAAACGTCACATTTGAAGTTACATTGTGTAAAAGTAACGCAGCTGGAAAATTTATTAATGCATTACATCACTTGATGCAACATAAATACAGGCAAATGCATGTACAAACTACTTTAGATTTATTTTGTACGAATTCAATAAGTACATATTAAAATGTTCTTATACACATATCAATTAAAATAAAAAAAAAATTAAAAATAGCATGAAAATATGCATCAAGATGCATTAAAACAGATAAAAGAATCCATGCATAAGCTATACCTTTTCCTGAATCTATCTGTAACTGGGACAAAACTTAAAATGTAAACGTAAAATTTCATAACGTAATAATTTCACAAATTCAAACGTAAAATTTTAAAAGTAAAATTTTTATCAACGTAAAATGTCATAATTTCATAAGAAGCAGACGGAGTATTTTCACATCGAACTCAATGGAAGAATATTGTCCATGGCTGCGTTATAAAAGTCCGAGGGGCAGCGAAATTTTAACCTAAATATTTTATGCAAGTTGCATTTCAAATGTGTAACTGATCTTACTTATCAATCTCAAAAACTGTCATTCAGTTATCGCGACCACGATGGATATGTCCATGGTAACTGCAAAATGCCCCATTCGAAAGGAAAAGCACGGAAACTCGATTGCAGGAAACAGTCGTCGCCCGTTTATGATAGCATCATTCAATTATTCATAACTAGGTAATCTTTTTAAAATAGAATACATTACTATGACTGCGACTGTGACTAGAGACTGCGAAGTCTGAACGGGGGTTGGCAAGAATAGTTCACAGGGGCAGAGTCCGCTGGTGATTTAATAAAAATAAATAAATTAAGACAGACTTGAATACGCTTAACATAAAATTTAGAAAAATATAAAATGATTAAAAACATTTAAAAACATAAAATAATTAAAAACATTTAAAAACATAAAAAGATTAAAAACATGAAATGATTAAAAACATTTAAAAACATCCAATTGAATCCATAAGATAAATAAATTATTTCAAAATTAAATACTATTTCTTGCATCATTAATATGTCTTAATTCCTTCACATTCATTTACAAATTATTATTCTGGAACCTTCTGAATATTTATAACCATTAATGGGTCTCAAGACTCTTAAAGCTTCAAAATTTTAGAAATTTATTTTTTTTACATGTTAATCTCCTATCATTGCTGAACGTTCTGATATAATTGTTTCTTTGAAATTCCCATAAGAACAGAAATTATGGCTTTTAGAATTATACCCGCTCAATAGCTGAAGCGGCATTTCCGAAAATTTGAAGTCATTTTTCTCGAAATGACGTTTTTGGGCATAACGCGCAGGGTATCTCAAAAACTTTTGAATATTTTTTCATAAAATTTTCTAAACATATATTTCATGTTAGTCTGTATAAAATGAACATAAAGTTTCCTTTTTATTGTTCAAAAAAATATTTTTTTTAGGTGATTATTAGATTGAAAATTTCAAAATTTTGTATTAGGTAAATACGACTTTGCATTAAAAATATAAAAATGCTTTAAACACAAATTTATTTAGGTTGATGGTGATTATCACAATCTGAAGTATATGTAGGCACCAAAATTTTCATTCTAGCTGCAATATCTATGTTGTAATCCTGCGCGTAAGCTGTTATACCAATTTTCTGCTCTACAAATGTCTGACAGTTTCGAGCTCCCTACAAATACTATTTCTGTATCTTGAATTTTTTAAATACATGAAATGAAAGAACATACTGATATCTTTCATCCCAATAAAAATTGTGCTTTAAAATTATATACATTTTAAGACATTAAATGTTGAAAATGGTCTTTTTTTTCTTTTTTTCTAATTTTAAGAGTCCTGAGACCCCTTAATATGTGAAAATAACTTACTTAAGAATTCAGAATGAAATAAAAATAAATGTTTCTGTATACATTTTAAATTGCAACAGCATTTAATCTGTTGCATTTTTTTCTCAACTGAACCTTGTCTCGAAATAAGTATTCCGATTGATGAATGGAGATGTGGAATCTTACAGTGTAATTTTCTCCTGAGTAGAAGAATTTAAATAGACGTTGAAAGTTTGCACTTCTGGATTTAATTTATTAATAGTTTATGGTTACTCGTTAAATTCAGCTCAGCCGATTTTTAGGTTATTGTGACTGTTGCAATAGTATAAGTGTAACAAAATAAGTGTAGAAGAAGTATAAATTTAGTACATTTTAATTGAGTATAAATTTTATTGATCTTGAAATAAATTAAATAGTAATATCTCAAAATACTAATTTCGTTATACAGAATTCGTAATTTTGTACATTGATTATATTGTGTATGTATATTCTGGCGTATAACACGCATCACTAATTTCAGAGTATAGATCTTTATTTCAAGCATATACTGCTGTATAACACGCCTCAAGTTTTCCCCAGGAAAAGATATCAAAAATACTAGCTTTCCTCCACTTCAGATAATGTATCTTTTCTTTGTGACATGCAAATGTAATCGTTTCTGGTCTACCCGATTTCTAACATTTGGAACCTAAATAACCAGTATCCCAAAAATCTGTTTTCAAACAAGTTCTGTCTATTATGCACTCAAACTTTCATCCTCCTCATATGCGCGAAGCGTCCAGGTGCTTTAAGAAAACCAGAAAGTCTCTTAGTTTGGAACATGTTTAGATCCCATAGAGCAGACTGCATAAAAAAAAATTAAGAACTCCAATACAGATTTGGCAAAATGGTGGACTGATTTCGTTAATTCAATCATTAGATGCTTCAATAAACAAACCTTTCAAAGGAAGTTTAAACCTTTATCTTCCAACGATATTTATAAGTACCATTAAAATAACTTGTTATAAAATTCATTTAATACATCGATTAGTAGTAATACAGTTTAGAATGATTAATAGATGCATTTCTTTATCTTGTTCCAAAAGCATTATTGGTTACACAAAACAAAAATATTTTTAAAAGGGTGATTTCTTTTGCCTTTGCATCTTTTCAACTTTCTTTGCGTTGGGGGCAGGGGGATTTTTCAACTCGAAATATTTGTATGTTTTCTATTGTAAGAAAATTATATTTGTACGTTTTCTAAGTCTACAGGATACTAAGAAAAATATTTAAAATAAAATATTTGATTGGGTTATAAATATTGCGCAAAATCCCCATAAATTCAAATTTAATTAATTCTTCTAAATCCAGCAATCCTTCTAAAATTTATTAAATGATTATGTAAACCTTCTAATCCAGTTTCAAAAATTCACGAAAAATGCTTTTGAAGATAACATTTTCATGAATTCATAATTCAGTACATAAATGGTTAAGGCGGTCGTGGAACACGTGGATGTTAGAAGAAGAAAAGAAAAATACGAAAGGGGGAAATATGCGACATGCGTCTTTAACGCAAATGTGTGAATAGATTATGGAATGAAATCAGACTGGGAATAATTGTTAAATCATTTTTTAAATGTGGAATATCAAATGAACTTAACGATACAGAGTATGACTATTTATGGCTAGATAAAAGCGACAGTGGGGAAGAAGATGACATCCCTGAAAATATAAATGAAGGCGAGCGCAACGAATTTTTAATGTTACCTGAATAAGGAAGATTAAGATGGTTGGAAATATATATATTGTAAGTTTCTTTGTTTATATTGTTATTATATAAGCGCATTTAAATATAACTCTAAAAATTTAGAATGTGTTTTTCTTGCGATTTTAGATCAACCATTTTATACTCTGTGCATAACACGCACACGGAAAAATGAAGGGATTTTTCAGAATTAAAAGGACGTGTTTTACGCCGAGATATATGATAATTTGTACCGAATTTTAGTCATGAAGTGAACGAGGTGTTAAATATATTCATTTTGCTGTAGACTTAAAAATATCCACATTTTTTAATTTATGTTTCGAGATTATAATAATAATCATGCATTTTATAATAAAAGTGTTTCGTCGTTGCTTTCGCTTAATTTCTTTTAGTGCAAAATGTATTGTAAATTGTATGCTTTTCCTGATGAAAAACCATAGTGCAGTAATAGCTAAAATTATTTGCTGTCTGGTAAAACGAAGAGAGAAACCAGAGATGTTTAAAAAAATTTATTCATATTACACTTTTTGCCTAGTGTAAATGCAAATAAAGTAAAATCAAACAATAAAAAAAAGAAATTGAAATAATATCATAAAAAGAAAAGTGACCAGTTAAAGTGATTGCATTAAGCTCACAGGTTATTCACACTAATTGTATATTATACTCTTATTTCAAAGAATAATGCTCCTGAAAAATAAACGAAGGGGATTAGCCCCTGTTTCCCCCCTTTATACTTAACCAATGAACCTCCAAATCGAATCGGGGAAGCTCCTTAACATAATAAACTGGTATACCAATTTCAAGCAAATCAGATAATTCTGCATGAAAGAAACATTTCGCTAAATTAAAGGGGGGTATTAGCCCTTTTATTTCCCCCTTTATACTTAACCAATAAACCTCCAAATCTAATCATGGCAGCTCCTTAACATAATAAACCGGTATACCAAATTTGGAGCAAATCGAATAACTCTGCATGAAAAACCCATTTATCTAAATTAAGGAGGTTCTAGCCCCCCTTTCCCCCTTTATACTTAGCTAATGAATTTACAAATCTAATCATATCAGCTCCTTAATATAATAAATCGGTATACCAAATTTGGAGCAAATCGAATAACTCTGCATGAAAAACCCATTTATCTAAATTAAGGGGGAGTCTAGCCTCCCTTTCCCCCCTTTATACTTAACTAATGAATCTCCAAATCTAATCAGGGAAGATCCTTAATAAACCAGTATACCAAATTAGGAGCAAATGGAATAATTCTGAATGAAAATCCCATTTATCTAAATTAAAGGGGGGGGGGGGGGGCTTTTACTCCTTTATCCTTAACCAATGAACACAAAAAACTAATCAGGGAAGCAACTTATCAGAATGAACCCAGAAAAAAAATTGAAGCAAATCGGATGTTTCTATCAAGAGTTATCACGTTATGTACGTACGCACATACGTACATACAGAATCTGTGCGGCGGGCAGATTAGCTCTCAGGCTTTGATAGCCTTTGAGCTAAAAATGAGAGTATAGTAAGTACTTTTTGCTTACGCATATATTTTAAAATTTTCATTCTTTTATATTTCCTACAATTCGATAAAAATTTTATACCTAGATATGAAATATAATATAAAAATACACAATTTAAAATTGCGGTATTTCATATTTGCGATAGGAAAACAAAATAAAGCCTTTCATTCACTATTTTCTTTATTTACTAATGGTATTCGCAAAAAAATAATTCGGATTTTATGGATTATTTCGAAACAAGAAAGGCCCCCAGATATCAAAAACCACTTAATATTCATATACATAAACTTTTATTCAGTGAATCATTTATTGTTATATCATTCCTTAAATCTCGACCTTATCTCTGAAGATATAATGAAAAAATAATCCATAAGGAAAGTTTGTATTTCAAACTCACATGACAACAACAAGAAAAAAATTGTTTTCTAAAAATTTATATAGATATAGACAAGATGGTAAACCTTTTAAATAGATATAGAAAAGATGATAAACCTTTTATATAGATATAGATAAGACGATAAACCTTTACAGGAAATGTATTTTCATAAGAAATTCGTTTTTGATATTCTAATAACTTTTTTAAGATTATGTAAGCCAATACTAAAATATTTTTGTTTGAAATAGTTTGAAATACAGCATTTTATTTTAAAGACTTTTAACTTAAAAATAGTTTAATAATATGAAATTTAAAAATAAAAATAAAATTAGCGATAGCCGCCTGTTAAAAAATGTAATTAGAAACTGTTAATAACCAATTATTCTCAACCTACTCTAAAATTAGCTAAAATATTGTGAAATACACAAAAAAATAAAAATAAGACTATAATGTATACATTTCTGACTAAATACTTTTCTCATATTTTAGGCATAAGAAAATAAAATGTTACTAGAGTTTACTTGACAAATTACACTTTTATTTTGAACAAATTTCATTTCAACTATTTTAAGCTTACAGTCGGCTAAAAGCAATGAGCACCTTCATATTTTAATATATATTTATAAGTATTAATCGGAAAAAAATGTTTAACTACATACAAATATGAATTCCTAAGAAAATAACAAAGAATTTTTTTTTCTTAAAAAACGTAAAAGAAATAATTTATACATTTTATTAAAGAAATGTTAAATTTTAAAATAAATTAGATCGTGAGATTGAGGCTAACATTTATTCTCTTGTTCTGAGCTGATTGATGATCGGGTTATATTTATGTAATTTGTTGTTTAAAGTTTGTATAACAGTTAAAAAAATAAATTGTTATTTTCCTGCCTGGAAATTAGCAAAAATTATCTTAATTTAGTGGGCTCTACTCCAGTATCACTCCCCTAAATTAAAAAAAATATATATATTAATCTTAACAAATTCAGTGAGTAAATGAAATCTTCCAATAAAGTGGTTTCTTTTTATATTGCTTATTTTCACATTCAGATTGCATACGTTATTAAAAAATAAGTTAAATTTATATTAGCTCTCTCACAAAAAGCAGGCAAAATCAATTCGAAAGTACTGTTTTTCAATAAACAGCCAATCTAAATAGCCTCTTAATCATAATCAATAGGCTCTTAATCAATCTTAAATAGCCAAATTTGTGCAGATAACGCAAAAATTATGTATTGTTTTATTCAAAAGACTGTGTACAATTGGCTGTTCAGGACAGATTTTGTATTATTCGTACGATCATCGGACGCGAACTTGTGGCTTTTTTTAAGTTCCTAAAACGGAAGTGATATTTATTAAGAGAATTAAGAGGTTAAATACTTTTAAAAAATCGATTTTTTCAAATTATGGCTGAAAAGATAGAGTAGGCACGGCAGTATATAAATATATATAATTTGTGTACCTTTTAATTCTCTAACACTGATTATTATTAGCTGAAAAATGCAAACAACCAATTAATTCCCATTTAAGTATTTTTTTTTTCATTTTTATCAAAATGAGATTTTTTTTCATCTAATGGTGCACTTTGTGCAAAATCTGTTACAAGCACATCTCTGTAATTTTAGAATATGATACAGTAAGTGTTATAGTACAAGAGCCGACAGCACAAAAACCTATGTTATCAAGCACAAGAAAAAAAACCTTTATTTTATGGGAGAGTAGAAGTAGCGGAATCTAATGATCCATGCCTGCCGGGAGTGAAGTGGTGCATAAGACAAAAATTAATACAATCAGTGGTTGACTCGTAGGTTTATCATTGTGTTTGTCCTATAACTATCCTCCATGTTTTCATACCTTTGTTTGTAGGACAAACACAATGATAAACCTACGAGTCAACTACTGGTTTTATTAAATTTTAGCTAATACACAACTTCACTTCCGGCAGACATGGACCATTAGATTCCCCTACTTCTACTCTTCCATAAAATACATGTTTTTTTCTTGTGCTTGATAACATAGGTTTTCGTTCTGTTGGCTGTTAGACTATTACTGCATCTTGTAAATCTATTTTTTATTTTTAAACCTTTGGATATTTTTATAAATAGGGAATATGTATGACAAAAATATGAAGATTTCCGATAACTGAAATTTGTAAAATTTTTAATTTTTTTTCTTTAAGAATACATAATTAATATTAAAATTTGCTCAGTATATAAAATAAATTATTTTTTGAACATCACACAAATTTTCATGTAAGATTTTCATGTTTTTTTTTTGTTTTTTGTTTTTTTTTTGTTTTTTTTTTTTAACCATTTGGAAAAATGGTTATTGTTCTCGTCAGGATGGGAAATTAAAAGAATATCTGAAGGTTTTTATTGGTTTAATCCGCATTTTATTCGTTTTATGATTGGTCTATACCGTAATCTGTATTTATCTTTAATTTCAACAACGATGGATACCTTCTGTTGCCACTATGACAAAAAAGTAATAAAAACTACAAAAAAAAAAAAAAAAAAAAAAAAACTCAGAAACAAATTGAGATACAGCTTTCAAACAAATTGCATTTAAAAGTACATTTTTTTTTTCTCTATCCGGCATATTGTAGTACTGAAAAGTAATATTGTGGGATGTTTAGAGGTTTAAGAATGAAATTTCATTTAAAATGTGTCATCAGATTTCTTGGAAATCTGACGACGGAAAAAGCCTTTTCGCGAACAGCCAATGAAATGCTTGGATAATACGCAAGTTTCAGGTGGATAATAACTAATGAAAATGAAAAAAAATCATATAAATATTTCACTCCAAATACGAGTCGCAGGCGATTTCTGTCGCTTGGAATTTTTACTATTAATGTTGAATTCGTGGCGTACGTAATGTATGATCAACTCTGTGCGATTTTTTTAGGTCTTAAATTTTAAAATTTCAATTCAAATTTAGGTCTTGGAAAAAACATTTTCCGAATGGTCGTTGTAATTTGTTAAATTGCTTTTTTACTTTTTACTTTTTTTTTTTTTTTAAGTTTACCAAAGTAAATACCTTAAAATTTTCACACTGAAAAAATATGTATGTTTACATTGTTATTTTAAATTTATCTTTAAACCAAATTGTATTTTTTTTAATCTTAAAATATTTATAAAGATCTTACTGAACTATGTAAAAAAATGCATGCATATTTGAACGAGATATGGGCATTAAGGGACCGTGGATCATTATTTGAGTAGAAATCGACCCAAAAAAGGGACAATCATTTTTGCGCATATTATATTCTCCACTTTCTTCTGAACCATTTGTAAAAACTATATGCAATTGCGAAGATTTTTTGCAAAGTTACAAGCAATTGAATTTTGTACAAAGATATTTTTTCAAATTTTCCTTTCATATACTTTGAATCTGTTTTTCTCAAAACTGATTTTTTAACGTTTTTAGATTTTTGAAATGCTCTCTGCGTCATAATTTTTGATCAAATTTCATGAAATTGATAAGAAAGAATCCTGATATTGCTTACAAAGAAACTGTGCGTACATTTTAAATTTCGACTTCATTAAGATAGTTAAATTTCCTTTTTAACATACTAAAAGACAAAATTTTGATGAAAATCGATATCAAATTCAGAAAAAAATCAAAAAAAATTATATATTCAAGGGATTAAAAAATCGATGCACAGATTTGTTCGTAATAGAGTTATAAGTGATTAATACTAGAACTATCGGAAATTTAGTCAAGTTTCGTAAAATTATTTCGCACCAGAATTTTGATTTAAAAAAGTTTAACCTGGCAATTTAACGTTATTCTTCCTTGTTTCTTTTAAACTTATTTCATAATCAAATTTCTGGTTTGAACTGAAACATATTCATATGGTAGCCGTCAAAATGATGGCTCGCGGTAGTTCTAGTGCTAACACTACACTGTAAAAAAACCACTGCAGATTTGCCAGAACAAACTCGATCACAATGAATGTGCTATATCTTTCTTTGGTTTCCTAAATATATAAACATGGAAAATACAGTAGTTGCGTAAAATTAACAGCACAATGTGCTGGCAATTTTACGCAACTACTGTATTTTCCATGTTGATATAGTCAGGAAACCAAAGAAAGATACAGCACATTCACTGTGATCGAGGTTGTGCGCGAGATGAACACTACTTTGTACTGTAAAAAATGTCGTTCTTTTTTACAGTGTAGAACGCCCTAAAATTTTACTCATGTTTCATAAAAATATTTGACACCAGAATTTTTATTTAAAATTATTTGACTTATTTATTTAACGTAAATTAGTGTGGTTTAAATTTAACTTATTTTATGAAAGAATTTCTGGTTCCAGTTGACGTGTAATCATGTGGTCGGTGTTGGATCGACTCCTTCCAGGCGTTCTAGTGTTAAAATGCAAAATTGAGAAAATACCTAAAAAAGTATGACGCATGGAGCATTTTTAAATTTCGGTTTAAAGTTTAATTTAAAAAAAATCTTATTATAATAAGATTGGAAATTTCTTTCAAGGTGTTTTATATACTTATAGTGAAATGAATATTTCCGCAAAATTTCATGTATCTATGGTGGAAAAAAAAAAAAAAAACAAGTTGAAAATTGCTCGTCAAACGTGGCAAATGAGGTGCGTTCGTACTATAACTAGTTTTATAAATATTTTTTGCACCGCATATTGTACTGAATGTATATTTTAGTGCACTTCATAAGTGCATATCCATTTTATTCAGTTCGAAAGGCTTTAACAGCATTAAAATGCACTTGAAATATTTTTTTCCCAATTACCTTAATGTAACGGAAAGCTTGTGACTATCCCTGTAATTAAACTATACATCCAATTTTCACAAAATTTTAAATGACTTGACAAAATTTTGCAACAATTATATACTTAAAATTTCAGACCATTCCGTTTGGTAGTTTTTGCTCTGTTATATGCAGACAGACAGACAGACTGAACGACGACTATATGTGCTACGTATTTATATAATTATGAACGCACTTAAAAATTGACGCCCACAGTCCCCTTAAAAGAATAACCTGAATTCCAAACTTCTTACTTGTCGCAGCCCCAAAAAACAAATCCCCAATCCTCTGCACTTTACGTGATAGCGTAAGTGTAATGAATTATTTATTTCAATATATCATAATTTCCAGAAATTTGGCATCTATTTTTATAAATTAACGCACTGAAAATATATAAAAAATTGACAGAGTATATCTCAGAAAGTTTTCATGTTTCTTCTTAGATTATAACACAATACATTTTAACAAAATAAAATTGTTTTCACAAAATAAAATTGTTTATTTGTTAAACTATCATTTTCATTGGTTTTGGAAATTTTTTCATAAAAATTAAACATTTCATAATTTTCCCATAAAACTGTAAAAAATTTAAAAGGTGTTGCATAAAGTTATTTATTTAATGAATATTTTATTTTTCTCATATACAAATTTATTCGAAAAATGAGCATTATATTCATTTTTACTTTAATTTAAAAAAAAAATGGGTGTCAAACAAAATGAAATTCGTTAATGTATATAATATTAATTTTAAAGATAGTTTCTATGAGTAGGTTCAGAATTGTGAAATAAATTCCCCAAAGCATTCGATATTCTCGGTCGTAATTCTAATTCAGTACTATAAAAGGACAGTATCTCAGATTTTCTCTGAAATTTACTAAATTTCAGATTCTATAATCTTAATCCATGAGAAATAATCTTGGTTTTAGTCCTTTTACTTTAGGTCTACTTCCATATTTAATCCGCAAGTGCTTTAAAAGGATTAATATTCCGTTCTCCCTTAATCTTGCTGCATTTTAATATTTTATAATTAAAATTCATTTTACAAGTTCTGAAAGGGAAAAATGACATACATTGAAATTGTATCCCAGATTCGATTGTAGTATAATTTTAAGCAATATTAAACATGCTTTGGAAAAAAAAAAATATATACTGTAAATATAAATTTGAAAAGTAATTAGTTTGTTTCCTAAGGGATACTGTAAATTTCAAATACAGTAATTACTCAACCATAATAAAATTGAAGATGATATAAGTGAGATTCATCAGGTAACTTAATAAGGAGACCGTGGACATTTAGTTGGGTAAAAAGCGAATAAAAAAATATTTTTTTCTTTTTTTTATTTATTAATATACTTCAATCTTAACTGCTTCATTTCAAATGACCACATGCAATTGCAACCATCCCTAGCGAACTTACAACCATTTCAATTTGTACACCGTATTTAAGTTACAGCAAAAATAAAACTTTAAATCGCATTTTCTCAAAATTTGAATTTTCGCCGAGTTACACTGTAAAAAAAAAAAAAAAAAAAAAAAAAACGGATTAAAAAACGGAAATACTACTGGCAATCTAGACGCCAGTACTATTTCCGTTTATTTACGGGAATTTTTACCCATAAATTACAGAAAAATTTCCGTTTTTAATCAGAAAAATGGAAAATTTTCTGTAATTTATGGGTATAAATTCCCGTAAAAAAATGGAACTAGTGCTGGCGTCTAGATTGCCAGTAGTATTTCCGTGTTTTAGTCCTTTTTTTTTTTTTTTTTTTTTTTTTTTTTTTTTTTTTTTTTTTACAGTGTAGTATTCAAAATGTTTCATGCGCCTTATTTTTTTATCCAATTTTCATAATGTAAAGTATTATTATTTGCATGCTATATTTTAAAATTTAGTATTAATGTGCATGCATTGCTGTATAAAAAAGGAAAATTTGGTAGTTATATAACTTTTTTCCTTGGAAAATAAAAAAAGTGTAAATTTGGATGTTTATTATTATTTTTTTCATAATATATTAGTATAATTTTAAAACGCATTCCAACTTTTGTTGTAATGTTTCAAAGCTACCATTTAACAAAACACCAGGTTCTTAAGGCCAAATTTAATGTGCATGGAGCATTTTTAAATAGAGTTATTAATAAACATATTTTATTTAATAATAATTAATTATACACATTTTTGAATAAAATTTATTAATATACTAGAAAATGTGGTAATTATCATGTGTGCAAAAATTTTCGTGCAATTGAGTGAAAGAAAAAAACGTGGTTTTGAACGCCCTCTGTCCCCTTAAAGCGCAGCTAGCCGAATGCCAGAGAAGCTGCTTAAAAACCCACCCCAATCTGACAATGAAATGGACAAGATTTATCGGCAGTAGTTGAATTATCCACAATGTATATTCACAACATACAACAGACATAGATTCTAGTAAGAGTAAGGTCGTAACGTGCCCGATTTTTTAAATCGATCTGTGGCCTGAACAATTAAATGTCAAAGCTCTAATGCAAACAACTTTCTATGCACAGCAATCGACTTAAATCGGACTAGTCACCGGTCCATATAAGTGTCGTGCAGCCCTCCCACTCGTCCCCAACCACCGCCAAGAGCAATGAATTAGATCGAAGTCACCTCGCACATCGATGTAATAAAGCTTCAACCATACAAAACCGCTCTCGTTGCGCTGTACTGTAGCCGGGCTAGGCATTGCTGCATTCTATATACGTAGCTGACGGTTATTATTCTTAAATTGATAAATAACTTATCAATGAAATTTAACTGTAGTATTTATTTTTCAACATTTTAGTTTTATAAAGTATTTTTGTAAGAGCTACAATCTGTGGTTCGATAAGATTTCTGAATTTCATAGTCAGAAGCTAACCTGCTGCGCTTCAGTTAAAAATACTTGATTCAGCCTAGTAAGCTTTTTATTCCGTAAAACATAATTGAAACATTTGTAAATAGTTGGTATGTAAATTGTTTATTGGAATTCACTCCACAATGTTTTGGATAAACAATTGGAACCTTGCTATGTCTAAAGCGGGGAAAAATATGTTGTTGACAAATTTTGTTTTCAAGATAATTTCAACTGGAGCAAAAAAAAAAAAAAAAAAAAAAAAGGAAATGAAAGAAACAATTTCTGAAAATACGCTTATTCTTGATTGTAAAAGGGGATATTGTTGATAAAAATAGTAATGTAAATGAGTCTTATATCAGGCGATTTTTAACAAAATTTAAAATCTCTAAGACATTATGTAGTAAATTGTTCATTTGATGTCACTCCACAATGTTTGATAAGCAATTGGAACCTTAAAACTTTTCATTGGCGGATAATGGCTTGTTCAAAAACTTTATTTTCAAGATAATTTTGACTACCTCAATAATTTCAACATTAAATCCAATAGAAGATGTATGGTTTGGAGCAGGAAAGAAATTCGATTATTCAAACTGCTAAAAGTATAAGAAAACCCTATATGGAGAGTGTGGCATAATGCATTTTTTTTAATTACTTAAAAAATCTGTATACAGTGAAACCCCGATTTTACGTCCCCCGAATCTACGTTTTTCCCGCATTATACGTTTTTCTCATCAGGTCCCAGTTTTTCGGTATAATTGTAATGTTAATTTAACCCGGATCGTAAAATTGTTATTTATGGAATTTCCCGCATTTTACGTTTTCTCTGGAAAGTAAAAAAAAAAAAAAAAATGTTCTAAAATAAGCAATAATTTTTCCTTTTGTGTTTTTTTAAAGTTCATCCACGTTGTTGAAAGTTATGCAATCTATGAAAGCAGAAACGCATTCTAAAGACTCCTGTCTTTTGAAACTGGTCCCCCCCTGCTTTGTTAAACACCTGCTGTCGCGGACTGCTTCCGCCCCCCCCCCCCCGGATAGCAGTAATTCTATTTAAAATTTCTGACTTAAAAATAAGCCTTTGAAACTTTTCAATTTCTCAGATACATACCACATATATTAAACGAACAAACAATTTTCACTATTATAGATGATATCGTAAATAGTTAGAAAGATTTTCTTGAAACTTGCCTCTGATACTAAATCCAGTCCGAGAAAATGACCTAACTAGGTCCAGAATTCAAGGAAATTTATTTTGCTAGGTTAAAACAAACTCAGCGCTAAAATTCTACTTGCTATAGATCGAAAAATGCTCATGCTATTTACAAGAAACTTGCCTCCTATTCGAGCAACAGAAAACTAACTACAAAGGTGTGAAATTCGGAAAATTTCGTGTTCACAAGTTAATACAAACTCACCATGGAAAATGCTGCTATAGATCGAAAACGTCTCTAACGATTTTCACAAAACCGGACAGGAGAAAATTATCTAGCCAGCTCTCTATATGAGTCGTTATATAAGTGTTGCTGATGTTATATAATTCGGGTAAATTCTTTTTATACGGTTGAAACAAGATCATTATTTAAAATGATGATATTAATCGAAAAAAGTCCTTCCGGCCAGTGCCGGGAGGAAGAGGTAGCTTTCATATTCCTTATTTTTAAAAAGCCAACTTATATTATTCAAACACACGAAGCTCAATTCAGTGGAAACCGAATATAGGAGATTCAATACTAATTTTTATCAATACTAAATCATTATGAATGAGAATTTCGCGAAATTAATCAGCTTTATCCAAGCTGCTTTTATTTAAAGTAACTTATATTTGGCTGCCAAATTCGGCGATTTCTTAAACTGCCTGCCATTTTAAGACAACATGTTGGATGAGGCTAACCAGTGAACTTGGTCGAGACCTTAGTAATTGCTGTGCACATGGTCACTCACATCGGAATCGATTGATACATACGAGTGCTGTCGCAGGCAAAAAATCAGATTTTTCAAAATGTCACCCACATTAGATATTGAAATTGCTATATCTGAGCCATTTTTTAAGATAAAGACAAACAAAAAATGCTCCTGAATCCTTATATCAAGGTCAAATACTTAAGAAAGAAGCCTTTTTCAATTTCTAATTTTTTTGCACCTCATTTTATATATATATATTTTTTAATTTAATGGCCGCCATTTTCAAACAAGATGGCTGATGAAGCTGGCCAGCGAACTTGGTCGAGATATTGATGTATACTGTCCACATGCCTTCTTACATCGAAATAGGCGAATACGTGTGTTATCGCGTGACAAATACAAGATCGTTTCAAAATGTTAGCCATGCTAGAAATTCAAAGTGCTATAATTCAACTATTTTTTTTAGATATAAACAAAAGAATAAATTTTCAGAAACAAAAACTGCTCCGGAATCTTTGTATCAAGGCCAAACACATAAAAAAGAACTTTATCATTTTCCAATTTTTTAATACCTCATTTTAAATTTAAATTTTTTTAATAGCAACTCTTTTGAAACAAGATGGCGAATGAAGCTGGCCAACGAACTCGATCGAGACATTGGTATGTACTATGTACAGACCAAGTTACATCCAAATCGGTTCATAAATACGCCTGTTATCGCGTTACAAAAATCAGGTCGTTTTAAAATGTCAGCCACAATAGAAATTCAAAATGCTATAACTCACCCATTTTTTTAGATATAGACGAAACAAAAACTGTTCCGGAATCTTTGTATTAAGGTCAAACACATATAAAAAAAATCTTTTTCATTTTTCAATTTTTGGTATCTCATTTTAAATTTTAAATTTTGTAAAATTTTTTAAATGGCCGCCATTTTTAAACAAGATGGCGGATGAAGCTGGACAACAAACTCGGTCGAGATATTTGTATGTACTATGTACACACCATGGTACATCCAAATCGGTTCATAAATACGCCCGTTATCACGGGACAAAAATCAGGACGTTTCAAAATATCATCCACGCTAGTTCAAAATGCTATAACTCAGCCATTTTTTAAGATATAGACAAAACAAAAACTGCTCCCGAATCTTTTTATCAAGGTCAAACACATAAGAAGAAAATATTTTTTCAATTTTCATTTTTTAATACCACATTTCAAATTTAAATTTTTCTTAAAAATTTAAATGGCCGCCATTTTTAAACAAGATGGCGGATGAAGCTGACCAAGGAACTAGTTCGAGACATTGGTATGTACTATGTATAAACGAAGTTACATCCAAATCGGTTCATAAATACGCCTTTTATCGCGTGACAAAATTCGGGACGTTTTAAAATGTCAGACACGCTAGAAATTCAAAATGCTATGACTCAGCCATTTTTTAAGATATAGACGAGACAAAAACTGCTCTGGAATCTTTGTATAAAGGTTAAATACATAAGAAAAAATATTTTTCCATTTTCAATTTTTTGGAACCACATTTCAAATTTTAATTATTTTTTTTTATTTTAAATGGTCGCCATTTCGAAACAAAATGGCGGATGAAGCTGGGCAACGTACTCGGTCGAGACATTAGTATGTACTATGTACACACCGAAGTACATCCAAATCGGTTCATAAATACGAGAGTTACAGTGTGACAAAGGTCAGATATATATATATATATATATGTCAATTTTGAACTGAGGGTGGTTTCGGGGTCTGGGGGTCATGATCGATGAAAATATGCCAAATTTTTTTTTAATCGCTTTCCTCCGAACGGCTGCAATAGGTAGCTTTTTGTAATGAAAGCTACCTAACAATTCCGAGGATTTTTATGAAACAGTTCTTACTTGAATATGAGGAAACCATCCAACTCTGTCTCGACTTCGAAAATTATTTTTATAAGTTTAAGCATTTTTTTTATATTAAACCATCAACATGAAAAACGATGATCTGGAAGACGGCACCAACGGTTAGCCTTTTATACTAATAATAATAATAACATATATAATATGTTAACGTTTCTTGATAGATAAACGCACTTATACTTTTGCTATGTTTAAAACTACTACCACATTTTTACAAACGTCCCTATAGTTTGATTGCACTGGCGCAAAATTAGAAGCAATTTGAAAAGCAAGGGAATTTTTCTGCCAAACGAACCACATTGTTACCAAAATGGCTGATTTTTGCCGCTAACTATTTACTTCGACAACGATTGCTGAAGAAGAATAATTAAAATTTTCATAAAGAAAGAATAGCCCTCAAGCGTTAATAAATTATTATATAGCCTTACATAATCGCATTCACATAACAAACTTTTATTTTATAAATGATAATCCAAATTTCCCTTCTATATACAAAGTTTTTTTTAATATGATTTTTACGGGTTCGAATGAACGCTTCGGAATTCAAAATCCAAATACTACACACACGACATCCACAGAAAAAATTATATTACATAAAAAAGCATCTTTACATTTAGAACTGAAACATATCATCACTTTTACACAACTATGACATCAGTTTTACAGACTGTTCACTTTAGACCGTGCTAAGACTACGAGCCGCATACACAATATAGTCAAAGGTGACCGGCCACTTGCGATTTTTGACGTTTTCTTAAATATCTTGAAAAATACATGAGGAATTATCCATAAAATCCAGGTGTGTACAGGTCATATATTTCAGTGAAGGTTTTTCCTCGAAACCCCTTAGGGGACCGTCAACAAGTCGAAAAAGAACGAATATCTTTTGGACAACCCTGTAAAAGTTAATGTAGCAAAAGCGTTCAAACTGTAGATTATGATTAAGTTTTTTATTGTAATAAATTGTGTTCATTTTTATGAGAATAGCAGGTATATTCGTAGTTTTTATAAAAAGAGTCCCAAATTTTGCCAATTTTTTGCTTATAATTTGTAGAGTTCTTAATATAAAAAAAGTTCTTTTCAGACAATATGACAAATAACATTGTACAGAATACCCTGCAATCAGAATGAAAAAATAATAAAAATTGTATGAAAATAAGCAGTTTTACTAAATAATGATTCACTATGCATGTGCATGCCCAAATGTAAAGAAAGTATAATTTGCATAATATATTAGCTAAATATATAGAGCAACTTTTGTGACAATCTCAAAAACATTGTTTGAAAAGTCTGAAAATTATAGTTTATAGAATAAGCATTGTGTATGCTATACTGGCACTAATCAATAGATATATGGATACAACCTTTCATCTTTTTGCTTCATTTTGGAAACAACGGATTTTTAGCTTATTCTATCAACAATAATTTTCAGAATTTCCAAGCTATGTTTTTGAGACTTTTACGAAAGTTTCTCTATACATTTAACTACCATATTATGCACATTATATTTTGTTACATTCGGGCATGCGCAATGAATCATTATTTAGTAAAACTGCTCATTTTTCATACAATTTTTATTATTTTTTCATTCTGATATCAGGATATTGTGTACAATGTTATTTGTCATATTTTCTGAAAAGAATTTTTTTATATATATATTAAAAACTCTACAAATTATAAGCAAAAAATGGCAAAATTTGGACTATTTTTATAAAAATTTAAATTTCTCTACGAATATACATGCTATTCTCATAAAATTGAACGCAATTTATCAAAATAAGGCTCTTTATCAAAATCTACAGTTTGAACACTTTTGCTACATTAGCGTTTTTACAGGGTGGTCCAAAAGATATTCGTTGTTTTTCAATACATTGACGGTCCCCTGTGTGGTCTCGGGAAAAAATCTTCATTGAAATATAAGACCTGAACTATTCTGTTTACCCACCTGGGAGTTTCAGGATAATTCCTTGTGTATTTTTCAAGATATTTAAGAAAACGTCAAAAATCGCAAGTGACCGGTTACCTTTGGCCATTATAATGTATATAAACATATACTCCATAATCCATTGATGTTGTGCGTATAGTAACTTTCAATTTTGTAATTTTAAAGAAAGAAAATAAATAAATGTTGAAAAATCTACCGATAATGCCTCGGTCTACCAGGTACTCAGTATTTTCAAATTCCAATAATTTTAAGAAATAGGTTACTGCGATATAAAAAAACTTATGAAAATGTATTACAATCAGTGCGTAAACTAATGCATGAAATAACTGTACTGAGATTATAAAGAAGTTTCCTCAAGCATGAAATCTTCTTCGTATTTATTTATCTTTGATCATTGGAAAATAACTGTGTCGCATAATCTGTCTCAAATTTCGGAACTATAAATTTCTCTCATTCTAATCGGAGTGAAATAACCTTAGTGTTAATCTCACTGATTTATATCTATTTGAATATTAAGTCCAAAAAAGCTTTTGCAGATATAAGGATTCTGTCTTCACCTAATCTTTTAGCATTTGAAAATCGAAAATTCTCATTTTAGCTTCGCTCAAAGAGAAAAACGATGAATATTGGAATTTTACCATATATTGATCGTGCTATGATTTTAAGTTAATTGGAATGCATTTAAACTAGTTCCGGAAATTATTTATTATAATTATAACTCATATATGTTATGTATATTATATATTAGTTACATAAGAAATTGTATAAGTAATCATGCCAGATACACCAAACTGTAACTTTTTTCCAAATGGTTACCAAAGATTGAGTGGGTTGGTTTGATTTTTGAAGGCCAAATATCTACTCGAGGGATATAGGCCCATGGGGGGGGGGGGTGCTCTTCGTGGCGTCTTTCTAAAGGAACCTAACCCGTATATACGCAACCAAAGATTGAAAATCCAGTTTAATTTTACTTTTCTTTGCGAAATTGTAGACTCACGTTAGTGTATAAAAAATCTGAAGAAATAAAAAAATTGTTTCACCCGTGTTAGCCAAAACAGAAATCTTTAGATCACACGTTTTCCACCGCTGTGCCTCAGCTTATTAGTTTGCTGTGAGACGATCTCTGGTCTATCACAAGCAAATGTATATGGGGCATTCTCACAATTTTTTAACTTTCATGTCCCCGAATATTAATTTATTTAATACACTTTTTGTGTTTTTTTTATTTCATATACTTAGAAACATCCATTTCATGATTGCACAACAATATTAACGAGATAAATAAGTTTTGGAGATGTTGGGGGTCCAAACACATGGAAAACTCATCTACCGTCCCGTGTCCCTGATGCTGATTTTGAAGTTTGGAGCTGTCTGGATAAAATTGTTTCAATAAAAGTAATTCAATGTAATTTTTTCTGAAACTGGAACTATTGTTTTATATGAATATGTAGCTAAAACTTAACCGGCACACCCTTCTTTAACACCCCTTTAAGACAATGTTATACAAAAATTCTGTATTAAAAGTACTACCTTTGTATTATTTCTTATTTGAATGTCCTGTGGGTACTATGCAAATTCATTATAAGTAAAGATTTAGAAGAAAATAAAAAGATATAGGGGTAAAATGGTAAGGAAAATTAAACCCGCAAGTTTAACCTAAACCTCAGTTAAATAAAAAAATTTTCGCTGCTGACCATTTTTTCTTTATTTTGAATCATTAAGGCATTCGTCTATCAGATTAAAATGTTATTTTAGCAAGTTTAATTTCGCCAGATTTTTTTCCTCAAAAGTCAAAAGATTGTGAGAATGCCCCATATACGTATTGTTAATAAAAATGATCGCTTTCGTTTTTTATTAAGAACAAATTCAAAGATATATTTATTAAGTACTTTTCCTGTTTTCAACGTCTATATATAAGTTATGGCAGATTTGGTGTTCTATTGCCTTAGTAGCAATGACCTGTCTGAGAGATGAAAGAAATAGAGAGGGCCAAAGAGCGAAGAGTCGGCGCTGAAATTCGACTCCTTCTAAGTGAGTCAAGCTGTCGACTCCTTGTTAGAAAGCTTCTTCGATTATAAGAGTGGAACTTTAATTTTAACTGACAAGGAAGGTTTCCTTACTGGGCATATTCAGAATATTTTGAAAAAAAAAATACCAATTAAACTACTTATGTATGTAATAAAGAATCAGTCAAATTTAGCTGCGGAATTACACTAGAAAGTCTGTAAAAAAATAAAATACTTTTGAATATTTGGTGCGAAAAGACGAAAGCGTCACGCAATTTGTCGAGCTGTACTTTTCCTCGCCAAAAAACAAACGATTTTAATGCACCTGAAAATTGTTTTTTAATTGATTTTTAGAATGCGTGTAAAAAGGATTTAATGAATTTAAACCTAAACAATGAGAGAGTTTAATAAATACATTTTTTCGTATTACATATTTATGTTGCTTGTTATTTAATTTTATTACTTTAAAAACAATTTCATATATAAAATTTACTTTCATCTTAAGCGTATTCCAAAATAAAGGCAAGATTAATTTACCAGTTATTCATTTCAATATCAAAGAATTCGTCGTTTCCATAGCAACAAAATCGAATCGTCAGTGCTGAATTGGACTTAATTTTAAGATATTGAAACAATTTTCATTTATTTTCATTTTGTTTCAATTCTTAAAATTTGATATTTAACTTTCATTATAAATGTATATATATATATATGACAAAACTATAATTAAATCAAACTAAAACTGACAAAACTAAAGTCATTTACATTAAATTTATTTAAACAAGTTCAATATGAAACATTTTTATCTTAAAGAGTATTCGATATAAAAACGTATTTTTCGAAATTTCATTTCATTGCCAACCTACGATAAATCGCCAAATAAACGAAATTTTCATTATTTTTTCACGAACGTTCTATCGAAGTTCCGCCAAAAAATGTTTTATAAACATATATAGCCACATGAGAAGAACACTCTGTAATTTTTTCAGATTTTTCTTAATATGCCCGTATAGAGACCTTCCTTGTGAGTATGCGACTCGGACTTGAACTTAGAGAGTCGGTTGTCGGGACCAATTCAACACAGTGTTGGCTGGGAAAGTCGGGAGTCAAGAGCCAAACACAACCATCCTAGACTTTGCATTAAATAAGAATATCATCAAAAGTTGATATTTAGGCTTTTACCCTTTCCGGCAAGGAATACTTCTGTTTGGAAAGTGATGAAATTATTGACTGACGCCAGAATTTTCAAACGAATTTATTAGAAAATAAATACTTGCTTATTTTCACGTATAAAAAGAAAATTTTAACTAAATATTATAGTATATACTTAAAATTAGGTGTCTTTTTTGTGACCACCGCTCAGTCGTTGGCGTACGGAGTACGTCACCAGTATTTTTAAGTAACTATCAATCGTCCGGGTTATATTAATTCTAATTAAATTAGTATTTTTTTATCAATTTGATGTTTATTACGTTTACACTACTACTGAGCATTACATTCAACAAGAATATCAATATAAGTTGTTGTTTTGTTTTTAAAATTCCTCGTCGTGTACAATTCGCCACAACAGTTTTTATGTTACTACAAATTTTCTGTATTTTTAAAGATTAAGATAATGTAGAAAATATATTTTTTATACAGTTCTTATGTTAATTCCTCCCCTTTTTTATCTAGGTGTTATCGTAAAAAAAGAAACAGACATTCCGAAGAAGATGAACATCATTGCTTTTCAGCTTTGTTAAAGGATAATCATTTGTAACATGAGTTATTTTCTTTGAGCTTACTTTTCTCACCGTGGAATACGAGTTTAAGAATAAGAATTTCTTCTCATCCCTTTTACTATGCTTTAAAAATACACCCTTAGATATATAACCCTTAGCCTTTCTTAAATACGATGACCATTTATTTCTTTTTAATGGCTCTTTCATAAGAGAGATAAAATAAAACTATACTTTTAAATTTATTTCCTCCTGTAAAGTATTCTTTTTTCTTTAACTACCTGATAAAATTGTACACCCTTCCTTCTATCAATTTAAAATTAGAAGATTCTTTTACGTTGACTTAAACAATAATGTGAGATAATCGATTACTTGTTTAAAAAATGCTATTTGGGATACAATTTTTAAATATTTTCTAAAGTAGTTCTTATGAATATTATCATTAACCCATTTGTGCCTGAATTTTTGTTTTCTCAAACTTTTTCGTAAAATTAGTTTAAAATGTTCCAAAATGAACTAGAAAAATACTAAAACAATTACGTTAAAATTTATTTGTATTTATTTGATAAAATGTAAACATACTAAATAATGGAATGTGCATAATATTTGTAATAGTATAATATGCATAATTATATGTTTTATCTAAATCTATATACAATAAGCTTTTAAATTTTATATTATGTACCATAACTAGTATTTTTATGAATTACTAAAAATATATATTTATTTCTTTACAGAGACTAATAACATTATAAGTATTAGTAATAATAAACTAAGAATAACCGTATTTGAGGCTTAAAAGCAGTTTCTTTCAAAATCATGTTGAAAAGGGCTTTGCATAAATAACTGTTCCCTAAGTGGCTAATAAAAATATGTACCCATTCGTGCCTTGCGCCCAATATTATGTACAGTCGTGGGGGGAAAAAAGTAAACACCCCCTACTAACTACTCAACAAATCATCGTAGAAGAAAGTTACTGGTACCGAACGATTGGAAATAAAGGCTACTTTTAAATGATGTATATAAAATTTGCTTAGGGGGCCATCTACATATTAAAACGAACCATAACCTTGTTTTTTTTTTCAATAGCAAGGCACAATTCTGACTGCATAAATGAATTCTACATCCTTCAATTCGTCTAAAAACAAATTTTTATGCAATTCGTACCATAAGTTTCCGAGAAAATAATTATTTTAAAAAGAGCGTATTTTAAGGGCTTTATCCAAATTGAAGTTCCTTACTCGACTGTTAACCGAGAGAGCTCCCTTCTTGATCAAGGCACCTTAAGCAGTCAATTAAGCCAGTTAGTTTACAGGATAGAATAAGAAATTTCAAAATATTTAGTCACTTCTATCATAGACGTCCCCTTAAACCACCATTTTGCCGTTTTTTAAGAATAATTTGAAAACAACTTGGAAGAAAAATGTGAAATTTTGGATTTCCATAAAGCAGGACATAATAAATCTGAATCCATCAAAAAAATTGTAGGTTACAATTCATTATTTTTTTAATATTAATCAGGAAATTATAAAAATTGCAAATTCAACGTATTTATGTTTGGGTATATTAGTATTATTGCTACACAAAAAATTAAAACATTAGGATAATAATTTCAGAAGTTATAAATAACTAGTATGTTGTGGCCATCACAAAACTTTCTTCTATATAAATCACAGCAATTAAATCATTTAAATAGTACAAGAAATAACAACGATTTAGCACCAATTCATATCAAAGTATATCTATATTTGAAGTTGGATGAAAATTCGTGCATTAGTTCATGAGATAGAGCTATAGCGGAAATTCTGAAAAAAATGTAGTATAGCAGCGCCACCTGTTGAACGATTTACACCAAAAATAAACAGACTAAACGATATCAAGGTATACCTGAATCTGAAATTTTTTGCAAATCCAAACATTAGTTCTTGAGATAAAGCTATTGCGGAAATCGCAAAAAACACAGCATAGCAGCGCCACCTGTTGAACGATTTACACCAAAAATTAAACAGCACTAATTTATACGTCAATTCATGTCAAGGACTAACTAAATCTGAAGTTTGATGAAAATCCGTGCAATAGTTCTTGAGATACAGCTCTTGTGGAAATCGTGAAAAAAGCAGCACAGCAGCGCCACCTGTTGGGCGATTTACACCAAAAATTAAACAGCTCTAACTTATATCAGGGACTAACTGAATCTGAAGATTGATGAAAATTCGTGCATTTTTTCTTGAGTTAGAGCTATTGCGATAATTATGAATAATGCAGCATACCAGCGCCACCTGTTGGGCGATATTCACAAAAAAGTAATCAGCACCAAACTATATCTTGGACTAACAGAATCTGAAGTTTTATGAAAATCCGTACAGTAGTTCTTGAGATATAGCTATTGCAGAAATCGTGAAAAATGCCGCATAGCAGCGCCACCTGTTGGGCGATTTTCACCAAAAACTAATCAGGTACAGTTTATATCAAGGTCTAACTAAATATGAAGTTTTGTAAAATTCCGTGCATTAGTTCTTGAGATAGAGCGCCCACAAAATTTTTGTCACATACAGACTCACAGACAGAGTGACAGAGTGACAGAGTGACGGAGTGACAGAGTGACAGAGTGACAGACAGACTCACAGACAGACATTTTCTAAAAACCATCAAATCGTGTTCTGGGCATTCTAAAACGTATAAATCCGTCGAAAACCGAAAGTCGAAAATTTTCACGAATCCAATACTTTCTTCTTGTAAAGATAGAAGAAAGTAAAAATATAAAAATGTAATTTAACATTAGAAGCACTAAATTTTGAATGTTTATAATTCAGAAACCTATCATTCAAATGACTTGACATTTGGTGCCTAGGCATATAGCAGGAGAGCTGTTGAACATTTTTGAGTAGGTATTTGAGGCACCCTGAAAATTTGTGCAGCATTTCTTTTGTAATGCCTGAATACAAAATCGAATGTCTGGCTGAAGGATCGTGGCCCAAAACCTGTACCAGACACGTGTCAAGTGCCATTTTTTGACACTGCCCCAAAAAAGTATTTGAGGCACGCTGAGATTGAAACAGAATAATATTTATACTTAGAAAAAAATATTTTGAAAATGACAGACACTTTAGTCGGCCCAGAACCTGTGCCAGACACGTGTCAAGTGCCATTTTTTGACTACCCAAAAAAGGTATTTGAGGCACGCTGAGATTGAGGCACAATAGTATTTATGCTCAGAAAAAAATATTTTGAAAATGACAGACACTTTAGTCGGCACAAACACTGTGCCAGACACGTGTCAAGTGCCATTTTTTGTCTGGCACGGGTTTTGGGCCACGATCCTTCAGCCAGACATTCGATTTTGTATTCAGGCATTACAAAAGAAGTGTTGCACAAATTTTCAGGGTGCCTCAAATACCTTCCCTAAAATGTTTAACAGCTCTTGGACTAATAGTTTGAACCAAAGATTTGAAACATTTCGTTAAAATTGAGTATTGGTATTGAAAAAAATGAAGTTTGGATTCGCTTTAATATGTAGATGGCTCCCTAAGCAAATTTTATATACGTCATTTAAAAGAAGATTTTATTTCCAATCGTTCGGTACCAGTAATTTTAGTGTATGATAATTTGTTGAGGAGTTAGTAGGGGGTGTTTTTCTTTTTTTTTCCACGACTGTACATTATAAAAATGCATAAAAAATAGGCTTGAACATATAATTTCACAATTAATAACTATTATGTTGTGGCCATCACAAAACTTTCTTCTATATAAATCACAGCAATTAAATCATTTAAATAGTACAAGAAATAACAACGATTTAGCACCAATTCATATCAAAGTATATCTGTATTTGAAGTTGGATGAAAACTCGTGTATTAGTTCTTGAGATAGAGCTATAGCGGAAATTCTGAAAAAATGTAGTATAGCAGCGCCACCTGTTGAACGATTTACACCAAAAGTAAACAGCACTAAACGATATCAAGGTATACCTGAATCTGAAATTTTTTGTAAATCCAAGCATTAGTTCTTGAGATAAAGCTATTGCGGAAATCGCAAAAAACACAGCATAGCAGCGCCACCTGTTGAGCAATTTACACCAAAAATTAAACAGCACTAATTTATACGTCAATTCATGTCAAGGACTAACTAAATCTGAAGTTTGATGAAAATCCGTGCAATAGTTCTTGAGATACAGCTCTTGTGGAATTCGTGAAAAAAGCAGCACAGCAGCGTCACCTGTTGGGCGATTTACACCAAAAATTAAACAGCACTAATTTATATCAGGGACTAACTGAATCTGAAGATTGATGAAAATTCGTGCATTTTTTCTTGAGTTAGAGCTATTGCGATAATTATGAATAATGCAGCATACCAGCGCCACCTGTTGGGCGATTTTCACAAAAAAGTAATCAGCACCAAACTATATTTTGGACTAACTGAATCTGAAGTTTTATGAAAATCCGTGCAGTAGTTCTTGAGATATAGGTATTGCAGAAATCGTGAAAAATGCCGCATAGCAGCGCCGCCTGTTGGGCGATTTTCACCAAAAAGTAATCAGGTCCAGTTTATATTGAGGTCTAACTAAATATGAAGTTTTGTGAAATTTCGTGCATTAGTTCTTGAGATAGAGCGTCCACAAAATTTTTGTCACATACAGACTCACAGACAGAGTGACAGAGTGACAGAGTGACGGAGTGACAGAGTGACAGAGTGACAGACAGACTCACAGACAGACATTTTCTAAAAACCATCAAATCGTGTTCTGGGCATTCTAAAGCGTATAAATCCGTCGAAAACCGAAAGTCGAAATTTTTCACGAATCCAATACTTTCTTCTTGTAAAGATAGAAGAAAGTAAAAATACGTAGGGTAAATTGGGTGAAGATGCCATTGTTTTTTACTTTATTGTTTTAAAAATCGCCTGTTTGTTTTTATTTGTTATTCATTGATTTTATGTTGAAGTTTGCACCCTAATGTATCATTTAAAACCTCATTTCATTTTACAGATATTATATAAAGCATCAAAAATTTTGTTTTTATAAACACTTGCATTTCGGCATCTTACCTATACATATGGATAAGATGGCTAACTATCTAGGGGTATGATGCCTTGTGGAGTTAATGTAAAAAATAATTTTTGTGAAGAAGTTTAAAACATAATGGGACGAACAGAAGTAACTTTAATATTTTAGACATAATAAAGTTGTTAACTTACTTAATTTTAGGAAATTACAAAAATATGAAGGTAACAAACTTTGGTAATTTAATAAAAAGACAAACTAATATTTGAAAAAAAAAAAAAAAAGTTATGTTCTACTTAACATTTAAAAGAATTATGGCTCTTAAGTATGCCAAATTTTAAACATTATAATAAGTTTAAATAGGATAAAGCCACTGTGATAAAGTGCTTTAGAGCGCAGATTTTTTTGTTGGTGTTTTTCATATGCCCCTTTGTTCTTTTCAGCTATAACTCAGATCTACCACACACTGCACATTCGTTTAGGAACTTTGAGCAACCTTTATGTAGCCAACAGTTTCTCTGAATGCGTTTGATCCAATATTACATTTTTCCGAGGTTTTATTGCACTCTGCTAGACGCTCTGAATACTGATTCTCATTCACTGAAAAAAAATCCTCATCTTCTGAATCTTGGTAGGAGATTTAATCCGTCATCTTTTCAAAGCAGATCGAATTAGCTTGTTTTTAGAGTCTGCGGTGTCTTGATGGTGGTTGCGGAGCGTAGCTCGTAGGGGCAGAAGACCCAATTTATCTAAAACTATATTATAAACTACCGATATTTACATTAATTAAAATTATTTATAACTGCATTTAACATCAAAATTTTAACAATGATTAAAATTAATATTTATTAACCAATTATTTATAAGGACAATAAAGGTTTTTTATAAGGCTTCTTTCAAATTATGTTCATCTTAGATTTTAATATTTCTTTATGTCCTTTTACACATTTAGAAAATTTATGATTTTAATCAATGAATATTTTTTAATCGGTTGATTAAAATCACGTGTTTAAATCTGATTATTACTGATTTAAATTATCTGGTTAAAATCCTTGACAAGTTCGTTAGTAGCCAAGAGTAATTTAAACAACCACGCATTTGACCGCGACGGAAAATAACCGGTATCTTACCCCAAGGGAAAACAACCGGCATCCTACCTCCAAAATTTTCGTCGACTCACCCCAAAGAATTGGACAAGACGCCGGTATGCCCACTGACGTAAAGAAACTGAATCCGGCCGCCATTTATGATTTGCAGAAATGCCAGGTACTAATGTTCTCTAAAAACATCAACTTTATTTCTCTGGTGTTTAGCACTAGAAAGACGGCGAGCGGTCATTTTGACCGCTACCAAATGAATATATTTTGGTTTGAACCAGAAATTTCTTTATAAAACTAGGTTAAAAGAAACAAAGTAAAAAATCTAGTTAAATAAATGTTAATAACTTAAAATAAAAATTCCGGTGGGAAATATTTTTTATAAAATTTGACTAAAATTCCTCGTCTTTCTAGTGTTAAACTAAGACTTACATAGGCAAATAAAGAAGTCACGTAAAAGATTTTTGACACTTACCAGAAGTATTAAGACGAAATAGCAATAAAAAAGTACCCCTTATTTTATTTATTTATTTATTATTTTTTTTTTTTTAAAGACCGCAAACGGAAATTAAAGTATCACCAGGGAACCCTCTTCCTTACAACTGAGCAGAGTTTCCGTACAGCGCCTGCGCATATGAAAACTACGTGATTCGGCATCTTGTACAACTCGGCATCTCACTCCAAGTTACCCTATTTCAAAGAAGTCTACAAACATTTCATTTTAAGCAAATAAATATCTATCTTATGCCGTCATCTCTCGGTAACAGATAAAGACATTTATAGGTAATTATTTTATACAATTTTCATGTTATAAAGAATTATACAAATTTACTAAAATTCGAAGCGTACCAAAAATGGGACTCTAGGCATAAATAGGTTAACTTAAACTATTCGATAATAATCGTAATATTAACATTTCAAAATATTAAAGCGGCTATCCAGCTCTATAACTACCTAGAAATTTTCCATAATTTTCAAACGTACGATGCGCAACTTTTTTATCAGAACAAAAAAGAAACCATGCATCATAAGAAAAATATGCTACAATTATAAATTACAAATATATACAGGGCGTTTGTAAACTCTTTGAACGATATAAGAAATGTAAGAATACATATCAGTACGAAGTTATGAAGCAATATTACAGTTCGTCTTAAATGGAAACACTCTATATTTTTGATTTTATAATTGTATTTCGACCGCGACTTTGTTCAATCCTGTTAATTATCTATAGAATTTATACACACATGTAGTACGGGAAAATGCTCTTAAAAACGTACGTCCAGCAAATATCAATTGTAGACATTACTGTATCCGAGTTATTTGTATAATTATCTATAAATGCAATTCACACCATACTTTTCAGTAAGAAACTTATAGTGCTCCTCATTTATTGAATAATTTAATTATATAAATTTCATTCTTCTCCGTAGACCATTATGTAACGGAATTTTTTTGTGTGTGATCCTGTAAAGGAATAATAAGTGATCTGTACCCCATATTCTGCAGAAAGCACATTTTAGAGCACCTCGCAAGTAATGTGTAAAAGTTTATTTCGATTTTCAACGGCAATGTTCTATAGTAAAAATCAATAACATATAAAAATTACATAACAATCTGGGCATATATACTAGAATAACAGCAGACTCAGGCGGCCAGACGAACTAACAGAGCAAAGTTATAACACTTTTCAACTGTGTTGGTAAGTGTTATTAAGGCACATTTCAGTACTTGTTATTCACACATGATGTCCTCACATCGTATAAAGGTACAATCCCTCTATGAATAGCTATATAAGTGTGTGTGTGTGAGTATTTTTACTGGCGCTATTCAGAGCCATCTGTAGCTCGTTCTAATAGCCGGAATGACACTAAACTTGGTAAGAGGCATAATTACCCAATGAGAAAAAAAGATTTATTGAAAAAATTAATTAAAACCACTGCCGATAGGGCTAATCATAGATTAACATACAAGATAGGACATTTCCATAGAGCGTAATGGTAATGCGATTGCGATCGCAGCGACTTTAGTGACAATCGGGAAGAAACTTCCCATCCTTATAATATTTCTGTTATTGAGCGTATACCTTATTGTGATCGTTCTTTTTTTAAGGTTGCATGTTTATGTTTTCAACAGAATGTTACACCGATAAATGAACATAGAATAGATATTCTATTCGATATATCTGATATCTATTCTATGTTCATGCACGGATATATATATATATGTTTTCGTACATGATAGGTGAACTATTTAAGCACAACGAAAAACAAGCTAAAAATTTGATCTTGAATATTATACGTCAAGTAAATATGATATAATTGGATTTAAAGCTACATATAGCGGTGGTGTAATGTAACAATATACGCCATATTACACTCTACTAGTCCCAGAAACTTTCATAAATATCCCCACTTGGTAGAAAAAATTTTACAGACGATGTTTAATTAATTTTTTTTTTTCTTGTATTAGACAATCGTTAAAATAATTTTTCAAAATTTACAGATTTTCACTTTCTCACAGATAAAATAAAATGATTGTTTTTAATGTAATAACATACAATCAGTTCAATAATATTCATGATATTAACATATACAAACTAATAATAAAATTATAGATAGCGATTTTGCAAATTTTTAGAATTATGTAAATCTAAACGTTAAACTAAATCAAAACATAGAGATACTGATAAAATTGTATTCGATGTGAATAAATTAACACAATACCCGAATTTAATTTCTTACAATTTTATCAAATTAATTTACATATTTACGTTTTCAAAAGTATTTCCTGAGGATTTTCTTTTATATTATTATAATAATTATCATTTTGTAAGTTAAAGCTAAACGAACAAATACGATAAAATAAAAAATAAAAACGGCTAAATAAATCAAACATAAACAAAATATCGTCTGCCTGTAGTTCGTTTAGGAAAGAATAGATATTCAAAACATAGAACGTAAATATATTTCATCAACATAGGTAAATTTCGGAGACTTGTTAATTGTTCCCCCTTGCCGGTAGTAACGCTAGTACTGTTGCCATTACAGATTTTGCCGCAAATGTCTCAGGGGCTAATTATGACGTTGTTGTAGGCTACGCAGCTGAGAATGAGCATAACACATAGTTAACAAATGAAAATGCCAATTTATACCTACGTATACGACAGTAGCGCCATTTCTTTGGCATATACGCGCTCTGCGGTAACGCAAGACTCATATTCAACCTTAGCTGAAGTTGTTTCTCGGAGCTTTTCGCATGCGTTTATAGTCCAAATTATTGGCGCTGTTGTCGCATAAGTAGGTATAATTTTTAATTTTCATTACTTACCCGTGTTTAATGCTCATTTCATTCTCGGCTGACTAACCCTACCGGCAGTGTTTTGAACTATTTGTTTTTGCGGAATCTTTTTTTCCCATGGCGTCATTAGTCCTCTTACCGAATTTAGTGCCATTCCGGTTATTAGAACGATCTACAGATGGCTCTGGACAGCTTTATTTAAAAAAAGAACACCCTATATTCTGTTTTTTTCACCTAAAGTAAACGAATAACTGCCGAAATCATGTACCCTCACTACTCATTAAGTACTTTCGTTATTTAAAAACAGCAGTATGTGAAAACTATGTCCTTCTAGTCCAAGAGCCGACAGCACAAAAACCTATGTTATCAAGCACAAGAAAAAAACCTTTATTTTATGGGAGAGTAGAAGTAGTGGAATCTAATGGTCCATGTCTGCCGGAAGGGAAGTGGTGCATAAGCCAAAAATTAGTACCATCAGTGGTTGACTCGTAGGTTTTAATTATGTTTGTCCTACAAACAAAGGAATGAAAACATGGAGGATAGTTGTAGGACAAGCGCAATGATAAACCTACGAGTCAACCAGTGGTGGTATTAATTTGTGGCTTATGCACCACTTCCCTTCCGGCAGACATGGATCATTAGATTCCACTACTGCTACTCCCCCATAAAATAAAGGTTCTTTTCTTATGTTTGATAACATAGGTTTTGTGCTATCGGCTCTTGGACTATTCTCTCGTGTCTTATCCCTTGAATTTTCTGCCCCCACCAGTGGCTTAGAGGCTCTGCTCTGAAAGCTGGTAGACGGGAGGTTCTGGGTTCGAACCCAATCGCGCCTTTCGGCTTGATCGTTTGGAGGTTCCCGTGGTTTTCTTCGAACCTTGCATTTTCTTGCGTAAATACGGGTTAGGTTCCGATAGAAAACCCGCTACGGGGGGCACCCCCCGTTTGGGCCCATATCCCTCGTGTTGATAATTGGCCGTCATAAACAACACCACCCTTTCATTTTCTATTATTACGAGAAACAGTTACAAGATGCTTTCAGTCTACGCTGTCGTTTGTTACGTTAAAAAAACTTATATTTTTATTTACCTGATATGTTGAAATAATTAAATGCCCTAAAATTATCAAGCTAAAATTATTGATTTTATTAATCTTTTGGTTTTCGAGGTTTAGTAAAAGCAAGTTAAACGAAAGGCCAAGAATTAAAAAATCAATCAATCAAACAGAGTTTTCTTTTGGCCTCAAAAAAAGAAAACAGATTTTCTGCACTTTTCTCTGAAATCTAAATAAAACAAAAAGATGAAAAAGAAAAAGGTGAAAAATCGTCTAACAATTCTCCCACTCTAAAGCTTTCTAGTTAAACTGATAGTTCCGTCCCCTTAGTTGATTTCTTTAATGTTTCTTTTGTAAGATAAAATTTCCATAAATCAAGAATAATTCCTTCTCTTCTGAACAGATAAGAATTATTTACCATGTACAGTTAGTTGTTAAAAATAATATCCTATTTCCTGGGCTTATGCTATTTACTACTTTCGCAAATCATTTGTACATAAAACTATTTAGTGACGATTCTGCCATTACCATATTGATTTTGTTTAGTATAATCTATTCTGTTATAGATGGGAAAACATATGTATCCTCTAAATAATGTTGTAAATAAATTTTACATCGGAAGTTCTAAAAATTGTACGAAGGTACACTATAAAAAAGACAAATATTTATTAATCTAAGAAAACGTAATATAACGATCAATGAAAATATACAGTATCCTCTTCCACGTTACGTTTGATACCTAAAAGTATACTTTATTTATAGAAACCTTAGAAACCAATCTATTTTCAAGATTAGAAGAAGCTATTATAAAAAGAAATTTTCTTAAGTAGAATATACAATATAAAAGTAGATTTTACAGCGTTTAGTTTTTTCAAACTGAAGTATCGGTTTTTAGGATATTATCTATTCCCTATAGAACATTTTCACCTGCGTAACTGAAATTATATATGCAAGAGTAACAAAATAATATTGATTTTAATATTCGTGTTTATGCTGTTAATTTGTCATATGTCACATGATTGCCTGCAAAGCATGTTTGTAGAACATGCAAATGTTTATTTGAGAATTAATAATATCTGAAAATAAAATTATTATTTTGTAAATTAATAGCACCCGAAAAAAATGTAATATTATATTTAATTTCGGCAAAACCAACAGGTAGGCTTTCAAGACATTTTAAATAGTGTGGTTATTTCCAGAAAACTTACAATCTCAATAGTAAAAATTCCTGTCGGCTCAGCCTACAAGCGCACGATGGGTGATTTACCCATTCTAGCTGGCCAAAATTATTTTTGGCGTCAACATAGTCGCATCGCCATGAAACTGAAAAATATTATTGATATTCACTATTGAATGTTAGGTATTGCAAAATGTTGCGTGTAGCGTTCATAATTGCGTTACGGGGACATTCAAAATGATTTCATTACATTACGGCCTATGGTGAAAAATCGTTTGCAGTGGTTTTTAATGATGTTTCATAATTTTAAGCACGTTGAAATTTATATACATATCTATGAATTGCACTATAAGATGCTTGCTATAGAATATGGTATATATAGCATTTATCGATCATTTACAGGGACACTATAAAGAATTATGTTACATTCCGGGATATGCAGAAAAATTGTTTGTGATGTATTTTGTTCGTGTTACACTATTTCAAAAGATTTTAAATTGATATATATCTCCGAGCTGTGCATTAAGATGCTTACTATTGAATATAATGTGCATAGCATTCATCTTTAATATATAGGGGTACACAAAATAAATCAGTTATATTTCTCTCTATATGAACAATAATTGATGGAAATGCGTTTTCAATTGTGGAACACTTTTAAATTATAAAATTGCATACTATTTAGTGTGCATAAATTCTATAAATCATATACAGGGCTGCACAAAACATCTAAAGTACATTTCTGTTTATTGAAGGAAATTGCTGACGGAGAATTTTCAACTGTGCTATGCGTTCCCTAATTGTTCTAAATTTTAGCATATTCTGAAGTGTATGATAAATCTATAGTTCATATACAGGCATGTACAAAATTTTCAGGTATTTTTTCGATTTCGGTAGAAATTGTGTTTTCAAACGTGTTATATGTTTTACAAATTATTACCTAGACATCGTTTTTCACGTTATTAATCTATGAAGTTTTATTATAGTAATCCGAATGCGTTGAAAAATATTTAATAATCTGATTCACGCATGATTTTATGTTTTTCTTGATAATTTTAATGATACGTTCTTAACGGTAAGTAATCTAAAGTGATAAAACTATTTTCGTATTATTATAACAAATCCTAAAATTTCTTTTTCTAAAATTTAAGATACGTGTAAAACATTCGACAGCTTTAATGAAAGTATCTGTAGTATAATAAATATTTATATTTATCTCTGCACAGAAGAACCTTATGTAAAGAATTGGAATCATAAGATATGATGGGAAAATGTCTACATTATGTTTTGCCTTGTATCAAATTTGAATTTGGAGAATTTCTCTGGGTCAATTTCGTAACCACTCGAAATTTGCAGCTAAGTAATATGTTTTAGATCATTTTGTCCTGAGATATCTACATACATCTGGCAACTTTTGCCCAAATTTGGTCATAAATTTAAACATTTTGCTCTTGCAAAACTTCATGTGCTCTTCACTGTAATTTTCCTCTATAACCGAAATCTTTTCAACCAAATTCACATTTTTGTTAAATTTTAAATCTTTTTGTCGTTGCATAATCGTTGCATAAAGTTTATTTATGTGAATAACTTAAATTTTATTGACTTTAATAAAAAGAAAATGGTACTTGAACAAAAATTTCAAAAATATTTATTTAGACTTAATAAGCTAAAAACAAATGTAAAAACTAGGGAGGCACCTAAATTAAAATAGGCTAATGGGCTAATGGCAGACAAATTAAACTGGAACGAAAAGGTATTAATCTAAGCTATTTAATCATATCAAAAATTGAGCTTAATCGTGCTTTATCATATAACTTTTTCTATATTAAAACTGAAAAATTGTATAAAAATGCAGAGTTTTTTGCGATATTAAATATGAAATAACGGCTGATATGTGCAAAATTTATTCACATAAATCCCGTAAAATACAGTCTATATTTTGTTTGGAAGCGTCCATAATCGAGCAGTATATTTTATTCCGCTTCAAGTAACAGATTAAAGAACTATACTCAAATTGATTGATTCATACCCAACTAAGAAGCACCAACTTTGCACTAGTCTATGGACCACACAATCATATTTATATCAAAACCAATAGCAGGATACAACGCCCTATCTACTGAGCTGTAACAGGCAAAAAATAAATTACGCTAGGATATATATATATATTTTTTTAATCGACTTTTGGCCATCTAGAATCGGTAAATCACCCATCGTGAGGCGGAGGTAATTTCAAAGTTAAGTACTAATTTCATCAAGAAAAACTAAATCAAGATTAGGGATAAAACCCAGATTAACAATTTTATCTGGACGCTTTTGACGCATATTTAATTTCACTTTTCGGTAAGAGCTGGTTTTTTCAGAATCATATTGAGTCGGTATTAAAAAGAACTTTTTTTTTCCCCCGCTCAACAACTCTAAATTTTCTGACACAAATTCAGACACATTTTAAAAAGTGAAAACATGAAACTCGCTGACGTGATTTTTTGAAGAGATTCATAAGCGACCTGTGTTTATATTTTTCGTTCAATTAATTAGAACTTGATTTAAATACAATCACTTTCTCAGTACGACCATTTTTTTTAGTTTCCAACAAATTCGCTTTGGGAAATACGGTTCAAAATGCCCACTTTGACAGCATTTTTGAAATAAATTCTGCGTTTATCAAAACATCGACCAATACGGCACATTATGTAGTTTCTCAATAAGAGAATCTGGCAATTGAATGCGTTTGAGAGCCAAAATGAATTTAAAAATAAGTCAGAAAATATGCCGTTTGGATTTGAGTACACCCTTAAAAATATAATTTTTTCGTCAACTCCTATTTTTGTTTAATTTGTTTTTGCTGTAAGAGTTGGTCCAATCGAAAACTTTTAGGTATGAAGGTTGTAGATAATATTGAGAAGATGTATAATAAATTCAATGGGAAATGATATCTTGTGAATTGGCGAAGTTATGATTTTTTTTCCCTTCTTTAACTCCCCCCCCCCCATTTTTTTCATTTCTAATTTTTTTTTTCGGTAATAGTTGGCTCTATCAACAACTTTCCAATATAAAAGTCGTAGATAATATTAAGAAGATTTATAATAAGTTTCAGTTAATTTGATATCTTTAGAATTGACGAAGTTATGAATTTTTTCTCCCTATAACCTTATTTTTTTCGCCCCTTTATCCCATATTTTATTTTATCAATAATCTGTGACACCTAAATTTTCGGCCCTTTTCCGAGAAGTAATAATAACTGATTTGATATGCATTATAATTAAGAAGTTATGGGTTTGTTTCGGTTTTCACAAAACCCCTCCCTATTTCCACCTCCTTGGACCGTTTTTGTCCATTAACGAACTTGAGCGAGATTGTTTACCCCTTGATTTTATGTATCAGTTTGGAAGAGATTTGTGCAAAATTATAGAAGTAATCGTGCCAATAAAAAATGGTATATATATATATATCACTTTTTTATGGGCACGATAACTTCTATAATTCTGCAAAAATCTCTTTAAGATTTATATAAAACAACATACATTTTTTATGAAAAGATTTATATAAAAAAGATTTATATAACTATCTTTATATATATATATATACTAGTGTAAATGCCCGTCCTAGGACGGTGGGTAAAAATTGTGTTTTTCACTTAAAATTTAAAAAACTGATAAAAAAAATAATTGACAATATGGAAGCGTTTAGATGAGCAAAGTTCGGCTAGTTTATGTTCTAATAAACACACAATTAGCATTTACAATATTTCTGGGTAAACCAGGTTTTCCGGCTAATATACTATAACAAAATTAAGATTTCTTAATAAAACAAAAATTTAATAAATATGCAATAAAAGTGCTTAATTAAAAAAGTCTGCTGCAACTATTGAAATAATACTATTTTCTTTTAATAACACTTTGAAATTGTATTTTATCGTTTACCCCCCCTATTCCTCCCCCCTCAATTTTTTAAAAAATATGTATATTGATTAATAAATAAGTATCTCGGGTTGAATCCCAACCGTCTAATCCCCTAAACTTCTGTCCTCCTGATGCAAAACTATAAATCAAAAATTATTAATTTTACTTTTCGTATAAATATTATTTTTTTACTTTTAAAATATGGATTTTTTTTTTTTTTTTTTTTTTTTTTAAGTTTAAATTTACATACACCTGTATACAGAAAAGGAAAATATAAGTAATGTGTAAATTAAAAATAAGTTACAAAATAATAAGTCTAAAATATTTAAATTGATTACTTTTTTAAAAGAAAGTCAGTTTTATCAACTTTTTGCAGGGAAAAAAAGGATATTTTTAAAAATAACATATCATTGTTTTCCGTGAATCACTATATATGAGAAATAAATTAAAATTCCTTACATGTCGCAAAGAAAATTTAACATGATTGCAACTTAATACTTGAAATAATCTCAAGTGACACTTTGCGATTTATTTTGGTTGTGAAATGCGATGTGCCTTCTGATTTGTTTGGAAGAAGTGTCTACCACTTCTCAATTATCAGGACTTGTAACCTTGAGAAGTAATCGCGGGATTCTTTTTTCTTGTCAAACAATGGGAGAATGGAACCTTTCACCCTTGAGTCTCTTCCCCAGAGACTGGTAAGATTGATGGATTCGCCCTGGATGCGTTACAGTGCCTTTTATTATATATATATATATATATATAAAGATAGACATATAAATAAAATTTTGAACTGACGCGGGCTTTGGGGCCTCTAGACAGGGGGCGCTTTGGGCTTACCTCGACGCAGATCTGTAAAACTTTTTCGGAAATTCGAACATAGGGGAGATATTGCAATACATAGTAATTCTTACGAAATGTACCTAAAAGACGATAGAAACGCTACCTATAGTTAAATCAACTTTTTCACATGTAAGTTTGATACGATTTTAGTTGTCCGTATATCTTATTTTAAAAATTAGGGCTTTCGACCCCTGACACTTGCACTGTTAAAAATTTGCAGCATTCTGGCAGGTCATTTGACCGTTTTTTCCGAAAACGGTTACACAACCGTAATTTAACACTATTCTAACCATATTATTGGTCATTTTATGGTCAGAATATAGTTAAATTATGGTTATGAAACCGTTTTTTCAAAAAACGGTCGAATGACCTGCCAAAATGTTGCAAAATTTTTAACAGTGTGGTTGTAAATAATAAACTGCTATACATACTTTTTTTCTGTTACAAAGAATAATATAAATTTCAATTTACCGGTGATTCAAAAATAAACTAAACATAAAAATAAATAAATATTTGGAAAATTATACACTGTAAAAAAAATGTAATTCTACAGATGTAAAGTTGGAGAAATCTGCAGGCTTATTAAACATTTATCCGTACACTGTACAAAAAAAGATGTAAATCTACAAAACTAGTTTTTGTAAAGCTACAGAAATCTGCAGCTTTACAAAACAATGTACTAAAATTACAGAAATCTTACTAAAATTTTATTTGTAACCCGGGTTCCAGTAACATAAAAAGTTCTAGACATCCCAGTTTCCTAAAAAAATTCTTAGTAACCTTACAGGTTTTTTGATATGCAGTGCAAACGTGTATCTGTTACACTAATTTTTTGTTGCGGTTACATAAAATGTTCTAGGCATCCGCGTTCCCTAAAATATTCTTAGCAACTTTACATTTTTTTTTAATTTATTTATTTAATGCAAACGTGTATCTGTTGCATGAATTTTTTTGTTGCGGTTACAGCGTCTGGAAGCGTCAAACAAGTGATTAGCGCACCTTTTCACAGATTCCAAGTGTCTCACGAACATTTGCAGCAACGACTGAAAGTCTTGCAATGAGGTCCTCATCAGAGTCAACTGGTGTCTCATAGATGAGACATCTGAAACCTTCAAACCAGTCACTTTCTAGGCGCTTCCAGGTATGTATTGATGTTGGTGGTGGCACATTTGAGCACTTTCTGTAATTGCTATGTCAATAAAACGCTCGTTTTCATATCCTCCGAATTTCTTGTTTTTCGCTAAAACTTTCCACTCCCGACCCCACTTTGCTACAGCAAAACTGCTTCTTTACGTGAACTTTACCTGCCCTTAACCCTTTATCTACTGAATTATGAAATCATGAAAATTTTCTTCTAATGCATTTTTCGTGAATTGTTTAATCGACATTAGAAGATTTACATAATCATTTAATAAATTTTAGAAGAATTTTAGAAGGCATGAAGGATTTAGGAGAATTAATTAAATATGAATTTATAAGAATTTTGTGCAGTATTTATAATCCCACTCAAATCTTTTATTTCAAATATTTTTCCTAGTAGTTTACTGAATTAGGAAATGTACAAATATATTGTTCTTACAATAGAAATATAGAAATATTTCCGAATTGAAATATTAACCCCCCCCCCCCCCGATCACCAAGAAAGCTGAAAAGATATAAAGGCAAAGAAATCATCCTTTTAAAAATATTTTCGTTTTATGTAACCAACATTCCTTTTGGAAAAGATAAAATAATGTATCTATAACTCATTCTAAAGTGCATTACAACTAATCGATGCATTAAATGAATTTTATAACAAAATATTTTAACGGTACTTATAAGTACCGTCAGTAGATAAAGGGTTAAAATTTGTCCCATGACCGTAGAAACACCCTTTCTTTCAAAACTTTCAACAGTATTACTGCATTAAGAAAGAAAAGGAGATCTCGATTGAAAGATGCCAATGGATCGGAAATAGTAAAGTACTTGATAGGTTTTGAGTAAAAAAGAATAGAGTTGGGGTGGTATTGCAAAGATAAGACTCCAATTTCACGCTTAGAATGTTGCTCAAGATATTACAATCCTACAACTTCAGATGGTATTTATATGCATTAGCTACAGGCAAAAGAAAAACTAGAAAACAGGAATTCTGCTCTTTAAAAATTTAGTGTCGCCCCCAATGAAAAAAAAGTATATATATATATGTATATAAATATAGATAGTATAAAATATATTTCAATATTAAGACTTAAAGCACTCGCTTTTATTTTATGTAAAATGACGTCATTCGCATCCGCTTAAGAATTCCAGATCTACGACCCACTCTTAAAGATCTATAGCAAAGTACGCATAGGACGAGGACGTCACCATCGCGAAATAATACACAAATGAAGCAAAAAGATGCCGTCATTCAAGAAACTCGACAAAAAAAATAAACGGTCTAATGATTCAAATGCTTTCATTTGTTTGAAACACTAATATATATACTTAAAATTAAATATATTTTATAATATAGCTCCATGTTTTAACAGAAATCCTTCGATTATATTTTTTCAAAATAGAATGTATTTTAATTACATTTTGCATTTAAATGTACTTTTTTCCCCAATACGACGGTATGAAAATTGAAAATGGGCGATGCTTAGAAGCTAAAGAAATTGCTGTAGAGTATTTAACCGTACAATGATACGTCTGCTTTGTTTTACAGCTGACTTATACAACGCAACGTTATTTTTTGGAGACGAATGAAATAACATATCGGGCGCTAATAGTTCGGCATTTTACCTTTTCAGTACTCACATAGGAAATAAAGCAATTATAATTTTTCCGCGTGTTTTTAGTTATTTAGTCACTAATTAATACAAATATTATGCAGAATTAACTTTTCGTGCTTTATAGTACAATCGCATAATTGTATATTTTAGTACTAAGTTATAAAGTTAAGAATTAAGATAACTAAATAAGAAATTTAAATATAATACACCGCAAACGGTTTTTCGCCATAGACCAAAATGTAACAGAATTCTGCGTAACCCTTTAAGGGGACCAGGTAAGCGAAATTCAACCGAAAAATCGATTTTTCTTTTTTTATATCATTAAATAGTTTAAACTTTTATCTTTCCAACGCTGTGTCACACATGTTTATATATATAAAAAGGAAGTGTTGGAATTATTCATTCTTTCTAAGAGTACTTCACAGCTTTATGGCCATTTAAATCTTTAATTGACTTTTTCTCAAAACTTGGAATTTTCATGATTGTGTTCCCTTTTTTCAATATCTATTAAACTTATAAACTCAGATTTTTTTAATACTTATGTTATATTGTATAATTTAACATAGGGATTTATTGATTTGTTGAGAAGTATTTTTTTAGGCAGTGAAATTTTACCAAAAATGCTAATTTAAAAATGACTTCCATCAAATAATTAATAATTAATTTTCAGTTTCACTTAGAAAGAAAATGGTCTGTTAAAATACGTAAAGCATGTTATTCTAACTACCCTAAAAAATCTAGACCTCTCTCTTTCACCATTTCTAAGAAAAAGGTACATAAAGTTGGTGAATTTAACATGGCGGAGATAGGGCTTTCCCGGTCTCCTTAAATGAACAATAACTGCTACATAAATAAACTGCTATTTTCAATATCTAACATCCTTCAGTGAACGTCATTAACATATAAAAATAAAATGCCATTCGGAGTATATTTACGCGAGTTTAAACAACGCGCACCAAATATTTGAGAAAGCCTTGACATGCGTCACAAAAACGTCACACAAAGCAGGCAAAACAAAGAAAAAAAAATCATTCATTGGCTCGTGGATTCCAGGAACCAATGAATATTTTTTTTAACAGTTAAAATCGAAACATTTCGCATTACAGAAATCTTTCACTTTCTGATTTAGCCATTCATTTGCATACAGTCATAGGTTGATGTGTACTACATTTATAAATGGAAATAACTTACTTGATATCATTTGTTGGGGAATATTTATTAATTGGCGGAAACTATTTGCAAGATAATTGCGTCGGTTTATACTTACGTTAAATTTCGAAGTGTCATTAGAAATTTAAAACAAATGATTGCATGTAATATTATGATTATTCTTCTGTAACTATTTAATATACATCAATTATTCATAAAGTATATTTTAAATCGAATGATGGAAATGATGATGTCTCTAAAGACTTCGCACAACCGCAGCGACTTCGAATTTAATGATGTTCTCGTTGGAGCAGTGTTGCCAGATTGGGGATTTTTTAATTCAGATTATTTGACTGTCACCACTTTTTCAAAATAGCATAGTTTTTTCAGAATTTTTAATCTATTTGAAATGGACTGAATATTTTTGTATAAAAAAGGGGGTAGCAATTAATAATCTGGAGACCAAAAAGTCCCCAATCTGGCAAACACTGCGTTGGAGGTGGGTTCAGAACTTCATTTTTTTTTATTCGTCATAAATGGTGCAATTTTTTAAGACTCACTCATCTTCCAAGTTTTAACCAAATTTTTAAATAATCAGTAATTTCCTTTTGGTCAAATCTTCAAAAGAAAAAAAAAATCACACTTCGGTTTTAAGAATATCAGAACAAAAATTCTAAAGCTATATTATTCTTCTCAGATATTTAAATTAAATTATCTTCAAGAATAAACTATTATTTTAAAAAGTTATACCGACACCAAATGTGGTGTAATTTAAAATACTATTGAATTAGATGCTTAAATAAAATATGTGAAAGCACGAACAACGGCTAGAAATACTGGTTTAGGTCACTTGATTTGAAAAGAAAATAAGAATAACCTAATTTTATCTTACTTTAAATATTACTTCTTGAAGACAAATTAAACTTTAGGCTGGAATAAAGAGACCGATTATGGTGGTGAAATTCTTGTTTATTTTGGTCAAATATCAGGAGGAAAATTATGAATTCCTCTCTGGGGGGAATATATTCAAAGGTAAAAATTTCATTAACATAAAATCTTGAAGATTCCGATGTTTTTAAAAAAATCAAATGACTGAGCAGTTCTTAAAGGATTATAAAAGGATTATAAAATGTCATGATTTTTATCAAAATGCAAACTGTTAGCGGCATAATATTTATAGCTTTTGAGATTGATTGCGGATAATGTATACATGCTTTTATGCAGTAACCTGACTAGGGTAAATTCTACAGGTTAGTGCAGAACTCATTTGAATTGTATAAATTTATGAAACCAATGTACACCTAAAGCGGTTAGGCATACTCCATCATATACTTTTAGATCGGTAATTATTTGAATAACATCCCAAACTATTTAAAAAATTGTGAAAAAAACAGGAAATCTGCTGGTATTCATTTATAGTATGTCTTATATAAATGTACGGAGAACTGAAAATCTAGATTCTGTTAAAAATAAAACTGAGAAACTATTCTATAAATTTAGCGTATCTTACGCTTATAAAAATAACCAAGGCCCTTTAAATTTACAAACATAGAATTGCTGAAGAATTTTTAATTTTTCATGAAGAAAAAGATGGTTGTGGAGCGGATTTATTAAGTGAGGGGCCCCTCTCACTGGAATTTTTTGGGGGCCCTTCCATCTTGAAAAATTGGGTATATTTATAAGATATACTAATAAAAGAAAATTTCGCTCTGTGTGTGTGTATTCGCAATGGCTATCAAAATCTACCGCACGTACAAAGCGGAAAATTTTTGCGAGGGTAGTCCAAGGCCTCTCCTGATACATCTGAGACTCAGAATTCTAAAATATCTACTTATAAGCTGAGTTATTCATTAACAATCGCAACGCACTCTCATTAAAAACTCATTTCAGTCAACGAGAGGGAAAAAGCAAGCCTTATTTACGCATCATGAGAAAATGAACATCGAAAAGAAGTAATTCCGGGGGGGAGGGGGGCGGCGTATTTTGTCATATTAACTTACATTGGGCAAACCGCTTACTAAAGTTAAAAACGGAAGATATATTCTAAAAGATCGTACCCTTATGTCTCAAATCCCGTAATCAATTAAAATACAGATATATATATATATCGCGGTTAACCTTTTGAAAAAGAAAATTCAAAGAGGCTCGTTTTTTCCAAAAAAATGCTTTTCCCTCTTGAAGAATAATCTTTATATATTCCACGAAATTTCACGTTATCACGATTCAAGAAATTTTTATTGGTAGAGCATAATTGTAGAATTTACGATTCGTTTTAAATCATATTTGGGAGAGCTAAGTTCAAGAATTCACGATCTGTTTTTAAATAATATTAATGTAAACAAACATATTTCACAACTGAAAATGGCGCAGGTGTTGTTCAGTATAAAATAGCACAAGATGATTAAAAACTTTGTTAATTCTATATTTACACTTTTAATATGTACAATATTTACAACGAAAACATTTGAATAATATTTGTTATTCCTCACTAGGAATTCCAGATAATTTCTTTTATATGTTCAAGAATATTTATTTCTCCCTTTTCGGAAGATCAAGAAATACACAGCCAGCATGCTGCTTTCGAGATTCACATTCAAACTGAACTAAAAACAAGAGAAATGCTTTTAAAACATTTCATACTTCAGCAACTATTTCTTCTAAAAAAAAGCCAAGCATGATTTCATATTCGGAAATAAATTTCCCCCTTTTTTTAAATTAAACATCATTTCTTCTAATAGAAGACCACGATAAAAAACCTATACGCAGCTTATTACCTGCTGCGTTCAAGATTCACTTTCACAAAACTAAAAAAAAGGAACAAGAAGGAAAAAATGTTTTTTAATATTAATTCTCGTCAGACCACGTGACCTGGGATCACTGGCGCTTAATCAGTCTGGCTGAGAAAAGAAGGGGTTTGCGAAATTTCACACCCCTTATGGCAACGCCCCTCCAGGGTGTAATTTTAGATGTACCGACAAACCAAAAATATTATCTTAAAGATAAAATCTTCTTCTAATCGATGGTGCAATCGGTTTTTAAAAACATGAATTTTAACCCTTTCAAATAATCGGCGAACTCGGGTTACTTCGCGCCTCACGGAGACGGTATTTTTTGTATGCTAAAAGTAACTAAACATCCGTATGTACACAGTCTTTTTAGCGACTCTCAATAGACTAGATTTAGATCACCTACAAAAATTATGAAACGTTCGCACGGGTAGAAATATTTTTTATAAAATAAAATGGTGTGAAAATTTTGGCAAAATCAGTAGAAACTTTAGTGTTTCGTCGCGGTTTCGCCCTAGTAAAAACCTGAGTGTTTCGTCGCGGTTTCGCTCGCTTTTGTTAAGCATAGACTTCAAAAATCTAATTACGCAGAAAATAAAATACCAAATAGCATATACTTTTAATTCCATATTTTTTCATTAAAACTATAAATTCTGACAAAATGGAGTTAAAGATATAAAGTCATACAAATTTGAGGTTCATTTAAGAGTCATTCATCAGGGGTCTGGGCAATGCCGAAGAGGTCAGCTAGTTTAAAAATAATAGCTATTCAAAACTTAATTACAATAATTACTAACAAATAAATTAAAATGTATTCAATAGTTAACGATTAATTATACGAAATTCATTTCATATTCAAATTACATCAGATTATTTTACACGAACTTGGATACTGTGACGGATAAATGTGCTAAAATTGTGTATCTTATTTTCCTTTCAATTTTTTAAGAACATAAAATGATAATTCCAACCAAAATTAATCAGAAACTAAGGAGACAATATCTGCTGAGCCTTAACTCAAAACCTCTTTTCGCTGCTTTTCGTTTTTGGCTCATTTATTTAATGAAATAAGATATAAATGTAATGGAGTTTTAATGCATGGGGCTGCAGCGGTCTGCACTGCATGACATTATCTTGCTTACAGTTTTAATTTCATGTTTTAATAAAACAATTTCAGAAATCAAATAAATTCATCAATTTTAACCAAATTAAATTATATTTTTCTCCTTTTCGTTACACAGCTGTGCTAAAATAATGGCAAGTGCTTTATGGATATAAAAAGGATTCGAATCTCCACGAGTTGTTTTATAACCATCTGCACTGCATTTTTATATAAATACTAGGCGGCTCTGCCCCTGCAAACGTATAATAGTCACGTGTAAATATTTTTTTTTAATTAAAATAAAATATTGTTCTTTGCGCTGTTTTTAAAATTGGCAACAATATAAACTAGTAACCTTTTCTAAAATATGAGAAAAATATTGCACACATATTAAAAATATTATCACAATATTGTCTTTACTTTTGATTGAAAGAAAAGATCATTTCAATTTGAATTTGAAATTGACTAAAAGGAAAATAAATCTAATAATCCTTATATTTTTCCCTTTTCTTCCTTTTTTCCACAAAAATGGAGTCATCTAGTTGCCATCATTAAACAAATATTGTTACAATTAGAAAAAAAAAATTAATACCTCGAAAACTAAATCAAATTTAAAAATTCTAATACCATTTTTGACATACGCGGATCAATACGGACAATTGGTGCTAATTTCACCGCCAAGGATTTCATATTTTAGAAATAATAGCTGTGAAATACAATCAGTCGTTTCATAAATTCGTTTCATTAGGATTATATATATATATATACATATATATATATATATATACATATATATATATATATATGATAGATATTTTTTAAACACCAATTTAATTAACTAATCTGCACGTAAGTTTGTAATTGTGTGTTTCTTAATATCGAATGCCATAAAAAATGGTCCAAAAATGTAAAAGTGCCACTTTCATAACTGCGATTAGCAAAACATCTGCTAAAATGGAAAAAAAAAATCATATTGGGGAAAACTATGGTGGTCATTGTCTTTGACAGTCATGATATATTTGATTGTCGTGTGTCATTTTTGATCTGGAAGTGGAGAATTTTATGAGAAAGAAAAAGTATGAACACTTACGATGCAATAATAAACTTCTGCAATAATAAAATATTGATTACTAGCTGACCCGTCCGGCGTTGACTGGGCCCGTTATAATAACCTTAAACAAAATTCAAGTTTGTATGATTTTGTATCTTCGGAAAATCGGTGCCCCAATGCCTTCGGCATCAGAGTTTTTCAAATGAACTTAGTTTTTCCGGGGCCCCAATGCCTTCGGCAGCGTCGAGTGTGTTCCCAACAAACCTCTTTCCAGTGGCGTTGCCAGGGTGGGTGTCCAAATGCTCTGGATACCAGTGATTTTCTAAAGTTCAGTTCGCCTTATCTAATTGGAGAAATTTCTGCTATTAATCAAGACGAAGAAAACTTTAAAATATTACTGCTATCTAGAGCATTTGGACCCCCTCCCTGGCTATTCCACTGCCTCTTTCCGAACGAAGCTGTGACCTAGGTTGCCGCTGTCAGAGGTAGCGTATACCCGAAGTGCTCCGCACCGCCGAAGACAATCGAAAATCAAGTTGAATGACCCAAACCGCATAGAACCCAAGATTAGAATACTACCCCCTAGTGGTAGAATATGGAACTAAAATCTGCATAACAATCTTAAGCTAAATTGAATGAACCAATTTTCGATGAAATCGAGCCATAGAAACCGAGAAAAGAATGTGCCGTTAACGTTCGAAAATGGTGGTAACAAAAGTCTAAGATAAACTTTCATAATGCAGAAAGTAGCTTAATTATAATCTCAGTTGAATGAACCAATTGCCATTGAGATCGGGCCGATAAAACCAGAGGAAAGAATGTGGAAGGTGCCCCCTCCATCTATAAATTTAACAAAGTCCCTTTAATATTAACCCAATATTTAATTTACGGATGAATACCCCCACCTCTCTAAAGTTAACCACTTACCTTTAACAGTAGAGTTATTTTTAATTTACGACTGTAGTGAGTAAACGTAAGTTTATGCGAAAAGAAGATTAATATTCGAAAAAGTTGGTAGCAAGGGTATAAGGAAATTTTTTAGTAGTTTATAAAGTGGCAGGAGGATCCTAGATATTAAAGAAAACTGCAAGAGAATCGGATCAAGGGCCTCAAGAAGGCGATTAATATTCAAAATTGGTGGTAGCTGAAGTCTGAGAATTTTTTTTGTTGTTCACGGAGTAGCTGAAAAACCTAAAAAGTTGTTAGAAAAGAAAAAGATAGTGAATCGAACTATTTTTAAGGGAGTTATAATAGGGGAATCAAAGGGTGTCAAGGTGATAGTTGAGAGCTGGGTCCTAAGATGAAAACATGTTAAAACGTCCTAGTATTTAGCTCTTTAGATCTCTAATTAGTCGAAATTAAACATAACGTACAAATTAATCATTAGAATAAAATGTTAAATAAATGCGCTAAAAATAAGGGGAAATACTTAAAAAGGGCCCTAAGGCCCCAATAAAAATATGAGGGGTAGGTGGAAATCCTAAAAAGTTGTTAGAAAAAAAGCTAGTGAATCAGACCATTTTTAAGGTGGCGATAATAGGGGGCCCAAAAGGGGTCAACTGATAGCTGAGAGCAGGGCCCTGAGATAAAAACATGTTAAAAGTTTCTAGTAGTCACTTTAGATCTTTAATTAGTCGAAATTACGCATAGGGTATAAATTAATCATTTGAATAAAAAAGTTAAAGAAACGCGCAAAAAATGGGGGGGGGGATGCTTAAAAAGGGCCCTAGTGCTCCAATAAAAATATGAGAGAAATTGACCCGGGGACTCCAAGACTCAATTTTAAATTTATACATTGACAGTGACAGAATTAGGGGGTGAAAAATGCGTGGCGCACAAAAGTTCAAGGGACTCCGGACCGGGCCCCAGGGAGCCCGGGCCTTCATTAACTAAATGGAAAAGTTCCTTTTAACAAAGACCGGATTAAAAGGGGGCAATTATTAACAATTGAGGGCACAAAAACTTCAAGGGGCCCTGTACCACGTCCCAGGGGACCACAATCTTAACTCGAATGTAGTTGGGTATAAGGAAATTTTTTAGTAGTTTATAAAGTAGCCGGAGAATTGGATTATTTTTAAAGAAGGGCCCCAAAAAAGCCTTTAATATTAAAAATTGGTGGTAGCTGAAGTCTGAGAAATTATTTTCTAGTTCATGTAGTCGTTGGAGGACCTAAGAAGTTGTTAGAAAAAAAAAAAAAAAAAGCTTGTGAATAGGACCATTTTTTAGGAACCTATAATAGGAGATGCAAAAGAGGCTAACTGGTAGTTCAGAGCAAAGCTCTTAAATGAAAACACGTTAAAAGGCTACTTTGCGCTTTAGATCTTCAATTAGACAAAATTAAGCATAGGGTATGAATTATTAGAATAAAATTTTAAAGAAATACGCAAAAATGGGGGGAGATGCATTAAAAAGGGCCTTAGGGCTCCAATAAAAATATGAGAGTGTTGGCCAGGGGACAGGAATTCAAAAATCAACTTTAAAGTTATGCATTGAGAGGGCGACACAATTAGGGAGTGAAAAATGCATCGCAGACAAATAGTTCAAGGGCCTCTCTACCGGGTCCTACGGGGCCAGGCTCTTAACTGGAATGTAGAATCTGGGGAATAACTAAATTATAAAAGGGCACCAAAAACGAATATTGGATTAAAAGGGGAGAGTTATTAACAGTTTAGGGCACAGAAACTTCCAGAACTCCGTATCGGTTCCCAGGGATCCAGGATCCCAACTGAAACGTAGAAAGGGGGATAACTAAATGGCGAAAGGCCCCAAAAAACGGAGAAAATCGGATGAAAAAGAGGCAAGCTATTAAAAATTTAGGGCATAAAAACTTGAAGGGCTCAGGGGGCCCGGGTCTTAAAATATTAAAAATCTGATCCTCAGGTACATCAGGAACTGGCTTAGACTATCCTCACCGAAATGTTCAGACTTCTATGTGCGGTAGATTTTGAGAGTCATCACACACAGACACACAGAGCTAAACTTTCTTTTATTAGTATAGACTAGCAGACCCGCCCGGCGTTGCCCGGGGTCCGTAAATAATAACCTTAAACAAAACTCAAGTTTGCATGATTTTATATCTTTAGAAATTCTTTTAAATGAACCTAATTTCGGAGGCTCCGATTGCCTTCCGCAGCGTCTAGAGTGTTTCCAACAAACTTATTTCCGAACGAACCTGTAACCTGGGGTCCCCGTTATCTAAGGCAACATGTACCGGAAGTGCCCCGCACGTGCCGGAGACAATCAAAAACCAAGTTGATTGAGCCAAACCTCATAGTAATCAAGCCCAAAGAATCCAAAAAAAAAGAATGCATCATTAATGTTAGTAAATGTTGGTAACTGAAGTCTAAGGTAAAATTTTATAATACAGAAAGTAGCCGAATTATAATCTAAGTTGGATGAACCGTAAGTTGATGCTGAAAAAGGAGATTAATGTTTGAAAAAAGTGGTAGCTGAGGTATAAAGAAAGACCGGGCCCTGGGAACCAGTGTTTTAACTGGAATGTAGTTGGGTATAAAAAATTATTTTAGTAGTTTTAAAGTAGCTGGAGGACGCTAAAACTATCTTAAAGAAAATTGTAATAGAATCAGATAGTTTTTAAATAAGCTGCAACAAAGGTCCCAAGAAACAGATTAATATTCAAAATTGGTGGTAGTTTAAGTCGGGGAAATGTTTCTGTCATTCATGTAGTAGCAGGAGGACTTAAGAAGTTGTTTAAAAAAAGAAGCTAGTGAATCGGACCGTTTTTAAGGGACCTATAACAAAGGGCCCAAAAAGGGCCAACTGATAATAAAGAGCAGGGCCCTAACATGAAAACTTGTTAAAAGATCTAAGTTCTTAGCACTTTAAATCTTCAATTAGTCACAATTAAGCATAGAATAATATTTTAAAGAAATGCACAAAAAATTGGGTAAATGTTTAAAAAATGGCCCTAGGGCCCCAATAAAAACATGAGGGTGTTGATCTAGGAAGAAGAGTCCAAGACTCAACTTTAAAATTATGTACTGAGAAGGTGAGAAAATCAGAGGGTGAAAAATTCTTGGCACGCAAAAAGTTCAAGGGGCCCTGGACCGGATCCTATGGCAGCCTAGGGGTCCCAGCATCTAAACTGGAATGTAGAAATGTGAGACTAACTAAATGGAAAAAGGATATAAAAAATGAAGATCGGATTAAAAGGAAGCAATTTATTAACCTTTTATTTGTACAAAAACTTGAAGGGGCCCTGTATAGAGCCACAAGGTGTCAGGGAGTAGAAAGTAGAAAGAGAGTAATCTGGAGAGAGGTCTCGAATCTGGAGAGTAGAAAAGCGAGAATAACTAAATGGAGAAAGGTCCCCCAAACGAAGATGATTGAATAAAAAGGGGACAAGTTATTAACAATCTAGTGCATAAAAACTTAATGGGGCCCCGGCACTTAAAAAATTAAAAATCTGAGCCACAGGTGCATTAGGACCTGTCTTGGACTATCCTCAGCTAAATTTTCAGACTTCTATGTGCGGTAGATTTTGCTAGCCATTCGCACACAGACGGACAGTGCGAAACTTTGCTTTATTAGTATAGATAATCAGTAACAAAGCAAAAATTCACTTAAAATATCAGCTTTATAAAAACTGCATACCAAATGTGGGGCCCCCAAAATCATTAGCCTCAGGTTGACCACCTATGATTTAATTAATCCCTGAATCTGTATAATTAAATCGTCATAGAATGTCTCTAACAGTGCTTTCGGCTCAGACCCAAGTTTCCTTTGAATCTCACCCTATCCGTCCACAAACGATCATAGTCATGATAATTCATAAAGGAAAAAAAAGATGAGGCAAAACTAAAACATTTCTAGTAGTAGTAAATGATAGAAAAAATTATATTTATTACATGAAAATGATATTGTAATATTAACTCAAAAATTTTAAAAACAACACTAAGAAAATCCTTTTATCAAAATGTCACATTTCTCTTTGAACTCAAAAGAAGATTTGGGGGCCCCTTGGGATGCGGGGCCCCTCGCGATTGCGACTATCGCGACCCCTTAAATCCGCCCCTGTTCTGTTGTTAATATTTTGGGTAAATTATACTACATTGTACGCTCAGCTGCAAATTATAGTATATGCTGCCTTATTACTATTATTATCCAATAAATTCACTTTACCAAAAGCTCGCAACAAATCGAAAACTGTTCCAGTACATCAGTTAAAATGGAATGAATATGATTGCATGTTCTGTCTTTCTCTGTACAAAATTTCTGGTGGAAGCACTACTTTTTTTCAACAATCTATAAAAAGGATGTAAATTCATAATCCAAAATTTTGATCGAATACTTTCAAGGCTGAATTTCTCCATTTTTTCTATGTTTTTTAAAGTTTTTAACAGTTGGATTAAACGTTTTAAAAGAATTTGACAGAAATTGATTGAACGTATCCAGAAACTAATGTTATCTTAATCTTCAGACTTAAAATTAGTGTTTTGCTGCGTTTTAATATTAAAATTAATTCAATGTTTACAATTTCGAAAACACAAATAGATTTAAAGCATTAAAGTAGGATAATGTAGTTTTCAACAAAGCACCGGAACCGTTTATAGCACAGCATTATTGCATATATATAGTATTCAATATTCATCCCTGCGGATTTCTTGATATGCATAATTATTCAAAGCCCTATGCCATTAATTAGGCAATCACATCCGTTATGCAATGAGATAACCGTAATAAATATTATATAAATGCATCATTTGTGATTCATAAATATCCGTGATTACATTAAACATTCATCTCTATGATGCGTAGTCGACAGTTTAAACAAATTTCGATGACTATTACATCTCTATATACTTTATAATTCATTCCAATATTTGCAAAATAAACATAAATACTTTTTAATGGTTGAAATTATCTGTAATAGAGATATAACAAAATAAAGATATGAGTTTAACTATTTACTGCCTTTTAAAAGAACACCATTTTTCAAACGTAGCTATTTTTAAGCAGAGTAATACATTTAATTTCATTTCGTCTGGCGTAACAAGTTAGCTAAACATATGAACTTGATGTCTGGGTATGGTAAATCTGCTATGCTCTTCACGACAAAATACTTGACCTTTCACCCTAGATGGAAATTTCCCGGTTAGAGATCATTTCTAAATAAAAATCCCTGCCGGCTCGGCCTACAGGCGCAGGTAGATATCGAAGTTAAGTACTAATTTTAACAACAAAAACTAAATCATGATTAGAGATAAACCCACTTTAACAATTTCATCTGTCCGCTTTTGACGAGTTTTTAATTTCATATTTATATAAGAGCTGGTTTCATCAGAATCATTTTAAAGCCAGTATTCAAAAAATATTTTTTCATGCTCAACAACTCGAAATTTCCTGACGCATTTTCAAATTAATTTTTAAAAGGAAAAATATAAAACTTGCTCACGTGATTGCTTAAGAGATTTATATGTGAGATATGTTTTTATTTTTCGTTCAGTTAATTATAATTTGATTTATAAAGAATTATTTTCTCAGTAGGACGATTTTTTTCGTTTTCAACACAATCGCTTCGAGAAATTCGGTTCAAAATGTTCACTTTGGCATCATTTTTAGCTCACAGGCTATCAAAGCCTGAGAGCTAATGTGCTCGCACGTTCTGTATGTATGTATGTATGTATGTATGTATGTATGTACGTACGTACGTATGTATGTACGTAACGCGATAACTCTTGATAGAAACATCCGATTTGCTTCAAAATTTTTTCCTAGGTTCATTGTGATAAGGCGCTTCCCTGATTAGTTTTGGGAGTTAGTTGGTTAAGGATAAAGGGGGAAAACGGGGTTAGTCGCCCCCCTTAATTCAGAAAAATGGGTTTTTCATGCAGAATCATTCGATTTGCTTCGAATTTGGTATGCCTGTTTATTATGTTAAGGAACATCCATGATTAGTTTTGGGGGTTCATTGGTTAAGGATAAAGGGGGAAAAACGGGGTTAGTCCAGCCCCCCTTAATTCAGAAAAATGGGTTTTTCATGCAGAATCATTCGATTTGCTCCGAATTTGGTATACCGGTTTATTATGTTAAGGAACATCCCTTATTAGTTTTGGGGGTTCATTGGTTAAGGATAAAGGGGGAAAAGGGGGGTTAGTCCACCCCCTTAATTCAGATAAATAGGTTTTTCATGTAGAATCATTCGATTTGCTCCGAATTTGGTATACCGGTTTATTATGTTAAGGAATTCCCCTGATTAGTTTTGGGAGTTCATTGGTTAAGGATAAAGGGGGAAAAACGGGGTTAGTCCCCCCCCCCCCCCTCAATTCAGATAAATGGGTTTCTCATGCAGAATGATTCGATTTGCTCCGAATTTGGTATACCGGTTTATTATGTTAAGGAACTTCCCTGATCAGTTTTGGGAGTTCATTGGTTAAGGATAAAGGGGGAAAAACGGGGTTAGTCCAACCCCCCTTAATTCAGATAAATGTGTTTTTCATGCAGAATGATTCGATTTGCTCCGAATTTGGTGTACCGGTTTATTATGTTAAGGAACTTCCCTGATCAGTTTTGTGAGTTCATTGGTTAAGGATAAAGGTGGAAAAACGGGGTTAGTCCACCCCCCTTAATTCAGATAAATGTGTTTTTCATGCAGAATGATTCGATTTGCTCCGAATTTGGTATACCGGTTTATTATGTTAAGGAACTTCCCTGATTAGTTTTGGGGGTTCATTGGTTAAGGGTAAAGGGGGAAAAGGGAGGTTAGCCCGCCCATCTTAATTGAGATAAATGTGTTTTTCATGCAGAATGATTCGATTTGCTTCGAAGTTGGTATACCGGTTTATTATGTTAAGGAATTCCCCTGATTAGTTTTGGGAGTTCATTGGTTAAGGATAAAGGGGGAAAAACGGGGTTAGTCCCCCCCCCCCTCCTCAATTCAGATAAATGGGTTTTTCATGCAGAATGATTCGATTTGCTCCGAATTTGGTATACCGGTTTATTATGTTAAGGAACTTCCCTGATCAGTTTTGGGAGTTCATTGGTTAAGGATAAAGGGGGAAAAACGGGGTTAGTCCAACCCCCTTAATTCAGATAAATGTGTTTTTCATGCAGAATGATTCGATTTGCTCCGAATTTGGTGTACCGGTTTATTATGTTAAGGAACTTCCCTGATCAGTTTTGTGAGTTCATTGGTTAAGGATAAAGGTGGAAAAACGGGGTTAGTCCACCCCCCCTTAATTCAGATAAATGTGTTTTTCATGCAGAATGATTCGATTTGCTCCGAATTTGGTATACCGGTTTATTATGTTAAGGAACTTCCCTGATTAGTTTTGGGGGTTCATTGGTTAAGGGTAAAGGGGGAAAAGGGAGGTTAGCCCGCCCATCTTAATTGAGATAAATGTGTTTTTCATGCAGAATGATTCGATTTGCTTCGAAGTTGGTATACCGGTTTATTATGTTAAGGAACTTCCCTGATTAGTTTTGGGGGTTCATTAGTTAAGAATAAAGGGGGGAAAGGGGGCTAGTCCACCCCTTTTAATTCAGATAAATGGGTATTTCATGCAGAATTATTCGATTTGCTCCGAATTTGGTATACCGGTTTATTATGTTAAGGAACTTCCCTGATTAGTTTTGGGGGTTCATTGGTTAAGAATAAAGTGGAAAAGGGGGGCTAGTCCACCTCCTTAATTCAGATAATTGGGTTTTTCATGCAGAATGATTCGATTTGCTCCGAAATTGGTATACCGGTTTATTATGTTAAGGAACTTGCCTGATTAGTTTTGGGGGTTCATTAGTTAAGAATAAAGGGGGGCTAGTCCACCCCTTTTAATTCAGATAAATGGGTTTTTCATGCAGAATGAGTCTATTTGCTCCGAAGTTGGTATACCGGTTTATTATGTTAAGGAACTTCCTTGATTAGTTTTGGGGGTTTATTGGTTAAAAATAAAGGGCGAAGGGGGGTAGGCCACCCTCCTTAATTTATATAAACGGGTTTTTCATGCAGAATTATTTGTTTTGCTCCATATTTGGTATATCGGTTTATTATGTTAAGGAGCTTCCCTGATTCGTTTTGGCGATTCATTGGTTTTCATGCAGAATGATTCGATTTGCTCCGAAGTTGGTATACCGGTTTATTATGTTAAGGAACTTCCTTGATTAGTTTTGAGGGTTTATTGCTTAAAGATAAAGGGGGAAGGGGGGCTGGGTCACCCCCCTTAATTTATATAAACGGGTTTTTCATGCAGAATTATTCGCTTTGCTCCATATTTGGTATATTTGCTCCATATTTGGCTCCATATTTGGTATAAGTTGGTATACCGGTTTATTATGATAAGGGGCTTCCTGATTAGATTTGGAGGTTCACTGGTTAAGTATAAAGGGGAAAACGGGGGCTAATTCCCCTTCACTTATTTTTTTGAGGGGCATTATTCTTTAAAATAAGTGTATAATATACAGTTAGTGTGAAAAGCCTGTGAGCTCAATGCCATCCGTTTAGCTGGGCACTTTTCTTTTTATGAAAAATATATTATGCCTCTATCACAGAATCGACCATTACGGCACATTATATACTGACGGAAAAAAAATCCCAACACCAAGAAAGACTTGTGTTAGATAAACGAAATTTGGTAGGCGTGTTTATACATCTGAAAGATGACATCGATTGAAATTTCGCGCTTCGTGCATAAGTGTGGCGCTGTTAGCGCCACTCAGAACTTGCAGATCAGGTTTACTTTAAATGCGTGCTGTAAAGTTCGTGGGCGTTATTTAGCTTCTAAATGTGATGTATTGAGTTGATGTTAGCCAAGAATGTCTTTAACAAGATAAAGAAGCCACTGTCAACAGCTCACCGAGTTGGAACGAGGTCGCATATTCGGGCAACGAGAAGGTGGATTTTCTTTCCGTGATATTGCAGAAAGACTTGGCTGGAATGTATTCACTGTGCATGATTGTTGGAAGCAGTGGTCAAGTGATAGTACTGCCTCAAGAAGACCAGGTTCCAAGCGGCCATGTGGCACTCCTGAGATGGAAGATCGCCGTATTCGGCTTACAACTGTGGCGCATCATACTGCGTCTGCGGCAGAAATTCGAGCTGCAGTTGGTACCATAGTGACACAACGAACTGTTAGAAATCGGTTACTTCAAGGACAGCTCCGAGCCAGGCGCTCTGTAGCGTGCATTCTACTGACTCCAAGCCATTGCCGTTTGCGACGCCATTCGTGTCAAGCCAGAGCTCATTGGTGGGCGGGGTGGAGATGTGTTGTGTTTCTTTTTCATCAGAAAACACAACAGATCTCCACTCCGTCCTCAAAAAAGCTCTGGCCTGACACTGCAGTTTGGATTTGAGCACATCCTTAATACGATATTTTTTTCTTCAGCCTCGATGTATTCTTAATTTGTTTTTTGCTGTAAGAATTAATCCTACCAAAAACTTGTCAGTATAAAAGTTGTAGATAATATTAAGAAGATACATAATAAATTCATGCTGATTTGATATCTTGTGAATTGACGAAGTTATGGATTTTTTTCTTCTTCAACCCACCCTCCCCCTTTTTGCTTTCGCTTTTGATTTTTTTTTTTTTTTTTTTTTGCGGTAAGAATTGGTCCTATCAAAAACGTGTCAATATAAAAGTTGTAGATAATATTAAGACAATTTATGATAAATTTAATAGGAATTGATATCTTGAGAATTGATGAAGTTATGAAGTTTTTTCTCCCCAACACCCTATTTTTTTCTCCCCTTAAGCCCATTTTTAGCTTTATCAAAAATCTGTCATACATAAATCGTTGGCCTATTTTTTAGAAGTAATAATAAACCTTAATTGGAGTCGATATGCATTGTAATTAAGAAGTTATGGGGGGTTTTTTTTCGTTTTTCACAAAACCCCTCCCTATTTCCACCCCTTGGTCCGATTTTGCCCATTAACGAAGTTGTCCGAGGTTTTATGCCCCTTGATTTCATATATTTGTTTGGAAAAGATTCGCGGAGAATTATGGAAGTTATCGTGTCCATAAAAAATTATATAAGGTATGTCCCACCGAAATAAATCCATCGTGATTGTGTGCTGTAATTGGACAGGAAGCAAACCAATAAGAATGAAACAAATATATTAAGAAAATTTATATAAAAATACATATTTACAAGGAGTAACTCACTACTTGCATTACCCGGACAGGAAAAAAAAATAATTTGTAAAAAAAGAGGGGGGGGGGAAGGTGTCCCGCCGAAATAAAGCTACTACTGTTAATAGACAATATATCCGCCATGGTTATATATGACTTGAAATATACGATGTGGCATACCATTTACCACTCCTTGGAGGACAGTAGCATCAATGTTCTTCCACGCTTCAATGATGACGACCTTCAATTTTGCCACAGACTGAAACTGCCAGCCATTGGCATATACAGCCCTACTGAGTATACCACACACATTTTCTTGGGGATTGAGATCAGGGGAAAAGGACAGGTCATTCCGTGACATGCACCCGATTCTCCAAAAACCATTCCCAGGACGATTTTGTAGCGTGAATGCAGGTTTTTCCTGCTGGAAAATCCAACTTATTCTACCAATTCTGTTTGAAAATGGCAGTAAATGGTTTCTAGCATTTCTTGGTAATCGGAAGCCTTGTGGCCTGAGAGAACAGCCAGGTTATGTTTACTTGCATAGCCAAAGCCTCCCCACACCATTAATGAGCCTCCACCTTGCTGTCTTTTGGAGAAAATTTCCTCTTCTTTCCTCATGTCATACCAATAGAAAGCAAGGCCGTCTGGCCCATCCAGATTACATATTTTCTCATCTGCGACTATAACACGATATCCCTGGTCTTTCCAGGTTTGATTATATTTGGCCCAGTCGACCCTCCTTTGCATGTGGATAGCTTTCAACATGTGCTGCTGTTTCCTTTTCTTACATCTCAAGTTGCTTGTACATTTTTCAATTCGTGACGGTGTTAATTTTGTCACAGAGATGTTATCCTCTTTGGACAACTATTTTGGAGAAATACCACTTCCTGAAAGACGTGGTAAAACTGCTCTTGCCTGCCTGGAAGCCATTTTTTTACAGATACACCTCCTTTTTTAATACCCGTACACAGTGCCTTCATTTCCAAAATTATCTATTACGATTTTAGATCGTTTGATTTTCTTACATACTGGTTTATGTGAAAGACCTTGTTCCTTAAAAGCTGTTATATGTCCTTTCTCGAACTTTGAGAGCTGGGTTTTCTTTCCCATTGCAATACAGCAGGAGAAATAGAAAATACAACCTTCTAAAGTCCGTACAAAGTTTGACTGGCACAGAACGAGTAATTGACGACTTCCTGACGTCATAAACATGTTGAACTCAGCAGCTCGAATGTCGGTAGTTACCAATAAATACTGATATTGGCAGTGGCTTTATTTCGGAGGGACACTTTCCCCCATCTTTTTTTACACATTTACCTTTTGTCCTGCCCAGGTGAATCTGGAAGTGAGTTACTCCTTGTAAATATGTATTTCTGTACAGACTTTCTTAATATATTTGTTTCAATCTTATTTTTTGTTTTGTGCCCAGTTACGGCACGCAATTACGGTGGCTTTATTTAGTTGGGACACACCTTATATATATATAGATAGATAGATAGATAGATAAAGTTTTTTACTGGCATGTGGTTTTGGGTTCTAAGGGTTATGATCGGCGTAGATCTCAAAAAAAATTTCCGTAATTTGAACACAGAGGAGATCTCATTAGGTAGTATTTCATACGAAATCTACCTAAAATCAGTATGTGATACTCACAAAAGTTCAGTGACAAAGAGATATATCCTGCTTGATTTAGTATGAAGTTGTGTCTTACTAGAAAACATCACCAACTGTCGGTTTTTTATTTTGACGAGTGTAGTGTAGTTCGAAATCTCTTGTCACGAGGATCAATAAATGTATATGAGCTATGCCTCAAAATCCATTAATTCACGATGTATGGGCCCTTTTCCGTTTCAGAAAAAGAGATATAAAGCAGGGAAATCAGCATGAGATCCCAAAAAATCTATCGAAGGCCCTTTGGATCAGGCTATGATGTAATTCCTGTTATTAATCAGGCTTTACTTGATTTAGTATGAAGTTGTGTCTTACTAGAAAACATCACCAACTGTCGTTTTTTTTATTTTGACGAGTGTAGTGTAGTTCGAAATCTCTTGTCACGAGGATCAAGAAATGTATATGAGCTATGTTTCAGAGTCCATTAATTCAGGATGCATGGGCCCTTTTCCGTTTCAGAAAAAGAGATATAAAGAAGAGAAATCAACATGAGATTCCAAAAAATCTGTCGAAGGCCCTTTGGATCAGGCGATGATGTAGTTCCTGTTATTAATCATGCTTTACTTGATTTAGTATGAAGTTGTGTCTTACTAGAAAACATCACCAACTGTTGGTTTTTTATTTTGACGAGTGTAGTGTAGTTCGAAATCTCTTGTCACGAGGATCAATAAATGTATATGAGCTATGCCTCAGAATCCATTAATTCACCGTGTATGGGCGCTTTTCCGTTTGAGAAAAAGAGACATAAAGAAGGGAAATCGGCATTAGATTCCTGAAAAGCTATCGAAGGCTCTTCGGATCAGGCGAGAAGTCATTTTCTGTTACTAATCATACTTTAGTTGCAATTGGAATTTATTTCCCACTCATTTGTAAAAGTGTTTTCAAATATTTCTTCTTCTCTTCTTACTTTTTTCTATATATTCCTACTAAAACTTCGAGAAAAGTTGGATTCGGGAGTATAGTCCCTATCCATTTCTTGCTCCTTGTGACAAGAGCTTTCGAACGGTAACCACTCTCGTCAAAATCCGGAACTGACAGTTGGGAATGTTACCTGATTAGACGTAAAAAGAACTTTAATAGAAGCCGTTAAATCTAATTTTTTAATATCAAATCTCCAGCTTTCATTTATCTCTTACTGCATGCTGCAGTATGGTATTATAACGCTGATGCTCATTTACTAATAAAAGTAAAACATGCAAGCTAGGCCCAGTTAATTTTGATAAGAAAATTTGGTTAAGTATGTTGACTGTATCCACCGTTGTCAGGAATGCAACCAGATGGTGGACACATTATACCTTGCTTTCAAGTCTTAGTTTTATTATAGCCCAAGAGCCGGCAGCATAAAAACCTATGTTATCAAGTACAAGAAAAAACTTTTATTTTATGGAAGAGTAGAAGTAGGGGAATCTAATGATCAACGTCTACCGAAAGTGAAGTGGTGCATAAGCCAAAAATTAATACCACCAGTGTTTGACTCGTAGGTTTATCATTGTGTTTTCCTGTTCCCAGTTCTCCATGTTTTTATATCTTTGTTTGTAGGACAAACACAATGATAAACCTACGAGTCAACCACTAGTGGTATTCATTTTTGGCTTATGCACCACTTCACTTCCGACAGACATGGATCATTAGATTCCACTACTTCTACTCTTCCATAAAATAAAGCTTTTTTTCTTGTGCTTGATAACATAGGTTTTTGTGCTGTCGGCTCTAGGACTTTTAGTACATGTGAACCTTTGTACTGTCTGTGAGCGATAATTTCTGGAAAAATGTTTTCAGTTGTTGTATGCATCTTTAAATTTAAATAATTTGTTGTATATTACTTAGTTACAAACTCTATAGATCATATACAGGTCTGCAGAAAAGAATTCGAGTACATTCCAGTTTATTAAGGAAAATTTCTGAATTTTTAAACTATGCTATGCGTTTCCTAACCTATTTTATTTTTATTTTATTTTATTATTTTTAAAAAAAATAAACAATTTATCAGAAGTAAAAACTATGGTAAAATGAACAGAAAACAAATATGTTCTTAAATATCTATATTATTAAAGAATGAGGTTTGTGCGTGTGTTTGTTGGCTACGTTTGGGGATATCTATCGCGCTTAAAAGTCTGAAAATTTGGATGAGGATCGTCAAAGACAGCATATTTTTATTTTATTTTTTTTCTTATTAGCACAGATATTAATTAACTCTACACTGCGAGAATTCTTCTTTTGGAACTATCTGTGATAACCTTTCTTTTTATTTTAAATATGAAACTGATTTTTTATAAAATTGATGATCGTATTGATGATTGTAAGTAGAAGGTAGTTATATATATATATACATATATATAATTAAAAAACACACTCAAGTAAAAAACTGGGTACTTAAGCTCTCTAAGTGCAAATCCAATTGAGTGTATAATTATTGAAATTTTAATTTATTACTGCATGCATCAATGTTCGATGTAGGGTTTAAAACCTCAAAGAATATCACAAAATAGTAAACTTCCACCGTACCGCCAATTGTCTTGAACCTGTGCAGTCTTTCCTCGCTTCTTAGAGCAGGCTAACAGAAAACGTTCCGTTTTTACAACATTTTGAAATCGAAATCGCCAGTTTCTCGCAGAGTTACAAAAAAGAAAAAAAACACGAAACTTCGCGCCGTACATTTCCCGTTTTAAAAGTATAATTCATTAAAAAATATATTAATATTTACCATTTTTTCCGGGGATCGATGACGTGTTCGTATTCAAGATTTTTCTGCATTTTAATGCTGTTGTATCCGCTATCCGGATGTTAAAACAAATAAAATACCTACTTATTTGAAATACCTTTCCATTTTTTAAAATTCTTTAAAAAAAGTATTAATATTTACTATTTAAAAAAATAATACTAATATTTTCCAACGATCGATTTCATGTTGTTTCCCATTTTTAACAATTTCTTTTTCTTAATATATTAATATTTACTATTTAAAATATGAATGCCAATATTTTTCAACGTTCGATTTCATGTTGTTTTTCATATTTTCCGATTTCAAGTCACGTTTTTAGTTTTTTCTGAACTTTGAAACAACCATCTCGGTTTCTCAGAAAAAAAAGAAATAAAATAAATATAAATAAATAAATAAATGAAAGAAAGAGAAGAAAAGAAAAACACTTATTTATTGTAACTTTTTTGCTTTAACGATATGTTCGGTTAAAAAAAAAATATTAATATTTACTATTTCAAGAGAAACATTTTCTGGAAGTAATTTCACGAATTCATCAGACTATTTTTTTTCTCAGTACCTTTCCAGGTATCATTTCTTGTTTAAAGAGAGTTATGCTTTCAAGATTGCCTTTGCTGGAAGATATTTTCCGTTTTAAAAGTGTGATGAGTGGAGACACGTTTTTTATCATTCAAATTTTTATACGAACGTTTAATCAGAATTATAAGTTCATCATATTTAAATATCATAAATTAAATCGGAAATTATTACAATTTGGGACTCTTACTTCGTTTCGAAATATTTTAGTTGAACTTATATAAAATCAGGCAAATTCATGTTTCATTTTGATATATTTTGAAATTTACATTTAAAAACATACAAATTTCAGGGTGCATTCTGACGAAGACAGTGGGACGTTCAACAATAAATCCCTCTCGGATATTATTGTCTAAATTCAGCGTGTTTATTTTATATATTTAAGTTTATTATCCCATTACCGGACAACGCAGGCATGTCAGCTGGTATGCCAATGAAGATATTACTATTATACTTGCCTTTTTATCCATAAATTTAAATTTATTCACACCAGAGAAGATATCTATCTGTTTATATACATAGGGAAAAGTGCAACAATTAAAGAAAATATTTTAAGAATAGATAAATTTTTTAAAAGCAGAAATACAACCGAAGAGCTGATGCGATAATTAAAATGTATCTTAAAACATCTTTCAAACATTTTAAGCAAGCATAAAATTATTTTAAAAGATGTTTAAAAATATATGATCAAATGTTCTTCCAAGGTTACATATTGCTTTAATATAATTAGTATATAACATCCTGTATGAGTAAATTTTCACGAACGTGGAGAAATATTAAAAAATACAAGTTTATTTTCTAAATATTTTTTCTTAAACACCAATATTGCGCCAAAAACTACTTTTTTTCGATTTATATTGTCTACATATTGTCTAAATATATTGGCAATTTGTCAGTTTACCTATATTGTGGTTATGTTATACTGGCATTGAATGCAAAATTAGCTTGTTAAAAAAAGTATTGTTAAAGTATATATATAAATATGTTAAAGTATATCTAGATTTTTTTTTTATTATAAAACTAGGGGGCTCGGCCCCCTACGAGCTACGCTCGCCAATCTCCGTCCAGACACCGCAGACTCTAAATGCACGCTAATTTGATCGGCTTTAAAAAGATTTCGAAAGATTGAATTATAATTTAAAAAACAGTGGCGATCTCCCTATAACCGAATTTCTATTCATTTCTCTTTGATTGGGGAATTTTAACGCAAAATCCACTGCGTTACTACTTGATTATCCCGTCGACCAATTTCGCCAAATTATATAAATCGCCAAATTATATAAATTGACATAATTTTTATTTTAAATAACGAAAGAACAAATAAATTAGTGCAACATTAATAAAAATACAAATAAAACGTCGAAATAAAAATAACTTGATGACGTAGACACGTGTAACAACATTTCAAAATAAGCTAATATAAAAGGAATTAAGTAAACAGAGTCTTTGTATCCTGGTATTTTTTAACAAAGCGAAAAGAAAGTTCTTTTAAATGAGACATTTTAAATTAATCGTTTTTAATCTGACGTAATTTTTACCAAGCTATTCTTTCTCTGTTAAATATTCACGTGGAAATGCTTTTGTTAGAAATGAAATATTATTTGCGCTTTCCTAACAAAAACAGTTGAAAAGTATCCTCTCAAAATATCAAATAAATGTCTAGCGCATTTTTTAAATTTAAACCGTTTTGCAATATTATTTTGTGTTCCTGTTATGTAATAACTGTAATGTGACGTAAATATGACGTAATTTCTCCTATTTAAGACATCTAACGCATGTTAATAAATTTATTATTTTACAAATTCCTTTCTCTCTTAAAATTCACGTGTAATTATAGTTTTTATAACGTAATTTTTAATAAGTTCCTGCTTTTTGCACATAATTATTTAATTCTAATTCCAAATGTTTTTTTTTTTTCTGTTTATAATAGTCACGTGTAAATAAATTTTTAATTTATTTACACGTATATTTTTTTTTTAAGCAAACATTATTGTTTCCGCTGTTTATACAGTTGGCAACAGTTTAAATTAATATCACTTTCTAAAATCTGTAAAAAATATCTCTAGAAATGCTGAAAATTTGAATTTAAAATAGAAATTAAACCTCAAAAAATGAGTCAAAAGAAAAAAAAAATTAATGCAATCTGCACTCCGGCAAATTCTAACGCATAAAATGATCTAAAAATGATTACACTGCCATGTATAGTTTTTGCTGCTATAAAACTTTTTTAGTGGAACGATTTTGTCCAACTTTAGCATTAAATATCTCTTAAAATAATTCTTCGATTTAAAAACTGTCTGCTTCAGCGTGTTTATCAAACATTTCTGTATAAAACCACCGATTTTCATATTTTTGCATGCATTATTTTTCTTAATATTAACGAAGAAAGACCTCCAGTCACAAAAAATTCAAAACCGGCGGCGGCGGCGGTGACAGCGGTAGTTACTTTTTTTTTTAGAATAGAGAGATACAAGAGTTTGCATTCTATATGAACAATAAAATACTTGTAAATTCCTACACATAACATTATGAATGCACCTGTGGGCATTTCGAAACATCTGATGAGTTAATTTACATGTAAAGACAGTCCGCAATTCGATCGAAAATGCTGGTTATGAGAGATAGCAGGTGATAAATTGATGGAGAGTTGTTACAGACACTACACGCCAAAATTGGAGGTGTTCAGGTACATTTATTATTAAAACACAAGCGTAAAAGGCATGCTCCAATCATTAGCATTTTAAATCACTGCGAAAACTTTGCTGAAACATTCTCTATTGAATTAGAATCATAGTTGCGTAAAATTTAATGAAAATTTTCATTTAATATCGTATACCATAAAAGTGTGGGTTGTTTAAATATTGTGCTACGCATGTAATAGACATTTTGACAGAATTCGAATAAATTAATTATAGTTTATCTTCTAGATAATTTTCTTACTTCTGTGTCTTTTTTATTTTTATGTAATGCTTGTATTTTTCATCGATAGTAGTAGTATCCTAATTAATAATTATAATATAATTACAAAACTAATTCATAGTTTAAATTTTATATCTCAAATCTATCTCATTAATAATGTTAATTAATATGAATATCCTTATGCTTGTTCGTTTATCTTTAACATAATCGAAGTAACATTTCATGTTTAAAAGTGACAATCTTACAAATTATTGCTAAAGTAAAATGAATAATTTGGAATTTTTACCACTTTAACTTTTGGATTTAGTGCATTATTACCGGTTTCTGCGTTTTTATTATCTTTTTACTTATTTTTACTGCTTATTATCATTCCTGGGTATAATTTTGTTATTTTCTTTTCGTTGATAATACAGAGGCTGTTGTGCATATAGAATAATTTTGAATTTTTACCAATTTAAGTTTTGGATTTACAACATTATTACCGGTTTCTGCGTTTGTATTATCTTTTAAATTATTTTTACTGCTTACTATCATTCCTAGATATGATTTTATTATTTTTTTCGTTAATAATACAGATGGTGTTAGCGCATTTTTGTAACGATATTGGAAAAAAAGGAATACAGTAGCTGGCAAAAACTGTTGAGACGACATGTTTTTCTGTTCTAATTCTCTTTTTTTTGTAAGAAAAATTTCTTAATGATGTAAATTAGTAATTTTTAGCTTTAGTCGTCCTACATATTACGCAACTAACGATATGTGTTAAAACTGTTAATTTAAAAAATACCAAACGCGAATTTGAAAAGTTGAAACCAGAAGTTTTGAGACGATCTAATAAAATTCAAATATTTAATACCTGACTTAAATACAGGTGATACTGTCACACAAACAAGGACTCCGCTAGCTGAGTGGCTAGTGCAGAAGAATTCCACGCAGAATATGTGGGTTCTATTTCTGTCCCTGGCTTTTAAATTACATTTTCGTTAAATCCTTTTCTATACGAGCTGTATGAAAATGACTTTATAATTTCGATAATTTCACGCAGATACGCAAATTACTAGCTTCTGTAGTCATTTTCCCAGAATGTTCTAGGCTATGTGATGCTTCATATATAAAGAACGAAACAATCCGGCACCTCAACTAGGTTGTTGCATGCGAAGCTCACCTGCTTAATGTTTAAAACATTAGAATTCGATTTCGTAGTAAAAATCTTAATGTCAGTAACTGTATCAGTTTCAATATGAAGACATTGAAAAATACCTCTTTTGGCCATTCAAATTTTAATTATGAAAGACGCGGGGTGGGGGGAAGTTGTATTCTGCTATATCCAGCGTTGTGAATTCCAAAATCAACTGATTGTCACATAGTAAAGAAATGAAAGGGTGGTAAAGGGTTGCGCGATCTTCAAAGGTTAGGAGCCCCAAGGAAAACGACTCAACGTCAAGACACATTGATCCGAAGGATGTCGGTCGCTGACACAAACAAAACGCTGATAAAATGTGTAAGGAGATTGGCACCGAACAGGGACTTACAGTGAGTAAGAATATTGGGAATAAAAAAATAAATAAATAAACTATAAACATATTATGAAACCATTTGCAAAATTAGAATAAAAAGAATGAAAACCATTATATCGGTTCTTAATGTTTTCTTATAACCTCAAACACTTTGTCTTTTATTGAAGTGGCCAGTATTTTAAATTCTATTTCAGGAATATTGTGAAAATCTCTTACAAAGATATCTTCTGTGCATTTGCAGAAGGTGTGTGTATGTTGGTGTTGTTTACGACAACCGATTACCTACACTAGGGATATAGACCCGAGGAAGGGACTTCGTGGGCTCTTTCTAAGGGAACTTAACCCGTATTTAGGCAATATTCGAAGAAAACCACGTAAAACTCCGAAACATTTGACCAACAAATGCGAACCCAACACTTTCCCTCTGTCAACTTTGTGAGCAAGACCTCTCAGTCACTGGTGGGGCTCATTTTGCGGAAGGAAACAGTTTTTTATTAAGATAAATTCTGAGATTTAATGTACTTCAAATGTTTTCACTTGTTCCAATTTGAACTACGACTGGGCCATGGCAAAACATTAACTTTATAGCAAGAAGCCTAATATTGCTGAAACATACACTCAGCACCACACAGCAAACACCCAAAAGGTAATAAATAATTAAATAACATGGATAAACATATTTTAGAGTTCATACGTCCCAAAATTTCCACATAAATCAAACAAACCGTCATTATCAAACACTCCCCAAACTATTATGAAGCCTCCGCACATTTGTCGACGGAAGCATTTGTTTTTACCTTTTCCTCGTGTCAGTAACATTTGAAGCCATCTGTACCGATATATACCGGGAGAGCCAAAAGTTCGTTACAACTTTAAAAACTCATAAAAAAGGAAGAAATTATGATAAAGAGTGCGGTTTGCAAAAAAGGTCTCACAAGGTAGTCGAATTTTTTTTTTTTTTTAAGCAGCAAAAAAAAAAAAAAATTAAATTAAATTAAAAAATCACATAAGAAACGCAATGAACAGGACAACAAAATTGTCGTAGAATGTTCAACATTTGTTATTGGCAGAACAAATTAATGGATCGTATTATTATCCTGTTCATTGTGTTGTGAATCATCAGTGCCCTCTACATGTGATTTTTTAACTTTTTTTCCTGATAAATAAATATACCGGTAGAGCCAAAAGTTCGTTACAACTTTAAAAACTTATTAAAAAAGGGAGAAATTATGATAAATAGGTGCAGTTTACAAGAGATGTCTCACAAGGTAGTCTGATTTTTTTTTTAGCAGCAAAATAAATTATTTAAAAATCACATAAGAAACACAACGAATAGGACAACAATACAGTCGTAGAATGTTCTGGAGGTCATGCTGAACATTTGTTATTGGCAGAACAAATTATTGGATGGTATTGTTATCCCGTTCATTGTGTTGCGGGTCACCAGCGCCTTCTACATATGATTTTTAAACTAGTTTCAATATCCGACTACTTTGTGAGCCCTTTCTTGCAAACCGCACGACTTTATCACAATTTCTTCCTTTTTTATGAGTTTTTAAAGTTTTATCGAACTTTTGGCTCACCCGGTTTATTTATTTATCAAAGCATATACCTTCACATATGGGGCATTCTCACAATCTTTTAACTTTCATGTCCCTGAATAATAATTTTTATTTTAATACACTTTTTTGTGCTTTTTTATTTCATATACTGGGGAACATTCCATCGCATGATTGTACAACAATATTAACGAGATAAATAAGTTTTGGACGATGTTGGGGTCCAAACACTTGGAAAACTCCTATACCGTCCCGTGTCCCTGATGCTGATTTTTAAGTTTGGAGCTGTCTGGATAAAATTGTTTCAATAAACATAATTCGATGCAATTTTTTTCTGAAACTGGAACTATTGTTTTATATAAATATGTAGCTAAAAATTAACCTGCACATATTTTTAGGATTGTTATTATTTTTTAAACTCTGTCCCTGGATTTTAGATTCCTTACCATCCCTCTTCTAAAATTATACAGGAAATCATTTCAGATGCAGCCACAGAATTTTTTTCAAGTTTATTCTCATGCAGAAGTATGCTAGAGAAATAATGTCTAAAATTCTTTGGCAGGAAATTTACTCTAGAATTTAAATCAGCATTTAAATATCAATTTCAAGCATCGTGGCTTTATTGGTAGTCTCACCGTCCCCAAGGTTTATTCCTGCACTTTTTGAGGTAAATTTAAAAGAAAATTTAATTTAATCCAATGTTAACAACTGTTTCTAAAATTCAATGAACATTGGGGCTATCACTTAGTCTTAACATGATTTTCCTAAAAATAGGTGGTAATTTTCCTTACCGTTTCATCCTTACCATCCCTTTTTTTACCATTTAGTCCCTTTTATCCAGTACTATGCCCATTTTTTTTTTTACTTTACCGTCCCTTCTTTAACACCCCTTTAAGACAATGTTATACAAAAATTCTGTATTAAAAGTACTACATTGTTACTATTTCTTATTTGAATGTCCTGTGGATACTATTCAAATTCATTATAAGTAAAAATTAAGAAGAAAATAAAAAGTTATAGGGGTAAAATGGTAAGGAAAATTAAACCTGCAAGTTTAACTTAAACCTCAGTTAAATAAAAAAAAATTTCGCTGCCTACCATTTTTTCTTTATTTTGAATCATTAAGGCATTCGTCTATCAGATTAAAATGTTATTTTAGCAAGTTTAATTTTGTCAGATTTTTTTCCCCAAAAGTCAAAAGATTGTGAGAATGCCCCATATATCTTCACTCTTAGTTCCATTTCTGTCTTTTCTCTGTATGATTTTATGTATCTCTGTATGATCTTTGATTTACTTTCTTCATTTTCCTAAATCTGGTATTAGCATTTGATACAAGATTGTCCCAAACCATAAAATACATTTTTTCTTCTTTGCTTAGCGTTATAAAACTTCATTAGTCGAGGAACTTTCTTCATCGATAGCTTAAAAACTTGTTGATTGTCAAGTGCTATCAACTTCTTCTTCAACTTTTTTTAAATTATGACATTGGGAATAGTAGTTATGGAGATTTTCGTTAATGTTGTTATATTTCTTTCAGATTTATCAGCACATTTAGAAATTTAAAAAAAATTCTCACTTCGAACTCGATGAATGTTTACTCAACGCCATCGTCTTGTAAATCATGAATATCACAATTGAAATCTGAAACTTTACTTCTAGTCCAGGCAATAGGGTATTTTACCTGGCAAAAGTAATGGTAGTTCTGGAAATCGGCTTACTTTCTGTTTTTTGGGTCGCTGAATCCGAATTTATAACTTCCCACCAAAATTTCCCCCGGCAACCCCCCCCCCCAAATTTTGGTAAAATGCCCCCCCCCCCCCCAAAAAAAAAAAGGTTTTTATTAAAAAAATCATTTTTTTTTATTGTTTTAGGGGAAAAGTATCTAGAAATTCAGAAAGTAGACAAAATTTCCAATAAATAAGATATATGACATTATGACGTGGGATAAATGGGGAGGTGAGATCTGCCTCGGAACATGCACGCGGTGCTGCGAGGACTAAGTTGCGCAATTCCACTTGCGCATTCGCACTCCCGTCTCCCCTCCGAACTTTCCCTATAAGGTTTACTTTAAGTTTTTTGAGTCGCTGAATCCGAATTTTTAACTTCCCCCCAAGATTCCCCCCCCCCAAAATAGTTGTTTTTAACTTAAATTTCTTATTGTTTTAGGGGAAAAGCATTACGAAATTCAGAAACTAGACAAAATTTGCAACAAATAGGATACGTGGCATTATGACGTAGGATAAACACCCTATGCTTAATTTTGACTAATGGAAGATCTAAAGCGCTAAGTACTAAGACATTTTAACATGTTTTTATGTTAGGGCTCTGTTTTTAACTGTCAGTTTGTCCCTTTTGGGCTCCCTACTACAGCCTCCTTAAAAATTGTCCGATTCACTATATTTTTGGTGGTCAATTTGACCCTTTTTGATAACTTCAAAATTTCTCATTCATACCAGAAATTTACTATCCTTTTCTGTATTTAAAACAGACATTTTATGATTACATAAAGAAAAAATTCTTCTTTGAAAATTTCAGGTATGGAATTGAAACAAAACTCCATTTCTTTACTTTTCATGTATTTTCTGTGTTTGAAGATTTGCCAGTTTTGCGTGCTTTTTAATTCAAAAATTTCGATTTCATACCGGAAATTTTTAAAGAAGAATTTTTGCTTTATGTAATCATGAAATGTCTGTCTTAAATAAAGAAGATAATAGTATAGGAATTTTCTGGTATGAATGAGAAATTTTGAAATTAAAAAAAAGGGTCAAATTGGCATGCTGGTGTTTGTACCTCAACGCGTCACTTGTGCCCATACATTCCTATACAATAAATTATTGTTACAATGTCTTGTACTAATCCTTAAAGTTTGTACCGTGAATTTAGAATCACGATTTATATGTTTTTGGCTGTGGAAAGCCGGCCCTCCTTAAATATGGAGATATTCCACCGAAAAAAGGGCGCTGTGATAGGGGATTTTGTGCCATTTTGATTATTGCACCATCGAAAAGTTTGTGATATTATGCATTGAAGTGAAACTAGTTTAATATGTATGTTTTTGGCTATGAGCAGGTCCCACTTGAACTTGGAAATATTCCGCCGGAAGTGGGCGCTATAATAGCAACTTTTGTGTAATTTTCTAGATTTCTTGTAGTTCTGTTGTACATCGGCGGTTTCTGGACAAATGAGAAGCTCCTACTAAGCCGGCTATTCGTAAACAACTGACATACAACAGAACAGCAAAAAACTATTGATTTTAATAAGTATCATGATCTAAATGAACTCTTTTTTTTTTTTACTCAGATTAATTGACTGAAGCGGAAATTTATGATGAAAATCAAAGTTGGTATAGTATTAAATTAATATTATTGAAATAATCAACATTTGTAGCCACTTTTTGGCAATATTAAGAGGTTTGAGATAGAAGAAAGTTTTGGGATTGGCACATCTAACTAGTTAAAATTAGAACACATTTTTGAAATGAAACTTTTAGTTACTTCATTATTAAAATTAGTACACCAGTGAATATCAGATAGATTATTTCATTAGAGGAGAAGACAAGAGTTTAGTAAAACCCTCTTTTTAAAAATTATATAAAAATAGCTGGGAAAATTAATAAGCATGGAAAGTTTACTTAGTCAACCGTCAAGTCTTAATTTTCTCACTCGAATTTACCCTGTCAAATATTTTCTCGTAATCAAATTTTATTATCGGAACCAGTATTACAAAATACCAGTCATACATTTTATGCTACCTTCCACTTTCCGACTGACAATATTTAGGAGACAAGAGTTTAGTAAAATCCTCTTTTTGAAAATTATATAAAAATAGCTGGAAAAATTAATAAGCATGGAAAGTTTACTTAGTCAACCGTCAAGTCTTAATTTTCTCACTCGAATTTACCCTGTCAAATATTTTCTCGGAATCAAATTTTATTATCGGAACCAGTATTACAAAATACCAGTCATACATTTTATGCTACCTTCCACTTTCCGACTGACAATATTTAGGAGACAAGAGTTTAGTAAAATCCTCTTTTTGAAAATTATATAAATATAGTTGGGGAAATTAATAAACATTGAAAATTTACTTGCTCATGGGTCAAGTATTAATCTTCTCACTCGGATTTACTCTGTCAAATATTTTTTTTTGGAATTGAACTTTATTACCGGAACCGGTTAATTGTCAGAATGCCAATTATTCATTTTATGTTTCCTTCCGATTTCCGATTGACAATATTTAGGAGACAAGAGCTTAGTAAAATCCTCTTTTATTAGATTTCATGATAATTAATAAGCATTAAAAGTTTACTTTGTCTTCCGTCAAGTCCTAATTTTCTTTTTGTTACTCGGATTTATTCTATCAAATATTTTCTCGGAATGGAAATTTATTATTAGAACGCCTTAAATATCAAAATCCCGGTAATTCATTTAATGAAACCTTTCGATTTTTCTATTGACAATATTTAACACCATTTACATACACTTTTGGCACTTTTATTCAATGCCGAATCTTGAACCAATATTATCAACAAGCGAAGAACTAATCCACTGACCAATCCGTAATAATTAGACAAATCAGTTACTCATAAATAGAAAAACAGTGCTTAGGAGTAAATCAAAAATTTTAATTGTTTCAGATTTAGCTGTTATTATATTTCGAAATTGAAGTTAATATTGTAAAATGATTTACTGTAATTTATTACATTTAAATTCTTTGAATATGAGCTATTGCACTTGTTAAGTCTTAATTAAATATAACTATTTTAAAATTCTTTATATCGAAAAACTCAACAGTTTCATTCCTTCAATAGGAGTTTAGTGCTACAAACACCTTCACATAAAATTATACACGATGTTGCGAACATTTCCAAATATCTGATGAGCTAATTTGCATTTAAAGATAGTCTGCGATTCGATTGAAAATGTAATTTATGCAACATAACAGCTGAAAACGGATGAAATACTGTTGCAAAATCTATTTTCCATAAATACAGAAACTCAGGTGTATCGATTGTTAAAATACAAGAGTGCAAAGCATTTTCGAATGGTTTACATTTTAGATAGGGGGAATTGTACAATTGGCACATTCTGTTTATATTTAAATGTTTAAAGAACAAAGCAATGTATTCTTAAAATATTCTATTACCGCCGCATATCATAATATTTATAGATATTATAAAATTCTGTGATACCAACACTTTTTTAAATAACGAAAAATAGAAAAAACGAATAAAAGTAATAAAGTTCTTTTAAAAATAATTAATAAATTAATGAAATTTTACAAAAAACAAAAACTTTGCTTAATCTTATTTTCAAGATAGTCATGTTTTTAAGTGTGATGTTTTCTTTGAATTGATTAAAAAATTTATTTCCTTTTTCTAAATTTGATATGAATACAACACACAAAATTTTAATCTATACACTCTGAATGGTGTCTAATGGCCATTTCCTAAACCGTTAGTCATAGACACATAGTTCCAATTACAAAAATGTTTAAAATGAGGTAAAGAAGTATTTTAAAAACAATTTTAACCAATAAAAATATTTCTTTATAAGTTACGAAATTTAAATTTTTATACGGTCCCCTGGTGCTATAAGTTATATTTAGTAAAAATATCCCATTACACTAAAAAAAAAAAAAATACAAACAATTCCCATTCTTTTGCGGTTTAAACTTACTGGGAGCTTTTTAAAGTTGATATGAATACAACACACAAAATTTTAATCTATACACTCTCAATGATGTCTAATGACCATTTCCTAAACCGTTAGTCATAGACACATAGTTCCAATTACAAAAATGTTTAAAATGAGGTAAAGAAGTATTTTAAAAACAATTTTAGCCAATAAAAATATTTCTTTATAAGTTACGAAATTTAAATTTTTATACGGCCCCCTAGTGCTGTAAGTTATATTTAGTAAAAATATCCCATTACACTAAGAAATAATACAAACAATTCCCATTCTTTTGCGGTTTAAACTTACTGGGAGCTCTTTAAAGTTGATATGAATACAACACACAAAATTTTAATCTATACACTCTCAATGGTGTCTAATGGCCATTTCCTAAACCGTTAGTCATAGACACATAGTTCCAATTACAAAAATGTTTAAAATGAAACAAAGAAGTATTTTAAAAACAATTTTAGCCAATAAAAATATTCCTTTATAAGTTATGAAATTTAAATTTTTATACGGTCCCCTGGCGCTATAAGTTACATTTAGTAAAAATATCCCATTACAGTAAGAAATAATACAAACAATTCCCATTCTATTGTGGTTTAAACTTACTGAGAGATTTTTAAAGTTGAAGCATTTCTTTTTCTGGTCATTCACAAATTTACTAAGAATATAAGTAATCGTCATATAGAAAAAAAAATAGCTAAGAGTAAAATTAACATTACAATATAAATTTGAAATCTATTTTATCTATTTTGATTCTGACATATTAAAGAAAAATATACAACTTGTACTAAAAATATAAGTTAAAAATAACAGAATTTTTGCGAAACGAAATGATGAAAAGGAACAGTCGCAATTCATTACGAAATGATACATATTTTAAAATGCTATTATATTACCTAATCTAAAACATAATAATTACAAATTAAAGTTGCCTTAAACTTTGCTCTAATGGAATCCCTTCGCCTGCAATGCTAAAATGTGCACGCGAAATAATTCCTCCTAACATTTTAAGCATTTCGTGTACGACCCCTCGAAGCATGCCCAATTCATCTGCTTTCAGATGCAGAAAATTTGCATAAGTCATGCAATTCAAAGTTTCATAACTCAGTCAATATTAGTGTTAGATGAATGGGACATTTTTTTGTCTTACTTGTTAGTGTAATAGGAAATTTTTACTAAATATCACTTATAGGATCGGGGTACCATATGAAAATTTCAATATTGTAACTTTTTATAAAATGTTTTTATTAATCAAAATGACTTTTAAAATATTTTTACCTCATTTAAAAACTTTTTGTAATTGGAATTATGTCTATGACTAACTCTTTAGAAATTAGCCATTGGAAGCTACTGAGAAAGAACACCGTGTATAACTTGCAATTAACGTTTTTCCAGTAGAACTTCGGATTTATATATATAATAACCGTAAAATCTTTTTAATGTAATTCTTTAAAAATTTAATAGAAAAAGATATCTAGAAGCCTTCAATATGCGAATCAAAAGCTACAGCACTGAGAAAAATGACACTTTCAAATTTGAGTAAATCTATGTTTTCATTTTTTTCAGAAAATTTTTGTTTCAAATATGAAGACCCAATGCTTTCAATTCTGTAATACTCAGTTTCAAACAAAATTACTTATCATTCATTAAATGTATTAAATTTTACCAGGGTAGTTGAATTTATTCATACTATTACTTACCCATCATACGTAGTATAGGGTAAATCTTGTAATCGTTTTAAAAATCGAAAATTTTTTTTTGACGGATTTACAGGTTTCAGACACTAAAGATTCCGAAAAACATATTTTTAGAAAAAAAAAAATTGCCGCCCGTCTGTATGTGTGTGTGTCTGTAAACGCTCTATCTCCCGAACGAATTGAGATATAGACTTGAAATTCGGTTTGCACTTAGGTAGTAACAATGGAAAGAAGCCTTTTGAATCAGTAACCTCGATTATCAGAAACTATTTTCTTCAGATTCTCGAAATATTCGTTCTAATAAAAGTTATACAAAAATTTTCGAAATTGTTTATTTGAAGGAGTGAATATAAAAGACCATAAAAAAACATAAATTTTGCATCATGAATGAACTCGGTCGGATAACTAATTGCCGAGATATTTGTAATTCTATTTTTCACACTCTCCGATTTTTCATGACCCTGTATTTCATTCAAATTTCAATTCAAAGATATAATTTAATTGGAAATGAGACGCTTAATACGACGCAGTAAACTGTTAGTTAATATTATTATAATTTTTCGAGTTATAAGGATGCTTCTTTTACGCAATTCGGTTCTACACGATTATCCCGCCAACCAAAAAACTATCGCCAAACTATAAGATTAGATGTCAATAATAGCTTATCGTAAATGTCAAGCATTTAATGTATCTCCATACCTTACCGTAGAGGGGATCTTGTGCTGTCGCCAAATGCCACCAAGTTTGTCGCCAACTTAGCGATATATCGCCAAATTTGGCGACCCATTTTGGTAACCAAAAGTGAAGCTAAATTGGCGGTATCGCTAATATTTCATTAATATTTCATAATGATTCATAACATGAAATGTGGCGAACTACATTGTTACTTAAAAGCCGTCACTTAACACTTAAACAAAGAACACAAAGAACACTTAAAAGCCGTCATAATATAATCGCGAAAGCGTAAATTTTATCCTTCAGCTCTTCGAAATCGAAGAATGGGTGAATTCGTAAAGGAAAGACTTCGCAGGTGGAATTTGATAACATCAACAATATATAAATACAAACATCATGTACAATCGTGAATAAACATCATGAATAAAGCGTTATGTGCTCATATTTGAGTATGCCTATGTTTTCAGAAATGAGTATATACATGTTTAAAACTTGAGTAATTTTGATTCGGAGCCATTTTGACTATACGGCATACTCAGATATGAGTATTTGTTACTCAGTTTTGAAAATGTCGCGTTTAGAGTGAAGTCATACCGCCAAGTAGTTTTTAGTTTTATATATATATATATATATATACTTAAAAACTAATATAAATTATAGATATATTAATATTAATACTTATTATATAATTTTAATAATATATACTTAAACCTCTGCTCATTTCAGTTTGTTTTATAATTACTAAAAAAATAATATTAGGAATTCACAATTTTATACCACCATAATTCCTAAAATTGTTTATCGTATGACTTTCCCTTGGTACACTGTAAAAAAGGAGAGATATTTCTTGACTTATGAAAATTTAAAATAACCACGAATGGAAATGAACAACGACAATTTCCGAGTTACCCACAATTCTGCAAAGCGTTTTTTATCTTTAAGGGGACCAGGAAAGCAAAATTCAACCAAAAAATCGATTTTTACTTTTTTATATCATTAAACAGTTTAAACTTTTATCTTTCCAACGATGTGTTACACATGTTTATATATAAAAAAAAGTGTTGGAATTATTCATTCTTTCTAAGAGTACTTCACAGATTAATGGCCATTTAAATCTTTGACTTCTTCTCAAAACTTGGATTTTTCAAGTTTATGTTAATTTTTTTCAATATATCTATTAAACTTAAGAACTGAGATTTTTTTAATACTTATGTTATATTGTATACTTTAACACGCGGATTTAATGATTTGTTGAGAATTATTTATTTTAGGCAGTGAAATCTTACCAAAAATGCTAATTTAAAAATGACTTTCAATAAATAATTAATTTTGAGTTTCATTTAGAAAGAAAATGGCCTGTTAAAATACGTGAATCATGTTACTCTGACTACTCTAAAAAATCTAGACTTCTATCTTTCACCATTTCTGAGAAAAGAGTACATAAAGTTGGTAAATTTAACATTGCGGAGATAGGGCTTTCCCGGTCCCCTTAACCCTTTGAGGTCATATATCTACTCTCAGCCACAACAGCTTTCTTACCATTCCAGTCGTATGTTTGTTTTCAGCCACCACAGCAAAGAACCACGCTGATGTTATATTATATTAAGTCGACAAACTTCGGAGATCCGTAGCATTCGAAATAATATTTTACAAATTGCGTTTAAGTGTCATTCGGCATTTTCGCTTCTTACAATATTGAATTGAAAGCATTCTACAACCCAAATCTACAAATTCTACAAACCGATATTCCAATTTAAAACAAGTGAATAACACTACTCGGAAATATTTTCGAGAATCAGTGGCCGCAAATAACAGTTTGTTTTTATAAGTGTCTCTTTAAATCTCGAAAAAATGCATCACTTTCTGTGGTTTCTGAAACTAAAGACAGTTTTTTGGAATTACGAGTAAGTTGGAAGAGATTATTATATATTTTCGGCATTAGTTAGATTATGTACTCATATATTAACAAACTTTTGTGATTTTTGCAAAGCAACTTTTGGTAACATTTCCCGAAGAACCCAAACATAACATCAAAACTGTCTATATTAAAAATGCGAAAACCTGAGACAATTTCTGTATGAAGATTGCACCCTAAGTTTATTTTTTTAAAACATATTTAATTAAGGCATAATTCCCAATCGAATGGCTATTTTCATTTTACTATTCACTTATTTGATGGTAAAATATGTGATGGTAACTTTTGTTTGAGCGTCTGTACCTGGGGCTATAGGAATTCGTCTGAAAACAAAAAGAAAGTATGTCTTTTTCCAATATTATATAAATGTTCATATGGTAATTCATTTATGTAAGGAAATACGTTTATAATTTTTGAGTTAACACAGTAAAAAAAAGAAAAAAAGAAAAAAAAACATTTCTTAAGCTACGAAAATGTATTACGAGTATAACCGCGAAAGAAAATGTACAACTCCTTTCCATATACCCATGATCCCGAAAAGCGTTATTTATCTTTATAAACCTCAGAAACCGATATTCTTTCGAGATTTAAAGAATCTACATATATAAAAGGCAATGTCCCGCTCACTAACTCATCATCACTCAGCCCAAACTACTGAACCTAGAAGCATGAAAATTGGGGGAAACATACTTTTTATGACATAAGTGAGCAGAAAAGAAGGATTTTTGAAAATTCTCTACGTAAGAGGGTTGAAAGGGGGGGTGTGAAATTTTAGAGCATGTGGCCATATCTCAGCAGCCGCTTTAGGAAAGAGCATGAAATTCCAGAAAATAAATCTACTAAAAAATAAGTAAACACGTTTTTCCGCGATTTTAGAAATCCCCCCGACGGGGTTAAAGTTGGGTCAAAACTTTTAGAACATTTGCCCATATCTCAGCAGCCGTTTTAGGTAGAAGCGTGAAATTCTCGAAAATAAATCAACTAAAAAATAATATAACACATGTTTCAGCGGTTGGTTTTAGAACCTTCAGCCCTCCTAAGGGGTTACAGGGAGTTTTGAAAATTTTAGAGTATTTGTCCAATATAAAATGCAATGTCCTGCTCACTGACTCATCATCGCCCAGCCCAAACTACTGAACCTAGAAGCATGAAAATTGGGGGAAACATACTTATTATGACATAAGTAAGCACTAAGGAAGGATTTTTGGAAATTTCCTACCTGATGGGGTTCAAAACTTTTAGAGCATATGGCCATATTTCAGCAGCCGTTTTAGGTAGGAGCGTGAAATTGCAGAAAATAAATCTACTAAAAAATAATTAAACATGTGTTTTAGCGATTTTAGAAATCCCCCCCCCCCCCCACAAAGGGGTTAAATGGGAAGTCGAAATCTTTAGAATAGTGGGCCATATCTCAGTAGCCGTTTTAGGTAGAAGCGTGAAATTCCAGAAAATAAATCTACTAAAAAAATAATTGAACACATGTTTCAGCGATTTTAGCGATTCCACTTCCCTAAAGGGGTTAAATGAGGGGTCGAAAGTTTTAGAATATTTGGCCATATCTCGGCAATTTTCAAACGTTTTCAGAAACACTCATGTGATATATTAGCAGAAAATACTCGGAACACTCTTTCACATTATGAGCCTTTCTTCCCCCGTCACCCCAATTTGCCCGCCCCCTAAGGGGTAAAATTTTCTAATTCAGCTCCTAATAAAGTTACATTGAGATTCGACCTAATTTGAACGCTTGACCGAAGGTAAAACTCCTCACAGACCTTCAGTTGGTGGAGTTGATTATTTAATGTGACGTGTTTTTTGAAAGTTTTTGCCTGTAGATTACTAAGCAGCCGTTTACCCCTGCCCCTCTTAACTCCTTTTTTCATCACTAGAGGGCCTTTTAAAATTTTAATTCGATCATTACTACCCCTTACAATTTTCCGAAAATTATGAAAAAATTCCATAAAAAAATTCATGAAAAAATTCATAGCAAATTTCAACAAATAGCAGCTTCTCCTTCATTTTCATACAGTGAGCGGGTACGTACTTCAGACAAAATCGAGATAAAGATATGAAATCATACAAATTTAAGGTTCATTTAAGAATACTATCACAGGACCCGACAACGCTTGCTGGGTCAGCTAGTATTATATAAATGTCCATATGGTAATTCATTTACGTAAGGAAATACGTTTATAATTTTCGAGTTAACGCTGTAAAAAAAGACAAATATATCTTAAGCAACAAAAATATAATACAACCACGAAAAAAATGCACAATTCCTTCCGAGATACCCATGATCCCAAAAAGCGTTATTTATCTTCATAAACCTCAAAAACTAATATGTTTTTGAGATTTAAAGAATCATTTATAAAAGCAAAATTTTGTTTCGCTGCCAATCGAATGCTCGGAATCATTTTCATAGCGCATTAATCAATCCGTTTTCTCATTCCAGAATATAGGTTTTTCAAATGCTATCCATTTTCATTTTTAACAAACAAGCGTAACAAATTAACAGCATTAACATTATCATTAAAATTAGTATTATTTTATTATTATTGAAACTATAAATTCAATTTCGCAGCTGAAAACGTACGTTTTTTGTTTGAGAAAAGTAAAGATACCGCATACTTAAACAAAAAACCTTTTATTGATAAAATATCCATTGAAAATTTCTTACTCGTATATGCCTCATTTTTCAACCTTTTTGCCATTATTTTCCGAGCATTTGTTAAGCCTTTGTATTCCACAGTCATAGAAGATTACCGCCTGTTGTCGAAAATACATTTCAACTTCAATTTTGATCTCAGCATTGTCGTGGAAGTTTTGCCTTCCAGATGTTTCTTCGGGTAAAGGAATAAGTGGCAGTCACTGAGTGCGGCCTGACACTGTAATGTTACCTACCTGGTCTGGATTCTTCACATTGGAACATTGAAAGCACGATGCCATTTCGTTACATTTTGTCGATTCATAACGTTCCCATACATGGAAACAAGTTCTTTGTGAATATCCGTTAGACGCTCACCTTTTGCATGAAGAAAAAGGTTGACGGAACGTACTTCACATTTGGCGGGAATCGGAATTGACGCAGTCATTATAAACACGTGCTTCACGAAACAGACTCACCGTACAAATAACGAGTGACTGCGAGGGAAAGGTCAAATGTTCAAGGTTACAATATGTGTTGCTAACGCGCTCATTAAAACTTTTTCTTTCCTGCTGCCGGAGGTGTATCTTTACTTTTCGAAAACACCTCGTATATTCGAAAATACTTAGCAACAGGAAAATCTATATTACTGGTTGAGAAAACTGGTCAATACACTACAAAAATTACTCTAAAATGTTTCCGAGAATCTGATGGCAACAAAAAAATTTTACTTTTGTAAATGCTTACTTTAAATCTAGAAAACCTATTGCTTTCTGAGGGTTCTAAAGATGAAGAAGGTCAATACACTACAAAAATGACTAGAAAACGTTTCCAAGAATCCGATGGCAACAAAAAATATTTACTTTTATAAATGCTTACTTTAAATCTAGAAAACCTATCGGTTTCTGAGGGTTCTAAAGATGAAGAAGGTCAATACACTACAAAAATGACTAGAAAACGTTTCCGAGAATCCGATGGCAACAGAAAAAAATTACTTTTATAAATGCTTACTTTAAATCTAGAAAACCTATTGGTTTCTGAGGGTTCTAAAGAGGAAGAAGGTCAATACACTACAAAAATGACTAGAAAACGTTTCCGAGAATCCGATGGCAACAAAAAAAATTACTTTTATAAATGCTTACTTTAAATCTAGAAAACCTATTGGTTTCTGAGGGTTCTAAAGATGAAGAAGGTCAATACACTACAAAAATGACTAGAAAACGTTTCCAAGAATCCGATGGCAACAAAAGAAATTTACTTTTATAAATGCTTACTTTAAATCTAGAAAACCTATTGGTTTCTGTGGGTTCTAAAGATGAAGAAGGTCAATACACTACAAAAATGACTCGAAAACGTTTCCGAGAATCCGATGGCAACAAAAAAAAATTACTTTTATAAATGCTTACTTTAAATCTAGAAAACCTATGGGTGTCTGAGGGTTTTAAAGATGAAGAAGGTCATTACACTACAAAAATGACTAGAAAACGTTTCCGAGAATCCGATGGCAACAAAAAAATTTTACTTTTATAAATGCTTCTTTAAATCTAGAAAACATTTTGGTTTCTGAGGATTCTAAAGGTGAAGAACGCTTTTTCGGATTTGTGGGTAATTCAGAAGAAGTTATGGTATATTTGTTTTCGTGGTTATGTTACCTTTTGCTAGATTAAGACGCATTTGTCTCTTTTTACATTGATGTAAATTAATTACATAGCAAATTTCTGAAAAATCAGAAATAATTATTTTAAATGATTTCTGTTTTAAAAGTGTGAAATATCTTTCATCATCCGTACGATTACAAGACACAGCATCCGTTTACAACATCCGATTACAGCATCCGTTAACACACGAACAGCGATTTTTTTAATTTCTTGTGCTGATATTTCCAGCTATTTCTTTCACAAATCAAGTATCCTGATATGATTCCTAAATTGGGTCACATTAGGGGCTGTGCATATATAACGTTATCATTTTAGGGGGGAGGGGGAGTCTGGCAAATGATATCGTTAGATATCTCTAGGGGGAGGGGGGGGGGTTCGTCTTTTGATATCGTTATCATTTTTGATCCAACCAAAATTTTCTCTTTTTATTTATAATTTAGCCTTTACATCAAAATAGAATGTTATCTTTTTTTAGTCTGCTATCTATTTTTATGAACGTACAAAGTACATTATTAAACGTATCAAAGTATATTATGAACGTACATTATTAAAACCATTAAATTATTATAAAATTATTTAATTCCAAATTTCCTATTTCTTCTGTCATATGTGTATGCATATGTAATTCGCTGTTCGAGAAACTGTATGCGAAGAATGTTTCAAATGATACCTGTGTTTACTAATAAATAAAAGAGAAAGAATGTTGTCCACGTGTTTTGGTGATAAGAAGATCCGTCTCCCCCTCCACCCCCGTGCGGGGTCAAGTGCAAGAAAACATTATTACTGTTGAATGCATTATGTAACAAAAAGCTATTATAAAATACTTTTAAATAGTAACTATTTCTTTTAAGTGTTATTTGATAAAAAGTTTTTTTCATATCATATTTGCATTTCACTCCAAGCAAAAGAAACAAATTTCAAAAATGAAAAGAATTTTTAGACATTGATAACGATATCATTACGGGGGGGGGGGGGGGGGGGTTCGAGGGATGATAACGTATAATATCGTAAGAGGGGGGGGATTCAAAATTGTCAAAAAAGTGATAACGTTATATATGCACAGCCCCTTAGGTTCAAATGTTTTCAGATAAAGTACTTTCGAAGATCTACTGACATTTATAGCCGCCTTGTACAAAGTTCTATCCGGTTTGTACATGACCATTTTTGTTTGAATATCACAGACTGCACTGCAAATAGAGGCGTCTTAAATTAAGACACATATGTGACTGAAAAAGTTATTCAGACACTTAAGTGTCTAAATTTGAAATTTCAGACATCACAGGTGTCTAAATTTTAGACACATAAGTGTCTTACTATGATCATGGCATAAATGAACTGATAAACATGTCTGAAAAATGGCGATATGTCTGAAATTAAGACATTTAGAAATTTAGACACTTAAGTGTCTAAATGCGATACAATTGTATCATATGTGTGATGACTGTATGTATAACTGTATTGCAATATGAATGCCAGCACCACCAGAAAATTGTTTTCGAATGGATAACAGATGTTTAAAATATTTTTATCCATTAAATTTGGTATTTTATATTTAAAAAAAAAAAAGTAATTTGTTTAGATTATGGGACGTCTGGAAAATTGAAATAGTTAGCTTACTAAAATTTTGGGACTTAGTTATTTTTGGCGCAATAAATAAATCAGTAATTGCTTTTCATGAAAAATATTTATTTTCAAAAATTACTCGCAATCATGGACGTACGCACGTATGTCCAAGGAAGAGCCACACCCTCCCGTTAAATACTAAGAGACGTACCGGTGGAAAGAAATTCAGGGAGGGACAAGATTTTGGAACAGTTGGGTCTGGGGTCAACAGCGTAATCCGCTTTTCTAAAATGCAGAACATAAACATGAAATAGGCAAACTAAGAATATTTTGACAGAACTCCTCGGGCAAGAAATGTTTAAAGATACAAACATAAAAATAAATATAAAAATTAATCGTTCAAAAATAAGTTTCAAACGACATTTTTGAAAATAAAACTTTTTTTTTTCTCAATGGACTCTTCCCCCCCCCCCCCCCCCCCCCGACACACACACACCGTTTTGAGATAAATTTGAAATATATCAATATTAAAAGAAGAAAAGAATTAAAATTGTCTTCTACGAAGTGTTCAAAGGAAGGTGGATTTCTCTGAAGTAAAATTTTTAGTAACATTTTCCTTAACGTAAAATTATTCTATAGCCATTTATAAGAAAAGAAATATCATATATTTTTAATTATCAGACATGAAGAAAGCATAATTGATTAAATTTCACTATACTGGGAGGGAGAATGTATCCACCAGGGGGCACTGTAGTTGCGCATGCGTTTTAGATGTCTTTCGTTGGAACGTACGTTGTAGTAACTGAAAGTTTGTTTTATGTACGCGTATTTATTTTTTTGCGAAATTTCAAGTTCTGTGATTTTAAGTCGTATTCACTTAGTTTATTTATGTATTGAATATATACATCTGACTTACGTGCTTGACACCCAATGACTCTTATAAGCTGTCGTCGATATAATTCGGGATAGAGACAACACTTGAAGATTACATCCGGGAACTCTACAAAGTGTGTGGCAAGGTGTGTGTGGTGTGGAACGTACTTAGTGTTAATTTGTATCGAGATTTAGTGTTATTGTACTTCGTCTTTATAAAAGCTGGTAAAAAAGAACTTTTGTCTGACGGAGTATATTCTGAGGATGAAGCATTTCATTCTCTGAGTATGCTTAGTCGGATGTATTAACGTCTTCTTATAACGATGTATAACGTCCCTTCTAAAAAGATGGAAGTCTTTGCTCCTCACTGTAATAGTTTTTAAAATTTCAAATCGAGGAATTTATCTTACTTCTTGCAACAGGATTAAAGTAAGTGTCACAATTTTTCTTTTTAGTACTAAATTTAGTGTTCTTTTTTATGATTTTCTAAATAGCACTGATCAAAATCTTGCATAAAATGGTATTAGTTTTGAATCTGTTTGCAAAAAGCCCGCTAATTCTAGAAGTATATATTTTTTAACTTATGACATTGCCTTTTATTACAAATTATATATTTTAAATTCTCATATGTTTCCCCTAATTTAAAGTAATAATATCACATTTTAAGTTAAATGCATTCTCTTGTTTTCCATGGGAGTTCTTAGTTTCAATTCTTATCTGTTTCAATTCTAATTCTTATCTATCACTAAACGACCACAATGATATAAAGAAAAAAAAAAGCTTTGAAAGATTTCCTAATTCTTTCTTACTTCCTACATAGGGATTACAATCCCGTATCCTGGGATTCCGCTCTATTTTTAATCCCGAAAATCCCGGGATTTTTTCTTTCAAATCCCGGGATTTTCGGAGTTGTTTTTTTTTTTTTTTTTTTTTTAACAGAACAATATTCAACTGAAATTAAAAAAATATATATTTATAGACTTTTGCTTTTGGAATAAAAATCAATTTTTATAAATTTATGTATATATGTATCATTGAAAAAGAATGTATATCTCGAGTATTTTTTACATATATTTATAAGCGATTAAACATTTTAACGTGTAAATCTGTTGACCTGCTAACAGACGTCACAGCGATGAGTCAGGAAAAACGAAATCATTTCTTTATTTCGAATTCGCTGATCTATTCCATGAGTCATTTTGAGATTAACGTTTACTGATAAGCGTTTGTTTCTTTTCGTGCTTTTAAATTTATTTTTCTTTGAAGATATCTAATGAAAAGGATTTTCTATCGTAGAATTGTAATCTTTAATTACATGGTTATGAGAATAATGTAAAATTTAATTTGTCATTATAATTACTTTTTAATATTGTAAATATTTAGTCATTCAAAAACTTTTTTAACAGGAAATAAAAGGAAGTATGTAGAAGATAAAACATAAACTTATACGAAAAATACAAAAATGACAGATGTTAAGATATATATTTAAGACAAAAGAAGTTTGGAGACTATAAGTTATTTTTCTTCGTGTCATTAATATAGAATATTTATTTATTTTTATTGATAGTTGAATAGCCTTTGTGATTACCCTCTGATCTACATAAAAACTTGCCCATGTGGAAATATAATTTTTTTTTAATCTAATTTTTAAATGATAAGGATTTTAATTTTTTTTTTCTGGGAGGGGGTCGGGATTTCTTTGAAATTTTCGTAAAGCTGATATCTTAAATCTTGCACTGATTATAATTAAAGTTTTGAAGTTTTATAGTAGTACAAGATTAAAAACCCAATATATATTTCTCAATGTTATTAAAGTAGAATATTTATTTTTTTATTCATAGTTAAATAGCTGTTGTGATTATCATCTGATGCATATGTAAAAGTGCCTATGTGGCAATATAATTTTTAAAAAATCTAATTTTAAAATTATGAATTTTCATTTTTTTCTTGGGGGGCGGGGGGGGGATTTACTTGCAATTTTCTTACATCTGATATTTTAAATGTTTTTCGACATTCAACCGCCCAGTATATTAAATATTTTGAACTTTTAGTGTGGGAAAAGATTATAAAATATATATGCATATATTTATCCGTGTACCTTAATAGAGACACTGCGGGGCAGCTGAATTTGCCCGATAATCGAAGATGTCTGCTTTTGTGAGGTAAAAAAATATACAAATATCTATGCCTTGCGGATTAAAAAAGTATTCGCTAAATAGAGGTGTCCGCTATTCGGGAATGTCTATTAACATCCACAACAGATACTCCCGAATACCGGACATCTCAGTTTAGATAACAATAATGCAGGGTTGCATTTTTTTCAAAAGAACTTCTTGATTAAAGCATGGGCATACTGGGCAGTGCCCCCCCCCCCTACGATTTTAGTGCCACCAAATTTGATGTGCAATATTTGTAGAGCTTATATTTTAAATCTGTTTCGAAATTGTACTGATTATAATCAATATTTTGACCTTTCAAAGTAAAATAAGATAAAAAAAAATCTTAATATTTAAATAAATATTTTTTGTTTTAATTTTGTTCTACTCCTGAAGTTCAAAATATTGATTATAATAAATACAATGTGGTAAAAGATTTAAATTATCATCTTAACGAAAATTGCATACCAAAATTAGGAGCACAGAAGAAAATCAGGCTGTATGGGGGTGGAGGGGGCAGGACCACAGCCAAATATTTTTTCAGGATTCAACGTGGTCAAACATGGCTACGTATGATGCTTACAAAAAATGGGTGCGATTCAGACGTTTGAAGTGTCTGAAATTCAGACGCAAAAAGTGTCTAAAAAAATTCAGACATTTTAAAATGTCTGAAAATTGAACACTCCGTTTCAGACACTTAAGTGTCTGAATTTCAGACATTTTAATTTGCAGTGTGTATTCTAATTATTACCAGTCTAGCATAATGAATTAACTATAAAAGAATCCAATAATAATAATGATAATTATTATTATTACTGGTACACTATTCACTTACGCTGGAGATTTCAAAGGAGTAGATTAAAAAAGTGTTTGAAATCAGTTAAATAAAAAAATATATGTACTTCTATGTGTGATGTGATAGTATATTAAATAATTCTAAATAAAATTATATCATACGTAAGTTTATTTGCTCAAATGTGAAATGTATGCAAAAAAGCTAGTTAAAAATTAAAAATATATAACCGTTTGTAATTTACATCTAATATGATGTTAGATCTGAAACACATTTAATAATTGATTAAATATTTAAAGATTAATGTAATCGATTATTTCTAAAAGCATCATCATATGGCCGATTATTTAATTTCACTAGGTTCCCTACTAATTACGAATTGTTTTCTTGGTAGAAAATTAGAATTAGGTTAGTGTAGGAATTATAATATTTAAACGGACTTTCAATACAATAAAAAGCTTATACAATAAAAAAAATAGGAAAAAAAACAAGAACGCTGAATTTTACCTCCTTTGGAATTTTTACATTTCATATTCTTCAAAGTCAGATATCGCCACTAAAAAAATTGAGATGCAAGAAAATTTTAATTATCCAAGATTGAGTTAGACTACGTAATTAGTTGTCTAATTCCCACTGGCAGATAAAAAGGACATAATTTCCCCTTTAATTTGTCTTTTAACATCATAGATGTAGTTTTTTTGACTAGTTAAATTCATTAAAATTTTTGTATAATTCATGTCATTTCCATTACCTGCTTTTCTTTAAATGAAAGACAGAAAAACCTTTTGTTACAATTGCCAGCTTCTTTGAATAAAATTGTTGCATTTTTGTTATTAATTATATACACAGTGTCCCATATAAATATAGATTTTTAAATTATTATAAAAATAAATACATAAGATAGCATCTTGGCAGAGGCATATTTTTAGATGATACATTAAAACTATTTTGATAATGTAAATAAATTTCAATATTTTCAATATCCGTTACATCAAGAACATACACCCGATATTCGACTTTATGCCATTTAGATTCCAAGTATTTAATCTGACACGATGGTTAGTTTTAACAAAAAGGAAGAAAGTCATGCGTGTGTCAAGCATAGGTTATAAAACGCTTTCTAATACTTCCATATAATTTTAAAAGCCCTTCGCTGTTTAATAAAGTAAATAATATACCTAATTAAACATTTAGAAAACTCATAACTCATTTGAAAACATATTTCAGCAATTACCGTTCATAGACACAATATTACTTTAACCCTTTTATTCAGTCCGGTATATAATCTATAAACCTTTTTAAACTGTATACATACAATTTAGTTTAGAAAGAAAATGTATAACACAGTTGAAAATTCACCTTCAACAATTCCTAGCAACAGACGACAATATACTTGAATACTTTTATACATCCCTGTATATTACCTTCAGACTTGTATATACGTTAGATATTAAGTTAAAGTTAATTAATCAAAAACACGCTTAAAACAACTAAAACCTTACTTCCACAACTTATCATCTATAGGCGGCAACGTAACCAATTCTTTACGTGACCCTCTGTATGTATATTCTGCAAACATATCTTAGCATACTAACTATAGTTAGCTTGAAAATGCATAACTCGATTAAAATCCTCTTTGAAGCAATTTACACTCGTACTCGGTAATCCTTACGAATTCTTTTTGGCAGCCCTGTATATGATCTATAGCATTTATTCGCACTACATAGCATGTAAAAATTGAGTAGACTTCCTAAGACATACCATAATTGAAAGGGCACTTCAAGCAGTTGTAGATTATAGATAGTACTGTAACCGAATGTTTTTGTTTGTCTCTGTAAATGAATTATAAATGCTGTGCATATTATAATCTAAAGAAATGATGCATGTTATAGTACACCTTTTTAAATTCATTACGTTAGAAGTATCATAACAATATTAAAATACCCCGAAAAGGATATTTCGAAACCACTCGAGTAACAATATCAATCTCATTATGTTTGAAGTATCGTAACATCAGTAAAATGCACGCAAACTTTTTCCTCCATAAACCATAATCTGACAGAAAAATTTTGCATGTCCCTGTAAAACAAACTATAAAGGTAGGCTTCAGTTTCAATACCACACATTTCATGCTAAACGTCACTAATATATAAAATTTACATGACACTCCCAGCCTTTTTATGAGAGTTAGAGCATGGGCAGACAGACAGATAAAGCGAATTCATAAACACTCTTCGACCAATTTGGAAAGTATTAAAAACTATGCTGAAAAGCGCTTAAGAAAATCAATACGGAAAAATTACCATTTAAACCCACATTTCTGATCTCGTATAAATAATTTAAACCACCTTCAAATAAACATTAGTTCTTGAGGCAGTTGTAATGTAACCTAATTAAAACACAATGTAAAAAGTTTCTCCTAGTAGGCCATTATCTAACCGAATATTTTTATGTGTCCCTATAAATGAATGACAAATTCTTTGCAGAACATATCCTACAGAAAGTATGCTTTACTGCACATCAGAAATTCATATCAATTTCATTATCTCTATTGTAAAGGATATACGTGTCCGTGCGTACCGCTGACGTCATTTTAACGGAGGCACGGCAACCGATTAAATTCCGCTTTTACTGTAGTTTTTTAGTGCGTTCGTAATTATATTAATACGTAGCACTAAAGTCACTGTCTGGTCCGTCTGTTTGTCTGTCCGTCTGTCCGCATATAACAGCGTAAAACAACCCAACCGAATGATTTGAAATTTAATATTTATAATCGTTGCGGCATTTTGTCGAGTCATTTCAAAATTTTATGAAAATCGAATCAAAACTTAAAAAAGATATTAATAAAGTTTTCTTCACTCTATTGAATCCTATCATAAGTAATTAATTCAATGATATCCCCGGAGAAGTAATAATTCTAGGTTTCCATGGTGATTACGTCCTATTAATGAAGGAGTCCTATTATTTCCGTATTATTGAATTTAATATATATAACCGTAATAAATTTTGCATTCATGCATTTTTGCATAAGAGTGCAACAGCTATTGCACTAAGATCTGAATATTTATAAACTAGTTCTAGGATACTAACGTACCTCATTTGCCACGTTTGCAAACAATTTCGGACTTGTTTAAACTTCTAAACATCTCATATTTTCCATTTTTACGCCGTTGAATCGATCGAAAAATGTACTTAGAAATGCAATTGTCTAAAAACTGTAATTTATTTGAAAACTGTGTCGCAATTTACTCATTTTTATGGATTTAAAACTAATTTTCAAACATGCATTTTTTTTGTTTCTATCTCTGTCACCTGTAGACTGTTATGAAAGATAAATCCGTTTAGACTTAGTTAATATAAATAGTTCAGCATTTTTTTTTTTTTTTTTGGCTAATATCCCGTAACTTCATCAATAAAATAAAATAATACACACTTAAATTTAACAGACATGTAATCGAACTTGGGCTTAAACAACTAAAATTATCAGAATTAAAATGGACTGCTGTAAGTAACGAAATCTTTGGCGATTTCTTCGGCTATTAACTCATAAGAAAGTATCACTTTCAATAAATTTCAAAATTTGATTTGAAGGCAAAATTGAAAATTTTCAAACTAGAAAACAGGAGTTCTGCTTTTTCAGAATTCACATGCTTTTATTTTATACAGGGTGTCCGGTCTCAACGGTGTCCAATGGCTCATTCCTAAATCGTTAGTCATAGGCATATAGTTCCAATTACAAAAATGTTTTGAATCAGGTAAAGAAACATTTTAAAAGCGATTTGGGTCAATAAAAACATTTCTAAAAAATTACGAAATTTAAATTTTTATACGGTTCCCCGGTCCTATAAGTTATATTTAGTATTTTTTTCCTATTACACTGACAAGTAAGACAAAAAAAGTCCCATTCATATAACGCTAAAATTGAGTGAGTTACGAAAATTTAAAAATGCATGACTTATGCCACTTTTCTACTCTGAAAACAAATGAGTTCGGCTTGGCTTTGAGGGATCATATGCCAAGTGTTTAAAGTATTCGAAGGTCTTACTTCATGTGTATCTGCGCTTTGAAAAAAAAAATCCTACAAGTATTATGATTAAGTCTCAAATAGTCCAAAATAACATAGGTTTTATTTTGTCAGGATTTGAGACTGTTTCTCTTATGATTTCTTTTAACAAAAATTATGTTTTTTTATAGGTTTTTATGTTACTTCAACAATCATATGTATGTTTTTCCAGTTCAAAATTTGTACTCTAACTTTAACCCACTTTTAAATATCCGATCGAGATTGCATTTTACATACTGGCGCAAATCCGATAACAATCTAATATTATTAAGATTTTCGGTGGTTACCATTTATACTTATTTTACAGGATAACGCAAAAAATTTTGGATAAATTTCTGCCAAGGAGTTTAAGAAAAAGTTCTAGATTAGATAATACAAGACTGCGATTGTTGGGTTTTTCACATTAATGTATTTTTTAGCACTGAATCCGAAAATTACCTTAATTTTTAACCGTCATGTCAGGATATTTCGCAAATCATAAATTTTCAAATTTATAGAATAACAAAAATCGAATACTATAAAGTAGCGGAGATGGTTGTGTTTTTTAACTTTTGATAATTGATTTTTACGCACTTTTTAGCACTGAATCTGAAAATGACCTTCATTTTTAACCATCACGTTAGAATTTTTTTTGCAAATCGCAAATGTGTAAGTTAAAATATAGCTAAAATCTCATACTATAAAAAACATATGTAAAACATTTTTTATTTTATTTTATTTTATTTTATTTTATTAAAAAAATTATTCGATATTTTTGCTTATCCTGGGATTCTTACAGCTAAACAGCTGAATGGTCCGATGAGATGGGGGAGGAAATTCAATTTTAACATTGAACTCCTTAACTTTGAAATTTGCAATGTGCGAAAAATCCTGATATGATAGTTAAAAATGAAGGGCAATTTCGGATTCAGCGGTACACAGTATAGAAGAATCAATTATCATTAGCTAAAAAACATCACATAACCCAACTTTTGCAGGCTTGTGCAATCTAATAATATTTTAAAATACGTATCATTTTGTAAAGAATTGAGGCTGTTAATTTAGAATCATTTTATTTAAGAAAAATTCTGTTTTTTCTTTCTTCTTAAATGTTTATTACAAATTGTATATTTTCCATTAATATGCCAGAATGATTAAAGATTTCAAATTTATATTGAATTGTTAATTTTACTCCCAGATATTTTTTTATATCTGACGAAATTATATTTCGACTAAATTTGTGAATGACACCGAATTTGCAGCAAAAAATATGCTCCAACTTTAAACAGCTATTACTCGGTCAATTTTAATCGTAGAATAATGGGACTTTTTTTGTATTACTTGTCAGTGTAAAAGGAAAATTTCACTAAATATAACTTATAGGACCGGGGGACCGTATAAAAATTTAAATTTCGTATTTTTTTAAGAAATGTTTTTATTGACCCAAATCGCTCTTAAAATATTTCTTTACGTGATTTAAAACATTTTTGTAATTGGAACTATATGTCTATGACTAACGGTTTAGGAATTAGCCATTGGACACCCTGTATAAAATGACGTCATTCGCATCCACTGAAGATCTCCACATTAACGATCCACTCTTAAACAACATCTACAGTAAAGTATACATATGACGTCACGATCACTAAATGATACACAAATCCAGCAAAAAGATGCCCGTCATTGAAGAAAATTGACAAAAAATATTGCCTATTTAATGATTCATATGCCTTCATTTGTTTGTAACATTAATATAGATATTCAAAATTAAATATAGTTTATAATAGCACCATGTTGTATCTGAAATCATTCATTTATATTTTTTCAAAATAGCACGCATTTTAATTGCATTTTTTCCAATTGTTATAAAAAAATGGCAACAAAAATATATAATTACTACTTTACAACTATTTTTCCTTTACTTTCTACCGAGATGGAATACTTATGTTGCCAACATTAAGCAAATGGCTCTAAAAACTACAAAAAAATTAATATCTCAAAAATAAATTGATGCAGTTTTCGAACAAATTGCATTTAAAAGTACTTTTTTTCTTCATACGACGGTATAAAAATTGAAAATGTGCGATGCTTAGAAATAAAAAAAATTGCAATAGAGATTATCCCGTACAATGATACGTTTATTTCGTTTTACGGTTGGCTTCAGTAATGTAACGTTATTTCATAGAGACAACATTTTAATTGCTGGCCTAAAGAAATAACATATTGGGGGCTAATAAGAATGCTTTTAGGTGTTGTTAGTAGGCAATCTAAAAATATATATTAATATAAAAAATGGCTTTTCTTTACATTCTGTAACCCGGTAGGTCCGAGTTGGATACTCTAGTGCAGGGATGGCGAACCTATGGCTCGCGTGCTGAACTTGGCACACGTAAGAAAAATTCTCTGGCACGCGAAAAAACATATAGATTATATTCTATTTCTGAAGAACAATCCATTTTATGCTTTTTTTTTTTCAAAAAGTATAGTTTTTTGTGACAGATATATAATTTACTTTAAAATAATCCGCTACGTTTGATTAAATTAAGGTACACATTTCATTGAAAGCACTCTATAGCGTCATTTTCTCACCAAACCATTCAACATATAGAGTTTTAAAAATCATTTTACTTCTCTATCATATTTCAAAGGTTTTATTTTTTAAATTGAGTTTTTATTTTGCATAGTAATATACCTAATTGACACGCTTTGTACTTCAGATTAGGTTTTTATTTCATTTAGGTTTAGGGTTTTAAGTTATTTTAGGTTTTATTACATTTAGGTTTTAGTTTTGAAAATTGAATTTTAACTGTCAGTGTAAATAATTATGTATCTATTTTATCTGCTTCATATTGAATAAAAAATAATCATTGGATTTTATTTAAGTTAGTGTTTCTGGCACGTTAAAATGTTGGTACATAATAATTTTGAAATTTTTGCACACATACTCAAAAAGGTTCGCCATCCCTGCTCTAGTGTTTGTAAAAGTGTCACAGGTTTAAAATGTATCGCACACGATCTTTGAGCGATGGCCAGTGAGCATCACTGAATGCTAATTAAATTTACGTAAAATGGCTGAAAAAAATACGTTTAAGTGTACAAAAAAATTCAAATCAGCGCATCGATTTGAATGTTATGAATTAGCGTAAATTAAAAAAAAATATATGTCCTAGAGTCGAGTATTTTTTTTTTATCTTCTATCTGTTAATAAAGTTTTTCTCATAATTAAAAAAGTATTACAATTTCAGGAAAAAAAAATTGACAAAAAACAAGTATACGACATTATAAGTCCTTTCATAATAAATTCAGCTCATATTTTAGACATTATATTTTGTTAAAATTCGTACCTAATTATCCACTAGAACGAACAGGGGATTAAAATTCATGCCATGAAATTTAGGCTACTAATTAGTTTAAAACTCATCTTACATATAAGGAAAAACACTACATGTATTTTTTTTCGCTTTAGATGGCTAATGCGTATATCACAAAGGATTTTTTAAAATATTGCATTCTGATTACATGCGAATTCTAAAATATACGTTTTCTATTTTGTGGTTAAAAAAAAAAAAAAGCACAAAATAATCGGATAAAGTGAAATTATAATCCTCCCACGTTTTAAAAATAAATAACCTAGATTTCGTCTTGGAGTTTGCATTAATTAACTATCTATTTATCTATCTATCTATCTATCTATCGATCTATATATATATATATATATATATATATATATATATATATATTTATATAAAAGTTTCCATATTTAATTGGAATGGTTTTTTTTAGCATATTAAAATATAATTATTAAAATGTGGTCTGGATTTTTCAATATTTTCGGTAGGTATTTTTTATCATCCTATGTTTCTAAAAGATTTTATGTGTTTTGTAAAGGACAATTTTTAAAGTACTTAAAGCTAATTAGGTATTTTTTGTACGTTTTCTAATTAATAATATCTGTGCTAAATTTCTACTTTATGCTTTTCTAAAAACACGTTTTTTAATATTATCGCCTAATCATTTCGAAATATATTCTTTAAACACAAAAGCAAATTAATTCTTAATCAATATAATATTTTTGTTGTCGGAATTGTCACAAATTTCATTGTTTGAAATAAGAAATAACTAAAGAAATTTTTCTAGATTTCCTTTTGCTTTTAATGAATAAGATAATTTCGTTTTGCCAGATAGAATTTAAGTATTACTAAAATTACTCATAATTTCAAAGTTGACAATTTTTACACCTATTTGTTACTATTATTTCCAAATATTAATCATCATCCCATTTAATCTGAGAAATATTCTAGGATTAAATAAAGGGGAGATTACTATTCTGAAATAGCTGAACTTAATCTGAAAAATTCTTAATATGTTGTTTTTAACATACTTCAGATATGAAAGTTTCGATTAATGACGAATCGAATGTAACTACGCTATGAAAAAAAAAAAAAAAAAGGGAAATAAAGAAGAAAATCCGAAATAATATCGCTTATAATCTACTACTATAGCTAAAATTGGAATAACTATTTATTGGCGTTTCTTTATCATTGTGCCACCACACACAAAAAAATTCTAAGAAATCCATTATATATATATATGTATGTATATTTGGAATAAAGATAAATATTAAGATGAAGAAAAGAAGTGGCGTTGTGCTGTAAAAGGAAATATTTTTTTCAAGCCAATATTTCATTCCTTAAGGGATATACGACCCTTAAAATCTTTAAAAAATCGACTTTTTGTTTTTTTATTCATTTGACACATAGCTAATGTTTTCTGAACAATATGCCACAAACCTCATCAAAAGATTCGTAAAATTGCGCTCGTTATAGTAAAAAAACTTTAAATTAGACTTGGTCTGTTTCAAGCGAAACATTTATGTTTTCTCAAAATCTATATATATTTTTTTTTCTTGCGCGAAAGATAACTTCAAATGTATTAAAGGTAATGATTCGAAACTTTATGTTTATCTTTACTAGATCATTTTCTGCAAATTGAACTAAAATCTAAGAAATTTAACAAGAATTATTGAATGTATGGGTATTCGAGTGACAAAAATTATCAAAATTTTCATTTTTTTATTTTGAAAATCAAAAACTTTAGAAATTTTTTGTTTATTCATTATATTTTAGTCCATTTTATTTTTGTAATATTCTTAAACTTATATTAAAAGTTTCAAAGTTCTAGAGAGTATAGACGTTTTTAAATCATGCGCGCAAGCTTTACACATTATCATTAATTTAAAAAGAGCATACATTAAGGAATAATTATTATCAAATAATTATACACTGATTTTATATATTATATTGCTTGGAGAACATATTATGTATAGTATTAACAAAAAACTGAGGTGATTAGTATAAAAATGAGTGCATGGGGCCACTTTTTATATTTGTCTCCGAAATCAAATTTTTCATCTGTTTAAAGGGTCATATGTCCTCTTAATAATTTATACTTTATCATGTTTACATAATAATTTTACATCCTATGTGTGTTATTTGATGTTCTAAGTAAATCCTTGATCATTAAATATTAGATGAGGATTGTGATTTGAACCTTATTTGTAATTGAAACATGTTGTAAAGTTTTCTCTAGAAATGAAAATCATAACTGAATTAGAAAGTTATTTGGAAGTAAAATGTTTTTTACTGACAAATTGAATAAAAAAGTATAATTTTTTATTTCTGTTATATGAATTTTTTTTATTCGTATCAATCTATTTAATTACTTCTATTGTAAATATTTAATACATCTTAGTAATTAAAATTTGCTTATGGTGTTATCAATTTAACACGCTTCTGATGAGTATCCTACGCCGTATAAAATAATGTTATGTTTTGCTGGATATATAATAGTTTTTCCTCGATAAAACTCAACGGAAATGCTCTGATTCGTCAAAGTAACTTTTTTCTTTTTGTCAATTTTATAGTTAAGCAAGCAAAAAAATTCTAATGATTTAGAAACGACTGAAAACGACGAAGTAGAGCCAATCTATTTTAATTCCTAGGGCATGTTGTTAAATCCACGCTTTAACCCTTTATCTACTGACGGTACTTATAAGTACCGTTAAAATAACTTGTTATAAAATTCATTTAATACATCGATTAGTGGAATACAGTTTAGAATGAGTTATAGATACATTATTTTATCTTGTTCGAAAAGCATTATTGGTTACACAAAACAAAAATATTTTTAAAAGATGATTTCTTTCGCCTTTGCATTTTTTTACATATAATAATTTTTGATATATAATAGTTTTTCCTTGATAAAACTCAACGGAAATGCTCTGATTCGTCAAAGTAACTTTTTTCTTTTTGTCAATTTTATAGTTAAGCAAGCAAAAAAATTCTAATGATTTAGAAACGACTGAAAACGACGAAGTAGAGCCAATCTATTTTAATTCCTAGGGCATGTTGTTAAATCCACGCTTTAACCCTTTATCTACTGACGGTACTTATAAGTACCATTAAAATAACTTGTTATAAAATTCATTTAATACATCGATTAGTGGAATACAGTTTAGAATGAGTTATAGATACATTATTTTATCTTGTTCGAAAAGCATTATTGGTTACACAAAACAAAAATATTTTTAAAAGATGATTTCTTTCGCCTTTGCATTTTTTTACATATAATAATTTTTGATATATAATAGTTTTTCCTTGATAAAACTCAACGGAAATGCTCTGATTCGTCAAAGTAACTTTTTTCTTTTTGTCAATTTTATAGTTAAGCAAGCAAAAAAATTCTAATGATTTAGAAACGACTGAAAACGACGAAGTAGAGCCAATCTATTTTAATTCCTAGGGCATGTTGTTAAATCCACGCTTTAACCCTTTATCTACTGACGGTACTTATAAGTACCATTAAAATAACTTGTTATAAAATTCATTTAATACATCGATTAGTGGAATACAGTTTAGAATGAGTTATAGATACATTATTTTATCTTGTTCGAAAAGCATTATTGGTTACACAAAACAAAAATATTTTTAAAAGATGATTTCTTTCGCCTTTGCATTTTTTTACATATAATAATTTTTGATATATAATAGTTTTTCCTTGATAAAACTCAACGGAAATGCTCTGATTCGTCAAAGTAACTTTTTTCTTTTTGTCAATTTTATAGTTAAGCAAGCAAAAAAATTCTAATGATTTAGAAACGACTGAAAACGACGAAGTAGAGCCAATCTATTTTAATTCCTAGGGCATGTTGTTAAATCCACGCTTTAACCCTTTATCTACTGACGGTACTTATAAGTACCATTAAAATAACTTGTTATAAAATTCATTTAATACATCGATTAGTTGAATACAGTTTAGAATGAGTTATAGATACATTATTTTATCTTGTTCGAAAAGCATTATTGGTTACACAAAACAAAAATATTTTTAAAAGGATGATTTCTTTCGCCTTTGCATTTTTTTACATATAATAATTTTTGATATATAATAGTTTTTCCTTGATAAAACTCAACGGAAATGCTCTGATTCGTCAAAGTAACTTTTTTCTTTTTGTCAATTTTATAGTTAAGCAAGCAAAAAAATTCTAATGATTTAGAAACGACTGAAAACGACGAAGTAGAGCCAATCTATTTTAATTCCTAGGGCATGTTGTTAAATCCACGCTTTAACCCTTTATCTACTGACGGTACTTATAAGTACCATTAAAATAACTTGTTATAAAATTCATTTAATACATCGATTAGTTGAATACAGTTTAGAATGAGTTATAGATACATTATTTTATCTTGTTCGAAAAGCATTATTGGTTACACAAAACAAAAATATTTTTAAAAGATGATTTCTTTCGCCTTTGCATTTTTTTACATATAATAATTTTTGATATATAATAGTTTTTCCTTGATAAAACTCAACGGAAATGCTCTGATTCGTCAAAGTAACTTTTTTCTTTTTGTCAATTTTATAGTTAAGCAAGCAAAAAAATTCTAATGATTTAGAAACGACTGAAAACGACGAAGTAGAGCCAATCTATTTTAATTCCTAGGGCATGTTGTTAAATCCACGCTTTAACCCTTTATCTACTGACGGTACTTATAAGTACCATTAAAATAACTTGTTATAAAATTCATTTAATACATCGATTAGTGGAATACAGTTTAGAATGAGTTATAGATACATTATTTTATCTTGTTCGAAAAGCATTATTGGTTACACAAAACAAAAATATTTTTAAAAGATGATTTCTTTCGCCTTTGCATTTTTTTACATATAATAATTTTTGATATATAATAGTTTTTCCTTGATAAAACTCAACGGAAATGCTCTGATTCGTCAAAGTAACTTTTTTCTTTTTGTCAATTTTATAGTTAAGCAAGCAAAAAAATTCTAATGATTTAGAAACGACTGAAAACGACGAAGTAGAGCCAATCTATTTTAATTCCTAGGGCATGTTGTTAAATCCACGCTTTAACCCTTTATCTACTGACGGTACTTATAAGTACCATTAAAATAACTTGTTATAAAATTCATTTAATACATCGATTAGTGGAATACAGTTTAGAATGAGTTATAGATACATTATTTTATCTTGTTCGAAAAGCATTATTGGTTACACAAAACAAAAATATTTTTAAAAGATGATTTCTTTCGCCTTTGCATTTTTTTACATATAATAATTTTTGATATATAATAGTTTTTCCTTGATAAAACTCAACGGAAATGCTCTGATTCGTCAAAGTAACTTTTTTCTTTTTGTCAATTTTATAGTTAAGCAAGCAAAAAAATTCTAATGATTTAGAAACGACTGAAAACGACGAAGTAGAGCCAATCTATTTTAATTCCTAGGGCATGTTGTTAAATCCACGCTTTAACCCTTTATCTACTGACGGTACTTATAAGTACCATTAAAATAACTTGTTATAAAATTCATTTAATACATCGATTAGTGGAATACAGTTTAGAATGAGTTATAGATACATTATTTTATCTTGTTCGAAAAGCATTATTGGTTACACAAAACAAAAATATTTTTAAAAGATGATTTCTTTCGCCTTTGCATTTTTTTACATATAATAATTTTTGATATATAATAGTTTTTCCTTGATAAAACTCAACGGAAATGCTCTGATTCGTCAAAGTAACTTTTTTCTTTTTGTCAATTTTATAGTTAAGCAAGCAAAAAAATTCTAATGATTTAGAAACGACTGAAAACGACGAAGTAGAGCCAATCTATTTTAATTCCTAGGGCATGTTGTTAAATCCACGCTTTAACCCTTTATCTACTGACGGTACTTATAAGTACCATTAAAATAACTTGTTATAAAATTCATTTAATACATCGATTAGTGGAATACAGTTTAGAATGAGTTATAGATACATTATTTTATCTTGTTCGAAAAGCATTATTGGTTACACAAAACAAAAATATTTTTAAAAGATGATTTCTTTCGCCTTTGCATTTTTTTACATATAATAATTTTTGATATATAATAGTTTTTCCTTGATAAAACTCAACGGAAATGCTCTGATTCGTCAAAGTAACTTTTTTCTTTTTGTCAATTTTATAGTTAAGCAAGCAAAAAAATTCTAATGATTTAGAAACGACTGAAAACGACGAAGTAGAGCCAATCTATTTTAATTCCTAGGGCATGTTGTTAAATCCACGCTTTAACCCTTTATCTACTGACGGTACTTATAAGTACCATTAAAATAACTTGTTATAAAATTCATTTAATACATCGATTAGTTGAATACAGTTTAGAATGAGTTATAGATACATTATTTTATCTTGTTCGAAAAGCATTATTGGTTACACAAAACAAAAATATTTTTAAAAGGATGATTTCTTTCGCCTTTGCATTTTTTCAGCTTTATTGAGGTTGGGGGGGGGGGGATTTTTCAATTCAGGAAATATTTCTATATTTCTATTGTAAGAACATTTTATTTGTACATTTCCTAATTCTACCAAATACTGAGAAAAACATTTAAAATAAAAGATTCGAGTGGGATTATAGATATTGCACAAAATCCCTATAAATTCAAATGTAATGAATCCTTCTAAATCCTTCAATCCTTCTAAAATCATTCTAAAATTTATTAAATGACTATGTAAGTCTTCTAATGTGGTTTAAAAAATTCACTAAAAATGTTTCGGAAGATAAAATTTTAATTAATTCATAATTCATAATAGTACATAAAGGGTTAATAAAAAATTGTCCTAATACGTTAAAGAGAAAAGAAATTCCTTACGCCAATATTTTCTTCTTTATTCATTTATTTTATACATAACTGCAAGCTAATTTTGAATTCCACGCATGTTACTCTGTACTACACGTAAGTTTCCCTTCATTAAATATTGAATTAGAGACTGCTAATTATGAATGAGAATTTATATTTCTCAGAAATAATTTTTAAATGTTAAACTGCAAGTAATTAATAGTTTTAAAAGCATAAAAAGAGAAAAAAAAATTTTTTTTTTCCTCAATAAAAAGTCAGAATTGAAAGATTAATGTATAGAAATCTCAGAAATGAAATCGGAAATCAATCACTATATCGGGGGGGGGGGGGGGAGGTTACTTTGTTTGGAAATATTTCCATTTAAAAATATAAATTCAAAGACGGTTTAAATATATAAAATCATACCAAATTTGATGTTTGGTAGTGATGGAAAGAATATGTCTTTCCAACAAACTTTAACTTTTATCTATAAACTATGATGTTATTATATACGAGGCAGCATATAAAAAGAAGCATTCGTATGTCTATAATGGAACCTGAACTAGGTTAAGTGCATGTCTTGGTAAAGTATCGTACAGATAAAATTTACGATACTAATAAATCTACAAAAGTCATCGAAATTACGATTTATAGTTGTGTAGGACATCATGAGGGCATAACAACGAAATTTACAGCTGACCTTTGACCAGAAGGACCACACACACGGAATAAAGTAAAAATAAATATAACTGGGTACAGCAAAAACTCAACCTATAAGGTTGCGCCACATAAATTCAGAGTCGACCAATGATATTCGCCGGTAATGATGGGTGGCAACTCTGTATGCAAATTTGCTTATCATTTATGTTATCATTTTATGTTTGCATAAATAATGTAAACAGGACAATGTCCGTTTTTTTGTTTTTTCAGTGTAAGTAAGAGACAGACTTCACTTGCAAATTTGATCCCAATGCTGATGGCAGCAAAAAAAATAAGATGCTGCGGTTGGATTTTAGCAGATGCTGTACCATGAATAACATATAAAATATATATATAAAAAAATAAGTTACCCCAACATTGGCTTAAAAATACATGTGATGGCCGATTAAGGATTAATATTTTGTGTCAACATTTTTTTTTTTGGAGACCTTTTGTGCCTACCTGTGGGACATTCTCGGAGCAACGAGAATTCTACATGCTGCCGGGGGCAGTGGATCAGGTAGTCCATTATGATTTTATTCCATTGTTTTTACCAGTAATAAGCATTACCTATGAAAGTAACGGACTATGGTGATATTTCACGTGTTATAAAATTAATTAAATAGATTGATTAATTGAAATAGGTAAATATATATATAATGATGTGCATCAGCATTACTATTAAAATATATAACCCACAATATGTAAATAACCTTTTTTATTGTAAATTTTCTCCTATAATAAAATGTAATCAAGTTTGAATATGAGTAATCTTTTCTTTATTTTAATTCTTAATTAATATTTTTCTCTTATAGATGTGGGAATGTAAAATAAATAATCTATTTATCTATATGATTTACTAAAAAAATTATTATATAAAAGAAATTACAGACTTAGAAGGTAAACGATCTCCGAAAAAAATAACACAGCGCATTGATTAATTATAATTTTAATATTTAATATATTAAATTTTCTTTGGATTTCCCCGAAGGGAATTGTTAATTACATCGTTTACCTAGAGTCATTTGGTGCTAACACTGTACGAATAGTAAGAATCATAAACATTAATCTCCTCATTTAAAATTTATATTAATCAACCTCATTACCCGTGTTGCAATGTATTAAAGTTATGGATATATTTTAGCATGTATATATCATTCCAGCATAGGGGAGTGAACCAGTTGTAAACCTTTGACCAGAAGGACCACACACACGGAATAAAGTAAAAATAAATATAACTGGGTACAGCAAAAACTCAACCTATAAGGTTGCGCCACATAAATTCAGAGTCGACCAATGATATTCGCCGGTAATGATGGGTGGCAACTCTGTATGCAAATTTGCTAGCTATATGGTATCATTTTATGTTTGCATAAATAATGTAAACAGGACAATGTCCGTTTTTTTGTTTTTTCAGTGTAAGTAAGAGACAGACTTCACTTGCAAATTTGATCCCAATGCTGATGGCAGCAAAAAAAATAAGATGCTGCGGTTGGATTTTAGCAGATGCTGTACCATGAATAACATATAAAATATATATATAAAAAAATAAGTTACCCCAACATTGGCTTAAAAATACATGTGATGGCCGATTAAGGATTAATATTTTGTGTCAACATTTTTTTTTGGAGACCTTTTGTGCCTACCTGTGGGACATTCTCGGAGCAACGAGAATTCTACATGCTGCCGGGGGCAGTGAATCAGGTAGTCCATTATGATTTTATTCCATTGTTTTTACCAGTAATAAGCATTACCTATGAAAGTAACGGACTATGGTGATATTTCACGTGTTATAAAATTAATTAAATAGATTGATTAATTGAAATAGGTAAATATATATATAATGATGTGCATCAGCATTACTATTAAAATATATAACCCACAATATGTAAATAACCTTTTTTATTGTAAATTTTCTCCTATAATAAAATGTAATCAAGTTTGAATATGAGTAATCTTTTCTTTATTTTAATTCTTAATTAATATTTTTCTCTTATAGATGTGGGAATGTAAAATAAATAATCTATTTATCTATATGATTTACTAAAAAAATTATTATATAAAAGAAATTACAGACTTAGAAGGTAAACGATCTCCGAAAAAAATAACACAGCGCATTGATTAATTATAATTTTAATATTTAATATATTAAATTTTCTTTGGATTTCCCCGAAGGGAATTGTTAATTACATCGTTTACCTAGAGTCATTTGGTGCTAACACTGTACGAATAGTAAGAATCATAAACATTAATCTCCTCATTTAAAATTTATATTAATCAACCTCATTACCCGTGTTACAATGTATTAAAGTTATGGATATATTTTAGCATGTATATATCATTCCAGCAGGTAGAAAAAAAAAAAAAAAAACACTGCAATACAAATTTTTCTTCCAAACAGTTTTCGAATTATTAATAAAAAACGTCAAAATAACGGTTTAAGGGTCAATCATGTCCAGAAAAGCATGATTTGAGAAAAATAAATTTTACTCATTTTAATGAAAGGTTTAAACTGGCAATAGTTGAACCATATAAGGCGAATGAGGTGTTCATAGGCTTATTGAAGGGTGTAGAATTTATTTATGGTGTCAAACTTGAGTATTACTATTGAAAAAAAAAAACAAAGTTTGAGTTCGCTTTGATATGCAGATGGCCCCCTAAGCAAATTTAATATACATAATTTTAAAGTAGACATTATTTCCAATCCTTTGGGTACCAATAACTTTCTCCTACAATAAACTGTTGCAGAGTTAGAAGGGCATGTTTACATTTTTTTTTTTTTTCCACGACTGTTCATTTTGTATGATTGTGAATTAAAGATTTTGTACGATTAAAATAAATGCAACCTTGATGTTTTCAATTAGTACGGTCATTTACTAATGTATCTAAATATCTAAATATAAAAAATATTTATGCTTAATTTCAGTAAGTTAAAATTGTGGAATGGTGAAAGGTATGCTAAGTTAGTCTTAAAATTTTATTATTTGTATTACATTAGAATAACAAAACATGGAAAATTACATCTTTAAAAATTTCGAGATATTTAAAATTTTGTATGAATATTTGTTTTATTATCCGACATTCAGTGAACGACATTATACAATTCCTTTGCATCTTTTTTTGTGTGCATGTTCACACATAACTCTTAAGGCTGTTCTCAACTGTTCTGCTCAACAAACGCAAAACGTTCTGACACATTTACAAATTTATTTTTTAATTTAATTTTTTTTTAAATTTTTTAAATTTATTTTTTATTTTTTAATAATATAATTATGATCTAGAAATTATATGCTTACTGCAGTATTGAATTCAAACACCGGGAGGGATTTCTGTGTCTCCGGATTGGGGGGGGGGGGGTGGCATTATAGAGGACCGCGGGGAAATTGCACTTTTTGACCATTGAAAACACAAAATCTCAAGCCTTCCGAGGGGGGACATCTCATTGCTTGGGGGTTAATACCCCCCCCCCCCCCACCAAAAGGGCCACCGCTTGAGTTCAACACTGCTTGCCTGTCTACTTAGATGTTTTTTCTTAACTTTTAAATAAAGTACAAATTCTAGAAACATTACGAAATTTTAATATCGCATTAAGATAAAAGTATACAGCACTATTTTACATTTTTAAAAGTAATTGTCGCGTCGTTTGTAATTTATTTACGGGAAAACCTATTGCAGACAAAAATATGAACATTGGTAGTACTATAGAGAAGTGTTCGATAAACTCGCTGAAGTAAACAATTTTTAAATCTAAGAAATAATTTAAGAGCTATTTAATGTCAGTCGAAACAGTTCCTTTTAAGGGGTCTTGTACCTTTTAAGCGCGTCGAAAATTAACGAAAAACCTCCAAGTGTTGGAAAACGTCACAGTGTAAGTAATTTTATGTCCAACATCACTTCGCTTGTGAAATGACAATTTCCTCGTGATATATGCAACGCGTTTCTTTTAGTTGTGAAATATGTTCCAAGATGGCGACACTTCCCTGAGTTATCGTAGCGTAAGGTCACAAACTAAAGAAGGATTGTGTAAAAGACTTGTGTTTCGAAAAGGCGTCAACAGATCGCAGCACCACAGAAATTTTCTGATAGACTGATTTTAAATAGAACCTTTTTGCTTATTAAGCAGACTGTATTGTTTCAAGTTTTTTTTTTACTCTGTTTTAACTCTTGTGGGCCCCTTTTACTTCCTCACTTCTAGGCCCGATTTCGTGAGGCCAAGACGCACGGTTTTTTCGTGCGTTAACTCTTTGTTCAATGGAAGACTTGCATCTCCTACTGGATTTCAATGTTATTACTTCTACAGTACCCATATTTAACCCTTTTATTTTATTCTTTTTTAGTGTGTGTGTGTGTTCATCCATGTAACCCAGAATTCGTCGTGCATTAAATAGTTTTTTCTCTACAAGTGCATCTCCATCATTCTAAGAAGATATCTTTCACGATTTATAACATCTACTCAATAAATAAAAAATATAGGTTGTTTTCACATGAAGGAAACCAGCGTATGTCTGCTTTACCAGAAAGGTAAGAAAATAAATTTCTATCTTTCATTATTAATGAAAAAACGTTTGGTATAACAATTTTATATTTATACTGGGTCCTTAGCTTCACGCTAATCGCGAACTCACCCCTTCTAGATATTTTAATACCAAGTTTGAATTAGTCTACCTTCAAAACCTTTTTATGTATAAACATGAATTTTTGGATATTGATCAAACAGATTGTGCTTTGTAATATACTGCCAACAGAAATTTGTTAACCCTTTACAGAATTTGTGTATTATTGAAATCAAAATAGCTCTTTTTTTTACTCCATAAGTCATTGCGCTCATGATATCTTGAGAAAGTACGTATGGATTGTCATGAAATTTGGTAAATATACTAAACAAATATGTGTTTTTAAAATGATATACTTTTAAGTATTTACAATGGTAATATTTTTAGTTATGACTATTTTTATTCATTAAAAATACAAAATTTTTATTTTTTTTTTACGAAAATATATTTTTTATATAGTTAATGAAATAATTTTAGCCTAATAGTAGGTCATTTTAAGCACACATATATGTCTAGTATCTACCGAATTTCATGCCAATCCATACATACTTTCTCAAGATATCATGCGCGCAATGAATTATGGGGTAAAAAAAAGAGCTATTTTGATTTCAACAATACATAAATTCTGTAAAGGATTAATAAATTTTTAATCGTAGCATTTTACAAAGCATAATCTGTTTAATCAATATCCAAAATTTTATGTTTATACATAAAAAGGCTTTGAAGATAGAGTAATTCAAACTTTGAAGTTTTTCGTTAATTTTCGACGCGTTTTAAGGGTACAAGACCCCTTAAAAAATTTTATAGGAATAAAAATTATGCATAGTAATTTAATCCTATTTTATAGGGACAATCTTGCTGTGCACAGTGTGTAATTATTTTTTTAATATGACTAATCATCTAATTTTTGTTTTTCAATTTTAATTACAATTTTGATCATTTCGATAAAGATTTTTGCGGAAATTGCTTCCAAAATGTAAAACAGCGCATAGAATAATATTTCCTTTCAACTAAAAAATGCATTCAGACGTGGCTATTAAAAACCGACAAAAAACTTTAAAACAATAATTAAATGATCATTTGTTAAAAGCATGAAATGGGAGAAAATTACGTCTTAAAAATCTATTTACACGTGAATATTAAAAATAGAAAGAAAACTTTAAAATAATAATTACTTTATTATGCGTTAAAAGCAGTATATGGGAAAAATTACGTCATATTTAAAATGCCCAAATGATACTATTGCGAAACTTTTAATTTAAAAACATATTTACGCGAGATATTTATTTTATATTTCGAGATGGTCTTTTTAACTATTGTTGCCAATTCTAAAACAGCCTAAAAATAACATTTTCTTTCAGATAAAAAATATATTTTGACATGAATGAGAACTTTGGGAGAAATTAAGTCATATTTACGTCATATTTAATAGTCATAGTCATATTTAAGTCATATTTACGAGACGGATGTCGCAAAAGCTGAGGATTCGGAATTAGGAATCGAAAAATTACCAGTGAAATGTAAATTAATGGCAACCTGATAACAGAAGTTGTTAATCGTGATTATAATTTCCGATATTCCGTAATCGAATTTATTTTTAAATTGAGCAAATTAATACTTGTATTTTTAAAGATTGTGGGAGTTGACGAGCATATCTCGTAGGGATCAGAACCCCATAATTTCGAACAAAATAATAATAAAATACTGAAAGTTACCCCACTCGGTTTTGTTTAACACTTTACTGAATACTGCGTGTTCAATTCAGCTGGATTTAAATTCCAGATCTTACTCTTTGTGGCTGGTTGTAGGCGCAGAAATCACTTCTGCACCACAAAGAATTCTTTTGGTTGCGACATCATTAATCGTTATTCACGTTCACATATTTTTGATGAAGTTCTTGCAACAGTTGCCCATTAGATATGTGCAAAATTTGAGTTCAATCAAAAACACCGTTTAGACTATAAGGTGTTTACCCACACGCATACCTAAATACAGGCATAGCACTAAAAACTCCATAAACGGAGTCTAGGTCCCTGGAATCATAAAACTAGTTGGATGTGCCAATTCCAAAACTTTCTTCTATCTCACACATCTTAATGTATCAAAAAGTAGTTACAGATGTTAATACTGCAATATTAATATAGTTCAATACCATACTAACTTTGATTTTCATCTTAAATTTCTGCTTCAGTTAATTAATCTGAGTAAAAACTAGTTAATTTCGATCATTATATTTAATAAAATCAATAGTTTTTCGTTATTCTGCTGTACATTAACTGTTTTCGAATAGCTAGCTTAGCAAGACGTGAGTTACAGTCGCTGCACGAGCCGCCGATGGACAACATAACTACGGAAACCAAGAAAATTACACAAAAATCGCTTTCACAGCGCCTCTTGCGGCGGAAAAGTTCGTAATTAAAGGAGGCCATAGCCAAATACATACATGAAAAATTTGGTTCAATTCTATTCATAACTTCATCCACTTTTCGATGGTAAAATAAAGAAAATGGCACAAAAATCGTTATTGCAGCAAACCCTTCCGGCAGAATTTTTTCAAATTCAAGTAGAAACTGTTTGTCAAAGCCAAATATATACAGAAATTGTTTGATTCAATTCTATGCATAACTTCATACTCTTATTTACGGTACAATAACGAAAATGGCACAGACATTACTATTACAGAGGTCTCTTGCTTTGGAATATTTCTAAATTGAAGGAGGGCCTGTTTGCCAAAGTCCAAATACATACTCAAAAAATTTGGTTCAATGCTATGCATAACTTCACATACTTTTCCATGGTACAATAATGAAAATTGCACAGACATCTCTATTACAGCGCCCCTTACGGCGGAATTTTTTCAAATTCAGGGAGAACATACTCGTATTAGCCAAAAATATACACACAAAATTTGGTTCAATTCTATGCATAACTTCATGCACTATTCGATTGTACAATAGTGAAAATGGCACAAAAATTGCTATTACAGTGCCCCCTTCCTGCAGAATATTTCTAAATTGAAGGAGGACCTGCTTGCCACATCCAAATACATACACAAAAAATTTGGTTCAATTCTATGCATAACTTCATACACTTTTGAATGGTACAATGGCGACACACGGACAAACCGACTGCCATTTTGTATAAACATGTTTTTGGGGATCTCTGTCCCCTAAAACGTGTAAATCCGTCAAAAACCGGAAGTAAAAAAATTTCTTTTACAATACTTTATTCTATTGCAGAAAGATAGAAGAAAGTCAAAATATCTCTATGCACACATGCATGTTGCATCGTTTCAGCAATAGCCAAAGCGGATTCAGTGGGTGTCATAACTTACATATATCCTAACATTTTCTTGCCATTTTTTACCCATTCTGACCAGAAAATCAGAGTTCTAACTTTTTACGACTGCTCTTTCATCTTCACCTAACGCTTCATTTATAATGGCTGTTTCATAATAATAGAAGTCATCAGTCCATCGGAAGAAAATAACTCGGTTAAAGTGGGAACTCGGTTAAGTGGGACTTGGGTAATCGGGACTCTACTGTAGTTCAGTTTTAAGACTTAAAACACGCGATTTTATTTTATATAAACAACGTCATCCGAATCCGCTGAAGAATTCCTCATTTACGATCTAGTCATAAACAACATCTACAATAAAGTAGGCATAGGATGTCACTATCTCGGAATAATACAAAAATCCAGCAAAAAGAAATAAGCAAGAAACTCGACAAAAAAAAATCGTCTATCTAATGATTCATTTGCCTTCATGTGTTTGTAATATTAATATAGATACTTAAAATTAAATTTAGTTTATAATAGCTCTATGTTTTATCAGAAATCATTCATTTATATTTTTCTCAAACTAGCACGTATTTTAATTACATTTTGTTTAGTTTTTATGTGAAAATGACAAGAAAAATACATAATTGCTATTTTTCCTTTACTTTCTACAGAAATGGAGTGCTTCAGTTGCTAACATTAAACAAATGTCGCTAAAAACTGCAAAAAAAAAAAAAAAAAAAAAAAAAAAAAAAAAAAATATTTCAAGACTAAATGGAGATACAGTTTTCAAACAAATTGCATTTAAATGTACAGTCGTGGAAAAAAAAAAGTAAACACCCCCTACCAACTCCTCAACAAATTATCGTAGACGAAAGTTACTGGTACCGAACGTTTGGAAATAAAGTCTACTTTTAAATGATGTATATAAAATTTGCTTAGGGGGCCGTCTACATATTAAAACGAATCCAAACTTCATTTTTTTCAATGACAATACCCAATTTTAACGAAATATTTCAAATCTTCGGTTCAAACTATGCCTAAACACCGAATTTCAAGTCATTTTAATGATAAGTTTTTGAATTATAAACATTCAAAATTTAGTGCTTCTAATGTTAAATTACATTTTCATATTTTTATTTATTTATCCAGAAATTATTCTCCTAATGTGCTAATTTTTTTTGTAGCAATAATACTAATATACCCAAACACAAATACTCTGAATTTGCAATTTTTGTAACTTTATGATATGAATTATGATTTATGAAATTAATACTCGAAAAAATTATGAATTGCAACCTACATTTTTTTGATGGAATTAGATTTAATAAGTCCTGCTTTATGGAAATCCGAAATTTTACATTTTTCTTCCAAGTAGTTTTCAAATTATGCTTAAAAAACGGCAAAATGATGGTTTAAGGGGCCGTTTATAATAGGAGTAACTAGATATTTTGAAATTTCTTCTGCTGTCGTGTAATCTAGCAGGCTGCATTGACTTCTTAAGGTGCCTTGATCAAGTGAGCGCTCTCTCGGTTAACAACCGAGTTCCGAACTTCAATTTGGATACAGCCCTTAAAATACGCTCGTTTTAAAACAATTAATTTTTCAGAAACTTATGATACGAATTGAATAAAAATTTGTTTTTAGGCTAATTGAAGGGTGTAGAGTTCATTTATGCATTCAGAATTGTGTACTGCTATTGAAAAAACAAAGTTACGGTTCGTTTTAATATGTAGATGCCCCCTAAGCAAATTTTATCTATATCATTTAAAAGTAGACTTTATTTCCAATCGTTCGGTACCAGTAACTTTCTTCTACGATAATTTGTTGAGGAGTTAGTAGGGGGTGTTTACTTTTTTTCCCCGCGACTGTACTTTTTTTCCAATACGACGGTATAAAAATTGAAAATGTGCGATGCTTAGAAGTTTAAAAAATTACTATAGAGTATTTAATCGTACAATTATGCATCTGCTTTGTTTTACGTCTGGCTTAAACAACTTAACGTTATTTTTTGGAGATGACTCAAAATAAGCTGTGAGAAAGAAATAGCATACGGGGGGCTAAAAAGCACTATCTGAGACATACAATGGGAAAGAATTATTTCATATTGTTAAAATATTTTGATAAGTGCTTAATGAAGCAATTGTAGCTCATGTTTTAATAACAAAAGCTCTGAGAATCACTTTGGAGTAAAGTTGTTTGTTTTATGATAAAAACATAAAATTCGAGTTTTAACTTTGAAGTGTCCTATTAAATGATTTTTGAACAGATTAAACTAAATAAATAAAAAATGGCCAAAACATTAAGTAATAAGCTAACTTCTACTAAACATGTAGTATACCCTAAAAGCTATTCTTACTGATTTCTGGTATAACATGCCAGAAGCTTGAACAGATTATTTGAAAATCGGTTTCTTAAGAAAGTGTTCTCAATTAACATATTCATCAAATAAATACAAATTTTTAACATTCAAAATGTCTTTAAAACACAGCTTTGAAATTTTAATATAAAATAATGAGACCTTATATCGGACAGAACGTTAAAACCTCCTTGTTTTATTCCAAAAGAATCTTAATATAAACGCTTATAACTATAATATCCTTCAGCTATCATATTATTACGTAATAAATTATTTAACGCATCTTTGCATACCGTTTTACAGAGTCTGAATTAAATATCTTTTTACTTATCAAAATCCAAGTATCTTCCTCACGAAACATGAACATTGTTAGCAGACTAAAATAAAATTGGTAAATTAAAACTCTGTATAAAACCGTATTTTAATATTCAGAAAACGGTTGGCAAATTTCCAATTGAGAGCAGTTTTTGAGTTATTTAACATAGGACAATCTGTGTGATAGTTTTATAGAAAGGATTTTGAAAAAGGGGGTTTTAAAGAAAGGGATTTTGAAGAAAGAAAGTTTAATGCAAAAATAGGAAAAAATAAAATATTACGCGACAACTTTTCAATGGCTATATTTAAATAAAATTATCATAAACAAAGTTTTATTTAAATATCCGAGTACTTTCGGACTACATCCGCAGTCTTCTTCAGGGAATATTTTCATTAACTGCTGTTCCATTCATTCATATATACAACTTCGTTTGAAATGGGATAGTCTGTAATTCCCTGACGAAGGCTGCGGATGTAGACCAAAAGTACTCGTAAATGCAAATAAAATTTATATTTTAAACTTTTAAAATTTGTATTATAATTAATCACCTTTTAAGTAAACAGGGAACTTTTAAAGTTCATATTGTGTAGTTTATTATTGGGACACGGTAGAATATTGCATTTACGCCTATGAATTTATTTAAAATTATCGTTTTTTTATAATATGTGGAGAGCCAAACACTTGACGGCAGCAGGAAAATAGAAATATTATATTGTTTAAGAGATAACAACACTCTGACACCCTTAAGTGTAACGTCTTTTTCGGGATTATTATTATTATTATTATAGAAATGCGAAGTGTTTATAACAATCCATTTGTAATAAAATGTTATACATATATTAAAGTACACACCTGTATTTTGTATGGTCGTTAAAATGAAATAAAAAATGGTGACTTGACAGCTGATGGACTGGAGTGTTTTTAAAGAAAGGGAGACAAGAGTTGGACAAGATAACTAATGGCAGACGTAACATAGTGCAATCAGTAAAAAAAATAGTTTTTTAAATTAATACAAAAACTAATGAAATACGTAGCTGTTTTAACAAAAATATGTATTTTTAGTGTAAAGGCATTACACCAAACTAAAATATAATCCTTCAAACAAAATTTTCGTTACTTAAAGTTGCAGAAAAATCGCGATACCAATAGTTTGAAAAAAAAATAGTGCTGCGTATTTTCACTAGAAAAAAAAAAAAAAAAAAAAAAGATTAAGCTGCAAAAGGATAAAGTTGAATGATTGAAAATTGAAAGTACTAGAGTGTCCACCGATTTTCAAAATGCAGTTCTGAAAAATAAAACGCGCTAAAAGTTTTCGTTACTGTTTACTCAGTGTGGCGCATTCAACTTCCTATAGCTTCAGAATTGCCCTTTCACTTTTGATATAGATTTTTAACTAATAAAATTTGATTTTCGTGCGTGTAAAGAGTGCGTTAAGTGACAAAAAAGCGGAATTTTTTCTGTTGGCAGTAACTATTGCGAAATTTCAATGTAACGTCGTAGTTATGCAATTGTTCAAGCAATCTATATAAACTTATCCGTTATCACGGAGAAAGATAAATCAGAAACCGTGCAAAACAATAGGTTTCGAACATATGGAATCGTTCTTGAAATGAAAGTTGAGTCGACCAGAAACAAAAAAGAGAACACCCCATACGCCATACATTTTAATTGTCGAATTGCCGCAGAGTAAAACGGAAATAGAAATTCGTTAGAAAAGTATGTCTTGTTACAATTTATGTTTAAAAAAATAATCTTAGGAGGTCGTCTTCATATTGAAATTGTACCAAAGTCTAAACTTTTCAGTTCCGAAACCTAATTTTAAAATCATATTTCATTCCAAGGTAATTTCTTACAAACAATCCGACAGCCTAGCCTTTCGGATATTCCCTGTCACACATACTCGCAGATTTCGACATGCATTATTTAGAGTGCACCCTCTTCAATAAATTATCCTTCCGTTTCTCGATTCGCTATGTTTTTGACACTTTCACCTTAATTTACATCTCTCTTCCCGATACTGATAATATCCTTAACATTATGAACTCGATCGGACAGCAATATTCAATTCACTTTTGAAAGAGAAAATAATTGCCCACTCCCTTTTCTGAATACCCTTGTAACGCTTTACTGATAATGGCTTATCAACATAATTCTATCACAAAAGTTTCGCTGTTTCTCCACCACCCCATGCTCGCTCATGTCATTCTCCTAGCCAAAAAAATGACCTTTATAAATCGCTCCATACACGTTTGCTCTGATTACAACTCACTTAATTCTGAAATTCAATATCTTAAAGACACTGCTATCGACAGAGATTACAACCCTCTGTGAAAAAATGAAGTACACAAAAATGAGTAAATCGATGTACACATATCGAATTGAGTATGTTTGGACCAAAAATGAACCCATGCTCTCTCAAATCCGAAACACCACATGTTATCAAGCCAAAGAAACGGCTTTGTAATGGTTTATTTCATTCATGGCGGCTGCTGCATAAAATATGTTTTTTAATAGGCAATCAATGTAATATACGGTAGAAATGAGAGAGCAACGTAATATTTTTTGCTTCTCGGAAGGAACTATACCTTGAGTCTTATTTAATGCGTAAGATTAAATTGCGTCCTTGTTTTGACTTATGAGGGATTAGTATATTTAATCGCGGTCGGTCCGGTCTGTGTGCTATTTCGTGAAAAAAATTCAAGAATGGGATTTTCAAGATTTCGCCAACAACTTTGAAAGTAATGATTCTTTTAGGTAGTTTTCATTACAAAAAGCTACCTATTGCAGTCGTTCGGAGGAAAGCGATTTCAAAAAATTTTGGTATATTTTCATCGATCATGACCCCCAGACCCCGAAACCACCCTCCGTTCAAAAGTTTATATATATATATATATATGTTGCAGGCTAATTGAGAAATCCGGCTCTTTGCAAACAGCCTAGGCTCTTTGCAAAGAGCCGGGCTAATTGGAGAATCCATCTCCCTTTTTCCAATTAGCCTGATATTTTTCAGGCTTATTGCAAAGAGCCTAGAAAGCGTTAGGCTAATTGAAAAATGACCACTTATTATCCGATCAGGGTGATATTTTTAGCTCACAGGCTATCAAAGCCTGAGAGCTTATGTGCCCGCCGATTCTGTATGTACGTGTGTACGTACGTACGTACGTATGTACGTAACACGATAACTCTTGATAGAAATATCCTATGTGCTTCATTTTTTTTTTCTAGGTTCATTCTGATAAGGTGCTTCCCTAATTATTTTTTGGGGTTCATTGGTTAAGGATAAAGGGGGGAAAGGGGGCTAGTCCCCCCCCCCTTAATTTATATAAATGGGTTTTTCATGCAGAAATATTCGATTTGCTCCAAATTTGGTATGCCGGTTTATTAAGTTAAGGAGCTGCCTTGATTAGATTTGGAGGTTCATTAGTTACATATAAGGGGAGGAAAGGGGGTGATCCCCCTCCCCCATAATTTAGATAAATGGGTTTTTCATGTAGAAATATGCGATTTGCTATAAATTTGATATACAGGTTAATTATGTTAAGCAGCTTCCCTGATTACATTTGGAAGATCATTTTTATGTATAAATGGGGGAAAGGGGGGCAATTGCCTCTCCCGTTAATTTAGATAAATGCGTTTTTCATGTAGAATTATTCGATTAGCTCAAATTTGGTATACTGGTTTATTATGTTAAGGAGATGGCTTGATTAGATTTGGAGGTTCATTAGTTAAGTATAAAGGGAGGAAAGGGGGAGGCTCCCCCCCCTTTAATTTAGGTAAATGGGTTTAAATGCAAAATTATTCGATTTGCTCCAAATTTGGCATACCGGTTTATTATGTTAAGGAGCTTCCCTGATTAGATTTGGAGGTTCATTAGTTAAGTATAAAGGAAGGAAGGGGGGGCTAGACCCCCCCTTAATTTAGATAAATGGGTTTTTCATGCAGAGTTATTCGATTTGCTCCAAATTTCGTATACCGGTTTATTATGTTAAGGAGCTTCCCTGATTAGATTTGGAGGTTCATTAGTTAATTATAAAGGGAGGAAACTGGGGGCTAGACCCCCCCTCCCTTAATTTAGATAAATGGGTTTTTCATGCAGAGTTATTCGATTTGCTCCAAATTTCGTATACCGGTTTATTATGTTAAGGAGCTTCCCTGATTAGATTTGGAGGTTCATTAGTTAAGTATAAAGGGAGGAAACTGGGGGCTAGACCCCCCCCCTCCCTTAATTTAGGTAAATGGGTTTTTCATGCAGAGTTATTCGATTTGCTCCGAATTTCGTATACCGTTTTATTATGTTAAGGAGCTGCCTTGATTAGATTTGGAGATTTATTGGTTAAGTATAAAGGAGGGACAGGGGCTAGTGTCCCCTTAATTTAGATAAATGAGTTTTTCATACAGAATTATTCGATTTGCTTCAAATTTTGTATACCAGTTTATTACGATATAGCTTCCTTCATTTAATTTGGAAGTTCATTGGTTAAGTATAAAAGGGGGGGAAGGGGGGCAATTGCCCCTCCCCTTAATTTAGATAAATGTGTTTTTATGCAGAATTATTTAATTTAGTTTAATTTTTTTTTTCTAGGTTCATTCTAATAAGGAGCTTTTCTGATTAGATTTGAAAGTTCATTGGTTCAGCATAAAGGGAGAAATGTGGGAGCTAATACCCCCCCCCCCTTAATTTAGTGAAATGGTTTTTTCATGCAGAATTATCTGATTTGCTTCAAATTTGGTATACCAGTTTATTATGTTAAGTAGCTTCCCTGATTAGATTTAGAGGTTCTTTGGTTAAGTAGAAAGGGGAGCAACGGGGACTAATACCTTCATTTTTTTGATTGAAGGGGCATTATTCTTTGAAATAAGAGTATAATATACAATTAGTGTGAATAGCCTGTGAACTCAATGCCATCAGTTTAACTGGGCGATTTTCTTTTTATTAGGTTTATTAACGCATAACCATACCCAAACCCGAAAAATGAATTACAACAGACCGTACCCCGATCCGAGCAAGACAAAATAATTTCAGTCTACATGCAACCCGACCCGAACCTGAAAGTTCCATTTGAAAAAACATGAAATCCCGAACCAAATCTGATAACAGACAAAAATATTCCAAAGAACAATAACCGGATCCGAACAAGACAAATTAGTTTCCGTCGACACGCAACGCTACCAGAACCTAAAAATTCCATTCGAAGTCAACCTGAAACCCGTCCCGAACCAAATCTTAACCGACAAAAATATTCCAAAGAACTATAACTCGATGCAAGCCAGACAAAATAATCTCCGTCCACCGGCAACCCAGTCCGAAACTGAAAGTTCTAACTCAATCCGAAACCTGGTTGTGGTCGGTTTTCGGGTTGACTTCAAATGGAACCTTCAAGTTCGGATCCGGTTGAAAAAAAATTAAACTAAATCAGATAATTCTGCATGAAAACCCATTTATCTAAATTAAGGGGGGGGGGGCAATTGCCCCCTTTCCCCCCTTTTATACTTAACCAATGAACATCCAAATCAAATGAAGGAAGCCATATCGTAATAAACTGGTATATCAAATTTGAAGCAAATCGAATAATTCTGTATGGAAAACCCATTTATCTAAATTAAGGGGACACTAGCCCCTGTCCCTCCTTTATACTTAACCAATAAATCTCCAAATCTAATCAAGTCCCCTTATCATAATAAACCGGCATACGAAATTTGGAGCAAATCGAATAACTCTGCATGAAAGACCCATTTATCTAAATTAAGGGGGGGGGGGGGTCTATCCCCCCTTTCCTCCCTTTATATTTAACTAATGAACCTGCAAATCTAAAAAAGCCATCTCCTTAACATAATAAACCAGCATGCCAAATTTGAGCTAATCGAATAATTCTACATGAAAAACGCATTTATCTAAGTTAAGGGGAGAGGCAATATATTCCCCCCTTTATACATAATAATGATCTTCCAAATGTAATTAGGGAAGTTGCTTAACATAATTAACCGGTATACCAAATTTATTGCAAATCGCATATTTCTGCATGAAAAAACCCATTTATCTAAATTACGGGGGGGGGGGGGATAGCTCCCCGTTTCTTCCCTTTATATGTAAATAATGAACCTCCAAATCTATTCAAGGCAGCTCCTTAACTTAATATACCGGTATACCAAATTTGGAGCAAATCGAATAATTCATCATAAAAAACCGATTTATCTAAATTAAGGGGGTATCCCCCCTTCCCCCCCCCCTTTATACTTATATAATGAGCTTCCAAATCTAATCAGGGAAGCTCCTTAACACAATAAACCGGTATACCAAATTTGGAGCAAATCGAATATTTCTGCATGAAAAACCCATTTATATAAATCAAGGGGGGGGGAGGACTAGCCCCCCTTTATCCCTAACCAATGAACCCCAAAAAATAATCAGGGAAGCACCTTATTAGAATGAACCTAGAAAAAAAATTGAAGCAAATCGGATATTTCTATCAAGAGTTATCATGTTACGTACACACGTACATACAGAATCGGCGGGCACATAAGCTCTCAGGCCGGTGAGCTAAAAATATCACCCTGATCGGATAATATGTGGTCATTTTTCAATTTGCCTAACGCTTTCTAGGCTCTTTGCAATAAGCCTGAAAAATATCAGGCTAATTGGAAAAAGGGAGATGGATTCTCCAATTAGCCCGGCTCTTTGCAAAGAGCCTAGGCTGTTTGCAAAGAGCCAGATTTCCCAATTAGCCTACGACATATCTATATATATTTATATATCTGACATATGTCACACTGTAACCCTCGTATTTATGAACCGATTTGGATGAAATTTCGTGTATACATAGTGCATACCAATGTCTCGACCGAGTTCGTTGGCCAGCTTCATCCGCCATCTTGTTTCAAAATGGCGGCCATTAAATTTTTTTTAATTTAAAATTTGAAATGTGGTACCAAGAAATTGAAAATTGAAAAATATTTTTTTCTTATATGTTTGATCTCGATACAAAGATTCCGGAGCATTTTTTGTTTCGTCTATATCTTAAAAAATGGCGGAGTTATAGCACTTTGAATTTCTAGCGTGGCTGACATTTTGAAACGACCTGATTTTTGTCACGTGATAACAGGCGTATTTATGAACCGATTTGGTTGTACCTTGGTGTATACATAATACGTATCAATGTCTCGACCGAGTTCGTTCGCCAGCTTCACCCGCCATCTTGTTTAAAAATGGCGGCCATTTAAAAAAATTTTAAAAATTTAAAATTTAAAATTAGGTACAAAAAATGGGAAAATGAAAAAGATTTCTATCCATATGTGTTTTACCTTAATACAAAGATTCCGGAACAGTTTTTGTTTGGTCTATATCTAAAAAAATGGGTGAGTTATAGTATTTTGAATTTCTATTGTGGCTGACATTTTGAAACGACCTGATTTTTGTCACGCGATAACAGGCGTATTGATAAAAATTAGTATTGAATCTCCTATAATCGGTTTCCACTATATTGAGCTTCGTGTGTTTGAATAATATAAGCTTGCTTTTTAAAGGTAAGGAATATGAAAGCTACCTCTTCCTCCCGGCACTGGCCGGAAGGACTTTTAAATATTCAATACATTTTTTTTTCTTTTTTTATGTAATCAGCCGCATTTCCTGTAAGTAATAAATTAATGTAAATATTAAATTACGCACAACATTGTCGAATGATTTAAAAGTGCTTGTAAACAATATTCCTGTCATAAACATTTTAGTTTGAATATCTTGATAATAGTTTTGCTAGTTTTCCTCAATAAACAATCAATTAAATGTTTCTTGTTAATAATTTTGAGAGGGAAATAAATGTTTGTACATTTTTATTTAAATAGTAAGTAGCAAATGTAGTGAGGGGCAATTCAGAGTGGCGGAAACCGCTTGACAATAAAAATATTCTTTTATTCCATTTAACTTATTTTAGTTTTGAAAGTGTTTTATTAAATGCCTTTTAGCCGATATTTTAAGCTTCCTTCATACGTGTTTGTAAACGGACATCTTGGACGTCATCTTGTTTTACTTCATATTTTTATGACAATAGTATTATTTTCAAACACTGTAAAAAGCACTTAAAATATTCTAAAATACTGTGCATGTCTTATTATTTGCATTAATTTAATATTTACAGAATGTACAGCTAATTATATATATATATATATATATAATATGTATATATGTATTGAATATTTAACGGAAAACACTTACTTTTAAAGTTCCTGTTTGAATACATACATGTGATAAAAATGAGTACTTAATACTTATTTGAATACATCAAAAAGATCAAAATTGAGTACATAACCGTTCATATCTGAATAGATCTCTGTAATCAAAAATGAGTACATGTGTTTCTGAATTTTGAGTACATTTTGATCGGAGGTGTTTTGAATATGTTGAATAATTTGAGAACGTTTAAAATATTATTAAAATTGATTAAAATATTATTTTCAAAAATATTATATTAAAATTGAGTACTTTTTACTAAATTTTAAGAATCCATTTTTTCCCCAGTGCTTCTATTATTGATACTGCTTTATTTGAACTACAGCATCCTCGCTCCTCAAGTTCACCTCAATATTCTTCTCTTTCCAGTATTAGCATTTTTTTTTACCTTAATTTCCTAAATCTAGCTTTCCTATAGCCAAAATTCTTAGGCAATGTGATTTCGAAATAATTTTCGCCCCTGCCTCTAACATTACTCTCCCCAAACTCATAGATCCTATAGAATCATTCAATTCATAGGGAATATATAGCAGTTATTGTCAGTGCGGCATTTCCTAAATTGGACAAACCAAACATGATTTTAAATTTCAAATTAAAGAACACTAACAAATATTCTAAAACAGGAAAATAACAAATCTGCCATTGCAAAGCATTGCTGGGAAATGAACCAAACCAGTATTTAAATCATCTAAAATTATATCTAAGCCCACTTTTATACTTCAATTTAATTTTTTTGAAGCATTCCATATCTATAAACATCATAAAAGTATTGTTGATTGTGTATTTGTTATTTCCCTATGATCAGATTGTTGGGAATATTATATAAAAATCCTTTATTTTTTTTCATTACTACTAGCATTTTTCAAATTACCAGTTCCATTCCCTATACAATTTTCTAAGAAAGTGCCTGTAATTATATTGGTTAATAATAAACCTATCCCTCAAATCCGCTTCTCTTCCGTATATAGGGGGAAAATTCCATCATTCTTTGTACTGAAGACTGTTATGCTAAATGCTCCCGAAACTATAATTTATAGTCTGCTATAAGTTAAAACGTGCTGGTGTTGTGTGCCCTTGTTTTATCTGCCTATATAAATTATGTTGTGGCTAAAAGAAATACCCACATTTTATATCTGTTTTGCAATGGGTATAAATGAATTTAACATCAGAAGTGCGAAGCTTTAAACCTACTGAATGACTTTTCGTTTTGTATCCTAAGATAAAATTTATATAAAAAGCCAAATATGATGTCAAAATTAGATATTCGTATGCAAAAGTTTAGAGTTTGGTTCAATTTCAGCATGAAAGAATTTGAAAGAATCCCAAATTTCCTGTCGAATATCTATATATTTATTTTTTTTGGTCCGACTGCACCTGTTTGCTGCCATCCATTTCGTAAAAGACGTCATTGTTAATTTTGGCGAACTATTGGTTCCTAAACTTCCTGATTCATTTTTTGATTAAAAGTTTCTGAAATAATTATTTTCTGAATCGTGAGTAACAACGAGAATACAATAAATTTTCGTAAAAGTTCCGTTTACACAAATAAAAGTTTATATATATTTTTTTTAAAACAGTGTAAATAAGGTACTTTCTTAACTATATTTAGCTCTTCATTTATCTGAAAATTATTAGTTGACCTTTAAAACATTTCAGAAATTTCTATAAACAAAACTTTAACTATTTTATATTATATAACTATTTAATTATGAAATCTTTTATTAACGCTACAGTCACCCAATCTCAATCGATTGAAGTACCTGAAAGCTTTTATGTTCCAAGCTACGAATTAAGAAAATTCCATCTCAACAACTTTCGCGCTTAATATATAAAGATGCATTAGGAATGTAATATGATAACAAAATTAAATATTAGGAATGGTTGTTACATTTAAAATGACCCATTAGATTTGTAGTTATAGGCACTTTTGAAAAATATTTATAACGTTATTTAGAGTAACTGTTAAATAATATTGTTATTTTAAAATCTCTCAATTGTTATAAAATTAAAATAATGAATATGTTGTCGTTTTATCTAAATAGTGATATTGGTTTGAGTAGATTTTTTTCCTGTACATCTTTCAACAGCATAAAAACTATCTGCAGGAGAAAGCGGGGCATCGTGGGACACTTTTCTATTAATGATTTTATATATTTTATTTGTTTTATTACAACCATATTTGTGTTAATTTGTAGCGTGATCTCTTAGCTACATAATAAAATTAAAGGGGTGTAAACTTTAATTAACAGAAATATGTGCCTCATCAGCTGTCCCAATCTGTTCCACTCGCGGAGGCTGTTTGGGATAATTGAACACAGACAAACAATAAATTGCCAACAAGTTCAAAAAACTCGGATAAATAAAAAATGTAATTTATGCAAATTCTAAAGATAGTAATGCTTAATAATCTAATCTTTATGATGTTAAATTTTTCATGAATGGATTGTTCCTCTTTAAAGACTAATAAAACAGGTCTTTGACTTTGTGTCTCTTTTGATGGTTTTAGGTTCAATTAAATTATATCAATTATGCCATCAAAAACTTACTTTTCTTCTGTATTAGATAAATATATGTCGCATTGTTCTGGTATCTTTTCGAAAATTTATACATATCAGTTAATCTTAATATTCTCGAGATACCCCTTAAATAAAACTAACTTTTTCAATGATTTTGTGGAATCTAATACTGTATTTATAGATGTTCTGAAATTACGATACAGTGAAATGTTTTTTAAAGGCCATTCCTATTCATGGACCACCTCTATTAAGGGCCGATAACTTTGGGAACGAAACTTTTCCCATAATTTAGACATAATGTTAAATTTAACTCCTATTAGGGGCCGCATCTACCCCTCATAAAGGCCATTTTTTTTCACATGTGCCTTAAATCCTAAACAGGTGTATTGAATTCCTGTACCAAAAGATAAGGGTTAAAACAACTGCACTTGAAACAAAGAAGGCAGGAGGAGATGGGGAGGATTTAGTAATGCAATGAATGGCCACAAACTTTTCCACAAGCGAGACAAACAGGTGTTCCTCCCACTTTGTTTGACCTCTCAACCTGTAGGGGTTGGGTTGGAGGGAAAACTTGACCCTTTGTTCTGTGCACACAAAGGATAACAGGTTATCTAGAAAAACTGATGCCACATTTACTAAAACTCTGAATGCATATTGAAGCACAATTTTTACACTAGAAATTTTATGCTCAGGTTTATGTAAAAATTAAAATTATGGCGCCTAAATCAAGCCAAAGAGTACATTTCGATTTGAATGACAAAATCAAAGTTCTTAATTGTCATGGTCCAGGAACATCTGCAAGAAACTTGACTTTACAGTTTAATTGCAACAAGAATCAAATAAACAATATTGTTAAAAACAAAGATAACTTACTGAATGAATATGCAGATTTTAAAAATCGTTTAATACAAAGAAAGATAAATGAAAAATTTGGTCAGCCCTATTCAAGGGCCACCCCTCATAAGGGCCAATTTTCAATGGATTGGCAGGTGGCCCTTACAAGATGTTTTACTGTATATAGTGGCAGTGTAGACATATCACATGATAAAAATCACTAATCATTAAATAATAAATTAGAAATCTTAAAGTCAAAATTACTTGCTTACAGTATTTTTAAATCATGAATAATTTTCTTAATTCATTTATTATGCTATTGAATTTTTAGCTGTTTCACAATCATTATTCTTAATTGTGTGTTAATAGCTTTTTAGGCAACTAAAATAACCATTTTCTTATTTTGAGTAGCTTAGACTGTGTCCTAACTTCCCTCTACTTTCCTAAGATCTGCTTTAACGTTTTTCACTTGTTAGCTTTGAGTTTATTATAACACTTTTGATACTTAATATTATTATAAATTTATTTATTTTAAATAATTTACAATCCTTTTATACTTTTTTTTTTACATTTTTCTATTAAAAATTAGTTATGAATCAATAGAGAGATGATATTGCAATCTTGTCAAATAATAGAAAGTAAATTCTAATCTGCTCATCACATGAATTTCGAACGGAAATTAAAAAAAAAATTAAAAAAAGATTTAGATTTGTCAATTATCTGTGCTTTCTAATCATGCCATGGCAAAGTTTTTATAAGAAATATAAAATCTATTCATATGAACAAACATATCAAAGGTTCAAAGTAATGCGAACAAAAAAGGAAAAATGATATAGTTCAATAGGTATAATGCAATATTATATTACATTATATACAATAAGGTGTGTCCCAACGAAATAAAGCCTCTGTAATTCTGTGCCGTAACTGGGCATGAAACAAAGAAATCAGAACTAAACAGACATATTAAGAAAATCTATATACAAATACATATTTACGAGGAGTGACTCATTCCCTGCACCACCTGAGCAGTAGAAAAATATGAATGTGTAAAAAAAGAGATGAAAAAGTATCCCGCCGAAGTAAAGCCATTGCCAATATTGGTATTTATTGGTAACTACCGACGTTCGAGCTGCTGCAGTTCAACATGTTTATAAAGTCAGGAAGTAATCAAATACTTCTTCTGTGCCAGTCGAACTTTGTGCAGACTTTAGAAGGTTGTATTTTCTATTTCTCCTGTAGTATTGCAATGGGAAAGAAAACTCAGCTATCAAAGTTCGAGAAAGGACAAACAACAGCTTTTAAGGAACAAGATCTTTCACATAGGCCAATATCTAAGCAAATCAAACGATTTAAAACCATAATAGACAATTTTTTAAATCAGGGCAATGCGTACGGATATAAAAAAAGACGGTGTACATGCAGAAAAATGATTTCCAGGCAAGAAAGAGAAGTTTTTCATCATCTTTCACTAGGTGGTATTTCCCTAAAACAGTTGGCAAAAGAAGATAACATCTCTGTGACAAAATCAACCTTGTCACGAATTGAAAAAAGTGCATATCGCAAGATGCTTATCTTGCGATATAAGAAAAGGAAACAGGCGCACATGTTGAAAGCTTCCCACATGCAAAGGAGAGTCGATTGGACCAAATATCGTCAAACCTGGAAGGACTAGTGGTATCGTTTTATAGTCTCCAGGAGAAAAAAATTAATTAAGATGGGCCAGACGGCCTTACTTTCTATTGGTATGACATGAGGAAAGAAGAGGAAATTTTCTCCAAAAGCCTGCAAGGAGGAGGCTCATGAATGGTGCGGGAAAGCTTCGGCTATGGAGGTAAACATAACCTGGCATTTCTCTCAGGTTGCATGAAGGCTACCGATTACCAAGAAATGCTAGGAAACCATTTACTGCCATTTGCAAAGAGTATTTGTGAACTAAGTTGGTTTTTCCTGTAGAACAAGACCTCCATTCACGTTGCAAAATCCTCCTGGGAATGGTTTTTGGATAATATAGTACATGTCATGGAGTGGTCTGCCCTTTTTTCCCTAATCTCAGTCCCCAATGAAAAGTGTGTGGGTATCCCCAGTAGGGCTGTATATGCCAATGGCTAACAGTTACAGTCTGTGGCAAAATTGAAGGTCGTCATCACTGAAGCGCGACAGAATATTTATGCTATTGTGCCTCAAGGATTGGTAAATGATATGCCACATCGTATATCCCAAGTCATATGTAACCATGGCGGATATATTGCCTATTAACAGTAGTGGCTTTATTTCCGTGGGACACTTTTCCCCCTCTATTTTTAGAATTTCATTTTTTTCCTGTCCAAGTAAAGCAGGGAGTGAGTTATTCCTTGTAAATATGTATTTGTATATAGACTTTCTTAGTATATGTGTTTCGTTCTTATTGGTTTGTTTCGTATCCAATTACAGCACGCAATCACGGTGGCTTTATTTTGGTGGAACACACCTTATATACAGTGTAATGTATAGTATACATGTATTGTAAATATATTTATGTATTAGTGTAATTGTGTAATATATATTACTTATATACATGCTTTAACAAAAAGCATAATTATAATTTAATACTAAACTAATATATTATGTAATAACAGTACAATAGTAATAATATATTACTATAGATTATTGTAATTATTATAATATAACTAGAGTTTTATCAATAGTGTTTTATCATTTTTATCAATGAATTTTTAAAAATGAATGAGCAGGTTATTTTTAATTTAGCTCTTAAAACATTATAATTGTATATTTTTTTATGGTTTTAGAGATAAAATGAATAAGAATAGATGTGATACAATGTAGATTATTTCCATAAGTCGAACAATTGCCTTATTTGCGGCCTCGGAATGATGGCCGCGATCAATGAGGCGGTCCAACCGGAATTGTGAGGGACACACAGTGACTTGGATTTTATATAAGTAGATTATTCAATATTATGGATATTAATAAATATTATTAATCATATAATATAATTATAACATATTAATTATAATGATAATAAATAAATTAAATATATATATATATATATATATATATATATATTAATATATAGAATATTATACAATTATCTTATATTATTATTACCATACTATACCTTATACTAATCTAATCTAATCGCTCACATCTGCTTGTGGTTGATGGTTGGGTCAAGCCTCTAGCCCATGGCGGGGTGTTCCTACCACCTTTGCGGCACCCAACCCAGGGAACATTAGTTAGTATATTGGTTTGAATATAAACTAAGTATTTTCAGATAATAATTACTAAAATTAATAACACTTAAGATATGATGCAATTACAGTAGTTACAAGGTTATATGCCTGTTTCAGTACAATTTTTAAGATATGACAAAATATGATACGATTTACTACAATTACAATACTTACTAAGTTATTTACATTATTTACAACACTTTTCTAAATCAGTTTTAACCTCAAAATCACGCTACAGGTCACATTGCAGAATGATACACTGTGTAGTAATCATAATGTTTAAAAAAATCAATTTAGTTACAACTTATGACAAACAGATTACAACACTAATACTGCAATGACCAAATTATTTATGTTATTTACAACACATTTGCAATATGTTATAGTATAATACAATATCTTATATGTCATTATATTCTATTCAAGATAATATTAATAAACGTATTGCATTGTGCCTTATCAGTAAAAAAATACATATCAACAGACATAGTTCATTTTTTTTATTAAATGTCTTCCAATAAACAAGGTTGTACAATTTGTTTCTAAAAGTATTATCTATTTTTTATTGTATGTCTAGTCATAACATTTGAAGGAATGCTCCAATGTTGGTAATTATTTCCTTTCTTTGCTGGAGTCCCGTTGTAAATTAATGATATCGTGAACTGGAAATGGTATATTTGCCCTATTGCTCGTTTTCTTGTCTTTCATTTTTATTTGTTAGGCTATGTATTCCATAAAAACTGAATTATGCTCGCGCATTCCAATACTTGTTAACCCTTTGTGTACTGAATTATGATTTCATGAAAATTTAATCTTCTAAAGCATTTTTCATGAATTGTTTATACTACATTAGAATATTAACATAATTATTTAATAAATTTTAGAAGGATATTAGAAGTCTTGAAGGATTTGGAAGGAATAATTAAATTTGAATTTATAGAGATTTTCTGCAGTATTTATAACCCCCACTCAATTTTTTCAAAAATATTTTTCTTAGTATTTTGTAAAATTAGGAAATATACAAATATAATGTTCTTACAATAGAAATATAGAAATACTTTCAAATTGAAAAATCTCCCCAGGCCACCCCCAGCGCCAAGAAAGCTGAAAAGATGCAAAGACAAAAGAAATCGTTCTTTTAAAAATACTTTTATTTTATGTAACCAATAATGCTTTTGAAACAAGATAAAGTAATGTATCTATAACTCATTCTAAACTGTATTACAACTATTTCAAATGAAAATCAAATTTCAAAGTAATTGATTAAAAGGCGCAAAGGCCAACATAGTGAAAATGATTCCAAGCCGGGACTCGAACACGGGACATCAGTATAGCGCACTGACGTTCTACCGACTAAACCACTTGGAACGATACACAGCTCGGAAAATTTCTCACTATTATGTTGGCCTTTGCGCCTTTTAAGCAATTACTTTGAAATATGATTTTCATTTGAAATATTGTATCCAAGGCGAATGTTTCTTTCTGGAATAATTTCCACGTATTAATATAGTTTTTATCGATGTTGGATTTAATTATGTTTCGTGTTAGCCCCAGGTCGGTGGCTCACGATAAATATTCCATCTTGTGCTGCGTTTGTAGCCTTGCCAACATATAATAGTGAGAAATTTTCCGAGCTGTGTATCGTTCCAAGTGGTTTAGTCGGTAGAACGTCAGTGCGCTAAACTGATGGCCCGGGTTCGAGTCCCGCCTTGGAATCTTTTTCACTATGTTGGCCTTTGCGCCTTTTAAGCAATTACTTTCAAATTTGATTTTCATTTGAAATATTGTATCCAAGGCGAATGCTTCTTTCTGGAATAATTTCCACGTATTAATATGTATTAACAACTAATCGATGTATTAAATGAATTTTATAACAATTTATTTTAATGGTACTTATAAGTACCGCCAGTAGATAAAGGGTTAAAATATGACGGTACCATTTTATGTTTATGAAACAGTCATCGTAGCGTATATATCTTATTTTACTTAATCAAAGACGAAAACAGCGATTGACATATGTATTTTTGGTACTACTTAGTTATCCCGTCGACCAAAAATCTATCATTCGCCAAACTATAAGATTAAATGTCAATAATGGTTGATCGTAAATGTCACATTAACTTGACTTTAAGCAAGTTACACGTGTCTACGTCATCAAGTTATTTTTATTTCGACGTTTTATTTGTATTTTTATTAATGTTGCACTAATTTATTTGTTCTTTCTTTATTTAAAATAAAAATGTTGTCAATTTGTATAATTTGGCGAGTGCTTTGGCGATTTATATAATTTGACGAAATGGGTCGACGGGTTAATCAAGTAGTACCGCAGCGGATTTGGCCTTAAAATTCCCCAGTCAAAGAGAAATGAATAGAAATCCGTTTATAGGGAGATCGCCGTTATTTTTTAAATTATAATTCAATCCTCCGAAATCTTTTTAAAGCCGATCAAATTAGCGTACTTTTAGAGTCTGCGGTGTTTGAACGGGGGTTGACGAGCGTAGCTCGTAGAGGGCAGAGCCCCCTAGTTTGTAAAAAAGATCTTATTGAAATTTGATTCATAGATCTATAAAAAATTCTTTTTAAAAATTCGATCTCGTAAATTTCATCCTGCAAATACTTTGAAAATTTTAATTTCCCTATGAAAATAGATGGATTTTTTTATACTTTTTAATATTTGTTTTTTAATCCCATAATTATAGAATACTATTTGACAATATTTCCTATCTGTTGAGTAATTAATTTATTTTCATGATTTTAATACTTATAAATAGATATATTTTTGAAAAAGCTTTGTCTATTTGTAAGTACATTTTTAATATATTGATTTACAATTATCATGGTTTTAAATATATTCCTTTTAAAATATTTATTTTATTTGTATAACTTGAGAAAAGCTGAGATAACCTGTGAAAATGCATCTATTTATTAGTATACAATGCATGAAAATAAAGTAATTAATCGCAGATATTAATTATATTTAAATAGTGTATCTTTTTATACGAAAAAATAATTATTTAAAGGTATAAAATAATCCATCTATTTATATGTAGTGAAATTAAACGTTTTCATAAAGTATTTATTTACAGAACAGAGCTCACGAGTCCGCATTTAAAAAAAGAATTATTTATATATATGCAAATCAAATTTTCAATATTATCTTTTTACAAATATGCAATTCATAAACGAGGATAAAACGCATTAGTAGAAGTGAAATTACCAATTTCTTCGGTCATAAAAACGATGTATTTCATCATTTCAAAAGTTGTGAAATAGAATATAAGTTCAAAGCGAAAAGATGAAAAAACGTATAAGCAGTGCTATTTGTACTTTACTAATACTAAAACTACATTATTATTCATTAATCAAATATATAATATCTATTATAGATTCATGAACAAGAGTATATATTTCGAAAGAGTTATTTAACTTTGTATGTGCAACAAATTATTAACAGTAAATCTAAAATTATTATGCAATAAGATTCCATCGGATAATATTAATTCTTTTTAAAAAGTGTATTACTTTCTTAAATAAAAAAAATATAAGATATAATTCAAGAAAGTTTCCTAAATGCACAGAAACTTTTAAGAAATATACATAAACATATCCAAAATATACACAAATATATTCGAAATATGCACAAACATATTCAAAATATACATAATCATATCCAAAATATACACTAACATTTCCAAAATATACAGAAACATTTCAAAAGCACGCAGAAACGTTTCTAAATATTCTACTGAAATACGCGGATACGTTTCCGAATATCTGTCCGATGTATGCGGAAACCTTTTGCGAATATCTGACCGAAATATGCGGAAACGTTACGAAATATCTGACCGAAATATGCGGAAACATAACAGAACCGCTGGGCCACATTGCTGCCCCCACCAGGTGGAGAAACGTTTCCGACTTTTTTTTACAGTGTAGATGTCCCTAATATAAATTGGTGCTGATTAGTTTTTCGTCGCCCAACAGGTGGCAGTGCTATATTGCATTTTTTGCGATTTCTGTAATAGCTCTATCTCAAGAACTAATGCACGGATTTTCATCAAACTTCAGATTTAGTTATTACTTGATATGAATTGGTGCTGGTAACGCTTTGGTGTAAATCGCCCAAAAGATGGCGCTGCTATGCTACATTTTGATCCGATTTTTGAAATAGCTCTATCTCAAGAAATAATGCACGGATTTTCATCAAACTTCACATTTAGTTATTTCTTGATATGAATAGGTACTGGTAACATTTCGGTGTAAATTTCCCAAAAGATGGCGCTGCTATGCTGCAGTTTGCAGGATTTACACAATTTTTGCAATAGGTCTATCTCAAGAAATACTGCACGGATTTTCATCAAACTTCAAATTCAGTTAGTCCTTGACATGAATTGACGTTTTGTACATTTTGGTGTAAATCGCTCAATAGGTGGCGTTGCTATGCTGCATTTTTGCGATTTCCGCAATCTATCTCAAGAACGAATGCTTGGGTTTTCAACAAACTTCAGATTCAAATATACCTGGATGTGAAATAGTGCTATTTATGTTTTGGTGTAAATCGCTCAACAGGTGGCGCTGCTATGCTGCATATTTGCGATTTCCGCAATAGCTCTATCTCATGAACTAATGCTTGGATTTTCAACAAACTTCAGATTCAGGTATACCTCGATATGAATTAGTGCTCTTTATGTTTTGGTGCAAATCGCTCAACAGGTGGCGCTGCTTTGCTGCAATTTTCAGAATTCCCACCATAGCTCTATCTAAATAACTAATGCACGAATTTTCATCAAACTTCAAATTCAGATATACTTCGATACTAGCAAAAGCCATGCTTTTTTTTGGATTCGCGAAGCATTATTTAATAAGATAAATATTTGAAAGTAACAATATATTTTTATATTATTTTTGCACCTTTATTAAGCAAAAACGTTATTTTATGTTTTGGCGCATTTTAATTTTAGAAATGTAAATTCAATCAAATAACTAAGAATTTCCTTTGAATTTTTTATTTATGATGTAAGACTGGTATAAATAAAAATATTTTCGAAGCAAAATTTTACAAAATATTTTTAAATTTTCAACTAAAAGATCTTTTAAAGATATTTTTACATTTTCCAATAGCCTCTGGTGTTTTCTCAAATGGTTTGAAATAGGTATGTTTCCAATCTTTGTAATTCACATCAAATAATCTTTGATAGCAATCTTAGAATAATATATTCGAAGAGAGCTTGAAGAAAGTTGCTTCTTCAAAATCCTATTTTCTGGAAAAAACATTCGAAATATGCTCTCGTTGATACTAAGAGTTATTAATTTATAATGTTAATGTTATTATTCATCCTTCGAATTCGAATAACACTTATAACGAATTTAACAATTAATTTTAATTGTTTATAATTCTTTTGTTGCCACTTTAGAAAAAAAATTATAATATAATACTTTAAAAATGCGTAAGTATCGTCTGCGTAAATGATTTCTCTTAATAAGAATAAATTGTGCGTATGAATTCTTAACACTGAAAAATACTTTTATAATTGAATGCAAATAATTGAATTTTAACAAATTTTAATTCCTTAAAAATATGCTATAATTTTCATGAAAAGGGGTATTTTAAATATTTAATAAAAGAAATCGTGAAACCCTTATGTAATTAAAAGGAATGAACACCAAAATATGCATCATTTCCAACCAATCTTAATAAAGTATTCTATTAAAATGTATATTATTCTCTCGAATAACATACATTTTTAATATAAGAAAGTTTAATGCTCTTTTACGGTTTGAAGTACAAATTCTGCAGTTATTTTGAATATGTAAAATATTTCGTCTCCACAAAATGCAGATATATAGTATTAAAAAAATGAGAAATTTTGATGCAACGATAATATTTCACTGACTCAATGATTTTTATTTACTGCAAGAAATACCATGGAGGAAAGAGATAGATGGAGTTGCAGTATGCCTTTAAAGGTTTGCAATATGAAACCATTTATCGCTCAAATTTAAACGTCCAAGAAAGCCCAAACAAAACAAGCACGTGGAAGGGATTTTATATTAATAAGACGAATTCAAAGAAATGAATCACAGCTGAAGTATATTTTAAGAAAAAATGGTAAATTTTTTAAAGGGCCTTTGTTGTGTTGTTATTTATTAAAATAAATGCTTGCTTTTAAAATAATTGGAATTGTAAAATTAGAAATAAATAAATGTCAAAATAAGATTCAATAAAATATTGAAAACATTTGATAAAAACTAAAAATTGTATTATTAAAAGTTTTCTTTCTTTAACCATTTCCAACATTGACGAAAAATGTTTGTCTTCGGTTTGTATGGCCTTCTGGCCGAGCTCTAACTCTTGTAAATATACTGGGATGACCCTACATTTTTTATATGTTATTGACGTTTACTATAGCGTGATCGCTATTGTAAAAAAAAAGTGTGGCACTTATAGTTCATTTGCATGGGCGGTTAAAAGTATTTTGTTACATTACGCTCAATGGGAAAAATCGTTTTAAGTGCATTTTAATGATGCTAGACAATTTAAAACATAAAGAAATTGATATGGATTTATAAAGTGCAGTAAAACATGCATTTCGTAGAATATGAGGTTTGCAAAGCATTTATTTTTCATTTACAGGGGACACAAAAGAATTCCGTTATATAATGATATATGGGGGGGGGGGGGAGAACTGTTTACAGCGATATTATGTTACTGAAATATAATGGAATAGACATAAATTACTCAGATTTACTACAATGTACTTGCGGTGAAATATGATGTGCAAAGCATTTATCGTTCATTTACAAGGACACACAACAGATTAGGATACACTACTGTATCTAAAGTACTTGTCAGTATGTCACACAAATTTTGTGGGCGCTCTATCACAAGAACTATTGCACGGAATTTAATAAAAATTTATATTCATGTAGTCCCTAATATAAATTGGTGCTGATTAGTTTTTGGTTTAAATCACCCAACAGGTGACGCTGCTATGCTGCATTTTTCGCGATTTCAGCAGTAGTTGTATCTCAAGAACTAATGCACGGATTTTCATCAAACTTCAGTTTCAATTGGTCCTTAATATGAGTTGGTGCTGATTACGTTTTGGTGTAAATCGTCCAACAGGTGGCGCTGCTATGCTTCATTTTCTGGGATTTACACGATTTTCGCAATAGCTCTATTTCAAGAACTGATGTACGGATTTTCCTCAAACTTCAGATTCAGTTAGTCCTTGATATGACTTGGTGCTGATTGCGTGTTGGTATAAATCGCCCATCAGGTGGCGTTGCTGTGCTGCATTTTTCACGATTTCCGCAATAGCACTATCAAGAACTAATGCACCAATTTTCCTCTTACTTCAGAGTTAGATGTTAACACAAGTTGTTGCTGACTAGATTTTGGTGTTAATCGTTCAATAGGTGGCACTGCTACGCTAGAATTTTCATGATTTTCGCAATAGCTCTATCTCAAAAACTAATGCACGGATTCTCCCCAAACTTCAGATTCAGTTTAACGTTGACATATGTTGTTGTTTGGTGGTTTTGGTGTATCATAGGGTTTGGTGTAAATCACCAAATAGGTGGTGCTGCTAGGCTGCAGTTTGCAGAATTTACACGATTTCAGCGATAGTCATATCAAAGAGAACTAATGCACGAATTTCGTATCTTTAGAATCCTCATGATGGGTATAGACTGCCATTTAATTTTGGCAGTGTGCTAGCGAATTTTGAAGTATTAACATGTATGAGATAGAAGAAAGTTTTGGGATTGGTATAGATGGAAGGTTTTTTTTTTTGTGTGTGTGTGTGTGTCAATTTTCTGAAAAGAAAAAGTTATTCTTGAGAAATGCATAACAATTTTGTGAAAAATAAAACTTTGTATCGAAAGGTCAAGTCCAATTACTCAAATGCGAGCTAAGCATTTATTGATAATAATTTAATTATTACTGCTAAAATTTTCCTATCAGGTGAACTTAGTTTTTTTGAAAATAATACTGTTTCAAAACTCAAGTAATTCAAACTAATTAATGGAGTTTCTTTGATGGAATGAAATTTTATAATTGCGCTTCAAATAGGCCACCATTTTTGACTGTATCAATCGATACTAATTTAATTAAACGTCTTTATTTGTTTTTATTTTTAACAGCATATTAATAATTGCATGTAAATAGATAAAATATAATGATGAAAGCATTCTTTTAAAATTATATATGAAAACTTAAATTACAAATACTAATCGAAAATCTAGATTTTCGAGTGCAAACGATTTTTGGACAATAACGAAAGAATGTTACCCTTTCAAGTAAAATCTTAAAAGAGGCTTCTGATATTTATATTTGAAATACATATAATAAAATAATCAAATAATTCTGTGAAGTGATATATTAGTATCTTTGATACATTCTGACCTAGTACTACATCCTATAACAGCGCATAAGTCATTTTTATCGAAATTTTAATCATATCTTAAATAATAATTTCCGACGGTAAAAAATGAAAGCAAAGAAATACAGGTTTAAACCGGTTTGAATTGATAGGCGTGTCAAAGCACGTGGTTTTGTTTGTGCTTTCTGTAGCGGATTTTAGGGTTACTTTTTTGGCGTCACCTCCAACCACCTTACTGCATCTCCATCTATCTCATTCCTCCATGAAGAAATAGTCAGGTTTCATTAACGTTTACAAAAATAAATCCGCATAATTGATAAATATATTCAACGAAATAATAAAAAAATGTCTTTTGTTAAATCATTCGATAAGAAAATAACATTGTCATAATCTACAGATCATATTTTATTTCTAACAAGTCCAAAAATATTTCTTTCTTTAATTAAATTTAAAAAACAGTTTTTGAGATATTTTGGCGGAATTATGAAAATATATTTTATTTATTTAATTAATCATGATTCTATCTAGATTACTGACTCCATGATTTATTTTTTGTTCTGAAATTATACATGTTTCATTTTTTGCTTGCAAAAATGCGTTCGTAATGGAAAAACATATAAAATAAATTAATTAAAATTTTTAAGGTTAATTAAGTAAAATTTTTAAGGCTAAGCTGAAAAAAAAAATGATATTCTGCAAATCTACAGATCATAATTTATTTTTATGTTTATTTTCAAGTCAAAATACTGAATAGTTTTTTGTAAAGTGTACGACAAAATGTAATTTGTGTAGCCTAGTGGAGGATTCGCTTTGCTCATCCTAATGAATTGGTGCTAAATTGATGTAATTTATTGTATAATTTAAATTATTTATATAGAAGAAAGTTTTGTGAGGGCCGCAACACACTAGTTAATATTGCAGTTAGTTTTATTATGCTTGAGTTCACGTGATTTTTGTTTACCAGTTTTAAATTAAAATAATTTTTGCGAAAATATTTGTATCGTATTTATTATTGAGAATGTTGCCGTCGAAGCAGTGAAACATACGTCTATATGAATAAATAAAGGTAATTTTTGCCTTGTTAAAGTATTTTATCACTTTAAGTATATATTATTTTAGTTTGAAGCATAATTATTAGCCCCCGGTAGCTTTTTCAAGAAGGTTCACGTTTTCAGCACCAGCCTTGGCGAGTTGGCGAAAGCAAGAGCGTTCAGTCAGCTCTAACGCTAATCGTCGTCTTGTGTTTTGTTTTGAACCGAAATGGCGGAAGACGAACTAGCATATTTTAGAATAACAGTCCTACCTAAATTAAAGAAATATTTTCAGTTATGTGTTCTAGATGAAAAGAAATCTTCTTCGAAAGAAATTGAATTACGAATTCTTATACTCTGATTTATCGAAGGTCTTTATTACTTTTGATGATATAGACTAAAATTTTGATTATTTGATCCCCTCAAAAATGTAAATTTTCATTCAATCGAGCATTATTAATTCCATACCTCTTAAACAAAAACTCATTATCTTCATTTAAATATTTGATTACATATAAAGATGGATTTATGGGGATCATGAATTAATGCAGTTTCAGTGCATTTTGATGTATATAAACACAGATTTTAAAAAATACCTGTGGCAGAAAATTATTATATTTTCTGCGATGAATTTATATAATTAATTTAATATCATTCTGCAGAAACAGCCCCCAAAGTCGAGTGAAAATAGGCCAAACCAAGGGGAAAAAAAAAAAAAAAAAAACGCTTCACACCCCCCAAACAGGATGTTTACAAATTGCCTTTTTAATATGAGATGAAATTCTTAAGGGGAGGTGGGGTAGAAGGAAGATTGAATGACTATCTTTTGTTACTTCAAAGTAACAAATAAAATCATTAGAGACATTTTTTAACTGTATATGATAGTGAGGGGCTATAGATTTAAATAGTTAAATGTATCAATTAATGAATAGAAAAAACAAACCAAAAAATTAAAAACTTGGAATATTTAACTTTTTTTTAGGGGGGGGGGGGACAAAAGAGAGCTTTTCCTTTTTTTCGGGGGGGGGGGTGGGGGAATTTGAATAATTGGTCTTTTACTTATAGTTACTTCAAAGTAATAAATAGGACAGAAAATTAAAAAAACTGTAAAGAATTAAAAAAAAAAATGAAAGCGTGTGCACAAAAGGTTAATCCTTATTATTATTTTTTTTTTAATCTTTCATTCTATTTGTTTCCTTATCTTTTTTTATGGTAAATTATTTATTTGTTATTTAAAAATCAACAGATAGAGCAAAACAGTAAACTTTATGCACTGTTATGGATAAGCGAAGGAATAGTTAACATCATTTCAGATACAATTTTAACTAATATTTTCTGCAAGGCAACAATGAATTTTAAATGGGCAAAAAATAGTGTGATGGAGGAGAGGGGGGGGGACAGAAAATTCGAAATGGGAGGTTGCCTCAGACGATTGAGCGTTATTTTATTGCCACTTCAACTTAATAAATAGAGCAACATGTATGCAGAATGACGAAATATAAAGTGTGTGTGTGTGGGGGGGGGGGGAGGGGATTTCATTCGAGAGAAGAATTTACATGATTTATTCAAATATGACGAATTATTATTTTTAAATAATAAATAAAACAACTAAGGCGAAATAATATTTAAAAATATGGCAAAAATTTTAAAATAAAAACTGAAGAATTTTAAAGATTTTTAATTTTGTGCACTAGGGACAGACTAATGTCTTTTCCATAAAAAATCAAATAATGATAAAATTTTAACAATATTAAAATGTAATAGTAATTGATTTAATTGCATGCATCAACTTGCAATTATTTTAGCTGATAGATTTAATTGCAGGATACGGCTAAATAATTTATGCTTTATCGTTCAATATAATTATAATTGATCTTAGTTTCATCTTCCTATTAACTTCTAATCGCAATTAAATTAAAAACAATTAATTTTTAATAAATTATTTCAGTGAAAATGTGTTTTATTAATGCAATCAACACGTCACACAATTATGCCGCTTAATAATAAAAAAACTAAATTAATTCAGTAATAATACTAATAAAACTATGTTCAATTGTGTCATAAAAACATGATCAATACAATTATATTTATTAAAGAAAATTTTTACGTCTGTTTTAAAATACGTTCTCAATTTCTTCGAACATATAGCGAATTAATGAAATAAATGAATATTATAGAACTGAAAAAAATAACTTATGTTTGAATTATATATATTTGTGCAATTAAAAGTTATTTTAATCCGAAAAAGATCTTTGTGTTAAGCAAGGTTCTAATTGCAAACCACAGTGAAATAACATTTCGTCTAGCGTTTTACATTTGTGGAAAAAACAAATGAAAAAAAGAACATCTCTTCCTCTCAGCAAAGGAATGGGGTTGCTGTTCGCTACGCGTACGACGTCACAAACAAGAAAGGGTGCGTAGCGTTGAATTCATCCCCGCGCCAACCCTTACTCTGGCGATAAGGTGCTCAAAACGTGAGCCTTCTTGAAAAAGCCCCCTGGTACGGTATGCTATTTCTTTCTCCCAGCTTATTTTGTGTCGTCTCCGACAAATAAAGTTACCTTACAGAAGCCAGCCGTAAAAAAAGCAGTACGATTAAATACTCTATAGCAATTTTTTAAACTTCTAAGTATCGCACATTTTCAATTTTTATATCATCGTATTGAAAGAAAAAAGTACTTTTAAATGCAGTTTGTTTGAAAACTGCATCTCCATTTATTTTTGAAATATTAATTTTTTTTGTAGTTTTTGTAGCCATTTGCTTAATATTGGCAACGGAAATACTCCATTTCTATAGAAAGTAAAGGAAATATAGTTCTAAAATATTAATTATATATTTTTGTTGCCATTTTTTCATAACAACCGAAAGAAAATGTAATTAAAATACGTGCTATTTTGAAAAAATATTAAACGAATGATTTCTGTTAAAAAATGGAGCTATTATAAACTATATTTAATATTAGGTATCTATATTAATGTTGCAAACAAATGAAAGTCTATGAATCATTAGACAGCCTTTTTTTTTGGTCGAGTTTCTTTAATGACGGCATCTTTTTGTTGCATTTGTGTATTACTTCGCGATAGTGAAGTCCTATGCCTACTTTACTGTAGATGTTTAAGAATGCATCGTAAATGTGGAATTCTTAAGCGGATGCGAATGACATCATTTTGCATAAAATAAAAACGTGCGCTCTAAGTCTTAAAATTGAAATATGTTTTGCAATATTTCTATATAAATATATCTTTTTTTCATCGGGGACGACGCTATATTCCGAAAAAGCAAAATTCCTGTTTTCTAGTATTTTATTTATTCATAGCGCAGACTTTTCACAATATATGGTAAAAAAACAAAAAGCAAGATTTGAAGATTTCTTCAATCAGAAATGTATTGTAAACACGTATGTGCAAAAAATAATACGTAAACTCCAAAACTTATTTCCTTTTTAATAGAAACGTATGAAGGAAAAAGTAATACAAAGCATTCCTTCGAAAAGAAATTCATCCTTCTCTTTTTACTCCAGCATGTAGAACGCACTATAAATAAAGATAAGGCATACACCGATAAATAGTTTGCATGCATTTATTTAAGCATTTTTGTAATCAATATTTTAAAACTTATTTTTTGAATATTTTGCTTGAATGTATAAAAAATATCAATGAGTATCATCAATAGAATAATTTTAGGAATTTTAATGTAAGGGTAAACTGAACGCATATATTTTTTGTTTGAAATAAATAAAGTTTCTCTCTTTAAAAATATAAATAAAATCTAATAAAATTTTTATAAATTATTCTTGTATATGTGTGCTTACTTTTTTTATTGTTAATTTTACATTTATTTATAGCATTTTTTTTTTTTTAGGTTTCACACATTAAAAATTTAGATATTTTCTTTTTTTTTTGGCTTGCATTTTCCTGTTTATAGCTGCCCCCGTGTTATATAAGTTACTACCCATACCAGCATCTAATCTGAAAAAAAAATTAGAAATATTCAACCAAAATAATACTGTTTTACCATAACAATTACGTCTGTACCTTTTTTTACAGGGTGATTTAAAATAACGTCGCCACAATTTATTAGAAAAGCGGGCATACAAAAAAAAAAAATCATATAGGAACATGGGGTCGCAAACGCCACCTGTGGCCGCTAGAGGGGTTTGCAAATTATAAGTAATACAAGGAGAATACACAAAAATCAGTCTACATTTTTTTTATTCATACTGTATTTCTACATATGTTACGCATTTACGACCAATACTACTACAAGAGATTCTAAAAGCATTTGCCAGAAGCCTGGAGACACGCATTAATGGACTGGCGCACCTTCTCAAACATATCAGGTGTATCTCGAACACATCCTGCTGCCGCAACAATTCTTCCTAGTAAGTCTCCCTGCGATGAAACGGGTGTTTCTCAAATAAGTCCATATAAAAATCCCCATAAGAATAATTTTCTGGAGAAACATCTGGTGATTGCGGTGGACATGCGATTGGTCCACTTCGACCAATCCAACGCCTGCAGATGTATTCTAACTTGCTTGCTGAAATGTGCGGGAGCTCGTCGTGCTGAAATTATACACGTCAAGTCGCTCAATTTGTTCAGCTCATGTTTTATGGAAGTGCCCTCTAGCGACCCGGGATGGCATTTGCAACCCCAAGTTCGTATGGGATTTTTGATTCGTTTTATACACTGTAAAAAATAGTGGGAACGTTTAGTATACTAACAGGAACTTTTCTGATAGTATCGGATATGTGAGAGCCATTTCTATTTTCCGAAACAACCGGGAATGTTCCTGGGTGTTTCAGTCTACTTTCCGTGAAGCAGTGAAAGCGCCTGTATGCATGCGCTCCAAGTATTTCACCACTATTTCTCCTTGCGCTACAACCGGATGCAACGCCTAAAGTGAAAGTCAACTCGTGTGTATGAGAAATGAGATGGTGGCGTAGGTAACTTTACGCTTTACCACGTGTATTTGAATTCGTTTTTATTTTGAAAAAAAACAATATTATAACATTTTTGTTATATTTTGTGGGTATTTTTTATTGCGTTTTAAAATTATGCAAGAAATGTACCTTGGATATTATCAATGGACTTTTTTAGAGCTTTGGAAATTTAGTATTATTGAACACGGAACGATCGTAATTCTGAGTGTTTTTTTCTTTTTTTAATCATCTACAGTATTACTTTTACTTACTATTATTTATTATTACTTACTTTTTTATTAGTTTTCTTTGTTGCAATACACGAAAAAAATTAATAACCTATCTATTTTTTAATATATCAGACTTTGTTTTGTCTGTTTTTTTATTATAATATATATACATGTGTGCACGAAAATAAGATAATGTAGTTAAACTTGATGTTCATACTGATTGCGTTATCGTATTCTCCTTTTCACAGCGTGTTCTTAACAAATTATTAAATGCGTTATAACTTAAAAGAAAATTTGCGTATTATATTTTAATCAAACAAGCTGAAGGTTCATTGTCATTTTACTTCTTTATTATTGATTGCTTTTATGTAAAAAATACAGTACTGAGAGTAAAAATAAACAGTAAACTATTCTTACAGTTATGGGATTTATTTTTATAAATCATTATAGTAAATAAAATTGATTCATTTGTTTTGCTGTTTCCTAAAAAGCTTTCAAAAATTCATTTTTTATATTCACCTTTTTTCTCCTCAAATTTTGATAGAAAAATAAAAAGAATCATTTTAAGATCATTAACTTGTTTAGTACTCAGGTTCAGATATGTAAATCCCCCCCCCCCCCCAAAAAAAAAAAAAACACTTTAATGTTTCGAAAAAATTAACCATTGCATTTTTTGCGATTTGAATTTTACTTGTCCATCTAAATGTTCTTGCTTGAAAAGAAAAATGTTTTCTTCTGATTTTGCAAAACTGAATTGTGAAAAAAAAAAAAAAAGATTCTATTGTTGTTATTTAACTTATGCACTTTACAGTATACAAAATTGAAAATTTCTAGTTTATTAACCATCAGCTTATTTTATGAAAATATAGTACACAAAATTTCTTACTTTAAGTTATAAGGCATTTTAATTTATTAATATTATGCTGTGAAAAGCATAATACGATATTGAATCAGCAATAACATAAATTGCAATCATATCTTATTTAGATGCACTAATAATAATAAAATGTTGTGTTTTAAAATGTCTGTGCAACAAAGAAACACTAATAAAGAACTAAAATAATAAGTAAAAATAATGCTATAAATGATTAAAAAAAATAAATAAAACGCTTTTCGAAAGAATTTATCATTCCATTTTCAATAATAATACAGTTCAGTAACTTTAATGTTACTTGTTAATCCGCATGGTTAAAAAAATATCACTGCACGATGTTAAAACGCAATAAATTTTATCTAAATTATGAAAAAGGTATAATAATATTGATTTTTTTTTCAGAATAAATCCAAACAGATATATATATATATATATATATATAACACAGAAAAAAAATCATTCAGAAATGAACTTCCATTAAGACTCTTTCATAAAAATTCATTTAATAAAACTGGCTTCTTCACAAAATCCATTTTACTAAACTAAGCCCCTTTAACAAAATAATCTTCAATAATTGAATGTTTAAATACTAGTGCTAAATTCAACTTGAGTAAATAACTAAAATTCATATAAAAAAGCTCAAATAAATGTACTAAAACTACTTGCAGTTGCATTGCACATAATATAAAATTATTTAAAATATATTAGAAATATCTTAAAAATACATTAAAAATTTTAATGTATTTTTGAAATATTTCTAATGTATTTTAAATGATTTTATATTATATATATGCACCTACAAGTAATTTTAGTACAGTTATTTGTGCTTTTTTATGTACATTTTGAAAAAATCCTCGTCTTCAGAAAGGTTCCATATATATTCAGAAACCTTTCCGATTCGTAATAAAAGGTTTCCTATACATTCAGAAACATTTCTTAGTCTTCAGAAAGATTTCATATGTATTCAGAAACCTTTCCGATCCGTAATAAAAAGTTTCCGATATATTCAGAAACCTTTCATTGCGAATCGGAAATGTTCCGTATTATAACCGAAACAGTTTTCTGCTCGAATCTGAAACCTTTCCGTTAGTATCGTGCAGCACAGGTCTCCGTTACTTTCGGAAACGTTTCTGAAAATTTTTTACAGTGTATGCCTGCTTTGCCCTATCATTTTGACCACGTTATATTGAATCTCCCTGTATACTAATGTATGCACTGTATGGACAAACATAAGTTCCTATCACACGGATCTGAAATACATGAAATTGTTATAGCCGTATGTTTCGACCGGCTCTATCTCGCTACAAATATACAAATGGGGTTATTTTCAACATTGAATGGACCCGGGAAATGTAAGGTAAGTACGTACTTTACATTTCACACCAACATTCGGAGAGTAATTGTTTAAAAAGTAGTGTAAAGCCAGATAATTGAACAGAACTATTTTCAGAGCACTGTGTACGGTGGAATTCACGTTGACATCTATCGTAGCAGATACAAAGAAAGATAAGTTCATATTTGGTCAAGTTTCGAAAGGTGAATTACTACACTGTGTTCATTTTCCTTTTGTAAAACCTGATTAATATGAAATATCTGATATTGCTAACGGTAATATAGTACATTTGATCATAGCTTTATGTTCCTATTTGCAGATTATCTTCCGTTTATTTTTTTAATCTAAAAAGCAATCCCATAGATGCGACCAAAGTCCAGAATTTATTTCAAACTAGCCGCTTGTGCCAAACCCAAAACATTCTACCTTATCTTATATGTTAATGTTTCAAAAAGTTTTGCACGTGGTATTATTTCAGTACTACTCGTACACCAACTTTGATTTTATCTTAATATCTGCTGCATTTTAATAATATAAGTAAAAAAAAAATCCCTGCCGGCCCGGCCTACAGGGGGAGGTAGATTTCAAAGTTAAGTATATTAATTTCACCAACAAAAACTAAATTATGATTAGAGATTTATCCACTTTAACAAGTTTATCTGGTCGCTTTTGACGAGTTTTTATTTCATTTTTATATAATAATTGGTTTTATCAGAATCATGTTAAGAAGGCATTCAAAAAAGTACTTTTCCATGCTCAACAACTCGAAATTTTCTAGCACATTTTCAGATTCATTTTTAATAAAAAATATTAAACTTGCTGACGTGATTTTTGAAGAGATTTATAAAAGACCTGTGTTCTTATTTTTCGTTCAATTAATTAAAACTGGATTTATGAACAATTATTTTCTCAGTAGGACAATGTTTTTCGTTTCTAACCCAATCGCTTCGGGAAATTCTGCTCAAAATGCCCACTTTGACATCATTTTTTGAAATATATTCTGCCTCTATCAAAAAATCGATCATTACGATACTTTATATAGTTTCTGAATAAGAGAATCTACCAATTGGATGCATTTGAGAGCAAAAATGAATTTAAAAATGAGTAAGAAAATAAGCAGTTTAGATTTGAATACACCCTTAAAAAGATGATTTTTTTCTTCAACCGCTATGTATTTTTAATTTGTTTTTGCTGTAAGAATTGGTTCTATCAAAAACTTGTCTATATAAATGTTGTAGACACTATTAAGAAGATATATTATAAGTTCATGGGGATTTTATATCCTGTGAATTGGCGGAGTTATGGACTTTTTTTTCTTCAAACGCCCCCCCCCCTTTTGTTTTCGTTTTTATTTTACTTTCTTGCATTACGAATTGGTCCTATCAAAAACTTGTGACTATAAAAGTTGTAGTTAATATTAAGGAGATTTATAATAAAGTTAATTGGATTTGATATCTTGAGAATTGACGAAGCTATGATTTTTTTTCTCCCAAAAACCCTTTTTTTTTCACCGCCTGAGCCCATTTTTAAGTTGATCAAAAATCTGTGATGCATAAATTTTTGACCCTATTTTTAGAAGTAATAAAAATGTTAAACTGATATGATATATACAAAAATTAAGAAGTTGTGGAGTTTTTTCGGTTTTCACAAAACCTCTCCCCATTTCCATTACCTTGGTCCTATTTTGCACATTAACGAACGTGACCGAGATTTTATGCCACCTGATTTTATGTATCAGTTTGGAAGAGATTTGTGCAGAATTGTGGAAGTTATCGTGTCCAGAGGAAAGTGGTATATATAGATAGATAGATAGATACATAGATAGATAGATAGGTAGATAAAGTTTTTTACTGAGGGTGGTTTTGGGTTCTAGGGGTCATGACCGGTGTAGATCAGCAAACATTTTTCAGAAATTCCAACATAGGGGAGAATGTAATAGGTGGTATTTCGTAAGAAATCTACCGAAAACGAGTTAATCTCGATCATAATATTTCATAAAATCAGTAGTTTTCTTCATTATGTTGTTGTCAGCTGCTTGAGAATCGTCGGGTTAGCTAGATGCGAATTGTCCGTCGCTGCATGAACATTCGATTTACAACAGAATTACTAAATATCGAGAAAAATTGCTCTTGTAGCACCCCCTTCTGCGTAAAAATCCCCATTTTCAAGTGGGACCTGGCTTTCATAGTCAAATATATATATGTATATGAAGTTTGGTTCAATTGTATGCATAACTTCATACACTTTTGGATGATACAATAACGAAAATGGCACAAAAAATTCTATTACAGCGTCGTTTTCAGGCGGAATGTTTTCAAATTCCCATTGGACCTGCTGGCCAAAGCCAAAAGTATATATATGAAATTTGGTTCAATTCTATCCATAACATCGTAGGCTTATCGATGAAACAAAGAGGCCACAAGGACGGACAGACATACACAATAAAAATAATTATAATTCTATAGATGTAAAGTTACGGAAATCTGTATGCTTACTAAAATTTTACCTGTACGCACACTATACAAAAAATATATAAATCTACAAAACTTGTGTTTTGTAAAGCTGCAGATATCTGTTGCTTTACAAAGAATCTACTGAAATTACAATAAATTTACTAAAATGTTATCTGTAACCCGGGTGGCAGTAAAATAAAAAGTTCTAGGCATCCCAGTTTCCTAAAAAAATTCTTAGTAATCTTACAGATGTTTTTTTATTTACTGTGCAAAAGTGTATATGTTACATGATTTTTTGTTGTTGCCATTACATAAAAAGTTCTAGGAATCCCAAGTTCCTAGAAAAATGTAAGTAACTTTACAGATTTTTTTTTTTTTTTTTTTTTTTTTTTACAATGTACATTTGGTATAAACATGTTTTTCGATATCGCTGACCCCTAAAATGTGTAAATCCGTCGAAAACAGGAAGTTGAAACAATTTCTATTGCAATACTTTCTTCTTTAGAAACAAGAAAGTAAAAAGGAAACTGCTCAAGTTAAAAAGACTATTGAAATACAGGGTAAATGGATGAGAAGGATTTGATAAGGATGGTGATAAACTCCAGTTTCATAGATACGTCTAATTTAATTTGGGGCAAAAAATGCGAAACGTTTCTCCTTTTAAAATTTTATAGTTTAATGAGTGACCGTGAATGAAGAAATATATTCATCAGTATTTTCTATGGATGTAGATGAAAAGGTTTAAATTGAAGTTTTCATATTCCATTAAAGACATGAAAATTAATGTTTAGTTCAATTTTTTTCAAAAACTCTATAAGTTTAGTTTTTTTTTTAATACATTTTTTTCGTAACTTAAATATCATTAACTATACAGTGTGTCCACGTATAACCTGACCGACCTTTATTTTCGCAACCGTTGGTCTTAGATGCATACTTCCAATTACAAAAATCTTTTAAATAAGGTAATGAATTATTTTTAAAGCAATTTGGACCAAGAAAAACATTTATTAAAAAATTACGAAATTTAAATTTTTATATGGTCCTCCGGTCCTATAAGTGATACTTAGTAAAAATTCACTGTGGCACTAACAGGTAAGACAAAAAAAGTCCCATTCATCTAACTATAAAATTGACCGAGTTATGAAACTTTAAAATGCATGACTTATACCACTTTTTTGCCTATCAAAACAGATGATTTCGGCGATGCTTTCAGGGGTCGTATGTAAAGTACTTAAATTTATTTCAAGGTATCTGTGCTTTGAAAGAAATCGTACAACTATTACGATTGAGTTAAATTGTATTAGTTAAGTTTCAGATTAGTTAAAGTAATTGTATTCTAACATATATTTTATTTTATAAGGATTTGAGGTTATGATTTCTTTTAACAAAAATTATATTATTTTCATAAGGTTTTATTTAACTTGCAACGATCATCTTTCCAGTTTAAAATTTGTACTCTAACTTTAACACACTTTCAAATGATCGAAGTTAAATTTTACATACTGACTTAAATCCGATGACAATGTAATATCATTAGTATTTTCGAAGCTTACCATCTTATACATACTTATACTAGAGGACAACACAAAAAAAATCGGATAAATTACCGTCAAGAAGTTTAAGAAAGAGTTTTAGATTAGATAACATAAACCTGCGATGGTTGTGTTTTTTAACTTTTATAATTACATTTTAAGTATTTTTTAACGCTGAATCAAAAAATTACCTCCCCTTTTAACCGTCATGTCAGGATTTTCCGCAATTCGTAAATTTCAAGGTTAAAAAATAGCGAAAAATCTGATACTATAAAATAGATGTACGACTTTTTTATTCAGTTTAATTTATTTAATTCAATAATTTATTCAATTTGTTAACTTTTACTAGGTTTCTTACAGCTAAACAGCTCAGGGGTATAGGATGAGGTTAGGAGGGGAGAGGGGAACAATTTTAATTTTGGGCTTTTTAACTTTGAAATTTGCGATTTGAGAAAAATCCTGACTTGATGGTTTAAAATGAAGGTCATTTTCGGATTCTGCGCTAAAAATACTGAAGAATCAATTTTCAAAAGCTAAAAAACATGGCGCAACCCAAAATTTAAAAGACAGTGTAATCTAACAGTATTTTAAAATATGTAACATTCTGTAAAGAATTGAAGCTGTTGTTTTTCATCCTTTTACTTAACAAAAATTCTGTTATTTTTATCCTCTTATATGTTCAGTACGAATTGTATATTTTGCAGTAATATGTCAGAGTGATTAAAGATTTAAAATTTATATTGCAATGCTAATTTTACTCTCAACCATTTTTTTTTTAATATATCAGACGAAATGATATTTCAACTAAATTTGAGAATGATCCCTAATTTGCAGCAAAAATTATGCTCCAAATTTAAACAGCAATTACTCGGTCAATTTTAATCGTAGAATAACGGGACTTTTTTTGCCTTACTTGTCAGTGTAACAGGGAAATTTTATTAAATATAACTTATAGGACCGGGCGACCGTATAAAAATTTAGATTTTGTAATTCTTCAATAAATTGTTTTTTTGCTTGAAACTTTTTTTTTATCTTAACTCAACACCTAATTTTAACCACTTTTGTAGTTGGAAGTATGCATCTAGGACCAACGGTTGTGAAAATAAAGGTCGGTCAGTTTATACGTGGACACACTGTCTAATGTAATATGAAATATCATCATTCAATGACAGGAAATGCGAGTTTATGGAATTATGCCAATGAATCTGTTATGTGATATGAATCTAATATTCTTATTAGCATGTTATACACCATTTATTTTTGGAATATTAGCACATTTCTAAGCCCTGATGCGAATTCTCAGCTTTTGTATATGTGTTATTCCATCTATAGGTGCTCCTTTACATTTTTATGTCGCATTATTTCTCAATGCAAAACCCGCATTTATACAACAGTGTACTATGCATATAAGTACTTCTATTAAAAACAGTAACGTTATTATATAAATTCATTTGTAATTTAAAAACGAACACAGAAAATCTTTTTGTTAAATATCGCAGCATGCAAGAGTAACGCACAGCATATAGACGAGAATTCCAATTAAAAAGGTAAAAACTAGTCAGTCGTTACTGATTATTTTAAAAGAAATCCCATAGATTCGAAGAAAATCTACGATTTATATATATATATATAAACGTTTTTAAAGCTCAGGGGAAAATGATAAGGATATTTATTTTGCCTCTAAGACTGGTACACTGCAGAAATATCCTATACGGTTATGTAACAGATTTACGTTTACACTGTAAAAAAAATTTGTAAGGTTACTAAGAATTTTCTAGAAAACTTTGATGCCTAGAGCTTTTTATGTAACTGCAACAACAACAACAAAAAAAAAAACTGATGTAAAAGATTCACGTTTACACTTTAAAAAAAAAAAAAAATCTGTAAGGTTACTAAGAATTTTCTAGAAAACTGGGATGCCTAGAACTTTTTATGTAACTGCAACAAAAAAAAATCATGTAATTATCCCGGGTTACCGTTAAAATTTTAGTAACCATACAGATTTCTGTAGCTTTCAAAAGCTAGTTTTGAAGATTTACATGTTTTTTTTCTGTACAGCGTACAGGTAAAATTTCAGTAAGCCTACGAAAACTAGTTTTGTTGATTGACATCATTTTTTTTTTTTTTTTTTTTAGAGTGTAAAGGTTGCAAACTATGATAAATATTTGTTTTAAACGTACTTTGAATTTAAATTCGCGGAAAAGAATGGGACACTTCTCTTGCTTTAGAATTCAATGTTTTCATGTGACTCTGTAAACGAAGAAAATGTACTTTATTTGAACGTACAAAGAAACATGTATTTAAGCGATTTATAATTACTGAAGTTTTGTTATATAAGTAGTGACACAAACATTGTGCAAAAGTGCCCATGCTTGTGTTCGAATCAGGGTCAATGAGAATGAGCGCTTGTGCTCTACCACACTGTCAAAAGGGTTAGCAGCTGTAGTACAGTAGACTCCCTCAAATCCGCACATCTTGGGACCAGAAGTTGTGCAGATTTTAGAATTTTGCGGATTTCTGGTCATTGATTTGTTTACATTTTTGAAACATTAATTTCATTCACAGTTAAGCAAGGGAAATTATAGTGAATGCTTACAATAAAGTGAAACATTAAAATAAGTTAAATATTAAAGTAATTTATTAGTTTAAACGTCAGTAATTATTAAAATAATTATGTAAAATAAAAATTTAGAAAAATATTAAATTATTACAAATGAAATCGATTTAATTCGATTCCAAAAGTCCTGTGCTGCCATCTAGTGATAGCAAGGAGAACAGTGTTAATGCTATTATCAGTATATATAGCTTATTGCGCTCACTGTAACTTTTTTCATTGTTATTTAGGGTCTTGAATGCTTTTCTTATACTGCTCTGTATGTTTAGAAATAAATTTGTCTATAATTTAAAAAAAATAATTTTAAAATAGCGTTCCGGTTCCTGGATTTTTCCATTTTGCACCCTGGAATTTTTGATATAGATATGCTAATTTATATCAAAATCGAAAGTAATGTAAATTTATTTAGTAATAAATCAGCTGTAATAACCAAAAGAGAATGATTAACAAAAAATTTAGTAAAAAAAACATTTTGGTAGTCGCTGATTTCGGCGCCATCTTGAATTTTGTTCCTGCAACTTAACTGTAAATTTCATTGTTTACATCTGGAAAAATACGCGGATTTTAGGCGTTCGTGGATTTTAGGGTCACGGATTTAAGGGAGTCTACTGTATAAGCATATGATAACGCTTGTTCTTAATGTGTTAAATGAATAAAAAATACTTTTTAGTTTAATTATTTTTTTATAAGCACTAAGAATGTCTTTTCTTTGAATGAATTATTTTGTTATAACAATAGCCTAAATGAAAAAATTTAATGAAAAATATTTTCATTCCACGAATTGAAATACGAATTTATCGGATTATTACAAAACATTTGCTCTGGTATATAAATAAATGATCATATTAATATTTATTCCTATTTGTAGATTATCAGTTTTTTATATGTTAAAAGTAATCCCACAATGACGAACAAATTCTAGAATTTATTCTAGAATTAGTTTACAGATTTGAATGCATAGACTATTCAAATAAAAATTAAATTTATGTGTGATTTCTTTTTCTTTGAAGATCTGATAAGTATTGTGGCCGTTGATAAACTCTATTTTCAAAGATACTTTTAATTTAATTCGGTGTAAAAAAAGTAAAATATTTTTCCTTTAGAATTCAATGGTTTAACGATTAACAATGAACGATGAATTTCTTTTCATGTGGAAAAAAGTTTAAGTATTTGCAAAGAATATTTAAGTTATAATATTCACCTGTTCTTTAATTCAATAGAATTAAAGCACAAGTAATCCTTGTTGATATTGAAAAATTATCTAGGTTCTATAGAGTTATTCGTAAATAAGTGGTCAAACTTTGTCAATACCTTGTATAAAGATAATTTTTATAAAAAGAAGGTACTTTAGACTTGATTTCACTATCTAAGCCCGTTCCGAACGTGGGTCAGGTATACGATTCATATAGGGCGTGTATACTTTTTATTTTTTATCACCAGAATTTTTTTTTTAAACGTAAACTTTGCCTTTTATAATCACATAATTCTTAGATAGAATAAGGCGAAAAATACTATACGAAATTATTGTTATTTGTATATATATATATATTACGCTTCGTACGTCGCACAGAAATCGTGATTATTTGTTAATTGTTTAATGGCAAAGTCCGAATGAAACGCATCTCATTGATTAACATACCAAACATAAAATTTTATTTATTCAGATGATTTCGGACAAAAGGATACTGATTGTTTACGTATTTAAATGCAGAATTATTAAATTAAATCATAAACAAACAGATATTTTAAAGATAGTGCATTTGTAAATAAAATTTAATAATCGAATTCAATAAGGAACAGAAAAGTATCAATAACAACGGAAAATTGTAAGGAACCTAATGCTCTTTATTTAGGCAAAAAAAACGTAGACGGATATAACTATAAAATGTAAGTAACATTAGATATAGGCTTAAAGCAAAAGAAAAAATAAATCAAAATTTCCAGTAATTTTAAATAACGAAAGAAAAAATAAAGGGTAAAATAGTAAAAGTAGTAAAGGGTAAATACTACTTGGTTATCCCGTCGACCAATTTCGCCAAATTATACAAATCGCCAATCTACTCGCCAAATTATACAAATTGACATAATTTTTATTTTAATTAAGGAAAGAGTAAATAAATTAGTAAAACATTAATAACTAGTCAAATGTGGCAATACCAAAACTTTCATCTATCTGATACATATTAATACTTCCGGGAAAATGCAGCACAGCAGCGCCACCGGTTAAATGATTTACACCAAAATCTAATGAGCAACAACTTTCGTCAACTTCTACCTGAATCTGAAGTTTCGTGAAAATCGTAAAAAATTCTCCATAGCAGCGCCACCTGTTGGACGATATATACCAAAACCTAATAAGAAACAACTTAAGTCAACTTGGTAACTGCATCTGAAGTTTGATTAAAATCCGTGCATTACTACTTGAAATACAACTATTGACGGAATCAGGAAAAATGAAGCATAGCAGCGCCACATGTTGGTCGATTTACACCAAATTGTAGTCAGCGCCAACTTATATAAAGGACTAACTGAACCTGAGGTTTGATGAAAATCCACGCATTAGTTCTTGGGATGAAATCGTGCAAATTGCTGTATAGCAGCGTCACCTGTTGGGCGATTTACACCAAAACGTAGTAAACACTAACTCATATCAAGGACTAACTTAATCTGAAGTTTCATAAAAAATCCGTGCATTAGTTCTTGAGATAGAGCCATTGCGGAAATCGTAAAAAATGCAGCATAGTAGCGCAACCTGTTGAGCGATTTGTACCAAAAAATAATCAGCACCAATTTATATCAGGTACTACCTGAATATAAATATTTTATTAAATTCCGTGCATTAGTTATTGAGATTGACCGCCCACAAAATTTGTGTCACACACACACAGACAGACAGACTCACAGGCAGACATTTTGTAAAAACATGTTTCCTAAAACGTGTAAATCCGTCGAAAACCGGAATTCGAAAATTTTCATGCATCCAATGCTTTCTTGTTAAGATAGAAGAAAGTAAAATACAAATAAAAAGTCGAATTAAAAATCACTTGATGACATAACAAACACGTGTATCGTATTTAATGTCAAGAGATTGTCAAATTTACAATAAACCATTACTGGCATTTAATCTTATAGTCTGGCGGTAGTTTTTTCGTCGACGGTATAATCAAATAGTACCCAAATAAATTAGTAAAACATTAAAAAAGTACAAGTAAAACGTCGAATTAAAAAGCTTGATGACGTAACAAACACATGTTTATATTAGATGTAAATTTCCAACTGGGCGAAAAATGTCCGGAACAGGATTCGAACCAGGGATCTCCTGGCTGAAGCCACCAGTGCTCTGCCATCTAAGCTATCCCGGACGAATCTGGTGGAACTCTTTCACCCAGCTAACCTTAATGATTGTAGCATCTGGTCTGAAACCTGGTTCAGCTCAACAGAATAAATGTTTAATGTCAAGTGAATGTGACATTTACGATCATTCATTATTGGCGTTTAATCTTAAAGTTTGGCGACAGGTATTTGGTCGATGAGATAACCAAGTAGTAACCTTTTTTCAAATGTAACTGTTATACTTTTGAAATTTTAGCTCTTATTTAAATTTTTAACAAGTTTTTAGCATAAATAAATATTATTCAGTCTTTTTTTTTACGAAGTCCACTCCACAGTTTTATTTTTCAATGACAGCCTGCCCGGGTAATGCTGGGCGAGTCAGCTAGTTAAAATTAAACTGTGGTTAAATGACGTGCATGCTGAAAGAGTTAAGGGGAATTGGAATCCTTTGAAGAAATTTTTTTGTTTCAGTATTTTAAAACTTTTAAAAATATTATTAATTGGCACCCGTAATAAAGCACAAATGACCATTGTTGATATTGAAAAATTATCTAGGTTATATAGAGTTATTCATAATTAATTGTCAAACTTTGTCAATATCTTGTATAAAGATAATTTTTATTAACATCAGGTACTTTAGACTTGATCTCACTGTCTAACCCATTCAGAACGCAGGTCACGTATACAATTCATATAGGGCGCGAATGCTTTTTATTTTTTATCACCAGAATATTTTAATCGTAATCTTTGCCTTTTATAATCATATAATTCTTAGATAGAATAACGCGAAAAATACCATATAAAATTGCTGGTATTAAAATTAAAATGCGGTTAAATGTCGTGTGTACTGAAGGAGTTAAGGGGAATTGGTATCCTTTGAAAAAAAATTATATTTCAGTATTTTACAACTTTTTGAAATAATATTAATTGGTTTTATGAAGAAGAATGCTTTAATTAATAAAAATGCAAATATTATGGTAAAATAAATAAATAAATAAATAAGAAAATTTTAAACCCATACTTCTCATACAATTTTTCCAATTCATTAAAAAATATTTTTTGCACGTTTTTATTACAAGTGTGTTCCATAAAGGCATAGGTCAGTATTTTGTAAAACGTAATCAGTTTTGAATAAATAAATAAAATGTCAAAGCATATGTGAAGATACAGTAAATGACAAATTAATGTTTTTGTTGTTTAGAAACTATTTATATTACTCAAGCGTGTTTCTTAAATTCATGAAATGAATTTAAAGGACTTTCCAAAAAATAGCGAAACAGTTAAAAGGTACACATTGAAAATTTAGCATTTTAATCCTTCTGAGTTTCTGACTAAACATAAACTGAAAAAAAAAATAAATTTAAAGATTGCAATTCTGATTCAGCGGTTATAAATATGACGGTTGTGCACCTCATGATAAAAATTGGCGACAAAATATTGATATCTAGTTGAAAAAGAAATGTGTTTTCTTCTCGTCGTTTTTCTTGTTTTCGCATCGGTTCGATTAGCATAGCAAAATAAATGGTTCTTATCGTCCAAATTCTCTAAAATTTTAATAGATTATAAATATAACTGTACCCAAGCCTTCTTTAAAATTTCATGAAAAAAATATACATATTTAATAGTGAAAACCTTTGACGAAGTTGAGAGAAAGCACGACAAAATTTCGCTCGGTTTTTATTGGTTTTGACGAAGTTTTCATATATTTTATTTTGTGAAAAATAACGCTACCCGTTCGAACGTTTCGAAATTTTAGAGTTGATGTAAATTTGGTGTATTTAGATGCTCTAAAAAGCTTGTATTAAAATACGGACGTTTAATTGCTTGTAGCGTAGAATAATATCGTCTCCGTGATGCGCGAAGTGACCTGCGTTCGCCGGTGTAATATAAAGGGTTAAACCATCCGCCATCGATTAGAAGAATATTTTTGATTTAAGAGCATATTTTTGGTTTGTCGATACCTCTAAAATTGCTCTCTGGAGGGGTGTTGACATAAGGGGGAAAGACATTTTTTCGGAAAAATGACCCTTTTTGAAAAAAAAATTAACATGTTAAGTGCGATATTTTCTCGAATTCCGGAATGTGAGACATAAGAGTATGATCTTTCAGAATGTGTCTTCCAATTTTAAGCTATGTGAAGCGGCTTGGTCAATTTCGGTTAAAACAAAACTATTAAAACCACAAAGAAAATAAAAAAGTCGGTTCTTCGCCTGCTTCCGGTGAGTAAATGGGTTTGTGGGCATGCGCGAGAGCTTTTCCGAGCTCGCCATGAAAAAGGGGAATTTTTGAAGTGATTTCATTGTCGATTTTAAATAACATCTCAATTAATTAGCAAAATATTAAAATTCGAGTCTTCAAATTTTGGGCCTCGTACCTGCCGTAGAATTAGTTAGCCATCACGAACAGACAGACACACATACAGAGCGAAACTTTCTTTTATTAGTATAGATAAATTCAAAAAGAATATAAAATAGGGTAGGTAAAAAAAATTGTACGCAACGAAAGATTAAATAACCAGAGAACAGGAATTCTGCTTTTTCAGAATTTAGTGTCGCCCCCGGCATTTTTATTACTTCATTTTCTTCTGATAGACTGATGGCTTCTATTATTATGAAACAAAAACAAAGTATGGCCATTTTTTTTCCCCATTCTGACCAGAAAATCAGAATTCTAACTTTTTTACGGCTTTAAGTAAATGGCTCTAAAAACTTCAAAAAAATTAATATTTCAAAAATAAATGGGGATACAGTTTTCAAACAAAATACACTTAAAAGAACTTTTTTTTCCAATACGACTGTATAAAAATTGAAAATGTGCGATGCTTAGAAGTTTAAAAAAATGCTACAGAGTGTTTAATAGTACTGCTTTTTTTTACGGCTGGCTTCTGTAAGGTAACGTTATTTTTTGGAATACACAAAAAAAGCTAGGAGAAAGAGATAGCGTATCGTACTGGGGGGCTATAAAGCATTGTATAAAGCAATATACATTGACCTTCCTTAGTGGTACTGGGGGGCTATAAAGCATTGTATAAAGCAATATACATTGACCTTCCTTAGTGAAATGAACAATTTATTTTGAAAAAAATCCTCTTTGGGAAGTAACTTTTAACCTTTGCATAAGAAACAGAAGACTTATTCTGCCAATTATAAAAGTCGGTGTTACAACATACCAAATAGACATACAACATCCCAATTAATATTCCTGCCGATGTAAGAGACTGTTAAAATGCGCTTGATTCGATTTCATTACTTAATATTGGAATAAGAAACCCATGTTCTCTAACTTCTTCCCCATTTCTTCACGAACTGTTATCTCAAAAATCACGATATATATATATATATATATATAGTATTTTATATGTAAAATAATTTTTCAATCTTCATAAAAATTCTTAATTTCTAAATCTAAGAATGCAATAAACAAGTTTATTAATTAAGAATTTCCAAAAGAATATATAGGATAGGTAACAACTGTTGTACACAGCGAAAGATTAAATTAAAAGCATTCTATAAAGCAATGTACATTCATCTTCCTTAGTGAAATTAACGATTTATTTGAAAAAAAAATCCTCTTTGAGTAAATAATGTTTAACCATTGTGTAAGTAACAGAATACTTATTCTGTCAATCTTAAAAATAAGGGTAGAACATCACAAGTGAATATTGCAGCCAAGTTAAGTGTCAGGAGATATTCACTTAATTTTTTTATATTTATAAATACGATATGGAATTCAAATCATTTTGTAGTCTTTATAAATATTGTTAATTTTTTAATCAGAAAATGTAACATGATCTTTATTATTAAATAATTTACATTTTGACATATAAAGTTTGATAAATAAAAGTGTTATACTCAATGTTATTTAAAACGTAAGGAGTTGCATAAAGCAACAATATTACCCTTTCGTCATGAAATGAATTTATTTGGTAATTAAATCCTCTTTTGAGAATATTTTTTCATCATTGTGCTAGCAACAGAAAACTCATCCTAAAAATAAATATTAGCATATCGCTAGCAGAATATTCCTGTTCAGAACAACGCAAAAAAAAAAAAAAAAAAAAAAAAAAAAATTCTACGAGTTTTTATATCATGTTCATTCAAAGAAGATTCAACGTAAGATAAATGTGGGTGGTTTTTTTTTTTTTTTTTTTTTTTTGCCTTAGACTAAAAGGAAAAAAAAAATCTCTCAATCAGTTTTTCGAAATCTCATTCCACTGATATTCCTCGAACACGTACATAATAGTAAAAGGAAAACATGAAAAATTCACAATTGAAAGAGAAAATGTATATGAGATATAATAGTCTGGAAAAAAAACTTTCAAAAAGATCAAATATAAAAGCGACATCAGTTTAGAAAATAATATTACGTTCGGAATATTATTTCTTTTAGATATATTCCTGATGAAAAATAATTAAAAAAGAAAAAGAAAAGTGCCCAATTGAAATTATGTCATTGAGAGCACAGACTATTCACACTAATTGTATATTATACACTAATTTAAAAAAATAAAGCGCCTCGAAAAATAAATTGAGGAGGGGATTACACTCCCCTCCCCCCGTTTCTCCCTTTATACTTAACCAATGAACACCCGAATCTAATGAGTGAAGCCCTTATCAAAATAAATAGTTATACCAAATTTGAAGCAAATCAGATAACTCTGCAAGAAAAATCCATTTACCTAAATTAAGGTGGGAGAGATTAGCCCCTCCGCCGCTTTATACTTAACCAATGAACCCTCAAAACGAATCAGGAAAGAGCCTTATCAGAATTAACCTAGATAAAAAATTGAAGCAAATAGGATATTTCTATCAAGAGTTATCCCGTTGCGTACAGTCGTGGAAAAAAGTAAACACCCCTTACTAACTCTGCAAAAAAATATCGTAGAAGAAATTTACTGGTATCACGCGATTGGTAATAAAGTCTTCCTTTAAATGATGTACATAAAATTTGCTTAGGGGGCCATATACATATTAAAACGAACCATAACTTTGTTTTTTTCAATAGCAGTACACGATTCTGGCAGCATAAATGAGTTCTACACCCTTCAATTAACCTAAAAACAAATTTTTATGCAATTCGTACTTCAAGACTGCTAGATTACAGGATAGCATAAGAAATTTCAAAATATCTAGTCACTTCTATCTTAAACTATCATTTTGCCATTTTTTAAGCATAATTTGAAAACTACTCTGAAGAAAAATGTGAAATTTTGGATTTCCATAAAGCAGGACTTAATTAATCTAAATCCATCTAAAAAATTGTAGGTTGCAATTCATAATTTTTTCGAATATTAGTTTCATAATTTATAATTCATATCATAAAATTATAAAATTGCAAATTCAACGTATATGCTTGGGTATTTTAGTATTATTGCTACACAAAATTTAGCACATTAGGAGTATAATTTCAAGAGATATTAATAAAAATATGAAAATGTAATTTAATATTAGAAGCACTAAAATTTGAATGTTTATAATTCAAAAATTTATCATTCAAATGACTTGAAATTGTTTATGCATAGTTTGAACCAAAGATTTGAAATATCTTGTTAAAATTTAGTATTGCCATTGACAAAAATGAAGTTTGGGTTCATTTTAATATGTAGATGCCCCCCTAAGCAAATTTTATATACATCATTTTTTAAAAAACTTTATTTCCAATCGTTCGGTACGAGTAACTTTCTTCTATGATAATTTATTGATGAGTTAGTAGGGGGTGTTTACTTTTTTTTTCCACGACTGTATATACATACATAACTGTATGTATATACAGTTATGTACATACATACATACATAACTGTATATACGTACATACAGAACCTGCAGGTATATTAGCTCTCAGGCTTTGATATCCTGTGAGCAAAAAAAGTTAATTACATATTTTTAAAAATACCGAACCGTTAGAAAATTCTGTAAATACACAATGCTGTGTTCCACTTTAGTATGAAAAAAATAATAAGTAAATTTAATCTTGTATCAGTTTCAAGAAAAGTATAAAAATATTTTCCACATGTCCATTTTATTTCGTATGCTGCTGTTTAAATATTTTTTAATTTACTTTACGCAAATACTTATCATTTCTTTTGTGTGACTTTATAAAAGAACTATACCTTTTAAAGACTCTGTTTTAAAAAAAAATCATGTTGATTTCTCATTTAGTAATGCTCTGGAATTCATATTAGTTTTGTTCTGTTTAAAATATATTAATATCACCAAAATTCAAATCAAATAATTAACGCTCATAGATATAGAAATTCTTTTATGCGACCTTCTAAATTCGCCGCACACGAGTTTCAGTAATAAAGGTTCTGGTGTAAATATATTTGGATTTAGTATCCATTGAAGCATATGTAATTTATACAGGCAAACAGAGAAACATATAAAGTGAAGCCATAGAAACATATTCAACGCTGTTCTAAAGTTTTTGAAAATAACACATAAATTCACATGTTTATTGAAATTAGATAAATTCCTTTGAAATGAGAACTCATATTGGGAGGAACTGCTTTTTAATTTAATGTATTTTATGTATTGTTAACATATAAGTGGAAATTGCATAAACAATAAAATGTGTATAATGATATGTAATTTACCTATAAATAAATGTATATATCAGGTAACCAAGAAAGTTTGTGCCGTTTTCATCAGGCATAAAAAACGACCCACAAAACTTTTAAATACTTATTTTATTCTTCCAAATAATCACTATTGGCTTCAATTATATGTTTCCAGTGAGACACAAGCTTATAAATGCTCTTGTTGAAAAAAAAATTAAATCCAAAAATCGTGTAACAGCGTTTGTGACTTCGTCTCGGTTTCGGAAATGCTGTTACCGCAAGTGGTTATCCATGGCCAAAAACAGGTAATAGTCCGATGGTGTGATGTCCTCGGAGTAAGGTGGATAAGGTAAAGTCCAGTGCTTTGATCACGTCCCTGGATGCGTTCGCCATATGTGGGCTGGCATTATCGAGCAGGAGGATAACTCCTCTCATGCTCGCCAGTGCTGACTGCTTTTGGGTCGCAGCAGCTGAAACCTTTTGCAAGTGTGACGAGTAGACGTCGGCTGTGATGGTTTTTACGCTTTCTAAGAATTCATAGTAAATTATACCAGCGCTGGTCCACCAAGCACACAGCAGTATCTTTTTTGATGAATGTCCGGTTTGGCAGCCAAAAAACGGAACCAGAAGCCGACCAATGTTGTTTTCTGCTCCGGCTATCATACATGACCCATTTTTCGTCGCATGTCAACATTTGGTACAGGGCCGAGGATTAGTTGGGGTGTGACAGCAAGGTGTTCAACCATCGGAGCTTGTTTCCCTCGGACAGAACATGCAACCTACGCTTAAAGACATTTGTGTGTGCTCAGCTATATCTGGCTGCAGAGTCTCCCACAAATTTAGAACTTAGCTCGCACTACCTGGCTTGTACTTTCGCCTTCGGATCCGGTTTGTTTCCGCAACAGGCTTTGCGTTTTAATTTCGGCACCACATATATACCATAATGACTTTATTGATATTTTGAAGAGTTTGCATAATCATAGAAAAAAGTCCACATCTCTCGGAACTTCTGACATTATACTATTATCTTCCAAAGTTTTATTCCCCCTCCAAACAAAGAAGGACTTGAGTTGGCCTTCTTTTTGAGATAAAAATGTCAAAAAAGCACTACAAAAAACAGTAAGTTTCATATTTTTTTTTTTTTTTTTTGCCTGAATGTTAAAGGTAACTAAATATTGAACTGGTATTTGTAGAATTTCCAATGTTTGATTACTTTTTGGTACGGTGATGCCACCATGAATTTGTGCGCGACTTACTCGATAACATATACTTTTTGACCAAATTTGTGTGTTATTAATATTTTTTAGTGGAAACAATTCAATAAAACCTATGAATTTGATATATATATATATAAGTTTATTTAGAGACGTTTAAGGGTAAAGGTGCGTGTCCGCATCTTACAGGCTCGCGACAGGTTCCCGAACCTGTCGCGATGCATACAGTTTCGAGAACCGCGATGCATACAGTTTCGGGACAAGGGACCCTTAAATTCAACAAAATCGTTTAAATTCTCGTGAGAAAATATTCTCCCAAAAATCAAGCTACGTGTAAGCTTTCGTCTCCAAGTGAATTCTTGCAATCGGACGATTTTTTTTCGTATTTTATTTAATTTTTTATAATTAATTAAATCTATAATTAATTAAAAGTGATCAGTAGATCTTTGTTTACAAATGTTTTCACTGTATTCCTTCTCCTATTTAACTGTTTTTTTTTTTTTTTTAATTTTCATTCAATACTTTGCTCCGGGCGCAGTTTTATCTTCGCATATCTTTGGCAAGGTCCTTCAAATAGTCGGATAAGGGGGTGGTGAGGAAATTCAGTGAGCGCAAATGCATGCTAACAACCACGGTATTATTGTTTATTTATTCATTTTTTGGCCGTTTATCATTTTCCAGGGAATTTCGTTTCTCTCTTGGTCAATCTTTTGCCGTTCAGTCCGTCTGTCTGTCCGTACGTCTGTCCGCATATAACAGAGCAAAAACTACCCAACTGAATGGTCTGAAATTTTAAATATATAATTGTTGCTACATTTTGTCGAATCATTTCAAATTTTATGAAAATAGGATGTTTAGTTTAATGACAGGGACAGTACGGCCAATGGGAAAAAATTATTGCAAGTGCATTTTAATGATGTTACAGCCTTTCGAACAGAATGAAATTGATATGCACTTATGAAGTGCACTAAAATATACATTCAGTACAATATGCGGTGCAAAAAATATTTATAGAAGTGGTTATAGTACGACCGCACCTCATTTGCCACGTTTGACGAGTAATTTCCAACTTGTTTTTTCTGCCGTAAATCATCATGAACTTTTTAACAAATAAGTACAATTTTCTCTCATGCTATTTAGTTGTTTGGAATCTCTGAATTAAAATTAAACCTTTCAAAGATCCAAAATAAGCGCGAAATATTTATTTAATAGAATTTATTTCTGCTTCTGCATTTTATCAATTTTGTGACACCTATCACAAAGAGAAGGAATCTGTGTGTCGGGTGCGAGAGGGCGCAGAATTGAAACTTTACCCAAAGCGCAATTTTTTCTTCGTATGGCCCTGGTATAAACTATTAATTTTATGAAATTATTCAGTAAACTTATTGAAGCTGTTGTTATATTTAAATTTATTTGATTAGAAGGTACATTTTAATGTTTGTGCATGTTCTAAATCTTAAAATTAATTTTTCTCAGTAAATTTCATCGGTATCCATTATATTAAAATATAACATACGCACAATTTTTCCTCTGAATGCTTTGAAACTTTCTATAGCTGTTTGCATTATAAATGTCATGAAACTGTACATAAATTTTTCAAACTAAATATAATTCTATATAAACTAAATATAATAGCAACGATGCAGGCCTCACACCGCCGCACAGTGGAGTATTTGACCCGAAATCCTGTTCAAAAATATTTTTCGATGTAAATATAGTCCGATTGGCTTGAAATTTTTAGATTTATTGGGTATCACTATGGCATGTTTGGTATTGTAAATGATGCCTTTGCGGTTCATTTACAGAGACACCCAAAATAATTCCCTTGCATTATGGTCTATGGAAAAAAATCGTTTGTTTTGTATTTTACTGATATCACACTTTTAAACGTGCTGAAATTTATATACATCACTAATGTGTACTAAGGCACTTATTGTAGAATATGGTGTGCATAGAATATATCGTTCACTTATAGGGGCACACAAAAGAATATGGCTGAAAAATAAATTTAACTATTGAAGTCTATGACCAATAATTGCTGGAAGTGCGTTTGTAGTTGTGATAGGCGTTTTAAAATAGAACATTATTTTTTAAATATTACTTGGTGTGGATACATTCTATAGATCATATACACGGCTGCACAAAAGTTCTCAAGTATATTTCCGTTTATTCACTGAAATGGCTGAATGGACATTTTTAACTGAGCTATGTGCGTTTCACTGAACTAACTTTTAGCATATTATGAAGTATACATGCAAATCCATAGCTTAGTTTAATATTTTATATCTTAAAAGCTGACGAAGTGTAAGTAAAATTTTTATACTTCACATAATAATAATTTATACATTTTATAAATATTTTGACAATTAAGAAAAAAAGGTGTCATCATTTAAGAAGAGCACAAAGAAAAAAGAAGTTAAAATATTAATTTACTAAGTAGATATTTTAAAAATACGAATAAATCACATGTCCATTGACTTAATATTACCGAAGGGAGTTTGGAAGTTGAGCGACTTGGAACCTTAACTATTTACTGTTTTTAAGAGGAAAGTAATTGTTGATAGGTTTGTCTTATTCACTATTAATGTTTAATTAAATGTATTTAATTTTACTATATATAAAACTTACTATTTACATTTAATAATGCTTATTACATTTAAATTACAATTAATAATTATTATTGCATTTAATTTATGTTTTATAGTGTTATGTTTAATAGTAGGTTCAGTAAAGTGGAGTCTATATGGTATAGATTGCTAGTTTTTGAATGTATTTAATATATTACCAGTTTCAAAATGATTCTTCAGAATTCTTCTTCATCACTCTCTTCTTGGCTTTTATCGGGACTTCCATCAGACCTTGCTGGAAGAAGAAGTTGTAGGATCTCGCTACTGTATGGCTTGCTCTTTTTAGTTGATAAACGGAGTTATTAGAAGATATGATGTTGCTTGTTTCTACGTACATTATAAAAGGAAAATTTTAATTAAATTTTCTTGGTGCCGTTTGTCAGTTTTGGAATTAAAATTAGGTGTCCTTTTTAAGGAAACCGCCGTCGAAAGGGTTAATTACCTCCTTTCTCTCCTTATGTTACACACATGAGCCCCAAGAACTAGTTAGGGACCCCTTTTTCAATAAATAAGTATATACGATTTAAAGGCGATCGGTTATTTCTATCAAAATATATCGAGTTGCGTGCGTATGTACGTACTTACATACGTACATATGTACGTACTTACATACATAGATACAGAATATGTAGGTGCAAAAGCTCTCCGGTAATATCCTGTGAGTTAAAAACTTGCAATACGACAGTAAATATATAGTTCTTATCTCTTCAATTCGGTGGCCACAAAACAGAGCATTTCAATAGTCATACCGAAAAAAAATTTTATATAAAAAAATGGCAACAATATGCGGAAGATTTTTTTGCCGAAATTGACACTCAAGACTATAACTAATACGATTATAATTCAAACATGGCTGGGCAAAGCGCGGCACATATTTAAAAAGCTTTCGATATGTATAAATTAGAGTCAAAAACGCTTTAAAAATAACCCTTTTGCACATTTAATGTTTTTTATTACATTAAAAACGAAACTATTTAAATTAACACATAGTTTAACACTAAGTTCTGACTTTTGTTAAACACATAAGCCCTGTTTAGTTTCAATTCAACAATTCATTGAGCCACAAAAAAATTATATTTAAACATAACAACAATGCCAAAAAACAACAAAAAACCACGTCTTCTCAGAAAGAAACTTCCTCTTCAGCTGAGGCCAGGAACCACCGGATATAACGCAGGTTCCTAAAATAGACATAGATCGATGCACCAATTAGTTAGCTATTAAAACATGTGATTTTTACAATTGTTGACGAAATTTTAATTTTTGCATTTGCCAGGTTTTTGGGTCAAAAACTCCAGTGTGCGCCGACGGAGGGAGTTGCGAACATTAGCCAATACCCCGGGCATCTCTCGAATATCGCCTGCTACGACGGCAATCCTCGCAACCAGGTCCTTGTCGGAGTCGACGGGGCTTGCGTAAACAAGACTCTTCATATGTCCCCAGAGGAAGAAGTCTAGGCAGGAGAGGTCAGGCGAGCGTGCCGGCCAATTTATCGGACCACCCCGTCCAATCCATTGCCCTGCAAATGCTGTATTCAATGCATTTTGCACATCCGCGCTGAAATGTGCAGGCGCCCCGTCATGTTGGTACCACATACCAGCCTTTATGTTGGCTGGAATACTTTGCAGTAGAATTGGAAACACCTCTTGCAGGAATACCAGATACGTACCGCCGTCCAGGCGCCTTGGCAGAAGATATGGCCCGATCAAATTATCGTGGAAAATTCCAGCCCACACATTGACGCTGAAACGCTGTTGATATGAATGAGGACGTGTGGCGTGTGGGTTCTTGTGCTCCAAGTTGTGTACATTGCGCGCATTGAAAATGCCTTCCCAACTGAAACTGCATTCATCGGTGAATAGCACGTATGCGGCAAAATCTGGTTGCGCATCCAACTGTTGGATGAACCATCGTGAAAAATCGACCCGTGGCTGATGGTCGGTTGCTTTGAATGCGTGCACACGCTGTGCATAATAGGGTCGAAGGCCCTCGGCTCCTAACACTAGCCAAACCGCCATCGGGCTCACATTTGCGAAGGTGGATACAGCCCACGTGCTCGTCTCCAATAGTTCCTCGAATTCACGCAACACATGTTCTTGAAGTTTCGGTGTCCTCGCACTCCTGGTACGTCCAGTGTCGTGCATCAAGCTAACAAACGTACCGGTTTCTCCGAGACGCCGATGCAAGCGTTCGAAAAGGTTTCGGTCCGGCAAGCGTCTCGAAGGGAATCGCTCGCCGTACAATCGCCGGGCCTCCAAGGCATTCCCATCCGCAACGCCGTAAATGAAATCCATATTGGCTATTTCCTAATTAGTGTAGCTAGTCATCCCTACAGCCGTCAAAGACGAAAAAACGATAACAGTGAACAGTGAACAGCGGTGCGGTTCCAGGGGTTACCTATTTGAAGAATAAATTCACGCCCTGCAGATGAGTTTGTGTATAGCGCATCATAGAAAAAGCAGGAAATGTTAGTCAAAGTGTAGCGAAAACACGAGAATGCAGACAACCAGCGCTTTTATAGCACTTTCGATCACAGCGCCATCTGGAAGTTCCATTCTTCTGTACTACACATCGCCGGCCAATCTGGTGACACGGGCCGTTACTACGTAATCGCTACGTAACTGTAAATTATTTCTTGTTATTTTTCTCGGAGAAATTGCTCATGTTATGAATAAATTTTTTATTTAATTTTGTCATCCCTTTATCATTTATTTTACATGTAATTGGTAGTAGTTTCTGCCTGGTCTACGACTCCAAGATTGGGAATAACTGGAGAGGGAGAGGATGTTCAAATTTCAACTCCTGAACACAGTTCAGTTTCCGCCACTTAACCACTACCAACGATTCAGAATTTGAGCTCAAAATTTAATTTTAAGTCTAAGCTTTTGAAAGCATTTAACGAGTTACAAAAAATAACGGTAAAAAATAGTTGTTCGTTACTCCAAAGTCGAAAGCGCCCTCTATCAGCATTTTTTAAACTTTATCTTAAAAATTTATTTTCAAGAAAATACTGGCATAAAGAATAGTTTTAGTGAAAACCGCAAACGAATCGACCAATTTTTCCGTTTTTTATAATCATTTGAAATTTTAACTCCTAAACACAGTTCAGTTTGCGCTACTTAACCACTCCCAACGATTCAGATTTTGAGCTCAAAATTTAAGCTTAAGTCAAAATTCAAGCATTTGAAAGCATGTAATGAGATACAAAAAATAACGGTAAAAAATAGTTGTTAGTTACTCCAAACTCTAAAGCGCCCTCTATGGTCATTTTTGAACTGTATCTTAAAAATTTATTTTCAAGAAAATACTGACAAAAAGAATAGTTTTAGTGAAAACTGCAAACGAATCGACCAATTTTTCCGTTTTTTACAATCATTTGAAATTTTGGACCCTAAACTTTAAAGGCGCCTATCTCCTTCAGAAGACGTTTGGGACCCTTAGTTTCCTATTTAATATTGTTTGTCTTGATGTGTACTATCACCCCTTAAAGTTTTGCCCAAGAGTTTAGATACACCTTGTATACAAATGTTTTTCAAAATTAAGGGTGTATTCCAATCAAAACTGCTTATTTTCTGATTTATTTTTAAATTCATTTTTGCTCTCAAACGCATTAAACTTGAATATTCTCTTATTTAGAAACTACATAACGTGCCGGGCTTCTCGATTTTTTGATAAATGCAAAATATATTGCAAATAAGGCTGTCGAAGTCGGCATTTTGAACAGAATTTTCCGAAGCGGAAGGTCTGGGAATGAAAAAAAATGATCATACCGAGAAAATAATTGTTTAAAAAACAAATCCTAATTAATTTAGCGTAAAATAAAACCACACGGCCTCTTATACATCTCTTCAAAAATCACCTCAGCAAGTTTCATGTTTTTAGTTTTAAAAATGAGTCAGAAAATGTCTCAGAAAATTTCGAGTTGTTGAGGGTGGAAAAATATTTTTTTCGAATACACCCTTAAAAAACACTAGATGTTGAAATGATAAAAAACTACTCCAAGCGCTTTCAGCTAACCTTGAGCCTCTGTCAAGGAGAAGATAATTGGCTGGAAAAATAGTAGTCGCTCGACGTTAACTGATACACATGTATCAGTACCGCCTGCGGGCATCCTGAAGAGGCTGTTTCCGGTCAATGTATATCAGTGAACGTCGAGCGACAGTTGATATAACTGATGAATAAATGTCGAATTAATTTATCATGACTTGTACATTAACGACTATTCTGTGTGCTAATGACTCTTTTTCTTTGCAGGTATTTTATTAAACGACACTGTCCTTATTTGTGGATTTAAAGCTTTAAAAAGGTAAGATATACGTCAGCAACTTTAAAGGGTTTTCCTTTTAAAATCTTATTATATTGTTTAAATTCATAGTTTTGTAAATTATATTTTCTTCAATGGAAAACATTAAAAGACTTTTGGAAGCGTTTTAGCCAATTTCAATGCAGTAAGATGTATTTAAGTATCACCTACATGCAGTTTAATAGCCCTATCACTCACGTTATCAACTTATCTGGGGCATTCTCACAATCTTTTGACTTTTCTATATTTTTCTGTCCCTAAATAACAATTTTTATTTTAGCACGTATTCTTGGGAGGGGGGGGGGGGGGAGTTATACTGGAAAACATCCCACTGTATGACTGCATAACAATATTAACAAGATAAATAAGTTTTGGGCGATGTTGTGGGTCCAAATGTACCACGAAATTGATATACCGTCTCATGTCCGCTGATTTTTAAAGTTGGAGCTGTCTGTATAAAATTGTTTCAATAAAAGTAATTCGATGTAATTTTTTTCTGAAACTAAAACTATTGTTTTATATAAATATGTAGTAAAAAATTAAACATGCACATATTTTTAGGGTTATTATTTATTCTGCATTACTGCTATGAATAAATTGTGTATGCATCTCGTGGAACAGTAGGGAATTTTTATAAAACACACTTGAGACAACTTATGTTTAATACTATAGTATTAATCATAACTTTGTGTTTCGGAAATTGTTCCCACTAGACGCAAACACAGATATTCATAGCAGTAAGTCAGACATCTCATTTTCGATTACTGCTAGATGTCCTACTGTTGCTCTGAGGTGACGATATGCTGAATTCGAATTTTATTTATGTCTTGATTGATCATGTCTATAAGTTTAAAATGTTATTTTTGTAAGTTTAATTTCACCAGATTTTTATTCCTGAAAAGTCAAAAGTTTGTGAGAATGCCCCATATGTCTGGAACTTCTTCATGCATTTAATGCTAAATTTTAAAATTTGTGGGTTAACTACTATGACTTTAAGATTATTATTTGATGAATTTTTTTCTATTGAATAGAAAATTCATTCTTATTATTGTCTATAAATAAAATTGATTTATTTTTCACAGTTAAGCAATTAGCCGCCATATCGTCGCCTCAGAGCAACAGAAGGACATCTAGCAGTAATCGAAAATGATATGTCTTCCTTACTGCTATGAATAACTGTGTATGCATCTCGTGGAACAGTAGGGAATTTTTATAAAACACACCTGAGACAACTTATGTTTAATACTATAGTATTAATCATAACTTTGTGTTTCGGAAATTGTTCCCACTAGACGCAAACACAGTTATTCATAGCAGTAAGTCAGACATCTCATTTTTTATTACTACTAGATGTCCTACTGTTGCTCTGGGGTGACGATATGCTGAATTCGAATTTTGCTTATGTCTTGATTGATCATGTCAATGTTCATTGTCTATTGCATATACCGGGTGTCCCAACAAGGACTGACTGATTTTAAAATTCAATAACTTGCAAACGGTGACAGATATTTAAAAAATTCTTGCAGGAGGTTTATGCATAAGGTCAAAAGTTTTATTACAGTGATTTTCGATTTTAGTTCGAATTACAAACAATAGATGACGCTGTAAGCAATAGTCGCTAAATACAGGCTCGATTTCTAGTCCTTTCTCTTGTTCCATGATGAAAAAGGAGATGGAAATGTATTATCCGGGCCACGAAGTACCAAAAATCGAGCCTGAATTCAGCTTCTATTGAACGCAGCGCCATCTATTGTTTGTAATTCGAACTAAAATTGAAAATCACTGTAAAAAAACTTTTGACCTTATGCATAACCCTCCTGCAAGAATTTTTTAAATATCTGTCACCGTTTGCAAGTTATTGAATTTTAAAATCAGTCGGTCCTTTTTGGGACACCCGGTATACTGCGATGGCTGTATCATGTGTAATCACAACTGGTTGTTTTCGTACTGAGTTAATCAGAATCCTTAAGGGATATCAAGGCCTTTTAAAAGTTTCATTATCAACAAGATCTCATGCGATGCATTTGCAACTGAAATGTATTTGGCTTCTGCCGACGACAGAGTTAATCTTGTGTGCTTTTTCGTTATCTACTGAACTGGACCTTTTCCAAGTAGAACTATATTCCGGCTGGTAGAATGTCTGTCTGTCTTGTTGCCTGCCTATTCAGCATCGACAAAATATGTTAGAATTGATTCTGTTTTTAAATTATTTGTTATGTTTAAGTCTTTGGTTATTTTCAAAAATCGAATCTTTTGACCTAATTTCTGCGTATTTGTTTCAGCCACTAAGAATTTTTATAGGTGGGGAAAATTCATGTTCTGTCTGTATTTTTTATTATTTGTTAGTGAGTCGCCTTCATCAATTAACTTTAAGTATTGTGTTTTCATTAAATTATTGAATGGTTCAGAATATTTTAGATTCAACTTATTCGCAAATTCTTCTATCTTTATTTTTTTTATATAGAATGTGACGTCCTTCTTCTTCCTTACTTTAAAAGAAATATTAACACTAAGGTCACAATCAGCTTCTCATAGAGCTTAAGTTCGTATTTCCTTATTAGACTTTTGATTTTTTGTATTATTTGTTTGTTATCGTTATATACGTAAACGATTACCGTATTCCCCCGCATTAGCTGGCATGCCGGAAAAAATCGAGGTATACCAGCATGCCCGAAAAACTCGTATTTACCGGCATGCCGGAAAATATGAGGTTTCGCTACTGGTGGACGGGTCGCTGATTTATGTTGGTTTTTCTAACAACATTTTTCATTTTAAGGAAAAAACATTATTCTGATATCAAAGACGAGACTTTTGGTCTAACAGACGAAGAAAGCGAATGGAGTGATAATGAATGATTAAATATAGAGTAAATTTTGTATTTCTAATTCTTTCTTATTAAATAAAAAATTTAATTTCAGTTAAATTTTAGTTTTTTAAATTATCATATAAAATTACCTTTTTTGATGTAAGGTAAGCAATTATTTCTATCTTTATATATTTAGATAATTGTTATATTTTTCTTATTTTATATATAGTAAGAATATTTCTTTTCACGTAATAATTTATGAGTTCTATATTGTAAATATCAGATGGGTTCTGAGGAGAGAGCTTTGTGTGAAATGGTATGAGACATATTAAGCACATTTTTTTTTTAATATGTAAAAAAAGTAAACTAAATAATTAGAAAAGTGGGGGCAAACTGTATGTTGCACCCCTCCTGCCCAACACCAATCGCTGCTACTGAATACAGCTAATGAACCTCATTCCTTTCCGTTTTCGAAGACCCTCGCTTTTTCCGGCATGCCGGGAAAGACCACGGACTAATATTCAAAAATCTGGTCTCCCTCGAATTTTGCGGCATGCCGGCTAATGCGGGGGAATACGGTACATATTTTGTATATTTTCCTTTGTATTACATAAATAAACAAGTTTCCGAAGTACATTGACAAAAACTAACTTTTTTTTTAATGAATCGCCTATTGTAATATGTCAAACTCTGGCTGTTTGTTTAAAAACATTGTTAGCTTTATTGAGTTAATAGATTTTATGTTCTTAATAGGGGACGATAAAATCATCTGATTGACTCCTGTGAATGTCTTTTTTTACATCTGCGTAAAATAAAACGTTCTTAATGTCAATATGATCCACGTTTACTTTTTAACGCGCCTCAGCGGTAATGAGCGCCGGTAATGAGTTGTGTAAGAAATAACGGAGCAAACATTTTATCAGAATTTTTCCGATATATCTCGGAAAATCCTTTGGCTATAAGATGTACTTGATTTTTTCGTTTTCATCCTTAGTTCGTTCGTCTTAGTTCGTTTTCGTTTACATTCATTATATTTCGCCTTAAATGCCAATGCCTATTTGCACCCAAAAAGTATTTTTTCTTGTTCCTTGTGAAAGGTAGTAAAACACGAGTGTTATTTTCTTGAGGAGATTAGTTTTCCTCTGTGGTGGACCTGAGTTAATTTTTCTTTACTGTGTATATTCTACTTTTTACAATTCGTTCAAATTTTTAGGTTTATGCACATGGTCATATTATGTAAAATAAATAAATCAATCTAGTGGCCCGCCTTTAGTTTTCTTTTTGATCTTCAGGGTGATATTTTATTCTGTCGTCATAGTCTCATTTTTTTCTGATTAAAGCCAATTCCAATTTCCATTGCGCTTCCTCCTATTTTTTTATATTTGTCCTGTGTGGTATTTTGACCTAAATCCTCTTTTTTAAGATTTGAATTTTCTTAATTTATGGAGTTTGTGACTGTGTCTTTTAAGAACTTAACGGTTATCTAATTTGTGACATTCTTTCCTTCAATGAAAATCCAGTATCCATTTGGTCTGTTATCGTATTCAACAAATATTCCTTTTTGCTTTTTCATCTAATTTACTTCTTGTTTGTTTATCTATAAGGGAGATGGGGGCACATGTAAACACGGGGCACATGTGAACATCACTTTTTTTCAATAGTTATTATAAGTTTTTTTATTTGAAAAAAATTACTAAAGATACTAAAGATTACTAAAGATACCTGTAGACATATGGTAAAAAATTTTTGAAGCTCTATGACTTTTTGTTTGTCCTCTGTAGCCAAAACACTGTTTTTAGATCTCAAAAGTAAAATCTTTATTCCAAGTTGATAAGCGAATAACTTTATTTATTTATTAATTTACTTGAATTTGAGTGTTTTAACATATACTATGAATACTAATAAACATTTTTGATACAGTTATTTTTCTTCTAAAATTGAGAAATGTTAATGATTTATCAATTTAACAAAAGCAGCAATGTGGGGCACTTGTGAACAGACTAGTTGGGGCAGATATGAACAGTTCATAAGTGCTCCAAAAAGTCATTCTGTGATTCTGTTTCTTTCAGTTAACTTAATGAGAAATAATGTAAGTTCCATTATCTACAATTTACCTGAAATAGAAGATATTTTCCTCACACAAAGTTTATTTTGTATTGAAACTTCCACAAACACATCTTTCAGCAAATGCATAACGAGCAAGAAGCTCGTTTACGTTCAATTGTACTTTAAATAAATTTAATGTTTTCTAAAATGCAATAAGTGTTATATATTATTTTAATAAACGGTTTAAAACAATATTTTTTATGCATTGTTAATACAAAAGTATTACCTGGAACAACTTTGCAAATTTTTCTGTTACATTTGTTCTAACCCTGCAATGATGGCTTACTTCCATATCTAAAACAGTTATGTATATGATGCTTTGAATAGAGCTTTCCATTCAAAATACCATATCTATAAATACCAGTAATATTTTAAGAAACTAAAATTTTGAAACTGATAACTACCGTAAAATCCCGATTGTACACCTTCTCCTCTTTCAAAAGCAAAAGAAGTTGGGAGAGAGAGGGGGGGGGGGGGTTATAGTCGAAAAAAATTTTTAATCATTGAAAAACCCTTGTCTATACTTTACAAGTAAATAAGGCAAATACAGGAGTGAGAATCTTTCGTATTTCGGCAGATTTTCGATAAGTAGTATGTAAACGCCCCCTCCCTAAATTTTCCCTAAAACAAAAACCCTTAAGCAAAATTTAAAAGTTTTAATTTCTTTTTTAAAATTGCTTCTTTATTTTTTTAACTTTATTGCAACAATATTTAATGAATCATCTAAGCCTCTCCCATCCAAATCTACTTATTTTCATTTAATAATCGTTTGCTTAAACATATCACCAGGAAAGTAGAGAAATATGTGTATATTTTTTTTCTTTATGGTGAATTTAAAAGGTAATATAACTAATGATTACGATGACATATGGATAACAGAATTAAAAGCATGTTAAAGGATATTTTTTCCTTGTGTTCACATGTGCCCCACATGTGTTCACAACTACCCCGCTGATGGGGCACATGTGAACAATTTTTTGAATTTATAAAACTATTTAAAAATGTAAGAAAAACTATACAGGTGATTTTTAAAAAATTACCATGTGTAAAAGAAAGTTCTGTTTACTATATTAAGTAGTTTTTGTTTATAGAAATTAATCCAGTTATGAGAAAAAGCTATATTTATGCGAACTGTTCACATGTGCCCCCAGCTACCCTATATGCATAGACTGTTCAACCAAATACCTCATGAGAGACAAATTGTGTTTGCTGTCTGTCCACATCACATATGGTCTTCTTTAATTTACATGGTAGGGAGCGAGTTTTCTAGGCAATTTGAAGTGTTGGGGCTTCTAACCGAAATTTGTAAGTAAACTCGGTTCAGAGAGTATGCTACGTGTCATTTCTTATATAGAGGAATTTCGTTCGCTCTGCAACATTGTATTGAGATGGATAGTGCCATACTGTGAAACGATAATGTATGCCATGCTTTTTAGATAATTTTCTATTTCTCTTTTTTGTATTCACCATCATTGTCTTACAAATCTTTCAATTTTGAGATTTTCCCCAATTTGTTGTTCACAAAAGTCATGTATTGTTTGAGCTTTGTGAGGATTTTGCTTTTCTTAGACTTAGATCTTACTGAAACTACTGTAGTAATCTATGAAAACTGGGAAGCCGATTTGTCCAACAGTATTTGGTGTTTGTATCGGATGCAAGTTTGACATATCGTGCAGAGTTTGCAGTTGTTTATGCTCATGCCTATCGCTACCTGATATGAATATTTCTTTAATTGAATCGCAGTTCTTGTGTGCCACACTTTTTTGCCAAAATTCACATTACTGATTCGGTGTGCGAAGTTTGCATAACTTGTGGATTTATGTTCTCTAATATTACCTCATATAAATTACTCATAATGATTTCGTCGAGAAAATATTTCACTTCATACGTCAATTGGCAATTCCGTTTTTATAATGCTATTTTGAAGCCATTCTGGGTATATTTATCATCGGACTGATAATCCATTGGGAATGTTGATTTTATAAATATAACTAGTACAGCAATGTCATTTGATTCTAGTAAATAGGTAAGCAAAATGTGCATTTACGTCTAATAAAGTTATCCACTACAGATTTTCCTGCATGTCACAGCGCAAATGCTTATCCATTATCATCAAGCACGGGGCTGATGATGTTCCAGGGACAACAAACGAATCACCTAATTAAACTAACACCTAAACACAAAAAATGATTAGTTTTCAACGGCCCTTTAATATTATTACATTTAATTTAATTTATTTGATTTGAGTAAATATACAGGGTGTTTTTAAAGTCCCGGACCCATTTTGATATTTAATAACTCAAAAAATAATAAAGATAGATTAAAATTAATAACATAAATGGTTAGATGAACTCAAAAAGTTTCATGACCCTTGTCAATGAACTTCCACGTGCGCTCCCTTCGTAGCACGGAGAATATCAAGTCGATAGTCAATTTCACGCCAGGTAGCGGCAAGCATGTCGGCATACACAGAGGCTATTGCGGTTGTAATTCTGGCTTTTAAGTCATCAATGTTCGACACTCTCCTCCTGTAAACATTGTCCTTTACAAATCCCCAAAGGAAAAAGTCCAGCGGCGTTATATCAGGTGATCTGGGTGGCCAAGGAATTGCACCTCCTCACCCAATCCAAAAATGCAATTAATAAGCAGACGATATTTAAAAAAGTACAGATATTTAGACTGGAAAATGAAATTATCTGAAATTAACCACACGCGCAGACGATATTTACAAAAGTAAACATATTCAAACCTGAAAAGGAAAATATATGAGTTATTCCATCAATAAATGCCATAAGTTTGTTTATATCTTCATTATTTTATGAGTTATTAAACATCAAAATGGGTCCGGGACTTTATAAACACCCTGTATAATATATGATATTAAGTTACATAATTTTAAGCGATCTATTACAGGATATTCCTTTTATCCGATAATAAGCGTACACTAATTAAAATATAAAGAAAGACAAAATACCACAAAGGGAAAAGGGTTTTGTCTTGCGCGCGTACGAATAAAAGTTGGATCCTCAATTTCTGCGGCGTAAAGCTAGTAGAAAAAAAACAAAGACACAATCTTGTTTAATGGTACACAAAACACGAACTTTAATAAGCTAAAAGTTAATTTCTACGTTTCTAGCTGTTTCTACAGCCGTCTTCAGGAAAATATGATGGTAAAAAGGCTCAAAGTTTAGAGACGAAAGCTTCCTGTGCAAGAGATAATTAGTCGAAACTTGACCAATGATTTGAATTCAAAAGTGTAGCGTTGCCATCTAGTGAAAATAAATAATTATTAATGAACTGAAGTCAAATGAATCAAAAAGGTCGATTTAAGAAAACAAGAGTGCCGTTATCTACACATGAGGGACAAAACCACGTTCAACTGAGTTTCCATTTAAGTTTTGGCAACATAATACAAATTTAAGCTGAAATATTGTAATTAGATGTAGAATTATGACTTTATGATATTATGCCAGATTTTTTGGATATTATAGGATAAATTATCGTTACAAGGTTTATCTTCAAATGCAATAATTTCAACTGATTCTCTAATTTTACTTTCAAAGGAGTTATTGCACGGAACTCTAATTTTTGCTTCAGCAAAGTTAATAGGGCAGACTTCATTAGCTAAATAGAACCTAGAAAGAGCTGTATTCTGTTTACGATGTTTAATGTCTCTGCGATGCTCCATAATCCTTATTGATAACTTACGTTTTGTCATGCCGATGTAGACTTTTTCAGCATTATTAGGTAAAGTGATAGAGATTTCATATATACCAGATTTTTGATCCCTTGGGATCCTATAGATCTTTACTACTGACTTTATCAATGAGGTAAGGATGTGGAATAGCGACCAACTTTATATTATATTTCTGCATGATCTTTTTTAGCTTTTCGAATGTAGTGGAAATATAGTTAAATTTTCTGCAGATCATAAATTGATTATTATCCTGTCGTTGTCCTGAAGTAGAAAAAAGTCTGAATAATCACTTCTCATGTGCTCAGTGAATCATAGATTTTTAAAACATTTAATCCTAAAATAGACGAACTTTTATTTTCATCGAAAAAAATATTTGTGTTATTTTCATTTCTGATATGGAATGTGGGAAATATAATAAAAAATACATTTATTGCGCTCCATATATCGTCGGTAGCATGTCGAACTATCCAATATGAAAACAGTGTTGCCAGTGGGATACTTTTCTTTTAAATTCATGTTTCTTGATTTGCACCAGTTTTTTGAAATAGTAAAATTCGCCTTATTTAATGACATATTAATTAAGGCGAAAACAAGGGGAATTTTGCCATTTCAGAAAAGTGGTGCCAATCAAGAAATCTGATTTTTTTAAAAAAAAGGAGCCGACTGGCAAGACTATTTTCATATCGGATAGTTTGACATGGTACCGACGATGTATTTTTATTGCGTTCTGCTATAAATATTATCAGTACTGTGATATCGGCACTCGACTTGGTAGCGATGAACGTCGGGACGATCACCACAGCTACGAAAATAATTGAATTCAAACTCAATTCGATTAAAAATTATTTAAATTTAATTAAGTAACAACTATAAAAATATGCACAGTTAAATGATTACAGGCAATTGTCTACACTGGAACACAACAAGACAAACTTCTGCCTTGAATTTATCGTAATGTTCCTGCACATTAAATCGTCTTAAAAACCATCTCAGTCAGTTTGGAGCATGTTAGAGAAGCAGCCTACTCCCAGTTCAACGAGACATCGGCAGCTCTCCTTTTTAGGTGCGTTCATAATTATATAAATACGTAGCACCTATAGTCGTCGTTCAGTCCGTCAGTCTGTCCGTCTGTCTGTCCGCATATAACAGAGCAAAAACTACCCAACCGAATGGTCTGAAATTTTTAATGTATGATTGTTGCAAAATTTTGTCGAGCCATTTCAAATTTTATAAAAATCGGATGCATAGTTTAATTACAGGGACAGTCAAAATTTTTTCTTTACATTACGGCCAATGGGAAAAAATTATTGCAAATGCATTTTAATGATGTTACAGCCTTCCGAATGGTCTGAAATTTTAAATATATCATTGTATCAAAATTTTGTCGAGCCATTTGAAATTTTAGGAAAATTGGATGTATAGTTTAATTACAGGGACAGTCAAAAGTTTTCCGTTACATTACGGCCAATGGGAAAAAAAATATTGCAAGTGCGTTTTAATGATGTTACAGCCTTCCGAATGGTCTGAAAATTTAAATATATAATTGTTGCAAAATTTTGTTGAGCCATTTCAAATTTTATGAAAATCGGATGTATAGTTTAATTACAGGGACAGTCAAAAGTTTTCCGTTACATTACGGGGAATGGGAAATAATTATTGCAAGTGCATTTTAATGATGTTACAGACTATGCACTTATGAAGTTAAAAAATATATATATTCAGTACAATATGGGGTACAAAAAATAATTATAAAACTAGTTTTAGTACGAACTCACCTCATTTGCCACGTTTGACGAGCAATTTCCGACTTGTTTCTTTTTAGGTGCGTTCGTAATTATATAAATACGTAGCACCTATAGTCGTCGTTCAGTCCGTCCGTCTGTCTGTCCGCATGTAACAGAGCAAAAACTACCCAACCGAATGGTCTGAAATTTCAAATATATGATTGTTGCAAAATTTTGTCGAGCCATTTCAAATTTTATGAAAATCGGATGTATAGTTTAATTACAGGGACAGTCAAAAGTTTTTCTTTACATTACGGCCAATGGGAAAAAATATTGCAAGTGTATTTTAATGATATTAGAGCCTTCCGAATGATCTGAAATTTTAAAGATATAACTGTTGCAAAATTTTGTCGAGCCATTTCAAATTTTAGGAAAATCGGATGTATAGTTTAATTACAGGGACAGTCAAAAGTGTTCCGTTACATTACGGGGAATGGGAAAAAATTATTGGAAGTGCATTTTAATGATGTATCAGACTATGCGCTTTATGAAGTGCAAAAAATTATACATTCAGTACAATATGGGGTGCAAAAAATAATTATAAAACTAGTTATAGTACGAATGCACCTCATTTGCCACGTTTGACGAGCAATTTCCAACTTGTTCTCTTTCGGTTGGCTTCATGGAGCTATGAAAGGAGGTTCCTTTGAAAGGTTCCAGTCCTCGCTTAAAGAAAGTGATTTCTTTTCAGGGGAGTAGTGGTGTTTGCCTTACAAATCTTTCACCCGTTCTTACAGCTCCTTCCCCTAAAGAATTTTTATCCTGTCTATACACCTATGAAAATGTAAATTCGAACAAAGCATTGAGCCACCACTCTTAACACACTAAATTTGAGAGGTCCAAACACCTAAGTACCATTAAAAAGTGCACCTGAAATTGAATATATTAATGGTTTATGCACTTTTATTATTAGAGACACGCGTACTCCGTTTTGAACATTAGTCGACATTACACTGCAAAAACGACTTTTTTACAGTACAAAGTACTGTTCATCTCGTGCACAAACTCGATCACAGTGAATGTGCTGTATCTTTTCTTTGGTTTTCTGACTATATTAACATGGAAAATACAGTAGTTGCGTAAAATTAACAACACAATGTGCTGGCAATTTGGACGCCAGCAGTTTGTGCTGTAAAAAAATGCGTCCAAATTGCCAGCACATTGTGCTGTTAATTTTACGCAACTACTGTATTTTCCATGTTAATATAGTTAGGAAACCAAAGAAAGATACAGCACATTCACTGTGATCGAGTTTGTTCTGGCAAATTTACAGTGTTTTTTTTACAGTGTATCTTAGATTTCACTTTTAAATTCTCACTTCAAATAGTGAAAACACTCTCATGATTAAATTCAATAAAATAGATGGGATATTTATATAAGTTCAAAAAAATGAGACAGTGCGATCCTTGGAATTAAGTGATGTAAAGTTCTATATAATACTAAATAATACACAAAAACGAACAATTAATAAACATAAAATCAATACTCATAAAAAAATAAATACCAATGCCCGAGTTGGATGTAAAGTTAAATTAATAAAAGTTTCATTTTTTAAACTTGGTTATTGATAGTCATGGTTAGTGTTTGTCTAAAGACATAAACATAAAATTAAATTACTTTATAAAATGCAACAAATCTTGGAGATTTTTATTTCCTTCGGATGACTTTAAAATGAAATACCATGTCAGAAATTCTTTTCCGCTTGGATTTTTATTAACAAGCTCGATATTTCAATGGTATATGCTTGAATTTATAAAATTTGGTTGCCTAAAAAATATCTTTTCTTTTCTAATTTACGAACGATTTAGAGATTTAATCTTTCTATGGCTAGTAATTAAAAAAGTTACAAGGAGATTATAAGCTTTTTTTACGACGTCAACTTTCATTACCTTTTTAAAAAACGGAAAATTCATAAGGGATTTCTACTCTGAAAGGAGCTCTGAAAAGAAAATTAATCAGAAAAAATACTTTTTAATTAAACATTTTGTCTCTTTGATTACTTATTCACAAACAGTTTTATTAGCAGAGAATTGCAACTTAGTAAGATACACTAGACTTAGTAAGATAGCTTAAAATATGTTACAGAATTTTTTTTAATGTCATCTTTCTTTGATTTGTTGATTAGAAGTCTTCGTTTCTTATGACACTTTTATTTATACATTTGAATCATTTAAAAATGCCTTCATCTAATAAAAAGAATTTTGTATGAAATATATATACTTTTTTAATTTGCTAATTTTGCACTCTTAATGGCCGATGAAATGAATATCTTTAATTTTATAACAAAAGAATTAAAAAAATAAGAAAATAATAAAAGTTCTATTGTATTACATTGTGAATAAAATGCCACTAAGATGTCGAATTGAGCTTTGATTTATTTTACAGAAAATTCTCTCATTTTTTTCTAACATGATATTTTACTTATTGCGTACTTGGAGGGTGTAAATTATTATTATTATTATTTTATAATTATATGACTTTAAGTAGTTTTTAACAATCTTTTAAATCGAAAGTATCTTTATTTAATTAAAGAAAATTAATTGCGTTTTCTGAGATAATTATTGTTTACATCATTGGTAGTAATCAAAACTAAATTCGACTTGGAGGTACACAAAGATTTTATGCACTAAAAATAGTTGTTCATCCTGTTTCGACAAAAGATAAACATATTTATATGTACTGCAATATTTTTTATATAAATGTATGAAAAGCAATTGTTTTAGATAGCTTTCATTACAAAAAGCTACCTATTGCATCCATTCGGAGGAAAACGATTCCGAAAAATTTCGGTATATTTTCACCGATCATGACCCCCAGACCCCGAAACTACCGTCCATTCAAATGTTGATATATATATATATATATATATATATATATATATATATATCTCTGATCTTTGTCACACTGTAACTCGCGTATTTATTAACCGATTTGGATGTAACTTGGTTTGTACATAGTACCAATGTTTCGACCGAGTTCGTTGGTCAGCTTCATCCGCCATCTTGTTTCAAAATGGCGGCAATTAAATATTGAAAAAAAAATTAAATTTAAAATAAGGTACAAAAAAGTTAGAAATTGAATAATATTTTTTTCTTATGTGTTTGACCTTAATACAAAGATTCCGGAGCATTTTTTGTTTCGTCTAAATCTTAAAAAATGGCTGGGTTATAGCACTTTGAATTTATAGTGTTGCTAACAATTTGAAATGATCTGAATTTTGTCACGCGATAACAGGCGTATTTATGAACCGATTTAAATGTAACTTGGTGTGTACATAGTACATACCAATGTCTCGACCGAGTTCATTGGCCAGCTTCATTCGCCATTTGGTTTCAAAATAGCGGCCATTTAAAAATTTAAAAAAAAATTAATTTTTAAATGAGGCACAAAAAAATTAGAAATTGAAAAAGAATTTTTTCTTATGTATTTGACCTTGTTATAAAGATTCCGGAGCATTTTTCGTTTCGTCTATATCTTTAAAAATGACTGGGTTATAGCACGTTAAATTCCCAGCATGGTGACATTTTGAAACGATTTGATATTTGTCACGTGATACATTATACAATTTATTAATTTGGTTTAATTAATGTAATTAATTTATTTATTGATTTGGATGTGAGAAGGCATGTGCATCGTATATAGCAATGTCTTGTCCAAGTTAGTTGGCCAGCTTCATCCGCCATCTTGCTTAAAAATGGCGGCCATTAATTTTTTTTAATTTAAATTTAAAATGAGGTACAAAAAAATTAGAAACTGAAAAAGATTTCTTTCTTAAGTGTTTGACCTTGATACTAGGATTTCGGAGCAATTTTTGTTTTGTCTTTATGTTTAAAAAGGGTTTAAATATAGCAGTTTGAATTTCTAATGTGGGTGACATTTTGAACAATCTGATTTTTTGCATGCGACAGCACTCGTATATATCAACCGATTCTAATGTGAGTGAGTAAGTGCACAGGAATTACTAAGGTCTCGACCAAGTTCGTTAATTAGTTTCACCCATTATGTTGTTTTAAAATGGCGGGCACTTCAGTATATCGCCGAATTTGGCGACAAAATATATGTCACTTTAAATAAAACTAGTTTGGATACAGCTGAGTAATTTCGCGAAATTCTCATTCACATTCAGTATTGACAAAAATTCGTATTGAATCTTCTGTAATCGGGTTCCACTAATTTGAGCTTCGTATAAGCTGACTCTTTAAAAATAAGAAACATGAAAGCTACCTCTTCCTCCCGGCACTGGCCGGAAGGACTTTTTGATATTTGTTGTACAGATTTTAGTTTGGAAATTACTTTCTTATCCATTTTTGGTTATAATTTACTGTCGTTGGAATCTAATTCCTAAAGTAGAAGATTATCGAGTTAATTTTATCGAGAAAATTTTGAAAAGTTTATTCATAAATTATCGAAAATTTCTGTAATGACATTTTTGCAGAATCGTCACTAAAACTCTTCTGTACTATGGGGACCGAAACCCATGTAGATGATCCTGCTTAGACTTTTTTACTTTGGATACACTCACTAAGGTAGTGATTGTAATAGTTGAATTGATGTCGATACGAGCGATATTGTTACGAGTTCGTTGAATGATGCTTAAGTGAATCGAGAAAGCAAAATTCAACCAAAAAATCGATTTCTACTTTTTTATATCATTAAATAGTTTAAACTATTATCTTTCCAACGATGTGCCACGCATGTTTATATATATGAAAAATAAGTGTTGAAATTATTCGTTCTTTCTAAGAGTACTTGACAGTTTAATGGCCATTTAAATTTTTAATTGACTTTTTCTCAAAACTTGGATTTTTCATGTTTATGTTCCTTTTTTTCAACATCTATTAAACTTAAGAACTGAGATTTTTTTTAATACTATGTTATACTGTTTACTTTAATACGGGGATTTAATGATTTGTTGAGAATTATTTATTTTAGGCAGTGAAATCTTTCCAAAAAAGCTAATTTAAAAATGACTTTCAATAAATAATTAATAATTAAATTTGAGTTTCACTTAGAAAGAAAATGGTGTGTTAAAATCCGTAAATCACATTATTCTAACTACTCTAAAAAATCTAGACCTCTATCTTTCACCATTTCTGAGAAAAATGTACATAAAATTGGTGAATTTAACATGGCGGTGACAGGGCTTTCCCGGTCCCCTTAAATGGTTTTCAATTACATTTACATTTTAGCTCTTTTCTGAAAAATGCAGAGATTTTCTATTTGACTGAAGGAACTTCTTGTGAAGAAACTTGTGAAGACTTCACAAATGCTTTTACCTTTCATTATGAAAATGACAAGAGGATACACTGAAGGGAGAATAATATTTGACCAAAATCTTGAACATTCATTGAAGGAGCAAACTCGTAAGAAAAGATTGGGGGCGACAGAACCTATTAGATTTACTATTACAAATATTACCAATATAACGTTGGTTTCATTAAAGACGTTTCTTTCACATAATGAAACAAAATCACAGCTGACTGAGTATCTCGGGAATAAATTACTACAGGTTTTTGATGCTAGTGAGAAGAAAATTGTTGTCGTTTTTGGCAATAAGGCATACAGTAACCCCGCGAATGTTTTTGATTCAGAATTATGCGATCATACAAGTGAAGAAGCAAACATCATTATACTTCTTCATGTACTTGATATAGTGAACCATCATAATAATTATGAAATCGATGTATTTTCGCAAGATACTGACATTTTCATATTGCTGACTGACTTGGCTTCAAGTCATCTAGTAAATAGTGATATCAATTTTATTACTGGTCGAAGCAACAAACACAGAAAAATTAATATTAATGAAAGATGTCGAGCAACAGGTGCTCATAAAATCAAAGGTTTACTAGGTTTACATTCATTTACTGGTAGAGACTGGGGAGGAAAATCTGTGGGGATTTCAAAACAGATATGGATAACATTGTATATCAATCTTCAGTGTGATGATGATATTATAACAGCTTTTCAAGAACTTGGGGAGCCTAATGTTGACCCATTATCCAATCTGCCGTTGTTTGAAAAATTCACCAACTTGGCTTATTTGAAAAACAGTAATTTATAAAGGATTTCAGAGATAAGATGGCACCTTTTCAGAACTAAAAGTTTCGGGGGGGGGGGGATTTACCACCAACTCTTGGAGCACTGAAGCCACATATTCTAAGATACAACTTAATTTGCACCATTGGAAAGGGCTAAAGAAATCCTCGACCGACAATGTTCCCACTTATTGGCAATGGTTGGGAAAAAATGGTGAAGGAGTATTTTCTCCAGTCAAATACCTGGAGTTACCTGCGCCCAAAAGAGTTACTGAACTTGTGAAATGTGTGTGTAAGAGGGCATGTACAGTTGGGAAATGTTCTTGCTTAAAGAATTCTCTGGTTTGTACTGCCCTTTGTAGATGAAGTGACTGCAACAATACAAAGGACTATCAATATCATCACAGCGATAGCCGTGATTCAGAAGAAGATACATAACATCCCAGTACTGGATATACTTATAAATGTTGTTTTTAATAATTTTGTTCAATATCTACAATAATTTACGTTATTTCATTTAAATACTTTGATTGTGTATAACTGGTTAATAAAACGCTAGTATATCTAATGTATTTCATATTTTTGTGCTTTATTTGCATCATATCGCTTAAAACACTTTAAAAACTCAATTTACTCCTAATTTTATTATATATTTGTATTTCTTGACCCTGAAAACATATAATTTGACATACTGGTCAATAACATGCCTCAAATATTAAAGAAGTTAGTAAATGACAGCCATTTTGGACACCATCTTGAAAATCACCCCCAAAAATGTGTATAAAAATGGCACCTAAGGTATTTGGAATCTACATGTCAAAACCTTTAGAATACAACAAAAATATCAAACTTGGCACGTCAATCGAGCTAGAGCCCCGTTTTACGACATTTCAAACCCTACTATAACACTTACCCACTTGTATTAAAAATAATGCTGTTTAAATTTTTTTTAATTTTCAAAAACTGTCTTTAAAGGTGCATAATTAAATAAAAAATTTTATTAGAAATTTTTTTTAAAGTTGATTAAAAAATATATGATTACATGCTCAAGAAGTACGTTTATATATACACTCATGTTTGTGAAAATTGCAACACCATGAAGGAATCATCAGAATTAAATAAAATTTAATACATAGACGACTGGTATTAGTGAAAACAAATGACTACATTTTCAAAAAAAAAAAAAAAACAATATTAAGTGTCCTAAATCAGTATTTTTTTTTTGTAGCCACCACTCGCTGCAATAAGTGTTAGTATACGACATGTCATGGACTCGAACAGACCTTGAATGTCTGCCTGGGGGAGAGCATTTCTTATTGTTTGTATTCGTACCCAAAGTTCATCTGTTCAAGCTGTAGGACGAAGATCGTGAGCGAGATACCGATCAAAAAATCCCACAGATTTTAAATAGGAGATACATCTGGCGAACATGCAGGCCACAGAAGAAACTGTATGTTTTCTGCTGACAAGAAGTCTTATACATTCCTTGCAAAATGTGGCGGGCATCATCCTGTTTAAAGATAGCTCCAGGAATGCCTTGAAAGAAAGGAACGACTTCAGGCTCCAGTACTTCACGGATGCACCTGTTGCTGTTCAGAATATTCCAAAATCATAGCGGCTGGGATCGTCCATGGCGTGCAATCGCACCCCATACCCCAAGTCCGGGTGTTCTTCCTCTATGGCGTAAAGCACTTCGGAAGGTGGAGTTCACCGCCTTAGCATCTAACACGAACGCAGTCATCCTGGTATCACAAATTAAAGCGGGATTCGTCAGAAAAGACCACTTGTTGCCAATATGCACGGCAGTCTCTATGTAAACGAGCCCAATGCAGCCGTAGGCTTTGGTGGTTTTGACTGAGAAGGATCCTGTGTAAAGGAGTTCTTGCGCGCAGTCCATGGTGCAGCAAACGTCAACGAATTGATGAAACTGACACTGATACACCCGTTGCAGTTCACCAACGTGCTACCAGCTGTCTAGCTGAAGCTCTACGGTTCGTCAGCACCATGCGAACTATGTGTCTATCAACGCGCGTTGACGACCTAGTTCGCAGTGCACTCCCATATTTCCGAGCTGCCCGATCCTCGTCGGTCTATTGCTTCCAAACTCGGATCACTCTGCTGGTGTTACGCTGCGCGATTTGGAAAATCCTTTTTCATGAAGGCCGATGATTCTCCACCATTCAAACTCTGTTAGCTCTTGAAATGTCGCCCTCTTTCGTTCAAGAGTCATAGTTACATCTCACCCAAAGTTTACAACTAGCAGATAACCATAGACAAATTTAAACGTCCCGCTACAGCCCTCTATGTATACGGTTTCAGCAGCAGTCCAGAGGGCGTTCTGAAGCCCACGCATACGTTGTGGCTATGAAATTGGTATCATTTGCATAACACACTATACTTTGCATTCTCAGAAATTTTTACCTCAGTCTTGTCATTCCTTCATAGTGCTGCAATTTTCACAAACATATAAGTGTATATATATACACACACAGACATGTTATTCTTAAGTTCACTTCACGTGCACATCGATAGTTCAGTGCTACTAGGTACACCCCTAATTTTTACATCATAAATTCAATCAGATTAGTGCGCATAGAAATATGGCGCATTTTATGAAAGAAATTTTCTGGTTCAAGCTATGTTTATATCTTAAAAACGTGTGGTTGTACGTTTTGTGAACCCATTTTGCTGTTATAAAGAGAAAAATTTGTAGGATAAATTAACTGAATGAAATTATGTTACTCCCATTAAACGCTGGGATTAGCATATCTATATTAAAAAAGACAAGCGTGTCCGTCCGTAACACGGCACCATTTTGATGTTGACAACAGACGATTAAATTTCGCTTTTATTGCATTTTTTTAAAACTTCTAAGCATTGCACATTTTTTATTTTATACCGTCATATGAAAAAAAAATTACTTGCAAATGCAATTTGCTTCAAAACTATATTGCAATTTGTTTGAAAACTGTATCTCAATTTACTCCTTTTTTATATTTTTTAAATAATTTTCAAAGAAGAATATTTTTCATAAATCTAACTCTGTCGAGTGCAGAGGCAGGCGATTCTGAAAGTTAAATCCATTTACAGTTAAATAAGCAATATATGTCCAGCACTTGTTTCCGGCTCATACTCCATAACGAATTTAAAACTTCATTAGTGAAATAAAATAATAAAAAAATGACTGCTCTAAGTAACGACATCTTTGGCGATTTATTTGGCTATTAACTCATACAAAAGTAACGCTTTTAATAAATTTCAAATCTTTTTTTAAAAAATTCAAAATTGATACTTTTCAAATAAAAATGCTTTTTGTGCTGTTACGCAATCGAGAAAAAATTATTAATAAAAAAAAAATGATGTTCTCTTATATTCTGTAACTCCGGACGTCCTGTTGGATCCACTATACTTAACTACTTAACTGTTTTGCCCGAATTGCGTTCGGGCAAGGAGAGTTTGTTTATTTCGTTACTAAAAGCTTTTGGATACCACTAATTTTTACCTGTAATCTTCGGTTTATTAATTGACAGATATTTTTCGATTATTTAATGCAACTTCTTCTAATTACTTCAGTACGTAAAAAGGGGTGTTTTCTATCTGTTTTTAGTTTATGGTGTCAAAAACTGAGACAGTTAAAGGGTTAATAAAAACATAAAATTTTATGAAATAAATGGATGAATTCATTATAAATATATGGAATGGTTTAAAAAATCATTTTTGAATATACAGCTGTTTTCTTTTATGGTATGCAGATAATTAAAATATCTCTAGAAATCTAAATTTGAAATATGCAATAATTTCTATTTGAATATAAGTTAGAAATCTCTACCGACGGAAGATGGAGTAAAAGAGAATTGAAGAGGTGAATGGATGAACATGTTATGCTACATTTTCTAGTTTATTTTTTATTTTTTTTTATCTTTTGGAGGAAAGCGTTATGAGGTATTCTATCACATGGGGAAGCTAAAATACAGAGATTCCATTTAGTCTTGAAGATTTAAGAGATTATTCACTAATATTTAATATTTCAACATTTAATAATGTGAATAATATTAATAATTTTTAATATTTGAAAATTAAATATGAATAAGTTTTTCTGAGAGAGTTTAGTACCATACCTGTTAATGTTTTAAACACATGGTATCAAACAGAAAATAAATTATTAAAATTTACAGCAAAAACTTTCACCTCAAATTTCTTGAAATGTAATTTTTGTTACTTAAGGTGCCTGCCTACGTACGGAGCAATTTTTTCCAAAAAAGCTTTTTAATTATTTTTAAAACTTATTTTTACTAAGATTAGGACTAGAAAATGTGAAAAAAGTAAAAAAAAAAATTTCATTCATTGATAAAATTTTGGTAAATGGAGGAATTTATAATAAAATTTAGTGAAATTGGGCCCGAAACGCAAAAGGCTCTAAAGAAAATTCTACTGTATGTATCTTAATTTCCTTTTTACACTTCATATTTATGACATTGGTGAAGGCAATGAACTAAAATCTAAGAGATTCTTTAAGTATTTCAAAACTTATAGCATATCGCACCTGTTTACATGTTAATTTCCATACAATTAATCGATGTCATTCCACAAAAACATCCATAAAACAAAAAATATTTATTCTAAATTTAAATCTTTAGTTCATTGCCTTCACAATAGTGTAAATAACATATATTTTAAATTTCATAGTGATATTCCAATAACTTTTTGAGAAATCATGTTTTGCGTATGGAATTTTCATCGAAAATTACATTTGCCAAAAAATGTATTTAAAGTTTAGATTTATTTTTTACTACAAGAATTTACAGTAATATACATCTAAATTTCATGGAGCATATTATTTACATTTCTTATTATTAAACAAATGCATCCAAAATCGCGAAATTTCTTCAAACATACGACCCTTTAAAAGCAATTTAAAAATTAAAAAATTTTAAATTTTAAAGCCCTTTAAACACCATTTCCGGTTTGAGTGACAGCTATTGAGTAGTTTTAAAACCGCTATAACTCCGGATCTATTTATCGTACAATAAAAACAAATACAGTTTTGGAAAGGTAAAAAGTTGATCTTTAATAAGATAAAATAAAATTAATTTGACAATTTTGGTCGAAAATTGCATTTTCAACGTAGTCAGATACCTTAACATGTTCTTCCACTTAGCTCTTCAATTGTGATGTAAATCCCTATAGCGACGGAAGAAAGGGCAAAAGAAAATTGTGATGTAAATCCATAGCGACCGAAAACGGAGCAAGAGAGAATTGTGATGTAAATACCTAGCAACCAATGACCTGCCTCTTGCTCCGGCTTCCGTCGCGATGGAAGACAGAGCAAGAGAAAACTGTGATGTAACATGGAGTGGCCAATTTCTTGTTTTGAATAAATCAAATACATGAGAATTAATAAGCCCGACCCACATTTCTCAGTCGCTTGAATGACAGTAAAGTGGAAACTCATATTGAAGAATGGAAGCGAAAACATTTCGCTTTAACTACTTTGAATAAATACTGTTTATAAATGAAATGTTTATAATTTTTGGCAAAAAGAGCGTGCGAAAATGTATTATAAATTTTCAAACTTCATATAACATAGAAAGTGTAAAAGATACGAGGATTAAGGTAAGAATATTTCAGCAACTCTTTAATTTACAATATTTTATATAAAAGCCAAAGATATAAAATATACGCATAAAATATATTCATCTATATATACATAATAGATTCATTTATAGATACCATGTAGAGTATAAATATTTTTGTATACTTTCCCTCCATAAAAGAATGAATTGCTAATTTAAGGAACAGATACGGAATAATATCGTCTCTTCTGGTACACATCATGATTATGCTGAGAATAATGAATTCTATGTGTTTCTGCGCTATGGTCGTCTACAATATGCTTATTTTGACACAAATTGCACTAAACTTTCTTGACTTTTTAATACTTTCCAACATAATTGAAAAGTGTTTATGAATTTCGTTTGTCTGTCCGTCTGTCTGTGCTATAACCCGCGTAAATATAGTCAGATGGTCATGAAATTTATATATATTATTGGTGTTTTCTGTGGCATGCTCGGTATTGAAATGAAGTGTGTAGCATTTACGGTTCATGCACAGGGACACTCAAAAGAATTATTTTACTTTACGACCTATCGAGAAAAATCACTTGCGGTGTATTTTAAAGATATAACACTATTTTTAAATATATTTAAATTTGTGTATATCACTGAGGTGCACTACAAAACGCTTACTGTAGAATCTGGTGTGCATATAATGTATCGTTTTTTACAGGGACATACAAAAGTATTTGGCGACAGTACTGCCTATGAAGAATAATTGCTAGAAATGCATTTTCAGTTGTGATAGGCGTTTTAAAATTTAACTAGTCTTTTGCATATTACTTGGTGTGCATAAATTCTATAGGCCATATACAGGACTACACAAAATATCTTAAGTGCATTTCCATTTATTGACGGAAATTGCTGAACGAGAAATTTCAAGTGTGCTTTGTGTGTAAATGAACTAACTTTTAGCACACTATGTAATATATATACGAATCTATGGATCGTATACAGGGCTGCACAAAACAATTTGAATATTTTATGGACTATTCATAGTAATTGCAGAATTTGGGTTTTCGTACGCGTTATGCATTTTCTAAATTGTTTATTTAAACATCTTTCACCTTAATAAATTGTAAAATTTTGTTACAGTGTTCTGAATGTGTTGAAATAGAAAGAGTTTCATAATCTATGCCGGATGCATGATTTTGCTTTTTTGTTATCAATATTCCTCGCTTATGTGCGTTATTCTTAAATCATGCACGGATCAAAAGATATTTGCTTTATCCATGTTTTCATTAAAATAAATTCCTTTAAACCTTTAGGGACGGGTAATGCATATATGCATAGTTAGAAATTGCATGTGGAATTTGTTTTTGGCACCATTTATAAATAAATGTAATATTTGTCTTTTAGGTAGCTTTCTTTACAAAAAGCTACCTAATGCAGCCGTTCGCAGGAAAGCGATTTCAAAAAAATTTGGCATATTATCATCGATCATGACCCCCAGACCCCGAAACCACCCTCCGTTCAAAACTGATATATATATATATATATATATCAATATATATATATATATATATTTATTTATTTATCTGACCTATGTCACACTGTAACTCTCGTATTTATGAACCGATTTGGATGTAATTCGGTGTGTACATAGTACATACCAATGTCTCTACCGAGTTCGTTGGCCAGCTTCATCCGCCATTTTGTTTCAAAATGGCGGCCATTTAAAAAATTTTAAATTTAAAATTTAAAATGTGGTACCAAAAAATTGAAAATGGAAAAATATTTTTTTCTTATGTATTTGACCTCTATATTAAAGCCTTAGACAATTTATTTCCAACTAACCCTTCAATTTATTACATCCATAATTTAATTAAACAAAATCAAAATAAAATTTTTTACATTACTTGGATAAAAGGCCACATTGGCATAGCGGGTAATGAACTGGCGGATGAGCTGGCGAATGATGCCGCCCAGTACTGCGACCTACCAGTGGATCGAGGAGTTAAATTGCCTCGGTCCTATCTTATAAAATGTATTCGAACCCAATTACTGGACAGGTGGCAGTACAACTGGGATCACTCAGGGGGTGGCAGATATACGCACGGGCTGGTACCAAAAGTTCAGAACCAAATAATTTCAAAAGATAAAGTATCTATTTACTTTTTAACAGGCCGCGGCAGCTTCCCGTCTTTCCTTTTTAATATCGGCAAAAAAGATGACGACCTTTGTAAATGTGGTGGTCGAGGAGACCCGATGCATTACATTTTCGGCAACTGCAAATTCATGAAGTTTAAATTTCACAGAAAAGAAACGACAATCCTTCAGGACATCCTAAAAATAATTAATGACCCGGCACAACTTAAAAAACTTTATGCTAACTACGATATTCTCAATAGCCATTATTCTTTTATTCAATATAAATACATTCAATAATTACCTCTTCTGATTGCCTGTGGTGGATATGTCATGGGTCCACGTGGTGTATGGAAGGGTGTTTTTGAGATTGTTTTATTTTTAAGAACTTAAATACCACTAGAAATATTGTAAATATGTATAAATATTTTTGTTTAAAGGGGTGAAAAAAAGGGAAAAAAAAAATATTTCTTATCAAATGAAAAGAAGAATGTAAATACTTAAAATTTTTTTCAAATAGTACGTAAATTCCAAAACATATAAATCATAATCGTAATAAATTTCTAGGCTCGCCCTGAAACAATAGGGTAGCCAATTGTGATTGGTAAAGAATCGCCATCTTAAATAATAATAAATTTTCACAGGCGGTCCGGGGACACGGCACTTGCCTCTTGTGCTCTCTTCGGCGTGTCAGGCGGGTCGTTCTGAAGTCTTCTTTCCCGGAGACTGGGGTTCTGGGCTTGTTTCCGCAGGTAGTAAAACTTTTCCCTGCCCTGGGCTTGGGGGTTACACCTAACCATAAGCCAAAAGCGGGTTCCCAGGGTGGGTGCTTACTTACTTACTTACCTCTATACAAAGACTACGTAGCAGTTTTTGTTTCGTCTATATCTTAAAAAATAGCTGGGTTATAGCATTTTGAATTTCTAGCGTGGCTGACATTTTGAAACGTCCTGAAATTTGTCACGCGATAAAAGGCGTATTTATGAACCGATTTGGATGTAACTTCGTTTATACATAGTACAGACCAATGTCTCGACCGAGTTCGTTGGCCAGCTTCATCCGCCATTTTTTTAAAAAATGGCGGCCATTTAAAACTTTAAGAAAAATTTAAATTTGAAATGTGGTACTAAAAAATTGAAAATTGAAAAAATATTTTTTTCTTATGTGTTTGACCTCGATAAAAAGATTCGGGAGCAGTTTTTGTTTCGTCAATATCTTAAAAAATGGCTGAGTTACAGCATTTTGAATTTCTAGCGTGGCTGACATTTTGAAACGCCCTGATTTTTGTCACGCAATAACAGGCGTATTTATGAACCGATTTGAATGTAACTTGGTCTGTACATAGTACATACCAATGTTTCGACCGAGTTTGTTGGCCAGCTTCATTCGCCATCTTGTTTCAAAAGGGTTGCCATTTTTAAAAAAAATGTAATTTAAAATTTAAAATGAGGTATTAAAAAATTGGAAAATGAAAAAGATTTTTTTTATGTGTTTGGTCTTGATACAAAGATTCTGGAGCAGTTTTTGTTTCTGAAAATTTGTTCTTTTGTTTATATCTTAAAAAGTGGTTGAATTATAGCACTTTGAATTTCTATCATGGCTAACATTTTGAAACGACCTTGTATTTGTCTCGCGATACCACACGTATTCGCCTATTTCGATGGAAGAAGGCATGTGGATAGTATACATCAATATCTCGACCAAGTTCGCTGGCCAGCTTCATCAGCCATCTTGTTTCAAAATGACGGCCATTAAATTAAAAAAAATATATATTTAAAGTGAGGTGCAAAAAAATTAGAAATTGAAAAAGGTTTCTTTCTTAAGTATTTGACCTTGATATAAGGATTCAGGAGCATTTTTTGTTTGTCTTTATCTTAAAAAATGGCTCAGATATAGCAGTTTCAATTTCTAATGTGGGTGACATTTTGAAAAATCTGATTTTTTGCCTGCGACAGCACTCGTATGTATCAACCGATTCCGATGTGAGTGAGCATGTGCACAGCAATTACTAAGGTCTCGACCAAGTTCACTGGTTAGCCTCATCCACCATGTTGTCTTAAAATGGCAGGCACTTTAAGAAATCGCCGAATTTGGCAACGAAATATAAGTTACTTTAAATAAAAGCAGCTTGGATAAAGCTGACTAATTTTGCGAAATTCTCATTCATAATGATTTAGTATTGATAAAAATTAGTATTGAATCTCCTACATTCGGTTTCCACTTAATTGAGCTTCGTGTGTTTGAATAATATAAGTTGGCTTTTTTAAAATAAGGAATATGAAAGCTACCTCCTCCTCCCGGCACTGGCCGGAAGTACTTTTTGAATTAGAAATATTTTTGGTATTTTACAAGTAAAGGAACTGTAAAAAAAAACGATGCCACTCCAATGAAATTTGTGAAATTGATGCCGTGTCTAAAGGGTTAATAGCGATAATGGTCAATAAACCAATATTGAAAGCCACCGATTCAAGATGGTCGATCACGGAGTTCTATTTCCTACTTCAATAATATGAGTTTACGCAAGCTTGTGCAAGCCCACACATTAAAGTTGCAATTTCTGTAATTTTCAAAAATTTTAACATAAGTATTTTTTCCTCATTTAATTAAAAAATCAAATATCTCTAACATTTATTGAAATATTTTTTATAATAAATAAGTAAATAATTGTCATTTCCAATACATAAATCTTGTAATTTAATGATTACATTTAATCATTACAAAAGTATTAATAACTGTTTTTTTTTCTGCATTAAACATGCATTTATTCCCAATGAGCTAGTTTATTTTTAATGTAATAAGTCCTTTAACTTCTTATTCTGTTTTAATTTAAATCAAATTTCTGTTTAAATTACGCTTTTTAAGTGAAATTATTTAATTCTCTCTTTAATTTTTTACACAACCATTTATAATATAAATGCTTATCAATAGGGTTAAAGAACTTTGTTGTTTTAAGTAAAAGGAACTTTTGACAAACAAAAAAAGTATCAAGAGGGTACTTATTGTTTAAAAAAATGTACTAAAAAGGACTTAGAATACAAAATTTATTTAAAGGAAAAATTAAATTGAATGAGACGTTTGGATTTCTACGAAGATGTGATTTAATTTAGAAATAGAAAACTTCCTTTATCTTAAAATAACAATTAAAGCCTTTGTGCAGGAATATTAAGAAGCAGAAAACCAACGTTTAAAAATGCACAAATAATACGTGAAAAACAGCAAACAGCTCTTTCGAATCTACTAGCGAGATTCTTCTTCAGTGCAAGACAGAGCAAGACACAGCGTGCTAGAAAAAGCAAGGCTGAGAATAATGACAGACACAGTGTGTACCAAATCTATTGCCAGTGTGGCCTATCTTATATTGGGCAGACTAAACGTGCTCTTTGATTTCGTTTAAAACACCATGAGGGTTATGTTAAAAATATGGAGCTTAAACGTTCTTCTATTGCTCAACATTGTTGGTCTTTTCAACATAGGTTCAATTTTTCTTCAGCCATCATTATCCAGAAATGTTCTTTTAACCTTGATCTTGATTTTTGGGAAGCTTACCACATCATTAAAAATTCTCACTCTTTAGTCAATTACTTATCCTGTACTCCTGATTTTCCAAGTATTTGGAAAGCATTAATTTAATTCCCCGTTTTTGGTTTCCTTTTCTCTCGTTCTCCGGTAGATGTCGCTACTTGTCCACTCATTCCTTTCAGCTGCTTCTGTCTCATTGGTTGTTTTTGGCGCATTCGCTACCCGTATCGGGTATGTAAGCCGGCGCGTCTCTATCATTTTGTTCAGCCTTGCTCTTTCTAGCACGCTGTGTCTTGCTCTGTCTTGCATTGAAGAAGAATCTCGCTAGTAGATTCGAAAGAGCTGTTTTCTGCTTTTCACGTATTATGTGTGCATTTTTAAACGTTGGCTTTCTGCTTCCTTTGCCTTATCAATACCACACTATTTTAAAAGATTAAAGCATAAAAATAATTTGTATTAAAGAATTAAGTAAACTAATACGTTAAAAAATTTTCAGTAAAAATCTCAAACTTAATTATAACAATCAATTTTTCTATTAAATATGCTAAAATTTGCAGTTGAAATTATTATTTAAATTAGCTTTACAACCCTGAAGCTAAATTCTTTTATATGACCTGAATGTAATGACTCGGAAATAAAAATACAGAAAATAAGTATCAAAGTAATATGCTGTGTGACAGACTATGAAATAAGATAGAGCAAAAAAAATTGCACTTCTAATACTATCCCCCCCCCCCCACACACACACACTCCTATGTACTTTATTTACTGCTTTTTTTTAATGTACACTGAGGCATATTTTCAAGACAAAGCATTAAGTGTGCACTCTTGTTTATTCATATCATTGTTTTAATGTCATCATTATGTAATCATTTCTGTTATACATATGTAAATTAGAAATTCAGTTTATTGGAAACAAAAATTGGAATCATTTGCTTAGAGATAAAATGTTTTTCAGTAAATCAAAAAAAAAAAAAAAAAAAAAAAAAAAAAGATTTTACTTGCTTTCTAGCTTTTAATTATTATATTATTCAGTATTCCTTAGAAGATTCTGTTTATTCATTTGTTTGTAATCGAAAGTAGTTGCTAATCGCAATCATATATATATATATATTTAATTAATTAAAATTTTGTAATTATGAAATATATATATATATACGCATATACACTGGGGGCTCTGCCCCTTGCACGCTACGCTCACTACCCCCTGTTCAGACACTGCAGAATCTAAAAGCATGCTAATCTGATCGGTTTTTAAAAGATTAGAGAAGATTGAATTATATTGAAAAAACCTAGCGTTCTCCCTGTAAACGGGTTTCCATTCAATTCCCTTTGATTGCAAAAATTTAAGGCAGAATCAGTTGCTGCTAAGACATACAATGGTTGTTTTCGTGTTTGGTTAAAGATGATCAGTTAAATATTTGAAAAGGAGCTAAAATAAAATGAATTAAGTAAATAGTCTTTGCCTCCCGGTATAGTTTAACAGCGTAATAAAACGATTGACATATTACAATTTACTACATTTACTAAATGTTACTGATTTAACCACTTCAAAGGCGGTGGTTCATTTTTGGACCACTTAATTTTAATTCTTAAATGCCACATTGGCACCAGAATATTAGGATGTACGTTTTCCCTTTATTAAGTAGGTGAACAAAAGCATTTTTGTATTTCGAAATCTGTTGTAAATTCTGGTGTCATTCACTGATTTCAAGATTTTATGAATAGAAGTACCTTGCCCCTGAAAGGGTTAAACGCATATTATTGTATTTATTATTTTAAAGTTTCCTTTGTCTTTTAATATTCACGTATAAATACAATTTTCAAGACATAATTTTCAATATTTTCCTGCTTTTAACGCGTACACATTAAGTAGTAATTTTAAAGTTTTATTTTTTCTGTTTTTAATGGTCACATGTAAATAAATTTTTAATCTTTAGGAAATATTATTCTTTGGCTGTTTTTAGAATTGAAAACAAGCTCTATAATAATAGACGAAGTCATGTGACTATCATCAACAGTTCCGGGCGGATCCCTTCGCTTTTTATTTTCCAGGCGGCAATTTTGGTAATTTAATGTTAGACAGCCACAGGTAATAAGTGGCCAAATATTATTCTATCGCCATTATTTCACTTATATTATAACAGTCTAAGTCATGTAACTGCCATAAACAATTACGGATGTTTTCCATTTTGATTAAAGAATCAAAATTATTTTTTCGAATAAAGCTACATAAAAGTTGCCTTGATTGCAAAGAATTCCTGGTACTTTTATATTAGCCGGGGGCAAATCTCGCCAATAGCTTTTTTCTCGCATTTTTTTATTTTTCGAGTGGTAAATTAAAACGGAGCTACTTGGTTATCCCATCGACCAAAAATCTGTCGCCAAACTATACGATTAAATGCCAATAATGGTTGATCGTAAATATCACATTCACTTGACTTTAATGAAGTCACATGTGTTTACGCCATCAAGTGATTTTTATTTCGACGTTTTATTTGTATTTTTATTAATGTCATACTAATTTATTTTTTCTTTCGTCATTTAAAATAAAAAATTATGTCAATTTGTCTAATTTGGCGATTTATATAATTTGGCGAAATTGAACGACGCGCGACGGGAGAAGTAGTACCATTAAAACATTGCTTTGAAGTTGAAATTAAATGTCATGATTTGTTGCATTGTCGTATACGCAACGGGTTTAGCGTGATTTTTTTTACGACAATTTGGAGAAAACCTCGTTTTCGAATACCAATTACATATGTATTTTTAAATTATTTTCTGTTATTTTTAAAATGAAATAACAGTAAATAAAAAAAGCTTAATTAATAACTATTGAGCAAAATATTTTTTATTAATAAAATGAAAATAAATTCAAATAAACATTTATTAATAAATAAACAACAATAGCCGGGTTACCATGTCAGGCAAAATAACGTTATTTTGGCGCCAATTATGTACCCCGTTGCGTATATGGCATCTGTGCGTAATATTTTTCTTTTCGTTTCATTTAAAAAAAAGAAACAAGTAAAAGCCATTTATTTTAAATATTTCAGTTTTAAATGAAAGTTTTGTATTAAATAAAATGATAATGGATTACAAATTGAATTATGTATAAAAGTAACATGATACATTTCTCAGCATACATTTAAGAGAGGCCAAACTAGTCGCCAAATTAGTTTAAAATAATAACCTTTTCTGAAATATGTAAAAAAAATATCTGTTATGATTAAAATTTGAGTTGCGATCATTAGAGAAAAGTATTTAAAATTAGAAAAAAAATTAATATTTCGAAATCTAATTCGAATTTAAAAATTCTAATACCATTTTTGAGATCTGCGGATCAATAAGGATTTTTGGTGTTAATTTCATCCCAAAACATTCCATATTTTAGGAGAAATCGCTGTGAAACATAATCAGTTGTTTATTCAATCGTTTCATAAAATCGTTTCATTTCAGTCGTTTGATAAATTCGTTTCATTAGGATTTTATATATATAGGGTATATATATCTACTTATAATAAAAGCTAAGTGCTGGGGACCGGCGGAACGATGCCGGTGCGAACCACTCTGGTCTGCGAAACGACCGTAGCTAAACGCCATGTTAGGCTTAATGAAAAACATATCTTAACATATGACAGCTAAATGATAATTTTTTCTACTTAAAATAATGTCTGTTCAGCATATTTTCTTATAAAACATGTGTATCATATCCATTTATAATGTATTAAGTTCTAAATTAAAATTAACCTATTAGAAATCAAATTTAAACAAACGATACTGTTGCCATTCAGATTCAAGTTCCAGCAAATTAAGAAACAAATGAATGACTCTTTGACGATTCATAAAAAAAATACGGCTAACATCTGATTCTGCTTTAAATATATTTTTTAAAGTATATCAAAGCCTTTAAGTTTTTTGAAATGCGTTTTTCATTATTGTTTACATTTATAAGCAGCAATTTTATTTACGACTGTTTACATTTACAAGCAGTCAGTTTACGACATACATATGAAATATTACGTAATTTATTGAATAAATATTTTAAAAAACATTATTTAATGATTATTCATCATTATTTATATGAATCATTCATATGAATATTGATTCATATCAATGATTCATGTATTTCACTCTTCTGTAGTGTCAACAGTGAAACGCTGTTTCTTTAGGAAAAACCGAGGGATAAACGTGCTGATTTTTCGCCACTACTCGCTTTGATCTGTCAATAGTTTTTTTTTGAATGTTTTAAAAGTTTTTTTTAATTTTTATTATGGAATTTCCGAATGAATCGCTTTCGGAAAGAAGGCGCCAATTGACCAGGAAACGAATTGCGCGATCGCGGCAATCAACGGATTCCTCAGTTTGCCTGATAAACTCAGCTGAGTTTACACCGAACAGAATTAAACACCCATACGCACAATTTTTTGTTTATTTTTTATCTAAACTATGCATATTTTAAGTTCATGTTCATAAAGTGTTTATCACTCACAGGAACGTTTCATTATAATAAAGATTTAAAAATCAAAATTACATTTTTTTTTAAAATTTTACTAAATTTTTGTACCGTTAAAAAACATAGCTTTTTGTATGTGTCTTACTTTCAATGATGCACATAATGGTGTTTTAGTTTTGGCCAAATATATGAATCAAATTTTAAAGTTTCATCTAAAATTAAAAAATAAACATCTGATTTTTTAAAGAAATGCAATATGTTTTTTGTTTTATTTTTAAGTTTCTTATTTCAACTATGCTGCATTTTTTAAGCTGAATTTAATATATTTCTGTGAATTATTTTTTGCTGTTTGAAAAATGCAACAGCTTTTTTTTTTTTTTTTTCAACTATGCATATATTTTTAAAAGCATTTACAGACATGCCACTTTCCAGCGAAAACAGGAAATTCCATTTTTTCGGCACAATTTATCATCCCTGGGATTGATGCAAATCAGTATTAAAATTTGTTGACATTTTTAGGACAAGAAGGGGGGGTGAGGGGTGGTAGCAGAATTTGACAAAATAAAAATGCGAGTACAAGCAGCTGCAAATTGAGTTTATTTCTAATCCTTACCCATGACCTACTGTGCATTTAGTCCATGTATAGAAACAAACAGCATGAAAAAAACATATAGCCAGGAGTTTGCAACTATCATCTGTCTGCTTTCCACGAAGGATTGCAAAAATCATCAAAATATCGTAGAAAAAGGGTGGTTTCATCAATCGAATATGAATTCCGTCAAAGGATCGCAGAAAAAAACACAATTTTTCCCAAAGGGTCCTTTAGAATGCATGTTTCGTCTAAGGATCATGGAATATGTGAATGTCGCCAAATAATCGTGGAAAAAACATAAATTTCATCAGATGACTGCAGAAAAAATGCATTATTTGATCAAAGTATCGCGAAAAACGTGAATTTCGTCAAATAATCACAGAAAAAATATGTTTTTTTATTAGAGGATCACAGAGAAAACGAGATTTTCATTGAAAGGTTGCAAAAGTGCAAGTTTCTACATAAGATCCTAAAAAAAATGTAAATTTTGAAATCGGGGGATCTTGAAGATTATTGGTTCATCAGTATCAGGTGAACCGCTAGTCAGCTAAATTTTCTGTTACGTAACTAATTTGCTGCATACATTCGGATGCACCTGTGCTTCTGTCAACGTATTTTGATTGTATGGTAAGTCTCGCTTGCTCTGCTGTTTCTTTCTTTTTTTTTATTAGGATTTTTGCATTAGCTGTTTAAAATGCACCCTTTAGTGGCCAATATATCGATTTTTACATGGTTTACCATTTTAGAGACGGATGATTCAACCAACGGCTGCCGAAAAAATTCAGAGTCTGAAAACATCGAGGGTGTATTACCAAACATCCATCAAAATTTAAATTTAATTCAGTTAGAAGAGAAGTACCATACCTTGACGATGTTTCAGACCCTGATTAGGATCCCTTTTTCTAAACATTAAATAATTGATTTTTTTTTAATTTTATTTTAACTGATTGTTTGTTTTTTGTGTAAATATTATTATTTTTTTTTTGTATGAAACTCCCCTTTTTTTTATCAATCGCCGTCTCATTTATTGGTATTTCTTTATATTTATCCTTTTACTTTTATTTTATGTTTAATAAATTTTTTGCCAATTGTGAGCGAGATTTTACCTGCATTTGTAACAAATTTTTCAAGATGGCAGTAAAACTTCGTACATCATTTTCTATTTTTTTGTGCAAATCATTGATTTATAAATAACATAAAGATTTAAAAATTAAGATTTTCTATCACCTTGAAAAGATTTTTGGCACAATTTTTTTCGCCAAGCGGCACAGGATGAGGAAATCTTCCCTGAATTTTGTCAAAGAAACGTGAGAGGTGTAATTAGTCAAAAAGGCGCAGGAGAAACGTGAATCTTGCAACCCGATAAAAACACTCATTTCGTGAAAGGATTGTGGTAAAAACAGTCATTTTGTCAAAAGGCTGCGAAAAAAAACATGAATTTCATCAAAGATGTGCAGAAAAAACGAGAATTTCACCATAAACATTAAATTATTGATTTTTTTTGTTTGTAAATTTTAACTGATTGTTTGTTTTTTGTGTAAGTATTTTTAGTTTTTTTTTATATATTTTTTTCTGTATGAAACTCCCCTTTTTTCTGAATCGCCGTCTCATTTATTGGTATTTATTTATATTTATCGTTTTATTTTATATTAGTAAGTTTTTTGGTAGTTGTGAGCGAGATTTTACCGGCATTCGTAACAATTTTTTCAAGATGGCGGGAAAACTTCGGTTTTAAATCTTTGTTATTTATAAATCCATGTTTTTACATCATTTTCTATTTTTTGGGCAAAATCATTGATTTATAAATAACAAAGATTTTAAAATGATGTTTTTTCCGCCATCTTGAAAAGATTTTTGGCAAGATTTTGAACAATTTTTTTTGCCAAGTGGCACTCTTACCTGAATTTTGTCAAAGAAACGCGAGAGGTGTAATTCGTCAAAAGGGCGCAGAAAAAAGGCAAATTTTTCAACAAATCCCGATAAAAACACTCATTTCGTCAAAAGGCTGCGAAAAAAAACACTGATTTCATCAAAGATGTGCAGAAAAAATGAGAATTTTGCCATAGGGTTGTTGGAAAAAGCTCTTTTTTTCCCCCGCATGAGGTGGTTCATATTTTCTTCATTTGAAAGTTGACTTTTACAAACACTATTTTTTTAATGCTTTTGAGGACTTGCCACTATCTGAATAATCATGCATATTAATCACCTGTTTAATTGAGTCTGACTTAATGTTGTAAACTTAAAATAACACTTTCCCGTCATTTTTGACGGGGCCATATGCTAGTATATATATATGATGTGTTTCTTAGAGATAGTTCATTATGTTAAAATATTTTATTGTACGGTTTAGTTAATATTGTACTTCATTTAAAGTTTACAGTTTGTGGTAATGTTTGAAATTGCTTTTTGAATTTTTTAACTATATATACGTTTATACACGTTAACTATATAACAATTTTAAGTTTGTTTTCTGTACCCATTTAAAGATTTTTTAAAATTCTTTGTAGTCATTATTTTTATGCTTTTCCTTTTTCTGTGTACCTAGAAATTTTTATCTGAAGATAATGGCGACGTATTGTCAGGATTCATCTTATGATTCTTTTTTTGGTGGTAGTTAATTATTTAAAAACATTGAAAATCATTTTTTTTTAAATAAAAGCCTTTCTTAACTTATATGTCCGTAGTTAAAACCAGAAGTTCGGAATTGTTAATAATGCAGATATATTACGATTTACCTCGACGAACTTGTGTGCTTTGAAATTTGTGTAAAATTTGGAAAAATGGCCGCCAAGTCTTGCATAATTTTAAGTAATTTGAATTTTTAGAAACACGTTATGATGTATTTAGCAAAGAAGAAGAGGCTTTCTTTCAACGCATTAGTAGGCATTCGACTTACTTATGGTAAATTTTTAATGGAATATGTTAAATAAGTACTATAATATGAGCTTAGAAATTTGATATCACTCCATTTTCTAACGATAACTTTCAACTTTTTTTTGTACTTTTGTAAAGTTTTTTTTGTAGATATCTTTTTTTAAACAGATTATACATAATTTAATAATTTAAATAATTCTACTCACTCAAATTAAAATGAGTCCTCATATAGGCTTTGTAAGCAGGGAGCAAACACAATATATATATAGATTTTGTTTACATATCAATCATTTCTTAGAGTACTTAATAATTTAAAAGCAAGACAAGCCAAATTCTCTTTTCAAAGTATCAGTCTTTCTCAATTTATATGTACTTTTAAAATTTTGTGAAGGATGGAAATTTAGTAAAAAACTGATAGTGTCCAAATAAAATGCAGATTTATAGTTAGTCTGTCAGTTAGTTGCTTGTCCTATAATAACTTTTTATTTTGCTATAGGCTTTGCAAAATTTATTTACCTTTATAAATACGTACGGCTAATCCGATAATGAAACACGGCAGACATCCAGAGAATCAAAGATCAGTTAAAAGATCTGTAAATGTGGCAATTCTACCCATAATGAACAATAATATATTGGATAAAAATAATCTAAAAATTGAAAGAAATGAACTGTACCTAAAACTTCATTTTCGTTTAAATCGTGTTGTAGAGAAGAAAGAATAAATATGTAATTTTACTTCACTCTATTTATTCATACCTATTTGCATAATGTGGGAACATTATTTTCATATAAAAAGTCCCCTAAATTGATTTTCTTTAATAGTCTATTATTAAAGCAGCATATACATTACAATTGAATTACATTTTTTCCGGTAAAAATTTGCCTGATACCTGGAGTCTTATCGTTCGTCAGATGTATATATATATTTTAAATACCGAGACTTTTTTCCTAAACTCTGAGAAATGATCACAGACATAATAAAGTTAACCAAATACTTATATCTTTCTATCGGATTTCTTTTTTTTCGGGGGGGGGGGGGGGAATCTGAGCAAACACTAAAAATCATATTTAAAAGAAATTACGACAGTACATACTTTTTGTCTATTGCTGTCAGATGATATAGTCTTTAAAAGCAGAAAATCTAAACCTGTATTGTAGTTGATGATCTCTAATCGAGTCTTATCAAAACATCTGAAGACAATTAACTCATATAAATGTGCAGATTTGGTTTTAAATCTTACAAAAACAAGAAATTGTCTTTTTCTTTTACTTTAGTATCACCCACATGATTGTGGGGGTCAGGGCTTAAAGTGCTATATAATCAGATTTTTTTGAAATATTGTTTTAGTTTTTAGACTCGTCTTGAAAGAGTTGTCTAGCTCATATTCCATAATACCCGAAACACACCATCTTTAAAAACAAAACCTGTTCACTCGTCAATAAGTTAGCATACAGGAATACCGACTAACACAGCACACAGTTAAATATAGGGGAGGTAGGGGAGGTTTGATACATAGGGAGGGTTGATACATTGACAATTTTTCTCAACAAATGGCATTAACAGTCATTGTAACAGATGTAAAGGCTTCTTTTATTAGCAGAGGTCATCATTAGCTGGAGTTAGCAGTGAATAACTGAAAAAGATTTTTTTCGTTTAATTTTGTAGATTTTTTGAATGTCAATGTAAATTTTTATAAATACTGATTTTTTTCATAACTCTTATTACAGTGAAGATAATATCTTGTAATTATTTTTTATTTGTAAAGCACATTATTAGGGTTAGATTTACTAGAAAGCAGATTGGCATTTTGCAACTGCATTTATACAAAGTGATTGAAAATCCAATAAGGCATGATAGGGAGAAATGATACATTAGTGCTGGGGAGAAATGATACACTTTTATATTTGAAATTCAATAGTTTTTATTTTAACTTTTAAACTAATATAGGACTATAACATTCATTATTGTTTTACAGCAAGAGCTACTGAAATTGGTAAGGAAGAACAGAGAGACTATTCATAGACATTATGTAGGTTACATAGAAAAGCAGTGAAATGATAGATGGTTAGTTCGCTTTGCTCGTCATGTAGAAGGAAAAAAAGTTTAAATGACCTGAAAGGGAAAATGTTTCTATAATTGACGAAGGGCACATTGAAAAAGCATTAAATCTATCCGATTTTACTTATCAAAATGATAGTTATTAATTTTTCTTTTAACCATTTCAGGGGTGGTGGTATTTTTATGAAACCACTTGATTTTAATTCCAAAACGCCGCATTGGCACCAGCATTTTGGTAAAATATTTTCCATTTACTGTGAAAGTGAAATATATCCCTTTTCTTATTTCTAATTAAATTTGTTGATAAATTCCGGTGCCATTCATTTATTCAATACTTTATCAATGAAAATGCTTTGCCCCTGAAGGGGTTAAAGAAATCTTAAATGTGCTAAATTTTTGTTAAATTGTTTGCAAATCAGCAATGTTCACTTCATTTTTCCTTGCAGCTAGATCTCTTTTTCTTTCTTTCTAACCGATGACCAGGCTCCTACCTGCCGGGATGCCCCAGCTTAACGGGTTTAGTACCTGGCATCGGGGAGAAACACCGCCTAACCGCCGCGAAGCGTCAATAAACCTGACATCATTGCCTCGATCGTCATCCTATCTGCAGTGCCTACTGCTCGTTTGTGTATACTATGTTTTGCCGGTTACTTAACGTTATATCCTGTTGTTCGGCACCTGCACATTGCTACTCATGTTGGTCTCGTAATTTAGAACCTTGATCAGATGACGAGACCTTCACCTGGTAAGGCACCTCCGGAGGTATAATTCACAGGTAACTTGGAGGACTTTGCAACCACGACGGATTTTACATGCACCAGGCGCCATTAGCGTACATGGCGGATTATAACCAGCAGTAGGCCTCGATACCGCGGCCTTAGCTGCGGATTCGATGCTCTGCCAACTGGGCCACCGCTGCCCGAACTACTTCTGAATGACCTGGTGTTTAGAAGCCGAATTGTTGGTGCAGACTTGTCATAAGAAAAAGGATTGGAGGGAGGTGAGGAAGCAAAAAATTAAATTTAAAAAATGGAGCGCCGCAGATAGACAAGTTGCACCGAAAGTTAATTTTGTTCCGAAATGCTAGGCAAACATAACGATGCAGGGGGATGTGACTCCGCCTATCTACCGTACCCCACCGGTAGAATCTGACTCCGTAGACTTCCCACTGGAGAGGGTCCGGTAGCTTGTGCAGGCTATAGCTTTGTTCAACTAAGAATAATACAGAGGCGGTAGTCAAAAGAAAAAAAACCTGAAAGGGAAAGGGGTTAGCTTGTACATGTTATCACACTTAAAACTTACTTATAGCTATTTACTTAACTATCATTTATTATATATATTGTTTTAATATTATCCTATAGCACTAGGTGACACTAAACTAACTAGAGTAATTTACTTTAGATTACTTAAATATTGCCTGGCTATTTAAAATGAATTTATATTTTAATCATTTCTAATATTAGAATCAGGATTTTATTCATTAATTATTATTATTTTTTTATATTATCTTATGACAAGTTAACTATGAATTGGCATACTATTACTTAGCTAGGAGGGAATTGATAGGAGACTAACGAGCTGACCTAGTGAGATTCATATACTAATGTCTAATTGAGCAAGCTGCTTGAGGTTGTAACTTAGACATAAGCTATGGGGGTTGGGTTTCACCTAAATTAACATTTAATTTAATAATTCATTATATTTGTCTGGTATAATATACTTATCTCACCCAGTGGACTTGTTCTTCTGAGGAGGTTTCCTTGTCTTGGTATTTGGTCACTGTCGTGGTGGTTGTCTTTTTAATATTTTGACATATTCTTGTGGGTCTTTTCTTTTTCCTTGATTAGATATATGCCTCTCACATACCGTGAGATGCTTGTCTCTATCGTAGGTTGTTTTCCTTTATGACTCTATTAATGGTGGATGTCTAAATTTGAGGTTTTGTCACTTTGCGAACTTGCCGCTGATGGGTTGACGACTTGTGGTCTTTAATTTGTGACCCTTTGAGTTGGCTTTGATCACTTAACAGGTTCCTTTTCCTTTGTTTGTATGTTACCTTGATACGTGAATGCGCACATGGCGATCAGTCCATTGGAACCTAATGGCTGTTATCACGATTTATGCAACATTGTTGCGAGCTATTTGAAAAGGCTTTTGCACTACTGGAGTGGGGCTTGTTCCATGGCCGCTAGTCCGTCAATTTTCACAAGATGTATCGTTATAATTTCTCCTTTGTTGTAGTTGGCTTGATTTAGCATGTAGTTGGCTTCTCTGTTTCATTTAAAACACATCTTTTTCTTATCCACTTAACTATCTTCCGATGATTCGTTGGGTTTGTGTGAGTGAGCCGTAGCTGTCGGTTCATCATAAATGACTTCTACCTCTCAGAAGTGCGATAAATCGATTTTTTTTGCAAGTAAAAGGTTCCTTCACCTGCGGCCGCGGTCAACTTAATAGTTAAACTCGGAATTTTTTTTTTTTAATATATATATATATATATATATTAAACCTGAAAATAAGGCAGTTAGTTAGTTTGGGGTGGCGATGTCCGCTGGGATGGTATGTGTTTAGCTTTGTGCTTTTATGTTTTATTGAGAGATGGAGTCTATGTTTTCTATTAACCATCTGATAACTGCTTTGCCCTTGTTTTGTACATGTTTATGGTTTGCTAGCTGATTATGCCAAAGTTGCTCGTTGTTTATTGTGATTTGAATCAGATGGTGTGGTTGTGTTAGTGGGCAGGCTATTAGAAAGTGTTTTGGGGTTCCCAATTGCCCGCATGCACAGTTTGGCTCATCTTTGCGCTTGAATCTGTGTAAGTATTCTGGGAATGCTCCATGTCTCGTGTATATCTGGCTGAGTAATTTACAACTCCTTAGTCTGTTTGTACTTACTTTTGGGAAGTATTGATATGTTGTCCTGCCGTTGTCCCCGTAATCCCACTCGAACTGCCACTGTTTAATAATTAGTTCTTTAATTTTTTTTTAAGGTTTGTTATTGGTCTTTCTAAGTTATATGGAATTTCTTTTATTTTATTTTCTGCTGCTTGTTTGGCTAATTCGTCGGCATCCTCGTTTCCTTGGATGCCCACATGTGCTTTAACCCAGCTAATTTTGAACTTATTATTTGAGAGTTTAATTGCTTCTTGTATATCATTTACTAGTTGTGTGGTCTTAAATGGTTTGCTTAATGTTTGGATGGCTGACATGCAGTCCGAGCGGATGCTGTATTCCATCCCTGTGCTGTTGCCCCAATATGCTGCTTGTAGTATGGCCAGTAGTTCGGCTTGAAAGACAGTATTAAACTTCCTTAAAGGTGCTGACCATGATTTAATTTTTTGTTCATTTTTGAAGGCTACGAATGCCGAACCCGTAGCTCCTGATTCCAATTTTGAGCCATCTGTGTAGATATTTATGTCTTTGACGTTGTGTCCTATTCTTGGTTCGGTTGTTTCTGCGGGGTGTGTGTTCCATACGTTCATTTTTTTTGTATAGTCCGTCTGATTTATTGTTGTTCCATGGAGGTTTACATTTTCTCTCAGTCTTGATACTGTACAGTATGTTGCTTCGTATTTTACTTGTAGGTGTATTGGAATCAGGCCTGCAAGTACCTGAAGGGCCACGGTAGGTGCTGTTTTATATGCCTTAACAATGGACAGCAGGAAGTGTCTCTGGCAAGAGGATAATACCTCCTTGCTCCTTGTATTCAGGTTGTGGCCCCAAATAGGGGTGGCATAAGTTAGTGTCGTTTCAACTACTGTCCTATACCAAGTTTTAATAATTTCTGGTTTTAAGCCCCAGTTCCTGGATGCCATTGCTCCCAACATGTTGAATGTGTTTCTTATTTTTGCTGCTTGTGTTTGGCAATGCGCTAGCCAGTTGAGGTTTTTGTGTATTATGACTCCTAAGTATTTTATTTGCTCTTTTCCTTCGAGTTCTTTGTCTTTGAATTTTATGCCTTCTATTTTATATGTGTCCTCTGTTGGAAGATTCCTTGTGTGTGTTCTGTTTAAATTCAGCAGTTCTGTTTTATCCAAGTTTAGCGTTAGTTTATTTCCTGTAATCCATTCATTGAATTCTTTGATTATTTTGTTAGCTAGTTTAACTAATTTGATTTTTGTTTTTGCTCTAAGTATTATTATAAAATCATCCGCGAATGCTTGTATTCTTACGTTAATTCCCCAATTTTTCTTGAGAGCCGTATCTGCTATGAGCAGCCACAGCAAAGGCCCGAGACAGCTGCCTTGTGGGCAGCCCCCGAATGTCTGCTTTGTTAAAATAATGCCGTTTTCTTCGATTGTGACGTACCTGTCTTTTAGGAAGCTCAATATCCAGTTTGTTAAATAAGTTGGATTGGGGGATTGCTTAAGGTTTTCAGATATAATAGGCCATCTGATATTATCGAATGCTCCCTTTATATCCATTGCTATGAGTAGTGTTTGGTAACCCTCTTTTTTATCCTGTTTAATTGTTTTTATGAGATTATTAAGTGCATGTTCGCACGAGATCCCTTTTTTAAATCCGTATTGTTTATCGCTCCAATATTTGTTTACTGTTAGGTGGTGGGATATTCTGCCGTGTATTATTCTTTCTAAAACTTTACTGAATGCCGGTAATAGGCTGATTGGTCTATAATTTTTGGGGTCTTTAGGGTCTTTACCTTTCTTGTGGAACAGAACCACTGTACCTATTTTGAAAGATTTTGGAAAATAGTTAAAGGCAAGTATTATATAATGTTAAAAGAAGTTGTGGCGCTGCATTGTGAATTCGTTTTATTAAGTTATAATCAATATAGTCGAAACCAGGAGTTTTGTTTTGTTTAATGTTTTTAATTATCCTGTTCAGCTCTTGTCGCGTGATTGCAGGGAGGTTTTCTTCTTCTTCTCTTGGCTTTTTCGATGTTAATTTAATTTTTTCGGTGTTAATTATTTTTGGGTCTGTTAAGTAAAGGCTATTTATGAAGTGGTTTAGTGTATTTTTAATTGTGACTTCTTTGTTGTCTGGCAGGATATTGACTAACCTTGATGGGCTTGTTTTCTTACCCGACGCTATCTTGTATTGTGGTCCGTATGTATTTTTAACTTCTTCACAGTATTTCTTCCATGAATCGCGTTTAGCTTTTTGTACTATTTTTTTAAGTTTTGCCCTTTCTTTTTTGTATTCTATGTGTAATTTCTGTTTTTTACCCCGTCTTCTTGTTTTTGAAATTTTCTCCTAAACGCTCTGACCCTGTTTCTTGCTATCTTCACCTCTTGCGTCCACCATTGCGGTGCTGTTATGACAGGTGCTTTCCTTTGTTTATAACATTTAAACGCTATTGTTTTAACTTCGTTTTGGAGTCTTAAGGTTATATTATCTAACTGGTCTGTGTTTGTTATTCTTTTAATATCTTTAATATATCTATTTCTTATTTGTTTTACGGGTTTATTCTCATTATTTATTTTCTAAAAATTGTGTTAATAGGATTGTTTAAGTAATAGCAATAGTTTAAATATTTTTGTAAAAAACATTTCTGAAACAAAAATATGTCAATGTCATTTCGTTTTAAATTTTACTTAAATATTTCAAGATTTATCATAAAAAATTGTATGAAGCATAAATTGAATTGTCTGCATTTATTTTTCAATTTACATAACAATGTATCAAACCTCCCTTGCTAGTGTATCAATCCTCCCCAGTAATGGGGAGATTTGATACAGTAGTAACCATTCAAAATAATTGGGATATAATTTTTGAATGACTATTTTTTAAATTCACAATATTTTTAATGAATGAATAAAAGGTCACTTTATAAAAAAACACGAAAAATTTGTTTAAAAATAGCTTTCTAAGGGCTGTAAAAAATTAGTGAAGAAAGTGTATGTTACCTCCTCTACCTCCCCTAACTGTTCAACTTTAAACTGAACTTGCTTAAAATCATTAACAATGAGATCTTATAATTAATACTAATTTTATACAAGTGACCCGCCAAAACAGCAACAATTGAGAATAAGATTTTATTTCACTGCATCGCTCCAACAACAGGTATCCAAACTTAACTGAGCACAGTGCCTCATGGGAATACTAGGAAGTCGTATGGCAGATTTAGGCTTGGCCGCAACATCGTATGCGCCAGATGTTGAAGTATTCCACATTGTTTGACCATTCTATAATACCCGAACTTCCTATACAGACAAACATAGACACATGAGCAAACATTTTCTAAAAACAACTAAATCATGTTCAATACCCTTCTAAACGTATAAATACCACGAAAATCGGAAGTCGTATTTTTTTACGAATTCAGTATTTCACGCTTGTAAATATGGAATAAATCAAAACTGGGGTCAAAAAAGACTCCAATGGTAGAAATAGGTTTAATATATTTTTAAAGAGTGGCTAAGCTATTAGGACGATTCTACGTTAATCAAAGCATTCAAACGGCTATAATAAGGAAGTGTACATTTGGAGAATTAAGAAAAATTATTTTATATTTAAACATACACCAAAAAAATAATAAAAATAATTCTAGAAAATGAATAGCATAAATTTAGAACAGTTTGTTTTATTCATCTTATTCTGTTAAAATGATGAATTTTATTCGGTAAGAGATAAAATAAATGCTTCCAACTGAGAAAGAAGAACAGTGTATTTGAAAGCATTTCGAAAACATGTTTAACAGGTGGAAAGATGTTGCATGTTTATAAGTAAATTACTTTTGAGAGTCTTAAGTTTTTATAGTACAGCGAAATAAAATAAAAATGCTATTGGATGTTTCATAATTTAAAATTATTGTTAACGTCTTTTCTATAAATAAAAGGTTTTTTACCGGCAAATGAAAACTCAAATAGACCGAATGTAACGGATGTGAAAGCGAATATAATAAAGTGATACAAAAGTCTGAAAGAATGAGTGATACAAAAGTCTGTGAATGCAAACAGAATTTTATAATAAAAGGGAAATCTTAAAATTTTCCAAAAGTTATATTTATTTGGTTATTTTTGTCTGTGTAGTTAAAGGCACATGTGTCATCCCAAAGTATGAGCCAAGCAGTTTAACATGAAGTTTATAATCATGCAAATTGTTTATACCAAAACAACAACAACAGCAAAATACCATCAGAATTTTTGCTATCGTTAAGCAGACTTTTTAATAAAAGAAAAATTTAAATTCTTCTACAAAAAGTGATAATTTTATAGTTATTTTTGTGTGCGTATTTTAAAATTAAGGGTAAATGTGACATTTCGACAGTATTAACCAGGCAGCTTCACGCTTGTAATCGTGTAGACTGTTTATGAATAGACATACGAGTTTTTTTTTTCTCTAATCCAAAATTGAAAATATTATTTTATTTTTCGTAAAAAATACTTTGTTAAAATTTAATTTTTACTTACCTCTGCCCAATTGTCTATGATTAGAAATTTGCAAAGTAATGCTAATATATATACTCGTATATATATTGCAGATGATTTCTTCAAGTTTTGCATTAAAGTGAAAATCATATAATTTAAGAAGACAAATTTTTAATTTTTCACAAAAAAAAGTAATGAACATAAATAAAAATTAGAGAAACACACACACACACAAAAAAAAAGACATAGCAAAATATTAATATAGTCCGGCATGTGTCTTGTAATAGGATAGTTACTTTCATGATTTTAAATATTCTTAAAGAAATAAAATTACTGTATAAGCATGAACAATTTCCATCCTCAACCTTTTATACATAAAAAAAGTGTACATAAATATCTCAGAAATACGTAAATATCATCACATCATATATGTGATTACAAATATGCGCCATATGCACAGCACTGTGCGTTTGAAATTCAAAGGCAGTGACTTGGGAGTCTATATTTTTTAAAAATATATAAATATATTCTTTTGGGGTTTACTAAAGCTGCTGTATCTTTTAAGGGAACAGTCGAATTTTCTAGGATTTTTAGCTTTCTCTGTCTTTTCTGCCCTTTACTCTAGACTTTTTATGTATAGTCGGAAGAAAATAAACAAACATATATCTTAACTTCAAAAATGATCTAGAAAAAAAAAACTGAATAGCCATTCCTCTGGAAATTATGCCTTTTTTCAATGTTAAAAAATTTATACATACTTGGTAGTGGTCGGGGAAGGGGGGGGGGGGGGTTCATACTTAAATTGTACCAAACTTTAAAATTTTCAATATGCGAACCCAATTTTGATATTATATTTAGTTTTTTCCATAAATTATGCCTTAGACTACCTAACAGGAAAATTGGTCAAGCAGTTTAGGATGAATGAAAGATTAAAAACATGTACAATAATCACTTATAAACAGATTAAGATAAATAATGCTATGAAAAGTGATAAAATATCTTTATTAAGATTGACGATCGTTTCGACGCACAAACGGCGACATTTTCAAAATCATTCACGATAGAAAATATTTTCACATTATTTAAAAAAACAATAAACATAGTAAACAATGTCACGAGACATGATGCATAATGAAAAACATTGCAAACATAAAATTAAATTAAAATTAATTTAGCCATTTGCGAGCCTGGATCAATTTTCATATAATTTAAAAAACACTAACATGGTAAACAATGTCAAGAGACAAAATGCATAATGAAAAATATTGCAAAACATAAAATAAAAATAAGATAAATAATAAATAAATAATATAAATAATAATAAATAATATGATAAATAATAAGATAAATAAGCCAATATAATTTCATTTTTGGAAAATTAACGGTACTATCTGAAATACGAAATGTATGTATGTAATACTAGTATATCGCCTGAAATGAAACCTTTTTATATTTTTTTTCACGTTTTCTTTTAGGTGCGTTCGTAATTATATAAATACGTAGCACCTATAGTCGTCGTCTGGTCAGTTCGTCTGTCTGCATATAGCAGCACAAAACGTACCCAACCGAACGGTTTGAAATTTAATATATATAATCATTGCAGGATTTTGTCATTTCAAATTTTATGAAAATCGAATCAAAACTTCAAAAGACATTAATTAAAATTTTCTTCATTCTATTAAATCATATCATACGTAATTAATTAAATGATATCACATGATAAGAAATTCTACGTACCCTTGGTGATGACGTCATGTTTAAGCGGGTGTCATATTATTTCCGTATAATTTAATATATATAATCGTAATAAATTTTGTACCTATGCATTTTTCCATATGAGTGTAACAGCTATTTCACCAAGATCTGAATATTTATAAAACTAATAGTAGAAAAGCACCTCATTTTCCACGTTTGATGTGCAATTTCCAACATGTTAGAGCCCAGACGGGTAAATATAAGACTTTTTCAAAATTTTATGATTTGTCGTTTGATGTGAGTAGTTCAGCTATATGTATCCAAAATTTCAAGTCTCTAACACATATAGTTTCTGAGAACGGGCTCTGAGACAGACAGACCGAGGAATGAGACGAATAGGGTTTCTTCAGATGAACGAAACCCTAAAAAGAGCTGTTTTTTGTTATGATTGTAGATAATCTTCAAACTATGAAGAAAATCACAGTATTTTATATTATTAATAAATCACCAATCAATTGAAGATCATTTTCTAATAATAGTTTTACTATAAAAACTTTAAAATACAGTTAAACATCACAATATTGTTCCAGAAATTATAATTAAATTAAAAAAAATATACTTATCTTACTTTTATTTAATAAAATACACCTCAGTTTTTATCAACTTCATAATTGTTTAAAAAAAAATATCTCTATTATAACAATGACAAAATTTTACTTTAACAATCTTATATCATAATACGAACAAAAATTGTGTGTGTATGTAAATTTTATCTTAAAAACGGCTCTAACAATTTTGACTAAATTTTGTATTTTACAATTTTCGGGCACGAGAAGACCATTGGACTAGGTCATGTGATCGAGAAATTATAAGAGGGTTACCGTAGGGGGGGACACAGTTCTGTCGCCGAATGCTGCCAAGTTTGTCGCCAACTTGGCGATATATCGCCAAATTTGGCGAGCAAAAGTAGTCGCCAAAGTGACCCCAACTGGCGATATTTGTAACATTTCGCCAAATTCCCATAGACTTCCATTGTAAACCAATAGGGATTACTTGCTTACAGAAAATGAAAAAATTGAGATATTTTATTGCAACAAAAACTAATATTAACTTAAGGGGTTATATTAATTATATTTAAGGGAATGCAAGTAAATTAAATTATGAATAAAAGTAACATAATACAATGTCAGTGCAACAATCTACATCGCTGCAAAAGCAAGAAAGGTCTAAAATTGCAATTTCTGTGATATTGATTGGGTTAAAAATTTAAATTCGGTGTAGTGGTTATTTTTAAGATGTAAATACTCGTTATGAAAAGGTTCGAAAATTGAATTTGACAGATAAACGTAAAAATTTCTAGAATGGTTCTAAATTATGACTTATTTCGAATAGTGAAAATTCTGGGATACTGTTGGGATTAGGAACAAGAACTTTGGCATGGCAGTAATTTTTAAGATGTAAATGCTCGTTGTAGAACGAATTCTAAAAAATCGAAAGACTAAACAAAACGGAAAAAGATCTAAAGATGATCTAAGTAACGAAGTACATGGAATTGTTAGGAATATTAACATGAAGATTGATATGGCTGTATTTATCATGACGTAAATTCTTGCAACAGTACAATTTCTAAAAATGTCGCTATATAAAACAGTGCAGAAACAAAAAAACTTTCGAATTTTTTTTTTATTTCTGTGTTACTGCTGAGCACAAAATCTTGAAATTTTGATTCGGGTTAGTTCTAAAATGTAAAATTGTTTCTATGAATGGTTTCTAAAGAATTTAAAATTTAAAAAGATGAAATGAACAGAAAGCATTCCCGATTACCATTAATTTGAAATTATTAGGTATATAAACTTTAAATATTTCATAATGCTGCATTTCCTTCACAAAACATGCAATTTAAATGCAACAAAATGGATAGATACCCACCTAGCATTAAGGGGGCTCAGTGCTTGATCGATGCCGAAAAACACGTAAACAGAGCTCTCGCTTCGAATCCATATAAAAACAGAAGTATTCAATGTAACTAATTTAAACTTCCTGATATTTTTAAGGTACGCTTGTAGTCTTATAAAATTATAAAATGAAGTACTTCAATGTAATAAAAGAAAAAATACAGCAAAATCTATATAACACAATTTTCGAAAAAAAAAATTTAGGTGTTATATCACCACCCGCAAGATACCTTAACCTTGAATTGACATAAGAACCTAATTTTTGCTTTAAAATGATCAGGAAACTTTACTCTATAGAATGAGTTAAGGATATAACTATCACTCAAAGGAAACCTTATTAAAAAACTCTCAAATTTGAAAATTTAAAAAACCCTAAAAAATACAAATTTTTTTTCCCTTATAAATACGCAAAATATTAAACTATCTAAAATATATTAATTCATTCTATAGATAATGATGTTATATGCATGCAAAAATAATTTTAAGCCATTCCATCAAATAGTTTTTTTAATCTTATGGATAGTCGTCAAAAATCAAGTTTTGAGAAAACGCGACTTAAATTTGCAATTAAATGGGTGCGGCTATGAAAGTGATTGTTACATAAATGCTTATAACTCCGTTGAAAATGCAAATATTTTTATGCGGATTTTTGCACTGTGTTCAGACGTAATTGAATAATCAAAATAGATACTTAAAAAAAAATCAATTTTTTGAAAAGTTTTCAAGCCCTGAGCTCCCTTAAATAAATTGTGTAAATATTGAATAAAGACCTGTATGTAACAGTGAGTAGGTTGCGCGAAAGTGCTTGTTAAATTGTTCCTTCTCTAGGCTTTTCTCTTTCGCTAAGGCCACTAACAGAGCGAAGTGCAGTTTTATATTTGATATGAATTTTTTTCTGATTTTTTTTTTATACATTTTATCATAATGTCATATTCTCAATTGTCATTTGTAGATTTTTTTTATATATTAACTTATTCTGGTGAAATTTCACAATCGGATTCATATTGGCGTATTTTAACTTGCATGATTTGCTGAAAAAATATGTATGGATTTGTAAATTATTTCAAATGACACTTTGACAGCTCAAAGGTTATGCAGACGATATATTCAGATCTTGTGTCATACTTTATGCTGCAATTATTGGCGATTTCTTTTATTTAATACGTGCTAAATACAGCTCAACTTGTGCAGAATATGTTTGAAAACAAAACAATACATCGTATATAGTGGACAGCATACCCTCATCATTTAAATCCAATCGAGAATATCTAAAACACAATCTAACGACGTATTGCATGCCACTGTTGATGTGTTATGAACTTTGATACTACATCAGATTTTGAAGAGAGAATTCCTCAATTCTGATCGACAACCTCATTGCATTCATGCAAAACAGATATTGTACAATATTAACTATTCCGGGGGAGCACACACCATATAAAGTATAGTCCATTCCTTTCAAACTTCATATATTTGACATTTAAAGTTACTCAAATTGGTGCGAAGAGTCTGATTATGCTCTTGACAGCATTTTATACAGTTAAAATTCCGATACAAGATAATTTAGAAGAGAACGTATAGGAGAACGTGCAACCAAAGAAAAAATAATCAAAAGCGAATTGCGTATTTAAAAATGTTTCGTTTTATTTTCAGAATCTATGCATTAATTAATTTTTTTTTTCCAGAAGTATTTGCTCAATTCAAATTTTAAAAGTTTGAATAAATATTTCATAAATGCTAATCCACGGAAACCAGTGTAAAACAGAAATATAAATATTTCCCTTCCCCTTTTTTTTGCAATTTAGAAAAAACAAAATTGAAAATAGAAACAAAGAAACACAAAAACAAAAAAACTAAAAACACACATTTTATAGGCTTCAGAAGCGTAAAACTTGGGTTGTGACAACAAGCGCTAGTTGTTTCAAACGTCAGGTCAACATTGTCTGCTTAATTATTTTTTTATAATGACGTTTAAGAAAATAAATTCCAGAATATACTGTATTATAGAAGAAACAACCTTTTTTAGTATCTGCTAATTGTACTTTTCATAAAGACAAAAAAATAATAATAAAAAAAAAATAAAGGCATATTTTAAAGCTTTGAATTAAACAAGATTACTTTTTAAGTGCACTTTTTCTTCATTTACATACCGAATATAAAGAAAAATATTTTAAATAACATTCACAAATGCATTTGTTTATTTTAACTATATGTGTATTCATTATTTACAATGCTAAAAAAAAAATACTTTTTAAAAAGTAATGTTGAATTTTGTTTTAAATTTCAGTCTTAAATCTGTGTTAAAAAGATATATTTTTTTAATTTAAAGTTTAATTTATAATTTAACGCAAACTACAAAAAAAACAATTTTTCTTTATGCTTTACATCATGTCTGAGGCATTTTCAGTTCACCAACTCAATTATATACCGGGTGAGCCAAAAGTTCATTACAACTTTAAAAACTCTTAGAAAAGGAAGAAATTATGATAAAGGTTTGCAAGTAAGGTCTCACAAGTTAGTCGGATTTTTTTAACCATTCGGAAAAATGATTATTGTCCTCGGCCAAGGTAGGAAATCAAAAACATATCTGAAGCTTTTTATTAGTTGAATCCGCATTTTAATCGTTTTCTGATTGGTCTATACAGTAATCTGTATTTTCCCTTTTCTTTCAACAGAGATGGATACTTCTGTTGCCACTATGACAAAAAAGTAATAAAAACTACAAAAGAAAATTAATAACTCAGAAACAAATTGAGATACAGCTTTCAAACAAATTGCATTTAAAAGTACATTTTTTTCTCTATACGACGGTGTAAAAAGTAATATTGTGGGATGTTTAGAAGTTTAAGAATGAAATTTCATTTAAAATGGGTCCAGGGATATTAATGTTTAATCCATGGCGTACGTAATGTATGACCAGCTTTGTAGAAGTTTAAAAATTTACAGTACAGAAAAATGTAATCCATGGCGTCAGAATGGGTCGTCAGATTCCTTGGATGATGGAAAAGCCTTTTCCCGAACAGCCAATAAAATGCTTGGATAATACGTAAGTTTCAGGTGGATAATACGTAAGTTTCAGGGAATTTGACGAGTCGCTAGCGATTTTTGTCGCTTGCAATTTTTACGTGTTATAACACTATTAATTTTTAATTCATGGCGTACGTAATGTATGATCAACTCCGTGCGATTTTTTATGTCTTAAATTTTAGTCTTGGAAAAAATCATTTTCCAAATGGTCGTTCTAATTTGTTAAATTGCACTTTTCTTATTTTTTTTTTCCTTTTTTTAGCAGCAAAAAATAATTTAGTTAAAAAATCACAGGTAGAGGACGCTGACGACCTGAAACACAATGAACAGGACAACAATAGTGTCGTAGAATGTTATGGAGGTCACGTTGAGCATTTTTTGTTGGAAGAACAAATGAATGGAGCGTATTGTTGTCCTGTTCATTGTGTTTCGGGTCGTCAATGCCCTTTACATGTGATTTTTAATCTTTTTTTTTTTCTGCTAAAAAAACCGACTACCTTGTGACCCCTTTCTTGCAAACCGCACTCCTTTATCCCAATTTCTTCCTTTTTTATGAGTTTTTAAAGTTGTAACGAAGTTTTGGCTCACTCGGTATTTAAAAAGTAGATGAGAGATTTGAAAAAGATTTTTTTAAATTTTTATTCCTCTATTTTTATATTTTTATAATTATCAGACAAAATTAGTAAAGAATCTTTGGCTTTTTTTTTTATGGGAATTCACAAAGTTAGCGTTCATTGTTTCTCGCACAATTTGATGGGATTTCCATAAATATATAGCTATTTCGTAATTAATTATATTGGTCATGTATGATTTTTATATCCAATTTATATTCATTAATCTTTACATAAAAATGAGTTAATTTACTGTAATCTATTCAGTGATTTTTTTTTCAAGTGTAAATTTCATTGTTTGTGGAAATATATTGTAGTTCATAGGACTCGGTTACATTGTTATTTGTATATTCGCATCAGAGACAAACGATTAAAAGACGATTACATAGTTTTCTGCCAGCTATGCTCGTAATGTTTTTTTCGCCAGACGGAGGTAACGTTTCGTACGCTATTTGTGTATTTACTGAAATCCGTGCTTTAAAAAAAAATATTAGTTTAACCCTTTATCTACTGCAATTTTTTTCATGTAATATTTTTTTTTCAGTTACTACAATGAAAATTAAAGGATAAACATAAAGAAATACTCAGCCGTGAGAAATTTAATTATTAAGAAGTAATTAATTAAAGTCCTTTAAAGTACCGTCAGTACGCTATGACTAAAATATCGTAACAGAAAACCCACAAGTTATTTCAGACGGCACCATAAAATATTTTCGACTTAATAAGTATGTGAGATATAGGCTTTTTCTTATTTACAAATAAATCTTTTGGAAAATTCCGGTGTCAATCATTTATTATGATATTATTATGATATTTCATACATTAGAATTGAAAATACTTTGCCCCTTAAATGGTTAAATAAAACTATTTTTTTTATGTTTCGATCTTGTTAGAAGTCCTTTAGTTATGCAACGTCTATATTCCAGGGACAACATGTTCTCTCGCATCTCCACTAGGGTGGAACTAAAAAACGAAGTTTCGAATTTTATATTCTAATAGTGATTATTTTTTTCCTTTTTAACTCCATAAAAAGAAAATATTTTTCTTTTAATTTTAAAATGATATTTTCCGGTTCCTCAAAGCGCCTGATTTTCCATAAAAAAACGAAAAAAAGCCAATAACTGCATGAAAAGTTTTTTAAGCTTATTCTTAAATTTATATTTTGCAAAATTAAATTAAGTGTTAATGTCCTGTAATAAAGAGAATAATTTAGTTTGAGTGCCTTAGAAAAGTTAGCCCCACTTTATTTGACTTTTGTAGAAGCCAGCGTCGTGGGCGTCAGCTTTCATCGTCTCTGATTTATTTGGCTGCGACACATAACAAGTTAGTCCGATTTAACGGGTGTTAACAGTTTCTTTAATTATTTTTCAATAAACATTCGGTGTCAAAAGTGGCAAAGTCTGTTAACGTACCTAAATCTAGATAATTGTTGAAGTGTCCTGTATTTCGTGAACCAAAACAATTAACATTAGACTGTCATCTTTGATGAACATATGAAAAAGTTATGAAACATTATTTTTGGGTTCAATTTAACTTAAAATCTGACAGCTGGAATCTGGTACACACTATTTCTAAAATATCTAAAGATGTTGATGATACAATTAAAAGTGTATTGCTGAGACCTTCAATTCCAACGGTTTCTGATACACAAATCATAAAAAATGATTAGAGACTAGTGCGAGAAATGTCAAAATTTGAAGAAAAATATTAAGATTAGAAAGAATAATACCACATCCAATATAAAATTGCAAAATGTTAGGTAATCCTGTAAAAAACATTTCTTTGTGTAAAAGCACTAAATATTATCGTGTATCAGAACAAGAACGTCACTTTCTCAAAGAGACCAAAGAGAGATGGGGTGCTGACAATAGGATCAATAGATATAAAAACTACAAAAAACGTGTAGCAAGACAGGAAATATCAAGGAAAAAAGTTATTTTAAAGCAAAAAAATTATGTTTTGATTGAATGATCGTCAAGTGTAAAAAACAGTTCGGAAGGAAATAGTTTAATCGGTTGTTTTTCTAAACCTGAATTTGATAATCAACACGGTGAAAGAACCGGAGTATTAGACAGAACTGCAAATATTACTGCAAATGGCACCTTAGAAGATATGGGTATTTAGGAGGATAATAAAGAAAAGGTAACTGAAAGAAGGACTTGAAGACGACAAAGAGAAAAGAAAAGGAAGAATTTGAAAGAACAGGAAAGACGAAATGAGTTAATTTTAGAAGGTTAGTATTTTTATGGCAGAAAGGATAACGCTATGATAACTGAAGCAAAGGGAAAAAAGTATAAAGAATCATTAAAGACGAACATCTGGTCACAGTTCAAAAACCAGGATAAAAATATATTGGTCATATTTCATTGACATCTGCTTCTTATATTAATATAGCCACTGCAATTTTGGTGTATTTTCAAAATAATAACACAGACATTTCAAGTTTGAGAGTTATTCGGTGAAGCAGAAACGCCTTTAATGCAGGATGCAAATCTGGAGTTGTTAAAACATCGGAAGCAATACCCTAAAAACTTTATAATGGATAATTTGATTATTACATGCAAATGAACTTTTTTCTTAGATACTTATTTCAACATCTTGCTGAAAAACTACGGGTACAAAAGGATTTTCTGGACCAGTAGGAAAGCGACTTGAAAAAATGCGAACATATTGAAATTATAGACTATAAAAACATTGATCCTATCTTGACGGTCTTATCGGATGAAGAACTTAAAAAAAGTACAAACAGGGGATACACCTGAATTTTAGATTTTCCTTGTCATACTCAAACAGGGGAAACGTGTGTCAAAATTGTCCCGCGAGCTGCGTCAACCGTCTTTAAATATTAAGCAAAAGACGGCTTAATCTTGGGAAAGTTTAATTCCCACAATGTAATGACAAAGTTTGCCTAAAAAGACAGTAGGTTGAATATCCAATTTAATTAATTCATAACAAAGGGAGGTAAGGAGGGTGGAAGTCGATATTTAACCACCTCCTCGTGGTGACTTCTGGATAGTATTTGCTAAATAAAAGTAGATATGAGCTAACAGCTATGTTGTTTACTTTCAGTTACTTTATACTGAAATTTCAAAACTTTGACCTCCTTGAGGAACCGGAAAACAACTTAATTTAAAAAAACCTTTTCAGCCAAAAGTTTAGACATCCAAAAAGGAAAAAAGTTTTCACTATTACACATTAAAATAAAAAAGTTTTTTTTTTTACCCTATACTTAAGTTCCACCCTAATCTCCACATATGCAATATATGAATTTACACATGCCATTTCTAGCATAGCAAAAACGAGCCGGTGCCAAAACTTTTCCAATTTCCTATAAAAAATAACAATGAAAGAGAAAAGAAATACAAAGGAAATCATTATAACACTACATTTTAGAAATTACATTTTAAAGGAGATGAAAACGATGGATAATTACAAGGACGAAAAGTAAACAAGAAGTTCTTCTCCAACAGCCAGTGTACTGGCGATACTTATAAGTACCACTAACTTATTCCAACAATTAAATCAAGTACATACACCGTTCACCTAAAATAGCTTGTCAACCTGTATTCTAAGATCATAATGAACACATAAAAAATCCAACACTTTTGTTATATCCTTTACTGTGTTTGCAGCATTTAAAAAACGAGCATGACAATCTGCACAAAATGTCGGCACAAAACCCATCGTCTGTGTCAAAGATAGTCTTCTTCCTCGCTAAAATAACAAACCTAGAACTACTGCTGTCATTTATCAAGATAAACTGGAGTTAAAAGATTGTTTTCGCAAAGTACCATTAGAATATTAGTAATATAAATTGTGGGATGCATTTTAAAGTGAGTGGTACTTATAAGTACCGTCAGTAGATAAAGGGTTAATGCAATTATATTTGTGTACCTTCTATAAAGAAAAGCACATAACATTATTAGTTACTGTAGATTATTGTTCTCTTACATTGTTCACAAACGATCTATTTTAAAATTCTGATTAAACATATAATTCAGCTTAAATTTCTATAAAAATCTACTGACTAACAGAAACTTAAATAGAATAATGGTAATAATAAAAGAAACGCGTTCACAAACGATCTATTTTAAAATTCCGATTAAACATATAATTCAGCTTAAATTTCTATAAAAATTTACTGACTAACAGAAACTTAAATAGAATAATGGTAATAACAAAAGAAACGTGTAAAAGATTGAAAACATAAAAATATTTATATTGATTCTATGTAGCATGTCTTTATCATAAAATATGCTTGAAACAACAACGGTCAATTGCGTAATTCCTAATCATGCGGAATATTTTCATTTCAAATTTGATATTTTTGGTCATGTTTTTACTTTTGCGTTTTACATTTAAATTTGTTAAATAATGTTGTTTTTTTGGCCATCATTAATTTGGCTTTGAAAGCATGTTAAAATGTAAGCGATATAACCAGAACAGACCAGGTTTAATTATATTATGCATTATCAAAAAAATCCATAAATTGAATAAAAGTTCCATTGATTATATTTTGTTAAAATATGAAAATTTCCTCTTTTCCCTTTTAATGAAGAAAAATCAACAAACTAACATAAAAATTTTCTGAAATTCTTTAATTTGAAGCTGTATTTTTGTCAATTCAAAGGGGTGTTTTAAGCAACTGTGCTGTATAGTACTTTTTCGTATTAGAAATTGAATTTTTTACTTTTATGTCCTCTTTCCCCTAAAATAAGAAACAGTCGCTAACTTAAACTCAAAGTTCCCTGTAATTATCCAGTCAAGAAATGGATTTTTTTTTTTTTTTTAATAACAGGAAAATCTTTTTCAGTCACAGGAGTGTTCCGGGAAATCGGTAGCTATTTGATGAGAAAAATTTTTTGAGAGCGTATACAAATGACGTGCTACACTGTAAACAAAGGCAAATGTTTCTTAATCTAACTTTTATCTTTCTTAACCTTTTCCGGCGCGGAATAATTTTGTTTATAAACTGATGAAATAATGGACTGACACCGGAATTTATAAACGATTTTTTTAGAAAATACGAACATGCTAATTTTCATGTACATTATAATAGGAAAATTTTAATTAAATTTTCTTGGTGCCGTTTGTCTGTTTTGGAAATAAAATTAGGTGTCCTTTTTTAAGGACACTGCTCTCGAAAGAGTTAAGGGACTAATTCCATCACTGGAAGACATTCGCACATTAATGTTAATCCTATGCAAGAGTTCGTTTAAAATATTCATTTATATTTCAATATTTTAAATATGGAAGGTGTCCGAAAAGTCTGAAAACAGTCGAATATTTCGAGAAATACACATCGGATTGAAAAACAGAAAATTTCGTGTTAAATATAAAAAAGCTGTTTATTGATACCGGAGTTGACCCCCACGTTGAACACTAGGGATCAGAGGGTGCCCAAATTTGAGAACTTGAAGGAGAACCTCCTTGCAGATTCGGTTTCACCAGGAAAAAAATATCTATATAAGTTTTGTACTTAACATTTTTTTCTGATCATCGTAGATACGATGTAACTGAGCAAAATGCGGTGTCAAACAGCATCCCGAATCGTGAGAGGCAAGAGGGCACTCGCATCCCGCAGGGAATAGAAAGTTACTACCACTAAGTCGTTGTCTTTATGCAAAGCTTAAAATAGTGCATTCATTTAGAAGTTGAGCATTAGCCCCCTTCCTACACACGATGTAAAGAAGAAAGTAGTATTTTTCTAATTAGTTACTGCTTTTTCGATTTTTAAAATAAGATCTTCAATAGAAAATAGGATTTTCTACTCAGCAAACGAATCTGACTGTATTTTGCTCAATTACATCACCATCTACGATGATGGGAATAAAAATGCTAAATGCAAAAGTTGCGTAATTTTTCCCATAGAATCCAAATCCGCAATAAAAAATAGGGGTTTTCATTCAAGATTTCAAAGTTGGACACCCTCTGACCCCAGGGTGTCGAGGTGGGGGTCAACTTTGGTATCACTAAATAGTTTTCTAACCCATTTGCGCCTAGTGTCTCATTTTTGGTGCATTTCGAATTTTAATAATTTTTTATAATTTTCTTCTTTTTTATAACATGAAAATTCTATGAAGTAATTGCCCATAAATGTCTTTATCTATTACCAAGAGATGACAGCATATGATTGATATTTATTTACTAGCCGCCCTTGGCGACCAGTTTGGTCTCCTTTAAATCTATGCTAAGCATTGTATCATGTTATTTTTATTCATAATTTAATTTACTTGCTCAATCTTTCGCCAAATCGGAAGATTCTGATTCAGAGATCATGAACTCGGTATTTTTATGTTAGCCGAGTGCAGGTGATATATCGCCAAACATTGTACCCGTCGTATTTTTTCTTATTTCATTAATTTCATTACTTCCACTCATTTTATTTAAAATACATAACTTTAATTTAAAACTGAAATGATTAAAGTTTATGACTCTCAATTTTCTCTTATTTCTTCGAAGAAAAAGAAAAAGAAAAGAATGAAAAGAAAAGAAAAAAAAAGTAATAAATAATACTATAAACTATGACATTTAATTTAAAAATGAAAGCTTTGTTTTAATTTACCTCTTGAAAAATTGTTTATAACAGTCGCATGCGATGGACTATTATAATACTGATGATGTGATGGCGATGGACTATTATAATACTGATGATGTGATGGCGATGGACAATATTTGGCGATTTATCACCTGCGCCCGGCTAACATTAAATTACCAAATTGGCTGTTTGGCATATAAAAAGTGAAGCGGTCAACCCGGAACTATTGATGACAGTCTTAGGCTATTATTATAGAGATTTAAATGAAGGCTTTTATTCGGTGTTTATAGATTTTTTCCTTTTTAAAGATAGCGAAATGTAAAAAGTGAGTTTATTTGTATTTTTTGTTTAAAGGATCCAAATAAATAAGTCTTAATCTTATCTTGCAGACTTTTTTGAAATGCATATTTTTTTTAATTGCAAACTTATATGTTCAAACATATTTTTATACACGTTTGTAACGTACAAAATACAGGGCGTTAGGCGAAAATGGGTACATATTTGTGTTAGCCATTTAGGAGACAGTTAATTATGAAAAGTTCTTTTCAAGATGATTTTGAAAGAAATTGCTTTTTAGCCTCAAATACGATTTTTCTTAATTTATTATTAATAATTATTATAATGTTATTAGTTTCTGTATAGAAATAAATATATTTTTAATAGTTCATATAAATACTAATTATAGTATATAATATACAATTTAAAAGCTTAATTTATATAAATTTTGAAAAAACATATAATTTCGTATTTTTCCATATATGGATATTCCCATATTTAGTATGTTTACATTTTATAAAATAAATACAAAAATATTTTAGCGTATTTTTTTCAGTATTTTTCCAGTTCATTTTGCAACATTTTAAAGTGATTTTACTAACGAATTTGAGAAAACAAAAATTCAGGCATAAATCGGTTGAAATTTGTTAACAGGTATTTTTCCGTTTTTCAATCCGATGTGCATTTTTTCTTGGGTTTTCTTTACTGTTTCCCGACTTTTTCCGCACCGTGTATATACATTTTGCCTTGGTTAGTTGAGGTCGATCTCTACAAAGGCCCCTTTTCCCTTTTTCATTTTGGTTTTATTCTTTTTTTATGGGACCGCATACACTTCCGAGACCGGTTTCTATCATTTATATGTATTTTAACTTTCTTCAATCTTTATAAGAAGAAAGTATTGGATTCGTTAAAAATTTCGACTTCCGTTTATCTAAGGATTTATAACTTATAGAAAGTCCTGAACACAATTTGATGGTTTTTAGAAAATATCTTTCTGTGAGTCTATATGTGACAAAAATTTTGTGGGTGCTGTATCTCAAGAACAAATGCACGAAATTTCGTTTAGATTCAGTTAGACATTAATATAAACTTGTGCTGAATAGTTTTTTGTGTATATATGGCGCTAAATATAGGGCGCTATATTTAGTAACCAACAAGTGGCGCTGCTGCTACATTTTTACGATTTTCTCAATAGCTCTGTCTCAAGAAGGAATGCACGAAATTTTATCAAATTTCAGATTCAGGTATACCCTCATAAATATTAATGCTGATAATGTTCTGGTGTAACTCATCCAACAGGTGGCACTGCTATGCTGGATTTTCACGATTTCTGCAATTGCTCTATATCAAGAACTAATGCACGGATTTTCATAAAAGTTCACATTTAGCTAGCCCTTGATGCTTATTACCGTTTGGTGTAAATAGCTCAACAGGTGGCGATGCTATGCTGCATTTTTCAGGATTTACACGATTTTAACGATAGTCATAACTCAATAACTAATAAACTGAATTTCATATCTTTAGAATTCTCATGATGGGCATAGATTGTCATTTAATTTTGGCTGTGCAATAGCGAATTTTAAAGTACTATTAAGTATGAGATAGAAGAAAGTTTTGGTATTGCCACATCCGACTAGTTATATGATATAATCAGTTATGGGTTTTAAATCTCCATTTTAATTGAATAAATTTTTATTTACTTAAACTTAAAAAAAAAATCATTATTTCTTTATTATTTTTAGCATTTTTTCTGTTATTTTGAAATGAGCAAATGATTGCTTGAGTGATTTTTTTGTTGTTGTTGTCACGCAAAAGTCTTATATAGATTTTAAATTCTCTCACAAGTTTTATTGATACTCAAAGTGTTAAATTCAATCATAGAATCTTATATAATTACTGAATAGCGCATCGAATGTTCTTTGTTGAACTATTTATGCAATCCAGTAGAATTTTAACGTCTTTTTTTTAACATTGAGTACAATACTGTATAATTTTCAATATTTTTTAGTTTTACCTTAGACGTTAGATGTATGTACACTGTAAAAGAAATCACGGTAGATTTGCCAGCACAATGCGCTGGCAATTCGGATACCAGCAGTTTGTGCTGTTAATTTTACGCAACTACTGTTATTTTTCATGTTTATATAGTCAATAAATCAAAGAAAGCTACAGCACATTCGACTGTGATGAAGTTTAAGCGCGAGATGAACAGTACTTTGTGCTATAAAAATGTCGTTATTTTTACAGTGTGTATAATTTATGTATAAGTATAACAATATTTTTATCCATGTCTTTCTACATCAAATAATTATTGCGTTTAACAAAGCTAGCATACATGTGTAAGGTTATTGATACATGTTGTTTATGAACATGGTTTCTACCCTGTAAAAAAACCACTGTATATTTGCCAGAACAAACTCGATCACAGTGAATGTGCTGTATCTTTCTTTGGTTTCCTGATTATATTAACATGGAAAATACAGTAGTTGTGTAAAATTAACAGCACAATGCAACTACTGTATTTTCCATGTTAATATAGTCAGGAAACCAAAGAAAGATACAGCACATTCACTGTGACCGAGTTTGTGTGCGAGATAAACAGTACTTTGTACTTTAAAAATGTCGTTTTTTTTTTGTTTTGTTTTTTTGTTTTTTTTTACAGTGTATGTATAGTAAAATGGGTATGCGCTGCATGATGCGGTACCTTACAGCGTTCCGTAGCGGAAAAACTAAGCAGCTAGCCCTCGTATCTGGAAAATGATACAGGATACAGAACAAAAGTCAATTGCAAAATCGTAGGACACTCTCAATTTATTATGAAATTATGTTTCGCATTTAGAAATAACTTTATTAAAAGCTCTTAAACGTAAGTTTTTACATGCAATCACAAGCTTAAAAACGCAAACAATTGCAGACAGAAGTGTACATTGAAAAGCCTATGCATATTTACTAATACTAATACGTAAGAAAATGATTGTTAATTTTAATAATAAGTTAAGCCTGAATGTGAATAGACCCACCATGAGCAGCAATGCATAATGCATTCTCCATGTCTTAATAGTGAACGCATTGAGCCCATGTTTAGCTTGATTTTCTTATTAAAATAAATTGTGCCTTTCTTACATGTCTTAGTTTTATTAGTCAATGTGTATCTTCCTTACAATACTAAATTTCTACATGCAATATTACAGTATTTAAGGTATCTGCCTACATTAAAATGACCATTTCCGTGAAACTTTTCGGAATATTTTTAATGGTTTTGTTTGAAAGTGCAATTGTTTATAATTCCAAGTATGCTTTAATTTTATTTCTATGATTTATTAGAAGGGTAGTTATGGCCAATTTAATAAACAGGAAGTAATAAGCCAAATACCGGAAGTGAACTTAGCAATGCCAGGAGAAATGAAAACAACGTTCCTATGCATCCTTTTCTTACGTTTCTTACATAAAAACATTGATAAATCTTAACTGATACTTCTATGTTAATTGTGTATGTATTTGAAAGATTAAAAAAAACCTTTAAATGTGCTTTCTGGAAAATTGAATTTTCTGTTATCTCCATGTTCGATAAAGTGTTTTAAAGATATTTCAGGGAAATTTTGTCATAATGCATTCCATATTACTCAAGCTATATGTGATAATTAAATTAAGATAATAGATAAATAATTTTATAGGTACTCAAAGATAAACAAGTTGGAAAATGCACGTGAAACGTGGCAAATGAGGTGCGTTCGTACTATAACTAGTTTTATAAATATTTTTTGCACCACATATTGTACTAAAAGTATATTTTAGTGCTATTCATAAGTGCATATCAATTTCATTCTGTTCGAAAGGCTGTAACATCATTAAAATGCACTTGAAATAATTTTTTCCCATTGGCCGCATTGTAACGGAAAACTATGACTGTCCCTGTAATTAAAGTATGCATCCGATTTACATAAAATTTGAAATGACTCCCCAAAATTTTACAACAATTATATACTTAAAATTTCAGACCATTCGGTTGGGTAATTTTTTTTCTCTGCTATATGCGGCCGAACGGACAGATCTGCCGAACAACGACTATAGGTGCTACGTATTTATGTAATTACGAAAGCACCAAAAATTTTTAATTAAAAACATGTATCTTTTGACATATTTTGAAATATTTCATTTATTTTTGAAGATATTGTAAAACCCTTAGTTCGTACACAGGTAACTGTAATAGTGGTATGTAGTACAAAGGAAATTGAAATATATGTAGTTGCGTTGAGTGCACTGTAAAAAAAAATCTGTAGTTCTACAGATGTAAAGTTACGTGCTTACTAAACTTTCACCTGTAACTGTACGAAAAAAGCTGCAAATCTACAAAACTAGTTTTTGTAAAGCTACAAAAATCTGTAACTTTACAAATGAATCTGCTAAAATTTCAGTAATCTTAATTAACTTTTATTTGTAATCCTGGCTGCAGTTACATGAAAAGTTCTCGGAATCCCAGTTTCCAAAAAAATTCTTAGTAACCTTACAGATTTTTTGATTTTCGGCTCAAAAGTGTGTCTGTTACATGAAATTTTGTGGTTGCCGTTACATGAAAAGTTCTAGGAATCCCAGTTTCCTAGAAAAACTTTAGTAACTTCACAGATTTTTTTTTTTACAGTGTGTACGCTGTCTGTTGAAAGCAAGAAATTTTGCTAAAAGAATGACAAAAAAACACCAATTTTTTAAAATATTATGGAGATATTGCTAGAATTTTGTGTTTATTCATCATTCTGTATTACAACTGAACTAATAATATATGTATTTATTAAATATTGTACATTTTTCTAGAAAAAGCGCTGCGAACGTAAGTAGGTACCTTAAACTGGTGCTCAGATGTAAATAAATTACATTTCAGGGCTTCTCATAAAGTTATATTTACATTCGAGACATCATTTCATACTAAATCGAAGATGTTCTACACTGTAAAAAAAAATCTGTAGTTCTACAGATGTAAAGTTACATGCTTACTAAACTTTTACCTGTAGCTGTACAAAAAAAGCTGCAAATCTACAAAACTAGTTTTTGTAAAGCTACAAAAATCTGTAACTTTACAAATGAATCTGCTAAAATTTCAGTAATCTTACTAAACTTTTATTTGTAACCCTGGCTGCAGTAACATGAAAAGTTCTCGGAATCCCAGTTTCCAAAAAAATTCTTAGTAACCTTACAGATTTTTTGATTTTCGGCGCAAAAGTGTGTCTGTTACATGAAATTTTGTTGTTGCCGTTACATGAAAAGTTCTAGGAATCCCAGTTTCCTAGAAAAACTTTAGTAACTTCACAGATTTTTTTTTACAGTGTACAACTTTGTAATTGACTCTTTCCCCGTATTTTCTACGTTTTTACTTTCTTCTTTCTATAAAGAAGAAATTATTGTAATCGAACTTTTCTTATTTCCGGTTTTTGGCGGATTTACATGTTTTAGGGTTCAGATATTCCGAAAAACATAGTTATACAAAATATCTGTCTGTCCGTCTGTGTGTCCGTATGTCCGTGTGTCCACATTGTACCATCGAAAAGTGCAAGAAGTTACGCATAGAATTGAACCAAATATTTTGTGTGTGTTTCTGGTTATGGCTAACTGGTTGTCCTTGAATTTAGAAATATTCCGCCGTAAAGGGGCGCTGTAATATCGATTTTTAAGCCATTTCCATTATTGTACCATCTAAAAGTGTATGAAGTTATGCATAGAATTGAACCAAATTTCATGTGTATTCTTTTGACTATGGTCAGAAGATACCACGTGAATTTGGTAACAATCCGACTGAAAGGGGTGCTATAATAGCGATTTTTCTCGATTTTCCATAGTTCTAGTGTAAATAGGCTGTTCTTTTTCTTTCTTTCTAACCGAGGACCAGGCCCCTACCTTTACGGGTTTGATACCTAGTATCGGGGCGGGTGACTCGTATCGGCAATGCCTATTTCTTAGTTGTGAACAATATTATGTCAGTTACTTAACCTTGATATCCTGTTGTTTGGAACCTGCACATTGCTACTCGTAATTTGGAACCTTGATCAAGAAACTTTCACCCGGCAAGTCACCTCCAGAGGTATAATTCACAAGTAACTTGGAGACTTTGCACCCACGACGGACTTTACATGCACCAGGCGCCATTAGCGTACATGGCGTTAATCGGCTGTTCATACAATGACAGGCAATTCGTATCCGGCTAACCCGTCGATTCTAAAAGAGCTGATGTACAACAGAATAACGAAAAATATCAATTTTATTAAATATTATGTTTGAAATTAACTCTAGTAAAACGAAGTAGGAACTTAAGATGAAAATCAAAGTTGATGAAGTAATGAAGTTAATATCATTAAAGTAGTAACATGTATAACAACTTTTTCAAATATTAATATGTATGAGAAAAAAGAAAGTTTTGGGATTGGCACATCCAACTGGTTTCAGATAGGAATGTTCAATCCGCAGTTTGCCTCGTTTACATGTATCTTTTCCTGTACCACAAACTCGTTTTACTATACGACCAGTCTAAGACTATTGTTAACTCAGTTAGCAGTTATTTGCGACGAAACAGAATTCAGGAATCATCCCGTATACCCCCATACTATATGTGTAACAGTTTTCAAAACTGCTCATTTGTTATACTTGAAATACGTTGTACAAAAATTAGTAAAAAATCGTCCTTTTATTAGTACAACGAAACACCTTCAGATTACAGAGTTTTCATTTGAAAATTTTGAGTAACTGTTTAAAAAAAGCTATAAACATTCGAACGAATTTGTTTGCCCTGTCTATTAACTGTCTATTAACCTGTGTATTAACATAATTCTGATATTAACTCATTTAAAATATTTTTAACTTTACATGTTTATAAACTTTTTAATCTTACCAGATAACTACCCAAATAGTATAATAATGAAAAAACTCTAAATAAGTAGCAATCGAAAAAGCACATTGAAACGTGTTTTTACACGCATAAATTATTTGCCCTCATATTCCCGTTGTCGAGATATACAGTTTTAGAATTTGCAAAATAAAACATCTGAAGTTAAGAAAGGAAGGCTCCCCGCCAGCCAACAAGTGAAATAGTTCATGGTGTAAAACAATAGTAGCTTAACTTTTTATCAGTTAGAATTTCTTTGGGTAAATTCTAGGTGCCATGTGACTTTATTCAGCTTTGAAACCATATTTTGAATATAGAACACAGTAAGGCATCCCATTCTCGTTTTAGGCTCTTTCACTGTTAAAAAAAAAAAAAAAAAAAAAAAAAAAAAAAAAAATCTGTAAAGTTACTAAAGTTTTTCTTGGAAACTGGGATTCCTAGAACTTTTATGTAACGGCAACAAGAAAAATTCCTGTAACAGAGACTGATACAGGAATTTTTGTTATTGCCGTTGCATAAAAAGTTCTAAGAATCCCAGTTTCCTAGAAAAACTTTAGTAACTTCACAGATTTTTTTTTTTTTTTACAGTGTTGGGAAGCGCGTGTTATATTGAAAAATGTTCTTAATGCAGAATTGATGTATTAAAACACTAAATAATGCAGCACTTATGCACCATTTAGCATTATATTGTGATGCATTACAGGTGTATTTAGTGTTTTAATCCATTAGTGCTGCATTATGAATCGTTGACTGTGCAAATCAGACAAATGTGTGGAACGAACTTGATTAAATATTTTGTGTTAGACATGTTACGAAAGGTTCGCACACCAAACATTTATAACTGAAAAATAACGTGGAATGATCCTCTTTATTTTCATATATCACTTATTATAATATGTGTAATAGTTTCGAAGATATAAATTTTTAAAATCCGGTCATTCATTTCTGCTAATCCTGTATATCTGAGTAACGCGTACACGAGAGCAAATAATTTATGCGTGAGCAAATGTGTTTCAATATACTCTTTAGATTGGCTCTTTAAATTGCTGTGTAGTTTCCTCGTTAAAACCAAAAATAATTCTACCAGTAATGATATTACCTTGGAAAAATGATAAAATATAATGCTCTTATAAATAATACTTTTCATACTACTCTTTTTATTAAAATTTCAAGAAATCTGTTTAGTTACTGTAAGGCAAAAACAATTTTTATCAAATCTCTTAAACTCCACACTTCTTTTACGACTATATTGATTTTTATAGTACTTCATATTGATAATGTTACGTGGACTATTATTTCAAGAATGTTATAAGAACCGTCAATACTTATAATGTTATGGCCTTTAAAACCTTTTCTTTTATTCAGAAAACTTTGCGGGAAGTTTTTGCTATAATATCAGTACTTAATTAAGTATAGTGCAGAAATATTGAAACGCTAAATACCATCTTAATGAGAGAATAAAATAAGGGTATCTACATTTTAAAGCAAAAACATATTCGAGAGCGAAGCTGAAGACATACTGACGGTAAAAATGCCTTACAATTAAATTTTAAATCTCCTGCAATTTTTTACTCAGTTTTCTTATTTTTTAAAATAATTTTTAAGCATGATTTTAATTTATATCTACCTTTAATGCGTTCAGCCCAATTACGAATGATTCGCCTGTTTTATCTTAAAAAATATAAATAGTTCAGCAATTTTTTCTGGCTACTATTCCATAATGAAATGAAAATTTCATCAATAAATAAATAAAATAATAATAATATATATATATATATATATATATATATAACACAAATTTAGCAGACATATAATCCAACTTTGAGTGTAAACCACTGAAACAATAATAATCGAAAAGGCTGCTGTAATAGAGAAATCTTTGGTAATTTTTTGGCTATTAACTCCCGGAATGTGGAAAATACGAAAGTATCGCTTTTAGTAAATTTCAAAAGTTTATTTGAATACATTATTGATATTTTTCATATAAAAATGCTTTTTGGTGTTGACAGTGGGCAATCTAAAAAAAAAAAAATATTCAATGTAAATATTTCTTGGAATTCTTAACACGAAAAGTGGTTTTCAACCTATGTTCTGCAGCCTATGATACTCTGGTTGGATTTCCGACACTGTAAAAAGAAAAAAAAGAAAAAAAAAATTCTCTAATTCTACAGATGTAAAGTTACAGAAATCTGTATGCTTACTAAAACTTTATCTGTACGCTGGACAAAAAAGAATTTGTAAATCTACAAAACCAGTTTTTGTAAAGCTACAGAAATCTATAGCTTTACAACAGAAAATATTAAAATTAGAGTAATCTTACTAAAATTTTATCTGTAACCCGGGTTGCAGTTACATAAAATGTTGTAGGCATTCCAGGTTCCTAAAAATTTTCGTTACATAAAAAGTTCTAGAATTCCCAGATTCCTGGAAAAATTTTAGTAACTTTTATTTTATTTTTTTTTTTTTTTTTTTTTTTTTTTTTACAGTGTAGTTTTATTAATGTACAGTCGTGGAAAAAAAAAAGTAAACACCCCCTACTAACTCTTCAACAAATTATCGTAGACGGAAGTTACTGGTACCGAATGATTGGAAATAAAGTCTACTTTAAAATGATGCATATAAAATTTGCTTAGGGGGCCATCTACATATTAAAACGAACCCAAACCTCATTTTTTTCAATGGCAATACCCAATTTTAACGAGATATTTCAAATCTTCGGTTCAAACTATGCCCAGACACCAAATTTCAAGTCATTAGAATGATAAGTTTTTGAATTATAAACATTCAAAATTTAGTGCTTCTAATGTTAAATTATATTTTCATATATTTATTTATATCTCCTGAAATTATGCTCCTGATGTGCTAATTTTTTGTGTAGCAATAATACTAATGTGCCCAAACATAAATACACTGAATTTGCAATTTTTATAATTTTATGATATGAATTATGAATTATGAAATTAATATTCGAAAAAATTATGAGCTGCAACCTAAAATTTTTTTGATGGATTTAGATTTATTAAGTCCTGCTTTATGAAAATCCGAAATTTCACATTTTTCTCCCAAATAGTTTTCAAATTATGCTTAAAAAACGGCAAAATGATGGTTTAAGGGGCCGTCTATGATAGAAGTGAGTAGATGTTTTGAAATTTCTTCTGCTGTCCCGTTGTCTAACAGGCTTCATTGACTGCTTAAGGTGCCTTGATCAAGAAGGAGGCTCTCTCGGTTAACAATCGACTGCGGAACTTCAATTTGGATACAGCCCTTAAAATACGCACGTTTTATAATAATTAATTTCTCGGAAACTTATGGTACGAATTGCATAAAAATTGGTTTTTAGGCTAATTGAAAGGTGTAGAGTTCATTTATGCTGTTAGAATTGGGTATTGCCGTTGAAAAAAATGAATTTATGGTTTGTTTTAATATGTAGATGGCCCGCTAAGCAAAATTTATATACACCATTTAAAAGTAGACTTTATTTCCAATCGTTCGGTACTGGTAACTTTCTTCTACGATAACTTGTTGAGGAGTTAGTAGGGGGTGTTTACTTTTTTTTTCCACGACTGTACAATCTTATTTACTCTTGACTTTTCGATTTCTCACTGAAAAGTACCATACATTAATATTTATTTAAAATATATTACAAAAATTAATACATATAATTTGATAAGATTTTTTGGCTTTTTCGGCTTTTTTGTTTGTTGATAGTCATAAAAGTTATTTTTTAACATTTTTAGACACTTCTGGAATATATTTGGTAATTGGACTTCTAGTTATGTGTGTACTTCCATGCCCTGACTTTCATAAATATGCTGGTGAACAAAGAAATTTGTTCATGTCATTTAATTAAGTTCGACACGTCATGTTTTTCGTTGAAAATTGAATATAAAGGAGAAAATTTATATTTATTTATTTAAAAAAAACAACAACAAAAAAACATTCGCAAATTACCGTCTAAACATAGAAAATGTTTCAAATGCATTTTAATGGAGTTATAACAAAACGAAATTTATGCCTCGTTTAATATCATAAAAACGTTTTTTTTTTTTTTTTTTTTTTTTTTTTTTTTTTGCGAAAAAGTAATGTATACAATACTTGGCTAATATTTAAAATGATATTAAAATAATCATAAATAACAATAATAATTAAAATAAATATTTAATTAACACATAGTAATGATAATTATTTAAAATAATGTTAAATTGATAATGATGTTAATTAAAAAATCAGTACTATTCTGAAAAACAAAATCTATTCCTGAAAATGGTTATTTCCTAGGAATGTAACAATTTTAGGCAGATTATAGATTCATAATATTACTATTTTTGTGATATCATTATCAAATGTTAAAAATATGCATCTAACTTTGACATAAAATGTAATGTGTCACATAATGTATTCTATTAGTCAAAAGAAAAGGGTATTGTTGCGATCATCGCAAGTGAGGAGGTCTAAGTGTTATTTCAAATTCATCAGATAGATCGTTGGGCCATTTTTAAACATCTCTTTAGGATTTTGTTTTTGTAGCAGTTTGATAAAATGTTTTTAACGAATTAGTACTGCCAATCACTAGCAGAAATAATGATTACCACAATAAGGTTTACCTACTATGAAATGAACATTGTTGGACTAGAAAGCCAAGAATACCAAAGATAGCTTATGCCATTCCATTATATTCCCAACTGTTCGCAATTTGCATGCGTATACCAGTAATATTTACTGAGTGGTTCAAATTGGGTGAAAATTGCGATTAATCGGATCTTGATAATTATTTGCAATAATTAAAGTTACAAACTTCAAGATCTTAAGATAATTTATTTTACAATGTTGTTCGTAAGCGGTAATCATTCGATGATGATGTTCTTCACTGCTGTGCGCACATTTTTATTATTAAAATGTACCGCAGTATATTGTGTTCCTAACTGTGGAGCAACTAAAATTGACATTATTTTTATATCTATTTTGAGTCACATTCCATGCTCAGACAAGGAATTCATGAAATACAAGCGATCTATTGGTTTGGCAATGGATAGTCAGTTTTTTGCCTTTGTATTATCTGCGATTCTTTGTTGTTACATCACCATGTGAAAATATTTTTTTAATATCAAGCATAAGAACGAGAAGATGCGACAACTTAATCAGATTTTTGGCAAGGCTTTTCTTATATTTTTTCTTCTTTTGAAACTTTCTTAGTGGCAAAGCAGTATCGAGACACTATTGTTTGTATTGGCATTATCCTCAATATAAGCTACATAATAGCTACATTTACACGAAAAATTTACGGACAGGTAGACTGTTTCTGGATACAATCTGGAGTTTGCCTCATTCCGATATCGAAAATAGTTTTTGGGAAAACAGGAAAAATCCGGGTGAATGAATCAATGAACAATTTTTTTAATACTTAAAAAATACTGAATACTGAAGAGTATAAACTACAAAAAATACTGAATAAAAACTCGGGCACAAATTAAATTAGTTTTACGGAATTTTACAGCAAATGAAAAGACTAATTAAGATTTATACATGATAAAATTGGCTATATTTTTTAATTTGTTAATTTAATATGTTAATATTTCCATAGTCGGATTTTCATGTTTTTTTAATACGTTTTTTTAAACTCACATGACGTTACATGTTCACCTGTTGACGTCCATTATATTTCCAATAAGAAGTTTTTTTTCTAACTTTTTTTTTCTTTTAATTTGTCAAACTCTTTATTTCATTTTCAGTTTTCACGTGGAAATCTTGCTGTAGAAAACTTATGGCGTAATATTATTATTTTTTTCAATTTGTCAAACTATTTATTTCATTTTCATTTTTCACGTGGAAATCTTGCAATAGAAAAGTAATTGTTGTGGTTGTACCAACAATAAAATTTTATTGTTGACAACTGCTATAACGAAAAATGTTTATTTTTTCCTGTCATTTTTCTATAAAAGCTGGTTTTATCATAATCATGTTAAGCCGGTATTCAAAATTTGTAACCCTCCCCATTTCCACCTCCTTGGACTGATTTTGCACATTTGCAATTCCCACCGACATATTAGAAATCTGAATGTTTTTGGCGAGTTTGAAGACGATCCGTGCATAATTGCACCTTTTACCGTGCGGACAAAATTTAGTACATACATACACATACATATAAACTTTTTAGGTAGAGGTGGTTTTGGGTGCCTGAGGTCATATAATGAAATGTCATAAAGTAATTTTTCAAAAGTCGCACCATGGTAACGACTGCAATAGTAAGTATTTCTTACAAAATCTACCTAAAATAAATGTCTGTAAGTTATGCTTTTCGTATATTTTGTATGAGAAATAATTTTAAATATTTATGCTATCCAAAATTAAACGAAACATTCGGGAATTATATTGTTTATGAAAAAATAGAAAATCAAAAATGGACACATCTTTTCGAGTTACAATACTTAGCATATATATTTCATGATATGAAACGTTAGAACAAAAAACACATATACTGGATGTGCCAAAAGTTCATTAAAATTTTAAAAACTCATAAAAAAATAAGAAATTGTGATAAAGATGTGCGGTTTGCAAGAAAGGGATCACAAGGTAGTCGAAATTTTTTAGCAGAAAAAAATAGTTTAAAAAATTACATGTAGAGGGCGCTGACGACCTGACACACAATGAATTGGACAACAATAAGCTTCCATTCATTTGTTCCTCCAAAAACAAATGTCCAACATGACCTTCAGGAAATTCTACGATATATTCTGGATGTCATGTTGAACATTTGTTATTGGAAGAACAAATGCACGGAGGCCTATTATTGTCCTGTTCATTGTGTTTTGGGTCGTCAGCGCCCTCTACATGTGGTTTTTTAACTACTTTTTTTGCTGCTAAAAAAATCCGACTACCTTGTGATACCTTTCTTGCAAACTGCACTCCTTTATCATACACTGGCGGAAAAAAAATCCCAACACCAAGAAAGACTTGTGTTAGATAAACGAAATTTGGTAGGCGTGTTTATACATCTGAAAGATTGCATCGATTGAAATTTCGCGCTTCGCGCATAAGTGTGGCATTAGTAGCGCCACTCAGAACTTGCAGATAAGGTTTTCTCTAAATGCGTGCTGTAAAGTACGTGGGCGTTATTTAGCTTCGAAATGTGACGTATTGAGTTGATGTTAGCCAAGAATGCCTTTAACAAGGTGAAGAAGCCACTGTCAACAGCTCACCGAGTTGGAACGAGGTCGCATTTTCGGGCTACGAGAAGGTGGGTTTTCTTTCCGCGATATTGCAGAAAGACTTGTCTGGAATGTATCCACTGTGCATTATTGTTGGAAGCCATGGCCAAGAAATTGTGCTGCCTCAAGAAGACCGGGTTCTAGGCGGCCACGTGGTACTCCTGAGAGGGAAGATCGCCGTATTCAGAGTAGCACTGTGACGCATCGTACTGCGTCTGCGGCAGAAATTTGAGCTGCAGTTGGTACCACAGTGACAGAATGAACTGTTAGAAATCGGTTACTTCAAGGACAGCTCCGAGTCAGGCGTCCTGTAGCGTGCATTCTACTGACTCCAAGCCATTGCCGTTTGCGACGCCATTGTTGCCAAGCCAGAGCTCATTGGAGGACAGAGTTGGAGATCTATTGCGTTTTCTGATGAAAAAGAAACACAACAGATCTCCACTCCACCCACCAGAGCTCTGGCTTGACACGAACGGCTTCACAAACGGCAATGGCTTGGAGTCAGTGGAATGCACGCTACAGGGTGCCTAGCTCGGATCTGTTCTTGAAGTAACCAATTTCTAACAGTTCGTTGCGTCACTGTGGTACCAACTGCAGCTCGAATTTCTGTCACAGATGCAGAACGAAGCGCCACAGGCGCACGCCGAATACGGCGATCTTCCCTCTCAGGAGTGCCACGTGGCTGCCTGGAATCCGGTCTTCTTGAGGTAGTACCATCCCTTGGCCACTGCTTCCAACAATGATGCACAGTGGATAAATTCCAGCCAAGTCTTTCTGCAATATCGCGGAAAGAAAATCCACCTTCTCGTAGCCCGATTATGCGACCTCTTTCCAACTCGGTGAGCTGTTGACAGTGGCTTCTTCGTCTTGTTAAAGGCATTTTTGGCTAACATCAACTCAATACGTCACATTTCGAAGCTAAATAACGTCCACGAACTTTACAGCACGCATTTAAAGTAAACCTGATCTGCAAGTTCTGAGTGGCGCCACTAGCGCCACACTTATGCGCGAAGCTCGAAATTTCAATCGATGTCATCTTTCAGATGTATAAATACGCCTACCAAATTTCGTTTATCTGACACAAGTCTTTCTTGGTGTTGGGATTTTTTTTTCCGCCAGTGTAATTTTCCTCTTTTATCAGTTTTTAAAATTGTAACGAAATTTTGGCTCACACGGTATTCTTAATAACTAAGATAATTTAAAATATTGTTATTCATTAGCTCATTTTAACTTTTCGTTTTGTAAAAATGCTTATCGTATGCCTTTTTGTGAAGTAAATAAAAAAAATCGCAACAGAGAATTTTAATTAAGCTTTCGAAAGAATACATTATTAATCGTAAGGATTTTAAACCAATTTATAATGTTTGCTCAATATATTTATTCATTAAAAAAATTACAGCTTAACGCGTTGAAATGGATTTAAGATTTTCTTTTCTTTTGTAAGTTACCTTCAATTCGTTTAATTAATATTTTTTACTTGGAATTTTAAAATAATTGGGTAGGATAAAAACAAATGACTGGAATTTTAGATATACAAGGGATAAACCCGAGGTTACAGAATATAGGTGAAAACCATTTTTTTTTTCTTAAATTGATAACGCGAATTGATTTTTTAAATTTATATATATTTTTTTAGAATACTCACTAACAACAGCAAAAAATTATATTTATATGAAAAATAGGAATCATACTTTAAAATAAAGTTTTGGAAATGCATTAAAAGCGATACTTTCGTATTGATCTCGAGCTAAGAAATTAACAGCCAAAGAAATCTCCAAAAGTCACTATTTACAATCATACTTTTTAATTTTGAATATTTCAGTAATTTAAGCGCATAGTTCGATTATCTGTCATAAATTTGTATTTTTTATTTATTAATAGACAAATGTTTTTATGGAATATAAGTTGGGAACAAATGCTGGGCTATTTTATTAATATAAGTGAAAACGGACGTATCTTTCGTAATCTTCTGCACGCGATAGAAATAGATTTTAAAAAATCATGTTTCAAAATTACTCTAAAAACAATAAAAATTGAGTAATATTATTATACTGATTAATCAATTGAGTTATATTAATATATTAAGTAAAATACAGTTCCCAAACAAATTGTATTTGAAATTCCATTTTATTCTCTATTCGACGGTGGAAAAATTAAAAATGTGCGATGTTTAGAAGTTTCAAAAATTGCAGTAAAAGATTTTAATCATTTGGTGTTGCACTGTCAAAATTATGACAGCGTTAATCACGGACACGCTTGTTTTTTAACAATATAGACTAGGAAATCCAATGCTGTCTTACCAGGTTACAGAATATAGTGAAAACCGATTTTTTTTTTTTTTTTTTTTTTTTTTTTTTTTAAGCACTAACAGATTTTTTACATTTAATATATTCTTTCTTCTCACTAGCAATGCTAAAAATCATTTTATATGGAAAATAGCAGTTATAAATTCAAATACATTTTTCAAATTTATTATAAGCGATATTTTCATTTTGGTCTCGTGAAAAAGCCGAATAAATCGTGAAAGATCGCTGTTTATGGAAGCTTCTTTTATTATAATTTTAGTGGTTTAAAGACATAATTATAGTTCAATTACATGTCTTAACTTTGTGTTTTATTTAGAAGTTATTATTTTTATTTATTTATTTATGGAATTTTAATTTCGTTTTGGATTATAAGCAGGGAACAAATGCTGAACTATTTATAAGCATTTAAGTACAAGAGGATTTATTTTTCGTAATCGTCTGCATGCAATAGCGATGGATTTTTTTTAAAAAAAATCATGCTTTAAAATTACTTTAAAAGCAATAAAAAACGATTAAATTGCTAAACAATTTTGAAACAAAATGCGACACAGTTTTCAAAAAATTGTATTTGAAAGTATATTTTTTTTCTCTATTCGATTGTGTAAAAATTGAAAATGTGCGATATTTAGAAATTAAAAAAATTGCAGTAAAAGTTAAATTTTATTGTCTTGTGTTGCCACTGTCAAAATGATGTCAAAGTTACCGACGAACACATTTGTCCTTTATATTATAGATAGTTAACTAATTTGATGGGGATGCAGCACGATCGCTTATTTTAACTTTCCAAATACAAAGTGTAAAGGAAGTGTTAAATAGTAATTTGTGTGCGTTTGTGTATAATTAAAAAAAAGATGACTGCCAAACGGTTCTTCTGGTTGTGGTTTCATCTGGGGAATGTGTTATAGACCACTGTCGCAAGAACGGTAAATATTTTCGTAAAAATCCGCCGAAGAATTAGATATTCAATCCATTTTTAAATCATTTTCGTTACTGACATATTATCCGTGCCAGGATAAAGATAATCAAAAGATCTTTTTATCGTAGCCATTCACGTTCTTTTGTGCAAACTGGCATATTCACCTACTTTTCAAATTGGAATCATGATTATCGTTTCGGGGGAGTTATTATTTTTAGGTGCGTTCGTAATTATATAAATACGCAGCACTATAGTCGTCGTTCAGTCCGTCTGTCCGCATATAACAGAGCAAAAACTACCCAACCGAATGGTCTGAAATTTTAAATATATGATTGTTGCAAAATTTTGTCGAGCCATTTGAAATTTTATGAAAATCGGATGTATACTTTAATTACAGGGACAGTCAAAAGTTTTTCTTTACATTACGGCCAATGGGAAAAAATATTGCAAGTGCATTTTAATGATGTTACAGCCTTCCGAATGGTCTGAAATTTTAAATACACAATTGTTGCAAAATTTTGTCGAGCCATTTCAGATTTTATGAAAATCGCATGTATAGTTTAATGACAGGGACAGTCAAAAGTTTACCGTTACATTACGGTCAATGGGAAAAAATTATTGCAAGTGCATTTTAATGATGTTAAAGCCTTCCGAATGGTCTGAAATTTTAAATATATGATTGTTGCAAAATTTTGTCGAGCCATTTCAAATTTTATGAAAATCGGATGCATAGTTTAATTACAGGGACAGTCAAAAGTGTTCCGTTACATTACGGCGAATATGAAAAAAAAATATTGCAAGTTCATTTTCATAATGTTACAGACTATGCACTTATAAAGTGCAAAAAAATATACATTTAGTACAATATGAGGTGCAAAAAATAATTATAAACTAATTATAGTACGAAAGCACCTCATTTGCCACGTTTGACGAGCACGTACCTCACATAATGAATCTAATCTTCCAAATTCACAAGTTGAATACATTTAGCAAACTTCGCTATCCGGTAACTCACCGAAAAAAGTATTTCCTCTTTGTCAAAAGCTAATTTCTATTACAATGAAAATACAATAATATCGCTACATTATCAACTATATCTATAGTCTTCTATATTCTATAATAATAAGTAAAGTATTTTCTCTGAATGTGCTCTGTTCTGAAGAGATCGCTACGTGTAGAGCTACATGATTTATTAGGAAGATACGTCTATGTCTGTAGTTATACATTTCGAAGACATTTTTCGGATTAGATTTTTTCAATTTATTTTTCATGCGATTTTTAATTCATCAAAAAGACCTTCTTTTCTCAGAATGACTCATTGCAGCTGTTCCAAAGTATTCCGCGAATACTCAAACAGGATAGAAGCGCGAAGGTGAAATGGGTCTTTTTTTGCATTTTTCAAAGCCCGCATCAGCTTAACTTTTCAAAAAACGGAAAACATACTCGATAAATTTTCATACTTTTTACTTTCAAAGGGCGTAATTCATTTAAAATTATTTAAATTAACGCTTTGAAAAAGTCATTTCATAAACTGTAAATTCATGCCCCCCCTCCCCCTTAAAAAACATTGAAGCCGGAATCAGACATCATTCATGACATTTATCAAGACGCCGGAATTCATTAGTCATCTCAATAAAATTCAAGGAAATCTATGAGTAAGCCCGATAGAGAGCTGCAGGTTGATGAAGCCACCATCTGATGTGTAATTCATGAAGACTTTCATTATACACGATGATGAGAGGACTATTCTTGTCCAAGAGAACAAGGTATAACCGCCTGATCACAGATAAGCGCCTCCTTAACAAGCTGAAACATCAAAACGAGCCAAGTATGCTGTTGTTTTCCGCCGATGAGAAAAACTTTGTGCAGATGCACAAAGTGAACCGAAAAAAGATCGGTGGCTGTGTAGAATACACGATCGTCATTCACAAAAAATTTCCAGTCTCACTAAGGATTCTGTGGGTCGTGAGCCATGAAGACGACCTGATTCCTCAATATTTCTTTCTTCAAGGTGCCACAGTCCGCCGCTGATTTACCGAGATGTAAGATCTTTGGATTGCATCTGTAGTACGTGAGGGCTGTACTTTTTTAACAAGACTCTTCAGCGTTTCACACAGCCCATTCAAACAAATAATGGATTGCCAAAAACTTTTATGACCATACCATCCTCAACTTCATCATGGCATCAACTTCCTCCTCCACATAGGCCTAACTAATTGAAATACAAAGAAATGAAAGATATCATGCTATATCTATGTACTTTTGCCATTTTAACAGTCAGTCCACCTTTTAAAATATCAGTATTAACTCCTTCAAAAAATTTCTGTCTGAACGGATTTTCGGCGTTTTCAGGTTTTTCTGCATTGCTTAAAAGTCTGCATCGTCTTCGGAAATCAAAATACGAGAAAAGGAAAATACCAGATCACACTCCTTTCGAAGGATGCAATCCGTTTTAAAAAATATTGATTCTTTCATAAAATTTCGTTTCCGAAAGTCACTTTCGTAACATCCGTACAGGGTGCGGCAGGGATTTGAGAACAAAATAACGCCGGTTTTCAGACAGGAACGGGCACTAAAGATAAAGAATTTTTTACATTTTAATTGTCTGTACAGGTGAACACATACGTGTACATAATGGAGTACATAATGGATGACATCATTATTTGAAACCACTGCCAGCCACAATAACCACCTCTTCACGCTGTCGATACAGGGAATAATCAGATGGGTGTTGGGAACATTTGCCATTGCATACTCAACGGTTGCCCTGAGAGTCAAAACATGGTTGTGTGGATAATAATTGTAATCCATTTCAACCACGCCACATACGTAATAGCCCACCAGGTTAATATATGCGGAGTTGCGAGGCAACAAGTTGAGGATGGCATGGTCATAAAAGTTTTTGGCCATCAGATATTGGGTTGTATGGGCTGTGTGAAACGGTGCAGAGTCTTTTTAAAAAACGCACAGCCCCTCACGTGCTACAGATGTAATCTAGAGGTTTTACATCTCAACAAACAACGGCGGACTCTGGCACCTTGAAGAAAGAAATGTTGAGGAATCAGGTCGTCTTCATGGCTCACGACCCCCAGAATCCTCAGTGAGGCTGGAAATTTTTGAATGTGAAGGACGATCGAGACCTCTTTGTGTATTCTACACAGATACTGATCTTTTTTCGGCTCACTTTCTGCACCTGGGCAAAGTTTTTCTCATCGGGGGAAAAACGACAGCATTCCAGGCACCTCTTGTGGTTTTAGCTTGTTAAGGAGGCGCTTGGCTCTGATCAAGCAATTATCCCTGATTCTCTTGGACATGAACTGTCATCTCACCATCACGTATGACCTATAAAGGAGATTTTCAGGAATTACACAATGGATGGTGGTCTCATCAACCTGCAGTTCTCTATCAAGTGCGCTCATAGGCTTCCTGGGATTTTTATTGACATGACTGATGAATTTCGGCGTCTTGATAATTCCCCATCACTGACAATATTGTTTCCAGTATGAAATGGTTGCCACCTCAAACCTGGAAGCCTTCAATTCGCTCCTTACTTTAAAGACGAATGACCGGGGAATTTCAATTATGCGGCAATCACTAAATTGGAGTGTTCTTCAGCAAATCAGATAGTGACAGCTTGTCTCTTCAATTTCTCAGTTAATCTAGATTCTGACATGCTTGCATGTAATAGAAAAGGATTTGTAATTATGATGTAGATGTTGCTATTTCACCTATAATGTGTGTTTTCAAATACCTGCCGCGATAGTACTTTCTGCACACTTTGAAATCCTGCATCCGCTATTTTTAATCGATATACGAAAAATAAAACACCCACTTATTTGGTGTAAATTTACCTTAAAATGACGTCTTCTGTTTTTAAAGAAATATTAATTAACCTTTTCAAAAATATTTCTTTCCAAAATCAAACATTTTTTTTAATAATGTGGTTGTCAACTATACAAGGCAACTAATACAAAAAGGCCAGTCGAATATACACTGCTGGCCATTAAAATTACAACACCAGGAAGGAATGATCTGACGAACATCAAAATCACATGAAAGCAAGAAGAGGTTGGAATGTGCAAATGATTAGTATTTCAGCGCATTTAGACGACGCAGGCGGGAGAAACGACATCTGAAGCACTAAATAAAAGAACAGTTGCGTAGTGGATTTCTCATTCGGGCTTTGTAAGGTCAGTCCTTGCTCAAAATATCGTGTTATGCCTCGAATAATAAGAAGAAAGGCTTACCACCAAGTGTCGGTATTCGATAGCGGAAGTATCGTTGCCTATCGAGAGTGTGGATTATCTTTCCGTGATATCGCCCATTGCATTCGTCGAAATCCAACCACTGTCATGCAAATATGGAATCAATGTATTGCTGAGGGTCATGCTGAACGACATGCAGCATCTGGATGCCCTGCCATGAATAACGCCGGAGAGGGCAGACATATTGTGAGATGGCTCTGCAAAACCGTACAACCACATCACGAACCATTAGTCAGGAAATGGGCATGTTTGAAGCGCGCCCAGCAACCGCTCGTACAGTGCGACGACGTTTGTAGTAGTGTGGGCTGCTAGAACGGCGACCAGTACTGCGGCTTTCCTTGACAATGCAGCATACAGAGAGTCGGAGGCTCTGGTGCGCCAAACAACAAAGCTGGATGCATGATTGTCACAAAGTCGTCTTTTCAGACGAGTCCCGGTTGTACGTGCTGAATTCTGATGGCCGTATACTTGTCTGGAGGCTCCGAGGAAAACGCCTGTCGCCTGCTTGTATTCGATATCGGCATAGGGGCCCTACACCTGGTGTGATGATTTGGGCAGCCATTTGTGTACACGACATGCACATCTCTAGTTCGAATCGACGGTAATTTGAACGCAGATCGGTACATTTTTGACATCTTACGTCCAGAGGTTGTGCCCTGTCTTCGAGGCCTGCCAAAAGCCATCTTCCAGCAAGATAACGCAAGACCACATGTTGCAAGTCGTGGTCTGACCTTCCTCAATACACAGGGTATTCGATCGCTGCCCCGGCCTGCACGGTCTCCAGATCTGTCACCCATTGAAAACATCTGGTCATGAATTGCTTAGAGACTAACCCGCCACCCTTCTCCAGCTAATACGGTTGATGAAGTGTGGCATAGACTTGAAGCAGCATGGAATGAGTAGCCCGTTTCTGTCCTCCAAGCCCAGTTCTACTCCATGCCTAACCGGATAAGGGCCGTTTTAGCTGCCAGGGGGAGCAGATGTTTCTACCAATTTCGCACGCTTTTAAACCACCAAACTGTTTACAAATTTAATCATTTTGTTTTCATACCATACTGTTTACGTATAATAAATATCTTTTTTGTATTTTCAATCTTTCATGGTGTTGCAATTTTAAGGGCCAGCAGTGTAGCAAATATCGTTAAAGGAATAACGAAAAAATATCAAGTATATAGTGAGCTAATATTCAGTTGATTTCTAAAAGTAGTTGAATAATAACAGATTTTCCACTATTTTCACTTTCTGTATATCCCCGTAAATATATGCAATATTCCTATAAAAATTATCACAAATGTTGTACAAGGCCCACATAGCTATGTGGTAGAGTTACAGGTGGTTTCAAACATTTTCTTTTACAGGGTGATCGTAGAACTTTTTTAATTTCTTTTTATTCCTCTAATTACACGCGTGATCAAACCAAAGCTGAAAAGTAGAATGCCAAACATATTCTTTATATTCCTGAAGCTCCAGAAGAAAGCGTAAAGTATTTTGCTACATATTCGAAAGCAATTCTAAAATCGAAAGTATCCAGTTCCTCTTGTATATGTATGTGTAATGTATCTAGTATCCAGACTATATGGCCAGACATTACATGGTACATAATACTCACCATGTATTAGAAACATACAATAATACAATAATAATACAACAATAATAATGCAATATTAGAAACAGTTTCCGAAATTTAATATGTTGCAGACAAAATAAGGAAATACAAATTTATTGAAAATTTATCACCAAGTGTATAATAAGTCAAAGTATCGAAATACGCTTCTTGAATACATTGAACAAACAGAGCAAAAATTATTACACGGTAACACACTAAAAGAAATTCCCTTTGTTAAATAACAGTATTTGATACGAGGCGTTTTTACAAATAAACACCAATTTGACATGAAATTAACATGTGGCAATTTTTTTAATAACTTTATTTTTACAGGACAGCCTGGACCTTAATTTACTTTTCAACATAATATCAGCCTATATTAACCCTTTCAGAGGCACAGTAGTTCTATTCGTAAAATACTGAAATAATCAAATGACACCATAATTTATAAGCTAATTTATTTGGAAATAAGTAAAAGTTTTTATTTAAATACTGAAGAAAAAGAAAATTGTCAACCCACAATTTTGCTGCTAATGTAACATTTGGGCATTAAAATCAAGCGGTGTACAAATGCATCACCGCCCTTTAAAGGGCTAAGGCACTTATCGTATCATACGACTGTTCTAACCACTGAATCATTGCCGTTTTGAGGTAGTCATAGTCGTAGTAACGCTGATTGTCCAGTTACTTCTTTGACTGCAGGAACAAGTGGCACGTCACTTAGCGCTATGTCAGGGCTATGCGGGCAGTGATAAAGTTGTTACCAACCATATCATGCGATGAGATCCTCGCTTTAAATTTAACAATGCGCCAAGTGACTACCACTTGTTCCTGCACATGAAGAAGAACCTGGGCAATCAGCGCTATAACCACGATGACGACGTCAAAACGGCGGTAATGCACTCATTAGCACAGCAGGTTATCTATGAGATTGCCAGAATGGGATAGAAAAACTCGTCGTGCTGTATGATAAGTGCCTTAATGCTGACCAAAATTATGCGAAAAAGTAGACTAAGGTCAAGAATTTCATATAAATTTTTTTTTAAATATGGCATTGTGTTTTTTTAATATAGAAACTGTACTTAAAAAACACACCTCGTACTTGCATGACATTTAGAAATATTAATATAATATAAAATGAATTATGTGTTTCACTTTGATACTGAAAGACTGGAAGATAACTATATCAGAATGTTAAGTAAATGCATTTTCTAAATTTATATGATATTACTCAATAAATAAAGAAACAACACAATAATCATTATTTTCATTATTGTTATATGCTTATGCATTGCCAAATATCTAACTATTATTTTTGTGGCATATAAAGAATAATAATAAAGAACGTTATTTTTTTGGAATAATTCAATCTTTTTTATGGTGATTAATTCAGAGAAGAGAATAGGCTTGTTTATAACGTAATTAATATTGCTATCTATAACAATTGCATTTGTTTATTTTCATTTAGTGTAAATATAAAACGCATTTAATATAGATACTAGGAATGCACCGAATAGTGATTTTGGTCGAATACCGAATACCGAATATTCGGCCTACATGCAAACCGAATACCGAATAGTCAGCTAACCAAACGCTTTTATATTTCAAAGTTTAAAGACATTAAAATGTCAAATTTTAAAACAATTTTACGCATTGTTTAATACAGAAACTTGCATTTTGATAAACAAGAGCTTTTTACAAGTAATCTTTGTACTGAAAAAAAAATTGCTTTGCATTATTTAAGAAGAGGAAACTTATAAAACATATTTAATGAATAAATTTTTTTAATTTAATGGCTTCTTCTGTGAATTAAAACAAATGAATAAAATTTTCATAAATTATAAAACAAAACACGTGAAAATTAAGGAAAAACTGTGAAAAAATTGGAACAAAAACGTTACAAGGCCATGTACTAATTAATTGTCAGGAAGAGACTAAAGTAAAAAAAGTCCTTCCGGCCAGTGCCGGGAGGAAGAGGTAGCTTTCATAATCCTTATTTAAAAAAAGCCAAATTATATCATTCAAACACACGAAGCTCAATTTAGTGGAAACCGAATATAGGAGATTCAATACTAATTTTTATCAATATAATGAATGAGAATTTCGCGAAATTAGTCAGCTTTATCCAAGCTGCTTTTCCTTAAAGTAGCATATATTTGGCTGCCAAATTCGGCAATTTCTTAAAGTGCCTGTCATTTTAAGACAACATGGTGGATGAGGCTAAGCAGTGAACTTGATCGAGACCTTAGTAATTGCTGTGCACATGCTCACTCACATCGGAATCGGTTAATATATAGGAGTGCTGTCGCATGCAAAAAATCAGATTTTTCAAAATGTCACCCACAATAGAAATTGAAACTGCTATATCTGAGCCATTTTTTAAGGTAAAGACAAACAAAAAATGCTCCTGAATCCTTATATCAAGGTCAAATGCTTAAGAAAGAAACCTTTTTCAATTTCTAATTTTTTTGCACCTCACTTTAAATATATATATTTTTTTTAATTTAATGGTCGAGGTGTTGATGTATACTATCCACATGCCTTCTTACATCGAAATAGGCGAATACGTGTGTTATCGCGTGACAAATACAAGATCGTTTCAAAATGTTAGCCATGCTAGATATTCAAAGTGCTATAAATCAACCATTTTTTAAGATATCAACAAAAGAACAAATTTTCAGAAACAAAAACTGCTCCGGAATCTTTGTATCAAGGCCAAACACATAAAAAAATCTTTTTCATTTTCCAATTTTTTAATACCTCATTTTGAATTTTAAATTTAATTTTTTTTAAATGGCAACCCTTTTGAAACAAGATGGCGAATGAAGCTGGCCAACGAACTCGGTCGAGACATTGGTATGTACTGTGTACAGACCAAGTTACATCCAAATAGGTTCATAATTACGCCTGTTATCGCGTGACAAAAATCAGGTCGTTTTAAAATGTCAGCCACAAGAGAAATTCAAAATGCTATTACTCAGTCATTTTTTTTAGATATAGACGAAAGAAAAACTGTTCCGGAATCTTTGTATTAAGGTCAAACACATACAAAAAAAATCTTTTTCACTTTCCAATTTTTTGGTATCTCATTTAAATTTTTTTATTTTTTAATTTTTTTAAATGGCCGCCATTTTGAAACAAGATGGCAGATGAATCCGGCCAACGAACTCGGTCGACATATTTGTATGTACTATGTACACACCAAGGTACATCCATGTCGGTTCATAAATACGCCTGTTATTACGTGAGAAATATCAGGACGTTTCAAAATGTCAGCCACGCTGGAAATTCAAAATGCTATAACTCAGCCATTTCTTAAGATATAGACGAAACAAAAACTGCTCCCGAATCTTTTTATCAAGGTCAAACACATAAGAAGAAAATATTTTTTCAATTTTTAATTTTTTGGTACCACATTTCAAATTTAAATTTTTCTTAAAAATTTAAATGGCCACCATTTTTAAACAAGATGGCGGATGAAGCTGACCAACGAACCCGGTCGAGACATTGGTATGTAATATGTATAAACGAAGTTACATCCAAATCGGTTCATAAATACGCCTTTTATCGCGTGACAAAATTCAGGACGTTTCAAAATGTCAGCCACGCTAGAAATTCAAAATGCTATACCTCAGCCATTTTTTAAGATATAGACGAAACAAAAACTGCTCCGAAATCTTTGTATAAAGGTCAAATACATAAGAAAAAATATTTTTCCATTTTCAATTTTTTGGTACCACATTTCAAATTTTAAATTAAAAAAAAAATTTAAATGGCCGCCATTTTGAAACAAAACGGCGGATGAAGCTGGCCAACGAACTCGGTAGAGAGATTGGTATGTACTATGTACACACTGAATTACATCCAAATCGGTTCACAAATACGCCTTTTATCGCGTGACAAAATTCAGGACGTTTCAAAATGTCAGCCACGCTAGAAATTCAAAATGCTATAACTCAGCCATTTTTTAAGATATAGACGAAACAAAAACTGCTCCGGAATCTTTGTATAAAGGTCAAATACATAAGAAAAAAATATTTTTCCATTTTTAATTTTTTGGTACCACATTTCAAGTTTTAAAATTTTTTAAATATTTTAAATGGCCGCCATTTTGACACAAAACGGCGGATGAAGCTGGCCAACGAACTCGGTCGAGACATTGGTATGTACTATGTACACACCGAATTACATCGAAATCGGTTCATAATTACGGCAGTTACAGTGTGACATACGTCAGATATATATATATATATATATATATATATATATATATATATATATCAATTTTGAACGGAGGGTGGTTTCGGGGTCTGGGGGTCATGATCGATGAAAATATACCAAAATTTTTTGAAATCGCTTTCCTCCGAATGGCTGCTTTTTTGTAAAGAAAGCTACCTAATAAATAAACAGTACAAACTATTCGAATTTCAAATGATGGCAACTCAGCAAGAATAATTTTTCTACTCCCTTTGATTTAGCAAGGAAGTTTTTAAATGCAGCCTAGATTAGTGTCTAGATTGGGCAATCATTTTCACAGATTGTAAATGTACAGGTTGTCCCTAAAATCTTGCAACAAACTTTCAGCAGAGATATTCTGGTGAAGACAAACATTTTTTGAACAAGAAACAACATCTCAAACCATTTATTCCATGAAAATTAAAATACATTCAATCAAAAACACCAAGCGTGTAACTAGAAGCCGAAACTATATTTTCGTTCACAAATTTACCAATAATGAAAATATTTTAGCAAGATTTATATTCATTTTGCTTGTATTAAATGTGATGATATAATTGAAAATGATCGAATTTTGGCCAGTGACACAGTATAAATACTGTCAACTGCATTCTGAATAAAGGAATGTCTAGCTCATAATTGTTAGATATGAATTGACGCTATTTGCAGCACTTATCATGTTTTCATATTTCACAGAAATCAAAGCAAGTCTGTTGAAAACATAGTTATGATACCTTCATTATTCTTAAAGTAACAAACAAAAATCCAAGTTTGCCCTCGAATGAGATGCGATACATTGTATTTCTGACTGAATAAGTGGATTTTGATTAAGATTTCCTGTACAAAAGTTGCCTTGATGTCCATTATCAACACTGAAAGAGTTTCTATTTTGTTTTACAAATACCCTTTTTTGTGAAAAAGCAAGAAGCAGATTATTTACTAGATAATGTACAGGAACTTGCATTTGTACATCATTAACATCTATGAAAATCCTCATTAATGGGTAATTTTCTTAGATAATACTTAACAAACAGCAAATAAATAATGTAGAAACATTATCTTTTATTTAAATATGATTTTTTCTAATTATTTGGACTATCCTTTTAAGTTGACAGTTAAAAGTAAAAGTTGTGTAAGGTTTTCAAAAATATGTGTTAAAAGGTTTTATTAAGTATTCGGTTCGGCCGAATATTTTGATATTTGGTCAAACGACTATTCGGCAGACCGAATAGCTTGATATTCGGCCAAGCTGAATATTCGGCATACCGAATAGTTTGATATTTGGCCAAACCGAATAAATACCTAATATTCGGTGCATCCCTAATAAAATACCCCCTTAAGATGTTTTTATTTATCATATTTATACGATAGTACTGAAGAAATAACGAACCAACACAATAATTCAGTATTTTTATCATTGCTAAACGCACTGTACAATATCTAAATATCATTTTTGTGGCACATAAGGATTACAAATAAGTAACATTATTATTTTGAATAATTCAATCTTTTTTATGGTGACTAATTCAGCGAAGAAAAAAGTCTTACCTAATACGTATTTAATATTACTATCTGTAAGAATATCTTTTCTTCGTTTTCATTAATTCTAAATATTCCCATAACATTTTTATTTTTATCAAATTTGATCGAAATATGAATTGAAGTAATAATGTAATGCAAGTTTTACCATTAAAGAAATTTCTCCTCAACTAAATGAAATGTTTAACTTGTCTACACTGTAAAAAAAAATCTGTAAAGTTACTAAAATTTTTCTAGGAAACTGGGATTCCTAAAACTTTTTATGTAACGGCAACAACAAAAATTCCTGTAACAGACGCACTTTTGTGCCGAAAATAAAAGAATCTGTAAGGTTACTAAGAAATTTTTAGGAAACTGGGATGCCTAGAACACTGTAAAAAAAAATCTGTAGTTCTACAGATGTAAAGTTACATGCTTACTAAACTTTCACCTGTAACTGTACGAAAAAAGCTGCAAATCTACAAAACTAGTTTTTGTAAAGCTACAAAAATCTGTAACTTTACAAATGAATCTGCTAAAATTTCAGTAATCTTACTAAACTTTTATTTGTAACCCTGGCTGCAGTTACATGAAAAGTTCTCGGAATCCCAGTTTCCAAAAAAATTCTCAGTAACCTTACAGATTTTTTGATTTTCGGCGCAAAAGTGTGTCTGTTACATGAAATTTTATTGTTGCCGTTACATGAAAAGTTGTAGGAATCCAAGTTTCCTAGAAAAACTTTAGTAACTTCACAGATTTTTTTTTACAGTGAACTTTTCATGTAACTGCAAGCCGGGTTACAGATAAAATTTTAGTAAGATTACTTTAATTTTAAGAGATTCATTTGTAAAGTTACAGATTTCTGTAGCTTTACAAAAACTAGTTTTGTAGATTTCCAGATTTTTTTGTACACTTACAGATGAAAGTTTAGTAAGCATGTAACTTTACATCTGTAGAACTACAGATTTTTTTTACAGTGTAAATTTTGAAAATGAATATGAAAAATTTTTTCGTGAAAGCAAAGAAATATTTCATTTCTTGCAACCCATATATAATCGCGTTCTTTACTTTTCTCTAAACCGTTGGGGAATAAAAAAAAATTGTTACAAGAGAAATAAATTTTGCTTTACGCGAAGAAAACGAATTCTGGTCTCTATTCTCCGCATATTTTAAGACTAAAATTTGAAGGAACAAACAAATAAAACAGGAAAGAAAAATAATGTGTCAAGCATAGATTATGAAACACTTTCCAACATATTCAGAATACTGTAACAAAACCTGATTAATGAGGTGAAAGATGATATATAAGTGAGCAATTTGGAAACCCGATAAAACATTTAAAAATCCAATATCCACATTTATTATCTGTAGTAAGAAAAGACCTTGTGATTCCCAGTATATGATCTATCACTTTGTATATATACTATATATTATGTTAAAATTTACTTCAATTAGTAAATGCATGGCATACACTGTAAAAAAAAATCTGTGAAGTTACTAAAGTTTTTCTAGGAAACTGGGATTCCTAGAACTTTTCATGTAACGGCAACAACAAAATTTCATGTAACAGACACACTTTTGCGCCGAAAACAAAAAAAATCTGTAAGGTTACTAAGAATTTTTTTGGAAACTGGGATTCCGAGAACTTTTCATGTAACTGCAGCCACAAAAAAATCTGTAGTTCTACAGATGTAAAGTTACATGCTTACTAAACTTTCACCTGTAACTGTACGAAAAAAGCTGCAAATCTACAAAACTAGTTTTTGTAAAGCTACAAAAATCTGTAACTTTACAAATGAATCTGCTAAAATTTCAGTAATCTTACTAAACTTTTATTTGTAACCCTGGCTGCAGTTACATGAAAAGTTCTCGGAATCCCAGTTTCCAAAAAAATTCTTAGTAACCTTACAGATTTTTTGATTTTCGGCGCAAAAGTGTGTCTGTTACATGAAATTTTGTTGTTGCCGTTACATGAAAAATTCTAGGTATCCAAGTTTCCTAGAAAAACTTTAGTAACGTCACAGATTTTTTTTTACAGTGCACAACTGAAAATGCATGCTATTATCATGCATAGAGAGTCACCAACGTAACCGAATACATTTGTGTGTCTTTGTAAATCAACGAAAAATGCTAAGCACACCATATTCTACAGTACAGTAGGGCTCTTGTAGTAGACCTCGAAGAGGGCTATCGATTTCAATATCTATAAAAAAGGGTAGCATCATTAAAATACATTGCAAAGGATTTTCTCCCGTAGACTATAATATAACGAAATTATTTTGGGTGTCCCTGTAAACGAACTATGCGTTCTACATACTTCATTTTCAATGTAGGTCATGCCATACTAAATATCGATTACATATAGAAATATCATGGTAATTCGACAATATTTAAGGGAGCTAGAGATCAAACAGAGATACGACCCAGACAGATGGCCAAACAAACCGAAATTTATAAGAATTTTCCAAATATGTTTATCGGTCAAAGCGTTTTCGATGCTAAAGTGTTGAAATAAATGAATGGCACCGGAATTTATCAACAAATTTATCTGCGAATAAGAAATATGCTGTATTTCACATACATATTAAATGGAAAATATATGTTACCAACATTCTGATGCTATTGTGGCGTTTGGGAATTAAAATTAAGTGGTTTCATAGTCATACCACGGCCCCTGCTACAATAAGTGCTTCCAGTATACCACAGTGATATACGTATTTTTCAATATGTTTAAAATAGTGTAATATCTTAAACCTACACCGCAAACGATTTTTCCTCATAAGTCGTAATGTAATGAAATTCTTTTGAGTGTCAATGTAAATGCAAGGCTGCCACAGACAACTATTTTTTAATTCTATCTCACATCACTTTTTCAAAACAAAAATTTTTCAGATACACTTTGCCAACACGTGCAAAAATAAAATACTACAAAATTTGAATTTTAAAAATAGTGATGCTAAAAGAATATAAAAATAGTCGCCTGTGGCAGCTCTGTAAATGAACCGTAAATACTGCATACTTCATTTTCAATACCGAATATACTACAGTAAACCCCAATAATATACATTAGTTTCTTGGTAATCTCACCATATTTACGCGAGTAAGAACATGGAAACACGGACTGAGGAACCAAATTCATTAAAACTTTTCAACATTGTTGGAAAGTGTTAAAAAAATGTGAAATACTTCGAATGAATGATACTTCTGCATTTGCCATTGTTGTCGAAACGTCAGTTGCAACTCTCTGTGGAGACTCGAAACGTTTTTGGTGCCTGTTTGTTAGTTAGTCTCTGTTGTGATCACTGTCGCAAAAAGCATTCAATTGGCTTGAATTTAATAGATTCTTCAGTGAGGTACCTGTATTTAGTGTATAGTGTATAATTATAGGAATGTAGGAATTGAGAAGATTTTCAAATTTTTCTATTCATTGATAAGAAAATGGCGCATTTAAATAACGGATTTAAATGTGAAATTATAGATGCTAAAATTTCACGATGAGGTATTAAATTCTTTCCGTTTTCTATTATTAATTTAAAATTTTGATAATACATTTCTCAGCATTTTTTTAATACTTTATATATTTGTCACAATACAAATTGCATTTTTATCTCGTTTTGTTTTGTCAGTTTCCTAGAAACTGTATTTTATTGCCTATCAAAAATCATTAAAACAATCCCGATTACGAAAGATTAAGCAGAAAATCTGATTCAGGGAGATAAAAGGTAGATCTACAAGTCATGTATGATGGTAATAACATTTTTTTTTAATTGAATGTGAATACTATTAAAAGCCATCACAAAAACCACTTTATAGCGCCAAATCATGTTTGCTAAAATAGTTAATTGGCAGTTACCGCGATTATGGATGATTACCAAATTGGTTTAAAAGTCTCCAAATATACCCAGTTTTGTGTGATTTTAGTGTGTTATTTCTATCGATTAGATTAGGATGTATTGAGATTTGGTCTTACATCTAATTTGTATGGAACGACCACCAAATCTGTTTTTCCGAAGCTTGTTAAAACATTAAAATTCCAGATTCGATATAAAAGTATAGTAAATTTAATTTACATTGCCATAAGTACCTTTTGTGCATGAGGTTTTATTCAAGTTCTTCATCGGATGCAGATGTTTTGTGATTGACAGGTAAGTGAGTATTATTATTTCGATATTAGGATAACATAAAACCACTACCCAAACGCTTATCCTAATTAAATCGCAGTGTAAAATTAAAATCACGATATACTACAGTCATAGGAATTTGCAAATGCAAAATTAATAAGACTGCGGGGTTTTCGAGAATTCTCCCCTCTCCACGAAGAAATGTACTTTTCTTTCTGAAAAAAGCTGAAATAATAAGCAGTTAATCATAATATCATTTCATAAAACAGCGTTTAATTTTACGTTCCTAATTTCCTGAAGCTTCGGGGGATCTTATATACTTATGAATATACATATATAACAACCTAAACAAGTAGGTAAGTGTGATCATAGATCGCACATAGGGTTTCGTTTAATATTCCTTTCAAAACACTTTATCCTTTTGCAAAATTTGTTAGTTCCACATTTCACAACCAGGGGGGGAACTCTGTTCTAAGCAAATCTCTATCCCAACGAAACTCCATTCTATAACCTATTCATAAATATATTAGTCGAGGGGATCCTGCCCATAGCGCCCGAGATAGGTAAGCGCCCCCTGGCGTTAAAAATTGGAATTAACATATGTAAGGCTATGGAGCATAATATGAAAGAGTGGTCAAAGGGGTGTCGGTAAAAATTAGAAAAGTACCCTCCGGGTGAAAAGGGGGTGGTTAGAAAAATTGCCTAAAATACAAAAGTTAGAGCTCAGAGGATAAATAATATAAGGCTTTTTGAAAATTTTATGATTTTTCGTGTGATCGCAAGTGTTCTGCTATAAGTATACAAATTTTCAAGCCTCCAACTTAATTAGGGGCTGAGTTAGAAAAATTGCTTAAAATAGTACACAAATTAGATACCGGGGTGGTAATTATAAGACTTTTTGAAATTTTTATAATTTGTCGTTTGGTGTGATGTGTTCAGCTATAAGTATGCAAATTTTTAAGTCTTCAACTTAATGAGGGGCTCAGTTAGAAAAAAAGTTTAAAATACACAAGTTAGAGCCAAGAGGGGTAAATATAAGACTTTTTCGAAATCAATTTCGTACTGGTTTGTCGTTTGATGTGAGGTGTTCAGCTATAAGTATGCAAAATTTCAAGTCTTCAACTTAATTAGAGACTCAGTTAGAAAAAAAGTTTAAAATACACAAGTTAGAGCCCAGATGAGTAAATATAAGACCTTTATTTTAATTTTATGATTTGTCGTTTGATGTGAGGTGTTCAGCTATAAGTATGCAAAATTTCAAGCCTCCAACATACATAGTTTCTGAGAACGCGCTCTGTGACGGACAGACAGACAGAGGAGTGAGACGAATAGGGTTTCGTCAGATGAACGAAACCCTAAAAAACTAAATTTCGGATTTTAGGATACTGAATATTATGCAAAGTGAGATTAAAAAACAATGACTTGTAAAGCTGACCTTAAGGCCCCTAATCTGAATATTTGCTAGTTAATGCTTCTACCATGCAAATAAGTTTTCACTTTAAAAAAATAAGAATTGTATATTACAGAAAGGGGGTTATGATTTTCAAGTTGCTTATGTGGGGAGTGTTCAAAAAAGGTCAGGAGCTACTGCTCTACGGGTATATCATTTAAAAAAAATCCATTTAAGTAAAGTAACTTGTGAGATTATTTTTATACATTCGAGATAAATATTAACGAGTCGAAAATTGTACGTGAAACGTGACAAATGAGGTGCATTCGTACTATAACAAGTTTTATAAATATTGAGATCTTAATGCAATATCTGTTGCACTCTTATGCAGTTACTACTCTTTTGCACTCTAAATGCTTTTTTTTCAGACTTTTATTTTTGTTGAAGTTAGTGTTTGCTATTCCCTAAGGTTTATTTTCTGTTGCAGATAGAGTCTTGAAAATTTTCGTAGATACTTATATATATATGTACTATTATTATAATAATTAGTATGGATTTAGGTCTGAGGGTTATAGTTATTTTTTTATGTCAAAGTTAATATTTCCAAATTTTTCGTGTTTTTTTAGGTTTCCCGCTGCAAAAAAAATTTAAATTTAAATAAAAGTTACATCTTTAATTCCATAGTAATTTTTGTTCTCAATAATCCAATGAATATAAGTCACTTAAGATAACTAAAAAATATTAAAAATTAAAAATGTTGTAAAAGTTTAAAAAATGTTCAATTTTTTCAAAAATTTTTAAATAAAAAAAAATGGTGATTGCTAAAATGATTTTTTTTTTATCAGAATCAGTTTAATTTTATGATCTCAAACAAAGTCATTAATTATTTATAATATAACTGTCTCCAAAAATTTTTTTTTTTTTTGAAAAAGGGTAATGTGTAGCCTTAAATTCAGTAATACGGAAATAAAAGAACTCCATCTTAGAAAAGACGTAATCACATGGCAACCTAGAATAATACCTATCATGAGATATCATTGAATTAATTACATACGATAGGATTTAATAGAATGAAGAAATCTTTTATTAATATCTTTTTAAGTTTTGATTCTATTTTCTTAAAGTTTACAATGTCTCGACAAAATTCTGCAACGATTATATATACTATTAAATTTTAAACCATTTGGTTGGATAGTTTTTGCGCTGTTATATGCGGACAGACGGACAGACAGACAGACTGACAAGACGACGACTGTAGATACTACGTATCTATATTATTACGATCGCACCTAAAAACATTGTAAAAGAATTTAATATATGCTATAAATAATTTTTCATGAAATTTCGAATTTTTGGACTTCTATCACTTTTACTCGGAGTGCATAAAATATTTCTGTAATATATCTTCCACAAGAAGCCTATAAATAATAGAGTTTATGCATTATGTAACATCATTTCGCAAGATTTTCACTATGTTCGAGTTAAGGACAAATTGCCATAATATATAGTAACTAAGTGCTATTTAGGGATGGTGCAAAATAAAAAATAAATATATGAAACGTTAAAAAATACTTTTTTTACGATAATATATATTTCACACCATAGAAAAGTCTTATTATATTTAATAAATAATGCTACGTTCTGACCGAATATCATTTAATTATTCGAACTTTTCAGTTTTTCGTTATATATGCTAAATTTGTGGTAAATGGAAATAACCCATCATGCAAAAGTTAATATTAATATATTTCTTATTTAGAAAAAAAAAAAACTTTTTATATGTGCTTTATACAGATATGTATGCATTTTCTCTGAAAGCGATGAAATATTTTCGGTCTTGAAATTGATGTGTAAGGCTGGGGAATAAAGTATTTCCATTCAGTAGAAATAAATTTTACTTTTTTCGCATATAAAAAGATTTATGGTCTCTCCGTACATGTAGTTTATATAAAAACTATTCCGAGGGAATAATTTATCAAAAATTAGAAGAGTTATCAGTTTTTAAAGTTTGTTGCAGTTGATTAAAATAAAAGTAAAATATGTAAAATGAACAAGTTGAAAATAAGTTAAAAACGACATTATGTAAGAGAAGTGTTTTATAAATAAAATATTTTTTATTGACGTTTTTTATTTCTAAATTTCTAAATAAAACAAGAACGAAAAATCATGCATCCAGCATAGATTATGTAGCACTTTACAACGCATTCAAAATACTCTAATAAAACTTTACAGTTTATTAAGGTAAAAAATGTAAAAAAAAAAAAAAAAAAACAATTTAGAAAATGCCGGGTGAGCCAAAATTTCTATAAAACTTTAAAAACCCATAAAAAAGGAAGAAATTTTGATAAAGGAGTGCGGTTTGCAAGAAAAGCTCACAAGGTAGTCTGATTTTTTTCTAGCAGCATTAAAAAAATTAGTTAAAAAATCACATGTAGAGGGCGCTGACGACCCGAAACACAATGAACAGGACAACAATAATCTCCATCCATTTGTTCTTCCAATAGCAAATGTTCAACATGGCTTCCAGAACATTCTGCGGCCCGGGACGTCAGCGCCCTCTACATATGATTATTTGACTAAGGTTTTTTTTTTTTCTGCTAAAAAAACTACGACTACCTTGTAAGCCCTTTATTGCGAACCACACTCCTTTATCAAAATTTCTTCCTTTTTTATGAGTTTTTAAAGTTTTGACGAACTTTTGGCTCACCCGGTACAAAACGCCGTTGAAAACCTACTTACTACAATTACCATGAACAGTGGGAAAAATACCCGAATTTTTTGTCAAGCCCTGTATATGATCATAGATTTGTATGTATACTACATAGAATGCTAACAGTTGGTTCAATTAAACCAGCGCTTCCCAACAATTTTTCTTTCACGTATACCTTTTTTAGGATTTTCGTTTCGCAGAACCCCCATTTCTCATAGACACGCTCTTCTTCACCCATTCCACTTAACTGGATAACGTATACGTTATCCAGTACGTTATCCACGGAAAAAACTGTTTTGTTGAAATTACTAAATTTTGTTTCATATAGCTCCATCCAAATATTTTGCTTGGAATGACCAAATTTTGGGTGTACTAACCAAACGATTTGTTGACTTAACAAAATAATTTGGTTAATATAACCAAAATTTAATCATTCCAACCAAACTATCTGGATGGAGCTATATGAACCATAATTTAGTAATTTCAACAAAACAGTTTTTTCCGTGTAAAAATGCTTTTTTCAGTAGTAATCTTCTTATCACAACCATGTAATAAATCGATACAAATTACATTGTTATCTCAAACATTTTTGTGGCTTTACTAACCATTTTTATGATTTCCGCCATTACCAACATTATTTTCACGTACCCCCAACAAACCTGCTACGTACCCTCAAGAGTACGCGTACTCCAGGTTGGGAACAAATGAATTAAACGCATAGTACAGTCGAAAATTTATTTTCAAGAATTTATGTCAATAAATGGAAAGGTACTTGATATCTTTAGTGTAGCCCTGCATATCATCTATAGAAGTCATAAACCTCCAAGTAATGTGCGAAAAACAGTTACATTTTAAAACGTGTAGTCCAACTGAAAAGGCACTTCCGTCAAATAGTCTTCATATGCAGTACTGTACCCAAATACTTGTATGTGTCCCTGTAAATTAACAATAAACAATATGCACACTAGATTCTAAAATAAGCATTTTTGTAGTACTCGTCTGTGATATACATAAATTTCAATGTATTTAAAATAGCATAATATCATTAAAATACCCCGCAAATGATATTTTCCTATAATAATGTAATGGAATTCATCTGGGTGTCCATGTAAACGAACCTAAAACACTACACACTTCATTTTTAGTACCGAACATCCCATGGTAAACACGAATAACATATATATAAATTTCATGACAATCTGTCTATATTTACGCGAGTTGGAACATGGACAAACGGACAGACAAACCGAATACATAAATACTTTTCAACTATGCTGGGAAGTGTTAAAAAAGAATCTCAGAATTTTAGATCTTTTGTAAAATGTTTCAAATTTTAAATGAATTCTTAGAGACAAATGTTCCCTTATTAGAGTGCAAATTTTGAAAAATGATGCACTTTATTTACTTTGATTTTGAAAATGTTTTAGTTTAGACACATACGAGTATGCATGCATATTTTTAACGTGAATGTCAAAATATTTTCATTTTTTGTATAAATATGTAACTTTTTTCTGTTCCCCCTTTTTTATATGTGTACGGCTGGGGAATATAATATTTGCATTCAGTAGGAATATATTTTATTTATCTTGCACGTAAAATGATTTTTTGTCTCTCTGTAAATACGGTTTATGTAGAGACTATTTTGAGAAGATTTTTTTTTAATTAGAAGAATTATCTGCTTTTATAAAGTTTGCTGTAGTCCATTAAAAAATAATAATAATAATAAATGCGTAGAAAACATATTCGTTTTCGTAAGAAAAAAAAAAGAGAGAAGAAGTAGACGACGTTGTGTAACAGAAGAAAACATTCTTAATTTAAAAAATAAATAAATAAATGTTTTAAGACATTTTGTATATTAAGAATTCAAAAAATAATATATATAAATATATATTTATATATATATATATCTGTAAGTATTTTAGACCTTTAGTAAAATCTCAAAAGGTTGAATAATTTCTTGAAAAAGCAAATCTCTTAACTATCTGAATTGAAAGTTAAGGCATTGTAAATAACATTTTACTGAGAAATAAGAAAAGAGCTGTATTCCTGTAATTTTGCTGAATATATATTTCTATAAATTTTCACCTCTCAGAAATAAAAATAAACAAGTCGGAAATTGTATGTTAAACGTGGAAAATGAGGTGCATTCGAATTATAACAAGTTTTATAAATATTCAGATCTTGGTGCTTTAGCTTTTGCACTCTTACGCAAAAATGCATGAATTCAAAATTTATTACGATTATATATATATTAAATTAAATAATACGGAAATACTAGGACTCCATCTTAAATAGAAGGTAATCACCATTGCAACCTAGAATCGAGACATACATGGGATATATCATTGAATTAATTAAGTACGATAGGATTTAATAGAATGAGGAAAATTTTATTAATATCTTTTTAAGTTTTGAATCGATTTTCATAACATTTGAAATGACAAAATTCTGGAACGATTTATATATATTAAATTTCAAATCATTCGGTTGGGTAGTTTATACTCTGTTATATGCGGACAGACGTACAGACCAGACGACTACTGTGCTACGTATTTATATAATTACGAACGCACCTAAAAAGAGGGCGGTGTAATTAAACTGCCTAAGAAGTAAAAAAGCACTTACAAATTGGCGTCAGACAACAAATGGTTAAGAACTTCATACAAGTACTCAATAAAATTATAAAATAAACACAGCATATCTCTTTTGGATCCATACAAATTTGATAATTTCATCAGGTGTCTTTGCATTACCGTGTTAGCCTTCAATCATCTGTGGTTTCACACTTAATAAAGGATAAGTTTTATATAATCCAAAACAGATGATGCTAAGTAAATTTATATTTTTTTGGTTTACTTTGCAAAATTCTTAAACCTGAATATGCAACGTCATTACAAAAGACAGAAGAAAGAAACGAATGCAACTGGTGGGTAGGGGGAGTGCATCAACAACCTTGATCATGCAAAAGATGCCGTAATGACGTATTACGTTTTCTATCCTATCTTTCTCTCTGTTTTTGAAATGACAGTGTTATTACTCAAAATCGTCTGCTTGTTTTATGTGCGTTCGTAATTATATAAATACATAGCACCTATAGTCGCCGTTCAGTCCGTCTGTCTGTGTGTCTGTCCGTCTGTCTGCATATAATAGAGCAAAAACTACCCAACCGAATGGTCTGAAATTTAAATATATAATTGTTGCCAAATTTTGTCGACACATTTCAAATTTTATGAAAATCGGATGTATAGTGTAATTACAGGGATAGTCAAAAGTTTTCCGTTACATGACGGCCAATGGGAATAAAGTATTGCAAGTGCATTTTAATGATGTTACAGCCTTCAGAATGTTCTGAAATTTTAAATATATAATGTTGCAAAATTTTGTCGAGAAATTTCAAGTTTTATGAAAATTGGATGTATAGTTTAATTACAGGGACAGTCAAAAGTTTTCCGTTACATGACGGCCAATGGGAAAAAAAAAAATATTTCAAGTGCATTTTAATGATGTTATAGCCTTTCGAACAGAATGAAATGGATATACACTTATTGAAGCACATTAAAATATACATTCAGTACAATATATGGTGAAGAAAATATTTTTAAAACTAGTTATCGTACGAACGCACCTCATTTGCCATGTTTCACGAGCAATTTCCAACTTGTATAAAAACGTAGCATCAATAGTCGTTATCTGGTCCGTCTGTATGTCCGCATATAGCAGCGCAAAAACTACCCAACCCTATGGTTTCAAATTTAATATGTATAATCTTTGCAGAATTTTGTCGAATCATTTCAAATTTTATGAAAATCGAATCAAAACTTAAAAAGATATTAATAAACGTTTTCGTCATTCTATTAAATCCTATCATACGTAATAAATTCTGTTACATCCTATGTTAAATAATCATTCTACCCATGTTGATTGCATGGTGATTCCGACCTATTTAAGATGGAGTTCTATTACTTCCGTATTACTGAATTTAATATATAGAATCGTAATAAATTTCGTAATCATGCATTTTTGCGTAAGAGTGCAACATCTATTGTACCGAGATCTGAATATTTAGAAAGCTAGTTATAAAAAGAACGCGCCTCATTTGCTATGTTTGACGTACAATTTCCATCTTGTTTATATATTGATATCAAAGAATTAAAAATGTTTTCTCCTATTTACTTTGAACTTTGCTGTGGTAATTGCTCTCTCTTGAATCTTTGACTCGCTTTTTAACTTTTTCGAAAACTGCAATTACAGTTTTAACTGTTTTCGTGAGATAAATTAAATAATTTTATTTATCCTTTAGTGTGTGTAGTAATAAGAAACATTCCATGCTTTATTATTATTATTATTATTTTAATATTTACTTTTAAAGAGAAGAAAATATTTTCAAGACATTTAAACCCTATATTCGTCTAATATATTTAATTCAATACCTTCAGTGCAAAAATTACTAAAATTTTCTTGAAGAAAAAAGCTCATCTTATTGGTTATTCTTCAGTGTATTTGGTAATAATAGTTATTACTTACTTTTACATTTTATAAATATATTTAGTTTTTAAGAGAAAGATACTACTATTAAGACTTTCATAATTTACATCCCTCACACATTAGATTCAACAGTACAACTCAGATTTTCTTTTTAAAAAATGTTTATCTTTTTTGATATTCTTCAGTATTTTTAATAATAATAGCCATTCCTTTTTAACTTTTTATAGAAATAGTATATTTTAAAGAGAAAGAATGTACTATTAATGCATTTATTCCTTACATTCATCTTATACAATATAAATTCAACACTTTCTGAGCCAACTCAGCCATTCTAATTTTTTTTAGATATTTACATTACGATAGACGGATTTGGAATATTGCATCCGAAATCAGACGCCACAACTGAAATCTAAATGTTTCAATCATTATTATTACAAAAAATTTAACTGCAAATTTTGATAGTATAGAACACGAGAAACACTTAAGATTGATAATAACTCAATTTCCGATCCCCCCGTCTTTGGGCGGTTGATGGACGGTGTTGAATTCAGACACTTTTCTCCGGGGGGGATTTCTGTGGTTCCGGGGGAGAAAATTGCACTTTTTGACCATTGAAAACACAAATTCTCAAATCTTTCGGGGGGTAGTGAGGGAATCTCATCTATCCGGAAAGAAATAATCTCCCCCCTTCCCCCCCACCTGCCACCAGTCAACACTGTAATAATGCATTTGTATATTTAAAATGTCTTCGGTAAATTAATATTTTTAACTTCTTTTTTTTTTTTTTTTTTTTTTTGTGTGTACACTTCGTAAAGTATGTGTCTTTTTTCCCTAGTTTTCAAAGTATTTCTAAAATATATACTTAATTTTATTTATGTGATGTGTTAAAATCTTACTCACTGTTCGTGAGGTTTTAATGCATGACATATTAAATTAGGCGCATATTTTAGAAATATTTTGAGAAACTAAGAAAAACAAAGATATCTTTTAAGAAGAGTATATACACGGAAAAAATGAGTTAAAAATATTAATTTCCCGAAGAGATATTTTAAATATACAAATGCCTTCTAAGATCATGGGCTTAGTCTTAGCGAGGATAATTCGGAAGCTGAGTAACTAGCAGTCTAAAGGGGGTTTGTCACCCAGCTTCCGATTTCCCCTCACTAATGTAAAGTCTATGGGCATTGGAGGCATTTGTATATTTAAAATATCTCCTCGGGAATTTAATATTTTTAGCTTATATTTTTTGTGTACTCTTCCTAAAAGATGTTTGTCTCTTTCTTTCTTAGTTCTCAAAATATTTCTAAAGTATAGACTTAATTTTATAGGAAGTGTTAAAATCTTACTTTCAGATCGCCCGCTTTTTACACATAAAATATTAAATTCAGCATAGATTTTAGAAATATTTTGAAAAAAAAGACGCATCCTTTAAGAAGAGTACACAAAAAAAAAAGATGTTAAAAATAGGAATTTCCCGAGAAGATTTTTGAAATATACGATTGCATCAAAAGTCCATAGACTTAACATTACGGAGGAAAATTCCGAAGCTGAGTGACCAGCCCCCTTAAGGATTCGTCATAAGTCAATTATTAAGGTGACTTTACACGGAATCTGCACGGAATTTGTGACGGAATCTCCAAAAGACGGACAAATGAGAGTCACCATGTAACTGCACTATAAAATCTCCCGGTATCTCGTCAAAAAGTAGAGCAGTTTCGGTGGTGTCTCAATAAAGTGACTAAATACCCGTCACTTTGCAATCAATGAGAGCATTTCAATGAGACGAATGAAAAGTAGAACATTTTAGTCCATTGTTTGTAAGCGTGATATTTGTGATCGTTTGTGGCATCAAAGACACGTTGCATCGGTTGCCTTTGGTGTTATGGTAGTGTCTGTTTGCAACACTTTTGATGTTGATATATACCTATATCGCTCACCCGCAGGAAAAGTGACACATCTCGTGAAAATTCATTTTGTGTTTTATTCCACAAAAAGGTCTGTCATAAATGCGTCTTACTACAGAAGTTCCGTGAGTGTTGTTATAAGGAAAATCGATTTATTACGCTATATATCAACTCGTGACCACATAAGGGGGTTGGTTGTGTGGGTAGATGAAATTACTCAACCCTCCAAACCTACTCTACATCTTCATTCATAAGGACTTTAAGATTTTATGCATGTTTTTACTTCTGTATGAAAATCTAAGTGCTATAATTTCATTTTACAGTAAATTCATGCAAATTTTCTTTTGCCTCTCCTGTTAAATTTACTTATGCCGAGATATGTCATTTTTTTTTTCGGTTAAGCGATACATTTTTGTACTCACACTTAACTTTGAATTCGAAAAATAGCATTTTGTGATTTTTGCTTAATTTTTGGGAATGTAGCTTCTTCATAGTATAGTCGTTATTTGACACAGAAATGGAAAGTATTCTTTAAAACAGACAATTTTCTGAAACTAGTATTTGTAAATTATTTTCATGTGTGCTGCATCTAAATTACGATATTAATAAAATATACATAACATTGGCATTATAATAAACGTTTAATAAAAATAAAATAAACATCCTAGAAAAATAAAAAAAATAGCGTGCATAATATCAAAGAATGCGATGGCGTTTCATAGAGCGCAATTTAGAATAGTTTTATTTATTTTGTTTTGAAAATGTCTCAGGGTGAGTCGAAACTTGTCAGCAGTCGAAATAAGCGTATTTTTGCTGGTTTTAAAGCTTTAATTTACACCTTTTAGCATTTGAAATTAGTATATTGTGATATTTCATTTCCATTAAAATTGAATAACTTTATGCCCATTTCATTGTATGCACATTTGATAGTATGCCAGTTCATTTGTATACGTCCTTACACAAGCTTAACATGAATGAATTACTTTTTGTCTTTCAAAATATACATTACACTATACTTTAATTAAAATAATTAACTATTTTATCAAACTATATCATACTAATGAAATACGTATTATCCTTTTGAATTGAGGGGAAATATTACACGGATCTCATTTTAAATATCAGAGACATTGTGCATTTTCTGATGTTTACACTCGAGGGTATTGTAATAAGTGATACAGAATCATTTTTCATATTTACATTAAGTGCATCGTTATGTTATAGAACAGTTCTCAAGCTCATGAGAATGAGATAGTAATTATGATTGAATCACATAATTCAACTCTGCTGTAAAGAATTCAATTAAGTAAATAAACAAACTAATTGACACAGTATAAGTTATATACATAATAAATTATATACAGTTGTGATATGAAACAACATATTGTTTTAAATTATCTTGTTTTACTAGGCACAGATGTCATATACGGCGCGATTTTTTCTGATGCCATTGTCATATACGTACCGGGGTACTAGGGGACCTCAAACATTAGGAGACAAAAAAAAAAAACCCAGTTTTTTATGATTTTTTTTTTTTATAAGAAAACTGCATGATGGATCTTTTTGAAATTTTAACAATTTAATGTACATATCTTAAGGTATACGCAAGAATTTTTTTATTATATTTTGTTGCTTCTACTCTAAGTTACAAGCAAATATGTTCAACCACATTTTTTGACACGGTGGGCAAGATAAAAAAAAATAAATAAATAAAAACTACTCAATGGATCATTTTTATTTTTTCAAAATAGCACGCGTTTTTAAATACAATATGTTTTTCAGTTGTTATTAGAAAGCGGCAACAAAAGGATATAATAATCTACTATTTTCCAACTATTTTCCCTTTACTTTCTACAGAAATGGAGTACTTCAATTGCCACCATTACAGAAATGGCATTAAAAACTACCAAAAAAAAATAATGTTTCAAAAATAAATTGAGATAGAGTTTTCAAACAAATTGCAGATTAAATTACTCTTTTCCCTAGGTATAAAAACTGAAAATGTGCGATGCGTAGAAGTTGAAAAAATTGCAGTAGAGTATTTAACAGTACAATGATATGTCTACTTCGTTTTGCGGCTGGTTTATGTAGCGTAACGTTATTTTTAATGGCGACACTTTAATTGTATTCGGAAAGAAATAGCATATCCGGGACTAATAATAGCAATTATAAAAGAAATACAGTCGGACCTCCATTTAACGAAGTCGCTAAATCCCGAAAAAAAGTTCGTTATGTGGAAAATTCGTTAAATAGAGATGAACCTTTTTAAATACTTTAAACTACACAAAACAAAATTTTAATTCATAAACACTAAACATTATTAAAAAACTTAACTAATCACACTTTTTTTTGTAAATCATATTTATTTTTATTATTATTATTCATTTTACCCATCAAAAAGAAATCTGTAAGGACAACAAAAATTAAAAAACATATTGTCCGGAAATACATTGTATTTTCTGTTTTAAGAAAATATTTACATTAAAATTAATGAATTTTAATGACATTATCGTATTTATTATAACAAGTAATTTTAAGCATTATATTACTACATGCGTCCTTAAATTTAATTACTGAAACTTATTTACTACAGAACAGGCTTTTTGAGTGTGAAAGGAGGATATTGAAAGTTTGCATTTCCTGGATGAAATGCAAAGAATGACAGGGATTTTACTGCTCTCGTTGAGTTAGCACCTGGTAAAACTAATTCAATGTTATTGAGCATTATAAAATGTGTAAAAGAAGGAATAAGTTTAAAGTGTCCGGAAATATAGTTTGAGAAGTAGGGAGAAAAAAAATTATATCTGAAGAAAAAGTTCGTTAAATAGAGAATACAGTTCGCTATTTGGAGGTTATTTTACGAAGAAATTTGCGAAATGTTGTTGGTTCCGAGGAAAAGTTCGCAAAATAGAGATATTCGCAAAATAGAGGTTCGTTAAATAGAGGTCCGACTGTAAATTAAATATATTCTAACGGTTATGTTATAAATCACTCATTCTTTTTCAAATCACCCATCATGAGCATTTACCTTTGAAAAACAGATAACTGTCAATATAAATCACATATTCAGTGTCAACACTTTTTTCAATAATACTTTATTTTTATTAGGTTATAACATTTCTTACATTGCTCACCCGCAAGAAATGTGACATATCTCAACAAAAGTCAATTTCACAGGAGAGGCAATATAAGATTCGCGTGTTTTTACTCTAACATGAAATTGCAGAAGCAAAAACTTGCATATATCAGGTTTGGAAGATTGAGTAATTTTACTTCCCCACACAATTTAACCCTATTCTGTGGTCACGAACTAATGTATAGTAATAAAGCGATTTACCGGGTAACTGCAAAAATATATCCTGCAAAAATATATGGCTATAGCCCTGCCCCCTCTACCCCCATACAGCCGGATTTTAGGGGCTCCAAAATTTGGAATTCAATTCTCGTAAAGCTGATAATTGAAATCTTTTTCGGCGTTGTACTGATTATAATCACTATTTTGAATTTCTAGAGTAGAATAAGATTAAAAACAAAAAATATTTGTCTTAATACAGTAAAATCTCTCAGTAGCGGGCACCTCATAGCCGTAGAATTTGTCCGCCATTCGGAGTTGTCTGCTTTTATGGGGTAAAAGTATATAAAAAAATGTCCATGTTGTGAATAAAAAATGTGTTTCCTAAATAGTGGTGTCCTCTATTTAGGAGTGTCCGTTAGGGAGATTTTATTGCAAAATCTTCATATGAATAATTTTCTTTAGCGAGCACTCACCTTTTTCAACACACACATATATATGTATATATATTACCTCATAAAAGCGAACTTAATCGAATAGCAGACAAATTCAGCGTTTACGAGGTGCTCGCAATTGAGAGATTTTACTGTATTTAAATTTTTCTGTATTTAATTTTTAATCTTATTCTACTTTTAAAGTACAAAATACTGATTATAATCAAAACAATGTCAAAACACAGTTAAAATATAAGCTTTGAAAAAATTGCATAAAATTGTAGGGGGGGGGGGGAGCACTGCCCAGTTTGCTCATGCTTTAATTAAGTCCTCCTTCTGGGAAAAGTCCAACCCTAACCCTGCATTGTGGTTCGCTAAATATAGGCGTCAGATTTAAATGGAAAATCTAGTTATGCAAGTAAATATAGTATAAAATTCTACCTTTTCATTGATATTCATTTTAAATTTCAAATTACTTTTTTACTAAAAATAGTCAACAAATCAATATTATATTTAATTTCAAATCAAATAAATCTGTACATTTTTACAATTTTAAGAATCTACAAATAACCATTAAAGCTTAATGCAGTGACTAGACTAGTTTAGAGATAAGACGAACTCATTTTCTAAATCATTTAAATAAGATTTATTGATGACATCAGCAAAACGTTTTCTGCCTTTACATCTATCGACGGCAGATGTTTTCTAATGAGACTATCAAATCTAGAAGTTGTGTATCTGAGTCACACAACTTGAAAGGGGAAAAAAAAATCAGAAGTTGACTATTTTCAGTACTATAGCAAATGGAATATTTCTAAAATGCTAGTACACACCAAAATTATAGCAGAGAGAAAAACAGAGATTCTTTTAATTAGAGTGACCGGATTTAATGAGTTTTATTAGTCAAAACAGTTTAAAATAAATAAATGAACACAAATAATTCACTGTGTTAAATCTATGGGCAATCAATGATATGGGTGAATGGAAGGATGTTACTATATTCTTTCTTGAAATTTATGATGTACACACCATGAGGTAGAAGAAGACCTCTTTAGACAAGAAAAGCACATATAGTAATTAAAAGCAGCTTTTAATAGGAATGTTTACTATAAAGACTTGGGAATTCCATTACATATCACCTAATAAAACTATCTGAAATGTGAAAATCGATGTAACCATTACAAATGCTACCGCATTAAATGCTTATAAAAATATTGTATACACAAATAAAGCCTTAAAAAGGGTACTCCAGGATAAGAATAACATTTAAAAAAAAACACTGTTAAGATAGTCTTGATGTTTATGAAAAGACGTTATGAGCCATTCAACAGGTTTTGTCACTGTGATTTTTAAAGTAAAGTAATGGCGTACTTAAGAAAAGGCTTAGGATGGCGTAAACTCAATAAATTCAGAAACCGCTCACAAAAACTTATTTTAAGGATAACATTGAATAGAAAATAATACAGAAATATGATTGCAGATGATTTCAAGAGTAGTGATTTAAATATTAGCAAAATAAAATTTTAACGTGGAAATAACCATAGGCAAAATGCTTTGAACATATTTTAGCATAACTCAGAAACTAATAAAGCTATAGACTCGTGTAAGGTCTCCATTTAAAGAGAAAACATTTACAGAGAGTTTTAAATGTATAGTGAAGGTCCCACTTACCTAGAAAAAGGTCTTATTATTCCAAAAGCACCAAGAGGACATCCGGATTGGAGGTTAATTTAGTATCCGTGAGTTAGGCAGACTTTGATACATTTAAAAAAGAAAATCCCTTTGCACATCCAGCAAGCTCTGTTAAAAGAATTGAAATTTTTCATCCTCAAAACATAAGGGCTGTGCATATATAACGTTATCATTTTAGGGGGGAGGGGGGGTCTGGAACATGATATCGTAAGATATCTCTAGGGGGAGAGGGGGTTTGTCTTTTGATATCGTTATCATTTTTGATCCAACCAAAATTTTCTCTTTTTTTTTTTTTTTTTTTTTTTTTTGTAACTTTATCTTTACATCAAAATAGTATATTCTCTCTTTTTAGGCTGTTATCTATTTTTATGAAAAATACAAAGATATTAAAATCATTTGATGATTATAAAACAATGTAATTCCAAAATATGGACTAACCAACGTTTGTTATTCCTATTCTTCTGTCAGATGTATTTGTATATATAATAAGCTGTTCGAGGAACCATATGCGAAGTATGTTTGATGTGATACTTGTGTTGATTAGTAAATAAAAGAGAAAGAATGTTGTCTACCTGTTTTGTTGATAAGAAGTTCAGTCTGCACCCTCCCGCCCCCTCTCCGACCATGTACTTGGGCAAGTGCAAGAAGACATTATTACTGTTGAATGCATTATGTAACAATGTACGGGTACATAAAAACGAACATTCAGTTTGAATTACAAACGAACATCGATTTCGAACGAAAGAAATCTAAAATGCATGCGCAACTGAGAGTGCCCCCTGGTGGTTAATGCGCAACGGAGTTACAAAGTGTGTTAAAATTAGATGCTTGCGGATTTTTTAGACACTTTCCTCAGTTCGTTTACACCATGATCATAGTAAGACATTTATGTGTTTTAAATTAAGTAATCTATTATGACTGACTTTTCAGATTCAGACAATTTAGTGTCTGAAATTCATTTTTAGTCACATATGTGTCTGAATTTAAGATTCCTATATTTCCAGTGTATACAGGGCGCTACTGCAGTAATTCCACGGTATAATTCCATATTGATCACACAACGCAAGATCTGGATACAAAAACATTAGAGAACACTGCACGTACACTTTTTTGCAGTGTTGATTTCAGGGGGTGTCCTGGGGAGGGACATCCCACCGGAGCAATGAGATGTTCCCCCGGAAGGTTTGAGATTTTGTGTTTTCAATGGTAAAAAAATGCAAGTTCTCCCCCGGGTCTCTATAATGCCCCACACCCCCCCGGAGACACAAAATCCCTCCCGGAGAAAAGTGTCTGAATTAACACTGCTTTTTTGTATCCAAATCTTGCGTTGTTTGAGTAAAATGGAATTATTCCATGGATCTACCTGTGGTAGCGCCCTCTAATGTCCAAATTTTGAACTAATATTTTGGTGGTATCATAAAAAATCTCGTATCACACTGAATATTTATCTGCAAACCGCATGTCTCTCCGACCCATCGATCTTTTCTTATCGCGTTTTACTTTCGCATCGAACTTTTGAAACACCCGGTATTCTGTGATAGTTATAATCGCTATGACAAACCTATTAGTGGAATAAAACGCAAAATAAATTTTTGCGAGTTTTCTCACTTTTCTTGCACGTGAGCTATATGATTTTGTTTGGCAAGGATTCACGGTTGGTAATTTCATGTTTCCTCCCTGAATTCAAAATTACCTATACCAGGGATGGCGAACCTGTGGCACGCGTGCCAAACTTGGCACATAAGAAAAATTCTCTAGCACACGAAAAAAAATATAGATCATATTCAGATCATGGAGAACAATTCACTTTATATATATATATATATAAATATATATATATATATATTTACAAAAGTATAGTTTTGTGTAACAGCTATATAATTTACTTTTAAAAAATCCGTTACTGTTGAATGAATTGAGGTATTACTAATTTCAACGAAAGCGCCTTGTAGTGTCATTTTCTCGCTAAACCATTCAACATATAGTGTTTTCTAAATCATTTTACTTCTCTATCAAATTTCAAATATTTTATTTTTGAGAATTGAATTTTATAAGATAGTTTGCATAAATTAATACACCTAATTGACACTTCTACTTCAGATTAGGTTTTACTTTATTTAGGTTTACGGCTTTAAGTTACTTTAGGTTTTAATTTTTAAAATAGAACTATAACTGTTATTGTAAATAATTGTGTATCTATTGAGCCTGCTTCTACCTGAAGAAATAAAAATGATCTGATTCAGAATTATACAATAAAAGAAAAACTCATATATAGATTATAAATACGGAATTCGATGCGATATGGCTATATTATTGGTTAAAATGTTTCTGGCACGTTGTAATGTTGGTACATAATAATTTTAAAATTTTTGGTACGCATTATCAAAAAGGTTCGTCCTCCCTGACCTATACGTTATATTTAACGGATATATATATTTTTAAGTTCTCTCGCCAAATCCTAATGCCAAAATATTAAAATGAATATTTGGTGAAAAATGTCTGTAGTTCAGTTCCTACTCGAACCTCTCAACTACAAAAATGTAGGCTTTTTGTTATGTTATGATTATCAAAGCACCACCCACGTATTGCTGTATCATGAATAATATTCATTAATTAAAATTTACTGACTCTCTTTCTTCCGGAAAGGATTTCTAAGTGCGTTTTTAATTATATAAATCCGTAGCATCTACACTCGCCGCCTGGTCTATCCGTCAGGACGCATATAAAAGCTCAAAAACTACCCAACCGAATGGTTTGAAATTTAATAGTGTATATAATCATTGTAGAATTTTGTCGAGTCGTTTCATATTTTATGAAAATCTAATCAAAACTTTAAAAAAAAGATATTAATAATATTTTCTTCATTCTATTAAATCCTATCATGAATAATTATTCAATGATATCCAACGATAGGTAATGATTCTAAGTTGCCATGGTGATGGCGTCCTATTTAAGATGGAGTCCTATTATTTCCTTATGACTGAATTTAATATATAGAATCTTAATAAATTTTGTATTCATGCATTTTTGCATAAGACTGCAACAGCTCTTGCACCACGATCTGAATATTTATAAAACTAGTTATAGTACGAACGCATCTCATTTGCCAAGTTTTACCATTGCCGACTTATTTAACATTATCTGAAGAGCCTGTAATTTTGTAAAACTATTCACTAATACTTTTTAAATTATAACGGCTAATCAAGATTTACCTTCACATCAGTAAACAAAATTTGCATATCACGTTTTCTACTTGGCTTCTTAGATAAAATACAAGAAAGTAATAAAGGCTCGTATAACGATCATAAAAAACTTTTATATAATTAAAATAGATATTTTTCCCATTAGTTTCAAAATATCTATTCAGTAGCTATATTTCTATATTTAAAAATGTTCAAAAAAATATATATTTTTATTATTTTTGAAAATCCGCATGTTATAATATTTGGAATAAAAAAAACACACTTTTTTAAGCCGTCAAACAAAAATCTAATTTTTGTCTTATTCCCAGATATTCTAATATCTACTACGAAAATCTCTAATGATTGCACTATTAATACATAAATAATACAGATTACAGCAACGCATTATAAATGTACTCGAATATAGAAAAATCTTACAAATATTAAATAAAGTTATATTTTAGTGTAAGTTTTTTTTTATTAAAGAAAATAACTTTATTTAATAAGAGTGAAGAATATTTTCGTTATTTATTAAATAGCAAAACAGTACGTACCGAGAAAATATACCAATAGGAAATGAGGTACGGATATTCACACACATGAAATGGCATTTATAAGATAGTAACATGTATTTATTTTCTTACCATCCAAAGCACATTTAACTGTGAATTTAAGAAAGCAACGGAATCAAGTTAGTTTTATCATTCAAATTATTTTAATCATTCAACTTTCTCTTTATTTATTTACTATTACGGTATAAAGGAATATATAAGAATTTAAATTTTCTGTGTAATATACATTAAACAATTTTTGTATCTTACTTATTAAGAAACGGGGTTATTATGCGTACGGGAAATTTAACAAATTTTTTGTAAAATAATGTTTGCCAGTATTTCATGTAAGAAACCTATGATTTGAAATAACGACTATTACTTTACGAAAATTCTGGTATTATAACACCATAAATCTCCTGAAGCGTACTAAATTTGAGAAAAAAATGTTTTGATGCTAAATAGTAATAAAGATTAAATAACTTCATTTCAAACCAAATTTTAGATTTACAAAAATGTTGAAATTTGAGTTAAGAAAACGTGTTTTTTAAGCTCAATATTTTATGGATTATTTTAAAAATAAAACTTTTAAAGTTGTCTTGCAAATTTTCATTATTTAGAAAATATTATAAAGAAATAAATGAATAACATTCTAATCCCACCTAGAGAAAGCTTTAGATTAGAACATTCATATCGTCATGTCTCGTTTAGAGTTTTCCTACAGATTTGAAATTACTATTCATAGAAATTATTATCAGTGATAAGAATTGATTGAAAATTGTATGAAATATTTGTTTTTTCAACTTGAATTTCGGAAAAGTTTAGTACCTTTTAGTTCATATGCTCGAATTTAAAGGAAGTCTTTTACTTTGTAATTTAATCCTCTATTAAAACTGTATTTTCAGACATTTTCTGGTAGATTAAAGAAATATTCTTGTTATTGAAATATGTTAAGTAGTTTTCAGTAATCCCTTAACAACTAAAACATTGTTTAAAGATAATCTTTATAGATAGTTTTGAAAATAAGTGTGGACAGTATTTGGTTACAATATTTTACTTTAATCTATTGAAAATCACTAATAAGTTCCCTTTTACGAATTTAAATATTCAAAACTATATTTTAAAAATATGACTATTTTTGAAAGATTTTAATGTTACGCAAACTACTCTTTTACACCATTTATTTCGGTTTTGGAATTCTAACACTAATTATATTTTATTTTTCAGGTATCTAAAAGCGTGAAGTTACATCTCGAGTAAGTCGATATTTTATTTTATTCAATAATATAAGATTTTATTCCTATTTCAGTTTTTACATTTCAATTTGGTTGTTTAAACAGTAAGAGATTTTGCAGTGGTAATATATATTTTTTAATGGAATCCTTTGAAGAAAAAAAAAGAAACATAAAGCAAAAATATGACAATTTATAAATATGACAAATTTGTGGATTTTTTGTATTGCATTTTATAAAAATATATTTATAAATATTCAATAGAAACTGCGTACACTGTTAAAATTTTTGAGCCGTGATATACCCTCTTTTGATGTTGCAGTAGCAGAAAGCAAAAGGTGTGAAATTTCGTTCCAATCATTAGAGTTGTATAAAAATAGCAAATAAAGCCTTTGTGCAAGAATATTAAAAAACAGAAAAACAATGTTTAAAAATGCACAAATAATACGTAAAAAGCTGCCAACAGCTCTTTCGAAACTACTAGCGAAATTCTTCTTCAGTGCAAGATAGAGCAAGGCACAGCGTGCTAGAAAAAGCAAGGCTGGGCAAAACGATAGAAACGCGCCGGCTGTGTTGCATGTTCTTCTAGTCTTAATCTTGATTTTTGGGAAGCTTACCACATCATTAAAAACTCTCACTCTTTAGTCAATGACTTATCTTGTATTCCTGATTTTCCAAGTATTAAAAAGCAAGACCTAAAAGACCTCGTCAAAGTCTCTCAAAAATCAATGTAATGGTAACCGTTTTCTTTGACTGTCATAGTGTTGTGCATTATCATGTCCTACCAACTGGCCGGGCAGTCAATAAAGAAATTATTTGAGCGTTTAGCGTCGTTTGCGTGAAGTAATTCGTCGAAAACTGACTGAAATGTGGCCAGAAAACCCATGGGTTTTTGTCCCACGATAATACGCCTACTAAGAGTGCAATTATTATTCGTGAGTTTTTAAGAAAACATTCAACAAATTCGGCTCTACATGCTCCGTATTTACCTGATAATGCACTGTGTGACTTTTTCTTATTTCCACTGTTGAAATTACCTCTTTGTGGGCAACGTTTTAAGTCCATTAATTCGATAAAAGAAAATTCTCTCTGAACTTTGAAGGGGTATCACAAAAACGACTTTAAGACATTGTTTGATGATTGGAAAAAACGTTAGCAGAAATGCATTGCAGTCGAAGTACTTTGAAGAAGGTGCAATAAATGTTGACCAATAAACTGATACCTTTGGCTTTATGCCATCATTCTGGACGCTTTTTGATCGCAGTAGTACATTTAAATACAATACCGATTTTCAACAGTCATTATTATACTGAAAAATGGGAACCGTGTATGTCTGGGCTTGTTATATTTCACTATAGTAAAACTCATAATACAGATTTTTAAAAAAAAAACTGTTTAATTTTATAGTTAAAAAACTATACTATGATATTTATAATTGACCATATACTGCCACCAAATTTAAATAATGAAAATCAGCAAATTGAAACGCAGAATTACAAAATACTATATATGAATTCATATAAACTGTTAAAAAAATAAGAAAGGAAACCACACAAGACAGCTATGCATGGGTATGAAATTGAAAGTACGCAATACATTAAAAGTAATACAGAAAATAAAACAGAAATTTAAACTTTTAGAAATTGCCAACAGCGCAAACGGACGCTCCGCACCAATTTTATTAACTCTAAATGACAAAAAAAAACGATGTTTGAAGAGAATGGAGTATTACTTATACGATATGTGGTCCCCTCAAGCAGCTAATACTGTTGAAAATCTGCTTTCCAATGATGCAATGAGGCTGCCGATAACAGTTTAGGGAATTGTCTCTTCAAAAAGGGATATATTAAACTCCCCAACACGTCAAAAGTTGCATTAAATGTATCGTTCGATTATGTTCCAGATATGCTCAATCGAATTTAAATGAAAATGCGTGCTGGCCACTACATACGCTGTATTATTTTGTTTTCCAACATATTCTGCACAAGTTGAGCTGCATTGCTCTTTAGCATGCATTAAACAAAAGGAATCAGCATTGACTGCAGAGCGAGGTATGACACGAAGGCACACATGCCATATACCCACCGTTTTGCCTAATTGGCACAAAAATGGCGTCTGACGTGGTAACCCGACTATTGTTGTTTAGTTATCTAACAAAACATAACTGTGCGGGAAAAAAATTAAAGTTCTGTTAAAAAAAAAAAAAAAGGCCAAGAAAAGAGGTGCTGTCTAAGTGGTGCCATGTTCAAATAAAATTCACTCAAACTTACCTACTGAAGTATTATAGCAGTGTTTAAATTGTTTAGAAATAAAAATTATTGATAGCATATTAATAATAAATATAGAACTTGGCAAGTTATTACCAACGAGTCATTTATTTTTATTAATGACATTATTATGTCAAAACTTGTGATTTCATGTTTAGATGCCTTAATTTGGGTGTATTGACGCTCCTTAAAGGGTTGCAGTCTCTAGAGTGATGACCAAGAACAAGCGTAGCTGTAGCTGTCTCTTTGTCAGGCATTTTAGTCTGTTTGAATTGAGGTTTACAGGGGGGGGGGGTCTCTAGCGTGATAACCAAAGATGAGCGGGAATGTATATGTGTGCTTATTGTTTTATCAAATCTTTAACAGGAGTCACTTGTTTATAATATTAACTATAAAAAATTATAACAACATTGTTATTAATATTAACATCATCATTTTATTAACACATAAAAATGATAGGCATAGAATTTATCAAAAACTTGCCAAGTTCTAGATTTATTATTAATATGTTATCAATAATTTTTATTTTTAAACAATTTAAACAATGCTATAATACTTCAGTAGGTAAGTTTGAGTGAATTTTATTTGAACTTGGTACCCACTTAGATATCACTTTGTTTCTTGGCCTATTTTTTCTTACAGGTTTTTAATGTATTTACAAGCGACTATTTTATTCAACAGGCGACATTCAATTTAATTTAAATTTCCTACAACAAAATATTGGCATACATTTTCGTATGTTACCCTTTAAATTCTGGTCCATAAATTAAAAAAAAAAAAACTTAAATGCGCGGAGTTTAAATTAAATTTCGGTAAGCTCGATTATGGAAGATTAATGGTTTTAAATGGGAATTTCGCCAAATTAGTCAGCTATCTCTAAATTGGCTTCATATATGAAAAATCATTTTTGTCGCCAAATTTGGCGATATTTCACCAAGTTGGTCAACATTAGGCGTTATTGTGGTAATCCTACCATTAGTATTTTAAAACAACTATTCATTACGATGAGGACCAGACGAGTGAACCACGAGTGAACCAGAATTGTGAGGGACACACTGAGACTTAGATTTTATATTAATAGATAGTGTTGTATTGAAACTGTGCTGTATTGAAACAAAATGTGTTCATTTCAAATTTTTATTGTTTCTGAAACAACAATAATCATATTGATAATATTTATGCAAGATTTTAAAACATTTCTTTTTTACTAGCCGCTCTTGGCGACCAGTTTGGTCTCCCTTAAAATTTTTGTTTGGGAAAGCATGCTAAACTTTGTATCATGTTACTTTGATTCATAATTTAATTTACTTGGACGCTCTTAAATATAATTAGTATAATCCCTTATAGTCTAAAAGACAACACACAAAAACCTATGTTATCAAGCACAAGAAAAAAACATTTATTTTATGGGAGAGTAGAAGTAGGAGAATCTAATGATCCATGTCTGCCGGAAGTGAAGTGGTGCATAACCCAAAAATTAATACCACCAGAGGTTGTCTCGTAGGTTTATGATTGCGTTTGTCCAACAACTATTCTTCATGTTTTCATATCTTTGTTTGAAGGATAAGCACACCTACTAGTCAACGACTGGTGGAATTAATTTTCGGCTTATGCACCACTTCACTTACGGCAGATATGGATCATTATATTGCCCTAATTCTACTCTTCCATAAAATAAAGGCCTTTTTTCTTGTTCTTGATAACATAGGTTTTTGCGCTATTGGCTCTTGGACTATTAAATTAATATTAGTTTTGTTGCATTAAAATATCTCAATTTGTGGATTTTCTGTCAGCAAGTAAACCCTATTGGTTTACAATGGAAGTCTATGAGAATTTGACAAAATATTAGAGATATCGCCAAGTTGGCGACAAACTTGGTGGCATTTAGTGACTGAGCAGTGTCATCCCTATGGTAACCCCCTTATAGTTATGGAGATGCATTACATGCTGTTCAATAGCCCATGAGATACGTTTCATTCGGGCGTTGCCATTAAACAATTAACAAATAATCGCAATTTCTGTGCCACATACGATAGCGTAATATATATATATATATATATATATATTCTTTAAACTTTTGGACTGTTAACAAAACAGCACAGACGTGAACAATCTCATAGGTCAAATAGATTTTCATTAGAAAATTGGCGAGAACAGCTCAAAATGGTTTGTGAAATGTAACATATGTCTGCCGGTACCTTTTTATACTAACAATTCTCATATGTTTGGGGGCAAACAGCATATAAACTTCAAAGTAAACATACAGTAATTATTGAAATTCGAATTAGTCTACCGAAACTGCAGCATAACAATAATTTGCATCTTCAGAAACCCTGTATCCAACAGTTTGAAAGTTCGTGTCGCTATCGAACGACATCGAAATGAAACATGATAGTCCCCTGAAAGCATTTCCTTTATACTCAGTGGAAATCGGTAGAGTACCTTGATACTCTGCGACAATCGGTAGAGTACCTTTATACTCAGAGGCAATCAATAGATTACCTTTATACTCAGTGGCAAACGGCAGAGTACCTTTACACTCAGTGGCAATCGGTAGAGTACTTTATACTCAGTGGCAATCCATAGAATACCTGTAGCACTGACACTGAGAGTCCAAGACACTGCAAGGTTGTCCACAGCTCTAGACTGCCTAGACCCATGATAACCACACATCCATGATCAATATTTATTTGAATCATGGGAATGACTCTCCTTTTGTTTACATTTTTAATTCTGGAATTAGACTAATTTCAACTACGGATATTTCGAAATATATACGTATTTCGACATATGTATTCTAATATCGGCATATGTATGGCGATGTGTATTGATATTCAGGTGATTTTGCTGCATGGTCAGCCCGGATACGGCATTTGGCGCTTTTTTGGCAAATTAAAATTTCGCCTAATAGACGTAATGTTAAAGTAAAAATGGATACCCCAAGTGGGTAATTAATTGATTTTCACAATTTTTTTCGATTCCTTAGTTTTATAGCGTAAACGAACTTCGCACGAAATCTGAAGTCTGCAGGTGCAGTAGATATATGAGATCTTTTATATGAGTGAGTCAGTCAGTGATAAAATTATCGATTATCAGAAATTTTGAAATATCATTACCTCGGAAATTAATTATGCGTTATTTATAAAATTTTGGTTTCTAGGTAATTAGGAGGAGCCTCACTACGTACTTCGTATTACAAGTACGTAAGTCAAATAGATTTTCGGTAGTAGAGTGTCAAAATTTGGCGAAAACAGCTCGAAATGGTTCGTATAATATAACACACTAGTATGTCAGACGAACTTGGCTATCACACTCCCGTGTTTCTAGATTAATAAATTGTTTATTTTCTTTTTTTTTAATATATAATTTTTTTGTTCTGCATTTATTAATTAAACTTTCTAAAATTTATTGTTATATTCTTTTTAAAATTATACAAAATAATTTAAAAACTAGCCACCTTTGGCGACCAGTTTGGTCTCCCTTAAATTTAAGCTAATCTATAATGTTACATTTATTCATAATTTAATTTACTTGCCTTATTGTTCACCAAATCGCAAGATTCTGATAGGAAATTAAGAACTCTGTATTTTTATGCTAGCCGGGCGCAAGTGATAAAACGCCAACCATTGTTCGAGTCGCATTATTTCGTATTGCATTAATTTAATTTAAAATATTATCCTTTCACTCATTTTATTTAAAATACATAAATTTAACTTTAAACTGAAATATTTAAAATCCATGACATTCTCTTATTTCTTTATTTTTTAAAGAAAATGAAAGACAAATAATAAATAACTAGATGAACCCGTCAAAACTTGACGGCAAACAACTTGATAGTAACACATTTCAAAAGACGATACTACTTGGTTATCCCGTCAACCGAAAATCCATCGCCAAACTATAAGATTAAATATTAGATGTAAATTTCCAACTGGGCGAAAAATGTCCGGACCAGGATTCGAACCCGGGACCTCCCTGGCTGAAGCCGCCAGTGCTCTGCCATCTGAGCAATCCCGGACGATTCTGGTCGAACTTTTTCACCCAGCTAACCTTGAGGATTACAGCATCTGGTCTGAAACCTGGTTCAGCTCAACAGAATAAATCTCAGGTAATGGAACTCCAGAATGGAACTCCTTTCTGGAGTTCCATTACCTGAGATTTATTCTGTTGAGCTGAACCAGGTTTCAGACCAGATGCTGTAATCCTCAAGGTTAGCTGGGTGAAAAAGTTCGACCAGAATCGTCCGGGACTTTCTGGAGTTCCATTACCTGAGATTTATTCTGTTGAGCTGAACCAGGTTTCAGACCAGATGCTGTAATCCTCAAGGTTAGCTGGGTGAAAAAGTTCGACCAGAATCGTCCGGGATTGCTCAGATGGCAGAGCACTGGCGGCTTCAGCCAGGGAGGTCCCGGGTTCGAATCCTGGTCCGGACATTTTTCGCCCAGTTGGAAATTTACATCTAATATGATATGTTTACCAATTAGAATAATTGTGTCAATATTAATCTAGTATAAGATTAAATGTCAATAACGGTTGATCATAAATGTCACATTCACGTGACTTTAAGCAAGTTATACGTGTTTACGTCATCAAGTGATTTTCATTTCGACGTTTTATTTGTATTAATATTATACTAATTTTCTTGTCCTTCGTTATTTAAAATAAAAATTATACCAGATTGAATAATTTGGCTAGTGGTTTGGCGATTTATATAATTTGGCGAAATTGGTCGACGGGATAACTAAGTAGTAACAAAAAAAAAAAAACTTCATGACAACTTTAAAATGTTCGAAATTTTACCTTGTAAATTCGGAAATATTACCATGAACAATGACACTTAATTTCAGCATCAAAACATTGTTTTAATTTAGCACGCGAGAATTTTAAAAAAATGCTAACTGGCGAGTTAAAAAAAAATGCGATTGGCAAGATTTGTGCCCGGATAACATAAAAGTGCCAAAAATTCTTTGCGATCATGGTAACTTTTAAGTAGTTTTATTCGAAAAAATAATTTTGATTAAAAATGGTCGCCTTGAATGTCAAAAGCAGAGAGTTCAGCCGTTAATTATTGATGACAGTCACATGACTTGAACTATTATAATATATATGAAATGATGGAGATGGAACACGTTTGGCGATTTTCACCTGCTCCCGGCTAACATTAAAATGCCAAAATGGCCGCCTGGCATGGAAAAAGCGAAGCGGTCAGCCCGTAATTGTTGGTGACAGTGACATAACTTAGTCTTTTATTATACAGATATATGTAATTGGTATTCAAAAATGAGGTTTTTGCCAAATTGGCGTAAAAAATCTCGCCAAACCCGCTGCGTATGAGATTTCTGACGACACTAGATCTGAATATATCGTCTGTATGAACTTTGAGCTGTCAAACTGTCATTTCAAGTAATTTACAAATCCGCACATATTTTTTCAGCAAATCAAAGAAGGTAAATACATCCGTCCAAACCCGATTATGGAATTTTATGCGAATAAGTTGCTACAAAAAATCTGATAATGAAAATTGAGAAAATGCCCTTATCATAAAATCTCTAGAGTAGTGAATCTGAAAAAAAAAAAAAAAAAAAAAAAAAAAAAAGCATATCAAATTTAAACCATAACTTCCCACTGTTATTGGCCTTGGCGAGAAAGATAACAGCTTAGAGAATAAACCCTTTGACAAGTACTTTCGGGGAACAAATTCACAGCTTCATACGGACATTTATTCAGCATTTACACAACTTATTCAATGCTAGGTGGGTATCTACCCGTTTTGTTGCATTTAAATTTCATGTGTTTTTTGTTTGTTTTTTTTTTTTTGTGTGTGTGTGTGTGGGTCGGGGAGTGTAGTATTATTAAATATTTAAAGTTTCTATACCTAACGATTCCAAATTAATGGTAACTTAAGTCGTTTCCGTTCATCTCACCTTTTAAACTTTGAATTTTTTAGAAACCATTCTTAGAGATCATTTACATTTTAAAAGTAACCCGATTCAAAATTTCAAGTTTTAAGACCCATGGGTAACACAGAAATAGAAAATTTTCCAATTTTTTTTTGTTCCTGCACCATTTTACATAGCGAAATATTTGGAAATTCTTCTATTGCGGGTATTTACGCCTTAAAAGTAACAGCCATATCCATTTTCATGTTTATATTCTTAGCAATTTCATGTACTACTTCGTTATTTAGATCATCTTTAGAACTTTGTCAGGTGTATTTAGTCTTCAAAATTTCGAATTTATTAGAATTCGTGCTTTAACGAGCATTTACATCACATGAGTTACTATAACATGAAAACTTTCAAGCTTCTAACCCCAAAGGCATCTCAGAATTACAGTTTAGATCGCTTTTTATCGTGCAACCTTTTAATTTTCAGGTTTTTTGAAAACTGATTGTCATTTACATCTTAAAAGTAATAGCCATGCGAAATTAAAAAAATTTTCTCCCTAACAATTCCAAATGAATCGTGATTTAGAATCTTTTCAGAACGTTTTACGTTTATTTCTCACCTTAAAATCAACCTTTTAGAAAGTGTTCATAACGTGTATTTACATCTTAAAAGTAACCACCGCACCAAATTTCCAATTTTTAGCATAAACAATATCACAGAAATCGCAATTTTAGAATTTGTTTGCTCCTGCACCGATGGGGGTTATTGTACCGACATAAAATACAATCTTTTTGGACCAGAGATGTTCACCAACATTTTTCGCCATTTTTCTTTAAAAAATCGGCTAGGTAGTTTCGGCGATGACACCCCACTAACACACAAACGTTTCTGCTTTATAATATTAGCATAGAAGTATAGATTCAGAAGCCGTTTATCTATTATTATATAAAAACATAAATAATTTATCTAATGAGCAGATTATTTTATATATATATAAATAACCAGTTTAAAACTTATTCAGTCTTATTTTCATAGTAGTTTATATCATTTGGAAAAAACAACATTCTTATACCCGAATTGCGCCAAGCTATTTTAAAAAGCGCCAAGGTATAACCAAGGTTCTCATCACAATCTTCCGTAATGCATTATTTTCATTAATACATAAATTTAAAATACATATATTAAATAAATTAAAAAAACACGACTTTGACTCATTTCATTTTAAATACAAATAAAACATAAAATAATAAAAAAAACAATAAGAAGAGATAATAGCATAGGTCAAAACATTTTATTTCAACATCAAAGAATTATTTCTAGGTTACGTATCAGAAAAAAAAGCTCCTTTTGACGAAAAAAAATTATTTTGTCTAAAATTGAATTCGGCTAAAAAAAAGTACCGTGATTAATTAAAATATTATGGGAACGTTCCGTAATCTGTTTTTCAAAACCAATGTCGAATTTTAAAAAGCGCCGTTTAACGCCAATTTAATTTCATTGTTGTAATTTTTTGGGAGGGATAGAAAGGAAACAAGTGGGGATATTGCATATATTTACATTTGACTTTAAACTTCGTTTATACAACTGTTGCTTGAATAATTATTACTTTGATTATTGATCTTCACTCAAAACATATGTAAAATACTACTTGTGTGGTTGTTTGCTCAAAGTCAATTTTACATCGCTATTATAACTCTTATACAGTTATAACAATGTTGTTGTTGTATTACTCTTATTTGACGCCAACCTTGCCTGTGTGTCAAAATGCGGATTATGATCATTCTTCTTGTACGAAGAGTGCTAATAACGTAATTGTTTCCTTTCGCATACCATGTACCAATTGTAATATTGATACTTTTATGTTAGTCGAGCGCAAGTGATAAATCGCCAATAAAATTTCCCGTACATATTCATATTTCATTTAAGTTTAATTTATTCACTTTATTTAAAATACATTATTTTAAGTAATTTAGTGGTACTCTTGCAATATTACTTTGTCTTGGCGTTTTTTCTGTTATCTTTGTGTAGTTTCGGCTACAGAAATTGAAATTTGTTGCAAAAAGTTATTAACATCTATGTAAATAAACCTGATGAAAGTTTATGCTTATTCTTACAAATGAATGTAAACTATTTATTTATATATAATATTATTATGGTTTTTTATATACAACTTACTTCTGTATGTATATAAAAATAGGTAAATGGCTTGTTTAAAATAAATAAATTGCATACATTTTTAAAAAATTGCTTGGGTATGAGAAACGAAGAATAGGTTGCCAGAAAATATGCGTGAAATGCTTACTTCTTTCGCCAAACCCATTTTCTCTACCTCGCAAAGGCCTCTATACTGCAAAAGTATCAATTTAATTTAAAATACTGAAAAGAAAAAAATAAATAAAACAAGAAGAAATGATGCCATAAATCAAAATATTTTATTTAAATGACTAAATAATTGTTTCTAATTTTCGCACGGGAACAATAAATGATGCTTTTGGTGATTAAAAAATTCTATTGGAGAGATTATCGCAAAATCTAAAAAATTAAGTTATTATGGCTTTCTTCTCTTAAATAGGGGGGGGGGGGGAAATCCAGATTTCTTTTCCTGTTTGATTAAATTTAAATATGTTTTATTCCGCTTTAATAAAAAAAAATGCGTAAATAATTTCTTTGCTCCATGTGCTCCAATCAGGTTGTCTACTAAAACATCCAGCCGGTGAAGCAGACGTACACTACATTTCAGTGACGTATGTAGATAAATTGTGCTTTTTTATCAGTTTTCTAGTAGCATTTTTAAACGGTTTGAAACTTATTCTTCATAATAGGCGCATTTAATAGGTTGCCCTCATAGGTACCTTCTGTGATAAATTAGAACGAAATCCAACTATTATTTTTTGAGTTATGCTTGACGAAAGGTTTTAATATCCATCGTAGCTGTATATGCCCGAAAAGTAATCGCTTCGCTCAGACAACTATTTATCAGTACGTATAATATTTTTTATGCTAATTAAGTGTTTTTATGTATGGCGAAATATGCAATTAATTCATTCAGAGTGCAATTTTTAGAAACAACGGAAAATCTAAAGTAATACCGAAAGGAAATACGAAAATTAATTTTCAATATTCACTGCACTTTTTAGCATTTTTCTTTATTCAATTTAAAAAAAAAATGCAGCAAAATCTTCTTTTTGCACACGGATATAATTCAGTTTTTCTTTTTTTTTTTCTTTTTTTTTTTAATGAAGTGTGATTGTGAATCTCTACATACATTTTTTTCCTAAGCCACGTATTAATATTAAAAAGTCACATCACATAATTTGAATCAATAATTTATATATCAACTTTGAAAAATATTTGTATATCTAAATACTAACCATTATTTTGTAATTATAATAGTATCACCTGAGTATAATTAAGCACTTACAATAAAGTGTAATTGTGCAATAAATCATTCATAATCGATAAATAAAAAATATAATTACGAAAAATCTCCAGTATGGAAAATTATAAAAATCAATAATTTATTTACATGTCTTGAAAAGATTGTTCGTGTCTAAACAAAACACTATCTTGTTATTTTAATTTCATCTCATTATTCGAAAGCGATTGTAAGTTACAAATCATAGTCAATTTGAAGGATAAATCTTTTAACACAAACAATTCTACTTCTGGTACGGAATAGAAAATTATAGAGAAATGTTTAGCCTTAATGTAGCTAAATCAGTAGCTTTGAATAATTCAACCATAAGCATTGAAGATGTCTTTAGAATCTGTGCAGGAGCATTAAAATAACCTAAAGTGAAATTTCATGTTTGAAAGGTCACTTACAAAAGGCAATACGAGACATACGTGCCTATTATTTGAGTTCTTCATAGAGCCAAATTTTAACATTGGAACAATCTTCTTAAGTGATATGGTGGAACTTTATATGTTTTGTGTATACTGCAGATTTTAAATAATGTCGTATATTACTGAGAATTTACTTTTGTTATGTACCATATTAATTTAATACGCGTAAAATCTTTAGTATAATTTTCGGTGCATTTATTTATCCGGGCGTAGGTGATGAACCGTCAAGTGTTGGGAATATATGAATCGACTGATTAAACAACTGATTAAGTTTTACGGCGATTTCTCCTAAAATATGGAATACTTTGCGATGAAATTAACACCAAAAATCAATATTGATCCGCAGATTTGAAAACTGGTATTAGAATTTTTAAATTTGAATTAGATTTCGAAATATTAATTTTTTTCTAATTTTATATACATTTTTCTAATCATGGCAACTCAAATTTCAATCATAACAGATATTTTTTCTCGCATTTCAAAAAAGGTTATAATTTTAAACTAATTTGGCGACCAAGTTTGGTCTCCCTGAAATCTATGCTAAGAACAATGTTTTTATTATTATTATTATTATTATTATTTCGTTATCATTTTATTTAATACAAAATTTTCATTAAGGAAAAAAAAACATTTAAAATTAATGGCTTACACTTCTTTCCTTTTTTTTTTAAACGAAACGAAAAGAAAAATATTAGGCTCAGATGTCATATACGCACCGGCGTACCTAATTGGCGCCACAATGGCGTTATTTTGCCTGACATGGTAACCCGGCTATTGTTGCTTATTCATCCATAAATGTTTATTTACATTTATTTTCTTTTTATTTCAGAAAAAAATGTTATAAATTGCTTTGTTCTATAGTTATTAATTATTTTTTTATTATTATTTATTGTTATTTCATTTTAAAAATAATAGAAAAATAATTTAAAAATACATATATAACTGGTATTCGAAAACGAGGTTTTCGCCAAATTGTCGTAAAAAAAATCACGCCAAACCCGGTGCTTATATGACATCTGTGTTAAATATTAAGCAACAAATCATAACATTTAATTTAAAATCAAAGCAAATGACCAATATGGACAAATTATATAAATCGCCAAACCATTCGCCAAATTATACAAGTTGACGTATTTTTTTTTTTTTTTTTTTTTTTTTTTTTTTTTTTTTTTTTTTTTAATAACGAAAAAACAAATAAATTAGTATAAAAATTCAAATACAAATAAAGCATCGAAATAAAAATCACTTGATGGCGTATACACCTGTAACTTCCTTACAGTCAAGTAAATGTTACATTTTCGATCAACCATTATTATCGTTTAATCTTCTTGCCTGGCGATTTATTTTTGGTCAATGGAATAACCAAGTAATACCGTTTTAATTTACCACTCAAAAAATTAAAAAATGCTAACTTACGAGTTAAAAAAAACGGTACTTTTCCGTTTACGGACACCATTGCCGCCAAGCGTGATAGTTGGCGCAAAATGAAAATCATGTGAATTGAAACATTTGAAAAATAAAAGAAAAAACACTGTCGATAGTAAATTGAGTCTTTTAAAAATATAACATTTGGAAACTACAGACTTTTATGAACTATTTAACTAAATCGCAAATATATACTTAAAATAAATGAACAAATAACTGTTATACAATAAAATATAGCAAATAATAGCAAATCACTATAAAAATCCTTTTCGCGATCAGGGTTGAAATAATTGGCGCATTAGCATACATTTTGGCATGGTGTCCGTATAACGGAAAAATACCAAAAAAAGCTATTGGCGAGATTTGAGTTCGGCTAACATAAAAGTACCAAGAATTCTTTGCGATCATGGCAACTTTTATGAAGTTTTTTTCGAAAAAAAAAATTGATTCTTTAATCAAAATGAAAACCTTTTTTATGAAAAGCGAAGGAACTGTTGATGATAGTCGCATGACTTAGGCTATTATAATAGAGATTGTTTTCAATTCTAAAAACAGTGCAAAGAATAATACTATTAACGATTACAAATTTACTTACATATGCCCATTAAAAACAGAAAAAAAAAACTTTAAAATTACTATTAAATGAGTACGAGTTAAAAGCAGGAAAATATTGAAAATTATGTCTAGAAAATTGTATTTACACATGAATATTAAAAGAGAAAAGACACTTTAAAACAATAAATACATTAATATGCGTTTAACCCTTTAAGGGCAAGGTACTTCTATTCGTAAAATGTTGAAATCAGTGAATTGCACCGGAATTTACAAACAAATTTCAAAATACGAAAATGCTTTTGTTCACTTACTTAATAAAAGGAAATTTTTCATTCCAATATTCTGGCGCCAATTTGGCATTTAAGAATTAAAATTAAGTGGTCCAAAAATGAACTACCGCCCTTGAAAGGGTTAAAGCAGTAAATTGGAGTTATTGTAGTAAATTGTATTATGTCAATCGTTTTATAACGCTGTTAAAAAGTACCGGTCGGCAAAGACTCTGTTTACTTAATTCATTTTATTTTAGCTTCTTTTCAAATGTTTAACTGATCTTCTTTAATCAAACACGAAAACAACCATTGAATGTCTTAACAGCAACTGATTTGGCCTTAAATTTTCGCAATCAAAGGGAATTGAATGGAAACCCGTTTACTGGGAGATCACTATAGGTTTTTTCGTTTTAATTCAATCTTCTCTAATCTTTTAAAAACCGATCAAATTAGCGTGATCTTAGATTCTGCGGTGTCTGAACGAGCGTAGCTTGCAGGGTGCAGAGCCCACTAGTATACATATAATATTTTCAAAAAGTCATTTTTAATGCACTTTTACCATATTCTATGACATTTTACTATTTTTTCTTAAACAAATAAGTTTCTTTAGAAATCTACCGTTACAAAAAAAAAAAAAAAAAAAAAAAAAAAAAAAACATGCTCTAAAAACTTAAACATTGCAGGTAAACTAGAGTTTCAAAAATTTCTTACATTTTTCAAAAGAAATTTCAATTTTTCCAATTTTACAACAAGAATTGCATTTTTTCTTTGATAAATCCATTTCCTTTATATAACGTTTTAACGATGTGTCAAGAAGGTATAAAATACTCATAAGAAAATTCATTCAAAGGATACAAAATCCCTTTAAGTTGATACAAAATAACTGAATGGCCTTAGGAAGAAACACTGATATTTTCTGAAGAAGAAAGCAAGAAACTTTTCTGAATATTTTATTAATTTTTTTATTAAAAAAAAAAGGTTATACATAATTTTTTTAATCTACTTCACATAAATATTCAGAATCAATATTTGAAAATGCTTGTTGAACGTATATAAATTATGTGTTATGTAAAAATATTTATGAGTTATTAACTTTTTGGCTAATAATGTAATATGTTTATGTGGTGAAATAAAAGTTCTTATCTCACCTAATTTACTTTTCATATGTTCTACTTAAAACTTTTTGTAGATATCTATATTCTAATCTATTATATTTTATGCATAATGACAGTCTATCTTACTGTTTATGAGAAAATTTACAAAATATAGTTTTCAAATATAAAAAACCTTTTTCTGATTACATTCTGTCATCAGTCATAAGAAAATTAAGCAAATGCCATGTTTCTTTTACAAACAAAGATTTTATAGAATGAAATATCTAAGCTAATATAATTTTCAAGTAAATTTTCAAGAAATTTACAATTTTCAAGAAATAACCTTTTTGTGCAAAACATTTGCTTCATCAGTGCTCTGCGTACTTAAAAGCAAAACTATCCTGTTACTAAATGTCCAATGAACATTAGCTTGCTTATAATCCTGTGATTTCGTGACGAAATAAACCAGTTATTTGATGACCCCATGTAATGTTTACTTTCTCAGAAGGTTAAAACAGCTGTAGCAAACTCATGTATTACACTGTGGTATGTTTAGGACGAGGCTCTTTACGGTGACTGAAAATATTTATGAGAATTAGAACTATGCTATTTTTTCAAAATTGTTTTCTGTATTACCAGCTGATCCGGCCGCCGTTGGTCAAAACAGGGGTAATAGCCTTAAATACACCTAAAATCCTAAATCTGTTTCTTCCTCTTTCCACCGATAGGAGGCGCAATCGGTTCTAAACAAATCTATATCCGAACGAAACTCCGTTTTTCAACCTACCTGAAGATAGATTGGTTCAAGAATTGGGAACACAGATAAGAGGGAAAAAATCTTGGGACGAAAATGGGAAAGAGGGCGAGGGGAGATGCAAGTGCTTTTTGACAGATAACTAATTAAGAGTACTGGAGATCTTGGTCAAAAATTTCGACCGATACCTGAGCGTGGAACTTAATTACTAATCGGAAATAGTGGTAACCACCATACACATAAAAATTAATTTAAGGCTGCGAAAGGCAATAATTAAGATATTAAACTAATTTGGAATTAGTTTCGAAGAGATACGGCTAATAGAAATTTAGTTATTATGATAGGGCTCAGTTAAGCAAAAATCGACCAAAGGGGGGAAGGGGAGGGGAGATGCAAGTGTTCTTCGGAAAATGGTTAATTAAGACTGCTGAAGTACTCGGTCAAAGAATGGGGCCGGTACCTGAGATGGGAACTTAATTTAAGAAATTTGATGATATTATTATTCGGAAATAGTGGTAACCACTATACTCATAAATTAAATTTAAGACTGCGAAAGGTGATAATTAAGATATTAATGTAATTCGGAATTAGTTTCGAAGAGATTTGAGATAAAGAAGTTGAGTTATTAAGATAAGGCTCATTTAAATAAAAATCGATGAAAGTGGGGAGGGGAGACGCAAGGGGGAGACTTCCACAAATGACTAATTAAGACTACAGCAGTACCTAGTCAAAAATAGGGAGTGGTAGCTGGGTCAAGGACATATATTAAAGATTTTCAGGCATTGCTTTTCGGAAATAGTGGTAACGCTAAATCATAAATTTACTTTAACATTGCGAGAGGTGATAGTTAAGGTATTAACTTGCTTTCCCTCCCTCCTCTTCTAATGTCTGTGGATTAAAGATCGCATTGATATATTCAGAATAAATTTATTTTTTCGTATAAAAATCAATTTTTTGATAAAATGAAAAGTTATTGGTCAAGTTTTTCAATCTTTCGAATTTTTCAAATAGAACATTAGTTTTCGTCTATATGGCAATTTTCAAATCTCTACGTGAAATAGATTTAAAAGTTTCGATATACCTTTTAATTTCTGACTACGGTTTTATTCGAGAATTAATTTCGCTTCCGTATAAAAATCAGTTTTTTGATAAAATAAAAAGTTACAGGTGGATTTTTTGCATCATTTTTTGATAAAATTTAAAGTAAGTGGTTGTTTTTTGTTTTTTTTTCATTTTACGAATTTCTGAAGTAGAATATTAATTTGTGTTTGTATGTGAATTTTCATATCCCTACCTGAAATAGTTTTGAAAATTGCCATATACTTTATAATATCTCACTCTCATATCTTTCTGGACGCCTCTACTTAACTGGCAACGCTCTTCAGCTCTGAACCGTCGATTCAGCTGTTTGATGCCTTTATTTTGTGGTTTTGCATCAAAAACTCAAAAGAAAATTTTTTTGAGTTTTTGATTAATAATTCGGCTAATTATCAAAAATTTAAAATTCTGAGCCTCAGATGCATAAAAACCTGCCTAGAATTATCCTCAGAGAACTTTTGACACTTGTACGTTCGGTAGATTTCGCTAGCCATCGAGATAGACGGACAGAGTGAAATTTTCTTTTATAAATATAGGTATACAAAGACTAATGAAAGTATTTTACAGAATCAGAATCAATCTCATTTTAAGTGCCATAATGATTTAAATGTCTTTAATACAACAACGACGACAACAAAAACAACAACACCAACATAATAATATTAATAGCAATGACTAATAATGCTCACTTTCGCAATAATTTGTAACAACTGTAATAAATTCATATAATACATTATGATAAGTTTTACGATGAGGTCTTTACGGATATGGATATGGATATCGAATGTTCATGAGGATTAAAATACAGTAGAGCCCCGATTATCCGCGGTGCGGTTTATCCGCGGTGCGGTTTATTCGCGGTGCGGTTTATCCGCGAAGCGAATTTTTTTTCTTTTTAAATTTAAGCCAAATTTTAAGTCAAATTTTTTAATTTAAGCCAAATTTTTAAATTTAAGCCAAATTTTTAAATTTAAGCAAGGAAAATAGAGTAAGCCCTACTAATAAATGTAAACAGAAAAATTCATGTATTCGAAAGTAATAGAAGGGTATTTCTAGATTCGGTTGGCATGTTTAAAATATCAGTTATAAAGTCTTGATGTCTTTTCTTGAATTTATTAACTAAACGTAAGCACAGCAATTGAAATATTTAACAATTAACTAAGAATATATGATAAATTCCAGGGTAGCATATCAAGAATAGCTTCATTTTTGAGATATAAAAGGTGTTTCTAAAGCAAGAGGGAAAAACAAGTGACTGATTTTTTTTTTAAAGGTGTAACTGAACACCTTTTGTACAGATATTTTTTATATATTTATATAATATATTTTAGTACAGAGACTAATAATAAGCTAGAAAAAGCAAGGGGTCGTCGGGTAGCTTCATCGCCCCGGGCCCAACCCTTCCCGCTTTTCGGTGTCTTTAATTTGTGTAATTTCCCTTTTAAATTTGTCCGGTTTCAATTTTTGATTTTTTTTTTCAATCTGGCTTTCGCTAGAGAGTCTTTTATTTGGGACGTGGCTGGGGACCTAAGAATCTTGCTTCCGCAAAAGAGTCGGACAAGAGTAGAAGAATAAAGGGCTGTGGACCAAGATGGGCCGCTCGCCGCGGCGGAAGATCATGTATGACATTGTTTCTTTTTTACTGTTCTTTATTTTAGTGATTTAGACGTAAATCAACGGTTTCGACTGTACTTTACATATGTATGTATTTTAAACATTTTATTATGTTTTTGTACTTTAAAACATAGTTTTCATGTTGAATTTTCTTTTTTTCGAGCTTGCACCCCATTTTCTGTCTTTTTCGGGTTATCTGTGATTTTTTTTTATCCGCGGTGCCCTTGCCACCCAATTCCGCGAATAATCGGGGTTGTACTGTAGTTCTAATTTTCCAGTTGTTTTATGTAATATTAGTTAGCTTTTAATACAATGACAACAACAACAACAAACAACAACAAACAACAAAAATAACAAAAAAGAGCTGCTGGTATTTTTCAGGGAAAATTGAGGTACTAAATATATTTTGATATTTTCTAGATACTTATACGTTTAACATAAACTTACGTCAAAATCAAAATGGTACTTTCTTTACCTCTGTGTATAATAAATAGTCAATATATGAAAAAAATTGCAAAAAAGCAAAAAAGTTTGCCCCGAAAAAAATATATATATTTTACAATTCCAGGGAACATAAATATTATATAATATTAAATGGAAAAATGTAATGTAAGATTGTAAAGAAAATAAGGTCTAACAGTTTGCATATATATATAACACCTTTTAGTGAATAATCCTTAAAAATGCAATTTGTATTTTTTGAAAAAGCTTTTTTTCTAATTTTAAAATATTCATTCATTTGTATATTTTTTGTGAAAGCACTGTAAAAATATGTTTTACATAAAAATATTTTTTATTCCTTATAAATTATTATAAGCATGTAAATTGTTACGCCTTATTTCCATTACAAAATTTACATTTTATGGTTCAATATTGATCCATCCTTTTCAATGTTTTGATGTGAAAGTTTTCTGTAGTTAGTTTACCACACGCAAAGAACGTGACTTCATGTTTTATAACAAACAAGTCTTTTTAAGATGAATATTTTCAAATAAATATACCATGTTATTGAATTCTCCTCTGAAATATGTTTCTCTTGATATTATGTTGTAGAAAGAGAATCAAAAGTTAGATATATCTTTTCTATACCAAATATATTTCAAAAGAAACTCCATGCATGGATTAAGGGTGTTTTAATAAATTTAAAGGAATCTATAATACCCTTATATTTTTAATTATGTTGGTTGAAATACACTGGTTTCGAAAAATTAAGGAAAAATCACAAAAAGAGCGATAACTCGTTCAAAAATAAACATATTCGTATGAAATGTGGATATGTTGTTGACTAAACGATGCTGAATATAATTACAAAATGGAAATTAGTTATGCTGCAATCGGATTGCGTCATTTGTGAGGACCATAAAAATGCATGCTAGAGAGTACGGCTGTACGTGTTTCTGTGATTACGAAATAAGAAATCTGAGATAGCCAATTCATTAGTATAAACTCAAAGTATCATTTGTCCGCAGAACTGCGATATAGAGCTATTGGAAGATTGGAGGCTGGTCAAAGTCAGACAGATGTGGCCAGATTGCTAAATGTGACTCCTGTTGTTCATATGATTTGGTAGCAATTTCAAACCACTCTGTCGGCCTCCTGAAGGCTCAGCCAAGGACGAGTAAGAGCTACGACAAACCCCTCTCATCTTAGAGCCTTCTTTGCTGCAGCCACTGGAAGGTTTGTGTCAACGTCTACTGTGCGTAGAAGGCTTCATGAAGGTAGTCTTTACTTGCGGCGACTTCCATTTGTGCGCCGCTCACATCAAGTCACCGGAGGGAATGTTTAAGGTGAACACATCAACATGTCCACAGGACAACTGATCAATGCAGGCGTGTTCTCTTCGCGGATGAGTCTCGGTTTTGCCTCCAAAGCGATAGTATGCGTTGTTTGATTTCGAGAGAACAGGGAACACGCTATCATGCATCAAACATTCGCGAAGGAGATTCATAAGGGGGAGGCAGTATCTATAATAAAAAAATCGTTGGGGTGATATCTTTTTGGTTGGACGTACAGTCTTCCATGTCTTTCTACGTGGAACTGTGAATGCTCACGTCTATAGAGATGACATTCTTGAGGATAATTATTATTCTTGCCCTTATGCCGACGCATTAAGTAATGATTTCCTGCTACAGGAAGATAAAAATAGACCGCAGAGGGCTCGCATCGTGGAAAATTATTTTCAGCACCAAACAATTCAGCGCATGGAATAGCCAGGTCGATCACCGGACTTGAATCCCAAAGGGCATGTTTGGGATGCTTTAAGAAGATATGTTGCTGCTTTGAATCTCCCTTCTTGGACCCTTGCCACGCTTACAACTGCTTTACAAGAGAAATGGCTCGCACTTTCTAGCAAACTTATCGATCGCGTAATTGACAGTATCACACATCGCTGTATGTGCTGTATTTTTTCTAGGGATGATCATACTCCATATTAAAGGTACTTTTCCTATACCAAACTAACACATTTATTTTGTTTATTTTATAATTGTGTTAATTTTCGAAACACCGCAATCGCCTAATAATTAATTTTAGTGTTAATTTATACCTTCTATGTGTTGTATATCGTGGCTCAGTTTTATTAAAATCTACATGTAAGATTTTGAGTAATCGCTATTTTTGTTGTTTTTCATTAATTTTTGGAAACCAGTTTGCATTGTAACGAGAATGCTTTAGCAAACTTTAGAAAACACACAGAGCAGAATCTAAATTCGTAATAAAATTTCTCCCAAAAATATACTTCAAGAAAAGATTTAAATCTACCGGTATAGCTATAGATAACTTCATTTTTTATATAATAGGTTTTGTTTTCTGTTCGAAGAACAGGATGTCTAGATATACACTCAATTACTTAATATTTAACACATTCACGACGGGAAACGAGAGTTTTCATTTTTAAAAATATTTATGAAGGGCGTGGTTTCTACCTTACAGAAAATGCACTTATATTATGTTGTTCATATTTTTTTTAGATTATAAGACATTTTATATTAAATTTGTACATTGAAAGATATTTACCGATGCATAAACTTCAAAAACCTATCAAGAACACCAATTTACAAAGTACTTTTTGAAAGGGAGGAGCTTCTACTGTTTTCAATTTCAGATTTGATTAAACAGGCCCATCGGCAATGTGGTAACATGTTAAGCGTCACGTCAGTCACCGGTGACCAGCGATGTAGTGGAGGGTATACGAGGGTATACGCCGTATACCTACTGGATGTTTTTAAAAAGCTGCGTATACCCTCTGTTTCTCAAATAAAGCATTAGCGTATACCCTATTTATGAACTATTATGACTTCGGCGTATACCCTCTGCCTATACCATATACTCTCTGTTTTTTTTACGAGTACAATACTGCCGGTGACTGACAGTGAAATTTTCGTTTAGAACGCATCATTCACCGATGGCTGACGGCCTAAAATATGATATAAAACTAAATATACAGTGTGTCCACGTATAACCTGACCGACCTTTATTTTCGCAACCGTTGGTCCTAGATGCATACTTCCAATTACAAAAATGGTTTAAATAAGGTAAAAAATTATTTTTAAAGCGATTTGGGTCAAGAAAACATTTATTAAAAAATTACGAAATTTAAATTTTTATACGGTTCCCCGGTCTTATAAGTGATATTTAGTAAAAATTTACTGTGACACTAACAAGTAAGACAGAAAAAGCCCCATTCATCTAACATTGAAATTGACCGAGTTATGAAACTTTGAAATGCATGACTTATACCATTTTTTTGCATATCAAAACAGATGATTTCGACCATGCTTTCAGGGGTCGTATATACTTACATAATACTTAAACTTATTTCAAGATATCTGCGGTTTGAAAGAAATCGTACAACTATTACGATTGAATTAACTTTATTAGTTAAGTTTCAGATTAGTTAAAATAATTTTATTTTAACATATGTTGTATTTTGTAAGGATTTGAGGCTATGATTTCTTTTAACAAAAATTATGTTATTTTCATAAGGTTTTATTTAACTTGCAACGATCGTCTTTCCAGTTTAAAATTTTTACTCGAACTTTAACTGACTTTCAAATGTCCGATCAAAGTTAAAATTTTACATACTGTCTAATCCGATTACAATGTAATTTTATTATGATTTTCGACGCTTGCCATCTTATACATATTTATATTAGAGAATAACACAAAAAAATTCGGATAGATTACCGTCAAGAATTTTAAGAAATGGTTTTAGATTAGATAACATAAACCTGCGATGGCTGTGTTTTTTAACTTTTATAATTACTTTTATGTATTTTTTAACGCTAAATAAAAAAAAATCACCTTCACTTTTAACCATCATGTCAGAATTTTTCGCAAATTGTAAATTTCAAGGTTAAATAACAGCAAAAAATCTGATACTATAAAATAGATGTAAGACTTTTTTATTCAGTTTAATTTTATTTAAATCAATAATTTATTCAATTTTGTGGCTTATACTGGGTTTCTTACAGCTAAACAGCTCAGGGGTCCGATGAGGTTGGGAGGGGAGGATGGATCAATTTTAACTTTGAAGTTTGCGATTTGAGAAAAATCCTGACATGATGGTTTAAAATGAAGATCATTTTCGGATTCAGCGTTGAAAAATACATGTGAATCAATTTTTAAAAGCTAAAAAACATGACACAACCCAAAGTTATAAAGACGGTGTAATCTAACAGCACTTTAAAATATGTATCATTTTTGAAGAATTGAGGCTGTTGTTTTTCATCCTTTTATTTAACAAAAATTCTGTTATTCTTATCCTCTTATATGTTTTGTACAAATTGTATATTTTGCACTATGTCATAATGATTAAGGATTTCAAATTTATATTGCAATGCTGATTTTACTCTCAACCATTTCTTTAATATATCTGACGAAATTATATTTCTACTAAATTTGTGAATGACCCCTAATTTGCAGCAAAAAATATGATCCAACTTCAAACAGCTATTACTCGGTCAATTTTAATCGTAGAATAACGGGACTTTTTTTGCCTTACTTGTCAGTGTAACAGAAAAATTTTACTAAATATAACTTATAGGACATGGGGACCGTATCAAAATTTAGATTTTGTAATTCTTCGCTAAATTGTTTTTTCCTTTCAAACTTTTTTCTATCGTAACTCTGTACCTAATTTCGACCATTTTTGTAATTGGAAGTATGCATCTAGGACCAACGGTTCGAAAATAAAGGTCGGTCAGGTTATACGTGGATACACAGTATATATATTGTATATATGTTGTTTTAAGTAATTACAGAAAATTTATTTACATTTTACTTACTTTTTATTTATTATAGGAATATTCTTCCTTAAAAATTACTTAAAACATTGTAATTTTTTCAGCTTCAATGTCATTCCCCGTAGCACTCAACGTGTTAATAAATCCTGAACTGTAATAAATGTGAAAATGTGACATGATTTTTAGTAGCTTTTAAATTTCGTATATGGTAAACATAAAAATAATTCCTATTATTATCAACAGATGGCGTGTTCCATTACAAATAGTAGGACTTTTCAAATAAATTAATTTTTTTTTCACTAGTGAAAAGGAATAAATAATTTGGAAACTTTTTATGCAGTTTTGCATGTTACTTTTAACAATATTATAGTTTGATAACGCGCATTAACGCTATTCCGTTGAGGAAAATGTGAAGTGTTTTTTTTTTTTTTTTTTTTAATCAATGTATACAAAATTAATGAGTTACCTGATAAGTACATGTGTAATTTATTTATATATTTATATTTATAAAATTCAGGATATTTTATAATTAAAAATTGAGTTGTCTATTTCTGGAATCTTGCATTTTTTTTTATAATATACAAATAATTTTAGAAACACTATGTCATTGATATAAAAAGAAATCTTCAACAGAGAAATATGGTAAAACATTTCTCTTTCATCACTCGTGAGATATATGCTTTTAATTTTTTTGTAAAGATTTATGAAATTTCTTCAAAAAATATATATATAAAGAAGATTTGTTTTAAGAAATATATATCTTTTAGATTCATTGTTTGAAGATCATTTGTAACATTTTACCCATTTTCAAACACTAACTGATATGTTTTCTTTCTTTTGTGGATTTTTTAGTAATATGAAAAGTATGGAATGCGTCAAAATGCGTCTTAAAGCAGAAAAAATGTTGATTTGATCTGGATTGGTGCCAAAAACACTTGTTTTATAATCCTGATTTATTAGTTGTCCACACATGTCAATTTTAAAGAACTTTATTAAGAGATCAAATAAATTTCTGAAGTATTAAAAAATTATATTTTTATGGAAAATATAGCTCCACATCTTCTACCTATTAATTTTAGATCTTACACAAACAACTTTCTTTAGAAAGAATATCTATTTATATAGTTTTCGTTTTAAGAAAATATTTAAACATTATTTATTGCTTTTACTTAAAAGCTTCTCACGTATTGTTGATAAGCGTCATACAAAACCATGATGAATACGATCAATGTAGTTTAAAAATAATTATGGGCATTAAAATGGATTGGTTTAAAATTATTTTTTTTTTGTTATCGTATAATTATCGTTTGAATATGGACTGTGAGTTATACGTTTCAGTGGATTACTTTTTTATTCTATTTGTATCACATTTTTAAAAATAATCTCTGCCGTAAACTTACATTAGAATATTTTCAAGAAAAATGATCAAATTAATTTTTTTCTAAATTTTGTTACACCTGAAGAACTCAAACTTTAAAGTAGATTATGTATGAAAATATGATCAACATTTTGAAGTTATTATTATTATTATTATTATTATGGTGTGGGGAGGAGTTCACACAAAATAAAAAGGAAAAATTGCCTTGTTGGCAAATTTTATTTACGCACGATAGTGGCACAAAGATTAAATAACTAGAATCAATAAGACTATTTTTCAATCGTGAACATGGAAATTTCTTCTACTTTTCTTTTTGCTGTTGTTTAATTTTTTTTTATTATATCTGTTCCATGTTATATAATACTTGCATTCCTCGAAATAGTAAAACAGAGGTTTTTGTTAAAAAAAATTTTTTTAGATATTTATCTATTTTATTCATGTTTGTTTTGTTTTCTTTTGTTTTACACAGAGCAAACGTACGAACCGTTTTTATGTTGATATAAGTTTATATTACCTTAGGTGTATAATTATTTATAATATATTAAAATAAATTTAGTACCTAAATTTCTCTAACTTTTAAATAGATATCTTTATCTTTTAAATGCTTTCTTTTAGCTTACAATTATGTTTCTGTGTGGCAGTCAAATATCGTTACTCATTTTTCACCCACTTCCTTTTAGCATGCGGCTTTAAAATTTGGAATATATATATATATATATATATTCCTTAGGGCAATACTTGAATTTTACATAGATTTTTTAAAAATTCGATCCCTAAGGAAGACAACGGGGACAAATCTACACTAAATAGCCACAGGTGACCGGTCACTTACAATTTTAGACGTTTTGTTAAATATCTAGGAAAATACACGAGGAATTAACCTAAAACTTCAGGTGTGTAAACATTACAGTATATGTCATATATTTCCGCGAAGATTTTTTTTTTTCCGAAACTCCATAGGGGACCGTCAACAAATTGAAAAACAACGAATATCTTTTGGATAACCCTGTAAAACTAATGTAGCAAAAGCGTTCAAACTCGAGATTATTAATACGTGGCTTATTGTAATGTACTGTGCTCATTTTTATGAGGATAGCATGTATACTCGTAGAGGAATTAAGATGTTTATAAAAACAGTCCCAAATTTTGCCAAGTTTTTTGCTTATAATTTTCAGAGATCTTAATATAAAAAAAAAGTTTTTTTTCATAAAATATGACAAAGAACATTGTACACAGTACTCTGTAATCAGAATTAAAAAATAATAAAAATTGGATGAAAAATGAGAGCTGTTTACTAAAAAATATTTTACTGCGCATGCGCGAATGCAATCAAAATATAAAGTGCATAATGTATTAGCTAAGTATATAGCGCAACTTTTTTGAAAGTCTCAAAATCATAGTTTGAAAATTCTGAAAATTATCGTCGATAGAATAAGCTTGAAATCCGTTGTTCCCAAAAGGAAGCAAAAAGATGAGGGGTATTATCCAAATATAGTAATACGTGCAATATTGTGTACGCTATCTTGGCCCTAATCAACAGATATTTGATACAACCCCTCATATTTTCTTTTCTTTTTGGGAACAACGGATTTCTCAGCTTATTCTATCGACGATAATTTTCAGAATTTTCAAGCCGTAATTTTGAGACTTTCACAAAAGTTGCGCTATATACTTAGCTAATACATTATGCATATTATATTTTGATTGCATTCGCGCATCCGCAGTGAAACATTTTTTAGTAAACCTGCTCATTTTTCATCCAATTTTTATTATTTTTAGTTCTGATTACAGAGTATTGTGTACAATCTGCTTTGTCACATTTTATGAAAATAACTTCTTTTTTATATTAAGAACTCTGCAAATTATGAGCAAAAAACTTGTCGAAATTTGGGACTGTTTTTACAAAAACCTTAATTTCTCTACGAGTATACATGCTATCCTCATAAAAATGAACACAGTATATTACAATAAGCCACGTATTACATTAGTTTTTACAGGGTTATCCAAAAGGTATTCGTTGTTTTTCAATTTGTTGACGGTCCCCTATGGGGTTTCGGGAAAAAATCCTCGCAGAAATATATGACCTATACTATTCTGTTTACACACCTGCAGTTTTAGGTTAATTCCTCATGTTTTTTTCTAGATATTTAACAAAACGTCTAAAATCGCTAGTGACTGGGGACCTTTGGCCATATAGTGTATCTATCTATGTATATTATACAAATCAAACATATATGTGCGTAACGCTGATGTCATTTTTCGATTGGCAATACTTTCCAATGAAATTTTGATTTTGCAATTTTCGCTATTGCAAATATTTAAACTTCTAGATAATAGGGAAAAAAATGTACATTTAAATGCAACTTGTTTGAAAACTGTATCTCAATTTATTTTTGAAATAATAATTTGTTTTTTGTAGTATTTAATTCTATTTCTCTAATGGTGGAAAACTTCAGTACTCCATTTCAGTGGGAAGTAAAAGAAAAAATAGCAAATTACTGCATATTTTTGTTGTCATTTTCTCATATTGAACCGTAAAACAAATGTAACTAAAATATCTGCTATTTCAAGAATATCGTCGGCTATAAAACCCGCTGAATTTTGGTTTTATTTCGTTTTTATGTATTAGTTAAATGATTTTTAGTTTATTGAAAACTTACTTTACAAAAGATATATCAATTTCTTTTTACAAAAATGTATTTTAAAGAATATTTGTGTGACTTATTTTTTCAGCATTTACTTAATTCGTATCAAAAAGCTGAAAGAATGCAATTTTATTAACCTGTGTAAAGTAACATTTTCCATATTTTGAAAAAGTAGAAAGGAATGATTTCTCATAAAACATGGAACTATAATAAACAAACAAATAAAGGCATTTGTATCAGTAGATAATCGATTTGTTTTGCCGGTTTTCTTAAATGACGTCATCGTTTTTTGTTGGGTTTGTGAATGATTCCGCGACAGTGACATCATATGGGTACTTTTCTATACATGTTGTCTAAGAGTGAATCGTAAAAGCCGAATGCTTCAACGGATGCAAATGAAGTCAATGACGTTATATAAAAAAAGGCGTGTATTTAAATTCTTAAAAACGGAAATATGTTTTGTAGAAGTGCGTCATTTTCACTCCTGCGACTTTGAAATTCTTCACAAGTGGAAATGCTTCACTTTTGAAAATAACCTGATTGAAATCACACACTGATAAAACACAATTTGTTACAAAATTTAGCGCGTCTTTATAGAAAACCACTGACATGCAGTGCGCATGCTCAGATCGAACATGTTTGTCCAAAAAATAGCAATTCATATAACAGAACTTGGCGATTCTTGCCTGGATGAACTCGCCTCGCCGAGTTAGAAAAGCAAACAAAGCTGATCTTGGCAATAATTCCAGGTTTAAAATAATGATATATTCCCCAAGTTTTTGTCGAAAAGTCTCTCATCTAATTAAATTTTACTGCTATTTTTTAAGACATATACCCTATATATATAAAATCCTAATGAAACGAATTCATGAAACGACTATATGACTATATGAAACGACTTTATGAAACGATTTTATGAAACGACTAATTAAACAACTGATTATGTTTCACGGCGATTTCTCCTAAAATATGGTATGTTATGCGATGAAATTAACACTAAAAATCCGTATAAATCCGCAGATCTCAAAACTGGTATTAGAATTTTTAAATTCGAATTAGTTTTCGACATATTAATTTTTTTCTTATTTTAAATACTTTTCTCTAATGATGGCAACTCAAATTTTAATCATTACAGATTTTTTTTTTCAGATTTTAGAAAAGGTTTTTAATTTAAACTAATTTGGCGACCAATTTGGCATCCCTTAAATGTATGCTAAGAAATGCATCATGTTACTTTTATTCATAATTCAATTTAGTTTAACAGTCTTTTGCCAAATCAGAAGATACTGATAGGGGAATCAAGAACTCGGTATTTTTATGTTAGCACGACGCAGGTAATAAATCGCCAAACATTTCTCCCGTCACTTTTTTTTTGTTTGGTTTTTTTTTTCTTTTTTTTTTTTGTTTTTTTTTTTGTTTTTTTTTTTTTGTTTTATTTCACTATTATTTTATTTAATACAAAACTTTCATTTAAAACTGAAGCATTTAAAATTAATGGTTTTCACTTTTTTTTCTTTTTTTTTAAAAGTGAAGCGAAAAGTAATAGGCGCAGATGTCATATACGCACCGTGGTACCTAATTGGTGCTAAACTGGCGTTATTTTGCCTGACATGGTAAACCTGACCGGAAATTGTTGCTTATTTATTAATAAATATTTATTTGCATTTATTTTCCTTTTATTAAAAAAAATTTATAAATTGTAGTGTTCTATAGTTATTAATTAAACTTTTATTATTTATTATTTCATTTTTAAAATATTAGAAAATAATTTAAAAATATATATGTAACTGGTATTCGCAAAACGAGGTTTTCGCCAAATGGTCATAAAAAAATGTGACATCGGTGCCAAATATTAAATAATGCAGCAAATCATGACATTTAATTTCAACTTTAAAGCAATGTTTTAATGGTATTACTTAGTTATCCCGTCGACCAATTTCTCCAAATTATATAAATCGCCAAACTACTCACCAAATTATACAAATTGATACTTTTTTTTTTTTAAATAACGAAAGAACAAATAAATTAGTATAACATTAATAAAAATACAAATAAAACGTCGAAATAAAAATCACTTGATGGCGTAAACACGTGTAACTTCCTTAAAGTCAAGTGAATGTGACATTTACGATCAACCATTATTGGAATTTAATCTTATAGTTTTCGATAGATTTTTGGTCGATGGGATAACCAAGTAGTATCCGTTTTAATTTACCATTCAAACCGTTTTAATTTACCACTCGAAAAATAAAAAAAAATGCTAACTGGCGAGTTTAAAAATAAGCTATTGGCGAGATTTGCACCCGGGTAACATAAAATACCAAGAATTCTTTGCGGTCATAGCAAATTTTATGTAGTTTTATTCGAAAAAATAATTTTGATTCTTTAATCAAAATGGAAACCTTTCTTATGAAAAGCGAAGCGATCAGCCCTTAATTGTTTATGGCAGTTACATGACTTGGACTACTATAATATAAGTCAAATGATGGCGATAGAATAATCTTTGGCGTCTTATCACCTGTTGCTGGCTACTTTTCTTACTATAGATATTGTTGTTGCTCATGTATTAAAGACATTTAAATCATCATGACTCTTGAAATGAGAATAATTCAACAAACAAACTCCTCTAAACTTCATACATAAGAAGTAAAAAAAAATGTGTAGAAATAGCAGAAATTATTTCTTATAAACACTTACAGACACCGTAAAGACTCTTATTGTAAAATAAATCATAAATTTATTCGTGAGTATGCAACAGTTGTTTTAATTTTATTATTGATGTGAATAAATTTTTACAATTTGTTTTCTAATTTATTCATATTATATCAATTTGTTTTACACCGAACGAAAGTAGGAACCAATATAATTTTGATATATGTTTAGGTTATATTAGGCGTACACGAATATTAAAAAAAAAAAATTAAATTAAATTTGCACCTCAATTCGAGCATACTTTGAGAATATATATCAGTTGTTGTTTTTTCGTTACTGATCTTGTTATTGTTGTTGTTGTTTTATCAGTACATTTGAAATTAAATAAAATCAACAAAATAATTTTCCAAACCTTCATACATAAAAAATAAAACGAGTGGGAATAAATAGCATAAGACATTTCTTACAAATACTTACAGACGCCGAAGGGACTTTATTTTAAAAAAGCAAATAATAATGTAATACATGTGTTGGTTACAGTTGTTTTAATTTTCTTAAAAGTGAAAACTTGGGAGAAAGTAAGCATTATATGGGACGAATTCTGATTTATTAGATGACGGCATCCCAGGGTTTCTGTAAACAAACGGGAAATGGATATTTAGTTGCAGGATCCATTTGCTTTTAAGTACGCAGACCGCTGAGAAAGAAATAATGTTTTGCACAACAGGTCATTGCTCGATTCAAAATTATATTAGATAAGATATCTTTTTCACTTTATCTTCACTATATTGATTTGAATTTAGCATAAAAAAGAATATTTAATTTCCTTTTTTAGTACGTACATTTTATCAGTTTTTATAAAAAAAAGAAACTACATCCATACACTTTTTTTTCGTCGCCGTTCCTAGGGTGTGTTCGTAATTATATAAATATGTGGCACCTATAGGCCTCGTCTGGTCCATCCGTCTGTCAGTCCTGCTGCCCCGATACAACTTCGAAAAAAAACTACTCAATCGAATGGTTTCAAATAGTATAATATACATAATCGTTGCAGAATTTTGTCGAGTCATTTCAAAATAAAAAAAAATCGAATCAAAACTTAAAAAGATATTAATAAAAATTTTCTTCATTCTATTAAATGCTATCATACGTAATTAATTCAATCATACTCCATGATAGGTAATGATTCTAGGTTGCCATGCTGATGATGTCCTATTTAAGATGGAGTCCTATTATTTCCGTATTATTGAATTTAATATATACAATCGTAATCAATTTTGTATTCATGCATTTTTCTATAAGAGAGCAACATCTATTGCACTAAGATCTGAACATTTATAAAACTAGTTGTTGTACACCTCATTTGCCATGTTTGACATACAACTTCCGATTTGTTTATAATCGTCGTATAGGGGAGACTAGGGAGACCATACGGGAGGCTTGACCCACCTATCAGTTTTCATATTTAAAAGAATTTCAGAGTTTTATCAATAGGTGTCAAGCAAAGCTACTACAATGCTCAAACGACAGTCTTTGTTTCATACAGATAATCGAGATACGTGTGGAAAAATCAATTGTGAAGGGTTTTTACCCTAAAAGTTGTGTTTTTTAGAAATATTTTGTAAGCTTTTTTCAGATAAAATATATCATAGAAATTTAAGTAAGTAGGTTTTACGTAATGCAAAAATATCGAGCTTTCATTCCAGGCATAAAGATTGTACAGTAAGTTAGGCTTAAAATAACAATGTGCTACTCTTTAGAAAAGGGATATGTGGGGAGGCTTGACCCATTCAATGTGAGGGAGGGCTGACCAGATGCTCAAATCTCCCTTAATTAAGTGGTTTTAGAAATCTTTTTATTAAACACTGTGCAAAATGAAAGGCTAATGGTTATTTAAAAAAAAATTACATTTATTCCGTAAAGCTACATTAAAATGGGATGATGGAAAAGAAAATGTTAAAAACTGATTAAAGAAAGATGTGGAAAATTGCTATAGTATCCACTGCAAGAAATAATTTAATGAAATATAAATGGGAAAGTTGATAGGAACTTTTTTCCATTTAAGTATTACTTACAATAAGTAAAAAGAACCGTTCAGCGACAGTCGCATGTTTATGAAACCACTTAATTTTAAATCCAAAACGCCACAACGGCACCAGAATTTTGCTAAAATCATTTCTATTTAATATGTATGTGAAATATAGCCTTTTTCTTATTTCCAAATCAATTTGTTCGTAAATTCCGGGGCCAGTCATTTATTTCAACATTTTAGTACTAAAAGTATTTTGCCACTAATATCATTAAAAGATTGTAATGATAAGTTAAATTCTCATGCGGCTGCAAAAGGACATAGCATCGATCAAAAAATTTTTGAAAGGTCTGTAGACAAATCTCACCATGATGAATACAGTGAGATGTAGCCAAACTCTGTGAAAACAAGTGATGTCAGATCGAGTGTCACAAAATGTAGGACAAGTAGACAAAAAAAGGGGGTGGGCAGTGGATCCTAAATCCGGTCATAATAATACATGAGACCCTATGTAAACGGAACCTGTCTCTAATGGACTACTGTTTTAAATGTCAAAATTTCATTTTCCCTGCTTTACAATTATACCTGCTCAGATAAAATCATGTTTAAAACGAAAATTTTCTCCACTGATTTGCAATTGCGTCTAAACAGGTTTGTTTAAGCATAATATTTTCAAAAATATATTTTTTATAATAATTAAAGCATGTAGCATAAAGTAATTTTGCTTTTTTTAAACTGATTTTATTCGTCTTCACAAATATTTCAATATAAAACAAAGTGAGTCAAGCCTCCCATATAGTGGGTCAACGCTCCCATATGTGGGGAGCCTTGACGCATTATTTTCTCATGATTAAAATCAATGATTTTTAAAATTTCTTATATATTACACTTATGTAGCAATTTTATCTTGATAACTGATTGTATAGTGAATAAAATGATATGTAAAACTTTATTCTAGGTTCAATATTTAAAAAATAAAAAATCATTTTGTAAAAAGTGGGTCAGCCCTCCCTAGTCTCCTCTACATAAGAAACATGGCATTCCTTAATTTTTTTTTTTTTGTTATAGTTTATGATAAAAATGCATCGTAACTATAGTTACTACTATGTATACACTAAAAATTAAAGTTTTATTTAAACTTAAAAACACTTATTTTGTGAATGTCTCCATAGCTAATAAGTCAGGCCGTCAGTATAAAATGTAACATATTCAATTTTGGAAGCCTATAAAACATTTAAGTAGAACATCTGGAAAATAGATTATATAAGAATTTTTATTTCAAAGCATTAACATGTTACATTATTATCCAAAAAGTTTCAAAGCAACACGTTTTCTAAATTTTACGTAACAGGTAATTTATATACACTGGAATAAACATTATTTAAAATTGATTCAGAATATTTATGTGAATTATATTCTAAAAATAAATTATGTATACACTTTTCCTTCAAGATAAAGAAAATAGTGAGATAAGTTTCTTGTTACATTCTTGAGAAAATGTCGCATTCTGTTATTTTGTTCGAGCATTCAATTTTGAAGGTGCACAGAGTTTGAGCATGTGAACACGAAATTAGGTTATATAAGAAATTTTTTTTCAATAAATTATTTATATAAAGTATTACTAGCAAAAGCCATGCTTTGTTTAAATTCGCGTAGCATTATTCAATAAGGTAAATTATATTAGGTATATTTGAACGTAACAATATTTTTTAATATTTTTTTGCATCTTTATTAAGCAAAAACTTTATTTTATGTTTTGGCGCGTTTTAATTTTAGAAATGTAAATTCAGCCAAATAACTAGGAATTTCCTAGGAATTTTTTTATTTATGATATAAGACTGGTATGAATAAAAATATTTTCGAAGCAAAATTTTACAAAATATTTTTAAAATTTCAACTAAAAGCTCTTTTAAAGATGCTTTTACATTTTACAATAGCCTCTGGTGGTTTCTAAAATGGTTTGAAATAGGTATGTTTCCAATCTTTGTAATTCACAGCAAATAATCTTTGACAGCAATCTTAGAATAATATATTCGTAGAGAGCTTGATGAAATACTATTTTCTGGAGAAACATTTGAAATCTGCTCTCGTTGATACTAAGAATTATTAACTGTAAAACTTTTCACTCTAATTTCTTCTTTTTTTCTGCATGTTAGCTTATGAGAATTTTTGATATTGTAGAATCTCTCTTAAGGAAATTCTCTATTGAATGCTAAACATTGAAAGGTTTTCACTCGCGACAACGCTACATACGTTAAGTCAAGTAATGTATCTTTATCCCCAATATATACGACTGCTCTATCTAATGTTAAACCTTGGGATTTATGAATTGTAACTTCAAAAGCTAACTGCAAAGGAAATTGATTTCTTGAGCAATTTATATTTCCATTTTTCCAGAATTTACTTATTGGTGGAATCGAAACGCAGCCATTCTCATAAGTTGAATGACTGTAGTTTTCAAATTTAACCATGATTATTCACGGCATCTGGTCTGGTGCCCCGTGATTTTCTTCATAAATAATATCTGCAACATAGCCTAAAGCCCCGTTTACTAAACTTTTTCGGTCCACAAATTTGAACGTAACATTAATTTAGACCCAATTGATAAAGTAAGAAATGGTTCAAGTCCGTTCAAGTCATTTCAGAATCGGCCAACTTTGCTTTAGTACAATTATGAAGAGTTTGAATCAAGGCAACAGGTTGACGCAGTTCTTTTAATTTTTCATTATTATATTCATTTACGCCTTTATTCGTTGAAAATAGCCTAATTGCATCTCTAAATAAATGCTGTTAGCTTTAGAAAGAGACTGTAAGCTTTGATTAATTAATATTTCATAGTCTTCAATAGTGCATTCTCTATTGATAATTCGATCAAGTATGCTGCAAAATATTTGTTGAGTTTCATCTTGCCGGAAGGATGATGATAAAAAAAAATATTTTTGAATAGTCGAAGAAAATAACAATTGTCCTTCCAAAAAAAAAAAAAAAACTCACTTCCTTGAGTTTTTTCACTGTAAAGAGGCCTGCCGTTTACTGGAGGTAGTAGTTTGATGTATCCAAATAGATATCAGAACATTCCACCAAAAGGTTCATCTTGTTTCGATGGCACAACATTACGTAATCGTAAATGTATTTTTCGCAAAAGACTGCATCCAATGATACTCATCTATAATTATGAATTTACAATTTCGAAACACCTCCTGAAGTTGACCAATCGAATATAGACTAAGATCTCTTAGCTTTTGATTTAGTTTCAATAAACGCTTTGAATGAATCGTTGATCCATTTATTTTGACTGTGGCAACACCAGTTGGTGCAAGCAATTGAAAAGAAGATGGACCAAATGTTTCATTAAATCAAGCAGTGAAGTAATGTATTAAAGTATTTTTCCCAGAACCTGCTTTTCCTAGGACAACAATTCTTTTTACAGGAATTTCTCGCCTATGACCTTGCAAGAAATTGAGCTGTTCTTCAAAAATATTTATTACTTTTTTCTGTTCATGGGAAAAGGCGAAATTTGGCAAATTAGAAGGAGCATTGACACAACCACTTTTTTCACTCTCTTTCACCTTTTCATTTTTAATAAAATTCTGTAATTTATTGAGCAAATCTTGCTTTTGAATGGTATGCCAGTTATACTTTATATCAATGTCCCTTCTGTCCCAATCTAATTTATCCTGTACATTATTTTGTCTTGAAGCGACATTCATCCAGTCAAATGGTTGATCGATTTCAGTAGATTCTATTTCTTCAAATTATTCCTCATCTTCTAAATTTTGCGACAGATATTCCAAATCCAATCTCTGACTTTCATTATTCTCAAAATGCTGTTCATATATAACTTTCCATGAAGTATTATTTGGATTCATAATTTGAAAATCACGCCAAGGAATATGCAACATAACTTGTTGCTTATAGAAATCTTCATTATTTACATTATCGAGATCATATTTCAACTTCGGTATAATTCTGGGGATAAATGGTTTATTTCTGATACTGAAATTTTCACCGCGTTTATAAATGTTTGTGAAATAATTCTGCAAGGACATATTTTTAAATCTCACTGGACGTTGCTCGTACTTTTCCAAAATATTTGAAACGGATATGCTTCCATCCTCCTTATTCATATCTAATTGTTCCCATGCGTTCCTTGCTAAATTAATGGTGACAAACTGACGAGATGACTTATACAAAGGCCATCCCATTAACACCCAAAATATTTCCTGGCCAGAATAATCACGTTCAGCACACATTTTTATTAAAATCTTCTGAATTATCTGCTGAAAATTGATATTATCGCGTGATTCTTGAACTGTTGCTCTGATGAAATCTTTCATCCCGTCTGATCTGGGTTAACCTTTGCTAGCATATTTATAAATATATTTTATAACTGCGTGAATGGAAATGACTGCTTGGGAATCAACATTGCTTGGGAATTGACAAATTTTTAAAATTTGTGGGCTATGACTGTTTAAATAAGGACTCTTTCTTTTTGAAATGTATTCGCGTTCATTGGTAAGGAACTGCATTTTATTTTCGTGAGAACATTCTTTGGTAAATTTGAAACGGCATGTGACTTTAGAAGAATCGTTTTTCTTTCTCTTACAATAAGCTTTAGAACATTTATGCATTTTTTCTGCGCGTATTAAGTGATTATAGTCAGCAGATTCATCAGGGACATCCGTAAAATGAAATTTAGATGGATGTATATCTTAAACTTCATTAGGATCTGATTGCCAAGTCTATATGAATTCATCAAAGTATTTTACAATTTTACGCATCTTTTCATCCTCATTTGAACTAAGATTGTTTACATCAGGAGCATCTTCAAACCAGAAAAGACCATGCATCTGAGGACTACCTCTATGTTGAAACTCAATACGAAACTAAAAGTGCTTGACTTTGAAATATTTCTCGAAAAACTGTTCCATAAAAAAATCCAACCGCTTATGAAAAAAGTAAGCAACGATTAAATGATTACAATTCAACAATTTTGATTTCCTGATGAATTCAGAAATTTGGTTAAAATTAGTGTAGTCATAGTCTGTATCAATAGTGCGATAAATTTCAGGCCAGTATAAATCAGCTGCACTAAGCGTAATGAATACAGTAGGAGTTTCCAATCCTCAACCATGTCTAGCAACTCTCGTGATCTGATAAACCAATAAGAGCTCGATTATCTTAAATTACCATTGAAAGATAAAATCGACTTGTACAATGTAGGATCTTTCTGCAACCGTTCCTGGAGTTTTTCAACTGTTTCAACATCATGTAGGCGAGAATTTTTTTTAATACAAATAATTCCATTTTGTAATGCTGTCCAATGCATTATGCTATTGAAAGCAAAAAATCTAAATCTTGGATGCCGTGCAAATCTTCCATCGTCATATATCATGAGAAATTTAAAGTATTATTTTCGTGTAATTTTACGAACTCTAGCATCTCTAAGTTCACCTCTTCTTGTTGGAAATAACGTTGGAAAACCTCTACAAACATATTCATCATATAAAAATTCATTTATAGGCTTAGTATCTATCTGAGGCTTAGGAATTCATCATTTCCTTCTTTAATACCTAACATACTATTTATTGCCTCTCGATTACATCTGAAAGTCGAATTTGGTGCTCCGAATTCATATATATTATTTGTCCATAGACATTGATAATCTATAGAATTCAAAGTTTTTTTCAACTGATGGTAAATATATCTGCTGTTGTTCTTGACTGAGTATTATTCGCTGAAAAATGTTTTTATTTTCGGGTAAACTTTGCAAATTATTTTCATCTGTAGTAATATAACGATACCAAGGATTATTTTCCTTTTGATATTCTAAAGCAGACTTAACGTTTTCACGATTTACTATAAAATCTTTGAATTTTTCACCATCTTGTCTTCTAACAAATATGTACCGTGATATAGTATCTACGGATTGAGGTAATAAAGTACAAAATTCTGTAATATCTTGATGAAAATTAATAACTTGCCTACTGTATCCAAGCTGACCACCTTTAATGCGATAAACAGTAATAACTAGATGAACTTGGGCAATTTATTGCTCCTCAACGACAGTTAAGTTCTTCAACCGGTAGCGGACCTGGATCCATATTATTAGCTACAGAAAGAATATTTAATTCATTATTTACTATACATTTATGGGAAGTCTTACACGATCCGTCAGGTTGAATATGCACGTCAAACCAACGTCGATGACAAATTTTACAAAAATATAATTTAATTTTTTTTGTGCATCTTCGAAATTTAAAGCATATTTCCGAGCACCTGCATTCTCTGTCAGAAGAGATTTGTCATGTCCTCGTTTTTTGTGCTGGTATCTAACCTTTAAGCTAAATCATATCGTTTTCTCGGCATTTTTTATAATAGAACTAATACATTCCAAAAATTGTTTTTAAACGGCAAACATATTAAAAATAATACTAATAGCAATTACTTCTTAATAGTAAATATGTTTCATTTGGTTAAATTTTCAACCTTCGAATTCGAATAACACTTTATATAACGAATTTAACAATTAATTTTATTTGTTTACAATTGTTTTTTTGCCACTTTACAAAAAAAATCATAATATAATTAATTCTTTCAAAATGCGTAAGTTTCGTCTGCGTAAATTATTTCACATAATAAGAATAAGACGTGTATTTGAATTCTTAACACTAAAAAATATTTAATTTAATGTAAATAATTTAATTTTCACAAATTTTAATTCATTAAAAATATGCTATAATTTTCCTAAAAAAAAGTATTTTAAAAATTTCATAAAAGAAATCGTGAAACTATTATATGATTAAAAAAAATGAGAACCAAAATATGTGCCATTTCTAACCAATCTTAATAAAGCATTCTATAAAAAATGTATATTTTCTTCTTAAATAATATACATTTTTAATATAAGAACGTTTAATGTAAATAAAGTTGTAAGTAGTAGCCGGTATTACGATAATTATTTTACCTCACATGCAAATAATTAGAGATTATTTCATTCCGCTTAATTATTACATTTTTTTTAGATAAAGGCAAACATTTTATCACAAACATCAACAAAACGTTTTATTCTATTTATTCCTTATTCCAAAGATACAGTTTTATCGTCTGCTGTCATAGTAACTTGATAAATTAAATTTTATTTTAAAAAATGCACAGTAGTAGAAAAATATTTTACTAAATCGAACAGTTATTTTTAATTTTGGTTTTAGAATTAAATTCTTGAACTCCCGTGCATAGAACGCGTTAAACAGCTAGTTAAATTTAAAAAACAGTTTTTGAGATATTTTGGCGGAATAATTAAAATATATTTTATTTATTTAATTAATCATGATTCTATCCATAAATACTAACTCCATGATTTATTATTTTTCTTCTGAAAATATATGTGTTTCATTTCTTTTTTTTTTTTCAAAAATGCGTCCGTAACGGAAAAAAAACCATGTAAAACAAATTAATTAAATTTTTTATTATATTATTATATATATTATATATATTATATATTTAATATATATATATATTTAATATTAAATATATTATATATCATATATATATATATTAAAATTTTATTATATATTTATTTTAATTAATTTTTTTAAGTTATTCTGTAAAAAAAATATAATATTGTGCAAATCTACAGATCATAATTTATTTTTATGTTTAATTTCAAGTCAAAATACTGAATAGTTTTTTTGTAAAGTGAACGACAAAATGTAATTTGTGTAGATTAGTAGAGGATGAGCGAAGCGAATATTTATTTGAAGTAAAGCGTACTTAAAGTGTGCTTAGAAATAATTATTTGTATAATATTCTATTTGTATTGATTGTTTATATAAAAATAAGTGTGGCATTTTTATTGATATTTATTAACATTGAATGAGATATGCTTAATTGATAATGGTGTCAGAAACTGATTGTCACCTGATAGATATAGTGTCATTAAAAACAAGAAAGAAAAAATGATGCATAGATTTGGAAACACTTTCCAACGTACTTCAGTATAATGTAACAAAACTTCAACTTTTAATAAGTTGACTAATGGAACTACTTGGAAACGCGTAACACAATAAAAAACCCAATTTCAGCAATTCTTATCAGCAGCCCTGCATATGATATATAGATTTGTATCTATAAACTATTTGCATGCAAAAATTTAGTTCAGTTCGGAAATACATACCACAGTTTAAAATTCCCCTGCAGCAATTTCTTCTAATAAGGAGAATGGTACGTGAATTATTTTGTGCAGCCCTGCATACGAGGTAACACGCAAAAGATTGATTATATTTAAAAACGCATATCGAATTTGAAAACGCACTTGCAGCAGTTATTGCTCAAAGACAGTACTGCAACCTATTTCTTTTGTGTGTCCCTGTAAATTAGGGATGCACAACCTGTGGCTCGCGAATTTCGTCAAATTATAACTGCGAAAATCACAATTTTTGTACATATGTCGCTAGAAAAATTCGGGTATTTTGACAATTTGTCGCTGGAAAAAATTGGAAATTTCGGATTGATCGGGTTTGCAAAAATCGCTAATTTTGTCGAGAATGTGCGGAAAAATCTCAAAATTCGTTGATCGGGTGCGGGAAAATTTTGAGTTTCGTCAGTTTATCGCAAGAAAAACGCTAATTTCGTCAATTTGCCGCGGGAACATTTTCAAATTTTGTCAGTTAACAATCACGAATTTCGTTGATCGGGTTCGGAGAAATCGTGGATTTCGCCGAACCTGTGTGGAAAAACCTCATTTCGTTGATCGACTGCGGAAAAATGGTGAGTTTCGTCAGTTTTTTGGAAGAAAAAATAGTAAATTTCGTCAGTTTTCCGCAGGAAAAAAAATTATAAATTTTGTCAGTTAATAATTATGAATTACGTTGATCGGGTTTGGAAAAACCGCGAATTTTGTCGATCCCGTATGGAAAAATAACAAATTTCGTTGATGTGCTGCGGAAAAATTGCGTGTTTCGTCAATTTATCAAAAGAAAAAATCGCGGATTTCGTCAATTTGCAGCGGAAAAAATTACAATTTTCGTCAGAGTCACTTAAGAATCTAAAATTTCGTTGATCGGGAACGGATAAACCACGAATTTCGTTGATCGAGTGCAGAAAAATCGCGAATTTTGTCGATTTGGTGCAGGAAAATCTGAAATTTTTGTTAATTAGGCGCAGAAAAATCGCGAATTTTTTCGATGAGGTGCGGAAAATTTCCAAATTTTGTTGATCGGTTGCGGAAAATTTGCGAATTTCGCCAGTTTATCGCGAGAAAAAATCACAAATTTAGTCAATTTTCTCCAAGAATAAATTACAAATTTCATCAGTCAGTTAAGAATCACGAATTTCGTTCATCGGGTTCGGAAAAATCGCCAATTTTCTCGATCCTGTGCTAAAAAATATCAAATTTTGTTCATCGGATGAGGAAAAATCGCGAGTTTTGTCAGTTTATCGAGAGAAAGAATCGTAATTTCGTCAATTTACCGCGATAAAATTAGAAATTTCGTCAAGTCAGTTAAGAATTTCGAATTTCGATGATCAGTCGTGGAAAAATTGCGAATTTTGTTGATCGGGTGCGGAAAAATCGTGAATCACATTGATCAATTGCAGAAAAATCGTTAATTTAGTTTATTGAGGGCCGAAAAATGGCGAATTTTGTCGATTTGGTGCTGAAAATTCTCAAATTTCGTTAATCGGGCTCAAAAAAATCGCGCATTTTGTCGATGATGTGCGGAAAAATCGCAAATTTCGTTGATCGGTTGTGGAAAAATCGCGAGTTTCGTTAGTTTATCACGAGAAGTAATCGCGAATTTCGTAAAATTTCCGCGGGAAAAAATTACAAATTTCGGCAGATTTCGTGAGATTTTTCAGGCGCAGAAAAATCTGAAGTTTAGTTGATCGGCTGCGGAAAAATCGCGAGTTTCATCCATTTATTGCGAGAAAAAGTAGCGCATTTTGTCACTTTGCAGCGGTAAAGAAATCATGAATTTCGATAATTGATGGAGAAAAATAAAAATTTTGTCGATTGGTTGTAAAAATATCGCGAAATTCTCCAATCGCTCGCGGAAAAAATTCGTGAATTTTGTCAAAATTTTCCATTTATGAAGAAGGAGCAGTTAGTCTTCATAAAGTGTTGTATGGTTAATCATACAGATGTGAAGAGGCTCTGCATACAATTATTTATTCTATTGGTTTATTTTTTTATGAGCAAAAATCAATATTGTTCAAAAATAAAGAGTTACCCCCCCCCCCCCCCGATATAGAATTCTGTCTGCGTTACTGATGTGGCCCTCGACAACACAAACATTTTTGTAAGTGGCCCTTTTCTCAAAAAGGTTGTACACCCCTAGTGTAAATGAACGATAAATGCTATAAATTCCCTATTCTATAGTAATCATCTTGTAGTGAAATGCAGTCATTTATATCAATTTCAATACATTTGAAATAGCATAATTTCTGTAAAATACACTGCAAACGATATTTCTGCATTGACCATAATGTAACGGAATAATTTTGAGTGTTCCTGTAAATGAACAATTAATGCTACACACTTCATATTAAATACCGAGAATGCCACGTTAAACATCATTAATATATATCAATATACAGAGTGTGTATACACAGATAAATAGTCAAACCGAATTCAGAAACACTTTTCAACTATGTTGGAAAATGTTAAAAAGAGTTAACCATTTTTTTACCATTAAAAATGTCAAAATGTTTTATGATTGGGATGTTACAGCGTCATCACATTGAATAGCTGTGCAACTTGAGTTAATTGTAATTAAAGAATTCACGACTCGAGAGTTATAAATTAAATACATTTCTTTGCTACATTATATTATTTGCTATATTATTTTCTTTATTATATTAGTTTTTTACAGTACTTTGCAAAAAATATTTTAAAAATTATATTCAAACAAACATAATTTTTTAAAATATATATTGCACTTATAACTTCGCTTTTAATTCTTTTTAAAATATATTGATCTGATTATTTAATTCTACATAAGCAAACTTAACAGCAGCGTACAATAATATTCTCTTTGTGAAGATAGCATTCTTGTTATTAAGATTAAATTTCGCTCAAAATGTTATTAAAGTGAAATTTCAAAGCACTCCTATTTTTAAGAAACCCCCCTATTAGGATTGTCTGACAGTATTAACATGTAGTCGAAAATTGTACGTCAAACGTGGCAAGTGAGATGCGTTCGTACTATAACTAATTTTATAAATATTCAGATCTTGGTGCAATAGCTGTTGCACTCTTATGCAAAAATGCATGAATACAAAATTTATTAAGATTATATAAAGAAGAAGGTCCGAATACCGGCTAGGGTCCAAATATCGGCTACCAGGTTTTCTGAAAACTAAGCCCAGCGCAGCCTAGTGGAGATAGGCAGAGTTTGAAACTTTAATTGAGAGAAGAAAGTTACTAAAAGTACGTCGCTGAAGTCTGTCTCATTTACAAACAGCAAATGCAAAAGTGTCGAAACGACGTAATCTGGGACATCAAAAGTTTTTCAGATATGTGTTTTTCATTTTTTTTAATACACTAATCATATATTCGCTTGAATCGATGATGAAGTTAATTTCTAAACATATTTAGCTCTCAATCGCCGCACGCAAGTTATTGCCATTTTACCATATGAATTAGTATTACCGGTTTTAACTTAAACATAGCAATTGTCCGAATATCGGCTACCTAGAGAGGTCCAAATACCGGCTAGCCGGTATTTAGACCTCTCTGTGTTTGATCTGCTTGAAGAGGAGGAAAATAAATCAATTTAAATAGTTCCATAATTATTAAATTATTTTAAATGGTTCAGAAACAGTTCCAGTCCCATTTCGTAATATGAAAAAAAAAAAAGAAACCATGACCGCAAGTCTTTAGGAGCGACACCAGCTACTGGATTACTTCAGAAAAAAGGACTGTTGGACACTCCAAAATTGCCTGCGATAAATAGGAAGAGAAAGAAGAAAAATGACGGAGGGAAACATGAATAATAAACAATCGAAAGGGCCAGAAATTGGATTTTTAAAAAGTGAAATGATGCAATTTACGAGGGGTGCGAGGGTCTTCTGCGAGGGTGCTTTCTCTGCGGACATAAATGTTGGAGAGGACTCTGGGTTCAATGTTAAGAATGCGATATGTAGACCCATAGCGACTGCACCGACGCAGAGAGTGATTGTTATATTTGTGATTTTTTTTTTTTTTCAGATAAAACAATTATCATTTCAAGCAGCGAGCTTTTTTTTTTTTTTTTTTTTTTTTTTTTTTTTTTTTTTTTAACGTTAAAAGACAAAATTAGAAATATAAAGGAAAGATGACAGTCAGAGTTAGCCGTTAAGCTAAATTTGACAAAAATGCTTGTTTATTAAAAAATATGTATTTTTTCTGTGCATAAGAAATATTATTAATCAATAAAATCTGTTAAAATAATGTTCTTATTGCTTAATAATTGACATTAGGGCTATTTGTGTGATTCTTTTGGGAAAAAAACTTAGGTAACCGGTATTTAGACCCCATTTTCAAAACTCAAAATTTTCAGACTTTTGGAATTTTGCTTTTTATAAAAAGAAAACAACTTTTTAAACTGATATTCTTCTTTCTAAACAGGTGCAAAACATGTCAAGGCAGTCTTCTGTTGCTTTTCAATTTAATAATTTTTTAAATTGTAGTATCTAGATTGAAAAAAAAGTGGTAGCCGGTATTTTGACCTTCTTCTCTATTTATTAAATTCAGTAATATGGAAATAATTGGACTCCATATTAAATAGGACGTAATCACCATGGTAACCTAGAATCATTACCTATCATGGGACTTTTGTGAACTATATATATATTTTTTTAGATTTCCTTTTCAATTTTATTCAAGTTTAGCCTGTTTGTTTTACACAGAGTGAGCATATGAACGCTTTTGATGTTGATATATGTTAGTATTATGTTAGGCGTAAAAGTATTTATAAAACATTCAAAAAAATTTTATTCGCTCATACGTGAAAAAAAGGTCAGTTATTTTTTTATTAATAATATTTTTGTTTTTGCTGTTGTAGTCGTTGTTATATTAAAAACAATTAAACCATCATGACACTTGAAATAAGATCGGTTCAATAAAATAATTCCCCAAATTTTCATATATAAAAAATAATTGAAAAAATAGTATAAATTATTTCTCATAAACATTTACAATCATCGTAAAAATCCTCATTTTAAAATAAATCATAATGTAATTTATGAATTTGTTGCAGTTGTTTTAATTATTTAGAAAGTAATACAGATTTATTAGTTCACGCCATCGTAGGGTCCCGGCATGCTAATGGCAATTGGACCGTTAATAGTAGAATCCTTTTATTTTAGAGTACGTAGACCGCTGAGAAAGAAATAATGTTTTGAGCAACAAGTTATTCTTGGATTCAATATTATATTTCCGAAGACATTTTTGCAGCACTCATTATATTGTCTATACTGATTTTGTCACGAAAAAGAACGTTTAATTTTAATTTATAGTGCGTATATTCAATATTTCATATGAGAAGTACGTACAACTTTACAGTTTTAATAAAAAATGAATTACATCATAACACATTTTTATACATACAGGTACTGTTCCTTTTAAATCTTTGTATACATAAGAAAATGGCATTTCTTAATTAATTTATAAATTTTCTTATAGTTTATGGTAAAAATAGTTCGTAACTATAGTTAATACTACAGATACACTAATAAATGAAGAAATGTTTTATGTTTATAAGATATATTTTGTAAATCTTTTCATAGTTAATGAGGTAGACTAATGTAAAATAAAAGGCATTTAATTTTAAAACTGTAAAACAAAAATTAGAACATATAAAAATAAGTTATATTATAAATTTTTTTATTTCAATATATTATTTATATAATACTAGATTTACCTATATTATTTATATAAAAATAAGAGTGGCATTTTTAAGGATGAATATTGAATCAGGTATGAATAATTCATAAAGGTTTCCGGAAGTGATTGTCACCTGATTTACATAGTGTCATTAAAAGAAGAGTTTCCTTTTTTTAACCGTTGCGAATGTGAGAATTTGTGATGATTGGATATCACAGCGTGGTCATATCGAAGAGCAATGCAACTTGAGTTAATTGTAATTAAAGAATAATTTACAACTAGACTTTTATAATTTATTACATTTCTTTGCTACATTACATTAATCCTATATTAGGATGCAAACAAAATGAAGAAATTTGTTTTTTTATACAAATACTAAAATTTCTAAATATATTTATTGAGTTACGACCTGAGCCCAATTCTGGGACACGCTACTTAAACAAACTTAATGACAGCGTGCAGTAATTTTCTTTTCATGGGGATAGGATTTTTGTTATAAAGATATAATTACACTCGAAATGTAATGAAAATGCAATTTTAAAACACCTCTATTTCTAAGAACATCCGATATTAGGTTTGTCTAAGAGTAGAATAAAGAGTGTAATTCTAGGACATGGATACTCTTTAAACCATGGAATTGAGTGATGAATAGTTTTGAATAGGATGAATGCATATACACTGGTTATCAAAAATTAAGGAAAAGTCGCAAAATGCTAATTCTCAAATACGCGAACACTCAAAAGGAAATAATATAATTCGAGTAATTACTATCTCTACAACACAGCTAGCCCATATAACATCTCATTCAGGTCACACATGGTCACAAGTGTCACAGTCACTACGGTGAAGCAAAAAAATAGGAAATTCCATACATCTCATTATGAGTCTCAAATGATCACTATATGTGACTCCACTGAGAAGTCAGTGTGACTGCTGCTTTGTGACGAGTCACTATGTGACTTTACAGTGTAGTTACATTGTGACTCTCATGTGACTGTTATTTGTAGACTCAATTTCAAAGTCATCGTAACGCTGCATTGGGATAAGTTACCAAATAATGTCACATTAAAGTCACATGATGACTTTCAGGTGACAGAGAGACTACTGTGAAGTCACCATTGTGCTCTTTTGGGAAAAGTCATCATGTGACTTTAATGTGACATTATTTGGTAACTTATCCCAATGCAGCGTTCACGATGACTTTGAAATTGAGTCTACAAATGACAGTCACATGAGAGTCACAATGTAACTACATTGTAAAGTCACATGGTGACTCGCCACAAATCAGCAGTCACGTTGACTTCTCAGTGGAGTCGCATATAGTGATCAATTGAGGCTCATAATGAGATGTATGGAATTTCCTATTTTTTTGCTTCACCATAGTGACTGTGACACTTATGACCATGTGTGACCTGAATGAGATGTTATATGGGCTAGCTGTGTTGTAGAGATAGTAATTACTCGAATTATATTATTTCCTTTTGAGTGTTCGCGTATTTGAAAATTAGCATTTTGTGGCTTTTCCTTAATTTTTGATAACCAGTGTATTTAACGGCTGGATTATGACGGACGAACAATTTTCACGCTAATGATCGACATCGTCGGGTGCATTTTGCCGCTTTTGATTGAAAATACAGCCTGAAAATTAACGTACAGTTTGAAAATGCAAACTTAATGCATTAATTAATCACGGGACTATTAATATATTTTTGAAAAATACCGGTTATTTTAAATGGGATCTGATAATATCAACAAACAGTACAATTTACAGTACAGTTTTTGAGAGTCGTTGAACTCTACAATTGAATGACGTCGAAACTTCCAAGTCTTCAGTCATAATAAAATTTAGCAAGTTATGAGTAAATGCAACTCCGTCTAATAAGGATTAAACACAATATTATTGAAAGAAATCTCATTGTTGTGGATTTATTGATAATAGGGGAGAGTTGTACAAAACCGGGTAGCGCAGATTCCTCCTTTATTTGAACTTTTGTCTAACGGACAACACGAGGAATTGCTCATCGGAAGTCATTACGACATTTGTAGCTGAATGAAACCTACTGTGTGCGGCTATTTTTTATGTGAAGGATTTTCTTTGAATTACTCTCAAACATTGTTTCGTTTGATTCTATGTTTTACGCATATATTAACTGTTTATCAGCATATTAAATATTGGTAAGTACGATTTCAAATTCTTTGTTTTCCGGCTAGTATTTTGACAGCTTTATTTATCTTTTACTATAGGACGGAGAGTAATATTACTATGTTTTTAAATCTGTGTCATGTTGGGGTAAAACCGGGTACTTAAAAGTGGGTCAAAACCGGGTATATCCGGTTTTGTACTACACATGTGGAGTGATTTTTTTAGGTTAGTTAATAAATTAGCATGAGGCTGTAAATTGCAATTGAATGCTGTTAATAACTATTAGCCCCTTGAGAGTCATTTAGGGCACCGCTAAACTCATACTAAAATAAGAGGTGAAGAAGTGGTTACTTTCTAATCCTGGGCGATCCGTAAGAATTTACTACACTGGGAATTTATTCAAAGAACTATTTTTCAAAGCAGCAATTTCAATTACTCCAATCAGACTGTTTGAGAAAACAAAGATTCTTCCCTACAAGAATGATGTTCTTCCAAGCCATCTTTTCTCCTTCGAAAATGACAGAAAAATATATAAAAGTCAGTGATACCACACACTGGTCTACGCCGCCATAGGCTAGAATAGCTACAGCAATATATATTTCTGAAACATCTCTGAATAATGAAGCTTATCCTTCCACTTCTAAATGTGTTGACATCACACATCGGAGAGTTGACAACATCTAGCCTTTTTCCATCGACATCTCAGATTGTGTAACCCAGCAATCTGTATTTCCAATTTCGCCTAAAATTTTATTACCCCCTCCCCAGGAAGACTTCAGGATTGTAAAAAGAGCTGGCAAAAGAAAGGGAAAACTGCTATTTTCGCTTCTTTGCCCTATACATTAGCGCTGGAAACGGATATTAAGGAGAAAGACGCCAAACGCATACAAAACGAAAACGGGAGACTCATAAAAAAAATACATAGAGAATCAACAGAAAAAGAAACAAAAAAGATTGAGAAGAAATGCTCAGAAGATGAAGAAGATAATGAAGTCTGAATGTTTTGTAATGAACTTTACTCCAATTCAAAATCCAAGAAAGGTTAGATATAATGTTTGAAATGCCATGGATGGGCACACGAAGCATGTAGTATGAAGAATAATATGATAACAAATTCACTTGTGATTTTAGCAGTTAAAACAACTCTAAAATTTCCAGTGCAAAATAGGTAGGCATATACAATGTAGAAAATTTGGCACAGATTTATTTTTGACACATGGGAGAACACATGTACAATTTTGTTTTGTTATAAATAACAAAACTGTACTTCTTTATTAAATAAATAACTTTTTTTGACAAATAATGAGTTTTCCAGGAGTTTTAAATGGATACCCGGTTTTACCCAACCAGTGGGGTGAAACCGGATTTTTGCATATGTTTGAAAAAAGCTATTTTTTATATAATCAATTATATTTTTCATCGAAAAGAATATGTTTTATTATAGCGGAAGGTTTATTTGATATTAAAAACGTAGTTCAGAGTTTGTTTTCCCATCTGATTGCATTGGAGAACAACAAACATTTATAGTGCCGGTTTTGTCCACCTTCCTCTATGTGAATTCATTACCTGTGTTTTTTTAATCGTCCACAGTGGGGTAGGAAACCTCCAAAGTTCGCAATAAATAAAATTTACTTTGAACAAAAAAAGCACATCACACATTCTTTTATAGACTTTACGTAGTAAAACTTAAAGCTTTTACATAATCTGTAGAGTAATTTACTAATTAATTTACAAAGCTTTTTCAAATATTTTCTGTACAAAAACAAGTTGAAAACAAGAAATTACGATAGTTTCTTGCAAATTAAATATTTATCAATCATCCATAATATCGCATTAAAAATGCAAAAAAAAAAAAAAAAAAAAAAAAAAAAAAAAAAAAAAAAAAAAAACGGGTGTTGCAAACACAATTAATAATTTTAATGATTCTGAAGCTCACCTTAAAGTAAATATCAGCGACTCGTTTTGAAGGAATGAATCCCTCTTTCTCAGGCAAAATGTATGTCTTACTATCATGACAGCAGAAGCAAAACTGTTTCTGCTGTCTTAGTACTAGCACACATTTCTGTCTGAGGTAGAAGCGTTCAATTCTTCGAAGCACGCCGCTAGTGTTAATTTTATAATGTGTTTCAAAAATTTTAGAATATTTAATCCACTAGGGGCTCGCCCCCCTACGAGCTACGCTCGCCAACCCCCGTTCAGACACAGCAGTTTCTAAAAGCACGCTAATTTGTTCGGCTTTAAAAAGATTTTGAAATATTGAATTATAATTTAAAAAACAGTGACGATCTCCCTATAAACGGGTTTCTATTCATTTCTCTTTGATTGAGGAATTTTAAGGAAAAATCAGCTGCTGTTAAAAGATACAATGATTGTTTTCCTGTTTGATTAAATAAAAGCAGTTAAATGTTTCAAAACAAGGTAATATAAAATGAATTAAGTAAACAGAGTCTTTGTCTCCCGGTATTTTTTAACAAAGCGAAAAGAAAGTTCTTTTAAATAAGACATTTTAACCGGGCTCTCATGTCAAGCACACAAGTCGTATGTTTGTTCTTCAATAAATAAATAAATAAATAAAAGACATTTTAAATGTATCGTTTTTAATCTGACGTAATTTTCACCAAACTTTTCTTTCTCTTTTAATATTCACGTGAAAATACTTTTGTTAGAAATGAAATATTATTTGCGCTGTCACAACAAAAATAGTTGGAAAGATCAAATATATGTCTCGCGCTATTTTTAAATTTAAACTGTTTTGCAGTATTATTTTTTGTTCATTTTACGTAATAAGTGTAATGTGACGTAAATGTGACGTAATTTCTCCTATTTAAGACGTCTAACGCATGTTAATGAATTTATTATTTTACAATATCCTGTCTCTGTTAAAATTCACGTGTAAATATAGTTTTTATGAAGTAATTTTCCATAAGTTCCTGCTTCTTATGAGTAATGATTTAATTCTAATTTGAAAGTTTTTTTTCTGTTTATAATAGTCACGTGTAAATAAATTTTTAATTTAAGCAAACATTATTGTTTGCGATGTTTATACAGTTGGCAACAGGTTAAATTAGTAAAATTTTCTAAAATAAATAAACTAATTATCTCTCGAAATGCTGAAAATTTGGATTTAAAATAGAAATAAAAGCTGAAAAAATGAATCAAATTTAAAAAATAAATGCATTCTGCACACCGGGAAATTATAACGTATAAAATTATCTAAAAATGATTAAATTCCGATGTATAGTTTTTCCTCCTATAAATCTTTTTTAATGGAACGACATTGTCCAACTTTAGTATTAAATATCTCTTAAAATAATTCTTCGATTTGAAAACTGTCTGCAGCAGCGTGTTTATCAAACATTTCTCTATTATACCACCGATTTTCATATTTTTGTATGCAATATGTTTCCTAATATTAACGGAGAAAGACCTCCGGTCACAAAAAATTCAAAACCGGCGACGACGGTGACAGCGTAAGTTACTTTTTGTTTAAGAATAGAGAGATACTGTCATCTGAGTCATCATCACTGTTGCTATCCTGATGACCAGATACATTGAGACATGGAGTTTCAACAAATGTAGGGCTTCTCGTGGCACATGTCCTAGCTTTTTTTTTCTTTTCATTTGTTTGTTAGTGATCAATGGATCCGAACTTAGAAGTAAAAATTGAAAATATATCTGTTAGCTTTTTCTCGGCTGCACTTTCTCGAGAAGTATTCTCTGTATCTTTTAAAGTATTTATTCCTGGCTTCTTGTGCTTCCTCAGTCATCTGTCCTATAGGCAACAGCCGAACTTATAATTTCTGGTTCGTGAATCAAATACTTGTGTAATATAGGAGGCGTGTTGTACCATGGATATTTCAAGACAAAATATAAGGTTGTATCATGCGCAAATACAAGACTGTTTTCTACATGTATCTCATATGTACTGGATATTGCTATCAAGGTAATATGTAGTTTTTTTAATCAAATCTACATCAATTCCCGTGATTTGATCAGAAAGATCTGGATTCTGAAAAAATTTCCTGGCAATGTTGCCATCGTTTGTGTTACCGAACTCTGACTTAGGTTTGACCACAATTAAATCACATCGGCTTCTAAATTCTTTTTTAATTCGAATTTTATTTTGAGCTACGATTTCATTTTCTGATTTTCACGAACTTGCCACTTTTTAACGTATAGCTTATAAGACATGTGCAAAAGGCATTCGATTATACGTATCCATCTATGGAGCACCGATAAGCCGAATTCTAAATTCTCAGTTTTTATATCTCTGAATATCATTTTAGGAATTTCGTTAAATTGTTTTGACGTTGTACCACATATAATGCATGTCTTAGTTGAATTTTTTCTGTCGGAGCGTTATAAACTTTACCGCCTATCATGGAAAAAAATAACTTGTGATTTATTTTTACTTTTCTTGATTTAATTTCTGCATAACTATATGTTTTATCTATTCATCCGTTTTATTTTTTCCGCAAAGCACAACTTGTTAGATCATTTCACGAATTTTATTTTAATAGGTCTGCTATATCTAGTTGACGCAGGTAGCGGATTTTCCACATAACTCTTTTTTTAAATAAAATTCGAAGTGGAACTAGAGCCGTAATAAACACGGCTGTATCACTGGTTTCCGAGTCACAGAAAGTTTGTTTGAAAGAGTTATGTTCCGAAAACCCATCAAAACACCACTTTGATATAAGGCACAACTGCTTTTATTCTTCCTTTTCAAGTGATTTGGTAACAGGTTCTAGTATTTGTAACAAGTGTTCTGAAGTATGGTCTAGAATAGCTTGTAATGTAACTGATGAGCTAATTTCTGTTACTATGATGATTTTAGGATAACATTTTTTTTTTTACTCTTGCAGGAGTTTTGTAAGATGGAAATGTTTCTGGGGCACTTCTTCTTATGACATTTTACTGTTCGAGAGATAATTTCGCATCTATTACTACAGCCAAAGCATCTTCTCCTGATAAAAGCTGTTGTTGTGATTTTACAGATTTTGTATAAGCATTTTGATATTTGATAGCTCGCTTTGGGCTTGTAGTTATATCCTTTAAAACTTTTGAGGCCTGAATCTGTCCTTCAGATCTTAAACTCCTACATGTCGCGTACACTAACCAAGATGTAGAACTAGAATCGCGTAATCGTTTTGCTCTTAATCTTTTAGATCGTCCAGAACACCTTTCAAACGGAATATGAGGCCAGCCACGTTTGCTTTTCAATGCCGCTTCTGTTTGTTTTTCAAATCGAGGAAATGAAATCGATTTGTCAAGCCACTCCTCAATAATTCTAAAAAACAGTTCCTTGCCTCGACAGTCTTTTGCCCATCGTAATTTATATTGAAATTTAAAACCTTTTAGCTTCTTTTTTAAGTCAATACAACTACTACGTTCGCAGTTTGTCCCATTTTGCAGCTTTTTACCAAAAAATTATTATATTGCTTTTCAATTTTTTTTTCTTTCGAGCGTTAGTAGTAGGAAAAATAGAGTACTGAAACAGCAGGGGGGACGGGTGCACGCAGGTCCCTCCTCGCGTGCACCTTCCCATACCCCTATTCGACTATCTGTACCGCCTCCGAAAACCGATTTAGACGCCCCCTAGCAGGAAAAATGACATTTTTAGAGTATTTTTCTAGTATAACATGAGAGTTGAAAGTTAGATGGACTAGATTATCATACTATAAGATGAAGATAAAATTTACATTTGAATTTTGAACAACCTTTACCTTACTGGGTATTATTAATTAAGCAAAACAATGGAAAATAACATATATTTTGTTGAAAAAAGCGATTTCTGTAGATTTTTTTTTTAGCTACAAGATCAGAATATCAACTTAAATGGGGAAAGTTAAACATATATTTGAATTTTGAATGATTAACATCTTAATGAGTATTATTAATTAAGCAAAAATAATTGAAAATAACATTTTTTAAGGAAAGAAGCCGATTTCTGTAGATTTTTCTCAACTACAAGATCGGAATATCAAATTAATAAGGAAAGTTAAACAAACATTTGAATTTTGAACGATTAACACCTTAATGAATATTATTAATTAAGCAAAATAACAAAAAATATCAATTTTTAATGAAAAAAGCTGATTTCTGTAGATTTTTCTCAACTACATGTCGGAATATCAACTTAAATGAGGAAAGTTAAACATACATTTGAATTTTGAATGAACAAAATCTTAATGAGAAGTATTAATTAAACAAAACAATTAAAAATAGAAATTTTTAAGGAAAAAGGCTGATTTCTTTAGATTTTTCCAGCTATAAGATAAGAATAACAACTTAACAGATAAAAGTGAATTATATACATTTGTATTTCGAATAATCAACACCTTAATCAGTATTATTAATTATGCAAAATAACAAAAAATATAAATTTTAACGGAAAAAGCAGATTAAAAAAAAATTCAACTATAAAATGAGAATATCATCTTAAAAAGGAAATTTAAACATATATTTTAGTTTTTCAACAACCATTACCTTAACCAATTTGATTAACTCAACAAATAACAAAAGAAAATATTGCTTTTTTAATGAAAAAGACGAATTTAAACGAATCGTTTAACTTTTACACTGAGATTTTATCATGCTTTTTAGACGTTAGTTATGTAATATTTAATTCGATAGATGACTATACCCCAAGATATATTCAATTTAATTTCTTTCATTTTACCAGATTCAACAGAATCTTTTCAATAGGGCTAGTATAAGAAAATAATTCCAGTTCCCATTCACTGCATGCTACCTCTAACATTCTTCAAACTTGGGGAGGTATTCACAAACCTTCTCTAATGTCATATTCGAACCAATTTTTTGTTCGTGTTTACTATACCTGGTAAACTAGAAAGTATAACAGAAAATTTTTCCAATCAAGAAAAATATTATTTTTTAGGTAAAAAGGGACTGAGTTTTTTACATAAACATGTCGATATGTGTAGATAAAACAACATTTATTATAACAATTTAAGGAATACATTGTGAATAATATCTCCATTCATGTTAGTTAGAAGAATCACGGATAACAAAAATTTATTTATGTCCAGTGTATATGCCTTCAAATTTTAATTTTGGAATATTGTAGTAACTCTTATGCAATTAGTTTGGGTACGTAGTCTACATCTCTTCCTTGAATTTTAAATTCTTGAAACGGCTGGTTATTTTTTTAATATCTTCACAAAGTTTACATACAACTGGTGATACACTATATGATGTAGTGGACGTTTCAGATTCATGTTTTCTTGAAAACGGTTTTTGACAATCTTCGCAAGCACAGGTTTTTTCATCTGTGTGGATCTGGGTATGTTCTTTTAAATTCGACTTACTTAAAAATTGTTTGTAGCAAATAGAACACATCTGTAAGAGAAATAAATGCAAACAATGAGAATTCTCTTCAAAGATATAAATAAAAAACACTTGTTAAAGTATAAACTGTAAAATATTTGATTTTAAATTTACTCTAATTACGTTTCACATATGAATTATAGTATTTCATATATAAGTACTCGCATATTTATTATTCTTTAACTCTACATATTCTAAGGGTGAATCATACAGATCATTCATTTCTGATAAAGAGGATTGCTGCTGTTTTGATTCATCTTGCTGCAACATCTGTACAATAAAACAAATATATTTATATACTTAGGAAAGGTTTAATATATAAATAATAATTTATTTATTATTTATTTTTATTATCATATATATTGCAATGATATACTGAAACTTTCTTTATTCACTAACAAAGAAATCGATTTCTCATTTGAACTAAAATCTGAAAATTTAGCAGATTTGCGCATTTAAAGGCACCTTCTCTCCCAAGTCTAATAGTTGAAATGAGAAATGCTGCGCTGCTTTTCGAAAATTTATATTATTCTCAAACGTTTTGATCACGCGACAACTCGCGCATGCGTACAAATCAGTAGTATCATAAATGTTATCAATAAATTATGTAATAGCAAGCCATAGATTATTATATTCTGAGAAGAGATAATGGTAATGACATTTAAGGTAGGAGTTAAACTTGCAATTTTTAAAAGCTTTTTTTAAAAAAATTAAATTTATCAATAACTTGCAATTTTTTTTTTTTTTTTTTTACTTTTGTAAATTTTATTTTGCTAATTTACATATTTTTAAGTTTTATATGTAAGAGAGTTATTGTTGTTCAAAACTAAAATATATGTTTATATCTCTCATGCAACAGTTGTAAAAACTCATTCTCTTTTTACCTAAAAAATGATAACTTTCTTGAATAGTAACATTTTGTGTTATGCTTTGTAGTTTACCAGGTGCAGTAAACATGAACTAAAAATTGGTTCGAATATGACGTCAGAGAATGTTTGTGAATCCCTCCCCAAGTTTGAAGAATGCTAGGGGACAGGAGAGCGTACAGTGAATGGAAGCTGGAATTATTTTCTTATACTAGCCCTATTGAAAAAAAATTTGTTAAATCTGTTGAATCTGCTAAAATTAAGGAAATTAGATTGAATATATCTTGGGATATAGTCATCTAACGAATTAAATATTACATAACTGACGTCTAAAAAGCATAATAAAATCTCAAAGTAGTGTAAAAGTTAACCGAATTCGGTCTTTTTCATTAAAAAAAAGCAATATTTTCCTTTGTTATTTGTTCAGTTATTAAAATTGATTAAGGTAGTGGTTGCTGAAAAACTAAAATATATGTTTAAATTTCCTTTTTATGATGATATTCTCATTTTATAGTTGAAAAAAAAAAAAAAAATTTAATCTGCTTTTTCCGTTAAAATTTATATTTTTTGTTATTTTGCATAATTAATAATACTCATTAAGGTGATTATTCGAAATTCAAATGTATATGATTCACTTTTATCTTTTAAGTTGTTATTCTTATCTTATAACTGGAAAAATCTAAAAAAATCAGCTTTTTTCCTTAAAAATATCTAATTTCAATTGTTTTGTTTAAGTAATACTACTTATTAAGATGTTGTTCATTCAAAATTAAATGTATGTTTAACTTTCCTCATTTAAGTTGATATTCCGATCTTGTAGTTGAGAAAAATCTACAGAAATCGGTTTTTTCAATTAAAAATTGATATTTTTTGTTATTTTGCTTATTTAATAATATTCATTAAGGTGTTGTTCATTCAAAATTCACATGTATGTTTAACTTTCCTTATTTAAGTTGATATTCCGATTTTGTCGTTGAGAAGAATCTACAGAAATCAGCTTTTTTCCTTAAAAGGTCTCTTTAAAGAGTATACTAAAATTATTTTGAAAAAAAAAATGCTTATTAAACTACTCATGTATGTTGTAAAACATCAGTCAAATTTGGAGGCGGAATCTCAGTGAAAATCTGAAAAAAGATATATTTTCGAGTATTTGGCGCAAAAAAGACAAACGTTCCACGCTATTTGGCTAGCCAGCACATTTTCTTCCCAAATGCAAGATATTTAAATGCATTTGGAAATTGCTGATTAAATAAGTGTTTAAATGCCTAAAACTCAAAGAATTTAAATCTAAATGAAGGATTAACGCATTATTTATTTTTTTATCTGCAAGCGTATATAATATGTACAAATTGTGTGTTGCAGTTGTTATTTAATCTTACATGGCTTCACATGCTGGAAAAGTTTTAAAGGTTATTTGATCATTCTGACGACCAATTTCGCCAAATTATATAAATTGCCAAACTACTCGCCAAATTATACAAATTGACAATTTTTTTATTTAAACAACGAAAGAATAAATAAATTTGTAAACATTAATAAAATTACAAATAGAAGTCAAATTAAAAATCACTTGATGACTCAACAAACACGTGTACCGTGTTTAATGTCAAATGAACGTAAAATTTACGATCAGCCGTTATTGGCATTTAATATTATATTTTGGCGATAGTTTTTTTTTTTTTTTTTTTTTTTTTTTTTTTTTTGTCGACGGGATAATCAAGTAGTACCATTTTAAGTTTGTTTTAAATGTAGCTGGCTAATTAAAAACTATATTATTAAACATTTCTATATTAAGTAGTTGTTTCTATGGCAGCAATAACCTCACTTCTGATTTCTGACACTAACAATATGGAAGTCAAATTGCCATTGTTCAGAATCGGACATTAATTTTGAGTTTGGAACAAATTTAATAAACTTAAATGTTGTTTAAAACCTTATAATTACGATAGTAAAATTTTAATATATACACATATAAAGGTATATGACAAAACTATAGTAATAAAAATGTATTTATTTAAGTTAAACTTAATCTAACTTCGTCTGAAGAATAGAAAAAGGTTTTACAAAGATTAAAAATTATTTATCCTAAAAAAAAGTATCATTCAAAATTTTATTGTGTCGCCAACCAGCATTAAATCGCCAAAAAAAATAAATTTTCATTATTTTTTTTTACGAACGCTAAATTTTTTATTTCTGCCTATTTTTTTTATAAACATACTATATGTCATGACAAGAATATTCTATATATTTCTCATGAGAAGATATTTTTTCAAATATTTCTGAGCATGTGCTTATGAAAACTTCCTTGATATCATCCTATCAATTTTTCAGATGCATTTTTCTTAACCTGAAGTAAAAGATAAATAGCCAAATCTTATTTCAATTGCAATGTTTTAACTGAGTATTTTTTTAAGCATTACGAACATTCCCTTTCATGTTTAAATTATATATTTTCGTTTTTAATATTATCACTCAATAAAACAGATTTTTTCCTTCTTTTTTTATTTTTTTCTTTTAAATAAAATTAGTAACAGTTTTTTCTTTTATTTTTCGAGGTGTAATAGCCATTTCAATTTTTTTTATCAACGATAAATTTCGCCAAGAAATAAAATGGTAACCTTATCATCCAAAATAACAGAACTTTCCATCATTCTGTAACTAATCTACGTAGAACGATGTGTTATAGCTTAAAACCTTCCCCGAAACTATACTTATCTAACAGTATAACTTCCGTCAAAATCAATGCAGTAGAACTCTAAATATAGCCGTTTGGAAGGAAATTTCCGTTTGGATTTTATATATATAAGTAGATAGGAATGCTTATATATGCTTGCAATTTTTCCCTCCTTACTATATTTCTTATGCGATGAAGTTATATTTCAATGACGAAGCAATTTTAAAATTATCAAATTACAATGATCATATTTTGATTTTATTACTCTCAATTTTACAGAATATTTTTTCGAAATATTATACAAGAAATATTAGTTATAAAGTTAGTAAAAGAAATATCAACAATTAATATATTCCTTATTATATAACGCATTTTGTGGTAGTTCAATTGAAAATAATGTCCAAATACTAAGTTGTTTCTTGACCGGAGATTTCTTGACGGATGTTCAACTAGTTTTAAAAGATTGGATGATTATGAATGCGTTTGGAAATGTGTACAAATCTAAAACCATAGTGGAAAAAATAATACAACTTTTAAAACTAAAACATACATTTTTATTTTATCGTACGCAATCTTTTTCTAAAACATTAATTAAAACCTAAAAATACAGTTAAAATAGAGTTAAAATAATTATGTTCATCGAATTACTTTTAATTAGAGAATGAAAATGATAAAAGACAAAAACCACACTAGCTAAATAGAGCGCACTTATTTAGGAAAACCTGAACCATGTTAGTATATGTTTGAAAACTTGCTTATTTAGCATTTTGATGGGAATATTTACCCTTTCAGATAACATTTTTAATTTTAAGTTCTTTTTTTTTCTTTTAAATCTGCAGCAAAATCTCCTATTCAACGAGTAATAATTTTTTATATAAAGCATATTTCTCTTCAGTTCTATGACATTTTAACATAAAATTTATAATATGGTTTTTTAAATAGAAATTTACTTCGTTTTCTCTACAATAGCTATTTAAATGTAACTTTTAAGATATTAATAAGCCAAGATATATTTAAAATATTGTATATTGCACTTTTATTCCTTCCAATTTATAATTTATGATATCAAAGATTATTTTAGAAAGAACTCATGTTAAAGGACTAGTTTATTTTAGAAAGAACTGGAGTTACCTATTTAAATAATGAAACAAATGCTTTATTTTTCGATATTCTTTCAACAGACATTTTATCCGCAGAATAGTGGATTTAGGAATATATTAAAGTAAAATTTCAGTTACTAATTTCTCTTTTGAAATGTTTTAAGAACATCAGAACATTCTCATTGTTGCTCAGAAAACTTGCAAATAAAAATATTCAATTGAATTTCAGGCTCTTTTTACTCTTAATCACATATTGTAAGGAAGTATTGTAATAATCACGTATGCGTATTGTGTGTAAACAAGATTGCTTCCAAACGGTACTCCCGATTGAGCTCCTATTTGGCGAATACTAAGCTGATATAGAAAGTAAGTACCGTTTGGTTATTAAAAAAGATTAACAATTTGTTTCCATTTGTGTTTTATTACAGAAAAATCAACACACCTTAGCCACTTAATTCTCGCTCCCGTGATATTCACCGGCTGTCTTTTTATTCAGATTGTTTGATTCCTACCAGTTTTATAAAACAGTGTAATTGACCACACTCAATGGGCGGAGCTCGCAATGTTTCCCACAAGCATTGCAGTATTTGATTGCCTTTTGGTGAACGCTTGTGGGAAAAATCGAGACGTTGATTAGCTATAATACGTCGTAACGTTGTATGACGTCAGAAATGCTTGTCGTCTATGGCCTTTATTCTGGTATCATTTACTTGTCATTAAATAAGGTGAATATTTCAGATTAATTTTAACACAATTAATCTAAATTGTAATAAATTGTAATTGGTAAATAAATCATATTAGATGTAAATTTCCAACTGGGCGAAAAAATGTCCGCACCAGGATTCGAACCAGGGATCTCCTGGCTTAAGCCGCCAGTGCTCTGCCATCTGAGCTATCCGGACATTTTTTCGCCAAGTTGGAAATTTACATCTAATAAGGTGTATATTTCTTTTTCAAAAAAGTGGTGAGATTAAGCAATCTGATTTTTTAAACCGTAATTTAATGCAAATGTTAAGGGATCAAACTACTTTTCTATATATTTACCATGCGAATTGAGGCAATGTCTTGGGACTAATTGACCACACGCACAGGGCGGAGTTCGCAATGTTTCCTACAAACATTGCGGAATTTGATTGGCTTTTGGTGAACGCTTGTGGAGAAAATCGAGAAGCTGATTAGCTATAATCTATCGTGACGTTGTATGACGTCGAAAATGCTTGTCGTCCATTGCAACGTACCCACTTCGTAGAATTCGGCCGCCTACGACCAGAACCAGTTGTGGACGTTTACCTTCATCTCATCATCACTTGCAATCTTGAAATGTTTTGAAAATGCATTGACAAATCAGAAATCTTGAATCGCCTATTGGAACGATCTTTTTCGTCGATGCAGCGCACCAATTCGTCGCTGATCAACGACGGGCGCTCACTGCGCTCTTCGTAGTGCACATTTTCCCTTCCTTCGTTAATGGGGTCCGGGACAAAAAATCTTCAAATCTTCAAATTTTCATTTTTTTTTTTTTTTTTTTTTTTTTTTTAATTGGATTAAAACTTTCTCTGCCGTTTTCTGCTTAAAATGATGTTTAAATCATGTTTCTATCTTAATTAGAACAGGAAATATTAATTTTTTCGTTTTGGTTTGTTTTCAAAATCTGCCTTTCAAGCTATGGTTGTCAAGGAAACGAGTTCCTGTGAAATTGCGTTTTTCTTCCTGATAGATTTTTTTCACCATTTCTCATATTTAAGTTCTTATAACTCGAGAACCATTAAAGATATAGGGTTGAAACTCGGAACATATCTTTTTCAATTATTTTACTTTACTTTTGAGTCAGCATATTTGAAAAAAATATTTACTTTTGAAAATATGATTTTTTTTTAAAAAATTGCACCACTTGTTTTGTAATTTTTTCGTTAAATATTTTTATTTTTTTAAAAAATTAATATTTTTTAAAATGCTGGCTCTAAATTAAAAAATATATATTTCTGTTTATTTAAATGAAAAACAATTTAAATTCTACAAATAATATTTCGAGTTATAACGATCTTTATTTATACCACTTTTTTCATAAATTTTAAATTAAAAATTTTTTTTTAAAAGCTATGAGAAATTTTATCATTTGATTTTGTTTACAAATGATAGTTAACCATTACAAAAAAATTCAAAATTTTAACTCAATAAATAAAATTTTTTTGAAAATGTGTCCCGGACCCCCTTAAACATCCTAACCCACTTTCGCACCATTTCTTCACTCATCGACTTCTCTCCGTAAGTTTCTCTTACTTCACGATAAATTTCACAAGATCCAACATTTGTCGCACATTTAAAAACTTGATCGCACAGCTGACGGGTCGACCGATTGTGTTAAACATGATTACCGACAAATAAAGACTTCAAACGTTCACATAATCAAACAAAATAGCTAGGCTAATTTGTTCTTCAGTTGAGGTATGTAAATGCGCTCGTGCGACCTTCGTGCTGAGGTGCACAGGAGATAAACGCAAACGGTATTTACTTTGTGGATAGGCTTAGTAAATTATAAATTATTGTCGCAAGAATTGTATAGATTTTTTATACAAATCGGTAGATGGATTGTTTAACCCCTTGTGTACTGCATTATGAATTCATGAAAATTTTATCTTCTAAAGCATTTTCGGTGAATTGTTTAAACTACATTAGAAGATTTATACAACCATTTAATAAATTTTTGAAGGATTGGAGTATTTAAAAGGATTAATTAAATTTGAATTTGTAAGGAATTTGTGCAATATTTATAAACCCACTCAAATCTTTCAATTTAAATATTTTTCTTAGTATTCTATAGAATTAGGAAATGTACAAATATAATTTTCTTATAATAGAAATATAGAAATATTTTCCGAAAACTCCCCTCCCCCTCCCCAGAAAGCTAAAAAGATGCAAAGGCAAAAGAAATCAACCTCTTAAAAATATTTTTGTTTTGTGTAACTCATAATGCTTTTGGGAAAAGATAAAGTAATGTATCTGTAATTCATTCTAAACTACATTGCAACTAATCGATGTATTAAATGAATTTTATAACAAGTTGTTTTAATGGTACTTATAAGTACCGTCAGTAGATAAAGGGTTAAATCATTTTTTCAACCATTAATCAAACAATTTGGGGATCGATTCTGTAGGGAAAATCATCAAGGAAATGTGATGTTATAAGTGATAAGTAATCATTTAGTAAAGCTCTATGTAGTAATTATTGGTAGCTCGAAGATACTGTCTCTAATTCAGAAACGGGTGTTCCAGTGATTCAATCCAGCTGATTCCATTGTATCAGAAATTTATCTGAATATATTCAATAAAATGTTCAGAATGTCAAGGCGGAGTAAACTTCAGATTTTTTAAAATTTTGATTATCAGATCTTCCAGAAGGAACTTTTATGCGGTATTAATCAGTAGCGTAGTGCAGAGGGGGATATGACGCTGATTGCCCCGAGCTCTAAATTGTTAGGGCACCAAACAATTGTTTCATACAAAACTATAACTTAAAAACGGCAGATTCTAGAAAGAAAATTCACCAATGACATGTGGCAGGGTATAAATGTTACATTTTGCGGTGATAGAAACAAGAATTAATGGCTCAGTGGTAACGTCTCGAGTTTCGAAATGGAATACCCACTGTTCTGATTCAACTCATTCTATTGCATAGGTGTTTGTGTAGTGGTTGGGGCGCTGGTTAATGGACAATATGTGCAGGGTACAAATATCAATCAGAAATGGGTTTATGAAGTGTGTCCGATTCCAGTTTAAAGGAGCCCCCAGTCTGTATAGCTGTTGTAGCCAAAATATGACCGAAGCGCCCCCAACAAACCAAACAACCAGCCACTATGTCGTTAATTTTTCTGAATCTAAGGAAATGTTTAGAAAATAGAATTGAGATTTTTTTTATTATTATTTGAGTATCTGTATAAACATTTTATTCAAATAAGTCTGATAAAGAAAAAAATGTTTATTATTCCTTCCATGCAAGTTTTTAAAATATCCTATAATAAACATAAAATTGCTTGACCTAGAATACTCTTTATTAAATTTCCTGCATATTTTAGCCTTTCACTATTCTTATACAAATTCTTAAACTTTCTTAATAGAATGAGAAATTAAAGCGATGTATAACGGGATATTTGCATATTTTAAATGTAAAATTAAGCATATTTTTAAAATTACCAGATGGTGTTTTATTGTAAAAATTAAAATGAATGAGAAATACTTATAATAAGAAATAATAAGGCTAATAAAATAGAATATTTAATTTATGATATGAATTATGAAGCGTTCTTCTTTTTCTTGACGATCTTATTAATGTTAAGAAAATAATTTTGCAGACCAATATACATTTAATTATTGATTAAGAGATAATGATTTTAATATTAGTATCTTTTTAAAATTAAATTTTAATGTGTTTGGTAAACTTATTATTTTTATGGTATTCTTTATTAAAATACGCTTCATTTGAATAACAATTTTTTATGCATTTTGAATAAAATATTTAAAAAAAAACTCGCTCTGAAAATTTAATTAAATTTTGATGCATGATCGTTCATGCTTTATATTTATATTTTCAAAATCGTTCAGTTAATTCAGAACTAATTCAATTTTTCTATATCTTCTATCAAACATGTTTATATTTTCTTATCATTTACACGGCATAATATTTCTAAACACTGAAACATTAACAAATATGTATAACATTCAATGTTAACAATGTACTAAATAAATTTATTCAATTCTAAAATTATTAAATATACTTGAATACAAATATATTTCCAAAGAAAGTATGTTATTTTTGAGATCCTATCAAATAACTGTAATGAAAATAAATTGATCTCAGTTGAGCTTACTTTTAACATTTTGTAAATTATATAGATAATTTTTTTTCTAAGATGGACATGAAAAGGTTATAATTAATTTAAACCGTCTGCTTAAACCATTATTTTCACGTTTTTTAATCATAATTAAAAAATTACGAGGATAAAAAATTTGAAATTGAAAATTCGCATAAAGCTAGACATAATAAATATAAATCTATCAAAAAAATTGTAGGTTGCAATTCATATTTTTTTAAGTATTAATTTTACGATTTATAATTCATATTTATAAAAACTTTTAAAATACAAATTCAATACATTTATGTTTGAGCCTTTTAGTATTGTAACCAAACAAAAAACTATCACATTAGGATTATAATTTCAGAAGATATTAATAAAAATTTAAAAACTTAATTTAATATTAGAAGATCTAAATTTTGAATGTTTAAAATTCAAAAACTTATCATCCAGATGGCTTGAAATTTCGTTTCTTGGCATAGTTTGAACCAAATATTTAAAATATATTATCAAAATTAGGTGTTGCTATTGAAAAAAAAAACAAAGTTTGGTCCAGTTCTATTTGTAGATGGCCCCTTAAGCAAATTTTATATACATCATTTAAAAGTACACTTTATTTACATTCGTTTGGTACCAGTAATTTTCTTCTATTATAATTAGTTTCAGAGTTAGTAGGGGGTATTAACATTTTTTTTCCACGACTGTACGTTATGTTATTAGTGTTTTATTATTGGAGAAAATTCAAGTATAATATTTAAAAATTATTTTATAGTAGATAAATGACAATAAATTAAAACAGAGTAAAAAAAAAAAAAAAAAAAAAAAGATAGATTAGAAAATCGAAACTGCAGCCAGTATGATATTTTGACTATGATCTGTTATCGCAATGATCTATTAATTGTTAAATTAGTTTAGGCTGCTTACATTGTAATAATATCGAAATTGCGACATAAGGTTTTCTATAATATTTAATATCAATTCAAAATTGATAACAATACTCTACAGAAAATTTAAGTTACTATTGTCATGAACAGGAGTCTAAAAGACTACTTTTTTATTGTAGCGAGCTGCAACTACAACTACTTTATTAAAAATATAGTTAACTATAACTACAACTACTTACTTTAAAAAGTAGCGATTACAGATTACTTTTCCAAGTAGTCTTAAAGTAGTCACTATTCGCTACATTCAGATTTTGTCAAAAGATTCTATTTATCATCGAAATTGAAGACTTGGATAAAATAATACATACAGTGACCCTTCGTTATATTGCTTCTACCGGCATACAATTTTTAAAAAGCAATACAACCAAGGCCATTGAAAATTTAAGAAATATATCATACAAGAAAATGGTTTTTTTTAGTTTATACACATATTACAAATGGTTTGTGTCAGTCTCCAAAATGTTAGTTTATACACATATTAAAAATTTCTTTGAGAAATTAAAAGGTATACATAATACAATCAATATTTAAATTCCGTTACATAAAAAAATCTAGATTGACTCCACTCGACTTTTTGGACTCTTTATAGAATACTGTGGGTTCAAATAAATAGTAATATAACAATAAATAAAATTTTAGAACCTAATTTTTCAAAGATGACTTCTGAGGATCTGAAAACGTGAGGAAATTTTAATACACACGCATTCATCCACACATACAAATGGAATCATTGTAAAACGGATTCAGATAAGCTCAAAATGAAAAAAAATAATATTTTCACAATCCGGTTTTAATCAGGACTACAAAAATTTCCTTCTACTGCATACTGCGCTATATGTACAGGAAATAAAAAGGTGATTTAACAACTTTCAGGAGGCACAAAAAAAAAGCTATAAATACGAATGAGCAATATAATGAGGAGCTACTCTTGTATAGAACATATTTATGCACAATCATACACTGTATAAATTTCAATTATTATTGTTTTAGCAATTATTGTAATGGGGTATAAAATTACCGGTGACATGTACTGTAAACTTCCAAATAACGTATACCCTAGAATCTCGTATTTTGACCGCTATATATCGTATAAATAAAAATATACAAATATACAGGGGGTGGGAATGCTGGCTACATAGATGCGTTCGCTATTCAGAAGTTTCAGTTTTGGAGGTTTTGCTCTATTTAACAATAGATTCACTTAATTAACTCCCAAAATATTCTTAATATGTTAATTGAATTGAGTTCTTTTGAGAGTAATTTATATTAAGTTCTCCAATTCTATAATCTAGAAAATTACAAGAACACAACTCTAAATACAAACAATAAATAATAAATCTGTAAATAAAGGAATTCCAAATAATAAAAACCTGAAGACTTCATAACGAATAAATAGACAAGAGTTGATAGCAAGAAAATAAAGTACTGATAAAAGTACTGACTAAAGTGGGATAATAATTCATTTTAGCGGCGAGTGTTAATGGGGAAAATCTTTGACTTTATGGAGAAATTTTGCACAAAAGAAGCAAGTTACAGTCGCATGATTTTCAAAATAACACATCCCCCACCCTCTGAAGTAGCGTTAAAACTAGCATCGATTTCGCTACAAACTACATTTTTTTTCTATTGCACTATTCACTACACTACATTGTTCATAATGTTGCACGATACACTACAAACTACTGAAAAAGTAGCAAGTACAGTAGTTTCGCGACTTGTAGTACTCTACTTCCGACCCCTAGTCATTAAGTATTAATTAAAAAGTAATTATTTAATCTCAGATATTGGGTGGAAAATTGTAAAACTTTTATTCGCAGCACATGAGTACTTAGTAGATTAAATTTGATCAAAAAATTTCAGGCAACAAATAAAACAATTGTTAATAATAATTATTTTTCAGTACATACTTTTCTTAATAAATCTTACTAATGCTTCTCGAAGCTTTCTTTAGGTCCGTTATGGCTTTCTTTATATACCATTAGGTTCTTTCTCTTTGAGGTATACTATAAATACTGATTTCGGGCCCTAATTTAAAATCATATAAGTCTTCTGAAGGAAAGATTCATGAAATTTTTCGAAAATACACTGGTGGCAAAAATTTATTGCTTATAAATGACGTGCTATGTTTTTCCGTTTTAGCTCAATTTAAATAGATTAAGAATTATTAGACAGTAGTAAATAAAAGGTGAAAGTGCAAGAAAACAGTTAAAAAAATATTTCATTAAAAATATTTAAGTAATGAACCTTTAATTCAAAAACAATTTTGTTAATCAAAGTTTATCATTGGATTGAATATACATGGTGTCCATAATTAAACTTTAAAGTTGTTTACAGCAAAACTATTGTTCATAAAGTTGTGAAATTTTGTGAAAGACATAATAACTGGGCGGGGATTAGTTTAAGATATAAAAATCGTTCAAAATTTCTCCACCAGAGAGCGATTTTAATAAATTACACATTTAGCATTACGATAGTTTAGAAACTTTATTTATAGGATGTCCATAATTAAACGACCCTACTTTAAAGTTGTCTCCAGACAAAACTATTGTTCATAAAGTTATGAAATTTTCTGAAAGACATAATAAATGGGTGGGAATTCGTTTAAGCAAAAAAGAAAATTAAAAAAAAAGGAAAAAAGTTCAAAATTTCGCCAACAGAGAAAGATTTTTAATAAATTACACATTTAGCATTACGATAGTTTATAAAATTTATTTACAAGGGGGTCCATAATTAAAGATCATATTTTAAAGCTCTCTACAGACGAAACTTTTGTTCAGAATGTTGTGAAATTTTGTGGAAGACATAATAAAGGTATCGGAATTCGTTTGAGCGGGGGAGAAATTAGGAGGCCGTTTTTTAACGAATTACAAATTTAGCAGGCATTTACGATAGTTTAACAAACTTTGTTATAACCAAATATTTTCCGCATGACGTTCATCATTTTCAGATATCATGTGGAATCATAAGATAGCATATTCCACAGTTGACAGTATAGTGTTCTGGGAAATGCTAGGAACATGTCGTGAAATGCTGTCTTTAAAATCAGGTTAAGTTAATAAATAAAATTTCTAAACTATCGTAATGCTAAATGTATAATTATTAAAAATCGCCCGCTGGTGGCGAAATTTATTTTTTTATTTTTTTTCCTTGCTTAAGCAAATTCCCATCCCTTTATTATGTCTATCACGAAATTTCACAACTTTATGAATAACAGTTTTGTCTGTAAACAACTTTAAAGTAGGGTCGTTTAATTGAGGCCACCCCGTACTTTTAATGGCGTGATGCGAGTAAATTTATATCTATTTGATGATTTTTAAACAATTTATTCCAGTAATTGTCTTTAACACTATCCTTAATGCGTACTTTCTTTAATAAATCTTATTTATGTTTCTAGAAGCTTTCTTAAAGCTCGTTATTGCTTTTTTTATATGCCATTAGGTTCTTCCTCTTTAAGGTATTCTATAAATTATGATTTAGTGCCCTAATTTAACATCATATAAATCTTCTGAAGTCAGGATTCAAGAAATCATTCCAAGTACAAAGGTGGCAGAAATTTATTGCTTATAAATGACCTGCTAAACTGTTCCTCGGTTGTAGTGCAATTTAAATAGATTAAAAATTATTAGATTGTAGCAAATGAAAGGTGAAACTTTAGAAAAATATTTAAATAATAAATCTTCTAAAATATTTAATGAATGAATCTTTTATTTAAAGAAAATTTTGTTAGCCAGAGATTTCATTAGATTTCGGAGATTCATTCATTATCATTAGATTTAATACCCTTACGCGTTGCGAGTAAATTTATCTATGTACAGTGCTAATTTTTATAGTCAATAAATTATTAGAATCAAATACTTCCAGAATACTAGATATAATTCCAAATTATCAAAAATCTGGAATGTTTCCGCTCGCCTTTCCGAACACTCACACACGCACTCATATATATATATATATAGTATATTAAACAAAAACCTAATTTGCAGAACACATTAAAAAAACAAAATTTATTTCCTACATTGTTTAAGCCCGAGAAGGGACAGATATTAAGATATTTCATTCAATTCGTTCTACATTTAATGTTAAATTTTTGTAACCAATAAGTTAAACCAATTGAACATTAAAAAATAAAAATGAAATTCATACAATATAATGCTTAAAACACCTATATACTTAGATTCCGTTCAAATGAAATCGAAATAAATCTTAGACTTTTTTTTAAGTTTTGTATTTTGCATGTATCTTATCATATTATGTACAATCGTCATAATTATAAAGCAAAATCTGCAGTACAAATATTTACAACTTAAAAATGGAAAAATTCTAAGATTTATTTCGATTTCATTTGAGCGGAATCTAAGTATATAGGTGTTTAAAGTATTATATTGTATGAATTTCATTTTTATTTTTCAATGTTCAATTGGTTTAACTTATTGGTTACAAAAATTTAACATTAAATGTAGAACGAATTGAATGAAATATCTTAATATCTGTCCCTTCTCGGGCTTAAACAATGTAGGAAATAAATTTTGTTTTTTTAATGTGTTCTGCAAATTAGGTTTTTGTTTAATATGTCGAGTTTATTAATAACTACTGCATTCAAACGAACACATTTCAAAATTAATGGGGGGTATCATCATCAGGCTTTGATTTGTGCGATATCGCATCACAATTTGTGATGTAATTTACCTGTGTATGATTCAAAATTTATCACCAGTGCAGTAATGAATATTGCTGTAGTTTGCACGAAAAATTCCAATCTGAACATAAACAAGCAATATAAAAATTTTGTTTTTAAAGTCTTGAAAATGTCATTTTTATTTCCACTATGACATCATATTCATCTTCTTTTTAATTTTTAAAAAAACTCTTTCAGTTTCTTCAGTTTCATGTTTCACGTGAAAATCATTCAACTAAAAATAGGCAAATTATTATTACGGCTTAGTGATGGGCGATTCTGGAAAATTCAGGAATCGATTAAAATCGACATCGTATAAAACTGAATCGATCACAATAAGAATCGATTCCCAAATTCTAGAATCGATACTTGAATCGATATTTCGATAGTCACAGATTCGCACAGATAAGCTCAAAAATATTAATTTCAAAACTTAGCGAATCAGCAGAGCCGTAGCGACCACCTCCCATACCTCACATTTAGAGGGTAGACAAAGTCAGGGGCCCAGTCGTAAGCTATTACAGACCAGTGGTGTAGTCGTAAATAAAACAGATCCGTTAAGAGGGATCTGTTAGATACAGAGGGTATCCGTTCTAAGCAGAGGGTATACGCTCAAGGCAGAGGGTATACCCTAGTGTATATATGCTGTAGCTTTCTTGAGAAACAGAGGGTATACGGTGTACCTTAAAAAAATCCAGAGGGTATACGGCGTATACCCCCGTATACCCTCCACTACATCCCTGTTACAGACCTTTGAGTCAAATAATAAAGTTTTTAACTTTTAAATTATTAGTTTTAAGATATAATTTTACTAATATTGTAATTTAGATTTTATTTAAATTTATTTTTTAAGAAAGGTCTCGGTTAAATACAAGTTGGAAATTGCGCGTCAAACGTGGCAAATGTGGTGCGCTCGTACTATAACAGTGCACTTCATAAGTGCATATCAATTTCATTCTGTTCGAAACTCTGTAACATCCTTAAAATGCACTTGAAATAATTTTTTCCATTGGCCGTAATGTAACGGAAAACTTTTGACTGTCCCTGTAATTAAATCATTGTGATTTTCTTCCAGCCTGAATTAAAATTTAAATTTTCAGGGACATAATTCACGTTGCCATAAGAACCGATTTAGTATTCTTACAATTTGAGTTTAATAATGTAACTAGCAAAGTTTATTAAAGTTCTTTTATTTAAAAAAAAAAAAAAATCGTCGCTGCAAGACGTGAAAATTTAGTTTTCTCAGAAGAAATAAAAATCAATTAATTTTACTGTCTTAGAAGGATAGTGGACGCACATGTATATTGCTTGGAAATCTTTAACATTATAGCTAGTAACTAGCGGGTTCCGCCTAATATGAAATCTCGAAGCGAACGAACCGCGAACCGGGTTCCCGCTGCCTACAGCATCGTATAGGTGTACGCCCCCCCCCCCACTTTGCCCACCGGGTCGGAAAAACGCGCTCACCTCCCCCCCCCCCCACACACACACACCAATTTTTGACATTCATCATTTAAAATTTTTTTATTATGTGTTATAAACTATCTTAAAATTTCAAACAAATCGCCCTGTTATATTTTCTAATTTTGTTCTGCCCCTCCCCTCTATGCCCCCCCCCCCGAAATATGACGCGCCATTCTTTTTTATAATTTTTTATCATGTATTATAAACAATCTTAAAGCTTAAAACAGATCGCATTGTTAGATTTCCTAATTTTAACAAAATCGCGTTATGTTGGTTCCAGATTCCACCACCAGGGTGCGCACTCTATTCCTAACAAAACTGTGAACGAAACTCCGTTAAACAACCTATCAGTAGATATATTACTCAAGAGTGTGGCAATCTTGATAAAAAATTTAAGCTATTTGCCGAAATTACTATTCGGAAATAGTGGTGACTAAACTTTTGACTTTTTTATATTTAATAAGTAGAATTTATCTCAGGACTCCGTCAAAAAACCCCACTAAAACGGTAAGGGACGCTAAGGTTTAAAAAAAATTCTAGCGGCCTTCCCCCCCCCCTCCTCCCGAAATTTTCGCACCATTCTTTTTTAAACTTTTTCTTATGTGTTATAAACTATCTTTAAAGTTTCGAACAGATCGCCTTGTTAGATTTTCTACTTTAAATGAAATCGCGGTCTGTTAGTTCTATATTCCACTACCAGGGAGCGCAGTCTATTCAAAACAAAAGTGTATCTAAACGAAACTCCTTTATACAACCTATCCGAAGATACATTAGTCTAGGGGGTGGTAGTCTTAAGCAAGAATTCAAGATATTTGTGAAATTACTATTCGAAAATAGTGGTATGAACACTTATAAAATTTTTGATATTGAAAAAGTAGTAATTATCTCAGCCCGCCGTCAAAGAACCGCACGCTAAACGGTAGAAAACGTTAATGCTGCTATAAAAAATCACGTGACTGCCTTTAAAAAAAAAGCATTTAATAGAAATAAACCAAGTAGTGAAATAATAATTAATATCTCAGCTGGTAATTAAGATAATATTTTTTCGAATTTCTGAAAGGAGAATTTTTTTTTTTTTTTTTTTTTTTTGCATCGCCCTGTCCAAGTTTCGAATTTTTACGCCCCTTACATTCTAAGATGTGGTCCCCTTTTAAAACAGTACAAAATTCTCGGGAATCACTTTGTTTAAATTGTTAAATATATTATTTGAAAAAAAAAGGTTTTAAAGCCTTTTAGCAAGTATTTTCATACCTACACCCTTGAAAAAAATTAATAACATACAGGGGATCCTTTAGTTTCGAAAAGCTCCGAAATTTCATAAAATTCAAAGTATCATAAATCAGTAAGTTTGGTTGTAAACGACTGAATTTTTTATAATACAACTTACACAAACACTTTGACAAACTTACGGGTGAAAATACGGTTTAACTAACGAGAACCTTGAGTCACGTGGCTTTAAACCAAGAATGATAAGTTTAAAATGGAAAAAATTTGTTATTACCATTCATAAATAGTGCTCACCAAGAGCTGCAGATATGATATCAGTGTTTAGTTGGTAAACAAATGACTCGGGAAGAATGTCAAAAAAGGTCCCATTGAAATTGGACCATAATTAAGAAAATTGGGATCGGGGGGAGGGGGGGGATGTATAGGTGACGAACTGAAAAAGTACAGCTTAATAAACTAGTAACCCAAATAACTTGGCTCCTAAACTAAAAATATTACAATTTAACCTAGAAAGAAAAAGGCTCTTATGCGAAATTTGACAGCAGTTCTGCCTTTAAAACAGTAAATCCGAAAGAATAAATATATATTCCTTTGAAATTACTGTCAAAAATATCAATACAAAAGTTGGGGCACGATTGACCCTTACCAAAAAGAAGGAAGGCTAGAGACAGAAAATGAAAGATCACATTAAAAGCTTTCCAACGATATGTTATACGATATGGTTTGGAAGAAACAAAAAATATCCCCCCCCCCCCCGAACAGCAGGTAAGCCCCAAACGGTCGGAGGGGCGACCTCAAAAGTATCTTTGGTCAAGGTTTCAAAATGTGGCTTTATAATAAAATAGAACAAGAATTGGACATTTTAAAAATTGCATGCAAATTTTGAACGGCCCTGTAAATTAAGATTAGCGAGGAAAAGGGGAGAGGGGGGTGAAGAGATTAGAAGGGACGAACTTGAAAAATACAATATAATAAACTAGTAACCTGAATAACTAGGCTTCTAAACAAAAGTATAACGGTTTAACCTAGTGTTGAATTCAGGGGGTAGCCCGGGAGGACATCCCTCCCGGGACATTGAAATATCCCTCCCGTAAGTTTTGAGATTTTATGCTTTTTAATGGACAAATGTGCACCCCCCCCCCCCCCCAATCCCGACCGGAGTCGCATAAATCCCTCCCTGAGAAAAATACCTGCATTCAACACTGATTTAACCTAGAAAGTAAAAAAAGGCTCTTATACAAAATTTTACAGCAATTCTGGCACTAAAACAGCAAAATTGGAAGAATTGGTTCAACCCGAATCGTGGATCGACCGCGATGCGATTTGAATTGAAGTAAATCAAAGCATAACGATTCGACATTGCATCTAAAGAATTGAAAGTAAATCAAAATATAACGATTCGACATTGCATCTAAAGAATTGAAGTAAATCAAAAAAGTAACGATTCTGAAGATCGCATCTGAAAATCGACATCGGCATCGAATCTGAACTGAATCGATTCACCGTTTCTGATCCAAGGGCAGAATCGATGCGTTCATCTTTTCTTGCTTTCTTTTGTCTTTAGAAAAATAAAGTGTTGTTTTCGTGAAAATTTTCGACTTCCGGTTTCTAAGGATTTATAGTGTTAGAACTTCTTGTCTGGAATACGATTTGACTATTTTTATAAATTTTTTGTCTGTCAGTCTGTCTATTTGTTTGTCTCTGACAAAAAAATTGTGAGCGGTCTATTTCAAGAACTAATGCATGGAATCTGTTGAAACTTTAGATTCAGTTAGACCTTCATATAAATTGGTGCTGATTACTTTTTGGTGAAAATCGCTCAACAGGTGGCGCTGATATGCTGCATTTTTCATGATTTCCGCAAGATTGCTATCGCAAGAACTAATGCACGAATATTCACCAAACTTCAGATTCAGTTTGACGTTGACATAAGTTGTTGAGGATTAGGTTTTGATGTAAATCTACCGGCAGGTGGCGCTGCTATGCTGCATTTTTCCCGAGTTTCGCAATAGCTCTATCTCAAGAACTAATACACGGATTTTCATAAAACCACATTCAGTTAGACGTTGGCATAAATTGCTGCTTATTAGGTTTCGGTATAAATCGCCCAACAGAGGGCGTTGCTATGCTGATTTTATCAGCAGAGTTGAATTCAGACATTTTTCTCCGGGAGGGACAGTTCAGAGGGGGAGGGGATTGGACTTTTGTACATTTTAATGTACAAAAAGCATAAAATCTCAAACTTTCTGGGGGGCATTTGAATGTTGCGGGGGGGGGAGGAATGCTACCCTCCCGCGCCATCCCCTGAATTCAACACGTTTTTCAGGATTTAAATAATTTTAGGGATAATATCTCAAGAACTAATGAACGAAATTTCATCAATTTTTAATGTACAAAAACGTATTGAACTCAGGGGGTGGCCCGGGGGGGTGACATTCTCCTCCCCCCGAAACACTCAAATGCCCCCCAGAAAGTTTGAGATTTTATGCTTTGTTGCGGGGTGAGGAATGTCATCCCCCTGAATTCAACATGTTTTTCAGGATTTAAACAATTTTAGGGATAATATCTCAAAAACTAATGAACGAAATTTCATCAAACTTAATATTCTGTTAGACAATGCCATAAGTTATCCATGATTAGGTTTTTGTGTAAATGATATAACAAATTGTGCTGCCATGCTGCTTTTATCAACAGTGTTGAATTCAGACATTTTTCTCCGGGGGGGATTTCTATGGTTCTGGCGAGGAACATTCTAGAGTTACGAGGGGGGAAGGATTGGACTTTCGTCCATTAAGCATAAAATCTCAAATCTCCCTAGGGGGCATTTCAATGTTCCGGGGTGGGGGGGGGGTCCACCCTTACCAGCCCCTGAATTCAACACTGTTTTTCAGGGTTTACACAATGTTTGCGATAACATCTCAAGAAGTAATGAACGGAATTTCATCAAACTTAATATTCTGTAAGTTGTTTTTTCTGAGTCTTTCGTGTTAATCATGTAATAGGCTGCGTTGCTATACTGCTTTTTTTCATGATATTCATGATAGCCATATCTCAAAACTAATGCATGGAATTTAATCCAACTTCATATTCTGTTACACTGTCGTATAAATAGATCCTTATTAGGCTTGGGTGTGTACTACCCAGCAGGTGTCGCTTTTATGCCCTTTGAAATGGGATTTTCCGTTGCGGACATCTAAGAGGGTGTGGGCCGAAATTCAATGATTTGTTAGGAAAATGGGATTTTTTAAATACACATATTTCAACGAACCTATACTTTTGGATCCTCATGATGGGTATAGGTTATTTAAATTTGACACTGTGATAGCGAATTTTGAAGTTTTAACATTTATGAGACAGAAGAAAGTTTTGGGATTGGACATGCAACTACTTGACCTTAAATTTTTGAAGGAAAATGAAAATGATATGACCTTTAGAGACATCGATTAAAAAATATATAGTATCGATTATATCGAGTTGGCCATAGTATCGATTAAATCGATTAAAAAAATCGAAATCGCCCATCACTATTACGGCTTTTGTATTATTTACAACAATGAAAAAAAAATTTTTAATTTTATTACAAAATGTCCGTTGAATCTCAATGAAAAAAGCGAAATTTGGAATTATTAAGAAAAATATTTGAATAATGTATATAAAAATTAGCCCATGTTACTCTCTAGATTATAATCCATCTATATGCAAATGCATGTTATGATCCGTTTTGACCCTGACGTCTGGCAAATGTTTTTACACTTTGAATTTACAATATTATTAGAATTAGCAAAAAATTAAAAATGAGTGGCATCAGGGACAAAAAGTGGGGAAGAAACAATGAAAAAGTTACCATCTCCATAGGCTTTTCTATGTTAAATTAACATTGAGAAGTGACACTGGAAATAAATTAGTATTGCGCTGCCGCGCATTACTTAAATTATGACATATGTTATGAAATTAACTAAGTCTCTGATATTTATTATTGTCTATTGTCTATGATTTTAACGAATGAGATATAAAAGTGAATTCATAGATCACGAGCACAATGACTTAAAACTCTGAAAACCAGAAAAGTATCAGTCTCTTATTTTTCCATCATTCATGATGCATTGGCACAGAAGCTGTCAATAAAATAATTTGCTCTATTAGGCCTAATTAGAATATTCTACAGATTTTATGTTATAGTAAAGTGAGGACAGAAGCCGCGGTCGGACAGATGCCGCAGAGATTGTATTGGCGACACTAGCGCTCCCTAGGCCAAATTAAGAATTTCGTTGTGTGCCAAAGTGCTGTATGTTGCGTTGTATGCGTTTTCACTGCTTAACTATTAGTATTCAAATATTTCTGCCAGCTTTTATGCTTCAAACCTGCGTGGTAAGTTGCTAAAATTATTCTAATAAAGTTTTATTACATATTTTAAGCCAAATAAAGAGATATTTATTTCCAAAACCGATTGTAACTGTAGACTATATTCTCGTAGAATACAGACATGTGCTTGCCTTTCCCTCGCGTCATTCAAATGACACAAAATGGTTGTGCAGCAACTGTGGGACAGAGGCCTCACTTAGGTGGAAGGACAGATGCCGCAAAATATATTTTTTTTTTTTGGTTCAATAAATTCATCACTACAATTTCAGTAGAACTTACATATAAATGAATGTATATTCAGCGCATTTCTTTATTTAGATAATATTTGTTTAACCCTTTATGTACTGAATTATGAATTTATGAAAATTTTATCTTCTAAAGCATTTTTCGTGAATTGTTTAACCCTTTCAGGCACGGGCAATTTTTGTTGTAAAATGATGAAATGATTGACTGACACCGGAATTTTAAAACGACTTTCTTAGAAATTAAAAACATGTTACTTTATCTATTCAGTGTAAAAGCAAAATTTTACTAAAATATTCTTGGTGCCGTCGTAAGTTTGGAATTAAAATTAGGTATCCCGACCCGGGCACACTGTGCCGGAAAGGGTTAAACTACATTAGAAGATTTAAATAATCATTTAATAAATTTTAGAAGAATTTTAGAAGGATTGAAGGATTTAGAAGGATTAATTAAATTTGAATTTAGAGGGATTTTGTGCAATATTTATAACCCTGCTCAAATTTTTATTTTAAATATCTTTAATTTTTTTAAAAATTAATATTTTGTTAAATGCTGAATCTAAATTAAAACTTATATATTTCTGTTTATTTAAATGAAAAAAATTGAAATTCTATAAATAATATTTCGAGTTATAACGACTTTAAACTACCCCACTTTTTTAACAAAATTTAAATTTTAAATAAAAAAAAAATATGAGACATTTTATCATGAGATTTTGTTTACAAATGATATGGTTAAACATCACAAAAAATTTCAAAATTTTAACTCAATAAATAATTTTTTTTTGAAAATGTGTCCCGGGCCCCTTAAAAGCAAACTACAATGTTCGCCTGGATATAAACAAGTGGTTTATATCTTTTTTGTAATTATGCTGTCTATTGTTTCCAGTCAAATGGTTTTTTTTCTTTTTTTGCCTTAAGTGTTATTTTTTGAGCTTGCACTTTTGCAATTTCGTTAAACTTTTCACAATTTAGTGATATATATAATTTTTGTAAGTTTACTGTTATTTATTTTCGTTTTAAGTAGTTTGAGAAAATAAAAATGTGATTTGCTTGAAAAAAAAATAAGCAGCCCAGCATTTTTCCCCATGCGGCATCTGTCCCACACCCCATGCGGCATCTTATCCATCACTTAAAAAATTATGTTAAAAAAGGACCTGTAGGAAAATAATTATGCCTACTTTATTAAGAAGGTTTTAACTTGTTTAACATAGAAATTAGATTCTAAAGGGTTTGATCAAGGATTTCTCGTACTTAGTTTGTTGTTTTTTTGCTTTATTGTACATTTTAGAAGAAGAAAAGAAAAACTGCGGCATCTGTCCTCACTTTACTATATAAGTGTTAATCCTGCTATGTTTGAAAAACTAGTTACGACGCGTTGTAAAATTAAAGGTATTCAACGAATTTAATTAAAGTTCGTATGACTTCACCATTCTGTTATTATTCAATAAACTAAAGTTTTACACATCATCTTATTATAATTTGGGAGCTCTGCTGGGATTTAAAAAATAATAACAATACCGTTGATAACAGAAATAAGTAGGAAAATACGATTTAATGCGAAAGCATCATGAATTAACTGTAAACAAGGATTTAATTGTGAGTTATTAATGCAAGTATTAAAACTGTAATCATACCTTTCCAAGTACAAGACTAAAAGATAAACATGGGAACCCTAAATAAAGCTACAAGAAGAGATCTCATAAATCTATGTGAGGAATGCGGGATTGAAACTGATTAAAAACTCAGAAGAATATGACGAAGATAATATAAACGACAACTTAGAAGTAATTATGGAAGCTGGAAACGAGAAAACACAATGAAAAAAAGAAAAAGAAGAGAAGAAATTATAAGCTGAACTCGAAGAGAAGAAAATTCAAGCAGAACTCGAAGAGGAGAAATTTCAAGCAGAACTAGAAGAAAAGAAATTACAGTTGCAAGAGGGCATTGAAGAAAATTAATGGCAAGTCGATATCGAAGAAAAGAAACTGTAAATGGAAGTAAAAGAATGAAGTACAGTGCCAGCAAAAAAAAATCTTGATAGTCATTGAATTTTTTTTAAAAAGCCCTCATTTCAAACCACTACCGGAACTAAACAAAACAAGTAAGAAAAATCATGCGTTTAGCATAGATTATGAAACACTCTCCAGCACTTCTTGAATGCTTTAACAAAACTTCGTTATTTAGAGAATTAAGGTATGTAAGAGAACTAAGTAAACATTTTAGAAAACGCATGAAACATTTGAAAAACTGATTTCTGCAGTTACCGTATATAGCCAAATATGTATTCCAATTCTTTTGAACAGCCCTGTATTTGAAATGTAGGTTGATATATATACTATATAGATCAAAACATACTTGTGTACATTTGTACAGCCGTGTAGTTAACCTAGCACCTTTATTACACGCCACTATTTAGCTAAAGTTTAATTCAAAGTAAAACATTCTTAAAACTACTGAAATCACATTTCCAGAAATTATCATTTATAGACGGCCATGTATCCAATTCTTTGCGTGACCCTGTACATCCTTTTATCTATGTTCTACACACATTTCTTAGTAAAACCAAATGCAGTTCCGGGTAAAAATGCATAACTCATTTAAAAACCACCTTTAAGCAATTTTCAATCATACCCAGTAAACATTACGAATTCTTTTGTATAGCCCTGTATATGAATTACAACATTTATACACACCATATACTATGCATAAATATAGTGAAACATGAAAGCACATAGCATATATAAAAATGTATTTCCAGCAATCCCTACTGTTCAGTACTTCGAACTCAATATAGTATCTGAAATCTTTTGAGTGTCCCTGTAAATGCTATGCATCTCGTATTATGCATGAAATAAGTTATAGTAAATCTCAGCGACGTATATCAATTTCATTATACATGAAATAATTTAACATAATTAAAATACGCCACAAACAATTCCCTCCACCCCTATATCGTTCTGTAACGGAATTATTTTGTGCGGCCCTGTAAATGAATAATAACTACTCTTTGCATCGTATAATGTACAGAATCCACATTTAAGTGAACTTGATAAATGCATATGAATTTTATTATGTTTGAAAGCATTTAACATCATTAAAAACCATTTTAAACGATTTTTTCCCATAGGCCGTAATGTAACGGAAAACTTTTGATTGTCCCTGTAAATGAACTAAACATCCTAGAAACTTTATTTGAAATAGGGATCGTGCTATGGTAGAGGTAACAAACATCCAAAAATTTCAGAACAACTCGACTATATTTACGAGAGTTAGAGCGCGGAAAGACGGACAGACGGACAGAAAAACCGAAGTCATAAACACTTTTCAACTTTGTTGGAAAGTGTTAAAAAGGAGAACGCTGAGTCATCCCAAGCTGCAAGAGCCACCACTCCACGTGATAAACGCGTGATAGAAACTCTCGCTCACCTATTCTATTTAAAGCAAGAAAAACTAAAATAAAAAATCTGAACATTAAGATTGTAGCTTTAGTGTAAAGAGTTTTTTGCTGTCACAGTAGAATTGGAACAAAACGATCGTGAAAAGGGCGCAGAGATCTAAACGGCAGCCGGTAGCCCATACACGACACGGTCAGCGGGCCGGGCCGAGCAGATAAAATTTCGGCCCGATATAAAAATTTGAAAGGATCAAACTAAGCCAGTAAAATATGAACAGTCGTCAATGGATGTGACTGGGACGAGGATAAGTATAATTATGCTGCATGAGCCGATGCTAGATGGACAGTACAGAAATATAACATGTCCAAAATAGAGATCGGTATTAGTAGTTGCATCATATCTGAACCAGGGCTTATTTTTTTCAGCGGAGTTGGGCCGGGCCAATATCAGTCTTGCATTTTATTTCTACATATACTGGGCCTAAATGACGGGCTGGTACTGATGCTATTCTGAATTCTATGGATTTTGAACCTATAGTAATATAAAACATATAGTAATCTATAATGTTAAAATTTCCCATAAATATATATGCAGTATTCTAGAAAAAAATTCTTATTGCGTGTTAAGAAAAATCGGTATTTTCTGTGGAAATTGGTCGGGTCTCATTTTATTGATTTTTTGCACGGGCCTGGCCGGTCCAGGGCGTCTATTCTGGTGTAATCGAGTAAACACCGCGAATCGGGATCGGGATCGCCGTCTCATAGCGACCGCCGGGCGGCTTTTTCAAGAAGGCTCACGTTTTGAGCACTTTATCGCCAGAGCAACGGTTGGCGCGGGGATGAATTCAACGATACGCAGCTTTTCTTGTTCGTGACGTCATACGCGTAGCGAACAGCAACCCCATTCCTAAGTATGACGAAATGTTATTTCACCGTGGTTTACAATTAAAACATTGCTTGAAACAATGAGCTTTTTCGGATTAAAATTCTTTTAATTTCACGGAAAATATAATTCAAACATAAGGTTTTTTTTTTTTTTTTTCAGTTCAATAATATTCTTTTATTTCATTAATTCGCTATGTTCGAAGAAATTGAGAACGTATTTTATTTTTTAGGAAAAAGAAAAACAGACGTAATGATTTTCTTGTAATAAATATAATTCTATTGATCATGTTTTTATGACACAATTGAACTTAGTTTTATTAACGTTACTACTGAATTAATTTAGTTTTTTTTTTAATTAAGCGGCATAATTGTGTGACGTGCAGATTGCATTAATAAAACATATTTTAACTGAAATAATTCATTAAAATTAAAAATTAATTGTTTTTAATTTAATTGCGATTAGAAGTTAATAGGAAGTTGAAACTAAAATCAATTCGATTATAATTAGATTGAACAATAAATCATAAATTATTTAACTGTATCCTGCTATTAAATCAATCAGTTAAAATAAATGCAAGTTGATGCATGCAATTAAATCAATTTCAATTACATTTTAATGCTGTCGAATCTTTATCATTCTTTGAGTTTTTATGAAAAAAAAAATTGGTCTGCCTCTAGTGCACAAAATTAAAAATCTTTAAAATTCTTCAATTTTTTATTTTAAAATTTTTGCCATATTTCGTCCGAGTTGTTTTATTTGTTATTTTAAAATAGTAATTCGTCATATTTGAATAAATCATCTAATTCTTCTCTCGAATGAAATCCCCCCCCCCCACCACCACCACACACATTCCATTTTCCGTCATTCTGCACACATATTGCACAATTTATTAAGTTGAAGTGGCAATAAAATAATGACCAATAGTCTGAGGCAACCCCCATTCCGAATTTTCTCTTCCCCCTCCCCACCCTCTCCTCCAGCACACTATTTTTTGACCATTTAAAATTCATTGTTGCGTTACAGAAAAGATTAGTTAAAATTGTGTCTGAAATGTTAACTATCCCTTTGCTTATCCATAACAGTGTGTAAATAATTTACCATAAAAACGAAAAGGAAAGAAATAGAATGAAAGATAAAAAATCAGGATTAACCTTTAGTGTACACATTCATTTTTTTTTTTATTCTTTACATTTAAATTATAATTTTCTGTCTTATTACTTTGAGGTAACTATAAGTAAAGGACCAATTATTCAAATTCCCCCCCCCCGTAAAAAATAGAAAAGCTTGTTTTTGTTTCATCTCCTCCCCCCCCCCCCCCACAAAAGTCAAATATTCCAAGTTTTTAATTTTTTGGTTTGTTTTTTCTATTTGTTGATTTGTTTAATTGATAAATTTAACTAGTTAAATCTACAACCCCTCAATATCATACACAGCTAAAAAATTTCTCTAGAGATTTTATTTCTTACTTTGAAGTAACAAAAGATAGTCATTCAATATTCCTCCTCCCCCACTTCCCCTTAAGAAATTCATCTCACATTAAAAAAGCAATTTCTTGACATCCTGGTTGGGACTGTGATATGTTTTTTTTTCATTTTTTTTTTTTTTTTTTTTTTTTCCTGGTTTGGCTTATTTTCACTCGATTTTGGGGACTGTTTCTGCAGAATGATTTAGTATTAAATCAATTATTTAAGTTCATCGCAGAAAACATAGTAATTTTCGGCCACAGGTATTTTTTTTTTTTAATCTGTGTTTATATACATCAAAATGCACTGAAACTGCATGAATTCATCATCCCCATAAATCCATCTTTATATGTAATCAAATATCTAGATTTATGAAGGTAATGAGTTTTTGTTTAACAGGTATGGAATTAATAATACTTAGTTGAATAAATATGTAGATTTTTGAGGGGATCAAATAATCAAAATTTTAACAATAATCAAAAGTTCGCAGTATTTCTGTAAACGATTCATTCGGTGTTGGTAAGTTCTGACAGTATTTTCTTAAAATATTTGACCTCATCATTTGTGCAAATATCAGTTCGTAACACAATTTCTTTAGAAGATTTCTTTTCATCTAGAACATATGATTGAAAATATTCCTTTAATTTAGGTAGGATTGTTATTCTAAAATATGCTACTTCGTCTTCCACCATGTCGGATCAAAACAAAACACAAGACGACGACTGGCGTTTGGCGATAGAGCTAGCTGAACGTTCTCGCTTTCGCCAATTCGCCAAGGCTAGTGCTCAAAACGTGAGCCTTCCTGAAAAAGCCGCCGGGCGATGAGCTATTCTGGTCTCCCCTCGTTATCCCATAGTGGAGGATGAAACGCAGAATATCCCCTACGTGCGATCGGACACAATTGTAGCCAATCAGATGAAAGCGCTCACGTGTTTTTATTTGTTTGGGAGAGGGAAACAGCTGTCTTGCTTTGTCCAGTGTTATTGTTATTTACGTGAAAGGAAAAGAATGTTTGGGTTATCTATATAAAAAAATAGAGTTGAAGGAATGAATGCCATTGTTTTACATCAGCGTGTGCGTGCCTGTAATCTGTTTAAAATTTCCTGGCCTAAGAAAAAACGTCCATTTGTATTTTTAATTATGCATAAAATACTATTTGTTATTATTATTGAATCAATTTTTTGAAAGACACTTTGTTCTATTTTAATATCAGAAAATGATTAGTAAATGTTATGGTGAAATAGACAGATTTTTTTTCAGACTTCAAAATATTTATTGAAAAATAAAGGGGGGGGGGGTTGTAGGTTCTACCAAGCTCTACATATATATTTGAAGCCGAATATATAATCGATTAAAAAACTTTATATTTATTTGTATCTTTAGACCACTTTTATTTTAAATTAAATATATTTATCACACCAGTACTGAAAGAAAAATATAAATTAGGCCGAATATTTAAATATACTTTAGTTTTACCTTTATTTAAAAAAAATCTAGGTTTGCTCATAATTGTTCTTAATCTCAAATCTACAATAAACTTAAAGAATATATGCATATATAATAAGTATATTAATCTAGCTTTGTACTTAAATGTCTCCCACCTTCCTTTTTAAATTAATTTATAAATTCACCACGATTTAATTATTTTCGTGACAGTAAAAATATTTTAAGGAAAGTCTCTCAAATTTTATTTTCCCTTAATTTTATTTATTAATATTTTAAATACTTACAGAGATCATCAATGAGTTTTATTACTTATTAAAAAAAAAAAAAAAAAAAAAAAAAAAAAAACTGAATATGCTAATGAAAATTATTGTTGTATCTTTATCAATTCACTGAAAATCTTGGTTCTTTGTGAAAAATATAATTAGAATCAATTAAATCATTAAATGTAAAAATAAATAATAAAATGTTTTTTAAATTATTATTATTATTATTGTGAAACGGATCTAAAATATATTGTTTTCTCCGCTCAACAACGCAAAATTTTCGAACACAAACACAGAGGCTGATTTTAAAAAAAACCCATCCAACTGCGCTGTGGCACTGAACCTCTTTGATTTTAGGGGGTGCCGAACTTGGTGAACAAATTTTACAGAGATAATATTTAAAATCTAATTCGATCTTGTACAAATTATACTGCATATTTTGTGCTATTGGAGTCGGGAAAGATTAAACACAAATAATATATTTATCTAAATATGTATTTATATATCCATATCTGTATTTTAAGACATAGAACACGTTTAATTTTTTGTGACAGCATAGGAAGGGGCATTGAATGAATACCAGGCCTTCGTCCTCTCCTCTTTTGTTTCACCAGGCCCTGTACATTCACAGACTCATTTTAAAACATAAAAGCATGAAATTAGCAGATATGACAATTGAAGTGATTAGGAATTAAAAAGCGCCTTTATTTATTTTTATTTTTGAAGTATATAAATGTATTATCTTGAGTTATAAGCAATTGTTGTCTTTTGACGACCTTTATCGGGAGTCACTTTCGTAATTTCGGTTCAAAATGCCTACGTTACCCGCATTTTCTGAAGAATCCTTTGCCTTTATCGAAAATGGTATATGCTATTCGAGTTCGCACTTTCTGAATAACAACATCGAGCAATTTTCTGAGTTTTCGAATAAAAATTATTTCAGGAATGTGTCAGAAAATAGGTAATTTGAGAACAGCTTTAATATTATACAGAAAAAAATATGAACTGTCTTGTCTTTTTGCCGAAACTTTTGGTTTGTTTAAAAGGCCGAAATAAAAGCTTTTATTTCAGAATTTTTTCCATGTTTAAACTTTAAACCCTTCCATGTAAAATGAAACTATTTTTTTCGGTCTGAATTAAATTTGTAAGTAAATTAGTTGACATTTTTTGCAAGAAAAAAAGAATACACAGATTTCCGAGTCAAAGAACTTTTAAAGAATCTGTAAAAGAGCTTTACGTAAGAAAATAGTATTTTGTAATTAACAGGGCTCGGTGATATATATATATATATATATATATCAGTGAGTATATATATTTAGATGGGCATATTTAGAAATCGAATAGCTTATCCTTGAGATATACCATGATATATATCCGATATTTCTTTCAAAATGTCAAGACGTTTGATACTTTCGATATTTTATATTTTATTTCAAAATTTGATATTTTCAGTGAAAACAAGTGTAAATGAATTTTTCAACTGTTATAAACGGTGTCGTTCTGTAGATATAGAACTTTTGCTGTGATAGTGACTTTTGCCCCCCCCCACCCCCCACCCCCACCCCCTCTCTAAAAAGGAACTTTACGTTTGAAGCTGAATTTTTAGATGACAATAATTACGTCAGACAATATTTCTTACGACACCCATTGAAAGATAAACTATCTAATTTAGATAAGTTATTTACATCTTCATTTAAAATGATCTTTTCTAATTTTGGTTTACCTGAATTTAAAATGCACAACACATTATGAGATTGAAAAATCAACAAAATTACAATTATGTTCATTTTTTTTAATTAAAACAAATTATTTTGTATTTCAAATTGTGTTTGTTTTATACAACAAAATTTTCTTAATACTAAATCTTACAGCTTTTTTTGTTGTTGTTGTTAAAGCAAATTGGGTCTGTTTTCATTTAGTTGATCTACTATTTTGTTACTTAAGAAAAACAAAAAAGAAAAAAAACACACATTTAGAATAATACTTTATTAAGTTTTCATTCTAACTGCAATATATTTTAATTTCTTATTTATATTAAGTCTGAAAATATTTATATTTATCAATAAGTTGACTATTTTGAAAATATCTGATAAATTATAAAAAAAAACATTGGATATTTTTTATATTTTTGAAGAAATCGTGATATTTACGACCCCTGGTAATTGAAAAACTATGCCCTCTTTCTATTTTTTAATATTAAAGAAGCGCCCAAACCCTCCAAACAGAGCAAGAATTCATTCCGAACCCTACCCACTGCGATCTCGACCACCTGGAAGCAGTCGGAAAAATAGCAACCCACCCCGACCGGCAAAATTTAGACTCTACTACACCAGGATAGCAAATAATCGCCAAGGCGGCTCTTCCCGGCCGGTTTCAGCGATCCTACCACACCAGAATAGATCCCCAGGCCGTGAACCGTGAAAATACAAGGGTCAGCTAGGTGGTGAGGCGTACCAAATGGCTTAAGCACTCACAAGCCCCACCCAACCGTGAAAATACAAGAAGGCCGGCCGAGCATGGGCTGAACTTTTTGCTTTTGCAAGGGATAGGGCCAAGATAGCTTTCGTTCGATAGGTTCGGTCCCGGGCCAGGAAATTCCAGCCCGCGCAGACCACTAAAAGGAAATTCAAGATTAAGAAATTAGAAATGCAAGAAACGTCAAGAGAAACATATCGATGTAAATCCAAGGACAAATCCTAATTAGCAAAACGAACTACTTAGACTGTTAACAAAATATGATAATTATAGTGATATTAGTCGATATTTGGCCATGTACGAAAGACAAATGGCACAAACATGTAGTGACAAAAAATAATGTGTAACCTATTTAATTAATCTAATGCCGCTAGACGTGATTAACATAATAACTAGAAAAAAATGAGCCCGAAATCCACTATTATGGTTACTAGGAGATCGTACCCGGGTTCCCGGGTCACAGAATATAGGTGAAAATATTTTTTTTTTAATTGAAAACTAATATTTTTTTTATATGTAATAAAATTTTTAGATTGCCCACTTACATTAAAAAGCATTTTTCATATGAAAAATACGAATTATACAATCAAATAAATTTTTGAAATTTATCAAAAGCGATATTATCTTATTAGCCGCATGCTAAGAGTTATTTGAGCAAGATTTTACCCCTTACGGCATCCTTTTATATTCTGATAATTTCAGAGCTTATACATGTCTGTTAAATTTATAGTTTATTTAATTTATTTATTCATAGGGAAGTTTTTTTTAATGGCTATTAGCCGTAAGAAAATGATGAACTCTTTAAGGACAAACGGATTAATCTTTCGTAATTGAGTTCCGTACGATATAGATAAATTAAAAAATATTTCATGCTTTAAAATTGTTTTTAAAACCATAGACAATCAGTAAACTGAGATGAGTTTTGCAAACAAATTCCATTTGAAAAAAATATATATCATATTTCGTGATCTAAAAATTTAAATTGTATGATTACAAATATGTTAGACTTATGTCTTTTTTAATATAATTCTTTTATTTGTTTATAAAGGGAGTATTAATTTCGTTATGCGAAAATAGTCAGAAATAAATTCTGAACAACGTTTGTTGCATTATGTGAAAAACCTTTATTATTATTATTATTATGTATTGAAACCGGCACGTGATAAGATAAACTAAAAAAAAATCATGCTTAAAAATTATTTTAAAAGTCATAATACATCAAACAATTAAGGTACAGCTTTTAAACAAATTGTATCTAAAAGTAATTTTTTTTCCCTATGCGATAAAATTGAAAATGTACGATGGTCAGAAGATTAATAAGTTTTTAAATCATACATAAGAATACAAAATTTAACAAAAAATCAATGAATTTAAAAAAAAAAAATGCCCAGTTAAACTGATGACATTGAGCTCACAGGCTATTCACACTAATTGTATATTATACGCTTATTTCAAAGAATAATGCCCTTCGAAAAATAAATGAAGGGATTAGTCCCCGTTTCCCCCCCTTTATACTTAACCAAAGAACCTCTAAATCTAATCAGGGAAGTTCTTTAACATAATAAACTGGCATACCAAATTTTAAGCAAATCAGATAATTCTGCATGAAAACACCATTTCGCTAAATTAAGGGGGGCATTAACTCCCTCATTTCTCCCTTTATGCTGAACCAATGAACCTTCAAATCTAATCAGAAAAGCTCCTTATCAGAATGAACCTAGAAAAAAATTAAACTAAATTAGATAATTCTTTATGAAAACCAATTTATCTAAATTAAGGGGAGGGGCAATTGTCTCCCTTTGCCCATTTTATACTTAACCAATGAACCTCCAAATCAAACGACGGAAGCCATATCGGAATAAACTGGTATATCAAATTTGAAGCAAATTGAGTAATTCTGTATGAAAAGGGGAGACTAGCAAAATCATCAAGGGGATCAAGCAAAATTAAGGGGAGACTAGCCCCCGTCCCTCCTTTATACTTAACCAATAAATCTCTAAATCTAACCAAGGCAGCTCCTTAACATAATAAACCGGTATACGAAATTTGGAGCAAATGGAATAACTATGCATGAAAAAACCATTTATCTAAATTAAGGGGGGGTCGAGCCTCCCTTACCTCCCTTTATACTTAACTAATGAACTTCAAACTCTAATCAGGGAAGCTTCTTAACATAATAAACCCGTATACCAAATTTGGAGCGAATCGAATAATTCTGTATGAAAAACTCATTTATCTAAATTAAGAGAGGGAGCTAGACCCCCCCCCCCTTTCCTCTCTTTATACTTAAATAATGAACCTCCAAATCTAATCAAGCCATCTTCTTAACATAATAAACCGGTATACCACATTTGGAGCTAATCGAATAATTCTACATGAAAAACGCATTTATCTTAATTAAGGGGGGTATCCCCCTTTCCCCCCCCTTTATATACAATAATGATCTTCCAAATCTAATCAGGGAAGCTGATTAACATATTTAACCGATATACCAAATTTATAGCAAATCGCATATTTCTGCATGAAAACCCCATTTATCTAAATTAAGGAGGGTAGCTCCCCTTTCCTCCCTTTATATGTACACTGAGCAAAAAAAGTATTTGCACGCAGACGATTTTTTGCATAAGTAACCATAGAAAGCAAATTTGATACTATTCTCTTAATTATTCATTTATTTAAATAAGAAGAAAATAAAAATAACTACCCATTTTCCTTAAACAGCAATATTTCACATTTTAAAAAATAAATTAATATTTTCTCATACCTAAAAAGTATTTGCACAAGAAGCATTGACTGTTAAAAAAGGCATTAAATGTGAACATTATGCAAATGTTTAGCATATCAGTCCCGCAGTACATTAGCCCCGCACTTTAAAGTCACGTAATATATTAACTGGAGCAGGGATTCTGGGGAGTTTTTGTTCTAATGGCGCCGAAAACGTGTGAACCGTCTGTTGCTACCCGTGAGAAGATTATATTTCTTCACAATTCTGGATTAAGTTACCGAGGAATAGGTAAAAAATTAAATCTAAACTTTTCTAGTGTTCGTTATGTAATTAAGAAGAAAAAAGAAACTGGTTCGACAATAAATAAGCCGCGAACTAGGCGTCCAAGAAAGTTAAATACCAGGCAAAGGAGAGCCATCATAAAAGAATCTTCAAAAAACCCTTTTCTAAGTGTTCGAGAAATGGCTGTTGATGTCGCTTCAACGTCAGGAACAATAGTTACACCACAATCAATTAGAAATATTCTTCATGATGCAAATATTCCAGGAAGAGCTCCTCGAAAAAAAACATTTATTAGTGAAACAAATAGGGTGAAAAGATTGAATCTGCAAAAGCTTATGTCAGCAAACCACTAGAGTTTTGGAATACTGTTATTTTTTTCCGATGAAAGCAAGTTCAATATTTTTGGCTCAGGTGCTAAGAAAACTGTATGGCGAAAGCTAAATACTTCTCTTCAAAATAAAAACTTCAAACCAACTGTAAAACATGGCGGTGGTCATGTAATGATTTGGGGATGCGTGTCTTTTAACGGAGTTGGTGAAACGACCTTTATTGAAGGCAATATGAATGCTAAACAATATATTAATACATTGCGAGATCATTTATCTAATAGTGCTCTGAAATTAGGAATTCCTAATTCATATTATTTCCAACAGGATAACGATCCGAAATACACTGCATATATTACAAGGTTATGGTTGCTTTATAATGTAAAAAATCAATTGAAAACGCCATCACAATCACCAGACCGCAATCCGATTGAAAATTTATGGCATATTTTGGATGTGAAAATAAGGAAAAAGAAAATTTCTAACAAATCAGAACTTAAGCAAGCTCTTAGGGAAGAATGGCTACAAATAAGCAGTGAAACATGTCAGAAATTAATAGAATCAATGCCCAGAAGATTACAAGCTGTAATTGCAGCAAAGGTCATGCATACTAAATATTAGCACAGTTTTTAACTTATAAATAATTCCTCTAGTTCTATTTTTATTGCTAGTGTGCAAATATTTTTTTGGCAGTACAAATGCTACTTTTTTATGTTTTCATATTTTAAATATAATTATTAAGTCAGATATTAAATATGATTATTTGATTTGTAAAGTTTTGGCATTTTTAATTCTTAGTTGTTTTTTATATATTTATACATATGCTACAACAAATTTACCTGGTGTGCAAAAACTTTTTTTGCTCACTGTAACTAATGAACCTCCAAATCTAATCAAGGTAGCTCCTTAACATAATAAACCGGTATACCAAATTTGGAGCAAATCGGATAATTCTACATGAAAAACCAATTTATCCAAATTAAGGGGGTAGCCCCCTTTACCCCCTCTATACTTAAGCAATGAGCTTCCAAATCTAAACAGGGAAGCTCCTTAAATAATAAACCGGTATACCAAATTTGGAGCAAATGTAAAATTTCTGTATGAAAAGGGATTATTAAGGGGGGGGGGGGGAATAGCCCCCTTTTCCCACTTTATCCTTAACCAATGAACCCCAAAAACTAATCAGGGAAGCGCCTTTTCAGAATGAACCTAGAAAAAAATTTCAAGCAAATCGGATATTTCTATCAAGTGTTATAGCGTTACGTACATACGTACGTACGTACATACGTGCGTACGTACATTCAGAACCGGCGGGCACATAAGCTCTCAGACTTTGATAGCCTGTGAACTAAAAAATTGCAGTAGCGAAAATTTCAAGACCGAAATTTGATCGTGAAGTGTTGCTTTTCGCAAAATGACGTCAGCGTTATGAACCGATACGTTTGTTCTATATAATATAGATACGTAACAGTAAAACATAATAATGATCAGTTATTAGGATGTGGTTATCAATTGAGGCTCTTATGCTTGGTATTCCGGAATGGAAAACAGCAATTTTCCCATCCTCAAAAGTTGCATACGCACTTCTCATATCCACATTCATTATTTTATTTTTTTTTTAAATTGTATTTTGTTTGATCATTTTAAAATCATTTTAACTCAAAACTTGAAGTCACGATTGTCAAAGACATCTTTTTTGTGAACAGACGCACTCTTTTCCTGAGATTTTAATCTCAATTCCGGAGAGTGCAAATTTCCGTAATTTATGTTTTTTAGACGCATTTGTAGTAAAATGTTTAGTTTTATGTAAGAAAATGATTGTTTTCTTTTAAATATTACTTCATTTTCACTTAAATAAGCATTTCGCCTAGTGTTTGAAACTTAGTATCAGTACACATGCAGAAGGGAAAAAGAAATATAGAAAATTTATGAGGAAGAATACGTGTTTTCAAAAGCAGTATGTCATTTTCCGTTATTATTCCCCTAGTATAATATTGTGCTCCTAATGGAATTTTGCGCCACTAAACTTTATACAACAATTTTTACCAACAATTTTAAATTTTTATCAGAAAATGACATGAATAAAGATAAAAATGCCTCATTATTTCTCTTTTGTCTGCAATAATGAAAGCTATCTAATTTTCACCATTTTGAAGAAATTTCATAAAATGTTTTTTAAATTTAAATATAAAAATGGGGATATTTAAAAAAACTGATAGTGCGATCACATGTACAAATGAACAGCTTTCAGTTTAAAAAAAGAAAAAAATTAGTAAAATTGGTTCAGCAGAAAGATCAGGGCAGATGACTAAAAACACACTTGTGTTTTAAATATATAGATTATATAAAATTAGGAAAAATTACATTAGGCAAATTACGTTATTTTGATAAAGTTATAGCAGAATGTCCTAAAGAATAGCAGTAAAATTTTATTATTCGAGAGAATTTTGGACAAAAACTTCAGGAACATGATATTAACCTCGAATTATTTGTTTGCTTGTCTAACTCGACGAAGCAAATCCATCCAGGCGAGAACCATGAATTTCTGTAATATAAATCGCTATAATTTGCATGAAACCTCTCTTTTATAAATACACTAAATTTTTGTAAAACATTGCGTTTTATGAGTGTGTGATTTCAATTACATTATTTTCAAAAGTAAAGCATTTTCCCTTGTGAAAATTTTCAAAGCATCTGGGCTGTGAAAATGGCGCACTTCTACAAAACATAATTCAGTTTTAAGAATTAAAATACACGCTTTTTTATAAAATGACGTCATTTGCATCCGCTAAAGCAATCCACTTTTACAATCCAGTCTTAAACTTCGTCTATAGAAAAGTATACGTAAGATGTCATTATCGCGGAATAGCAGACAATATTCTTGACATAGCTCGTATTTTAATTTTATTTTTTTTTCAGTTTTTATGAGAAAATGGCAACAAAAAGATACAGTAATCTCCTATTTTCGACTATTTTCCGTTTACTTTCAATAGGAATGGGGTATTTTTTGTTGCCACGGTTAAAAAAATGTTATTAAAAACTACAAAAAAATTAATTTCTCAAAAAATAAATTGAGATACAGCTTTCAAACAAATTGCATTTCAAAGAGCACTTTTTTCCTTATACGACGGTGTAAAAATTTAAAATGTGCGATGTTTAGAATTTTAAAAATTTGCAGTAGAGGAAATTGCAAAACCAAAATTTTATTTCAACTTTCAGAGTGTTGCCATTCGCAAAATGACGTATGCGTGACTCACAGATATGTTTGTCATTTATAATACAGATAGATATATACCGGGTGTCTTAGGACTGACTGATTTTAAAATTCAATAACTTGCAAACGGTGACAGATATTCTTGCAGGAGGGTTATGCAAGAGGTTAAAAGTTTTTTTACAGTGATTTTCGATTTTAGGTCGAATTACAAACAATAGATGGCGCTGTCAACAATAGGCGCTAAATACAGGCTCATTTTTTTGGCATTTCGCTTCTTCCATGCGGAAAAAGGAGATTAAAATGTATTGAGTGAGTCCCGAAGTACCAAAAATCGAGCCTGAATTTGGCGTCTATTGATCGCAGCGCCATCTATTGTTTATAATTCGGACAAAAAAAAAAAAAATCACTGTAAAAAACTTTTGAGCTCATCAGTAACCCTCCTGTAAGAATTTTTTAAATATCTGTCACCGTTTGCAAGTTATTGAATTTTAAAATCAGTCAGTCCTTTTTAGGAAACCTAGTAGATAGATATGAAAAGTATTCTTTTGAAAACGACACAAGCTATTGCCAGAAGACTTTAGGCAAAACATTTTCTTTCTTAAAAGGGAGCCACCAGCTAATTGGCTCGATTTCGCCTATGAGCTCATGTTATACTTTCAACAATGGATTGTTCATAACAGATGATTAATTGGAATGAAAGAATGGGTCGCAAATGGTTTGAAAAAAGTTTACAAATAGATTAAAAACCTAATTCGTAGGCCAATTTGTAGTAAAATCTGTATAGTTCTGAGGACAGTGGATTATAACTAATTCGCCAAAAGAAAGCTCAATCAAAAGTATCTTTTGAAAGTTTCGTGCTCACACAAATCATACAATACTTTTCTTAATTACAATTATTTCTTCAATTATGATACTTTAGTTACGATATGCGCTTGGAAATTAAGAAATCATACAATTCTTTCCTTAATTATAATACTTTATTCAATTATAATACTAATAATTAAGTTCATTAAAAAATATATATACTTATATTTCTTCAAAGTTTTAATAAATTTACTTGGCTTAGTTTAATTTTTTTTTCAGGCTTATTTCTGTTCTCATAAAATTATATTAAGTTTAGTTGAGGACATTTTTCAACAGTTACTCCTGAACTGGCAATACCTTCACTTTCATTAATTACTAATTTTATGCAAAAAAAAAAAAAGAAAAGAAAAAGAAAAAAAGAAAAAGAAAAAAGAAAAAAAGATTATACAATTATTTAATTTATAGTGATAAAAACAAATCTTTTTTTCTAATTTTCCTTTAAAAAAAAGTTTATTCGTGATAATATGTAATAAACAATCCTTTACGCCAACTTCTTAAAAGAAAATTGGGTGATTATAAACGAGACAATTATTTTGCATGCAAATTTTATTAAAACTCTTTCTTGGTAATTAAAGCTGCGTATTTCTTTTCTCAATGTTACGGAGAATGTTTTAATTTTCACGATCTTTCATTATTTACTGTGAGGAAATAGAGTACAACTGGAAGATAAGAAACTTTTTTAAATTAAAGGAAGAAAGGAAAAACTCCTTCCAAGAATTTTTATTGTGAACTGGATCATTTAACAAAATTCCTTTCTTGATAGTTTTATTTCTTTTCTCTTTTCCGATCTTTCAAATAATTAACAAATAAATTCTAATTGAACTTGTTAACATTTTCTTCTAACTACAGAATGTCAAAACCTGAGTATATATGCAAGTTTCTTTATGTAAGTTATTAAGATTTAAAAAAAAAAAAAAAGATATTTGCTGCTGAATGTGTTATGAATGTCATCTATCTTATAAAGTCAAAAATACCCGTCTCTAACCTTGACGTCATTAAGTGAAATGTGTGAGATTTTTTTTTTTTTTTTTTTTTGTATTATTACGTTATTAATTTAAGCTTTATTACTATAGTTATTTATAAATATTAATTAGATTGGCTAAAGTTACCTGAAGAAAGTAATTCTGTTTCTTTTATGGCAAATGTATTGTTTTGTGAGAATTTTTAACTTTAAATCCATTTATTTCAAAACATTATTTTTAACACTACGAGCACAATTTTTCTAACACTATTGAAGATAATGGCTTGCAACTTTCAGAACGCATTCACTTTATTTTTATACATAAAATGAACTAAAATCCTATAGCAAATGGCTTGCAACATTGAGAACGCATTCACTTTATTTTTATACATAAAATTAACTAAAATCTTAGAGCAATCTTAAATAATAAAAAATTTCTTAAAATAAATATGGGAAAATCTTTTTTGAATTAATTATTAATTACTAGCGAACTTGCCCGGCGTTGTCCGGGTACGTCAAAAGACAGCAGAAATTGCGAAAAAGTTCTGGAAATCACAATAAGATATCGCGAGAAAATTTTAAATCGCTGCACAAATTTCGAAAAGAGAAAAAAAAAATTATATATTGTGTTAGAAGATTGCAAGTTGATTCCTTTCATTAATGTGGAAAAATGGTAGCAAATCATTAAAATACACTAAAAAACGCATACAAAATTCCTGAAATTCGAAAATTGCTATACGAAGTCCGAATAAACTTTATTGAAATGAGGGCAGAATGTACTTTAGGTCAAAAATGGAATGTCAAAAAATTGCAGCAGATAGCGAAGAAACGTAAAAATCGAATTAAAAATCTCAAAAATTTCAAAAATCACGAAAGTCAAAAATTACTATAGTTGGATAAAAGTTTCAAATCTAATTCCTTCGACCTGCGGGCTCTCTTAAAATTTATGTTTGGGAAAGCATGCTAAGCATTGTATCATGTTACTTTTATTCACAATTTAATTTACTTGGATTCCCTTAAATATAATTAATATAATCCCTTAAGTTAATATTAGTTTTTGTTGCATTAAAATATTTTAATTTGTTGATTTTCTGTAAGCAAGTACTCTTATCTGTTTACAATGGAAGTCTATTGGAATTTGGCGAAATATTAGAGATATCGCCAAGTTGGCGTCACTTTTGGCGACTCATTTTGGCCGCCAAATTTGGCGATATACCACCAAGTTGGCGACAAATTTGGCGGTATTTGGCGACTGAACTGTCCCCCTACGGTAACACCCATATAGGTATGGAAATGCAATAAATGCTGTTCAATAATCGCATAAAAATTCGCTAAAAATTCAAAAATCGCTGCACGAATTACGAATAAACTTTTTTGAAAATAGAACAAAATTTACTAAATTGGGTTAAAAGAAAGAAACCGTATTATTTTTACTAATGTGAAAAAATCGCCTCAAAACCTAAAAAAGCGCTAAAAATCGCATAAAAAATTAAATAAAAAAAATCTAATAAAAAAATCGAAAATCGGGCTTCGAGGTGCAAAACTTCATATATAGACGTACCTTTTCCCAAAATTTTGTAGCGCTACGTGCAGTGGTTTCTTCAGAAACTGTCGACATACTCACTTACACACAAACTTCTTTCCTTATTATTATAGATAAACTAGGGGACTCAGCCCCGGACGTTAGCAAGGATACGCGCTAATGCTCACCAACCGCCGTGTGTTGCAACGCAATTCGCAGCTACACGAATTGCGGGACAGCTACGGGATCCCAGGTTGCTTCGCTCGCTCGCTTCTATTTCCACCAACTCTTGCCAGAACCAGTATTATCATAAATTCTTTTAAAATATGAAATTTTGCAAATATTTTTATTGGATAAAAGAAGAATGGAAAACTTCGTTGAAAATGCAAATAAAAATCCCTTTTTTCGCCTATAATATTGCATAATACGGCTTAAATGCATTAAAATTCTTTGAAAAGCATGACGCTAGCGAAACACAAATAAAACCTTTTTCTACTGTATCTTAAAGACAATCTTGATCAAAAAGCTGATTCGTGAATGCATCACGTCAACGTAAAACGAACTAATAGCGTTGCTATTAATTCCGGGCCGACTCATGCCGCTATTTGATTGCCGGTAGGAGAAAATCACTTGCGCTTAAAAATAGATTCTCTCTTAATTTTAATTTGCTGAATGTGTCGGGTTACGGGTAATTGAGGGTCATGTGACCGTAAATTAACCACTGGGAATCGAAGCTGGGGTTATTGCGAAATTTGCAAGCTATAAATTCAGCCTGATTTTGGGGGCACGTAAGAGAAATATATATATAGATGCTATGCATGAAGATAATTACAAGACTTTAGTTCATTATGCTAAGCCAAATATTATCTTAATTAAAATGTATTTCAAGTTAATAAAAATAAATGAACATGAGATATTTTAAAAAGAGAGAAACAACGTTTACAAAACACAAATGTAAGTAATTTTAAAAAGCATATAACTAATTCGAAGCCTCTAAGGCCTCATATTCAGTGCTTATAAATTAATGATAAAATTAAAATAAAACTGTGGAATAAAAGAGGGGGGAGACCGAGCCAGAGAGGCGAACCTCACATCCCGACCGTCAACGGCGAAATGAAAATCACTGTTGACAAACAGCCAGGGAGTCAGTCTCACGGTCTCTCCCTGGCCGTTTGTCAACAGCGATTTTCATTTCGCCGTTGACGGTCGGGATGTGAGGTGCGCCTCTCTGGCTCTGTCTCCCCCCTCTTTTATTCCACAGTTTTATTTTAATTTTATCATTAATTTATAAGCACTGAATATGAGGCCTTAGAGGCTTCGAATTAGTTATATGCTTTTTAAAATTACTTAATTTGTGTTTTGTAAACGTTGTTTCTCCCTTCTTAATATATTGGCACAAAGTACAATCATCTCCCCCTTTTATGCATGAGATACCATCCGCACAGTGATATATAGTAATCATGAAAACAAAAATCAGTACTTAATTAAGTTTTCCTAATTAATTTAAATATTTTACATCAATTCTTTTTTTTTTTTAACCATTTGGAAAAATGGTTATTGTCCTCCGTCAGGGTAGGAAATCAAAAACATATCTGAAGCGTTTTATTGGTTGAATCCGCATTTTATTCGTTTTCTGATTGGTCTATACAGTGATCTGTATTTTCCCTTTACTTTCAACAGAGATGGATACTTCTGTTGCCACTATGACAAAAAGTAATAAAAACTACAAAAAAAATTAATAACTCAGAAACAAATTGAGATACAGCTTTCAAGCAAATTGCATTTAAAAGTACATCTTTTTTTTCTATACGGCGGTGTAAAAAGTAATATTGTGGGACATTTAGAAGTTTAACCTTTAACTGATGTGACTAAAATTTGTCACACAACTGATGTGATCCGGTCTCTCAGACCCCTCGAATAAAATGAATTTAAAAAAAAATAACTCAAATAGTTGAATTTACTTAAATTTTGTCCTAACAATATCGTTGTACTTCTCTTAGGAGCATGTGAGTTAAATTGCATGAAAAAAGTATTTTATTCATATTTTTTAAATTCAGTACAGAAAAGTAAAAAGCTGTAAAAGTGTTTACAGCTGGGAGACCGCGTGACATCAGTTAAAGGTTAAAAATGAAATTTCATTTAAAATTGGTCGAGGACTATTAATGTTTAATCCATGGCGTACGTAATGTAGAAGTTTAAAAATTTACAGTACCGAAGAATGTAATCCATGGCGTACGTAATGTATGATCAACTCCGTGCGATATTTTATGTCTTAAATTTTAGTCTTTGAAAAAATCATTTTCCAAATGGTCGTTGTAATTTGTTAAATTGCATTATTTATTTATTTATTTATTTATTTATTTATTTATTTGTATTGAGTAATGTAAGTACTTCACTGTCCAAAAATTTTAATTTAATTTGCTTTATTAATTAAGTTGTGAAATAATATGGAAATTGAATTACTTTCCTATCATTTTTGTCAGGTTGAAGGCAAGTTATCTTCGTTTTTGGAAAATGTCTGTCAGTGAGTCTGAGCATCTGTCAGTGAGTCTGTCAGTCTGTATGCGAGATCGATTTTGTGGTCGCTCTAGCTCACGATTTACTTCCTAGAATAGGTTTAAATTTCCTATGAAATTCTATTTTTATATGAACTGGTGCTGGTTAATTTTTTGTTAAAAACCCCCAAGAGAGGGTGCAGAAAATCGATGATTGTTCGATCTATGTTATGTTTGTATCTCCGCTTATTTGCTCAGTAAACAACGAAACATAAAACTTAGAATCCCCTTTATAGGAAGAGACTGTCACTCAATTTCGTTGCATTCCTCTACGAGGGGTGGTGAAGTTCTATGATTTGTTCGAAAATTGCCATGCTTTTATAATCACCAGTTTAAATGCGGAGAATTCAGAGAACCACCAAGCTTAGTATCCTGAATATGGTAATAAATTGTCATTCGATTCTGGTTGAACACATCTAAGAGAGAGTGCCGAAATTCAATGATTTCTTTGAAAATTTCCATGCTTATAATCAACAGTTCAGAGAATTCAACGAAACTTCATGCTTAGTATACTGAATATGAAAATAAATTGTCATTCAATTTTGTTGAAGGCATCTAAGAGGAAGTTCTGAAACTCTATGATTTATTCGAAAAATTCTATACTTATAACCAGTTTAAAAGCACATAATTAAAAAAACTTCTCGCTTAGTATCCCGAATATGGAAATAAATTGTCATTCCATTTTGGATGAAGACATCTAAGAGGGAGGGCCGAAATTCAATAATTTGTTCAAAGATTGCTATGCTTATAATCACCATTTTAAATGTACAGAATTGAACGAAACTTTACGCTTAGTATCCTGAATATGGGAATAAATTGTTATTCAATTTTGTTTCAAGGCATCTAAGAAGGAGTGACGAAATTCAATGCTTTACAGAAGGAAGACCAACGTACAACAACACCACAACATGCTAGTTTTTTGGGGGTTTTTTGTTTTTTGTTTTTTGTCACAAAAAATTTGTACTCTTTGGAAAATTTTAATGTGGAAAGCACAATCTGATAGTGTAATTTGTGTAAAAAAAAAAAAAAAAAAAAAAAAAAAAAAAAAAAAAAAAAAAAAAAATCAGAACGTATATATGGGACTCTCTGAACTATTTTCTTTTCTTTCCTTTTGTCACAAAAACAAGAGCTGTGGATAAATCTCATGAGTCAAACCGTACTTTGATAAAGATATATATATATTTTTTTTAATGTGAACGGATTTGTGGGACACCCTGTATAAACAATAATAAACAAACTATAAGTGTATGAAAGTGTTTCTCCAGCTCGCTATAACGTAGTTATGTATTAATGTTTAAATATTCTAATTTTTTTTTCATTCCTTCCCAAATGTAATATTTTATCTTTTACAGATAATGCCATTACAATCAAAATTCTTTTTACTTTCTCTTAATAACTTTAATGCAGCTGCCAATTTTCTATCTGTCAGATTCAACCAAAACAATAAATAAAATATAAGAAAGAAAATAAAGTTCGGTACGCATTTTAAAATCATTTTCAGTTATTATACTTATTTCGTTTTCCTGTTTATTCGCAGTTTTGCTCTCGCAGATGGCCTGTCCAGAATTTAATGTAACGATTACACAAGTCTGCGATGGTTGTGTTGTTTAACTTTTGTTAATTGTGTTTTACGTATTTTTTAGCGATGAATCCAATAAATGACCTTCATTTTTAGCCATCACGTCAGGGTTTTTTGGAAATCGTAAATTTCAGTGGCAAAAAGTCAAAACATGGAGAATATCTGATACTGAAAGATACAGGATATGATTGTATTTCTTAACTTTTGATAACTGATTTTTATGTATTTTTTAGCGCTGAATTCGAAAATGACCTTCATTTTCAACCATCAAGTCAAGATTTTTTGCAACTCGTAAATTTCAAAGTCAAAAATAGCAAAATTCTGGTACTATAAAATAGATGCGATAGTTGTGTTTTTTAAATTTTCGTAATTGATTTTTATGTACTTTTTAGCACTAAATCTAAAAACAAGTAATATAAAAATTTTGTTTTTAAAGTCAATTCCAATTTAGGTCATCAAAGAAAAATTTAATATAATCCCTTAAGCTAATATTAGTTTTCGGTGCATTAAAATATCTCAATTTGTTGATTTTTTATAAGCCAGTAGGTTTACAATGGAAATCTATGGGAATTTAGCGAAATATTAGAGATATCGCCAAGTTGGCATCACTTTTGGCGACTCATTTTTGCCGCCAAATTTCGCGATATATCGCCAAGTTGACGACAAACTTGGCGGTATTTGGCGACAGAACAGAGTCTCCCCTATGGTAACCCCTTATTGAAAATACTTTCATTGATCTTCAATAACCAATGGCTGCCATTTTGTTCCCCATGCAAAACTAAAATTAATTAATTAAAATTTAATTAATGAATTAATATATGAAAAAACTGCATTAACATCGATTGTCATCCAGTACAAGTTCAAAAAAATTTATTTCAACTTGATAGATTGAATAATGAGTATTTTATTAACGATTGAAAATTTGAACAAGATATATAAATATATAAATAAATATAGGGAGAGGGTTAACTAATAGTAGGAATTGAATGAATAAACTTCATTTTGAACTATCGCGTCAGAATTTTTCGCAAATCGTAAATTTCACAGTTAAAAAGTAAAAAAATTGCAAAAAATCCTGACGTGATGTTAAAAAAATGTAGGCCACTTTCGGATTCAGCGCTACAAAATACGTAAGAATCAATTCTCAAAAGGTAAGCAATATGACACAACCCAAACTTTGCATGGTTGTGTAATTTATGTTTTAGGATTATATCCGGTGATCTCTTTCAAACACTTAAATTACTTCGATAAGCGCAATAACCAGAGGCATTTTCCTGGATAACATAAACATTGCTTCATTTTTGCCGTCAGCCTGGAGACAGCCGTGATAGGGTTAGAATTATTTAAAATGCGAATTAATTTGGCGAAATGCCGCCCCTACTTCTATGTTATGCAAGTTTAAATTCTGTCACTGACTTTTCATATAACGAATTTTTATCTTTATTTTATTTGGCATTTTCTGAACTCACCATGTCGGGAATATTTTATATGTGGCTCATAGAAACACAACTGTTTTGTCGTCACTTTTGTTCCATACCTCTTCCTTAGTAGATGTGCTAATTTAACGGGGCCATTCGACCCCTTTGCAAGAGTAATAAAGAAAAGAAGTATCTGAATAGCGGTCGAGAGTCAAAGGCTACTCAGAAAGATGATAGAAAGCTAAAGAGTATTGGTAAAAAATCCGTTTTGGAAGTGTAAGATATTTGCATCGAAAGTGGAAAGAACACGGTGTTGATGTGAGTAAATCTACAACACTAAGATGTCTTCATAAACTTGGATTTCAATCTCGTGTACCATTAGATAAAGCTCCTCATGACTATTAAACAGAAAAGTGAGAGAGTGAAGTGATGCAAAAAAAAGGTTCTTATGGAGTCTGGTTGATTGGAAAAAAGATATTGTTTAGGGATGAGAGTGTATTTTCTGTAACATACTATGATCAATAGTATTCGTGTATGGCGAATGAAGCAAGAAGCATATGACAAGAACTGCACGAAACGATCAGTGAAATTTGCAGCCAATGTAATGGTATGGTCTTGCATGTCTGCAGATTGTCATGGAAGGTTATGTATCATTAAAGAAAGGATTAATTCTGAGATATATCAAGAAATCCTGGATCATTTCATGATAGGATTGTCGGAAGATCTGTGGTGGCGATTTTATTTTCCAACATGATTTAGCACCTTCACACAGGTCAGTGCCCAACAAGAACTGGATTAGCCAACACCAAATTAACGCACTTCCCTGGCCGGCTAATTCGGATTTAAATCCAATTGAAAATTTGTGGGGAATAATGAAGAAAAGACTGTAACTTATTGCGCCATAAAACAAAGGTGAGCTTCTTTCACACATTAAGTCGACATGGTCATGTTTGGACAAAAAACATTGTGAACCATTTGTAGCTAGATTGGCAAAGCGAGTTCTTGCTGTTATAAAATGTAAAGATGATGCTACAAAATATTAAAGAATAACTATTTTTCCTGTTTTTTAAAACACGTATTATTTACAATGCATTATTCTAATATTTTGAACCAGCTAAATGGTTATTCTAATATTTTAATTTTTCCCAAGTGTGAATAATTATTTTACTTTTTGTATTATTTCCTTTAATTTTTATGCCAAAAGATTCTACTAACTGTGTAGATTCTTACAATATTAAGTTTTATCCTGTATTACTTTTTGTATAAGCGATACATAAAAAACACTTTTTCACAATTCCTTATTTTCCTATTATTCTAATTTTCTGACTTGCAGCTATATATGTTGTTATTTTTGTGTTGTTTATTAAAGATTTAAAGACATACGTGGAAGCCATTACTTTACCAACGTATTATTTAAAGAAATGTAATTTGTAAATTCTTCCTTTGTTAAAAAAAATATTTTTATGATTATTTTTAATAAAACCTAATTAGTTTATTTATTTTTTAATTCTAGATGTGTATAAAACAAGGGGAAAAAATATTTTTTTTTAAATTCTAGATGTGTATAAAAAAGGGAAAAATATATTTTTATTTTAATATATAAATGCTATACAGTTTCATTCTTAAAGGACGTATGCATATTACACGTGAATTGCATTGCATTTAAACTGCATTTTCACATACAAATTGTAGGTAAGTAATAAGGTTTTCGAATCGTAACCTGATATTTTACCAAATTTAATTATGCTTTATGAAAATTTAAATTTTTCATAAGGGATCATAAACTTTATTTATGCCTTCGTATCTCATAAATTACACATTTCCTTGGTTAGAGATAATAAAATTAATGGAAAAGTTTGAAACAACCTAACAACATAATGGAAGACAGCTTCAAAAGGCTATTAATGCACTGCGATACGTATACTTTTGGAACAAAGCATATTTTTGAATTGAAGAACGGTGTAATTAGACTGCCCTTTTGTAGCAAACGGTGAATTACTCGTATTTCATTATGCTTAATGTCAAGAAATTCCAAATTTAAACTAGGAGAGATATTTACAATTGGTAAAGAAATGAGATAGTCTTTATCACATGTTAGGGAATTCCAAACTGTCTAAAGTGTCAATAAATTTTTAATGGATGAGGAAATACTTTTCCATTAAATGCATTTTAAATAAATTAATAAAAAACAAATAGAGTTGGATTTTTAAAATCCTACATTTATTACAAAATTTAAAACAAACCTCAAATAAGATTTACTGGCAATAAATACATAATTATTAATAAATTGAAAATAGGCATTTGCGACACATTAAACTTTAGGTAAATTAATTGAAAGAGATATTCATATCTAATTTATATGTAACAGAGGATTTAAAAGACGCATTTTAATATCATGGAATACTTATCTTTTTAAAGAAAGATTATGAAGAATCTGGAATTGTTTCAAACAATATAAAACATAATTAAGGCCTTTTAAAAGAAAAATTACTACCCTGCATTAAATATAGTCAGCCAACAAAAAAATAGAGACTACTCTACACATTTTAATCACCAAATTGTCCCCAGAAATATACGGAAATAACCATTCGGCTGGAAATTATGTTTTCTTTTAATTTACGTTTTAAAAAAATAAGCTTATTAGGTCAACTTCACAGTGGAATTTCACCAAACTCTGAAATGTTCTATAAGGTCACCTAATTTTACTAGATATTTGGCTTTTTTATGTATACTGGCCTTCTAAAGTTAAGGAACAATGACGGGAAATTTTCGATTGTACACGGTTTGTCGAATATCTACCAAAATTCTTGATGATTTGTACTTGAACTTCGAGGTCGTAAAGAACATGTTTGACTTAATATTTTTTCTTAAAACATTAATCGTGGGGACAATTAGGAGACCAACGATATATTTAATAATAAAATTGTTTCCGTTCATCCACGTAGTAGAAAAATGACCAAAAAGGTCTGTCACTTATCAAATGACCATGTGGATCCTGGGTCGTGTGCCCTTGTGTAAGTATCGGACGCATATTTGTGAAGGCGTTGACGTTTTATGTGAAAAATTCAAATATTTTTTGTTTAAATAAGTGTTTTCAAACAAATTTAACACCGCTTTCCGAAAACTTGGAAAAGAACAGTAGAAACAGTATACTGCAATTAAAATAAGAATATACTAAATATTGGTTGAGGTATGGATATAATAATTTTTAGTTGCGCATGAGTGAAAGATTCATAAATTTTCATTTGATAATTTGACAGTCAGCTATTTAGGGCAACTTATATAAAAAGTTTAGTCAAATATAGCGAAAATTGATTTAGTGAGTAGCTTTCTAAAAGTACCTTTATTATAAGGGATTTGCCACAATTTGTCAACCAACTCATTGTTTCTTTTTGAGTTTTCACAGAAGCGTTAACACCTTCCGAATATGAATGCTATACCTATACAAAGGCGCATGGCCGTTAAACAGAACTCACATAGTTATTTGCTACAGTGACAGACCATTTTGAGCATTTTCTGTTACATGTGTGATCACAAACTTTATTTTCCTATTAAATTTATTGTTGGTCCCTTAATTATCCTTGAGACTAAATCTTCACTGGAAAATATGAACGCACAAGATTCTTTACATCCTCTAATTCAAAGACAATTCGTCAAGAATTTTTGTAGATATTCGATAAACCGAGTACAATCGAAAGCATCCGGTCGCTGTCACTTACTTTTTGGGGGCCAGTGTATTTTACTTTAGGATACCTAGCTAAAGTCATTCGTCCAATAAGATTAAGAATTGTGAAAGTTTAAACCGTGGAACTCCTAATTTTAAATTCATTTGTAATCGCTGGAAAACATTTTACAATGCGCATAGCTTTTTTAAACATAACTCAAAAACTATTTGGCAGAATAAGTTGTAATTTTGAATTCGCATATTTAAACATTCCAGAAATCGAATTCTGTTTTGTTTCAAAAATTTATTTCCAAAGGCGTTTTATTTAATTTAATTTTAAATATATATATATATATCTATATATAAATATAAATATTAATATTGTTATTTGAATATAAAAATATAAGAAAACTAGGGGGCTCCGCCCCCTGCAAGCTACGCCCGCCAACCCCCGTTCAGACACCACAGAATCTAAAAACACGCTAATCTGATCGGTTTAAAAAATATTATAGAAGATTGAATTATACGGAAAAAAGCTGTGCAGATCTCCCTGTAAACGGGTTTCCATTCAATTTCTTTGATTTAAAAAATTTAATTCCGAATCAGTTGCTGTTAAGACATCCAATGTTGTTTTCGTCTTTTATTAAAGAGGATCAGTTAAACGTTTGAAAAGAAGCTAAAAATAAAAGGAATTAAGTGTACAGAGTGTTTGTCTTCCGGTATTTTAAAACAATTTCTATAACAATAGCCTAAGTCATGTGAATATCATCAAGAGTTCCGGGTGAACCACTTCGCTTTTTATATTCCTGGTGCCATTTTGGTACTTTAATATTAGTCAGGTACAGGTGATAAGTCGCCAAATATTATTCTATCGCCATCATTTCATCTATATTATAATAGTCCAAGTCATGTAACTGCCATAAATAAATACGCTCTGATCCCTTCGTTTTTTATATGAAAGTTTGGCCCAGATATCATATACAGCCCCATATTGGCGCGATTTTTTTCCGGCGCTAATTTGGGGGAAAAGATCAACAGCATACACAACAACATCCGGCTTATCAAATCAAGCAAAATAATGATACTATGGCGCCAGTTAAGTACCCGTTGCGTATATGACATTGGCGTCAGAAAAAAATAGCGCCAATATGGGACTGTATGTGGCATCTGTATCGAAAGTTTTCCATTACGATTTAAAAAAATCATTTTTTTTTTTGAATAATACTACATAAAAGCATTGTCGCAAAGAATTCTTGGTACTGTTACGCTAGCCGGGTGCAAATCTCGCCAGTAACTATTTTTCAACTCGCCAGTTAGCAATTTTTTTTTTTCGAGTGGTAAATTATAACATTGCTTTGAAGTTGGAATTAAATGTCATCGTTTGTTACATAATTTAATATTTGGCCAGATGCCATATACGCACCCGGTTTGCCGTGATTTTTTTTTACGAAAATTTGGCGAAATCCTCGTTTTCGAATACCAGTTACATATGTATTTTTGGTACTACTTAGTTATCCCGTCGAACAAAAATATATCACCAAACTATGATTAAATGCCAATAATAGTTGATAAATGTCACATTCACTTGACTTAAGCAAGTTACACGTCTTTACGTCATTAAGTGATTTTTATTTCGACGTCTTATTTGTATATTTATTAATGTTATACTATTTTCTTTGTTCTTTCGTTATTTAAAATAAAAATTATGTCAATTTGTATAATTTGGCGATTTATATAATTTGGCGAAATGGGTTGATGGAATAACTAAGTAGTACCGTATTTTTTAATTATTTTCTATTATTTTGAATTTTTAAAGGAAAATAACAAAAAAAATAATAAACTATAACACAAAATAATTTATGTAATTTAAAAAAAGTAAATAAAGTAAATAAACTCTTATTATTAAATAAACACAATAGCCGGGTTACCATGTCAACCAAAATAATGCCATTTTGGCGCCAATTAGGTACCCCGGTGCGTATATGACATCTGTGCCTAATATTTTTATTTTCATTTCTCTAAAAAAAAAAATAAAGAAGTGAAAGCCATTTATTTTAAATGTTTCTGCTTGTATTAAATAAAATGATAATGAAATACAAATTGAATTATGAATAAAAGTAACATGATACATTTATTAGCATTCATTTAAGGGAGGCCAGACTTCTCGCCAAATTAGTTTAAAATAGTAACCTTTTCTAAAATCTGAAAAAAAATATATCTGTTTGATTAAAATTTGAGATGCCATCATTAGAAAAATGTATATAAAATTAGAAAAAAATTAATATTTCGAAAACTAATTCGAATTTAAAGATTCTAATACCAGTTTTGATCAATATTGATTTTTGGTGTTAATTTCAACGCAAAGTATTCCTTTTTTTAGGAGAAATCACAGTGAAACGTAATCAGTTGTTTAATCAGTCGATTCAAAGAATCGTTACATTTCAGGCGTTTCATATATTCGTTTCATAAATTCGTTTCATTAGGATTTTATATATACTAGGGGATCGTACCCGGTCTTCCCGGGTTAAAGAATATAGGTGAAAACCTTTTTTTAAATTGAAAAGTAATAATTTTTTATGTGCAATAAATTTTTTAGATTGACCACTTACATTAAAAAAGCAATTTTCATATGGAAAATACGAATTATACAATCTAATAATTTTTTGAAATTTATCAAAAGCGATATTTTTTATAAAATTACGTCATTTGCATCCGCTAAAGCAATTCACTTTTACAATCCAGTCTTAAATATCGTCTATAAAAATGTGTGCCTATGACGTCATTACCACGGAATAACAGACAATATTCTTGACATAGCACATATTTTAATTTCAACTTATTTTTAAGGTTTTATGTGAAAATGGCAACAAAAAGATACAGTATCTCCTATTTCCGACTATTTCCGACTATTTTCCGTTTACTTTCAATGACTTTTAATAGAAATGAGGTACTTTTGCTGCCACGATAAGAAAAATGGTATTAAAAACTACAAAAAAATTAATATCTCAAAAATAAATAGAGATACAGCTTTCAAACAAATTGCATTTAAAAGATAATTTTTTTCCTTATGCGACGGTGTAAAAATTTAAAATGTGCGATGTTTAGAAGTTTAAAAATTTGCAGTAGAGAAAATTGCAAAACCAAAATTTTATTTCAAATTTCAAAGTGTTGCCATTCGCAAAATGACGTATGCGTTACGCACAGATATGTTTGTCCTTTATAATATAGATAGGGTAGATATATGAATCTATGAATTTTTTCACAGAAATCGTATTTTAGAAGCTTTCAATATGCGAATACATTTATAAAATAGAATATATTTTTTAAATGCAGAACAGTGTAAATTAGAAAGCTCATTTTCATTCAATGAGAAACTATTTCGTTGTGCTTAATGACAGGGCCTACGAAATTGGAATAAGAAGATACATTTACATTTGTTTAAATAGTAATGAGATAATCTTTATCACAGGTTAGGGAATTCTTAAAGTCAAATTGACTCGTTTTAGCAAAATTATAATTTCTCTTGATGTCGTCTAGAGTGATGCCATACGCAAATTATTTCGATGATCATTTAATCGATTTACCTAGTAGATTACAGGAATTATGCCACATTGGCAATTAAACTTTGAAATTTTGAAGCAGTAATAAGCAAGGTTAATTATACTACTGGAATAAGCAAATGTGTAACCAATAGAATAAAAATAAACGGAAATACGCATCTTTGGCGAAGCACTGAAATTTCATAAAACTCGAAGATCATAGCTCTGGAAGTTTTGTCGTAAAATATTAGAGTTTTTGAATGTCCTACTTAAACGGCAGGACGACATTTTTCTAAATATAAATTACAGGAAAAGGAGACGATGACCTATAGTCTGGTCCGTCCGTCTGTCTGTTCGTCTGTCCGCATACCACAGCGTAAAAACTATACAACTGAATGGTTGAAATTTAATATATACAATCGATGCAGAATTTTGTCAAGTCAATACAAACTTTATGAAAATCGAATCAAAACTTAAAAAGGTATTAATAAAAGTTTTCTTCATTCTATTAAATCACAACATACGTAATTAATTCAATGATATCCCATGCTATATAAGGATTCTAGGTTGCCATGGTGATAACGTCCTATTTAAGATAGAGTCATATTATTTACGTATTACTGAATTTAATATATAGAATCGGAATAATTTTTTGTATTCATGCGTTTTTACATAAGAGTGCAACAGCTGCTGCACCAAGATCTGAATATTTATAAAACTAGTTATTGTACGAACGCACCTCATTTGCCACGTTCGACGTACAATTTCCGACTTGTTGTATTTTAACATATATGTATTGTATATACAGCCTTTTATAAAATAAATGCTATATCTAAAAGCTGTTCTTGATTTCTGTAGTTTTTGTAATTACATATATGTTTCTAATATGTTTCTATCATAACCGTAAGATGACCAATCAGATTTAATCTTAGAGACATCTATTTTGAGTCAACTAATAAATAAAAAGGTAAAACAAGTGCACTCGTTACGTTAAAAAACTTGCTATTTAAGTCTTACATTAAGCTGTTAAGTTTACATTAAATGCAAGTTATATTTCTTTGCGTACATTCGCTGTTTTCTTTTTTTCTCTCTCTCTCCATGATTCTTACAAGCAAAAGTAAAACGTTTGTGGTGGTAAGCAAGCAAGCATTCAGACAAGCATGCTATACAATTTTAGTTGTAAAGCACGCATAAGCACATGAATTGCATTTTATTCAAAGGGTACACGAGGAACAAATCTATTGCACAATACAATTAGTCCTTAGCCATGTGTCACACGAGAACAGATTTCCATTTTGCACATATAAATTAACATTGTCATTTTCAGATGTTCGATATTTACAACATCAATAGTACATTAAGACGTAACAATTGAAGAGGCCGGTGTAAAAAAAAGCAATGATTTTGAGAACAAAGCCATTTTTTTCTGCTAAAAACATTATGTGTACACAGTGACCTTGTGTGCATAAATTCCATCTAATTGTCCAATAGGCATGAGGTTCTTTAAAAATTTATAGTCACGTTTCTCATTTGTACACCAAAAATTAACTAAGCCGTTTTCTGAATTTTATGCCTCGTGAAAGTACATTTGGAAACAATAATATTGGTCATAGCCATAGTCCTCATAGCTCATATTGTTTTGAATATACAATTATTAATCATTTTAATAGTAAAAAATTAGTCTTTTAAAATGAAAAATGTCTACAGAGTAAGTTTGAGATGTGTCATCGTTTGTTAGTAAAAGAAAGCTATCCATTCATAGGATTTTTGTGAAGCTTATAGTTAACAGAGGAATTAAAATTAGCATCATCAAAGTTTAAATCTGTTAACTCAGCGACAATTTAAAAAAGCTCATAAAGCATATATATATATAGATTAACTTTTCTCTAGAGATTCAAATAAGAACTCAAAGATGAGCATAACTAATTTCTAATATATGATTCGCAGAAAGGTTTATTACACAGGAACATGTAATATAAAAAATTCTTTTTTAAAGTCAGTTCCTACTTAGGTCATCAAAGAAAAGTTTAATATAATCCCTTAAGCTAATATTAGTTTTTGTTACATTAAAATATCTCAATTTGTTGATTTTCTATAAGGAAGTAAACCCTATTGGTTTACAATGGAAGTCTATGGGAATTTGGCGAAATATTAGAGATATCGCCAAGTTGGCGTCACTTTTGGTGACTCATTTTGGTCGCCAAGTTTGGCGGTATATCGCCAAGTTGGCGATAAACTTGGCTGTATTTGGCGACAAAACAGGGTCCCCCCTATGGTAACCCCCTTATAGGTATGGAGATGCATTAAATGCTGTTCAATAACCAATGGCCGCCATTTTTTCTCCCATATAAACTAAAATTAATTAATTAAATTTAATGAATGAATTAATATTGGGAAAAAACTGTATTAATATCAAGTGTCATCCACTACAAGTTAAAAAAAAATGTATTTGAACTTGAGTGGATGAATAATAAGTATTTTATTAACGATTGAAAATTTGAACAAGATATATATAGGAAGAGTATGAACTAATAGTAGGCATTGAAAAATAATGAAAAAATAGATATACAGTAGACTCCCTCGAATCCGCAACCCTAAGCTCCACAACTCTCTAAAATCCACGCATAATTTACAGATGTAAACAATGAAATTTCAGTTCAGATGTATGGGCAAAATTTGATTTTTTTAGTTTTATATCAATTTTATATATATTTTAATCTGTATTTTTTGTTAATATTACTGAATTTGTGCTTTTTCATGAAGGAAGAATAAATTTATTTCTGAAAAAAAAAATCAAGATATTGGTGGCATCACTGATAATCACAATCTTTTTGCCAAACGTATTTATGCATTAATCAAGCTTTTTTGATTATTAAGTCTGGGTAAACCTGAAATAAAACTTCCTTATTTTATTATTTTGATTTAAATTAGTAGTGTACATTTATGAGGAAACTTTCATTGAATAATTTAGGAAAAATGCATTGCATCTTTATAATGAATATTTAATTATACATTATTGATTATTTACTTGACCTTTGCTTTTAATATTTTAATCATTTTAAAAAATTATCTAATTTATTATTATTTTAGTTTATTACTTAATTATTTTAATATTTTCTTATACTGTAAGCATTCATTATAATTTCAATTGCATTATTAATTACATTGAAATTACTGTTTAAAAAATGTAAACAAAGCAATGACCAGAAATCCGCACAACCTCTGGTCCCAAGCTGTGCGGATTTGAGGGAGTCTACTGTATTTTTCTTATAATACGTCAACCTTTTCTTATGTTGCACATCTGCAATACAACTAAAAGCTAAAATATTGCAAATTAGTAAATATTTTAATAAGAATGAATCTAAATACCTTATTTTGTATAATTTTTTATTTTGTAAAACTTAACCCTTAAATGCACAAATTATTCTTTTAGAATTTTATATTTTATTTTTCTACTAAAATTAGACACCAGAAATTTTAACATAGATTTTTAACTTTATTTAGAAACATATTTTTTTGTTCTATTTAGAGGATTAATATTTCTATATAAATATAGTGGTTGCTAAGAATTAAATAAAAAGTGATACAGATATGCATCACTATGCATTTAAGGGTTAAAATAATTCGTGAAGGTTCAGATTTTTGGGTGGTTTTAATATTAGGATTTTACTTATGTTGAGATTATCAGCTTACTGTAAGGGCTTAAACACTATACTATAAATTCTGCTGTATAAGCCGCTGATCAAACAAACATGTTTTGAACCAGAAATTGTATTAGACGAAATTTAATTTATTGCAGTCTTGTAACTATTTGATTTCATTTAATATGTTCAAAACACGCTATATTAATTTCATCTTGCACCAGTGTTCTAAGTATTTCCTAGTTATCTAGTAAATTCTATCACGCAATGAATTTCCTGATTTATTATGTGAGAGAAAATTATTTTTAGTCTCCTTCTGTCTCTGTCTCTGGGAGAATTTAAAATAATCCGTGATAGTTCAGTTTTTTTTTTTCTTTAATATGATTTATCTTATGTTGAGATTATCAGCTTACAGTAAGTGGCTGAACACTATACTACACATTTTCTGTATACGCCGCTGATCTAATAAATATGTTTTGAACAAGAAATTAGTTTTAAACGAAATTTAATTTATCCCAGTTTTGTACCTATTTGATTTCATTTGATATGTTTTAATTTCTGGTTCAAAGCATGTTTGTTTGTTCCTTGGCTTATGCGTCAGAAATTACAATAATTATTTTAAAAAATCAATATTTAACAAATTTTATCACAGGTAAAACATTAATATAAATAGACTGCTTCAAAATTAAATTTTGAATAACTTAATCTACTAATCTCGTTTGGCAGAATTCTTAATTATAAAATTTACGTTTGTATAAAAACTCACAAAGAACACAAAATTTCGTCATAAATTAGATAAAACTTTCAAAATTTACGTAGAATACAACTTTCAAAATATTCACATTAACTGGGTGGCATTTAAAGGTTTCAGAAATAATTCAAATTTTTTTCTCGGGAGAATATTTGCATTTTTTGTTTATGTTGGCATAAAACGTGTGTTATAATTATTATTTCCCATAATTTCTGCATATTGTAACAGCAACTATAACAAAATATGTTTAAAGTATATTATATTATATTATAAAATTAGAATATCATGTATTAATGTAATTACAAATCTATAAATTTTTTTAAACTAATGTATAAATGTTAATACCAATAATAAAATATAATGCCAATAAATCTAAACTATACTTACCTACACTTACACTTACACAGTGGTGCTACAATCCATGTAGGATTTTGACCTTCCTCAATATACTTCTCCAGACCTTCCGATCTCTTGCCTTTACTTTAAAATTTATAATTTGGTTTTCTACAAGATCTTTATCTCTTTTATCCAACTCTTCCCGGGTCTACCAATACTTCTTTTCCCAATTATATTACCACTATAAATCTTCTTTGTGCTTCGCTCATCCCTCATTCTGATTAGATGGCCTAACCATTGCATTCTTCTTATTTTTATAGTATAAATCTAAACTATACAAAGCTGCAAAATGTCATATTTTCGATAGCAAAACAAACCAGAATCTTTTATTCAACATTTTTTTAAACAATATTTACGAAAAAAGCATTTGAAATTGATGGATTATTTTTAGAATATAAAAAGCCAGATACCGAAAGCTCTTTAATAATAAATTATATCTCTTCCCTAAACATAAGCCTTTGCTGTGTGGGCCGACATTTCTTGATCTATCATTTCTTAAATCTCGGCGTATATCTTGAAATATAATAACAGCGTATATAAAGCTTATATTCCAAAATATAATGATAACAAGAACAAAAAAATATTCTAAGCATTGATATAGATAAAAAAAAAAGGGCGATAAGTCTTTTTGAGAAATACTATTCTTATAAGAAATTTCGTTTATGATATTGCGATATATTTTTCAATTTTTTTTTTTTTTTTTTTTTTGAAAATCATATCAATCAATATTTTCTTATTCCCTTATATTCTATATTGAAATAATTAGAAGTATCAGATTTTATAAAATGTTATTTTGTATATGTTTTTTATAAAAAAGATTGCTTGAAAAGAAAAGTTTTTTGAAAGTGATTTTCATATACGGGGCATCCTCACATAATTGTAACTTTTAATTCCCTGTCTAATAATTTTTATTTTAGTGCATATTCTTGGGATTTTTTATTTCTTTTACTGGAAAACATCCCATTGCATGAATGCATAACAATATTAACGAGATAAATAAGTTTTAGACGATGTTGGGAGTCCAAATATACCACGAAATTCCTTGTTGTCCTGTGTCCCTGTTGCGGATTTTTAAGTTTGGAGCTGTCGGTATAAAATTGTACCAATAAAAGTAATTCAATGTAATTTTTTCCGAAACTGGGACTATTTTTTTTATATAAATATATAGCAAAAAAAATTAACCTGCACACATTTTTACGGTTGTCATTATTTTTTTAACTCTGTCCCTGGCTTTTAGATACCTAACCGTCCTTCTTTCTAAAATTATACAGAAAATCACTTCAGATGCATCCAGAGAATTTTTTTTAAATTTTTTCTCATGCAGAAGTATGCTAGAGAAAGAATGGCTAAAATTCTTTGACAGGAAATTTACTGCAGAATTTAAATCAGTATTTAAATATCAATTTCAAGCTTCGTGGCTTTATTGTAATCTTGCCGTCCACAAGGTTTATTCCTGCACTTTTCAAGGTAAAGTAATTTCTTTTTAATTCAATCTAAATAACTGCTGCTAAAAATCAATGAACATTGTGTGTTTATCACTTACTCTTAACATGATTTGTCTAAAAATATGTGGAATTTTTTTTTCTTTACCGTCCCTTTTTTCCCTTATCGTTCCCTTTTTTTCCCCTTACTGCTCCTTCTTTAACACCCCTTTAAGGCAATGCTATACCAAAATTTTGAACTAAAAGTACTACATTGTTATTATTTCTTATTTGAATGTTCTGCGGGTACTATGTAAATTCATTATAAGTAAAAATTTAGAAGAAAATAAAAAGTTAGATTGGTAAAACGGTAAGGAAAATTAAACTCGCAAGTTTAACTTAAACCTCAGTTAAATAAAAGAATCGTCGCTGCTGATTATTTTTTCTTTATTTTGATTCATTGAGGCATTCGTCTATAAGTTTAAAATGCTGTTTTATTAAGTTTAATTTCACCAGAATTTTATTCTTGAAAGTTAAAATTTTGTGAAAATGCTTCATATCTGCAGTTTCTACCTTCCTCAAAATATGTAAACACAAAATATTAAAGCGAAAACTTTACTTATGTTTCTGATTGAGTTTTTTCACGATATATTTGTGGAATAAAAAGCATGTGTTAGTAGTAGACTACACGTCATGTAATGTACTGTAACGTAATTAACCTTCAATAACGACTCTCGGGTAACTTAACAACGACGTTTATTTGCGGTACACATGAACAGCACACAAGTGGACAAAAATCATGGAAGACGGTAGTATTTCGAGTGACGCAGCCTTAAGCCTAAAATCGTATCGTATCGTATCGTTAAAATCGTATCGTATCGTATCATAGAATTCGTAGATGGCGGAACTCATACATACAGCTAACTCGACATCAAAGAAAACGCGAAAAGCCGCCTTTTAATAACTCAGCAGATATAAGTCTTATTGTTCTGAATTTTCTAGAACAGTCTTATATCTGCAGTCTAATCGTATACTGAAATTTTTACATTTCTACGTGCAGTATATTTTGAGATCTAAATAGCCATTTTTAAAGTGAAAACGTTGGTATGATATCGAGGAAGTTCCTAATTTGAAAATCTCGAAAACGGTTCTAACGATTATTTTTAAATTGATACATAATATAAATGTGATTAAGGCGAGGTGAATAACACTTTTCTTTTTTCTGGGAAAACTCTCGTTCGTTAAATAATTCGATTTTTTTTTTCTCGAAAATGACACGGGCGATTTTTTAAAAATCAAATAAATATGTTTCAGATGAACCAAATAACAATTTACTTGTTTCCAGCAAGACTCTTGTTCGTTTTATAATGCGCATGAAAAATCGGACTATATTTCTTCGCCATTCTATGGAAATTTCACCGAAAATGCATGACACTGTATTCATACACATGCTTTCTTTTTAACCACTTTTGGGGAGAAAAACTTTGTCTTCCCACGGCTGAGTGGTCGAGGGCCATCGTCTACTGATCTTAACATAAGCAGTTCGATACTTCTGGTGCGTGTGAAGTTTTTTTTTTTTTTTTTTTTTTTTAAGTCTGTTAGTTGACCATTATTCTCAGTTCCTTTGTAATTTTTTAATTGCTATTAAGTTAAATAAAATTACAATTATAATGACGCCAATTTGATGATGATTATTTCTTGGCAATTTTTCAACAATAAAAATATTACCATAAATTTTATAAATATATTTAATTTCAATCACTTTACAAAAAATATACATTAATAATTATTATTTGAATATAAATCACACGATCAGAAACGTAAAAAAATAATTCATTTCAGCTCTTCTTTTTATAATATCATTTTTTATTATTATGACGGTCAATCAATATATAATCACTGACATCCATAATATTATTATTATTATAATTATTATTTTCCTTGCATAAAAACTATTGTGATGTAATAATTATTTTATAATAAATAATTTAGTTGAAATGTTTTATTCATAAATAACAATGAAGTTTTACATAATAAGCATATCAGAATTTTGGTGTCGCCAGCTTTTGACGCAATTGCGTACTACATTTTGTCTCTTATTCGGAAAAAAAAGAAAAAACTAACGCTTTTCACCGCTTTGAAAGAATCTCTTGTGACTAGAGGTCTATTTCGCAAATATTAAGAAAATTACTGCATACAAAAATATTAAAATGGGTAGTATTATAGAGAAATGTTTGATAAAAACGTTGAAGTAGACAGTTTTTAAATCGAAGAATTATTTTAAGAGATATTTAATGTTAAATCTGGATAAAATTGTCTCATTAAAAAAGTCTCATAGGAAAAAAAAATATACATGGGAATTTAATCATTTTCATTCAATTTAATCATTCAATAGAAACTCGAAGTTTGCAGAGTGCATTTATTATTTTTAACTTGCCTAATTTTTTGACGGTTTATTTCAATTTTAAATTAAAATTTTCAGAATTTCCAGAGATTTTTTTTACATATTTTAGAAAAGGTTATTTTAAATTGTTGCCAATTGTTAAAACAGCGCAAAGAATAATATATCCTTTAAATTAAAAATTTATTCACACGTGACTATTATAAACAGAAAAAGATCCTTTTAAATTAGAATTAAATGATAACGTGTTAAAAGCAGGAAAATATTAAACATTACGTCATAAAAATTGTTTTTACACATGCTTACTTAAAATGAAAGAAAATTATAAAATAATCAATTATTTTCAAATTAGAATTAAATGATTACGCATTAAAAGCAGGAAAACATTGAAAATTACGTCCTAAAAATTATATTTACACGTGAATATTAAAAGAAAAAGAAAATTTTTAAATAATAAATTCATTGATATGTGTTAAAAGTCGTAAATGGAGGAAATTACGTCATATTGGCCAAAGTGGCCAAATAATAATATTGCAAAACAGTTTAAATTAAAAAATATATTTATATGAGAGATTTATTTCAAATTTCGAGATGATATTTTTAACTATAGTTGCCAATTTTAAGGTAGCGCAAATAATAATATTATCTTTCTAATAATAAAAATATTTTCAGTTGAATGTTACAAAGAGAAAGGAAAGTTTGGTGAAAATTATGTCAGATTTAAAACGTTACATTTAAAATCTCTTATTTAAAATCATTTTCTTATAGCGTTGTTAAAAAATACCATAAAGCAAACACTCTGTTGACTTAGTTCCTTTTATATTTGGTAATTTTCAAATGTTTAACTAATCTTATTTAATCAAGCACGGAAACAGCAACTAACATCAGCTGATTCGGTCTTGAAATCCCTCAGTAAAAGGGAAACCCGTTTACAGTAAGATCGCCATTGATTTTTTAATTATACAGAGCAGCCTCGATTATCCGAGCTAATTGGGACTGTTAGTAAATCGGAATCGGAAATCTCGGTTAATAGAAACTGTGTGTAAAAACTCGCCGTGCTTGCGAATTTAACATCTCTTTTAAGAAAATATATAGAACGTTTTTTAAATAATAAAAATAAATATATGTAAAGTTCTGTTTCACAGCTTAACAAATTTAAAAAGAAAATCAACTACCAGTAGTAAATTTTAAAATGCAAATTGAAAAATTTACGAAAGTTCACACAGCCACTGGAAACAAAGCATTGTTCGCTATTGACTTCTCAGGGTCCAGTGTTTCTTTGGAGTTGAGTGCTTTTGGGGGCAGAAGGGCCTGTATAGCACGGACAGTGAGCTAAAGAGTGTGGTTATTTTTAAGGCTCATTCAAAAGGAAAAAAAAAATCAGACTTTGTTATCGGCTCGGTTAACAGAAACCTCGATTAATCGAAGCTCGGTTAATCCACAGGTTCTACTATAATTCAATCTTCCGTAATCTTTTTAAAGCAGATCAAATTAATGGACTTTAGCACAAAGTCACATAGCTGATAACTGCCATGCTTGTTGGCCACCTTTTTTTTCAAAAAGTTTGCTTCACCTTATTCAATTAATGAGATATCTCCGATAAAATAAGTCACATTTTCCCGTTCTAAAATACTGGTATCCAAAAATCGTAGCATGTAACTGACACTACAAGTACTCATGGAACTAGACTATTTTAAGTCTGATTTTTATTATAGACTATATAAAATTATTAAAAATATATATTATGATAGGAACTAGCGGGCTTCGTCCGCTATTTACGTTACGGATATAAAAATCTTATTTCAATATATATTTATTTCAATAAATTGATTTATCTTTTGTGTCACGCTATTCAAAATTGTGAGTAAGATTTATGTAAATGGTTTCTTTGCGTCCTTGTGTCCAAACTACATGAAATGTATGAAAAAGGATAGTTTGACGCAAATAAACCATTTACATAAATCTTACTCACAATTTTGAATAGCGTGACACAAAAGATAAATCAATTTATTGAAATAAATACATTTCAATGCATAGTATAGATTCAATGAAAGTGATATATTTAACAGTGAATTGGAAAATTAAAAGTATTGTGTAGATGTAAAAAAATATTTTAACCAAGTCAAAAATAATTTAAATTGAATTTTAAAACAAACCTTTTAAAGTCACATCAAGCCGTCACTTAAATTTTATATCATATCTTTTAAAACTCATATTTTGAATTTATGAGAGATGTAAATGATAAAGCAACAGCGAATAAAATTTTATGCAGCTTTTCATGTTGAACATAACTTTTGCACATGCGATTATAAATAAAACAAAAATAAAATGATGAAATAAATACAAATATATTTTTTAAGAAATAGCATAACGTCACTCAAAATTTGATATCAGTATTTTTAAGTTCCATATTTAAAATTCTTAGAGCATAAGATAAAGTGCTGCGTCAGAAACTTTTAACCCGTCAAGGGTTTTTGCATTGATATATAGTACTCGTATAATGATGGAAAGTCCGGCGATCAAGTTTTCCCTTCCTGCTCGCGGGACAGGTCTGCCCTCCGTGGTTTCGTAATGAATTATCCCCAAATGGCCTCTTTGCAACATGCAGAGGTGTCGCGATAGGGGGTTATGGAGGGGGGGGGAGCCCCCCTCCCCCGTAAACTTGGGAAATTTGAGCTTAGCGTTCGGAAATTGTAGATCTTTGAGACTTTTTTTCTTTTTTTTTTTTTTAAATAATAGTAAAAAAAATTATGAATTTTTTATTGTTTCCTAACTGCTTTTCTGAGTTCTGTAAAAGTAAACAAGTTAAATTATAACAAGTAATATAAAAATTTTGTTTTTAAAGTCTATTCCTACTTAGGTCATCAAAGAAAAATTTAATATAATCCCTTAAACTAATATTAGTTTTTGTTGCATTAAAATATCTCAATTTGTTGATTTTCTATAAGCAAGTAGGTTTACAATGGAAGTCTATGGAATTTGGCGAAATATTAGAGATATCGCCAAGTTGGCGTCACTTTTGGCGACTCATTTTGGCCACCAAATTTGGCGATATATCGCCATGTTGGCGACAAACTTGGCGGTATTTGGCGACAGAACAGGGTCCCCCCTATGGTAACCCCCTATTGAAAATACATTCATTGATCTTCAATAACCAATGGCTGCCATTTTGTTTCCCATGCAAAACTAAAATTAATTAATTAAAATTTAATTAATTAATTAATATTTGAAAAAACTGTATTAACATCAATTGTCATCCAGTACAAGTTTTAAAAAAATTATTTCAACTTGATAGGATCAATAATGAGTATTTTATTAACGATTGAAAATTTGAACAAGATAAATATATAAATATATAAATATATAAATATAGGGAGAGTGTGAGCTAATAGTAGGAATTGAAAAAGAAGTACAAAAAAGCGGCCAGACTCAATTTGTCATTGTGTTTTTCTGCGCTACGAAAATATCTATATCATCATATCCAGACCTGAATTTCCCTACCGTTGTCCACCATCAGTGTCTCTAATCTATTCCTTTTATTTCTTCCAAATCTTTGTTCCTTTTTCAAAATAACATGACGGTATTTTCATATGAAATGCGATTATGGCTCGTACGTAATAGAAGACAAAAAAAAATTGCAAACCTTAAAGTAATGCTGGTTTTCTCTAAATATATGCAACGTTTATAGGTTTAAATCTTACATTTAATGTATTGTTTGAAATTGCTTCCTTAGCTATTCATTTAGCAATTGGGTATCTTATTATTTTCGTGCTCAATGATTCCAAGATAGGGAAATAGAAATTACTCTAGTTTTGATTTTAATTATTTTAATGGAAGAGGTGTACTTAAACTTTCGTTAAACAAACCAATAACTATAATTTTTTATTAGATGTAAATTTCCAACTGGGCGAAAAATGTCCTGACCAGGATTCGAAACCGGGACCTCCTGGCTGAAGCCGCCAGTGCTCTGCCATCAGAGCTATCCCGGACTATTCTGGTCGAACTTTTTCACTCAGCTAACCTTGATGATTACAACATCTGGTCTGAAACCTGGTTCAGCTCAACAGAATAAATCTCAGGTAATGGAACTCCAGAAATCGCTGGATACGAAATTACACTAGATAATACCAAGAGGTTTACCAATTAGAATAATTGTGTTAAATTTAATCTAGTATAATTTTTTAGTTTTCAGTTTCAGTATTTTTCTTTGGAAATACTAAATAATAAGTTTTTACGTATAAGTATCATATCATAAACACACATTGCACATATCCTCTCAGTTGGAAAATAAAGCAATTTGTTTCAAGTTGGGAAATTTTTGAATTCTCCACCCCCACCCCCCACCCCGAAAAAGTATTTTTAGCTACGCCCCTGGCAACATGTATATATATCGCTGGAATTTCAAGTACTTTTCTAGAGTCTGGAGGTATTTCTTAAGTACCCACAAATTATGATCCCTTAGAGGTTGAGAGTTTTAAAGTTACGAGACCTATACTGTCAGAAAGCGCATTCAGCGAAAAATAGATGGTCTCTTGAGAAAAATTTATGGCATACGTATGGAGTTCATTCTGTTAAGAAGCAGCTTATTTGAGGATCAATTGTAACTTGTATATTGACTTCTAATTAGTCGTATTTAAAATAAGGAATTTAACATAACATCTCTATGTAAGATCTCACAGCTCATCTCTATTGTCTGCATATTATTTCAGTTAATTAACACAAGCGTTTGTTTTGCTTACAAATGATTTCTAGTAATTACAATGCAAAAATCGGTTTGTAAGATGATTGAAATCGAAAAACAAACTATAAAAGTCTCCAATTGGATTAATAATAAGTCTAATAAGTCTGTCACACATTTGAATTGAGAATATTAGTTTAATATATTTTCAGAGTGTATATGTAATTTTATTTAGCTTGTATTATTATTGTAAATATTACTTGCTAATTCTGCTTTTGGTATTTAGAGAAGAGTAATCGAATAAACAGGAATCATCACAGACATTGTTATCTTTTAAATACAACACGTGGGAAAGACCGAGCTACGCTCGATTAAAAATGGCTTTGTGTTCATCTCGATATAACAATAAATTATCGCTGTATCAGTGCTATAAAAATTTCACTTTATAGCAGCATTATTTTCAAAATAATCAATATTAAAACTATGGTTTTACATATTTCTAAATTTTATATTACTTGCATATTTACAATGAAAGGGCATCCTTCCAAACTACATTTTTTGTTGGTCTTTGATTGGTTGAATCATGTATCTCGGCTCCTATTGAGAATTTATACAAAATTTCCTCAGATTCTAAAAGCCACTTTTTTGCCAAATTTGGTGATTGCCTCAAAGATAGAACAATTTCATCTGATACTGTTAGATATGAAATAAATGCAATGGGTGTTTCAGTTAGTGCAAGAACAATAAGGAGAAGATTAGCAGGTTAAGGACTGAAAGTTAGAATTCCGAAGAAAAAATAAATCTTCAGCAATGCAAGAAACGAGTTCAGGGGACAAAACAATACATTAATTGGTCAAAAAATCAGCGTAAGCAAATAATCGGCAGCGATGATAGTAAAATATTGCATTTTGGTAGTAATGGGTGAAAATATGTTACAGCTGCATCCTGATTGCATTGAAGCAACTACAAAGAACCCAACAAATGTCATGATTTGAGCCTGTATGTCTGCAGATGGTGTGGGCTGCATTCAAGTGACTGATAGCATTCTGAATGCAAAAATTACATCGAAACTGTTCTGGAACCAAAATTGATATGTTCCATTAGGTATCTCTTCTCCAATAAAGCACCATTTATCTTTCAATTATTACCCTGGCCAGGAAACAGCCCTGATCTGAATCCTATAGAAAATTTGTGGAGACGTTTGAAAGTCCTTGTACAAAGAAAGCATACATCTAATAAAGTGCAACTTATTGAATCTATAATTGATTCTTGGCATCATGTGATTAAAAGGGATGAACTCCAAACACTAGTTCTCTCAATGAAAAGAAGCTGTGAAGCTGTAATAAAACACAAGGGTTATCCTACTAAATATTGAATGTGTAAGTGTAACTTTAAAATACACTGAAATCTAAGATAGATCTTATTTTTTGTAAGCGCAACTTCTTTTGTAATGCAGATATTTTTTATATTTTTTTTAAATTAAATTCTACATTAAATTTCTTTGAATATGATATATAAACATTTGTATTTAAGTGAAATTTATTATGATCTTCAAGCACACAAAGTTATAAAACGAAAATTTCAAACAATGTCCACAATTTTGGCCATGACTATATATCCATTTTTAACACTTTCCAACAAAGTTGAAAAGTGTTCATGCATTCGGTTTGTCTGTCTGCCTGTATGCGCTCTAATTCCCGTAAATATATTCGGATCGTTCTGAAATTTTTGGATGTTAGTTACCTCTTTTATAGCAAGAACGCTATTGCAAATGAAGTTTGTAGCATGTTTAATTCATTTACAGGGACAGTCAAAAGTTTTCCGTTACATTACGGCCTATGGGAAAAAATCGGTTAAAATGATTTTTAATGATGTTACATGCTTTCAAACATAATAATATTGATATGCATTTATCAAGTGCTCTAAAATATGCATTCCGTAGAATATGTGGTGCAAAGAATAAATATTAATCATTTACAGGGCCACACAAAAGAATACCGTTACATAATGGTATAGGGGAGGGAATTTTTTTCAGCGTATTTTAATTATGTTAAATTATTTCATGTATAATGAAATTGATATACGTCGTTGAGTTTACTATAACTTATTTCATGTGTAATACGAAGTGCATAGCATTTACAGGGACACACAAAAGATTTCAGATACTATATTGTATCCGAAGTACTGTACGGTAGCGATGATTGCTGGAAATACATTTTTAATTATATTATGCGCTTTTATGTTTCACTATATTTATGCATTGTATATGGTGTGTATAAATGCTGTAATTCATATACAGGGCTACACAAATGAATTCGTAATGGTTACTGAGTATGATTGTACATTGCTTAAAGGTGGTTTTTAAATGAGTTATGCATTTTTACGCTGAACTGCATTTTGTTTACAAAGAAAAGTTTGTATAACATAGATAAAATTATATACAGGGTCAATCAAAGAATTGGATACATGGCCGTCTATAAATGATAATTTCTGGAAATGTTATTCCAGTAGTTTTAAGAGTGTTTTACTCTGAATTAAACTTTAGCTAAATCGTGGCGTGTAATAAAGGTACTAAGTTAACTACATGTTTGTACAAAAGTTTACAAGTATGTTTCCATCTATTAATATAAATTGCTGAAAGAGAAATTTCAACCTATGTTATTCGTTTTCTTGCTAAACTAAATTTCCCCATTATATAGCATATATATCAACCTACAGATCAAATACAGAACTGTTCAAAAGAATTTGAATACATATTTGCTATGGATGGTAACTGCTGAAATCAATTTTTCGCATGTTTTATGCGTTTTCTAAAATGGTTACTTAGTTCTGTTATATACCTTATTTCCCTAAATAACGAAGTTTTACCATCCAGGAAGTACTGGAAAGTGTTTCATAATCTATGCTTAACGCATGATTTTTCTTACTTGTTATATTTAACACAGTTTTATTAAATAAAACAAAGATTACATATACTTTGTTGTCTTCATTACAAGTCTTTATTAATGTAGATCAAGTCAGGATTATTTTATTTTTAATATATTTGACCAATATTTAAATATATTTATACAGCTAAATATTCTAGAACTAGTAAGTTGAAACTTCTTTTAAAAGATTTAGATAAATTAGGTTAACCAAAAAAAAAAGAACGAAAAATGTCAAAAAACGTTTTCCTTTTTCGGCAAAAGAAAGAAAAAAAAGGTTTGCAGCATTCGGATTCTCTCTGGGATTTCACATAGAACCCGTAGATAAAAAAAAAATACAAAAATAACTAGCAATTGCTTTTTTTCAGCTTTCTAGTTAAAATGATAGTTGTGCTGCTTCAGTTGATTTCTTTAATCTTTCCTTTGAGAGATAAAAGTTTCTAAAAATCAAACATGGTCCCTTCCTTTCTTCTCAATAGGTACGGATTATTTTGGCATATACAGTTGGCTGTTAAAAATAACATTCCATTTATTTGACTTATGCGATTTATTGTATTAAGTTTCTCGAAGCATCTGTACACATTACTGGTTAATGATAATTTTGACATTTTCATATTTATTATGTTTACTTCTATCTGCTTTGGTATGATTTATGAAATATTAATCATTATCTAAATAATCCTTTGCAAAAAATTACACAGAAAAGTAACTATCAGCCGTATTGCCTTATACCAGTCGCAATCAGATATAAAGACCATTACAGGCAGATGATTTATGTTTTATAAAAGTAATTTTGAAGATTTTTTTTCATAGTGTGTACTTTATATTAAAAAATAAGAAACTTCAAAATGCTTGTTTTTTAAAAGAATGTACCATATTTCTCATTGGTTAGAATTTTATGATTTTCTTGTATAACTGCATAACTTTCATTATTACTTCAGATGTATATTTTTCAAAAATTTTCATCATTAATATATTTCAGAAGAAAAAATACCGTACTCATACCAATAACATATTAAAATTTCGGTCATCTAACTATTTTTACATCATTATTTTTTAACATTTCACAATCTAATTATTTTTTACTGCTCATAAAAGTAATGCATTTAGGCTTTATGATGCGATCCTGTACTGAAACACATTCCAACGCTGACCATTGCAAGAAAAATAAATATACTGAACTTCAAAAATATAATTAAATTTCAGAAAATCTTTACGGTAGTTAACATTTACCGGGCAAACAAATGTCTTTGCCGGAAAATGGTAGTTGATCTTAGGAGCCCTCCGTAAAGCAACTCCGGCTCTGGAAACCTCTTGTAGGTTGATGGGCCCGGCTCCTTTATAGGTGTTCGATTCCTGTGAGCTGTCGGAGCGTACCGCGTCAGGTAACCAAGAAAAGGGACCATTTGACTCTTCTAGCTGGTGGTGAGAATTGTCGTATGCGACTAATTCATCTCTCTTTTGGGAATAACCGGCGTGACGTGCGCTGGGCAGTGCGCCGGTCTGATCGGAGCTTTCGTGAGGGCTGCCTTAGTGGGGCACTCCTGGCGCCGACCTTCAGGACGCGTCGCGGGGTTTGTCTCCCGGGTAGTTCCGAGCGGGGGCGCAAATGGGCCTGTGAGGGCCTAGGTCCGGGGCATGGGAACCCCCCCCCCCCCATGTTAACGAGAAACATAGGGACACTAACAATCGTCAAATTTGAAAATAAAAAATGGAGCTAAAAAGGGCAGTTGGCGAAATATGTTTCAGTTGTTTGGTTTCCATACATTGACGCACAGCCATAGGGCGGATTATTATATCTCTAAGAAAATAAGTGAACTCTATAAGTAAGCAGTCGAAATCTGTGTTTCTAAGCTTTATTACGTAATCAGGAACAAAAAAGCAGGAGAAATGCTCAAGCACTCGTTATTAAAATGATTATTTAATCATCTCTACGTGGCAGTCGGAGTTTCAAATATTCTTTACATAATGAGCTCTTAGCCTTATTAACATGATATTACGGAAGAAAAGATGTTATTCATTTACCACAGATCTTATTATATACTGTATAAATATCACTGGGTTGGAACATCACAGTCGTAGTGGGTACCGGACGTTTCGGAAAAAACTTCGAATAGAACACTTTAAACCCCGAAAAGCCCCCTCTCTCTCTCCTCCGGCCGACGACGTCTCTCTGATCTGTCTGCTCGTGTGTATATTAAGTTAATATAGCGGAAAGTGACAAATCAAGTCACCTGACTACCCTTCTCCAATCATAACTGTTTTAAGAGGGACTTATTAACAGTTCCGGTGGAATTAATCTTGAGGTGATTCAACTTCCGTAGCGTGAAAGAATCTTTCTAGATGACTCCATAGCCTTGAAATAGGTACACAGTGGGTGAATAAAAAATAAGATCTGAACTCGAGAGTGCTGGCTTTCAGATTGCCAGACGATAATTTTAACAGAAAAGAAAAAATGAACTTATTGATGCGGAGTAAAACTAAAATATTAAAGCATTGAAATATTATAATAGACACTTTGAAATTTTAGTAAAAGAATGATTTTAAATAAATAGATTTTTTTAGAACAGAATAATTTAGGACTTATGACATTTTAGCAATTAACCCTCTCGTTGCGCAAGTAATTCTTCGCGATGAGCGTCTTTTACAGAATTTTTAGTCGTTTATCACCGGTTTTTTAAAGCAGAAATTTTTGACTATCGTAATCGGGGTAAATGTCCTGATTAAATCAGTTTTCGCTAAACAATAACTGGTGGGAACAACCAAATAGTATTGATTTGACGGGAAAATGCATGCCCGATCATAGCTCGGGCTGCGCAGCGAGAGGGCTAAATAAAGAATTTAGACGAGGTTGATATACACGAGAAATAATAGTGAATTTTTATAGGGATTTAAATAATAAAAGTGTTTTATTTAAGCAATAAAAGTAAGGGAGGTAGGGGAGGTATGATACACTTCTTTTTTACTAATTTTTTACAACCCTTAGAAAGATATTTTTAAGCAAATTTTTCGTGTTTTCTTATAAAGTGACTTTTAATCATTTTTTAAAAATATTGTGAATTTAAAAAATTATCATTCAAAAAATATATTCCAATTATTTTGAATGGTTAGTACTGTATCAAATCTTCCCGCTGCTGGGGAGGATTGATACACTAGCAAGGGAGATTTGACACATTGTTATAGAAATTGAAAAAAAAATGCAGACAATTCAATTTATGTGTCATGCAATTTTTTATAAGTCTTGAAATGTTTAAGTAAATTTTAAAAAGAAATGACATTGACATATTTTTGTTTCAGAAATGTTTTTTTACAAAAATATTTAAACAATTGCTATTATTTAAATAATTCTATTAACACACATTTAAAAAAAATAAATAATAATAAAAAAAACCTAGAGAAAAAAACCTGCAAGGAAAAATGAAGTGAATATTGCTGATTTGCAAACAATTTAACATAAATTTAACACATTTAAGATTTCTTTAACCCTTTCAGGGCAAAGCATTTTCAATGCTAAAGTGTTGAATAAATGAATGGCACCAGAATTTACCAACAAATTCAATTGGAAATAAGAAAAGGGCTATATTTCACTTTCATATTAAATGGAAAATATTTTACCAAAATTCTGGTGCCAAAGTGGCGTTTGGGAATTAAAATTAAGTGGTTTTATAAACATAACACCACTTCTGAAATGGTTATAAGAAAAACTAATAGCTCTATCATTTTGATAAGTAAAATCGGGTGGATTTAATGTTTTATTTAATTTGACCTTCGTCAATTATAGAAACATCTTCCGTTTCAGGCCATTTAAACTTTTTTAATTCTACATGACGAGCAAAACGAACTAACCATCTATCATCGCACTGCTTTTCTATGTAACCTACATAATGTCTATTTATAGTCTCTTTGTTCTTCCTTACCAATTTCAGTAGCTCTTGCTGTAAAACAATAATGAATATTATAGTCCTATATTAATTTACAACTTAAAAAACTGTTAAATTTCAAATATACAAGTGTATCATTTCTCCCCAGTACTAATGTATCATTTTCCCGATCATGCCTTATTGGATTTTCAATCACTTTGTATAAATGCAGTTTGAAATGCAAATCTGCTTTCTGGTAAAACTCACCCTAACAATGTGCTTTACAAATAAAAAATAATTACAAGATATTATCTTCACAATAATAAGAGGTATAAAAGAAAATCAGTATTTAAAAAAAATTACATTGACATTCCAAAAGACTTCAAAATTAAAAGTAAAAAACGTTGTCAATTCTTCACAGCTAAGTCCAGCTAATGATGGCCTCTGCTAATAAAAGAAGCCTTTACATCTGTTACAATGGCTGTTAATGCCATTTGTTGAGAAAAATTGTCAATGTATCAACCCTCCCTATGTATCAAACCTCCCCTACCTCCCCCAGTTAGCGCCATTTTTTAATTTAAGCAATTTGGAATAAATATTATTAGGTGGATTAAGATCTTATGCCTTTACATATGGAGATTGATAGATTAGTTTAAGAATAGGGTTTTAATTTAATAATTCGGTATAATATATGGAATATTATTAAACGGAAAATTGATATCTATTTATATAAAATCCAAGTCTCTGTGTGTCCCTCACTATTCCGGTAGGACCGCCTCATTGAAATGAGTAATTGTTGAAAAATATTAATGCAAGGTTACTACAGTAGCGCCAAATGTTAGCCAACTTGGCGATAGCTGGCTAATTTGGCGAAATTCCCATTTAAAACCATTAATCTTTCATAATGGAGGTCACCGAAATTTAATTTAAACTCCACTCTTTTAAGACAATTTTCGAAATCTCTGGGTGAGAATTTAAAGTACATCTTTACATCTTCCTCCCGATGCTACTAATAAAATAACCGCCAATAGACAACGGTGCACTGTGTGAGCTCCTAACTGCGCGAATTAAATGTGCTTTAGGTACTTTTCCAGTATAGGTGCCTTGGCGAAAAAAGGAAATTTGGTAACATATTTTCCGGGAACCTATTCACTGTTTCATTTTATATACACACGCATTTTTTTCGATATTTATACGATGTATTTAACATAAAAAAGCCGTTTCTCTAATTTTATACAGAAACAGATGTAATTTGTACATAAAAACATCAATAATATACATATAAAACAAACAAAAACGCTCATCAAATTTGTTTTCATAGGTGTTTATATGATTTGACAACAAATCTCGATATTTTTCCGTTATGCGGACACCATGCCAAAATGTATGTTAATGCGCCAATTATTTCAAAATGCTAAAAGATATTTGTAATTTTATGCCATCAGTTTAATATGAGTTTTATTTTATTGCTTTATTTTATAGCAGTTATTTGTTCACTTATTTTAAGTATATATTTGTGATTTGATGAAATAGTTCGTAAAAGTCTGGAATTTTCAAATGTTATATTTTTTAAATGCTCACTTTAGTATCGACAATGGTTTTTCTTTTCTTTTTCAATTGCTTCAATTCACGATTTTGGGCCAACTGTTACGCTTGGCCGCAATGGTGTCCGCATAACGGAAAAGTACCCAAATCTCACTTTCTGATGCCCAAATTACACCAAGCTTTTTTAAAAAAATGCCAAAACCCCTACCGTGGAAAAGTACCAAACTGTCTATTATTTTACGCTATCCGTGTTATAGTTTTTACTATATGCAAGGGGAGTGGAGCGAAGAGTTTAAACATTAAATATTAAAGTTTCGGCACACATGTCATATATGCCCCATATTAGCGCGACTTTTTTCTGACGCCAATGGTAAATACACAACGCCAATGTTAAATACACACAAATACACAACGGGTACTTAACTGGCGCCAAATTGTCGTAATTTTGCTTGATATGGTAATCCGGATGTTGTTGTTTATGCTGTTGATGTTTTCGCCAAATGGGCGTCGGAAAAAAATCGCGCCAATACATGTTAACGTATATGACAACTGTGCCAAAGTTTCTATAAAGCAGTATAAGACTAAAAAATTAAGAATAAAATAAATGAAAAATAAGACTAAAGAAGAAAGAAAAATCATGCGTTAAGCATAGAATATGAAACACTTCCCAACACATCCTGAATGCTTTAACAAAACTTAGTTATTTAGGGAAATAAGGTAAATAAGATAACGTTACTTCTTAGATATCCCGTCGACCAATTTCGCCAAATTATGTAAATCGCCAAATCAATAGTAAAACATTAACAAAAATACAAATAAAACGTCGAATTAATGGTTTTATTGGTCATTATTGGCATTTAATCTTACAATTAATTAATTAATGGCAACCATTATTGGCAATTAATCTTACAATTTGGCGACAGTAATTTGGTCGACGGGATAACTAAAAAGTACTAAGATAACTAAGTTAACATTTTAGAAAACGCATAAAAAATTTTAAAAATTGATTTCAGCAGTTACCGTCTATAGCCAATAGTACCGTTATTACATGCCACTATTTAGCTAAAATTTAACTTAAACTACTCATAAAACTACTGAAATCACATTTCCAGATATTATCATCCATAGACGGTTAAGTATCCAATTCTTTGCGTGACCATGTATATCATTTTATCTATATTCTACAAACATTTCTTATGAAACTAAATGCAGTTCAGCGTAAAAATGCATAACTCCTTTAAAAACCACCTTTAAGCAATTTATTCTCATACTCAGTAACCCTTACGAATTCTTTTGTGTAGCCCTGCATATGAACTGTAGCATTTATACACACAGTATAGTATGCATAAATGTAGTGAAAAATAAAAGCGCATATCATAATTAAAAATGTATTTCTAGCAATCATTGCTTATGTACAATACTTCGGAGAAAATTTCTTGGCGAGAAAGAAGTTTGCCAACGTATTTTCTGGCAGCCTATTTACTGCTTCATACTCACAAGCAATTTTTTACTTATGTATACAATTTGGCACAGATGCGATTTTTTCCGACACCAATTTGGCGAAAACATCAACAGCATAAACAACATTCGGGTTACCATTACAAGTAAAATAACGACACTTTTGCGCCAGTTAAGTACCCGGTGCGTATATGATATCGGCGAAAAAAAAAATGCGCCAATATGGGCGTATATGACATCTGTGCCGACAATTTAATATAAAAAAGCTATTTATCCATTTTATTTATATTATTTTATTTATCCATTTATCCATAAAGAAACAGAAGTAATTTTTGCACAGATGTCATATACGCATGGGGGTTGGAGTGATTTTTCTATGACGCCAATTTGGCAGAAATCTCGCTTTCGAATACCAGTTACTTATATATTTTTCAATTATTTGCTATCATTTTGAAAAGGAAATAACAATAAATAAATAAAAGTTTGAATAATAACTATAGAACAAAGCAGTTTATATAATTAAAAAACAGAAAATAAAAGTAAATAAACAATTTATTAATAAATAAAAAACAATAGCCGGGTTACCATAGTAGGCAAAATAACACCATTTTGGCGACAGTTAGGTATCCCGGTTCATATCTGAAATCTGTGCCGTAATTTGTATATAAAAAAAATTATATATATTTAGAAACGATTTTTTTATGTATATAAGTGCATATATAAACAAAGATAAAAGTTCATTAGATTTGTTTTCATAGCTGTTTATATATTTTCGCAACATATCTCACTTTCTGATGCCCGAATCGCGCCATGCTTTTTTTTTTTTTTTAATGCGCTATAATGGAAAAGTACTTAAATAAATAATTAACAGAAGTAACAAATTATACAAACTAAAACTTTTTATTTCGAAATCAAAGCATTGTTTTTAATTTCGATTAAAAAGACCTATATCCTTGGATAACTTCAATTGAAATTAGGTTCACAGCTTAATATCTCATTCCATAAACCTAAACAAACACAAGTGATTCATTCATCGTGAATCGTCAAAAATATTAAATCATTGAGGTAATCATTCACAAAGTAAGTTCCCCAGCAATCAATGGACAATATTCTAATGACGTCATAGTAGGTAAAATGGTGACGGTATCGTTTGTTTATTGTTTGTAATCACAAAGATTTAATTTTGCAATGTCTCTTAGTTACATTATTTTATTGTCATATTTATGAGCTCAGAACAAAAGCCTATTTTTTCATTATTTAGTTATTAAAGATGGAAAAAAATCATAAATGCATGATTTGAAAATTTTAAATAATTTTCTTTCTTAATACTAAAAAATAACATCGGGAAGTAACAGCGGGTTTAAGTTAAATAAGTTTAACTGTTTAATTCTGTTGTAATATTCAAAATAACTGTATTTATTAGATTTCAGTACTCAAAATCAGTACCCGATTAAACTTTGAAGTTAGAGGAGTTACAATGTCATTTCAGGACCTTTCTTTTGGAGAAGCTTTTCTAAATTCCATATATACCTGGAAAATCTTCAGTGTTAGAAATATTATTCCTAGGACTGACATAACACGAGAACGGCCTGCAATTTTTCACAAGTTTTTGAAAGCTACTTTATATCAGAAATTTTACTAAAAACTGGTTACTTTTTGTTATAGCGGCCCACACTATTAGGATTATGACAAGTTGCAGCCAATTTCGCCAACGTCGTAACCAAGATCGTGAAGCACACACATATAATACCATATAATACCATTTCATGAAATCGTATACGATAATTTAATAGTTTTTAACCTTACTTCAAGTGTGTTATTTATTTATTTTTAAGGCTCAACAATCTAAATTGTCCAATATATGAATTTAAAAAAATGTAAACAAAGATTGAATAGACATGACCACAAAAAGCCTCAAATCTGCATAACACTTGGAACCAAACTGTGCAGATTGGTGGTCTTCTACTGTACACAGTTTTTCATAAATGTGTTTCGTTCTTAAAATGTGTTATTTTCATCTATCACTGCGGAACAAGCGAGAAAACTCATATTCTTGCACATGAGTTGTATATATCTTTATACCTAAATTTCCGTCATTTTTGACGGGCTACCTTTCTAGTATAATAATATTAACCTTGGCGAAAAAGATTTTTAATTTTGTAATATGTATAACTTTCATTATTACTTCATATATATATATATTTTTTTAATTTCATCATTCACTAATATTTTTCACTAATATAATAAAAATTACAGTAATAATACCAACAACATATTAAAATTTCGATCATCTAATTACTTTTATATCTTTTTTTTTCTCATTTCACAATCTAATTATTTTTTGTTACTTATAAAAGTAAAGCATTTGTGCTTTATGATGTGATCCTGTACTGAAACACATTCCAAATAGGCTGATCATTGCAAGAAAAATAAATAAAGCGAACTTCAACAGCATAATTGAATTTCAGAAAATCTTTATGGTAGTTAAGGTTTACCAGGCGAATATAGGGACACTAACAATCGCCAAATTTGAAAATAATATACAAGCGAATTTTTTTTTTTTTAATGAACAACTTCAAATAAAAATACTTTAAATATAAGAACATTGATTCAAAATTGCGAGCAAACATAATTAAAAACATGCAATTCAAATTCAGAACATTAGTGCTTCGATTCTGAATCATCTTCTTACGTATGAGTTGTTGCATAGTATACCTTTATGTGGAGTTTTATTTATGAATGTAACTACACATTCTTTTTGCATTAATGTAAATCAGGCATGTGAAACACTCACTGTAAAACATTTGTGTAAGTTTACTCTGGATTCTCTGTGTAACGTTACACATATTCCGTTCTGATATTTTTAAAACTCACAATATTGGAGAATTCTTTCACAAAGGTTGTGTAACTTCATATCTCAGGCGTAGCCCTCGACATCTGCGGAGTTAAAACTGGTTTCAACTAAGTCGCGAGAGATCCAATGAAGGGGATTTCATTCTCCCTTGCACGTTGTGATTTGGCGTTCAGCGACATGTTGAAGCAAGAATAGCACGTGTTTGTCGTGATATTAAAGTTATTTTTCTTATTAAAAAAATTATCAAAAGTACACATATGCCACCATTTTGTATGATATTTAGATGCCATTCTAATTACAAGAATGGCAAGGCGTATTGTTTTACGTCTCACATAATCATTACGAAAAATGGCTATCATCATTTACTACAATAATTATAAACTCACAAAAGTACAATAAGGTAAGAAAACATATTGTTATTTATTTTCAAAGTAATATATATATTCAAGTTTTTCATTTATTAGTTTTATCTTATTATTTCTTTAAAAATTAAATATGAAAAAAGTTATGTTTAGCATAGTAAATATATATATATATTTTTTTATTCATATTTACACAGAATATGTAAAGTCTGAAAAATAATGTATATGTAACTCTGTGTGGGAATTATATTTATTGTTGTAGATTATTCTGTAGAAAATACTATATGTTTTTATTTGAAAAACAAAAAGCATACATTAATTTAATTACTATTATTTAATATATAAATATTTTAATAACTAGGTGCAACTGTTTTAATTATTACTTCTTATTATTTTAAGTGTTATATATTCAATTTTTTATTTTAATCGCTTTTTTTCTTTACGGTTTAAATGAAGCAACATTTAATGACGGTCGTTTTTTTCTCTTATGAAAAACATTTTGTTTTAGTATAGTAATCTAGCACAGTAATAGTAAATAACTTTTTATAAAATCTATGTTTACAAATAATATGTAAGGCATAAGAAAATTATATATGTGAATTATACTTTGTAATAGTGTATGTGGTAGAAAATTTATTTTAAATAATAATAATAATTCAGGTAAACTATTTTGTTTATTATTTTTTGTTAATATTATATAATCGAGTGTTTTAGTTATCCCTTTTTATCACAACATTTCATTGCAAGTTAAATGAAGATTATTTAAAGAAATCATTATCTAAGTATACATTTTTGTTTTAGTATGGTAAATTAAATAAACTTTTATAAAATTCATATTTACACAGAAAATGTAAAGTAAAGTAAGGAATAAGACACATTCTTACAGTAAAATAAGAAATAATATATGTAAATACGCATGGGCATTACATATTGTTGTAGAATGTTCTGTAAAAAATATAGCATATTTTTATTTCTGAATAAAGAAAGGGTACAGCACTTAATTTAATTATTAGTGTATTAATATTTAATATTTTATACTTATTAGTAATTGATAAGTAAGCATTTAAAATTATTTATTATTAATTAAGGTATCAATATAAACTCTTGAGCTTTAAAATTTTACCTTTTTGTAAACAGAACAAAAAAAAGTATTAAAAGGAAATGCGTAATATTTTTAATTAAGTACCAAATATATATAATACTTTAAATAAATAATAATATGTTTTCTTATCTTATTGAACTGAATGAGTTTATAATTTTTACGATGAGTGGCAGACATAAAAACTCTTCGTGAAATTAAACAAAAAAAGGATTGCTAGGATCAGGGGGAGGGGGGATTTCTGTGGAAGATTTTAATTGCAGATGTTTATAAAGTGTACTTTAGTACATATTTCTCATTTTGATGGCTAAATTTTTCCTGCACATATTAATAATCATCTGGTGTTAAAATATTATTTACCTGAAATAAATTTTTTACAAAAGAAAGTAACAGCTTTTAAATGCAAAAGAAATGATTAAACACTCATTTTACTGAAAAATAGTATCTTTAAATAAACAAGCATTTAAAAGCAGACTTTTAATTTATTTTGCTTCAATAATTTAATATATATATTTTTTTCAAATATTAAAATAATTTAGTATTCTTTACTAAAAAAATTTGTAGAAATAAATATTGTAAATGTCGATTTTAAAACAAATTGATGCAAAAACTGTATTAAAGATTAAAAAAAAAAGATGGAATATTTTATTCCTTTTTTTAATAGATATATTTTAAAATATATTTCTATTTTAGATTGCTAGATTCCCCCTCCCCTCCCACACACACCCCATATTTAAACGCATATGTGTTGAAAGATATTTTTTTTTTCAGAAAAAAAGGAGCTGTTTACGTTTAAAACATAAACATACTTTTCAAAAAAAGGTAGCAGCTTAAAATAACAATTTAGTGTTTTTTTATTAACAAAATGTATAGAAATAAACATTGTAAAATTATAAATTTAACAATATACAACATGTACAATTGCACATGTTGTGTAACTGTACAGAAAATATATAGTGAAGTTTTGTTCGTAATACTGTGTAAGGTTACAGATAACTAGTGTTACCTTTCACAAAAGTATTGCGTAACCTTGCACACATATGATATGTAACTGCACAGACAAATATGGAGAAAACGTACACCTAATAATATGTATCGTTCCAGGAAAGTGTGGGAAAGCTTAATCCTACTGAAGTGAAACCTTACACACAACTGTTGTGTAAGATTACACATAAATGTGGTGAAAACTTACACTGGAAATCGATAACCTTCCAGGAAAGTGTGGTAAAAGCTTACTTCTAACTGATATGTAACTTTATACACACAATTACTGTGAAAGCTGACAGGCAATTGTGGTGTAACCTTACACAGAAATTTGTGATATGTTTCACAACATTATCGTGTAACCTTACACAAGATCTGTGTAATGTTACATCAGTTATATCAGTTAAATACCACCGTAAGATTGAACGCAGCCATGCTGCCTCCAGTTTTATGGAGTAACGTTACACCGAATGTTTTACAGTGCGTGGACCGCCAGTGAATTCTCTGTGGAATATCAAGCCTTTGGCCTTTTCCCTATGTTTGATTATGTTCTTGTTTGATGCAGAAAATAAGCTTTGCGTGAATACACTTCCAAAGGTTGTAGTGTTGCCAAGTTAAAAAATGATTTTATTCAAAATATCTACCCCTTTTTCATAGTATTAATCTTCGCTATATTTAATGACAGAAATTCTGTGATTAAGTAAAGAGAAGAATACTAGTAAAACAATTGGCAACTATTTTGAATGAAATAATGCCACAATCTGGCAACACTTCAGTGTTATGGGACATTCAAATATCACATAGTATATTATATCCATAAGGTCAACTCTAATCCATTTTAAAATTTATTGCTCTGCTCGGTACAATCACCGTAGCTTATATATTTTATTCAATTATGAAAATTTTCTTATTTCATAAGTTTATATTGCAAATAATTGTGTTGCTGCAACAATTGGTTTTATAGAAAGAAGCAATTACAACTTAAAAGAAATATGCAAAGTTTAGACTAATGAACTTTATAATACATTTTTATAATTTTGTTTGCTATTTAAATTTTTAAAAGGCAGATATGCGTTGAAGCATGTTTTTATTTTTATTTAAACACTAATATATAACACCCGTCCAAAATGATGGAATGTTGATCTACGGTTAATTTTCATAAGACAGCATACTAACAAACAGCATGAACACTTTATTATTGAAAGGTTTGTGTTGTAGAAAAGTACAGATTAAAAATGACAAATAATTTCTAGAAATACAAATGATGAGGATATTTTTTTACTCGATATTCAATTTCTAAAATAGTTAAATGATCAATAAAGGATCCTATTCTAATCTTTAGAATTGATAAATTAAAAATCAGTGAAAATTACGTCATGTTGACACAATCATAGCAATTTCTCTCCTTAGTTTTATTAATGTAAAAATACATTTCAAGCTACGCATAACATCACCGGTACAAACTTTTAAAACATACTTTATGTCCGTACTTTTAAGTTTAACCACAGTATACTAATGTATATATATGTATTTTCGATTTAATTGTAAGGACAAAAACTAATAAAGTCACAACGCAATAATAATAAAGTCAATAGATAATATTCTCGTGGTGTTGCAATGAATATGAGTTTTTATTCTGTTATAAAAATAAAGTACCCGTACACAAATGATTTTACTGAAAATAATTTGCAAATGAAACAAGTAATGTAAAAAGAAAAATTATTTTTAAAGTCAATTCCTACTTAGATCATCAAAGAAAAATTTTTTATAATCCCTTAAGATAATATTAGTTTTTGTTGCATTAAAATAACTCAATTTGTTGATTTTCTATAAGCAAGTAAACTCTGTTTACAATGGAAGTCTATGGGAATTTGGCGCAATATTAGAGATATCGCCAAGTTGGCGATAAACTTGGTGGTATTTGGCGGCAGAACAGGGTCCCCCCTATGGTAACCTCCCTTATAGGTATGAAGATGCATTAAATGCTGTTCAATAACTAATGGCCGCCACTTTTTCTCCCATATAAAACTAAAATTAATTAATTAAAATTTAATTAATAAATTAATATTTGAAAAAAATGTATTAACATCAAGTGTCATCCACTACAAGTTAAAAAAATGTATTTGAACTTGAGCGGATGAATAATAATTATTTTATTAACTTTTGATAATTTGAGCAAGATATATATAGGGAGAGTGTGAACTAATAGTAGGAATTGAGAAATACTTCCAAAAAGCCACATGTCTGAAAGTTTTTCATTATTTTTCTTTTATTTGAAACAGTTGTAAACAGTATTCCGATTGCCACCATTTTAAATAAATTTCATAAAAACTGATAAAATTATAAGTAAAATATAAAAATGGGAATATTTTTAAAAATAGCTAGTGTAGGCACATCTACAACTGAACAGCTTTCATTTAAAAAATAATAGTTAGCAAAATCGGTTCAGTAGAAAGCTCAGGGCAGATGACTAAAAAAAAACAGCCTTGTGTTTTAAATATCACTCAGCTCCCTATGATCTGCCTTCCTATTTCCCGACATGATTTCCAGCGGTCAGCGCGGAAGGATACAGTAACGTTAATTTTCGTTCGCATGCATGGGAGAAAAATGCTGTTTATCGCATTCCCTTACATTATCATGAGAATCATTTAATAATTTGATAAGTATAGCTTAATTAGCGAAGCATAAATTAGGATAATAGCAAATGAGAACACTAATATCTAACATTGACAACGCGAACTATTTTTAAGTGCGTTCGTAATTATATACTAAATACGTAGCACCTATAGTCGTCATTCAGTCCGTCTGTCTGTCTGTCCATCTGTCCGTCCGTCTGTCTGTCCGCATATAACAGAGCCAAAATTACCCAACGGAACGGTCTGAAATTTTAAATATATTATTGTTGCAACATTTTGTCGAGCCATTTCAAATTTCATGACAATCAGATGTATAATTTAATTACAGGGACAGTCAAAAGTTTTCCTTTACATTACGGTCAATGGAAAAAAAATATATTGTAAGTGCATTATAATAATGTTACAGCCTTCCGAATGGTCTGAAATTTTAAGTATATAATTGTTGCAAAATTTTGTCGACTCATTTCAAATTTTATGAAAATCGGATGTATAGTTTAATTATATGGATAGTCAAAATTTTTCCGTTACATTAAGGCCAATTGGAAAAAATTATTTCAAGTGCTTTTTATTGATGTTACAGCCTTTTGAACAGAATGAAATTGATATGCACTTATGAAGTGCAATAAAATATACATTCAGTACAATATGCGGTGCAAAAAATTATTGTAAAACTAGTTATAGTACGAACGCACCTCATTTGCCACGTTTGACGAGCAATTTCCAACTTGTTTTCCTTTGCCTTGCATTCTTCATTTCCCTTGCAAGCTTCTGGCCGCCGACTGAGAACTTCTGTCACATATGGAGCTCAGTGTTAAATGTATACAAGGTGTGTCTGAAATGCTTCAACAAACTTAGGGGGATGATAGTACTCATCAAGACGAACAGAAAATGCAATGGAACGTGGGGTTGCAAACCACTTATTGAGTCACAAATACAAGGTGTTTCACCCTAACTGAAGTCGGTAATAATTTTGCGAAAAATTAAAATATTGAAATAAAAGTGTAACGATATGTACATTATTTTGTATGAAATGGGATAACATCACAAAAGGTTCTGGAAAAACAGGGTACTCATACAATCGATGATACCGTATGAATTGATAATCACAGTCCAAAATGGGGAGCATCCAATGCATACTGCTAGCGCGTATAATGGAAATTTCTACCATTTTTTGTGATTTCATTAGTTTTTGAGATAGCTATATTGTGGAAATCTTGAAAAATGCAGATCAGCAGCGTCACCTGTCACGCGATTTACAACAAAATATAATCAGCACCAATATTTATCAAGGTGTAACTGAATCTGAAGTTCAATAAAAAAAAAATCGTGCATTAGTTCTTGAGAAACAGTCCTTGGGTCTATTGAAGAAATTGTCAAAAAGGCAGCATAGCAGCGCCATTTGTTGGGCGATCTACACCAAAACGTAGTCAGCACCAACTAATATCAAGGATTAACTGAATCTGAAGTTTTATGAACAACCACGCATTAGTTCTTGAGATAGAGCCATTGTGGAAATCGTGGAAAATGCTGTATACCAGCGCTACCTTTTGGGCGATTTACACCAAAACATACGAAAGATTAACAGAATCTGAAGTTTAATAAAAATTCGTGCATTAGTTCTTGAGATAGAGCCGTTGTGGAAATCGTGAAAAATGCAGCATAGCATGCCACCTGTGGAGCGATTTACACCAAAAGGTAATCAGCACCAATTTATATCAGGGATTAACTGAATATAATTTTTTATTAAATTCTGTACATTAGTTCTTGAGATACAGTGCCCACGAAATTTGTGTCACATACAATCAGACAGACAAACAGAGTCGCAGACTCACAAGCAGACATTTTGTAAAACATATTTTTTTCGGAATCTCTGACCCCTAAAACGTGTAAATCCGTCGAAAAACGGAAGTCGAAAATTTTTAGGTATACAATACTTTGTAAAGATAGAAGAAAGTAAAAATATTGTTAACATAGCAAAAAGCAAAGAAAACATAAAATAATTATCTCTTTTCTCCTTAGCATAGCTTTATTCACTTTTCCTATCATATATTAACTTAAAGAAAACACCTTTTCATTTATGTAATATGTTCTCTGAAAGTATAATTATATTTCAAGATACCGATAATTTGTCATTATTAATACATATACAATCCCTATTCTTATTTTCGTAATAGATATAAGACCCCATCCTAATTTAGCCGTTAGAAGCCATCTGCTATGATTTTCAGTTTCACTTCATGTTCTTTTTCCTTCCGTGACCATATATGGTAGCCGATAAGAGCCTCCAACTCATCTCAGTTTAGCTAATTAGGCAGAAAATATAAATGTTTCCTTATTTGGTTTGCTAAACCGCGATCAAAAATTCCAATATTCGTTCATGACCCCATGCTTTTTTCTTGCCTTAAAATACGTGTGCATACTGCTTGTATTCAAAAATCACGCATTAATGATGCCAAAATAGCACAATTCATACAAAACAAACTTTTCAGAGAAGTGTGCCAAATTACATGCATTGTAACCATTGTGGCGAATGTATTGGCGATAATTAACTTTGCTCCTATACATATGATATTCACCGGACTCTCCCTAGCTACAACGTCCTGTCTGAGAGGTCTCTCATCTCGAAAGGATTTTTTAATAAACTTTATATTTTAAAGTAAACCTGATTATCTTTCAATTCACGGCCACTATTTAGAAGTCTGTTTATCCTTTTCTATTGCAAACGCAATGTCTTAAATGAAATATCATACAACAATCCCAAAATAAACACAATACTACAACAGAATTACGTTTTTATACAATAAACACATGAAATCATCATTTTAAAATGTAAATATAGTCAGTTTCATGCTATGTGACCGGTCGAATTTCGTACTGTAACAGTTACAATTGCACACAATATGTATATATATATTTTTTTATTATTGAAGTAGTATTATTCAAAAATAAGTGTTTTACTATACAGGTATATGTTTGTATATGTATTTTTCTGGCATGGGCATACCAAGATAATGACTCAAATGCCAAGGTAATGATGTTTTACAGTGTTATTATATTTTTTTATAATCAACATCCACTAAACATATAGAAATACATTGAAACCTCGTCTAACGAAGGTAATTCGTTCCGGAATTCTATTCCATAACCAAAATCTTCAATTTCCTGTTGACTTAAAAGGCTGTGCATCTCTGTTACTGTTGTGAGGGTATCTGATAAAACATTCTTTGGCAAAATCATATTCGTTAGCCCGGTCAGAAAAACAGCGAAAAAATGTTTCGTTAGCCGAAATATTCGTCAGCAGATGCATTCGTTAGTTCAGATACAATTCTAAAAACCAACGTAAAAGTTTTAAATTAAGGGGACAGTGCCCCTTCAACCGGTCGAAAATGCTAGAAAAGTCATTCAATTTCCATACCTTTTCACAAACTAGCAGCAGACGCACTCGTTAGTTGAGATATAATTTTAAAAGCCATCGTAAAAGTTTTAAATTGGACAGTCCCCCTTCAATCGGTCAAAAATGCTAGAAAAGTCATTCAATTTCCATACCTTTTCATAAACTAGCAGCAGATGCACTCGTTAGCTGAGACATAATTCTAAAAACCAACATAAAAGCATTAAATTAAAGGGACAGTCCCCTTTCAACCGGTCGAAAATGCTAGAAAAGTCATTCAATTTCCATGCCTTTTCACAAACTAGCAGCAGATGCACTCGTTAGCTGAGATATAATTTTAAAAACCAACGTAAAAGTTTTAAATTGGACAGTCCCCCTTCAATCGGTCAAAAATGCTAGAAAAGTCATTCAATTTCCATACCTTTTCATAAACTAGCAGCAGATGCACTCGTTAGCTGAGACATAATTCTAAAAACCAACATAAAAGCATTAAATTAAAGGGACAGTCCCCTTTCAACCGGTCGAAAATGCTAGAAAAGTCATTCAATTTCTATTCCTTTTCATAAACTAGCAGCAGATGCACTCGTTAGCTGAGATATAATTCTAAAAACCAACATAAAAGTTTTAAATTGGATAGTTCCCTTTAAACCGGTCGAAAATGCTAGAAAAGTCATTCAATTTCCGTATCTTTTCACAAACTAGCAGCAAATGCACTCGTTAGCTGAGATATAATTTTAAAAACAAATGTAAAAGTTTTAAATTAAGGTGACAGTCCCCCTTCAACCGGTCGAAAATGCTAGAAAAGTCATTCAATTTTCATACCTTTTCACAAACTAGCAGCAGACGCACTCGTTAGTTGAGATATAATTTTAAAAGCCATCGTAAAAGTTTTAAATTGGACAGTCCCCCTTCAATCGGTCAAAAATGCTAGAAAAGTCATTCAATTTCCATACCTTTTCATAAACTAGCAGCAGATGCACTCGTTAGCTGAGACATAATTCTAAAAACCAACATAAAAGCATTAAATTAAAGGGACAGTCCCCTTTCAACCGGTCGAAAATGCTAGAAAAGTCATTCAATTTCCATGCCTTTTCACAAACTAGCAGCAGATGCACTCGTTAGCTGAGATATAATTTTAAAAACCAACGTAAAAGTTTTAAATTGGACAGTCCCCCTTCAATCGGTCAAAAATGCTAGAAAAGTCATTCAATTTCCATACCTTTTCATAAACTAGCAGCAGATGCACTCGTTAGCTGAGACATAATTCTAAAAACCAACATAAAAGCATTAAATTAAAGGGACAGTCCCCTTTCAACCGGTCGAAAATGCTAGAAAAGTCATTCAATTTCTATTCCTTTTCATAAACTAGCAGCAGATGCACTCGTTAGCTGAGATATAATTCTAAAAACCAACGTAAATGTTTTAAATTAAGGGGACAGTCCCCCTTCAACCGGTCGAAAATGCTAGAAAAGTCATCCAATTTCCATACCTTTTCACAAACTAGCAGCAGATGCACTCGAAGCTGAGATATAATTCTAAAAACCAACGTAAAAGTTTTAAATTAAGGGGACAGTCCCCCTTCAACCGGTCGAAAATGCTAGAAAAGTCATCCAATTTCCATACCTTTTTACAAACTAGCAGCAGATGCACTCCTTAGCTAATGTATAATTCTAAAAACCAACGTATAAATTTTAAATTAAGGTGACAGTCCCCCTTCAACCGGTCGAAAAGGCTAGAAAAGTCATTCAGTTTCCATACCTTTTCACAAACTAGCAGCAGATGCACTCGTTAGCTAAGATATAATTCTAAAAACCAATGTAAAAGTTTTAAATTAAGGGGACAGTCCCCCTTCAACCGATCGAAAATGCTAGAAAAGTCATTCAATTTCCATACCTTTTCTCAAACTAGCAGCAGATGCACTCGTTAGCTGGGATACAATTCTAAAGACCAATGTAAAAGTTTTAAATTAAGGGGACAGTCCCCCTTCAACCGGTCGAAAATGCTACAAAAGTCATTCAATTTCCATACCTTTTCACAAACTAGAAGCAGATGCACTCGTTAGCTGAGATATAATTCTAAAAACCAACGTAAAAGTTTTAAATTAAGGGGACAGTCCCCCTTCAACCGGTCGAAAATGCTAGAAAAATCATTCAATTTCTATGCCTTTTCATAAACTAGCAGCAGATGCACTCGTTAGCTGAGATATAATTCTAAAAACCAACATAAAAGTTTTAAATTGGATAGTTCCCTTTAAACCGGTCGAAAATGCTAGAAAAGTCATTCAATTTCCATACCTTTTCACAAACTAGCAGCAGATGCACTCGAAGCTGAGATATAATTTTAAAAACCAACGTAAAAGTTTTAAATTGGACAGACCCCCTTCAATCGGTCAAAAATGCTAGAAAAGGCATTCAATTTCCATACCTTTCCATAAACTAGCAGCAGATGCACTCGTTAGCTGAGACATAATTCTAAAAACCAACATAAAAGCATTAAATTAAAGGGACAGTCCCCTTTCAACCGGTCGAAAATGCTAGAAAAGTCATTCAATTTCCATGCCTTTTCACAAACTAGCAGCAGATGCACTCGTTAGCTGAGATATAATTTTAAAAACCAACGTAAAAGTTTTAAATTGGACAGTTCCCTTTAAACCGGTCGAAAATGCTAGAAAAGTCATTCAATTTCCATACCTTTTCACAAACTAGCAGCAGATGCACTCGAAGCTGAGATATAATTCTAAAAACCAACGTAAATGTTTTAAATTAAGGGGACAGTCCCCCTTCAACCGGTCGAAAATGCTAGAAAAGTCATCCAATTTCCATACCTTTTCACAAACTAGCAGCAGATGCACTCGAAGCTGAGATATAATTCTAAAAACCAACGTAAAAGTTTTAAATTAAGGGGACAGTCCCCCTTCAACCGGTCGAAAATGCTAGAAAAGTCATCCAATTTCCATACCTTTTTACAAACTAGCAGCAGATGCACTCCTTAGCTAATGTATAATTCTAAAAACCAACGTATAAATTTTAAATTAAGGTGACAGTCCCCCTTCAACCGGTCGAAAAGGCTAGAAAAGTCATTCAGTTTCCATACCTTTTCACAAACTAGCAGCAGATGCACTCGTTAGCTAAGATATAATTCTAAAAACCAATGTAAAAGTTTTAAATTAAGGGGACAGTCCCCCTTCAACCGATCGAAAATGCTAGAAAAGTCATTCAATTTCCATACCTTTTCTCAAACTAGCAGCAGATGCACTCGCTAGCTGAGATATAATTCTAAAGACCAACATAAAAGTTTTAAATTAAGGGGACAGTCCCCCTTCAACTGGTCGAAAATGCTTCAAAGTCATTCAATTTCCATACCTTTTCACAAACTAGAAGCAGATGCACTCGTTAGCTGAGATATAGTTCTAAAAACCAACGTAAAAGTTTTAAATTAAGGGGACAGTCCCCCTTCAACCGGTCGAAAATGCTAGAAAAATCATTCGATTTCTATTCCTTTTCATAAACTAGCAGCAGATGCACTCGTTAGCTGAGATATAATTCTAAAAACCAACATAAAAGTTTTAAATTAAGGGGGCAGTCCCCCTTAAACCGGTCGAAAATTCTAGAAAAGTCATTCAATTTCCATACCTTTTCACAAACTAGCAGCAAATGTACTCGTTAGCTGAGATATAATTCCAAAAAACCAGCGTAAAAGTTTTAAATTAAGGTGACAGTCCTCCTTCAACAGGTCGAAAATGTTAGAAAAGTCATTCAATTTCCGTACCTTTTCACAAACTAGCAGCAGAAGCACTCGTTAGCTGAGATATAATTCTAAAATCCAACGCAAAAGTTTTAAATTAAGGGGACTGTCCCCCTTCAACTGGTCGAAAATGCTAGAAAAATTTCCGTACCTTTTCACAAACTAACTAATAAAGCAAATTCAATGAATTTTTTTGGATTGTAAAGTATAACATTACTTGTAACAGTAAACAAAACAGATCGATGAAAAATACTTAAATTAATTAGGAAAACTCAATTAAGTAACCTACTATTTTTTTTTCTTTTCGTAATTACTGTATATGGCTGCGCGCAGGATATCTCGTGTTCATTTTAATTTATTAACTTTAAATAGATTTTAATTTAAATATGGCACGTTACGTAACATAATAAACTAAAATCTTTTAATTATCTTCCTTTATAATATTTATTATTATTAATAAAATTTAAAAAATGAAAATTTGTAAAATTTCTCGCCTTTCTCTCTCGAATTTAAGCCAATTTTTTTATTATTTAAGATAAAGCTAAGGATTTAGTTCATTTTATGCGGTAGTATAATTTTAATGCACAATTTCAATACATCATCTTTAATAATTTTTGAGAAATCATGCGCGCAGTGATATAAAGTAATTACGAAAACAAAAATCAGTAGATTACTTAAGTTTTCCTTATTAATTGAAATATTTTTCATCAATCTGTTTTGTTTATTGTAATACGTAATACTATATTTAACAAGCTAAGAAATTTCATTGAATTTCCTTTATTCGTTCGAAAAAAAGTATGGAAATTGGATGAGATTTCTAGCATTTTTGAGATGTTGAAGGAGAACTGTTCTCTTAAATATTTTAAAGTACTTTCATTTTATACAATTTCTCATTTTAAATCACATGTGTGTGGGCGTAAACTTAATTATGTATCTACGTCTTTTGGAATACTTAAATAGGTCGCTTTATCCGTGGGCAGAGATTATTTATCTAATACACTGTTTTGAGACAAACATCCTATTTAACTAACATTTTAAAAAGTACTAATATAAATTCAACATTTTTTGTGAACTTTATAAATGTTTATTATAGCAATAATATTTTTTGGCATTCAAAGTAGTTATTACCTATGAAAAGATTCCTTTAAGACCTTTTAGAATTAACTTTTTTGTATATCTGTTAGCGTACAACAGAGTTTTCCATGCTATATGTATTTTTTTACTTCACTGTATTTCAGTGATTCTAATGTTTCACTTCATTAATTTGTAAATAACTAATTATTTGTAACTTACTGTTACTAGTAACATGCTTTAATTATTCAAAAACAATGTTTTACAAACGTAATAATTTAATAAACGCAAAATATAAGGACTAACTCCTGTATTTAAAATAGTATCTTCTGTTTTTAAAAGTATCTTCTCAAAAGTAAGCGCAGTTATCGATAAAAGATTTAAATTTTGTAAGGTTAACTACATTCCAAGGCTTTTTGAAAATATAAGGCATACCCTTTTTAAATATTATGTAAAATTAATCGCTGCCCCTCCCCCAAAGTTAAAAGATCTGTTAAATACTAAAATTGATCCTGTCCAAGCAATCAATAAATCTGAAGTATATATTCCCAAAAGGATAGTAAATATTTTATTTATGTTGGTATGACGATGAGAAAACTTCGTGATAGAATTAAAGAACATGAAGCAGATCTCAGATTAAATAGGCCCAATACTGCATTATCAATATTAGCTCAAACTAAACCTATAAAATTAGATTTTAATAAACCAAAAATTTTTTTTCGTACAAAAAATTACCAGAAAGCCATCATAAGAGAATCAATTGGAATAATTGCTAATAAAGATACAGCTTATAACGATGCACTGTCATGTGATATCTATGGTGTATGGAGATGTTTGCTACATAATAGATGAAAGCTCTTTCTGTTGAAAATATGAATAACTTTATCTGGCATCTCATCTGACGTATAACATTTAAATTACAATGTTTTCTTCTGGACAATTCTCGAATAAGCGCAAAGAAAATACTAGGTTGAGCATAAAAGTTCTGGGAAATTTGTGAAAGTTGCGTTGTTATGCGCAAATTAACAACAAAAGCAACAAGAACTATTCTCAAAGTAGAGATCATCATAGTCCACCACTTTATGCGATCGTTGTGCCAGATTCCAGGTTTGCTGGAAGTACCATGGCGGCTCCTTCGAATCAAAAAACTGTTAACGTGCTTCTTCAACTTCATTAAAGGATCACAGCCCTTGAAAAAGTGTTGCATTTATCGAAAGAGGCCATAATCGAATTCCTGAACTAATATTATAGATATACCACTAGTACTCATATATACGATACAAATTCTGGTAACTACACGGAAAAAACAGTTTTGTTGAAACAACTAAATTTTGTTTAATATAGCTCCAACCAAATATTTTGGTTGCAATGATCATATTTTGGTTAGATTAACCAAATGATTTTGTTAATTAAACAAATCATTTGGTTAGTCCAACCAAAATTTCGTCAGTCCAACGAAAATATTTGGCTGAAGCTATATTAACCAAAATTTAGCTGTTTCAACAAAACAGTTTTTTTCCGTGTATTAGATTAAAAATTTTCCAGAACTTTTTGCTCAACCTAATAATAACAACATTTAAATCCTACTGAAGACGCCCTTGTGATGGCTGAAAACGTTCTAGGTTTTTTTTATGTATTTTGAGATAGTTTAAATTTGTGTTTTAAATATCTTTATATTATTATTTATGTACCTGAAAGTAATTTTTGTACAAATATTTGTGCTTTATATGCATTTTAATTATTTAACTCAAGCTGAATATAGCACTAGAGTTTTAATTTTCATTTATTACCAAACATATATTTTTTACAATTCTTGTAATCCCTTCTAAGGTATGTTCTTTCTTTTCTACATATAGAAGCATCACAGATTTTACTAAAAGTTGTTAACCTCAGATTTAAAATTCTCCATATTCAGATTTACAAGCAATGATAAAGATGAAAAATATGATCAAATTTACCAATTCAAAATATGCATTGATAAAAATAAAATGCTAAATCAATCCGCATAAATTTTCTGCTATTTGGAATTCACTGGAAACTATAGAAAAAACTTGTTTACAAATTCTGTCTAACTGAAACGAGCAAAGTTTTTCTGTGTGTTTGCTTACCTTCTGCACATTACCGACAGAACTGGCGTTGAGGGTCCTGATCTGTTAAGGGGGTAGGATACCTTTAAAACATCAAAATTTTCGATTTTTTGTTAGAACATATTTTGATTCCGTAATCATTTTTGAACAATATGCAAAAATCCGCATTAAAAAATTCCCATTAGTTTACTAATTATGGCAATTATATTATGACTACAAAGGATAATTAAACTTTGCGTTGCGTTTATTCAAAACGATGAATTTTGATACTGCGCGTGGTGTTACTAAAAAACTATGCAATTCAATCAAAAGAAATTTTTACCATATATTTGATTATGTATTATCTACAACTTAAAACCAGAAAATATAAAATTTTGTTTTTTTTCTGTTTTTGTACTTTTAAAATATTTTTCAAAAAGTGAAATTTTTTCATTTTTTGTTAATTTTTTAATTTAGTCAATATTTTTTACAAATATTCTGGTTTTAGCATAAAGGCAACTCTATTATGCATTTATTTTCACCAGAATTTCATCTTTATTTGCATATTTTCAGACTTTATCATGCGCGTAAGATTTTGTTTCGCTTATAATCATAAATTTTTAAACTTATCATTTCAATATTTATTTATGAATTTACAAGTAAATATATATTTTTAAATATAAATTTAAATATGAGCTTTATAGTTAAATGAAGTTTGATTTTTATTTTTGACTTATTACACAAGTTTTGAAGCTTGGAACAAAGTGATATTTTTTACTTTTTCGACGTGTTCAAAGGTATCCTACCGCCTTAATAATTAAACGTCTACTTATACACTTACTTTGTTGTGTTTTATACATACATAAAAAATAATTTTTAATAATTAAAAAAATAGTCAAAGTTAGCGCACCTTCCTGTTACATATATTTATGTAATACGCTAAGGTGACGATACAGGGTCGAGCTCATACTCGAAAAAAACATATCACGGCCATGTTAGGCTTAACCATTCCGATGCCGTATAATGAGTAAACAACCGTCTTATTTAATATATGCTGTATAACATCTATTCATCTTCATTTTTTCTAAAAGCTTCACAAACTATACAATTATAATGCTTTAAGTTCTAAATTAATAATAACCAGCTCCCAACAACAGGTTTGCCAATATAAATAAACTAACACAGTTGCCATTCAGAAGTACAAATTCCAAATCTTGAAATAAATGAACAACTCTTTGAGCGATTCATTTATCACATTAATTCCACCTAACATCCGATTCTGCTTTTAAAATATTTGTAAAAGCATATTAAAACCTTTAAATATTTTGAAATGCGTTTTTGACTTTTATATACCGACACATGTTTTGTGAAATAAACAAGAGAGCATTTTCATGCGTCGACTACACTTTATTTCAACATTGTTTTGACGTCATTTATTGGCAGTCAATGTAAATGAAGAAACCTATGAATGGAATTACCATTTTTTATTTTAAAAAAGGCAGGACATTATGATGTAATCTAAGGTCATTTTTTAAAGGTTTCCGTTATGTAATTTTTAAAATTTCATTCAATATAAATAAAAAGAATATTTTTATTACTATGAATTTTTTTGGTAGAATTTAAATTTAGTTTTATTAATTTTTAAAAAGTTAATATTTATCCGCTTATTCTTTAAATTTTTTTACATCTACATAAATAAAAATGTAAATGTTCGTTTGTACATTTACAATCGCTAATTTCCGAAAGTTCATCACCAACTGTATTGAAATTCACGGATTGAGTTGCATTCGAATACGAGCGTGTTGTTACATACCTATTATGAACCACGCTTTCTCCTGTCCCAATTTGCCACGCACCCCACCAGGAGGCGCTTTTTTATTTTTTCTGACACCTATCATGTGATATATCATTATAAAGTGCTTTGACCACTTTTTCACATTAATTCATAATTATATTATGCACCTACACCCTCTTCCGCCCACTTTCCGCCGAGAGGCACATATTTATATAAATAAAAATATAAATGTTTATTTGTACAAAATCTTAAAGCTCCGAAAGTTCTGCAACGATTGCTTTCAAATGCACGGATTGCGTTGCATTTGAATGCACGAGTGTGTTTTAATATACCAATTATGAATCTCACTTCCCACTCTCCCCCATTTTTTCCTCCATCCAGGGGCAGTTTTTTTTTTTTCGATATCCATTATGTGGGGTATCGTTAGAAATCTCTTTGACCTTTCATAATATGCATCTCCCGTCCCCCTCCCCTCACTTTGTCCCCTGGGCACATTACTGAAATATTTCGTTAGTATTTTTTAAGGGTTTTTTTTTCTTTGTTTTTTAGTTCGTGTTTTTTCCTTTTTAGCTCACAGGCTATTAAAGCCTGAGAACTAACCGCAGTTCTGTATGTACGTATGTATGTATGTATTTTTATATATATGTATGTAACACGATAACTCTTGATAGAAATATCCGATTTCTTCAAATTTTGTAAATAGGTTCATTCTGACAAGGCACTTCCATGATTAGTTTTGGGTGTTCAATGGGTAAGTACTAAGGGGGTTTGGGATTTATCTCCCCTTAGTTTAGATAAATGGATTTTTCATGCAGAATTATCCGATTAGCTTCAAATTTTGTGAATAGGTTCATTTTTATAAGGCGCTTCCCTGATTAGTTTTGGGGGTTCATTGATTAAGTATAAAGGGGAGACGGGGCTAATTCCTGCTCTTAAATTAGATAAATTAGTTTTTCACGCATAATTATCCGATTTGCTTCAAATTTGGTATACCGGTTTATTATGATAAGGCGCTTACTTAATTAGATTTGGAGGTTCATTAGTTAAGTATAAAGGGGGGAGGGGCGGGGGTATAATCTCCCTTAATTTATTTTTCAAGGGGCATTATTCTTTGAAATAAGAGTATAATATACAATTAGTGTGAATAACCTGTGAGCTCAATGCTATCAATTTAACTGGGCACTTTACTTTTTAATTCACTCGATCTGCCAGGGATGCTACCGCAAGTACTGATACTGACAATCGGCGTACCAATTATGATGTTACGGAATATCCACCAGCCAAAGCTTTGTAACGGCACGCGGCTTGCAGTGAAAAAATAATGAGCAACGTCGTAGAAGTAACAATTTTGACAGGACCTTTCAAAGGTGAAGATGTCCTCATTCCTCGCATTCTTTTGATTCCAATGGATGTGCCATTTCAATTTAAGAGATTGCAATTACCAATTTAGTTGGCGTTTGCAATCTGCATCAACAAAGCTTAGGGACAAGCTTTAGAATTCTGCGGTTTAGATCTAGACACGGATAGCTTCCTACACGGACAATTATATGTTTCACGTTCTAGAATCGGAAAACAAGACTATCTCTACATCTGCACAGACAATGTAACAACAAAAATGTTGTCTACCCACAATCATTGTGAAATTAAACATATTAGAAACATGCACTTTCTCTTTTCTTTCTTTTCCATTTAGCCAGACTGAGCCATAGCAACGTGTGGCCGGGTACAGCTAGTTATAAATAAAATGAGTTTTTTTCTTTTTTTTTTCTTTTTCATATGTAATTGAAATATAAAATGTTATCATGATTGCATTAGTATGACTAAAAATTATTTTTTCACAATAAAATTACAATTTTCTTTTCACTCCAAAATTATGTTATAATATTACTATGTTAAAAATCGAAATTTTTTCTGCATTAATATATGTAGTACATCGTATTGTGCATTCCTTTCATTTTAATTACATTTGATAAGAAATGTAAATTTTATTTACAATACAAGTCAATTTCAAGTAGATTTAAGCTAAGCTCTTAAAAATTGATAAAATTAAATTACAATTTTACGAAAGAAATAATAAGAATAATTTTGATTTTTATTTATACGGAATGAATTTTTAAAGTTATGTAGCTGAAATTTTAAAAATTGATCTTGAATTATAGCAAGGCGTCCTGCATATTTCCTATGCAAAACTACAATTTTAACGAAAAGGTCATTCGTTTACATTAACTGACAATAGATAGCGCCCAATCCATATTTAGAAACGAAACATAAAGCTTCATTAATTGATGAGTAAAGACGCTACCTTGATCTACTCCTAGTAGAAAACTGTTTGTTGAGCTATTCATTAAGGTTAGTTGGGACAACTGGACCATGGTTTTACAATGTGACTCTGGAGCTACTGACAATTCAGCTTCAAAAAGCTAATGTTCATTTGAATTAAAGTCTGAACTTTGGTAAATGTGTTCAATTAGGTTCCTTCTATCAGACAGAAATGCTCAAAATTACATTTTAATATTTAAAAATATAAAAATATGCATATTTCATCTTTCTTTCCTCATGGGTCCAGTTGCCCCATAAAAATGGGGTAACTGGACCAGGAAAGTCTATGTTCCACACGCGTTTATTTTTTTTCATATGGGATATCAGGTCCTGTTTGAAAAAGTGTAAACAACTTAAAAAAATTTAAACTAGGCAGATCATATAAATTATATGTCAATAAAGAGCGTTGTAAGGGAAATGTTTGCTGTCAGTGTGTCTAAAAAAAGCACTAAAAAAGAAAATATTGGATTTATTTATACCAAAAACATGAAAATTAAGTAAGTACTTATGTACTCGTACTTTAGTACAGGTAATAAGTATAAAAGTCACATGGGCATTTTAAGGAAAAAGTAGCTATATAAATATATGAACAAACGGCTACGTAAGTACTTAAGTACTTTATCTGTATCCAAGGGTCACATTATATAGGGAAAATTTTATTGTTCCTACCAGAACTCTTAATGAGTTACCTTCATGATCATTTTATTTAACATTTTCTAAAGAAAGGTGTGATGAAGATATTATTTTCAAAATAGTGGTAGGAACAATAAAAGTTTCCCTATAGAATGAGACACCTGTGTAACGTACAATTTCAAGGTTTGGCTATATCGCTTTCAGAAGCAAGGTACTTGCATTCGTAAAATGTTGAAATATTTTAATGACACCAGTATTTACAAGAGAATCTATTTGAAATCAAGTAAAAGTATTTTTTCGCGTACTTAATAAAGGTGAAATTTTCATTATAAAATTCCGGTGCCAATGTGGCAATTTGGAATCAAAATTATGTGATGTCATAACAGCACCACCGCCTCTCTAGGAGTCGAGAAATTTGATTTGATACCACTCAATATGCTTTTTTTAAATTTTATTATGTAATTTTAATAAGGTATTCTATAATTTTCTTTATTGTGAGCAAAAAACAAAGGAGAAATTTACTTCCCGTTGTAAGAGAAACTCAAAAAAAAATATTTATAACTATTGGGGTAACTGGATCCAGCATGGCCCAGTTACCCCGGATACATGTCCCAGTTACTCCATTCTTGAAACAATTATGGGGTAACTGGAACACCGGGCTTGCATTTGAAACATGAAGTAAATAAGTATAGATACCTAATAATATTATCGTAGTTATATGCCTAATCTTTAGAAAAAAAACTGTTTAATAAAAGTACTTACAGTATTTTAATAAAAAACCGAGGAAGTTCAACCAACTGACGTTGTTTTTAAAAAAAGAAACTTTAATTTTCGACAACCTATCACAGGAAAGAGAGAGTTGAGTCGACACACGTTATTTTAGGAAATAGAGGTTAAGGGCATTGTTCACAAAAACTAAAACTTAAAATACACCAACGGTTTTTTATAAAATAGCCTATGGCCCAGTTACCTCGTTGGTCCAGTTACCCCAACTAACCTTATAGAGACTAGTATTAGAAAATGCTCTGACGAGCACCAAAAAAGGCTAATATGTTTTTCAGTATAAAAAAGGATTTGACAAGTGCTTCTAATTGAGCATGAAAAATGACAAGGGGTGTTTTCTTGGCTGCAGCTCACTGTCAATGCCAACTTTGAAAAATTCATATTTGCGCTTTTTCTATGTAAAATAAATTCGCGGTACTTTAGTAAAACGTTCCATCGTGCTTTACATGTTAACTGCACTGCTCCACTGTGCGTCTGCAATGCAACTTTGTACAGTGCACTGTGTACCATTATTTCTCTACAAATTCCAAACATTCCTATAATGCTTTTGAACGTCAGCGCACACTCACACTGTGCTTTTCTACTTCCGTATTAAAGGTGTATGCGTCTAATGTCATTTATAATTTACATATGCATTGCTTGCATAGTACTGCGTAGTACAGGCACAGCCACTTGCATATAATTTCAACAATCAATGAATGCATTATACTGTTATGTGTGCACATGTGGAATTGTTCTGTGCACAGTGCTGCAACAGTCTGCACTGCACTACAAATCAGTTTTCTGTACAGTTCTACATTCCGGGCATGCTTGGTGGCACCGCATGGGTGTGATACTCTGCAGGAACTAAGTTTTTTGATACTATGTCGCCTTACATTCATGTTTAATCAGGCTGCGTCTTTACTGGTTGCGTCTTTACACTACGCATTTTTATCGTAAGTGTGGCTGATATTTTTTTTATATGGAAAAAGCGCAGATATGATTTTTTCAAAGTTGGCATTGACAGTGAGCTGCAGCCAAGAAGGGACCCCTTGTGCTTTTTCGTGCCCAATTAGAAGCATTTGTAAATTTAATGCACACTGTTTTAAGAGGTGCAAGGTTTTTTAATCAAATTCACGTTATTTTCATTCATAATTTAATTTACTTGGGCTCCCTTAAATATAATTAATATAATTCCTTAAACTGATATAAGTTTTTGTTGCATTAAAATATCTCAATTTGTTGATTATCTGTAAACAAATAAACTCTATTGGTTTACAATGGAAGTCTATAGGAATTTGGTGAAATATTAGAGATATCGCCAAGTTGGCAACAAAATTGGCGGTATTTGGCGACAGAACAGGGTCCCGCCTATGGTAACCCCCTTATAGGTATGGAGATGAATTAAATGCTGTACTATAATCAATGAGATGCATTTCATTCGAGCGTTGCCATTAAGCAATTAACAAATAATCGCGATTTCTGTGACACTTACGATAGCGTAATATATATATAGATTATCGTGGAAATCGAAGGTTTAGGTCACATCGTATTGTTTAGCGAGATTGTTTAGCTAGTTATACTAACATCGTTCTCATGTTTTGCTACAATATCTTTTATTGAACAGAAACTCGCTTAAGCTTCTTACTTCTGCTGTCACTAAGAACTTTTTCATTCTTAGAAGCCATAATGAGAGCTAAAATTAGCGCAAACCTGAGTAAAAGTAAAACAAAAAGTTAATTTTCTTACAGTAATAAAGGTACACAAAGCACTCTGATATGCACATCTTACTCCAAACTTGACTAATAACAAGAGTTATTTGAGGATTGCCAACTGAACTGTTCGGTAGCCTTGGTCGTTAACCGAGTTATTGCACGCCAACAGAGTCAAATTTTGATCACCGAAAGTTGGACATAAACCGAACTGGTCATAAACAGAGGAGGTCGTGAACCCAGGTTCCACTATATTTTGACCTATAAGTTTGCAAATATGGCATTATTTTTATATTCAATGGCGATGATCATTAAGCATCTTGGCGATTTTGGCAATGAAACTCATCGATTTCAAAGTAACGTTCCGAAGTGTACTTGAATCGCCACAGATGTCATATACGCACCATGTTGACGTGATTTTTTTTCTAGCGCCAATGTCATATACGCATTTAACTGCCGCCAATGTTTTGTTATTTTGCTTGACATGGTAACCCGGATTTTGTTGTTTATTTATTAATAAATTGTTTATTTACTTTTATTTTCTTTTTAAAAATTATATAAATTGTTTTATTCTATTGTTATTAATTAAACTTTTTTAAATTTATTGTTATTCCCTTTTTAAAAATATATATGTAACTGGTATTCGAAAACGATGTTTTAGCCAATTTGGCGCCAGAAAAAATATCGCGCCAACGTGGTGCGTATATGACATCTGTACCATACTTGGTATAATTTGATTATCCTGTCGACCAAAAAATTATCGCCAAACTATAAGATTAAATGACAATAATGGATGATAGTAAATGTTACATTCACTTGACATTAAACACGATACATGTGTTTTTTACGTCATCAAGTGATTTTAATTCAAGTTTTGGCACAGATGTCATATACGTCATATTGGCGCGATTTTTTTTTCGACGCCGATGTCATATACGCTCCAGGAACTTAACTGGTGTCCAAAGTGTCGATATTTTGCTTGATATGGTAATCCGGATATTGATTATGTTAACGAGATTTTCGCCAAATTGGCGTCGGAAAAAATCGCGCCAATATGACATCTGTGCCCAAGTTTTTATTAGTATTTTTATTAATATTTTACTAATATATTTGTTCTTCCGTTATTTAAAATAAAAATTATGTCAGTTTGTACCATTTGGCGAATAGTTTGGCGAAATTAGTCGACGGGAAAATCAAGTAGTACCGTGTATTATTGCAGAAATCGCGAAAAATGCAGTATAGCAGCGCCACCTGTTGGTCGATTTACACCAAAAACTAATCAGCACAAATTTATATTAGGGACTACTTTAATATAAATTTTTGTTAAATTCCGTTCATCAGTTCTTGAGATAAAGCGCTCACAAAATTTGTGTCACATACAGACAGACAGACTCACAAACTCATAGACAGATGTTTTGTAAAAACATGTTTTTCGGAATCTCGGACCCCTAAAATGTGTAAATCCGTTGAAAACCGGAAGTCGAAAATTTTTACGAATCCAATACTTTTTTCTTGTAAAGATAGAAGAAAGTAAAAACTTACATTTAGCTTCTGAACAGAAGCTTGGGATTTACCTGTTTCTTCTTTTTCCTACCAACTCGTTTGTTCTCCCTTGTGTCCATTACTTCAGTTCAAAATATTAAAATAATCAAGAAAGTTATATATATTTGTGAAAATTATGCATTATCTGCTTAGATTAACATCGATTTACAAAATACAAAAATCTATCAGTTGAATTTGGATTTTTATTGACTTTTAAAAGCAAAAGTACACGTGTTATCCTTTTTTTTAATTTTTTGTACTGCTTTTTACGGAGTAGCAACACGAAAGAAATGATTGAATTAGAAAATTAGAAAATGAAAAGGAGAGATTTCTATAATTTTATGGAGACATTATAACAGACAAATTCGATTTTCTCAGCGACCGTCAAACATACAAAGATTTTAAAAAAATCTAAATTAAGTTTTAACAAGAGGATAAAAATAAAACAAAAACGAAGTTAATCCATCCACTGGAATGTTAGCTATACTTTGTTGAATTATGTGTCTTCATTTTTTGCGTTTAAAGTTAAATAAAAAACTACTGAAAGCTACAGTAATTTTTTTAATGCTATCAGTTTATTCGTCTTGTCGAGTTCAATCTTTCAAAAGAAAAATCACTGACGTAAGTCAACTGGTTCGCCAGAAATTCAAGAAAGTCGTTTGCATTTTCTATTTCTTAATCATATTATAGCTTAACGCTACCGCGTTTGCTATGATTTATTCATTAAAAAAAATAACAATACATTTTAAAATAAAAAAACTTGAAAGCATTGAATATTTATTTTTAATGTTTTGTGAAAACTTCAGAAATTGTGTTTCACCTTGCTAATCATTATTATTGTTGCAATAATACTGCTGTTTCTTTTGTTCAATTGTTAAACTATTTCAGAAATTGAATATTTCCTTCTATATATAACAAAAAAGTTTTGATTTGGAAATGGACCAATGAAAATCTGCGTAGATATTCCCGGCAGATCGGCATCCAATTTGAATGTTTAAGCATGGCCTTTCTTCGTTAATATTAAAAAAACTGTTGCATACAAAAATATGAAAATCGATAGTATTATAGAGAAATGTTTGATAAACACGCTGATGAAGACAGTTTTCAAATCGAAGAATTATTTTAAGAGATATGTAATGCCAAAGTTGGACAAAATCTTTCCATTAAAAAGTTTTATAGGAGCAAAAACTGTACATAGGAATTTAATCATTTTTAGATCATTTTATGGGTCAGAATATCACGGTGTACAGACAGCATTTAGTATTTTAATTTGACTCATTTTTTGAGGTTTTATTTCTATTTTAAATTCAAATTTTCAGCATTTCGAGAGATATTTTTTACATATTTTAGAAGATTGTAGTAATTTAAACTGTTGCCAACTGTATAAACAGGGCAAACAATAATGTTTGCTTCAAATTAAAAATTTATTTTACACGTGACTATTATAAACAGAAAGTATAAAAAGCAGGAACTCATTGAAAATTACGTCATAAAAACTATATTTACACGTGAATTTTAAAAGAGAAAGAATATTGTAAAAGAATAAATTCATTAACATGCGTTAGAAGTCTTAAATAGGAGAATTTACGTCACATTACACTTATTACGTAAAATGAACAAAAAATAATATTGCAAAACAGTTTAAATTTAAAAATTGCGCGAGACATTTATTTGATATTTTAAGATGATCATAATATTTCATTTCCAACAAAAGTACTTTTACGTGAATATTAAAAACAGAAAGAAAAGTTTGGTGAAAATTACGTCAGATTATAATTTTCAGATTCAAATTATAATTCAAAATTCTGAAATCTTTTTAGAGCCGATCTAATTAGCATGCTGTTAGAGTCTCCGGTGTCTGAACGGGGGGTTGACGAGCATAGCTCGTAGGGAGCAGAGCCCCCTAGTTCCTATATATAAAAGAAAGCAACGATTTAGAAATTGGCCAAATGATTTGGAAATGTACCAATGAAAATCTGCGTATATACCGCGAAACCGCGTCGAAAAAGTGAACTGGGGCTTTTTAAATCGAAAGATAGCTTATAACACATGCTAAAAAAAACTTTAATGCGGGCGCGTGAAAAATTGGAGCCGGAGAGGAGCGCGTTATTACCAAGCGGTATCTAAAAATTGGATGCATAGAAAATAAGGGAACGCGAAGTGATCCAGAATGGAAACGCGAAACAGTTACGTCTGGGGTTAGCTGGAAAATGGTTATTGCCTCAAGATACCGAACGGAATCGCGAAGCAATCCGTTATCACGATAAAATATGTGGATATTATTTATTAGATTTGAAAGCAGTAAATTGTTTCTTTTAAGTTTAATGCTAAATTTATCCCATAGAAATATTCCATTTATTAAAGCGAAAATATGAGTGTTGTTATTTATACAAAATGGAATACATGCTGGAAATGCCACCATGTTACATTATGTACAGATCGATGAACATTTCCAAACATCTAATTTACATTTAAAGATAGTTTGTGATTCGATCGAAAATATAGATTATGTGAGATAACAGTTGATAACGAATGAAATGTTGTTGCAAAATTTACACGCCACAAGTGGCGGAATTCAGGTGTTAGTAGGAGGAAATCCTGCAAGGCATGGTCTAACGATTTGTATTTTATATGGAACAAAATGGATTAACGGCACGTTCTGTCTACAATTAGATGCAAAGTGAATAAATCAAAGTGCTATAGAAATATTCCTACAATTATCGTATTGCCTACAATTATCGTATCGATATTATAAAGCAAATACCTGTCTGTGAATAACGTTGACGTCATATTGATGGTGGCAACACCTGACCAATAAATTTCGCTTATACTGCAATTTTTTTAATTTGAAACTTTCACAATTTAAATTTTTACACCATTGAATAAGGAAAAATTTTTCTTTCAAATAAAATTTGTTTGAAAACTGTATGTCAGTTTACTCCTTTTTTATGGTTATAGAAATAAGTTTCAAGCATGTGTTTTTTTTTTTAAATATATATCTATCGAGTGCAGCCGATTACGAAAGATGAACTCGTTTTCCCTTAAAACATTATTATAGTGCAGCATGTGTTTCTGGCTAATATACCATAGCAAAATTACCCCTTCGTCAAGCATTAAATAAAATAATATAAATAAAATACAAATTTATCAGACATGTAATTGAATTACGCTTTTAAACCACTGCTGTTATCATAATCAAAAAAGTTGGTGTAAGTAGCGATTTCTGTAGCTTACTTCGACTATTAACTCCCAGCATGCGGTTAACACAGAACTATCGTTTTTAATAAATTTCAAAATTTTATTGTTTGAATGCATTATAAATATATTTCATAAAAAAAATGCTTTTTGGTGATGTTAGTGCGCAATCTAAAAAATGCACTGAATCTAAAAAATCTAATAGAGTTTTCAATTTAAAAAAAAAAAATCCCTGCCGGCTCGTCCTACAGGCGTTGGTAAATTTCGAAGTTAAGTACTAATTTCGCCAACAAAAACTAATTCAAGGTTAGAGATAAAACCCAGTTTAACAATTTTATCTGGCCGCTTTTGACGATTTTTAATTTCATTTTTCTGTAAGAGCTGGTTTTATCAAAATCATATTAAGGCGGTATTCAAAAATATATTTTTCCACGCTCAACAACTCGAAATTTTCTGACACAAATTCAGACTCATTTTTAAAAGTAAGAACAGGAAACATTGCTGATGTGATTTTTTTAAGAGATTCATAAGCGACTTGTGTTTTTATTTTTCATTCAATTAATTAGAACTTGATTTACAAACAATTATTTTCTCAGTACAACCATATTTTTCGTTCCCAGCACTATCGCTTGGGGAAATTCGGTTCAAAATGCCCACTTTGACAACATTCTTTGAAATATATTCTGCCTTTATCAAAAACTCGACCAATACAGCACATTATATAGTTTCTGAATAAGAGAACCTTGCCAATTGGATGCGTTTGAGAGCAAAAATGAATTTAAAAATGAGTCAGAAAATAAGCCGTTTAGATTTGAGTACACACCATTAACGCGATATTTTTTTCGTCAACCCCTATTTCCGTTTAATTTACTTTTGCTGCAAGAGTTGGTCCTATCAAAAACTTGTCGATATGAAAGTTGTGGATAATATTGAAAATATGTATAATAAATTTAAGCGGACTGTATATCTTGTGAATTGACGAAGTTATCAATTTTTTCTTTTTCAACAGCACCCCCCCCCCCCCCCATTTTTTCATTTTTAATTTTTTGTGGTAAGAGTTGGTCCTATCCAAAACTTGTCAATATAAAAGTTTTAGATAATATTAAGACGATTTGTAATAAGTTTAAGTGTATTTTATATCTAAAGAATTGACGAAGTTATGAATTTTTTTTCTCCCTAAACCCTATTTGTTTCGCCTCTTGAGCCCATTTTTAATTTTATCAAAAATCTGTGATACCTAAATTTTCGGCCCTTTTCCTAGAAGTAATAATAACTTTAAACTGATTTGATATGTATTGCAATTAAGAAGTTATCGGGTTTTTTCGATCTTCACAAAACCCCTCCCTATTTTTACCCCCTTGGTCCGATTTTGTCCATTAATGAACTTGACTGAGATTTTCTACCCCTTGATTTTATGTATCAATTTGGAAGAGCTTTGTGCAGAATTATAGAAGTTATCGTGTCCATAAAAAATGATATAGATAGATAGATAGATAAAGTTTTGAACTGTGGATGGTTTTGGGTTCTAGGGGTCATGATCGTCTTAGATCTGCAAAAAATTTTCCAAAATTCCAACATAGGGGAGATTGCAATAGATAGTATTTCTTACGAAATCTACCTAAAAAATGGTTCTCACCTATGTTCTGTAACCCAGAAGCCCAGGTTAAATCATGTACTTATTTAAAATTGCTATACAAATTATATGATATTTGTTAAAAATTTTAATTCCTAATTTGGAAGGTGATTAATGCAATTATTTTTTCATTGTTTTAAAAACAACATGTGAATTTAGTCCATATTTTTGTTACTTTAAAAAAAAAAAAAAAACGCAATTATCACGCTAAAATATTTTTATACAACTTATTACATTTGAAAGCAGTAATTTCTTTCTTTTTAATTTAATGCTAAATTTATTCCATAGAAATATTCTATTTATTATAGCTAAAAATTCAGTATTGTTATACAAAATGGAATATATGGTTCAAATACCACCATATTACGTTATGTACAGATGTATTAACATTTCCAAACATCTGATGAGCTAATTTACATTTAAAGATAGTTTATGATTCGATCGATAATGTAGATTATGCGAGGTAACAGCTGATAACGAATGAAGTGTTGTTGATAAATTTACGCATCACAAGTGGCGGAATTCAGGTGTGTTTATTAGTAGGAGGCAAGACTGCAAGGCACGTTCTAACGATTTGCATTTTATATGGAAGAAAATGGATTAATGGCACGTTCTATCTACAATTAGATGCAAAGTGAACAAAGTGCTATGGAAATATTCTGTTGCCTACAATTACCGTATCTACATTATAAAGCAAATACCTGTCCGTGAATAACGTTTACGTCATATTGACGGTGGTAACACCTGACCAATAAATTTAGCTTGTACTGTAATTTTTTTAATTAAAAACATTTACAATTTAAATTTTTACACCATTGAATAAGGAAGAAATGTTTTTTCTTTCAAATACAATTTGTCTGAAAACTGTATCCCAATTTACTCTTTTTTATGGTTATAAAAATAATTTTAAAGCATGAGTTTTTCTAAATATATCTCTATCGCGTGCTGCCGCCAAATTTTTGTATCGCCAAAATTTTGGCCAACTTGGCGAAATACTGTCAACTTTGGCTACAAAATAAGTTGCCATATAGGAGGCCAACTTGGCGATAGCTGGCTAATTTGGCAAAATTTCCATTTAAATCCATTAATCTTCCATAATCGAGCTCACCGCAATTTAATTTAAACTCTGTGCATTTAAGGTTTTTTTTCAAGACTTTTCTACTTTCTTAGTGCATTAAAAAAAAAAAACATATATATTTTCTACATTTTTGTGAATTTTAATGAAAGCATGCTTTAAAAAAAAAAATAATAATAATAATTTATATTTATTTATGACTGAGTTATATTAAGGTTCTATAAATAAGAAATACGACTATATCGTCTGTTATAAAATGTGATAAAGATTTGGTTAATTGTATACGTTTTTCATTATCAGGAGTAAAATGTTTTTGTTTAATAATGCATTTATATATTTTTTAATGCTACGTGAACAGCGTCACGGGTAACTGCTAGTTTTTAATAAATCAAGAAATATTTGCTTAATGAAACAAAATTAAAATAACATATTTTTTCACGTATTTTAATTTATTTCTCTGTTAAAAATAGTACATTATTCATTTAAATATCTGTAAATAATTTTAAATAACAGGAAAAAATTTCTTTGTCTATAAACATACAAATTTGCCTACTTTTTTCATTTACTTTCCATTAAATGTTTAAACATTCAAAATTTCATAGTTAGAATTTACTTATACGCAACAGGACATACGCTTAATTTATATTGTTCGTAAATTTCAATTATTATACATATTTTTTCATTTGCTGTTCAAAAATAATTTTCTTTCCGAAAAATAAGTCTGACTGGGATTTGAACTCACAAACATAAAGTTAAAATCCAGCACGTTGTCAACCACGCTACTGATCCGCTTGCCAAAGAGGGAAATTTATCAGATTATAAATTGTAGCGTAAACTTTGTGATTTATTTTTTCAAGAACCCCTGGGTATTGTGGTGTATGGCTGTCATATATTTATATATGACAATATATAATACTAATACATGCAGCTATAATCTATCGATTCATAAACGTTCACCGCATTCAGTGTCACAAACCTTTCAACCTTCTCTTGTTGCCTTTAGAAATTAGCTTTAGAGGTATTGCTACATATTAAAATATGTTTCAAATTTTGTTCTTCATTATATCAAAAGTCATTTAAGACAAAATAGTTATTTTTGTAGAAAACGAGTAAATTCGTTTTCAGTGCCACAAAACGCCGAAAATTCATAAAAATCAAAGTATCATAACTCGGATTTTTTCTTTTTTTCGTAAAACAACGGTACTTTTTATGTTTTGCGCGTTAGAGTATGGAGAAAGTTTTTATAAGAATAACTTATAGGATTATGCGTCCGTATAAAAAATTCAGTTCCGTAACGTTAACAAAAATTACTATAGTACAAAGTCTAAAGTTTGGACACCCAAAGTTCGGAATTGTCCAAAGTTCGGACTTTCCAGCGGCAGTATTCGAGAAAGAAGTAAAAAAACAAAATTGTTCAGAAAAAAAAAATCTAGAGCAAAAAAGCTTTATTACTGAGTCTTAACTCATGTCTATGTACAGAATAAAAGAAAACTTCTTAATTATATACCTAAGTTAATAAATCAGCCCACATTAACTAAAATGTTCAATAGTTAAGAAAGTTACAATTTCTTCTTAAATTGTATGTTCCCTTAAAGCTGATCTTAACTGCTCTGCTCAACAAGCGCAAACGTTTTAACACATTTCCAAATTAATTTTTTAACGGAAAGATATAAAATTAGAAGGCCTGACTAAGGAAGCGATTTGGAATCGACCTGTTTTTCCATTTTTTGATAAATAAATTACCTATTGATTTATAAGCGATTTTTATCAAGTGACAAAGACGTTTTTCACCCTTCCTTGAGTGGTTATTCTTCTTTAGCACAGGAATTCGGTTCAAAACACCCACTTTGAAACTATTTTCTGAACTATCTATTGAGTTTGCAAAAAAAAAAAAACACAGTCCTATTATATAGTTTTTGAACGACAACTCCTGCTAGTTTCATGCATCTCCGAACAAAAATAAATTAAAACTTATCTCATAAAGTTGCCTTTTGAATTTGAGAACAGCCTTAAATAAATGTTTTTGTTTAACTTTTTATTTTGTTATGATTTATTTAATGAAAATGATTGTTTAATTTAGTATTAATAGTTGTTGTGTGCAATTTTTAATACAGTCGGACCTCGTTATCCCGACACCCGGTTTTCACGTCTCTCCGCTTTTCACGACTGTTTTTCAAAGTCCCGATTTCTGTATAGGGTTTTAATGTAAATAAACCCCGGATTTTGCGTCGTTGAATAATTTTAAACTCCGAATATCCCAACTGTTTAGGAAATTGCCCATTTTTCATTATCCATCTTTATAAGCATGGAAATTAAGCGGTAAGAAATGTCTTAGCCAAACTTTTCACAAAAGTGTCTAAAATACCCTTTTAGATAAATGAGAAATTTTGCTTCAATACTTTATCTGAATAAATAAACCCACACACTATGAAGGAGGTTGTTGTTCAAAAGGAGGATTTGTTATTCAAAATTTTTATTTTATATTTTACACTGGACAACAAATTTTTGGATTTTTTGCAGAGAGTATCATATTTGAATGAAAAATACGAACATATGCCAACTTTTTGTGGTTTTGTTATCAAATTTATTTTTATTTTACTTTTCATACTGAATTATATAATTTTACAACTTAAGCTCCGGATAGACGTATCAATCTACTCGCGGTCCTTTTGATCTGGTCAAGTGGCGCTTTCTTGTAGTTACACGGTGTTTTTCATCCGACTAAAACCGAAGAATTGCATTGCATTGAAATAACCACAAATTATCTAACATCCATTTCTGAAGCAATGAATATTGATTAAAATTCATTGCATAATATTGAAAAAAGAATTGTAGCGGTATTTCATGTAACAATAATAATAAAAAAAAACCCAAGTCATCATAAATCTGATTTTTATTCTTTTCAATTTTGTTTAATAATAATGTTTTATTGCTTAAAACTACAAGAACAGTTATGAATTTAAAATTGGCTTTAATTAATTAAAAACACAGCTTTTTATAAACATACTTATCTCCAACTCCGGTTATCGCGACACTCCGCTTATGGCGACACATTTTTCTAGCCATTACAGTATCGGGATAACGAGGTTCGACTGTATATGAATGTCATATTTTGCCTTTTTAACTAGTGAATTTTCTTTTTCTTTTTATTGGAAAAGCAATATTTTTGATGGAAGCGTAAAAAATACAGCGTTAAAAGCACCAAAAATTTTAAATTTTAAGCATACCGGTTTCGGTAGCATATAGCATATGTTCCTCAGTGCTAAGGATGGCGGAAATTTGCTGAATGAGCTCAAATGAGCAAATTACCGCCATCCTTAACACTGAGGAACATATGCTATATGCTACCGAAACCGGTATGCTTCAAATTTAAAATTTTTGGTGCTTTTAACGTTGTATTTTTACGCTTCTATTATATAGCTCCTTCTTTATAATTATTAATATTTTTGATGACCCAAAGTTCGGAAGAATCCGAAGTTCGGACTTGGTAAAGTTTCGAGCATTCCGGACTTTAGACTTTGTACTGCATTTTGATGTGAAAAAGAACAACATTTGAGACATTTTTTTTCAGTTGGAACAATATCTCTAAAGCTAATTTTTAAAAATTGGTTAATGGACAACGGAATAAATGTAAACATATAGCAAACCTATAAATGCAAATGTACGAGTAAATGGCAAATGAGTTGTGGAATGCTTTCTCATTAGCATGATATTAATGATCTTTTAACTATTTAATAAACCTTATCAAAGAAAGATTTTATGAGCATAACTTATAGGACTCTGTGTCCGTATAAAAAATTCAGTTTCGTAACTTTTACAATAATTACTATTTTGATGTAAATGACTTTCGATGGGGAAAAAAAGCAACGTTTGAAACATTTTTGCAATTGGAACAATACCTCTAAAGCTAAAGGTAATCTTTTAGGAATTAGATATTAGACAACGGTATAAATGTAAACATATAGCAAACATATAAATACAAATGTAAATGACAAATGAGTTGTGGGATGCTTTCTCATTAGAATGATATTAATGATCTTTTAACTATTCAATAAACCTTATCAAAGAAAGATTTTATAAGCATAACTTATATGACTCTGTGTCCGTATAAAAAATTATTCAGTTACGTAACTTTAACAAAAATTACTATTTTGATGTAAAAGATTTTTGATGGGAAAAAGTATAACATTTGAAACGTTTTTGTAATTGTAACAATATTTCTAAACCTAATCTTTTAGGAATTAGGTATTGGACAACGGTATAAATGTAAACATATAGCAAACATATAGATGCAAATGTAAATGACAAATGAGTTTTGGAATGCTTTCTCATTAGTATGATATTAATGATGTTTCAAATATTCAAAAAACATTACCAAAGAGAGTTTTTATAAGCATAACTTATACGATTATGAATCAGTGTAAAAAATGCAGTTTCGTAACTTTTACAATAATTACTATTTTGATGTAAATGACTTTCGATGCGGGAAAAAAAAACAATGTTTGAAACATTTTTGCAATTGGAACAATACCTCTAAAGCTAAAGGTAATCTTATAGGAATTAGATATTGGACAACGGTATAAATGTAAACATATACCAAACATATAAATGCAAATGTAAATGACAAATGAGTTGTGGGATGCTTTCTCATTAGAATGATATTAATGATCTTTTAACTATTCAATAAACATTATCGAAGAAAGATAAAATAAATGTCTTTCATTGAATACGCAATTGTAATTATCAGAAAGGTTTGCATTGAGATTTCCTCTACAAAGAATCTTTAATTAAAGTTCCCATAAATCTTTCCTCGGTGGAGTAATTGTTGCATCATTCTTCTGATTCTCTATTGGAAACATCGATTTTCTTCTGTTATTTCATTTTCATGCAAATTATTCGCCATCAATGTTGGTGTTCGCTATCCAATGAAGCAATTTAATGAAAGAAAAGCATTTCATTAAAACTAGCATACAGTACAAGACGTTCCGAAGTGTTTGTAGAATTAAATATTTTTTAACCCTTTCAGGGACAAAGTACGTTTGTTGCTAAAATGTTTAAATGACTAAAAGACACCAGGATTTGTGAAAAAAAAACTATTTGGAAGTAAGTAAAAGCTTACATAAATTATCATAATATGTGTTCACCTATGCTGGGTTTCATATGCGTTTCAAGTTTCACAGCAGGGTTATGTTCTCATGAAGACTTTTCCATTTTGTCCTCCTGTTGTAGCCTTATCGACATATATGCGTGAGAGATGCCAGGGTGGGTAGTCCTCGTAGCTCAAATGGTAGAGCATTGGAGCGGTATTCCAAGGACCCTGGTTCGATTCACGTGTTGGACATTTTTCATTCTGTTAGTTTTACGCTTAGTTAGCAATCTGTTCACGTACGGTGAAACCTCTCTGTACGAGCCATCTGACGTTCCATTGAAAATTGGCCCTTATGAGAGGTGGCCTTTGAATAGGAGTGACAAAAACACAACTACTAAAATAAGGAAATCAAAAACTATATAGGTAAGAAAACTGTTTATTAACATTTTCAAATTCTATACATGATTGAAAAAAAAAATTCTATCGAAGTTTGTTTACTTTTCATAATTTTTTCGCAGACAATTTTGATTTCTAATAATTATTTTACTTTATGGAACAAATTGCTTAAATTTGCATCATTTATTAATGCCTTAGAATGAGAAATTAGTTTAGTTATTTCTGTTAGCGTTTCCTGACAGGTGTAAAAATTGTGCTTTAATATGTGTTTACAGTTTTAGTAAATCTGGAATCAGTTTTTCTAGATAACCTGTTACCCTTCGTGTGCCCACAGCAGAGGGTCAAGTTTCCCCTCCAACCCAACCCCTACAGGTTGAAAGGTCAAACAAAGTGTGAGGAACACCTGTTTGTCTCACTTGTGGGAAAGTTTGTGGTCCTTCATTGTGTTACTAAATCCTCCCTATCTCCCCCTGCCTTCTTTTTTGCAAGTGTAGTTGTATGCTGAACTCTTATTTTTTCGTTCAGTAATTCAATACACCTGTTTAGGATTTAAGGCACATGTGAAAAAAATGGCCTTTATGAGGGGTAAGTGTGGCCCCTAATAGGAGTAAATTTAGCATTATATCTATGGGGAAAATTTTCGATCCTACAAATATTGTCTTTAATAGAGGTGGTCCTTGAATAGGGGTGGCCTTTAAAAGAAGTTTCACTGTATTTAATATTTAAGGGGGGATATCACCTTAATTTGTTTTTAAGTTAATTTTTTTTTTTTGTTGTTGTCTATTATGACAGTATAACATGTTACCGAACTTTTCCTTCTATATATAAAAAAAAGTAACGATTTGAAATGGAAAAATGAAAATTTGCGTAGATACTGCGAAATGCATCTGATTGGTCAGAGCTTTCTGATGTTATAAGAGCAGCTCTGTCGCCAAACGCCGCCAAGATTGTCGCCAACTTAGCAATATATCGCCAAATTTGGCGACCAAGATTGGTCGCCAAAAGTGAAGCCAACTTGATGCTATTTCCAGTATTTCGTCAAATTTCCATATACTCAGGGGCGGATTTAAGGGGTCGCGATGGTCGCAATCGCGGGGGGCCCCGCATCCCAAAGGCCCCCAAATCTTCTTTTGAGTTCAAAGAGAAATGTGACGTTTTGATAAAAGGATTTTCTGGGTGTTATTTTAAAAAATTTTCAGTTAATATTACAATATCATTTTCATGTAATAAATATAATTTTTCTATCATTTGCTACTACCAGAAATGTTTTAGTTTTCCCTTATCTTTATTTTGTTTATGAATTATCGGGACTGTGATCGTTTGTGGACGGATAGGTTGAGATTCAAAGGAAACTTGGGTTGAGCCGAAAGAAACATTGTTAGAGACATTCTATGACGTTTAATTATACAGATTGAGGGACTAATTAAATCATGGGCCGTCAACTTGGGGCTCTTGATTTTGGGGGCCCCACTTGATATGCAGTTTTCATAAAGATGATATTTTAAGTGAACTTTTACTTTGTTACTGATTTATTTATACTAATAAAAGAAAGTTTCGCTCTGTGTGTCTGCCTGTGTGTGTGTCTCTGTGTGCGATGACTAGCATAATCTACCGCACATAGAAGTCTGAACATTTGGGTGAGGATAGTCTAAGCCAGTTCCTGATGCACCTGAGACTCCGAATTTTAATATTTTAAGACTCGGTCCCCCTGAGCCCTTCAAGTTTTTATGCCCTAAATTTTTAATAACTTGCCTCTTTTTTATCCGATTTTCTTCGTTTTCGGGGGCCTTTCGTCATTTAGTTATCCCCCTTTCTACGTTTCATTTAAGATCCTGGCTCCTTGGGGATCGATATAGGGTCCTGGAAGTTTTTGTGCCCTAAATTGTCAATAACTTGCCCTTTTTTAATCCAATATTCGTTTTTGGTGCCCTTTTTCAATTTAGTTATTCCCCAGATTCTACATTCCAGTTAAAACCCTGGCCCCCTAGGACCCGGTCCAGAGGCCCTTGAACTTTTTGCCTGCCATGCACTCCCTAATTGTGTTGCCCTCTTAGTGAGTAACTTTAAAGTTTATTCTTGGATTCCTGTCCCCGGGCCAACACTCTCATATATTTATCAGGGCCCTAAGGCCCTTTTTAATGCATTTTCCCCCATTTTTGCGTATTTCTTTGACATTTTATTCTAATAATTAATAAGTTATGCTTAATTTCGTCTAATTGAAGATCTAAAGCGCAAAGTACTAGGGCTTTTTAACATGTTTTCATTTAAGAGCCCTGCTCTGAACTATCAGTTGACCTCTTTTGCATCAAGTTTCCTTAAAACTGGTCCTATTCACTAGCTTTTTTTCTAACATCTTCTTAGGTCCTCCAACTACTACATGAACTAGAAAACAATTTCTCAGATTTCAGCTACCACTAGTTTTAAATATTAATGGCTTTCTTGGGGCCCTTACTGCACCTTCTTTAAAACTAATCCAATTCTCTTGCAATTGCCTTTTACATAGTTCTTGGGTCCTCCGGCTGCTTTATAAACTACTAAAAAATTTCCTTATGCCCAACTACATTTGAATTAAGATTGTGGTCCCCTGGGGCATGGTACAGGGTCCCTTGAAGTTTTTGTGCCCTTAATTGTTAATAAATTGCCCCATTTTAATCCGATCTTTGTTTTGAAAGAACTTTTCCATTTAGTTATCCCCCCCCCCCATTTCTTCATTCCAGTTAAGTCCCTGGCTCCCTGGGGCCCGGTCCGAAGTCCCTTGAACTTTTTGTGCGCCACTCATTTTCACCCCTTAATTCTGTCACTCCCTCAATGCATAAAATTGAGTCTTGGACTCCTGTCCCTGGGTCAACACCCTCATATTTTTATTGGAGCACTAGAGCCCTTTTTTAAGCACCCCTCCATTTTTGCGTATTTCTTTAAAATTTTATTCAAATGATTAATTTATACCCCATGCGTAATTTTGACTAATTAAAGATCTAAAGTTTCTAGGTGCTAAAACCTTTTAACATATTTTTATCTCAGGGCCCTGTTCTCAACTATAAGTTGGCCCCTTTTATCGCGCCCTTAAAAATTATCTGATTCACTAGCTTTTTTTCTAACAACATTTTAGGATTTCCAGCTACCCCTCATATTTTTATTGGGGCCTTAGGACACTTTTTAAATATTTCTCCTTATTTTTTGCGCATTTATTTAAAATTTTATTCTAATTATTAATTTATACATTATGTTTAATTTCGAGTAATTGGAGATCTAAAGAGCTAAATACTAGGACCTTTTAACATGTTTTTATTTTAGGACCCTGCTTTCAACTATCACCTTGACACCTCTTGATCCCCATATTATAACTCCCTTAAAAATAGTCCGATTCACTAGCTTTTTCTTTTCTAACAACTTATTAGGTCCTTCAGTTACTACATAAACGACAAAAAAATTTCTCAGACTTCAGCTACCACCAATTTTGAATATTAATCGCCTTCTTGAGGCCCTTGGTGCAGCTTCTTTAAAAATGATCCGATTCTCTTGCAATTTTCTTTAACATAGTTCTAGTGTCCTCCTGCCACTTTACAAACTACTAAAAAATTCCCTTATATCCTTGCTATCAACTTTTTCGAACATTAATCTTCTTTTCGGCATCAACTTACGTTTACTCACTACAGTCGTAAATTAAAAATAATGCACTGTTAAAGGTAAGTGGTTAAATTTTGAGAGGTGGGGGTATTTCATCCGTAAATTAAATATTGGGTTAATGTTAAAGGGAATTTGATAAATTTATAGGGGAGGGGGCACCTTTCACCGCTTGGGAGAGCATTATTTCTTAATTTCAGTGGCATTTGGTTTATTTAACTGAGATTATAATTGAGCTACTTTCTGCATTATGAAAGTTTATCTTGGACTTTTGTTACCACCATTTTCAAACGTTAACGGCGCCTTCTTTCCTCGATTTGTATGGCTCGATTTCATTGAAAATTGGTTCATTCAATTTAGCTTAGGATTGTTATACAGGTTTTAGCTCTATCTTCTACAGCTAGGGGGAGCATTCTAATCTCGGGTTCTATGGACCCTATAACTGCGGGGTTTGAGTCATTCAACTTGGTTTTCGATTGTTTTCGGCGCGTGCGGAGCACTTCGGGTATACGCTGCCTCAGACAGTGGCAACTTAGGTCACAGGTTCGTTCAGGAAGAGGCAGCGGCGTAGCCAGGGAGGGGATGGGGGTCCAAATGCTCTGGATACTAGTAATATTTTAAAGTTTTCTTCGTCTTGATTAATAGCAGAAAATTCTCCGATTAGATAAGGCGGATTGAACTTTACAAAATCTCTGGTATCCAGAGCATTTGGACCCCCACCCTGGTTACGCCAAGGGAAGGAGGTTTGTTGGGAACACACTCGACGCTGCTGAAGGCATTGGGGCCCCGGAAAAGCTAAGTTCATTTGAAACGCTTTTTAATGCCGAAGGCATTGGGGCACCGATTTTCCGAAGATATAAAATCTTACAAACTTGAATTTTGTTTAAGGTTATTATAACGGGCCCACACAATAACGGACGGGTCAGCTAGTAATTACTGCACAAGTTTTATTATTGCATCGTAAGTGTTCATACTTTTTTTCCTCTCATAAAATGCTCCACATCCAGATCAAGAATGACACACGACAATCAAATATATCATGACTGTCAAAGACAATGTCCCCCATAGTTTTCCCCAATATGAATTTTTTCTATTTTAGCAGATGTTTTGCTAATCGCCGTTGTGAAAGTGCCACTTTTACATTTTTTATGGCATTCGCTATTAAGACACACGCAATTACAAATCTATATGCAGATTATTTAATTAAATTGGTGTTTAAAAAATATCTACCATATATATACAAAATCCTAATAAAACGAATTTATGAAACGATTTTATGAAACGACTGATTGTATTTCACAGCTATTATTCCTAAAATATGTAACCTTTGGCGGTGAAATTAGCACCAACTGTCCGTATTGATCCGCGTTTGTCAAAAATGTTATTAAAAATTTTAAATTTGATTTTGTTTTCGAGGTATTGATTTTTTTCCTAATTGTAACAATATTTCTTGTAATGATGGCAACTAAATGACTCCATTTTTGTGGAAAAAAGGAAGGAAAGGTAAAAGTATAAACGTAAGTAAAAAGTATATTAGATTTATTTTCTTTTTCGTCATTTTCAAATTGAAATTGAAATTATCTTTTATTTCAATTGAAAGTGAAGACAATATTGTGATTAAATTATATTTTTCAGGAAAATTTGTAAAAATAATTCATTAAATAATAATAATAATACGATTAAATAAATAATGTTTTTTTTTTATTTATTTTAATCAAATTTCCTCATTTCAAGAATATTTTTCATATTTTAGAAAAGGTTACTACATTTTATATTGCTGCCAATTTTAAAAACAGCGCAAAGAATAATATTTCATTTCAATTAAAAATTTATTTACACGTGACTATTGTACGTTTGTAGGGGGCAGAGCTCCCTAGTATTTATATAAAAATGCAGTGCAGACGGTTATAAAACAACTCGTGGAGCTTCGAATTCTTTCTATATTCATAAAGCATTTGCCATTCTTTGAGCCCAGCTGTGTAACGAAAAGGAGAAAAATATAATTTAATCTATCTATATTATAAAGGACAAACATATCTGTGCGTAACGCATACGTCATTCTGCGAATGGCAACACTTTGAAATTTGAAATGAAATTTCGGTTTTGCAATTTCTTTTACTGCAAATTTTTAAACTTCTAAACATCGCACATTTTAAATTTTTACACCGTTGTATAAGGGAAAAAAATGCTCTTTTAAATGCAATTTGTTTGAAAGCTGTATCTCAATTTAATTTTGAGATATTAATTTTTTTGTAGTTTTTAATACATTTTTTGTAATTGTGGCAACGGAAGTCCGCCATTTCTGTTGAAAGTCATGGAGGGTTTAGAGGGAAAATAATCCCCGAGTAAAGAAAATAATATGTTACTGTAGCTTTTGTTTCCGTTTTCTCATAAAAACTGAAAAAAAAATTGAAATTACAATGCGTGCTATGTCAGCGATTTTTTAAGTTTCCAATTCAAAGCCATTTTCAATTTTTACACCGTCAAATAGAGAAAAAAAAATCTACTTTCAAATGCAATGTGTTTGAAAATTGTATCTTAATTGACTGAGTTATTACGGTTTTTAAAATAATTAGCTGTCCGTGGCGACCAGTTTGGTCTCCCTTAAATGGAATGCTAGGCATTATATCGCGTTACTTTTATTCATAATTTAATTTACTTGCTCAATCCTTCGCCAAATCGGAAGATTCTGATAGAGGAATCAAGTACTCGGTATTTTTATGTTAGTCGGGCACAGGTAATAAATCGCCAAACATAGTACCCGTCGTATTTTTTCATATTTCTTTAGAAATATGAAATATTAAGTTAAAATATAACCCTTTCACTCATTTTAAAATGGATAAATTTAATTTAAAACTGAAACATTTTAAATTCACGAATTTCACTTAAAAAAAATCTTTAAAAAAGGAAAAAGAAAAGAAAAGAATAAATACCATAAACCATTTAATTTCAACATCACAGCATTGTTTTAATTTACAACTCGAAAAATAAAAAATGCTGCTGGCGAGTTAAAAAATGCTGTTGGCGATAATTGCGCCCAGCTAATATGAAAGTACGAACTTTTTGCGATCATAGCAACTTTTATGTAGTATTATTCGAAAAAAATATTTTGATGAAATAGGTTGCCAGAAAATACGTTGCCAAATTTCTTTTCTCGCCATGGACCTTTTCTCTATTTCGCCAAGTACCTATACTGGAAAAGCCCCTTCATTTATTTATTTATTTGTTGTATTTTAAATTAGATGAATAAAAGACGGCACAGGTGTCATATACGCACTACGTTGGCGCGACTTTTTTCTGACGCCAATGTCATATACGCACAGGGGTACTTAACTGGCGCCAAAGTGTCGTTATTTTGCTTGATATGGTAGCCCGGATGTTGTTGTTTATTTATTAATAAATTGTTTATTTACTTTTTTTTTAATTATATAAATTGTTTTGTTCTATAGTTATTAATTAAACTTTTTTTTTATTTATTGTTATTCCCTTTTTAAAAATATTACACAATAACCAATGAGATGCGTTACATTCAGGTGTTGCCATTAAACAATTAACAAATAATCGCGATTTCTGTGTCACCTACGATAGCATAAAATATATAGATTTTCAAGCATGAATTATTTTTAAATTTATCTATCCCGTGTAGCTCGATTACGAAAGATTAATCTCCCTTAAAAAAATGTAAAAAGTTCAGCATTTGTTTCCTTCTAATGTTGCATAACAAAATTAAAACTTCCTCTATAGAAAAATTAATAAAATAATGTAAGTAAGAAAACAATTTAACAGACATGTGATTGAACCACGTGCTTAAAGCACTGAAATGATCGGAAAAACTGTCGTAAGTCGTAAAATCTTGGGCTAATAACTCCTGGCATGCGCTGACATGTGAAAGTATCGCTTTTAATAAAATTTAAAATTTTATTTGATTGCATAATTGATATTTTTCAGATAAAAATTCTTTTTGATGTTAGTGGGCAATCTAAAATATATATTACATGTAAAAAAAAAAAAAAAAAAAAAAAAAAAAAAAAAAAAAAAAGAATGGTTTTCTCTTATACTCTGTAACCCGAGGAGCTCGGGTTCGATCCCCTAGTATATATAAAAGAAAGTCTGGATTTTGTATTAATCAACGTGCAGCCTAAACTACTGAACCTGAAATCTTGGAATTTGGGGTAAAAATACTTCTTATGATATAGAGTGCCGCTAAGAAAGGATTTTCTAAAATTCCACGCCTAAGGGGGGTAAAAAATAGAACGAACTTTTAAAAAATTCCTTAAAAATCCGATTTTATAGTTATTTTTCAACTGATAACATATTTTAGTGTATTTTTGTATGCTGAATCGAATGGTACTAACCAAGTTCTTTTAAGTCTCATAGTTCATGAGATATTTCCTATTTTTCTAATTTGGCGCTATCTTTGGCGCCAAAACCTCAAATTTTCAAGGGATAATTTCTAAAAACTCATTTTCATTCTGTTACTATAGCAATGGAAGAAATTCAAATTGAATAATTTTTTAATCAATTCTTTTAGTTAAATAATTAAAACAACTATTTCAGTTAGCAAAAAAATTGCAAGCGCCTCAAAAACTAAAACAAATTTTTAAAAAATGTACTTTTTCGTTCTACCAACACAATTCCAAAATGTATGGTATCGCGCCATTTATTTAAACTTTAACTGTGCAAACGATTTTTATTGCAAACCGTGCCAAATACTAACATTTGCTATTTATTGAACGTGAATATTTTTTATGAATATTATTCAATCGTAATCTCGCAAAACTTTTTAATTTGTAATTTTTTTAATAGAAAATATTTATTATTAATCATAACTTGCATTTATTACTGATACTGACGTAGGTTTTATCATTTGGCAGTTATCTGATGATGAGGAAGCTACAGTAAAATTATTTCAGAACTTTGGAATTATACATATAAAAATGTTTTGTTCAAAAAACCATGAATGCCTTCATTCAAAATATAAAAAGTTTACTGCAATGCGAGACATACGTATTACGTACGCCTCGCAGTACTAAGGGTCATTTGCAATTTCAAACCTGCAGTTTAAATTGACTATATTTTATTACTTACAAAATATTTATTTATTTATTTATTTTAATTTAAGTACTTATTTATATTGATTTAAAAAAAAATTGTATGTCAAAGTCTGTGATTTTCAAAAGATATATTTTTTAAATGCTCATTTTTTTTTATCAACAAAATATATTTTTTTTTCAAATGTTCCATTTTATTTTGCGCCAACTATTACGCTTGGCGACAATGGTGTTGGCATAACGGAGAAATACCAGAACAGTTACTGATTTCATTTCAAATGGAAACAAAAAAAGGTTTAATGAGAAATAAATAATGTAAAACTAAATCAATATAAATATAACAACGTTTGTACGGCTTAAAAGACGGCTTTCATTTTCAAAGGTTTAAATTTGAATTTGGTGATTTTATCGTCTGTTCCTGGATAAGAAGAAAAAATGGGTACTTTTTTGTTAGCCGTGAGCAAATATCGCTAATAGCATTTTTAAAATCGCAAATACCAGCATTTACATTTTTACTTACCATCATCTACTTATATTAAATGCAAATTCTTATTTCATTCCGAATGACTATAACTCAAATTCTACTGAGCAGAATTTTGCACAACTTACACTGTTAAATAGTAAATTTGATTTATAAATGGTGTAATGTAAAAACCGTCGTTTTAATTTGCTTAGCAATAGCTACGGGAGTTCTAAAATTAGGTGATTTCGATTATGAAAGATTTCAAGTTTTACTGAATGGATTTTAATGACAGTTGCATTTCAGGGATTTTTTTCAATATTTATCATATCATTCTAAATTGTTTAGTTACGGAGCTATGCGGAAAAAGTTCTCAGGTGATAGTAAAGAAAATTTGAGGATATACGCTACAGACAGAGGGTATATACTAGAGAGCATATATGCTATAGTTATTAAAGTTGTGCAGAGTTTCTTAAAAAATCCAGAAGTGATGCGGCTTATACCTACCCCTACATCCCTGAGAGTTCTACAATCAGGTTAACACGATTATAAAAGCGATATTAAACTATCTCAATATATATGAAATGAAAAGAGATATTTCATCCCGGCCACTTATAACTTGAGTTCTGCTAAATAGATTTTGATGGGACTTACATTGTTAATTAGACAATTTTTCAGAAAAGATGTTAGTATAAAACATAACATACTACGTTGTTTAGTTAAATAATTATAGGGAAAGTTCTAAATCAGATGAACCTAATTTTGAAAGATTGCCTTTTTTTAAGATTCCGCTGAATGAATTTTTCTGGGATTTAAACTGTTAATTAGATCTTTTTTAAGGAAGGTTTCGGTACATTTTCGAGTTTAAATGATTCTGCTAAGTGGAATTCGATGGAACTTGATCGGTTAGTTAATTTTTCAGTGAATGTTTTAGTATAAAACACATATCGTTTGCTTGGTCGTCAGGTTGCTTGATTGTATTATTATGGATGAAAGTTCAATAATCAGGCGAACCCATGTATTATGATCGATTAGCCTTTTCAATAAATCCAATTAACGGATTCTGATGAGACTTGCATTCATAATTTTCATGAACGCTTTTAGTATATTACATATTGTTCTATCATTCTTCAACGAATCCTATACACTAAATGATCAACTAAAGAAGTTGGCCCTTAACAGCCTAAATTTTGTATGACTCAATAAAAGATATAATAGCGTAATGACGCTCATATTGTTTTCAGCAATTCGGTTGGAAATTCCGGGTATAAAAAGGCATGATAAAATTCACAGATATATTTCATTTGATTCAAGATTTCTTTAAAAAAAAAAAACGACCAGCGTAGCTGGCGTAGACTGCTAGTTTAGTTATAATTGATGAGTTTATTAGATTTCTGAAATTGTTTTATTAAAACATGAAATTAAAACTGCAAGCAAGATAATGACATCCAGTGTAGGCCGCTGCAGCCCCATACATTAAAACCTCATAGATTTATATCTTATTTCATGAAATAAATGAGCCAAAAACGAAAAGCAGCGTAAAGAGGTTTTGAGTTATAGCTCAGCAGATGCTGAAATATTGTCTCCTTAGTTTCTGATTAATTTTGGTTTGAATTATCATTTCATGTTCTTAAAAAATTGAAAGGAAAATAAGATACATAATTTTAGCACATTTATCCGTAACAGTATCTGAGTTCGTGCAAACTGATCTGATGTAATTTGAATATGAAATGAATTTCGTGTACTTAATCGTTGAAGATTTGAATACATTTTAATTTATTTGTTAGTAATTATTGCAATTTAGTTTTGAATAGCTATTATTTTTAAACAAGCTGACCCACCCGACATTGCCCGGGCCCGTGAAGAATGACTCTTAAATGAACCACACATCTGTATGATTTATATCTTTAACACCATTTTGTCTGAATTTATATTTTAAATGAAAAAATATTGAATTAAAAGTACATGCTATTTGGTATTTTATTTTCTGAGTAATTTGATTTTTGGAGTCTATGCTTAACAAAAGCGAGCGAAACCGCGACGAAACACTCAGGTTTTTACTGATTTCGTCGAACTTTTCACACATTTTATTTTCACTGATTACATTACCGATTAGAAGAATGTTTCAGCTTTAAGAACATATTTTTGCTTCATCGGTACCTCTATAATTGTGTCCTGGAGGGGTGAAACGACAACGAAACACAAAAGTTTCTACATATTTCGCCGAAATTTTCACACCATTTTATTTTGTAAAAAATATTTCTACCCGTCCGAACGTTTCATAATTTTTGTAGGTGATCTAAATCTAGTCTATTGAGATTCTCTAAAAAGTCTTCCGAATATGTCTTCCGTTTTTAACTTTAGTAAGCGGTTTGGCCGATGTAAGTTAATGTGATAAAATACACCCCCTCCCCCCCCACCACCACAACCCGGAATTCCTTCTTTTCGATGTTCATTTTCTCATGATGCGTAAATAAGGCTTGCTTTTTCCCTCTCGTTGACCGAGATGGGTTTTTAATAAGAGTGCGTTGCGATTGTTAATGAATAACTCAGCTTATAAGTAGATATTTTAGAATTCTGAATCTCAGATCTATCAGTAGAGGCCTTGGACTACCCTCACAAAAATTTTCCGCTTTGTACGTGCGGTAGATTTTGCTAGTCATCGCGAATACACACACACAGAGTGAAATTTTCTTTTATTCGTATAGATTATAACTATACCTAATTTTTCAAGATGGAAGGGCCCCAAAAAGTTCCAGTGAGAGGGGCCCCTCACTTCATAAATCCGCCCCTGCATAGACTCCCATTGAAATCCAATAGGGTTTCCTTGCTTGCAGAAAATCAACAAATTGAGATATTTCAATGCAACAAAAACTAATATTAGCTTATGAATAGAGCTTAATTGAACTATTTACATTATTTTTAAGCACAAACACTACTATATTCGTAACAGTATATATACAATTTCATACTTAATAATTCTTATGAAACTCTGTAAGCTCTATTGTGCTTGGAGATAAGGAAATAAAATTGTCTGGAGTTGGGGAGGAGAGCGTTTTTGCGAAGTGGAATCTAAAAGTTGAATGCATAGAAAATAAGGGAACGCGAAACAATTACGTCTGGGGTTGGCTAGGAAATAGGGATTGCTTCGCGAAGCGATTACACGGGGGGGGGGGGGGGAGGGTTCGTGAGCGTAGCGAGCAGGGGGCGGAGCCCCCTAGTATAAAAAAATTATGATGATACTCCAATTAAAACCGGTTTTACGATAAAGTAATTAGAGCGATGCCTATCCAAGTCAAGGTAAATTTTAACTTTAAAGCCATTTTACTGAAATCAGATATTTTTGACATTGCGCGCATCCTATTCCGAAAACCAAGTAACATAGAAACTTAAAATGTGAATTATATTGTGTCTTATATATTTTTCTAACCTTTACCTATTTTTAAGTAAGTACCTGTGATTTTTTTTTTTTTTTTTTTTTTTTTTTTTTTTATAGGTTTTGCGTTTTATAGTTTAACTCTCAGCCTTCTCCCGCTACGCTAGACGGTTTTTCTAAGCAACCTTAAATCAAACGAAATATATCTGCGAATTTGATCAGGCGTTTTAAAGCAATATGGACATTTACCGGAAATGTTCAACCGAATTGTAGAAAACAATAAAAACTAGAATTAGGCTGAAGACTTAAAATACGAAAAACAAATTTTTATATCAGTTTAAGTTTATAGACAGATAAGTTTGTAAATTATAATAATATTTAAAAAAAAAAAATCAGCATATAAGTGAATTTACAAACGTTTTTAAAATAGGAAAACTTAATGAAACCTATTCTTTAAACTAAGAAATATTAATCAAAATATAAGTTCTGAAGGGATTGTTTATAGACTAATGTCTTAAAGTATTCCGTTAAAAAATCCGTAATTTCAAAAAGATTATGTATAAAATTAAACAGAAAAATGCGTAGTGATTTTTTTTAATTAAAATATATTTGTTACTGCAATATAATAACTTATTTTAAATGATAAAGAATACTACTTTTTAATGGTAAATATATATTTATTTATATATTTTATTGAGTTATATAAGGTATGTCAAAACAAGTAAATTTTAATAATATAAAAAATTACAGCATGTAAGTGAGTTCAGTAACGTTTCTCAAATAGGAAAACTTAACGAAACATATTCTTTAAAATAAGAAATATTAATCAAAATATAAATTAAATTCTGAAGATTCTAACTTTTAAGTTCATACGAACATTTTGTACAAGCACGAATTAAAATTTCATTTCTTTTAGACAATTTCCAGTACCTTGAAAGCTTGGAATATCTAAAAATGCTCAGTAGCTTAAGGCTTCAAAAATATTGATTCACTCTGGATTACTGCAAAGGACACTTATTTGTTAAAAATTATTTATTTGCCTTTATTAAATTATTACCTATATGTCAAAATTTAAAGAAAGTTTCTGAGAGATCGAATTAATTTAGGAAGAATTGGAAAAATTTATTTTTATACAAAAAATTAATTTTATTCAATGGCTGGAGTAGCAAAGTTGAGATTTTAGAATTTAGTTTGAGATTATAGAAAAATCTCAACTGTGCTACTCCAGCCATTGAATATGATTTATCCAGTTGAAAAAACTTCGTTCTCTTCATTATGAACTTTATTTTATTTCAACTTTTTATAAATAGTAAAACTTTTCAAATGAATTTCCCTTAGTGGAAATATATGTTTTGTTTAATTGAATATTTATGTTTAAATAATCATAATTTGTATTTCTGATGTGTATATGATATATTCTTCAAATCAAAATTATCTGCGCACATGAGACAGATAATGACTGATATACTTTTTATTTATTACTCTCATTTTGAAAGATTAAAAAAGATAGTTTCTGTTCTATAAAACATGCATAATAGTACTTACAAAACACATAGCGTAAGGTAAGTATTGTGTTCAAGATCTGTGAGGGATTGAACACGATAGTTCAGCTGACGGATTATAAATCGGTCGGCAGCTGCACAAACCATCATCTCATCGAATTCACGGCTGAAATTCCAGGATTAGTTAAAACTCGATTAGCATATTAAAATAAAACCTATCCGCCAGGTCATATCTTAGTAGAAATCACCTGTAGACGCAATTTTAGTAGTTAATTGGTAGGTTTACCATTGTATTTTTCTGCATCCAAAGGTATGAAAATATACAGGATTGGGTGCAGAAAAACTCAACGGTAAATCTACTAATCAAACACTAAAATCGGATCTGCAAATAGTTTACACCAAGATATGACATGGCAGACCAATTGCATTTTAATATGCTAATCGAGTTTTTTCTAATCCTGGAATATCAGCAGTGAATTCGGTGAGATGAGGGATTGTGCAGCAAACACCGAGGCTATTAAGCATGTAATCTTTTTAAATCCAATTTTAAACAATTTTCACACTATTTAACAATCTATTCTAAGAGCAAAATCACCGAGAAAATCAAGCGAAGAGAAGTCATAAAGGAGACAGATTTATAGGGTTACCAGATTTACCTATTAATAAAGTGGAAGACTTTTATTGACACTAATTTGTATCGGTTTAATCATACCACCGTTATTTGTCAATAACCTATGTTGAATGCGCGGTTAATGACTTTAAGAAGTTTTTCTTAAATTAATTTTCAAATAATATTTATATTGCAACATGTTTTAACTAATTTTGGAGTCATACTTCCCATTATCAATCAAAAATTCATCGTAGGAACAAAAACAAATCAAAATATCCTAAAAGTCATTCATTGTGATGGATATATTAGTAATGGAATCCCTCCAGAAAGAAATTTTCGTTTTAATTGAAAACAAGATAATAAAACTAGCAGCCTTCGCCCGCTAAGCTGGTCGGTTTTTCTAAAGAAACCTTGAATGAAACGAAATATATCTGTGAATTTGATCATGCATTTTAAAGCATTGTAGACATTTACCTGGAATGTCCAACCGAATTGCTGAGAACAACCATTACGCTATTATATATTTTAATGAGTCATACAAAATTTGGGCTGTCAAGGACCAACTTCTTTAGCTGATCATTTAGTGTAGGATTTGGTAAAGAAGGATAGAATGATATGTAATATTCTAAAAGCACTCATGAAAAGTTATTAATACAAGCCTCATCAGAATCTGTTAATTGGACTTATTGAAAAGGCTAATCGTTCATAATAATTACGTTTGCCTGATTCTAGAACTTTGAACCATAATTCTGCAATCAAGCAGCCTGACGACGAAGTAACACCAAGCAAATGATATGTGTTTTATTCTAAAACATTTACTGAAAATTTAACTAACCGATCAAGTTCCATCGAAATTCACTTCGCATAACCTTTTAAATTGGAAAATGTACCGAAACTTTCCCTAAGAATTATCTAATTAACAGTTTAAATTTCATAAAAATTCACTCAGTGGAACCTTTAAAAAAAGCAAATCTTTCGAAATTGGGTTAATCTGTTCTCTGAAATTTTATCTAACTAGCAATGCAAGTCCCATCAAAATCTATTCAGCAGAACTCAAGTTATAAGCGGCCGAAATGAAATTTCTCTTTGCATTTTATATATATTGAGATAGTTAAATATAGCTTTCATAATCTCGTTAACCTGATTATAGAGTTCCGAGGAATGTAGGGGTAGGTATACGGCGCATCACTTCTGGATATTTTAAGAAACTATGCACAATTTCAATAGCTATAGTATATATACTCACTAGTATGCACCCTCTGTCTGTAGCGCACATCCTCAAATTTTCTTTACTATATCACTGAGAACTTTTCCACATAGCTCCATAACTAAGCAATTTAAAATGACATGATAAATATTGAAAAAATCCCTGAAATATTATATAACTAACAGTGCAACTGTCATTAAAATCCGTTCAGTAAAAGTTGACATCTATCATAATTGAGTTCACCTAATTTTAGAACTTCGGTAGCTATTACTAAGCAACTTAGAACGATGGTTTTTACATTACACCATTTATATACCAAATTTACTGTCTAACAGTGTAAGTTCTACAAAATTCTACTCAGTAGAATCTGAGTTATAATTAATCGGAATGAAATGAGGATTTGCGCTGTGCATATATAGTTAATGATGATGTGTAAATATGTAAGAGCTGTTATTTGCGATTTCAAAAAAGTTATTGGCGATATTTATGTACGGATAGCATAAAAGTATGCATTTTTTCTTCTTATCCAGGAGCAAACGACAAATCACCAAATTCAAATTTAAGCCATTGAAAATGAAAACTTTTTTTAAACCGTGCAAACGTTGTTTTTATATTTAAATTAGCAAATCCAGCGGCTTTGCTCGCGTAATAGTTGAAATATGCCAAGTGATATTTGCATGACTATATTTAGAAGAACGCTTTTTGGAATAATTCAAAAATTACAAATTAAGACACTTAATTATAAAACAGCAATAGACAGAAATGATATTTTAATTAATAAGAAGAAATGAAACTAATTCTAAATAAATGATAATTTAGAAAGTATTTTGAGACTTTAATGTTCATTTTATACGCTCATTTCAGTATACATTTGAAGTTTTGAATTTTTTAGAAACCATCTTAACACATTTACATTTAAAATTAACCATCATGGCAAATTCCAAGCTTCGTGTCTAACAGTCTACCACCACTTTAGTGTTAGTGGTACCAACATAAAATGCCAAAACAGAGTTGAAATAGAATGTCTCGAAAAATGTTGAAACAGAAATTGTCACCATTAATTTGCCAACATTAACCTTGAAATTGGTTGGTATTTTCTAATATTCTATAGAAAACAGAATTTAGACGTTTTTAAAGGCTTTTTAGTTATTCCTGCCAACCAGGTGGTAGTAACACCGGCATAGAAAATAGCCCGTATTCGATCAGGGACTATCACCATTGATTCGAAACCAATAACTTCTGTAATGGGTTTATTATTTCATGAGATTCCACAGAAATCATATTTTAGGACTCTTTTACAATGGTTTTCGCTCCTTCCCTTCGCTTCACTCCTTTTTAATTACGAATTTATTTTCGACTGTTCTTAGAGGATATATATATTTTATAAGTAACTACCGTGCTTATATTTAAAGTTTCTAGCCTCTTCAGTATCGCAGAAATAGCAATTTAGAAAGTTTTTTGCTCCTGGAACCTTCTGGTGGTAGTGGCACCGACGTAAAATATAGCTTATGTTTGAGCAGGTTATATCACCATCAGAGGCGCAGCTACAGATATTTTTTAGGTGGGGGGGGGGGGGAGTTAAAAAATTTCCCAACTTATAATTCAAAAATTTTCCAACTTGAAACAAATTGCTCCGTTTTCCAACTAAAATGATATGTGCATTGTGTGTTTAATGATAATGGTAAAAAAATATTTATTTCCAAAGAAAAATACTGAAACTAAAAATAAAAAAATTATAATTATTGGTTCATTTAATAAAAGTTTTTGTCTTCTATTGTGTACAAGTCATAATCGTACTTCATATGAAAATAGCCTCATAATATTTTGAGATTTTGGAGAAAGGAACAAATTTTTGGAGGAAATAGATTAGTGACACTGTTGATGTACAAAAGTAGGGAAATTCAGTTTCTTTGAAAATTTAACTAGTTTACTATTACAGAACTCAGAAAGGTAGTCAGCAAAACAATAAAAAATTCCTCTTTTTTTTGCTTTTTTTAAAAAAGCAGAAAAAGTGTTTCAAAAATCTAGAATTTCTCAACTCTAAGCGCAAATTTCCCAAGTTCACATGTATTGGAGGGGTAGCTCCCCCCCCCCCCCCCAATAACCCCTCACCGCGACGCCTCAGATCACCATAATTTGCAACCAATATGTTTGAAATCGGTTTCATATTTCATACGATTGCATAAAAATCGTAATTTAGAACGCTTTTCCTCACTTAATACTTTTAAATTTGGAATTTTCTTTCGACAATTCTTAGAAAGCATTTGCATCTTTGAAGTAATTACCATTCCAAATTAAAATTGTTAGACCCTCCTGAGTAATACAAGAAACACAATTTAGAACATTTTTTGCTCCTGTAACCCCCATGTGGTAGTGACAACAATGTACAATATAGGCTATGTTGGAGCGGGGACTGTCACCATCATTATGAAATGATTACTTCTGAAATCGGTTTATATTTCCTGAGATTGCCTAGAAATCGCAATTTAGAACGTTTTTAGAACGCTTTTCGTTCATTTTCACCCCTTTTAAATTTCAAATTTTAAAGAAACTGCTCTCAGACATCATTTACATTTCATGAGTAATTATCATGCCAAATTTCCAGTTGCTAGCCCCTTCAGTATCACAAAAATCATAATTTAGAACGTTTTTTAAAATGCAAACCGCAAGGTGGAAGTGACGCCGACATGAAATAGATGCTATATTGGAGCAAGGACTGTCATAATTAATTTCCAACCATTACTTTTTAAATCGATTGGGAACTTTCTGAGGTTGATTCGAAAAACCCATTAGAACGTTTTTCAGAACGTTTTTCTTCCATTTTCACCCCTTTTAAATTTCAAATTACTTAGGAAATGTTCTTAGAGACCATTTATATCTTATAAGTGTTTACCATGCCTAATTTCAAGTTGCTAGCCCCTGCAGTATTACAAAAAACGCAATTTAGATTGTTTTTTCTACTGCATCCCATTTGGGGTAGTGGCACTGACATGAAATACAACCTATGTTAGAGCCAGGACTGTCACCATCGTTTTCACACCATTATTTTTAAATCGGTTCGGCACTTCCTGAGATTGCGTAGAAATCGCAATTTAGAACGTTTTTTAGAACGATTTTCGCGCACTTTCATCCCTTTTAAATTTCAAATTTTTAAAGAAACGTTCTTAGAGATCATTTATATAATTTAAGTAACTACCATACTTAAATTTACATCTAATATGATTTGTTTACCAATTAGAATAATTGTGTTAAAATTAATCTCGTGTAATTTCGTATCCAGCGATTTCTGAAGTTCCATTACCTGAGATTTATTCTGTTGAGATGAACCAGGTTTCAGACCAGATGCTGTAATCTTCAAGGTTAGCTGGGTGAAAAAGTTCGACCAGAATCGTCCGGGATAGCTCAGATGGCAGAGCACTGGCGGCTTCAGCCAGGAGGTCCCGGGTTCGAATCCTGGTCCGGACATTTTTCGCCCAGTTGGAAATTTACATCTAATATGATTTGTTTACCAATTAGAATAATTGTGTTAAAATTAATCTAGTGTAATTTCGTATCCAGCGATTTTTGGAGTTCCATTACCTGAGATTTATTCTGTTGAGCTGAACCAGGTTTCAGACCAGATGCTGTAATCTTCAAGGTTAGCTGGGTGAAAAAGTTCGACCAGAATCGTCCGGGATAGCTCATATGGCAGAGCACTGGCGGCTTCAGCCAGGAGGTCCCGGGTTCGAATCCTGATCCGGACATTTTTCGCCCAGTTGGAAATTTACATCTAATATGATTTGTTGGCCAATTAGAATAATTGTGTTAAAATTAATCTAGTGTAATTTCGTATCCAGCGATTTCTGGAGTTCCATTACCTGAGATTTATTCTGTTGAGCTGAACCAGGTTTCAGACCAGATGCTGTAATCTTCAAGGTTAGCTGGGTGAAAAAGTTCGACCAGAATCGTCCGGGATAGCTCAGATGGCAGAGCACTGGCGGCTTCAGCCAGGAGGTCCCGGGTTCAAATCCTGGTCCGGACATCTTCCGCCCAATTAGAAATTTACATCTAATACCATACTTAATTTCAAACTGCTAGCCCATGCAGTATCACAAAAACACGCAATTTAGAATGTTTTTTTGCTCCTGCACCCTCTTTGGGGTAGTGGCACTGACATAAAATATGGCCTATGTTGGAGCGAGAGCTGTCGCATCGTTTTCACGCCATTTTTTAAAAAAATCGAATCTGTATTTTCTGAGATTGCGTAGAAATCGCTATTTAGAACGCTTTTTAAAACGCTTTTCCGTATTTTCACCCCTTGTAAATTTCGAATTTTTTAAGTAAGGTTCTTAGAGATCACTTATATCTTATAAGTAACTGTCATTCCAAATTTCATGTTTCTAGGCCCTTCAGTAACACAAATATCGCATTTTTAGAACGTTTTTTGCTCCTGCACCCCCTTTTGGCCAGTATCACGGACATAAGATATAGCCTATGTTCTGAGTGGAGCTAACACCATCATTTTGATACCATTACTCTTGGAATCGGTTCGGTAGTTCCAGTTGGTGCCAAAGACATCACCAAATTAGAAAAATATGAAATATCTCATGACCTATTAGACTTCAAAAATTTTGGTTAGTACCGTTCGATTCAGCATACAAAAATACACTAAAATATGTTATCAGTTGAAAAATCACTGTAAAATCAGATTTTTAAGGAATTTTTTAAAAGGTCGTTCTTTTATTTAACCCTAGTAGGAGTGGAATTTTACAAAATCCTTTCTTACCGGCACTCTATTATGTCATTAGAAGTATTTTTACCCCAATTTTCAAGATTTTATGTTCAGTAGTTTTGGCTGTGCGTTTGTTAATCCCCAATCCAGATTTTCTTTTATGTATATACATATATTGCCTGAAAAAAATATTTTCATGTGCAAAGTTCATTGTTATTAGGTAGATTTCATTACAAAAAGCTACCTATTGCAGCCGTTCGGAGGAAAGCGATTTCAAAAAATTTTCGTATATTTTCATCGATCATGACCCCCAGACCCCGAAACCACGCTCCGTTCGAAAGTTGATATATATATATATATATATAAAACCATTAATAAAACATAACCTACCACCATCAAAAACCGTAATATTATGAATTAAAACTGTAAGTATAAAAAAAAAGTGCCAAATAATTTATTATAAGAATTATTATGGAAGAAAAAAGAAGAAAGTGGACACCGACAAATAATGGAAAAGCTTATATATTGAATTACGTTTTCAAGGGCACAGAATTCAATGATATAAGCAAAATGGTTGTTTTCTGTGAGAAAAAAAAGCTAAAGCTAAAAATTATTTTTCTCTGTGCCCAAACAACCATTATAATCAAGTGAATAGATTAAAAGTGAAAACAGAATAGAATCAAATAATATGAAATGGAAAAATCAATAAAACCAATTTAAATATTTATAGCATATAAAATAGAAATATTACATAACATACCGATTAATATTTCAGTTTTTTTCAAAATATCCACTCGCACATGGCTACCATAATATCGTAAAGATTAAGGTGAATAAAACAGTTAAGAAATCACAGTAATTGATACCAAAGGATGCAGTTAATACATTTTGAAATACCATGATAAATACAATTAATATAATATAAAATAAAATCCTTCTATATATAAAAAAAAGTTTTGATTTGGAAATGGACCAATGAACATCTGCGTAGATATTCCGGGTTGATCCGCATCCAATTTGAATGCTTAAGCATGGCCTTTCATCGTTAATATTAAGAAAACTGTTGCATACAAAAATATGAAAATCGGTGGTATTATAGAAAAATGTTTGATAAACACGCTGATGCAGACAGTTTTCAAATCGAAGAATTATTTTAAGAGATATTTAATGCTAAAGTTGGACAAAGTCGTTCCATTAAAAAAGTTTTATTTGAGCAAAAACTATGCATGAGAATTTAATCATTTTTAGATCATTTTATACGTTATAAGTTCCCAATGCGCAGATTGCATTTATTTTTCTTATTTGACGCATTTTTTGAGGTTTTATTTCTATTTTTAATTCAAATTTTCAGCATTTCGAGAGATGTTTTTTACAAATTTTAGAAAATGTCATTAATTTAAACTGTTGCCAATTGTATAAACAGCGAAACAAATTATCATATCAAATATTTCTTCAAATTAAAAATTTATTTACGCGTGACTATTACAAACAGAAAAAAAAACTTTAAAATTAGAATTAAATGATTACATGTTAAAAGCAGGAAAATTACGCATAAGAACCATATTTACACTTGAATTTTACGTCATATTTAAAATGCCCAAAAAATATGGTAAAACAATTTAAATTGAAAAATATATTTGCGCGAGATATTTTGAGATAATCTTTTCAACTATTATCGTGAATTCCAAGACAGCGCAAATAATATTTCCTTCTAACAACAAAAGTATTTTAACGTGAATATTAATAAGAGAAATAAAAGTTTGGTGTAAATTACGTCAGATTTGAAACGATACATTTAAAATGAATTATTTAAAAGAACTATCTTATAGCGCTGCTAAAAAATACCGGAAGACAATGACACTGTTTACTTAATTCATTTTACATTAGCTTATTTTCAAATAACTAATGTGTTTAATTAAATACGAAAACAGCCATTGTATCTCTTAACAGCAACAGATTTGGTCTTAAAAATCCCCAATCCAAGAAAAATGAATGGAAACCCGTTTACAGAGAGATCGCTACTGTTTTTTTTTTTTTAATTTTAATTCAATATTTTTAAAGCCGATGAAATGCGTGCTTTTTGGATTTTGGTGTGCCTGAACGGGGGTCGGCGAGCGTAGCTCGTAGGGGGCAGAGCCCCCTAGTAAAATAAATAGAAAGTAATTATATTATTTAAAATAACTAAAATGCACTTTTAAATTACTTAATTACTATTTAACAAATATATATATATATATATATATATATATATATATATATATATATATGATTTTTGTCACACTGTAACTCTCGTATTTATGAACCGATTTGGATGAAACTCGGTGTGTACATAGTAAATACCAATGTCTCGACCGAGTTCGTTGGCCAGCTTCATCCGCCATCTTGTTTCAAAATGGCAGCCATTTAAAATTTTTAAAAAAATTAAAAATTTGAAATGTGGTACCAAAAAATTAAAAATTGAAAAATATTTTTTTCTTATGTGTTTGACCTTGATACAAAGATTCCGGAGCATTTTTTGTTTCGTCTATATCTTAAAAAATGGCTGAGTTATAGCACTTTGAATTCCTAGCTTGGCTGACATTTTGAAACGACCTGATTTTTGTCACGCGATAACAGGCGTATTTATGAATCGATTTGAATGTACCTTGGTTTATACATAATACGTACCAAAGTCTCGACCGAGTTCGTTGACCAGCGTCATCTGTTTCAAAATGGCGGCCATTTAATTTTTTTTAAATATTTTTAAATTTGAAATGTGGTACCGAAAAATTGAAAATTGATAAATATTTTTTTCTTATGTGTTTGACCTTGATACAAAGATTCCAGAACTGTTTTTGTTTCGTCTACATCTTAAAAAAGGGCTAAATTATAGCACTTTGAGTATCTAGCGTGGCTGACATTTTGAAACGACTTGATTTTTGTTACACGATAACAAGCGTATTTAAGAACCGATTTGGATGTACCTTGGTGTATACATAATACGTACCAATGTCTCGACCGAGTTCGTTAGCCAGCTTCATCCGCCATCTTGTTTCAAAATGGCGGCCATTTAAAATTTTTTTAAACATTTAAAATTTAAAATGAAATACCAACAAATTGGTAAATGAAAAAGATTTTTTTTTTGGATGTGTTTGACCTTAATACAAAGATTCCGGAACAGTTTTTGTTTCGTCTTTATCTAAAAAAATGGCTGAGTTATAGCATTTTGAATTTCTATTGTAGCTGACATTTTGAAACGACCTGATTTTTGTCACGCGATAACAGGCGTATCTATGAATCGATTTGGATGTAACTTGTTGTACATAGTACCCACCAATATCTCGATCGAGTTCGTTGGCCAGCTGCATTCGCCATCTTATTTCAAAAGGGCTGCCATTTAAAAAAAAATTAATTTTAAATTTAAAATGAGTTATCAAAAAATTGAAAAATGAAAAAGATTTTTTTAATGTGTTTGACCTTGATACAAAGATTCCGGAGCAGTTTTTGTTTCGTATATATCTTAAAAAATGGTTGGATTATAGCACTTTGAATTTCTACACTTGACATTTTGAAACGATCTGATGTTTGTCACGTGATATCACGCGTATTTATTAACCTATTTCGATGTAAGAAGGCATGTGGATAGTATATCGTAATGTCTGGAACAAATTAGCTGGCCAGCTTCATCAGCTACCTTGTTTCAAAATGGAGATCATTAAATTAAATAAAAAATTATACTTAAAGTAAGGTGCAAAACAATTAGAAATTGAAAAAGGTTTCTTTCTTAAATATTTGACCATGATATAAAAATTCCGGAGCATTTTTTGTTTTGTCTTTATCTTAAAAAATGGCTCAGATATAGCAGTTTCAATTTCTAATGTGGGTGGCATTTTGAAAAATCTGATTTTTTGCCTGCGAACGCACTTGTGTATATCAACCGATTCCGATGTTAGAGAGCATGTGCACAGGATTACTAAGGTCTCGACCAAGTTCACTCGTTAGCCTCATCCACCATGTTGTCTTAAAATGGCAGGAACTTCAAGATATCACCGAATTTGGCAACCAAATATAAGTTACTTTAAATAAAAGCAGCTTGGATAAAGCTGACTAATTTCGCGAGATTATCATTCATAATAATTTAGTATTGATAAAAATTAGTTTTGAATCGCCTATAATCGATTTCCACTAAATTGAGCTTGTTGTGTTTAAATAATATAAACTTGCTTTTTAAAAATAAGGAATATGAAAGCTACCTCTTCCTCCCGGTACTGGCCGGAAGAACTTTTTTAGGTTGAAGTTAAAGTACGATTTTGTAAGAATATATATATGTAATATTAAGTGGATAAATCGAATATATATTTTATAATCCTTCGTGCAACACTTATATGTCATTGAAAATCCTTAATTAGTATGTCTTAATTAAACTAAATTCTAATTATGTATCATTAAAAATATTTAAAGGAATACGTAAACAAAAAATTGTGCAATTCATTCTAAAAAAAATTGTTAAATTTGAAGAAATGTTTACAGTTCCAAAACTTTTTTCAATATTGTATTAAAATTAAGCAATATCGAGCTGCTGCAGGTGATCGCCCCCCTTAAGTAATTTTTTTTCTTAATATATATCTTTATTTTACGTTAATATAGAATCAAAATATTATTCCAAAATGTTGGTACCATTACGGCATTTCCTGATTAATATTAAGTGGTATATATAACATACACACCTCTAAGGTGTTAAAAGTTGTTACGATATGTGATTTTTAGTAAACAAAAGTAAGATAAGCAGAAATGATGCCTTCAACTCTGACTGCATCGTAATGCATACACTGTAAAAAAAAAGACAAATGTTTCTTAATCTACGAAAATGCAATATAACTGTTGGAGTTTTAAGTGGCGTGTCAAGCCAAAAACGCTCCACTCTCGGCAGCGAGAATGCGCATCTCATATTTAAACAAAATAGAAAAGTAAGTCTCCTTGTGGCTATGCTGCTTCTTATAAATAGATAAGTAAAAAGAAAAATCGCCTACCTTTATTCTTCAGCTTCGCGATGGCTCATAAAACATCTTCAACTGTGTGGACAGGTATGTTGTGATTTATCCGTTTATATAGTGGATAGATTTAATTTATTTGTATCACTATTGTGTAAAAATAACACATTAAAGATGTAGTAAGTATATCCATAAGAAGCTGTAAAGATAAAATCTATTAGTATGTGTTTTCACGATGGAAAGAAGAATTCATTTTGTCTCTTTTTAAGAAGCTATATTTAACACACTTATGTTGGAGTAATAAAAATTCCATTTTGATTTGGGCTATTACATACTAGAAGTGAAGAATACAGTTGCAGCGTTTAAAGCCGAGAGCCGCTGAAAGAATAAACAAATCCTTAAAATAGTGTGGTGAAACTAACAGTTCAGATGTTACAGTGAGTTACACAAGTGGTCTGCAGTATCAGTCATTAAAACACGGAAGTAAAATAGCTCACAAATTGACTTATTAAAATGTTCTGCATTCAGTAACTAAGTTCTTTTCTCATTTAATTTGTTTTGAAGTTGCCGAAATATATGGGGAATTAAATTAAACAATAACTACGTACGAAAACACTCAGTAACCTCTACCCAGTTACCCACGATTCTGATAAGCTTTCTTTATCATTAGAGGCCTTAACAACTAATATATTTTCCATATTTAACGAAGCATTTGTAGAAAAAATGTTAATTTTGCTGCCACTGATTTTCAGAAACGTTTCCCTGTAGTTTTTATAGTGCATTAATCAGTTTTTTTTTTAAACCAAAATATCGTTTACTAGGATGTTATCAGTTCTTAGTGAAACATTTTCGGCTGCATAATTGAATTTATCCATTCGAGACTGGCAAAATAACGATAATGTTAATGCTGTTATTTTATCATGTTTGTCTGTAAAACGTGTTTGCTCAGAATGGAATTGTTTAGTTGAGAATTGCTAGCATCCGATAAACCTATATTTTGCTTTCAGAAAACTATTTAATACACTAAGAAAACTGTTCGGAAACGTTTCCGAAAACCTGTGACATTAAAAAAAACATTGTTTTTATAAATGTTTCTTTCAATCTCGGAATTACATTAGTTCCTGGGCTTCTAATGATGAAGCAATGACTAGATGAGATAGAATGAGATGAACTAAAGCAATGTAATGCAAAAAGTCCTTCTAGCCTGTACCAGTAAAAAACGATAGCTTCCATATTCCTAGGTTTAAAAAAATTCAGCTAATTTTATTCAAATACGGGAGTTTGACTGCGTGGAATCAGATTATTGAAGATCCAATGCCAGTTTTCGTCAATACTGAATTTCAATGAGAATTTCGCCAAATAAGTGAGCTACATCCAAGTTGACTTCACGTATGGCGATTTATTTTTGGTCGACAAATTTGGCGGTATTTCGCGTTGTATCGCCAAGCTTGGTGAGAATTTCACGCTGAAGGATGTGACTGTGTAGTTTTAAACGTTTGGGAGTAACAACAATGGTTACAACAACCGAAGTACATTTGAGAGAAATCGTGTTTTCTAAAGCTCATAAATGAAACACAATTAGGGAAAAATCAACCACCCTAGAATTGAAAACAGTTCCATCTCAGCCATATTTTAAGATATATAGACTGAACAAAACTTGTCAAGGATGCTTGTATCAAGGCCGAACACTTAAAACAAAAAATGTTTCAGATTTCTAATTTTTTTACATCTTTTGAAATTTTAAAATTTAAAGTCGCCGCCATTTTGAAACAATATAGCGGATTAAGGTGACCAAGGAACTGAGTCGAGACCTTTGTAAATCCTGTACACATGCTCAGTCACATCCAACTAAGTTGATAAATACGAGTACTATCGCATGACAAAAATCAAACTTTTTAAAAATGTCAGTCAGCCTAGGATTTCAAACTGCTATATGTCAGCCATGTTTTAGTATATATAGGCGCAACACAAAATGCTTCGGAATACGTTATTAAAGCCAAACACTTAAAATTAAAAAAGAAAACTAATTTTTAATTTTTTATACATCATTTAGAATTTGGAATATTAAGCAAGACGCCTTTTTAAAAAAAATGACGGATGAATCTGGCCAAAGAACTCGGTCGAGACCTTGAGATGTTCTTTACGCAAGCTAAGTTATATCGGAATCGGTGTATAAATAACGGTGCTATCGCATTACAAACATCAGATTGTTTCAAAGTATCAGTCACTCTAAAATTTTAAACTGCTATTTTGGCTAAAACTGGTAAAACTGGATGTTTTTTCTTATTATTGGCACGATCTGCGCAAGAAATCAGAAACGTTTTTAAAACAGCAGCAGGGTGAAGTTTCATTCATGGTTTGGGCTGCGTTTGGATTTCGTGGTAAGATCAACGTTGCGTTTCCCTCTGGCAAAATGAGTGCATTAACCTACCAAGATCTACTTGAAGAAAACTTGCTGCCATTTGATGAGGAAATTTGCGGACCTTTCTGGATGTTTCAACAAGATAATGCATCCATCTACAGTCTACACGGCAAAAAGCACTTGGAAGGGATTCTTAATAATGGTGCACCTGTACATGTAATTCTATGGTCATCTGTTTCTCCTGATTTAAATCCAATGGAAAATGTGTGGAGCCTACTGGTAAGAGCTGTTTACGCAAATGGAAAACAATATGCCGTAATTTCAGAATTAAAAGCTGCTATCATCTTCCGCTGGAATGAAATCGATCAAAATATATTAAAAAGCGTTATCCACTCCATGCCTGATCGTGTGTTTAGATTAATTAAAAGATCTGGTGCATACACTGGCTGTTAATCTATATTTTTCACCAATGTTCATATCATTATGAAACACCTCAAAATGGAAAAATGCAGTTTATTTTATGTATTAATCGCTGTCTCAATTATATTTTGTTACAAAATAAAACGATTAGTTGTATTTCTAACATCGATTAGACTCCAGTTTGCTTTGTAACATTTTCTTCTTTTTATACTTGAAAAACTGGGTGTTCATACCATTTCGAAATCCTGTTTATACATATTGATAAATTATTATTGACGAAATTCAAAACATGGAAAAAGCAAATAACAAACCACATCTAAAAATTAAACAACAAAACCTTTAATAACTTAGAAAAACAAAATTGAAGAGAGGCTAACGACATGCACTGTAGGGTTTAACTAGTTTTATGTGCTCAACTCCCTCCCCCTTCCACAAATGTCAAGACCTCTGTCTGTCAGATATCTCTATATAATAAAACACAGTGTAACGCGTTCGGGGCGAACCCATCCTGGAGAAAACAATTATCACGGCCAAGTTAGGCATAAATATTCAAGAGACCGTAAGTTTGCCGATTCTTCAACGTATGGAAATATACACATAATCTGCTTTATATATCATCTATTCTTCGTTATTTTCTCTAAAACGTTCAAAACCTATCAAATTATAATGTTTAAATTCTAAATTAAAAATAACGGATAACCAGCTATTTCCGTGTAAACAACGTATAACAAGAGTGCAAAATGAGTTTAACTTTCCTTTAGCGCCATCTTTCGGCAACCAATATAAATGAAAACTTTCGATATGGATTGAAATGGAGTTTCTTATAAGAAAACAAAAATGCAGACGTAGTAATTCGAGATCAATTTTTTAAATCTTCATTTATATAATCTTAAAATTTCATTCAATTTAAATAAAATGAATATTATTATTATGATGATGATGACTTCGGTAGAATTTTAATTCAGTTTTATTTAGCTTAACATTTATCTGCTTTTTTTTTTTTTTTTTGTTTGCATTATAATTTTTTTTTTTTTTTTTTCCAGATATAACTGAAATATAAGATGTTATGATTGCATTAGTATGGCTGGAAATTATCTTTTCACTTATTGAATTATAATTTTGTTTGTTCGAATATTATTATGTTAAAAATTGAAATTTTATCTGCATTGATATAATTAATATATGTAGTACACAACATGGTATTGCGTATTCCGTACATTTTAATTACATTTGATATAAATTATAAAATTTACTTACAATGCAAGTCAATTTCAAGTGGATATAAGCTAAGCTCTTAAAAATTGATAAAATTAAATTAAAATTTTACGAAAGAAATAATAATAATAATAACTTTTGATTTTATTTATACCAAATGGAATTTTAAAATTATGTAGCTGAAGATTTAAAAAATTTATCTTTAATTAAATCAATGTGTTCTGCTTATTTTCTATAAAAAAAAAAAAAAAAAAAAAAAAAAAAAAACTACCAATTTTAACAAACGTTCCTTTGTTTATATTAATTGATGATAAATGACGCCAAATTCATATTTAGAAATGAAACGTAAAGCTCCATACATGAGTAAAACCCGCTGACTTGATCCCACAGTGTTCTATAGTATCTCTATCTCTTAACTCCGTGCCTTGATCCACCCTAAAGAAAAACGGTGGGGCATTCATTATTCAGATTCATTCATTTTTATAAAAATAATCTCTCTATTCTAAAAAAATGTAACTTACGCTGTCACCGCCGCCGCCGGTTTTAAACTTTTTGCGATCGGATGTCTTTCTCCGTTAATATTAAGTAAAATATTGCATACAAAAATATGAAAATCGGCGATATTACAGAGAAATGTTTGATAAACACGCTCATCGCTCATGCAGACAGTTTTCAAATCGAAGAATTATTTTAAGAGATATTTAATGCTAAAGTTGGACAAAATCGTCCCATTAAAAAAGTTTTATAGGAGCAAATATTATACATAAGAATTAGTTCATTATTAGATCATTTTATACGTTAGAATTTCCCGGTGTGCAGATTGCATTTACTTTTTTTAATTTGACTGATTTTTTGAGGTTTTATTTCTATTTTAAATTCAAATTTTCAGCATTTCGAGAGACATTTTTTACTTATTTCAGAAAATGGTATTGATTTAAACTGTTGCCAACTGTATAAGCAGATAAGCAGCTCAAACAATAATGCTTGCTTCAAATAAAAAATTTATTTACACGTGACTATTATAAATAGAAAAAAAAACTTTCAAATTAGAATTGAATAATTACGCATAAAAAGTAGGAACTTATTGAAAATTACTTCATAAAAACTATATTTAAACGTGAAGTTTAAAAGAGAAAGGATATTGTAAAATAATAAATTCATTAACATGTGTTAAAAGTCTTAAATAGGAGAAATTATGTCACATTGCACTTGTTACGTAAAATGAATAAAAAATAATATTGCAAGACTGTTTAAATTTAAAACTTGCGCGAGACATTCATCTGATATTTTGAGATGAACTTTTCAACTATTTTTGTTTGGACAGCGCAAATAATATTTCATTTCTAACAAAAGTATTTTCACGTGAATATTAAAAAGAGAACGAAAAGTTTGGTGAAAATTACGTCAGATTAAAAACGATACAATTAAAATGTCTTATTTAATAGCACTTTCTTTTTACTTTGTTAAAAAATACCGGGAGACAAAGACTCTGCTTACTTAATTCATTTTATATTTGCTTATTTTGAAATAATTAACTGATTTTATTTAATCAAAGACGAAAACAGTGATTGTATGTTTTAACAGCAGCTGATTTTTCCTTAAAATTTCCCAATCAAAGAGAAATGAATAGAAACCCGTTTATAGGGAGATCGCCACTGTTTTTCAAATTATAATTCAATCTTTCAAAACTTTTTAAAGCCGATCAAATTAGCGTGCTTTTAGAGACTGCTGTGTCTGAATGGGGGTTGGCGAGCGTAGCTCGTAGGGGCCGAGCCCCTAATATATATATATCTGACTTTGCCATGCTCTAATTCTCATATTTATGAAGCGATTTGGATGTGACCGAGCATGTATATAAGACCTACCAAAATTTCGACAGAGCTCGATAGCCAACTTCATCCGCCATCTTGTTTTAAAAGCCGACCTGTAAAAAAAAAAGTTTTAATTCTAAATTCAAATAGAGGTACAAAAAAAATAAAAAATTAAATAACTTTTTCATTTAAGCTTTGACCTAGATATATGGATTACAAAGGATTTTGTGTTGAGTCTTTATCTCAAAAATTTGCAGAGATATAGCTGTTTGAAATTCTAGGTTGTCTGACACGTTGAAACAATCGGATTTTTGTCACGCGACAGCACTCGTATATTAATCGATTTCTATATGGCTGAGCATGTGTAAACAATGTTGTAAGCATTGCTGAGCAATGTTACTAAGACATGGACCAAGTTCATTGGTTAACTTCATTCGCCATGTTGCTTTTAAAATAGCAGACACTTCAAGATATCGCCAAATTTGGTGACCCAACATAAATCGCTCTAAATGAAGCCAACTTGGCTATAGCTGACTAATTTCGCAAAATTGTCATTAAAATGCAATATTGACGAAAACTGTAATTGAACCTTAGATAATCGGGTTTCACTCATTTTATCTTCCTGTGTTCTAGCAAAATAAGATGGATAAAAACTATCTTCTCCTCCCGGTACAGTCCGCAAGGACTTTTTGTAAAGGAAGCTAGTTAAACTTGTCTATCACAATATGCACTATAGGGCCATTAATGACCGGCAACTTTCAATTTTAGACATTTTGTCGAATATTTAAAAATATACTTGTTAGATCCTTCAGGAATTTTACGATTTAAAAGAACAGGCTTGACTTCATATTTATCAACCTCGATTTGATAAGGACAATTAGGGGGGCCAACAAAAAATTAGAGAAAAATTATAATACTTGGGATCACCCTGTAAAATAAAATGCACGAAATAATCTATCGCTACAGAATATACATAGGAAGACATTGTGCAATATATGTATTCATTTGTGTAAGAATAGCATGTATATTAATAGAGATATAGCGATTTTTTTAATTAAAAAAATTCTTGCATGTTTTTTGCTTATAACATACAGGATTTTTAACCGAATTTAACGCCAGTTTAAAAAAAAATTGACAAAATGTAGTAGAAATAGTATAGTGTAATTAGAATATAAATATATTAAATATTTAAGGAAATATGGGCAGTTGTATAAAATAATTTTTATCTGCGCATACGCGAACGATAACAAGAAACTTTTTGCATAATTTAGTAGTCAACTCTATGGAGCAACTTATTAAAAAAAATCAGTCAACTATCGTAAAAATTCAATGAGATATCGGCGTTAGTGTGAGCAATTTTTTAGTTTCTCACTAAAACTCGCTGAATGATAAGGGATTGTCTACAAATTGTTATTTTTAAGTTATCTGATAGCGTTCGGAGCCAGTTTTTTGAAAAAAGCTATTTAATTATAGTTTACGGTTATGTTTAGGAAGATTTAGATTCTAGACTACGATGAAAAGGAAAATATAGTCCATACATTGATTACATTTAGGTAAATTGGGGAGTTTGTTGTAAAATTTTGTGAAATTTAGCCCAATATGCAAAACACTCTACAGTAAATTCTATCGCATATATACGTATTTTCTATATACACGTAATTTGTATGACAGTGGTGAAGACAATAAACTAAAATTTAAGATATATTGGACATTTTTTATGAGTTATGAGTCAATTAATAACTTGCAATTTGATTTTTATAGTGATATTTCAATAGCTTTTTTGAGAAATCACGTTTTGCGTATAGAATTTTCACTGGAAAGTTTTCCATAAAATATATTTATTTAACTGAAATATTTAACTATTTTAAACTTTACATAACATTAACTTAACAGTTATGTAAATTGGAAATTTACTGTATTTATCGAACAAGGTCTTCTTTTTAAGCCGTTTATATCTAAAAGACAGTTTTGGTAGTTTTTGTTCGAAGGAAAAAAATTTTAACGCTCAAATATTAGGCACTTCCGGTTTCATTCACAGCTAGCAAGTAGTTTTTAAATTCTGATAACTTAGAATTTATTATAGTACAATAAATGTAAAGGCAGATTTGGAAAGGTAAAAATGTGTGCTTTAATAAAATGTAATACAAAGGAAATGAACATTTTAGACAAAAATCTCATTTTAAACGTAATCAAATATCCTAATTTGTATACCCTTTTTCATTTTTTATTGATACTTTAGTTCTACTTGTACTGTGAATATTTTGACATCTGAGTTTTATCCATACGGTAATTATATAATGATATATTGTAAATTTTGTTAATACACTCAGTGCAATTAGCCACACAAATTTAAACGTTAAATATCCTTTTCTCCATGTTCATATTTTCTTCACTTTCATGTTTTAAAAATGCTAAAGCTTTTTTTTGTATTTGAGATAGAGATTTAAACATTTTTGTACATGTTCTTTACTATATATGGGATAAATTTACACATGGAAACAGCCTTCAGGTTTTTTGTTATTAATATATATATATATATGTGAAGATGTGTTAGATTTCATCGTTTTACGCTATATATATCACTAAAAAATATATATATATTAAATGTAACATTAGATGTATCTAAAAATCCATACGCAGACTTGTGTGATACACATTTGAAAATCTTTAAAAAAACTTGGGCAAAAATACAAATTTATTAATTAAATTTAAAAAATCAAAAAACCCGACTGCGTAAAAAGCAAAATAATTAATTATTTCTCATCAATGTGAAACTATTTTTACTTTCTTCTATCTTTACAAGAAGAAAGTATTGGATTCATGAAAATTTTCAAATTCCGGTTTTCGACGGATTTACACGTTTTAGAGGTCATAGAAACCGAAAAACATGTTTTTACAAAATGTCTGTCTGTCTGTCTGTCTGTCTGTGTGTGACACAAATTTTGTGGGCGCTCTATCTCAAGAACTAATGCACTGAATTTAATAAAAATTCATATTCCGTTAGTCCCTGATACAAATTGATGCTGATTAGTTTTTGGTGCAAATCGCTCAACAGGTGACGCTGCTATGCTGCATTTTTTATGATTTCCGAAATGGCTCTATCTCAAGAACTAACGCACGGATTTTCATGAAACTTCAGATTCAGTTAGTCCTTGATATGACTTGATGCTGATTAGGTGTTGGTGTAAATCGATCAACAGGTGGCACTGCAACGCTGCATTTTTTATGATTTCCACAATGGCTCTATCTCAAGAACTAATGCACGGATTTTCATGAAACTTCAGAATGAATTAGTCCTTGATATGACTTGATGCTGATTACGTGTTGGTGCAAATCGCTACACAGGTGGCGCTGCTATGCTGCATTTTTTATGATTTCTGAAATGGCTCTATCTCAAGAACTAATGCACGGATTTTCATGAAACTTCAGAATGAGTTAGTCCTTGATATGACTTGATGCTGATTACGTGTTGGTGCAAATCGCTCAACAGGTGGCGCTGCTACGCTGCATTTTTTACGATTTCCGCAATGGCTCTATCTCAAGAACTAATGCACGGATTTTCATCAAACTTCAGATTTAGTTAGTCCTTGATATGACTTGATGCTGATTACGTGTTGGTGTAAATCGCTCAACAGGTGGCGCTGCTACGCTGCATTTTTTACGATTTCCGCAATGGCTCTATCTCATGAACTAATGCACGGATTTTCATCAAACTTCAGATTTAGTTAGTCCTTGATATGACTTGATGCGGATTACGTATTGGTGTAAATCGCTCAACAGGTGGCGCTACTATGCTGCATTTTGCACGATTCCTGCAATAGCTTTATCTCAAAAACTAATGCACGAATTTTCATCTAACTTCAGATTTAGTTAGATGTTAACACAAGTTGTTGCTGATTATGTTTTGGTGTTAATCGTCTAATAGGTGGCGCTGCTATGCTGGCATTTTCATGATTTTCGCAATAACTCTACCTCAAAAACTAATGCACGTATTTTCTCTAAACTTCAGATTCAGTTAGACTTTGACGTAAGTGGTTGCTTGGTAGTTTTGTTTAACATAGGTTTTGGTGTAAAGCACCCAATAGGTGGGGCTGCTAGGCTGAATTTTGCTGCATTTACACGATTTCGTAGATAGCCATATCTCAAGAACTAATGCACGGAATTTCATATCTATAGAATCTGCATGATGGGCATAGATTGCCGTTTAATTTTGTTAGTGTGATAGCTAATTTTCAAGTATTAACAGGCATGAGATAGAAGAAGGTTTCGGGATTGGTATATCCGACTAGTTTATATTACTTACCTATTTTTTTTCTTGTATTGATGACTTTTAAGTTGTGTTTAACTGTTAGTTCCTATCTATAAATGGTGTTTTGATGAGACCTATAGATGTCTATGAAGGTTAGAGTTGCAGTAAAGCTAGAGATCTTGCGTACAAAACTTCCAGGTTGTGTAATATATAAACGGAGCTTCTGACTAATTTATGTGACGTCGAATTCGTATGCCCAGGTTTACAATATGAGTAAGAAAAAAAACTCGAACACAAAAGTTTAGAGGACTTACATCTTTATTATGAAATACCTTTTAATGGAGAGCCGTGAACAGTATACAGGAACGGGGAGAGTTTCAATAACTGCCCGTCGGCAGACGCCCCACAGCGGGGCTTAATTTGCAGACTACATAGCTCGAGGTCAGGAGCAAAAGTGAGTTAGATTTTGTTACTATTACATACAGATTGGCGAACACTAGATAACCATATGTAAGATGCTGGGCGAAAAACAAATTGGGTAGACAAAACAATCAAGAAGTTTTACATTGAGTTAAAAACTATGCCATGGCGGGCTCTTTAGGGTTACAATAAATAACATTCCAGCGGTAAGCAGGGCGACTTAAAGAAATAGGAACACGTGATTTTATATGCACGTTACAGATATAAAGACAGCTGAAAATTAGTCAGCAAGGGGCATATGGTTTGTATCCGACGAAGTACAAGGGTGAGAATTGAATACTAATGCAAGCCCAGAGGCTGAGAAAATATGCATTACATCTCGTCGGCTGCGAAGCGAAAAAGACATTCACTTGTATTTTATTCTTTTATTTTAATTCAACGGAAAATTGCTGCGGTTAAGATCTTTTTCTATCCGTGTGAACTTAAAAGACAGAAAAAAGGAAACGAGATAAATGATGTCTGCATTTAAAAAGATCTTTAAAAAGTAAAAGTGAAACTTACAGTAGTGAGAGGGGGGGAGGAGAATGAATAAAGACATATGAAATTAAGTATAAAATGTCGAATTTAAACTAAATATTTTATTTGAAGGGGGGGGGGGGGAATAATGACAATTTATAATAAACCAGTAAGGTTAAAAGTTGATTTTTGAGGGGAGAGGAGCAATAATGAATATATAACGGGAAAGCCGTTATATCGCCATTTTGTATTTTACGGCAACCATTTTGAATTTATAAAAACAAAACCCAGCCTATAACCATCGAATGTTTAAGACGAATGAATAGAGACCTCATTCATTAAAATCCATCCAGCCGTGGGATGTTTCGAGGGGATAAAGAAATCCATGTACTCAGATACGCGTGAAACACATAACTCTTCTTGGCAGTCGGGTAAAAATTAGATTTGCATTTGATTTAATATTCTATTTACATCATTTTTAGATTTTTTTTAAGTTTGTATCAAAAAATCTTGAACAGAAACTGTTAATTTTTTACTTACTCTTTTCTACTTTTCCTTTTTTTCCCGGAAATATTGCAACGAATATCATGCATTTGCATGTCTACAGACTTATTTAATCATTCCAAACGATCAACACACTGCCTTTCCTTAATAAGTCTGTATACAAAATTTAAAGACAATCAAATAATTCTAACCAAGGCCAAACTTGTTTAACCATTAACTAATTGTGACAGAAATTGGTGAATAAATACTGTGAGTTGTCTGTGAGACCGCTCCATCGAAAGATGAATAAAAGACTCGATTAACTCACAAAATACTGTTTTTGTACTAAACTTTTTGTACAGGACCATTATAATTAAATTTCTCTTAATCAAAAATTCCTTACGACAGGTACGGGGGCTCCAAATGAAATAAAATTGCACTAATAGGGTAACTCCGCGAGAGTCGCCTCATACGGGATAGATGCCGCATTTCTTGTATTTCTTGTAATTATCGATAGATCGTCGTCAAACGCACAGTATAGGTGCGCAATGAGATTATTTTAACCAGTGTATAGCGTGAATCCCATTTCGATGTTTACTTGTAGAAGTGCAATCCTTAATTTGACGTAAGTGCATGATTTCACTATCCAAATTTTTTAAACACGTTATGTTTAAAGACATTTCATACACTAATTACTAAATTCATGCATTATTTCGAAGTCAAAACTAAGTGTAGCGTTTGCATAGAGTTTTGTGTGTATGGTTACGCCATTCCTCTTAGCAATGGCAGGTAACTGTGATGAGCGACGTCTGCACCATGCAAGATGGGATACATGCTGCACTGCTATTCCGATATACTTGCCGCAGTTTCTTTTGTACGGGATGATTAAGTGTTATTAACTTTTCCTTTTCTTTTTGTACAGACTAACCATGTTAGGCATGTTATCAAGTTTACTAAAACCAAAGTAGGAAAAGGGGAAAATAAAAGTAAGAAGGGCAAGAAAGATGCAAGTCATGATGACAATAATGAAAAATTAGATTACGCGTATCGCAGACGTTTTTGAAAACTACTCCAAAAAAGAGGAAGTGTAATTAGCTTCGTTGCATCATGTGTTTAAATGTAGTTACATAAAGACTGTACTTTTTCGACACTTTTTCTGTAGATTGTAGTCGAAAACCCATTCGGGACCATAAGTGCATATAAGCGCATTCATAAAGGGCTTACGAAATTTGTTTCTGGCGCCAGTAAAAAAGAAAAGTAATATTTGCTTCGTTTAAGTAGAGCATTTTCATGATTATATGATTATTTAAGTAAAGGTAACTTCTTTTAAAAAAGTGGTACCAACCGAATAAAATTTGTGTAAAAGCCACCGGTCCCGAAAGGGTTAACAAATACATTATGTAAACACAATTTTGCTTTTTTTCTTTTACCTTTCTAATACATTGATGTTACGTTTTTCCTGAAATAACAAGTAAAATTTATTGTAAAAAGAAATAAGTCGATAATTTTAATAGTGAAAGTAGTCAACAATTATTAATTTGAATCTACTAATACGTTTCATTGTACTCATTTAGTTTCATTTTATTATTACATCATTAATTATAGTCCAGATATGAATATTTTTTTCTGAATATTTTTATTTATAATTTCATTCTGTTCTTATTACAAGCGCGGTATAACTACCGCACAAGTGCGGCGTCTGAGCCTGAATGTACGGGTGATGCGCCGCAGTGTAATATTTTAGAGAAAAAATTGTTAAAAAATATTAATAATTTGTTTTGAATTTTTTTTGTCGCAGTACACGCGTTTAATATTTAACATTAAATAGCACAACATGACTTTTTTTTTATTTGATGTCCACCATGGGACTTTATACACAAATTCAAGAAAATGTGCGGCATAAATCACGGAATTACCCTTATGTGTAGCTAAACTGGAAATTATATATATTATATTATTATATATTTACAGAAAAAAATGAATATTTAATAAAATAATCAAGGTTCTTAAATAGCTATAATTTTTTTTTTTTTTTTCACATGGTACTGAAAAAGTTTGCATATCAATTGGGAAATTGATTAATAAAAATAGATCGATTGATGCTTTTACATAATTAACTTTTGGCGCAGTTTATCGTTGAATTTTAGTGCTTTTATAAATTTCATCATTATAAGAACTTTTTGTGGGGGGAGAAGAGGAGTACTCCGTCAAAAGAGATTTCATTTGCACTGATTGGGCGGGGGAGGGTTGTATTTCAGACATACGTGGGACATTCTCACAATCTTTTGACTTTAATGTCCCTGAATAGTAATTTTTATTTTAGTACATGTTCTTGTGGTTTTTTTTATTTCGTATACTGGGGAACATCCCATTGCATGATTGCATAACAATATTAACGAGATAAATGGGTTTTGGACGACGTTGGGGGTCCAAATACCAGGAAAACTCCTATACCGTCCCGTGTCCCTGATACTGATTTTTAAGTTTGGAGCTGTCTGTATAAAATTGTTTCAATAAAAATAATTTGATGTATTTTTTTCAGAAACTGGAACTATTGTTTTATATAAATATGTAGCAAAAAATTAACCTGCACACATTTTTAGGGTTCTATTATTTTTTAAACTCTGTACCTGGCTTTCAGATTCCTTACCGTCCCTCTTCTAAAATTATACAGAAAATCACTTCAGATGCAGCCACATAATTTTTTTTTTCAAATTTTTTCTCATGCAGAAGTATGCTAGAGAAAGAATGTCTAAAATTCTTTGGCAGGAAATTTACTGAAGAATTTAAATCAGCATTTAAATATCAATTTCAAGCATCGTGGCTTTTTACTTTCTTCTATCTTCAATAGAAAAAAAGTATTGTAATCGAAATTTTTTTCGACTTCCGGTTTTCGGCTTATTTGCATGTTTTAGGGTCAGAGATTCCAAAAAACATGTTTATAGAAAATGCCTGTCTGTCTGTGTGTCCGTCTGTCCGTCCGTCCGTCTGTCCGTCTGTCCGTCTGTCTGTCGCCATTGTACCATCAAAAAGTGTATGAAGTTATGTATAGAATTAAACCAAAATTTTATTATAAGTTTTTGGCTATGGCAAGCAGGTCCTCCCGGAATTTGGAAAAAACTCGCCGGTAGGGGGCGCTGATATAACAATTTTTGTGCGATTTTGAATATTGTACCATCCAAAAGTGTATGGAGTTATGTATAGAATTGAACCAAATTTTTAGTTTAAGTTCTTGGAGATGACAAGCAGGTCCTCCCTGAATTTGAAAAAAAATTCGCCGGTAGGGAGCGCTGTAAATGCGTTTTTTGTGCGATTTTGAATATTGTACCATCGAAAAGTGTATGAAGTTATGCATAGAATTGAACCAAATTTTTAGTTTAAGTTTTTGGCTATGGCAAGCAGGTCCTCCCTGAATTTGGAAAACATTCGCCGGTAGGGGGTGCTGTAATAGCGATTTTTGTGCGATTTTGAATATTGTACCGTCCAAAAGTGTATGAAGTTATGTATAGAATTAAACCAAAATTTTATTATAAGTTTTTTGGCTATGGCAAGCAGGTCCTCCCGGAATTTGGAAAAAATTCGCCGGTAGGGGGCGCTGATATAACAATTTTTGTGCGATTTTGAATATTGTACCATCCAAAAGTGTATGGAGTTATGCATAGAATTGAACCAAATTTTTAGTTTAAGTTTTTGGATATGACAAGCAGGTCCTCCCTGAATTTGGAAAAAATCGCCGGTAGGGGGGGGGGGCTGTAAATGCGTTTTTGTGCGATTTTGAATATTGTACCATCGAAAAGTGCATGAAGTTATGCATAGAATTGAACCAAAATTTTAGTTTAAGTTTTTGGCTATGGCAAGCAGGTCCTCCCTGAATTTGGAAAAAATTCGCCGGAAGGGGCGCTCTAATAGCGATTTTTATGCGATTTTGAATATTGTACCGTGCAAAAGTGTATGAAGTTATGCATAGAATTAAACCAAATTTTTATTTTAAGTTTTTGGGTATGGCAAGCAGGTCCTCCCTGAATTTCCAAAAAATTCGCCGTTAGGGGGCGCTGTAATAGCGATTTTTGTGCGATTTTGAATATTGCACAGTCGAAAAGTGTATGAAGCTATGCATAGAAATGAACCAAAAAAAATTTTAAGTTATTGGCTATGGCAAGGGGGTCCTCCCTTAATTTGTAAAAAAATCGCGCGTAGAGGGCGCTGTAATAGCGATTTTTGTACAATTTTTGTGCCATTTTGAATATTGTACCGCCGAAAAGTGTATGAAGTTATGCATAGAATTGAACCAAATTTTATGTGTTTATTTTTGGTCATGTCACGAAGGTCCTCCCTGAATTTGGAAAAATTCTGCCGGAAGGGGGCACTATAATTGCGATGTCTGTACCATTTTCATTATTGTACCATCGAAAAGTGTATGAAGTTATCCATATAATTGAACCAAATTTTAGGTAGCTTTCTTTACAAAAAAGCTACCTATTGCAGCCGTTCGGAGGAAAGCGATTTCAAAAAATTTTGGTATATTTTCATCGATCATGACCCCCAGACCCCGAAACCACCCTCCGTTCAAAATTGATATATATATATATATATATATATATATATATATATATATATATATATATATATATATATATATCTGACCTATGTCATACTGTAACTCTCGTATTTATGAACCGATTTGGATGTAATTCAGTGTGTACATAGTACATACCAATGTCTCGACCGAGATCGTTGGCCAGCTTTATCCGCCATTTTGTTTCAAAATGGCGGCCATTTAAAAATTTTTAAAAAATTTAAAATTTGAAATGTGGTACCAAAAAATTGAAAATGGAAAAATATTTTTTTCTTATGTATTTGACCTTTATACAAAGACTCCGTAGCAGTTTTTGTTTTGTCTATATCTTAAAAAATGGCTGAGTTGTAGCATTTTGAATTTCTAGCAAAGCTGACATTTTGAAACGTCCTGAATTTTGTCACGCCATAAAAGGCGTATTTATGAACCGATTTGGATGTAACTTCGTTTATACATAGTACAGACCAATGTTTCGACTGAGTTGGTTGGCCAGCTTCATCCGCCATTTTGTTTAAAAATGGCGGCCATTTAAAATTTTAAGAAAAATTTAAATTGGAAATGTGGTACCAAAAAATTGAAAATTGAAAAAATATTTTTTTCTTATGTGTTTGACCTTGATAAAAACATTCGGGAGCAGTTTTTGTTTCGTTTATATCTTAAAAAATGGCTGAGTTATAGCATTTTGAATTTCTAGCGTGGCTGACATTTTGAAACGCCCTGATTTTTGCCACGTGATAACAGACGTATTTATGAACCGATTTGGATGTACCTTGGTGTGTACGTAGTACATGCAAATAACTCAACCGAGTTCGTTGGCCAGCTTCATCCGCCATCTTGTTTCAAAATGGCGGCCATTTAAAAAAATTTAAATTTAAAATGAGATGCTAAAAATTTGGAAAATGAAAAAGATTTTTTTCGTATGTGTTTGACCTTAATACAAAGATTCCGGAACAGGTTTTGTTTCGTCTATATCTAAAAAAAATGGCTGAGTTATAATATTTTGAATTTCTATTGTGGCTGACATTTTAAAACGACCTGATTTTTGTCTTTCGATAACAGGCGTATTTATGAACCGATTTGGATATTACTTGGTCTGTACATAGTGCATACCAATATCTCGACCGAGTTCGTTGGCCAGCTTCATTTGCCATCTTGTTTCAAAAAGGTTGCGATTTTTTTTTAATGTATTTTAAAATTTTAAATGAGATATTAAAAAATTGGAAAATGAAAAAGATTTTTTTTATGTGTTTGGCCTTGATACAAAGATTCGGAGCAGTTTTTGTTTCTGAAAATTTGTTCTTTTGTTTATATCTTAAAAAGTGGTTGAATTATAGCACTTTGAATTTCTATCATGGCTAACACTTTGAAACGATCTTGTATTTGTCACGCGATACCACACGTATTCGCCTATTTCGATGGAAGAAGGCATGTGGATAGTATACATCAATATCTCGACCAAGTTCGCTGGCCAGCTTCAGCAGCCATCTTGTTTCAAAATGGCGGCCATTAAATTTAAAAAAATTATATTTAAAGTGAGGTGCAAAAAAATTAGAAATTGAAAAAGGTTTCTTTCTTAAGTATTTGACCTTGATATAAGGATTCAGGAGCATTTTTTGTTTGCCTTTATCTTAAAAAATGGCTCAGATATAGTAGTTTCAATTCCTAACGTGGGTGACATTTTGAAAAATCTGATTTTTTGCCTGCGACAGCACTCGTATATATCAACCGATTCCGATGTGAGTGAGCATGTGCACAGCAATTACTAAGGTCTCGACCAAGTTCACTGGTTAGCTTCATCCACCATGTTGTCTTAAAATGGCAGGCACTTTAAGAAATCGCCAAATTTGACAGCCAAATATAAGTTACTTTAATTAAAAGCAGCTTGGATAAAGCTGACTAATTTCGCGAAATTCTCATTCATAATGATTTAGTATTGATAAAAATTGGTATTGAATCTCCTACATTCGGTTTCCACTAAATTAAGCTTCGTGTGTTTGAATAATATAAGTTAGCTTTTTTAAAATAATGAATATGAAAGCTACCTCTTCCTCCCGGCACTGGCCGGAAGGACTTTTGAATTTCTAGCGTGGCTGACATTTTGAAACGTCCTGAATTTTGTCACGCGATAAAAGGAGTATTTAAGAACCGATTTGGATGTAACTTAGTTTATCCATAGTACGTACCAATGTCTCGATCGAGTTCGTTGGCCAGCTTCATCCGCCATCTTGTTTTAAAATGGCGGCCATTTAAATTTTTAAGAAAAATTTAAATTTGAAATGTGGTACCAAAAAATTGTAATTTGAAAAAATATTTTTTTTCTTATGTGTTTGACCTTGCTAAAAAGATTCGTGAGCAGTTTTTGTTTCGTCTATATCTTAAAAAATGGCTGAGTTATAGCATTTTGAATTTCTAGCGTGGCTGACATTTTGAAACGTCCTGATATTTGTCACGTGATAACAGACGTATTTATGAACCGATTTCCATGTACCTCGGTGTGTACATAGTACATACAAATATCTCGAACGAGTTCGTTGGCCAGCTTCATCCGCCATATTGTTTCAATATGGAGGCCATTTAAAAAAATTTAAAAATTTAAAATTTAAAATGAGATACAAAAAAATTGGAAAATGAAAAAGATTTTTTTTGTATGTGTTTGACCTTAACACAAAGATTCCGGAACAGGTTTTCTTTTGTCTATATCTAAAAAAAGTTATAGCATTTTGAATTTCTATTGTGGCTGACATTTTAAAACGACCTGATTTTTGTCACGCGATAACAGGCGTATTTATGAACCGATTTGAATGTAACTTGGTCTGTACATAGTACATACCAATGTATCGACCGAGTTCGTTGGCCAGCTTCATTCGCCATCTTGTTTCAAAAGGGTTGCCATTTAAAAATAAATTAAATTTAAAATTTAAAATGAGGTATTAAAAAATTGGAAAATGAAAAATATTTTTTTTTGTGTTTGGCCTTGATAGAAAGATTCTGGAGCACTTTTTGTTTCTGAAAATTTGTTCTTTTGTTTATATCTTAAAAAATAGTTGAATTATAGCACTTTGAATTTCTAGCATGGCTAACACTTTGAAACGATCTTGCATTTGTCACGCGATAACACACGTATTCGCCTATTTCGATGGAAGAAGGCATGTGGATAGTATGCATCAATATCTCGACCAAGTTCGTTGACCAGCTTCATCAGCCATGTTATTTCAAAATGGCGGCCATTAAATTAAAAAAAATTATATTTAAAGTGAGGTGCAAAAAAATTAGTAATTGAAAAAGGTTTCTTTCTTAAGTATTTGACCTTGATATAAGGGTTCAAGAGCATTTTTTGTTTGTCTTTATCTTAAAAAATGGGCAGATATAGCAGTTTGAATTTCTAATGTGGGTGACATTTTGAAAAATCTGATTTTTTGCCTGCGACAACACTCGTATATATCAACCGATTCCGATGTGAGTGAGCATGTGCACAGCAATTAATAAGGTCTCGACCAAGTTCACTGGTTAGCCTCATCCACCGTGTTGTCTTAAAATGGCAGGCACTTTAAGAAATCGCCGAATTTGGCAGCCAAATATAAGTTATTTTAAATAAAAGCAGCTTGGATAAAGCTGACTAATTTCGCGAAATTCTCATTCATAATGATTTAGTATTGATAAAAATTAGTATTGAATCTCCTATATTCGGTTTCCACTAAATTAAGCTTCGTGTGTTTGAATAATATAAGTTGGCTTTTTTAAAATAAGGAATATGAAAGCTACCTCTTCCTCCCGGCACTGGCCGGAAGGACTTTTTTGTGCATGTTTCTGGCTATGGCAAACAAGTCCTCGCTGAACTTGAAAAAATTCCGAAAGAAGGGGGCGCTATAATTCCGATCTCTGTGCCATTTTCATTATTGTACCATCGAACAGCGTATAAAATTATGCATACAATTGAACCAAAATGCTTGTGCTTGTTTTTGGCTTTGGCCAATAGGTTCTCCTTGAATTTGGAAATACTGCGCGGTAAAGGGGCTCCGTGCTAGCGATTTTTGTATACTTTTCTTGATTTTTCGTAGTTCTATTGTGCATCGGCGGCTCATGCAGCAGCGGGAACTCGCTTCCTGCTATGCCGGCTATTCGCAAACTGCTGATAACGACAGAATAAGGAAAAATTAATAATTTTAACAAATATCATGATATAGATTAACTCGTTTTTAGTCCGTTTAATTGACTTGAGCAGAAATTTAAGATGAAAATCAAAGTTGGTATAGTATTGAACTAATAATATTGAAGTATTAACATGTGTAACTAGGTTTTGAAATATTAAGATGTATAAGATAGAAGAAAGTTTTGGGATTGGCACATCTAACTAGTTTGGTAGTCTTACCGTCGACACGGCATATTCCTGCACTTTTCGATGTAAATTATTATTTTTTTAAAATTTAATCCAATGTAAATAACTGTTTTTAAAATGAATTAAAATTGTGGCTACCACTTAGTCTTAACATGTCTTTGCCTAAAATAGGTGGTAATTTTCCTTACCATTTCACCCTTATCGTCCCTTTTTATCCCATTCGTCCCTTTTTTCCTATACCGTCTCCTATTTTTACCTTACCGCCCCTTCTTTAACACGCCTTTAAGACAGTGGTATACAAAAATCTTGTACTAAAAATGCTACATTGTTATTATTTCTTAGTTGAATGTCCTGTGGTCACTATGTAAATTCATTATAAGTAAAAATTTAGAAGAAATAAAAAGTTTTAGTTGTGAAATGGTAAGGAAAATTAAACTCGCAAGTTTAACATAACCCCAGTTAAATAAAATATTTTTCGCTGCTGGCCATTTTTTCTTTATTTTCAACCATTAAGGCATCCGTCTATCAAATTAAAATATTATTTTAGCAAGTTTAATTTCACCAGATTTTTATTCACGAAAGTCAAAAGATTATGAGAATGCCCCATGTCCAAAAAAAGAATATTATTGCGATTTCGAACAATGTTTTACGACGTTTCTATTGCTTTGGAAATGTTGCTAAAAGTATAGTTGAGAAATAATGGAACCGTCGAAATATATTTTCAAATTTATTACGTATGAAAACAACATTTTTTTTTTTTTTTTAACGGAGAGCGTTGCCTTTTTCATTCGTTAAAAAACGAAAGTGGTCTATCTATTCAATAGAATTCCGTTTTCCTTGCTTAATTGATAAGGTAATAGATTTCTTAATAATGTTATAATTATTGGTTGGACGTTTGCAAACTTAATGAAATACACATATTTAATAAATATCTATATTATACAGGACAAACGTATCTGTGCATAACGCTGGCGTCATTTTGCGAATGGCAACATTTCACGCTCAGATTTCGGTTTTGATACTTTCGCAATTTTTTAAACTTCTAACCATCGTACATTTTCTTTTTTTACACCGTCGTATAAGGGAAAAAATACTTTCAAATGCAATTTGTTTGAAAACGAACTGACTGTTTGAAAACGAACTCTTAATTGACTGATTTATCATATTTTTTTTACAATAATTTTCAATCTTGAATTTTTTACCCGACTGCCAAGAAGGGTTATGTGTTTCACGCGTATCTGGGTATGTGGATTTCCTTATACCCTCGAAACATCCCAAGGGCTGGATAGATTTTAATGAATGATGTCTCTATCGATTCGACTTAACCGTCCGATGGTTATAGGCTAGGTTTATTTAAATTCAAAATAGCAGCCGTAAAATGCAAACTGGTGGTAGACACGAAAAAAAAATTACGCACCCTATTGAGTGGTATATCATTGGATAAGTCTTTCAAAATGAAGACGATGTTTCATAGATTATTTTACAGTCAAAAGCTCCATTTAAATATTAGACCAATGTCAGGCGGGCGTCTTTTTGGCTGCTTTTTTGCTTAAGTATTATCCATTCACAATGCTGTATTATCCATTCACAATACTAGCATTGTGAATGGATAATACTTAAGCAAAAAAGCAGCAAAAAAGACGCCCGTCTGACATTTGTCTTACACAAACTGGAAGCTGTGTAGGTAGGATCTCTAGCTTTACTGCAACTCTAACCATTATAGAGATCTACAGGCCTCATTAAAACAGTGTTTATAGATAGGAACTAACAATTAAACACAACTTAAAAGTCATCAATTCAAGTAAATAAAAAAATAGCTAAGTAATATAAAAAAATAGTTTCACATTGAAGAGAAATCATTAATTAGTTCGCTTTTTAAGCAGTCAGGTTTTTGATTTTTTTTAATTTAATTAATTTATCTCTAACAATTTAAATTTTACACTGCCAAATACGAGGGGGGGGGACTTTCAAATGTAATTTGTTTGCAAACTGCATATCAGCTTACTGATGGTCTATGGTTTTAAAAATAATTTTCAAGCATGAAATATTTTTTAATTTATCTCTATCGCGCGAAGCCCGTCCGTTTGCCATTAAAACAATGTAAAGCTTTCAGCATTTTCTTACGGCCATTATTTCATAAAAACTTAAAACTTCCTTTATAAATAAATAAAAGAATAATATTAAAAAACACAAAAATGTAATATATATGTAATCGAACAATTTAAACTTTACACTGCCAAATAAGAGGGGGGGGGGACTTTCAAATGTAATTTGTTTGCAAACTGCATATCAGCTTACTGATGGTCTATGGTTTTAAAAATAATTTTCAAGCATGAAATATTTTTTAATTTATCTCTATCGCGCGAAGCCCATCCGTTTGCCATTAAAACAATGTAAAGCTTTCAGCATTTTCTTACGGCCATTATTTCATAAAAACTTAAAACTTCCTTTATAAATAAATAAAAGAATAATATTAAAAAACACAAAAATGTAATATATATGTAATCGAACAATTTAAATTTTACATTGCCAAATACGAGGGGGGGGGGGGACTTTCAAATGTAATTTGTTCGCAAACTGCATATCAGCTTACTGATGGTCTATGGTTTTAAAAATAATTTTCAAGCATGAAATATTTTTTAATTTATCTCTATCGCGCGAAGCCCGTCCGTTTGCCATTAAAACAATGTAAAGCTTTCAGCATTTTCTTACGGGCATTATTTCATTAAAACTTAAAACTTCCTTTATAAATAAATAAAAGAATAATATTAAAAAACACAAAAATGTAATATATATGTAATCGAACAATTTAAATTTTACACTGCCAAATAAGAGGGGGGGGGGACTTTCAAATGTAATTTGTTTGCAAACTGCATATCAGCTTACTGATGGTCTATGGTTTTAAAAATAATTTTCAAGCATGAAATATTTTTTTAATTTATCTCTATCGCGCGAAGCCCATCCGTTTGCCATTAAAACAATGTAAAGCTTTCAGCATTTTCTTACGGCCATTATTTCATAAAAACTTAAAACTTCCTTTGTAAATAAATAAAAGAATAATATTAAAAAACACAAAAATGTAATATATATGTAATCGAACAATTTAAATTTCACACTGCCAAATACGAGGGGGGGGGACTTTCAAATGTAATTTGTTTGCAAACTGCATATCAGCTTACTGATGGTCTATGGTTTTAAAAATAATTTTCAAGCATGAAATATTTTTTAATTTATCTCTATCGCGCGAAGCCCATCCGTTTGCCATTAAAACAATGTAAAGCTTTCAGCATTTTCTTACGCCCATTATTTCATAAAAACTTAAAATTTCCTTTATAAATAAATAAAAGAATAATATTAAAAAACACAAAAATGTAATATATATATGTAATCGAAGAATTTAAATTTTACACTGCCAAATACGAGGGGGGGGGACTTTCAAATGTAATTTGTTTGCAAACTGCATATCAGCTTACTGATGGTCTATGGTTTTAAAAATAATTTTCAAGCATGAAATATGTTTTAATTTATCTCTATCGCGCGAAGCCCGTCCGTTTGCCATTAAAACAATGTAAAGCTTTCAGCATTTTCTTACGGCCATTATTTCATAAAAACTTAAAACTTCCTTTATAAATAAATAAAAGAATAATATTAAAAAACACAAAAATGTAATATATATGTAATCGAACAATTTAAATATTACACTGCCAAATACGAGGGGGGGGGGACTTTCAAATGTAATTTGTTTGCAAACTGCATATCAGCTTACTGATGGTCTATGGTTTTAAAAATAATTCTCAAGCATGAAATATTTTTTAATTTATCTCTATCGCGCAAAGCCCATCCGTTTGCCATTAAAACAATGTAAAGCTTTCAGCATTTTCTTACGGCCATTATTTCATAAAAACTTAAAACTTCCTTTATAAATAAATAAAAGAATAATATTAAAAAACACAAAAATGTAATATATATGTAATCGAACAATTTAAATTTCTCACTGCCAAATACGAGGGGGGGGGGGGGTGGAACTTTCAAATGTAATTTGTTTGCAAACTGCATATCAGCTTACTGATGGTCTATGGTTTTAAAAATAATTTTCAAGCATGAAATATTTTTTAATTTATCTCTATCGCGCAAAGCCCATCCGTTTGCCATTAAAACAATGTAAAGCTTTCAGCATTTTCTTACGGCCATTATTTCATAAAAACTTAAAACTTCCTTTATAAATAAATAAAAGAATAATATTAAAAAACACAAAAATAAAATATATATGTAATCGAACAATTTAAATTTTACACTGCCAAATACGAGGGGGGGGGGGGACTTTCAAATGTAATTTGTTTGCAAACTGCATATCAGCTTACTGATGGTCTATGGTTTTAAAAATAATTTTCAAGCATGAAATATTTTTTAATTTATCTCTATCGCGCGAAGCCCATCCGTTTGCCATTAAAACAATGTAAAGCTTTCAGCATTTTCTTACGGCCATTATTTCATAAAAACTTAAAACTTCCTTTATAAATAAATAAAAGAATAATATTAAAAAACACAAAAATGTAATATATATGTAATCGAACAATTTAAATTTTACACTGCCAAATACGAGGGGGGGGGGGGAACTTTCACATGTAATTTGTTTGCAAACTGCATATCAGCTTACTGATGGTCTATGGTTTTAAAAATAATTTTCAAGCATGAAATATTTTTTAATTTATCTCTATCGCGCGAAGCCCATCCGTTTGCCATTAAAACAATGTAAAGCTTTCAGCATTTTCTTACGGCCATTATTTCATAAAAACTTAAAACTTCCTTTATAAATAAATAAAAGAATAATATTAAAAAACAAAAAAATGTAATATATATGTAATCGAACAATTTAAATTTTACACTGCCAAATACGAGGGGGGGGGGGACTTTCAAATGTAATTTGTTTGCAAACTGCATATCAGCTTACTGATGGTCTATGGTTTTAAAAATAATTTTCAAGCATGAAATATTTTTTAATTTATCTCTATCGCGCGAAGCCAATCCGTTTGCCATTAAAACAATGTAAAGCTTTCAGCATTTTCTTACGGCCATTATTTCATAAAAACTTAAAACTTCCTTTATAAATAAATAAAAGAATAATATTAAAAAACACAAAAATGTAATATATATGTAATCGAACAATTTAAATTTTACACTGCCAAATACGAGGGGGGGGGAACTTTCAAATGTAATTTGTTTGCAAACTGCATATCAGCTTACTGATGGTCTATGGTTTTAAAAATAATTTTCAAGCATGAAATATTTTTTAATTTATCTCTATCGCGCGAAGCCCGTCCGTTTGCCATTAAAACAATGTAAAGCTTTCAGCATTTTCTTACGGGCATTATTTCATTAAAACTTAAAACTTCCTTTATAAATAAATAAAAGAATAATATTAAAAAACACAAAAATGTAATATATATGTAATCGAACAATTTAAATTTCACACTGCCAAATACGAGGGGGGGGGGGGGGACTTTCAAATGTAATTTGTTTGCAAACTGCATATCAGCTTACTGATGGTCTATGGTTTTAAAAATAATTTTCAAGCATGAAATATTTTTTTAATTTATGTCTATCGCGCGAAGCCCATCCGTTTGCCATTAAAACAATGTAAAGCTTTCAGCATTTTCTTACGGCCATTATTTCATAAAAACTTAAAACTTCCTTTATAAATAAATAAAAGAATAATATTAAAAAACACAAAAATGTAATATATAGGTAATCGAACAATTTAAATTTTACACTGCCAAATACGAGGGGGGGAGGGGGAACTTTCAAATGTAATTTGTTTGCAAACTGCATATCAGCTTACTGATGGTCTATGGTTTTAAAAATAATTTTCAAGCATGAAATATTTTTTAATTTATCTCTATCGCGCGAAGCCAATCCGTTTGCCATTAAAACAATGTAAAGCTTTCAGCATTTTCTTACGGCCATTATTTCATAAAAACTTAAAACTTCCTTTATAAATAAATAAAAGAATAATATTAAAAAACACAAAAATGTAATATATATGTAATCGAACAATTTAAATTTCACACTGCCAAATATGAGGGGGGGGGGGGACTTTCAAATGTAATTTGTTTGCAAACTGCATATCAGCTTACTGATGGTCTATGGTTTTAAAAATAATTTTCAAGCATGAAATATTTTTTAATTTATCTCTATCGCGCGAAGCCCGTCCGTTTGCCATTAAAACAATGTAAAGCTTTCAGCATTTTCTTACGGCCATTATTTCATAAAAACTTAAAACTTCCTTTATAAATAAATAAAAGAATAATATTAAAAAACACAAAAATGTAATATATATGTAATCGAACAATTTAAATTTCACACTGCCAAATACGAGGGGGGGGGGACTTTCAAATGTAATTTGTTTGCAAACTGCATATCAGCTTACTGATGGTCTATGGTTTTAAAAATAATTTTCAAGCATGAAATATTTTTTAATTTATCTCTATCGCGCGAAGCCCGTCCGTTTGCCATTAAAACAATGTAAAGCTTTCAGCATTTTCTTACGGCCATTATTTCATAAAAACTTAAAACTTCCTTTATAAATAAATAAAAGAATAATATTAAAAAACACAAAAATGTAATATATATGTAATCGAACAATTTAAATTTTACACTGCCAAATACGAGGGGGGCGGGGGGGGGACTTTCAAATGTAATTTGTTTGCAAACTGCATATCAGCTTACTGATGGTCTATGGTTTTAAAAATAATTTTCAAGCATGAAATATTTTTTAATTTATCTCTATCGCGCGAAGCCAATCCGTTTGCCATTAAAACAATGTAAAGCTTCCAGCATTTTCTTACGGCCATTATTTCATAAAAACTTAAAACTTCCTTTATAAATAAATAAAAGAATAATATTAAAAAACACAAAAATGTAATATATATGTAATCGAACAGTTTAAATTTTACACTGCCAAATACGAGGGGGGGGGGGGAACTTTCAAATGTAATTTGTTTGCAAACTGCAACTGCAAACCTCCTTTATACTTAACCAATAAATCTCCAAATCTAATCAAAGCAGCTCCTTAACATAATAAACCGGTATACGAAATTTGGAACGAATCGAATAGCTCTACATGAAAAACCCATTTATCTAAATTAAGGGGGGGGGGGGTCTAGCCCCTTTCCTCCCTTTATACGTAACTAATGAACCTCCAAATCTAATCAGGGAAGCTTCTTAACATAATAAACCGGTATACGAAATTTGGAGCAGATCGAATAGCTCTGCATGAAAAACCCATTTATCTAAATTAAGGGGGTATCTATCCCCCCTTTCCTCTCTTTATACTTAACTAATGATCCTCCAAATCTAATCGGGAAGCTCCTTAACATAATAAACCGGTATACGAAATTTGGAGCAGATCGAATAACTCTGCATGAAAAACCGATTTATCTAAATTGAGGGGGTAGCTCCCCTTTCCCCCCTTTATACTTAAATAATTAGCTTCCAAATCTAATCAGGGAAGCTCCTTAACACAATAAACCGGTATACCAAATTTGGAGCAAATCGAATATTTCTGCATGAAAAACCCATTTATATAAATTAAGGGGGGGGGACTAGCCCCCCTTTTCCCCCTTTATCCTTAACCAATGAACCCCAAAAACTAATGAGGGAAGCACCTCATCAGAATGAACGTAGAAAAGAAAATGGAAGCAAATCGGATATTTCTATCAAGAGTTATCGCGTTACGTACATACGTACGTACGTACACAGAATTGGCGGGAACATAAGCTCTCAGGCTTTGATAGCCTGTGAGCTAAAAATATCACCCTGATCAGATAATAAGTGGCCATTTTTCAATTAGCCTAACGCTTTCTAGGCTCTTTGCAATAAGCCTGAACAATATCAGGCTAACTGGAAAAAGGGAGATGGATTCTTCCAATTAGCCCGGCTCTTTGTAAACAGCCTAGGCTGTTTGCAAAGAGCTGGATTTCCCAATTAGCCTACGACAAATACAACAAAACGGCCCTTACTTAAAAAACAGCCCTCGTATTTATGACCATAGTATTCACCTACAGTGAATATTTGAAAGCATTCCGTTGTACAAATTTATTTTTATTAAAATATTTGCGTTGTGCTTAAACTTTTGCGACGCACTATATGCTTTGGAATGATTTGGACATGGGAACCACTTTTGGTTTCACACCTAGCATAGGGACCTAATACATTTTATAACCCTATGAGCCAAAGTTAGCGAACCTATAATATTTCTCTGTAAAAATTATACTTAATGATTTTACAGCAGCATAACTTTCCAAAAATGCGATTTTTGAGAGCACTTATCGGACTATTAACATAAAAGATTTTTTGAAAAAAGTACTTTAAAATATAAATAGTTAATAAAAAGAATGAAATATTTTTAAAAAGTTTAAAAACTCTTTCAAGAGTCAACTAATTTTATTTTGGAAAAATACAACATTTTAATTGCACTTTTTGACCGTATAAAATTGGCTTTATTCGTTACCTTAGAATTTTTTCCAGGCAACCCTGGTCGAATGTCCTAGTCTTCTGCAATGTGTGAGTAGTGGTTTAGATTCTCAGCAACATATTCGACGGCTTAACTCGCTTTTGGTGTGAAATTAACAATTAAAAATTCATTACTTTAAAATTGAATATATATAAAAATATATATTGAGACAATTTTATCGGTTCTCTAAATTTGGCATACCTTTATCCTTATCATATTATAAATGTCAATGTGTGTCCGAAAGTTTGAATGAAGTCAACATCAAAACGGATGATTTAATGCTTTTGTATCTTTGCATATAGATGGATTATGAAACGGAAAAGAACATAGGCTATGTTTAATTTATTTTATTCAAATATTTTGCTTAATAATTCAAAATTTCATTATTTTTCATATACAATGAATTGACATTTTGTCCGATAAAATTTAACCATCTTCCTTTTTTCGTTGCCAAAAATAAAAACCAAGAATAATAATTTAATTTACAATTGAAAGATTAAAACGGGAAGTTTCAAGTATTTTTAATAATACAAGGTGCATGAATTTTGAATAACTGCGGAACAGAAGGCAAATGTGACGTCATATATGGAAAATAAAACGGATATACTTTGATGTTGAAATAAAATGAGATTGTATTATGGTATTAATTCTTATTGTTTAAAGAAAATTGTTATCAATGCTTACGGTTTATCGTCAGCGCATAATTAACATAAAGATTTATATTTTAATTTAAAATTTAAAAAAAAATTGAAGAGCAAATGGATAGCAAATGTCAATAATATGCACAGTAAAATTATCAATGTCGAAAATGACGTAATGATTAGCAGGAAATATGTATTCTCATTCTTAAAAAGTAAAAAAAATTAACTGGGTTACCTGAATAAATAAAAACTGCGAGTGTTAATTCTTAAAGCCGTTTATTTCAGGAAATTTAAATACAAATTACTTTATTTTTAAAAGAAATTTTCATTTTCGTTCAAAGAACATAAATGTCTAATATGATTGCGTCGTCAAAGTAACATTCAGTATAAATATTTTTATCGGAGAAACGTTTGTAAATCGCAGTGTGGCAGCTGAATCTTAATTCTGCATTTCTTTTAGCTTTAAAAGGGTAAAATGGTGTCTCTGTGGCCGAGTGGTCAAAGCACCACGCTGTTTTCGCTTGCGAGCGTAGGAGATTATGGGTTCGATTCCCTCTGTTTCCGTTGCCCACACTCCTTGTGCGGAACACCCAGGATGTATTTCTCTTGTGTTGTAATATTTCCTTATGCTATCTTGTGTCTGACTTAGAAGCGGGCTCTCATGTCAAGCACACAAGTCATATGCCTGTTGTTCAATAAATAAGGGTAAAATATTTGTTGACATTTTAAAAGTAGCTCTTTTTAATGCTCTTTTTTATAATAGTTTTTTATGAAGTATGATAGATTGAGATAAATTTGCCTTAGCTTAATATGCTACTCTAAAACATATATAGATTTGAAATATGCAAAAAAAATGTGCAATTTTTGAACCGATTTTGATTTTAAAAAATTACGCAGAGAGAAGGTTAAATATAATTAATATAATCCCGTAAGATAATATTTGTTTTTGTTGCACTAAAATATCTCAATTTGTTGATTTTCTGTATTCAACTAAACCCTATTGGTTTACAATGGAAGTCTATGGGAATTTGGCGAAATATTAGAGATATCGCCAAGTTGGCGTCACTTTTGGCGACAAACTTCGCTTCATTTGGCGACAGAACAGGGTCCCCTCCCCCTATGCTAACCACATTGTAGGTTTGGCGATGCATTATATAACCAATAATAATCAATAATAATCCGGGGAAAATTTTGGTGGGAAGTTAAAAATTCGGATTCAGCGACCCAAAGAACAAATAGTGTCGGCGATAGCTTCATTATGGACTGTAGAAAATACTTAAAAATACTAAATGAATTGTATTGCGTACTCGATGGATTGTCCACATTTACAAAACTTAACAAAAACATTTATTATTTACAAAAATATTCCAAAGGGGCTGACAGCGGTTGATGCACTGCGCTTACGTCTAAGAACACATCATACCATACTGGCGGGGAATTCTTCCCGCGCCCCTTTCAGTCCAGAGCGCTTGCAGTGCCCTCTCACTATCAATTACGATACACGGAGGAAACATATAGCAATAGCAAGCCTTTTTCCAGAACTACCGAGAATTTTGCTAGGTAGAGCCCCTATACGGTCTCTATTGCTTGGAACTAAGTCAATTAAGAATTTAAAAAATAAAATCTGGAAGTATATTAATACGGTCTTTAAATTTCTTTATTATATTTAACTATTATCTAATTCTTAAGTATGTCTAACTCCTATTATATGTGCATTTTTAAGATTCATTAAAACCCTACGAATTCTTAAAATCAAATAAATAACGATAATTTGAGGCATTTTTACTCACGAAAAAATTAATCTCCAACTGAAATTTTAAATGTCGTCTCTATTTTTGTTTATTTTTTTTTGTTATAATTGTAATTATTAATTATGGTAAAATACATAGTAAAAATAAAAATAAAACCTTAAAAAAAAAAGCTTAAGCCTTTCAAATAATGGATGAAAGGACAAACTACTTATGCAGTTGAACTGCTTAATGTAGTTGGTTTTTTAGGCATTTTAACGGTTTTGTTCTTAAAAAATATTCTTTGTTACTTTTCAAACTTTGACCTATTATAGCAAACATATATCTTTTCAAAAAGCCTTAATGCTTTAAAGTAATTCTAGTTCTAAATATCATTAACGAAAAAAATTCTTAATTAATCATTTTCTTACGTCTCAAAAGGAAGGCAATTACTTATTAAAGAAGGCAAACTAATTAGGAGATTTCTGTTTGGAGAATCCTCTGAACATTTCATCAATGAAATCTATACCAACAGCAAATATTCAGACAGCTTTAATTACGATTGAGGCTATTAAATTAAAGAAAAAATTAAGAATTTTGAAATTTTTCATTCTGCACCAACAAAAATTTTAAAAAAAATGAATGAAATAATTTTTTTTTATAAACATAACATGTGTTTGTAACAGATATTGAATCTCGGAATCGATTTTCATCCTATCGCTGAACAAATAAAAATGTCGAAAGAAAGCGCAGTCGCTCAAACTAAAATTTCAGGAACAAATACATTATTGCATGTCATTATAAATTTATTATAACGGTAAAATTCCTTAATTTGATCAAATTAAATTGAACACCACAATTTTAACTTATAACAAATATATGTTTATCAGTGCTTACAAATTGAGTATGACCATTTCTTTCATACATAAAAAGGAAAGTGTTTGAATAATAAATGGAAGTCAATTCACCTTGAGTACAGGTACCGGGTGTCCCAAAATTGACGGATCGATTTTAAAATTCAATACTTTGAAAACGGTGACAGATATTTAAAAAATTCTTGCAGGAGGGTTATGTATGTTGTCAGGAGTTTTTTTACTATAATTCTTGATTTTAGTTCGAATTTCAAGCAATAGATGGCGCTGAGAGCAATAGGTGCTCAGTCCAGTTCCCATTTCTGGTACTTCGGGATCCATTCAATTTAATTTAATCTCCTTTTTTCGCATGGAAGAAGAGAGAGGCCGAAAAATCTAGCCTGGATTTAGGGGTTATTGCTTGCAACGCCATCTATCGACGCTATTTGTAGCTAAAACTGAGAATCGCAGCATAAAAACTTCTGATATCTTACATAACACTCCTGCAAGAATTTTTTTAATATCTGTCACCGTTTGCAAGTTATTGAATTTTAAAATCCATCAGCATTATTGGGACTCCCGGTATATATTGTGTGTTCAAACGTTGTTTTTTTTTTTAGTGATTTAGTTTTCCACAGAAATTTTTATTTACTAATTGCTTATCCTCTTTAATAAAAAGCTGTGTGTTGCTGGCGACTGGCTTTTTCGCTAGCCGTTGCCACAGATTAATTCCAGAAAATGAAACATTTGAAGTTAATGAAAAAAGTAATAGCTCGAAAAGTATTTGTCAGAAAATTTTTGGACAAACTGAGTTAGAAAGGTAAATAAAAATATAATAATTTTACATAAATTCCAAATCTAATGATTATGCCGTTTTTCAAATATTGAATTTCAAAAATTACCAAATTTCACAATGAGGTACCATAGCGAAACCTTCACGTAGAAAGATAACGATAACGGTAATGTGCCCTGACGTGTATATACTAGAGATGAGTTCGGGCTCACTTTTCGAAGCCCGGGCCCGCCCGAGCCCGACGATTTTAAATCCGAGCCCGCCCGAGCCTGAAACACTTTTTCGTCATTAGAACGCGAGACCGAAACATTTTTTCGTCATTAGAACCCGAGCCCGAAACATTTTTTCGTCATTAGAGCCCGAGCCCGCCCAAGCCCGATACCGAAAATTATAAACCGAAAAAAAAAGTTTAATAAAAATTGCATAAAAGTTCTTCTAAATGTAATATCTCATTTTTTTAACAACTTCGTACATCACAATAACTGTTAATCCCTAGCATATAATTAATTTTATGACATTTACATTTAATCTCATCAAAAGTTAAGTCCCTAAAAAGATTCTCATATTTTTCTCTTGCAACAAGCAAATCTGACGGAAACATTAACAAGGTGCATTTTAGAAATAAATGAATGAATGAAATTTGCAGAAATTACGATTTATACGACGAAGAATCAAACAACGTTTTTCTATTTCCTATAAAATGTGTACATCTTTCGTAATTCTCGTGTTCTTGAAAAACAGCTTAAATGAATTGTTCAACAAGGTTATCTGAAAAATCCGATGCTTTTTATTGGAAAAGAAAAAACACTGATCGATTTTAACGCTTATTGACTACTTTTAGAAGAGATTACTTTTTTCGCCTAGATTGTCAAATAATAAAATAAAATAAAATAAAATAAAATAAAATAAAATAAAATAAACGATCCAATTTTAAAATATCCTACTACTTTGGCGCCTTAGAGTGAATGATATAAATCTGCAAATATTGCAAATTTCTTTTAAAATAGCTGTGATGTTGTAACATTAATCAATCATCACATATAATTATACTTAATTTAAAACCAAAATTGTCCTTTTACAAATATATTTAACTGAAACTTCCTTCCCATTAAAAACATTCTCATTACGCGTTAATGTCCGCTTATCTCTTATACAGCTAATAAATATTCCTTTTAATGTTTACCAAATTATCAACTGATAACAAAATAAAGCAAAAAAATCAACTTTCTCACCCTTGTTAACGAACAGTAAAGTTAAATGCTTTTATTTTCGTTCACCAATAAATAAAACTATTTTTTTATCATTTTCTTTTCTTTTGTGCAATAACCTAAACAGTTATTGATACTTCGCTTTCATCATTCTGATGAAAATAACATCAAAATGATTTCTTATGGAAAATGCAATTTTCACCCCAGGCGTCGCGTCGTAAGGACGAGAAGTAGGCGATAACAGACAGATGCCTCATTTATTTATTGAAACCACAGGAAACTGAAAGATTGATGATTATTATGAAAGGAATAATTAAATTACTTTTACAAGAATAAAAGCTTTTTAACAGAGATAAAAATAAGGGATACTGAATTTATTTTAGAAACATAAATAAATTTTAGATCACACCCTAAAAAGCATTAACAGAATAATATAGGGAACACAAGAAATTTTGATGATTATCTATTAATGTATTACTTCTTATATTTTTTAAAAAGTTTTTTTTTTTCATACGGGAATAAATAAAATTTTCAGGTTAAAAAAAATAAGCCCGAGCCCGTCCGAGCCCGAACCCGTGTCGGTCCCGGGCTGAGCCCGTCTCATCTCTAATATATACTGGCTATACCACAAGTCATATATTACAGTAGCCTTATTATTCTGTTAAAAAATAAAATTGAATTATGATGTCATGAGTGCATGATTTTTATTTAATTCTCGACAAATACTAGATGCGCCATTTCTTTTTAGTTGTGAATAATACAGTTGAATTCACGTATGGCATCATATTTAAAACGGATATATGGTTAAAGCATGGCTTTTACAAGAGAAAGTGATATCATGAAGGGCTTTTCGTGGATTTAAATTTTTTTTTCCATTTTTTTCAAGAATCAAGACCATATTTATTTAGGCTTAGGAAACATTTATTTTTAAACAGTTGTACTAAAGCAAAATTTCTCAAGGCTTTCAATATATTAAAAAAGAGAGCATATTTACGCGATATTCATAGTCCGTACGGTGTTTAATTTAAAAATTTACTTTTCTAATTTAACATATTTAAAATCCTGAGCAACGCCAGGTATTTCAGCTAGTAAATAAAAATTTATTAACTGCAACAAAATTTCTACTCTGCGTTAAAAAATTTTTAACTTTCAATATCATCAAATAAATCTTATACTGTGGATTTTTTTAATTCAGCTACTAAAAAAGTGGTTAGTTATTTTAAATAACGCATTAAATTAATTATTAAAGATTTATTAATTAATGTCGTAGAGAATATTAAAGCTTTTTAATGGTGTTGTTTTCAAAATATATTCATTGTGAAACCATTTCGTTTACTTTCGCAATCCAAATTCTATCCAAAGAGAGCAAAAATACACTTTAAAAAAAAGTCGTGCTTCAATACTTTAAAAGAATTCTACTTTTAACTATGCTGAAACAAAAAACTTTCTTTATTAGACATTAGTCATTGTATTATAAAGAGAGGGCCTCTGACTAATTAAGAGTTTTTTCTTGAAGAATCCTCGAAACATTTCAACCATAAAATTTGTACGAATAGCGAATATTCAAACTTCTTTAATTACTCCTGAAGCTGCTAAAATAAATCAAAAATTTTAAATATTTTTCTAAATTTTCTTCGTCGTTAATGAATAACAATTTTTGTGTGTTTTATAGCCTCGAAAAACTGCAAAAAAATTAATCGTTTTATCAATTTTTAAAAATCATTTCTACTTCTATATTGCGGTGTGTATAACATCAATGCCAAATTTGCAAAATTATTCATCAATTCAAAATTATTCTGTATAAGTTTTATATTGTGTCTAGCTTATTTGTATGTATCGATATATCATAAGATTGGGCAGGGAAGAATAAAACTTTTCCGATTTATTCTAGAGCAGGGACGGCGAACCTATGGCATACGTGCCAAAAGTGGCACGCGAAAAAATAATTTTGGCACGTTGTTTAAATCAATATACACTGATACTACACAAAATACACAAACTCTAGATGATCTAATCTTGAATAAATTAATTTATTGGAAATTGAGGAATTTTAATTGCGACTTTTTAAAATACAGTAAAATTACCACATTACTAGATGTACCAATGATAAAATTATTTCAACTTAAAAATTAATTTCAGAGCTATTTAAAGAAACTGGCATTTGATCTTTTAATATTTTTTCCAACTACCTATGTCCGAAAGGTTATTAGATTCTAAACTTAATAATACAAAATATCAAATAAAAAGTAATTGCCATATAAATACAGTTCAGTTTGCATTCTGTTGAAATTAACTGAGTATGATCCTGGTATTAATTATTTTATTTCCAAGATACAAAAACACAATTAATCACATATATTTTTTAATAATTTCTAGAATTCAATTTTTTATGATTATTATAGTGCAATACCTCACTTGTATGTTACACATTTGTTTTCTGCTTTTTTATCTTAATGTTATTATTTAAAGATTTCTTAATCTACTAAACTTGTTGGCACGTCAAGATCGTGTAAAAAAATTTGGAAAGAAATGGCACGTGGTTATAAAAAGATTCGCCAACCCTGTTCTAGAGTAACAATAACTAGTTGGATGTGTCGATACCAAAACTGGCTTATATCTCATTCATCTTAATATTTTAAAAAGCAGTTACTACTTCAATATTATTAGTTCAATACTACAGCAACTTTGACTTTCATCTTAAATTTCTGCTTCAGTCAATTAAGAGTAAAAACGAGTTAATCGCTATCATAATATTTAATAAAATCGGTGTTATTTGATATTTTGTTGTAAGACAACTGTTTGCGATTAGCCAGCTTAGAGAATGCGAAGTCCCCGTCGCTGCAGGAGCCACCAGTGTACAACATAATTACAAAAAAATCTAGAAAATCATACAAAAATTGCTATTACAATGCCCCCTGCCGGACGAATATTTCCAAATTCAAGGAGGACCAGCTTTCCAAGCCAAAAGCATATACATGGCATTTGGTACAATTCTATGCGTAACTTCATACACTTTCCTATAGTACAAAGGCGACACACGGATACATACACACAGGCAAATATTTTGTATAAATATGTTTTTTGAGATCTCTGACCCCCTAAAACGTGTAAATCCGTCGAAAACCGGAAGTCGAAAAGAATTTCGTTTACAATACTTTCTTCTATTATAGAAGAAAGTATTCTATAATAGTAAAAACATATATATAGTATATCTATATCTATGGTATATCTATAGTAGTATACCTATAATAGCAGAAAGTAAAAATGGAAAGTGATCAGCAAAAAAGGGAGAAAGCGAATTTGAATATCTTTGTTACACACCTCATAAATATTTATTTATCTTACATGTAAAAATAAAAAATATTCATACGGTTTCAAATTAAACACATGTCAATAAACAAAATTTCTGCTGCGACTTTTATTTACATGCTGAAGAAAATATACTCTATATGTTTAATTAAAATAAAGTAACGCTAAAGCTACGTTTACAAATACATGTATATGCTTATCACTAAAAAACTATATAAAATTTGCTCCATTTTTTAAGTCAAGTATGCTTAGAAAATAAAATCTTACAAATACTCTTTTTTATACATTCATGTTCAAAATTAAGAGAATTTCCATATTTTGTCAAATTTCATGAAAAGAACTGAATGAAAGGCAAAAGTAACGCTTCGAAACAAAGAAGCAAATCGTTAGTGTCGAACACGTAAGCGTACAAGTGTGTATGGGCGAAGCGAGTAGAGAAACAGCCTTTACAAGAGAGCGTGGCAGTTTTCGAGTTTCGTTCGCTCGCACACCTCGCCGAATATCTTGGTGGTTTTTTTTTTTCAACATTCGGTGAAATCCAAAAGCAAACAGTTAAACTGAGTAACCACCTACACTGTAAAAGGAAACGACATTTTTACAGTACAAAGTACTGTTCATCTCGCGCACAAACTCGATCACAGTGAATGTGCTGTATCTTTCTTTGGTTTCCTGACTATATTAACATGGAAAATACAGTAGTTGCGTAAAATTAACAGCACAATGTGCTGGCAATTTGGACGCCAGCAGTTTGTGCTGTAAAAAAATGCGTCCAAATTGCCAGCACATTGTGCTGTTAATTTTACGCAACTACTGTATTTTTCATGTTAATATAATCTGGAAACCGAAGAAAGATACAGCACATTCACTGTGATCGAGTTTGTTCTGGCAAATCTACAGTGGTTATTTTACAGTGTACGTTTGGGTGATGGAATGAGGTGGCGAATAGCGAAGAGACTGGAAACAAGGCAGTCTCAAGCGCAGATTCCGGGAGAGACTTCAATGTAACGCCCAGCGTCGTGTCCAGCTTACGCAAATATTTTAAGTATACTGGATTGGATCTATACAGAGAAAATCTGAGCAAGGTCTTCCCTATAATGAGGGCTATTTGTCCATTTCAGCGTGCGTAACGGGAGTGCGACAGCTTCTCAGCTCTCTCGTGACCTTTATACGGCCACAGGTAACCGAAATTCAAGGGTCATCGTTTACAGAAAGCTTTATGACGTAGGGCTGTTTTCAAGAAAACCTGCTGCTTGCGACCAGCTTACAAGTAGAGACACATAAAAGAACCCGTGTAGCATGGTGCATCGACTTTGGACCAGGGATCAATGGGGGACCGTTCTATTTACTGGTGAATCTCTCTTCAGGCTAAACACTAATTCTCGATATGTTTTCATCTGGAAAAAAATCAGGGAACCATTACCTCTCCTCCAATTAACGAGAAAGATACCACAATTGCAGCGGAGGTTTTATGATCTGGGCAGGTATCTTCTTGGATGGTCGCACACCCCTGCACGTGTTTGGCAAATGCTCTGTGACTGGTGCGAGTTGTAGAGATGATACCTTGGTACCCTACTTTCGCCTTTTCAGGGATGCAGTTGGCGCCAATTTCATTTCATTGTCTACGACACCTCGCGCCCAGACAGAGCTCATCTGGTCGACGAATTTCTGGAAAATGGGAATATTCGCTTAATGGATTGGCCAGCCAGAGCTAAACACCTAAACCGTATAGAGCAACTCTGGGACGCTCTGTGGAGGACAATTGCAACTCGCTTCTCACCTCCCACAACCAACCAGGTCCTGAAAACAGTGTTTCTGGAGGAGTGGGTCTAATAGCCACAGGGACTAAAAAATTGCCTGGTTTTCAATATGAATTCACGTTTTGAGAGCTGTATAATTGTAAGAGGGGATCATACCCCCTATTAACCCATTTTTTGTTCAATATTCTGAGCTCTGTTTTGTACCTTCCGACACTGATGAGTCTTACGCATGATCATGCAAGTGTATCATAACTGTTGAATGGTATTTTTTATTATCATTATTATATTAAAATTTGCACATACCTAATTTCATTCAAATCTGTCCAGCATTTCTGGAGATAATCGGACGTATCTAAAAAAATTTCTTAATTTTGAACATAAGTGTATTTCATTTTTAGCTCACAGGCTATCAAAACCTGGGAGCTAATGTGCCCACAGGTTCTGTATGTACGTATGTACGTGTACGTAAGTATGTATGTACGTACGTAACGTGGTAACTCTTGATAGAAATATCCGATTTGCTTCAAAAAACTTTTCTAGGTTCATTCTGTTAAGGTGATTCCCTGATTAGTTTTGGGGGTTCATTGGTTAAGTATAAAGGGGGGTACGGGGGACTAATCACCCCTTAATTTTGATAAATGGTTTTTCATGCATAATAATTAGATTTGGAGGTTCATTTTTTAAGTATAAAGGAGGTAACGGGAGGCTCATACCCCCTTAATTTAGATAAATGGGTTTTTCTATCCGATTAGCTTCAAATTTGGTATACTGATTTATTCTGATGAAGCGCTTCCCTGATTATATTTGGAGGTTCATTGGTTAAGTATAAAGGGGGACACACTCCTCCCTTAATTTAGGTAAATGCGTTTTTCTATCCGATTTGCTTGAATTTGGTATACCGGTTTATTCTGATAAGGCACTTCCCTGATGAGATTTGGAGGCTCATTGGTTAAGTATAAGGATGTGAAACAGGGGTGTGGGGCAAACTCCCCTTTATTTAATTTTCGAGGGGCATTATTCTTTGAAATAATACTATAATATACAATTAGTGCAAATAGCCTGTGAGTTCAATGCCATCAGTTTAACTGGGTACTCTTCTTTTTATTAGAATATTTTTTTCACAAAATTTATCTCAACAAAACAAACGCTAACGTTTTCTATGTAGAATAGAATTTCCTTATCGGAGAAAGGGGAGATTGCGCATTTTTCTCAACTAAAAATTGTAAGTGCAGTGAAATTTTGAAGAATTACAATGAAGAGTAAGTATTCAGTTATCGTCTGAAATTGAAAATGGTTTCTACATACCCGTAAGGCATGGTGACGTCACGTCGACGTCGTTGTGACGTCACGCTGTGACATTGTGACCGTCGATGTAACGTCACGTGACGTCGATGTGAAGTCACTGTGACCAGAATGTGAGGACGTTATGGCCGTTTTAGAGCTCTTTTGTGACGTCACATTGTGACGACTTTGTGAAGTCACGGTGTGACAAATTTGTGAAGAGTGTGTCATTTGTGACTATTTTGGTATTAACTTTGTGACGAATTTGTGACGAATGTGACAATGCTTTAAAGTCACATTGAGATCAATTTGTGAAATATGTGTCATTTTTGACGAAATTGTCTTTAACACTGTGATGATTCTGTGACGACAGCGACACTGCTTTGAAGTCACATTGTGACACTTTTGTGAAAATTGTGTGATTTGTGACAATTTTGTCATTAACGTTGTGACGAATATGTGACTAGCGGCAATGTTGTGAAGTCACACTATGACATACTTGTACAGTTGTAAACACGTATGCATGTCACACATAGTCATAATTATGCATGTTGTAAAATCATTTACATCTATAACGTTAATATACTTCGGCGATACATTGCAATTAAAACTTGGGGGCCGATATAACAAGGGTATACCAAAAGAATTTTATTGAATCAAAATGCAATGCCCCGCAGACTTCAATTTTTGTTGCACCTTTCTTTCCTATTGCAATAAATGAGAATATTGAAGACAACTGAATGATCGATCTATCACATTTTTTTTCTTCAAAATTAGCTATTTGTTAAAAGCATTAAAATTACCAAAGAAACAATTTGTTTAAATTTTCAAATCTTTATCAAAATAAAATTTGTGTTGAAAATATAATATTTTATAATATATACAGTACTTTTTATATTCTTTAAACTATAGAAAATACTGAATGGAATTAATTTATTTCATTTAATACGCATTTTCAAACTCGAAGTCACTGTTGAGGTTGAATTTTTTTCGATTACACAACATTTATAATAAAAAAAAAATGAAAGATAAAAAGAAATACCGATATTAAGTTTAAGTAATTAAATTTTATATGTTTTATGATATTGATTACCATAATATATATATATATATATATATATGATTGTAATTCAAACAAGTTGGGGCTGCGAAAATAGGAAACTTCTTTGTTATAGAGGCCCCTATAAATTTGATTATGCAAAAATTGCAGTAACGACATTGCTAAGATCATTGTGAAGTTTATGCATGCGTTATATATATATATATATATATATACACTCGAAACGCTCATCATGTGCCATATAGTCATTATATATGTATTGTTTACGTCTTTTATGCCCCATACATGCATTACAAAATTTCCGAAGTACATTTTAGCAATAACAACTTGAAACTACTCAAATGAAAAATACAGCTTTGTATAGAAAATTAACTGAGTATCACCAGTATCATTATGTTGAGAATTCTAAGAACAATTTCGGCAATAATCGTTATGTTGGAAGATAGCAGCAATAAATAAAATCGTATTTTTATGCTCTCTGTAAAAGTAAATAAAATTTTAGGTATGCATAGAACGGTGATACAAAGGGTTAATTTATTTTACATCAGGGTTTGCTTGGAGTAAAATCCATATATAAAACAACTTTTTGATTATTAAAAAATAACTTTAATAATTGATTGCCAAAATTACATTTTTATTTATGAAATTATATATTATAAAAATAACTCTTACTATCTATGATTTTTTAAAACAATAATACCGTATTGTTTATAAAACACAGCACCGCAGCTACTCTATTTTGCGTCTAATGTGAAAGTTTTTTTGTTTTGCCAAAGATCTATCTGGCTGGATATATGTTGCCATGACATCTATAACTCTGATAGTGTCATAAATAGTACAAACAGATTAGAATCTACAACGAAATTTTTAGAATAAAGTCTGGTGAAAGTTTTATAAATACAGTAGAACGCCGATTATTGGAACTCCAATTAACCGAACTTCCAATTATCCGAACAGCATATTTCTCTCAAAGAATTCTTTTTAACCGAATTTTCAATTATCCAAATATTTGTCTCTCTAAAAAAGAAAAAAAAAACACCTAACTTCCAATTTATTTTTTGCTTAAATTATAATCTCTGAAGTTTAGAAAATGATAAAAGAAAAAAAAATTAAATAATAAGTAAACAAAAAACAATTAAAAAAAACAAAACAATTTTTAAGCACTCCAGTACTAACTGGTGCTGTCAGTCCTAAACCTAGATAAAGTGTGAAGGTTTTAGAATAGTCAGGAACATCCCTTAAACTGTCTGCCCATTTATCCGAACTTTTGTTTATCCGAACTAGGGTCGGTCCCGACTTGTTCGGACAATCGGCGTTCTACTGTATATATTGTATTAGAATTACAAATAATCATATTTATTTTTATATGACACAATAAAACAAAATAATGAACTCAGTATCAAATGGTTAACTACTTTTTAATGTAAATAAAGTATAAAAATTGAGCCCATAAACACAAAATAGAGCCACACATAGGTTCATTATTATTATTAATATTTTATTAAACAAGATTATGGTAATTATAAATAAGAAATCCATTTTAATCACGCTGTTTATAAAGAGTGTATAATATCGATACTTTGAAATTTATCTCGATAAAATCATTCAGGAGATAAAATGATAAAATATCCAGAAAAAAAAAGTAAATAATAAAAGATGATTATTACATTTTAGATTCATACCGTTCAAGTATTTGCGTTATTTTTAAAGTAAAATCATATTTAAACACTTACTGATTGCGTAACTTCTATATTTTCATTTGCCAACAGACTTCTAGTTCACTTTGAAAACATTTCAGTAAGAATGTTTAACAACTGAAAAGCTTTCACCCGCTATGACTATTTCTTTATAGATTTTAAAACATTTCTCAGGTTGAATAATACATTAAATAATCATTTTTTTTCTTAACATTACATATCTACGATCTCTTTTAATAGTATACGTTTCCGTTGTGTCTTACTTTTTATAAATTCCTCTTCTGAGCAGATGCAATTTTTTTTAAATAAAAACATGCAATTCAAATTGTTTAAGACCATCACTTAATACAAAATTAAAAAATTATGTTTGCCAATAATTTTATTCCATAAAAAGACTTTTTTTATAATAACTTAATTATCTTTAAATGTTTATTAATTATATTAATGACTGATTATAATACTTATCCATATACTTTCATATTTAGGACACTATGTGGTTTTAACCAAATATTTAAATAAGAATATAAACCAGATTAAAATGCAATTTAAATCACTAATTTTAATAATCTGATCAAAGCTGTTGAAAAGGAAGTTAGATATTTTAACAAAATAAAAAATAAATGTAATGAAATATTTGTGTTCTATAACATATTTATTAGAAGATAACTAAAATCATTGTAATTAAAAAAAAAGCAAACAGGGAAAATAACATTTTAGATATTTCAACAAAATAAAAAATAAATGTAGTGAAATATTTATGCTCTACAGCATGTTTATGAGAAACTAACTAAAATTGTTGCGGTTAAAAAAAAGCAAACAGAGAAAATAATATTTTTACTTACCTAATTTCATTGACGTTGTACGTGATACTTTGATTTTGGGGAACCAATTAAATCCGATAATAAGTACCATAGCAATGACTTGAATCATCTTCAACAAGTCAAAGCTACCGTAATTTTCTCGGGTTTATATTTTGTTAGCTGAACTAACTTGGATCCTGAGAACGTTCTTGTTTCACTTTTTAAATCCGTGTCAACACGTCTATGCTGTCCAGTGTCCACATAACTTCCCGCGTTTATTCTAAAAAGCTTCACTGTTACTTTTATCCGTTATTCTGCGGTGAGTCGTAACAACTGAAATAGTGCAGATGCAGACGATTTTTAAGTTTCGAAGTTCGAAGCAGATGTTTTTTCGGTTTTATTTGTTTTTCTATACAACAGTTTCGGAAGGAAATTAAATGCGTAATAATTTTATCAAATTGTCTCTAATTCAATTTCCTGTTTGAAAATGTTTTATTGTATTTCACCTTTTATTTTTATCAGTTTTATTGAATTGTAAAGTTTCATTTACGTAAATTATAATAATAATATTATCTATAGTTGGAGTTTACTAGATAAAATATTGCTTAATTTTTCAAAATGTGTATAAATTAATTTAATGGTAATAATGATGACCCCCTCCTTTTTTTAAAAGTAAAATTTATATCACAGGTAATATATACAAAATATCTTCTTAAAAAATACAACAAGATTATCGAGAAGAGATGAGTTTTTCTTTGCCAATCTGTCATTATCTTAATATTAATTTTCTGTAGAATAAAACACCTTGTAAAATAATTTTTTAAGATATATTTTGAAAACAAAAAATAAAATATGAATAATTAATTATGTCATGGGCTTTGCCTAAATTTTGTACATTAATTTTATATTCGGAAAATGTCAATTTTATTTTAAACGTCTGAAAGAAGTAGAATTTAAAAAAAAAGTTACTTAAAATAGTGAAACACTAAGAGGGAAAAAAATGACTTGAATGCAAATTATAAAGCAAGAAATGCATATATGACTAAACTTTGAAGACGATTTCTGCGTGCTCATTAAAAGCTGCAGACTTAACTGTAATAGAAAGTTTTTAGTTTGAAACCACAGAAATGTTTCGACTACTCTTTGAGAAACTTCTACTATAACAGATGATCATTTACAAAAATCTTTATAAAAGATAAGTCGGGGTCTGTTTACCTAAACCACTTTTTAATAATATGAAATTCGCATAATTAGGAAATATTTTTGTGTCGCTGATGAATTAATTACATTTTATGTTATATGAAAATAAAAAGTTTTGGTTAGAGGCACAGAGGCAACTTGGACCACGGTTTAAAAAAATTTTAAATCCGGCAGAAAAATATTTTTTACAGTAAATAACATGATTTAATAATTTTTGTAATTTTTTTTAAGTTTTCTAAGAAGTTCACATCTCAGTCACAATGTGACATCACTGAGTGGTGGCATTTTGGTCACAGATGTGACGTGACCACAGTGACTTACAGTGACGTCACAATGACGTCACTGTGACCATGCATGCTATGAGGGTACTTAATTATAGAAGATTCATTAGCGAAACAAAACAAATTTAATGTTGTTAAAATAATAAATGAATAAATTCATTTATTATATTTAACCAACCTATAAGTTACCATTTATTGATAAGCATTTACTATATTCTACAAAATTTGTACGGTTTTTCCGATCCTACAAACTTTCAAAATCACCGAAAAAATCTCATGATGTGGGTTTTTCTTAAGATTCTGAAAAAATAGCCAGCTATTAAAAATAAAGCATTAAAGGACTAACGCTTACTAATTAACTAATGCAGCTATTATGAATTTGTCTCATTTTAATGGTTTTGTACTTAAATCACAATGAGTGGTTGAGTAACGAACTTAATCCGTTTCAAAATAGTATTCACTAACCGAATTGTTCGCTAACCGATCATATATTTTGTATTGATTTGTATTGTAGTTCAATTAATTCGTTCTTAAAAGCTAAATAATGTAATGAAATTGATATGAATTTATGAAGTGTACTAAAATATTCATCCTGTAGAATGTGGAGGGCAAGCAATTTATTATCAATTTAGAGAGTCACAGAAAAAAAATGACTTTCACAATACTATAGGCGGGAAAAACTGTTTCCAGCGTATTTTAATTATGTTAAACTATTTCAAATATATTGAAATTTATATACGTTACTCAGATTTACCACAAGTTACCTCCTATAGAATATGAGTGCATAGTATTTACGGGGACACGCAAAAGATTCCGGATACAGTATTGTACTCGAAATACTGTATATTAGCAATAATTGCGGCAAGTGCATTTTCAGTTATTGTAAGCGATTTTAATAGCTAATTTTTTATAAAAAAGTAATATAAATCCTCCCTTTATAATAGGGTTATTATACTTCTTTATTTAATATGTGCAGATCTTATTTTGATGGCTTTGTCCATATAATGGTGTATTTAAAAAAAATAAATAAATTACATGCCCTTTGTAAAAACTTTTAGGATTAAATTCATTGACTACGGCCTTAAATCACATCAATTTGTCATTTTGACTATTGAAAAACTCCTAAGTTCTCTAAAGGATCGTGTTTACTGCTAGCCAAAATGGGGCATAGAGCCTGTTAATAATCTGTTAACTAAATTTTTATTAAAATAAATTGCAGTTAAAACTATTTCTTTATAAAGGGACACAAATTATAAAAATGAATGTTTCTGATCTTTCATTCTAATTTGAGGCCCAAAAATGCAGGGCCCGAAACCCCGGTAGCCCATAAATTAATTAGGCGTATACAACTGTATAATACGTATACAACTATTAAAATATTCTCTAAGTCGACAATATACATAATTAAATACAGCTTGGCAAATCTGAAACACACAATACTTTCTTCTTGGATTTCTTTTGTGAGGTGTTCGTTAACCGAACACAAAAATCTCTCGAGAAAGTGTTCGTTAACCGATCTGTTCGTAAACCGAACTCTTCGATAACCGATCACCCACTGTATATTTTTCCTCAAACCACTTCTCTTACTTTTATAATCCAACTTTTCTCATACGTAAATGAAAATATCTCTTTTCAAAAAGATCTGTTTCAATTTTTTCCGGTGTGGTGCGTTTAAAGAATTCTACAACTAATTATTCTCAAAGAAGAGTCTTTCTTAATTAATCATTATCTTCCGTTTCATGAAGAAGGCCAATAATTAAATAGGAGTTTTCTTCTTAGAGAATCCTTGAAACTCTTCAAGAAATTTAAGCAGCAAATAATCAGACTGCTTTAAATACAACTGGGCAACCAAACAAATTTTAAAATGCATTTTTTAAATTTCTTCTTTGCGCACTAAGATATTTGTTTCTGTGTATTTCTATGTCTATTATCTGAAAAAAACAAATGTCAGAAATAAGTTTCTTTGAAAGTTTTTAACAAAAATTTCTCATATTGTAAAATCTCCTAACTTTCAAAATCAGTAGATAGTACTTATGTATAGCATTTTAAAACCGGAAACTTTGAGCGTCAAATTCAGATTTTAAGCGTCATCGTCATTTTGATGCAATACTCAGGATGAACAATAAAATATGTAGGATTTTTTTTTTAATAAGTCGTTGAAAGAAACCATAATTTGACTGAGTTTTAATTAACTAATGCATTTTATTTTTAATTTTTAGTGGTTTGTTCTAAAACAATTTCATTTACTTTTATAATCATATATTTCTCATACTAGAGATAAAACCATCTCTTTTCAAAAAGTATGTTTCGATCGTTTCAAGTGCTTTTAAATGTTTCTGTTACTAATTATTCTGAAAGAAGAAGTATCCTTAATTAATTATTATTTTCCGCTTCATAAAAAAGGTTGAAATCTATTTTAAGTTTCCTCTTGCAGAATCCTCGACCACTTCAAGAAATCTATACTTTTCAACACTTTCCAACATTGTTGGAAATCCAACATAGTTGAAAAGGGTTTATGATAAGGTTTTTCTGGTTGTCTGTCCGTGCTTTAACTCTCGTAAATATACTCGGTTTGCCCTAAAATTTTTGTATGTTATTGACGTTTACTATCGAACGATAATTATTGAAAATGAATAGTGTAGCACTTACATTTCATTTACAGGGACAGTCAGAAGTATTCAACTGTATTACGGCCAATAGGAAAATATATTTCAATAGCATTTTCATGATGTTATACCATTTCAAACATAATGAAATTGATATGAATTTATGAAGTATACTAAAATATTCATCCTGTAGAATATGGAGAGCAAGGAATTTATTATCCATTTAAAGAGTCACACAAAAAATGCCTTTACATAATAGTATAGGCGGGAAAAACTGTTTCCAGTGTATTTTAATTATGTTAAACTATTTCAGATATATTGAAATTTATATACGTTACTCAGGTTTACCAGAAATTACCTGCTATAGAACATGAAGTGCATAGTATTTGCAGGGACACGCAAAAGATTCCGGATACAGTATTGTACCCAAAGTACTGTATATTAGTGATAATTGCTGCAAGTGGATTTTCAGTTATTGTAAGCGTTTTTAATTTAAATTAAATTTTTGCATACTATGTGGTATGTACAAGTGCTATAAATCATATGCAGGGCTACAGAAAACAACTCTTAAGGGTTACGAATTCTTTTGCGTATGAGCGTAAGTTGCTTAAAGTGGTATTAATTGAGTTATGCTTTGAATTATATTTAGTACGCTAAGAGATGTTTGTAAAATATAGATAAAAATGATATACAGGGTCACGCAAAGAATTTGATAGAAAGCCGTTTATGGATGAATTTTCCTGAAGTACGATTTCAGAAGTTTTAAGCGTGTTTTAGTCTGAATTAAGATTTAGATAAATACGTTACGTGCATACAAAGCTAGTGGGTAAAATACAGGGTTGTATTCAAGTATGTTTCCGTCTTTTGGTATAAGTTGCTGAAGGTGCATTTTCAGTCTATAATGTATTTTCTTATACTAAACTCAATTTTCACACACTATATAGAATATATACCAACTTATAGATCAAATACACGACTGCACAAAAGAATTGGACTACATATTTGGCAATGGACGGCAACTGTTGAAATTAGTTTTTAAAATGTGTTATGCGTTTCCTGAAATGTTTACTTAGGTATCTTATTTTCTTTATTTATCTAGATATAGCAAAGTTTTGTTAAAGTATTCTGCAAGTGTTGGAAAGTGTTTCATAATCTATGCTTAACGTATGATTTTCATCTGTCGTTTAATTTATTCATTGGTCACTAGTACTATGGTTTCGTGTATTTTGTTGTCACAAAAAATGTGAGAAATGAGTATCTTTATATTTTTTTATCTATCATTGTTTTAAGTATAAAATATCTCAAAGTCAACAAGAATAACTCTTATTTAAAGCATTTTTCTACCTGAAACTTTGATTCTCTACTTAAAAATTTTAAAATCTTACGTCTCCAATTAAAAATTTTAAAAACAAACGTGTCTATCTGTAAGCCCGAACAACGCCTGGCGGGTTTGCTACTATAAAATAAAATCTTATATCTATACTCTTTATATTTTTCTTTCCCATTTAATATTATTCAAATAATTACTAATGGATAAATAGTTTTAATCTTCTATCTAATCTTACTGATTATTTAAAATATTCCTACTTTGAAAACCACAATACAACTTTTATTTAAAGCACTTTTGTTCCTGAAACTTTCATCCTTCAATTAAAATCGTAACTAATTTCGACTTTCATTTATTTCGATACGTCAAATACGCAGTGAAAATAAGAAAAAAAGTTCTTCTAAAGTGGTCAGGCTTTTGAGTAGCATGGAAAGACTAAATCCTAATTAACTAATGCATTTTAATTTTTTTTTAAAGAATTTTCACAGTTTTGCTCTTAAAATATATTAATCTTCAAACCACCTCGTTCATTGACACAATACAAACTTTCTTATTCGTATAACTTTCAAAAAGCGATTCAATCTTTTAATAAAATTCTAGACAATATGACTTAAAATAATCATGAAAGACAGATTTCTTTTTTTTTCTTTTTTCTCAGTTTTGCTCTTAATGTATAGTACGTCAACGTACTACTTCGTTTACTGACAAAACCCAAGATTTCTTATTTCAAGGAAAAATAGCTTCAAAAGGGGTTTTTAATTTTATTAGTTCTTTCAATGAATTCGATTCCTAAGTATAGTAAAAGACAGGTTTTTCTTAATAAATCATCAGCCTTAATCTCACGAGGAAGGTCATTAACTAATTAGGAAGTTTCTGTTCGAAGAATCCACGAAGCATTTCAATCACGAAATTTATACCAACAACGAATATTTGCATCTCTTTCACTATACCTAGGACAACAAAAATATTTCAAAAAAAATATTTTTTTTTTCATATTTGCGCACTAAATATATTTATTCTTCTGTTTTATTCTTGAATAAAATGTAAAAAATGTTTTTTTTAAACCTATCTCTCCGCATAATGTTTTATAACAGTTGTAAATTTCCAAGTGGGTGAAAAATGTCCGGGCCAGGATTCGAACCCGAGACGCCTTCGCTGAAGCCGCCAATGCTCTACCAACTGAGCCATCCCGGACAAATTTCGAGGATTAATTCATCCAAACACAATTGGTAGAGAATTGGCGGCTTCAGCCAGATACATCCCTGGTTCGAATCCTGACATTTTTACCCACTTGGAAATTTACAACTGTTATAATTTATTTATCAATTGAATAATTGTGTTAAAAATTAGTCCAATGCTTTATATTTTGAAGAAAAAATTACAGAGTTATTCTAATTTTTATCGTCAAATTATCGTCAAATCTTTTTGAGGTGACTACGAAATAAAAGAAAAATTATTAAAATAAAATAAATCTGTAAATATCATATTTAATACACATCGTACATTTTACATTGAGTTCAGATACTAAAACAAAATATACGTATAGCCTAAAAAACTAAAAAGTTGAAAATTGCAACGTCAAACGTGGCAAATGAGGTACGTTCGTACTATTAACTAGTTTTATAAATGTTTTTTGCACCGCATATTGTACTGAATGTATATTTTAGTGTACTTCATAAGTGCATATACATTTCATTCTATTAGAAAGGCTGTAACATCTTAAAATGCACTTGAAATAATTTTTCCCATTGGCCTTAATGTAACGGAAAACTTTTGGCTGTCCCTGTAATTAAACTATACATCCAATTTTCATAAAATTTTAAATGACTCGATAAAATTTTAGAACGATTATATATTTTAAATTTCAGACCATTCGGTTGGCTAGTTTTTGCTCTGTAATATACGGACGGACGGACAGACAGACAGATTGAACGACGACTATAAGTGTTACGTATTTATGTAATTACGAACGCACCTAAAAAGAAAAATACTTCTCATTAAAAGAAAATTAGTTGAAACCATCAAAAAGCTGAAAAATTGTTACCATCATTTTCAAAATTTATTTTATTTATTTATTTTTTATTTATTTATTTATTTTTTATATCAATTAAGTTTATTTAAAAGATAAAATCTTAAAAATACGCTCTATTTTATATATAAAAATATATAAAATATACACATATATTATGTATGTAACCGCTAATAAATTATCATTTACAATCTTCTACTGCAAAATTTGTACGATTCGTTAGGATACTTCAAAGTTTCAAAGTCGTCAAAGAGCGCCAATTTAAAACCAGTGTTGTAGTCGTAAAAAAAACAAGAGGGTTTACACTAAAGTCATGAACGTCATGCCTAGAGTATACTCTATAGCTAATATTTGAGAAACAGAGGATATACAGAGATTCTTTAAAAAATCAGAAGGCATGCGAAGTATACCTCCGCATACCCTCCAATACACCCCCGTTTAGAACATTGTTTGTACCTGTAACTTTGAGTCTTCAATTACAATTTTAAAATGCATGTTGTGTATGTTTATTATTATTGATACGTAAGATAACCAATGGAGAAAGAAACATGAAAAATGCATTTTACTAAATAATCAGATCATTTAAATAACGTATCAAATGACTAACTATTAATTAACTAATGAATTCGAATTTTTTAAGCACTTTTACAAATTTGTTTTCAACATATCATGTTCATCGTCAAACCATTTGTTTTACTTTCTCATTCCAGAATGCAAATATATCTTTACAAAAAGGTTTTTTTCATTCTTTTTCACTGCTTTTATAGAATTTTACTCCTAATTATCCTGAAAGAATAATTGTTCTTAATTAATTATTAGCTTTCCGTCTCATGAGAAATGTCATTAACTAATTAGGTGTTTTCCGCTTGGAGAATCAACAAAACATTTCAACCATTAAAGTTATACCAAACAAATAATCAGACTGCTTTAATTGCACCCGGGGCTACTAAAATAAAGCAAAATATTTTAAAGCTAATTCTAAAATTTTAGTTTTCTTCGTGTGTTTTATTGTATCAAAAAAATATAAGTAATGAACTTTCTTTCATTACATTTTATACATACACTATATGACCAAAAACTTCCGGACATTTTCAATTTTAAACATTTTGTCGAATATCTAGCGAAATATTTGACAAATTCTTTTGGAACTTGAGGAAAATAAAGAATATGTTTAACCTCATATTTTTTTAGTGAAGGTTAGATCACTAGCGAAATTAGGGTACCGACAAAAAATTCAATAAAAAAGTACTATTTTCAATCACCCTGGAAAATAAAACTCTCGAATGATCTGTACTTCTAACACATGACTCTATAGATGTTGTGGAACATTTGTGAATAAATAGGAGGTATCTTCATGGCGATAAAATGGGTTTTATAAAAAAAAAAAGAAGTTTTCGCTTGTTTTTTGTTAATAGCATGCAGGGTTTTCGATCCAATTTAATGCCACATTCAGGTAACTACTCTTGGTGGAGTAAAAATAGCATACTGCAATTAGAATATATATTAAATATTTGATGACGTATGAGCATTTATATGAAATAATTTTGAACCTCGCATGCACGAACGTTAAAAAAACTTTATTTCTATAAGTTACTAAGACTTAATATTGTATAGGGCAAATTATATAAAAGGATCACAAAATGTATATAGTCGTTTTCTATAGATACAGATGATATCGAACATTTTGTTTTACAGGATGATTGAAAATATCCTTTTTATTATTGAATTAGTAGTTGGCCCCAACCTTCACTGTAGGGCTCCCTAATAGTCCCCAAATTGAATACCAATATTTTCTTAGAAAAAGTTTATTTTTAGGTTTTTCTTACAAATTGTGCAGAAATCATCTTTGGAAGTTAATTCTAGCGCAAATGTTGTACGAAACCTACCATGACATTTTCTGTAAAAAAAAAAAATATTGGTATTCATTTAGCGGAGCACTTGGGAGTCCTGCCGCTGCCAACTACGAGGTCAAACATGTTTTTTATGTTCCTGAAGTTCCAGAAGAATTTCTCAAGTATTTCTCCAGACATACAGAGGTGGAAATTGATTTATGAAAACACAGTTTTTTAACAAAAATATCTATAATATTCATTAAAAATCAATGAAATTTCATACATTATACATGCTATGTATAATAAATTATTTACAAAAATATAATTTCATGTTCAATATAAACAAAAAAATAAGGTCAAAAATTAGATCTTCGTAACACACAAACATGGAAATTGATTTTTAAATTACACATTTCCTTGAAATTACTAATTAGTAAAGCTGCGTTTCTTCATCAAAGCTTATTTTCTTAAAAAAAGTATTGATAAAACAAGATTTAGATTGTACTTCTGATCAATTAATTTCAACTTTTGACAGATTCAAGCTTTCAATTCCACAAGTGACATGTACTACCTCCCATCTGCTTAAACCATTCGAACAAGCTGTCCTAAAATGTTTTTGATAATGTTCAAATCAGAACTAATAGGTGGGCGATCTAAAAGAACAATATTCTGTTCGCCAAACCAATCTTTCATTGCATTTGAAGTATGAATACTTGCATTGTCTTGCATGAAGATGTAATCTAAACTATAATATTGCCGTACAAATTCAGAAGAAAATTTTCTAAACAATCAAATGAATTCTGGCGACAATTTAAAAATACAATTTTCTTTCAGCCATCATAAGCAATCGCTGCCCAAATCATCAAACTTCCGCCTCCAAAATTTTTTCTGAATGTAGATTTTGGTTCTTTTCAGGGATCCCTCCAATAATAATTTTACTTTTACTGCCCGAGAGAGACTGCTCAGACTAGGAAGTGAGTCTGTAGAGTATAGATTGTCCCTCCCGGTCCCCTTTATTGAGGTCAAAAAAAAAAAGTTACAAATTTCAGCCGTGACTGAGCCCGCCAATACGCGCGACAGAGGGCGGAATGGTATATATAAGATATAAATAAATGTTACATTAGCAAAATTTGTGAAACAAACATAAGGACATTAAATAATGCAGTGTTATACAAAGTTAGACAATATTATACAAGTTGCTGTGATCCAACATTGGGTACTGTAAAAGGGAGAATCCAAGTCCCTGTCTCAGTGATGGAGTAAAACTGAAAGGTTACATAAGAATTTGAAGATGTTTTTAAGCTTTGAGAGCAAAATCGGGCGCGATAAAATATTTGCTAACCAACCAACTGGAAGAACAGGAGGACGGCGGATATGCCAGCAAGCTGTTAAAGGACAATTATAGAAATAATGAGAGGCAACAGCATCGTCACTGCAACTTCAAACCATCGGGGCCATCCAATTTTTTTTTCATCGGAGAAAATGACCTTCTTTCAAGAATCGTCCATTGTCATATACCTCTCGCGATACTGCAAACACATCTGCAATTGACGTAGGAGTACCTTTGGACCAGAGTTCACTTTCACCTATCTCAAGTTCCGTGAAGAATGTAAAATTTGCCTAACTCTTCTTAGAAAGGGATAGATCTGCACAAATCTGCTTTGAACTGTGGTGGGGATTTGATGCAAGTTGAAAAATCCGTCTTTTTTCCTCTTAGTTAAACGTTGATTACCTTTTTTGTTAAGTTTTTTTTTCCCAATAATTTGCTGTATCTTTTCTACAGTTATATATCACACCAGCTGATATTTTAATTAATTTACTAATTTCCGGAACAGATTTTCCGTATTCTAGATATACATCGGTCTTAGCTCTTTCGTCCACAGACAACACCTTTAGTTTACCCATATTGAAAAGTATGGCAGATATGTACTTCTTCCAATATGTAGCGATTTTTATATCTACTGCGCATATCTTATTTTGTTTTATGCAAATTTTTGTCACATTACTTCAGACTAGCCAGTGAAATGTGATGTTTCATAAATCAATTTCCATGTCTTTGTATGTCACGAAAATCATATTTTTACATCTTATGTTTTTGTTATTATGTATGATTTTTTTTTTTTTTTTTTTTTTTTTTTTTGTAAATCATCTGTTAGCATTTGTAATGTATGAAATTTCCTTTATTTTTAATGAATATTATAGATCTTTTTGTTAAAAAACCGTGCTTTCATAAATCAATTTCCATCACTGTACGACAAAACGTCTAAAATTGAAAGTGTCTGATGACTGATCTCTCGTGTCTGGCCTTATAGTGTATATGTTACTGTAATTTTAGACTTTAACTAATCTAAAGTGTAATAAATCCTAGTATTTACCAAAGTGAATTAGTAAAAGCTCGAAATCTGCTTCTAAACGCTTCTATTTCGGATTTTCACCAAAATAATTTCGTTAAAAGTTAATATTTACTGGACATTTACTGGCTCATTTTATTAAAAGTTTGAAATGGCTGATTAACTCGGCATAGGGTTCGAGAAATGGGTAGTTTCTAGTGTAACAAATTGCATGAAGTATTTGAAAAATTGTCATATTTGGTTGCGTTTATTTTTGCATTTATTATTTTTTCAATATTTTTTGTTTACATTGTTTGAATTTTGAAGCTCATTTATATTTTAAATAAATTTATATTTTAACTTTGATTAGTTAAGCGATGTATTGCATTAGATTTATAAACCATTAATAAGAAATGGATCTTTTTTTTTTTTTTTAGGATGGAATTATTTTTTAATAATTTTGATAGTTGGAATCTATAAGCGTTCAAGTGGAGACGCTGGAGAGTGTATAGTAAATCGTCCAATTAGATGGTGCTGGGTGCTAGGAATGGCTAAAATTTCTACGCTTTCACTTCCAAAACTCTCTCTGATTTGATGACTGCTCGATTGATAATTATTTGAAAATGCGACTGTTTTGTCACTTATGAAATGGAGTTTTACGTCTCCGTATATTCTGATTTCAACCATATATACATATATATTGTAGGGGAGACTAGGGAGGGTTGACCCACTTTTTACAAAATGATTTTTTATTTTTTAAATATTGAACCTAGAATAAAGTTTTATCCATCATTTTATTCGTTATACAATCAGTTATCTAAATAAAATTGCTACATAAGTGTAATGCATAAGAAAAATCATTGATTTTAATCATGAGAAAATAATGGGTCAAGGCTCCCCACATATGGGAGGGTTGACCCACTATATGGGAGGCTTGACCCACTTTGTTTTATATTGAAATATTTGTGAAGAGGATTAAAATCAGTTAAAAAAAGCAAAATAACTTTGTGCTACATGCTTTATTTGTTACAAAAATATATTTTTGTAAATATAATGCTTAAACAAACCTGTTTAAATGCAATTGCAAGTCAGAGGAGAAACATTTTGTTTAAAACATGATTTTGTCTGAGCAGGTATAATTGTACAGCAGGGCAAATGAAATTTTGACATTTAAGACAGCATTCCGTTAGAGAAAGGTTCCGTTTTCATAGGGTTTCATTCATTATTATGGCCAGACTTAGGAGCAGTGGCGTGGCGTGAAAATTTTCGGTGGTCATCGCAATTATTTAAGTTTGTGGTGAAAAATTATTAACTCTAAAATTCAATGGTTGAATGTTCAAAAAAGAAACTTTAAATCTTACCTTCACTTATACATGAACTCCAAATGTTCTGCTAAAACTGGATCGTAGAGTTTTAAAAGCTTATTAAGAGTTCTAAAATATTGCTTGGTCATTGCCGCATCCAGCGATGACCGGACGCCACGCCACTGCTTAGGAGATACTGTCCCCCTTTTTTTGTCTCCTTGCACTATTTTTTGTGAAACTCGATCTAACAGCTCTAGTTTTCACATAGTTTAGCTTCATCTCAATGTATTCATCCTGGTAAGATTTGACTACAGGCCTTCCTAAAGTTTTTCGATCGATGCTATGTTCTTTTGCAGCCGCATGAGCACTTAACTTATCATTAACATCTTTTAACGCTTTCAGTGGCAAAGTACTTTTAGTAATAAAATGTTGAAATAAATGACTGGCTCCGGAATTTACGAACAAATTGATTTGAAAAAAAAAGGCTATATTTCACATACATATTAAATGGAAAAGATTTTAGCAAAATTCTGTTGCCATTATGTTTTGAAATTAAAATTAAGTGGTTTCATAAACATACTACTGCCGCTGAAAGGGCTAAAACTGCTGCTTTCATACTTTCTAATTTCCACTGCTTCTATTTACCTATTGTATGTAATATTTAAAGGGGGAAAGTTCCTATCAATTTTTCCATTTATATTTCATTAAATTTTTTTCTTGAAGTGGATACTATAGCAATTTTTCACATCTTTCTTTAATCAGTTTTAAACATTTTCTTTTCCATCACCATATTTTACTGAAGCTTTACAGAATAAATGAACATTTTTTTTTATATAACCATTAACCTTTCATTTTGCACAATGTATAATAAAAGATTTCCAAAATCACTTAATTAAGGGAGCATTGAGCCTCTGGTCAACCCTCCTTCACATTGACTGGGTCAAGCCTCCACACATATCACTTTTCTAAAGAATAGCACACTGTTATGTTGAGCCTAACTTACTGAACAATCTTTATGCCTGGAATGAAAGCTCGATACTTCTGCATTACTTAAAATCTACTTACTTAAATTTCTATGATATATCATATCTGAAAAAAGCTTACAAAATATTTCTAAAAAACACAACTTTTAGGGTAAAAACCATTCACAATTGATTTTTTCCACACAGATTTCGATTATCTGTATGAAACAAAGACTGTTGTTTGAGCATTCTAATAGCTTTGCTTGACACCTATTGATAAAACTCTGAAATTCTTTTAAATATGAAAACTGATGGGTGGGTCAAGCCTCCCTTATGGTCAACCCTCCCTAGTCTCCCGTATATATACTGTACGTAAAATAAGAAAATATGCTCAAGTTGTAATATTACTCAGTGAATGTTTTTTTTTTTTTTTTTTTCATTCCACGACCTCGTCATTTCAGTTCTCCAATTTAAAATAGGTTTTTTTTTTTTTTTCATGATTGCATGTTGATGATATCTAACTCCACACGAAACATCCTTTAAGCACCGAAATAAATATGAAAAAAGTTAATACATTACAGAAAACTTAATCATATTAAAAAAGAGATACGTTTAATAAATTAAAAAATACTTTAATATTACAAAATAAAATAAAATAAAAAACTACTGTAACCGTTTCAAGTTTTATTCAAGCTCCTCATCAGTAGAACTGTCAATCAAAAGCAAAGCTAATGTTCACACATGTTCACGTACAAAATATGCACTTGAAATAATAAATCATCATTGCATATACATCGTACGTCATAGTAGGACATCATATTCTTTTGGTACTGTACAGTACATGTTTCGTTAAGGGCAGTTTTTCTGTAGCCTTGTAACGCAACCTTCTAGAAAAATTTCATTTTTATACTTACTGCAGTTTGATTTAATTACTGTAATAATTTCGAAGCCTGGGATGCGCTCGGTACCTATCGAATGATTAACAGGTAGAAAGTGGTGATCAATTGTTTGGTTCGAGAACGATCGGGCGTAGTCCCCTCGAGTATACACTGCCGAAAGATGTGAAGGCTCAACGTACATTTAATGTTATTTTCGACAAAACCGACCAGCGAGGCGGATGACGTTCCGCTAGTTATACATGAAGCATACACATAAACATTAAGTATCAAAATTTGTGTTCGCCTCATCGTAATTTTTGAAGATGGCTTCCTTTGTCGCACGGCATACGTCAACTCAGTATTCGCGTTCGTTCCAGACATGTGATAGGATTCATTTACCAGTAACCATCAATTCATTTGTAATATGATTTTTGAACTCAACCAAAGTTTCTGGCAGTTGGGGTAGGTAAGTACAGTACATAACATACGATAAAAAGAAGAAATTGCAAACCGTGTGATCTGGTGTTTGTTGAAATCACATAAATACTCTTAACCTCTTGACCACGGCCACGTAAGGTGCGTGCATAGTTAAACGCATATTGACGAGAGTCAAGTAAGAAATTTATAAGCTTTTAGCATCAAATAGAAATCTTTGTCTAATTCAATCGCAGAAGTCCTGTGATTTCATAATACAAAAATTACCATTAAAAATATTCTGGTAGGAAAAATGAAAAATTGCATTTACGCTATATGTCACGTATTCGCAACGCTTATCACGAAGAGCTTAAACCATTGATCGGATCTATTGAAAATTAACAAGTAGACAGTAGGAATCAATTGTTTGGTTCGAAACCGGGCGGGAGTAGTCCTCTCGAGTGTACGCTGCCGAAAGCTTGGATTATGGTAAAATTGAGATAGGAATTTCAATACTTAAGGTGTAACACTTCTTTGATCAGTTCAAAATTTTAAAAAAAAAATGGTTCTTAAAATACTCTTTATACACACGAAAATCATATTTTATTATTAGGTTGAGCAAAAAGTTCTGGGAAATTTTTTATCTAATAGCTACCAGAATTTGTATCGTTTATGATGGGCGTGCCATGAATGCCGAGCTCTATTGCCAGCAGTTGGATCGCGTCTACGACAAATTGATGCAGGAATATCCAAGATTGGTCCGCCGAAAGCGCGCTTTGTTTCAGCAGGACAATGCCAAACCGCACGTGTCCCAGAGGATCAAGGACAAGTTTGTACAATTGGACGGCGTCAAAATTCTTCCACATCCCGCCTACAGTCCAGACGTGGATCCATCCGATTATGGCCTTTTTCGATCAATGCAATACGATTTCAAGAGCTGTCAGTTTGAATCATTTAATGAAGTTGAAGAAGCATGTCAAGAATTTTCGATACCAAGGAGTCGCCAAGGTACTTCCAGCAAATCCGGAATCAGGCAGAACAATGGCAGAAAGTCGTGGACTATGATACTTTGAAGAATAGTCCTTGTTGCTTTTGTTGTTAATTTGCGCATAACAACGCAACTTTCACAAATTTCCCAGAACTTTTTGCTCAACCTAGTAGTTAGAAATCGATATTGTATGTGAAAGGCTAATTCTGGATGTGTAAGATGTAGAGCGCGTCATAGAGAGTAAACGATAACTTTAAGCGCGTTTCTTTCAGAACCACATTTTAAAAATCGGTTCTTACTCTTTACTTCTGCCAATGTTTTATCAGTCAACTCGAAAATTAATCATCGCATATTTTTCTAATGAAATGCGTAGTATATTTTCGAAATATTGATATCTCGCTGTTCTGTGTAACTTTAAGTAACGAAATTTGTGGATGAAAACTTGCATTTTATTTTGAATCGATGCCATTTCACTAAATATGCTTAAAACGGCTGCGTATTTTTTTAGATTTTGTACCAGAAAACGAATTGTTTTATCAAAAGGCAGAAACCCAACGTTGAAAAATGCACAAATAATACACAAAAAAGCAGCAAAAACGGCTGTTTAGAATCAACAAGCGAGATTCTTCTTCAGTGCCCCAGAGAGCAAGGCACAACGTGCTAGATAATTTTTCTAGCACTCTGTGCCTCGCTCTCTGTCGCATGAAGAAGAATCTCGCTTGTTGATTCGAAATAGCTGTTTTTGCTGCTTTTTTGTGTATTGTTTGTGCATTTTTAAACGTTCATTTTTTGCCTTTTAATATTCTTGCACAAAGGCTTTATTTTCTATTTTTGACGAATTGTTTTGTTACAACCATGTGTCAACTCTACGATGACTTTACGTGTCCAATGCTTAACCCTCTTTTTTCGAAGCGATCTCGTCCATCAGTTGTCAAAACGTCATTTTTAATATATTCATTAAAAAACTATAATCTTCTATTTTAATGTAATAAGTTAGTGTAAATGGATTTTTATCAACACTTTACATTTCTTAAAAAGTTTCAAAAAGCCTTAGATTTCAGCGCATCAAAGTAATGTTAATTCTTAAAATATAGTTTCGTGCATCATTCATTATTGTATCGGCGATAGTTTTTGCAATACAGTGTTTTCAGATCAGATGAATCATTTATAATCATCCTGCGTTATAACAGAAATTTTAACATGTTTACTCTGCTTTTGCGACAGATGATACAGGATTGCCAATTTACCGAAAACTTCTGAAGCTCTCTACCGATATCATCAGTAGTAAAGAAACAGGTTTCAGCGAGAATTTTTTTATACGTATTGTCTTGAACAGTGTACAGTTTATGTATTCAGGGGTCACCCGGTTGCAAGAGAACTCCACGCCCTGTATATGAATATTTGTGTAACACATCTTAAAGGAGCCATGAAAAAAAAATCTAACTATAGTACAATATATGTACTTTAATCAAAATATTAAAAGAAAAATATAAAAAGTTTCGGAAAGATCTTCAGTTCACTGAGACAAGAAGGAGAAATGAATAGGTGGATAGAAAAATTCTATTAGAATTGTTCCTTTGTAGTTTTTAATTAATTTCATTTTTTACATAAGATTTCAGGTTTGAAATATGTTTGACCAATTGACACGATGTTCTGTAAATTTCCGATAAGTTGATAACCCTGGTAATATCACCATAATATTTGTTGGAAATGACCACCATTCACGTCATAACATCACTGCATTAGACTCTCCATATTTTGGAATAGGATGATGGTACATATGGCACCACTGATCGAATTACTGACCACTTCCAAAACTTGGCATAATGCCATCACATTTTCCACAAAACAAGAAAAATCTCTTTAAATGTTTGTTATAATTTCTTCATTACAAGTAAAGTTCTGAATAAACATTGTGCCCGATTTAAAGTGAACGATGTCTTATGACCGGGTATTTTGATTGAATAAGGGAACGCCGACTCTATGTTTTAAAGTTGCCAATAAATATTGCCGTCGTAATGCTTGCTTATCAATCCTTTCTTTTTATCATTCTTTTCATATTCGTTTAGTACTTATCAAATTTTTCTTCTAATTTATCTATTACACATTTTTTTTTTATGTGTATTTTTTAGTATAGCATGCGGAGTTTTTTATTTAATAAATCTGATGTCATTGCTTGTCATAATTATGCATTTTCATTAATTCTTTATATTATTATCAAACCATTTAAAATAATCAAAAAATGTACTGCAAATATTCTTTCTTATTTGTGATAAATCATAATTAATCATTTAAGTGAAAAAAGTAATTTCGTTACATTATCTCTTTTTTTTTTTTAACCGATAAATTCGCGCGTTTCCCTAATTAGTTATTGTTACTATCTAAATCCGCATTACTAATTAATCAAGAAATTAATTATTAGAGCTCTCTCTTCATTGTTATTGATTATGCTGGATATGTAAGGTTAATTGAGCAAACGCCCAATTAATTATTCGAAGAATTAAGATGGAAACAGTACTACGCTTCAATCTATTTAAAGAAATAATAAACATTATTTATTTATATATTTATTGATTACATTAAAATTTCTGCAGCTGTAGCATTTTTCTGTTTAGTATTTATATAACTGAAATTAAAACTGGTTTGTGTGTGTGTGTCCACGTGTTCGTATGTGTATGCTTGTATGCGCGTTGTATGCATGCTGTATCAAAATAATGCTAATGAAATTTCAAAATTAAATATAGAGAAATTCGAAAAATGTATTTATTTGTTCTAAACTTCTATATATGTTAAGATTTTCCCCCTCCAACTGTTACACACGCACATTTAGTCGTGGAAAAAAAAGTAAACTCCGTACTAACTCTGCAACTAATTATAATAGAAGAAAGTTACTGGTACCAAAAGATTGGAAATAAAGTCTACTTTTAAATGACGTATATAAAATTTGCTTAGGGTGGCATCTACAAATCAAAACCACCTCAAACTTTGTTTTTTCAATGGCAACAGCCAATTTTGACTATATATTTTAAACCATCGGTTCAAACTATGCCTAGAAACGAAATTTCATGTCATTTCAATGGTTAGTTTTGAATTATGAGCGTTCAAAGCTTCTGATGTTAAATTACAATTTCATATTTTTATTAATATCTCCTGAAATTATAATCCTAATGTGATAAATTTTGTGTGTCGTTATAATACTAAAAAACCCAAACAAAAATACAATGAATTTGAAATTTTTGTAATTTTATAATATGATCTATGAATTAGGAAATCAATATTTAAAAAAAAATTATGAATTGCAACGTACAGTTTAATTTTGAAAGATTTATATTTATTATGTCTTGCTTCAAGCGAATTCTCAATTTCAAATTTTCCTTCCAAGTAGTCTTCGAATTATGGCTAAAAAACGTCAAAATGATGGTTTAATGACGTGAATACGTGACGTAATGATGGTCTATGATGTGGAGAAATGCATAATTTGAAAAAAAATATATTTTATTTATTTTATTGATAGATTTAGGCTGGCAATAGTCGAAACATATTAAGCAAGTGAAATGGTCCAATTGCAAGATATAATACATTAATAGAAGTGACATAGTAGAATTTCAACAGTTCGGTACACACTGTTAAAAATTTGTAGCATTCTGGCAGGTCATTTGATCGTTTTTTTCCGAAAACGGTTAAGAAAACCGTAATTTAACACTATTCTGACCATATTATTGGCCATTTTATGATCAGAATATAGTTAAATTATGGTTATGAAACCGTTTTTTCAAAAAACGGTCAAATGACCTGCCAGAATGCTGCAAAATTTTTAACAGTGCAGAATTTCAATTAGGATACAGCCCTTAAAATAGGCCCATTTAAAAATAATTAATTTCTCTGAAACTAATCATACGAATTTCATGAAAATTTCTTTTAAGGCTAATTGAAGTATGTAGAATTTATTTATGGTGTCAAACTTAGGCATTGCTACTGTAAAAAAATAAAGTTTGGATTCGTTTTTATATGTAGATGGCCCCTAAGCAAATTTTATATGCATCATTTAAAAGTAGACTTTATTTCCAATCGTTTGGTACCAGTAACTTTCTTCTACAATACTTTGTGGCAGAGTTAGATAAGGTTTTTACTTTTTCCCACGACTGTACATCCTTAATCATGTACACGGAGACATGTTAGATTATTGTAAAGATCATTTCAAAATCGCTGCTTTATTCGGTTAATTGTTGAGTCGAATAGCTCCGGCTAGATTAATTGTTAAAACGGAATACTGTTCACCAGTCTATTCACGAAAGAGTAGTGTCACTTTTTTCAAGACTTTCTTGATGGAAAATAATTTTCGATTGTGTAGCAACAATCTCCAGTAAAAAAACACTATTTTGATGCACGCAGGCTTTTTTGTTTCTTGACATTATTTAAAACCCCGTTCGCAACGCCGAGTTATCCACTAACATAGTGGATAACTCGTGGTGTAGATTCCAGTGTTGCATCTGGTGGTTTTCAAAACTCTCTGTGAGCTTGTCTTACTAGCGCCTGGTTTATTTAAATTTCCGCTAGAGGTTGTTTGGGTATACCCTGTATTCAGTCTTCTAGACGTAAAAAAAGCAGGTATCCTCTAAAAGAAATCGGTATATACACTAGACAGTATACGGTATAGATTTACTTGAGAAACAGACAGTATACGGAGTTTCTTTGAAAATTTCAGTAGGTATATGGCGTATACCACCGTATACCCTCCACTACAGGCCTGCCTATATTGGAGAATATTTTAGATATTTAAACCATCTGTTTTCCGAGGTCATTTTTCAAATACACCGCCCAATTTTTTTAGTCGAATACAGTGGAAAATGCTTATATGTTATACCAGCAGGAGCCGAAAACCCTCCCCCCCCCAAAAAAAAAAATGCGAATGTTGTTACATTTTGTAAATTTACAAACTCAGTTGACATATTTGTTCAAAACTTTAATAAAAACTGTAATACATTTTCTATTTCTGACAGACTTGGCAAAAATTAGAAATCTAATTGGAATTATTATTAAACTTTTTACAGATAAGAACTATTTTATATTTTCTAATCGTGGTAACTTGGCAAAATTACAAAACTAGTTGGCTGAAATTTGATTTGGCAATTTAAGGTTCTCTCACCCACCAATAAAAAGTCTTAGCGATGGCTCTGTATACCAGTAATGGTCCATGTACTTACAATGGTCCATCTGGTTTGAAAAATGAAAGACAAGTTTAGTAATTACAAGCTGGCCCGCTCGGCACTACCTGAGATTATCTTAAATATACCTAAAATCATTTTAAATGCATTATGCAAACAAACCTAGTCGTGAGAGCGCATTGCTTTCGGCATCGTATTCAGCGATCGTTGACAAGGCATTCTCTCTAAACGTTGGAAGTCTGTGGTTGAAATAGATCAACACGATTGAGGCGAAACTTTTCCCGATTTGTTTAAGCGGCTCGGAATAAGGGGTGCTTTCCTCCAGGTATTGACCGGAACGGTAGCGGTCTGGATCACGGAAGATCCCACCGAGAAAAAATAAAAGCTGAATTTCGTAATTTTAGGGCATCGACCAGCGGTTTATCGTGGTCCGGGGGCGTTGGCGGCTTGGAGCTTATTCATTTATCAATTCATTTACATTCTAATACTCTTCATTCATCCATTCTTTTGTCGAATGACAAGAGAATTCGAGGTTAAGTTCACCCCATATCCGATCAACGGAAGGCGGTTCTTTTTTCTTCTTCTTTGATGTGGGAAATTCTTGTATACTGGAGGATCCCTGAAATGTTCATCACCTCCCCTTGGGAATTCCTTTTGATGATTTTGTGTAATTTACTAAGTAAGAACTGATCACAGAGCCTTTATAAAAACTTGAATTACATTTCAATTCAGCTGCAATTAAATTGAATTGTAAGAAATATTATTTAGTTGAATTTTGCAATTCAATCAATCGCAGTTAAAATAATTTTAATTAAGTTACTTACAATTAAATTAATTGCCTTTTTTAGCGGGCCATTAATTGAATTACGATTAAATTTATGTATATTTTAGTGCATATCTACAAAAACTTAGTGATACTCGTTTGGATAAAAGCATTTTTTATATCATCTAATTAATAGTATTCAAATGTAATAAATGCAAACGCAGTTTAAATGAATAACGAATCATCGTCAAAGAAAACCTGCATTCTTATTTATAATGCTGGAGGATTTTACTATGATTACGTCAATGTAACGTCATTTTTTTTCTGCCTGTCTTTTTAAAGAGTTATGGACGCGTTTACACAGAGCTTCGTTACTGTGATTGTGGTATTATTATATTTTTATTTATTTACCCGGAAGACACCTATGATTAACACGGGCAGAGCCGAGTAGATCAGCTCAGTGACGCCAAATTATATAGGCGCATGGGGCGCGAGCCTACCCAATAATTTGATAGCTCCACCCGCCCGATTTCTATTAATTTATTTCGTTATTCTTTTATTTATTTATTTATTTAAACGTTTAAATAAAATTTGGTTTTTTTGACGTTCTCAATATAAATTTGTTTGAAAAATAGTAAAAACATTCATTAGACTTACATGTGAACTGAAAGCCCCTTCAGCAGATGTAGTATAATTAAATTTCTCTTAAAAACTAATTTCCTGAATGTTTTGTCATCTGTTTTAATGTTTTGAATTGATAAAGCGCTTAGGAGACTAAAATGCATATTTTTCTTAACATTTAGTTTTTTACACTTTCAACAGTTAGCAATTTTTATGCTCTTTATAATAAATATTAATGTTTTTATAAGGAAACGTTTAAGAGAATATAAATTAATAAAATTATTTGTTCAACTATAATTAAATTATAAAAAAAAATATTTTACTCAGAAAAACCATAATTTCACTTCGAATGATCCTCTCTAGTCATCCTCTCTCCACACATATGCACTAAAGAGAAAAAATTATATCTGGTACTTTACTCTAAAAGTTTTGAACCCACTCAATATTTTTCAAAAGATGGCGCTACTGGCACTTCTAGTTTTGAAATATTAACCATATACTTTTACTGGCCATGTTATGCTATGTTTTTTTAAACTCGTCTGTTTAATTTAACTTGGTTCATGTATCTGAACATGTACTTTTGTAATCGATTTTTCACTCATTTCCTGATATATAGCTGATTGCCGATTGATCGGATCGATCAAGGAGCATACGTTTTTCCCGTCTTCTCCAAAAATTTTGATGTGAAACTTCTTTAGGAAAAGTACTGTAAATTCGTCTGAATATCACAAAATTGAACCGTTAAATAACTATTTCTTAATCCTGAAATAATAAAGCGTCAACAAATGCAAATAGAGCAATGCATAAAATCAACTGCTTATAGAACCTAAGAAGTTTCACTTCTAACGCGCGAGAGTGACATGCATATGGGGCATTCTCACAAGTTTTGAGTTTCGGGAAAAGAAATCTGGTGAAATTAAACTTGCTAAAATAACATTTTAATCTGATAGACTGACTCGAATGCCTTAATGATTCAAAATAAAGAAAAAGTCGTCAGCAGAGAAAAAACTTTTATTTAACCGAGATTTAAGTTAAACTTGCGAGTTTAATTTTCCTTACTATTTTACTGCTATAACTTTCTATTTTCTTCTAAATTTTTACTTATAATGAATTTGCATAGTACCCACAGGACATTCAAATAAGAAATAATAACAATGTAGTATTTTTAGTACAAAATTTTAGTATAACATTGTCTTAAAGGGGTGTTAAAGAAGGGACAGTAAGGTAAACAAGTGGGTAAGTGTGATCACAGATTGCACAGAGGGTTTCGTTTAATATTCCTTTCAAAACATTTTATCCTTTTGAAAAATCTGTTAGTTCCACATTTCGCAACCAGAGGAGCACCCTATTCTAAACAAACCTCAATTCGAACGAAACTCCGTTTTACATACTACCATTAGATATATTAGTCGGGGGATTAGCCCATAGCACCCGAGATAAGTAGGCGCACTTGGCGGTAAAAAGTGGAACTAAAATATGTAAGGCTATTGTGCGTAATATGAAAAAATGGTCAAATGGATGTCGGCAAAAGTTGGAAAAGTGCTCCCCAGGTGTAAAGGGCGGAGGTTAGAAAAACTGCTTAAAATACACAAGTTAGAGCCCGGAGGAGTAAATAATATAAGACTTTTTGAAATTTTTATGATTTGTCATGTGGTCTGAGGTATTCAGCTATACGTATGCAAAAATTTATGTCTCCAACTTAATTAGGGACTTTCTTAGAAAGAATTGCTGAAAATATATATGTGGCAGCTCAAAGGGTTAAACGTAAGACTTTTTCAAGATTCTATGATTTGTCGCCTGGCCTTAGGTGTTCTTCTATAAGTATGCAAAATTTCAAATCTCCAATTAATAAGGGGCTCAGTTAGAAAGAATTGCTTAAAATACGCATGTGGGAGCCCAAAGGGTTAAATGTACGACCTTTTTCAAAATTTTATGATTTGTCGCATGATAGTGTTCAGCTATAAGTATGCAAAATTTCACGCCTCCAACCTAATTAGGGGCTCACTTAGAAAGAATTGTTTAAAATACACATGTGGGAGCCCAAAGGGTTAAATGTAGAGAATTTTTCAAAATTTTATTGTTTGTCATTTGATGTAAGATATTCAGCTATAAGTATGCAGGTCAATCCATTTCAAGTGGTCCAGCACTGGTTGCTCGACCATTTTTAAAAAATCTGAAATTTTTTGTACAACAATCCTAACATGATGGAAGTTCAAAATGACTATTATTTTAATTTTATTCATTTTTGTTTGTGCATGGCGGCCATCTTTGTTTCATCGTCTGCAGCAATTTTCTCACAAGAAGGGTTTACGGAATTGTAAATAATTCATCGTTTATTTATCCAATTCAAGTGCGGATTAAAGCAATTTGTACAGAATACATTGGGCTAAAAATTTGGTAATGAAGTAGTTTCCGAAACTAACTGCTTATTGGTAAAATTTAAACATAAAGTTTCAGTTTTTTTCCAAAATTTGTCCGTTTACAAGAGGAAATTTTTCTAGCAAGGAAAACAATCAACATGACAATTTTTTTTTTACAAATAGGCCGAAAGTACTTGTACTCACACGCCGAGTTCCAGATCTGGGACTTGCTTTCTCTTCGCTAAAAAAAAACCCAAATATTTCAAAAATGACAAAAATCGCACTTTTCAGGCTTTGATATCTGATGGGGCACGAGATAAAAATCTGAATTTTTTTTTTATAAGAGTATTTTATGGTAGTGTTATGCACAAGAAATTTCAGAATGGAGATTTGACTACAAGCTGATATATGGCAAGGGCAACATGTCAAAACAATACTGCCAAACTATTGCTTTGTTGTAGTCACAGCTAAGTATTTATCTCAGAGTATCATTTAAAATTATTTTTTAGATTATCTTTAAATAATAGTAACAGAAAATAAAGCTTTTTGCAATTAATTTAAAAAATAATTATGCCTAAGGCCTACATTTTGTATGGTTTCAGTAATTTTTGTTGTAATTTTAGTAACTAAAAGAAGCCTCAGCAGTTTTACATATATATATATATATATATATATATATACAAGACCTGAGACAAAAACAAAATAGGGAAAGAGAAAAGCTGTTAATGTTGGCATACTTGTTGAGACATGATCAAACGTGTCAAAACACATTCTTGCTTGTTGGTTTAAAAACCACAGTTTTAGTGCTGCTTGCCAGTCGCTGAAACTTGTTCCTACCATAAGTATGTTCCTGTAAATGAAATATTATGCGATGTTACCATGCATCTGCCTCAAGTAATTTTCAGAAAGTAAAGATACCCAAAGTCTTTTCAAAATTTATACTGCAGAAAAGTCACATTTTTTCATAAGACGTAAGCTAGGAATTATTAATGAATTGAGACTTGCACATAGTGATTTCAAAGTATATTTCTATGAGCCACCAGGGCCAAGATCTTCAATCAAGTTATCAAGAGATGACAAGACTTGGTTCCTACAAATAAAATTTTGAGAAAGATCAAAATTGTGGTTTTTGAACCAACAAGCAAGAATGTGTTTTGACACGTTTGATCATGTCTCAACAAGTATGACAACATTAACAGCTTTTCTTTTCCCCTATGCTGTTTTTGTCTCAGGTCTTATATATAAAAAAAAATTTTCTTTGTGTAAAAGTGCTGAGGTTTCTTTTAGTTACTAAAATTACTTACAACAAAAATTACTGAAACCATACAAAATACATGGCCTTAGGCATAATTATTCTTTTTATTAATTGCTAAGCTTTGCAAAGGGCTTTTTTCTGTTACTATTATTTAAAGATAATCAAAAACATAAATTTAAATGACAGTCTGAGATAAATACTTAGCTGTGACTACAACAAAACAATAGTTTGGCAGTATTGTTTTGACATGTTGTCCTTGCCATATCTCAGCTTGTAGTCAAATCTCCATCCTGAAATTTCTTGTGCATAACACTACCATACAATACTCATATTTAAAAAAATTTCAGATTTTTATCTCGTGCCCCACCAGAGATATCAACGCCTGAAAAGTGCGATTTTTGTCATTTTTTAAAAATTTGGGATTTTTTTTAGCGAAGAGAAAACAAGTCCCAGATCTGGAACTCGGCATGTGAGTACAAGTACTTTCGGCCTATTTGTAAAAAAAAAAAATTATGTCATGTTGACAGTATTCCTTGCTAGAAAAATTTCCTTTTGTAAACGGACAAATCTTGGGAAAAAACTGAAACTTTATGCTTAAATTTTACCAATAAGCAGTTAGTTTCGGAAACTACTCCATTACCAGATTTTTAGCCCAAAGTATTATGTACAAATTGCTTTAATCCGTAGTTGAATTGGATAAATAAACGATGAATTATTTTCAATTCCGTAAACTCTTCTTGTGAGAAAATTGCTGCAGACGATGAAACAAAGATGCCCGCCATGCACAAACAAAAATTAATAAAATTAAAATAATAGTCATTTTGAACTTCCATCATGTTAGGGTTGTTGTACAAAAAATTTCAGATTTTTTAAAAATGGTCAAGCAACGAATACATGATTTTCTGGACCACTTGAAATGGATTGACCCATGCAAAATTTCACGCCTCCAACCTAATTAGGGGCTCACTTAGCAAGAATTGTTTAAAATACACATGTGGGAGCCCAAAGGGTTAAATGTACGACTTTTTCAAAATTTTATGATTTGTCGTATGATGTGTGGTGTTCAGCTATAAGTATGCAAAATTTCAAGTCTCCAACATGTATAGTTTCTAAGAACGGGCTCTGTGACGGACAGACAGACAGACAGAGGAGCGAGACGAATAGGGTTTCGTCAGATGAACGAAACCCTAAAAAAGGGGACGGTATATGAAAAAAGGCACGAGATGGGGGAAAAAAGGGACGGTAAGAATGGAATGGTAAGAAAAATTACCACCAATTTTAAGCAAATCATGTTAAGACTAATTGGTAGCCACAATTGTCGTTGATTTTTAGAAAGAGTTATTTGCATTGTATTAAATTTAAAATTAAAATTAATTTACCTTGAAAAGTGCAGGAATAAACCTTGGGGACGGTAAGACTACCAATAAAGCCACGATGCTTGAAAGTGATATTGAAATGCTGATTTAAATTCTGCAGTAAATTTCCTGTCACAGAATTTTAGGCACTCTCTCTCTAGCATACTTCTGCATAAAAAAAACTTTTAAAAAATTCTGTGGCTGCATCTGAAGTGATTTTCTGTATAATTTTAGAAGAGGTACGGTAAGGAACCTAAAACCCAAGGACAGAGTTTAAAAAATAATAACAACCATAAAAATGTGTGCAGGATAATTTTTTGCTACATAATTATATAAAACAATTGTCCCAGTTTCGGAAAAAAATTACATCGAATTACTTTTATTGAAACATTTTTATACAGACAGCTCCAAACTTAAAAACCAGCATCAGGGACACGGGACGGTAGATGAGTTTTCCTGGTATTTGGACCCCCAACATCGTCCAAAACTTATTTATCTCGTTAATATTGTTACGCAATCATGCAATGAGATGTTTCCGAGTATATGAAATTAAATATATATATATATGTGCTAAAATAAAAATTATTATTCAGGGACTCTAAAGTCAAAAGATTGTGAGAATGCGCCATATATGTTATTTCCATGAAAATCTCTCTTCTCTAGCAGAAGACTATCAAGAATTTCTTTTTCCCTATCACAATGAATTTTTATAATGTATGTACTGTACAGTGTATGTATTCATACATGTAATAATTTCTATCTGTACTTCTAGGTATAACTTTATACCAATTTTGTAGAAAATAAAATAAAATAAAATAAAACTAGTAAATCTGCAGATCAAGAGCCTCAACGTCATCTCTGCAACTTATTGTTTTTAGCAAATTTTGCTTAATATTAATCTTTCTACAAAAACAAAATTTAAACTTTTAAATTACACAAACATTTATAGAAAGAGAAAAAAATATTTCGATGGTTTCAGACATTAGAAGCGTTAAATTAAACACGTTGTTATGTAATGATATTCTGAAATTCCCACGAGCTACTTATTCTAGTAATTTTTATATAATAAAGAAAATTTCTTCAGGGGGGTGCCCCCCCCCTTGAACCCCCCGTTGTGTAATTTATTTTGCATTTGTAATTTTCTATTGATTGAGTTAATGATTGTCCTAATTCTTAGATTCATTTTTACATTGCGATTTATAAGGATAAGCAACAATTTGGTCAAGCATTTTACGTTATCCTAATATCCATACAGCAGTATTTACTTGCCTGCTAACCACAAACATCTGTATCTAATGGATAAAGAACTTTTGGAAATGTAAACTGAGACATCTAATTTAGAAATCTAATAATAATTTTGATTACCATTCTGCAATATTTATATCTAAGATCTTATCTAAATATCTAAAAATGTACTCGATAGCATTAACTTACTAAAATCACCCTAAAGTAGGTGGAGTTCTAAACCTAACGGTTAATAATTCATCATCGTGTCCACTTCCAATTGACTAAATAGATAAACGTGATATGGCGCCGTTAAGTATTTTTTGTGATAGCCTTTTAATAGTATCCACATTTAATTTAAAATCGTGATGTTACAAACACCGTTGAAATTTGATGCACACCTGTGTTCAGGTCAATTTACGAAAGGTTAACTAACCTTTTATTTCCCTTAGCCGGGCATTTTGTTTCATTTTTCGTAATAGGGATTATTTTAATAATTTATTTTACACTCTACAAGCTGTTACACGGGACGTTGTTCACGTAGCATTAAAATAGAGATAAATGCATTAAATAAAACATTTCACTCACCACCAGACATGGCAAATCTCAGGCTTTTTGCACAACACTATTACCTTACAGAAAATGTTGTTCTTTTAAATCGCGCAAATGTTTCAATTAAATAAAGTAACATTTTTTGTATTAAAATACTGGTATCCAGAACGCCGGAGGCTTGGCAGCCCTGCTCCTCTTAATAGAAACATATATAGTTAACCAACACTTTATCACATTTTATAGGAAACAATACGGAATTTCTTATTTGTATGGCCTTACATATACCTCAGTCATAAAAATGTAAAATTTTGTGCCAATTAATATACGCAATTGCGAAAATGAAATCGCAACCAATGAGAAAAGGAAGGCCAAGTAAAATCGTGTAAATCGAGGAGTCTTTCTTCGTAGTGTGGGAAAATACCACTACAAAAATTAATTTAGGTGGTATTTGGTGTGAAATGTTTATATGTATTCATTCCTGTCCTATTTATCTTTTTTATTATTTGTAATTTGCTGCATTTTCCCTTTGCACGTGAAAATCTTACAAATTAAAATGAACTCTTTGGGAGAAATTGTTATTCCTTTTTTTTTTTTTTTTTTTTTTTTTGGCAACAATAAAGTTTATAAAGTTTAATAGAATAATGTCAGTTTATTCTGTATGAAAATAACGAACTTTTTCCTTTATAATCAAAATAGTTGAATACATAAATAAAGATATTATTCTATATAGTATATAAATACTATTTTCATTTCTGCGTTTAAATCAATCTATATGCAAATATCTATACAAAGGCATTCATTAATTCATTCCTTTTAACATTGATTTGACTTTAAAAACCATACATACTTTCACATTTATGATATTTTTAGATGAGATATAGTTGCTACGCAACGGTTAAAAGAAAAAAAATGAAATATAAGTAAATTCATAAAATAAAATGTTTTATATTATTCGAACACATGTATAAAATTCCATCATAAGTTATACACCTAATTTAAAAGCTCTGACAAATGTTTTGACAAAATTGCAAACTAATAGGAATAATTTACTACTCTTATTTAAAAATTTCAGCATCAAAAATTTACCATTTAAATCCATTTTTTATATGAGCCATTTCTTTCAACAAATGAAAATTTGAAAATCGTCTGACTTGCCATTGAAAAGCATTACAGAGCAAAATAAAATGTTCTATATTTCCCGAACGAATGAACCAAATTTAACCAAAAACCATACAGCTAAGTCCGAGTACCTCATCAACATGCCACATTAATTTCAAGCCGATCGGATGCTTTTTGCGGCAGTTATCGCGGAACAGACGGACAGACAGACAGACAGACAGACAAACGGAAATCAAAACTTTTCGTGTCTCCACAGTAAGCCTTCACTGACGTTTCGGCAATAAAAAGTTAAATAATGACTTCTAGACATGTTACTTGTTAATATGCTAAAATATGCACTACTACAATTGCCAGTCCTAAGACTGAAAAAAGTGTAAAGGAAAATTACCTAAAAAGACTGCCATAGCCGTTTTTTTTTTTTTAAGTTATCCAACAATCCGGATTTTTCATTAACCAGATCGGCCTCGGTCCAGATCAGTCCTGATAATCGGCGCTCACTGTACTATAATCATAAAAATTATGTACATAAGTGTGTTTCCGATGGCAGCCCGAGCTTAACTATTTTTAAAACTTAATTATAAATTCATAAATTAATTTGAAGGCGTTTTTATTTTAGGAGATAAATCATCGAATATTTTTTTATGGCTTCAATTGTATATGAGTTATAACAGGAATAAAGTTAATCTTGCGCTAAGCCATAAGGCAACAGGCTGTAAAACTGCAACAATAAAATATTTTTAATCGCTAAAAAGTAGAAAATAAAATATAAATGAAAAAAATAGAGTACAATACCTTTTTAAAAGTTTATTTTTATTAACTTTTATTTTTTATTAATATTATTCACTGATCACCGTAACTCCATGTTAAATTTAAATAATTGCCCGAGTGCCCGTTTTACTCGGGTACAAAGGGTTTCGTACAATAAATTTGTCAATTTGTTAATTACAAACTGCAATATTACAAAAAATCCCCTCAATTTCCCAACTGAGCGCCCGCAATGTAAAGTTTGTGTGTAACGGAAAAATGTGATTTTCTCAAAAACGAGGTGACCTATGATAATCTCTTTATAGACTGGTGCCCAAAATTAAGGACGAATCACGAAATGCTACTTTTCAAGTACGCGAATACCCAAAAGGAAATAACATAATTCGAATAATTACTATCTCTACAGCACAGCTAGTCCATATAACATCTCATTCATGTAGAAATTTAATGCACATTGATTTTGACGAATAAATGTACCTTAGCTGTGGTCGGTGTCTAGAAGTAATTAGTCCAGGCCGATTCTTGGGGGAATCTTAAACTTTAATGTTCTTGAATATATGGATGAGGTATTTACAGATGGGGTATTTACATTTAGATTAAACATGATAATTATAACTGGCCGGCGGCACCCCGCCTTACTCAGGTCCGTGACCCGGTATTCGGTCGAACAGCGACGTTTCAACACGTCTGCTCTCACGAACAACCAACAGTCATCTCTATCTTTCTCACAAAAGTTTCTGTAAGTCCAGCAGTTTTTCGTACACTCAGAGGTTGGGGTGGATCGTCCCGAGCCTCGTTTAAAGAATGTGCTGGTCTTTGCAGTGCAGAGTTCAAACTCTGTCACCACATTCATGTCACACATGGTCACAAATGTCACAGACACTACGGTGAAGCAAAAAATAGGAAATTCCATGCATCTCATTATGAGTCTCAAATGATCACTATATGCGACTCCACTGAGACGTCACTGTGACTGCTGCTTTGTGACGAGTCACATGTGACTTTACAATGTAGTTACATTGTGACTCCTATGTGACTGTCATCTGCAGACTCGATTTCAAAGTCATCGTGAACGCTGCATTGTGATAAGTTACCAAATAATGTCACATTAAAGTCACATGATGACTTTCAGGTGACAGAGAGACTACTGTGAAGTCCCCATTGTGCTCTTTTGTGAAAAGTCATCATGTGACTATAATATGATATTATTTTGTGACTTATCATAATGCAATGTTCATGATGACTTTGAAATTGAGCCGAAAAATGACACATGAGAGTCACAATGTAACCACATTGTAAAGTCACATGGTGACTCGTCACAAAGCAGCAGTCACATTGACGTCCCAGTGGAGCCACATATAGTGATTGATCATTTGAAACTCATAACTGAGACGTGTGGAATTTCCTATTTTTTGTTCCACCGTAGTGACTGTGACACTTGTGACCATGTGTGACATGAATGAGATGCTACATGAAATAGCTGTGCTGTAGAGATAGTAATTATTTGAATTATATTATTTCCTTTTGAGCATTCGCTTACTTAAAAATTAGCATTTTGTGACTGGTCCTTAATTTTGGACGTCAGTGTAGTTTCCCTGCAATGTTTAACTAAACTCCTACCATCCCTAATTTTTTATAATGTTAGTTTGAGTGGATTCAGTAATACGGAGGAGGGATTACATATTTTCTCTGTAGGGGAGACCGGAGCTAGTAGGCGCAATTTTTAGTTATTAATTTTTATAAATTTTTTGTTTAAGTTTTTTAACAAAATTTAACTGCACATTTAAAGAACAGGCATTTGGCTATAAATACCCAGGAGTTTTGAGTTTGTAGCTTTTGTAGTTTATGTTTAGCAGAAGCCTAAAGTAAAAGGAAAATTGTGTGCCAAACTACCCCATCACGGGGCAAGTTGCCTATACCTATGGGGTAAGTTGGCGCACGCTTTATAAAAATTTAAATAAAACTCAAATAAGACACGCGGTTAAGAGAAATCAATTTCATTATTACCAGTAAGTTTAAACAAAGGTGTTATCGTCGTACAATGTAAATTCTAAATTATACAGACATAAAAATAATGAATAAAACATTAACATTGAGTAACTTCTATCCTACTCGATATCATCATCAGAGTTGCAGTTGTCACAAATAAAAATTCGACTGTCTTCGTTTGGGCAAGCCTCGTGTGCCCAAAATCTTGCATTGCAACCATATTTTTCGGTGTTTTCTATTTTTCAAGCTACCAGCACACACACCAGACACCGAGCCAACTTGCCCCGTGTTCAATGCGCCTACTAGCCCCATAATAAATTTCTTCACAAAAGGGACACGTAACCTTCTAAACATAAATAATCCAAGTAAATCACAAATGGGGTAGGTACAGTTAATCACACACTAAGAAAAACTGCATAAGTTAAATCGCAATTATTAAGAAAAGTATTAGAAATTAGAAAAAAAATGAAGCAACAAAAAATTACTTATGAGTGCAAAAAACAGAAAAGTTGTAATAAATGTCCACTGCTCGTAGGTAACGCTGCAAAACTACAATGGGGATTGTAAAAAGCAAAAAGAAAAATACAGTGTGACTGGTTTCGCAATCTATCCATAAACAGGCGATTTATGAGGACTGCGCCTACTTACCCCTGTAGCCAACTAGCCCCGGTCTCCCCTACATTTTCGACAATATCTGTGAAAATGTAATACCTAAAATTACATCAAATACAATTTTACATTCGATGTTACGCGATCTGTCGAATGGTATCCCATACAAAACACATACACAAAAATTTTTTCCAAGTAACTTAATTAGCCAAGTTAAATTTTTCCTACAAATAATTGTAACTGTCTAATAATCTACGAGGTACGTGTTACATAAAGTACGTGGAGAAATAGCCTTTGTTATTCTACAAGTTTGAACGTCCCACATTCCATAATTTTTGCGAAAACCAGCTGTGACAGACGAATAGACTGATGTGATGACGAATAGACCCGAGTGATCTTATAATAGCTCCGTTTTTACTTTTTAAGTACGGAATCCAAAAAAATGCATTATATATTCTATACTAGCCAAAGTACCTGACGTTGCCCGGAATTTTAAGAATGTTGTTTTGAAAAACCAATTTCAAAATTTAACATGCAACATAAAAAAAAAAATAATAATAAACAGTCGAAGTCTTGTTGTACACATGAATCAAAAATTAAAATCCTATATAAAAATGTATAAATTTATAAAGCAGACGCAAAATAATACAGCTATAAATGAACGTATTTCCATTCATCATTGGAACAATAATGTTAAAATACGCCAATATTTCCATAATCGAGTTTTTATCATGATTCAATACATTTTTCACACTTATATGACGTTATATATTCACCACGTCCTTTATATTTCCTGTATGACGTAATATTCCATTTTTTTATTCGATAAAATTAATTAAATAATTATAATTTTTCGCATGGAAATCATAACTGAACATATCATAACATGGAAATCAAAACTGAAAAATTATGACGTAACATTCACTTTTGTTTTTAATTCGTCAAACTATTTATTTTATTTTCATTTTTCAAGCGGAAATCTTGCAGTAGAAAAGTTATGATGTAATATTCCTTTTTTTTTTAATTCGTCAAACCATTTATTTCATTTTTTCATGCGGAAATCTTGGAATAAAAGAGTAATTGTTGTGTTAAGAATTTTATTACGGATTTTTAATTGTTGGCAACAGCTTTAACGAAAAATGTTTAAAATAGATTGGAAATTGTTGTTAATTTTTTGGTTTTTTATTAATTAAAAATTAACAATAAGTTATTCCGATTCCGGATTACTTTAGTTGCCTCGGCTGTGTTTTAATGCACATGTACGTAACATTGCGCAATTCTGGCTTCCAAACTGTGTACAGTAGACGCTCGATTTTACGAACCTCTTTTTTGCGAACTATTCGTTTTTGCGAACTGAAGTACTGGTCCCGATCAGCATCCCATTGAATTAATGTTACTCCCATTTACGAACACATTATATGAGTCCCATCGGGTTCGTAAAATCGAGCGTCTACTGTATTTGTGTAGCATTACAGACAGACAAATTTTCATTTTTATATATTAGATTCTCAGAATGTAACTGAGCTATTTAACTTATGTAGTAGAAAAAGCCGCAGCATGTTTTTTTTTTTTTTTTCTCTTCATTTTCGCCTTCGTATTTTTTTTTTCGGCGATTTAATAATAATCCAAATTAGATAAGCAATTTCAGGACGATTTTTTCTTTTACGGTAAAAAGCCGAGCGATATCCCTTTCCATCAACATTAATAACTGCCTTATTTTGCTTCTTCTTCCTCAAAAAATTTAGCGTCCGATTCACATTAATGAGTAAATTTATCAAAAAAAGTTTTGTAATGTAATGCACATAATAAAGTTCTATAGGTGCTGGATTTCCTACAACTCACGAAACTACACAACAAACTTATAATGAATATTTGTCGTATTATCATATTTTCCGCCAATTTAATTTAAAAGACTTGTTGTCATCAATATTTTCTGTTAAAATCTTGATCTTCTGTTGGAGTTTACCATTATAGTTCTTTTAAAAAGCTATGAAAATTTTGGTTTGAAAATATTCTTGGTTAATTACATTTACCACAGACATATGACTCTTAAGTTCAATTATTTTTTAGGGTTCTGTCCTTAAAAAGTAAAAACGGAAGCATTATAAGAGGTCACTCTTATATATCTGTCCGTCTGTCACAGCCGTTTTATTCGTAAAATATGAAACGTGGAAAATTCAAATTGGCTGAAGTAATAAAGACTGTTGACCCACATATTTATAGACTATAAACCATTCACAAATATATCTAGAAAAAATGTAGAGGGGCTAATTAAGTTACTTGAAACAAGTATTTTCTTTGTATATCGTATGATAGCTTTCGTAACGCCGAACTCAAAAATACATGTCTTTTAATTTTAGGTACTATATTTTCAGAGATATCGTAGAAAAGTAATACAAAAATATGCCCCCCCCCCCTCACCTCTATTCCCGAATCTACTCAAACTAAAATTGTGAAAAAATTAGAGTAGTAGAAATTCATTTAAACCTTGCAGGAAAACTATAGCAATTACCCTAGGTCACATAGCTTTTAAGAAAACAGTTTTCTTTTCCCGTTACACAGAATTTTTGATTTGCGAGCGTTCAGCAAAGAAGTTGAGGACCTATGGACTCACTGGAGGTACCTATTGTCGTAGAAGTATAAAAGGATTGTTGATAATGATTTTCGAAAAGAAAATGTCTTTAATTAGCCGAGGTATTAACCCTTAAAGACGGTTTGGCCATTGCTGAAGACACATGCGACGTACTCTATGCGACGTACTCTATACGACATCCGCTTTTAAAGTCTAGATAACAACTTTTTAAGATACCGGGTGTCCTAAAAACGACTGATTGATTTTAAAATTCAATAACTTGCAAACGGTGACAGATATTCTTGCAGGAGGGTTATGCATGAGGTCAAAAGTTTTTTTGACAGTGATTTTCAATTTTAGTTCGAATTACAAACAATAGATGGCGCTGCGATCAATAGACGCTAAATTCAGGCTCCTTTTGTGGTACCTCGGAACCAACTCAATACATTTTTATCTCCTTTTTCTGCATGGATGTATGAAAAGCCAAAAAATCGAGCCTGTATTTAGCGCCTATTGCTTACAGCGCCATCTATTGTTTGTAATTCGAACTAAAATCGAAAATCACTGTAAAAAAACTTTTGACTTTATGCATAACCCTCCTGCAAAATTTTTTTAAATATCTGTCCCCGTTTGCAAGTTATTGAATTTTAAAATCAGTCAGTCCTTTTTAGGACACCCGTATATTAGTGTAATGCAATGCCCAGTTACTAATTCATACACTTATTGTGCGGAACCCTCTGTAGGCGAGTAATACCCGTACTTGACCGGTTATTTTAGTTTTGTTCCATTTGTAAAATGATGCAGCAAAGTTAATAATACACAATGTTAAAAATTTTGCAGCATTCTGGCAGGTCATTCGACCGTTTTTTGAAAAAACGGTTTCACAACCATAATTTACCTATATTCTCAGAATAGTGTTAAAATTACGGTTGTGTAACCGTTTTCAGAAAAAACGGTCAAAGGACCTGTCAGAATGCTGCAAATTTTTAACAGTGCAATCTTGCAATATATTATTTTCATTCTAAAAAAATCTTTTGTTATTCTGTCTTCTCACACTTGTATTAAATCCGCATCGTGCTACTAACAACTTTTTTTTTTCGTATTTTGCGACTTTTGGATCCATCGGTAGATTAAAATTAAATGTATAATCTGCATACAATATTTTGTAAAACAGCAGAGTGATCTATACATTTCGAAAATTCATTCCCATTTAGTTTAATGAGTTTGACAGATTAATCTATTACCAATCCAAAGCCTTCAAGTTGTTTGAAATAAAACAAAAAGATTGTTTTTTCCAATGAGTCATTCGTTATATGTGCCATGCACGTAATTAAATACGGAATGGGGTGCGGCTAACACACCCACGAAAGACCAGTCAATCAATAATGCTTTCTAAAATTATAAATAAGGTGATTTAAATTTAATTCTATTAAAGAGTTTTTCGTTCAAAATTGTATTAAATGAAACTTGAAAAGAAAAGAAAAAGGTAAAAAAATATATCGGAAATAAGCCCATTTTGAGTTTCACTTGAGTAAACATTCCTGTTGGACAATGAATATCTCGAATACATTCTTATAAATTGTAGAAAACATTTTCTAAATCAGATGTGAAATGTTATTAACCCTTTATGTGCCAAATTAGTGATCAAGAAATTGCTCCACCTCAAAATTTTATTTTATTTTAAGTCTGAACATACATTAGAAATTATTAACAAAATAATATGAAATTTAGATAATTGCATTCTTCTATCTACAATAGAGGAAAGTATCGTAATCGAAATTTCTTTCGAAGGATTTACACGTTTTAGGGGTCAGAGGCCCTGAAAAATATGTTTATACAAAATATCTGTTTTTCAGTACGTGTGTCGCCACACTGTTAAAAATTTTGCAGCATTCTGGCAGGTCATTCGACCGTTTTTTAAAAAAACGGTTTCATAACCATAATTTAATTATATTCTGACCATAAAATGGCCAATAATATGGTCAAATAGTGTTAAATTAACGGTTGTGTAACCGTTTTCGGAAAAACGGTCAAATGACCTGCCAGAATGCTGCAAATTTTTAACAGTGCATTGTACCATCGAAAAGTGTAGGAAGTTATGCATGGAATTGAAAGAAATTTCATGCATATGATTTTGGCTATGGCAAACAGGTCCTCCTAGAGTTTGGAAATATTCCGCATGGAGAGGGCGCTGTAATAGTGGTTTTTGTGTGTTTTTCATTATTTAACCATCGAAAAGTGTATGAAGTTATACATCGAATTGAAAAAAATTTTCATGTATATATTTATGGCTATGGCAAGCAGGTCCTCCTAAAATTTTGAAATATTCTGCCAGGAGGGGGCGCTGTAATAGCGATTTTTCTGTAATTTCTGGAGTTTTCGTAATTATGTTGTACATTGGCTGTTCTTGCCGCGACGGGAAATTTGCATCCTGCTTAACCGGCTATTCGCAGATAGCTGACGTACAACATAATAACGAAAAATATTCATTTTATTAAATATCATGATCGAGATTAACTCGTTTTTACTCATATCATAATATTAAAATATTTATTTGCTTAAAAGACGTCATAAAAACACATTAAAATTAAATTAAAAATCTATATTTACATGTTTCAACTCATTTTCTGAGTCGTCATCAGAATGTATTACAGAAAATTACAAATGCATATGAAAAATGGAAAAAATCATCGAATATAAACAAGTAATCATGTAACGCGCCCTATATTTTCGCGATTGCTCGTGTTCCCTCTATGTCGTGACGCCGTAAGTTATCCAACCATTCAACCCATAAATACAGGATACGAAAAGATAATGTATCGTTACAAACTCCTGAACCTCTTAAATAAATTTCAATGGACTCTCTTATGAATAATAGTAAATAAAAATTAGACCTGTAAATTATTTTACTCTCGTTAAAAAGTATGTTAATGTTCTCTATTTGATTTAGCCGGGATAAAGCAGAATTACCTCTATTATATTTTATGTCCGCTATATGTTCTTTACATCTGATATTGAATTTTCGTTGGGTTATACCTATATAATGATTTTTGATTCCTCCCTCCCTAATAAATGGAATCATATAAACACCTGAGAGGTCATCTCTATTAATGGGATCAATCGGACGTTTTTACTCGTTTACACAGAAAGTTAGAATGAAAGTCAAAGTTGGTATAGTATTAAACTAATAATATTTAAATATTAACATTTGTAACTACTTTTTAAAATATTAAGATGTATGAGATAGAAGGAATTATTTAAGAAATTATTACTTTTGGGATTGACACATCTAACTAGGTTTTTATTAAATCTGAGCAATAAATCGGTAGTTATAGCGTTTCTGTAAAACATTTACATAAATAATTAGATTAATTAACACAAAAAACTGTTATGGAAATCTCACAATTTTTATAAAAACAATGCAAATAAATGCATTGTGATCTTATCTGTAAATAGAAAGGTTTCTGTATTTGCAATTTTTTAATGTAACGTATTAGTAAGAGAAAAGAAATAGAACCATTGTAAATGGTTGAGGAAAGTGCCACTTTAAAATATATTTATATTGGACTATTTTACTTGCTTATTGAATGTGATCGAGCATTAGTATTTTGTATGAAAAGTAAAATATACTTTTATTAATTGACGGATTAAATAAATTTTATATTAAATTTTCTTTAATAGTACCTAAAAGTACCGTCTGTGCATAAAGGGTTAAACTTTATCGACTAAAGTACTGCTGCTAAGAAGTAAAAATTAAAAATTGCATACATTTATTATTTAGTAATGCACTTCCTCGAACTCTAAGGAAAGGATATGCCAATTCATAAGCTCTTAGAGCTGATCAGAGAGTTCATATAACTTTTTTGAAACCTTTTTCTGAATCAATCATCCAAATAACTCACAGTAATTAGAAAAGTATTCGCACAACAAAAAATATTCTACTACGTGTACTTTGCAAGGTGGGTACACTCCTTTGAATTTCCGAGGAGTCTGGCATAGATTTTTCTCAATAGAAAATTTCTACTTAACACCGAAATAGCAGAATTTGTAATGGCCTCATTTCATCATTGATTTGCAACATTTTTATGAAATAAAATATAGCGAAAAATCTCTCTATTCTAAAAAAAAAGTAACTACCGCTGTCACCGCCGCCGCCGGTTTTTAATTTTTTGTGACCGGAGGTCTTTCTTCGTTAATACTGAGAAAAATAATGCATACAAAAATATGAAAATCAGCGGTTTTATACAGAAATGTTTGATAAACACGCTGATGCAGACAGTTTTCAAATCGAAGAATTATTTTAAGAGATATTTAATGCTAAAGTTGGACAAAATCGTTCCATTAAAAAAGTTTTATAGCAGCAAAAACTATACATGGCAGTGTAATCATTTTTAGATCATTTTATGCGTTAGAATTTACCGGAGTGCAGATTGCATTAATTTTTTTTATTTTGACTCATTTTTTCAGGTTTTATTTCTATTTTAAATTCAAATTTTCAGCATTTCTAGAGATATTTTTTACAGATTTCAGAAAATTGTACTAATTTAAACTGTTGCCAACTATATAAAAAGCGCAAGCAATAATGTTTGCTTCAAATTAAAAATTTATTTACACGTGACTATTATGAACAGGAAAAAAACTTTCATATTAGAATTAAATAATTATGTATAAAAAGCAGGAACTTATTAAAAATTACGTCATAAAAAGTATACACGTGAATTTTAAAAGAGAAAGGATATTGTAAAATAATAAATTCATGAAATGCGTTAGAAGTCTTAGGAGAAATTACGTCATATTTACTTCACATTATAGTTATTACATAAAATGAACACAAAATGATATTGCAAAAAAGTTTAAATTTAGAAATTGCGCTAGACATTTATTTAATATTTTGAGAAAATATTTTCAACTATTTTTGTTAGGAAAGCGCAAATAATATTTCATTGCTAACAAAAGTACTTTCACGCGATTATTTAAAAGAGAAAGAATAGCTTGGTAAAAATTACGTCAGATTAAAAACGATTATTTTAAAATGTCTCATTTAAAAGAACTTTCTTTTCGCTTTGTTAAAAAATACCGGGAGACAAAGACTCTGTTTACTTAATTCCTTTTATATTAGCTGATTTTGAAATGTTGTTACACGTGTCTACGTCATCAAGTTATTTTTATTTCGACGTTTTATTTGTATTTTTATTAATGTTGTACGAATTTATTTGTTCTTTCGTTATTTAAAATAAAAATTATGTCAATTTGTATAACTTGGCGAGTGGTTTGGCGATTTATATAATTTGGCGAAATTGGTCGACGGGATAATCAAGTAGTACTGCAGCGGATTTGGCGTTAAAATTCCCCAATCAAAGAGAAATGAATAGAAATTCGTTTATAGGGAGATCGCCACTGTTTTTTAAATTATAATTCAATCTTTCGAAATATTTTTAAAACCGATCAAATTAGCGTGCATTTAGAGCCTGCTGTGTCTGGACGGGGGTTGGCGAGCGTAGCTCGTAGGGGGCCGAGCCCCCTAGTTTTATTAAAAAATTCTAGTAAAAAGGTACGTACTCTAGTAATGGAAAGCATTTACTAGATCCACACTGTTCATAAAATTTCATAAAAATGTTATCATAATTTTTTTAAGTTACTAGGGGGCGCTGCCCCCTACGAGCTACGCCCGTCAACTCCCGTTCAGACACCGCAGACTCTAAAAGCACGCTAATTTGATCGGCTTAAAGAATATTTCGGAAGATTCAATTATAAGTTTAAAAACAGTGGCGATCTCCCTGTAAACGGGTTTCTATTCATTTCTCTTTGATTGGGGAATTTTAAAGCCAAATCAGCGGCTGTTAAATGATACAATGGCTGTTTCCGTCTTTGATTAAATAAAATCAGTTGACATTTCAAAATAAGCTAATATAAAATGAATTAAATAAACAGAGTTTTTGCCTCCCGGTATTTTTTAGCAAAGCGAAAAGAAAGTTTTTTTTTAATGACACTTTAAATGTATCGCTTTTAATCTGACTTAATTTTCACTAAACTTTTCTTTCTTCTTTTACTATTCACGTGAAAGTAATTTTGTTAGAAATGAAATATTATTTGCGCTATCCTAATAAAAATAGTTGAAAATATCATCTTAAAATATTACATAAATGTCTCACGCAATTTTAAAATTTAAACTGTTTTGCAATGTTATTTTTTGTTCATTTTACGTAATGTGTAATGTAACCTAAATGTGACGTAATTTCTCCTATTTAAGATTTCTAATGCATGTTAATGAATTTATTATTTTAAACATTATTTCACTTTTAAAATTCACGTGTAATATGGTTTCTATGATAATTTTCAATGAGTTCCTGCTTTTATATTTTCTTGTTTATAATAGTCACGTGTAAAATAAATTTTTAATTTGAAGCAAATATTATTATTTGCGCTGTTTATACAGTTGGCAACAGTTTAAATTAATACCAATTTCTAAAATGTGTAAAAAAATATCTCTCGAAATGCTGAAAATTTGAATTTAAAATAGAAATAAAACCTCAAAAAATGAGTCAAATTAATAAACTGAATGCAGTCTGTACACCGGGAAATTCTGACGCAAAAAATGATCTAAAAATGATTAAATTCCGATGTACAGTTTTTGCTCCTATAAAACTTTTTTAATGGAACGATTTTGTCCAACTTTGGCATTAAATATCTCTTTAAATATTTCTTCGATTTGAAAAGTGTCTGCATCAGCGTGTTTATCAAACATTTCTCTATAATTCCACTGATTTTCGTATTTTTGTATGCAATATTTTGCTTAATATTAACGAAGAAAGACCTCCGGTCACAAAAAATTCAAAACCGGCGGCGGCGGCGGTGACAGCGGTAGTTACTTTTTTTTAGAATAGAGAGATATATATCTTTAATATTCAACTTATTTGTGCAAATCAGTGGGTTGAAATATGAGTTTAAAGTTAAGGTAAATATAACAAAATATTTTTAATCTTTAATCAGGACCCAATTTAGAAAAATTCGTGTTCTAAGGAAATCATTGTTGTTGCATCCTATCAGTACTTTCTTTCTTTCTAACCGATAACCAGGCCCCTATCTGCCGGGTTGCCCCAGTTTAATGGGTTTAGTACCTGGTTCGGGGCGAAAGACCGCCTAATGACCGCGAAGCGGCAATAAACCTGACATCATTGCCTCGATCGTCATCCTATCTGCAGTGCCTACTGCTCGTTTGTGTATATTTTGTTTCGCCGGTTACTTAACGTTATATCCTGTTGTTTGGCACCTGCACATTGCTACTCAAGTTGGTCTCGTAATTTAGAACCTTGATCAGATGACGAGACCTTCACCTGTGAAGGCGCCCCAGAGGTATAATTGACAGGTAACTTGGAGGATTTTGCACCCACGATTTTACATGCACCAGGCGCCATTAGCGTACATGGCGGATTATAGCCAGCAGTAGGCCTCGATCCCGTGGCCTTAGCTGCGGATTCGATGCTCTGCCAACTGGGCCACCGTACCTATTTTGAAAGATTTTGGAAAATAGTTAAAGTGGAGGCAAGTATTGTATAATGTTAAAAGAAGTTGTGGCGCTGCATTGTGAATTCGTTTTATTCGGTTGTAATCAATATAGTCGAAACCAGGGCCTATGTTCTGTTTAATGTGTTTTATTATCCTGTTCAGCTCTTGTCGCGTGATAGCAGGGGGGTGGGGGTGTTCTTCTTCTTCTCTTGGTTTTTCCGATGTTAATTTATGTTCTATTGTTGGGTCTGTTAAGTAAAGGCTCTTTATGAAGTGGTTTAGTGTATTTTTAATTGTGACTTCTTTGCTGTCTGGCAGGATATTGACTAACCTTGATGGGCTTGTTTTCTTACCCGACGCTATCTTGTATTGTGGTCCGCATGTATTTTTAATTTCTTCACAGTATTTCTTCCATGAATCGCGTTTAGCTTTTTGTATTATTTTTTTAAGTTTTGCCCTTTCTTTTTTGTATTCTGTGTGTAACTTCTTTTTTTTTCCCCGTCTTCTTGTTTTTGAAATTTTCTCCTAAACGCTCTGACCCTGTTTCTTGCTATCTTCACCTCTTGCACCCACCATTGCGGCGCTGTTATGACATGTGCTTTCCTTTGTTTATAACATTTAAACGCTATTGTTTTAATTTCGTTTTCGAGTCTTAAGGTTATATTATCTAACTGGTCTGTGTTTGTTATTATTTTAAGATCTTTAATATATTTATTTCTTATTTGTTTTATTGTTTTCTCAAATTTAGCGTCTTTTCCGTATTTCGTTTCTAACCTGTGTCTTTGATAGTTAGTGTTATCGTACTGAAGTTTAAATTTAATATACTTGTGGTCGCTGCCCGATTCATCATCGCTCACTTTGGTTATCATGTTAAAAAAAGTTGTTTATTAATAAAAGAAGGTTTCTCTCTATCTCTTTCTGTGCGTGTGTGTGAACATGCGATGGCTAGGGAAATCTACTAAACGTAAGAGTCTGAAAATTTGCATCAAGGTAGCCCAAGGTCTGCCATTGTCCACCTGAGGCTCATATTTTCAATATTTTGAAAATCTAGAAATATTAATTAGAAATCTTAAACTGCAGAAAATTATTGACAGAGTGTAAAAATGTGTGATTTATGAAAATATATACATCGTCTCACTGTATACCACTTATACCCACAGTGAGACAATTTCCGATACTCCGTTATGCTGGTTCTGTGGCTTTTTAAATAACTGTTTAAAAATCATTTATACATTAATGTGTAGCATATTTGTGTAGCTTAAAGATGTAGAATTTTTTTTTCAAAAGAACAAAAATCGTCCCCATTCATTAAGTAATAATAATTTTCATCTCACTGTGTACTACCCTCCCCATATATATACAGTGTGTCCACGTATAACCTGACCGACCGTTATTTTCGCAACCGTTGTTCCTAGATGCATACTTCCAATTACAAAAATGGTTTAAATAAGATAAAGAATTATTTTAAAAGCGATTTGGGCCAAGAAAAATATTTATTAAAAAATTACAAAATTTAAATTTTTATACGGTCCCCAGGCCCTAGAAGTGATATTTAGTAAAAATTTACTGTGACACTAACAAGAAAGACTGAAAAAGTCCCACTCGTCTAACATTAGAATTGACCGGGTTATAAAACTTTGAAATGCATGACTTATATCACTTTTTGTATATCAAAACAGATGATTTCGACCATGCTTTCAGGGGTCGTGTATAAAGTACTTAAACTTATTTCAAGGTATCTGCGGTTTGAAAGAAATCGTACAACTATTACGATTGGGTTATCTTTATTTGTTAAATGTCAGATTAGTTAAAATAATTGTATTTTAACATATGTTGTATCTTGTAAGGATTTGAGGCTATGATTTATTTTTACAAAAATTATGTTATTTTCATAAGGTTTTATTTAACTTGCAACGATCGTCTTTCCAGTTTAAAATTTGTACTCGAACTTTAATTAACCATCAAATGTCCGATCAAAGTTAAAATTTTACATTCTGACTTAAATCCGATTATAATGCAATATTATTATGATTTTCGACGCTTACCATCTTATACATACTTATATTAGAGGATAACATAAAATAATTCGGATACCGTCAACAAGTTTAAGAAATGGTTTTAGATTAGATAACAGAAACCTGCGATGGTTGTGCTTTTTTACTTTTATAATTACGTTTTATGTATTTTTTAACGCTAAATAAAAAATTACCTTAACTTTTAACCATCATGTTAGGATTTTACGCAAATCGTAAATTTAAATGTTAAAAAATAGCGAAAAATCTGATACTAAAAAGTAGATGTAAGACCTTTTTTATTCAGTTTAATTTTATTTAATTCAATAACTTATTCAATTTTGTGACTTATACTGGGTTTCTTACAGATAAATAGCTCAGGGGTCCGATGAGGTTGGGAGGGGAGGGGGGTCAATTATAACTTTGAGCTTTTTAACTTTGGAATTTGCGATTTGAGAAAAATCCTGATGTGATGGTTTAAACATCTTTTAGGCAGTTCTTAAGTTTTTCCCCTACAATGGGGCCTTTAGTGCCAGAGCTGCACATTGTTTTTTTTTTTGTTGTTGTTGTTGTTTTTTAAATTAATGTTATAAATATTTTAAATCGTCTTTCCCCCCCTTAATTTAAGGATTTCAGGCTGCGCTTCCCTATTCGGACAATTTTGGGTACGCTGATTCTATTGGTGAGCACCATTTCATTCTAGCTCGACTAGGGGGTGGGGGTCTGGGGGGCAGGGAGGGGCATTCTAATTATTTTTCTCCCCATTGTGTTAAGTATCATACCATTTTAAATGTATTGACCTCAGCTCCTCATTTCCAATATTTTTTCACTCTGTAACTATAGGGGGGGGGGGGGGGCTCTGGAGGCAGAGAGGGGCATTTTTTTTTTTTTTTTTTTTTTTTTTTTTTTTTTTTTTCCTTGCTCTCCCCAATGTGTTAAGTATTATAATATTTTAAAGGTATTGACCTCAGCTCCTCATTTCTAGTATTTATTCACTCTGTAACCATACGGTGAGGGCACTGGGGGCAGGGAGGGGCAATATATCTGTTTCTCCCCCAACAGGTCAAGTATTATACCATTTTAAAGGTATTGACCTCAGCTCCTCATTTCCAATATTTATTCACTCTGTAACCATAGGGGGAGGGCTCTGGGGGCAGGGAGGGGCAATATATCTATCCCCCCCCCCCCCAACAGGTCAAGTATTATACCATTTTAAAGGTATTGACCTCAGCTCCTCATTTCTGTTATTTATTCTTTTCAAATTTCACTCTTCGTAGCCGTTAGGGGGCGCCAATTTAGCTAAATTTGTTCACGTCTCTCAAATAGGGCATGTAATATACCAAATTAAAGGTATTGACCTCAGTTTTTCATTTTTATTAGTCATTCCTTTCCAGCTTCTCTTTACTGCCAATAAGTTGCGCTAAATCTGCTTTATTTGTGGTTCTTATTAATATCATCATTAATTTCAATCCCTACAACTTTTCATATTCTCATGGACAGTACTTTTTTTTTTTTTTTTCTCCCACATGTAACATCTGCTATTTTTCGGTTTGTTCAGTTAATTGTAAGCTTAACAACTCCATTTATTTTACTTTTAGCAGCACACTCTATCATATTATATCATTTATAAGTTTCAGTTTCCCCTCTAGTTTTTTTTTTTTTTTCTTACTTTTTGCAGTGCTTTCTAAAAATAATACTTTTCTTTCAAGGTCTTTACACCCCTCTAACCCGCACCCACTTTGTCCCCTTACCACATTTTCTACTTCCACCATGGACATATTTTAACATCTAGCATTTTTCATATATTTTATCTCGCACTTATCAACACCATCCAAGCGCAGTATGGATAACAGACTTCAGGGGTATTCACATCTATTTTATTACAAACGTTTAACAAACATACTAGCTTTTTCAGCTCTGGCACTCATTTCTGCGATTCTAATCATTTTCAATCTTAATTAAAAAGAAAAAAAAGAAAAGAAAATGTATAGCACATCCTATAAAAGTTTACTTATATGTATATATATGTATGTGTGTGTGTGTGTATGTATATGCATATATATGTATATATGTTGTGTATATGTATGTATATGTGTGTATGTATGTATATATATGTTTTTATTTTAGAAGGGGGCTGGTGTCTCTTTTCTAAATTTCCTTTTCTGAATAGTAAAACAAACTCTCACGTTTTGCAAATCTCCAGACATGTTACTAGGTCACTTTCACCATTTAAATACAAATTCAGTGTATGTAAATCACTTAAATACACTCTCATAAGCATGAGCTTTTATTTTGTTTTTTTTTTTTGTAACAGAATCTTTGTAAATACTTAATATCCTTAGATTCTTCTTCTTTTTTCATCACTTATTATTGTATTTTTTTTTTTTTTTTTCGTTAATGTATGGAACTTAGTAAGCAACATATGTTATCAGAGAAGCACTGACTGCAGTACATATGCAATCATTATAAATATCAATTATTAAAATACCTTTATGATCATTGTTATTATCATTTCCTTGTACTACTTTGTATGTGTATGAGCTTCAATGAAACACGGGGAACTCCCATCACAACATATGTCTTGGCCCAATTTATTTTTTTTAATTTAAGAAAGAAAAATGTATTCTATCATTTTTTTTCTTTTTTTTTTTTTTTCTTTTTTTTTTTTTATTTAGTATTCAAAATTATCCCAAAATTTCGGTTATTATTCTTAGTCATTTCCTGTGATTTCAATCACTGATTTTTGCTTTATCTTTCTATTTCCCTTTCTTTCAAAAGAGTGTAGTATGGGCTCTGGCGTAGCCTCTTCCGTACAGGAACTAATCAATCAATATTATATTGAACTGGGAGATAACTAGTTAGTTTTATTGAGTTAAACAGGTGAGGTTCAAAAAAGGGGTTAAGGTACTAACAAGCGAATCAAACAATCTTGTGAATTGTGTTTCCTGATCATCTTAGTCGAAAGCCAAGAAGTGATAAAAGTGCTAACCGTCTCTGCTACCTGTTTATACTTCATCTCAAAAACTTTAGACTGCGCAAAAGTTTCGCACGGACTTAAAGATGAATGAAAGTAATACACCCTCGCATTGCCTCAGATCAAGAAAGGATAGGTCACAATCAAAAAAACAATTGCAATCATCGCAACAGATGCAGTCTGACAAAGGGTCACAATCTGAGAAGCCAGCGAAATCAGAAAAAGCGGAAAAACAGCGATCGCAGAAAAACGACTTATCGAAACCAGTACAAGCTGAACATTCAAAATCACCAAGAAAAGCTAATGGTAAGAGCGAACAACAAGAACAGATGGAAAACTTACAGATCTGCGAAATAGAAAAATTGGAAAAGATGACAATGGACGAGATATTCGAAGAATATGATAAGTGCAAAAGACTTGGGAGATCTGATGATGCAAACATGGTAAAAGCTTACAAAGCATACATAATAAAGAACATAACAGAGCACAATCAGGCAAAAGCGGATTTGGAACGTATTCGAGCAGGTTTGGAAGAAGAAAAAGAAACACGGGAACACCAGGCGGAAGAAATCATAATTGAGCAGAGAGAATTAGCTGAAGCTCGTATCAAGCTGGCGGACATGGAAAAATTAGTAGAAGAGTTAAAGTCTGTCCAAGCACGAAAAAATGAAATAGAAGAGGAACATCGGTTTATAAAATCCAAAAAATTAAAACCGTGCGCAATACGCCAAAAAATAGAAGAAAACATTAATCGTCTCCTCGCAAATAAAAATGAAGACTCAAAAAGCGAAAAGTTAACTATCAAAAATGAAATCATAGAAGGATTCCACAGCCTGATGGAACTAGTGGAGCAAATAAATGAAGAAAGAGAAAACTGGAAAACAGAATGCATAGAACACCGAAAACGTGAAGAAGGTAACAAAAAGCAAATAGACATTCTAGCAGAGTTAAAGGAAACTATGAACTTCATATTGGGTCAACATGGAACGTTCCTGAAATCTGAGTTAAAAAAACAGAAGCAAGAAATAGAAGCAATACAGGAATCCCTCAAAAAATCTCCATTACTACAAACACCAAAACAAAAAGCAGATATGAGAAGAATTGACAAGGAACGCGAACAGATGTTTAGTTACGCACAAATGGCACAATTCCCACCTCTGCAAACGGAAAAGCCAACTCTAATACTGAGCCCGAAAACAGATGGAATTCAAGTCCAGGAGTTAAGGAATGTCTTAAATACCGAAGTGGATCAAAGAAAACTACAGACCTCAAACTGTATCCCTACAAGATCTGGGAAATTCCTAATAACCTGTAACAATAATGAAGAACTTGCACAGATAAGAACCAGCCTCCAAACCAGTGAAAAACTCAATCACATGATAACCATAACAGAGAAACCACCGAAGATGTTACGGGTGATAGTATTTGGAGCGCCAGAAGCCCCGATGAAGTTGAAAATAGACAATAAATCAGAAAACCGAGACAAGCAAAAAGAAAATGATGAAGCAATTCAAAACTATGAAGAAAACATCATAATCCCAGCTCTTAATAAATGTCTACGAAAGGATAATGTCTCCTTCAAGCTGCTGAAAGTGATGAAAGGAAGAAGGGGAGAAGCAACTTCACATCTAGTTCTTCAAATGCATGAAAGGGACGCATTGCAACTGCGATCGCTGAAACCGTGCTTTGGTTTTAACAGATGTACAGTAAAGCCATATATTCTAATACCACGTTGCTTCAACTGTCAAAGACTAGGCCACGTATCAAGAGACTGTACAAATGAACTAACTTGTGCTTATTGCTCAGAGAAACACCATGTAAACGAATGTACGGCGAAGGAACCAAAGTGTATCAACTGCATACAGGAAAACAGAAGTAGAGAAACTCCAGGAAAGGACATTCCAACAAATCACACATGTTTCGATGGACGCTGCCCGACATATATTAAACAACAACGACAAGCAGTAGCACAACGGACACTAAGATTGCATAAAATTCCGTGCAATACAATGTAACCTACAGAACAGTAAGTCCAACACGGCAGCATTTATCCGTTTCATAATTCAGGAAAAATTCTCTCTGGCATGCGTCCAGGATGCCTACCTCTTTAACAAACGCCCATCTTCTCTCCCAGTTGATGTTCCCTGTTACAGCTCTAGCTCCAACAATAGCCACATAATAATTTTGGATCAAAATTTAAAGCACTGTATCTCGGCAAAAAACGATCATTCCATCTTTGTAAACCTAGAGCTAGAAAATTTTATTCTGAGCATAGGCAGCCTGTACAGCCCTCCACGTTCAGATTTTGAGGTGGACGTACAAGACTGGCTGCGCTCCGCACGCCAGAGTGAATACCAGCTAGTCCTGCGTGACTTCAATGCACACGACCAGCTTTGGGGCTATACTCGTGACGATGACAGAGGACGGCTACTCGTAGATTCTTTATTAGCAAATAACTTGATTGTCTTAAACTCACCATCCTGTACACCAACCTATGAGTCCGGCAAAAGGGAAGGGCGTCCTGACCTCTCAATTTGCACACAACCACTATTCAGCTACTTTCGAGGATGGGATGTCTTCCCTGAGCTTTTCGGTGACCATCGGCCTATCGTAACAGATCTTTTTCTTCCAATCCCGATCCTTCCGAAACGTCGCTTCAGAACAAAAAATGTCCCATTCAACAAATTCATAGGCATGGTTGAAAACTCATGCTACTTAAATTCCGTAATTTTTTCTTCAGTAGACTCACGTCAGGCCTTTGACCTGACTTACAAATCTTTTCAAAATATTATTCAAAATAGTGCAAAAGCATCCTTTAAACTAAAACCTCCATTCAGACAGGTCAAGTTCTCCTGGTGGACAACGGACCTTCGTTCTCAAAGAAATAAAGTAAAAGCACTTTATACAAGAGCAAAGAAGACGAACTTAGACTCGGTAGAATATCAAATTTACAAAAGAGAGCGTGCCAAATATCAGAAATTGATTCAAAGAGTGAAGAAGGACGCCTGGGTAAATTTTTGTAAGAAACAAACTGACCCATTTGGCAAATCTAAAAAACTGGCTTTTCAGGACTTTCAAGACTGTCAGATTAGCTATCTGCCGGACTCGTCATTCCCAGCTTCCAGGTCCTCTTCTTTGTTTACACTGACAGAAAAAATTTTTGGTGCATCACTGGGATCACCAGCTCAGCCAAATATGGCAGCCTCACAACAAACTCACGCAGACCAGCCTAACTTTACAATAAAAGAACTGCGAAATGCAATCTATAGCTTTAACCAAAACAAAGCTCCAGGTCCCGACGGAATGGACCATCGGATGATTAGATCTCTCTTTTCTAAAATACCCTTAACTCTTCTAGACATGTATAACAGTGCACTTCGTTTAAACTATTTCCCGGAGGCCTGGAAGGTGGGCGAGCTCGTCTACTTCAGGAAGGAAGGTAGACCAGCAAATGAACACACCTCTTATAGACCAATAACGCTACACCCGATATTTGGCAAAATCTATGAAAAAATGTTCTTAAGACGAATTAATCATTCACTAACTCAAAGCAACGCATTAACAGGCCTACAACACGGTTTTACTCAATTAAAATCGACCGAAACAGCACTAGAACAGGCATTATCTTACATAGATATTAACAAATCTAATAAAAATTATACATCTTTTATTTCGCTAGATTTTATGGGGGCTTTTGATAATCTCCCATGGGACCTAGCACTACAGGCACTACACCATTTAAACTTATCACCTCAGCTAATTAATGTAATTGCTTCCTTCCTGTCGGACAGGCGGGTTCTGGTGGACTGGCAGCTGCCAGATCTTTTGTATTTTTTCTCAAGAGGTTGTCCTCAGGGCTCCTGTCTGGGGCCATTTTTATGGTTGGCTCTCCTCGAGACTCTGCTGCGGACCTTTCTGTTTGAGTTCTGTGCGATAGTCGCATACGCGGATGATGTTTTACTTATAGTCTGGGGCCCAACAAGAGCGTTACTTGAACAACGAGGGAACAGAGTACTAGACTTTATTCAAAACTGGGCGAAAATTGACAAAATAACAATTTCTTTCGAGAAGTCGCGCTCTATAACGTTTGGTAAACCGAAAATTCTCCAACGGGGCCCACTCTTTAAACTACATGGTAAAAATATAAAGTCAGAAAAAACAATTAATTATCTTGGAATCAAAATTGATCAACACCTCTCATTCTTACCCCACCTGGCATCAAAACGTCAAGAAATAATAAAAATCACGCAAAATTTATACAAATTCTCCTCAGTATCAGGTTGTCTTCCATCATACTTCTTTAAAGTCTGGTACTCATCCATCCTGCAGCGGCAACTGGCGTACGCATGTGCAGTCTGGTTTCCGCGAATGCGGAAGTCGCATGGAGTTCGCCATATTCTAGCGGCTCAGAGAAGGGCACTTCTCCTGATCTCCAGAGCCTATAGGAACACTTCTACCGCAGCACTTCAGGTCCTCACGGCTCTTCCTCCATTGGACATACAATTAGAAGCGGAGGCTGAGTTCGCTCGGATCACTCGCCTGGGTGCTTCTAATATTTCTTATTTTGCCCCAATGTACTCAACAAAATGTTCAAAGTATCAGATCTCTTCACTTTCAAACGGTATTAGTATTTGTGCAACAAAAGACTTTAACGGATCAACACACATCTTTACAGACGGGTCTAAAACAGAAGTAGGAACTGCGGCAGCTTTTTGTGTTTATAGGCAAAGCTCACACTTTTTTTCCTGGAGCGCAAGGCTTGATCCGGGGAACTCTGTCTTCCAGGCAGAGCTCTTTGCTATGAAGGAGGCGATTCGTTGGGCAGAAGAGGACTCTGACACCCAATACTTAATTTCATCAGACAGTTTATCAGGTCTAATGGCCCTTTCAAAATTTGATAACAATAATCACTTAGTTCTAGACATAACCTTACTCCTTCAGTCCTCAGAAAAATCGTTCTTCTTTAATTGGGTTAAAGGACATTCTGGTATAATGGGCAACGAACTGGCCGATCAGCTGGCGAGGTCGGCTGTCGATGATTTAACTTTACCACTAACATTTCTTCCATTCCCACAATCAACATTGAAATTAGAACTCAAAAATCAAATGCTACACCGATGGCAACAACGTTGGTCTACAGTGCAGGTGGGTCAATACACGCGTGACTTCATACCTAAGGTCTCACAAAACATTTTCATAAGTAACAGATACCTATATCTCTTTCTCACAAATCATGGACCCTTCCAACAACACTTATATACCATAAATAAACGGGACTCACCTCTTTGCATTTGTGGATCCTTATCAACATCATTACACTATATTTTACATTGCACATTAACGTCCCACTATCACGTTAAAAAGCCACAACAGATGACACTGCCTGACTGGCTAACTTACCTGCTCGACCGTCCAGTTCTCCTGCAACGTATAGCGGATTGTATGAAATTTTTAGAAGACAACGAATTTATATTTACCAATCCCCTCCCTTTCTGAGCTAGCTGAGCAAACTCATTGTTTTAGCTCCCATTTCAGACAGGAGCCCCTGTTTTGTACATAATGTAAATATTTGTCTTATTTCCTATGATTTGTTTATTTAGTATTTTCATTATATTTATCAGCCTATGCATTTCACTTAAAGTTTTTCAGCTCTAATATTCAAAAAACATGTCTTGTAATTGTTTATGCATGTATACAACATAGTGCAATTGCTGTCAATGTATGTACTGATGACACTCCTTGTGAGTTTCAGAGTCAAAAACAGCAAACTGAATTTATTTTTCTGTATGTTATTAACTGTTTAAAAAATATTGTCATTGTTAATGTATCTTACCATATGCAGTGGATTTGAGTCTCCCCCCGGGATTGCACTTATACTCTAAAGCGAAAGCTGGGTTCCCGGGGCGGTCATCCCTGTCATCCCTGTGATGGTTTAAAATGAAGGTCATTTTCGGATTCAGCGCTAAAAAATACATGTGAATGAATTTTCAAAAGCTAAAAAACGTGGCACAACCCAATATTTGAAAGACGGTGTAATCTAACAGCATTTTACAATAAGTATAATTTTTGTAAAGAATTGAGGTTCTTGTTTTTCATCCTTTTATTTAACAAAAATTCTGTTATTTTTATCCTGTTATATGTTCAGTACAAATTGTATATTTTGCAGTAATATAACAGAGTGATTAAAGATTTCAAAGGTATATTGCAATGCTAATTTTACTTTCAAAAATTTCTTTAATATATCTGATGATAATTATATTTCTACTAAATTTGTGAATGACACCTAATTTGTAGAAGAAAATATGCTCCAACTTTAAACAGCTATTATTCGGTCAATTTTAATCGTAGAATAACGGGACTTTTTTTACCTTACTTGTCAGTGTAACAGGAAAATTTTATTAAATATAACTTATAGGACCGGGGGACCGTGTAAAAATTTAGATTCTGTAATTCTTCGCTAAATTGTTTTTTCGCTTCAAACTTTTTTTATCTTAACTCTGCACCTAATTTTGACCACTTTTGTAATTGCAAGTATGCATCTAGGACCAACCGTTGCGAAAATAAAGGTCGATCAGGTTATACGTGGACACACTGTATATATATATATATATATATATATATATATATATATATATATATATATATATATATATATATACAGGGTGATTCATAAATATCGAAACAATAGACTATTTTCTTAAATATTGCCCCTAGACCCATACTTCCAATTGCAAAGTTTCATAAAATAAAGGTGCAAATTTTAATGACATAAGTTTCAACCCCATGTGGGGTCTATTTGAGAAATTACAAAAACTAAATTTTTATACGGCCCCCTTAGAGTAAAATTCCCAATTAGGAAATTTTTCCTTATCTATCCCTGAATTAAGCACAAAAAAATTCATCTCGATATCTTCAAAATTCGCAGAGATATCAAAATCCAAAATTCGTGACTTACACCATTTATCCATGGCTCTGAGTGACGAGATTTTGACTCATTTTGAATGCAAGATAGGGATCATCCACAAATTGTACATTATTAAAAGCCGATTTAAGACACTGCCTCTCCTTTGGACATAAAATAGGCAGCGTATAGATTTTACGTTAAACCTACTTTTAAAATATGCTGGTGGTCCGCACTAGAGGTCTGCACGGGTCGAAATATCTAGGTCAGGTCCGGAACCCACCCATAGGAAAAAAAGTTCGGCCCTGCCTGGGAAAAAGTTCAAATCGTAGCCTGGCTCGCCCTGACTGAATTTCTATATAGTTTTTTCCATCGATAATGTTAAAAGTTGTTTCGTATGGAGGAGTTCTGACCAAAAATACTTATTATAGCTTTTCTTTTTTTATTTGTATAATTATTATTTTTAAAGAAGCGTCAAAACTGTGATTATTTGTTTTATTAATGAATCTCCATTGATGTGTAAATGATTCACTTCTCCTTTAATATCGTTAATCCATATTCCATGTGTTGCAGACATTGAAAAATGCTATAAAGTAAAATCTTTTAAGACGGAATCACGTAGGAAAGAAAAAAAAGCGTTATAGACACGTCCCTTCTTAGGAGTTGTGAATGTAGTATATTTTTTCTCAGGTATTATTATATTAAATTTCCATGTATCAACGGTTTTTTCCGTTGAAAAAAGGATTCCGTCATAGGCAGATTTTTTTTTTCACTAGTTTTACTGTATTTTATTTTATTTTTTTTTATTTTTTTTTTTTTTGCCTTAAAATCTACTACTCTTTAAAAATATGAATTTTAAAGTTTTATTGTAAAATAATGGTCATTTAAAAATATATGCATTTGTTTTAAAAGATTTTGTGCTGAGCCAAATTTTACTTATTTTTGCTCGGGTTAGGTCAGTCAGAGATAATGATTTGAATACGGGTTGTCTCGAGATCGGGACTGAAAATTTCGCCCCGTGGAGACCTTGGAATAAGGAAGCCAGTCCCGGTTCTGACCCGGCCCGGCCCCAGAATACAGACTTTTTTTGACGGCCTCACCGGGATGATAAAAGACCTGAAGTTCTGAGGGTTAAAATTATGAAAAACTCTTAATCGGCATGTTAGAAAAGGCATTATTTCAAATTACACATTTAACTTTTATTTATAAACATTTAAATAGTACAAAAGTTAAACTGAATCGGAAGTTTAAGCTACAGAAAGAAGTTACTTTTACACGTGCAATTTTTTAAAAGCATTTAAACATTTTATTTGGAGCCAATCTATGTTCAAAACTTTAAATGCGTTTTTCTGCATGACTTTTTTTTTTTTTAATACCATTTTTTGTTTTTAAATTCATATAAGTCAAGAATCGTAAATAAAAAAGGTGCAAATTTGGAATATGTCTTTTTTGATTAGTTTACATTAATTCAGTTTCGGCAAATTTGAAAAAAAAAACTTTTGAAAATATGATTTTTTTAAAAATAAGTTAAAAAAAATTAATTAAATATTTTTAATATTTTTAAAATTAATATTTGAAAAAAACCTGAAACAAAACTGAAATTATGGTTTCTTCTTTAATTAAATGAAAAAAAAATTGAAATCCGATCAATAATGTTTTGAGTTATAAAGATTTTAAATTAAATCCGCTTAAAAATACTAATCATTCAATTTTTTTTTTTTTTTTTTTTTAATTTTTTTTTTTTATTTATTTTTTTTTTACTTTATGAGGAATATTAGGATGTGATTTTATTTGCAAATAACATGGTTAACCATTACAAAAAAAAAAAAAAAAAAAAAAAAAAAAAATCAAAATTCTAACTTAACAAATATATTTTTTACGTGTTTAATAGAACTCTTAAAGTAACGTTGTCTCTTGGATTGCACGCATTTCAATTTGCGTCTAATCCCTTAAAAACTGATGAATTATTTAAACGGCCATAACTCTGCGAGTTTTGCAGATATGAAGATGCAGTTTTTTTTCTGTTTAATTCAGGAATGGATAGGGAAAGTTTTCCTAATTGGAATTTTTACTCTACGGAGGCCGTATAAAAATTTAATTTTCGTATTTTTTCAAATAGACCCCCCATGGAGTTGCAACTTATGTCATTAAATTTTGCACCTTTTTTTTATTAAACTTTTCAATTGGAAGTATGGGTCTAGGGTCAGTATTTAAGGAAATAGCCTATTGTTTCGATATTTATGAATCACCCTGTATATATGAGGACGTGAGTTTCAAAACTCGCTTATCCAAAAAAACTGACATTGGGAAATCGTGAAAAACATCTGACTGCGTTCATTGGTTTTCATTGTAAACCAAGATTTTACAGTGGCTAAAATATAAGATAAGACTAGTTTTTTTTTTTTTTTTTTTTTTTTTTTTTTTTGTATAAGTCGAGTTTTGAAACTCACATAATATTTGCTGAAGAAGAAATGGTTTTAAATTTTGTAAATAATATATGAAATAAAAAAAAAATTCCGGTACGGAGGGGATGGGCGTGGGCTGTTACATTAAAGTTTTGTTTGCTGCAAAAAATTAGAGCTCTGGTAGTTTTTTGTTAGAATTTAAGCCCTGCATCCTGAATGTAGATTTGTATGTATCTGACATGAGTGCCAATTCTTAGAACAATTTATTTTTTAAATCGCATAAAGTCATAAAATATTTTTTTTCTTAAAATACTAACTATTATATAATAAACATTATTAAAAGAAAAATAAACAGCATTTAAAATAGGAGAGAGTAATTTATTTCTGTAATAAATTGTATCTCGTTAGATTTACTAATTACACGTAAGGCAAAACTTAAGATAATAAGTAGTATTGAATTTAAGCATTTTTCTCTGTGAGAAATTTCTGTAGCTCCGGGGAAAGGGAGGGGGAATATGCTGTTATTGCACCCCTACACAATTAACACAAAATCACATCTTTTCCGGACGATTTGACAGGGTGAATCCCCCCCACTCCTGGGCGTCCCCTAGATTCCACAATGTTTGCAAGGTTCTTTAAAATTTTAGAGTCCAAAGCTTTACGTAGCGAGTTAAATTAGGGCTTCTTTAACACTTTTATTGCAGGAGCCTTAAATTAAATAAACCTGTTTCGTAAAGCCACATTAATGCTAATCCTAATAAAACTAAATAAATATACATATATATCCCAACTTCGGCTCGATGATTTCAACGTAGTTAACTAACTTAAAAATTTGTAATGAAGTGGAAACAGTTTAAAAAGAATCAAAACAGTTAAACAATAAAACAACAAGTGGGTAAGTGTGATCACAGATCGCACAGAGGGTTTCGTTTAATATTCCTTTCAAAACATTTTATCCTTCTGAAAATTCTGTTAGTTCCACATTTCGCAACCAGGGGCGCACTCTCTTCTAAACAAACCTCTATCCGAACGAAACTCCGTTTTACATACTATCCGTATATATATTAGTCGAAGGGATTGGGCCCATAGCACCCGAGATAAGTAGGCGCCCCTGGCGGTAAAAAATGGAACTAAAATATGTAAGGCTACTGTGCATAATATGAAAGAATGGTCAAAGGGGTGTCGGCAAAAGTTGAAAAAGTGCTCCCCGGGTGAAAAGGGCGGAGGTTAGAAAAATTGCTTCACGCCTCCAACCTAATTAGGGTTCACTTAGAAATAATTTATTAAAATACACATGTGGGAGCCCAAAGGGTTAAATGTTCGACTTTTTGCAAATTTTATGATTTGTCGTTTGATGCGAGGTGCTCAGCTATAAGTACGTAAAATTTCACGCCTCCAACCTAAATAGAGGTTCACATAGAAAGAATTGTTTAAAATACACATGTGGGATCCTAAAGGGTTAAATGTACGACTTTTTGAAAATTTTATGATTTGTCGTTTGATGTGAGGTATTCAGCTATAAGTATGCAAAATTTCACGCCTCCAACCTAATTAGAGGTTCACATAGAAAGAATTGTTTAAAATACCCATGTGGGAGCCCAAAGGGTTAAATGTCCGGCTTTTTGAAAATTTTATGATTTGTCGTTTGATGCGAGGTGCTCAGGTATAAGTATGTAAAATTTCACGCCTCCAACCTAAATAGGGGCTCACTTAGAAAGAATTGTTTAAAATACACATGTGGGATCCCAAAGGGTTAAATATACGACTTTTTCAAAATTTTATGACTTGTCGTTTTATCTGAGGTGTCCATCTATAAGTACGCAAAATTTCACGCCTGCAACCTAATTAGGGCCTCACTTAGAAAGAATTGTTTAAAATACACATGTGGGAGCCCAAAGGGTTAAATGTACGACTTTTTCAAAATTTTATGATTTGTCACATGATGGTGTTCAGCTATAAGTATGCAAAATTTCACGCCTCCAACCTAATTAGGGGCTCACTTAGAAAGAATTGTTTAAAATACACATGTGGGAGCCCAAAGGGTTAAATGTACGACTTTTTCAAAAAAAAAAAAATTGTCGTTTTATTTGAGGTATTCAGCTATAAGTATGCAAAAATTCACTTCTCCAACCTAATTAGGGTTCACTTAGAAAGAATTGTTTAAAATACACATGTGGGAGCCCAAAGGGTTAAATGTACGACTTTTTCAAAATTTTATGATTTGTTGTTTGATCTGAGGTGTCCATCTATAAGTACGCAAAATTTCACGCCTTCAACCTAATTTGGGACTCACTTAGAAAGAATTGTTTAAAATACACATGTGGGAGCCCAAAGGGTTAAATGTACGATTTTTCACAATTTTATGATTTGTCGTATGATGTGTGATGTTCATCTATAAGTATGCAAAATTTCAAGTCTCCAACATGTATAGTTTCTGAGAACGGGCTCTTCGACAGACAGACAAACGGACAGACAGACAGAGAGCGAGACGAATAGGGTTTCGTCAGATGAACGAAACCCTAATAAAAAGATATTTAAATATGTACATACGAAATTAAGATGAAATTATGAAATGACGTAGATCATACTGCCGCGCTCTGGAGTAATTTTATTATAGCTTTTCTTTAGTATAGATCCTGAAATCACATAGTTATATTTATATATTCACAGTTCTGAAATTTTAATAATATCAAATATATACAGTGCTTCAAAAACCTTTACAAACTCGGTCCGTTACTCAATGTATTTATTAAATTTTGATTTGCAGACAAACCACAAACAAATTGATATTTAAAAAATTATTTTTAAGATTTAAATATTTATTGTTAAGTTTTTTAATATTTATTCTTGTCAACAAAGAAAATACAGATTTTCTTAAATTAGAATTTTCAAATCTAAATTGGTTTGCAGCCCTATCGAATTTCTATATCATAAATATCTGTAAGGAATACAGATTAATCTTCTCTCTTTTTATATTTGTTTATATACTTACTAATGCATAAACTAAGTTTAGAAAGCTTCTACTTTTCATTTAATTCTTTTTTTTTTTTTCTTTTTTCTAGATGAACGTTTGATGCAGTAAAGATTTTACTCACCAAGTGATCATTTAATCTCCGGAAATCTGTCAGAAAAAACTTCATGGCGTAAATTTTCCATGTCATATAATTGTGTAGTGCCGCCATCTATTAGTTTAGAGATGAGTTATAAAATGCTTCACGGATTAAAACTATGGTAACAGAATGGACTCGCATCATGGACAAAAGGTAAATTTTGAAAAATATGCATTATATATACATAATTTTTGTTACTTATAAAAAAATCAATAAACAGTTGTAATGTATTCATTATAATAACTTTAAAGATTTTTTTCGTTTTTTTATTTTCTTGATCCTATTGCAACAATTTCACGATTGAGCTCATTATGCAGAAAAATACATTCGAGTATTTTCTGATCATCTTTAAGCCTTTTTCATTAAGTATATATTTAAATAAAAAATTGTAGCAATCTTTGAACGTAGGTACAGATATTCAAGCAAACATTCTAATTTAGAAAATTGTGATTTCTTTTTTTTTCCTTTAGGAAGTAAGGTTGGTTGGTTGTATTTATGATAGTCAATTATCTGCACGAGGGATATAGGCCCAGGTGGGGTGCCCTTCGTGGGGGTCTTTCTAAGGGAACCTAACCCGTATTAACGCTTGGAAATCCGAGGTTCGAAGAAAACCACGAAAACTCCGAACGATTAGGCCGACGGGCGCGATTGGGTTCGACCCCAGCACCTCCCGTCTACCAGTTTCGAGAGCAGAACCTCTCAGCCACTGGTGGGGCTTTCGGAAGTAAGAGGAATTAACTTACAAAGAAAAATTACTACGAAGTTAAAATATTGTAAATATAACTATTTAGAATATACTATATAAACATATAGATCATAAACAGAGCAGCACAAAAGAATGGGACGGCGAAGTTTTGTTTACGTATTCTGGAAGCGTTACACAGTATTTAGTTATCTACGTTTGACGCATGATTTTCCTTTCTTTTGATATAAATTTCTCATGTGCACTAAAACATGATTTCTGTGCAACATGGGGTGCAAAGCGTTACAGCGGTTATACAGTATAAGGGGTTGCAGTTTCATTTTCGCGATTGTTTATATTATCTGGCACAAAATTTCCCTTTTTAGGTACGTTCGTAATTATATAAATACGTCCCCCATGTAGTCGTCGTTCAGTCCATCCGTCCGCATATAACAGAGCTACAAGTACCCAACCGAATGGTCTGATATTTTAAATACATAATTGTTGCAAAATTTTGTCGAGCCATTTCAAATTTATGAACATCGAATGCATAGTTTAATTACAGGGGCAGTCAAAAGTTTTCCTTTACATTACGGCCAATGGGAAAAAAAATTTCAAGTGCATTTTAATCATGTTACAGCCTTTCGAACAGAATGAAATTGTTATGCACTTATTGACGGGCATTAAAATATACATTCAGTACATTATGCGGTGCAAAAATATTTAAAAATCTAGCTATAGTACGAACGCACCTCTTTTGCCACGTTTGACATGCAACTTCCAACTTGATTTGTCTGAGTTATGTCAAGGTCCCCATAAAAAAAACCTACCATATTGTCTATTATAAAATGTTGGCTAATTGCACAGATCGTCCGAAAATTCGGTTTCGTTTTCGACCCAAAATATGAGTTTCGCCGAAAATTCGTTTCCGGTTACAATGCTGCCGAAACTTCGGTCGGAACGAAACTATCTGTATTCAAAAAATCTCGTTTTCACCTTCGGAAATTTTTAACATGACTCATTGATTTGAGCTGTATCAGCTCAAATGAGACTCTCTTATTGCTATGACGTTCACTGATTATAATTATCAGTCGTGACTGGCTCAAGACGGGAGTGCAAATTATAAAGCAAGAAATGCCTATATGTCGAAACTTTGAAGATGATTTCACGTGCTCATTAAAAGCTGCAGACTTAACGGTAATAGAAAATTTTTAGTTTAAAACAGCAGAAGTGTTTCGAATACTCTTTGAGAAAGTTCTAGTACAACAGATGATCATTTAAAAAAAATCATTATAAAAGAAAAATCGAGGTATGTATACCTAAAACATTTTTTAATTAGATTAAATTCGTATAATTAGAAAATTATTCTATGTTGTAGATGAATTAATTACATTTTATTTTATATTAAAATAAAAAATTTTGGTCAGAAACACAGAGAGCCAACTTGAGCCACACGTATAATTAATTAACTAGTAAATCTGCAGATCAGGAGCCTCAACGTCAGCTATGCAAGTCACTGTTTTTAGACACACTTTGGTAATATTCAATTTCATGCAAACCGCAATTTAAAGTTTTCAAATTATGTAATTATTTATAAGAATAAAAAATACGAAGTTTTCAGACATTAGAAGCATTAAATTAAAAACGTTGTTATGGAAGGATATTTTGAAATAATTTTCATGAGCTACTAATTCTGATATTTTTTTAAATAATAAAACAGATTTCTTCAGGGGGGGGGGGGGGGCTCCGCCTCCTGAACTTCCCGTGGTTTCATTAATTTACATATGTAACTTTTTATTTATTGCGCTAATGGTTATCGCAAATCTTAAATTTCTTTTTATACTTCCGAGCCTTAATTTTCAATACTGGTGGACAGAAAATGATTCACATTGACGCAATTATATTAAAAGTTTAGGTTTTATGAATGAAAATATAATTTCCTTTTAAAAATAAAATAATTTTCATTCATATTTTCTGATAATGAGACGGCATTAAGAAGTAACACTCGTCATAAAATAGTTTTTTAGGTAATCTAGTTAATGCTTGGTTTTTAAGAATGAGAATATTTATTTCCCAATACAATGACGTCATTTTCGACAGCGATAATTTTGCGGTGTAAAATTTTGACATTTACTATATATTTGATTTTCAAAAGTTTTTTTTTTTTTTCTCATTGAAATTTTCGATTAAAAATTAACATTTCTGTTAGCTGTGTGCAGACGATAAACCATGAGATATTAGTAACATTTCTTTTAATAATAAGAATTAATATCATAACACAAGCCCTTTTTATTTCAACCTCAAAGCATATTAGTTTTATTTTTGATATATGAGATCAAATTCACCTTCTTTTCGTATTTTAGTTTTATTTCCAATATAAAGACGTATTCATGTCTATTTTTTATTTCATTTTCCTCTTGCACACGAAAATCTTTCAAATCAAAATTAACTGTTTAGGATAAATTATTATTCTGGGATAGGATTTTCCTGGCAACGGTAAAAAAAAAAAAAAAAAAAAAAAAAAAAAAAATGATTGTTAAATTTATAGCAAAATGTCAATTTATTCCTTATGAAAATAATGAACTTCTTAATTTAAAAGAAAAAATATTTGAACAAAATAAGCAGAACATAGTCTTTCTTTATTTCTGGGGTAAATTTCATCTATATGTAAAGTCACAAAGGCATTAATTCATCCCTTTTGACTTTGATTGACTTCAAACAATTACAAATACTTTCACATTTACGATATTTTTAGGTGTAGTTCCGTCGCTAGGCAACAGTTAAAAGAAAATAAAACAATGAAATATGTGCTTTGAAAAAAAGTAAATTTATAAAAAGATATATTATTAGAACAGATATATAAAATACCTCCATAAGTTAAACACCGAATTTAAAAACTCTGACAAATGTATACACAAAATTTCAAACTAATATGAATAATGTATGGTTCTAATTAGAAATTACATCATCCATAATTTACTATTTAAATCCTTTAATCATATGAGCCATTTCCTTTCAACAAATAAAAATGGAAAAATCGTCTGAATTGCTATAGGAAAGCATTACGTCGCAAAATAAAATGTTCTATATATTCCGAACGCATGAACCAAATTTAACCAAAAACTATACAGCTAAATCCGGGGATTTTACCAACATGCATACTTAATTTTAAGCTAATCGGATGCTTTTTACGGCAGTTATCGCGGAACAGACGGACAGACAGACAGACAGACAGACAGACAGACAAACGGAAAACAAAAGTTTTCGTGTCTCCACAGTAAGCCTTCACTGACGTTTCGGCAATTATGTATATTTATGCATGTATTAATTGCTTAATTTTTTAATATTTTCGTTTTCGTATTCGTTTTCGGTCGAAAATAGGAAGATTACCGAAATTAGGTTTCTGTTTCGGTTTCGGTAAGAAAAACTTGTTTCGGTTGATCCTTAGTTAATTGTATGTGTTTTAAATTGTCGTGAGTGAAATGCTTTGTTTAATTAACGCATTTATCCTTCCTTTTTAGGTGCGTTCGTAATTATATAAATACGTAACACCTATAGTCGTCGTTCAGTCCGTCTGTCTGTCCGTCCGCATATAACAGAGCAAAAACTACCCGACCTAATGATCTGAAATTTTTAATATATAATTGCTGCAAAATTTTGTTGAGCCATTTCCAATTTTATGAAAATCGGATGTATAGTTTAATTACAGGGACACCCAAAAGTTTTCCGTTACATTATGGCCAATGGGAAAAAATTATTGCAAATGCATTTTAATGATTTTACAGCCTTCCGAATGGTCTGAAATTTTAAATATATAATTGCTGCAAAATTTTGTCGAGCCATTTCAAATTTTATGAAAATCGAATTTATAGTTTAATTACAGGAACAGTCAAAAGTTTTCCGTTACATTACGGGGAATGGGGAAAAAATTATTGTAAGTGCATTTTAATGATGTTACAGACTATGCACTTATGAAGCGCAAAAAAATATACATTCAGTACAATATGGGGTGCAAAACATAATTATAAAACTAGTTATAGTACGAACGCACCTCATTTGCCACGTTTGACGAGCAATTTCCAACTTGTTTTTAATGCTACGTGAACGACGTCACGGGCAACAGCTAGTAATATTATAAATGCGAAATTGTGTGTTTGAATGTTTGAATAAAGTCAGCGTCAAAACGGATGAATTATTGCATTTCTATCTTTGCATACAGACGGATTATAACCCAGAAATTAACATAGACTGTGTTTTATTTATTTTATTCAAATATTTTTCTTAATAATTCAAAATTTCATTATTTTTCATACAGAATCAATTGAAAATTTTCCTATAACATTTAAGCATCTTTCTTTTTTTATTGCCAAAAAATTAAAACCGGGAATAATAATTTCTGATTCTAATAATTATTGAGGGATATAAAATTTAATAATTGATTCATACAGAATCAATTGACAATTTTCCTATAAAATTTAAGCATCTTTCTTTTTTTATTGCCAAAAAATTAAAGCCGGGAATAATAATTTCTTCTAAATAATTAATTTTCAATTGAAAGATTTTTACGTGAAAACAGAAAAATTAACAAAAAAATTAAGAATTAAAAATAAAATGAATGTGACGTCACACTGGAAATAAAACGGATATGCTTTGATGTTGAAATAAAATAGGATTGAGAATTGAGTTATGGTATCAATTCTTATTATTTAAAGAAAATTATTATCGATATTTGATGGTTTATCATCTGCGCACAGTTAACATACAGATTTAATTTTTAATTTAAAATTGAAATAAGTTAAAAAATAAAGGTTAAGAAGAAAATCGATAGTAAATGTCAATAATATGCGCTGCAAAATTACCCGTGTTGTAAATGACGCCGTGATTGGTGAAAAATAGTTTTTTGCTTTCTTCTATCTTCAATAGAAGAAAGTATTGTAATCGAAATTTTTTTCGACTTCCGGTTTTCGACGGATTTGCATGTTTTAGGGGTCAGAGATTCCAAAAAACATGTTTATAGAAAATGTCTGTCTGTCTGTGTGTCCGTCTGTCCGTCCGTCCGTCTGTCCGTCTGTCCGTCTGTCCGTCCGTCCGTCTGTCCGTCTGTCTGTCGCCATTGTACCATCAAAAAGTGTATGAAGTTATGTATAGAATTAAACCAAAATTTTATTATAAGTTTCTGGCTATGGCAAGCAGGTCCTCCCGGAATTTGGAAAAAATTAGCCGGTAGGGGGCGCTGATATAACAATTTTTGTGCGATTTTGAATATTGTACCATCCAAAAGTGTATGGAGTTATGCATAGATTTGAACCAAATTTTTAGTTTAAGTTTTTGGATATGACAAGCAGGTCCTCTCTGAATTTGGAAAAAATTCACCGGTAGGGGGCGCTGTAAATGCGTTTTTTGTGCGATTTTGAATATTGTACCATCGAAAAGTGTATGAAGTTATGCATAGAATTGAACCAAATTTTTATTTTAAGTTTTTGGCTATGGCAAGCAGGTCCTCTCTGAATTTCGAAAAAATTCGCCGGTAGGGGGCGCTGTAATAGCGATTTTTGTGCGATTTTGAATATTGTACCGTCCAAACGTGTATGAAGTTATGCATAGAATTAAACCAAATTTTTATTTTAAGTTTTTGGCTATGGCAAGCAGGTCCTCCCTGAATTTGGAAAAAATTCGCCGGTAGGAGGCGCTGTAATAGCGATTTTTTGCGATTTTGAATATTGTACCGGCCAGAAGTGTATGAAGTTATGCATAGAATTAAACCAAATTTTTATTTTAAGTTTTTGGATATGACAAGCAGGTCCTCCCTGAATTTGCAAAAAATTCGCCGTTAGGGGGCGCTGTAATAGCGATTTTTGTGCGATTTTGAATATTGCACCATCGAAAAGTGTATGAAGTTATGCATAGAATTGAACCAAAAAAAAATTTTAAGTTCTTGGCTATGGCAAGGAGGTCCTCCCTTAATTTGTAAAAAAAATCGCTCGTAGAGGGCGCTGTAATAGCGATTTTTGTACAATTTTTGTGCCATTTTGAATATTGTACCGCCGAAAAGTGTATGAAGTTATGCATAGAATTGAACCAAATTTTATGTGTTTATTTTTGGTCATGTCACGAAGGTCCTCCCTGAATTTGGAAAAATTCTGCCGGAAGGGGGCACTATAATTGCGATGTCTTTACCATTTTCATTATTGTACCATCGAAAAGTGTATGAAGTTATCCATATAATTGAACCAAATTTTTTGTGCATGTTTCTGGCTATGGCAAACAAGTCCTCCCTGAACTTGAAAAAATTCCGAAAGAAGGAGGCGCTATAATTCCGATCTCTGTGCCATTTTCATTATTGTACCATCGAACAGCGTATAAAATTATGCATACAATTGAACCAAAATGTTTGTGCTTGTTTTTGGCTTTGGCCAACATGTTCTCCTTGAATTTGGAAATATTGCGCGGTAAAGGGGCTCCGTGCTAGCGATTTTTGTATACTTTTCTTGATTTTTCGTAGTTCTATTGTGCATCGGCGGCTCATGCAGCGGCGGGAACTCGCTTCCTGCTATGCCGGCTATTCGCAAACAGCTGATAACGACAGAATAAGGAAAAATTAATAATTTTAACAAATATCATGATATAGATTAACTCGTTTTTAGTCCGTTTAATTGACTTGAGCAGAAATTTAAGATGAAAATCAAAGTTGGTATAGTATTGAACTAATAACATTGAAGTATTAGCATGTGTAACTAGGTTTTGAAATATTAAGATGTATAAGATAGAAGAAAGTTTTGGGATTGGCACATCCAACTAGTTTCATTCTTAAAAAGTAAAAAATTAACTCGACTGCCTGAAAAAAAAAAAGATTTTTGATGAGTGCTTATTCTTAAAGCCGTTCAGTTCAGAAAATATGAATAAAAATTAATTTATTTTTTAAAAGAAAGTTGCATTTTCGGTTATAAAACCTAAAGATTTAATATGATTGCGTGAAAGTAAAATAATTTGCCCTCTGCCAATATCGAAATTAAAGATCGGAGCTCGAAGTAAAATGGAAGACAAGTTTGTATATCGTGATTTGGCAAACGGATTTTCATTCCACATTTCTTTTAGCTTTAAAAGAGAAAAATATGTTCTCACTTTTAAAATTAGTTTTTTTTTATAATATATTTTCGTAAAGTCTTATAGGTTACAGTGCATGCATATACAAATTTCACAAAAAATACCACCTAAGATACAGTTTTGTTGGAGAATTCACTTAGCATTGTTTTTACTTTTTACAAAGGATTCGTCGATTTTCATGATTTTACTTGGCCCTCCTTTTTTTCGTTGGTTGCAGTTTAATTTTCACGATTGTTCATATTAACTGGGACAAATTTTCCCTTTCTTTTACTGAGTTATGTCAAGGCCCCTAGAAATAACAAGTACAGTATTGTCTCCTATAAAATGTGATAAAGAGTGGGTTAATTATATATGTTTTAAATTATCGTGAGTGAAATAGTTCGTTTAATTAATGTCTTTTTTCTTTTTTCTACGTGAACGACGTCGCGGGTAACAGTTATTATTTTTTTTATGTGTTAGGGTCATTCTATTAAAAAATATATATTATTTTTCGGTACAAACATTATACATTCTCTTAAAATTTATCTGGCATGCATGACAGTTAAACTTTGACAGAATATAGATTTTTAAAATGTTTTATGTAACAGAATACACTGAAAGTATATGTTCGATGAAAATTGATTATTTGCAGGGGTTTTTTTATGAACGTAGATATATTTGTATACCTGCATTTTACTTTAAAACTAATTTCCTTTATTACTATCTTCACTTATTTTATGAATATGATAAATGTATTGTTCATTCAATAATATATTTTTTTCCTCTGAAGATTTACTTAAATGTAAATTAAATTTTATTATAAAACAATAATAGTTTTTTTTTTCGAAATTAAGTGACAGGGGAATTTCGAAAGGGGAATACCCTTTTTAATTTCAGTTGTTAGCCGTTACTGTGCTCATTTTCCTTTGTCATTAATTTTGAAATATTTTTCAATGATTTAGAAATGGTGTTGACCTCCTTGTAACCTCCTTCCCTGATGTTAAACAGAAGCATCATTTATTTAATAAAAATACATTTTTTAATTCATAAACATAAAGCATTTTTTTAAGATTATAAATTTCATAATCTACTGTAAATAAGCATGGAATTACATAAAAGAAAAGAATTGAGCATATATAGGGTAATTCTAGGATAGATGGCCATAGAGGAGAGATGGCAAGCGTAAATATTTCAAAAAATATACCATAGATTGCAGCACAAAATTTGTTCCTAAGAAATAGTTCAATGTGTTCATTCATTGCGACGTGAAGCTGTGTTTTTCAGTTATAAAGAGAAAGTGTAATTTTGATGTTTATTTAATTTAGTGGTTGGATATTTTTGTGGAGTTAGACATCTGAATGTTTTGCAGTACCTATGTTATATTTTTATTTACTGTAAAGACTTTTAAGGCACTTATATAATCCAATCTTTGCTTTTAAGTCTAAAACAAAGATGTACAATGGCGGAGTGACGCTTTAAATTGGGTGGCAATATGTCCATCAATTTTAGGAGAGAGGGCCACATCAAATCGAGCGGAGATGGCCACCTATAATCAATATTTCAAAATTATACGGAGTAGGGATTTTAACTAAATATAATTATTTTTAAAATAATTATATAATTTTTATCTTTATACTTATATTAATTGATATAATTATTTTAAATTTTAACTAATATAAATATTTCAATAGCAATAATATAATAGGGCCTAACGATGTATTTTTGTTTCAGAAAATATTTAAAAACTTCGGAAACATTCATCCCAGAAACATATAAATTGATAAATAAACTTAAAACCGTGAAAAATCTAAAATAAACGCGAGAAAAAAAAAGACACTTCCGGTAGCGAAGAAGATTAAATACATTTGAAATTATTAGATTCTACAGATTCTGAGGGAATAGAATTGGATAAGGATGACTGTGTTGGTTGTGGAGAAGAATATAATACCAAAACCAAAAAGGATTGCTGTATACAATGCTTAAGGTGCCAGAAGTGGTTCCATGAAACGGGTACAAGCCATCAAGATCTTTGCCGAAAATATGGTAAAATCTTACGAAAAGAGAAGGATTGAAATTATACTTCAAATTTTGTTTATTCAAATTTTATTCACGGAATTTCCGTGATATAATTGCATCTTTACAAATTTCTATGTGTTTTTCATGATTAATTGACATGAAATATGTTATATTTTGCTATTTTAACTTCACCTTTTCTTTCTTGTATTGGATGGCTATCTCTCCTCGGCTTAAAGGAGAGATGGCCATCTGCCATTTTAATTTCAATTTTATTTCCCAATTTTTGTTCTAGACATTTAATTATTTTTTGTCTAAAATGTGATACGTATATGTAAGACAATTTCAAATGTACATAACTATTTCTTGTATTTGCATTCTAAGAATTTTTATTTCAATCTTTAAAAACTATGGCCATCTATCCTAGAGTTAACCTATATTACCCTCTGTAGATAACTCCGTTACAATATTATTAAGGAAATTAACATCTAAATGTAAAAAAATTAAAAAATTAAAAAACCAAGTAATGAGAAGACAACATTGCCACATTTATAAATATATTTTTTTTAAGTGAAAAATGAACTGTGCATAAATATGAAGGTTTTTAGATATTTATTTTGAAATTTTTATATCAAGAAAGTAATTTTTAATTAGAATGACCCAATGTATTAGGAGAAAATACACCTTTTATATTTTCCATGCATTTTGCTGTCATAGAGGATCGCTGAAATGTCTTATTAAGGCTCATGTTTTAACGGCATGGGGGAATTGCTTTACTCTAATACAACAATATTTGTTGAGTTTAGAGTGGATAAATATTTCTTGCCAATATTTTCAAAACAACAACAATCCAATACTACTACCCATTCATGCTAATGAATGTAGTTTTTACCCAATATTCAGCCAAGATCTTTCTAACATTTTAGTACCAGTATTATTAAGGCATGTGCCTTAAGGTTTTTTTTTTTTTTTAATATTAAATTTTCATCAAACACATGTGTTTTTAGCTAAAACAGGAAATAATTCTATGAGTTCCTAAAAATTCTTAGTGAAATTTTAATTAACTTTTCAAATTTAGGCAATATTTAGTCAAATTTTAGTAAAGTATTGCGTTTACACCAAATCTACTATAACGAAATCTATTCAATCTATTTCACTTCTTTTTTCAACAATATATTAGCAAACCCCTTACATGTGTTATGAAGAGAAAGATTTGCAATATCTCTTAAATTTACTAACATATACCAAATTTTGTATACAAAGCATGATTTTTTTAAAATGTGTATTTTTCAATAAAAATAGCTTTTAAATTAAATTATACAAGCTGTATTTTGCTTCATAACATACAAGTAGATGAGCAAATCCTTGTAACAAAATTTTATTTCAATATCTTAAAAACTTTTTTAAGAAATGAGGTTTCTCCTAAACGTACATAATGAAAAACGCAGTTTTCCAGAAAACGCAAATTAAGAGTTTGATTGTAGCACAACAAATTATCTATTTTTACCAATTTTTCTACTATTAAATAAAAGAAAATGTAATGACTGTAAGAACATTGCTAGGGCTATATTCAAAACATTTTAATTTGACCTGTTTATGCAATTTTCAATTTCTTCTAATCTTTTTTTGGTAATTCTCTTGCCAGACCTTCAGATCGGACCGAAGAAGAGTTGGGGATAATTTACAACCGTCTTCGCAGCATCCAGGCTTTCGAGAAATACCATCCGACCTTACTGCATCAGATGTGCTACTTCGGTTATTACGAAGACCTCGACAAAGGTGTCACACGTGAGTATCACCTCTCTAATGAGAAGAACTATTACAATAACTTCGCGTACCAAAACATTATATGTATTACATCTCTAGCATATAGAATTTCTGCAATAACTTCGCGTACCAAAACATTATATGTATTACATCTCTAGCATATAGAATTTCTGCAATAACTTTGCGTGTCAAAAGGTTATAAGTAGAGATCGACCGAAAATTCGGTTTCGTTTTCGTTTTCGGCCCAATATCTGAGTTTCGCCAGAAATTCGTTTTCGGCGAAAATACAAACAAAAATGCGGCCGGACCTAAACTCGACCCAAAGTATCTGTCTTCCAAAAATCCCGTTTCTTCCTTCGTAAATTTTCAGTGTTACTCATTGATTTGAGCATGATATCGGTGCAAATGAGATACTCTTTATTTATTACTATGAACTTCACTGTTTATAAATAATTATCAGTCATAACTGACTCAAGACGTGAGTGCAAATTATAAATCACGCAATGCATGTATGACACTTTTCACGTTCTCATTAAAAGCTGCAGCCTTAACAGTAATAGAAAATTTTTAGCTTGAAACCGCAATTGTGTTTCGAATACTCTTTGGGAAAGTTCTAGTATAAACAGATGATCATTTACCAAAATCATTGTAAATGATAAATCGAGATATATGTACCACTAAAACTTTTTAATTAGGTTAAATTCGTATAATTAGAAAATCATTTTGTACCGTAGGTGAATTAATTACATTTTATTTTATACGAAAATAGAAAGTTTTGGTCAGAGACACAGAGAGCCAACTTTGGCCACACGTGTAATTACACGTACAACTAATTAATAATTCTGTGTATTTATGTACACATTAATTATTTTTTTTTAAGTTTTAGGCATTTTCGTTTTCGTTTACGTTTTCGGCCTAAAATAAGAATATTACGAAAATCGGTTTAGGTTTCAGTTTCGGTCTTGAAAACCTGTTTCGGTTGATCCTTAGTTATAAGTATACCCTCTCTAGTAGGTGGAATTTCTACAATAATTTCCTATGTCAAAACATTACAAATATCACCTCTCCAGCATTATTGAATTTCTACCATAACCTCGCATATCAACACATTATAAGTATCACCACTCTAGTGATGATACTTATAATCCCACTACAATTTCGCGTTTCAAAGCATTGCGTATGAAAATGTATATAGATTTATTTCAGAAAAGATTAATTATATATTCAACTGATACTTCAAAAAATATGAAAGACAATTACATGTGTAATTCTTTAATAAATATTTGCATATACAGTTGATTAAATTTTTGAATTATTACTTTTTTGTTGCTTTTGAATTACCCGGTATTTTATAGAACTGTTGTTATAAAATTGAGTAGCTAGATGTTATATTCTCCTCTTATTAATTAATATATATTTTGCATTGTTTGGGAAGATGTACAATATGTACTTTGTGGCTGTACTTTATATCGTCAAGTAAGTGAAGAAACTAATTTCATCAGTTTGACGAAATGTTTGCTCGGAGCATTTTGCAGGAAACCATTTCGTCAAAAACAAAGAAAATTTCGTGAAATCTGAGTATTCATTTCTGAGCGTGTGCCAGTATTTTTTTTTACTACTTATAAGGATCTATATCTCGAATCTTTGGAGAAAAAAAAAACCCATTAAATTATACTCTAATTTAAGTTAGACTTCATTTAGTCGTGTTCTTTTAGTTCACAAAATAGAATTTTTTCATAAGTTTTGAAACCAAGTGATGTCCAAATAGTCTCAGAACTCTTAAAATTGGGAAAAAAAAAGAAAGAAAAAGATCATTTTCAACCTTTAATATCTTAAAATGTATATGATTTTAGCACGCAATTTTTATTGGGATGAAAGATATGAGTATGTTCTTTCATTTCATGTATTTAAAATATTATAAGATGCAGAATTAGTATTTATAGGGGCTCTAAACTATCAGGTATCTGTCGAGCAGAAAATTTGTATAACAGATTACATGCAGGATCACAAAACAAATTTTGGAACTAGAATGAAAATATTTGTGCCTAATTATACTTCGGATTGTAATAATTATCCTGAACCTAAATAAATTTATATTTAAAGAATTTTTGTATTTTTAATACAAAGTTTTATTTAGCTAATACAAAATTTAGAAATTTTCAACAGTATAATCTCCTAAAAAATTTTTCTTTGAATAATAAAAATAAAATTTTAGGTTCAGTTTATACAGACTAACATGAAACATACGTTTTGAAAATTTCATGAAAAAATATTCAGAAGTTTTTAAGATATCCTGCGCATTATGCAAAAAAAACGTCATTTGGAGAAAAATGACTTCAAAGTTTCGGAAACGCCGCTTCAGCTATTGAGCGGGTATAATTCTAAAAGCCATAACTTCTGTTCTAATGGGAATTTCAAGGAAGCAATTATATCAAAATGTTTAGAAAAGTAAAACCTAAAAAAATTAAAATTTCGAAAATTTTAAAGCTTTAAGAGTCCTGAGACCCCTTAAGTCATTTCATAAAGTTCCAGATGAAAAGTTCAGATGAACTCCCCTCCCCAAAGAAAAAGAGATAAAAGAAGAAACTTAAGCTTCGAAGAAAACTCTGCTTTTTTTTCACGTTCAATTTTTCTTACGATTTGACTTATACAGGCCTATTGTTTTAAGTTATTACCCTACCTCTGAGCGTAAATTTGTATGATAACATCAATTTTTTTAAATTTCTAGCAATATTAAAGCGTGATTTATTAGCTAACTAATGTCGTTTGAATTGTATTTCTATTTTGATTGATGTATGAATTGCAGAATTTGAAAAATAGAATACCGTGTTGAATAATGTTTTTAGATGTTTTTTCCCCTTCAAAATCCAAATTTAACATTTTTCTTTAACGCAAAAAATTCATGCTTGCAACATTTTGAGATTTTCTCAAAATAGTCCATAAAGTTTAAGGGGGCTCAGGGCTTGATCGATACCGAAAAATATGTAAACAGAGCTCTCGTTTTCAGTCCATATAAAAACAGAAGTATTCAATTTAACTAATTTAAACTTTCTGATATTTTTAAGGTGTGTTTGTAGTCTTATAAAATTATAAAATGAAGAAGTACTTTAATGTAATAAAATAAAAAATATAGCAAAATTTATATAACACTACTTTTGAAAAAGCTTTAGGTGTCACATCACCATCCGTAAGATATCTTAACTTTGAATTGACATAAGAACATAATTTTTACTTTAAAATGATCAGAGAGCTTTACTCTATAGAATGAATTAAGGATATAACTGTCACTCAAAGTAAACCTTATTAAAAAAAACTCTCAAATGTGAAAATTTAAAAAAACCCTAAAAAATACAATTATTTTTTTTCATTAAAAATACTCAAAATATTAAACTATCTAAAATATATTAATTAATTCTATAGATAACGTTGTTATATGCATGCAAAAATTAAATTAAACCATTCCATCAAATAGTTTTTTTTAATTTTACGGATAGTCGTCAAAAAATCAAGTTTTGAAAAAAATGCGACTTAAAGCTGCAATTAAATGGGTGCGGCTTTGAAAGTGATTGTTACATAAATCCTTATAACTCCGTTAAAAATGCAAATAATTTCATGCGGTTTTTTTTGCACCGTGTTCAGAATTAATTGAATAATCAAAATATATACCAAAAGAAAATCTATTTTTTGAACGTTTTTAAACCCTGAGCCCCTTAATATAGGAAATAAATTTTTCTAACTATGTATATATATGTATTTGGTTAATATACGTTAGGAATTGTCATAAACTTTGAAGATTTTTTCTCTATGTTACAATATTAATTTCGATAACATTTGAATAAGCAGGGTCAAAGTCATTTGGTTCCTTCGCTGAAAGATGTTTCAGTCATCATAACAAAATTTACGGAATAGCCATGCATTTATTTAAATTTGAATTTTGATGTTTTGCATAATTTGTATTTTACTGTTATTTTATAAATATTTTGAGCCAAAAATAAAAGAAAGTCAAAGTGTTTAAAATATATACAGTAGAACTTCTTTTATCCGAAACTCTTTTAACCGAAACTCTTGGTTAACCGAAATCCATTTTGAAAGCTTTTTTCCCCCTACTATCACATTCCGTGGGTGCAAAAATCCATTTTGATAGCTTTTTTTTCTACTATCACATTCCTCGTGTGGAAAAAAATTTTTTGAAAGTTTTTTTTTTTTTTTTTTTTTTTTTTTTTTTTTTTTTTTTTTTTTTTAAACTCTCATATTCCTTGTGTGAAAGCGGTCCTTTCCGAACTACGAGTACATATAAATATTTTCAATCCCCTTTCTTAGACGGAGTGAAACGAAGAAAACGAACAAATTAGCAATTCTGAAGCTTTTGAATGTTTTGCAAAAGGTTTGGCATGACTGGAGCAGCAGAAAGACTGTGATACTGGTGAACTAATAATATTAAAAATCTTCGTGATAGAGTTTCAAAGCAAAGGCAATCGAAACTGCGACAAACAAAACATTTTATCAAACCCTTGTGATATATATAAGGTACTTAATTTCAAAATTAAAATTCAGATAATTTATTCATGTTTCTATTGCTTTATTTTTATTAAGCACTTGTTACCATAATAAGAAATATTGCGTGTATTTGTCCTTCGTCTTAAAATTGAGTAGTCTCGATTATCCGAAAATTTCGATTTTCGGAAAAAGGGTCGGTCCCAATTACTTCGGATAATCGAGGTTCTACTGTAATTTTTTTTTTTACATAATGTTTAATGTTTTTTAGCCCCTTTCTACAATATAATTTAATATATGTACATCTCTTGACGCAACATATGAAGATTTGTGAAACAGTCGAAAGTTATTAAATTCATATAAACAGTACAAGTACCTGTACAAGAATTACTTTCAGGAGCATATATATAATTTATAAGTATTTAAAATACATCAAAATATCTTAAAATACATTAGAAAAAAAAAGGAACGTTTTCAACTTTTACAAGACCGTCGTCAGTGGGATTTAATTGTTATTATTTTCTTTGCGCTTATTCGAGAACTGTCTAGTAGAAATTTATTTCAATTTAAAAGTTGTACATCAGATGAGGTGCCAGAGAAAGTTATTCAAATTTTCAAAAAAACGAGCTTTCATTTATTATGCAGCAAATTTCTCCATACTCCATGCACTGTTAAAACTGGATACTTAAAAATAAGCAAAATGTAGTCATTTTTGAGTACTTTCCGATCTTATAATAGCTCCGAGTACTTAACTTTTAAATTTGAGAGACGCATGTATTTATTTTTTTGAGTACATACAGGGACTCGAAAATAAGTATGTATAGAAACACACATACGCTATAAGAAAAAAAAAAAAAAACGCGAAATTAGAGAGAACCGACAAATCACCATTTTTAATTGGGAAGAACTACAATTTTTGAAGTAAACAACAATGAATTTTCTATTTTAATTCTTGAAGTTTTGTGTATGAGCCGCTCCGTGATTTGAACCCGAGTCCTCTCGGTGGGGGAGATTGGTATTGCACTGACTGCGCTATAAGAGTAGTTACCAGCTCCTTCCAAATGACACCTTTTATGAATCAGCGACGGAAGATCGTTAACAGCAGAGGTGAATTTTCCCTTTCTTAAATATTGTAATTTCTAATAAAACAATTTTTAAACTAAATTTTCTTCTTTAACATTTCTAATGAAATTGTAAATAAATTTGAAAAGAATGTATTATAAATTAAAAATTATAACAAAGATAGACATATCTTTAAATAAAAGCTTGGAAATCCCTACTGTCAATTTGGTATACGAAAAGGGTTTATCAGAAAACTCATATTTTTGAGCACATAGGATTTAAACATGAATATTAAGACTTTAAAATACAAAATATATGTATTCATTTCTGCATGCATTTATAAATCAAGTATAAGTATACACAACTTCAAAATATCATGTACTCGTTTCTGAATTAATTGTACTCAAAAAAATCGAGTACAAAGAAATTTTCATTTTTAAGTAGATTAATGCTCCTTTTTGAAGCAATTGTACTTAAAAAATATGAGTACACAGAAATGCTCATTTTTAAGAAGATTATTTTTAACAATGTACTTCTTTTTGAAACAATTGTACTTAAAAAAATACAAGTACATGGAAGTTCTCATTTTAAAGTAAATTATTTTGACAGTGTGGATATCGTACGATAGTGCATCGTTACAAGCTGCATCTTTATTGGCGATTACTATTTCAATTGATTCTCTTATGATATTTCTAATTTTTCTTAATAATAATAATAATTATTATTTTTTTTCTAATGTATTTTAACATATTTTGATGAATTTTTAGTACCGCATATACTCGCGTATAAGTCGAGGAATTTCTGGCAATTTTCGGTAAGCAAATTTGGGGGGTCGACTTATACGCGAGTCAGTTAAAAAAGCAAAAATAAAAACTTCGAATACTAAAAAATTATGGCTTTTTATGTGTATGAATAAAAAAATAATATATACAATATACAAATAATAATAATTCATCATTTAAAAAAAAAATAATGATTTGTTTCTGTTTACTTACTATCTTTTTGCATTAGAAAGTGAAATCTTTGGTTTGAGTTTGTGCAAAATCGAAGTAAAAAGTTAGGGGGTCGACTTATACGCGAGTTTTTGATTTTTTCCAAAATTTGCATCCGAAAGTTAGGGGGTCGACTGATACGCGAGTATATACGGTACTTATAAATTATATACATGCCCCTGAAAGTAATTCTTGTACAGGTATTTGTACTGTTTATATGAATTTAATTATTTAACTCAAGGGGAATTGAGCTCTAGAATTTTAACTTCCATTTATTGTAGAAAGATATTTTACAATTTATTGAAATTGCTACATAACATGAATATTTTTTGACATGTCAAAAACCTGGGAAAAGGAAATATACGACATGATTCAAATTTACTACTGCATGTTGGAAGATTTAAGTTTTACGTATAAAATATTATCATCCAATAAAACTTTTTAAAAAATTGAAGTTATCTATATGTATACAAAATATTTTATTTTAAATGAATAGCGGGTTGAATTCCAAAATCTTGAAACATATCGTTTCAATTAAAGTGTTTGTACAACATATTTTGTAAAATATTTAAACTCAGCTAGATAATACGAATTGAATATTTCCAACTGAGCGAAAAATGCCCAGGCCGGGAATCGAACCCAGATCCTTGTCTTACCAGGCCAATGCTTTTCCATTTAAGCTAACTGGGCCGACAACCAGCCAGCATATTTCGCTCAGATAACCTGATTGGTAGGAACATCTGGTCTGTCATGTAGACAGCTCAACAGAATAAACCACAGGTAAAGGACCTCCATATAAACGATGGATACGTAGATGAACTATTATTTTAACACAGTCAAACTGACTGGTAAAGTTATCATACGAATTGAATATTTCCAACTGAGCGAAAAATGCCCAGGCCGGGAATCGAACCCAGATCCTTGGCTTACAAGGCCAATGCTTTTCCATTTAAGCTAACTGGGCCGACAACCAGCCAGCATATTTCGCTCAGATAACCTGATTGGTAGGAACATCTGGGCTGTCATGTAGACAGCTCAACAGAATAAACCACATGTAAAGGACCTCCATATAAACGATGGATACGTAGATGAACTATTATTTTAACACAGTCAAACTGACTGGTAAAGTTATCATACGAATTGAATATTTCCAACTGAGCGAAAAATGCCCAGGCCGGGAATCGAACCCAGATCCTTGGCTTACAAGGCCAATGCTTTTCCACTTAAGCTAACTGGGCCGACAACCAGCCAGCATATTTCGCTCAGATAACCTGATTGGTAGGAACATCTGGTCTGTCATGTAGACAGCTCAACAGAATAAACCACAGGTAAAGGACCTCCATATAAACGATGGATACGTAGATGAGCTATTATTTTAACACAGTCAAACTGACTGGTAAAGTTATCATACGAATTGAATATTTCCAAATGAGCGAAAAATGCCCAGGCCGGGAATCGAACCCAGATCCTTGGCTTACAAGACCAATGCTTTTCCATTTAAGCTAACTGGGCCGACAACCAGCCAGCATATTTCGCTCAGATAACCTGATTGGTAGGAACATCTGGTCTGTCATGTAGACAGCTCAACAGAATAAACCACAGGTAAAGGACCTCCATATAAACGATGGATACGTAGATGCTGGCTGGTTGCTGGCGGCCCAGTTAGCTTAAATGGAAAAGCATTGGCCTTGTAAGCCAAGGATCTGGGTTCGATTCCCGGCCTGGGCATTTTTCGCTCAGTTGGAAATATTCAATTCGTATGATAACTTTACCAGTCAGTTTGACTGTGTTAAAATAATAGTTCATCTACGTATCCATCGTTTATATGGAGGTCCTTTACCTGTGGTTTATTCTGTTGAGCTGTCTACATGACAGACCAGATGTTCCTACCAATCAGGTTATCTGAGCGAAATATGCTGGCTGGTTGTCGGCCCAGTTAGCTTAAGTGGAAAAGCATTGGCCTTGTAAGCCAAGGATCTGGGTTCGATTCCCGGCCTGGGCATTTTTCGCTCAGTTGGAAATATTCAATTCGTATGATAACTTTACCAGTCAGTTTGACTGTGTTAAAATAATAGTTCATCTACGTATCCATCGTTTATATGGAGGTCCTTTACCTGTGGTTTATTCTGTTGAGCTGTCTACATGACAGACCAGATGTTCCTGCCAATCAGGTTATCTGAGCGAAATATGCTGGCTGGTTGTCGGCCCAGTTAGCTTAAGTGGAAAAGCATTGGCCTTGTAAGCCAAGGATCTGGGTTCGATTCCCGGCCTGGGCATTTTTCGCTCAGTTGGAAATATTCAATTCGTATGATAACTTTACCAGTCAGTTTGACTGTGTTAAAATAATAGTTCATCTACGTATCCATCGTTTATATGGAGGTCCTTTACCTGTGGTTTATTCTGTTGAGCTGTCTACATGACAGACCAGATGTTCCTACCAATCAGGTTATCTGAGCGAAATATGCTGGCTGGTTGTCGGCCCAGTTAGCTTAAATGGAAAAGCATTGGCCTTGTAAGCCAAGGATCTGGGTTCGATTCCCGGCCTGGGCATTTTTCGCTCAGTTGGAAATATTCAATTCGTATGATAACTTTACCAGTCAGTTTGACTGTGTTAAAATAATAGTTCAGCTAGATAAGTTAATAAAATAACTGAAATCCACAGTCTCTGGGTGAATTTAGTCTAGGCTAATTTATTTTTTTATAAATCTCTAAATTGTACGCATTTATAATTTGTAGAAATTTATTAATACGCTGCCTTATTAATTTTTTCCAGTTTTTCGCCAAGGTGATAAAGGCACAAATTGGTATGCTGTCTTAGCAGGCTCTTTAGATGTCCAAGTTGTCGTAACATCACCTATTCTGGTAAGACTTAAATAATTACGATAAAAATGTCAGAAATGCTAAAATTACTCCCCATTTACGTTATTGTAACTCTTAGTTTGAAATAATATGAACATGACTATAATCAATTGTAAATTTAATTTAATTTTTAGTTAAAATGTAGTTTTCGTTTAGAAAATGCTAAAAAATCATAAAATTATTGTATTATTTCATAGTAATTTTCAGCCATATAAGAATAGCATTTTCACTGCTTTGTTTGTTATTCTTAGTTTATCTGTTATTATTAGCGTCCGATATGCTATTTTTTTTTCAGCCAAAAATTAAGGTGTCGTCCCTGCGTCTCAATTTATTTTTGGAAAATTAATTTTTTTGTAGTTTTTAATGCCATTTCTGTAATGATAACATCTGAAGTACTCGATTTCTGTAGAAAGTAAAGGGAAAATAGTTGGAAAATAGTAGATTGCTATATATCTTTTTGTTGCCATTTTCTCATTACAACTGACAAAAAAATTGTAATTAAAATACGTGCTATTTTGAAAAAAATATAAATGAATGACTTCTGGTAAAACATGTAGCTGTTAAAAACTATGTTTAAGTATCAATATTAATGTTACCAACAAATGAAGGCATGTGAATCATTAGATACTCGATTTTTTTGTCGAGTTCCTTGAATGACATCAACGCTTTTTGCTGGGTTTGTGTATTATTCGGCGACAGTGAGGTCATATACATATTTTTCTATAGATGTTGTTTGAGACTGGATCGTAAATATGGAATTCTTCACCGGATGCAAACGACGTCATTAAATATAAAATAAAAGCGTGTATTTTAAGTTTATATATATATATATATATATATATATATATATATATATATATATGTAATGATTCTAGTGGTATGGTCCTAGATGATGACTAAGAAAGTGACTCGGGAACCTTTATGCGAATCGAACTCATTTATTAGGCCACTCATCATACATCGGATTCGTGAGCCGATCGCCGGTCCCGGAGTCAATAGCGTAGATTTTGGTAGGTTACATTGGCGTTAGTTTAGCAAGCATCTCAAATTGCCAAAATTTCTCGTTTTTCGTGCGTGTTCGGGTTAATATGGTGAAGATTCTAATATTTTCCAGCAGAGGGCAGAATTGTTAATTTGGGAGGAACATTTAATTTAATTGGTTCATTAAGTTTTGATTGATCTGTGGTCAAGGCCCGCACAATTCCTAGGGACTGTGACGTATCAGCCCTACCCACAGATGCCAGCAAAAAGCGCTTAGATTAGCAGTTTCACTCTTAAGAATTGTCCAAAAATGATCTCTCAAAGTAATAAGCTGTATTGCCGGAAAATAAAGTTAACAGGGGCAAAATGCTTTTAAGCTTCAGACTTAAAGTTTAAAAAATATTAGTTGAGACTTTAAAATTTTAAACTTTTGAATTTTAATTTTAAATTTAAGTTTTAAAAGGGGGTTCGACTTTCCTTTCATATATATGTATAATTAAGATGAAATCACAAATGTATCAACAAATGGTAAAATTCTAAAGATGAACAAGATATGAACATAGGAAACCAGTATGTAAAATATGAAACTATGAATAACCCACAGAATCATCAGAGGAGCTTGCAGGTTTAATTCATAGTGAAGATGGGTTATTTCATCCAATTTTGTCGGCATTCAGCCTAAAATGGCAAAATTTAGCTCTTAATAGCGCATCATAAAACAAAATAAATGATAAAAAACCAAGATATCTAAAGAAAGATACACCTCACACAAGATATTAAAAATTGAAAAATTATTAGAGTACAATACCTCAATTATAGACAAGAATCGAAAACTTCAGAAAGTTGCCCCACAATATTATTACATGTGAAGATGCAATCAGATTTAGGACTATTAAAACATGTAGCCAGCATTTAGTTAATAAAAAACAAAACACTGCTGCCATCTGGTGTGAAAAAGGAAAACTATGTTGTAACCAGATTTTTAACAAAAATGTGTAGTGCTGCCATCTATACCCATAGAAAGGAGTGAAATCAATTGAAGAAATCAAGAAATGACATAAATTAAAATTTATTTACAGTAGAATGAAAAAATAAGAATAAACTTAATAAGTAAAGGAAATCGCGGCAAGATGAAGAGCGAGGCAAGATGACGAATGTCTTAATTTTTCCGTTTTCCACTAGGTGGTAGCATCAACTGAACACTACTGGCTCTCCTATCGGCCATTCGTTAAACATTAGTAAAGAGACGCTGAAATCGCCATTTTTGTGTTAGTTGTGGAGCTTTGATTGTTTACCGCTGCCACGTTATAACTTTTATGCATGTGTAAATAAGCTCTGCTACAGGTACAGGTAAGATATGTAGTTTCTCTTTAATATTTATGAGTAACTTAGTTTAAATACTACCTATTACCATGAATAAATGTCAATTAATCGCCTTCCTTCATGGCAATGAAAACGAATATTTTTAAACAGACAGTCTAGGGCAAGATGACGAGCACCGTGTTTCGGAATTTATTAAACTAACTGTGTGGTTCATTCTATTTAAATCCTGTAAACGCTTGTTTGGCTGTGTGTTTGTCCGCGCGACATTGCGCTTCTATCTCCTCTGGGGCTAAGGGGCGCATCGGATCGGGTTAGGTGTCTTTCGAAAGGGGGGCGACCAGGGGAAGACATTTTTGCCATTCTTTAAGCCCCCTATCCCCCGAAAGAAAAACCCTATCGGGGTCCGTATATCCGCTTCCAAGCGTCCGATAGGTTCGAGGGGAGCACCGTTCGACGAGGTTCGACCTAGGGGTCAAGACCTCCCCCCTTGCTGGTCCCCCGCCCCCCAAATAATTCAAATATTGTGACCCGCCAGTAGAAGAATGGATCCAGTGCTGTAAATTCCAAGAGTGGTGGCATGAGGAATGCTCCAATTATAAAAATGGCATTTTTATTTGTGACTATTGTTAGCTGCACAACTAAACAATTCAACATTACATTACAATGCATTATGCTTAGTCTGATACTTTGTAAGATGTAAAGGCACAGTTATAATTTGCTAAACCATGTAACATATTCAAAAGATAAAATATGTTCATTTTTTTTTCAGTGTTTTCATCTTGCCCCAGTACTGGGGCAAGATGACGATTAGTTAATGTTATGAAAAAATAAAATTATCCTTTATTTTTTTATTTGAAAAATTGAATGGTAATATATTTAATACTACAAGGAATACTCTAATAGTTCATGTAAAATTAATTTTACTTTACTTAAAAATGAATTAAAAAATAGCAAAAATTGTAAGCATAGTCATCTTGCTCCGGTCTCCCCTACTGAGTAAATATTATATATATATATATATATATATATATAAGCGCATTGATTAAATTAACCATATTAAAACAAATAGGATAAAATAAACAAGTTGGAAATTACTCGTCAAACGTGGCAAATGAGGTGCGTTCGTACTATAGCTAGTTTTATAATTATTTTTCGCACCCCATATTGTACTGAATGTATTTTTTTTTGCACTTCATAAGTGCATAGTCTGTAACATCATTAAAATGCACTGCAATAATTTTTTTCCCATTCCCCGTAATGAAACGGAAAAAGTTTGACTGTCCCTGTAATTAAACTATACATCCGATTTTCATAAAATTTGAAATGGCTCGACAAAATTTTGCAACAATTATATATTTAAAATTTCAAGACCTTTCGGAATGCTATAACATCATAAAAAGGCACTTGCAATAATTTTTCTCGTTGGCCATAATGTAAAGAAAAACTTTTGACTGTCCCTGTAATTAAACTATACATCCGATTTTCATAAAATTTGAAATGGCTCGACAAAATTTTGCAACAATCATATATTTAAAATTTCAGACCATTCGGTTGGGTAGTTTTTGCTCTGTTATATTCGGACGGACGGACGGACGGACTGAACGACGACTATAGGTGCTACGTATTTATATAATTACGAACGCACCTAAAAATGAGTATATCAATGACATTTAAAAAAAAAAAGAGCATTATTTTGAGATAGTAAAATATAGCCTTGTATTATGTGCCAATATGTGAGATATTAATGAAAAATATATGATGTGAAATGCATAATATCCCTGGTTTTTTTTTTGTTTTTTTTTTTTAATATATAGGGTAACTCTAGGATAGATGGCCATAGTTTTTAAAGATTTAAATGAAAATTCTTTGAATGCAAATACAAGAAATATTTATGCATATTTAAAATTTCTATACATATACTCATCATATTTTGGGCAAAAAATAATTATATATTGAGAAGAGAAATTGGGAAACAAAATTGAAATTAAAATGGCAGATGGCCATCTCTCCTTAAAGCCGAGGAGCCATCCAATACAAGAAAGAAAACGTTAAAATAGCAAAAAGTAACGCATTTCACATAGTTAATCATGAAAAACATATAGCAATTTGTAAAGATGCAGTTATATGATGGAGCATGAGTGAGTAAAACTCGAATAAATAAAATTTGAAGTATAATTTCAATTCTTCATTTTTCGTAAAATCTTACCACATTTTTGGCAAAGATCTTGATAATTTGTACACCTTTCATGAAACCACTTGAGGTACCTCATACATTGTATCCAGACATCCTTTTTGGCTGTGATATTATATTGTTCTGCACATTCAACACAGTGATCCTAATCCTATTCTATTCACTCGGAATCTATGTAGAATCGGATAATGTTATATGTATTTCATTCTCTTCACTGATGGAAGTGTCGGTTTTTTTTTTCTTCGCTATAATTTTAGATTTATTGCATTTATTTGGTTTATTTATCAATTTTATCAGTTTCTGGGATGAAAGTTTCCGACAATTTTCAGTATTTCTTAAACAAACACATCGTTAGGTCTTATTATATTGTTATTATTATTGAAATATTTATATTAGTTAAAATTTAAACAATTATATCAGTTAATATAATTATAAACATGAACGATATATATTTATTTCAAATTTAATTATATTTAGTTAAAATCCTCACTCCGTATAATTTTGAAATATTGATTAAAGGTGGCCATCTCTCCTGAAATTGAAGGACTGATGGTCTCCCAATTTAAAGCATCAATAGCCATTGTACGTGTTTGTTTTAGGCTTAGAAGTAAAGATTAGATTATATACGTCCCTTAAAATTTATATAGTAAAAAATATATATAATGTACGTACTGCGAAACATTTAGATGCCTAAGTAAAAAAAAAAAATATTCAACCACTAAATTAAATAAACATTAAAATTACACCTAATTTTTATGATCGAAAAACGCAACTGCACGTCGCAATGAATAAACTCGTTGAACTATTTCCTACGAACAAGTTTATGTTGCAATCTATGATCAAGTTTTGGGTATTTAGGTTGGCCATCTCTCCTCTATGGCCATTTATCCTAGAGTAATCCTATATATATCCATACATTATATAAGCATATGTACATACATATATACATGCTCACACACTTATATACATATACATTTTTTTTCTCATCGAGGGCGACACTAAGTTCTGAAAAAGCAGAATTCCCGTTTTCTAGTTATTGTAATTATTTTCGTGTAGGTTTATTATAAATTCAATGTAACTGTTCTTAAAAAATTTTTTTTTTTTCAATACTGTACGTAAATTAATAGTTCTACTTTCACATGTGTTCTGGCACTTTTTATTTATTCTGGACCTTCTGACAACCAACGAAACAATAGAAAAAAACCTTGCAGTTAAAGGTTAATGTCTACCATGCGAAGCAGCGATAAAGCAACTGCACGAGGAAAATAAAAAAGACATTTAATTCTAAGAAAATACTTATGGCTTTCATTCTTGTAAAAAATATCAAAGTGTCCTGTTACATCATAAAAAACAGATTAACAATTTTTCATTTGGGATTTGTAGCTGAACAATCAAGGCACATAAGCCTTTATGCCATTTTTAAAGAAGATATTTAAAAAAAGGGCAAGACTGAAACAGTGAAAACCCCATTGGTGACATTTCTGTCTTTTCTTTGACCTCACGCAGCGAATGTTATGACTGATCTATTTTTTATGAATGCTGGAGAAAAAGAGGAAATGCTCTCTCACAAGCTAATGAATCTTTTAGCACTTATAGCCGTGTTCATGTTTGTTTCCCTAAGTAATATACAAATAAACTTGTAGGTTTTGTTTACTGTTAGTGTGTATTTTGGGACTTATATACATAGATTGGTAGAAAAGGATAGAAAATAATATTGGTATAACAATACGGTATTTATCAGATTTACATAAGAAGTAATTACAATGCAATGACATATTATTAAAAATTTAAATAGCGGACACTTTTGAAATAGAGTACTCGTTATATCGAGCATATCGGGAGCAGAGATTTGCACGGGCTGGGGTCCGGTCTATTTTCATTCACGTCATTCGGCACGCCTGGTCTCCATTCTTTCGGGCCGTGTCCGTGCCATACTTTTTCCTGAATATTCGGGCCGGGCCTAGTCACTCCTTTTTCCGAGCTGGGCTAGACTCGGGCATTACATTATTCCTGAAGTGCCGCACCGGGCGTAACTTATTTTCTCTGTGCCGAGCCGGGGCTGGTTTCATTCTTCCTACTCTTCACGGGCCAAAATTTTCAGTCCCGGTTTTGACGTAGCTCTTATTGTCTCGGCGTGGCCTGGTCCGTTCAAATATCAATAAAATTTAGTCTGGCCCAAAATTTTTTTTCCAAAAATGCATACATTTTTAAATCGCCATTATTCTACAATTAAACATTAAAATGTATACCTTTTAAAGAATAGTAGATGTCTAGGCTTATTAAAATTAGTAAAAAATGTGAAAAAGAGCCTGACTATGATGGAATCCTGTCTTCAATTGAAAAGTGTGTTGATCCATGAAAAATAATTATACTAATGCGTAAGAAAATAATTATATTATGCATTTACGCCTGCTAAGAAGAGAACTTGCTTATAACGCATTTTTTTTCTATGCAATTCAGTCTCAGAAGATTTTAATGTATAGCATTTTTCAGATTTTTAACTCTCCGATACATGGAATATGGATTAACAATATTAATGATAACTGAAACATTTACAAACAGCAAACAGAGATTCATCAAAAAAAATAAATATAATAGCCTGTCAAATTTTTAATCAAATCGACGTAAAAATCAATGTTTAGTAAAAATTCACTCGGGCTGATATTTTAACTTTTTTCTGGGCCGAGACGAACTTCTAGCTGTTATACTTTTAGCTGGGTCGGACCGAAAAAATTTTTCTACGTGTCAGGCCGGGCTCGGAAAAAACTTTAAATTTTTATACCGGGCAGGGACAATTTTTTTTTTTTGTACGTGCCAGCCCGGGTTGAATCTTCTTCCTATGTGTCGGGCCTAGAAATTTCGGGCCATGCAGACCTCTAGTCGAGAGACACAAAGAATAGTGATTTAACAAAGTGTCTTTAAAAATCTAGAAAGATTATGACTTTCGAGTAAGCAACCCATATACAGTAAACTCTGCCTAAGGCGGACTCTGCGGAAGTCGGAAATCTTTTAACGCGAAAAGAGTTTCAAGTCCCGGCAAATCCATAGAAAATAACATTAAATCATGCTGCATAAGCCGTAAACTACCTAACGCGAAAACGGAAACATTTTTAATGTCCCACCGAAACCAAACTTTTGCTTAAAACAGGAAATAGGGTATTAAAAAAATTAACATATTTGGTTTATGAAATTTTAAAACTGATAAATACGTGAAATACTCATTCTTGGTAAACAGAAGAAAACAAGTAATTTCGGAAGAAAGAAATCAACTTGATTTCAAGCTACTATTTCTTATTAAATGATTTGTTTGCAATTGTGCAAAAATCCCATGTTATTAACATTGCCTGTTTTCATTATTTATTGCGCGCCAGTTGCTATATTTTAGTGAAAGTGGTTAAATAAAATGGTCTCAAAAGAGTACTATTGTGACAATCACGTTCAGTTTAATCTAACTACGCTGTTGTCCTTCAAGTATTTTTATATCTAAAAGAGTGGTGACATACGCACGTGGCACATAGGATGATTCTATATAAGCGAGTGACGACATAAGCACAGCGCGTAAGGTCACATAAAACTTTTTTTCCAAACCATGGCGAAACCACATTTCAGGGAAGAGTGCGATTAGACGAATAAGATAAGTTAACAAAAATTAACTTGGCGATAACGGCAGGCTTACCAAAATTATATTTGTCTAAAATCGTCTCAAACAATCAAATTGTATTTCCGGTATGTCGCCACTCTCATATACAGTGCTGTAAAAGACCACAAGCTAATTTTGTTGATTAGAATAAAATTCCGTAAAGAATTATATATCTTGAATTTAGACACATATATCTAAAAACCTAGCATAATGAGATGACGTCATGAATGCAGTATTTTATGCGGAACTGATCTGTGATGACACTTACATGTTAGTAGTCGCTAGATTTGAAGTTTTGAGATATGCAACTGCTGCTTTGAGCATGAGTAGTGGTAAATCGTTGACAGAAGAAAAAAAGGATAAAATAACGATTTTTTCGGATTACGGACAGACAAATTTCTCTAAAAATAAATAAATCTAAAACTGTTGTGCACTATTTGCTTTCTGATCCACTGAACTATGGTAGAAATAAAAGGAGCGGGCAGCCATCAAAGCTCTCACCCCTGTGTAAACGGAACATTATTAGAATGGCTATTCAAGATTGTGCCTGTTCTTCCACTATAAAATCTGTTTTAGAACTCTCAGTAACGTCCAGAACTGTTATAAATGTGTTAAAAAGTTCCACATGCTTGAAATATGCTAAATTCAAAGCCAAGTCAAAACTACAAAAACATCACATTGATGCGAGACTAAAATTTTCATCATCCAATGTCTTAAAATGGCTAAAATTGGTTTTTCTGATGAAACAACATTCAACCTTGATGGTTTGTTTGGTTTGGTATGGTATGGTATGGTTTAAGATATTACTGATATTATTTAAGAAGTGAGCTGCATCTGCTTTCAAGACGTGTACAAGAGGGTGGCTCAGTGATGATTTCGGCAGGTTTAAATGCAAAAGAAAAAACAAGTTTGGTTTTACCAAGACAAAGATGAACTCCTTCGATAAATAAGATATTCTTAGTAATAATTTTGTTCCACTTCAAGATGATCCTATGGATCAGAATTTGGTGCTGGTTCAAGATAACGCTTCTATTCACAAGTTTGTGTCAACTTCAGATTGGTTATCTTCAAACAAAATTAAAACTTAGGACATTCCAACTAAATGTCCTGATCTAAATTTGGCCCTGAAAACTTGTGTAAAATCTTGATTCGTTGAGTTTATGGCGATGGGAAGCAGTTTGATTCGATTGTTGAATTAAAAGAAGACATTTCGGAAACTTGCAACTAAATAACCATTTCCACATGCAAAAGTATGGGTAAGTCGCTCCCAAATCGTCTTTTGGAAGTCATTAGTGCCAATGGAAAGCGAACAAGTTACGGAAAAATAATATAAAAATCTTTTACATCTATAATTTAAACATTAATTAATACCAGTCCTAAACTTTTTTCCACCAAGTTGTCTTATGCAGAAATTAATTTTTTGCTATTTTTTTAAAACATATTGTAATTTAAAACAATTAACAAAACTTGGAAAACTGTAAGTCTATAATTTTGTAATGATATTAGTTTTTCATTAAAGTAGGACATTTACTGTTTTTGTTGGTGGTCCTAAACTTTTTTCAATCACTGTAGAGGAGGCCACCACAGATTAGAAGTTTTGTCCAAACTGTTTCAACTCGCATTCCAGAACTTGACAATACTTGTCAAGGCAACTTTTTTTAAACGTGTGACATACATGAACATACATTAACTTGGCGACAATGGCAGGCTGGATAGGGTTTTGTTTAAAATCCTCTTGACCAATCGAATTTTATTGCTCGTACGTAGACACTATCTAAAGGCAATGCAGGTGCTCATTTCTCACGATTTTGACCAAAATCCTCTCTCTACAAGTCAAATCTTATTGCTCCCATATCGTCAAATTTTATTTATAAAGACACTTTGGTTAATAATCAACCAAACTTTTTTACAAAATCTTTTCAACCAATGAAATTTTATTTCTCATATACCACCTTTTCTCACAATTATAAAGGCAATCTAGTGTTCATCACTCAAATTTGAAACACAGTAGACAATTATATATTGCAGTATTTGACGGATCTCTATAAAATATTTATATATTTGTAAGAATTTATCTTTTAACTACTTATTTTTAACTACTTTTTAATTCTTTTTAATTCTTAATTCTTTAATTCTTTAATTTTTAATTCTTTTAACTACTAGATTCAGTTCGCTTATAACTACAAATGACTATATTTATGATCTCTTTAATTTTATTCAACATTTGTTATTCACTCAAAAAAATAATATGCTTAGTAGATCACGGCAGTTCAACCACATGGATAATGTAATACGCTTGTAAACATAAATATTGAAATTCACCTAGCTTTCTTACTTAAATCTACTATTTGGCATTTAATGGAACTTCACCCTTCATGTTGAGATAAAAACAATGTAAATGTCCACCACTCTCGGTACTTTTATTTTAATCTGCGGCGATTCCTTGTAGAATGCACTCCATTTGTAGCTCTGTGGACAAAGTTGGGCGAACATGGTTTCATAAGACCAACCATTGGGGTTTCATAATAGAGCAATTTAATGTTGGGGGTACCACTGCCTTCAGAAGTTTATATCCTCAAATTTGTATTATTTTATATTTTTAAATGAACTCTACCGAAACAAACCTGTAGTTGGGGTCTCACTGCAATCGGCAGTATACACCAGGCGTGCTACGCACTCTCCGGTCTGTTTTTATTTTATATTTTTAAACGGAAGAGTGACATAGCCCAGAAAATTAGTAATAACCTTAAATGCACCTAAAAAACAGTTCTGAATACATTTATATTTTTAAATGAAAATTTTTTCGAACGAACCTAATATTGTGAAGCCCCCAATGCATTCGGCAGCATACACCTTCGAAATTGCATGATATATAGAACCCGATATAATGAGAGCCGATTTGATTTCCGATTATTAGATATATTAAACTTTCAATTCTGACCAATAGTTCCCGAAGAAATCTAAATAATGAAAAGCGCCTTTAATCCTTCCTTTAACCTCTTAATTCTCGCTCCCTTGATATTCACGGGCTGTGTCTTTTATTCAGATTGTTTGATTCCCACCAGTTTTATAAAACAGTGCAATTTGCTTTATTATGGTATCATTTTACCTGTCATTAAATAAGGTGAATATTTCTATTTCAAAGAAAGTGGTGCCAATAAGCAATTTGAATTTTTAAACCGTAATTTAATAATGTGACCGTTAAGGGGTTAATAAAATAAATTATATCTGTTATTCCCCATCCGAAAATTTCCAAAACACAGCTATTTTCTTCAAACGCGAAGGGAATTCTGGGAAGGTACTGAGAAAAAATAAAGTTATTCCTGAAAGAACTGAGCCGGTCTCCACATGAATTTCTTGTGCCATTACGAATTGATGGACGTAGGGACAAGGAATTCGTGGAGGCCGGCTCAATATTGGATAAACCAAGGAGTCGACGAAAAAGAGAACCACAGGAAAACGTCGATGATTATACCCTTGACTTGCTTCGTATAACCAATGGGGCACGTAGACAGGGCCCGACTTATACAAGGGCATACGGGGCAGCTGCCTCGGGCCCTCGTTTTTAGTGGGGGAGGGCCATGAGAATAGTCAGGACTTTCATTAAAAGGTGCCAAATGGTTAAAGCCAAAATGGTTAGCCAAAAGTTACCAAAATTCATATATTTTCAAACATTTAGAAAGGGAGTGCGGTCTCCCTTACCCTCTCTGCTTCCAGACCCTGCCCACCCCCCACCCCATGCAAAAAACAAACTATATCATTAGAAAACTAATGATTAATATTTTATTACAACAACTTAGTATTCTATTGTTTTCAAAAGAAATTCTTTATTAACGTTTTCCTCGTAATGTGGCAAGTTAAAACGATTAATTTTCTTTTAGACATCTTATAACTTACGTAGATAAGCAAAGTAAAAGTTTGCAAAGAAATACACGTATCAACCAATCTATCATTTTTTTCGTCTATTATCCTACTGGTATTTTTTTCTAAAGTTGTGACCATCTTTTTTGTGACACTCTGTATGAAGATGTGAGCAGTACCGGGTACAAAATTTATGCATATAATACAATATGTATGAATTTTAGTATTAGCCACTTCCACGTTATTCACAAAAAAATATATAGATAGATAGAGGACCCCCCCCCCCCAGAATGGTTCTTGCCCTGGGCCCCCATAGCCTATGTCGGTCCCTGCACGTAGAGACGTTTATTAATTTATCCCTCCCCCCTTTCCCTCCAATATATCATCCCAGTATTGTACAATGTTTCTATGTATCTGTTCATTTGTGTTTGTAATAAAAGTTTAAAATTGTGAAGACACTTTGTGAAAACCCGATATTTTTTAACATAAAATTAAACGTATTTTTTCATGCACAGTAATAGAAGATTCTATTTTAGAACTATACAGCATTATTATTCACCTTAATTATTCACATTTAGAATACAGATTACTATTTCCATGTACAGTCGTGGAAAAAAAAAAAGTAAACACCCCTACTACCTCCGCAACAAATTATCGTAGATGAAAGTTACTGGTACCGAAGGATTTTAAATAAAGTCTACTTTTAAATGATGTATATAAAATTTGCTTAGGGGGCCATCTACATATTAAAACGAACCATAACTTTGTCTTTTTTCAATAGCAATACCCAATTCTGACAGGATAAATGAACTCTACACCCTTCAATTAGCCTAAAAACAAATTTTTATGCAATTCGTACCATAAGTTTCCGAGAAATTAATTATTTTAAAACGAGCGTATTTTAAGGGCTGTATCCGAATTGAAGTTGGGTTCTCGATTGCTAACCGAGAGAGCCGCCTTCTTGATCAAGGCACCTTAAGCAGTCAATGCAGTCTGTTAGATAACAAGACAGCAGAAGAAATTTCAAAATATCTACTCACTTCAATCATAGACGGCCCCTTAAACCATCATTTTGCCGTTTTTTAAGCATAATTTGAAAACTACTTGGAAGAAAAATGTGAAATTTGGGATTTTCATAAAGCAGGACTTAATAAATCTAAATTCATCAAAAAAATTGTAGGTTGCAATTCATAATTTTTTCGAATATTAATTTCATAATTCATAATTCATATCATAAAATTATAAAAATTGCAAATTCAGCGTATTTATGTTTGGGCACATTAGTTTTATTTCTAAACAAAAAATTAGCACATTAGGAGCATAATTTCAGAAGATATAAATAAAAATATGAAAATGTAATTTAACATTAGAAGCACTAAATTTTGAATGTTTATAATTCAAAAACTTATCATTCAAATGACTTTAAATTTGGTGTCTAGGCATATTTTGAACCGAAGATTTGAAATATCTTGTTAAAATTGGGTATTGCCATTGAAAAAAATGAGGTTTGGGTTCGTTTTAATATGTAGATGACCCCCTAAGCAAATTTTATATACGTCATTTAAAAGTAGACTTTATTTCAAATCGTTCGGTACCAGTAACTTCCGTCTACGATAATTTGTTGAAGAGTTAGTAGGGGGTGTTTACTTTTTTTTTCCACGACTTACATGCTTTTTACTTTCTTCTATCTTTACAAGAAGAAAGTATTGGATTCATGAAAATTTTCGAATTCCGGTTTTCGACGGATTTACACGTTTTAGGGGTCAGAGATTCCAAAAAACATGTTTTTACAAAATGTCTGTCTGTGACTCTGTGAGTCTGTCTGTCTGTCTGTGTGTATGTGACACAAATTTTGTGGGCGCTCTATCTCAAGAACTAATGCACGGAATTTAATAAAAATTGATATTCAGTTAGTCCCTAATACAAATTGATGCTGATTAGTTTTTGGTGTAAATCGCTCAACAGGTGGCGCTGCTATGCTGCATTTTTCACGATTTTTGCAATAGCTCTATCTCTAGAACTAATGCACGGATTTCGATCAAACTTCAGATTTAGTTAGTCCTTGATATGAATTGATGATGATTACGTTTTGGTGTAAATCGCCCAACAGGTGGCGCTGTTATGATGAATTTTGCAGGATTTACACGATTTCCCCAATAGTTCTATCTTAAGAACTAACGTACGGATTTTCATCAAACTTCAGATTCAGTTAGTCCTTGATATGACTTGCTACTGATTATGTGTTGGTGTAAATCGCCCAACAGGTGGCGCTTCTCTGCTGCCTTTTTCACGATTGCCTCAATAGCTCTATCAATAGAACTAATGGACGAATTTTCATATAAATTCAGATTTAGTTGTATGTTGACACAAGTTGTTGTTAATTAGGTTTTGGTGTTAATCACCCAATAGGTGGCGCTGCTATGCAGGAATTTTCACGATTTTCGTTATTGCTCTATCTCAAAAAGTAATGTACGGATTTTCTCCAAACTTCAGATTCAGTCAGACGTTGACATAAATTGTTGCTGATTAGGATTTGGTACAAATCTCCCAATAGGTGGCGCTGCTAGGCAGCATTTTTCTGAATTTAGACGATTTCAGCGATAGTCATATCTCAAGAACTAACGCACGGAATTTCATATCGTTAGAATCCTCATGAGATGCATAGATTGCCATTTAATTTTGGCAGTGTGATAGCGGATTTTGAAGTATTAACATGTATGAGATAGAAGAAAGTTTTGGGATTGGTACATCCGACTAGTTTAACTTGTGATGCGTGTATACTGTTTTTGTGAATAAAAGGCAAGCTTTTATAAAAGCTCAATTTTTGTAGGATATATTATACAAAGTGTACATGTACATATTAGGTGGATTGCGAAAACTTTTTAAACTCTAAGGTGGGTCGCATATCAATAAGCTTAGGAACCACTGTAAAATGTACTATTATTATAAGTGATTTACAGAAGTTAAAAAACCAATTCGAAAAGATATTGAGATATTGAAAAAAAAAGGAAGATTATCATACACATATTGAATTGGATCTAGCCTTTTCTTACACAAAAATGATTCATTATGTATTCCTGGGATAACACGAGGAAGTGCACTTGTGCCGGATAAGGATCAGTCACGTGCGAATTTATTGTTAACAGGTCGCTGGAAAAAACAACAAAATGTCGCCTTATAACACGTTAAACCTTTTATAATCACTTTCGATATGTATGGAAGTCCGTGACCGGAAATAGCAAAACCATGCGATTGGATGTCGTGCTATCTCAAAGTGAAAAACACGATGTAACATAATTTATTTTTTAATCAGATTGTCTAATTATTACTAGTAGTAGTAGTATTGTTATTATTACTATTTGATATAATGTAGGTATTTATAGTGTCAATATTTTCATCTCTTCTTTTTTAACTACAAGACTATTGTAAGCGATAGCTTTTGATGCATAATCATAATATGGATTTCAGGCATTTTTACCCGGAAGTGATTTCTGCAGTTCCATGTGGACATTGTGGTTTTCGATGGAGGAGGAGGGGGACAGCCATTTATTATATTTATGAGCTTGTGTTACTGAAAGGAAAAAACATTCATTGTTGCCGAAACAACAGTCGAGGCTTGTTGTAGAGACCCTAAAAGATTTTAGTTTCTGTCTGTCTGTTCGTCTGTTTGTCTGTTCAGCGATAACTGCTGCAAAAAACATCGGATTTGCTAATAATTAAGTAGCTATGTTTGTGAGGTACCCGGATATATCAGTAAAGTTTTCGATTAAATTTGGTTGATTCTTTTGGGGAAAATAAAACATTTTATTTTAAGTCATAAAGCAGTCTATGAAAATTTTAAGGTCGTCTAAAATGACGTGTTAAAATTCTTACTCAAGTCTGTCACCTCCATAACAAAATCTATGAGAATTTTATGTCGTCTATAGGAATTCAGACAACTTTCAAATTTTTATATTCATTAAAAAGAAAATGGCGCATTTGAATAACTGATTTAAATATCAAAATATAGATACTAAAATATCCTAATAGGGATCTTAAATTTTTCCGATTACCTTGAAATTTTAGTAATACACTTGTCAGATTTTTTAAAGTCGTATAACATTTGATGGAATTTTCGAAAAATTCGTTAGAAAAATATAAATTATTTTGTTTGATCACTTTACTTATTTGACACGATACATGTTTCATTTTTCCCTCTTTTTCTTTTATCAATATCCCGTCATCTAATACATAAAAATGAAAATTTGTCTGTTTGTCTGTAATGCTATACAAATCCACAGTTTGGAAGCCAGAATTGTGAAATGTTATGTACATGTGTGTTAAAACACGCTCGAGGCAACTAAAGCAATCCGGAATCGAAATAATTTATAGTTAACTTTTAATTAATAAAAAAACCACTCATTTAACAGAAATTTCCTGTCAAATTTAAACATTTTTCGTTATAGCAGCTGCCAACAATTAAAAATTCACAATAAAATCCTTTTTTTATGTTCAACCCGTAATCGCGCGAGTTCTTTAACGAATGTGAGACAAAATATTATGTACGCCAGGCTGCAATACTAAAAAGCTGTAGAGGGTATTGCGATAATTCTTTTACCTCGCATGCATTAGCGCTATACATATTACGTATGCCACGCTGCAATACTAGAAAGCGCCAGCGGATTACAATAATTCTTTTATCTCACATGCAAATAATTAGAGATTATTTAATTGCGCTTAATTATCACATTAAAAAAAATAAAGATAAACATTTTATCACAAACACCAACAAAACATTTTATTCTATTTATCCCCTTATTTCAAAGATATCGTTTTATCGTCTGCTGCCATCGTCTGCCGGAGTATGTTTTATTTTAGTAACAATACGGTTTAAATTGAATGCGGGTACTGTTAAATCCCTTGAGGAGCGGTGGGATAAAATACACTGGTTATCAAACATTAAGGAAAAGTCACAAAATGCAAATTTTCAAATACGCGAACATTCAAAAGGAAATAATATAATTCGAGTAATTACTATCTCTACAACACAGCTGGGCCATATAACATCTCATTCATGTCACACATGGTCACAAGTGCCACAGTCACTACGGTGAAGCAAAAAAATAGGAAATTCCATACATCTCATTATGAGTCTCAAATGATCACTATATGTGATTCCACTGAGAAGTCAATGTGACTGCTGCTTTGTGACGAGCCACCAGGTGACTTTACAATGTAGTTAAATTGTGACTCTCATGTGACTGTCATTTTTAGACTCAATTTCATAGTCATCATGAACGTTGCAATATGATAAGTCACCAAATAATATCATATTATAGTCACATGGAAACTTTTCCCAAAAGAGCACAATGGTGACTTCACAGTAGTCTCTCTGTCACCTGAAAGTCATCATGTGACTTTAATGTGACATTATTTGGTAACTTATCACAATGCAACGTTCCGATGACTTTGAAATTGAGTATACAAATGACAGTCACATGAGAGTCACAATGTAACTACATTGTAATGTCACCTGGTGATTTGTCACAAAGCCGCAGGCATAGTGACGTCTCAGTGGAGTCACATATAGTGATCATTTGAGACTCATAATGAGATGTATGGAATTTCCTATTTTTTTGCTTCACCGTAGTGACTCTGACACTTGTGACCATGTGTGACATGAATGAGATGTTATATGGATTAGCTTTGTTGTAGAGATAGTAATTACTCGAATTATATTATTTCCTTTTGAATGTTCGCGCATTTGAAAATTAGCATTTTGTGACTTTTCCTTAATTTTTGATAACCAGTGTATATCCCACCTAATTTAAACAAGATTCTCACCAGAAAATTTTAACTAAAGCTTTATATTTTTAACTTTGGAGGAAAATCGTTAAAAAATTGCTTTTCCTTATTTAAAAATAAAATCTTTCGATTATTCCGATGAGAATTCAATATTTAGAGACATGTTTGCTTGCCCCTCAAGGGGTTAAATGGCTATCACAAAACATACATTATAGCACCGAATCTCGTTTGCTAAAACATTTAATTGTCAGTGGACATGATGATGAATGATTAGACAATACGTTTAAAAGTCTCCAAATATGCCTATTTTTTCGTGATTTGAGTATGCTGCAAGCGTGGATTAGATTTGATGGATCCATCAGATGTAAAAGTTTCGTGGTTGGCAGTAATTAATTATCACTATTTGGATATTAGGATAACATAAAATCCCTGACAAAATTAATGCGTAATCTAATAAAATCGCAACCGTAAAATGAAATCCAAGATATACTACAATCATGCTATAGTACAATCAATGGGAATTTACGAATTTTAAAATTATTGAGGCTGTGGGAAGTCCGTGGGAGGCAGATCTCTCCTAATGAAATGTACTTTTCGTTCTTAAAAATTTACAAAGATAAGCAGTTCATCAGAATATCAGGGCATAAAACCGAGCTTAATTTGACGGTTCTAACTTCTGGGTGTGCGAGGAATATTGCATGCTTATACATATACACTATATGGCCATTAATTGCCGGGCACTTTCAATTTTAGACATTTTGTCGAATATTTAAAGATATATTTGTAGGATTTTTCTGGAACTTCAGGATTATGAAGAATATGTTATACTTCATATTTATCAACGGCTTTTTGATCAGAAGAACAATTCGGGGCCAACAAAAAATGAAAGTAAAATAATAATGTTGGGGATTACCCTGTAAAATAAAATGCACGAAATAATCTATCGCTGACGCTTACAAATATATGGATTTCGTACAATATATGTATTGATTTGTGGAAGAATAGAACGTATATTCATGGAAATATATCGATTTCTTTTAAGTTAGAAAATTTTTCGCAGATTTTTTGTTTATATCATGCAGGGTTTATTTTTTTTATTTTTTTTTTATTTTTTTTTTTTTTACCAAATTTAATGTCAGTTTCAGAAGATTTGACAAAAGGTAGTAGAACTAATATAGTGCGATTGGAATGCAAATATGTTAAATTTTTGATGAAATACGAGCTGTTGTATGAAATATTTTTTATCAGTGCATACGCACACGATAAAAAATATTTTTTTTCATGATTCGATAGTCAACTATATCGAGTAACTCATAAAAAAGGGGCAATCAAATATCGTGTAAATTCAGAAAGATATCGGCAATATAGTGAGCGAATTTTTAGTTGCTCTCTAAAAGCTGCAGAATGATAATTGATTTTCCACAAATTGCCATTATTTATTATCTGGCTTTCAGCAAAGGAGTTTGTACTTAATGAATGTCAACAAGTCGATTTAGAAGAAATGCTTTTATTTTGATACTTCTTCCGTTCTTGGAATAGGCTCGTTCTGGTGGTTTTCCAAAAAGAACTAAAGCATCAATAAAAAATGAAAAAAAAAATTAAAAACAGCAATTTACGGAAAACCCCTAATCATTTAGCTGTTTTTAGAAAACAACTAAAAAATCAGCTCAGTCTATCGGCGATATCTTTCTGAATTTTCACTATATTTGAAGCTTTTTTTATAAGTTGCTCCATACAGTTATCAAATCCCGAAAAATAATACTTTTTATCGTGCGCGCAAGAGCAGATAAAAAATATTTTATGCAACTGCTCATCTTTCATCAAATATTTAATATATTTACATCCCAATTACACTATATTATTTCTACTACATTTTGTTATATTTTCTGAAACTGACGCTAAATTTTTTGTAAAAATCCATGCATGATATAAACAAAAAACACACTGCAAATAAGGGCGTCTTAAATTCAGACACATATGTGACTGAAAGAGTAATTCAGACACTTAAGTGTCTGAATATGGAATTTCAGACATCATAGGTGTCTGAAATTAAGACACTTAAGTGTCTTACTATATGATCATGGTATAAACACTGTAAACTGAAATGTCTGAAATTCAGACACATAAGTGTCTGAAACTGGAGTGTTCAATTTTCAGACATTTTAAAGTGTCTTAATTTTTAAGACACGTGTATATGTCTGAATTTAAGACATTTAAAACATCTGAATAGCATCCATTTTTGATCACCCAGCAAGTTTTGCTATAGGCAATCAATTGTTCACTGTTTTTTGTAAGCTTTATACACTGTAAAAAATAACCGTTACAATATGGAAATTATATTGCCAATTGGGACGCCAATTTACGTATTTTAATAGAAATTTACTTCCGTAAATTCCAGAAAATTTTCCATTTTTTGTTAAAAAATCGGAATTTTTAAAAAGATATTAATTTTGTCGCACATTTTTTTTTCTCTTTTTTAAATTTTATTATGAAATTCGAAATTATAGCATGTTTAAAATTTACTTAATTATAAACCTTAATTACTTAATTATACTTAAGTAAACTAATTAATTGATGTTTTTAAAATTTACTTTAGAAAAAAAAACTATTTACTTAATTATAAATTTAAGATCCAGTGCAACTTTTTGCACACTTTAACCTTTATAATATTTTGATAATTTAATAATAAAACTTTAAATTGTTTGATTGCAAACGCACTTTAAAATTATCCAAATACGGAAACACACCAAAAAAATCGCAAAAACAAAGGTATATATTAGTACAGTACAGTATTTCATTATTTAACATTTTAAAAGCATTCAGAATTACACCAACCAAAACTTTCTAGCTTGTTACGACGCTTGTATTTTTTTTACAGCTATAACACTGCCTCTAAAATATGCTAGTCCCCTCCAAATCGCAATTCTGGATGCACCACTGAATCTGTGTGGTATCCAAAGTGTATGCTGATTCTATTTCCCTCTGAAATTTGAAGAAAATGTCAAGTTTAATTACGAAATTTTCGCAAAAGAAAAATAACTGGAATATATCTCAAAACTGTGGCGCCATCTATATTGCATAAGAAATATCGAACTTATTATTAATTTGCGCATTTAAGTGTTCGATGGTGGTTATTTTAGTTCGTTATAACTATTATTTTGGAATTATATGGAATATTTCTGAAATTTTTTACTACATAACGTTTTAACTAATGATTGAGTATTGATTTAATTCAGGAATGATCTCATTTCACCGTAAGAAAATTAGTCTCATCGAAAACTTTTAACCTGTATTTCGATCGAAAAAAAGGAAGATAAAAATTATTTGTGCAACTATAAAACACTGGTTTTTATTATTTTTGAAGAAAAATTATATACGATATTTATAACTGAGAAATTTTGTTCAGAATATATGGCATATGGAATATATAGGAATTAATGAGTCCAATTTAAAAAAAAAAATTGCCATATATTCAACCGATCTGAAAAAAAAAAGAAAGAAAGAAAAATCAAAAAATAGAACACTATATTTCTTCACACACTTTTATATACACATACCTTCGCATTAACATTAAACACAGGCTTTGGGCAAAAATATATGCATTTTTTTAATGAAAAATTGATTTTATTTTTAATGGGCGTTGAATTACGCCCCTTCCCCAAACACACAACTGAAACGGGACAAGCCCGAATTAAATATATATAGATATGAATTAAATATATATGTAATATATATACATATGCACTATTAAAACATTTTAAATATTTTAATATTTCAAAAATAACGTCTGTTATCTGTATTAACAATAATATTTCTGTTCTGAAAATTTCTTCGGTAGAAGTAGAAAACCTTCTGCTAATCTTACATTGCAGGAAAAGCAAAATATTCAAAATTCTAGAGAGAAGATGTGTGAAATCTGTTAAAATTATAAGCAGATAGACAAAATATTTACCATTTCCGTAAAATAAATTGTGAGTCACAAGTAACTAACTATATTTGAACATCCTAGGTGTGAAATCGTGGCCGAGAGGGATTATCGCACAGTCTACGGACCATAAGGTCGCGAGTTCGTATCCCGCGACGGGTAGGTGCAATGTTGTTAAGGTATATGTTAAATTCACTGGTGTTGTAAAAGTAGTTAATCATGTAAAATGTGCAAGACTTTGTATTGAAATACATGTGTACCCTTCTCTTTTTTTTTTTTTTTTTAAATACAGAAATTTTCCAATAAATAAATAAATAAATAAATAAATTTTTCCAGAAATTGAAGAAAATTTTCATTAAAATACGTAAATTGAACTGGCGTCTTGATTGACGGTACAATTTTTATATTTTGAAGGATTTTTTATTCTGTGTATAAGGCTTTCCGAAAAATGGCTGCTTTTGCAGAGAAATTAAAGGTGGTCAAACATGGATGCATTTCAGACATTTGAAGTGTCTTAAATTTAGACACATACAAGCGTCTTAAAAATTTAGACACTTTAAAATGTCTGAAAATTGAACACTCCGTTTCAGACACTTATGTGTCTGAATTTCAGACATTTCAATTTACAGTGCATGCAATAATTTTTTGAACTTTATAAAAAAAGGATATATTTCCATGAATATACGTTCCATTCTTCCACAAATGAATACATATATTGTACAATATTCATATATTCGTAAGCTATAGCAATAGATCATTTCGTACATTTTATTTTGCAGCGGGATCCCAAACATTATTTTTTCCTTTGATTTTTTGTTTCGCCCCCTAATTGTCCTTCTGATCAAATCGTCGTTGATAAATATGAAGTCGAACATATTCTTTATAATCCCGAAGTTCCAGGAAAATTCGACAAATATATCTCTAAATATTCGACAAAATGTCTATAATTGAAAGTGTCCGGTGATTAATGGCTTTATTGTGTATATATACTTATAACTTAAAAAAATTAAATAGCAGATTGTAGATTATTAAATATTTTGTAAAGTGAGACTAAAAAACAATTAGTAGAGCTGACGTTGAGGCTCCTGATATGCAGATTTACTTGTTTAAGTTTAAACACTTTTGAAAAATATACATATACATAAAATCTTTACATATTAAATAGCTTCTATATTTTTTAAATTGCATGCATTACCGCTTTGATAATAATGTTTTGTCCCAATGCAAAGTTTTGAGGATAATTAAATTTGTACTCCTTTCAAAAAATAAAGTAGAAACAAAGCAGTTTGCAATAATTCGTGCCAAATTCGAATTTATTTTAGCAGCACTGTTTTAGAAACTTTTTTTTTTTTGTTATTATTTATCATGATTTAGTGCATCTAAATATTCTAATGTGTTCTGGATTTAAAAAGATTGATTTTTTTTTTCAATATTCAGACTATAATAAAAATTTCTTGTTTTAATTATTTCATTATTTTGTTCATTTGAACTGAAGGAAAGTGTCTTCTGTTTATATTCCTTGTCTGTACATCACATAACTTAATTTATTATTCAGTTAATTATTTATATTTAATTATGCTGTTTGACAAATTTTATACCATTAAAACAGAAATAATCGAAAAATATATGTTGATCTATATACAATACATATTAGCTGTTACCCGTGACGTAACGTCGTCCACGAAGCATTAAAAGAAAGTTAAATGCATTAATTAAGCAAAATATTTCACTCCCGATAATTAAAGGCATATATAATTAAACAATCCTTTATCACATTTTATAGGAGACAATGCGGTATTTCTTATTTAAAGGGCCCTTAACATAATTCAGTCATAAAAAAGGGACAAATTTTGTCCCGAAGACATAAACAATCGCGAAAATGAAACTGCAACCAACGAAAAAAGGAGACCAAGTAAAATTGCTGAAATCGACGAACCTCTCTTCGTCAAACGAAAAAACAACGCTGGAAGAATTTTGCTAAAACAGTATATTTTAGGTGGTATCTGGTGTGAAATTTGTATATGTATGCTCCTACACTGAGAAAAAAATATGGTTCTGGCATCTAGAATCTAAATTGTGGTTCTAGAAAAAATAATTCCATTCCCTATAAATTCTAGTTTCCTTTGCTAGAGAGTTCTAGAACCTCCTACTAGAATAAAAGGACGTTTTCCTATATTCATGTTATCAAACTTATTTTAAAATATCTTCAAATAACTGCGAACACAAGAGGTTAGTTTTAGTAACTATAATTCTTGTTTGCGAAATCCTTCCAGAGCTCAAGCGATAATTTATCGCTACTGAAACAATTCATTATCATTTCGTCACCTAGAAAACAAGAGACTGGAAATTCTAGATCATTTCGTCTATTCAGCTTAGCTGTTTACCCTATTCGCATAGCTCGGAAATCTATATTTCTAGTTTAGGAATTTAGAAAATGACTACCTATTCATTCTAGGTGAAGGTGGTATTTTTTTTTCTCAGTGTACAAGACTTTACAAAAATCTACCATTAAGAAAACATTAAAAAAATCTGTTTTTAAAAATGACACCATATTTTTATTCGTTTAAAGGTAACATATATCTGGCATTAAAATCCGGTTGACAAACCACGATTTACAAACGTGTCTCTAATGCATTTCAAGCTAATAACCCTGAATTTTGATTCTTGCAAGAGTGGAAGTGATGTCAATTCCACTGATGTCACTTTGATGCAATTACGTTAAATATTTTATGAACGAAAATGTAACTTTCTTTTAAAAAATAAAACAATTTTTATTCATATTTTCTGAAATGAACGGCTTTAAGTATTAACACTGATCCAAAATTATTTTTTTATTCAATCGAGTTAATTTGATAACTTTAAGAATGAAAATAACTATTTCCCGCTAATCCTTACGTCATCTTCGACATGGATAATTTTGCGGTGCAAATTATTCATATTTACTATCCATTTTCTTTTCAAAAAAAAATTTATATATTTTTTTTAGTTTTAAATAAAAAAATAAATCTTTATGTGAACTGTGCGCAGACGATAAATCACATTTTATAGGAGATTACATAAAATGCGATCTATAGGGATCTATAGGGATCTATAGGGATCTATATCGGGGTGTATAGGGATACATATATAGTGGCGGTCAAAAGTTTCCGGCCAGTTAGTTATTTCTATTCGTTTCCCAGAACGTTCTAACGAAGAAGAAGCGCAATCACTCCAAAAGTTAGGAATATGCAAATGACCTCTGACCACGGGATCATTTTGATTGAATAGTATAGAGACACTTGATGCAAAGGGTTTCGCGTGTGCAAGAGTTTCCGGCCATTCGTCATTCGTTAGTTTTTACGATTGATAAAGTGTCTTTTTGACCGTGTTTGTTAATTAATCAACGTGAATAACATAGTCGAAATTAAAAAAGGAAAAGTTCAACAATTATTGTACGTAAACGAGTGATTTGTTTGTCGCTAAAGTGCCAATCCTCTCGTGAGATTACGGCAAAGTTTTCGATCGAAAAATCTACTGTGAACGATATTTTTAAAAAAATATGAAGATGACCAGGGCCTTCAGGAGTTGCTACGGTCCGGGAGACCCCGGAAACCGACTATTCGTGCGGATAGAATTATCAGGAGAAAATCAGTTGATGATCCGCATAAAAATGCCGCTGCAATTGCTCGTGATTTACGGAGTGAAAATTTTGCTGAAATAAGTCGGTCTACCGTGTCAAGACGCTTACGTGATGTAGGACTTTATGAAAGAGTTAGTGTTAAAAAAACCTTTCATAAATTTAAAAAAAAATCAGAGGGCCCGACTGGAGTTTGCCAAGGAACACAGATACTCGTCATGTGAAATCAGTGCAAAATACTATTTCCGATGATGATGGAATATTTTGAAAGGAGTGAGTTCTGTATAAGCATTAAGCTAAGGACCCAGTTTTGAATGTAAAATAATTGTAATAAATTTTTATATCAATAATGAAAGGTAGAAGATCTATTTTCTTACCTTTCTGGTAAAACAGACGTACGCTGGTTTCCTTCTTACGTAAGTAACCTGTAATTTTTATTTAAAAAATAGATGTGGCTAAGTATGAATAATATCATCTTCGAAGAATCCAGATGTATAGAAAAACTATTTAATGCACGACGAATTCTGGGTTACATGGATGCACACTCACACACTAAAATATAAAGTAAAAAGAGTAAATATTAATAAGAGAAGAGTAATATGACATCGAAAATCCAGAAGGAGATGTAAGTCTTCCATTGAACAAAGGGTTGACGCACAAAAAAACGTGCGTCTGGGCCTGACAAAATCGGCCCTTCAAGTGAAGGAATAAAAGGGGCACACAAGAGTTGTGGCACTGTAAAATAGTCCTGAAAACAAAGAAAACTGCTTAACAAGCAATTCATTTCTAATTAAAAGAGTCCATATTGTCAGAAAAGTTCTCTGGTGCTGCGATCTATCGTCGCCTTTTCGAAACATAAGTCTCTGACACAATTGTCCATTAGTCCGTGATCTTACGAGAACTTCGCTCAGGGAAGTGTCGCCATCTTGGAACACATTTCACAACTAAATGAAGGCGTGTTGCAAATGTCACAGATAAATTGTCATTTCACAGGCGAGGCGGTGTTGGACATAAAACCACTTACGCTGAGACGTTTTCCAACAGATGAATCGAAATTCAACCTTTTTCGGAGTGATGACAGACACTATGTCAGACGACCTAAAAAAAGATATTATTCGAGATATATTATTCCTAGAATGAAGCATGGCGGAAGACACGTTATGCTCTGGGGAGCATTTTCTGGAAAAGTTGTCGATCCGTTAGTTGAAATCCACTGCAAGATGAATGGTGCAATGTATAAGGATATCTTGCAAGATCATTTGCTGCCTTATTGGAGGAAAAATTGCGGTCGCAACTATTTGTTTCAGCCAGATAACGTCCCAAAGTATACATGCAAGCTCGTCAAGCAGTGGCTTTCGCACAAAAAAGTTCCGCATTTGAAATGGCCAACTCAATCACGACGATCTGAATCTAATAGAAAATCTTTGTAACAAAATTGACAATTGTATGCGGAATTATAAATATTCCAATTCAACAGAAATTCTACAAAAATTGCAAGAAGAGTGGAAAAAACTTACACAGGCAATCTTCAACCGTTTATTGAATCGATGCGTCGCTGCGCCGTAGTACTTATTGCTAAAGGTATAACGACAAAATACTAATTGTAAATGTTGTTGATCACTATTATTTTCTATTATACACCAATTTTTTCCAAACTTTCCAAGATGGCCGGAAACTTTTGAGAACATGCGTTTACCTTTGTAATTAATTTTGTCAATTAAATTTATTGATATTTATTTGTTATTCCATAAATACGTTCCAAACTATTATGTCAATAAAATGTAAAAGTATCACTTTGAGAAAAGCAAGCAAAAAGGCTTTTTGAAAAGCATCACTTCCTCTTCACATCAGTATACTTACAAATTAACCGAAAATTCTATGCTGGCCGAAAACTTTTGACCGCCACTGTATATAGGGATCTATAGGGATAAGATAAGGATCGCATCTTAATATTAAATAATAAGAATTAATACCATAACAAAGACCATTTAATTTAAATAGCAAAGCATATCCGTTTTATTTTGCATATATAATGTCATATTCGACTGCTTTTTGTACTTGCTTATATTCACGCACCTTGGGTTATTAAGAAATACTTGAAAATTCCCGTTTTATTTCCAATATGTTTCATATTCATCTTCTTTTTCTATTCTTAATTTTTTTTTTGTTTCATTTTCCTTTATCACGTGCAAATCTTTCAAATGAAAATTAATTATTAAGGAGAAATTGTTATTCTGGGTTTTCATTTTTTTTTTCTTTTTTGCAACGAAAACAGTATCATTGTTAAATTTTATAGAAAAAAATGTCAATCTATTCTCTATGAAAATAATGAAATTTGGAATTATTATTTGAATAAATTAAATAAAACATAGCCTATGCTTATTTTTGGGTTATAATCCATCTATAAGCAAAGATACAAAGGCATTAATAGTTTCGAGGTTAACTTGACGCAAACATTCACACACACTTTCACATTTATAATGTTATTAGGATGCATATATATAAAGTTTTGACATTTTAAATAATTTTTATATGTTTAAAGAATCATACATTACCATTTTGAGAACAATATTTTGTCCCAACGACTCTAATTTAAACATTTGTTTGCAACCCTATGCAGAGAAACGCATTTTTTTGACAGAGAAGAATAACGCATTCTTTTTCTTACATTTCCTGTGGCAGATTTAAGATTGAGCGCTGCAATATGCGTGTCATATTTTTTTCCGTAACTTAATACTGAACATCCTGTTCCCAAAACATTATTTAAAACAGTTGGTAACTCATCAACAATTATTTTTATTAAATATTTCTTATTCTTTTTTTTTTTTTTTTTTTTGCCAAGTTGTCACGAAAAGTTCCATACTCAAAAATAATTCGTTTTAATCTAAAACAATTAAAAATATAAGAAATAACTTAAAATAAAAACTTACTTTAACAATTGGAGGAAGGGATAGGATTAATAGGGTTTTGAAAGAGACAGCTACGACATTCATGTAAGTTTTAAAGCATAAAACAATTATTAACTTACTATGATATAGAATCATATATTTAAAATTTACGAAATGTATGATGTAGAAATATATATTTAAAATTTAAATAAAATATTCAAAATCATGTTTGTTCCTAAATTACAGTCCGTTAATTTATTTCTGCTCTCATAAATCTTAAAATCTATTCATTTACTGGCTGACATTACTTTATTAGCTCATCTAAGAAAAAGCTCTCTTTCGCAATAATATTATTTCCTGTCAAAAATAAATCTTTTTCCTTAGCTAAATTAATTTCTTTTCTGGGCATTGTATTTCGTTAATCTTCGCATACGTTTATGATATAAATTAAACAGCTGTCACTAGATAATCGAAATAATAACAAATAAATAAATTACCGAAGGATTTATTGTTTATTTCATACAATTATTATAAAACATTTTTCATCCGTTATCTATTGCCAGATTCACGTCATTAGATTTGAATTTTATAAGTTGGAATATTAACGGATTTTTAAGTTAACGGTTGGACAGAAGGATGCATTCTGTAGACTTGGCTGCTCTCAAATGCTAAGGATATAAGAATTTTGTGTGCGCGTTAGGGGGATCACCTACCCTTTTCTCTGGCTATCATAATAAACTATTTTTCCTGGAAGACTTTCTGCTTATTTTGTGTTGAATTTAGCATTTCGGGATAACAGCTTTTGGGCTCTGCAGAGGACACTATGCAATATTACCGAATCCGGCCTTTTTACCATCTTTCTTGATCTGTATAACATTTTACGAAGTAAAGAAACAAATTTCACTTCTACAAATCTTTTTGATACTTACAATACGCAATAACATATTATTTAAAAAACGATAAGTATACAGGGAGTCCCTCTTAAAGCGTTATCAAGTACAATAGGCTCCCTGGAATCCGCAAATCTAAAATCCGCAGGTCCTTAAGGGGACAGTTTACCTAAAAATTGGTCGAACAATCGATTTTTACTTTCTTCTATCTTTACAAGAAGAAAATATTGATACGTGAAAAATTTCGACTTCTGGTTTTCGATGGATGTATACGTTTTAGAAGGTCCTGAACACGATTTGATGGTTTTAGAAAATGTCTGTCTGTCACTCTGTGAGTCTGTATATGTGACAAATATTTTGTGGACGCTCTATCTCAAGAACTAATGCGCGGAATTTCACAAAACTTTAGATTCAGTTAGACCTTGGTATAAACAGGTTCCGATTACTTTTTGGTGCAAATCGCCCAGGTGGCGCTGCTGTGCTGCATTTTTCACGATTTCAGCAATAGCTATATCTCAAGAAATAATGCACGGAATTTCATAAAACTTCACATTCAGTTAGTACTTCATATACTTTGGCCTTTAATATCTTGATAATTGACAGCCCTTTAATATCTCTTTCATATTATGTACCTCTTGCCCGTTCACCAATTTGCCAAAAGGGGTACACTTTTGTAACATTTTAATACCTCCTCATATGATATATCATTGGACAGCCCTTTTACATGTCTTTCATATTATGCACCTCCTGCTCCTCTACCCCCGATTTGTCCATTTGTGGCTTTACCTCTTATTTGAGTCTCCAACCCCTCAAATAGCATATCTACGGATAGGTTGAATAATTGAGTTTCGTTCGGATATAGGTGAGGTTACAAAAGAGTGCGCTCCTGGCGGTGGGAAATGGAACTAACAGATTTTTCAGATCTTGCGCAGCACTCTTGCTATACGGAGCCGAGGGCCGCAGGGATCCGTATCGGATGCTCGTATAAAACATATTGCGCCGGTTACTTTTATGTTATAGTTAAGTTAAGATTAGGTTACAGTAAAGTTGCGGTTAGGTTACGGTAAGGTTACGGTTAGGTAACAGTTAAGTTACGTTTATGTTACCGTTAGGTTACGGTTATATAACAGTCACGTTACGGTTAGGGTTAAGTTACAGTTTCGTTAGTGTTACAATACGTTTAGATTATAGTTAAGTTACGGTTACGTTATTGTTAGGTTACATATGGGTTACGGTTACGTTACAGTTAATTTAAGGTTATGTCGTACACTCTGGTGGTGAAAGGTGAAACTAAAGATTTTTGATGCACGTGCGCAGCACGCCTACTACAGTCGTAGCCAAAAGTTTAGGACCACCGTGCAGAAACTAGTGTTTTTAAAATTGAAACCATTGATAACGTCATAAATCAAATCGATTTTCGTCAGATGGCGTCATTCCGTCTGATAGTGGAGTTACTGTATTCGCTTTTCTTTTGAACTTTGAGTAATAAATGTCGCAGATGCAATTTATTGTCTGGATCTTAAATTTCAGTGGTGGTCCTAAACTTATGGCCACGACTGTATATGTTCCGGAGACATAGGGGACATGTGTCGGAGTTTCGTTCGGAAGGTGGTTTGTTTAGAACAGAGTGCGCCCCCAGGTGATGGAAGGTGGAACTGATAGATTTGGCGATGACCGGATTTTAGGCGATTTTTGATGGAAATTTATAGAGAGATAAAATATAGCCTATTTTGAAATAAGCGATTGTCATCATTATAATTCTGAGAAATATCTGAAATCAGGATGATTTAGAACTGCTGTCCAAAATTTTGAAGCGTTTCATATCCCATTGCGACAAGCAAATTTTAGCGCAGGAAACTAAAGCCACAATCCTTATATTTAATCAGAAACACGGGGTGTTTCACAACAATATGAATCTGTATTTTTGTGCATTATAAAAATAATAATAAAGATATTTTGATGAAATATGCAACATACAGAAGGAGCAATTTTATAGTTATTTTTGCTGCAAGTTTCTCGATTCATATTTAATGACATTTTATTCAATCAATGCGTTTTTCTTCCCTGTATGACTTCATCTAATTTCATTTTAAAGTGAGGGGGGCAATTACATATAATAATTAGATAATATATCTATATTACGTTATATTGATTTGATAATCAGTAAGTCTCTTATTATATACTATTGTTATTTCATATCACACTGTTTGATAAATATAATTTTTCTAGAATGGATTCGCAACTAATCGATTTTTCCCGTTTAATCCACACGCATTACAAATTTTGCTGTTTTTTCACAATTTTTAAAAGCTATAATCATTTCCCTATTGTTCATTTGAAATCATTGTGTTTCCGTTGAACAATTAAAAATAGTGACAAAGATAAACCTCTAAATATTTTTATGGATTATTTATCTGCAACCTTAATCTTATCAGTGTTTATTCTTCAGGTGAAAAGGAAGTGTAAATATTTTATTGTCTCTACTCAGCTTTAATTATATAACAACAAAATAATATAATAGTTAGTCTTATTCTTCAGGCTTTTACCTTGTGCACGCGATATGAAAAGAAAGAGACGGAAGAGTGCAATGCATATGGCAGTAACGACCACGCTATAGACTTGTGCTGTTTGTTCTGAATTTTGTTAGACTATATGATCGCATTTTCATATTATTAGAAATACAAATTTACGTTTGCAAAAATATTTAAACATTTGTCATTTTTGTTTACAAATATTACATGCATATGAATAAATTTTAAATTACCGTATTTTTCAGATTATATGACATCAAACTTTAGAATACGGAATAGTAATATTAACTCTTTAAAAGTATCTTTCTTTTTTTTCCTTTATTTGACGCTATAAACATAAAATATGGGCAGTACGTCCCTTTTTCCGAACTAAAATATTCACTTTATTTAATCGAAAAATTTCTGTCATCAAATTAAAACGAAGTTTACAATTAAAGATTAGTGGTATTCAAAAGCATATAGAGTAACGGAGCGAGCAAACCTTTCTTGCACGTAAAGTGTACGGATAAAACTGTTAAAAGGTTAACCCTTTCTGGACCAACGTCTCTTACACAAATTTTATTCGTTTGACACCACTTATTTTTAAAAAGTTACAATTGCTTACATAATCACGAAAATGCTTGAATTAAATACATCAATTATTACTTTTCTTCATTACTGGTGCCAAAAGGAAATTCTGGATGTAGTTTTTGAAGGTACATATATGCACCCATGGTTCTGAACGGGTTAATGATCACATGCAGACTTATGTAATTTTTAAACTTTTGACACCGTTTTTTCAAAACAGGAATTTTTCTGTAGTTGAATCGCGAAAATGCTCTTATTAAATAAGGTAAATTTTACGTTAAATAAAAAATAACTGGTGGGAATAATGAACGATTCTGAACACCTTAAGTGGCACGTATACCGGTCGCTCGTGCCCAAGGTGTTAAGAGGTTAATGATCACATGCACACTTATGTACTGATTAGGAACAAACAAACTGCAAAGGGAAATAAAGACACCACAGACTAAATTTTTAAATGACAGTATTTTTCAGATTATATGACCTCAAACTTTAGAATAGGGAATAACAATATTAACTCATTAAGAGTATCTTTCTTTTTTTATTTTTTTGACACAGTAAACATAAAATATGGGAACTACGTCCCTTTTCCGAACTAAAATATTAACTTTATTTAATCGAAATTTTTTTATCATTAAATAAAACGAAGTTTACAATTAAAAATTACGGCCCAAGAGTAATAAAAAAAAGTTGACCTGATTGGTTTCGAATCAGAAACGGCGCCATTCAAATCACTAAATGCATATTAACTTTTTGGATTTTCCAATTTATATATATATTTAGTTTTAAACTCTTTTGTTCTATTTACGAAATATGGTATCATTCTTTTTTATTCAAGGCAGCTTTTCATAAATATGTTTATTTTTACAATGTATTTCATGTATTTATGCATAGGAGATTGTTATTAATAATATACATTAAAGTCTAATATTCTGCTACAGATGACTAAACCGTCCTCCTAGGGTCAGGTTTGTCCTGACTTCAACATTAGGGTGGGTTCCCCAGTGTAAAATGCGATCACATCACAATCGCGCAAAAGCGAATACTTAAAATGTATTGAATATGATAACAAAATACATTTCCAACATAGGTCAATGATTTAAAAGTTATTTCCTTGATCAAACTATCAAAAAAGTTTGTTTCTGAATACAACAACTTCAACGTATAAGAAATCATAAGTCCTTGTGGATTTGAAAGAAAAAAAAAAAGAGAGAAATCTGGTCTGTAGAAAAAGCGATGAAATGGAGCATACATTTCTGAACCTCTCGGTTGTAAATTTGTTTAACACATCATTTGCTTCTAAGTCAAAAGGTTAAGCCAATGGTGCGTATACATTAACAGGAAATGCTGTGTTGTAGAGAAAAAAAAAACGTGATGAAATATAAGTAAGAGATGTTCATATAAAAACATATGTTTGTTTAATACTTTACGATTCAACGTTTACAACTTTTTAAAAATACAAACAAAGACAATCAATTTTATATATTTTAAATAATGTCTGCATTTCGATTGAATGATTTCTATAAAACTTAAAATAAAATTACTTTCTCTTTTATAGTAAGACTTACGATACACAGTGTTCGGGAAATTCATTTACAAAATTAGAGGGAAAGTAGAGAACACAATAACTAACAATTTTCGTCTAGCACACTAGGGTCTCAAAGTGCTTATTCTAACATAAAAAATAGGACGTTTCATTCAAATCTAAACCCGGATTACTGTTTATATTTAGCAAAAAATTCTCTATGCTCAGACAACTGTAAAAAAGTAATTATTCTATCAAAACTCACCGAGTTCTGATATGTTGTTTTTATAGAATATTTGGAGCTTACCGGCATTGAAATCGAGCATACGACTTTTTAGTACCGGAAAGCTCCGACATTTTATAAAATCCACTGTATTATAACTCGGTGAGTTTTTCTCATATTAGAATGGAACTTGTATTTTTTATTAATCAGAACATGCAGAAAAAAAAACTGTAAAAATAACTTATTTGACCTATGGCCGTCTAAAACCTTCAGAAACGCAACTTTTTAAAAATTTGTGGATAAACTATTTCACCAACATAATCTTACTTTCTACCTTATTTTGAACACTATTGCAATTTAATCTGCTTACGTTTTTCCAACGGGTAAACAAATTAAAGCGCGTTTCAAGCTTTTTCGGACGCTCTGTATTTTATTTCACCTCAAGTAAAGATGTGCTATTTGTAATCTTTCATGCATGTTGAAACGTTAAATGTTATATGGATATTGTCCCCGAGACCGCGTCGATCGCTATCGCTGCAGCTGATGAGTGTTTTCGTTATTCATTATGTAAGCTCTATTACGTATTTGAAGATCAGCTTGTATAAAATAGTAAAATAAAAAATGTCGCTGCCTCATGGAATATAATGCCAGAAAGACGAGATGTTGATTCTCGTGAAATGATGTAACGTTTTAAGAAAACATTCATTTTCATTCATGAAACTGGAAAACAGAAAGAGAAAGTGAAAGTAAAACAGGGAGAAAAGACTTTTTCGGGTTTTATTTACGTTATTTGCTGTAAAAAGTTTTAATTAAATTTTTAAATTATCACTTTAAACTAAACACATATCTACAGACATTATTATTAACTGCTGGCTGAAATACCTGGCGTTGTCCGGCGTTTTAAACATGTTCGATTAGAAAAATCAATTTTAAAATTAAACATCGTACGGACTACGAATCTCGCGCAAATATACTTACTCTCTTTTTAAATATATTGAAAGCTTTGAGAAATTTTGCTTTTATACCAGTACTTAAAAAAAAAATGTATCCTAAGTCTAAATAAATATAGTCTAGATTCTTGAAGAAAAATTGAAAAAAAAAAAACGCAAATTCATGAAAAGCCCTTCATGATATCACTTTATCATGTAAAAGTCATGCATTAACCATATATTCGTTTTAAATATGAGGTCATACGTGAATTAACCTCTATTATTCACAACTAAAACGAAATGGCTCATCTAGTATTTGTCGAGAATTAAATAAAAACCATGCACTCGTGACATCATAGTTCACTTTTGTATTTTAACGGAATAATAAGGCTACTATAATTTGTGACTCGGGCTATAATAGCCAGTATACCTTGACGCTATCTTTATCTTTTTCTGACAAATACTTTACGAGCTATTAATTTTTCCGGTAACTCCAAGCGTTTCATTTTCCGAGATTAATCTGTGGCAACGATTTGCGAAAAATCCAGTCGTTAGCAATGCATACCTTTTTATTAAAGAGGATAAGGATAAAACATCTATTAAAAATATATCTCCCATTTTCTCCATGTAATGAGTGAAATGCATAGCCATAGTTCTGAGAGCAATTAATTAATTATCGGCTTTCTTCGTCAGTCAATCAGTAGCAGAGAGAAGCTAACTCGAGAGCGGAAAAAAAGGTTCTGCAAAGAGATTTTTAATGTATGACCGAAAGTACAAGGGAAGGCAGTTAAGGATGTATGAGTAAGGGACTTTTCTCTTGGCGGGTTAATTACTTTCTGCTAATAATCACCTGACGAATAGAGCCGACAATTAACTAATTACTCTCGAAACAGTAGTTTTGTTCTCTGCTCGGTATAAAGAGAAGCTAGTCGGATGTGCCAATCCCAAAACTTTCTTCTATCTCATGGATGTTAAAACTCCTAAAATCGCTATCACAGTGCCAAAATAAATGGGGCCCCCATACACATCATGAGGATTCTAAACGTATGAAATTCCGTGCATTAGTTCTTGAGGTATGACTATCGCTAAAATCGTGCAGATCCTGAAAAATGAAGCACAGCAACGCTACCTGTTGGGGGATTTACCCTAAAACCGAATCAGCAACAACTTATGTCAATATTCAACTGAATCTAAAGTTGATAAAAATCAGTGCATTATTTTTTGAGAGAGAGTTATTGCGTAAATCGTGCAAAATCAAGCATAGCAGCTCCACTTATTGGGCGATTAACACCCAATCCTTATCAAAAACAACTTGTGTCAACGTCTAATTGAATATGAAGTTAGAGGAATATTCGTGCATTAGTTCTTGAGATAGAGCTATTGCAGAAATTGTGAAAAATGCAGCATAGCAGCGCTACCTGCTGGGCGATTTACACCAAAAACTAATCAGCGCCAATTTATACCAGGGATTAATTGAAAATAAATTTTTATTAAATTCCGTGCATTAGTTCTCTGAGATGGAATGTTCACAATATTTCTGTTACATACAGAATGACAGAGTCACAGACTCACAGCCATTCATTTTGTAAAAACATGTTTTATGGGATCTCTGACTTCTAAAACATGTAAATACGTCAAAAACCGGAAGTCAAAAATTAGAACAAATGCAATATTTTCTTCTTGTAAAGATAGAAGAAAGTAAAAAGGAAATGTTTTTCCATAAACTCATATTGTTTAAATGCTTCATCATGATTAAGTACATATCTAAATCTAGATGACATCATAGAAATTGACGATTTTAAAAAAAATGGGGTCTAATTTTTGAAGTAGGGTTTATTTTTTGACGGGATTCATATATTACGAGCATCACAAAATATCGTTCTAGGTCTTATTTTCCAAGAAATCGTGGAATTTTGAAGTGAAGCAAAAAGTTATTAAATTACTTAACCCTTTATGTACTGAATTATGAATTAGTGAAAATTTTATCTTCTAAAGCATTTTCCGTGAATTTTTCAAACTACATTAGAAGATTTACATAATCATTTAATAAATTTTAGAAGGATTTCAGAAGGATTGAAGGATTTAAAAGGATTAGTTAAATTTGAATGTATAGGGATTTTGTGCACTATTTATAATCCCACTCAAATCTTTTATTTTAAATATTTTTCTTAGTATTTTGTAGAATTAGGAAATGTACAAATATATTGTTCTTACAATAGAAATATTGAAATATTTCCGAATTGAAAAATCCCCCCCCCCCCCCTAACGCCAAGAAAGCTGAGAAGATGCAAAGGCGAAAGAAATCATTTTTGTAAAAATATTTTTGTTTTGTGTAACCAACAATGCTTTTGGAACAAGTTAAAGTAATGCATCTATAACTCATTTTAACCCTATCACTATGTCCTATCGAAGCATGCCCTGTTGTTGACCAGGGGTTCTCTCGGACCCAATACTATAATACACATGTTAATATGGTTTAAATATCTTATAAATTACTTTTTTCATTTATTTAGTTAGGTTAAAAATAATTAACGCTTATTCTGACGTTTTCATAATAAATTTTATTATTTATACCCAAAAATATTAAATGTACATTAATTTTAACATATTCTTGACAACTTGTTCAAAGTGCTTGGGGTCCACGTGGACCCCAGGACATAGTGATAGGGTTAAACTGTATTACTACTAATCGATGTATTAAAGGAATTGTATAACAAGTTATTTTAATGGTACTTATAAGTGCCGTCAGTAGATAAATGGTTAAGTACATATTTAAATCTGGATGACATCATAATAATTGACTTTTAAAAAAAAAAGGGGGGGGGGGCTAGTTTTTGAAGTAGGGTTTGTTTTTGATGCGGTACGAGCATCACAAAAAATCGTTCTAGGTCTTATTTTCCGAGAAATCGTGGTATTTTGAAGTGAAGTAAAAAATTATTAAATTACTTAAAGAGACACTTATAGATTTCGAAAAATTAGCTGAAAAGTCTATGTGAAACCAGCGAAATAAAATTTAGGCTGCAAAGTACGTTTACGTCAAAACGTCCTTTGTAAACCAACCCAATCGTTCCTAAAATGAGTACGATCTCTTCCAAAATTGTCGTTCGTATATAGATCAATTGTACCGGAAGTTTTAACAATGATGAACCTGAAAAGAGGGAAAGCGCTCATTATGGAAAAGTAGGAAACGCATATGGAAGTTGCACTCGAAACAGCTAAATTGAATATGCGGCAGTTAAACAAAGCATGGGAAAATAGTATGTGCTTGATGTAGAAAAAAAAAAAAACATTTAAGAATAAACTACAGAGTATATGTATTCCTGTTTATTGAATTGGAACTATTCTTGTTGCAGGATCGCATAGAACAAATTTTCAGAACAGACTTTACCAAAAGTTTACAATTTCATCTTATTTCGCTTTTTAGGTGCGTTCGTAATTATATAAATACGTAGCACCTATAGTCGTCGTTCAGTCCGTCCGTCTTTCTGTCCGTCCGTCCGCATGCAACAGAAGAAAAACTACCCAACCGAATGGTCTGAAATTTTAAATATATAATTGTTGTAATATTTTGTCGAACATTTCAAATTTTATGAAAATCGGATGCATAGTTTAATTACAGGGACAGTCAAATGTTTTCCGTTATATTACGTCCAATGGGAAAAAATGATCTCAAGTGCATTTTAATGATGTTACCGCCTTTCGAACAAAATGAAATTGATATACACTTATTGAAATGTACTAAAATATACATTCAGTAGAATATGCGGTGCAAAACATATTTATAAAACTAGCTATAGTACGAACGCACTTCATTTGCCACGTTTCACGTGCAATTTCCAACTTGTTTTATAGTACAGTGAGAAGTAGTTTCTAAATTAAATCAACAATATCTACAAATCATTAATAAAAGAATATATTTAAAATATATATATTACACTCTTATTTTTTTACGTATCTTTTCAACTTTAAAATGTTTAAAATATTTTTTGTCCCATTTGAAATACTTTGGTGAGTGTGGTTTGGTGCATAATTAACTCCATTGTTTTTGTAACTCGTGAACAGTTATAATCATGATGAATATTGGTGATTTATCACATGTTACCGGCTAAGGGGAAAATGCCTTAAAATTAATATTTTTGATTTATAATTGAGTTCTAAATATATTAAATAATTGTATTGTTATCGGAAACACAACTCTGTACATAATTTTTATAATTCTACCATACCAAGAAGCGAGTGAAAAATCGATTATAAATCTCGATCTTTACATATAAAATACCCAGTTAAGTTAAAGAGAGTTATAAAAAAACTCAATAATTTATATATATATATTACACTATTGTATGTAGCACAGAAATCGCAATTATTTGTTAATTGTTTAATGGCAACGCATCTCATTGGTTATTGAACAGCATTTAATACATTCCCATAACTATAAGGGGGGTTACCCCTCCATGGGGGGGGGTTCTGTCGCCAAATGCCGCCAAGTTTGTGGACAATTTGGTGATATATCGCCAAATTTGGCGACCAAAATTAGTCGCCATAAGTGACGCCAGCTTAGCGATATCTCTAATATTTCGCCAAATTCCCATGGACTTTCATTGTAAACCAATAGGGTTTACTTGCTTACAGAAAATCAACAAATTGAGATATTTTAATGCAAAAAAAAAACTAATATTAGCTTAAGGGATTATATTAATTATATTTAAGGGGGTCCAACTAAATTAAATTATGAATAAAAGTAACATGATACAATGCTTAGCGTGCTTTCCCAAACATAAATTCTAAGGGAGACCAAACTGGTCGGCAAGAGCGGCTAATGATGAATATTTGGCGATTTATCACCTGTCACCGGCTAATGGGAAAATGCCTTAAAATTAATTTATTAATTTATAATTAATTTCTAAATATATTAAATTATTGTATAGTTATCGGAAACACATCTGTGTACACAATTTTTATAATTCTAGCATACCAGGTAGCATACTAGGAAGTAGGTGAAAAATCGATTATAAATCTTTATCCTTACATACAAAAACCATATTGAGTTAAATAAAAAAGTGTAATAAAAAAACTCAATAATACATTCATATTAAACCATGTTTATATTTTATTTTACTGTCTGCAGTAACCAGAATTATGATCGATACCCTAAAAAGTATCCTAAATAGTTCAGTTATTTCAAAAGAGTTATATTTTATTTTTGCTAATTAATAAATATGTGTAACATATAAGGCCTGGGATAGGCTTGCACTATATAAAAAGAAGCAGAGAACTGTTCTAATAGAGCAGAAAAGGTTTACAGTAAATTCAATTTTTCTTGCGATGGCTGATGATTTCAGAAATCTTTCCGTTGTCTTCGGAAGCATTTGGGGAAAAACCAATCCTAAATCGCAGAAAAGATTACGATTCCGAAATTAACAAAAATGTTTTTGTCAATTTTGAAATAAATAATTTCGTAATTATAATAAAAATAAAATAGGAAATAAAAAGTCCTCCTTTCTTTCGACAAAAGGCTGTAACGATAAAAGTTTCTCATAAAAGGCTTTATTTACTCCGAAAAACAGATGTTTTTTTTTTTTTTTTTTAAGTTTCAATGTTGAGGTTTCAAAGGTTTCTAAAAATACGAGAAACATTTCCGGAAAAGAATTTACACCGAAATATTGTAAATGCTTCTACCATGACTGAAAAAAACTCCTTTTTTGTTGTTGTTGTTTAATGCTTACGTTTAGCATTAGAATAGTTGACAGCTATTTTAATACTTTTTTCATTTGGAAGAATATTCACACTAAAAAAGCGTCAATTGAGAGGGATTTTTCGCTACTTGTGTTTGTTAATTATCGAAACTTTTCCTTTTTGATTTTCCTTTTTTTCTGAAAACACGAAAATGCCCCCAAATTAAGTTAAAAATTACCTAAAATCCACTAATCTAAGAAGCGTTTCCGTCAAGTCCCGGGGCTGTTCCGGCAATTGTGCTGCTGGTAATGTTCCACTACCTAATAGCATTTGCTTATTTATTTTTCAAATCAAATCTAGGAGGGTTCAGCAATCGTTGCTAGAAATTTCCTGAAATCTTCTAATCAAAACACGGATTTTTTAGAAATAACAGAAAGGAAATAGGTGGGCGTTTCTGCAACTGTTCTAACCGGTAATTTTTACGTTCTTTGACGGTTTTAGTTCATTGTTTTACAGTTTAATATGGATATGGGATCATTTTTTACAGAAAAATTTCCGAATCTATTTCTCATCATTTGCGCCAAAAGCATTCAATCTATCTTTATTTAATTTTACGACTGTAAGTAGATACTGACATTTTGAAATATTCGTTACATAAATATAAAACAATATTCATTTTCAATTAACAAAATTCTTTTTATTTAAAAAAAAAAAAAAAAAAAAAAGTTAAATATACACATATTTTTTTTACATTTTACCAAAGCTGTTAAAATGGAACTCTGTTTCAAAAAGATAAAAAAATACATGAAACATTTGCTTTTCAAAAGAGAGTTCTCACAAAAACAAAGTTTAAGATTTCACGTGTAATAAATATGTAAAAGAGTATTTAAATTAATAAAACTTATAAAATTATTACTCATAAGGGAATTTTACATTTGTAAATTAAGTAATTTGTTTATTATTTTATTACATAATTTTTGGATAATTGTATTATTGAATGCTTTTGATCCAAACGAAGGTAAATTTATTTGGAAATTATCCTGAAAATAAAATGAACCCATAGCTACATGACACTCAACAGAAAAAAAAAAAAAAAAATTGTCAAAGAACATAAAAATTACTCTGGAACAGTTGCCGAAATCCCATCCCTCCTTCCCTTTCGGAATTTCTCAAAATTTCCATGTTTTCATTGGAGGATTTCGGGAAATTTTCAGCCGAGATTACTGAAGCTTCTTTGGTATGTAGTGAAAAATACACGAATACAAAAAATACAAAAGTTCTGTTTAGATAGCGTAACTAGAGGTGTAGACGAGCCAGGTTCGGTCCGTGGTTCTCATTCGGGCTAATCTTTTTTCATGAGACTGGAGCCGAGACAGTCCTGGTCTTTATTCTTTCCTGTCTAATTAAATTAATAACGGTATACCGATAATTATTTTATTTATTTTTCAATTCTCAGTTTATGAAAACAAAAAAAATCTTTTAAAAAAAACTAGGGTATCCAACCCGGTCTTCCCGGATTACAGAATAGAGGTGTAAAACATTTTTCTTAATTCTAAATTCCAATAGATTTTTTATATTTAATATATTTTTTTAGATTGTCCACTAACAATACCAAAAATAATTTTTATATAAAAAACAGCAATTATGTATTCAAATAAAGATTTGAAATTTATTAAAAGCAATACTTTCGTATTGGCCTCGTGCCAGGAATTAAACGTCGAAGAAATCACCAACCATGGCTAGTCTTTTTTTTATTATTATTCGGATAATTTCAGTGGTTTAAGAGCAAGTTCGTTTACATGTCTTAAATTTGTGTTTTATTTATGTATATATTTTTTTTATTTATGGATTGATAAAGTATAAATTTCTTTATGGAATATAAGTTGGAAATAAATGCTGAACTATTTACTTTATATTAATTTAAGTGCAAACATATTTATTTTATGTAATCGTCTGTCTGCAAATGACAGAGAAATAGATTTTTTTTTTTTAAATCATGCTTTAAAATTATTTTAAAAAAAAATAAAAATTGAGTAAATTGTGATACAGTTTTCAAACAAATTGCGATATAATTTTGAAACAAATTGCATTTGAAAGTTCATTTTATTCTTTATTCGACGGTGCAAAAATTAAAAATGTGCGATATTTAGAAATTTTAAAAATCGCAATAAAAGTAAATACTAAAAGTTAAATTTGATCGTCTGTTGTTGCCATTTGCAAAATGGCGTCAGCGTTTGTCTTTTATAATATAGATGGAACACCTGATTAAAACCGAATTATTCTGCTATGCCTTTTCTTATATATTAGATCAACTATTTCCTTTATTTTTTTTTCCCCTCAAAGCTGAATTCTTATAATATCCAAACACGCCATAACTGATTTTAACAGTAAAATGTAAAATCAGCATGAAAAATCATTGATAGCGTACTCATGGGGAACTAAAAGGAATATCCTTCAAAGAAATGTCATAATTGAGCACCAAATATTTATTGATAGGATCTCTATAAAATAATTATTTATCAGTTCATAAAAAAATCCTCGATAGACGAATTTTATTGATAAGGAATGACAGAAACAATGAACAGGCAGATCTTGCAATGAAATATCAATTCCTTATCTTAACACTTTTTTTATGTGATGATGAAAAGTCATTTCAAAATAATAAATCGTACTTATAGGTATAATACTATAAAATTTCATCTCCAGATAAAAATACATATTCGTTATTATATATAAAAAATATATGTTCGTTATTATACAGGGTGTCCACTCTCAACGTCTGCCCAATGGCTAATTTCTAAACCGTTAGCAATAGACATATAGTTCCAATTACAAAAATGTTTTAAACAAAGAAATATTTTAAAAGCAATTTGAGTCAATAAAAACATTTCTTAAAAAATTACGAAATTTAAATTTTTATACGGTCCCCCGGTCCTATAAGTTATATTTAGTAAAATTTTCCTATTACACAAAAAAAGTAAGAAAGAAAAAATATCCCGTTCATATAACACTTAAAATTAACCGAGTTGTGAAACTTTAAAAATGCATGACTTATACCACATTTCTGCATCTGAACACAAATGAGTTCGGCCATGCTTTGAGGGGTCATATGCCAAGTACTTAAAACAAGGGTCGGCAAGTAATTTTAAGTGGAGTCCGAATACTTTTGAAAACTTTTATCGAGGTCCAGAGAAAAAAACACATAAGTACTATAAGTACTTATTACTTTTAAATTGTTATTTTTACATACACATACATATAATAGAAAATAGAAAAGTCAGGTATTCGTTCTGAAAAATTACTACATATACAAGTATACGTTCTAAAATTTTTTACATACACATAATAAAATAGAAAAGGCGCGTATTCGTTAAAAAATTAATGCGAAAAATTATATTTGCAGTCTTGAGCCAGTTTTTAATAGTTTGATTCACGTGGTGAACAGTTAATGTGAAGAGTGTCTTCAAGGTGGGCGTCCGTTAATCTCGAACAATATTTGTTCTTCAAAAAATTCATTTTGGAGAAAGTTCTTTCACATACATATGTGCAGCCAAATATAGTAGCCAAGTTAATAGCTGTTTTTTGCAATTCTTCTACTTTTCTGAGACATTTTTAGCCCAAAATACTTCAGGGGATGCATTTTTATACATTTGAAAGGAAATATCTTCTTGCAAGTTAAATATCTCCATTTTATGTAAGGGTTTTTCAAGACTGGATAACTTCGCAGCCACATCAGTCCATTCTGCAGCTGGAGTAACTTCATAAGGCGATTTAAAGAACTGGGGCAACTTTATCTCTGCAAAATCTTGAAATCTTGCTTCAATTCTTTCTTCACCCGGTCTGACATAAAACTTAGGAACACTGCAGTGAGGATTTCGGAATTCTTCTTTTTATATTCAAGAATTATTGGAAATCGAATAAATTCTTCATTTGCAATATCTTTTTCGGCGGTCCAGGCTTCGATCTTCCGCGGTCCGGATGTGGACTGTGGTTTGCCAGTTGCCGACCGTGGCCTTAAGGGGGCTCAGGGCTTGAAAACTTTTCAAAAAATTGATTTTTTTTTTTTTTTTTTTTTAGTATCTATTTTGATTATTCAATTGCTTCTGAACACAGTGCAAAAAACCGCGCAAACATATTTGCATTTTTAACGGAGTTATAAGCATTTATCTAACAATAACTTTCAAAGCCGCACCCATGTAATTGCAACTTTTAGTCGCGTTTTCTCAAAACTTGATTTTTGATAACTATCCGAAAGATTTAAAAAAAAAATTATCTGATGGAACGGCGCTTATTTTATTATTTTATTTATTTATTTATTTATATTTTTTTTTATTTATTTATTTTTTTTTTTTTTGCTGCATGCATGTAACATCATTATCTATAGAATGAATTAATATATTTTAGATACCTTAATATTTTGATTATTTTTAAGGAAAAAAACTTGTATTTTTTAGGGTTTTTTAAATTTTCAAATTTGAGAGTTTTTTAAATAAGGTTTCCTTTGAGTGATAGTTATATCCTTAATTCATTCTATAGAGTAAAGTTTCCTGATCATTTTAAAGCAAAAATTAGGTTCTTATGTCAATTCAACGTTAAGATATCTTACGGATGGTGATAGGACACCTAATTTTTTTTCGAAAATTGTGTTATATAAATTTTGCTATATTTTTTTATTTTATTACATTGAAGTACTTCATTTTATAATTTTATAAGACTACAAACATAACTTAAAAATATCAGAGAGTTTAAATTAGTTACATTGAATACTTGTGGTTTTATATGGATTCGAAGTGGGAGCTTTGTTTACGTGTTTTTCGATATCGATCAAGCCCTGAGCCCTTCTTAAAGTATTCGACGAACTTATTTCATGTGCATTTACGTTTTGAAAAAATTCGTACAAGTATTACGATTGCTTTAACTGTTATTAATTTCAGATTGACTAAAATAATTGTATTTTAACAGATGTTTTATTTCGTAAGTATGTTTTTCGAGTTCAAAATTTGTACTCGAACTTCAACTCACTTTCAAATATCCGATAGAGATCAAATTTTACATACTGACGTAAATCCGATGACAATCTAATATTATTATGATTTTCAATGGTTACCATTTATACTTATTTTACAGGATAACACAAAAAAATTCGGATAGATTATCATCAAGAAGTTTCAAGAAAAGTTTTAGATTAGATAACACAAGACTGCGATGGTTGTGTTTTTTTTTTTTTTTTAAACTTTTATGTATTTTTTAGGACTGAATCCGAAAATTACCTTAATTTTTAACCATCATGTCAGGATTTTTCGAAAACCATAAATTGTGAAAGTTAAAAAATGACAAAAATCGGATACTATAAAATAGAGGAGATGGCCGTGTTTTTTAACTTTTTATAATTCATTCCCATGTACTTTTTAGCACTGAATCTGAAAACGACCTTCATTTTTAACCATCACGTTAGAATCTTTTTGCAAATCGTAAATGTCATAGTTAAAATATAGCGAAAATATGATACTATAAAACAGATGTAAAACTTTTTTTTATTTTACTTAATTTTACTTAATTCAATAATTTATTCACTTTTTTGGTTCTTACAGCTAAACAACTGAGGGATCTGATGAGAAGGGGTAGGAGGTTCAATTTTAACTTTGAAATTTACATTTTGCAAAAACTCGTGACGGGATGGTTAAAAATGAAGGTCATTTTCGGATTCAGCGGTAAAAAATACATAAAAATCAATTATCAAAAGTTAAAAACACGACAATCACATATATTTTATAATATCAAATTTTCGCTTTTTTTTTTTTTTTTACTTTAAAATTTACGATATCCAAAAGATCTTTACCTCATGGTATAAAAGGAAGGCCAGTATCGTATTCAGCGGTACAGAATGCATAAGAATCAATTATCAACAGCTAAAAAACATGACATAACCCAACTTTTTTAGGCTTGTGTAATCTAATAATATTTTAAAATGTGTATCATTTTGTAAAGAATTGAGGCTGTTAATTTTCATCATTTAATTTAACAAAAATTCCATTTTTTTTTTTTTTGTTCTTCTTATATGTTTGTTACAAATCGTATAGTTTGCATTAATATGTCAGAATTATTAAAAATTTCAAACTTTGACATTTGAAGACCACCGAAGTGGAGAATTCTTTGGGGCCAATAGCTACAATGGCTGTCGCCTCGAATGATCCTTATTATACACAGAAACAACAACAAGTCACAACAATTTTTTTAATTTTCCTTTACACATATTATATAACTACAAATTAGACATTCACAATTACATCCATGTCTTACCCAGTGACTCGAACCCGGGCCCTCGGGGTGACAGCAGCCTCCGCTTACTGACCACGCCACCGGGCGACAATTTCAAACTTATATTACAATGTTAATTTTACTCTCAACCATTTTTTTATTATATCTAACGAAATTATATTTCAACTAAATTTGTGAATGACCCCTATTTTGCAGCAAAAAATATGCTCCGACTTTAAACAGCTATTACTCGGTCAATTTTAATCGTAGAATAACAGGACTTTTTTTTGTCTAACTTGTCAGTGTAACCGGAAAATTTTACTAAATGTAACTTATAGGACCATGGGGACCGTATAAAAATTTAAATTCCGTATTTTTTCAAGAAATGTTTTTATTTACCAAAATAACTTATAATATACTTCTTTACCTCATTTAAAACATTTTTCTAATTGGAACTACATGCCTATGACTAACGGTTTAGGAATTAACCATTGGACACCGTTGAGAGTGGACACCCTGTATATAAAAAAATATATTACACAAAAATATATCGCAGATACTATTCTAGAATTACAGAAAGTCTCAAAGGGTCAATATCACAAAATACGGAAATTACAATCCGCACAATAAAATTTCTATTTAATGTTATATAATGCAATTTTCTTTTTTAAATTCTAATAAAAAATATTCTTAGAAGTATTTTCAAGATATATTTATTCATAATAGCGCAAAAATAAAGCAATTAAAAGACTTTAAATTTCAGATTGTGATTTTCCTGCCATGTCACACCGTGATGTGGGCAAAGTAAAAGGCTTTCTGCTATCATGTACAAATATCTTTTTCTAGTTTTTTTTTTTTTAATTTCTAATTAATAATTATACCTTATATAACACATGTATGTGGAAGGTAACAAGTTCTGTATTTTACAAATAATTTTCCATAATTAAAATATGATTGTCACTGAAAATGAATGTCATTGTCCGGGCCTGTTCATTTTAGTTCTTTATGGGGTATAAAGATGGCGCTGCAGAGTAATTCTTCTTGTTCTTGACAATGTTGAAGTCAGAAGTAGTAAAATCATTGCCACCAGCAAGATCTTTTAGATATTTCTTTGAAAATAATGTGTTTAAAGGTTTTGTAAAAGTTGAGTAGACTTTTATTATGTCATTTTCCTGGCTTCTATAAATTACAAATAAAACTGAACATTGCACTGAATTTCAGGTACTATAGAGGAAACATGTTCCTTTAAACAAAATTAAAATGTTAGATCTAAAAATAAAAAAAACAACAATGTGAAAAATGTTTTAGAATGAAATTGTCAATATTCTGGCATATTTATGCCAAGAAAATGACACATAATTATAATTACATAAAAATGAACTTAAGCTCTACAAACATTAACAATTTTACACATAAATTCCTTTATTCAGCTGTTCAACCAACATTTTTAAAAAATCAAAAGATTTGAAACGATTTAAATTTTCAAAATTTTTCTTTTTTAAATCTCACATTTTGTGACATTCACCCTAAAATACGTCTGAAAAGAAAAAAAAAAAATATTTCTCAATATCTAAGATGAGCATTTCTACGCATCTTTGGTAAAATCAAAGAGAAGATAGGAATAGACAGACAAGATAGGTAGATATGAAGATAGATAGATTTTTCTTAATACACAAATGAGAAACACGAAACATAACATTCACTCACAACGTTGAACCTACAAACAATGGATCCCAACAGATCAGATATACAAATAAATTTAACAATTTTATTAAAGTACGATATTAAATCTAACAAGAAAATGTATATCGAAAGAAAGTAACAGAATAAAAAAAAAGAAAAGTGCCCAATTAAACTGGTGGCATTGAGCTCACAGGCTATCAAAGAATAATACCCCTCAAAAAATAAAGTAAGGGGCATTAACCCCGTTTCCCCCCGTTATACTTTACCAATGAACCTCCAAATCTAATCAACGACGCGCCTTATCAGAATAAATCTGTATACCAAGTTTGAAGCAATCAGATAATTCTGCATGAAAAAACAATTTCACTAAATTAAGGAGGATATTAGCTCCCCCATTTTCCCCTTTATACTTAACCAATGTTCCTCCAAATCTAATCAAGGAAAGCTCCTTTTCATAATTTCAAAAAAAAAAAAAAAAAATTTTTGAAGAAAATTAGATAATTCTGCATGAAACCTCATTTATCTAAATTAAAGGGGGGGGGGGCATGCCGCCCTTTCCCGCCATATCGGAATAAACCGGTATATCAAATTTGAAGCAAATCGAATAATTCTGCATGAAAAACTCATTTATCTAAATTACGTGGGGACTAGCTCCCGTTCCTCCCTCTTTATACTTAACCAATGAACCTCCAAATCGAATCAGGGAAGCTCCTTATCAGAATAAACCGGTATATAAAATCTGAAACAAATCGAATAAGTCTGCATTAAAAAAACATTTATCAAAATTGGATTTGTCCCGTTATTTCCCTTTATACTTAACCAGTGAACCCCCAAAACTAATCAGTGACCCGCCTTATCAGGCTGAACCTAGAAAATTTTTTGAAGCAAATCGGATATTTCTATCAAGAGTTATCGCGTTACGTACATACATGCAGAACTGGTGGGCTCACTATCTCTCACGCTTTGATAGCCTGTAAGCTAAACAAAAACAATAGTATTATCATGTGAAATTTTCTCTGACGATATAAATACTACTTTGTTTTCGTTATGTGTTGTATGATCATTTCTCTGATGATTTATTTTTGAAAAATAGCTATCAGATGTAATAATATTGTTTTTCATTCCGTTGCTTTTCTTTCCTTGTATATATGCGTAATAATAAAAAAATTTCGCCATTTTTACCTTAATTAAATTGTTACAAATTCTTACAATATCTACATTTTTCCCCTGTATTTTAATAATATCTTAAATATCAACTATAATTTAAACGCATGCCTTTAAATCAGCGCATTCTTTTATTTCTTATTCTAAAAACCTTAATCTGTTAAAAGCGACACTTCTCTGTAAAACCCCTAATCTATTCCTTCATATTTGAGACATTAAATTTTTATTTTTTTAGAATATTCCTTAATACCATTTTTATATTTATTAAAATTATTATTCGATATCCCAACATTCCTTGCAAATAATTCCCGCATCTAAACTTTCATCTTTTACTTTCTACGCTGTTGATAAAGAGTACTACATACATTACGCCATGAAGTGCCCGCTTTGCTTATCGTTTTCAACCAGTCACTAAGCGCGCCTTCCCCTAGCTTCCCCCCTAACTTGAATTTCGTTGGCTCTGACGTAGAGCACGTCAATGTATCTTTGCGCGTTTTGCTGATATTTATACAGCTTACACAGACCTGGAGAAGATAATTTGTACGTTTTTTTGTTTTGTCTGATAAATCTATGCCACCGGGAGAGTTTTTCTTCAATTCAATATGTGTCTCTACTAATCTAACACTCTAATTCTATTATTAAGACGTAACACGGCCCATATATGGGTAAAACTAGACAACCGGTGGAATTCTTCGCCGTTATGTGAAGCCTAATAAATTATTCGATGAAAAATACAGCTTGTTTTATATTTACGGAAAAACACCCAATGTATTCATAACATGGCATTCCACTGTGACTACAAATTACGACTGTAAGTTTGTGATTCATCGGGTTAGTGATGTGTGATTGGTATATTTCCCTGGTTTGTTCGGCATGGTTTAAACGTACTTGGCATAGCATTGCATATATATATTTATTATATTTAATATCGTACTTTAATAAATATTCGTGGGGAGGAAGTAATATTATCGAAGAAATTTGAACTTTCCAATGCTATTGTCACGGAGAAGAATTCCGACAAACAAACTTGGAGCCGGGGAACATAAAGAAAAAATCTAATTTCCCATTATTATGTTTATATAGATTGTCAAAAGTAGGTTAGTCGATATAGGTCAAAAATTTAAATTTGCCAGGTATCCCTTGGGAACCCATCGTAGAGTACTTTTAATAGCTAATGGTCTTTTAAAGTAATTTGTTGAAACAATTGGACTGGAAAACTGAACAGTGAACCTGAAAAGTTTTTAGTATCATCGGCCATTGTTTAAAGGATTTTGAAAACTGTTTTTGCTAAGTCACAATTTCCGATCGTACACATACGCACGCATACAAGCACATGAATGATTTCTAAAAACTTTTTTCTCTAAACTTGCTGCTAATTCATTGTTTAAAAAAATTCAGTTTCTTTCAAAATTTCATTAATTTGCAGTCTTCTGTCGAATTTTTATTTATTCTCTTTTATTTTTATTTTTATTTTTATTTTTATTTTTATTTATTTATTTATTTACACAGAGTGGAGTTTTTAGCTGCTTGTAGCCCGGTTTCTTGCTACTATTCTTTACAAAGAATCGAATCTTATTCAGTAATTTTTTGTTAAGACGAATTTATCAAAATAGTTATTGAAGGATTTTATTAAAAACCGGGATATTTCTTTTAAAAAAATCAGGAGGTTAAGATATTAATTATAAAACTAAAGGTTCGGTCTTCTTACTTATGGGATTTAAACATATATTCATTTATTCCTCTCAATATTTACCTTTTAGATCTTTATGACCTATATTATGCGTCAAGAAATTGTTTTACCTTAATAATTAACTTGTTTTATATCTAAATATATATTAAATATATATAAAATTAATAATATGAAATTTAGAGAAAAGTTTTTATTAAAACAGTTAATAAATCAATAATTATAGGTCGGTTTTTTTTTTTTTTTTTTTTTTTTTTTTTTTTTGTAAAATATGTATAAGAATTATTAGATTTATTAACAAAAAATAGTGTTATGGAAATCTCGCAATTCGTATAAAAACAGTGTAAACAAATGTATTGGGATCCTTTATGTGAATGAAAAGTTTTTGGAGTTTAAAATTTTTCATATAATATTTTTTAATACAGGAAAAGTTATACCTATGTTTAAAAGTTTAGAAAATAACCACTTTAAAAAAAAAAAAAGTTAGCTTCCACTGCTTCGCTGTGCTTTCTAAAGGAGCACTCTTAAAATCTGCAGCAAACTGCCCAGTCATTCAACCTTTTGGTAAAAATACAGTTTTTTCACTGTATTATGGAGCGTTCTCATTGGTCAGGGTCGATTAAAATTATTTGCTAAGTAACAGTTATCTATAAAAACGGTCGAATGACTGGATAGTAAGCTGCTTTTTTTTTTTCCTTACAACGTGATCAAACAAAGTACTTTGAAGGAAAAGTAAAATCTACTTTTAATTAATAGACAGATTAAACATTTTTTTCCAGTTATCGTCAGAGTATAAAGTGTTAAACAAATTGATATTTCTTGACTCACAAGTTAATTTTCTCTCCTTACCTTTACCAGCATACAATTAATTGCAACATAATCCTAAGGTCAGGCAAACTGAATATTAGGTCACGTGACCCCTACGCATTGTTTTGCACTTTATTTTATTTCTATCCGTTTGCTTGGGTTGAATCTACATGAGATTATAAATGCGAATTAGAACTTCTCCTTATTTGGTGGGATTGGTCTATTTATAGATTGAACAATATCAGAGCAAAAGATGCATATTTCGTAGCTTGAGAAAATAATTCATTATTTTTTATAGCAATTTTTTAGATCTATCTTTTAATGTAGGGTCAATTTCTCCTTCAAGCAACCTTCTCATTGCTTCATGAATTCTGTGCCGTGTCTGCTAATAATATACATCTACAATTTCTTTTTAAGCGACTTTGATACGAGGAAGTTATAAATTATATCGTTTGTATGCTTATTGTATACAGTGTATTTCAGTATAACATTTATAAAATTTAACACACGAGCACGCATGTTGCATCCTTCAGTCCCGGATTCTACAAAAATATGTCAAACTAAACACCCCTTCTTTCAATGAAAATGTTTCACTTTCTCATTATCTTCATTAAAGGTTATCTACTTGCCAATCATATGCATTTCCGATTTTTATTCCTGTTATTATCAGAAAAAATAAATTTTCCGGCCCTATTAGAGGAAGCGCGCATGCTGTTGGTTTTTAATTAAAATAGAATAAGTAATGTGAAAATGGTCTCGTAATTTGAATTATAAAGATAAACTGAATTAACCCCTTTGGGACGAGCGTCTTTTACAGAATTTTTAACCTTCTATCACCGGTTTTTCAAAAGAGAAATTTGTGCCTAATTGAATCGGGAATATGCTCGGATTTAATAACACAAAATTTACAATAAAAATTTACTGGTGAGAATAATCGCGGATTCTGAGCCACCTTACACGGCACCTATTCCGGTCGCCCGTCCCCAACGGGTTAATTACAGATCTTAGTACATATAGTGAGAACTGATGAGGAAATTACTCAATGAAAAATATTAAAAAAGTATGAATAATTTTGAAAGGGAATAAGATTTAAATTGCGAATCTGACATTTGTGAATTTATTGATTATTATCTCAGCATTAATGAAATTACTAAATGATGTAAAAAGGTACCATGCATGACTGAATTTTCGAACTCGCACAAATAAGACTTAAAAGAGTCGACGCGAGCTTCCGCGTAAAAAAAGAGCGATGCGCGTTATCCCGGGTTGAGAGGGGTTCTTTACAGTATACAATTTTTGCATAGGAAACCTGGGCCGTAATCTACTCATTCAGCCCAAATTACCAGGTGCTTCACGTCATTCCGAATCCGGATTTTTTTTGCGGTAATTTTAACAATAATCAAACTATTTTGACGACATTTACAGAATTGTGGTAAAATCACGAGACTTGCTGGAAGTTCACTCTAATCCGGTTGATGAACCGTATATATTGTCAACTATATTCCGAAAAGTAGATCCTCTGATTTACAACTGATTGGATGCGGATGGTGGCCACTTTTACCAGATGTTGTGATACTGCCTCATTTAAGACAAAAACCACATTAGAGTTCTGCGCGGGTCGGGTTCTATCCGACCCGAACCCGCAAATTCAATTTTAAGTCAACCCGCAACCCGACCCGAACCCACAAAAATAATTTTCGGCAACCCGCAACCCGACCCGAACCCGCAAAAATAATTTCAGGCAACCCGCAACCCGACCCGAACCCGAGGTATATCAACCCGCAATGTAAGGAAAGCAAATCAAGTTTTAATACCATTATGAAAAACAATCTACAATTGTATCTGTAATAGAGGTCTGCACCGGACCGGCCCGCGGGCCGCGGCGGGGCTGCAAAATTTCAAACTGGTCAGGCCGCTTTATTAGGACAATTTTTTTAATGGGCCGGGCTAAATAAATAAATAAATAAAATAAACGGGCCCGGGCCGGCAAAAAAAAAAATGAACGGCTCTGCCAAGCCGGGTCGATAACTACAATTAAGCGGATCTACCGGCCCGATATAAATCTTTAAACGAAGCCGATAAAATTATAAACGGGCCGTGCCGGACTAGGGCCGAACTTTTATGTTTTTCGCGGGACGGGACGGAGCGGGGCAGGCCGTTCCCGGGACTGGAAATTTCGGCCAGTGCAGACCTCTAATTCTCTAATACCATTTTTATGTTTTACATAGAAGAATGAACACATCTGTATTCTTTAATATTCAACTATAGTAAAACCTCTGACCCGACCCGATGCAGGAATATTAAATGGTATAAAACTAAAAATCTAATCTTTAAATATGCTTTAAAATTAGTTGCGGTTTCAAAAGTTCCACTTACGATACACCTTGTTTTACACAAGTGGCCATCTGCCTTTAGTTTATCAGCAGTTATTATTTTGAAAATTTTCACGTCTAACATAGTGCATCGCGTATCATCACAATTAAATTATTCACTTGGTACATTAGACAGGAAGGACCATTTAGCGTTTTGCTGCGTATTCTATTTTTAAAATACAGTAAAAATATAATGCAGTTTGCTATTTCGAAGACTCGTGAAAGGATGACTAAAGACAAAACAGATATGCACACATTTTGCTTTTGTGAAACTTTGATCTGCGGTTTATACCGATCGGCTTTTAACGGGAGAAAATATTTTCTACATTCTTTTAAAAAAAGCGGGTCAACCCGAACCCGACCCGAACCACAACCGCACCAAAAAAATAAAGTCAACCCGACCCAACCCGAACCGCGGGTCGGGTCGGGTTCGGGTAAAAGCGGGTAACGCGACCCGATGCATGACTCTAACCCACATCCAATCAGTGCTAAATCAGACGATCCATTTTCCGGAAAACCATTTACATTACATACGGTGAACCGACCTGTATCCAACTTCTAAAACTTTTCCCGATTTTATTGCATTTTGCATACAGAATTCTGTTATAAATATCGTTAAAATATCTTCATTCTTGTTAAAGTTGCGACCAAACAGCCGGGCTCAGATTGAAGTGGTGCACTCTGTAATTTTAACTGAACGGGTAGATTACGACGAGGACCTTATAAAAAAATTGTTTGTTGTAGTGTACCCTACCAATCAATTGAACGACCTTTATATTTTATGTTTATACATAACTTTTGAACGGGTGCTCCAATTTTTATTTTATTTTTTCTTTAATTACTTATTTTAAAACATTCTTGTTTTGATAGTGGTCCTATATAAATTTCTTTAAGGTCCAAAAGTGGTACGTTTCTCTGCCCTTTCTTTTGTTAGTTAGTTTGTCCAAGCCCTAACTTTCTTAAAATTAGTTACCACGAAATACGAATATATTTTTTAAATACACATTATTACTTTACTTTTTAAAAATAGGTAATGTATTACTATTTTTTTGACAGACAAGCCAAAAATTTTAATATACACTGTAAAACAAGACATTTAAAAAAAATCTAGCAAGAAGATTTTTTAAAATATAATATAACTGCTTCCGAATTACCCATGAATCCTAAAAGCTTTACTATATCTTTAGAAATATCAGAAACCATAAGACTGTGGAAAAAATGGCCGACTCCGACTCCTATTTTGACTCCGAGCTGGCAAAACTAGTACTCGGGCTGGGGTACTTGTGATGTCTGTTAGTTAAAATAAAGATGGAATATAAAAAAAAATAAAGCTAAAATCTCACTATTTCGGCATTGATTATCTTTTTAGGGGTTAAAAAATAAAACGGAAAAAAATTATATTTTCCGCTTTAGTAATTTTACAATTTCGCCCCTGCAAACCCGAAAAATCCAACTATCGATGTCTAAAGAACACACTATTTTGGATCCGCGGACTGAGAAGAAAAAGCGAAATCGTTACAATTTAGTTGTTATTTTGGTGTATCCTGGGGGAAAATCCTATAGAAAGGAGGAAAAATAAAGTTGAAAATTTTATTATTTTTGAAATAATTCGGATCCTGTGGATTCTAATGAAATAATAAAAAATAAAAAAAAATGCTTTTTTTTTTAATTCAGTTTACAATTTGGGCTTTATTTCGGGTTCTGTAAGACCTGAAAAATCAGAAATTCAAAAGGTGAAAGGTAATGAAATTTTACTATTTTGTCGTTTTTTGGGTTACCGCCGATTCGGAAAACAAGAATTACAATTTCATCTTATTTTGACTCCTGTGTACAAAAATAAATAAATAAAGGAAGGATATTGTAGAATTTTGACTTTTGGTCATATAGATTGGAAAAATTTGGGGGGAGGGGGAGGAAAGGGAAAAAGTCTACTGTTACAATGCTACACCTGGTTCTTAGTTCTTTTGCCTCCAAAAATAGCACAAATTTATAATTTTCGCATTTCCTCCGGTGAGAGATCTGCATGAAACCAAAATTTTAACCCTTTAGTGCGCAGCTTTGCATATATGCAAACAACAATGTTTTGAATTTAATAGACCTTTTTTTTATTCGTATATACCTAATTCACACCAGAAAATTAAAATAGCAATATTTGCTTTAATTTATAACAGACGTTCCATATTTGACGTTCCAAAATGTATCCCTGATTTTTTTCATTATTTTTCCAGTGTATCAAACCTTTCAGGGAATCATATATATATTTTTCGAAACAAAATAAAAATTCGCGTATTTAAGGGTTAAGGTCCGTCCCCTGAAACGTTCCGCCGTGTTTTATATTTATTTTCACCTTAATCATGCTTTTTGCCTATTGTAAATTGCTCATATTTTATCGGCAAATTTGATTCTTTCAAATTTGTTTTATTGGACTTTTCAGCCTGCTCAATTTTTTAATCAGTCTGATTCGATCCATTAACATAAATTATCTTAATTCTACTTACACGGCCTGTTTGAAAAATTGATAATTATTTTCCGGGCCTTCGGTCCTTCCAGACCTTTGTACCTCGGGTTCTATCCGGAAACCCTCAAAATACGAGGGGAAGTAGTTATACACTAAATGTAAAATATATACTACAGTTTTGAATTAAAACAGTTTTCATCTACTCTGTACATAGGTAGTATCCCCTGTACCTACCCTGTATCTACTTTGTACACCGCAGTAAATCGGTCATCTTTAACTTGAGTAGCCTGATATAGTCCATAAATATCAATAATAATTTATTTTATAGATTTAAAATGACATATAATTAGTTTAATTTTACTTTAAGATGTCTAACAAAAATAATCTGGAGCCTGAGTCGGAGTTTAAGTCAGCTTGTTTTTTAGCGACTCCGACTCTTTTGCTCAGAAATGGGTCTGACTCCGGCTTCCGCCTCCGACTCTGCAGCCCTGGTTTCTACAGTGTCTTAATGAGTCTTCTTATTCTTGAAGGTCTGTTTTTCGGATGTTATCAGTTCTCAAGCAAGCATTTTCATGTTCAACAAACGTATGTTCAATGGACAGACGAGCCAAAAGTAAACTATTAAAGGACAATTAAAACTATTAAAACTATTAAGATTATTTTGTTACTTATATAAGTTCTGTTACGAAGCTGAAAATGTTTACTTTACACTTGATAACATGCGAGTATAAGTAATCACAGGAAGATTAAAAACTTTGATTATTCTATTTACACTTATAAATATTTACATATTTACAATGAAAACTTTTGGATAATATTTGTTAAATAAATTCCACATTGGGAATCCTAGATGATCATATTAAAATTTCAGCAATTATGTTCTTCTAAAAAGAAGCCCAGGAAATAGCATGATTATTTAATATTCGAAAATAAATTTTCCTTTTCAAAATTAAACATCATTTCTTCTAATAGAAGACCACGAAAAAACCTTTACGCAGCTTATTACCTGCTGCGTTCAAGATTCACATTCACAACAAAACTAAACTAAAAAAGAAAGAGTAAAAAATGTTTTCAAATATCAATTCTCTGGAAGGTCACGTGATCCTTCGCGGCGCCTAAGCAGTCTGGCTGACTGCTCGAGAGAGGGTTGCAAAATGTTCCACAGAAAATGTTTACACAAGCAGTCGAATTCCGGCTTCGTCCGAGTACGAAAATTTGGCGGAACGCCCCTCTTCGTGACGTCATTTTGATGTCATAGGGGCGTAGAAAAGGGAAAACTGTATTCTGGGCCACTTCTTTTCGTATTTGGCGAAAGATTAGATACGAAAATTTATTTCGGATGTTTACATTTTTTCGGATGCTATTTTCGCCATCTCAAAGCAGGCGAAACGAGGGTGAAAAGCCCATTTCGGACGCAACTTTTATGATTGTTTACATATGATAGGACATTTTAATAAGTAAGTTTCTAGTATTTTTCAATGTTAGGATTTTTTTATGGCATTTGTGAGGAATATTATAATGTATTTAGTAACAAATGAGCGTTAACTCCGTTATTTTGATGTGGGGAGGTTTTAATTTTTATTTATTTATTTTAAAATAAATTATGTACATTATAAAAAATATTTTTATTTTTAAGAACAAACAGATGTTTGGAAAGGATTTTAAAGTTGTAGAATTTTTTTTAAATGGAGATAAATTGGAAGAATCTGAGATATTTTGATAGCATTGGTACCCTCTGATCAAAATCCAAAAGGGAAGGGGGTGGATTTTTCAACAAATGAATAATTATTATAATAAATAAAAACACTTTGCTTTCAATTATAACTGTTTTATCTATATTTAATTATTTAAAGTCAAATGGGTAAAATAAATTTAATATTTTCTTTTAATCATTGAAAAAAACAAATTTCAAGGATTCGGAGTTGATGCTCTACTACAAATGCAGTTAGTTATACAAAGAGTTTAATTAATAAATATAACAGAGAGTTTAATTTATAAAGAATTGTTATATGCTACATAGTTTTAAACATAATACTTATCCCAAGAAATACATGCTATTAATATCCAACTTTATTTATTTATTTTACATAAAACCTTAGGTTTTGATGAATGCTTAGCTGAAAATTTGCTGTATGATCTACCTCTTCCCATTAAAGTTGACAAGAATATGAAATAATCTGTACTGAGGTATACATCAAACCGAGATAACTTTTAATATTAATATAATTTTTGAAATTGTTATATTTATGTGTAAGAAAAATATATACTGTTACTTTCTTGTATTTTCGATAAAATGGTGAAGAATAAAATGTTTTTCTAACTTCATTTTATTTATTTATTATTATTGTATAATAATATCTCAACCCTGCATCTATTGCTGTCTTACACAACTTCAGCATTTTTTTTTTTTTTCAAGTACACATATATTAAACAAATTACAGAAATTTTATAATCTTCTTCAAATTTTATTAAAATATCAATCAATGTGTGAGAATTACTTTTTAATAAATATGAAAATAAATAAAGTCCATGAAATCATCTTTTCAAAAATATATTAGCAATTTAGTACTATTATTACAAAATTTGGATGGCTTTGTTACTAATTATTTATGCATTTCCAAAATCAAAATATCAAGGCAAAAACTGAATAATAAATACATGGTAGAATTTAATTATTAAAGTTTTTTTTAATATAGCATATTTTACAGTAACAATAATCTAAAAGTTAAAATACCAGTGAAAATCTTTTTTACTACAGTTACAAAATCAACTTCATACCTACATGAATAAAATTTTCAGACAAAAAAAAACAATCTATGAGTGTTTTATAAGCATCTTTGATTAAAGTTTGGTGCTTGCTGATTAACTTTATTTTTGTGGTTTATATTCTGTGAAAATTGCTTTTTATGAAAATTTTACTACCCTTTTTGAGAGAAAGTTTTAAAAATGTTTATTTATTAAGAACATGAAACTTTTATTCATGTGCTTTATACATTAATGACACACATATAAATACACATAAATTAAATTTTGATTGCTGTAAAAGAGAAAGTTTGAACTTTAAAACAGTGTTTAAAAAAATAACAATAATTCTTCTTGATTTTATAGAAATTGTTTAAGTAATATCAAAAGCAGACAAATGACTTACTTGTATAATAAATTGCATATTAGAACAGACGAGTAAAGTTCAATGAGAGTTTTAAAAAAAGCTATTCAATTTGTTTACAGTTGAAAATGTGCTTTTTACATTAGATTTATAATATTTTTAAAAAGAAGAAGAAGAAGAAAGTATTAAGTTTTTTAAAAGAATGTGTATCACTTTTTTTAAATTTTCAACCACTATTTTAATAAGATGCATGATAAATAAATATTAATTGATGTTCCTGTAAAAATAAAAGAAAAAAAAGAATGTCGGTTATGGTGTGTTGCTATAGTGATTGAAAGCTTTAAAAATTAAACTTGCAGGCATTTTATTTCATGAAGATATATTTTGGGAGATTTAGATTTTTCTTTACTCTTGATTTTTCATAGAATTTTCTAATTTAACATAAAGGCAATAATAATAGTAATAATGGATTTAAAAAAAAATAGAAATAATTTTTATTTTCATCAGGGTTGAAAAAAAACTTTATATATATATATATATTTTTTAAATAAATATTAAAAATGAAATACATTTCTTTATTATCGTAAAAAAAGGAAGCATTTGAAGTGTATTTATACAAAGAATTAATTTCAAATGCTTCTTTTTTTGAGAGAGAGAGGGGAAGAGGGGGCATATCATTTACATTTATTTTCTCTTTTTTAATGTACTGTTTTTGAAAACATGTAGCAAAATACTTAGTTTACTAGGAAAGGGCATGATATTTTTTATCAACACTTAATCTTATTTAAAAATTGTTTAAACAACTGTTTATATTGCCAGTCTTACCTTAACTGTGAATAGTTTTTTTTCTTTAGTCTTTTCTAAGTTACATTATCTCAATATATCAATTACACGACTGATTAAATCTGTACTTGTTTACATTCCTGTTACCCATTTACAATAAACAAATTCTATCCTCAAGCAATGTGATTTAACACCAATAATGTATTAAGATAAGCATAACATCATGTTCAATCAACTGTATTACTACATGTCACATACAACATGCACATTTCAACTTTATTTATTTTGTGGATAAGTCAGTTTAGCTGTTATAATGAAGAATATATGTTAATTGCTGAAAATAATTGATAAATAATGACTTAGGAAATGTATTAAAATGAAAAGTTAGGATATAAAATAAGGATATGCTCTTATTAATGTACTTAAAAAAATAATAAAAGCATGAACTGCTGTAAAATATTGTATTTTGCTTATGAAAGGTAATATAAAAATTACACAGTGAAAACAAATAACATTGTAAGCTTTTGCTGATTATCTCTGCATAAAGGTAAACAGCTCTGATATTTAATATAAAGTTGAATTTTTGGGGTGGTTTTATTAAAGCTATTCTTTTTATTTTTACCGGTTGAAAATATCCCTTTTTGATTAGATTTATATGTATAAAGTAAAAATAAGTTGCATTAAAGAGTCTTTGTGCTTTCAGAACTATCAATCACTAACTTAATAAGATGAAAAAGCGTTTGTTTATAGAAATCTAACTTGCAATCATTTTATTTCTTGCAAATGTATTCAGTAATTTATTCCTTGATTTTGCACAGAAATCTAAACATAACAATTTATATTTTCGTCACAATGTTCAGCGAAAAAAAAAAAAAAAAAAGGCATAACTTTACTCATTTCGCTTGACTTATGAATATAAGCATTATAAATTAAATACATTTCTTTATTACCTGTTTTTAAAATGCAAATTTAACAACAACAATAAAAAAAAGGCTGACTTATGTGAGCCATTTTTACAAAGAGTAGCTTTCAAAAGCTCTTTTTTTTATGTTTATGTGTGTGTGGGGGGGGGGGGGGATTTTATTTACAAATTTAATCACATTAGAAGAAATACTTTTGATAACAGTAAAAGTTTCAATTTTTTTTAGTTTCTTCTAATGAAATATTTAAGACTCAGAATTGTATTCTGTTGTAACACATTCTACTCACCATGTAAATATTTTGATTCTTTAAATATATTAGACATTCTGATAAATTCATAATTTAAAAAATAGGGTAGTATGGGGTAAATGTGGGTCACTCTCATTCTGGGGCAATTATGGGTCACATAGTTTTTATCACTATGAAATCTCAGAGTTTCCCCCAGGTTTAAAAAAGGGCAGGGTACTTCGTGTAGGAAAAGGGTACTTTTAGATTCTGAAGGGCATCTTTTGGATTCTTAAGGGCACTTTTAAAAATTTTTAAAGGCATTCTTTTGATTTTTAAAACTACTTTTAATATTTAATAGACAGGACGCTATTTTAAAGACATCAATGAGTCAATTTTTAGTACGCAAGTAATTTTTTTAATAAACAAAGGAGTAAATGCACTTTTTTAAGCTGGGGGCAACAAGGGTGCTAATGTTTTTCATCAGGGGCAAGAGGGGTGCTATTTTGTAAACCTAAGGGCAGGCAGGGTGCAGCACCCTCCTGAAACTGTCTAGGGGAAACTCTGGAAATCTACTAACATAAATTCTAAAATAGTGGATAGGCTCTCCGATTAGTCTACTTTATTATGCATAAAAAAGTTTTATTTTAATTTTGCTGCATAATGTGAGTTGAGATGTTTTTGTAACATGCTACAAAATCATCTTTCAAAAAGATTGCCTTCAAAAATTGCACTTTTTACTAAGATCCATGCCACATTAACATAAGTGTTTAGATTTTTTTTATGCTTATTTTAAGTATAGATACTATAAAGTTTTTAAGTACATGCACTTTTTGTTCCTATTTGTTTTCAAATAGACTCTAGATGTATACCCAATTATGTCCCAAATACCTGGGGTAATTATGGGTCACCGGGGCAATTCTGGGTCAGGATGTTTTTTCCATTCTTAATGGCATTTTTTAAATTTTAGGCATGCAATGCAATTGTTAATTTATGATTTAAGGGTTTTCAAATAAAAAATAAATAAATAATTTAAAATAAAAAATAAATATACAGTATTGTAAACCTAAAGTTACTTTTGAAGTAGACCAGATAAAATATTTTTATAAACATCTCTTTTTTAAACTTTAATTGTTAACTGTTTGCACATGGTGCTGGATTCATATCTTTATAGTGTGGAGCAGTTAATTAGATACAAAACGTTAAAAAAATATGAACCCCAAAAAGATTCTTGTTGCTTAAAAGAACAAAGTAGTATTGTAAAAAAACCAAAATTATTTTTTCAACTAACGAGTAAAATGCTTTTAAGCATGCATCCTTTAATTTTAACCATATTATGCTATGTAGGGTAACTGTAATTGTTTGAATATTAATTTTTAGGCCTAATTGTTAGAACACAGTGAAACATATGTGCTAGATTCATATTTTATAATTTACAGCAGTTAATTTGAGGAAAACTATAGACCTAAATAAATCAGTCAAGTATAAATTTTACTCATGTACAAAGTTTTTCGTATGATGACTATCTATCAGTATGATTCACCTTACCAATAACAGAGTCCTTGTACAAAATTTAAACTCATCTTTGTGCCAAGCATTCTTCAAAAGCAGATTGCAATGACGCATTTTTCTAGATTAATATCTTGGATAATAAGTAACAAATATTTTTTTAAATCATTATTAACTATGCTTGGATGATTCTGCATAAATACACACCTCAAGTATCCCTTAGCTCTCTTGCTAAGCACCTGCAAAGTAAAGTTTGTGTCTAACAGAAAAATGTGATTTTTGTAAACATCCCATAAAAATAAATGGCATTTTCATTTATTTTTTATATCTTTTTAAATTTTTTAAGCTTTAATGATGAAAATGTCTACTTTAGAGGCAATTTCTAAAAACTTTCAAACATATTTTATTAAAAAAATATGCATTAATACTTCATAAAGACAGTGACCCATAATTACCTCGTTGCCGGGGTAATTATAGGTCACTTAAAAAATTCAGTTGAAAAATAAATAAAAATATTTTGAGTAAACTGAATATTTTATAAAAAAGCTACAATACTAAGTCAACTTCATGCTAAATTTGAAAATTTCATCTTTTTTATTTTCCTAGATATTGAGATCTTATTGTTTTCTGACCCATATTTACCCCGTGTCACCCTATATACAGTACCGGACCTCATATCCGGACTGGTCGGGACCGCGGCCGTTCCGGATTTCAGAATTTTCTGGATTTTAGGTCCTCAACCAAAATAAATAAGCAGATACAGTACATGCCCTTGGCAAATTTTACATGCCACGGAGCAATCTATACCGCGAATTGCCATGTTAGGCTTAGTGTAAATAAAGCCAAAAATACAAATTACAAAAAGTAATTCAAAATAAAAATAAGTTAAAAAAAAATACTATTACTGCATATTCTTAGAAATATTAAAGCATTTTTTAGAAAATGAAAATGCGTTGTTGCTCGCGAGTTAGGCCTAGCAATCTATATCGCGGATTGCCGTATGAGGTATAAGTAAACAAACAAACATAAATTAAAAAAAAAATAATTTAAAATAAGGATAAGAATTTTTTTTTAATCCTGTACATCACATTATTAGGAACATAAAAACATTTTTTAGAAAATGAAAATACATCGTTGTATTTATTCTTTTTACATTTTCTATATAAATGAAGAACAGGTCTTCTTTTTAAAATAAATTTAAAATGTGTGCAAATACTAACTACGATAGTTCTGTTAGAAAATTTGGATTAAAACTAATGAATGAAAAACATTGCAATAAAATAATATTGCTGAGTCTAGTTTGGCTCGGCACTGTGTTACATGCCGCACGTAGCACCATCTATGGACGTTTTTACGAAATATTTATTCGAGATCACTGCGGAATTTCAGTTTTTTTTTTTTTTTTTCCATTCCGGATTTTGGGTCGTCCGGATTTTAGGATTCCGGATTTGAGGTCCGGTACTGTATACGATTCATAACGATTAAAACCTGACGATTCTGTGAGTCATTCATAGTTTCTTATTTTACATATTGGTTTCCTATGTTCATTTCTAAATCATCTTTAGAACTTTATCAATTTCTTCATATATTTGTGATTTCAAATTTATTATACACATGTATATATACATATTTCTTTTTACTCTCTAAGCAGGATTTGTGTTTTTTTTTTTTTAATCAAAATTTAATTTTAAAAGTACGATTTTAAAGAAAAATACCCTTTGCTGAATCATTAAAATTAAATTATTAATTAGAAAAGCTTATTTAAATTTATCTGAAAAAAAAAATAATAAACTTATTCGCCTGGTTAATTTGAAATATTTTAAACATATAAAAATTAATTACAGTTACATAGTTAAAATAATAGAGCAATATAAACAGAGATTTTAATTTGAAAATGTGAATTCGATTTTACTTTTGAAAACATGAAATAAATAAAACAAATTATCTTGTGTTGTATGAGCACTTCCAGTTATACTAGCTACAATTTAACATATATCCTATATACCTATTACCTTAACTTACCCATTCTCAATTTATGATTTTATTTTAAAATGTTATGTTTGATTTAAATAAAATTAAAAAAGCCTCTTCCACTTTCTAAATTTACAATGCATTTTTGGACATACATAATTATAATATTTATTACAAAATATCTCGATATAGATTTAAAATAACATTTTTTGAAAGGTTAATTTAAATATTTTTTAAAAATCAGTTCATTTAAATTATGATTAAAATCAACTACTCCAGCCACCTAAGTAAAATATAAACATGTAAAACATAAACATTTGAGTATAACTTTAAATAAAATGAATGAATAAAAAATATAAACTTTTTTCCAACAGTATAAAAAAATTCACTTCATCAGTGCTGAGTAAATTGATATAATTCCCCACCCCTGGGCATACACACATTAGTTACTCAATTTCATGTTTAAAATTTTCACATTCTATCTTTTTGTTTAAACTGCAAAAAATATTATTATTAAACAACGCTAAAATTTAAAATTTTCCCTCTAGCGGTAAGATTTTTTAGTCCTAAAGTAAATAATAAAAATGCACCTTTAAAGTGTAAAATGTACCTTCCTACCTTTAAAGTCTTTATGGCTTTGAAATTTTACCAAGTTGTCTTTGTATAATGGTATAGAAAAATAGTAACTCCTAATGCTGGAGGATACTTTCTTCCTTATCATTTGTAGAAATAACTGAATCATTATTGCCAAAGTATGTGGCTTTTAATCAACATATACATGAGGCAATATGTATTCAGGCAAAAGTTTTGTGTTCTTTTAAATTAAATTCGTCACACTCAGATCCTTAGTATGCAGACACTCTGAAACAGCAGCCTTTTCATTATAACAGGAATTTCATTAAGACTGTAATGTTAAATTATCTTATACGGCAAAAATTGCAAATTTCAAACACTACTAAACTGTCATTAGTTTTATGTTTACACGTTTTAGGATGAAACTACGATACGATAATGATTACTTCGATTAATAAATGATGGATTTCCATTGGTTATATCGTAATATCAATCATCGTAATCTGTAAAACTGACGTGAATTTGGGAGGAGCTATCACCGCCTTTTCGGACGCTGTATAGCATCCGTAATCACTTTCGAATGTACGAAAATCTGATCCCAGAATAGCACTTTTCGCCAGATACGAATTAGGATACGATACGAAAGAGTGTTTTCACGTGACGTCGTAACGAACGTTCGAATTCCTTTCGCACCCTGCGGGAATCGGACTCTTGATAGTGTTCACTTGATAGCATGCGAAAAACCAAATATTTCGGTTTCCGAATATTTGAGAAAACTGTTTAGTAGCCAGTAAAAACATTATGAAAAGTTTCGAAAATTATGAGCAACAACATAAACTTTTATTTTAGAAATGCTTACATTAAATATTGGATTCTGAGGTTTCGAAGGCAGAGGAACGCTTCTCGTTATCGTGTGTAACTCCTAAGACTAACTCCTTAAACTCCTGTCGGTAACGGGCGGGTTGGCCGCAGAATTTCGGAGCGCCGCGTTCCGCGTGTCCGTTCAACGTCCCTGCCTGCTTCCCTTTAGCCGAGCCACTTGCGGAAGCCAGGTTGAAAAGAAAAAATATCCAAAATTAAAACCGGACAAATTTAAAAAGAAAATTACATAAATTAAAGGCACCAAAGAGCGGGAAGGGGGGGGGGGGTCATGGCCCTGAAGCTACCGAACGACCGCTGCTGCGTCGAGCTCCTTATTCGTCTCGGTTGCGATGAATTGTATTTTCATATATCTCATTGCTAGATGTGTCCTTTTTTACAGCATTGGATTGGCTACTGCGCGTGAAACATGAGGCCCTTGCATGTGGTTTAAGGTGAATATGTACAGCGTCGGATTGCCACAAAATACACCCTGTTGTACAAAATCCCTCCGCTAAAATTGACCAATTGGAGTGCAATATCTGAATAAAAGTGAAGGAAATCACTAGAAGGCTCGATTATTTTTTTAACCCTTTAGCGGGTGGTATTCACAAAAAAGGACACCCAATTTTAAGAGTACTGACACCAAAGAATATTTAATTAAAAATTTCCTTTTATGAAGTGCGGGGAAATAAGCAAGTTCTTATTTTGCAAAAAAATCGTTTGTAAATTCTGGTTTCAGTCCATCATTTCATTATTTTATAAACAGAATTACTCTGCGCCGGAAAGGGTTAAACAATTATTTGTGTAGATCCAAAGTGCGAAACGTAACTCACGACAGCAAATTTAGGCAAAACGTAACCGCAAAATTACGTAAAAAGTAAAAAATCCCTGCCGGCCCGGCCTACAGGCAGAGGTAGATTTCGAAGTTAAGTATACTAATTTCACCAACAAAAACTAAATCATTATTAGATATAAATCTACTTTAACAGTTTTATCCGTCTGCTTTTGACGAGTTTTTATTTCCTTTTTATAAAATAGATGGTTTTATCAGAATCATGTTAAGGCGATATTAAAAAAAATATTTTTCCATACTCAACAACTCGAAATTTTCTGGCACATTTTCAGATTAATTTTTAATAAAAAAAAATATGAAACATGCTGACGTGATTTTTGAAAAGATTTATAAGCGACCTGTGTTTTTATTTTTCTTTCAATTAATTAAAACTTGATTAATAAACAATTATTTTCTCAGTAGGGCAATATTTTTAGTTTCTAACACAATCGGTTCGGGAAATTCTGTTCAAAATGCCCACTTTGACGTCATTTTTTGAAATATATTCTACCTCTATCAAAAAATCGATCATTACTGTACATTATATAGTTTCTGAATAAGAGAATCTAGCAATTGGATGCGTTTGAGAGCAAAAATGAATTTAAAAATGAGTAAGAAAATAGACAGTTTGGATTTGAATACACCCTTACTTAGATGATTTCTTTTTTCAACCGCTATGTATTTTTAATTTGTTTTTTCTGTAAAAATTGGTCCTATCCAAAACTTGTCTATCTAGATGTTGTAGACAATATTAAGAAGATATATGATAAATTTATGTTGATTTTATATCTTTTGAATTGACGGAGTTATGAATTTTTTACTTCTTCAATCCCTCTTTTTGTTTTCGTTTTAAATATTTTTGCGGTACGAATTGGTCCTATCAAAAACTTGTGAATATAAAAGTTGTAGATAATATTAAGGAGATTTATAATAAAATTAATTAGAATTGATATCTTGAGAATTGACGAAGTAAGGCATTTTTTTCTCCCAAAAACCCTATTTTTTGCGCCCCTTGAGCCTATTTTAAATTTTATCAAAAATCTGTGATGCATGAATTTTTGGCGCTATTTTTAGAAGTAATAAAAACTTTAAACTTGTTTGATATGTACAAAAATTAAGAAGTTATGGGGTTTTTTCGGTTTTCACAAAACCCCTCCCTATTTCCATCCCCTTTGTCCGATTTTGACCATTAACGAACTTGACCGAGATTTTATGTCCCTTGATTTTATGTATCAGTTTGGAAGAGATTTGTGCAGAATTGCGGAAGTTATCGGGTCCAGAAGAAAGTGATAACACAATTGCTTCGGGAAATTCCGTTCAAAATGCCCACTTTGACATAATTTTTTGAAATATATTCTGCCTCTATCAAAAAATCTATCATTGCGATACATTATATAGTTTCTGAATAAACGAATCTACCAATTAAATGCGTTTGAGAGCAAAAATGAATTTAAAAATGAGTCAGAAAATAAGCAGTTTGGATTTGAGTGCATCCTTAATGCAATGATTTTTCCAACACAATTCGCTTCGGGAAATTCGGTTCAAAACGCCCACTTTAACAACATTTTTAAAAATATATTCTGCCTCTATCAAAACATCGACCCTTACGGTACATTATATAGTTTCTGAGTAAGAAAACGTACCAATTGGAAGCCTTTGAGAGCAAAAATGAATTGTAAAATGAGTCAGAAAATACGCACTTTGGATTTGAATACACCCTTACTTAGATGATTTTTTTCTTCAACCGCTATGTATTTTTAATTTGTTTCTGCTGTAAGAAATGGTCCTATCCAAAACTTGTCTATCTAGATGTTGTAGACAATATTAAGAAGATATATGATAAATTCATGGGGATTTTATATCTTTTGAATTGACGGAGTTATGGATTTTTTACTTCTTCAAACCCCCTTTTTGTTTTCGTTTTTAATTTTTTTTTGCTGTACGAATTGGTCCTATCAAAAACTTGTGAATATAAAAGTTGTAGATAATATTATGGAAATTTACAGTAAAATTAATTGGAATTGATATCTTGAGAATTGACGAAGGTATGAATTTTTTTCTCCCCAAAACCCGATTTTTTGCGCCCCTTGAGCCCATTTTTAACTTTATCAAAAATCTGTTATACATAAAATTTTGGCCCTATTTTTAGAAGTAATAAAAACTTTAAACTGATTTGATATGTACAAAAATTAAGAAGTTATGGGGGGTTTTCTGTTTTCACAAAACCCCTCCCTATTTCCATCCCCTTGGTCCGATTTTGCCCATTAACGAACTTGAGCGAGATTTTATGCCCTTTGATTTTATGTATCAGTTTGGAAGAGATTGGTGCAGAATTACGAAAGTTATCATGTCCAGAAGAAAGTGATATATATATATAGATAGATAGATAGATAGATAGATAGATAGATATATAAAGTTTTTTACTGAGGGTGGTTTTGGGTTCTAGGAGTCATGATCGGTGTAGATCTGCAAAAATTTTTCAGAAATTCCAACATAGGAACGATCCCTATAGGTAGTATTTCATACGAAATCTACCTAAAACGGAACCATTCATTGTCAGATCACTCCTGTGTCTGTCTGTCTGTCACAGCCATTTTACTTGTAAACTATGGAAAAGTTCAAATTGAGGGGAAGTAATAAAGACTGTTGATCCACATATTTACAGATTACTAAACATTTACAAATATTTTTAGGGAAAATGTAGAGGAGCTAATTAAGTTACTTGAAAAAACATTTTTTTTTTTTTTTTTTTTTTGTATATCGTGTGAAAGCTTTCGTAACGCTGAACTCAAAAATACATTTCTATAAATTTTACGTATTATATTTTCAGAGATATCGTCGAAAATGTAGTGCAAAATTATCCCCCCCCCCTCAATCTATTTCCGTATCTACTGAAACTAAAATTATGAAAAAAATTAGAGGTAGTAGACGTTAATTTAAACCTTACAGGAAAATTATAGCGATTACCCTAGGTCACATTGTTTTTGAGAAAAGCGCATTTTTCCGTTACACACAAATTTCGATTTTCGGGCATTCAGCAAAGGTGCGGAGGATCGCTGGAGGTACCTATCGTAGCAGAAATATAAAAGCATTGTTGATAATGATTTTTGAAAAATTCGTCGGTAATTAGCCGAAATATTAACCCTTAAAGACACGGACGGTTTGGGCATACATAATGACCGGAACGGCGTACTCTATGTACCATCGGCTTTTAGTGCCTAGATAACAACTTTTAATGATATATTTGTGTAATACAATGTCCAGTGGCAGTATAAAAGCAATAAACGTCAAATTGTTAAAAACAGACTAATTTAATGAGAATTAATCACATAAATACTATGGGATTCGCGACTAGTTTGCATTGAGTAAATCTCTCAATACGCCTCCCGTGTCTTTAAAAGTTAATTAAAAACCTATCTGAAGAAACGCGGCACGGCCCAAGGCGACGTTGCTATTTTGCGATCTCCTTTCGAAACGCGCTTAGCAAAATGTCAAGTTTAAACTTTGAAGAAGGATTTTGTTATAGCTACACTGTAAAAAGAAAGGATTACTACGACGCTGAATTTAGTTTTATGAAATGCCAAATTAAGTTTAAATATGCATTACTTTTATTGTCAGTCCAGAATTAAGTTCATCATAAACAGATTAGGATAAGATTAAAAAAAAAGAGTTATACAGAATTGCAATATTTGATATTATTTAGGCTTCATATCTGTTTGAACTTTTATGGTATACCCATTCATACTTTTCTAGTATATATACAGCTATACCAAACCCTACGTTGTATAGTTTTTTACAAAGTGTTATTTTTCTTTTAGTAACGATTTTTTTAATAATACAGTTAATAATTATGTATTTATTGTACGGAACCGTCTCAGCGCGAGTAATACTTGGCCGTTTTTTTTTGTTTGTTTGTTTTTTTAATTTGAATGAATTCACGCGTTTTCTGAGTTATCATAAACTATTAATAATTTTGATTAAAGAGCGAAAGGGAATGTACGAATGTATTGGGTCGTTCGGAAAGTCGTGCCCGTTTGGGAAAATCAATTCGTACCGGAAAATTCTGCCCAATGATTGTTATACATTAGATATCGGAATCAATGCCTAATATTTAAATAATAGAATTTTCCGGTACGAAGTGATTTTCCCAAACGGACACGACTTTCCGAACGACTCAATATAATATATATATAACAATTAGATAATTACAATTCATCATCTTTCTCCTTTTATTAAAAATAAATAAATATATATACATATATATAATTTCAATTCCATACCTGCCAACCACCTAGTGTTTTTCCGTAAAATTTTACACACGTTAAATCCATTGGAACAAGAACTGTTTTTAGAAATAAATGAATGAAATGCAGATACATGAAATAAATTTTCTGGTTCAAAATGTTTTTAACCTGGGTCAAATTGAACCAAATTTTACGAAAGAATAGTAGGAGCATGTAAGTCAATGAATTAAAAGGAAATTACATTTCAATGAAAGCTAAAACTGTAAAGGTAAAACCAAAGAAAATAGTTGCATGTAAGTCAATGAATTAAAAAGGAATTATATTTCAATGAAAGCTAAAACTGAAAAGCTAAAACCAAAGAAAATAGTTGCCTTAACGACATTTTTCTGTATCTCAAATCAACACCATTATAAATACTGTTCAAAGTCAGATTATTTTTCATTCCATAAAAATCATTTTTTACCTGTTTAAAAAAAGAAACAAAGAAAGAAAAAAGAAGTAAAACATTTAGAAACTTTTTCAACAAAAAATAATTACACTTACTGATAAAGAGAACATTATTTGTATGTTTAACGCAGTTTAAAATTTCAAATTCATGTGCCAGCTAAATTCTTACGACAGTTTAGGTTTCCTCTTGGTTTTTCTCAATTTTTTAGGAAAACAAAGAATTCACAAATATTTGAGTGACACGCATTTTTTTTTTTTTTTTTCAAATTAATACAATTTGTATTTCATGTATAAATTATATTACTGAAGAATTTAGGTTAAATAAAATATCAGAAAATAGCTTTATTTATTTATTTATTATTATTATTATTATTATTATTATTTTTTTTTTTTTTTTTTTTTTTTTTTGTAAGTAAAGCATGACTTGATTCTGATGTAACGCTTTCTCTTACTCGTCCAATTTTTTGAATTCGATTCGATGGAAAATAGTATAAAAAATCCTTTAATTATTTTTTTCAGAAAACAATGGCATTCAGTTTTATTCTTCTTCATCTTCATCATCTTTTTTTTTTTTTTTTTTTCCCTCACAGATGAATATCCTTATTCTCACGAAAAGATAATTACGAAAAGTTTTGCGGTGAAAAAAAAAAAAAAAATCCTCTCTCTCTATATCAAGAGTAATTCTCGCGTGGTATTTATAGTTATAATTCTTTGAAATGGCACACAAATCTACTTACTTATGTCAAATGGTTAGTGTTGCAAAGTTTTAAAATAATATGTAAAACTCTTATAAAACCAATTAAATAATTTTAATTACATGAAATAAACTATTAATTTATCATATGAAGCCTATTTAATTTTAGAATCTCTAAACTAATCTATTAATTTACTTGACAAAACTTTTTAATTTTCTGAAATTAAAATTTTATAAATCTATTGAACAATTTTATAACTTATTAAACAACCTGTTAAATTATTTTATAAAACGAATCAAAATTCACATATATTTGGGTGCTCTTCCTACTGACTTCTGTGCCGCAACACTAAAGTTGAAAATTAATGCTCTAGCCTAGATTACTATATTATATTCCTACATGAGTATATTTTTTTTTGTTTTTATTTTTTCACCTATACAAATTGCAAGGTTTTCCGGAATATCCTTCGATAAAGCCGTTGACCTAACGTTTTTCTCATTTCAATTCAATACACCTTGTATCTAACCTTTATCTCAATGTAAGGGGGCGTCTCCCACACTCTCTGTCTGCACGCTTGGCGACGATAAATGATCGCTTGGCAACAGAAAACACGTGGGTTTCTAGCAACCCTCCACCGCATCTTTTGGAACTGTCACTCAGTTCCGATATAGCAGCTGGTAGAATCAGCTGTCGAAAAGTTTTTCCAATCCGTAAAAACATGTGCACTGTTTAAAAATAAAAAATTATATACTTAATCGTTGCTACGTTACTGAAATATGTATTATACAGTGTGTTTCCCAAATTTTTGGTAAATGCGTTCGAAAAGAACAACTGAAAGGATTTTTTTCTCATAGTGTTTGTAGTGTATACTAAATTTTTAGAATAAACTGTCCCATATCAAGAATCATGTGCATTGTGTAACGATCATAATATACTTGCTCGTTATTATACTGTTGAAATATTTATTACGCTCTATGTTTTTTTCAGATTTCTGATAAATATTTTTAAAAAGAAAAAAAAGTGTGAAAATAATTATAGGAATTACTTTGGTGCATACGAAAAATACTTTCCTTGTTGAATTTAATGAAATTACCACTGTATCTGTATACGTATCACTCCTTTTGATTCATGTGAAATGTGACTAACTAATTTATACTCATCAACATATATTTAAGGCTACATATGCAAAAAATTGAGCTAAAAAATTATATGGATTTACGTATAATTATTTTTGATTTATATGAAATGTGCCTATTTATTTTGTGCTCATCTACATATGTGTGTATCCCTATATAAAAATTCCAGATACACGAAATAAAAAACTCAAAGAATTATAATAAAAGTTATGTATTAAAATTTTCGAGCACATACCATTTAAATTTGAATAGGAAAAAAAAAAAACAGAAGTTATTGATTTAGAGGATGTAGCAGTGAAAAACTTTTCAGTGATTTGCTATCTATTTTATATTTGCTTTGGATATTAAATTAATATATGGGGAAATATTTAACCGAAGGAATGTTGTGTTGATAAAAATGGTGAAAAATAATGCTTCCATTTACGAAGTTTTGTGTTTATTGGACTGACATTTGGTACCACAACTGTCGCGTCGGTACGAATGGCTTTATCTGCAAAATTTCTTCAGCTGAAGAAAAAATCCAAAAGTGTACCGTCTATGTGCACGCATAAAGCTTGTAGATTTTGGCCAAAAAGAGCTATATACTACGTCAATGAACCAAAGGTAATTATCCAATTTTTCTTTTCCAATGTTTCATCGCTTAAAATTGTTGTTATTAGTTCATAACATAAGAAAACGAAGTACTGTTTAATATACCAATATAACATGCATTTTATACAAGTCTTTTAGCCACCGGTACGGTACTGGTCTTTCTCTCAGCTTATTTTATGTCATTTCCAAAAAAAAATAACGTTACCTTACAGAAGCCAGCCGTAAAACAAAGCAGTACGATTAAATATTCTATAGAATTTTTTTAAACTTCTAAGCATCGCACATTTTCAATTTTTATATCGTCGTATTGAAAAAAAAAAAAGTACTTTTAAATGCAATTTGTTTGAAAACTGCATTTCCATTTATTTTTGAAACATTAATTTTTTTGTAGATTTTGGATTCATTTGCTTAATATTGGCAACGGAAGTACTCCATTTCTGTAGAAAGTAAAGGAAAAATAGTTGTAAAATATTCATTATATATTTTTGTTGCCATTTTTTCATAACTTCCGAAAGAAAATGTAATTAAAATATATAATATTTTGAAAAAATATAAACGAATGATTTCTGTTAAAACATGGGCCTATTATAAACTATATTCAATTTTAAGAATCAGTATTGATGTTACCAACAAATGAAGGCCTATGAATCATTAGACAGCCGTTTTCTTTTTTGGTGGGGTTTCTTTAATGACGGCATCTTTTTGTTGCATTTGTGTATTATTTCGCGATAGGGACGTCTTATGCCTACTTTACTTTAGATGTTTAAGAGTGGATCGTAAATGTGGAATACTTAAGCGGATGCGAATGACGTCATTTTACATAAAATAAAAGCGTGTGCTGTAAGTCTTAAAATTGAAATCTGTTTTGTGCTATTTATATATGCATACATATTTTTTCATCGGGGGCGACACTAAATTCTGAAAAAGCAGAATTCCTGTTTTCCAGTTTTGTATTTCCGTCAACAAATGGCAGAAACTTCAACTTTCTAACTAAAGCGTTTTCCACCATAAATATCACAAGAAGAATTTTCAGAACTGCTTAAACTGCCCAAACGAAAATTACTTGTAATTTTAAATTGATTACTCCTTAAATGTCAGTCTGTTTGTTTGTCCAATGCTTCAATTTTCATTAAAATCATTTAAATGAAGTTGAAAAAAAATTTTTTGTTCGGATGAATTCTTTTGAAATTCGGGTTACATTTTAAAGACTATAACAACTCTTAAAGCTTTTAATATAACACAAGTAAAAAAAAAAAAAAGAAAAAAGTAAAGTATTTATTCAAAGATTTTTTTTTAAAAATATATAATTTTTTACATTAATTTTCAAATATATAAGTATAATTAGTTGTGGTTTATATTTAGGTTACCTTTAACTACATTTTTTCAGTAATAGCAGTTATTTTGGACTAACCCTTTAATTCCCTTGTTTATGAGCGTGCCAAATTTAACTATTAGTGGCAAATGTTCATTCAACGAATAACTGGAAAAATTGTAAAAGAAATATATATATATTTTTTCCGATGTTATGTTATTATTACTATTATTATTATAGTATTTTTAATTGAATATTTCTGGTAATTTCTGGTTTTAGATTTTATACACAATAACAAACGAGGAAGATAAAAGAAATTAATAAAAAATAATATAAACAAGTAAGAAAAAATCATACGTCAAGCATAGATTATGAAACACTGTCCAACACATTCAGAATAATGTAAGAAAACTGCACCGTTAAAAAAATTAAAATACTACGTCTAATTCAACCCTATGGAAACGCATAACACATTTCAAAACCCAATTTCAGCTGTTCCCATACACAATCGGAAGATTATGCGAATTTTTTCAGCAGCCCTGTATATGATATATAGATTTAAATCTAATAACTACATGCAAGCCAAAATTTAGCTCACTTAAGAGATACATATAATTCAGTTGAAAATTTACCTTCAGCCCTTTCCTCTAATAAGGAGAACGGTACGTGAAAACTTTTGTGTAGTCCTGTATTTGACAAATAGAATTTATATATAACGAGTAAGATGCAAAAAATTAAATAAATTTAAAAGCGCATACCGAATTTTAAACCGTACACTTCAGCAATTATTACTCAAAGACAGTACTATACTGTAACCGATTTCTTTTGTGGGTCCCTGTAAATGAATAAAAAATGCTATGAATGTCCTGTTCTAACGTGATCATAGTGAAATTCAGTGATTTATATCAGTTTCAATGCATTTGAAATAGCATAATGTCATTAAAATATTCTGCAAACGATTTTTCCCCCTATACCATAATGTAATGGAATACTTTTGAGTGCTCCTGTAAATGGACGATTAATCCTATATACTTCATATACAATACCAAACATGCTTTGGTGACCCTAAATAACCTTTATCAATTTTATGAAAATCCGAGTATATTTACGAGAGTTACAGAGTGGACAGACGGCCAGACAAACCGAATGCATAAACACTTTTCAACTTTGTTGGGAAGTGTTAAAAATGAAGCATGTTAAAAAAATATTAAATTTTCCGGATATTACGCAAAGCTGCAAAGTAGGTCTGAAGTCTTTAGTTTCAAATAATTCTTGTTCCATTAGCATATAATTCTGAATAAAGCAGTTTATGTCCGAAATGCGATTTTGCTTGTTTTCTTATAAATATGTATTATTAAGTTTTCTGATACACCCTATAATATTGCAGGTCATACTTTCGCTTTCGCCTTTGTATAGACCTTGATGAACTCATCAACATTTACTTTCATCTTTCGGGTAGTTCATGAACAAAAAGCATCAATATTCATTTTCTTCAAAATTATGTAACTTGTAGAGTCTTTTAAATAAATTTTCTTCTTCGTGAATTTGACAGATTGGTAATTTTGGGAGGATGAGACCACATGAGAAATACGTTTTCAGTTATGTGCTTACTTACTTACAAAAGAATGCATAATTTTCTGAGCAATTCCGAGCAATAAAATAATCCTTGTATTTTTATTTGTTACTCGAAAGAATTAATAAACATACTGACAGATGCAAAGCTTTTATAGCGTTATTATTATTATTATTATTATTATTATTATTATTATCATCATCATCATCTCTATTGCTATTATTATTACTATTATTATTATTATCTTCACTGTTATTATTATTATTTCCCTGTCAATGACAATTTGCAAATACGTAATCATCACTAACAGAAAATATTGTAAAATGAATAAAACAATATACCATTTCTAATTGCTAAAATGTGTAAGATTAAATATTTAAAAACAGTAAAAATATTTATTTTGACTGTTTACATGTTTAAAATTATTAAACGTACTCACAGATGCAAACCTTTTATAAGGTTATTATTATTATTACTATTAGGGATTGACCGAATACCGAATAGTCGATTCGGTATTCGGTGGTTCGGCATGTAAACCGAATATTCGGCTTCGGCCGAATACTTAAAAGTATTCGGCCGAATAATTATGGATAAGTATTTTCTTTAGAAGTAAAAATTCTCTTTTACTTAGAAGTAGAATAGGCTAAACAATGAGTTTTAATATTGTCTGCACAACAAAAAACAAGTCAAAAGCCTTTTTTAATTTAAAAAAAACTTTTTCCTTTCTAAAATAGTCTACATAGCGGTGAAATCAAAACAAATGTCTGCATTAGAGAAAAAAAAGTAAGGAAGATGGGCATCTTTCCCTTAACATTTAATTTTAATTATTCCTACGTTAGTTTCCTTAATTTAAATTTATTTAATGTATATTTTCTTTAATATACACATCAAATCAGTATATCCCTATGCCTAAGCTATAGCTTTTATAATCATTAAATTAAAATCGCTCAAATTTGTTATCTTCATCATCACAATGTTAAAATATTAATCAAAATATAAATATGTATCAGTAATTTGACAGAAAATATAGTTAAATGTACATATTGATATGATACCTTTTGTATTTGAAAACATTCATATTCAATATGTTTATAGTTAGACAATCAGTAAATCAGCTTTGACAACACTGTTTCTTTTTATTTGAATGAACTTTCGTTTTTCTGACAATTCTTATCCTTAATAATAGCCTGTATAGTTTAATATTTTCATAGGTTATTTTAGGTATTGACTAGTGATAAAATAATAAAAAATAAGTGATGGGTTAATGAATTTGTGTGGAAAGAAGTCATTATTTTTTTTTATTTTTTTTTTTTTTTTTTTTGTGTGTGTGTGTAATTAGATTTAAGAATAAAAATGTAACTGAATTAAATTATTTAGAATTTAATGTTATTTAAAGTTTATTAAAAAAACTAATATATGCAAAAATGTGTATTAAAAATTTTTTAAGTATTCGGTTGCCGAATACCGAATATTCGGTTGACACTTTGACCGAAGCTTCGGTATTCGGTATTCGGCAAAATTGCTGCTTCGGTCAATCCTTAATTATTATTATTATTATCATCCTCTCCATTGCTATTATTATTACTAATATTATCATCTCCACTGTTTTTATTATTATTATTATTATTATTATTTCCCTGTCAATGACAATTTGCAAGTACGCAATCATCACTAATTTAAAATATTATAGAATGAATAAAATAATATACTATTTTTAATTGTTAAGATGTGTAATATTAAGTCTTTAAAATCAATAAAAATAGTTTTATTTGACTATTTACATATTTCTACTCTATCCGAGTCATTTTCAAAACAAATAAACAAATAAAAATATTCTGAAATTGCACGATTTACGATGCAATGATTTCAAACGCCATCATTCCGTTTTTCACGTTAAGCACGTTATTTTTTTTATATTACTTGGTTGTTTATTTTTATTTTCGTAACCACTGAGTAACTCGAACCATAATTTTGGTAAATTACACGATGCTGCATCGTTGCGCATTAATCTTTGCATCATAGATCGTGCAAATTCAGAATCTGCTTATTTGTTTTGAAAATGATTCGAGTACAGTCGAAACATGTAAACAGTCAAATAAAACTATTTTTACGATTTTTAAAGTTTTAATCTTACACCTATTAGTAATTAGAAATAGTATTTTATTACAAGGTATTAATCTGTTATATATTGAATAAAACAATTTCTAAGTTTAATTGGTTCACCTCTGTTTAAGTAAAAAGGACCACTCAACCCATTAGTTAGTATGCTGGACACAAAAGGAGAAGCTTGGGCCGATGTTCGCGGGTTCGAAACCACCGCAGTCTGAGCGCGGTGACACTGCGAGTTTTTTACTGGTTTCCTTCTGCAAGAACGATAATTCGGAGCAGTTTCCTTACAAAAGTCCTTCCTGAAGCATGCTCTTTGTAGCATTATGGCCAAGAACTGGCCAGTATTTAACAAAACACCAGCACATCCTTATCTAACCTAAGTAAAATCCTAATGATGGCTACTTTTCACATAAAATCTTAACCCTTAAATGCCGGGTGTTGCTTTTCTTCAACATACTCAATTTAGGCTCTAAAATGCTATTAGAATAATATTGAATCTATAATGCCTAATGTTGCCAATGAAATACGTTCTGAAAATATTATTAAATTGTACTGTTTAAGAATAAAGATAGATTTATTTTTACTTTCTTCTATCTTTACAAGAAGAAAGTATTAGATTCATGAAAATTTTCGAATTCCGGTTTTCGACGGATTTACACGTTTTAGGGGTCAGAGATTCCAAAAAACATGTTTTTACAAAATGTCTGTCTGTGACTCTGTGAGTCTGTCTGTCTGTCTGTCTGTCTGTCTGTCTGTCTGTGTGTGTGTATGTGACACAAATTTTGTGGGCGCTCTATCTCAAGAACTAATGCACGGAATTTAATAAAAATTGATATTCAGTTAGTGTCTAATACAAATTGATGCTGATTAGTTTTTGGTGTAAATCGCTCAACAGGTGGCGCTGCAATGCTGCATTTTTCACGATTTTCGTAATAGCTCTATCTCAAGAACTAATGCACGGATTTTGATCAAGCTTCAGATTTAGTTAGTCCTTGATATGAATTGATGATGATTACGTTTTGGTGTACATCGCCCAACAGGTGGCGCTGTTATGATGAATTTTTCAGGATTTACACGATTTCCCCAATAGCTCTATCTTAAGAACTAACGCACGGATTTTCATCAAACTTCAGATTAAGTTAGTCCTTGATATGACTTGCTACTGTTTAGGTGTTGTTGTAAATCGCCCAACAGGTGGCGCTTCTCTGCTGCCTTTTCCACGATTGCCTCAATAGCTCTATCAATAGAACTAATGGACCAATTTTCATCTAACTTCAGATTTAGTTGTATGTTGACACAAGTTGTTGTTAATTAGGTTTTGGTGTTAATCACCCAATAGGTGGCGCTGCTATGCAGAAATTTTCACGATTTTCGCTATTGCTCTATCTCAAAAACTAATGTACGGATTTTCTCCAAACTTCAGATTCAGTCAGACGTTGACATAAATTGTTGCTGATTAGGATTTGGTATAAAATACCCAATAGGTGGCGCTGCTAGGCAGCATTTTGCTGAATTTAGACGATTTCAGCGATAGTCATATCTCAAGAACTAATGCACGGAATTTCATATCGTTAGAATCCTCATGAGATGCATAGATTGCCATTTAATTTTGGCAGTGTGATAGCGAATTTTGAAGTATTAACATGTATGAGATAGAAGAAAGTTTTGGGATTGGTACATCCGACTAGTTTCAATTGCTGCTGCTTGTTCTTTTTGTTTTGTTTGGAAGCTTGTGAAATACCCTGTTTTGTTCTGCAGAGAGCAAGTATAATTTATTTCTTATTATAGTTCCTAAAATTCTTGTGTGTTTAATAATATAAAATTTTATCAAGGAAAATTGTTTTTTCAATTAAAGACCAGTATTGCCGATTAGTAACAAACTGTTTTTTTTTTTTTGTTTTTTTTTTTTTTGCCATAAACCATACTTAAAACAAAATATGATTTTTAAAAGTATTTTTCCCATGATTTATTTAAAAAATGCAAGCCGAAAAACATTATTACAATGAATTTGAAAAATCCGGCATTTAAGGGTTAAGAAACTAGGGAGGAAAATCAACATTTGGTATTTTGAAACAAATTACAATTATTGTTGATTTTGGTGATTTAAATTTTTAAAAAAAGTATTGTTATCATTACTTTTATTTAAACTTTAGCACTTCTCTCTTTGTTTTCATGAAAGTATTACAAAAGATACCTTTTTAAAATGATCATACAGCACGATAGTACTGTGTAGTAGAGCTCAGCCGCATCTTTTACGTTTTGAAACATGATGAAAAGACAACAACTCGATTCCAATCCGAACCAGAAAACATTCAGTGAAGAATAATGGCTTGTTGGAAAGCTCTTAATTTAGCAATGTGTCTTTCGAAGGTCGGGTTAAAAAATACGTAATATTAAGGGAATGGCACCCATTTAAACTTTACGTAGCACTATTCATTCCATAATTTAACATTATAGAAATATCTCCTTTTTAATTTCCTAATTAAACCTTTTCTTTTGTGTTGCCACACCCTAAAAAATAGCACAATAATTAAAAAAAAGGGATAATACGAGTACTTTGTTTTTATAAGTCAATAAAGAATTCAGATTTCAATAAAAAATCAGAAATTTTCGGTAAATGCTATGTCATTTGGTTTAAATTTCTAAATATCGCATATTTTCAATTTTCACACAATCGTGTGGAGAAAAAAATGTACTTTCAAATGCAATTTGTTTGAAAACTGTTACTCAATTTACTCATTTTTTATGTCTTTTAATTTAAGTTTTAAGCACGATTTCTTTTAAATGTATCCCTATTGCATGCAGGCTCTATTATGGAAGAATAATAATTCATTATCACTTAAAGCAATACAAATAGTTTCAATAATAAAAATGTCTCCTGCTAATATTCCGTAACAAACTTATAAAATGAACAATGAAATAAAATAAATAAAACAAAAATTTAACATCTATGTAATCGCAAAATTTTCAAACTTTACACCGTCGAATACCAGGGAAGATGTACTTCCAAATATAATTTGTTTGAAAACTGCATATCATTTTACGTATTAGAGTCTTAAGCGCTTTTAAAATTAGTGTTAAAATTTCTAAAGCTATAACCAAAATCAAAATAGAAAAAAAAAGAGAAAGCTAACCATTTTTTCGTGAAATAAAGAAGAAATAAATAAAAATGGAATTACAGTAGAAACATAAATAAATGAAATAAAAAAAGATGTTTAGCGTATTTTTAAATTAATTCTTAGTTCTACAACTTTACATTTTCGACATTTTGTATTTTGCTTTCGCTCATTTTTACCCTTTGAAATTTTCATAGTATCAAATAGAAAGAATGGCTAAGAAATAAAAACTGAGGAATAGGACTGGGCGATGTAGAAATTTCTTAAATCGATTTATCATCCATCCAACATCGCGATTTAGTGCTAAATCGCGATTTAACACCGATTTTACATTTTAGAATATGGAAGCCTATTTTTTTAATTTTTAGTAACAAGATACGATCTTTATGTGCCCCCTCCCCCCCCCTCTCCTGTATTATTTAGTATACTTAGCTTTTAATTTGTCAAATAATTTTGAAAAGAGGTATATTTTACACATAAAAAAGCTTTGAATGTCCCAAAACACTAGTTTTTTTTTTTTTTTTTTTTTTTTCTATTTTAAAAATTAGTGACCTATTTTTCTATAAGAAGTAATAATAATTTTTTTTTTTTTTTGTCTGACTTGTTATGCATGCTACAATCTAAATTCCTTAAGGGGAGGGGGGGGGGGGCTTCCCCTAGCCCACTTAAATAGCACTTCATTGCTAACAGCCTACATACACTTTTTTTTTTTTTTTTTTACAGACACAGATTTAAAAAGTTACTGAGGTAAAACAGAAGCATATTAAAAGACTTCAATGATGAATTTAACTATTCATTTACCATGATGAGAAAAGTAGTAAAAAAAGGGGGGGGGGGGAGAGATGAGAAATAAGGTGCAATTTTATATCTTTTTAACTTTTAGATTAAAATAAGATTTGTTTAACATAAATGCTGACATTTATATAGCAGATGGAGAAGGATTGAAAGTGTGACCCTTGGAGCACATCACTGAAATTGCTGATTTTTTTCGTGGTTGTTGCCATCCTTTAAGATTAGTAATAAAATATAATCTTAAAATATATCTCTTTTTAATGATAACAAAATGTCAAAAAAGCAAAAAATCGCAGGTCTGCTGAAAAATCTAATGAATGCCTCCTCCAGCCCTCCCTCATTCTGCTGTAAAAATAAAGTTACTTGACTCATTACTGAACTTTATTAAAGTATTTTTAATTAATTACAAAATAATAATAAATTAAAACTAAAATATTTCCATAATACCTAAACATATGAAAATTAATTTTTCATGAAAATAATGCATAAAAATATAAACTAAAAATGGATGAATTTGGATATAAATAGTGAATCAATTTCAGCAAGATACTCAATCCATGTGACTGGTATTGAAATCGGATGTCAAATCTGATGCATGACTATTTTAAAATATTTTAATTAATTACAGAATAATAAAAAATAAAGAATATGTATTAAAATATCACCCAAACATGTGAAAAATGAATGTTTCATTAAAAGAATGTATAAAAATAAAAACTGAAATTCGATGAATTTGGATTTTAAATATGAAACTTTATTCTTTTTTTTCCAACCATAAATACTCAATCAATTTCAGGAAAAAAATATTAGTAGTAAAAGAAAAATATTTCATGTGGATCACGGCCAAATAGTGATAAAAATATTAGTAGTAAAAGAAAAATATTTCATGTGGATCACGGCCAAATAGTGATACACAAAACAATGCATGACTATACCTTTAAAATAATTTCATTCATTACAAAATAATAGAAAATAAAAAATAAATGTTAAAATATTACTAAAACATGTAAAAAATGAATTTTTCATCATAAGAATGCATAAAAGTATAAACTGTAAGTCGATGAGTTTGGATTTTAAATATAAAACTTTATTATTATTATTTTTAATCATATAAATGCTGAATGAATTTCAGGAAAACAATCTTTTGAAACAATGCAGGATTCTACTTTAAAACATTTTAATTAATTACAGAATATTGGAAAATAAAAAATACATATTGCAATATTACTCAAATATGTGAAAACTTAATTTATCATCAAAAGATTGCATTAGCATATAAATTGAAATTCGATGAATTTGGATTTTAAGATTTAAACATTACTTTTTCCTTTCAACTTTCCACTATATAAGTTCTTAATTTCTGAAAAATACACATTCCAATCTCGTAAACTCTGAATCTTGTTTACAAAATAAATAAATAAATATCAATTCTTACTTAAATCATCGTTTTCTTAAATCGCCTTTTTCTTAAATTGGGTCCTGCTAAATCGATTTAACACCAGCTTGCCTTGTTTTCATTAAATCGTCTTTTTCTTAAATCGGAAAGCATGGAGGCTTGCGATGTTTGCTTAAATCGGATCGTCCTAAATCGATTTAACACCAGCTTGCCTTGTTTGTCTTAAATCGGAAAGCATTGAGGCTTGCGATGTTTGCTTAAATCGGATCCTCCTAAATCGATTTAACACCAGCTTGGCATGTAAGTGGTAGATACATCAAAGTAGATAAATCGGTTTTCCGATGTTAGCTCTGAATCAGTATTTTGCTTTAAATCGATTTAAAGCCAATGGCTAAATCGCGATTTAAGACAATGGCTAAATCGCGATTTAAGATAATGGCTAAATCGCGATTTAAGACATTGGCTAAATCGCGATTTGACATTAGCTAAATCGCGATTTCCGATTTTAGCTTAAATCGATTTAAGACCAATGGTTAAATCGGATTTCCGATGTAAGCTTTAAATCGATTTAAGAGTTAAATCGATTTAAGGCCCAGGCCTACTGAGGAATAAACATAATTTTACACATTCATCTTCACGAAGCAACTTAATGTAAACTAGAAAAAATCGTCTGCTTACAAATTGTCATCTACAAATAGACCATAGATTTTAATTTTTATTACTAATATTTATCCAAGGAGGTTAGGCAAAATCAAATTTAACTTTTTCGCGTGCATCGATAGAATTATTGACTTATATTTAGAGCAAGTTTAAACAAGAAACACCGATTTTCATATAACTTTTTCTTAAAAATGACGCGCTTAAAATTTTTCACAAAGCCACTATAAGGCAGAATGACTAAACAAGAAAAATGTCATTTGATAAACATTTATTTTAATTCACAAATCTGAAATGTTTCTTCTAGATGTGTCAAATGGTGTCATTTTTATCCAATTTCGTCAAAATGATTTCGTGTGGTTATCAGCAGTTTCTAATAAAAGAGTGAAATCTTAAAAGAACGCAATACTTTTTCAATTCCTACTATTAGTTCACACTCTCCCTATATTTATTTATTTATTTATTTATATATCTATATCTATATCTATCTCTCTCTCTCTCTCTCTCTCTCTCTCTATATATATATATATATATATATATATATATATATACATATATCTTGTTCAAATTTTCAATCGTTAATAAAATACTTATTATTCATCCTATCAAGTTGAAATAATTTTTTTTAAACGTATACTGGATCACAATTGATGTTAATACAGTTTTTTCAAATATTAATTCATTAATTAAATTTTAATTAATTAATTTTAGTTTTACATGGGAGACAAAATGGCGACCATTGGTTATTGAAGCATTTAATGCATCTTCATATCTATAAGGGGGGGGGGGAACCCTGTTCTGTCGCCAAATACCGCCAAGTTTGACGCCAACTTGGCGATATCTCTAATATTTCACCAAATTCCCATAGACTTCCATTGTAAACCAACTTGCTTATAGAAAATCAACAAATTGAGATATTTTAATGCAACAAAAACTAATATTAGCTTAAAGGATTATATTAATTTTTTTTTTTTTTTTTGATGACCTAAGTAGGAATTGATTTAAAAAACAAAATTTGATTTTAAGATTAAATTTTTGATTTTCGATTGATTTTAAGGCACCAGTAAAGCTCAGTCCACGTTTTCAGCTATCAAAAAAAATTTGGGTAATTTAATGAGCTTTACAGATAATCTGGTTCCATTACTCTTCTACGCACTACTTACTTTTTTAGACAAACTATTTGCCAATCTTTTACTGTAACTTTTTTAGATCGAGCTTTACTTTTCTCTCTGGTTCCACCAGTTTTTTATATCATAATAATAAAACTATTGTAAGACTAAATATACTATAATAAGTGTTATGGCAGTAAATAATATTGTTTTCTGAATTATTATTAGTAATGCCATTTTTAATATTTCAATTTCCACTGATTTTGAATAACGATGTTATGTACTAACGTTTCTGCTCAGTATGGACTGCACAGTTCTAATAACCTAGTGAAATGCATTTCATAAAGTTTGTAAACAAATTCGGAAAAATCAATGTCAAAAACGAATGTCTGGAGATACTTTTATTTTTTCAATTGATTTGAATAAAAGTATTAAAATGGCTCCTGTTTCTACGAAAGCACGCACACACAAAATTAATAAAAAAATTTATTTTAACTACTTTACTAAATAAAAAAAAGTCATATTTTAATCAAAATATTTTGATACTAACCGTTTCAACACGCTTTTATGTTATTATACTTTCATGTTTGTTTTTTTTTTTATTTTTTTTTTCTTTGTAAAGATAGAATTTTTTAAAGGATTTTTTTCTCACTTCCGAATGCGAATTATGTTCTGAAAATTTGCAGAATTTTATGTTTCCAAGGACAATAAAATGATATAATATTTTCCGAGCTTAGTTAAAAATTAATTTATTAAGTTGCATAAATTTTGATTATACTGTGAAAAAATAATGTTATTTCCCTAGATAAGAGATACTCAATTAATTCCGTCACGCAAAATTCCTGCTTTTTGTTATTGTTGTTGTTGTTGTTGTTTTTATCCCTGTTTCTTCTTATATCATAGATGCTCACACTAGAGTGATATCCACCCCTGCATTGTTGTAACGTTACTTAAATATATATGGGGCATCGTCACAATCTTTTGACTTTCGGGAATAAAAATCTGGTGAAATTAAACATTTCAATCTGATAGATAAATGCCTTAATGATTCAAAATAAAGAAAAAATGGTCAGCAGCGAAATTTTTTATTATTTGACTGAGGTTTATGTTAAACTTGCGAGTTTAATTTTACTTACCATTTTTCCACTAAAACTTTTTATTTTCTTCTAAATTTTTACCTATAATGAATTTGCATAGTACCCACAGGACATTCAAATAAGAAATAATGACAATGTAGTATTTTATGTACAAAATTTTAGTATAACATTGTCTTAAAGGGGTGTTAAAGAAGGGACAGTAAGGTAAAAAAAGGGGGACGGTATGGGAAAAAAGGGGACGGTAAGGATGGAATGGTAAGGAAAATTACCACCAATTTTAGGTAAATCATGTTAAGACTAAGTGGTAGCCACAATGGTCGTTGATTTTTAGAAAGAGTTATTTACATTAGATTAAATGTAAAAAAAAAAAAAAAAAAAAAAAAAAAAAAAATTAATTTACCTCCAAAAGTGCAGGAATAAACTTTGGGGACGGTAAGACTACCAATAAAGCCACGGTGCTTGAAAGTGATATTTAAATGCTGATTTAAATTTTTCAGTAAATTTCCTGCAAAAGAATTTTAGACATTCTGTCTCTAGCATACTTCTGCATGAGAAAAAACTTGAAAAAAAAAATCTGTGGCTGCATCTGAAGTGATTTTCTGAGGGACGGTAAGGAACCTAAATCCCAAGTACAGAGTTTAAAAAATAATAACAACCATAAAAATGTGTGCAGGTTAATTTTTTTGCTACATATTTATATAAAACAACAGTTCCATTTTTGAAAAAAAATTACATCGAATTATTTTTATTGAAACAATCTTATACGGACAGCTCCAAACTTAAAAATCGGCATCAGGAACACGGGACAGTATAGGAATTTTCTTGGTATTTGGACCCCACAACATCGTCCAGAACTTATTTATCTCGTTAATATTGTTAGGCAATCATGCAATGGGATGTTCCCTAATATGGGAAATAAAAAAACACCACAACATGTACTAAAATAAAAACTATTATTCGGAGACATAAAAGTCAAAAGATTGTGAGAATGCCCCATATTCTTTTTTTTTTTTTTTTTTTCGAATACTAATCTAAGACTATTATATACTAATTTATAGCTAATTCCCGGAACGTTAGACACTAACGATCCAGGTTTAAAGCCTTTGTTCGAGGGATCAGTGTTGAATTCAAGAAGTGGCCTGGGGGGGAAGGGGGGGAATCCCCCCGTAGAAATGAGATGTCTCTCCCGGACGATTTGAGATTTTCTGTTTTCTATGGACAAAAAGGGCAATCTCCCCCCCTCCCCGAAACTCTATAATTCCCCTACGGAGCCACAGAAATTCCTCTTGGAGAAAAGTGTCTCAATTCAACACTGCGAGGGATAATTTTTATAATGAAAACCTCTGTCCGTTTTATAGAAAAAGAAATATACCGTTCACATAGTTATTTTTCTTTTATTTACGTTAAATGATTAATAATCATTAATAAAGATAAATAAAAACACACTTTTATTAATGTATTAATTGAAGAAATGAAATAACAAAGAAAAAATGTTATTACTTTTTATAAGTAAGATACTAAAAATGCGGGCATTAGTATTTTTAATAAAAATGTGAGGGTCAAAACAAAAATCTTCAAAGCGTGAGACGGTAATAGAAATTCTCGAAGTAAATTTGAAATTTAGTCACATTCATAATATATTTTATCTTTTAATGAACGATTAAGAGTTTTCTTCCTGGTGACACTCATTGTGGTTTAATTTTCTTATCGCATTGTTTTCAGCACGCCACGCGTTTATTAATTTTGTTTGGCCTTCAATTTTCTGATAAAAAATATTTTCTACGTTTTAATGCACTAATAAAAGCATGTTTGAAAAATTGTTTTATGTATTTTATCTACAATTTTTCGAAATGCCAAGTGATATTGTGTACTATCATCCAACGTAACTTACAAATATTTCACTGATAAACGCAGTAATTCGGAAAGTCATCGCTGACGCATGGTTTCTCAAGCAGGAAAAAGGCATCATTTAAATAATTTTCTAATTCCATTATAGTCCAGGCAATAGAGACCGTATAGGGGCTCTACCTAGCAAAATTCATGTTAGTTCTGGAAAAAGGCTTACTATATGTTTTTTGGGTCGCTGAATCCGAATTTTCAACTTCCCACCGAAATTTCCCACGGCAACCCCCCCCTCCCCCTCCCCAAATTTTGGTAAAATGCCCCCAAAGTAGGTTTTTATTAAAAAATTCAAATTTTTTATTGTTTTAGGGAAAAAGTATCTAGAAATTATGAAAGCAGACAAAATTTACAACAAATAAGATGTATAACATTATGATGTAGGATGAACGGGGAGGCGGGGAGCCTGCCTCGGAACATGCCCCTCGGTGCTGCGTGCACTAAGTTGCGCAATTTAACTCACGTCGTTTATTTTCGATTTCCTGTCTCACCTCCAAACTTTTCCTATAAGGCTTTTTTTATGTTTTTTAGGTCGCTGAATCCGAATTTTTAACTCCCCACCAAAATTTCCCCTCGCAACCCCCCGAAATTTTGGTAAAGTGCCCTCCCCCCCCCCCCCCCCCATCCACCCAAAAAATATAAATAATGTCATATACCTTATTTGTTACAAATTTTGTCTGCTTTCTGAATTTCTAGATACTTTTTCCCTAAAACAATAAAAAAATTGATTTTTTTTTAAACTTTTTATTTTCGGGGTCAGAGCACTTTGGGGGGTTGCGGGGGAGAATTTTGGTGGGTAGATGAAAATTCGGATTCAGCTACCCAAAAAACATAAAGTAAGCTTTATAGGGAAAGTTTGAAGGGGAGACTGGAGAGCGAGCATAAACAATGAGAGTGGTTAAGCGAAATTGCGCAACTTAGAGCCCGTAGCACCGCGCCGCATGTTCTGAGGCTGGCCCCCACCTCCCCGTTCATCCTACGTCATGATGCCATCTATCTTATTTGTTGCACATTTTGTCTACTTTTTGAATTTCTAGATACTTTTTACCTAAAACAATAAAAAATTGATTATTTTAATAAAAACCCATTTTGGGGGGCATTTTACCAAATTAGAATTTCGTATTCTCCTGTTGCTGTTTAATTTATTTAAGCTCGCCGAGGACGTAATTTTTTTTTCATTTATAAATATTTTTTATTATCTATTTTCCTGCAATAGATATTTATTTATGTATTTCTTTTCAAATGCAAACTCTTTAAAATAATTTAATTTTTAATTTCTAAATCTTTATTAAACTTTACATATCTTCCTCAAGAAAATCCCTTTTTCTATGTACGGGAAAGAATAAATATTAAATTGTGTTTTGGATTTACTAAAGCATTTTTTAAAATAATAATTTTTAAAAGAAACAAACTTATGAGTATTTTTTTCTTTTTTAAAATTCTTTCCAAACTATAAATCCAAGGGATGGTTCCGAGGTTGGAAACACAGAAAGCGGTGAACGTTTGTGTATCGAAAAAGTATACCTACTATATAAATATATGAAAGCCATAAAGTGCATACCCAGGAGGTCCTTGAGAAAATAAGCCTCAAAGTTCACGTTACAGTTTATCAAAGGATAAATTATTCCTTTTGGCAAGCATCACAGCACCATGGTAGGTATCGCGCTGGATTTCTGATTTTTTTTCCTCGAGTTCGAATCCCAGGCTCTTATTTTTTATTCAAACAATATGCAAAAGGACATTATTTTTATTTTACAGAAATTTAGATACGTCAGTTTAAATATGACAAATCCTAAAGAGATTTGTATAAGTGATTTTTATAAGGACTACAAAAATATTTCCTGGGGGATAGCAGTAACTTTCGCGCAAACAGTAAACCGATTGATATCAATATAAATATGTACTTTCAGCTGTAATACATCCTTAATAAATGTTTCTATATCTGAAAACAGAATAATGAGAAACGTCGTGCTAGTTTTCATGCGCTATTTAAAATTGTGAGGAAGTACTTACGTATGTGTTGCATGTGAAGTTGTTTAGTTACAATGACAAATAATTACCCTCTAATCTTTCGTTATCTATTTTGTGAAAAAATCCATAAAGAAAAGACCCATCATAGTATTATTCATCTATTTCAAAATAAATGTCATAAAAATATTTTCTGTAATGTTCCAAAATAAAAATAAAAAAATGTTAGAATTTCTAAACAATAAATAAATAAAGAAATGAAAATATAGATTAAATGAACTCTAAAGTATGTATACTTATAACTTACTACGACTTCATTTTCAATCTGCCGTTTTAGAAAAAAAATTATACGGAAAGGACAGTTATATGCATTTACGTTTATTTCAGCGAGTGTCATATTCTAAAAAATAAAAAGATATTTTAAAAATGATATATTTGACAATTTGCTACAACGTATTATATCAAGTTAGGCTTGAACTATAAGTAAATTTTCAACTTAATAATAGAAAATGGAGTGCTTGACTATAAACAATTACTTTAGATAGCAGAGTGCATCACAGTCAAGATTCGTGATGTCTATGCTGATTTTGAAAAGAGTTTTTTGTTAGAAAAATATTTAAAAATATATTATTAAATAAAAAATATTTAAAAAATCTATATATTTAAAAGATCAGGCTGTTTTTTTTTTTTTTTTTTTTTTTTTTTTTAATCATCAGCCCTGAGATTTTCTACAGAAACAATTTTGATAATTATTTTTATTTTTAATGAAACTGTACATTTATAGATGGGACCTTTCTAGCTATTTTTTAATTTATTTCAATTTTTATATTTTATTTTCAAATTTAAAAGCTTTTTATGATATTTCTTCAAAATGGTGGTAGTTGTATTACATCCATTGTTGCAGAGAAATGAGAAACAAAACTCCCTTATCATATAACTTGATAAGTTAATATGATAAGGTGGATCTTGATGAGAAATAATGAGATTTATTTATTTTTATTGTTTATATCCTTATTGATGCCATTTTCTCATTACAGATAAAAGTAACTTTATAAAAAAATTTGAACAGAAAATGACACCAGCCTTTAAAAAAACACACATTATCACTCATAAGTCTTTTACATTTCCACATTTTTACTTTCTTCTATCTTCAATAGAAGAAAGTATTGTAATCGAAATTTTTTTCGACTTCCGGTTTTCGACGGATTTACATGTTTTAGGGGTCAGAGATTCCAAAAAACATGTTTATAGAAAATGTCTGTCTGTCTGTGTGTCCGTCTGTCCGTCTGTCCGTCTGTCCGTCTGTCCGTCTGTCTGTCGCCATTGTACCATCAAAAAGTGTATGAAGTTATGCATAGAATTAAACCAAAATTTTATTTTAAGTTTTTGGCTATGGCAAGCAGGTCCTCCTGGAATTTGGAAAAAATTCGCCGGTAGGGGGCGCTGATATAGCAAGTTTTGTGCGATTTTGAATATTGTACCATCCAAAAGTGTACAGAGTTATGCATGGAATTGAACCAAATTTTTATTTTAAGTTTTTGGATATGGCAAGCAGGTCCTCCCTGAATTTGGAAAAAATTCGCCGGTAGGGGGCGCCGTAAATGCGATTTTTGTGCGATTTTGAATATTGTACCATCCAAAACTGTATGAAGTTATGCATAGAATTGAACCAAATTTTTATTTTAAGTTTTTGGCTATGGCAAGCTGGTCCTCCCTGAATTTGGAAAAAATTCACCGGTAGGGGGCGCTGTAATAGCGATTTTTGTGCGATTTTGAATGTTGTACCGTCCAAAAGTGTATGAAGTTATGCATAGAATTAAACCAAATTTTTATTTTAAGTTTTTGGATATGGCAAGCAGGTTCTCCCTGAATTTGCAAAAAATGCACCGTTAGGGGGCGCTGTAATAGCGATTTTTGTGCGATTTTGAATATTATACCGTCGAAAAGTGTATGAAGTTATGCATGGAATTGAACCAAATTTTTATTTTAAGTTCTTGGCTATGGAAAGGAGGTCTTCCCTTAATTTGTAAAAAAATCGCCCGTAAAGGGCGCTGTAATAGCGATTTTTGTGCCATTTTTGCGCCATTTTGAATATTGTACCGTCGAAACGTGTATGAAGTTATGCATAGAATTGAACCAAATTTTATGTGTTTGTTTTTGGTTATGTCACGAAGGTCCTCCCTGAATTTGGAAAAATTCTGACGGTAGGGGGCACTATAATTGCGATGTCTGTACCATTTTCATTATTGTACCATCGAAAAGTGTATGAAGTTATCCATATAATTGAACCAAATTTTTTGTGCATGTTTCTGGCTATGGCAAACAAGTCCTCCCTGAACTTGAAAAAATTCCGCCAGAAGGGGGCGCTATAATTCCGATCTCTGTGCCATTTTCATTATTGTACCATCGAACAACGTATAAAATTATGCATACAATTGAACCAAAATTTTTGTGCTTGTTTTTGGCTTTGGCCAACAGATCCTTGCGCGGTAAAGGGGCTCTGTGCTAGCGATTTTTGTATACTTTTCTTGATTTTTCGTAGTTCTATTGTGCATCGGCGGCTCATGCAGCGGCGGGAACTCGCTACCTGCTAAGCCGGCTATTCGCAAACAGCTGATAACAACAAAATAAGGAAAAATTAATAATTTTAACAAATATCATGATATAGATTAACTCGTTTTTAGTCCGTTTAATTGACTTGAGCAGAAATTTAAGATGAAAATCAAAGTTGGTATAGTATTGAACTAATAATATTGAAGTATTAACATGTGTAACAAGGTTTTGAAATATTAAGATGTATAAGATAGAAGAAAGTTTTGGGATTGGCACATCCAACTAGTTTTCATTATACTCATACTGAGTTTGAGACGCCAGGCGAAATGATTCAGTGAGTAAAAATAATGTCATATTTAAAATGAAACGATCATTTTAAATTTCTGAATTTTTTATTCGCTGGTATTAAGATTAAAACCTTATGTCAAGAGTGCGAATGTTCACATGAAAAGTTGTATCGGACAAACGTGACTTTAAGTTTGGAAATATATTCATTAAATATCTATTGCGCGTTAAATTACTTTTAAATGATTAATACAGATTTGAATGGTGCGTATGTAAGTTCTGAGAATGTGAAAATGCGTAAGACTTAGAAGTTATGGTGAAAAAATTCTATGATGTGACAAAGCGAATTCTTTTTGCTGTTTTTTCATCCCGTAATAAAAAACGGTACTCGTTAGTTATCCCGCCGACCAATTTCGCCAAATTATGTAAATCGCCAAACCACTCGCCAAATTATTCAAATTGACATAATTTTTATTTTAAATAAAGAAAGAACAAATAAATTAGTAAAACATTAATACAAATACAAATAAAACGTCGAATTAATGGTTTTATTGGCTATTATTGGCATTTAATCTTACAATTTAGCGACAGTAATTTAGTCGACGGGATAACTAACAAGTACCAAAACATAAAAGCCTCAATCGATCTTCATCATATTTACTCATCTTGATTACGTATTCTAATACACTTTAATTGGTACTACTTAGTTATTCCGTCGACCAATTTCCCCAAATTATAGAAATTGTCATAATTTTTATTTTAAATAACGAAAGAACAAATAAATTAGTACAACATTAATAAAAATACAAATAAAACGCCGAAATAAAAATCACTTGACGTGTAACTTGCTTAAATTCAAATGAATGTTACATCTACGATCAACCATTATTGGCCTTTAATCTTATAGTTTGGCGATAGATTTTTGGTCGGCGGGGTAACCAAGTAGTACCCTTTAATTTTTCAATAATTTAAACGAAGTTTGTAGAAATAGTATTTTGGTAACTTTAGGTTAAAAATATTGTTAGGTCTAAGAGTTAGACATTCAATGTAAGATGAATGTTTTAGTGTAAATATTTTTGTAACTTTATTATAAATTCAATCTAACAATTCTTTTTAGAACATGCTAGTTCGTCGAATTTCGATGGGTAGAAACTCGTATATTATTAAGCAAGAAATACAAAATAGAGAATTCTAAAGTTATTGCTCTAACTTTTGTCTTATTTATTTATTAACGAGAAAGAAAAAGTCATACATCAAACATACATTATAAAACATATTCCAACGCATCCAGAAAACTGTAACGAAACTTCACCACGTGAAAGAAGATATGTAAGTAAACAATTTAGAAAAAATACAACACGTACAGTGTTGTAGTCGTAAAAAACAAACAGAGGGTATACGCTAGAGGCAGAGGGTATATGCTAAAGTCATGAATGTCATGCCTAGAGTACACGCTATAGCTTTATTTGAGAAACAGATGATATACGGAGCTTCTTTAAAAAATCCAGAAGGTATACGGCGTATGCCCCCCCCCCGCCCCACTACAGCCCTGAACACGTATAAATATCCATTTATAAGAATTACTACATTCAATAGTTAAAAAAGAAATCTAATTATTTTGTGTAGCCCTGCATATCATCTGTAGATTTGTATTTACACTACGTAGCATGCTAAAATTTAGTTAAGTTGGAAGATTCACTTTCAGCGACTTTCGCCAATAGATGGAAATATAATCTAATTCTTTTGTACAGCAATGTGTATTAACTCAAAACTTTTGTACACATCACATATTAAGCTAAAATTTAATTCAGGTAATAAACACATAGCACAGTTTACCAACCATAAACGGTTATAAATCTTGTTTTTGACTAGCCCTGTATATGAATTTATTTACTTTTCCCAAACTTCTATTAGTAAATATAATTCAGCAGAAAAAATGGAAAACACAAATAAAAACTACCCTTAAGCAATTCGCTATCGTAGTCAGTAATAATTACGAATTCCTTTGTCTAGCCCTGCACATTATTTCCTCTATATCTATTAGATTTTATATACACCACATACTTATGCAACAGTTTAGGTAAATTTAAAGGCGCAAATGAAAGTTTAATACGCATTACAGCATTTATTGCTCATAGACAGTACTATAAACGATTTTTTTGTGTGTCCCTGTAAATGAACGGTAAATGCAATGTACACCATATATTTCAGAAAGCAACTTATAATGAACCTCAGTAATGCATGTAAATTTCATTATGTTTGAAATAGTGTAAAATCATTAAATTAAACTGCAAACAGCTTTTTTTCCACAGACAATTAAGCAACAGAATTCTTTTGTGTGACTCTGTAAATGAATAATAAATGCTTTTCATCCTATATTCAACAGAAAGCATATTTTAGTGCACTGTATAAAGGCATATCAATTTCCCTAGGTTTAAAACGGTGTAACATCATTAAAATGCATTTGAAACGACTCTTTTCCTGTTGACCGTAATGTAACAGAATAATTTTCACTGTCCTGTGGACGAACTATAAATGCTACAACTTCATTTTCAATAGAAATAGTGCTATAGTAAATGTCAATAATGTATAAAAACCACAGAGCAACCCGAGTATATTTACGAGAGTTAGAGCACGGATAGACATACAGGCACAACGAAGTCATAAAACTTTTCAATTATGCTGTGCAAAAAATCAATAATAGTTTATTCAAATATCCTTTTAGCCTTAAAAAATCTACAAAAAAATATAAAAATATTTTTTAAAAAATCACCGCTATTAATACTCTCCAATATTCTAAGATCGTAATTACACTTCTTTTTTCAAATAAAGTCTTATTTAAAAGCATAAAAAAAGAATACTCGGTATACTATTCACGTGGATATGCATAGGTACAAATGAAATTTGACAGAAACACTATATTATTGCCACTAAAAAATTTTTTAAATAACATTATTTGGCGACTTATCACCATTTGGCATCAATGTAATCAACTCTCCGTAAATGCTGTTTCTTATTTCTATGGTAGTAATAGATTATTAGTCTAATCGGAAATAAAAGAAATAAATCGTACCATAAGAAAATTCTTTATTTGACCATGTTTATAAAGATATTTAATTTTCACTGTCATTGGGGTGAAAACGTGCATAATTGAGAACAGAAAAAAATTATAAATAACAAAATTTTGAACTCATATAGACGGGACCGGACCATGTTTTCATTAAAACAAGAGTTATTGCAATAGCCAAGAAAAGGATTTTTTAAATTATTATTAAAAAATTAATATGTTTAAATTATTTAAATGATCAGTGAATCAAAGATTATTGTACGATCCTAAACTATTAGCCTGAAAAAAAAAAATACTTATTATTTCAAATGTTGAATTTATTTCCGTAAATTTACAATGATGTACAGTCGTGGAAAAAAAAAGTAAACACCCCCTACTAACTCCTCAACAAATTATCGTAGAAGATAGTTACTGGTACCGAAAATTTGCAAATAAAGTCTACTTTTAAATGATGTATATAAAATTTGCTTAGGGGGCCATCTACATATTGAAACGAACCATAACTTAATTTTTTTCAATAGCAATGCCCAATTCTGACACAATAAATGAACTATACACCCTTCAATTAGTCTAAAAACAAATTTTTATGCAATTCGTACCATAAATTTCCGAGAAATTAATCATTTTAAAACCAGCGTATTTTAAGGGCTGTGTCCAAATTGAAGTTCGGTACTGGATTGTTAACCGAGAGAACCGCCTTCTTAATCAAGGCACCGTAAGCAGTCAATGAAGCCTGCTAGATTACTGGATAGCAGAAGGAATTTCAAAATATCTACTCACATCTATCATAGACGGCCCCTTAAACCGACATTTTGCCGTTTTTTAAGCGTAATTTGAAAACTACTTGGAAGAAAAATGTGAAATTTTGCATTTCCATAAAGCAGGACTTAATAAATCTAAATCTATCAAAAAAATTGTAGGTTGCAATTCATAATTTTTTCGAATATTAATTTCATAATTCATATCAAAAAATTATAAAAATTGCAAATTTTAGCGCATTTATGTTTCGGCTCATTAGTATTATTGCTACGCAAAAAATTAGCACATTAGGAGCATAATTTCAGGAGATAGAAATAAAATTATGAAAATGTAATGTAACATTAGAAGCACTAAATTTTGAATGTTTTTAATTCAAAAACTTATCATTCAAATGACTTGAAATTTGGTGTCTAGGTATAGTTTGAACCGAAGATTTGAAATATCTCGTTAAAATTGGGCATTGCCATTGAAACAAAATTAAGTTTGGGTTCAATTTAATATGTAGATGGCCCCCTAAGCAAATTTTATAGGCATCATTTAAAAGTAGACTTTATTTCCAGTCGTTAGGTACCAGTAACTTTCTTCTACGATAATTTGTTGAAGAGTTAGTAGGGGGTGTTTACTTTTTTTTTTTCCACGACTGTACTTATAACAACGGGAATGTATTACAACAGTAATATAAAAAATTGTACAGGTAAAATATCTATTATTTTAATCCTTTATAACCTGACGGTAGTTTAAAGTACCATTACTATACCTTGTTGTAAAATTAATTTAATCCATCAATTTGACATAATACAGTTTAGAATGAGTTAATTGCTACTTTACTTTATCTTGTTCCAAAATCATTATTGGTTGCACAAAACAAAAATATTTTAAAAAGGATTATTTGTTTTTCATTTCCATCTTTTCAGCTTTCTTGACGTTGAAATATTGTGGGAGGAAAGTTTGGGTTTGGAAATATTCCTGAACAGTAGAACCTCGATTATCCGAAGTAATTGGGACCGGCCCTCTTTCGGAGAATCGAAATTTTCGGATTATCAAGAACTCTTCAATTTTAAGATTAAATAGAAATAAATGCATTATTTCATATTTCTTACTATTTTAACAAATGCTTAAAAAAATAAAGCAATAACAAAATAGAAACAAGAATAAATTACCTGAATTTTAATTCTGAAATTAAGTATCTTTTACATATATCACAAGGGTTTAAAAAAATTCTTTGTTTATCGCAGTTTCGATTGAATTTGTTTTGAAGCTCTATCACGGAGTTTTTTAATATTATTAGTTAACCAGTATCACAGTCTTTCTGCTGCTCCAGCCATGGCAAACCTTTTGCAAAACATTCAAAAGCTTCAGAATTGCTAATTTGTTTGTTTTCTTTGTTCCACTCCGCCAGCTTACGTGATCTAAAGTTAAATTCGAAGAAACTCTAAGAAAGGGGATCGGAAATATTTTTTATGTACTCGTAGTTCGGAAAGGACCGCTTGCACACATGGAATATGATAGTTTTAAAAAAATCTTTCCAAATGGATTTTGCACACAAAAAATGCGATAGTTAAAAAAATTAAAAAAAAAGCTTTAAAAATGGTTTTTGGTTAACCGAGAGTTTCGGTTAAAAGTGTTTCGGATAAAACACGTTCTACTGTATTCTGTGATGAAGGGTTTAGGAAAGCCCGAAAGTACTGGAAGTTTTTAAATTAAATGTATATTTTTGAACTTGCAACATCTGTGGAATATTTTGCAACCCTCTCTAGCGGGCCTCTCTTAGCCCAGACAGAAGACGCCAGATCAAGTGGTCTGACTAGAGAATTAATATTAAAAAACATTTTTTCTTTCTTGTTCCTTTTTTTAGTTTAGTTTTATTGTGAATGTGAATCTTGAACGCAGCGGGTAATAAGCTGTGTATAGGTTTTTTGTCATGGTCTTTATAGGAGAAATGATGTTTTGATTTTGAAAAGGAAAATTTATTTTTGAATATTAAATCATGCTATTTTCTTGGCTTCTTTATAGAAGAACATGATTGCTGAAATTTTAATATGATCATCTTGGATTCCCAGTGTGGAATTTATTTAACAAAAATTATTCAAATGTTTTCGTTGTATATATACTGTATATATTTAAAAGTGTAAATAGAATAATCAAAGTTTTTAATCTTCCTGTGATTACTTATACTGAACAACACCTGCGCCACTTTCAGTTGTGAAATATGCTTGATTTTTTTAATGTGATTTTACATGAATCGTGAATTTTTCATCTAAGCTCTCCCAACTTTGATTTAAATTAAGAATAACGTGAAGCTCTTGAATTTCATGAAGATTATGCTTTAGCATCTCTTTTATTATTTTAGTCGGTGAAAACAGTGAACTTTTTAAAAGTTCATATTACACATTTTATGTTTGAATAAAGGTGAAATATTGCGGTCTTATGATTTTATTTAATAAACGGTCTTTGTAGATATCAACCTTGGCTTTCCAATGCAAAAAAAAAAAAAAAAAAAAAAAAAAAAAAAAAAAAAACCCTTAGAAAATATTGAAATGCAAACGAGATATCATCAACAATTTCTCTCATTGTATTAACATTAGTGATAGGGTGTTTTGCATGTGTATTAGCGGGCAAAAGGAGAAAAATGTATTTGTATAACGTAAAACACATCGCAGAAAATTTCGTTGTAGCGAGGAAAACAGTGATAGAACGCAAACAAATTCGTAAATTTCCCTGACTTTTTCCGATTTTTCATTTATTAAATTAAATTGGAATAGAAAAATCTGATGTGAAAGTAAAAATGAAGATTACCAATTAAAATGATGTTATTAACCTCTTCGCAACACGCACCTATTACACTTCTATTAATTCTTTGGCACCAATTTTATCACTTTGTAATTATTGCCTTTTTCAATCGCTGAAAATGTGAGACTAGATAAGGCAAAAATTTCTGTACAAAAAAATAAATAAATAAATAAATAAATAAAAATAAAAATAAATAAATAAATAAATAGACCCGTGTTCAAACTTTAAATTTCTTGCTCCTTAAACGGCATGTATAAGTGTTGTCTAGTGTAGCTGGTCGCGAAGGTTTAAACCGTCTTTAACCTTAAATGCACAGTGTAATTCAGGAGTTACATGATCTTTATTTGTCCTTTAGCGCTTTCTATTGGTCTTTTGGTAAACTATTATTTCTTATTTATGTGTGATAACATGTTTTTTAAAGTCGTGAAGTCTGCTTTTGTTCTGATTTGTTATCACGGAGAGTTTATAACATCTTTTGTTGATATTGCTTGCAATGTACTCGACTGGCGATATTTTTCTCTATTTTTATAAGGTAGTCATTATTAATTCTGCAAACTGTTAAAAGCCTAATAAAAATTATTATATCGTTGAAGAGTTGTTATTGTGTAGAGTAATCACTTTAAAGTAAATATGTAATTTAAAATTATCATTTTTTGAGCCATTTTTCTTACGTAACTCAGGAGTGACATTGACATTATGTCCAACAGAAACATAAATAAAATTTTTCACAATTTTTCTAGTCGATAATTAAAAAAAAAAAAAAATGTTTTCTGAACAAAATAAAAAATCTTTTATTAAAGGGTTAAGGCATTTGCTTACGCTGGAGATGAGAACTTTACCAAGAATTAACGATTTTGTTTTTATTATTTCATTTGAAAGTACAACTTTTAAGGTTCTAAAACTGCTTTGTTTGTGTTCCTACCGTGTGTTAGAACGGAAGTTATAGTCAATTTATAGAGAAAATATACTAATTTAACGTTTAAATACATTTTTCTAGAAACTGATTTTTACATAAAATTAACTCACTTAAAAAATGATAACTAAAAATATTATTATCATTCTTCCATAAAACTTTGTGAGCTTGGTCTATATCTATATAGTGTTGTCCAGTGCATCTACGTTTGGTTTGATTGCATGACTATTTTCAAAATTATTTCCTTTTGTTTGAATAAAAACATGATAAAAATGTTGGAAAGTCTTATAATTGACTCTTCGATAAAAGCTTACATTACTTTAGTAGTAACTTTTTTTCTAAGTAATTTTATTTGTTTTTCATGTAGCATTTGTCAAGTTTTTGAAAAATTTCTTCAAATTTGATATACAGTAGAACCTCTTTTATCCGAGACTCTTTTAACCGAAACCCTCGGTTAACCGAGATACATTATTAAAGCTTTTTCTAAAGCTTTTTTTTTTTTTTTTTTTTTTTTTTTTTTTACTATCACATTCCTTGTGTGCAAAATCCATTTTGAAAGCTTTTTTTCTTTTTTTAACTATCATATTCCTTATTCCTTGTGTGCAAACAGTTCTTTCCGGACTACGAGTACATATAAATATTTTTGATACCCTTTCTTAGAGTTCCTTTGAATTTAACTTGAGCTCCCGTAAGCTGCGGGGTGGAGCGAATAAAACGAACAAATTAGCAATTCTGAAGGTCTTGAATATTTTACAAAAGGCTTGGCATGAATGGAGCAGCAGAAGGACTACTGAGAAACTAGTAATATTTAAAAACTCCGTGATAGAGCTTCAAAGCAAAGTAATCGAAACTGCGACAAACAAAGCATTTTTTCAAACTCTTGTGATATATGTAAAATAAACTTTATTTCAAAATTAAAATTCATTTAATTTATTCTTGTTTCTATTTTGCAATTGCTTTATTTTTATTAAGCACTTGTTACCATATTAAGAAATATTGCATATATGTATTTCTCCTTAATCTTAAAATTGAGCAATTCTCGATTATCCGAAAATTTCGATTTTCCGAAAGAGGGTCGGTCCCAATTACTTCGGATAATCGAGGTTCTACTGTATTATAATAACTAATTACTGTTTATTTAGACAAATACGTCGCTTCGTTTTGAAATTGAGAGAGCCAATAATTATTCGATTTGAAAGTAGAAGTAACAGTTTCTTAATTTAAACTTAATTAGAGAAAATATGTTTTATTATTAACTGCAGTTCCATTTATTTTATTACATCACTCTGTTCTCATACATTACTTTAATTTTAAATATGTAGCTGGACAGTCAAAGTAGCAGTGTTTTAGATTAAGTTTGCTTAGAAGACCCGGAACCGGTTGCGAAAGTGAAAGCAGCATACAAAATATTTGCTAGCAAAATCGAAAAAGTGAAAAACGACCTTTGTAGAGATGGACCCTCAGTTATCCAATGCAAAAAACACCATTTAAAAATACTGAAATGCAAACGAGATATCTTTAAAAATTTCTTCCGTAGGATTAACAGTAACGAGCGGGTCTTTTCGCGTGACTGAAGTAGCTCCTTAAATACGAACTAAAGTAGTTCAATTGTTATAAGACAAACTTTTTTCCCCTTTTTGGTTATGCTCTTTAGCTAAACTCTTAAAAATAATCTTTTAATGTATATCTTCACAGAATCAATTTATTTGGGAATGAACCGAACCTTTCAGTGAAAAAAGTATAAACAACCAGAGTAGGTTTCGTATAATCCTACGCATTTGGAATGTCAAGCTTAAGAACAAAATAGAGGATTAAAGTTTAAGCTCAGTTTTTACACTCATTGTTTTAGCCGCAAAACAAGATGTTTGATAAGAAGATACTTGTTGAGAAATCAATGAAAGTCCGTGTTGCACAGTAATTGTTAGACCTGCACTGTATTTATTTTCGCGTGAATCCTTTAATAATTTGATCTTCCTTTGTTGGCTTTTCCGCCTTTAATTGGAAGAGACACATAAATCCATTCTAGTAACTTTCGTACCTTTAGGCTGCTTTGAAATACGTGGCCTTGGTTTGTGACCTTCAGATGATACTATAAAGAACACATATTCTTCAAGGCAAACATAATTTTTTTTTACTGATATTTTCTTCAAAAAATTTTATTTCTATTTTGTATCAATTTATTATTGAAAAAGAAGATTCCTAATTCGCACTTTCCTGTAAAGTACAGACGTTGCATGTATTCTGTCTTAAATTCCAGCATTGGATCGGGTAACCCAATTTTACCCGAACCCGACACAAAACGCGATTCGGGTTGGGTCGGGTCGGCGCTATTTTTTTTTTTTTTTTCGGTTTAGGCTTGACTGTTTCCGATTGGGTTCGCTTTTACTCGATTTTTCTAAAGAAAATCTTAAGTAATTTTCAAGTGAAAGCAACTATATAATTGAATATTAATAAGTGTATATGTGTTCATTTTTATACAGGAAAGATAAAATTCATATGAGATATGGGGCATTCGCACAATCTTTTGACTTTCATGTCCCTGGCTAATAATTTTTATTTTAATACACTTTTTTGTGTTTTTTTAATCTCATATACTGGAAAACATCCCATTGTATGAGTGCACAACAATATTAACGAGATAAATAAGTTTTGGACGATGTTGGGGGTCCAAACACCTGGAAAACTCCTATACCGTCCCGTGTCCCTGATGCTGATTTTTAAGTTTGGAGCTGTCTGGATAAAATTGTTTCAATAAAAGTAATTCGATGTAATTTTTTTCTGAAACTGGAACTATTGTTTTATATAAATATGTAGCTAAAAATTAACCTGCACACATTTTTAGGGTTGTCATTATTTTTTAAACTCTGCCCCTGAGTTTTAGATTCCTTACCAAATCTCTTCTAAAATTATACTGAAAATCATTTCAGATGCAGCCACAGAATTTTTTTCAAGTTTTTTCTCATGCAGAAGTATGCTAGAGAATTAATGTCTAAAATTCTTTGGCAGGAAATTTACTGTAGAATTAAAATCAGCATTTAAATATCAATTTCAAGCATCGTGGCTTTATTGGTAGCCTCACCGTCCCCAAGATTTATTCCTGCACTTTTCGAGGTAGATTTAAAAAAAAATAATAATAATAATTTTATCCAATGTTAACAACTGTTTCTAAAAATCAATGAACATTGTGGCTATCACTTAGTCTTAACATGATTTTCTTAAAAATAGGTGGTAATTTTCCTTACCGTTCCATCCTTACCATCCCTTTTTTTACCATTTCGTCTCTTTTTTCCATTACCATCCCCCTTTTTTACCTTACCGTCCCTTCTTTAACACCCCTTTAAGACAATGTTATACAAAAATTCTGTATTAAAAATACTACATTGTTATTATTTCTTATTTGAATGTCCTGTGGGTACTATATGCAAATTCATTATAAGTAAAAATTTAGAAGAAAATAAAAAGTTATAGTGGTAAAATGGTAAGGAAAATTAAACTCACAAGTTTAACTTAAACCTCAGTTAAATAAAAAATGTTTCGCTGCTGACCATTTTATCTTTATTTTGAATTATTAAGGCATTCGTCTATCAGATTAAAATGTTATTTTTGCAAGTTTAATTTTGTCAGATTTTTTTCCCCAAAAGTCAAAAGATTGTGAGAATGCCCCATATATAATTGTAGACAATTTTTTCCACACTTAAAAATACTTAATGACTTTAGAGATGATACTTAATGACTTTCGGTTTTATAGATTAATTTAGTTTAGGGTTCTGTTTGAAATGTATCGGTTTCCGGTCGATTATGGGTTTGACGAATTTTTTTATCCTGTTGGGGTTAACTTTAAGCAGAAATTTTGTTTTCAGGCCCGGCAAACCCGACCGTGTAGTACTTTGCCTGATGAGTGTATATAATTGTTTGAAATATATAGTAAGTAACAACTGATAAAGTTATATCATTGCTGTCTACTTTGTGATTTCGAGAATCATTTAAGTGCCATAGCTTTGGTAAAAAGAGTTCGATTATAATATTTGCTTAATTTAAAATATTCAGATGGAAATCATTTCATATAAATAATCATTTGTTTAACAAACACATATCTACAGAATGTCCAAAGTAGGTAATTCCTATACCGTTAATTTTACATATATCTGTATTATAAAGGAGAAGCGTACCTGTGCGTAACGCTGACGTCATTTTCCGAAGGGCCACATGATTAAATTTCGCTTTTACTGCAATTTTTTACAATTTTTTAAGCCTCGCATATTTTCAATCTTTACACCGTCGAATAAGGGGGAAAATGTACTTTCAAATGAATTTTTTTTTTTTTTTTTTGGGGGAACTCTATCGCAATTTGTTTGAAAACTGTATCGCCATTTACTGAAGTTTTATTGTTTTAAAAATAATTTTCAAGAATGATTTTTTTCCAAATCTATCTTTATCGTGTGCAGACGATCGTGAAATATGAATCGTTTGCACTTAATATAAATAGTACATAATTTGTTTCTAGTTTATGTTCTATAAGGAAATCCAAACATCCATTAATCAATAAGTAAAACAATAAAATATAAATAAAACACAAATTTGAGACATGTAATCGAATTTCTTGCTTAAACCACTGAAATGAACCGAATCAAAAAGGCTGATTGTAAATCTCGATTTTTGGCGATTTCTTCGGCTGTTAAATTCTTATGCTAGACCAATAGGAAAATATATATTTTAATACATTTCAAAACTTTACTCTTGAACGCATTATTGCTGTTTTTCATATAAATATGTTGTTTAATATTATTAATGGGTATTCTAAAAAATGTATTAAATGTAAGAAATCTATTAGAGTTATGAATTAAAAAGAAAAGTAGTAGATCCGTGCGGGGCTTTCTCACCGCAATCAGTGAGATTATTTGTTCATACTTTTTTTTTCATTAACTGCATTTTTAAAAAATAAATCAAACAACTTGTTTTAACGATCTATAAATATACTACATCAAAAGCCTCTTGCAGAACCTTCCAAAAAATACCTTATTCATCGCTGCGCTTTTAGTATGTGCAGAGGAAAAAAGATATTGATGTCAGAAATAATATATGATGGTTTTCACCTGTATCCTGTTTCCCGGGATTCATCATATTAACCCATTTATGCCTGAATTTTTGTTTTCTCAAATTTGTTGGTAAAAGAACATTAAAATGTTACAAAATGAACTGAAATAATACTAAAAAAATTAAGCTAATTATTTTTTTTTTGTATTTATTTGATAAAATGTAAACGTATTCAATATGGAAATATGCATAATATTTACAATAATATAATATGCATAATTATATGCTTTATCTAAATATATGTAAAATAAACTTTTAAATTGTATATTATATACTATGATTAGTATTTTTATGAATTACTAAAAAAAATGTATCTATTTCTTTACAGAGACTAATAACATTATAAGTATTATTAATAATAAACTAAAAAAAGTCCTTCCGGCCAGTGCCGGGAGGAAGAGGTAGCTTTCATATTCCTTATTTTTAAAAAGCCAACTTATATTATTCAAACATACGAAGCTCAATTAAGTGGAAACCGAATGTAGGAGATTCAATACTAATTTTTATCAATACTAAATCATTATGAATGAGAATTTCGCGAAATTAGTCAGCTTTATCCAAGCTGCTTTTATTTAAAGTCACTTATATTTGGCTGCCAAATTCGGCGATTTCTTAAAGTGCCTGCCATTTTAAGACAACCTGGTAGATGCGACTAACCAGTGAACTTGGTCGAGACCTTAGTAATTGCTGTGCACATGCTCACTCATATCGGAATCGGTTGATATATACGAGTGTTGTCGCAGGCAAAAAATTAGATTTTTTAAAATGTCACCCACTTTAGAAATTGAAACTGCTATATCTGAGCCATTTTTTAAGATAAAGACAAACAAAAAATGCTCCAGAATCCTTATATCAAGGTCAAATACTTAAGAAAGAAACCTTTTTCAATTTCTTATTTTTTTGCACCTCACTTTAAATATAATTTTTTTTTAATTAAATGGCCGCCATTTTGAAACAAGATGGCTGATGAAGCTGGCCAGCGAACTTAGTCGAGATATTGATGTATACTATCCACATGCCTTCTTCCATCGAAATAGGCGAATAAGTGTGGTATCGCGTGACAAATGCAAGATGATAGAAATTCAAAGTGCTATAATTCAACCACTTTTTAAGATATAAACAAAAAACAAATTTTCAGAAACAAAAACTGCTCCAGAATCTTTGTATCAAGGCCAAACACATAAAAAAATCTTTTTCATTTTCCAATTTTTTAATACCTCATTTTAAGTTTTAAATTACATTTTTTTTTAAAAATGGCAACCCTTTTGAAACAAGATGGCGAATGAAGCTGGCCAACGAACTCGGTCGCGACATTGGTATGTACTATGTACAGACCAAGTTACATTCAAATCGGTTCATAAATACGCCTGTTATCGCGTGACAAAAATCAGGTCGTTTTAAAATGTCAGCCACAATAGAAATTCAAAATGTTATAACTCAGCCATTTTTTTAGATGTAGACGAAACAAAACCTGTTCCGGAATCTTTGTATTAAGGTCAAACACATACAAAAAAAAATCTTTTTCATTTTCCAAATTTTGGTATCTCATTTTAAATTTATTTTTTTTTAATTTTTTTAAATGGCCACCATTTTGAAACAAGATGGCGAATGAAGCTGGTCAACGAACTCGGTTGAGTTATTTGTATGTACTATGTACACACCAAGATACATCCAAATCGGTTTATAAATACGTCTGTTATCACGTGGCAAAAATCAGGACATTTCAAAATGTCAGCCACGCTAGAAATTCAAAATGCTATAACTCAGCCATTTTTTAAGATATAGACGAAACAAAAACTGCTCCCGGATCTTTTTATCAAGGTCAAACACATAAGAAAAAAATATTTTTTCAATTTTCAACTTTTTGCTACGACATTTCAAATTTAAATTTTTTTTAAAATTTTAAATGGCCGCCATTTTTAAACAAGATGGCGGATGAAGCTGGCCAACGAACTCGTTCGAGACATTGGTCTGTACTATGTATAAACGAAGTTACATCCAAATCGGTTCATAAATACGCCTTTTATCGCGTGACAAAATTCAGGACGTTTCAAAATGTCAGCTTCGCTAGAAATTCAAAATGCTATAACTCAGCCATTTTTTAAGATATAGACGAAACAAAAACTGCTACGGAGTCTTTGTATAAGAGTCAAATACATAACAAAAAAATATATTTTTCCATTTTCAATTTTTTGGTACACATTTCAAATTTTAAAATTTTTTAAAAAGTTTAAATGGCCGCCATTCTGAAACAAAATGGCGGATGAAGCTGGCCAACGAACTCGGTCGAGACATTGGTATGTACTATGTACACACCGAATTACATCCAAATCGGTTCATAAATACGAGAGTTACAGTGTGACATAGGTCAGATATATATATATATATATATATATATATCAATTTTGAACGGAGGGTGGTTTTGGGGTCTGGGGGTCATGATCGATGAAAATATACCAAAATTTTTTGAAATCGCTTTCCTCCGAACGGCTGCAATAGGTAGCTTTTTGTAAAGAAAGCTACCTAATAATTGTATTTGAGGCTTAAAAAGAATTTATTTCATAATTATCATGAAAAGGACTTTGCATAAATAACTGTCCGCTAAATGTCTAATATAATAAAAATAGGTGCCTATTCGTGCATAGCGCCCTATATTTTGTACGTTACAAACATGCATAAAAAATAGGTTGGAACATATAATTTCGCAATTTAAAAAAATGCGTATTTAAAAGAAGTCTACAAGCTAAGATCATGTCTTATTTATCTGGATTGGTGATAAAAAAAAAATACAAATACTAGAGAACAGGAATTCTGCTTTTTCAGAATTTTAGGTGAAGATGAAAGAGCAGTCGTAAAAAGTTAGAACTCTGATTTTGTGGTCAGAAAGGGAAACAAAAATGGCCATAATTTTTTTTTTTTTTTTTTTAAATTATGGCCTTTTTTTTCTTTTCTGACCAGAAAATCAGAGTTCTAACTTTTTCGGCTGCTCTTTCATCTTCACCTTACACTTCATTTATATTGACTGTTTCATAATAATAGAAGCCACCACTCCACCAGAAGGAAATAACTCGGATAATCGGGACTCTACTGCAAAACATATTTCTATTTTATGACTTAAAGCACACGCTTTTATTTTATGTAAAATGACGTCATTTGCATTAATATAGATTCTTAAAATTAAATATAGTGTATAATAGCTCTATGTTTTATCATAAAGCATTCATTCATATTTTTCTCAAAATAGCACGTATTTTAATTAATTATTTTTTCAATTTTTATGAGAAAATGGCAACCATAAGATATAATTGCTATTTTTCAACAATTTTTTCTTTACTTTCTACAGAAATGGCGTACTTGAGTTGCCAAAATGAAACAAATGTCTCTAAAACTACAAACAAATTAATATTTCAAAAACAAATTGAGATGCAGTTTTCAAACAAATTGCATTAAAAAGTACTTTTTTCCCCCAATACGATGGTATAAACATTGAAAATGTACGATGCTTAGAAGTTTCAAAAAATGCTGTAGAGCATTTAATTGCACAATAATACATCTGCTTTGTTTATTGCTAGCGTCTGTAAGCTAACGTTATTTTTTGGAGACAAAATAAGCTGGGAGAAAGAAATAGCATACCGTCCCGGGGGCTGAAACTTGCTTTAAACATTGCGCCATTTTGAAAATTGAAAACTCTATAAACACCGTAGAAAGCCTTCATTTAAGGAAATAAATATCCATCTTATGCTGCAATCTCTCGGTAACAGATAAAGACATTTATAGATAATTATCCCATAAAATTTTCATGTTATAAAGAAAAAAAAATTACACAAATTTATTAAAATTCGAATTATCCCAAAAATAGGACGCTAGGCATTGGGTTAAAAAAACACATCAAAAAAGTTGTTTTTTAAAAAGAAAAAAAAATTACTCAATTTAAATTTTATATGATGTTGGATCTATTGCACAACATTATTTGGCGACTGGTGCTAAACATTTTGTGTCTTTCTACTAATTGCCGGTGATAACTGACATCACCAATTCCACTTGAGCTGTTTCTGCGCCTCTTATTACCATACTTCCCATCCCATTTCCGTCTTCTGCATCCGCCTGCATTAGTCTGTCAACAAAGTGATGATTAACTAATCACGATCAGATAATCATTCTGACAGTATTAAGGTTATGTTTAACCTCCGAAGCTATTCCGATTCTGAAATGGTTATGCTCCACCAGAGTTTCATAATTCTAATACAGTGAAATACGTTTAACACGAAAACGTTTAATATGAAAAATCGGTTAACAGGAAATGATATCATCGTGGTCCGGATAGTATACTATGCAATTTAATACATTTTTTCTTTTTAACACGAAACAAAAAAAGTTTAACACGAAAAAAATTCGCTTTCGATCTAGTTCGTTTGAGTTGAAAGTGGGGAATTTTGTGTTCAAACCACTGAATTTTGTGTGAAAATCTGTGAAAATCAGTTCGTATTCATTTTGTAAATTAGCTTATGTTTTATGAGCACAATGGCTGAGAAACCGGTCAGAAAACAAACTGCTATTTCGCTTCAAATGAAGCTGAAGCTGCTTAATGCCGTTGATGAAACAGAAGGGCGAAAACAGGGATATCTGCAAAGAGTTAGGCATTGCCAATTCTACTTTATCGACGATAATAAAAAACAGGGATCCCATTACGTTAATGTTTGAACTCAGTATGTTTAAGCCAGGGTGAAAACGTATGAGAACCGCTAAGCACGAAGATTTAGAGACAGCTTTGCTTATTTGGTTCAAACAAGGTAGATCTAAGAATGCTGAAAAGACCCTTCAAAAAAAGATATATGATTTTTTCCCCAAAAAATATTTTTTTTTTTACTTGCTTTTTATCCTAATGGATGCAACCTACTAATAGTTTAACAGGAAATCAAAATAAAATTTGACGACGTCAAAAATGTTTGCGAGTTTTGTTCTTTTTTTTACGAATCTTTTAACGCGAAATTCTTTTAACACGAAAAAAAAATTTTGGTTCCCTCAATTTCGTGTTAAACGTATTTCACTGTATTTTATTCGACTGATCTTGCTTCATAAAATTCAATGGTATCTTTTTTCCACTTTGCGGCTAATTGAGTCCTAACCAATCCTAACCAATTGAGGGGTGGTGAATTTTAATCAAGATTCGCACCAGAAACTTTTAATTAAATTTTAATTTCATAACATTGTTGGGAAAAAGTCGTAAAATTGCTTTTCCTTGTTTTGAAATAATATTTTTCTTGGAAATTACGCTGTGAATTAAACATTACAAAAACACAATTAATGCCCCTGAAAAGGTTAAGCAGTCGTGTTGACTTGGCTTGACACTCGCATCACCTTTTGCTGCGGCTCTGCCTGGATCTTATGAGTCATATTTAGGAAAACATTCTGCATGTTCTAGCCATACAATTACCAAAGTTTTCTTTGTTCCATCTACAAGTAAAACAACAAAAATTCATTTTGTACAAAAATAAATAAATAAATAAATAAATAAAAATAACTTACACAATTATTAAACTTTGAACCATATGAATTTTAACTCTTTATCTGCGTTTTTACTATTGAGAACACTGAAAATCCACAAAATTCAAAATATTATAACCCTGCAGTTAAGGTTTATTTTAACATAGAGTATGCATCCAATAATCTCATAAAAAACTGAAATTTCGTCCCATTCATTCCTCTATTTTTTTTATATAAAAACCAGGGCTTCTAAACCCGGACTTCGTGGTTTATAGAACACACTTCTCCATGTAATATTAACTGAAATGTTAATCGAAATGTTAATTGAAAATTTTAACCCTCCGAGCGTCTTGAGGGCTTTCCAGCATTTTCATAAAAATGCTTATAAAAATAATTAGGCCAGGAGGTGGCAGCACTGACAATCACCTCATCGAGTTCACGTCTGAAATTCCGGAATGAGTTAAAACGCGATTCGCATATTAAAATGCAATCGGTCTGCCAAGTCCTATCTTGGTGGAAAACACTGGAAAACCCGATTTTAGCGGCTGACTCGTAGGTTTACCATAGTGTTTTTCTGCTCCCAGTCCTCCAGGTTTTCATACCTGTGGGTGCAGGGAAACACAACGGTAAACCTACGTGTAAACCGCTAAAATCGGGTGTTCAGGTGTTTTCCACCAAGATATGACGTGGCAGACCGATTGCATTTTAATATGCGAATCGAGTTTTAACTCATTCTAGAATTTCAGCCGTGAACTGGATGAGGTGATTGTCTGTGTGTGCTGCCGTTTCCCGGTATAAATCTTAATAAAATTTTTCTTTCCCTGTTTGTTTTGTTTGTCATGCCCCTTTATCTAATATAAACAAGTTGGAAATTGCTCGTCAAACATGGCAAATGAGGTGCGTTCGTACTATAACTATTTTTATAATTATTTTTTGCACCCTATATTGTACTGAATGTATATTTTTTTGCACTTCACAAGTGAATAGTCTGTAACATCATTAAAATGCACTTGCAATATTTTTTTTTCCCATTCCCCGTAATGTAACGCAAAACTTTTGATTGTCCCTGTAATTAAACTATACATCCGATTTTCATGAAATTTGAAATGGCTCCACAAAATTTTGCAAGAATTATATATTTAAAATTTCAGACCATTCGGAAGCCTGTAACATCATTAAAATGCACTTGCAATAATTTTTTCCATTGTCTGTAATGTAAAGAAAAACTTTTGATTGTCCCTGTAATTAAACTATGCATCCGATTTTCATAAAATTTGAAATGGCTCCACAAAATTTTGCAAGAATTATATATTTAAAATTTCAGACCATTCGGAAGCCTGTAACATCATTAAAATGCACTTGCAATAATTTTTCCCATTGGCCGTAATGTAAAGAAAAACTTTTGATTGTCCCTGTAATTAAACTGTGCATCCGATTTTCATGAAATTTGAAATGGCTCCACAAAATTTTGCAAGAATTATATATTTAAAATTTCAGACCATTCGGAAGCCTGTAACATCATTAAAATGCACTTGCAATAATTTTTCTCATTGGCCGTAATGTAAAGAAAAAATTTTGATTGTCCCTGTAATTAAACTATACATCCGATTTTTATAAAATTTGAAATGGCTCGACAAAATTTTGCAACAATCATATATTTAAAATTTCAAACCATTCGGTTGGGTAGTTTTTGCTCTGTTATATGCGGACGGACAGACGGACTGAACGACGACTATACGTGCTACGTATTTATATAATTACGAACGCACCTAAAAAATGAAAATTTGTCTGTCTATCTGTAATGCTATACAAATCCACAGTTTAGAAGCCAGAATTCTGAAGTATTACGTTTTAAAACACGGCCGAGGCAGCTAAAGTAATCCGGAATCGAAATAACTTATAGTTCATTTTTAATTAATAAAAATTTAACAGCAATTTCCAATCAAATTTAAACGTTTTTCGTGATAGTTGTTGCCAACAATTAAAAATCCACAATAAAATTCTTACCATACAACAATTACTTTTCTATTGCAAAATTTCTACGTGAAAACATTAAATAAATGGTTTGACGAATTAAAAAAAAGTGAATATTATATGATAACTTTTCTACTGCAAGATTTTCACATGACAAAAAAGAATAAAATAAATATTTCGACGAATTAAAAACAAAAGTGGATGTTACGTCATAATTTTCCTGTTTTATGATTTCCATGTGAAAAATTATAATTAATTAATTTGAGGAATAAAAGAAATGGAGTATTACGTCATATTGGAAATATAAAGTACGTGGTGAATATATAAAGTCATATAAATGTGAAAAATTGTATTGAAGCATGATAAAAACTCGATTATGGAAGTATTGGCGTATTTTAACGTTATTGCTCCATTGATGAATGTAAATAAGTTCATTTATAGCTGTATTATTTTGCGTCTGTTATATAAATTTATACATTTTTATATTGGGATTTCATTTGATTCGTGTGTACAACACTTCAACTGCTTTTTTTCTTTTTTTTTATGTTGTATGCTTGAAATTGGTTTTTCAAAACAAACATTCTTAAAATTCCGTGCAACGCCGGGTACTTTAGCTAGTTTGATATAAATCTTGAAATACGATTCCGTTTAAAATATTTTTATGTACAACAGATTAAAGTTGATTTTGGAAAACAGAAAAATGCGGGCAAACCGCTCAGGGGGTTTGATAAATTTTTATTACTTTTAATATATTTTATTAGTATCTCCATTAATAACGGTAAAAAACATTTTATATGAAAAATACCAGTTACATATTCAAATAAAGTTTTGAAATTTATTAAAAATTATACTTTCGTATTAGTCGAATGCCAGCGGTTAATATCCGAAGAAATCGCCAAAGATTTCGCTATTTACAGCAGCCTTTACAATTGCGATTATTTCAGTGTTTAACCGCGTAGTTCAATTACACATCTGTTAAATTTGTGTTTCATTCATTTATTAATATATTGATGAACTTTTAATTTCGTTATGGAATTTAGCCCCGGAAACAATGGTTGTTTTTATGACGGCCAATTATCAACACGAGGGATATAGGCCCTAAGGGGGGATGCCCTTCGTGGGGGTCTTTCTAAGGGAACCTAACCCGTATTTACGCTTGGAAATCCAAGGTTTCGAAGAAAACCACGAAAACTCCGAAACGATTAGCCCGACGGGCGCGATTGGGTTCGAACCCAGCACCTCCCGTCTACCAGCTTCGAGAGCAGAACCTCTCGGCCACTGGTGGGGCCCCCGGAAACAAATGCTATTTATTTTGCTTTAAATGAAAAAGGATTTATCTTCCGTAATTGAGCTAAACCATAAAAAATCAGTGAATTGATATACAGTTTTCAGAAAAATTCCAATTTAAAGTGAATTTTGTTTTTGTTATTCGACAGTGTAAAAATTGAAACTGTGTTATCATTAGAAGTTAATAAAAGTTGCAAAAAAGCGAAAACATCGAAGCATGGGCCATTGCCATCGTCTATATAATGTCAGCGTTACTCACAGACACGTGTTATTTTATAAGATTAGAGTGCGGAAGGACTAATATCCATATTAAACTCAGTTACCATTTAATTGTCTTGAAAATGATAATTGTCTCTTTGAATATAATTCTCAGCTGGCATAGGATACCGATATCTGAAAAGACGCGTTGAAATCAAAATACGTGTTCATCGCAAACTTATCATGTTTATACAATCTCGGTGTTGCGATCACAAATGATGAGAGTGGTATCTTAAACGGTGGTAGGTCGCGTGTTTCTATCAACATACAAATGAATTATCTGCATGGATCAGCGCTTTTATCTTGAGACTTTTTGTTATTATTGCTATTTTTTGTAATTATTGGGTTATTCCGTATTCTAATTTCCTCATTTCGTCCTTGATCAAACGATTCCACGTTGATTCTTTAATCTTTACGCGACCGTGACTGAGAAATGCATTGCAGCTATCAGGGCGAGTTACAGAACATTCTGTCCGTCCAGTGTTTAAAACGTAGGTGGATGATTAGATATACTTATTATATTTAGAGTATTTCTTTAGGTTTACTACTAACTATATAAATAAAAAGAAAATTGCCCAGTTAAACTGATGGCATTGCACAGGCTATTCACATTAATTGTATATTATACTCTTATTTATGTCTATAATTAATAAAATAGAACTAACACTTTTTGAGCAAAACGATAAATAAATTAAGGGCAGATTAGCCCGTTCCTTCCCCCCCCCCTTTATACTTAACCAATGGACCTCCAAATCTAATTAGGGAAGCGCCTTATCTAAATAAACCGCTATACCAAATTTGAAGCAAATCGGATAATTCTGCATGAAAAATCCATTTATATAAATTAAGGGTGGGGTTAGCCTCCGTTCCCCCCTCTTTATACTTAACCAATGAACCCCCAAAACAAATCAGGGAAGTGCCTATCAGAATGAACCTAGCATTTACAAAATTTGAAGCAAATCGAATAATTCTGCATGAAAAACCCATTTATCTAAATTAAGGGGCGGATTAGACCCCGTTCCCCCCTTTATACTTAACTAATGAACCCCTAAAACTAATCAGAGAAGCACTCAGAATAAAACTATTTACAAAATTCGAAGCAAATCGGATAATTCTGCATGAAAAATCCATTTATATAAATTAAGGGTGGGGTTAGCCTCCGTTCCCCCCTCTTTATACTTAACCAATGAACCCCCAAAACAAATCAGGGAAGTGCCGTATCAGAATGAACCTAGCATTTACAAAATTTGAAGCAAATTGGATAATTCTGCATGAAAAACCCATTTATCTAAATTAAGGGGCGGATTAGACCCCGTTCCCCCCTTTATACTTAACCAATGAACCCTTAAAACTAATCAGAGAAGCGCTCAGAATAAAACTATTTACAAAATTCAAAGCAAATCGGGTAATTCTGCATGAAAAACCTATTTATCCAAATTAAAGGGGATTTAGCCCCCTTTTCTCCCTTTTATAATTAACCAATGAAACCCGCAAAGATAATCAGGGAAGAGCCTTATCATAATGAACCTATGCGCAAAATTTCAAGCAAATCGGATAATTCTGCATGAAAAACCTTTTTATCTAAATTAAGGAGGGGATTAGCCCCCTCCTTTATATTTAACCAATCAACCTCCAAAACTAATAAGGGAAGCACCTTATCAGAATGAACATGTCACTCACCCGCAAAAAAAGTGACACGTCTCGACAAAAGGAAATGTCACAGGCGAGGCAAAGAAATTTTCCATGATTTTACTGTAACATGAAATTATAGCCATTAGTCGTGCATGCAGGAAAGAAAATGAGCATTAAAACATAAAACCCTTAAAAATGCGGACTTAGGGTTAGGTTTGAGTGTTGGTTAATTTTACCTCCTCACACAATCCACCCCTCTTCTGTGGTCACAAATGGACATATAGCATAATAAAGTGATTTTCCGCTTAGCTACGCCTATGAAACTGTTTGTGTAGCAAGACCCACCTATGTCAGACTTATTAGGGGAGTAAAACGCAAAATGATTTTTGCGAGATATGTCACTTTTCATGCGGGTGAGCGATAGTTACAAAATTTGAAGCTATATTTCTATCAAGAGTTATCGCATTACGTACATACATGCATACGTACATACAGAAACTGCGGACACATTAGCTCTCAGGCTTTGATAGCTTGTGAGCTAAAAAAGGTTTTTTTATATGAAATAGTTCAATTACGCATTCAAATATAAAGTTTTGGAATTTACATTTAAAAAACTATATGTTTATAAATATAGATGATATAGATGATATATAGATGATATTGTTGATTAGATATTTGCCACTTTTTTAATAGTAATTTTCGTTTTCTTTAATAGCGAAATTACTGTCTAAGCAAAAATTTTTATTTGAAAAAGGTGGTAGATATTTTAAATAAAAAAAAATTCTACAAACTTGCAACACTGATATTTGAAACCTCCATCGTATTCCATCAGCTGAACGGCTCCCTTAAATAATGAAAGATTGGAAAAGCCTGTTTTATAGTACCGCGTCGTTTTATAAAGAATTAATATTATTATTATCTTCAAAGACAATCCGACTAAACAAATACAAATTGCATATCACTGGAGCAGTTTCAACAGATATGAAGATCTTTATTTACTTTTTACAATGTGTAGCTTTATCTTTTGCATTACACCTCTTGCCGAACTTTTTATATTGACATTTATCTCTGAATATTTTTTTAAGGGTTTTCAATTTTAAAAGACTTTAGTTTCCTTTTTTGGAAAACGTATGTAAAATTTCATAACACAAATTTGTCATATATCAAAGGTTTTACGAAAATAGACCGAAAGAAATGACATTTTTACGAATAATTCTATAATTTAAAAAAAAAAAAGTATTAAAATTTATCAAAAAAACCAGATTTTACCTATAATGGTTAAGCATATCTAAAATGATAAATTAATCTGGTCTAATAAGACATAAGTCGAGGGAGAATTACATTCTCTCTACTGACATAAAAAGGGAAAAATCTCTGAAAGAAAGGACAGTCCACCGATTTGAATGATTCTTGGTGCAATATCTGCCAAAAAAATAAATATTAAAAAGTCACAAAAAAAAAGTCTCGCCCTTGATTAAAAATTCAACTGTTTATAATATAAATATATTGTGAAATTACAAATTTCAGTTAAGGAAACTTTTTCAGCTCTTACAGCCTTAACTTTAGAAGACCGACAGTTATAGTTTTAAATGTGTTTAGGTTTAGTAAAATGACTATGCGCCATTCAATAAAACTTCTTACAATATCCCATAGCGTTTGAATTAGCGAGGTGATATAGAGCCAATTGCAAAGTAGTTGAGCAGAACCGATTCAGTAAAAAAATTGATGAAAAAAAAAAAAAACGTATGCGTGCGCCTAAGGAGAACATTAAAAACTTTTTTATCACCAATACTAGTTGAGTTATGATAGATGAAACAGAACCGAAAAACTGGCGATAACTTACAATTAAATAATAAAACTTTGTATTAATTGCCATAAACAAAGCTCAAACAGGATGCGTTTCGGGCTGGAAATATTAGTAGCCTATCATCAGCCGATGTGTCTGTGACCTTGCCCCTTTACTGACACGTGTTTACATTGGCTAAGGATAGGGTGTTAATATTTCCAGCCCGAAAGGCGTCCTGTGTGTGCTTTAGTTTTTTGTTTTATGGTGATTAATACAAAGTTTCATTATTTAATCGAGCTATGATACCTTGATATTTATAAATGCACTGAACCTCTAGCTGTTTTGAATTCGTTGCTGACATGAATGAATACAACTCATAAATTCCTCACATTTTAAATTCTGGATTGGCAAGGAAACAAGCGAGCTTTTACGCATTCTATTCGTAGTATTTATGTGCGTAAGATGTCTTTTCATACTAAATTGCTGCTCCTCTACAAGTTTCTAACTGACTATTTTCTCGTATCTTGCATTGTTTTCAAGAACATCAAGTTAACTATTACTTTTACCGCTAAGGACGCTATAAGCAGTATTTTGTGAGGAGCTTCTGATTACCTTATTACATCTGGCCTCCATTTTTAGGTACGTTCGTAATTATATAAATACGTAGCACGTATAGTCGTCGTTCAGTCCGTCGGTCTGTCTGTCTGTCCGTCCGCATATAACAGAGCAAAAACTACCCTACCGAATGCTCTCAAATTTTAAATATATAATTGTTGCAAAATTTTGTCGAGTCATTTCAAATTTAATGAAAATCGGATGTATAGTTTAATGACAGGGACAGTCAAAAGTTTTCCGTTACATTACGGCCAATGGGTAAAAATTATTGCAAGTGCATTTTAATCATGTTACAGCCTTCCCAATGGTCTGAAATTTTAAATATACAATTGTTGCAAAATTTTGTCGAGTTATTTCAAATATGAAAATCAGATGTATAGTTTAATTACAGGGACAATCAAAAGTTTTCCGTTACAATAAGGTCAATGGGAAATAATTATTTCATGTGCATTTTAATGATGTTAGAGCCTTTCGAACAGAATGAAATTGATATGCACTTATGAAGTGCACAAAAATATACATTCAGTACAATATGCGGTGCAAAAAATTATTATAAAACTAGTTAAGTACGAACGCACCTCATTTGCCACGTTTGACGAGCAATTTCCAACTTTTTATTATTGCACGAGGTATTGGCTTTCAAAAGTTAAGGGGATGAAAATTTTAAAAGTTTCCCTAACTAGAACATGTAATTTCAAATATGCGTTGTAAACAACACAATTTTTAATCAAACTCATTTTTTCTGAAACTTTTTATTACTCATCTTTTTTTAAATATTGTACCAAGATTTATTCTAATTAATGGACTAAAATTTCTCTTCGAACTAAATGTCTGATTTCTCTCGACTAGAGATCGTATAAAAATTCACATTTATACACTACCACAAATTAAAAGCACTAATAATTTTTTGACTGTAAAGAAATGTTTCTGTCATTTTAAATTTGCCCGGTAAAATGCGATGAAAAATTCTCAGTTAGTTATCCATCTGAAACTTCTTTTATAATGGAGGATGTAAAGTGTAAAGGTAAAAGTAAAAATTTAAAAGTGTAAAAGTAAAAGTAAAAGTAAAAGTAAAAATTTTAATAAAACCTTCAAATACTAAAAGAGTGTTGTTAATAGATATATAAAAGAGATTTACAATGCAAATCGTATTATTTTTATTTTTATTTTCTTATTACTAATAATTTAATATTACTAGATATCGTATAAAAATACAGATTTATACACTGCCACAAATTGAAAACATTGATAAATTTGTGACTATAAAAAAATGTTTTCCTCGTTTTAAATTTGTCCGGTAAAATGTTATGAAAAATTCCCAGTTAGTTATCCAACCTTTTAGAATGGAGGATGTAACGTGTAAAGGAAATCCATAAAGTGTAAAAATAAAAATTTTAATAAAACCTTCAAAAGAGTGTTGTCAATAGATATGTAAAAGAGATTTACAATGCAAAACGTATGATTTTTGTTTTTATTTTCTTATTACTAATAATTTAATATTACTAGATATCGTATAAAAATTCAAATTTATACACTGCCAGAAATTGAAAACATTTATAAATCTGTGACTATAAGAAAATATTTTTCTCATTTTAAATTTGCCCGGTAAAATGTGATGAAAATTTTCCAGTTAGTTATCCATCTGAAACTTCTTTTAGAATGGAGGGTGTAAAGTATAAAGGTAATCCATAAAGTGTAAAAGTAAAAATATTAATAAAACCTTCAAATACTAAAAGAGTGTTGTTAATAGATATATAAAAGAGATTTAAAATGCAAATCGTATGATTTTTTTTCTTATTACTAATAATTTAATATTACTAGATATCGTATAAAAGTACAAATTTATACAAAGCCATAAATTAAAAACATTGATAAATTTGTGACTATAAAAAAAATGTTTTCCTCGTTTTAAATTTACCCGGTAAAATGTGATGAAAAATTCCCAGTTAGTTATCCAACCTTAAACTTCTTTTAGAATGGAGGATGTAACGTGTAAAGGAAATCCATAAAGTGTAAAAATAAAAATTTTAATAAAACCTTCAAATATTAAAAGAGTGTTGTCAATAGATATGTAAAAGAGATTTACAATGCAAAACGTATGATTTTTGTTTTTATTTTCTTATTATTAATAATTTAATATTACTAGATATCGTATAAAAATTCAAATTTATACGTTGCCAGAAATTGAAAACATTTATAAATTTGTGAGTATAAGAAAATATTTTTCTCATTTTAAATTTGCCGGTAAAATGTGATGAAAAATTTCCAGTTAGTTATCCATCTGAAACTTCTTTTAGAATGGAGGATGTAAAGTATAAAGGTAATCCATAAAGTGTAAAAGTAAAAATTTTAATAAAATTTTCAGATACTAAAAGAGAGTTGTTAATAAATATATAAAAGAGATTTACAGTGCAAATCGTGTGATTTTTGTTTTTATTTTTATTATTACTATTAATTTAACATTAGTACAGGGCGCATAAAAATTCAAATTTATACACTGCTACAAATTAAAAACATTCATAAATTTGTGACTATAAAAAAATGCTTTTCTCATTTTAAATTTGCCCGGTAAAATGTGATGAAAAATTTCCAGTTAGTTATCCATCTGAAACTTCTTTTAGAATGGAGGATGTAAAGTATAAAGGTAATCCATAAAGTGTAAAAGTAAAAATTTCAATAAAACCTTCAGATACTAAAAGAGTATTGTTAATAAATATATAAAAGAGATTTACAGTGCAAATCGTGTGATTTTTATTTTTATTATTACTATTAATTCAACATTAGTACAGGGCGCGTAAAAATTCAAATTTATACACTGCTACAATTAAAAATATTCATAAATTTGTGACTATAAAAAAATGATTTTCTCATTTTAAATTTGCCCGGTAAAATGTGATGAAAATTTTCCAGTTAGTTATCCATCTGAAACTTCTTTTAGAATGGAGGATGTAAAGTATAAAGGTAATCCATAAAGTGTAAAAGTAAAAATATTAATAAAACCTTCAAATACTAAAAGAGTGTTGTTAATAAATATATAAAAGAGATTTACAGTGCAAATCGTGTGATTTTTGTTTTTATTTTTATTATTACTATTAATTTAACATTAGTACAGGGCGCATAAAAATTCAAATTTATACACTGCTACAAATTAAAAACATTCATAAATTTGTGACTATAAAAAAATGTTTTTCTCATTTTAAATTTGCCCGGTAAAATGTGATGAAAAATTTCCAGTTAGTTATCCATCTGAAACTTCTTTTAGAATGGAGGATGTAAAGTATAAAGGTAATCCATAAAGTGTAAAAGTAAAAATTTCAATAAAACCTTCAGATACTAAAAGAGTATTGTTAATAAATATATAAAAGAGATTTACAGTGCAAATCGTGTGATTTTTATTTTTATTATTACTATTAATTCAACATTAGAACAGGACGCATAAAAATTCAAATTTATACACTGCTACAAATTAAAAACATTCATAAATTTGTGACTATAAAAAAAATGTTTTTCTCATTCTAAATTTGCCCGGTAAAATGTGAGGAAAAATTCCCAGTTAGGTATCCTTGTGAATCTTCTTTTATGAGGGAAACTGTAAAGTGTCAAAGTAATCCATAAAGTGTAAAGGTAAAAATTTTAGCAAAACCTTCAGATACTGAAGAGTGTTGTTAATAAATATATAAACGAGATTCACAATGCAAATGGTATGCCTTTTATTTATTTATTATTTTTCTTTCGTTTTAATCCAGACGTTAGTACAAATTCGACTCCTTATATATTTGCTGTCATATTGAATGGCCGAAAAAAAGTAAAAGTAACAAATGTTTTTAGTTAAGATGACATAACATGCAGCTGATATATATTTAATTGTTAAAAATATAAAAAAAATAAAAGTAACAAATGTTTTTAGTTAAGATGACATAACATGAAACTGATATATTTTTAATGGTTAAAATTCTTTTTTCCTTTCGCTACAAATAAATTGAAATTCAGCGTTGTTTTGTGTATAATGTAGTTAAGATTTAATAAAATGTAGTTACATTTAACAAAAAATATATAATAATCATTATTTGACTTAATTTTTCTTCGACGTGTATTTTATTTTTCTTTCATCGAAATTCTAACTGAAAATACGGTTTTAATTCCCTATAAGTTATATTTAAAAAATGTTTCCGTACGTCTAAAGAATTTTAAAAGCCCCATTATTTTATGACCAAAACTCGTTGAGTCATTTTAACTTGAAATTTATGAATTTGCAGTGTTTTCTTGCATTAGAATGAAAAAGTACGTTTTAATGTCGGGAAACTCGGATTAATCATAAAAATCAAAACATCATAACTCGGAAAATTTTGGTTGTAAAGAAAAGGGTTCTTTTGATGTAATTTTTAGACAAACGATCATACATTTAAATGTAGTTTATAGAAAATGGGGACCAGATGAAAAATTAAATTTCGTATTTCGGTATATATACAGCCTCTTGAAAACAAATGCATATCTACATGTTATACTTGATTTGTCTACGTTTTGAGAATGGAAGTAGGTGTCTAACATCAGCAGCTTACACTCTAACCCCCCCCGAGAAAAAGGAGAAAATTGTAATGTTGTTTTCTCTATAATTTTTTAAAAGTGCTGAAAAAAGATTATCTTTCTATTGTGATCTAAAAAACTTTATTACGTATATAAATATATATAATCCTTAAGTGCATTAATCATTATTCAATATTTTAAAACCGTATTATAGCTGCTGAATTATATCAATTTAAATAATCCTTCCATTGCAGTGAAACCTGCAGCTTATTGAACGGATAAATCAGTTCACGGCCCTTAAAAGCTCTTAAGAGATATTCGCCATAACTTCTAATTTGAATCTACCTATGTATATGTAAAATACGTAGGATTTAGTCTGGAAATTTCTTAAACATTCACTTGGCTTATAACTAGAAATGAATGCATCTATTAACTCTTCCATTTTATTTAACATTTATTATTCACTCGAACAAATATAGCTTAGTAGATCACGGGAAGTCATCCACATTAGTAATAAAATACATTCGTAAACTAAAATATTGGAATCCACCTAGAATTCTTGCTTAGAACTTTTATTTGGCATTTAACTGATCTTCAAAATCCATGTTGAGATTTTTAAAAAATTTACCCATTAACGAATTTGACTGAGATTTTCTGCCCCTTGATTTTATGTATCAATTTGTAAGAGATTTTTGCTGAATTATAGAAGTTATCGTGTCCATAAAAAAGTGATATAAACACATACATATATAAAGATAGATAGATAGATAGATAAAGTTTTTAACTGGATGTGATTTTGGGTACTTGGGTATCGGTGTAGATCTGCAACAAATTTTTAGAAATTCCAACATAGAAGAGGATGTAATAGGCAGTCTTTCTTACGAAAAAATAACTGTGGAACAGAGCAATTCTCTCGATTTTAAACATAGAGTTTGTTATGTTGTATTGTTGAGGAAATTTACTATCCCACATTTATAAATAAATAAATATACAGTGATAATTCGGTGAACAAATGCCTTTGCTAACGAATATTTCAACTAACGCGGATTTTCTTTTTTGCTTTTCTGATCCGGTTAACGCATATGAATTGCTAGCGAAAGTTTTAAAGAATGGATACTCTATCATAACGCATGCGAGTTGCATTTTAATTGTGCGTGAAATCATGTTTCGGCTAACGAAGTTTTCAGCTAACGAATTGATTTCATTAAGCGAGGTATCACTGCATATTGAATGAAGACACGTGCACAGTTGAAAATCTCGAGGTATTTGAACGAGATTGAAGGGAAAATAATGGTAGTTTACGTAGAGTTTTGTGATACATAGGTCGTTGATAAAATTTTAAGACTGAAAAAACTAGATTAACCCTTTCGCGACGAGCTTCACGTGTATGTGACGCATAAGTTGCTCAGAATCCTTAATTATTCCTATCAGTAACTTTTAATTGTAAATTTTGCTTTACTTATTGGGAGCATTTCTTCAATTAAATTAGGCAAAAATATCTGTTTTGGATAATCGGGAATAAAAAAATTAAAAATTCTGTAAAGGACGCTCTTCGCGACTAAGTTAAAATTTAATCAGATTTTAATCGTGATCACGATTAATCATAGTAGTTCTTCAAATATAATATTAAGTCAAATTACATTAGCTTTCAACGCATCGGGTGTGAGTTTTCAATTTTCCTCAATTTCTTGTATTAGCTTATTTTTTTATGTACATATGCTGCACCCAGTGTAGATAATGCTAAGAAAAAAAAATCCCTGCCGCTCGGCCTACAGGTGCAGGTACATTTGAAGTTAAGTACTAATTTCAACAACAAAAACTAAATCATGATTAGAGATAAACCCACTTTAACAATTTTATCTGGCCGCTTTTGACTAGTTTTTAATTTCATTTTTATATAAGAGCTGGTTTTATCCGAATCATGTTAAGGCGGTATCAAAAAAAAAAAAAAAAAAAAAAATACTTTTCCATGCTCAACAACTCTAAATGTTCTGACACATTTTCAGATTCATTAAAAAAAAAAAAAAAAAAAAAAAAAAAAGAAAGAAAAAAGAAAACGTGACACTTTCTGACGTGATTTTTGAAGAGATTTATAAGCGACGTGTGTTTTTATTTTTCCTCCAATTACTTAGAACTTGATTTATAAACAATTATTTTCTCACTGGGACAATATTTTTCGTTTCCAACACAATCGCTTCGGGAAATTCGGTTCAAAATGCCCACTTTGACATCATTTTTTGAAATATATTCTGCCTCTGTCAAAAATCGGCCATTACGGTACATTATATAGTTTCTGAATAAGAGAACCTGCCAATTGGATGCATTTGAGAACAAAATTGAATTTAAAAATGAGTCAGAAAATAAGCAGTTTGGATTTAAATACACCCTTAATACGATGATTTTTTTTTTCAAACGCTATGTATTTTAAATTTGTTTTTGCTGTAAGAATTGGTCCTATCAAAAACTTGTCAAAATAAAAGTTATAGATAATATTACGAAGATTTATAATAAATTCATGCGAATTTTATATCTTGTGAATTGACGAAGTTATGGATTTTTTTCTTCTTCAAGCATCCCCCCCCCCTTTTTTTTGGTATGAATTGGTCTTATCAAAAACTTGCCAATATAAAAGTTGTAGATAATATTAAGAAGATTTATAATAAATTTAATTGGATTTGATATTTTTAGAATTGACGAAGTTATGATTTTTTTTCTCCCAAAAACCCTATTTTTTTCGCCACAAGAGCCCATTTTTAATTTTATCAAAAATCTGTCGTACATAAATTTTTGGCCCTCTTTTTTAGAAGTAATAATAACTTTAAACTGATTCGATATGCGTTATAATTAAGAAGTTATGGGGTTTTTTTTTTTTCGGTTTTCACAAAATCCCTCTCTATTTCCACCCCCTTTGTCAGATTTTACCCATTAGCGAACTTGACCGAGATTTTATGTATCAGTTTGGAAGAGATTTGTGCAGAATTGTGGATGTTATCGTGTCCATAAAAAAGTTTTATATATATATAATATATATATATATATATAAGTAAAGTTTTTTACTGAGGGTGGTTTTGGGTTTTAGGGGTCATGATCGGTGTAGATCTGCAAAAAATTTTTCAGAAATTCCAACACAGGGGAGAATATAATAGGTAGTATTTCATACGAAATTTACCTAAAACTAGTTATAAAATGTTTTATTTTATTCGGTGTACATTGCCATGCTATCTTATTCTTAATTGATTTCCATGTATGAAATTAGTTCATGCATTCCGTTTCTAAGATTACTTTATTAGTTATAGCTTGAAAAATATTAATACTAGTGATAATTTTCCATTTTCAAATAAGCTTCTACCACAGCGTTTAGAACGGGGAAGTAGTAGCGGAAAGAAACTGGATGTCTTTGAATTGCCATCATTTGATAAGGAATTGTGTTTCCGCTTTTTACAGTAGGTGTTGAAGGGTTAAGGTTAAATAAATCATTGTCAAAGTGCAAATAGCCGCTTCCTATTAAATCCAACTTTATGTGCGTAAATCTTTTTTACTTGTAATCAAACTTGATGTTCTTAACCTAAAATCAAAAAGAGATTTATATTATAAGGCAGTGAATTATTAGTGAAGTTTTAACTGACTCATGCATCAATTATTTTTAGATGGATGATAAACATACTTTGCACTTAAAATAGATTCAAAGTGGATTATAGCGCAAATTGTATTGGATTTTTAAAAATCTTTGTTTTATGACATATTTACAAAACGAAATTCATAACAGGTTTTAAAGACCTAAAAAATTCTTGTTAATATTTAGTAAACAGTTTGTTGTTAGATTTTTAACTTTGGTTGCATTAGCACAAAGTAGAAATAAAACAAAATTAGGCCATGCTGTGGTTATATCGAAATGACAAATTCTTCGAGAAAATCTACCGTGTACAACACAAACAAAGATCATGCGAACTGATTTTTTTAACTGAGTGAAAAAATGCCCACCCGGTGAGTCGAACCTGACTTCACCTGTTAAACCTCACTTGGCTTGGAACCTTCGTTCTACTTGGACGTCACATCGACCTGTCGATGTGTCGACCTAAAGACTCATGTCGGCCACGTTATTCACGAACATGTTTTTGCTTGTGTTTTGCTGTATTGTTTGTGCTACATGTTTGTGCATGTTTTGCTGTAAATACATTGAATAGACTCCAATGCAATCGCTAAGATTTTTTTTTTTTTTTTTTTTTTTTTATTCAAAAGCATATTTTTATTAATGAGAACTATTCCTATATTTTGTAGAAAACTCTGTTTTTGTTTTTAATTTATTTCACGTTTTATTATATTTTTAAATGCAGTATGTTACCGTGATGGTCATACCTAAAGCAAGCCAGGTGTGTCGTCAGTAAGTCTTAAAATTCATAGAAATGTTATAAAGTTCTTCGAATCAGTCCAACAACATAAATCACTTTTATATTGTCATGTAGAGAGAAATATTTTCTCGAACCGATGACTACATTTCTGGTAAGATTTAACCCCTTCGGGACGAGCGGCACGTATACGTGCCGCATGAAGAGCTCAGAATCCTTGTTTTTCCTCACCAGTAAAATTTTACTGTAAAATTTGCCTTGTTTAATCAGCGCATTTTCTCGATTCAAGAAGACACAAATTTCTGTTTTAAAAAAAACGGTGACAAAAGATTAAAAATTTCGTAAAAGGCTGCCGTCCCGAAGGGGTTAAGGCTTATCTATTTATGAAAATGTTTCGTCAGTCGAACGCCTGAGCGCGGAAATTTATATGCTGTTTCTTGTGAATAATAAAAGATAATCTTTCTTATTTTATGAAATCCTTACCAGGTAAGTTATTCCATATGCTATAAGAAAATTTCTAAAATGTGTCCTTATCAAGTTGTAATTTTATTTCGTCGTTTTAACTTTATACGAAATAAATAATTTTTAAGAAACACGACATAGAATTATTAAGTCTTGATAAATTAACAGAATTTGCGCTGTAATCACCGTTCACAAGTGAAAATTAATATACTTTTCAGAATACAACATTCTGATTCTGAAATGCAATAAAAATTATAAACTGAAACATTGGCATATTTTATTGAAACGTTTACAAGTTTTTATTCGAAACACTCAGGAGTTGCATAAAAGTACTAGATTTAAATAATACGTATACTTTATATGTTAAGATTTGTATTAGTAGTTATGTATTTAACCCTAAATGATATTTACATCTGTTTTGAAAATTAATAATATGCCATATACATAACAAATTAAAACGCATTTTTTAGAAATGAAAGGATAAAACGATATGCAATATACTAAAACCATCTCGGAAAAAACATCGAATTGAAAATGCAAGCCTTATCAAAATCCGCCCAGTAGAACATTTTAAAAAGACTAATTTTTCATAATCGGGTTCATCTGGTTATCGACCTTCCCTCATAATTCTAGTACTAAGCAAGGTTAGAACGTCATACAATATACAAAACTGTCCCTACAGAATTATCTAACTATAACATTGCAAGTCTCATCAAAATCCGTCCAATAAAACTTTTTAAAAAGGCTAATCTTTCATAATCGGGTTCGCCAGATTATAAAACTTTTCCTCATATTTCTATAAGTAATCAACGACGAACGATGAAATAACTAAAACCATATCTGAAAAGTTATCTAACTAACAATGCAAGTGTCATCAAGCTCCGTCTAGCAGAACTTTTTAACAAGGTTAATCTTTCATAATCGAATTCACATGATGATAGAGATTTCCTCCATATTTCTATAAATAAGCAACGGAGAAAGTTATTCAATATATTAAAAACATCCTTGAAAAATATGTAACTAATAATGCTAGTCCCATCAAAATGCATTGAGCAGAACTCAAGTTATAAGTAGCCAGAATGAAATTGCCATTTGCATTTTATATATACTACTTGGCATTGCAACCCGAGGTGTTGCATTTAAATTGCATGAACATCTTACGATTTTTTTTTATGGAAATGTAAATCTAGTTCTACTGTACGTTTAGAAAAAAGAAAAACTATAATATTAATTTTCTTAAATACTTAATTTCAAGTAATGGAACATATTATAAAGTAAGATAAAAGTTTATGCAATAAATATGAACATTTTCAAAATTCCTTTATAAAAACATTGCGTTAATTTAATATTTGACTTTTTATTTCTAAACGGATGAAATAAAAATTAAATCATTTTGACGAAATTGTACAAAAATGACGTCATATGGACGAACTTATCAAAAAATATTTCAGACTTACGAATTAAAATAAATGCTTACAAAATGACATTTTTCTCGCTTTTAGTGGCCTTATGAAAAAAATGTATTGTTGTCTTTAACACTTTCCGGCACAGAAAAAATCTGTTCGTAAAATGATAAAATGATTGACTGACAACGGAACTTACAAACGACCTTTTTAGAAAGTAAAAACTTGTTCTTCTAAACTTTCATTGTAAAAGCAAAATTTTATTAAAATATTTTTGGTATGACGTTTGTAAGTTTGGAACTAAAATTAGGTGGTATCGCCGCTTGAAAGGGTTAAGAAATAATTAGTTGAAAATTCGCTGATTCTTCTTTTATTTTATTTGGTCTAAATATTGGTTAATAATTCTCTAATTATATGCAAGGAACTTAAATTTGTTTTTATTTAGTCTACTTGATTGAATAATAATAACAATAATAATAATTATAATAATAATAATAACTATAATAAGAATAACAATAAACTACGATCTAATATGACAATTTGTCGGCAGACGATATTTTCTAGTTTAGAATAAGCTGATTCGTGAAGAAGAGTGTGCAAAATTATGTATTTTTCCTTAGTTTTTAATACTTAGGTCTTCGTTATATTTTCATGCTGTGTTTATCAGATAATTTATTTTACCAAAGCACTTGATTAACTTTTTTTTTTTTTTTTTTGCTTCTGCAATCCTTATTTTTATTTATTTATTTATTTCAAGAAAAATGGTTAACAGACTTTCTCTTTTTTTCTATTTTAATTTTGGTTATAGCTTTTTAAAGCCTTTACCACCTCACCTATTTAAAAAGTGGTTAATAATCCTAATCAGTAAAATGGGGTGCAGTTTTTAAACAAATTATATTTGAAAGTACAATTTTGCCCTTATTCGACGGTGTACTGATTTAAATTGTTCGATTACATATACTGTGTTAAATTTTTGTTTTGTTTTTGTTTTATTTATTTATTTTATAATTTCGTTATGGAAGATTAGCCGAAGACAAAGGCTAATATATATTCTTTTAAGGGAGGGAGAAGGATCACCTTCTGCAGCTCGATATTGCTTGATTTTAACTCGGTAATAAAAAAATTTTGAAGCTGTAAATATTTCTTCAAATTAAACATTTTTTTTTTCTAGTAAGTTCTATAAATCTTCATTTATGTATTCCTTTAAATACTTTTAATGAAAAGTAATTAAAATTCAGTTTAATTAAGACATACTAATTAAGGATTTATTTTCAAAAATTTGATTTGACATACATGTGTTGCCCGCAGGATTATAAAAATATGTTCCATCTATCCACTTAATAATATATATTCTTAAAATATTGTAGATTAACTCTAGGATAAATGGTCATAGAGGAGAGATGGCCAGTCTAAATATCTCCAAAACTTGATCATAGATTGCAATACAAACATCGTTCGTATGAAATAGTTCAACGTGTTTATTTATTGCAACGTGCAGTTGTGTTTTTCGATTATAAAAAATAAGTGTAATTTTAATGTAAATTAAATAGGTGGTGGAATATTTTTTTTTTACTTAGGTATCTGAGTGTTTTTGCAGTACGTACGTTATATATATTTTGTACTATATGAACTTTTAAGGCACGTATATAATCTAATCTTTACTTCTAGGACTAAAACAAAGACGTACAATGGCTATTGATGCTTTAAATTGGGTGTCGCGTAATCAACCGAACTCAATGGCTTTCAGTAACTTTATCATATTTATTTTATTTTATTTCTTTATACTATTTTTATGTTGTTGGCAACAATAGTTTTATGTTTTTGATAGAATTGTTTTGTATTCCAAAGATGTTGCTGATGAATAAATATATTTAAAAGATAAAGCCAAGCGATTTTTAATATTATAAATATAGGTCTCTATAGAATAAGGTAAATAGTAGTATTTTTTAACAGAACGTGTAAACGTTATAGTTCTTCAATTTGAATAGAGACATCTATTTTATGTTTATTAATTTCGTATTTTTATTGAATTCTCAATCAAGTAAAGAACCTCGAATGCCGGTGTGCATATTAGTTATCTGACATTTATTGGCGTCCGCAGACAAGACTTGTTGAGAAAGTGATGGCTTTAAATTTGAGTGATAATGTGAAATTAAGAGGAACTGTTAGAAGTGGTTTTACTGGATACGATCATCCGACCTTCAATTTCAGGATAGATGCCTACATGAAATCGAGGAGAGATGGCCACCATTAATCAATATTTCAAAATTATACTTAGTGATGATTTTAACTAAATATAATTAAACTTAAAATAAATATATAACGCTTACGTTTATAAATATATTAATTGATATAATTATTTAAATTTTAACTAATATAAATATTTTAATATTACTAATAATAATATAATAAAACCTAACGTTTTATTTGTTTCAGAAAATACTGAAAAACGTCGGAAAGTTTCATTACAAAAACTGATAAAGTTGATAAATAAACTAAATTAACGTAATAAACCTACAATTAACGCGATTAAAAAAAAACATGACAATTCCAATAGCGATTTAATTTATCAGATTCTACAGATTCCGAGTAAATGGAATTGGATTAGGATCACTGTGTTAGTTGTGCAAAACAATATAATATCACATCCGAAAAGAATATCTGGATACAGTGCATAAGGTACATGAAGTGGTTTCATGAAACGTGTACAAATTATCAAGACCTTTGCCAAGCATTTAGTAAGATTTTACGAAAAGTGAAGTATTGAAATTATACTTCAAATTTTGTTCATTCGAGTTTCCTTCACTTATTTTCCATAATATAACTGCATCTTTACGAATTGCTAAATTTAAGTATTGCGCGTCAGCGCAATACTTATTTATTTCCAGTGTCACTTCTCAATGTTAATTTAACATAGAAAAGCCTATGGAGATCATAACTTTTTAATTTTTTCTTTCCACCTTTTTGTCCCTGATGCCACTCATTTTTAATTCTTTACTAATTCTAATGATATTATAAATTTAAAGTGTAAAAACGTTTGCCTGACGTCAGGTTCAAAACGAATGGTGGAATGCCTTTGCATATGAATGAATTATAATCCAGAGAGAAACATGGGCCAATTTGTTTTTACATTATTCAAATATTTTTCTTAATAATTCCAATTTTCGCTGTTTTCATTGAAAATCAACGGACATTTTTCATAGAAAATGTAACATTTTTACTTCATCGTTGCAAAAATTTCAAAAGCCGTAATAATAATTTATTTCATTTTAGTTGAAAGATTTTCACGTGAAATATTAAACACATGTATAATAATAAAAAAAAAAAAAAAAAAAAAAAAAAAAAAAAATACGGCGAGCGGCCCATCTTCGTCCGCAACCCTTTATTCTTCTACTCTACTCCGACTCTTTTGCGGAAGCAAGATTCCCAGGAGCCCAGCCACGTCCCGAATGAAAGACTCTCTAGCGAAAGCCAGATTGAAAAAAAAAAAATCAAAAATTGAAACCGGACACATTTAAAAGGGAATTTACACAAATTAAAGACACCGAAAAGCGGGAAGGGAGGGCTCGGGGCGATGAAGCTACACGACCACCCCTTGCTTTTTCTAGCTTATTATTATAAAAAAAAAAAAAAAAAGAAAAAGAAAAAGAAAAATTAATTAAGAGCTTAAAGAAAAATTAATTAAGAGCTTAAAGAATAACAAGAAAAGAAATTTCAATCCACAAAATTCCATGTTATCCACTGTACAATATTTTCCTGGTTTCTTCGAACGTCTAAAATATAAACTCAATAAATACAATATCTCCCTAGTCGCAAAACCTTCTATGAAATTAAGAAATATAGTATGCAAGAAAATAGATCCAATTGAGTCAAGCCAACTATCAGGAGTATACGAAATACCTTTCACCAAAGAAGATGGAACCAAGCAGTTTTATATAGGTATGACAACTAGAAAACTTAAAACTAGAATCAAAGAACATATAGCAGACATCAAATACAACAGAAGAACCACAGCTTTGGCCAGATTATCCAGCGAAGAGCCTTTACAGATCGATTTTAAAAATAGCAAGTTAATTTATACATCAAGATTTTATTTACCATCAATAATCCGAGAATCAATAGAGATATTTTTACGCAACAAGAATATTTGCAATGATTCAGTGTCCATAGAATTACCTAAAATTTGGAAAGAGATGCTATGTAATTTTAGTAACAATAGTAAAAATTAATCCACGCTCGCAAATAGCCAAGATAATAATATTTTTATTTTATATTTTGCAATGCTTTTCATTATGCATGTTGTCTCGTGACATTGTTTTACCATGTTATTGTTTTGTTAAATTATATGAAAATTAATCCACGCTCACAAATAGCTAATTTAATTTTAATTTAATTTTATGGTTGCAATATTTTTCATTATGCATCATGTCTCGTGACATTGTTTACTAGGTTTATTGTTTTAAAATATTTTGCGAAAGTATTTTCTATCATAAATGATTTTGAAAATGTCGCCGTTGGTGCGACGAAACGATCGTCAATCTTAATAAAGATTTTCTATCACTTTTTATAGCATTTTTTAACTTTATCTGTGAAATATTAAATTGAGCTAGTTTTTTTTTTTTTTTTTTTCAAAAACTAAAAAGGTGAATATGGCGTCATAGTGGAAATAAAAAGGATATTTTCAGAATAAGTTTTTGCTTTGGTCAAGTTTATATTTTAGTAAAAAGTTGCTAATGGATAGCTATTTTTACGCAGGTAGCGAACTTAGTGGGGAATTACATAACTTAAATTTTAAAATGTATTTTTTTTTCCCGAGATGACAACTATTTATACCCCAAGTTAAACTTAAGTAATAATTTTCTGATGTGTTTACATCATCCCTTGGGAGAGAATAGGGTCTAAAAATTTAAGTAAAACTTTTACTTTTTATTTTTTACTGTATCACAACTATAATATTGTTAAATATTAGCAGTAAGGATTTAACACAATTTTCATTTACATTCATAGCGTTCCTGAGTGGGAAATAGGATATCTACATTTAATTGAAGTTATTTTTTTATGTTTTGATTATAGATTTTTTACGTTCAGATTAGAAGTTTTTGTCCAAACTACCGCAACCTGCATTACTACAGTGGTGAAACATTTTGAATTACACATTGGTAAACTGCAGAGTTGGGCAAAATACATCAAAAAATCATTTTCGATACAAAATACAAAATACATTGGTTTTAAACCCTAAAATACAATTTACAAAATACTTTTCAAAATTGAAAAATTCCAAATACAAAATACATGTATTTTCAAAATACATTTAAAATGCAAAATACATTTTGAAATTTTGAAATTTTATGGATGCAAATTATTTTCTTTAGAAGGTAATTTTGCGGTTTAAGGGGGAAGGGGAGGGGGCGTTTTCATTCTCCGTGAGAGGATGTTCTCAATGAATATATACCCCTGAATTCATCATTGGTCGTGAATAAGTATCTGCATGAAAATTACTTAAACATTCATAACATAATGAATATCTTCATCTTTTATACTATAAAACTGTATTTAAATATATTAATTACTATGTTTGTAAATTCTTGCAGAACTAATAATAATTTTTAATTAGAAATGGTTAGTTTTTTTTTTTTTTTTTTAATAAGACTGGATACATTAATATCTTAAAAAGTAGTTTCTTGATATTTTTTTTCAATTAACTTAAAAGCCAAATATTAAACAATTTGAAATGATACAACACAGTACAATGAACATTAACCTCGATTTTCAAACTTTTAATACGTAAATAGCTAGATGAATTAATAATGAATCAATGTGTTTGATTATTAGTTACAAAACTATACAAAATAAAAGTTTAATAATATTTTCGATTTTATTTTAAACAAACACATGCACACATCCACATATGCATAATGATGTATCTTTGTAAGATGGTAGTGCGTGTGATTAACTGAATTAAACATATTTATATATCTATATATACAGGGTGTTTCATAAAAGATGGGCAAAACTTTAAGAGGTGTATGTACACATCCAAACAAACAACTTTAAACAAAGAATGCATGATCGGAATTAAAACGCAAATGTGCTAGAGGACGTCGAAGGTGATGTTATACGAGGCAACAATAAACAAAGATTAAGTGACAAAAGAAAGTTAGGAAACCGTTCTCTGTACAATTGTTGGGCCTCTGAGCGATTTCCATTTGCAGTTCTGTAGATAAAATGCATATCAGCCTTTTCCCTATTAGTGAAGGACAACATCTTACGATACGTTTCTACCGCGATTGACAGTTGCACACTCGGATCAGGGGCTTTAATGTATTAATCGAGGCGAAATTTTGCATACGCATTATTCTTCTTCCTCATGTCACATTTGCATGCTATTAGCGTCGTTCTTCTCGTAAATCGCAACAGGAATGGAGCTTTAACGTTTGCATGTACCAAGTTTCTAAATGCGCCAGCAGCTTTGCATTTTATTTCCGATCATGCATTCTTTGATGAAAGTTGTTCATTTGGATGCGTACCATCACCTCTTAAAGTTTTGTCCATCTTTTATGAAACACCCTGTATATGTTTGTGTATATATATTCTATATTAGTAGGTTAAAATTTCCTTCTGAAAAGGTTTCATTTTCGTTTTCGATCGAAACTCTGAAAGGAATCCAAATGTGCAATTTAGGCCTGAAAAAACTTGCTCAGTTAATTTATATCACCGCCGTGTTAATTGTTTCATAAACAATGTACAGTAAAACCTCTCTAAAGCGACCACGTTCCGTTCCAATAAAAATGGGTCGCTCCAAAAGGTGGTCTCTTAATGGAGGCCATGTTTAAATATAGATTTTAATTGTTGAAAAAAGGTAACAATTAATGTTACTAAAATTTATTTTCACATTAGGAAAAAATATGAAAATTTAAGTATCAAAACAAAAGTTAATTACATAAGTTAATGACTACAGAGTTTAAAAAATGAATACATTGACGTTTATTGTGATTTTACGGTTTTATCTTTTATAACTTTTATTTCCAAGTCCTTTCGAAGTTCAGTAAATAAATGCAATTTTTTTTTGGACGGGAACAAATAATGACGATTTCATTAATTTATCTATTTCTTGAGAGTATCCTGAAAGAATAGGGCAGGGGAGTTTACTGCCGTCATTCTTAATTTGTCATCCGATTTAAATCTATTGCCTAAAAAGGCACAAAGGGTTTTAAACACTTAAAAGTTACAGTAATAAAATATAAAAAAAGAAATCTAAACTTAGTTTAGAAGATTGACGAATAATGTGCTCTCCGGAATTATTTTTTTAATAAAACCTTCTTCAAGCGACCAGAAAAAAATGAAATTCATTTGTTTCATTTTCTTCAAAGAAATGGGTCGCTCATGGAAGGATTTCAACTGGGATGGTCTCTGAAAGGAGGTAAAATTAGTATTGAGCCTATGGGAATAAATTTTGTTCCATGAAAAAATTATCGTTCAGGGAGGTGGTCGAACAGAAAGGTTTCACTGTATATTATAAAGCAAAAAAGATGTCCCTGAATAACTGCGTCATATCAATAGTAACAACGACCAAAACCAAGACAAAAAAAATTATTGGAGATTTTATAACTTCTAAATATTGCACAATTTCCAATTTTTACACTGTCAAACAGAAAAAATGGACTTTCACATACGATTTCTTTAAAAACTGTATTTAAGTTTATCGAGCTTTTATGAATTAAAAAAAAATAATAATAAAAAAAAAACATGCTTGAATTTTTTTTAAACCCATCTCAAAAAGAATTGTGCGACCCAATTACGGAAGAAACCCATTTGCATTTAAAACAATGAAGTAACTCAGAATTTGTTTGTTTCCGGGTCCCCTAGCCAAATTGTCAAACTAAATTAAAATGTCACAAATGAATAATAAATAAAACGCGAATCTAACAGACATGTAATTTAACTATACACTTAAATACTGAAATAATCAAAATAAAAAGTCTGCTATAAATGATAGTCTTTTGCGATTACCCGTTGTCCACATGTTGCTAATAAGAAAGTATCAAAAATACTTTTGGTGTAGTTGGTTGACAGTCTGAGAAAATATACTCAATGTAAAAAATCTGTAAGTTTGCAATTAAAATGGATTTTCATCTATTTTGTGCACACCACGTAGCATACCAGGCATCTGAGTTAGATAGATAGCTGGCCTATATTATAAAACATGACCGTGAGTAACGCTGATGTCACATTGACCATGGCAACGATATTATTAATAATTTTTTCTTTTTATCAAACCTATTAACTTCTAAACATTGTGTACAATTTTAAGTTTTACACCGTTGAATTGAGAAAAAATGCACTTTCAAATGCAATTTTTTGAAAACTGTTATAATTTACGGATTTGTTATAGTTTTAAAAAATACACAGCATGATTTTTTTTAATCCACCTCTATCGCGTGTAGTTTCATTGCGGAAGATTAACTCGTTTGCTCGTAAAACATGTAAATAAGTTCAACATTATTTTCACACTAATATATTCGATAACGAAATTAAAACTACATCAAAAATAAACAAATAAATAAAACACAAATTTAACAATCGAACTGACACTGAAATAATCGGAATAAAAAAGGCGGCTATAATTACTGAACTCTGATGATTTCTTTGGCTATACGAAAGTATCGTTTTTAATAAATTTCGAAACTTTATTTGACCATATAATTAATATTTTTCATATAAAATTGCTTTTTGGTGTTTCTATTGTTAAATCTAAAAACCTATTAGAGTTTTCACTTATGTTCTGTACACCATTCAGTAGCTTAAAGTCAGTATTAGATTGCCATATGTAAAATAAAAGATGAAATGTCAAAATGTTTTGGATTACAAAGTCACGGTATAAACGCTTAATTCTAACAATGCCAAGTCTGCATTTAAAAATCCAGTATTTAATATACTCAATGGTAAATACAGTTAATAAATATTTGCATACTATTTGAATAAATTGAACTATTTTCATATTAAAGTTCGATCACAGTTAAACTAATATCAAAGGTCTGATAAGTCATACCAGAACCTCGATTGAATGAATACCAAGAAAATAATAAAAGTAATGTTAAAATAGATATAATGGTATAACACTAAAATATTACCTTTAAATCGGTTTTGAAATCTGTTTTATCCTTCAACTTATAATCGAACATCTTATTTATACAACCCTTAATTTTGAATGTTCCCTTAATTTTTTATTATCAGTCACAGACATTATTTAAAAATATATCATGTCGAATAGTCACACATTATTGTGTTATCATAATTAATTCTCATAGAAAATTTTTATTGGGAACATTTAGCAGTATTATCCATCTTTTCACGAGCTTCTGTGGTAAATAACTGCATTACATTTCAAATGTATTTTGAATAGGCAGCAAAGCTACGAGTAACCCTTCCTGTCTATCACACAACTTTTTTGTAATTCCCATCGAATGTTATGAAATATAAAAACTATTTTTGTAACTATTCAGTAAAAAGGCTTCTGCAAAAGTAAACAAACATCCGACTCATTAATATTCATATCGTACATCGCCCAAGTGTTAAAACAATGTGTTCATATAAACTCCCAAAAACTAATTCAAAGACTATTCAAAACAGACAAGTATGTGTTTCCCTGTTGCAACGCTCTGATCTGCGGTTTAAACACTACAGCTTGAAATCTGGAGAAATGTATTTTGAGTATTTTGAAAATACAAAATACTTTGAAAAAGCATTCCAAAATACATTACCAAAATACTTTTGTTTCGTCGGTTTAAAATACAAAATACAAATTACAAATGTATTTTGAAAATGTATTTCAAATACATGTATTTTCGATACTGCCCAACTCTGGTAAACTGCATCCCACATAGTGATGCAATACCGCATACTCAAAAGCAGGGTTGTGTTTTTGACGTCAAAAACTGGTTTAAACTGTCATAAACTGGTTTAAACCGTCAAAAACTGGTTTAAACCGTCGAAAACTGCCAAATACATGTAACACACTAAAACATTTTAACAACGATAGGTAAACGATAGGATAAGTCAATGATTTATCTCATCTTTTATTTAAATTTATTGTAATTTAATAATTTAAAAAAAAAACTAAATTATTAATTGCAATAAAATATTTTTATTTTTTGGAATTTTCAATCAGAATAAAATCATTTTGTACAATTAAATAATCCGGATCAATTTTACCCTGTTCAATCAGAATAAAATCATTTTGTACAATTAAATAATCCGGATCAATTTTACCCTGCAGCATGCTGCAGCACACAACGTGTTTAGCACATTTATTTACACGCAAATGATTTCTGAGTTTAGAATGCATGAAGCGTTAGAAAATAGTTTGTCTCTTAATTGATGCTGAGCTAGTAGGACTTGATAGCAAAAGCATTGCTAGATGAGCATTTGAAACAGGCTCAAAAAGCTATTGCATTTAATGATACCTTTACACCAAGAAATGGGGTCCTCCCTATTAGCACTGAAATAAGCTTCATACACAGTCAGTATGGGTAAGCATCCATAAATTCTCTCTGTAGCTCAAGCGCGAGCTGAATCAACTGATACATCAGTCAACCCTTGCCCCTGATGGTTGGGATACAAAATATAAGCCAAACAATGGTATGGTTTCTATTGTGCACTTTTTCAATATGGGGCTTAAGGGAATTTTCTTTTAGAAGACCGAGCCAATTTTGTTCTGTTTTAAAATCAAAAACATATTTTTATATATTTAAAGAAAGCACGTTTTAAAAAGATTTTGACTTATGGCTTTTTTTCAAAAAATTACTTCTCTTATTTTGTAGATGTTTAAGATCAATAATCCAATTTCAGTTTTGAATAGAAGGCCTAGACTAGAATAACATTGATGCACATTATTTTGTTATATATACAAAAAATCTGCACTTTTCTAAGTCTTTTTCCTAAAAAAAACAAAACTAGCCAATGCTTTAACCTCTCAAAAGTAAGAGAAATTAAAACGATTTTAAGTAAGAGAAAAAATGTACAGATCAGGTGAGCTTAGTGTCTACTTTTTTAGAAAAACACAATTTTACAAAAAAAAATAAATAAAAATTTTAGCCTGTTAAAAAGTTGTACTTAACAATAATACTTTACTATGTACTAATTATTGATATACAGTAACAGTGAATTTAAAATATTACATTTAATGTTGTCATGTGTGACATTTAATGTGAATTTTTACAAATCAATTTAGTATTTGAGATTTTTGACAGATAGTTTTTGACAAGAGGTTTTTGACATGACGGTTTAAACCATGGTTTAAAACCGACATAAACTGACACATGTCAAAAACCTGCCAACCCTGCATCAAAGCCTGATGATGATACTCTCTATTAATTTTGAAATGCGTTCGTCTGAGTGCAGTAGTTATTAAAAAACTTGACATATTAAACAAAAACATAATTTGAAGAACAAATTTAAAAAAACAAAATTTATTTCCTACATTGTTTAAAGCCCGAGAAGGGTTGATTGATTGATTGATTTTTGACGGCCAATTATCTGCTCGAGGGATATAGGCCCAGAGGGGAGTGCCCTTCGTGGGGGGGTCTTTCTAAGGGAACCTTACCCGTATTAACGCTTGGAAATCCAAGGTTCGAAGAAAACCACGAAAACCCCGAACGATTAGGCCGACGGGCGCGATTTGGATCGAACCCAGCACCTCCCGGCTACCAGCTTCGAGAGCAGAACCTCTCGGCCACTGGTGGGGCAAGCCCGAGAAGGGACATATATTAAGTTATTTCATTCAATTAGTTCTCCATTTAATGTTACATTTTTGCAACAAATTAGTTAAGCCAATTGAAGATTAAAAAATAAAAATAAAATTCATACAATACGATACTTAAAACACCCTAAAAAATTAGATTCCGTTCAAATGAAATCGAAATAAATCTTAGACTTTTTTCAAGTTTTGTATTCTGCATGCATCTTATCATTTTATGCACAATTGTCATAAACATAATAAAAAATCTGCAATACAAATATTTTCAATTAAAAATGGAAGAAGTCTAACATTTATTTCGATTTCATTTGAACGGAATCTAATTTTTTAGGGTGTTTTAAGTATCATATTGTATGAATTTTATTTTTATTTTTTAATCTTCAATTGACTTAACTAATTTGTTACAAAAATTTAACATTTAATGTAGAACTAATTGAATGAAATAACTTAATATCTGTCCCTTCTCGAGCTTAAACAATGTAGGAAATAAATTATGTTTTTTTTTTTTTTTTTTTTTTTTTTTTTTTTGTTCTTCAAATTATGTTTTTGTTTAATGTTTTTCATGATTAACTATATGAAATGTGTTATTTTTTATTATTATTATTATTATTATTTTTTTTTTTTTTTTTTGCTATTTAAATTAACTTTTTTTTTCTTGTATTGGATGGCCATCTCTCCTCGGCTTTAAGGAAAGATGGCCATCTGCCATTTAAATTTCAATTTTGTTTAACATTTTTTGTTTTCAATATTTAACTATTTTTTGCATAAAATATTATCAGTATATGTATAACCATATTAAATATACATCAATATTTCTTGTATTTGCATTCTAAGAATTTTTATTTCAATGTTTAAAAACTATGGCCATCTATCCTAGAGTTAACCTACTTTAACACGTTCACTGACATGAACATCACCGGTGGGTCTCAAAATTTTTTCCTGCAGTGCCGGGAGCATCACCCGTGGGTTACAGGTATCTTTCCATATAATATTAAGTAAAGGTCCTCGGAATCCTTGATTATTCTCACCAGTAAATTTTTATTGTAAATTTTGCTTTATTTAATGCGAGCATTTTCCCGATTCAATTAAGTAAAAATTTCTTTTTCGAAAAACCGGTGATAAAAGACTAAAAATGCTGTAAAAGACTAAAAATTCTGTAAAAGACTTTCGTCCCGAAAGGGTTAATTAGTTTTTTTAAGTTTCGCACTCTGGTGATCACTTTAACTTTCTATGGGGACAGTAAGCGTGTTAACTTCAACCTAAAATAGTAATCAAGTTTACAGATGAAAATATTTTTTCAAGAAATCAAAACTTAAAATAAAAAAATTATAATAAATTTCAATGAAAATTAAATATATAATTGTATATATTACAGGTACTTACTTAAAATAGGCAGCAATAATACCACTTTTCTTAAAAAGTATTTTTACATTTTTTAATTTTTAATTTTTATTAAAATTATTACGTAGTATTTATACTACAGTTAGACTTTCTTATCCCAATGGCTCATTCATTTTAGACATTCATCAATAGACTAGGCCTAAAGTTGACCTCAACACGGAAGCCCCGCAAAGTGATAACACTATTAAGCCACTGTTAAAATAGGCAAAATTTATAAAGATATACAAAATACGGTATAATACAAAATGTTAAGTTTCTATGTTACTTAGTTTTGAAAATATGAGTGCAATGCCAAAAATACTTGTTTTGAGAAAAATTATTTTAAAGTTCAAATTTATCTTGATCGATATCGCCCCACATATTTTATCATAAAAACGATTCTAATTGAAATATCGTCATATTTTCCGTAAAATGTTAGGTAAAATGTTATTAATGATCTGCCCCCTTAAGTGCAAATCGGTATTATTCTCCGTAATGATGTCTGTGCGTGATAGAGATATTTTTTTTAAAAATCATGCTTGAAAAAAATTCTAAAGTCATAAAAATTAGTAAAAATTGCTATACAGGTTTCAAATTAACTACATTTGGAAGTAGATTTTTTTCAATATGAACTTGGACTTACGCTGTCTAATTTAATATTTAAAACACACTAGATAGTCATCAGCGTACAAATATATGAAATAAATCTTGAAATTTAAAAACATTTAAAATATACTAGACGTTTCGGACTTTGTCTGTAAAGCCATCTTCAGGGGTTTTGACCTTCGTTTCGGAGCTCACTGTCGACACATCATTTGAATGAAAAGCATTTCTACGAAAGAGCAGAATCTTCAAAACACTATTGCATCAGAGAGGATGGCGCCATCTGTTGGCAGATCATAACATCAATATTTAGATCTGAAAATGAAAACTGAATCTAATTTTACAAGTGTATTTCCTTTAAACTGTTAATCGAAATGTGAGAAACCTGGAATGAAATATTTTCATTGCAAATTTTACCTTTCCTCTAACTGATCTCTATCGATTCTTTTATTAGGGCTTTAAGGGGGTTAGAATATCTTGAAATGATTTTTACATCCTCGAAATGAACTTTCATAACATTGCCTTTAGAAACTAATCTGGATAATGCTGTGGAGTGTCTATTGATTCTCAAATAATTTTTATGTATTAAGTTGTAAAAAAAATTTCATAAGCACCAGAAAAGAAAGAAGTTATTATTGGATTTTTTTTTTTTTTTTTTTTTTTTTTTTTTTTGCTGGTAGCTGTAAAAAGATTTTTAGTGGGGGAGGCAATACGTTGAATGTTAAACCTAATAAAAATTCTCCTTAACCTCTCATATATGGTAGGAAGATAAGAAATCCTTCTGTACACAGGATGGGTTGTCTGAGTGCATTGGGAGGGGGTTATTGAATAGAGATGAGACGGGCTCAGCCCGAGTCCGAAAGCCCGAACCCGGGCCCGACACGGGCTCTATTTTTATTCTAGCCTTCGGGCTCGGGCTCGTTCTTTCTGAATCCGGAAAACTATATTTATTTATGTATAGAAAAGATTGAAAGAACTTTTTACCCCGTTTAAAATTACTTTTCAAGTCTTTTCAATGTTATTTAGATCAAAATGAAGGGGTAACAAAAATCGTGTTTATTTATTTTAGTATTTGATTGCTGTTTCAAAAGAAAATTTGTGATGTTTTCAGATTTATGTGTACGGCATTTTCGACGACGATCAATTAATATGGCGCCAATCAAAACAAACACAAGCAATGAATTTGTTTTTATTGGGATTTTCGTTTGTGACAGAAGATATTTTTTAATCCGATCGTTTATTTATTTTTTATTTAGTTATCTAACACAAAGAGAATGTTTTCTTCGATTTTTAGTAGACCAGAATTAGCTTGAGGTTTGCAAATTATTTAATCTTATATTTGCGCATGAGTCATAATCATTCTTCATATGAAAATAACTTTACTGGGTATTATATCTATTTGTCATGAACTCTGCTCATGCTAAGGACTCTGTAGTAGATTTAAGAGATCACTTTGCTTCGTAAGTAAATATAATTACTTTATTATTCCGATAGGAAGCAATCAGTCAGTGTTTCTTCTTTTAATATAAAGGCATCTGACCTTTAAGATGATGGTGTCAATTTTGTAATTTACGTTGATTTTCCGGTTCACGTCAATCACGGAAGACTGTTATGAGAAAGGAATCGATTATAGTTAAAGATGTATCGGTAAAGAGTGGTATCGGGCTCGGGCTCTGATGACAAAAAATCTTTCGGGCTTGGGCGGGCTCGGATTTAAAATCGTCGGGCTCGGGCGGGCCCGGGCTCCAAAAAACGAGCCCGAACTCATCTCTATTATTGAACATATCATTTTTTTCTCTATACGACGCGACGGTGTAAAAATAAAAAATGCGCGATACTTAGAAATTAAAAAAATTGCGATAGTGAAATTAAAAAAGCGAAATTTAATCGTCAGCCGATGATACCTCAAAATGACGTCAGCAGCGTTACGGACGGTCTCGTTTGTCCTTTCTAATATAGTAGATAGTAAATCAATTGTAAATGCTACCGATACTGATGGTGAATGTAAAGCAAAAATCGATTATTACAAAATTGATCGGTTGATGATTGTAATCGATGGTGAAATACAAGTAATTACGAATACGAAGAACATTTTACGTTAGTCGATAGTGAACATCATATCTAATTTTTATGCTCATCTTTTCTATGTTTTTAATCTTTCACCTGGCGTATAATTCACACCTGTAAATTTTGATTAGTTTTCTCGTACCAAACATTCGCATTATATGTCGGAATATACAGTAGTTTTGTCCAAAAAAAAAAGTTTAGTAATTCGATTTTCCGATAGTTTTTCTTGCTCTAGATTCTAGAAAATTGGAATACAGGATATTATTTATAAAAAATATCGTTTTGTTTTTTTCTTTTCAATAGCTTTTACTTTAAGCGTAAGCTTTTTGTTATGGAAATATTTCGTCAAACATTATTCATGTTGATAAAATATATATGAAGTTTATGTGATTTGCAATAAAGCATTTTGATGTTTTTTAAAACTTTGTTTTCAAGTTATATATTTAAAGATTTTACTTCTATATAATATCTTTGTTGTTCACGGAATATTTTATCTTGTAAGTTCTTTCAAGATCAGTGAGTAAGACATTAAAGTACATCCTGGCCATATGTTATCTGAGATTGAACATGTGATCAATTCCCACGGCGCTTCTTCCCCTTTTCATCGACATTATTTAAATAAATAACACTTTCTTGAGAATTTTCTTAAGAAGATACAGTTTTATTTCTTCTCATAAAATCAATGTTAGATAATGGTGATAAAAAAGTTTGAAGTTGGTATAACTTTCAGTACTGAGTACGTTAATTTGGCATTTTGACCAGATTTTTGACAAGTTTCCGTTAATTTTAACCCTTTATGCACTGAATTATGAATTTATGAAAATTTTATCTTCTAAAGCACTTTTCGTGAATTGTTTGAAACATCAGAAGATTTACATTATCATTTAATAAATTTTTGAAGGATTTTAGAAGGATTGAAGGATTTAGAAGGATTCATTAAATTTGAATTTACAAGGATTTTGTGCAGTATTTATAATCCCACTCTAATATTTTATTTTAAATATTTTTCTTAGTACTTTGTGGAATTAGGAAATGTACAAATATAATGTTCTTACAATAGAAATATAGAAATATTTCCGAATTGAAAAATCCCTCCCCCCTCCCAACGCCAAGAAATCTATAAAGATGCAAAGGCAAAAGAAATCATACTTTTAAAAATATTTTTGTTTTGTGAAGCCAATGATTCTTTTGGAACAAGATAAAGTAATGTATCTACAACTCATTCTAAACTGTATTACAACTAATCGATATATTAAATGAATTTTATAACAAGTTATTTTAATGGTACATATAAGTACCATTAGTAGATAAAGGGTTAAAGAGAATGTAGCAACTTTTTATAGAAAAGTGTCGTTTGGGAAGTTATTACGAAGAATGGAATAAATCAGTGTTTATTACTTGCTGAAATTCAGCACACCGTAGACTTATTGCGATAATCTCCGTTCAAAGTTATCATAGAAGTCTTTTTGATCATTTATGCCTTCGACAGTTAAAGAAATGGTGAAATAAGAAACATATCTAAATGAGCAGACTGGCGCATTCTGGCATGTTTCATTTCTGACAAGGAAGGTTTTACAATCCCATACTCAGAAAAATCTGAAAAAATTACAGAATGTTCTTCTCATCGGGATATACATATTTATAAGAAAAAAAAATCCGGCGGAATCTTGAGACAGCGTCCCCCACCCCAAAAAAAAATAAAATTTCGTTTTCTTGGCGATTTATCGCTGGCTAGCAAGACTATGAAATAATAATAAAAAAAAAATTACGATTTTATGACAAGTATACTCTTTAATGAATATTTTCTTCTTCTCTTCATATTAAACCAATTTAAGTACGTTTTCCTTAAATAAATACACTTTTATAACTGCGGATTTGTCCTATACGTTTATATCTACCCTATATATATATAATCCTAATGAAACGAATTTATGAAACGATTTCATGAAGCGACTGAAATAAAGCGAATTTATGAAATTATTTTATGAAACGACTGAATAAACAACTGATTATGTTTCACGGCGATTTCTCCTAAAATATGGAATATTTTGCGATGTAATTAACACCAAAAATCTGTATTGATCCGCAGATCTCTAAACTGGTATTAGAATTTTTAAATTCAAATTAGTTTTCGAAATATTAATTTTCTTCTAATTTTAAATACTTTTCTCTTATGATGGCAACACAAATTTTAATCATGACAGATAATTTTTTTTCACATTTTAGAAAAGGTTATTATTTTAAACTAATTTGGCGACCAGTTTGTCCTCCCATATATGTATGCTAAGAAATGTATCATGCTACATTATTCATAATTCAATTTGTCGCATTTTTTTTTTTTTTTTTTTTTTTTTTTTTTTGCTTTTTTCATTCATTATTATTTTATTTAATACAAAACTTTCATTCAAAACTGAAATATTTAAAATTAATGGCTTTCACTTGTTTCTTTTTTCTAAACAAAACGAAAAGGAAAATATTAGGCACAGATGTCATATACGCGCTGGGGTACCTAGTTGGCACCAAAATGGCGTTATTTTGCCTGACATGGTGGCTCGGCTGTTGTTGCTTATTTATTAATAAATGTTTATTTACATTTTCTTTTTATTTAAAAAAATTGTTCTATAGTTGTTCTACAGTTATTAATTAAACTTTTTATTTATTTATTGTTATTTCATTTTAAAAATAATAGAAAATAATTTAAAAATACATATGTAACTGGTATTCGGAAACGAGGTTTTTGCCAAATTGTTGTAAAAAAATTACGCCAAACATATGACATTTGTGCTAAATATTAAATAACGTAAGAAATCATGACATTTAATTTCAACTTCAAAGCAATGTTTTAATCGTACTCCTTAATTATCCTGTCGACCAATTTCGCCAAATTATAAAAATCGCCAAATAACTCGCCAAATTATACAAATTGACATAATTTTTAGGGTTCCGTACTTAAAAAGTAAAAACGGAACCATTATAAGATCACTCCTGTGGCTGTCTGTCTGTCACAGCCATTTTGCTCGTAAACAATGGAACGTGGAAAATTCAAATAGGGGACAGTAATAAAGACTATTGACCCACATATTTATAGATTATTAAACATTTACAAATATTTTTGAAAAAATGTGGAGCGGCTAATTATGTTACTTGAAAAAAAAAAAATATTTTCTTTGTATACCGTGCGTAGTATCGTGTGAAAGCTTTCGTAACGCTGAACTCAAAAATACAGATCATTTAATTTTAGGTATTATATTATCGGAGATATCATTGAAAATGTAGTGCAAAAACGTATTCCCCCCTATATATTTCCGAATCTACTGAAACTATAACTATGAAAAAAATTAGAGATAGTAGAGGTTAACGTAAACCTTGCAGGAAAATTATAGCGATTAGACTAGATCACATAGTTTTTAAGAAAAGCGCATTTTTCCGTTATACACAAATTTCGATTTGCGGGCATTCAGCAAAGGTGTTGAAGACCGCTGGAGGTACCTTTCGCAGCAGAAGTATAAAAATACTGTTGAGAATGATTTTTGAAAAAAATCGTCGGTAATTAGCTGAGATATTGACTCTTAAAGACACGGGCGGTTTGGACATACATAATGAAAGGCGCGGCGTACGATGAATGATGACGATGCGGTAATGAATGGGCAGCGTACTGTATGTACCATCGGCTTAAAGCCTAGATAAAAACTTTTAATGATACTTTTGTGTGATACAATATCCTGTAGCAATATAAAAGCAATCAATCTCAAATTGTTAAAACTGACTAATTTAATTAGAATTAATCACATAAATACTATGGTATTCGCGACTAGTTTGAATGGAGAAAATCTCTCAATACCCCTCCCGTGTCTTTAAAAGTTAATTAAAAACCTATATGGAAACGGGTGACGGAACGAGGCGGTGTTGCATCATTGCGGCCTCCTTTCAAAGCACGCTTAACAAAATGCCAAGTTTAAACTTTGAACAAGGTTTTTGTTTTAGCTGCACTGTAAAAAGAAAAGATTATTACGACGCTGAATTTAGTTTTATGAAATCTCAAATGAAATTTAAATATTCACTACTTTTATTGTCAATGTCAAATTAAGTTAATCATAAAAAGATTAGCATAAAATTTAAATAAGCGTTATTCAGAATAGCAATTTTTGATATTATTTAGGCTTCATACCTCTTTGACCTTTTACGGTATAGGCATTCATATTTTTGTAGTATATATACAGCTATACCAAACCCTTCGTTGTGTAGTTTTTTACAAAGTCTTATTTTTCTTTGAGTAACGAGTTTTTTAATAATACAGTTAATAATTAATATGTTTATTGCACGGAACCCTCTGAGCGCGAGTAATGCTCGCACTTGAACGTTTACTTTTTATTTTAAATAACGAAAGAACAAATAAATTATTATAACATTAATAAAAATACAAATAAAATGTCGAAATAAAAATTACTTGATCGCGTAAACACTTGTAACTTCCTTAAAGTCAAGTGAATGTAACATTTACGATCAATCATTATTGGCATTTAATCTTATAGTTTGGCGATAGATGTTTGTTCGATGGGATAACCAAGTAGCACCGTTTTAATTTACCACTCGAAAAATAAAAAAATGCTAACTGGCGAGTTAAAAAAAAAAAAAAAAGCCATTGGCGAGACTTGCACCCGGCTAACATAAAAGCACCAAGAACGCTTTGCGATCATGGCAACTTTTGTGTAGTTTTATTCGAAAAAATAATTTTGATTTTTTAATCAAAATGTGAAACCTTTCTTATGAAATGCGAAGGGATCAGCGCGTATAATTGTTTATGACACTTACATGACTTGACCTATTATAATATAAGTGAAATGAAGGCGATAGAATAATATTTGGCAACTTATCACCTGTGGCTGGCTAACATTAAACTACCAAAATGGCCGCCTGGAATGTAAAAATCAAAGGAATCAGTTCGTAATTGTTTATGACAGTTACGTGACTTGGTCTATTATAATATAAGTGAAATGATGGCGATAGAATGATATTTGGCGACTTATCACCTGTGGCTGGCTAACATTAAAGTACCAAAATGGCCACCTGGAATATAAAATGCGAAGGGACTGTTGATCACATGACTTAGGCTATTATTATAGAGACTGTTTTCAATTCTAAAAATAGCGCAAAGAATAATATTTCCTTACGATTAAAAATTTATTTACACGTGACTATATAAAACAGAAAAAAAACTTAAAATTTACTATTAAACGAGTACGTTTTAAAAGCAGGAAAATATTGAAAATTATGTCTTGAAAATTGTATTTACACTTGAATATTAAAAGAGAAAGGAAACGTTAGAGTAATAAATACATTAATATACGTTTAACCCTTTCAGGGGCAAGGTAATTCTATTCGTAAAATGTTGAAATCAGTGAATGGCACCAGAATTCACAAACAAAATTCAAAGCACGAAAATGCTTTTGTTCCCTTACTTAATAAAAGGAAAATTGTCATTCCAATATTCTGGTGCCAATGTGGCATTTAAAAATTAAAATTAAGTGGTCCAAAAATAAACCACTGCCCTTGAAGTGGTTAAAGCAGTAAATTGTAGTAATTGTCGTAAATTCCATTATGTCAATCGTTTTATAACGCTGTTAAAAAATACCGGGAGGCAAAGACTCTGTTTACTTAATTCATTTTATTTTAGCTTATTTTCAAATGTTTAACTGATCTTCTTTAATCAAACACGAAAACAACCAATGAATGTCTTAACAGCAACTGATTCGGCCTTAAATTTTCGCAATCAAAGGGAACTGAATGGAAACTTATTTACAGGAAGTTCGCTACAAGTTTTTCCATTATAATTAAATCTTCTCAAATCTTTCTAATACCGATCATATTAGAGTGCTTTTAGATTCTGCTGTGTCTGAACGGGGATTGGCGAGCGTAGCTTGCAGGGGCAGAGCCCCCTAGTGTATATATAATGAAATTTAACAGTTGTCTGACAGCGGTTTAAAACAAAAGTTAAATTGATTAAATTTGTTTCAAACTCAAATTTAAGGTCCAATTGCTTTGTCAATTCAACTTCGAAATTGTTAGTGTCAGAGCAACAAGAAAGTAGTATCGTTGCCTTGGAAACAACGATTTATCCATTATCGAAATGAATAAGGAGAGCTTTCTTAATCGGGCAGTTACTGACACACTTAAAGCTTACCCAGCTAGTAAAACCTTGTATAAAATAAATAACTTCAGCAGCACGTAAATAGTATATATGCGTATATAGTATGTATTCTTAGAGATCATTTATATCTAATAAATTACTACCATGTCAAATTTCATGTATCTGGGCCCTTCAGTAACACAAAAATTGCGATTTAGAACGTTTTTTTTTTTATTTTGCTCCTGCAACCCCCAGGTTGTAGTGACACCGACATGAAATAGAGCCCATCTTGGAGCAAGGGCTGTCACCATCATTTTGAAAACCGGTTCGGTACTTTCTACGATTGCGTAGAAATCGCCATTTAGAATGTTTTTTAGAACGCTTTTCGCGCATTTTCATCCCTTTTAAATTTCGAATGTTTTAAGAAATGCTCTTAGAGATAATTTATATCTTACATGTAAGTACCATTCCAAATTTCATTCTTCTAGGTTTATCAGTAACACAAAAAACGCATTTTTAGAACTTTTTTGCTCCTGCACCCCCTTTGCGGTAGTGGCATCCACTTAAGATATAGCCAATGTTCGAACGTGGACTAGCACCGTCATTTTAATACCACGTGAACTAGCACCGTCATTTTAATACCGTTGCTTTTGAAATCGGTTCAGTAGCTCCAGAGATTACCTCCTACAAACAAACTAACAAATTTTTACTTTTTTATAATATTAGTATATAATAGATAAGCTTATAGAAAAAATAATAAACTGTTTCATCGTTTAAATTTAAATTCGTTAAGTACTGCACATTTCAACCCTCACTTAACTATAAATTGTCAAATGCATTAAAACCGCTTGCATTTGGCGAAGAAAGGTATTGCTCACAAAAGCACATGGGTATCGTGTTTTCGCACCATATATTCGACATTATTTTATTTTTTTACACACTTTCTGCAGGAATTCCGCTGCTAAATTTGACTCATTCGTTATTACGTACATAAATAAATACAAAAATAATGTTAAAGATTCATTTTAAATGCGCCGCTGGAAAGTCGAAGTAGCAGTGTCTAAGATTAAATTTGGGTAGAAGAAAATATTTAACTACCATGCTATAAATTTTAATACGTCACTTTGCTCAAGTTTTCAGGATTTATTTTCAGGATAATGAGCCATAAACTGGGGATATTGTGTGATAGGGCGCCGTTAATACTTTATTGTCCGCGTGATTGATACGTGATATTTTAATCGCCCTTTAAGTAAAGCAGTGAACTTTTTAAAGTTCATAATATGTATTTTATGTTACGAAGTTTATTTTATCACTAACGACGCGAATCTACTCAATTCATAAATAAAATTTTAGCACGAAAACTTAACCCAGTCTCGCCGTCTGCTGAGCACTCTGTGAACAATATATATTAAATGCTGTGTTGGAAGATAGCAGCAATAAATAAAATATTCTTTTAAAGCACACAGTATAAAAAAAAAATTCTTTTGGGTATGTTACAGATAGGCAACGCGGTGATACAAAGGGTTAAAATATTGTATAGCCTCCGGAAACGCAACTATGTACAGTGGTAGAAAAAATAAAACAAACACCTCCTACTAATTCTGGAACTAATTATAATACACTGCTAAAAAAAATTAGGGGAGCAAGCCAAAAAGTGAAGAGAACAGTGCAAGACAGTCATATATGGGCATAAAATGGATAGTACACGTTTATCAATGCGCAATGCAGAAAAAAAGACGCAGAAAAATTTGTAAGGGAGCTTTTATTCCTTGAAAATATGGAAAGAACATGAAAAGATGGTTTAGGGCAACAATTTTGTTACATGTAAATGATAAAAAAAAAAAAAAAGTAATGTTTAGAAATTATGCAAGGTTTTTAATATGGCGTGAGGTCTCCTCGAACAGCTACGGCTGCTGCACATGTGTTTTCCATGGATGCGGTACAGTTATTGATAAGGCTTTGGGTAATACTGTTTCACTGCTCAAGAATTTCAATCTCAAAGTCCCGGAGAGTAAAAAAGGCCTTGGTCCCGCAGCAATGCATCGTCTGAGTATGTCTGAAACATGATCGTTCAGATTCAGGACAGGAGATCATGCTGGTCATTCCATACGCAGTATTGTTTTAGCTTCAAGCATGCACTCTCAAAAATAATTTACTTAAAAATGAGAACTTCCATGTACTCGTATTTTTTTAAGTACAATTGTTTCAAAAAGAAGTACATTGTTAAAAATAATCTCCTTAAAAATGAGCATTTCTATGTACTCATATTTTTTAAGTACAGTTGTTTCAAAAAAGAGCATTAATCTACTTAAAAATGAAAATTTCTTTGTACTCGATTTTTTTTTAAGCACAATTAATTCAGAAACGAGTACATGATATTTTGAAGTTGTGTATAATTATACTTGATTTATAAATGTACGCATAAATGAATACATATATTTTGTATTTTAAAGTCTTAATATTCATTTTTAAATCCTATGTCCTCAAAAATATGAGTTTTCTGATACCAAATTGACAGATGGGATTTCCAAGCTTTTATTTAAAGATATATCTATCTTTGTTATAACTTTAATTTATAATACACATTTTTCAAATTTATTTACAATTTCATTAGAAATGTTAAAGAAGAAAATTTAGTTTAAAAATTGTTTTATTAGAAATTAAAATATTTAAGAAAGGGAAAATTCAACTCTGCTGTTAGCGATCTTCCGTCGCTGATTCATAAAATGTGTTTATTTGGAAGCAGCTGGAAACAGCTCCTATACCACAGTCAGTACAATGCTGATCTCCCACCTAGAAGACTCGGGTACAAATCACGGGGCGGCTCATACCCATTTCGCAATTCAAAATTACCGTAAAAAAGGGTGATTTGTCTGTTGTGTGTGATTTCGCTTTTTTATTATTATTATTATTATAGTGTATGTGTGTTTCTATACATATTTATTTTCGAGTCCCTGTATGCACTCAAAAAAAAGAGTACATGCGTTTTTCAAATTTAAGAGTTAAGTACTCCGAGCTATTTTAAGATCGGGAAGTGCTCAATAATTAGTACAATTTACTTATTTTTAAGAATAGTGTTTTAACAGTGTGCTTTCCACAAAAAGAGCTTTATGAGGTTTAGCATTATCATGCATGGCAAAAAAGAAATCCCTAATTGCTGCATCATAAAATACGACGTAATGTTCCAGTATCTCGTCTGTATAACGCCGGACCGTCAAAGTGCCATTCCGAATGATATGCAGGTCCGTACATCCACTTATGCTGATTCCAGCACATAGCACCAACCCACCTCATCTGTAATGTGATCTTTCACGAACGAATGTGGTATTATTTTGCGTGTCTCATTCGCTCCATGACAAAACACATCAGATGTCACTTCCAGACTGAATCGGGACTCGTCTGTAAACAGAATTTGACTCCAACAACGTTGCCTCCAAACTCGATGTTCAGTTGCCTACTTTCTTTGGGCCCCACAGTTGCTTGAGATTAACGGAATATAGACCATTGGCTTACGTGGATAGAGCCCACCCTGATGAAGCCAATCTCGAACTGTTTGGCTGGACACACTTCATCCTGTGGCCAAGAACAACTGTGTTTGCAGCAGAGTAGCATTGCCTGTTCCGTCCTGACGATCTGTTAACAAAGACATATCGGTCATCAGTTTCTGTGGTACCACATGGCCGACCTTATCCTTGTCGATGTCTATCATTCCATGTGTCTTGGAATCTATTCCACAGCCTTATATTGGCACTTCTTGCGACTCCAACAGCGTCCGCTACCCTTCGTTGTGTCTCCTACAAATTCAACTGTTCCGATAACACGCCAAGCCATGGATTCCGTTAAATCCCATTGTTGTGACATTTTCAAGTCACATTTTCTCAAAACACAAGCTGAGCAACTGAATTTTACAACTGAGACAGTGAAACAGATGTTTCTGCAAAATCCCGATTTCGACACTTATCTCCTTTTTCTAGTTTTTGACGTCATAAACTTTAATTTACATGATAAGTTTTTTTTAATCTGTTTTCTACTACGCTTTAAATTATGGATGTTTTGTTTTACGTTACGTATCGGTGTAAATAATTGGGCATTTTGTTAAAACCATGTGCTCCCCTAATTGTTTTGAGCAGTGTAGAAGAAAGTTACTTATAGCAAACGATTGGAAATAAGGTCTATTTTTAAATGATGTATTTGCAATTTACTTAGGGGGCCATCTACAAATCAAAACCAGGTCAAACTTTGTTTTTCAAAAGAAACACCCAATTTTAGACACATATTTTAAATATTTGGTCCAAACTATGCCTAGAAACGAAATTTCAACTCCTTTGGATGATAAGTTTTTGAATTATAAACATTCAAAATTTAGAGCTGCTAATGTTAAATTACATTTTCATATTTTTATTCATATCTCCTGAAATTATAAGCCTAATGTGATAATTTTTGTTCGGTTATAATGCTAAAAAGCCCAAACATAAATACACTGGTTTTGTAATTTTAAAAATTTTATAATAGGAATTATGAATTATGAAATTATTATTCGAAAAAAGTATGAATTGCAACCTACAATTTTTTTTCATAGATTTATATTTATTATGCCCTGCCTTATGAAAATTATAAATTTCATTTTTTTTTTTCCAATTAGTTTTCTAATTATGATTAAAAAACGTCAAAATGAGGGTTTAAGGAGCCGTCTATGATGTGTGGAAAAGCATAATTTGAAAAATAATATTTTACTCATTGTATTGAAACATTTGTGCTACCAATAGTCGAAACATATTAAGAGAGCGAAATGGTCGTATTGGCAAGAAGTAATACATTAATAAAAGTGACATAGCCATTCTGTAGCTTTTCAAAAATCGAGTACCGAACTTCAGTTTGGATACAGTCCCTAAAATAGGCCATTTTAAAATGATTAATTTCTCTGAACGTAATCGCACGAATTTCATGCAAATTTGTATTTAGGATAGTTGAAGGGTATAGAATTTATTTATGGTGTCGAACTTGGATAGGGCTATTGAAAAACAAAAACAATGTTTGGGTTTGTTTTGGTATGTAGATGGCCTCCTAAGCAAATTTTATATACATCATTTAAAAGTAGACTTAATTTCCAATCGTTTTGTACCAGTCACTTTCTTCTGCAATAATTTGCTGCAGAGTTAGTAGGTGGTGTTTACTTTTTTTTCCACGACTGTACATAACTTTTTAGGTGCGTTCGTAATTATATAAATACGTAGCATATATAGTCGTCGTTCGGTCCGTTTGTCTGTCTGTCCGTCCGCATATAACAGAGCGAAAACTACCCTACCGAATGGTCTGAAATTTTAAGTGTATAATTGCTGCAAAATTTTATGAAAATCGGATGTATAGTTTAATTACAGGGACAATCAAATTTTTTCCGTTACATTACGGCCATTGGGAATAGAAATTATTTCATGCGCATTTTAATGACGTTACAGCCTTTCGAGCAGAATGGAATTGATACGCGCATATGAAGTGCACTAAAATATACATTCAGTACACTATGCGGTGCAAAAAATATTTATAAAACTAGTTATAGTACGAACGCACCTCATTTGCCACGTTTGACGCGCAATTTCCAACTTGTTTTTATTTATTCTATCCTATCAGGAAGTGAGGGAAAAACTTATTTCTAAATTCATCTTTACATGCATGAACCAAGTTGAATTAAATAATAGACAAATATAAAATGAGGTGATTAGACTGTTATATCAGAATGTTCTGGAATCCAAAACTGTTTTTTAGAAATGCTGAGCTTAATCAGTTGAGCCGAAATCTGCCAAGGTAAACATTGTAAGAACTTCCTTTTTCAGAGCAGCTGTGAAATCATCTCTGATACCGTATTGTTGAATTTATTCCGTGCGTAGCTGGAAGCGTTTTTCTCCCGCTAATTTTCTTTTCTGAACTTAATACATGCGAGAAAATGGGATAGCGAATATTTTCCTCCCAAAATACGACCGATATTCCCACTTTCCAGTGGGAAATTTTTAAATATGGAAAAAAGGATTATTAAACGATCTCATTTAATTGTTTTATTTATTTATTTTATTTTATTTTTCAGTACTAAAACTGGATTGTGTTTAAATACAGAATAAATGAACAATTTTATTAGAACTCTAAAACTGAGAAATATTGGATCAATGCGGAATCATTTACGTCTAACATCCCGTTGGTGTTCGCGTATTTATATTTAATAAATGCATCGCATGCACTGGTTGTCGATATTAATAATAGCTGAAGTTTTTACTGAAATATGTACATTATTTAAAAATATTTAATTTTGTAGATTTAACACAGTTTTAACACATTCAGTAATGGTTAATGTTTTCAAGGTTTATCTTCATTTAGAGCAGTGGTTCCCAACCTTTTATTGCCCACGCCCCACCAAAGCATCTGTAAAATCGCAATGCCCCCCCCCCCCCCCTCCTCGCACACATATTCTGTAACATATATCTCTTATTAGTTGAAAAGTGAACTCTATTCACCTAACAATAACATGCATTTCACATTCTTTAACTTAACATAGAGGTGAATTTACTGCCACAAATGCGTTTTTGACATAATTTTATAAATACAATAACGTTATAAATCTTCAATTTTATGCCGAAATGAGTTTTGTTTCTTCCCAACTTATCTCAATGTTTAACAAAAGTGTTATTGGGTCTGCATTTTTATCTTCACATAATTTTGAAAGAGACTCTCACATTTAACATTAAAAGTGATAAAATTGACTCATTTTATAATTAATTTTAGTAAATTATTAAGAGTAGGAAAAGTATTGGACACCAAATTTTCTTTCTGTGGATAACAATATACAGAAGAAGCATTTCAATATTCTGACCTTTATTAATTTAAAATATCCATTATACCCCATCAAAACACATTTATCCCCCCCCCCCCCTCCCCGATTATTGTTTACTGCCATGTATTATCACATTTTCAAATGTAAAGTGTATATGTTTAATAATCATTAGCTTATAGTAGGCCTGCTTTACAGCCGTAGATATTTATTATTTGTCCATTTCTTTTTCTAATGCTATTCAAGATTTATAAATTTTATAAAGTTGGTAGTACCACGTTTAGTTATTTCAAAGATTTTTTAGGTTAAATATGGTAAGATAATAAGTTTTAGGTGTACTCTTAAGTAATTTCACATGTAAAAGTTTCTTCATGTTACATACAGCAGAGCGAATAGATAAAAATCGCTCATTCGATAAATGATCGAGAAAAATTGTAAAATAAATTAGTAACTAGAAAAATTATAGAAATTTTTAAAAATAAAAAAGGAAAAAAGGGATGGTAAGATGTGTCTAAAGATCGCCCATGTAATTATTCTGGTATAGGTTTCATTTTGAACATTTTAATTTGAAACTTTTTTTAAATTAAAAAAATATATATATATTTATCTTCAAATTTTGCATGTATAATTTTTAATTTTACTCTAAATCATTAATTTTCTAAAAAGAACAGAGGAAGGCAGGAAGGCAAAAAAGGACAGAGAATGGGTGAGTTACAAATTTGAAATTGCGCCCTAAAATGTCAAATTTCCCCCTGAGGGGCGTACGCCCCACTCTCGGAACCACTGATTTAAATCATTCAGTTTTTCTTTTTCTGGCAGTTTTTATACTCATAGAATAAAAGTACAAGGATAAAAGCAATTTTATCATGTTGTGGTATCTGTTTGTTAGTAATTATATAAAAAAAAAAAAAAAAAAAAAAAAAAAAAATGCATGTGAAATGATAAGTTTAACATCATTGTAGTGCAAGGTTATTAGACATATAAGGTTGGCTCGTCACTATGGACTCCGTCCCTCCCACTCTCGTTGCTAGGCAGAATCATACGTCACAAGAATCCAAGAATCCTTATTTTCCTGTCGGCCGTAACCCGTGTTTGCTATGTTTATGTTTGTTCGTCTAAAATATTTTTCTTTTTAGATTTAAAGTCAAATACATAAAAACTTGAATTTGAAGCTCTCTTTTAATATTTTATTTCATAAAGAGACATTCAATGAAAAGAAAGATATTTTAAAGAAAACTGTTGAATATATATAATCAAACACACCCAATTTAAATATCGACAGTATGTTAATAACTTCTTTTTCTAAATTACGAATCTTTATCCGCGTAAAATATTTAAATGCTAAGTCAAAAGAGATGAAATCATTAAAAAGAAAATTAAAATTTAGCACTAGGGATTGTGTAGAAAAAAAAAAAAAATGAGAAAAACTATTGTATAGTTGTTTTATTTTTCATTAGTATTTTCTTTATTATATAAAATCAAATGCTTTAAATTGTAAATAATATGTGAACAGTTGAACTGTTGTAAATATTATTATTTTTTAATTATTGATATATTAAATATAAAAAATTGATGGTGTTAATTATTGTGAGGGCTAATTTCTCCACTACTCCCCCCCCTTCCCCTTCCTTTGTATCAGCCTCTGGAAATAACCAATACTTGGTTAAAAAAACCTGTAGGAAGATACTATGTGTTTTATATACAGTACAAAGTCTCAAATCCGGACGTCCGAAATCCGGAATTCTCCAAAATTCGGACATTTTCGTAATTGGCGTTTTTATTTTAGCGAAAAGTAAAATAAACCGCTAATAATCGCATAAAACAATATTATATTAAGCTAAAAGTTTGAAACCGAATCCCTTTTACGAATGCCAAAAAAATCTCTAAATATCACACGGAAAAAAAATCTTTAAAAATTAAAAATCACTGCAAGAATTCTGAATAAACTTTATTAAAAAGAGGCCATTTATAATACTGAACTAAAAGATTAAAACCGGATTCCTTTTACTAATGCGGAAAAATTGCCGCGAAACGTAAAGGCAGGAAAAATAGCAAACTTTAAGCGTCTGAAGTTTGCAGAGAACATAATTTACTATAGTGAACAATACCATTGTAACTGGAATTCCTTCATGAATGCCAAAATAATTGCCTCGAAACGCAAAAATTCGCATTGCAAATCGCCCAAATTTCAAAAATTGTGTAGGATAAAATGTACTATATTGAATTAAATGATTGAAAATGAATTCCTTTTACAAATGTCAAAAAATTGCCTCTAAAAATCTAAAATTCACATAAAAAATTCGCGAAAATTTCAAGAAACGCTGTACGAATTCCAAATAAACATTATTAAAAAGAGGACAACATTTACCATATTTAGCTAAAAGACTAAAACCAGATACCTTTTAATGATTTGGGAAAAGTGCCACACGCGCGAAAAGAGAAGAAAAAAATTTTTTTTTTTAATTTAAAAATCGCAAACAACAAAATTTATTGTAGATAAATTTATTGTCTAAGACATTGTAACCAGAATGCTTTTGTGAATCGCAAAATAACGCATTCAAAATCCCTAAAAAGTCATTAATCACGGGGCTAAAACTTTGAAATCGAATTACTTTTACGAATGTCAAAAAATCGCCGTATAACGAAAACAAAAACTCTTAAAATCGCTTAAAAAATGCGATACATTGAAAAGTCGATGTAGGATTTCCAAATAAACTTCACTGAAAAGAGGTCAAAGTTTATTATACTGAATTAGAATATTGTAATCAGAATCCTGTTAGTAAAGTAAAATTTTTTTCGCAAAATTCATAAAAATGATAAAAACCACGTAAAAAATTAAATAAAAAAAATTGTTGTAATTGAGATAGTTTTTACTTTTTGAAAAACACATATTCCCCAATTAAAATATCTCTTTAGTATTATTTTAATTTATTTTCTTTTAATTATTAATTAATTGTTTTCTTTTTAGTATTAAAATGCTTTCCAATGCGTAAATAATTCACCGGTGAAAGTGGATAAAGTTTTCATTTTTTTTTTTTTAATTATGCAAATGAACAAAAATTCGGAAAAGTCCAATCGACGAGTTCTGGACGATTCCGAATTTTTGACTTTGTACTTTACTAATATATGCTTTAAAAGAATCATAATTGCATATGTTTAAGTCTTTTTTACTGTTTTTTACAACTTACAAATATTTTAAAACTTATTAGTCTTTATAAACGTAATTCTGAGAAGTTATTTTGTTTTTCTAATTTGTAGAAATTCCATATTAAAACGTATATTTTAATTAAATGAATTCAAGTTGCAACCCACTATTTTACTAATTTAATAAATATATATATATATATATAAATAAGAAATTGTCAACTAGTAGGTAAAAAATATATATCATAATAACAAAATAAGAGAGAAAGAGTGAGAGAGAATATAGAGCAGCTGTAACTGTTTTCTCTCTTTTTTTCAAAAATGTTTAATTTTTCACCCCCGTGTCACTGTAAAGATTTTAAAACTTATTAATTTTCTTCTATGTAGTTTTAAAACTAAGGTCTCTTATCTCTTTACACGTAAAAAAAAGTATTAAAAATTTTTTCCCCTTAAAATTGCATAACAATTCAACTGTATATAACGCTATTAGCACAGGAGGGATTCCGACTGTGGATTCTTGTGACGTGGCAGAGAAAGACCCCTCCGATTGGGTGAAAAGTTACGAGCCAACCTTTATAGTCTAATAACCTTGATTGTAGTGTAAGTCACTAATTTTACATGCTTCTTAAGTCCGTTTGTATGTGGCAATCAAATCTTGTGAATCGTGACTCATTTTTCCCCCACTTCCTGCTGACCGCTTTGAAATTTGGAATATACAGTACAGACCGATTATCCGCGGGATTGAGTGGAAAGGGCACCGCGGGTAACAAAAATCGCAGATAACCCGAAAAAGACGGAAAATGGGGTGCAAACACGAAAAAAAAAAAAGAAAATTCAACATAAAAACTATGTCTTACTGTACATAAAACATAATAAATCGTTTAAAATACATACATATGCACAATATGTCAGAAACCTTTGCTTTACGTCTAAATCACTAAAATAATGAACATTAAACAAGAAACAATGCCGTACATACCGTACAAAAAGAGGTGAGCTACATCTTTTTTAAAAAATCAGTCACTTGTTTTTGCTTCTTGTTTTGTCTTTATTCTAAATTGTAAACTATTATTTTTCTTTCAGTATGGAATAATTTTTATCTCCAAAGTGAAGTTATTCTTGATATGCTCTCCTGGAATTTATCATAGTAGTGTTATTTAATTGTAAAATATTTTAATTGCTATGCTTACGTTTTGTTAATAAAATCAAGAAAGGGCATCAAGACATTCTGATATTTCAAACATGGCAACCGAATCTAGAAATATCCTTCTATGACTTTCGAATACATTGATTTTTCTGTTTATATTTAATAGTAGGGCTTATTGTATTTTCCTTGCTGTTGACTTGAATTTAAAAAAAAAAAAAAAAAAAAAAAAAAAAACGCACCGCGGATAATCGGGGCTTTACTGTATGTGTATTCCTGAGGGTTACATAAATTCGAAATTGATTTTTTTTTTTTTTTTTTTTTTTTTTTTTTTTTTTTTTATTCAATCCTTAACGGAGGACGGGGGCGAAAGACAAATTTTAAATTTTAAAAAATCTCCATATTTCATAAACCAATGGAAATAAAATTTTGAAACTTAAGATGCCTATAGTATAACTAATATTAATAAACACATGTTTCGGAATTTTACAAAATTCGACCACTAAGTGGGGAAATGGGAGGACCTCTACCCGAGCGCTTTCCGTTTTTGAAAGATTTCGCAAAAACGCTACTTAATGTTAAACTAATACTACGTAAACTTAATGGTTACTCAATTATAGTTTGATTGCCTATGCAGAAATCAGTATCAGCATCATCAATGAGTATTTGTTGAAAAGTACTAATGGCAGCGTTACCACAACAGCGCCAAATTTTAGCCAACTTGGCGAACTATCACCAAGTTTGGCGACAAAAATAAGTTGTCATATATGGAGTTAACTTGGCGATAGCTGGCTAATTTGGCAAAATTCCCATTTTTATCAATTAATCCGTATTTCTACATTTTTGTGAATTTTAATGAATGCATGTTTTTAAAAAAACATTTTTCTTACATTTATAGCTATTAAAATTATTTTTAAAATGCATGTAAGATATATAGACATACACAACTACATTCATGTCTAAAAAATTAAGGGGCAGTGACCTTACACTTTCGATTGCACATAGTTTGTCGAATATATACTGAAATTCCTGACTAATTACCCTTGAATTTCGAGGATATAAGAGCAGGTTTGATCATATTTTTCAGTGAAGATTTTGTCAAGAGGGCAATTAGGGGGCTAATAATAAATTTAATAATAAAATAAAATTTACGATAGCGCGTGTAACAGAAATCGCTTAAAATGTTTTGTCACTGTATGAAATGACTATGTGAGTCCTGTTCGCTGTTTGTATGTATTGGTGTAAGCAAAGCATGTATATATTCGTTACGATGTTAACATTTCTGTGAAAAATTCAATTGTTTTTTGTTTGTAGCATACATTGTTTTCAACCAAAGTTAACCCCACTTTCCGAAAATTTGAAACAGGACAGCAGAAACAGTATACTGGAATTAAAACATCAAATATATTGAATATTTGAAGAGGTATGGGCATTTCTATGAAATAATTTTTAACTGCGAATGCGTGAAAGATTAAAAAAATTTTGCTTCCTTATTTGGTAGTCAGTTATTTAAGGCAATTTATATAAAAGTCCAGTCAAATATCGTAAAATTTCAAAAAGATATCAACGATAGTATGAGTCTGACTGAGAAATTGTGGATAATCCTTTATTATTCAGCTAATTTTAGAAAGCAGCTTGTTATATCGCCAGTTTCCTTTTGAATTTTCGCTATATTTGGCTGAAGTTTTTATAAAAGTTGCCCTAAATAGCTGAATACCAAATTATGAAATAAAAATTTCGGAATCTTCTACGCATGCGCAGTTAAAGATTTGTTTCATACAAATCTTTATATCTCATCAAATCTTCTATGTATTCATGTTGTAATTGCAGTATATTATTTATACTGTTCTTTGTCAAGTTTTCGGAAAGTAGCGTTAAATTTGGTTGAAAACTCTGTGTGCTATAAACAAAAAACCTTTGAATTTTTCACAGAAACGTTAACATCTTCACGAATATTCATGTTATGCTTAGACATATGCACACAAACGTTAATTAGGACACACATAGTCATTTTCTACAAAGAGAAACCATTTTGAACATTTACTGGTACATGGTGATCGCAAATATACATTTTATTACTAAACTTATTGTTGGGCCCCTAATTCTAAACGAGACTAAATCTTCACTGAAAAATAAAAAGTCAAACATGTTCTTTACATCCTCGAAGTTTAAGGACAATTCGTCAAGAATTTCAGCAGATATTCGAAAAACCGTGTAAAATTGAAAGCGTCCGGTCACTGCCCCTTAATTTTTTAACATCAGTGTTTTAGATCAATGTAAATGATAGTGACCACGAAACAACCTTTAAATAACACCAGCCATCGGTAACACACCTGTAAATATAATTTTTATAATTCTAGCATATCAAGAAGAGAATAAAAATCAATAGCAAAAAATGAGGTGCGTTCGTACTATAACTAGTTTTATAAATATTCACATCTTGGTGCAATAGCTGTTGCATTCTTATGCAAAAGTGCATGCATACAAAATTTATTACGATTCTATATATTGAATTCAGTAATACGGAAATAATAGGACTCCATCTTATGTAGGACGTTATCCCCATGGCAACCTAGAATCATTACATTTCATGGGTTATTATTGAATTAATTACATATGATAGGATTTAATAAAATGAAGAAAACTTTTATTAATATCTTTTTAAGTTTTGATTCGATTTTCATAATATTTGAAATGACTCGACAATGTTCTGCAACGATTATATTTATATATATGTATACATATATATAATCGTATATACATATATAGTCATACTAGGGGGCTCTGCCCCCTGCAAGCTACGCTCGCCAACCCCCGTTCAGACACCGCAGAATCTAAAAACATGATAATCTGGTGGGTTTTAAAAATATTAGAGAAGATTGAATTATACTGAAAAAAGCTGTACAGATCACCCTGTAAACGGGTTCCCTTCAATTCCCTTTGATTGCAAAAACTTAAGGGCGAATCAGCAGCTGTTAAGACATCCAATGGTTATTTTCTATTTTGATTAAAGAGGATCAGTTAAACATTTGAAAAGTAGCTAAAATAAAATGAATTAAGTATACAGAGTCTTTGTCTCCCGGTATTTTAAAACAATCTCTATAACAACAGCCTAAGTCATGTGACTATCATCAACAGTTCCAGGCGGACCACTTCGCTTTTTATACTCTAGGTACCATTTTGGTACTTTAATGTTAGCCAGGCGCAGGTGATAAGTCGTCAATTATTATTCTATCGCCATCATTTCATCTATATTATAATAGTTCAAGTCATCAACTGCCATAAACACATACGGTCTGATCCCTTCGCCGTTCATATGAAAGTTTGGCAAAGATCTCATATATGTCCCATATTGGCGTGAATTTTTAACGATGCCAATTTGGAGAACGTATCAACAGCATAAACAGCAACATCCGACTTACCATATCAAGCAAAATAACGATACTTTGGCGCCAGTTATGTGCCCGTTCCGTATATGACATTGGCGTCAGAAAAAAATCGCGCCAATATGGGACCGTAAGTTTTCCATTTTGATTAAAAAATCAATTTTTTTTTTCGAATAAAACTACATACAAGTTGCTATGGTCGCAAAGAATTCTAGGTACTGTTACGCTAGCAGGATGCAAATCTCGCCAATAGCTTTTTTTCAACTCGCCAGTTAGCATTTTTTTTTTTTCGAGTGGTAATATTTGGCCAGATACGCACCGCAGGTTTGGCGTGATTTTTATTTTTTTACGAAAATTTAGCGAAAACCTCGTTTTCAAATACCAGTTACATATGCATTTTTGGTATTCCTTAGATATCCCGACGACCAAAAATCTATCGCAGAACTATAAGATTAAATGCCAATAATGGTTGATCGTAAATGTCACATTCACTTGACTTTAAGCAAGTTACACGTCATCAAGTGATTTTTATTTCGACGTTTTATTCGTATATTTATTAATGTTATACTAATTTATTTGTTCTTTCATTATTTAAAATAAAAATTATGTCAATTTGTATAATTTGCGAGTGTTTTGGCGATTTATATAATTTGGCGAAATTGGTCGACGGAATAACTAAGTAGTACTGTATTTGTTAATTATTTTCTATTATTTTGTAAAGGATTGGTAAAGGATTTTACATCCCAGATGTTCAAGAACAATTCGTCAATAATGTTAGTAGATATTCGACAAAACGTGTGCAATCGAAATCATCCAGTTCCTGTACCTTAACTTTTGGAGGCCAGTATATATTCAAGGCGACCGTAAAGCTTCAGTCTGGCAAAATTCGACAAAAAAATCGCTTTTTCTTTTTTCGTTTATTAAGGGGTATCAAGACTCTTAAAATTTGAAAAAATGAAAAAAAAAAAAAGACCATTTTAAACATATAATATCTTAAAATGTATATGATTTTAAAACACAATTTTTATTGGGATTAAAGATATAAGTATGTTCTTTCATTTCATGTATTTAAAAAATTGCACGATGGAGAATTAGCATTTATAGAGGGCTCCAAACTGTCAGACGAAAATTGATATAACAGCTTGCTCGCTGGATTACAAAATACAGTAAATTCTGTCTAAGGCGGACTCTGTGTAAGCCGGAAATCTGTCTAACGCGGAAATTTTTCAAAGTCCCGGCGAACCCAAAGCAAATAACATTAATCCATGCTGTTTAAGCCGGAATGTGTCTAACGCGGAAACGGAAAGGCTTTTAAGGTCCCATCGAACCAAAAATTTTGCATAAGGCGGAAAAAATGATATTTTAAAAATGAAATGAATTTCATTGATGAAACTTTAAAACTGATATGTACATACATCAAATAGTCTCGAACATTTTAATTAAATTTCGTAATGGATTAATGAACTTAATTCGAAAGAACTATATTTAACGTTATGATTAAATATGGTAATTTTTAACCATAAAAATGAGTAACACAGAGTGACTCATAATGTGTTACTGAAGAATGCTTGTTAAACCGAAAGTAAAAACAGCCATCGATAAAATACTATTTTCCATCTCGTCAGAAACTATGTTAAAGATGAGGCAATGGTTGTATTTATTAAAGTGAATATTTTTCATTAAATTCCAGAACTGAAGCAATTTCTAATCAGTACTATTTATTTCAGTGTTCGAATAACATTTTTCAATATCATTAAAGACTACAAATTTAATAAAAAGTTTAATTTCATTAAAAATTTAATTTTAAAGAACGGTATTAAAGGTTACGAATGTAAAAAAATATACAACTTGCGCATTTTTAAATTTTTTATAATTTTACTTATTTACTTATTTTTGGAGGCATTTTGCATAAGGCGGAATATTGTCTACGGCGGAAAATTTCATCGGTCCCGATCGATTCCGCCTTAGACAGAGTTCACTGTAAATATTGCAACTAGAATGAAAATTTTGGTGCCTTCTTATATTTCAGATTGTAATAATTACCTTGAACGAAAAAAAAATTGTATTTAAAGAGTTTTTATATTTTTAATACAAAGTTGTATTTAGCTAATTTGAAAATTTCAAGTATATAATCACTTTAAAAAATATTTTTTTTGAAGAATAAGAAGAAATTTTAGGTTCAGGTTATACAGACTAACATAAAACATGTGTTTTGGAAATTTCATGAAAAAATATCCAGAAGTTTTTGAGATATCGTGCGCGTTATGCCTAAAAAACATCATTTGGAGAAAAATGATTTGGAAGTTTCAGAAACGCCGCTCCAGCTATTGAGAGGGTGTAATTCTAAAAGTCATAACTTCTGTTCTAATGGGAATTTCAAGGAAACAATTATATCAAAATGTTCAGAAAAATAGGACATTAACATCTAAGAAAATTAAAATTTCGAAAAATTTGAAGTTTTAAGAGTCCCGAGACCCCTTAATATACTTCAATCTTAACTGCATCATTTTCAAAAAAAAAAAAACCGCATGCAATTGCAATGATCTCTAGCGAAGTTACAAGTATTTCAAATTGTACACCGTAATTGAGTTACACTAGAAAAGAAAACTTTAAGTCGCGTTTTTTCAATATGAGATTTTCGTCGAGTTTTATTTTTAACCAATTTTCATAATATTAAGTACATAGCTGCCAACCGCAAACTAATCTTCCGTAATACTTGCTTTAATTTGACCCTGGTTTAATCCGTTTCAAACCAGAAATTTTTTTAAGAAATGAAAATAAATATGTTCCACATAGAAACCTGGAATTAAATAAATATGCATTCATGAAATAAATTTTCTGGTTCGAAATGTGATTAGCCTGGGTTAAATTAATCCAGACATTACGAAAGATTGGTGGAAGGTTGGCAGTTATGTAAGTATTATTGTTTGCAATATTCTATGTTTCTAAACTTAAAAGAAAAATGTGGTTTGTTATAAACGGGGTTGTTATATAACATTTTCCCGTAAAATTTCAAGAAAAAAAGTGTAAATATTTGATTGTTTTATTATTTTTTCTCAATATACTAGGGGGCTCTGCCCCCTACGAGTTACGCTCGCCAACCCTCGTTCAGACACCGCAGACTCTAAAAGCATGCTAATTTGACCGGCTTTAAAAAGATTTCGGAAGATTGAATTATAATTTAAAAAACAGTGGCGATCTTCCTATAAACGGGTTTCTATTTATTTCTCTTTGATTGGGGAATTTTAAGGCCAAATCAGCTGCTATTAAAAGAAACAATGGCTGTTTCCGTCTTTGATTAAATAAAATCAGTTCAACATTTCAAAATAAGCTAATATAAAATGAATTAAGTAAACAGAGTCTTTGTCTCCCGATATTTTTTAACAAAGCGAAAAGAAAGTTCTTTTAGATAAGACATTTTAAAGGTATCGTTTTTAATCTGACGTAATTTTCACCAAACTTTTTTCTCTTTTTAATATTCACGTGAAAATACTTTTGTTAGAAATGAAATATTATTTGCGCTGTCCTAATAAAAATAGTTGAAAAGATCATCTCAAAATATCAAACAAATCTCTCGTGCAATTTTTAAATTTAAACTGTTTTGCAATATTATTTTTTGTTCATTTTACGTAATAAGGGTAATGTGACGTAAATGTGACGTAATTTATCCTATTTAAGACTTCTATCGCATGTTAATGAATTTATTATTTTACAATATTCTTTCTCTTTTAAAATTCACGTGTAAATATAGTTTTTATGTCGTAATTTTCAATGAGTTCCTGCTTTTTATATTTTCTGTTTATAATAGTCACGTGTAAATAAATTTTTAATTTGATGCAAACATTATTGTTCGTGCTGTTTATGCAGTTGCAACAGTTTAAATTAATACCATTTTCTAAAATATGTAAAAAATATCTCTCGAAATGCTAGAAATTTGAATTTAAAATAGTAATAAAACCTCAAAAAATGAGTCAAATTAAAGTAATAAATATAGTGTGCACACCGAGAAATTCTAATGCATAATATGATCTAAAAATGATTAAATTCCCGTGTATAATTTTTGCTCCTATAAAACTTTTTGTAATGGAACGATTTTGTCCAAGTTTAGCATTAAATATCTCTTAAAATAATTCTTCGATTTGAAAACTGTCTGCATTAGCGTGTTTATCAAACATTTCTCTATAATACCACTGATTTTCTTATTTTTGTATGCAATATTTTCCTTAATATTAACGAAGAAAGACTTCTGGTCACAAAAAATTCAAAACCGGCGGCGGTGACAGCGTTAGTTTTTTTTTTTTTTTTTTTTTTTTTTTTTTTTTTTTTTTTTTTATAATAGAGAGATTATAAAATTTTAAAATGTATACTAACATTTGTTGCAATATTACAAATCTACCATTTAACAAAACACGAGGTTTCTAAAGCCAGATTTAATGGGCATGGAGCATTTAAAACGAATGATTAATTAACATATTTTAACTGATAACTTAATTATTTGCACACACTTTTTAATATGATTGATTAATTTACTTTAAAAATGTATGAGTTATTATGTGTGCAAAATTTCCGTACAATTGAGTGAAAAAGGAAAAAATTGGTTTTGAACATCCACTGTCCCTTTAATGTTGGTAAAACCTGTATAAGTTGAACCTCTGTATATGAGAAACCTGCCGGAAAAGTTTATAGTCTTGAATAAATGACATAATTCATTCATAAAAAGAGGGTATACCAGCTCAGATTGAAATCTTTTCAAAGTGGAATTTTTCCAGTTTTCCTTTTGTTTCTGTTTCCGAAATTTTAACTGTATCTTATTTATGCATACCCATCAAACTTTGAGAGCGGATTTAGGATACTTTCGAATTACTCCAAAGCGAAATTGAATTAAAATTTAATTAAACGTATACCTGCTAAGATGGAAATATTTTTAAAGCGGAATTTTTCCAGTTTTCCTTTTGATGCCGTCTTCGAAATTTTAACTATATCTTATTTTTGCATATCCATCAAACTTTGAGAGCGGATTTAGGTTAGTTTCGAATTACTCCAAAGCAAAATTTAATTAAAATTTAATTAAACGTATTATTAAACGTTTAATTAAACGCATACCAGCTAAGATGGAAATCTTTTTAATTCGGAATTTTTCTAGTTTTCCTTGCGATTCCGTATCCGAAATTTTAACTATATCTTATTTATGCATATCCATCAAACTTTGAGAGCGGATTTAGGTTACTTTCGAATTACTCCAAAGCGAAATTTAATTAAGAATTGAATTAAACGTTAATAATGTTTCATTCACCCCGTATTCCATTCACCACATGTCAGTACTAAATGTTTTTACTTATTCAGCATAACAAAGAAATGCATATGGGGAGGTCAATCATTAGCTTTTTGAAGCTTTGAAGGCTACGGCTTGTGTCATTCATCTTACAACAGTAACTACGTTAATTTCATTGGTAAGATAATTGTTTTTCTTTATTTAGGTCACGATACAATTGTCATAAATTATACCACTTAACAACTGTTTCACTCACCTCCATCTATTAGCATGATTTAAAACGACTATAAAGTATTCCATTTACGCTTATACAGAAAATTTTGTGCAAATATCACAATTAATTTTTACCGGGTTTTTTTCTTTTTTAGAAGACTGCACAGTACACTACAGAAAAAATGTTTTCGTTGTCTTTTTACAAAAATTGGAAATGCAGTTTTATTTGTTTTTGCTCACAAACCGGAAGCGTGGATTTAAGACTGTTCTCCAAAAAATATTTTTCACCACTCAAAGACCAAATTTTTTGACACATTTACTGACTCATTTTTAAAAGTAAAAGCACGGCACTTTCAGGCCAGATTATTAGAGCGATTTAGAATACAATAGTCTTCCGTTTTTTGATAAATATATTCCTTGAGTTATAACAGAATGTTGCCAAATGACAGCATTTTTTTTTTCATTTCCGCGCTGTCGCGACTGGAAATTTGAATGAATACGCCAACTTTGTCTGCATTTTCTGAAAAATCAAAGATTGAATTATATAGTTTCTGAATAAGAGCACATACGAACTTCATATGTAAAAAGAAGAAAAAAAATCAGAAATGTTCATAAAGTTGATCGGAAGTTGTTGTTTAAATGCGACAAAAAAATTGAAATTAAGGTAATATTTACAACATAAAAATCTTTAAAAAATTAAGGATTTGTAGAGAATATTTTTAAAAGATTTTTCAGAAATAAAAATTTTAAATGCGTTTTCTGAAAAAGAAATTATTTTCGCGAACAATCAGTTACGAAAACCATTCTATCTGCAAGAATTATGGTATGGAATTATGGTTATCAGTTTTATATACATTTATATAAAAATGATTGCCTACAACTTATGTGATGTTGTGAATATAACGAACTATCGATTTTAATATCTGGCAGTTTACTAAACATTTTATAAATTAATATAGAAAAAATTAAAAAAATCATGAAACTGAAAATTTGAATGTTTATCTACATTGTTACTTATTTATGGTGTAGTAATTTCAAGTCCTTGTTAATAAAATTGGTAGCCTTGGGACAAGAAATGATCAAATTTATATAGTAACTCGATTTATTTACTGGATTAACTTAATTCAAGGTACTATTATACACAAATATAGAAAAGCTGGGTTCGTCGTCTATTTCAATTGGAAGGTCCAATTACATAAATATGTCCAGTGAACTACGGAGTTCTAAACGTATACAAGAGACAGGATGTCCCTTCATGGACTGGAAATTGCCTGCGTGCCGCTGTCTGCAAAATTCACCTAACACTTCTCCGACTATATCTCTTTTCTCTATTCGTCCCGTATTTCATCTGCATCCTCCTCCTCCCGAGAAAAAAGGAGGCGGGAGCGCGTCCACTATTACGGCACTTCCAATATCTGCAAGGTGCCTTAGTGTTGATTGTAATATAAATATATTAAACACATTCTTGGAGGAACATCTATTTATCTATTTAATAATATTTCACAAGAAAAATGAGGTAAGGAAAATTATTTCTCTTATCTGGTTTCTACGATCAGGTCCGCCCGGAAACAGCAGAGTTGAAACTCGTCGTCATTCCTTCTTCTGTAAGATTCGGTGATATTAAATTTTATTTAAGAAGAAATATGATTAGATGTGTTAATTCTTAATTTATATGTGTTTCAATGTTACAGATGGATTATATCATTATGCAGTATTTCACACATATCAACATTTTATTAGTATCTTCGATAAAATATTAAAGAAAGCATTTTAATTTCATGCGGACGTGAATCACAAAACGACCCGACATGAAAGAGATTTTAACAGCAACCGATAAGTGTCTGAGAGGGAGAAAAAAAGGAGGCGATACATATGCCTTTACATTGAAACCACACTTAAAAGCAGAAATTGATGAGTAAGGGAAAATACACATACACTGGCATGGAAAGAGTCACATTGAGTTCGAATATTGCAGTTCTTTTTTTTCTGGATTAGAGTTTTTAAAGTTTTTGTTGAGAAGGGAATCAGTTATATTAACAGTTTGGAGTTCTTTGTTGTCTTTAAGACGCCAGTGATGCCACCGGCCGTCTAGGAGGTAGCTGAAACTTTGGCCAGAGAGGGTCAACTAGAGGAGAAAGACATCTATCAAGGTTGTACCGTGACGAATTTTTAGTGTCAAGAGGCATAGAAAAAATACTTTGTGATGCCTGCTCATTAGCCATGCCAGACACATTGTTCTCTCCCCGTGGGAAACTGTCGTCTGTTGTAAAGTCTAAATTCGGGCACTGTTCTGTTAAATGATTACTAATTAGTGCTAATTATTTGAAGAATTTATAATGGCTTACCTAAATATCACAAGACTTCAACATTTGTGAATCAGCAAAATTTCAATGTATACATATGAAAGTTTTTGTTTTTGGCTTGCATTGTAGTTTATTATATCCTTTGCATCTAAAATAGTATATTTATTGAACCCCCCCCCCTCCCCCCCTTCTCTAAACGAAGATAACTTCTATACGACAATACCTTTTTTTAAATTTAAGGTTGTTAAAAAAAAAGACTTTCACGCTAACTACGCAAATATTTTTGATACGCAAGAAATCACTTAAAAATCTTACGTTATTAAAAAGTTAACGCTATTGTTATACGTCAAATTTGCGGGCACTTTAAGCATAAAAAATCGAAGAATGTTTTTACTTTTTTTTATATATACATGTGATGCGTCTTTAATTATTGCTAATTGTATGCCGATGATGTTTCGTTACTGTCGAATCCGAAAGTAGCTTTAAAATGGCAACATTGGCAACGTTTTGTAAAGCAGTCTTTGTCTTTACAAGATTATGGGAAACTGTTTGATTTCTTGATAGCCGAATAGAACACGCAATATTTTATATTTTTACGAACATGCCTGTCACTTTTGTGTAGTTACAAAAAAAAAAAAAAAAAAAAGAAAAAAGACTTTATGAATGTGTCACAAAGCAAACAATTTGAATTTCAGCAATTTTTTTTTAATGTTAAGAGCCTATACCACTCATGCGGAGAAACTCGAACGCTATTGTTATTATTACTAACGCTATTAACTATGGAAGAAATCTTTACAGATTTTCCACTTGCATTTTAATATTTTTAAATGGGTTTTTTGCACAGGATGCCTAAGGTCGATATATATATTACTGTGCGTTTGTACTTTTTCGAATTTAGTTGCAGTTTTTTTTATATACATGGGAATGGTTTCACTTTCAGAAGCGGCATTAACCGGTTCCAAAAGTTAAAGTATCCGCAACAACAAAGAATTGTGCTTTTCAAAAACCAATTCGATCAGGCACAACCCGACTCAATTTCTACAACAGTTTCGATATATCTTTACATACAAGGGTTCTTTTAAAAAAAAAACTTCGTGCATATTTTTGAGAAAATCCTACACTATTTTACAATATTATGTGTCCTCAAAAGGCATAAAATACACAATCGCAACATTAATGTTTACTTAGACTCTTAGACTTTTCAACATTCATATGAAGATTCATTTAAAACATTAATGTAGTTTAGAATAACAGAAAAAAAGAGGGTTAGAAAATCATAACTTTTTAAGTTGTATCATAAAAAGTAGATTTTTGAAAATATTTCTCTGAAATTTATTAAGATATATTTACAATGATTCCGTTAACAGAAGTTCATTATCACTATTACTATTTTTTCAAAGCATATTGCCTGCCACGTCTTAGGAACAATTAAGTCTAGTTCCGGCTTCGCTCGACTCTATAGGGAAAAAATGTAAGCCTGATCCGTGCCCAAATCTCCTGAAAAAATTAAGCCCATGCTCAGACACGATGTAACTGTGCTATGGCAATCTGTAAGGTGGACATGTTATGTTACATTTCTGTATTGGTGTTGTCAAGGTAGCCTCGGCTCGTGCAGCACATTTATACTTATTATCGCGTAAGTAATATCCATTGCAAATGGTTCATATTTTATCGGCTTCGTTTAAATTTTTATATCGGGTCGGTGGGCTCGCTTAACTTTTTATCGGCCCCGCTGGCCCGTATAATTTTTTTGTCGGCACGACCCGTTAAAAAATTGTCTTTATTTTGCCGACCCGGCCCATTTGAAAGTTTGCTTTCATTTTGCCGGCGCGGTTACGGGGATCGGGCATGTCCGGGCCCGTGTAGACCTCTATCCGAACCCCACGCTTTATCCGCGATGAGACAAAAAATACAGTAAACTCTGTCTAAGGTGGAACGAATCGATCTGGACCGAGAAAATTTTCCGTAGTAGACAATATTCCGTCTTAGACAAATTTTACTCTATGTCTATGGATTCGCAGGGACTTGAAAATCTTTCCGAGTTTGACAGATTTCCGTCTTACACAGAGTCCGTCTTACAGAGAATTTACTGTAATTTAGTTTTTCACTTTGGAAAAAGAAAACTAGCACCACAAAAATTACTATACCACCACACGGAAATCACTTTTATAATGCTCTCATAATGCTGCACTATTAAAATCTTTCTCTGATGCGTCACAACAAAAAATGCATCGATTTCCCAACAGTAAATAACATGCATTATCGCTTGTCTTACTTATAAAAAAAAAAAAAAGAAACTCTTGACTTTCTTAAGCTTTACGATCACCCTTTCGGAAAATAATTCTTGTCTCGCGCGCCACAAATTCTCCTGTTAGACCAAAACAAAACAACAACTCAAACAAGCCGGCATCTATATAAATAGCATCCCACTCTCACTTTTGAGAATTGATACCGTGCTATCGCCGCAAGTGTCGTAAACCATGTGTATTTTGCGTGAGGTCGACAAGGAAGCGTTCATACAGGTCAAGGATGAATGATGCCTTATTATAATGAAACCCGCAAGCTAAACACAATATATAGGCCAATGACGATTCTTCTTTCCCTTTTTTTTTTTTTTCTTTTTGCCTACTATCCAAATTTATCATCAGGTACGCAATCATTATCTTTCACACACGTTTTTTCAATTTCAGATAATGGCTTATTTTCGAAAAATGCCTTTTTTAAATTTTACTTTTGTGTATTACGTGAACAGCTTATCTATCAATATACCTATCTATATTATAAAGTAAAAAACATGTCCATTAGAAACGCTGACGTCATTTTGACGGTCGCAACGAACTGATCAATAAATTTCGCTCTTACAGGGTGACAATTATTGAACTATATGAAATAAGACGTAAATTATTTAAAAACTACTGAGTGCACAAACTTTATTCAGTATGTAAACGTTACTACAGATGTTCGGATTTAGGTTATGACTTTTCCGATATGGCTGCAATCATTGGCTATGATGTGGCGCAGACGAATAGCAAAATTCTGCATGAACCGCTGAAGTGTCGGAACATCGATGCTGTCGATGACTTCCTGAATGGCAGTTTTCAGCTCAAATATGGTTTTGGGGTTATTTCTGTACGCATTGTCTTTAATGTAGCCACACAAAAATGAGTCAAATGTGGTCAGATCTGGAGAATATGTCGGCCAAGCGAGTCCCATTCCAGTGACCCAGGAGCAGAATGCGGTCCCCAAAGTGCTCCTCCGGGACATCAAACATTTTCTTGGTTCTATGGGTTCGAGCTCTGTCTTTCTTGGTTCGAGCTCTGTCTTGCATGAACTACATCTTGTCGAAATCAGGGTCACTTTGAATAATGGGGATGAAACCATTTTCCAAAACCGTCACGTATCGTTCAGTAAGTTACCGTACCGTCAATGAATATCGGACCGCTTATTCCGAGACTGGACATTGCACACCACACAGTCATCCGTTGAGGGTGTAGAGACTTCTCGATCGCGAAATGCAAATTCTTAGTCCCCCAAATGTGCCAATTTTGCTTATTGACGAAGTTGCGTACAAGCTGCGTGCGAATGCGCATAGTAATTGCCATCATGCTCTGCGGCCAACCACGGAGTTTGAACTTCATCATGCAAATCGTTCAGAAGTTATGACGGTTTAATTTCATATAGTTCAATAATTGTCACCCTGTACTACTGCAATTTTATTAACTTCTAAAAGTCGCACAATTTAAAATTTAATAAAGTAAAATAGGGAAAAAAAGTGTATATTAAATTGCAGTTTGTTTAAAAACTGTATCTCAATTTATCTATTTTTTTTTTTTATGATTAACGTGCTGTTAACCCTGCGTTAGCCGCATGTATATCACTTTGATACAAGTTGCTCTTTTTCTGATATAAGTTTTGAACCAGGTAGACTCGGAACCTGCGGCTTCCTCTACCTTCCTCCCCTCGGTATCAATTTTTCACAGGCAGCAGTTGCTCTCGAATAGACTAATGCATTTAAAACTTGCTAGAGGAAAATGCATTGCAAAAAAATAATTGTTGGTTTTACGGTATAATACTAACACTCCAGCTGTCAGTATTATATTGAAAATTTAACAATAATAAACCATAAATAAACAATAGTGTATCGTCTTATTAATATACTAACAGTAATATATTGTATATTACAGTATAACCTCTTCAGTTCCGAAGCTAAAATAATAATACAAATGCTTATTCATTGGTTTTTTCTAAACAAAATGACATCGTAAATGACAGAAAAAATACCTTTCTGAAATGGATCCTTTATGTGCTTAGTAATTTAGGTTCAAAAATTCGGATCTAAAACTACAAACCCCCTTAAAACATCAATTTAATAACTATTAACCTAAATTAACGCAATCACAAACTTAAGAGCTTTAAACAAGTAAATAATCTACAAACCCTCAAACTTTTTTATTGAAAAAGATTTAATTTTAATAAACATTCCTAAGTTGCAGAAACAATATTTACAGTGATATAAAATAGATGAGTCTGCACGTTTACGTTAAATAATTCGGTTATAATTGTATTGAAACGTGCACTTATTATTAAAAGAGTTTGATGCTTCCAATTAAGGATAATGGCAAAAATTAGCAATAGAACTAATGGGGTAAAAAACAACTTTTTATTGTTTTTTTTTTTAAGTTTCCGTACTTAAAAAGTGAAAATGGAACCATTATAAGATCAATCGTGTGTCTGTCTGTCCGTCTGTCACAGCCGTTTTTCTCGAAAACTACGGAACGTGGAAAGTTCAAAATTAGGAAAGTAAGGTATTTTATAAAGATTTTTTACAAAGATTTATAATTTTAATTGCTCACCAGTTTTCGGTGCTGTTTCGCTGTATTTAACTATTTGGGTGCTGCACCGTGTTATCCTGCTTTCCACGAGTTCAAGGTACTTGCTTTTCTTTCTTCCTATTTTTTAGTTTATCATTTTGGCAACACTTTCGTCTTCTGCATGTGCTCCTTTCAGCTAGCGCCATCTGTCGCATTCTTTGCAAGCTCTACTCTGTACCTTTCAGTTCATTTTTGACATTGTCCCCTTTAGAGATGTAAATTTTCCGGAAAAGTTGAAGTGGCGGAAAAAAACCGGTTTTTTTCCAGTTTTTTCCGGAAAAATTGGAAAAATGGGAAAAATTGATTTCCTATAAATGTTTCTCAAAAATAAGTTATATTTTATTAAAAAGTATACAATAATAAACTTTTTCAATGTTTTTGCATACTAAAAAAAATTATTTTCCCCTTTATATGTGAATATGTTATTAAAAAAAGAGAGAGAGAGAGAGAGAGAGAGAGAGAAAGCCAGCTTTTAAAAGTTTATCCTTTCAGTCTCAGAATTCTGAGAGTAGCTTTTCTTGCTTAATTTAACACCAGTGTTTGTATAATATATCATGTGTCTGTTGAAATGATTTTTCAGTAGCACTTGTTTAATTATATCAGTACAGCTAATTTAAAAAGCAAACAAACAAAAAAATCTTTAGTTTCAACCAATATCACTGTAGTTTTAAAGCAGTTTTAAACTGTATTGTACATCCCATCTACATTGCACTCATAAAGGATGCCAGTGCAAAAGAAACAAATTATAGTAGTTCTGGTATTATTATAAATACTATTATCCTTTTCAAATCTTCCGTTGTTTAAAAATTGGTATTATTTTACAATATTACTCCCCCCCCCCCCCCACCTTACAGTTATAATTTTCATTTCTTGTATATGTAGTTTTGGTACAGCTTTCCAGACTTAACCCAAACTGGGTTTTAGCAAGATTTAGATCCTTAATATTGAAAGTGGTATTTTGTTTTTTAATGAAACTTTTAAAATGGGTGGATTTTTTCATATGTTTAAAAATTGTTTTCAAATAGATTTTTTACAGAGATTTGCTTACATTTTCTTTGCAAAATTTGTATGGATTTATATTTTTTGAAAATACATTTAGACAACTCTAAGAATCTATGTTTTAAAAAAAGAAGAAAAAAAAAGATACATAATTTCAACTGCATGTTATTATGAAAAGAAATTTTTCTAACAGTAGTGAAAAATCACAGCCATGCGAATAAAAATAAATGCATGTTTCAAATTTTACAGTAAATTTTCCATCTTACCATTTTCATTTATTGGTATAATATTGAAATACTTTTGCACATGAATTTCCATTTTTAACCAGAGAAGTTCCATTTAATTATCTTACCAAGGATTTGCTTAGATTTTTTTTCACACGATCATGTTTTTGTGAAATTGTGAACTTTTATAAAAACTTATGAACTTGTAAAAAATGTGAATGAAATGTAAAAAATATAATCGGAATTTTGTAAATTAGAAATTACATATTTAAGTTCTTATCTAGACATTATTGTCCTTTGTACATATAAACAACTAGATAATAGATTCATTGGTTATTGCAGCTATTAGATAAAAGGTTTTTTTTTTTTTTTTTAATTGTAAAATTATTACGTTTGTGAAGCATTTAATTTGGAGATTGTAAAAAAATTCTGAAATGTCTATTTTTAAAGGAAAGAATTTTGTTAAAGGTCATATGTTTTAAGGAGAAAAATCTGTGAACGATCCTTTAAGAGACTCAAGTTCTTTCTAAAGAGAATCCCTGCTTACAGATAAGATTTTCCATGTTAAGGTTTTCATGGGGGACACTAAACATGGAAAAAATATAAATAAAAGTATCAAAATGTAGCAATTATAAAATTTTGACTACATTATTTTGTAAATGAAGTTTCAATTTTTCCAATTTGGAAAAATTAAAAAATAGCCCTTCGGAAAAAAACTGAAAAAAACCGGTTTTTCCCAACTTTTCCGGTTTTTTCCGACCATTCCCATCTCTAGTCTCCTTACGGACACGTGTTTACTGTAGCTGATGACGAGCTGTTAATATTTTTAGCTCGAAACGCGTCCTATGTATTGTTTTTATTTTATGGTGATTTTTTTACAAAGATTTATTATTTTAATTATAAAGGCTATTGACCAACATATTTATAGACCGCTATCCATTAAAAAAATAATACTAATAAGGAAACATTAACAAGGGCTAATTAAGTTACTTGAAGAAAAATTCTTTTTGTATCTAGGGAGGTGTACCATTCGAAAGATCTCGCAGCACCGAACCCAAAAACATATTTATTTTAATTTTAGGTACTATATTTACAGAAATATTGTCGAAGATGTATTGCTAAAATCCCCCCTCCCCCTATTTCAGAATCTACTGAAATTAAAATTATGAAAAAATTAGGGGTAGTAGGGGATTATTAAAAACTTGCAGGAAATCTATAGCGATTATCCTAGGTCAAATAGTTTTTGAGAAAATCTTATTTTTTCCCTTACACACCAACTTTTCTTTACGGACGATCAGTGGAAGAGTTGAAGGATGCTCAAGGTAAATATAGTCGTAAAATCGTCAAAGGATTGCTAATAATGATTTTCGAAAACATTTGTCGGTAATTAACCGATATATTAATTAAAAACCTATCTAGAAAAACGCTGTGTTGTAGCTTTGCGACCTCCTTCGAATCGTGTTTTACACAATGCCATGTACAGAACAAAACGATTGACGATTATTTTATTTTAATGTAAATTTATTTTGTATTTATTAATTTATTAATTAATTTTATAGTATTTTTAAACGAAGAACGACCTTTGATTGGTATATGAAAATTCGTCGTACATAACATGTTTAGATAAAATATATTTACGAAAATATTTTTAATACTATTGATAGAAGAATATTCAAAACTGCAGCGATTCAACCAATATAGGATCTAACAGTCTGTCGAAATGTATCTATAAGTTTCATTTAACTCTGGTCTGTCTCTGATAACATTGAAGCTCAATTCTTTTGTTTGATTTAATAACCTCTAAATTCTCAAAACGCTTTTCAGAAATTAGAATATATTTCACTCAATGTATGCAATGTTACTTGAATTTTTGTGATTTTCTGAAAACGTGCTGAATGTGCAAGCGTTTCTAATTTTCGGACGTCTGTTGTGGGACATTTGAAGGGTCGCTTAACTGAAACTCCCCGATCACGAAATCCTATGTTAGCCTATGGGAAAACTTAAAAGCGCGATTGCTCATAACTTAATATAGATGTCGAAGTTACAGTTTCTAATGTTAGAAAGTACACGTCAGATGTCGACATAGAGCGTTTTTAAAAAATATCTAATTAAATTTTAAGTATTTAAAAAATCTTTATAAACTTTGAAATTTCCATTTTAACGTAAGAAGACTATTTCTAAAAACGCACAGCATCGGCATCTGACGTGCGCTCTCTGATGAGGAAAACAGATTATAAATTAAATTTAAAAAATCAAAAGACTCGACGAACTAATTAATTATTTCTCATCCACGTGAAACTATTTTTTATATCGCATACCATTTTTTTTTATTTACTTGTATTGATGACTTTTAAGTTGTGTTTAATTGTTAGTTCCTATTTATAAACACTGTTTTGATGAGGCCTATAGATGTCTATGATAGATGTTGCAGAAAAAGCTAGAGATCCTACATACACAACTTCCAGGTTGTATAATATTTAAACGGAGCTTCTGACTGTAAAATAGTCAATGAAACATCGTCTTAATTTTGAAAGATCTATCCAATGATATGTCACTCAATAGGGTGCGTGAAAAAAAAATTTCGTCTCTACCGCCATTTTGAATTTATAAAAACAAAACCTAGCCTATAACTATCGGAAAGTTAAGACAAATGAATAGAGACCTCATTCATTAAAATTCATCCAGCCGTTGGGATGTTTCGAGGGTATAAAAAAATCCACATACCCAGATACGCGTGAAACACATGACCCTTCTTGACAGTCGGGTAATAATTACATTAGGTAATGAATAATTGCGCTTTCAAGTTTTTCCATAGGTTAACATAGAACTTCGCGATCGGTGAATTTCAGTGAAGCGATCCCTTAATCATTGTAGTTATACTATAGATATGTGTTGACTTGTAAACTTTTTACATTTAAAGCAACTAATGAATGAGACAATGAAGAAATATTTAAGTTGACGAACGCTCGTGTTTATTTTTTAAATACAGTAAACTCCCGACTATCCGGTCCTCCGTACTATCCGGCCAAGTGAAAAAAAATTGAATGTTGCGAGCGGCTGAGACAGGCAAGTTATTGTCCGTAATAAAGTGCTAACACACGACAAGAAGGAGCAAGAAGGGATTACAGAATGCAATAGCAGAGACAGTCATCTATCAACTACTTTTTTAAAAACTAAAAACTAAGCTTTGACTCTTTTATCTTATGCATAACTTTTTATATTTGTGCAATCATTTATTAATAAACAGTAAAATAAGATTTACTCATTTTTTTACGAATTAGGCTTACGTTTTACGTTAATGTTTTTCTTATTTTGAAACTGTATCTAATCTTAAAATGTGTGGCATGTGTTTTTAATATAATGGGAGGGGGGTCCAAGAAGTGAGTAAATATTTATAGAACTCCGGCCTATCCGGCTTTTTTGTTATCTGGCCTACCCTTCCGTCACATTAGGCCGGATAGTCGGGAGTTTACTGTATATTCAATTCTTTTTTGAATACTAACTGAACCGGCCGGCATTGCCAGGGTTCTTGATAATAACCTTAAATGTACCTAAATTCAATGTTGAATGATTTTATATTTTAAACTAAAATCATCCCAATCGAGCCTAATGTTGGATGTCCCATTGCATTCGACAACGTGCATCCGCGAATAATAATAATAAATAGACAATCATTTCTTATTGATTTTAATCAAACTTTCATAATTTTAAGAGATATTTTTTTCACACTTTAAGAAAGGTTGTTATTTTAAATTGTTCAAAGAATTTCCCTAACGATTAAAAATTTATTTACACGCGTGACTATTAAAAACAGATAGAACTTTCAAATTAGAATTGAATGATTACGTGTTAAAAGCAGGGAAATATTGAAAATTACGTCATAAAAATTGTATTTATACGTGACTATTAAAAGACAAAGAAAACTTTAAAATAATAAATTCATTAATATGCGTTAAAAGCAGTAAATAGGGGGGGGGGGGGGGAGTTACGTCATACTTAAAATGGCCAAATAATAATACTGCCAAACAGTTTAATCTGTTCAGGTCTGGCGTACTATAAATAGTAGATGCCTTTTCATTTAGTATTATTTTGTCTTAACAATTACCTTTTTACTATCTACAAGTAGTAACGGTTGTATATGCCTATGCATTAGTATATGCCTACTATGACTTCATTTATGTTTTGTCATTCAGTAATAATAATAATAATAATAATAATAAAAGTTTGCATAGTTTTCTCTGCACCGTTGGTGATTCTTTTATTTTAAATATATATTTCACTCTTGAAATTTAAAATATAGGTTACTTTTCTAAACAAATCGTGTATGATAAAAGGTAAAAAATGTCTGAAAGCTATAATATCTGTTAAATGCTGTTGTAATGCGATATTTTCCAAAAGTCTCTAAAAACTCTTCTTTAGCCTATCGTCATATGAAAATGAATTGAATAGTATGTAAAATAACAACATGCGTTAGATTTCAGACGATGGCATATTCTTTAAACTTCAGTAAATATATTTGGATAGCTGCTATTAACATTAATAAGTACCATTAAAAAGTGTAATTTTTGTTTTTCAAAATGGAAATAAAATCGGACCCGAAAGGGTTAAATTAAAAAATATATTTACGAGATATTTATTTCATGTTTCGAGATTGTTTTTTTATTTTTTTATTTTTTTAAAACTTTTATTGCTAATTCTAAGGCAGCGCAAATAATAATAGTCCCTCTCTAACAACAAATGCATTTTCATATCAATATTAAAAAGAGAAAGAAAACTGTAAAATGATAAATTCTTTACTATACGTAAAAGCAGTAAATCGGAGAAATTACGTCACCATTTAAAATGGCCAAATAATAATATTGATAAACAGTTAAAAATTAAAAATATATTTATGCGGGACATTTATTTTATACTTCGAGATGATCTTTTTAACTAATGTTGCTAATTATAAGACAGCGCAAATAATATTTCCTTTTTAAAACAAAAGTATTTGAGAACGTCCATTCGTTACTCTTGTGACAATTAAAGCAATTTTTCATAAATACTTGCAATTATTTCATTATAGAATATATTTAAAATAAAAATTGATATAATCAATTAAATATCACTGTGTTCCACTCTCATAATATATATCTAATTGGCAACAAAAAGTATTTTATTTGGTTATATATTAAATCAAAATTTTGTTACTCTTGTGACACTCTGGTCACAAGACTAACAAAATTTTGATTTATTATGTAGACAAGAAAAATGCTTTTTATTTCAAATTAGCTATATATTAAATGAGTGGAACACAGTAGTATTTCACGGGTTATATCACTTTTTATCTTAATTATATTTTACAATAAAATAATTGGAAGTATTTGTAAAAAACCGCTCGAATGGTCACAAGAGTAACAGTGGACGTTCCCATTTTCATGTGAATGTTAAAAAGAGAAAGAAAACTTGTTGAAAATTGGATCCGATTTAAAACGATACATTTAAAATGTCTTATTTAAAACAATCTTTTTATAGAGGTGTTAAAAAATACCGGGAGGCAAAGACTCTGTTTACTTAATTCATTTTATATTAGCTTATTTTCAAATGTTTAACTGTTCTCATCGAATCAAACAAGAAAACAGTCATTGGATGGTTTAACAGCAGCTCATTCTGACTTAAAATTTCCCAAACAAAGGGAAATGAATGGAAATCTGTTTAAAGGGAGAGCGGCACAGTTTTTTTTAATCGTAATTCAATCTTTGTAATCTTTTTAAAACCTGTCAAATTAGCGAATTTTTAGAATCTGTGGTGTCTGATCGCTGTTGGTCAGTAGCTCGTAGAGGGCAGAGCCCCCTAGTATGATATATATAAAATATACCTTTGAAATCAAAAAACAACTTACATGTTCGTACAGCAAAAATGACTAAATCTCTTACTTAAAGATGGCATGTAATAATATTGTATATTAATTATCAGTGACCAGGAGCCGAACAATTTTTGATGTTCCAGCTCCAGCTCCGCTCCTAGATAAAATACTGTGGCTCCAGCTCCAACTCGGGTCCGACTTCGCGCGTTTGAGTTGCAGATTTTAATTTACACATTTAATTTTTTGCTCACAAATTCTTTCTTAAAGATCTGACCTTTATTAAAGATCTGACAAAATGCATTTTTCTTCTCATCAAACTTGAAATGCTTGTTCAGAAAATGTGACATCTTTTAGCTTTTGCTTTTAAAATAGAAAGTTTGGTGGAATTTTAAACACAAAAATCTTAAATTTCTTCTACACTTTTCAAACAACCAAAATTGTACAACTACACATGTAAACAATAGGCAGCCATATTTGTTTTCAAATAGTGTTGTCACTCAGCTCAAGTAGCAAGTAGAAGTAAAGTAGTGTTACCACGTTTTGAAAGGTTTTCCATCTCTAACAAGAAAAAACAAGTCATCTAAACAAGAACATCTAAAACAAGAAAAAAACTCTAAAAAATGACATAATTAAAATACTGAATAATGATGTAATTAAAATATTTTAAGCCTGTAAATTTAAAAGACTGAAAAAAAAAGATTTAAAAGAATATTATAACTAAAGGAGCCCTGGAGCAGGGGAAAATTTAGAGCTCCAGCTCCAGGGAAAACACAGCTCCGGAGCGCTCCGGCTCCGGGTTCCAGCTCCAGCTCAATTATTATAATAAAAATATGCACATAGAAAAAATCTTAATAAATACACACAATATATATTTAAGTAGTGTGCCGGGCATAAAATGAACTTAGTGCTCGCTGTGAAACCTAACTAATTAAAAATGTTTATGTATCAAATCACTGACAATAGCTGATTTGCGTGTTATTTTCTCCAAGACAAATAAAATTACCTCGTATTTAAATGGTTCTTCATTGTAATCATTCATCCACACTTCCGGTCATCTTCAATTGACTACTGTAATTATATCAGTGATTAGGGAACACATTTAATACTGTATTTCTCTAACATCATTAAGAGATCTAATATACTATGTAAAACCTTTCACGTGTGTACTACAAATTTCTTTTTGTTAATAGAATCTCTTTTCCTGATATGATACATGAATTTACTTTTGTTTCGTAGAATGATATAACTAACTTAAAATATATTTATTTGTAATGAAAATCTCCAATTTTATTTTTTAAATTACCTGAGACGATTTTTCCGCTTGGGCACACAGAAATGAACATCCAAAAATGGCACTGTCATAGGATTTTAATATAAATAGAAACATAGAAAATCTCTGCATTAACGGGTCTCAGGACTCTTAAAATTTGGAAAAATAGAAAAAAAGACCATTTTCAACATTCAGCCTCTTAAAATGTTTATAATTTAAAAACACAATTTTTATTGGTATGAAAGACATAAGTATGATCTTTTATTTCATGTATTTTAAAAATTTCAAGATACAGAATTAGTATATATAGAAGGTTCCAAACTGTCGGACATTTGTCAGGAATAAAATTGTATAACAGCTTACCTGCAGGATTACAGAATAAATTTTGGAACAGGAATGAAATGCTTTGTGCTTAATTATACTTCATATTGTAATAAGTACCCTGGAAATAAATAAATTTGTTTTCAAAGTCTTTTATATTTTTAATACATAGTTGTATTTAGCTTAATGAAAAATTAAAAAAATTTCTACAGTATAATCACCTAAAATAATGTTTGTTTTTTTAACAATAAAAAGGAAATTTTAGATTCAGTTTATACAGACTAACTTGAAACATATGTTTTGAAAATTTTATGAAAAATTATTCTGAAATTTTTGAGATATCCTGCGTGTTATGCACAAAAATGCCATTTAAGAAAAATGACTTCAGAGTTTCGGAAACGCTGCATCAGATATTGAGCGGTTATAATTCTAAATGCCATAACTTCTGTTCTAATGGGAATTTCAAGGAAACAATTATATCAAAATGTTCAGAAAAGATAAGAGTTTAACATCTAAAAATATTAATTTTTTTACAATTTTGAATCCTGAATAAGGAGTCCTGACACTCCTTAACTAGGGGGTACTATAAGTGAAACAGAGTTGACTCAATGCTTTACTAATTTATTTCTCATGTGCCAGAGATATATAGAATACATAGATATGCCCTCATGCAACCACACCTGTCCCCCGTACATCCTACAGTGCTTTTACGGATCCTAGCTGTCATATTCTGTGAGAAGTATCCTCAGATATCCACAAGAAACAAAAAAGGAATTTTCCAACTAAATTATCCTTAGAAAATCCTGTTTATTCTCTGATAGGACTCATATGCGCATTACACTTATTTCTTAATTTTTTTTTTTTTTAATCTTACCTTCATCCTATAAATCTCCAAGAAATATTTTAAAAAAGTCATCCACAGAACGACTATTAGTGTGACATTTTGACATCCAGATATTATCCTGTGACTGAATGGCGGACAATTTCAACCATCCAGAAGATATCCGCTATTTTGAATATGATATTAATATTAAAATTTAGTTGAAATGTAATACATATTTTAAATTGTGCTGATTGTGTCAAATTGTTAATTATGGAGATATTTAAAAAATCCAAAAACCCGACTGCGTAAAAAGCGAACTAATTAATTATTTCTCATCAATGTGAAACTATTTTTTATATTACTTGCCTATTTTTTTATCTACTTGTATTGATGTCTTTTAAGTTATGTTTAATTGTTAGTTCCTATATATAAACACTGTTTTGATGAGGTTAGAGTTGCAGTAAAGCTAGAGATCCTACCTATACAACTTCCAGGTTGTGTAATATTTAAACGGAGCTTCTGACTGTAAAATAGTCAATGAAACATCGTCTTCATTTTGAAAGACCTATCCAATGATATACCGCACTCAATATGGTGCGTATTTTTTTTTTCGTCTCTACCATCATTTTGTATTTTACGGTCGCCATTTTGAATTTATAAAAACAAAACCTAGCCTATAACCAGCGGAAGGTAAAGACGAATCGATAGAGACATCATTCATTAAAATCCATCCCACCGTTGGGATGTTTCGAAGGTGTAAGGAAATCCACATACCCAACCCAGATACGCCTGAAACACATAACCCTTCTTGGCAGTCGGGTAACAAAAATACATTCGAAATTTCGCTCTTGAACAAAAATCATTATAAAAGGACTTTCAACTATCAACATAAGAAACAGCTATTCCATTTTAACATAAGGAATGTTCATCTTTAAAACGAGAACAATTAACGAATGTTGCGGTTTTATTCTAAACAGTTATTTTGCAGCTCGCATCACATCATCGTTAAAATGAATTCAAAGATTTTTATGAATTTGTAACATATTACGCTGGAAATAAATATGCAGTCCTGGAAAGAATTAACCACCCTTAAATAACTCTGCCACAAATCATTGCATAAAAATATGACTGTTACCAATCGATTAGTAACAACATCTGCTAATTAATGCTGTACTTAAATTTTCCTTAGGTGGTCGTTTACCGGGGTTGCAAAAAAGCCGTCTAGAATTTTAAAAAAGCCATGACGGTGGCGATTGGTTTTAACCTACTTTTTCTGTCAAAATTGGCCTTTTTTGGCCGTAATTGGCTTTTATACAGTGAAGTATTGTAATTATAAACTGCACTTTTTTAAGTGTTTTTTAAATTAATTTTAATGATATTTAATCGACTTAGAATTTAAGAAATAACCCAATTTCTCAATACTGAAGACATTATTACAGGAATAACACATAGATGGAGCAGCTAGTGATTTGTAGTCAGAATTGCAAATATTTCAGCTAAATTTTTAAAGGACCATACCAATTGCTTTATTTACACTGACCTTTAATCCCCCCCTTTTTTTTTCATTTTTACTTCTTTATATAATTAAAGAAGATAATGGTTACTTAGTTACATGTTTTAATATCTAACTAATTTTAAGAGCTCTTAATATACAAATCTTATTTTATTTCTCATAAACATTTAAAGTCATACAATAAAAACACCATTTCTCTCTATTAAAAACAGTATTATGAATAGCATATGCTTGAATTTATGCATGAATATGCTCGTTTAAATTGCAAAAAGCTTTTCAAAATTTTAATTCAACAAATTTTATTTGGAGAATTTTTTTTGTTTAATTGCTCTATTTTTTTATACACTTATGTACTAAACTTTCCTCAAATATTATATCATTTCTTACTTCTCTTTCAATATTGTTCACTCTATGACTTAATCTTTCCATATGGACAAGTCAGAATGTTTCCATTTTGATGTGCTACATTTTATCATTGTTGAATTAAATATAATCTTTAAAATGTGTACTATATTTTGAGCTATGTAATATAGAATTTCAAAAACAACAATTTGGAATCTAATTTTTATTCTTTTCAATATTTATAATTTTTTTTCAGACAATGCCTTCACAGTTACCGTCTAGCGTTGTAAAGACTTGTTTATTTGACAAAATTTAATAAAAATTTATAATTTTTTTAGAAGAAAGTATTTAAATGTGTATTAAAAATAAATTAATCCAAATTCAATATGAATTAGCTGTAAACCAGCTTTTTAAAAATAAAAACCGGCTTTCTTTAAGTGGAAGCCAGCCGGCTTTTTTTAGCCCGGCTAAAAGCCGGTAATCCTGTCGTTTACATATAGAAATTGTTCCGAACTCGAAAATTTTCTATACTAACACCTAAATTTCACTTGACATCATATTTGGATTTTTCGGCAAATTTTACTTTAGGATACCAAACGGCAAGTCATTGCATGTAGTTGTTTAGGAATTGTGCCGTTTTTAAGTTTCTAATCTTAATTCCAAATGTTAAATTTTTAATGGTTACAAAACAGTTTGCAATGCGGATAATACTTTAAGCATAGATGAAAACTCTCGAGCGGAAGGATCTGTGATTTTCGATTCCCAACTTCAAAAGTCGATTTCTGTTTAAAAAAATCATATAACAGTTCATATTTTTTTTCGGAAATTTATTTTAAAATTATATATATACACGGTAATTAATAACCGAACACGTTCAATTTTAGACATTTTGTCGAATATTTAAGGATATATTTGTCGGATTTTTCTGGAACTTCAGAATTATGAAGAATATGCTCGACTTCATATTTATCAATGGCGATTTGATCAGAAGGACAATTAGAGAGCCAACGAAAAAAAAAAAAAAGAATAATGTTTGGGATCACCCTGTAAAATAAAATGCAAGAAATGATCTATCGCTGTAGCTTACGAATATATGGATATTGTACAATACATGTATTCATTTGTGGAAGAATAGAACGTATATGTTCATGGAGATATATCGATTTTTTTTTTTAAGTTCAAAAAAAATTTGTGTTTTTTGTTTACATCATGCAGGGTTTTTTACCAAATTTAACGCCAATTTCAGAAAATTTGACAAAATGTAGTAGAAATAATATGATGTAATTGGAATGTAAATATATTTGATGAAATATATTTGAATGTATTTGATGAAATATAAGCAGTTGAATGAAATATTTTTATCTGCGCATGCGCGCACGATAAAAATTTTTTTCCATGATTTATTTATGGAGTAACTCATAAAAATACACCAGTCAAATATCGCGAAAATTCAGAAAGATATCGGCAATAGACCTGAGCTGATTTTTAGTTGTTCTCTAAAACAGCTAATGGTAAGGGGGGGGACCCAAATTCCATTTTTATTTATATGCTTTCAGCAAAGATGTTTGTTCTACTTGGAAATCACCAACGAGCCTAGATTTAGAAGAAATGCTTAGATTTGAAATTTCTTTTTTCTTCGAATAGGCACGTTCTGGTGATTTTCCAAGAAGAACTAAAACATCAATAAAAATTTTTAATTAAAGAATTAAAAATTAAAAACGGCAATTTAGGGATCCCCCCCCCCTTACCATTTAGCTGTTTTTAGAGAACAACTAAAAATCAGCTCAGTCTATTGCCGATATCTTTCTGAATTTTCACGATATTTGACTGGCTTTTTTTATGAGTCGCTCCATAGAGTTGACTATCAAATCAGGAAAAAAAAATATTGTTTATCGTGCGCACATGCGCAGATAAAAAAATTCATTCAACTGCTCATATTTCATCAAATATTTAATATATTTACATTCCAATTTACACCATATTATTTCTACTACATTTTGTCAAATTTTCTGAGACTAGCGTTAAATTTGGTAAAAAACCTGCATGATATAAACAAAAAACATGCAAAAAATTTTTTAAATTTTGTAAAAACATCGATTATTTCCATGAATATAGTAAAAAATCGATGTATCTCCGTGAATATACGTTCTATTCTTCCACAAATGAATACATATATTGTACAATATCCACATATTCGTAAGCTATAGCGATAGATCATTTCGTACATTTTATTTTACAGTGGGATCCCAAACATTATTTTTTTCCTTTGATTTTTTGTTTGGCCCCCTAATTGTCCTTCTGATCAATCTGCCGTTGATAAATATGAAGTCGAGCATATTCTTCATAATCCTGAAGTTCCAGAAAAAATCTGACAAATATATCTTTAAATATCCAACAAAATGTCTAAAATTGAAAGTGTCCGATCATCAATGGCCATATAGTGTATATCAATTTCATGGTAATCTGACTATATTTAAGCAAGTTCGAGCACGGACAGACAGACAGACAAACCGAATTCATAAACACTTTTCCACTATGTTATTGAAAAATGTTAATTAGCCCTTACGACTGAGAAATGTGAGCATTATCCTGTGCGTAGTGCATAAAATGTGTATCTGCTTGCAACCTAAAATTAATATAAATTAACTATGCTTAAATTTTTAAAAAGCAAAATTCAAAGAGTAGATTTGTGCATATGAACCTTTGAAGTATTGCACAAAAGAGTCCAATAGTTTTTAGTAATAAATTTCCGTAACGTTTGGCATAAAAAAAAAATTAAAAGGTATCTTAAAATCCAATAAAATATTTTCACTGATTTTCTACGTTTGGGTGTACACAGCAGCTATTTAAATCATTATTATATTTTTTAAAAAAAACGTCATACAGACATCAAAACAACTATTCTTCCGTCTTCCGCTGTACAATGGCTTTAGCTTTTATGTTGAAATTTCCGGTAGCTATTGTTCGTGTGGCTTTTTATGCACTTTCAGTCTGTACCCAGTTTTTTAACAAAAGACCTGTTTCCTGAATTGAAGAGAATAAAAGAATACGTTGTTTTGAAAAAGAGAGATAGATTATGCTTTAGTTTTTACACTGTTTTAGGCTTTTGATCTGACACAAAATATAATTCTAAAATCATATTTAGTCCAGGCAATAGGGAATTTTACCTAGCAAAATTAATGGTAGTACTGGAAATCGGCTTTCTAGATGTTTTTTGGGTCGCTGAATCCAAATTTGTAACTTCCCACCAAAATTTCCCCCGGCAACCTCCCCAAATTTTGGTAAAAAGCCCCCCAAAAAAGGTTTTTATTAAAGAATTCCATTTTTGTATTGTTTTAGAGAAAAAGTATTTAGAAATTCAGAAAGTAGACAAAATTTCTAACAAATTAGATATATGACATTATGACTTAGAATGAAGGGGAACGGGGGATCTGCCTCGGAACATGCGCGCGGTGCTGCGTAAACTAAGTTGCGCAATTCCACTTAACCACTCACACGTTACATTCGCCCTCCCATCTCCCCTCCGAACTTTCTCTATAAGGTTTACTTTAAGATTTTTGGGTAGCTGAATCCGAATTTTTAACTTTCCCCCAAAAATTCCCCCCCCCCGAATCCCCCTCCAAATAGTTGTTTTTAACTTAAATTTCTTATTGTTTTAGGGGAAAAGCATTACAAAATTCAGAAACTAGATAAAATTTGCAACAAATAGGATATATGACATTATGAATTAGGATGAACGGGGAGGGTGAGGGCTGCCTCTGAACATGCACTGCGGTGCTCGTGCACGAAATTATGAAGTCCAGGCAATAGGGGATTTTATCTGGCAAAATTAATACTAGCTCTGGATTTCGACTCACTTTATGTTTTTTTGGTCGCTGAATCCGAATTTGTAACTTCCCACCAAAATTTCAACCCCCCAAAAATTGATTTTTTTGAAAAAATTTGGTTTCTGAGAAAAGCGCGTGGGGCATGTTCCGAGGCAGCCCCCTCTCTCCCCGTTTATCCTACGTCATAATGTCATGTATCCTATTTGTTGCAAATTTTGTCTAGTTTCTGAATTTCGTAATGCTTTTCCCCTAAAACAATAAGAAATTTAAGTTAAAAACAACTATTTGGGGGGTTTTGGGGGGGTGGAAATTTTGGGGGTAAGTTAAAAATTCGGATTCAGCGACCCAAAAAACTTAAAGTAAACCTTATAGAGAAAGTTCGGAGGGCTAATGTAAACGTGTGAGTGGTTAAGTGGAATTGCACAACTTAGTCCACGCAGCACTGCGGTGCATTTTCCGAGGCAGATCCCCCTTTCCCTTCATCCTAAGTCAAGCCCCTAAAACAATAAAAAATGGAATTTTTTAATAGAAACCTTTTTTGGGGGCTTTTTACCAAAATTTGGGGGGTGTTGCCTGGGGAAATTTTGGTGGGAAGTTACAAATTCGGATTCAGCGACCCAAAAAACATCTAGAAAGCCGATTTCCAGTACTACCATTAATTTTGCTAGGTAGAGTCCCTATACGGTCTCTATTGCCTGGACTAATTCGGAATTCACATATTTTTCTGCTGAGGAGGGGGGAGTTCTGAATCTCCAAGAAAGGTACACAATATAGAATTACTGGTTTTAATAATGCACTTCTGTGCCCTTCCAGAACATTTATAAACATGTAACCTGAAATGTTCGTGTGGAGAAATTTTGACGATAACTGATGCTTCTGATGCACAGAATTTTCCTCGATGCATTACTTGAATTCATTATTGCTTTCCCCCTATGCTTTTAATTATAGTACAGTGGTACCACATTTCTCAAACAGAATTCGTTAGAAAAAAAAACTGTTCGAGAATTCAAATTTTCTAAAATAGAATCAGTTTACCCCCTTCGATGTTACTTCCTGTATTTGCTTGTCTCAAAGAATACCCAGTACAGAAAAATGCAGTAAAACATGAAAACACATTACAGTACTGTACAATACATGTGACAGTAGCGTAGCTCGTAGGGGGCCGAGCCCCTAGTATTTAAAAAAAAAATAGTTGATTTTAAAAACGCGTACCGCAATTGAAAACGCACTTCAGGCAATTATTCTTCATAGGTTCTTTCTTCTGTAACCAAATTCTTTTGCGTGTCCATGTAAACGTCCGTGTGTCTGGTGGATCTAATTCATCCAGCTAACCTTATTGATTATAGCATCTGGTCTGATATATGAATCAGCTCAACAGAATAAATCGCTGCTGACGGATCTCCAAAAAATTCTGTAAAAATCTAGCTTAATTTTAACACAATTATTTTAATTGGTAAATAATTCATACGAGATGCAAATTTCGAACTGGGCGAAAGATTTTTCACCCAGTTGAAAATTTTGGATGTTCAACATCAATGATTTAATATTATCAGTGATATATATAAATTTCAGTATGTTTAAAATATTGTAATATTATTAAAATGCACCACAAACATTTCCCACATAGACCGTAATGTAACGGTATTTTTTGAGTGTCTCTGTAAATGAACCGTAAATGCTAAACACTTCATCTTCAATACCGAACATGCCATAATGATACCCAATAACATCTATCAATTTCATAACAATCGAACTATATTTACGCGAGTTAGAGTACGGAAGGTCAGACAGACAGACAAGCCGAATTAATATGTTAACAAACAGTTTTCAATTGTGTTAGAAATTGTTAAAGACAGATAGATTAACTTTTGCTCTGCTACGGTTTAGACAGTTTAAGATTCAAATCTGTATTAAGATTCATGGATTGCATTGATTGCAAAAGGTTGTTAAAACTTTACAAAGTTTATTAAACGATTTTTAAAGCTTTTAATAATAAATCACTATTTCAATAGTTTAGTATAGTATGAGTAAATTGTAGCATTTAATACCGAGAACCACCAGATGATAAGACTAGAAATGTAACAAAAATATTTTGTTAACAAAAATTAATGTATCTTTATAAGTGAGACTTTGAATGACTTTTTATTGTGGAGAATGAGAGATGGTTTCAATTGTTAGTTTTTAGTTTACTGGGACCACTTTTCTAACTCACTGTTTATGGATTTTGAATTGCATGACATCACTGAATGGCAAGTATGCGCATTTTGTGTACATGGAAAAATTAGTATATTGTGGCCATCACGAAACTTTCTTCTACGTTTATGAAATTCGCCTGTAACGCAAATTAAACGATAATGTGTTCGTTCCTTGAAATATAGCTGTCACGAGAATCCTGAAAAACAGAGCATAGCAGCGACACCTGTTGGGCGGTATAACCCCAAACCTAATTAACATCTACGATTATTTTTAACGCAGTGATACTCATTGGTGAAGATATCATACGAATTGAATTTTTTCAACTAAGCGAAAAATGCCCAAGCCGCGATTCGAACTCAGAACCTTTGACTTAAATTGCCAATGCTCTCTGCCTGTTGAGCGCTCATGGGCCGACAACCTGCGGGGATATTTCACTCAGATAACCTTATTGGTTATAGTATCTAGTGTGCCATATAGTCAGCTCAACAGAATAAACCGCATGTAATGGAACTCTGTGAGTACCTAGGTACACAATCACTTTTAACTTAATCATGCTGGTTGGTTAAGATATCATACGAATTCAATTCGTAATGCACACCTCCGATATGAGAATGCATTTTTCTACGTTTAGATATAATCGTCGTATTACGCACCCCACTTCCTTTTCAAAGAAAACTTTTTTTGATTTGTAGCGTGAAAATTCAAATGAAATGAAATGAAATCACCCTCTCGTGGGGAACCAGCCGTCAAGAATAGGAACTTCTCTCCACAAGGGGAAATGTTTATTGAAATTAATATTGTAGGTTACAGATGTTGAATATACATAAATAAGAGATTAAAGTAAAAGTACTACAAAGTTAGTTTTTACAATATAAGTTCAGTATAACAACATTTCTTAAAAAAAAAAAAAAAAAAATCAAGTCGGATTTTATACGTCAAACGTGGCATATGGTTACTACATCTAGTACTTATATTGGGTCGTACTATAAATAGTTTTATAAATATTCAGATCTTGTTGCAACAACTGCCGCACTCTTATGCAAAAATGCATGAAATGCATTAATGAAATGGATGAATTATTAGGATTATATGCATTAAATTCATTAATGTGGAAATAATATGACTCCATCTTAAATAAGACGTCAACCCCATGGCAGCCTAGAATCATTACTTATAATGGATATCATTGAATTAAATACGCATGATAGGATGTAATATAATTCAGAAAACTTTTATTAATACCGTTTTACGTTTTGATTCGATTTTTATAAAATTTGAAATGACTCGACAAAATTCTGCAACGATGATATATATTAAATTTCAAACTATTCGGTTGGGTATTTTTTGCGCTGTTATGTGCTCGGACAGACGGACGGACCGACCAAACGACGACTATAGGTGCTAAGTATTTATATAATTACGAACGCACCTAAAAACGGAAGAGACATTTTTGCGCCTATGATGACTTCTAAGCCAGTTATTTAAAATAAGACTATGTGTCATATCAGACTTCAATATTTAACCCCTTGGGGACGAACGACCGGTATTCGTGCCGCGTAAGGTGTTCAGAATCGGGGATTATTCTCACCAGTAAATTTATATTGTAAATTTTGTCTTATTTAATCCGAGCATTTTCTCGATTCAATTAGGCAAAAAATTTCTGTTTTAAAAAACCGGTGATTGAAGATTAAAAATTCTGTAAAAGACGCTCGTCCCCAAGGGGTTAAACACTTCGTGTTATCAGAAAAGTACAGAGAAAATGAAAATTAAGTTTATGAAAAAGTAAACTAATGCATAACACATCTAATACTTTTGCATGCAGTTAATTTTAGTAGGAGTAATGTGATTACAAAGTTTTGAACACAATGTGATCTATAATATTCAAATTTCAGTAGCAAAATAGACATTATTAAAAAGTATTAGAAATAATTATACATTCTTTTTAATAAATGAAAAATGTTTATTCAGAATGTTCTCATTTTCTTTTAGTTTTTCACAGTTTAAAGGAAACAGGGTCATGTTCAGCTTTTGTCTCACTGTAGCATTTTTATCAAAAGTGAAGTTATATCTCATTAGAGGACAATTACCAAATAAGTATAATTAATTTTGGACTATTACACCATAGGTAATTCAAATACAAATAAGTGAAATGTAAATAAACTACAACTCATTTGCTAAAATGGTGTATGACATTTAATACAGATTAAAACATTAAAAACACTAAAATATCTATTCTACGGTTTACCGTAATGACTTTAATGTTTGACTATAATGACTTTAAAGTTTCGGAAACGCCGCTTCAGCTATTGAGCGGGTATAATTCTAAAAGCCAAAACTTCTGTTCTAATGGGAATTTCAAGGAAACAATTATATCACAATATTAAAAAAAGATAGGAGTTTAACATCTAAAAAAATTAAAATTTCTTAAATTTTGAAGCTTTAAGAGTCCTACGACCGCTTAATCCTTTCCGACACGGAGTAATTCTGTTTATAAACTTATGAAATAATGAACTGACACCAGAATTTATAAACGAATTTATTAGAAAATGCGAACTTGCTTATTTTCACGTACATGATAAAAGGAGAATTTTAATTAAATATTCTTGGTGCCGTTTGTCTGTTTTGGAATTAAAATTAGGTGTCCGTTTTTTAAGGGCATCTCCCTCAAAAGATTTAATTAGAATGAATCGCATAAATACTGTGGGATTCGCGATAATTTGCTTTGATTGTATCTCTCAATACGCCTCGAGTGACTTTAAAAGTTAATTAAACACCTATCTGGAGAAACGCCGCACTGACCAAAGCGGCGTTGCAACTTTGAGACCTCAATTCGAAGCGCGCTTAGCACAATGCCAAATTTAAACTTTGAACAAAGGTTTTGCTTTAGCTACACTATAGAAATAAAGGTTATTACTACGCTGAATTTAGTTTCATGAAATGCCAAATGAAGTTTAACTATGCACTGCTTTTATTGTCAGTACTGAATTAAGTTCATCATAAACAGATTAGGATAATATTAAAAAAAGAGTTATACGAATAGCTATATTTGATATTATTTAGGTTCCATATCTCTTTCAACTTTCATGGTATACCTATTTACACTTTTCTAATATATACAGTTATACCCAACCCTATGTTGTATAGTTTTTTACAAAATCTTAGTATTCTTTTAGTAACTTTTTTTTTTTTAAATACAATTACAAATTCACATATTTATTCTACGGAACCCTCTGTACGCGAGTAATGCTCGCACTTGACCGTTTATTAGTGGCACAATGGCGACATACGGACATACGGACAGACAGACATTTTCTATAAACATGTTTTTTGGGATCTTTGACCCTCCCCCCCCCCTCCCAAAAGCGTGTAAATCCGTCGAAAACCGTAAGTCGAAAAAAATTTCGATTACAATACTTTCTTCTATTGAAGATAGAAGAAAGTAATGAAGGGAAGCTTCCATGTCCACTAATGTAGCTAAGACCGGTTTTCTGCAAATAAAAATCAGATCAGCTTTTTAGTAATTTCAAACGTACCTCTGCCTTTTAATGAATGTAGTGGCGAACAATAGCCCAGACCAGATGTCGGAAGAAGGCGAAGTCCATTTCTCACGAGAAGTTGATGAGCTAACGAAAACGGAAGGCCGAACGCTGGAGTTGGAGGGAGATGGTTTTCTGCGTTGGAGGAGAGCGGTGCTCTCTCCTAGCTGATTTTAAATTGGGCGCTGCCCGCTTTTACTTTTTTTTTAGACGGGATCGCTGTAGACTCGTGCTACTGATATTATTCAATTAAACGTTAAATGTCGTGCTGTGTTGTATGTCAGATAAATGTTAGTAGTTTAGTATCATGTAATCTAGAAGTTTAAAAGTTTCAATTAAACATTTTAACGAGTTAAACAGTAGTAGTTCCTGTTGAAGCCTGTGTGAATTTTCCTCCCACAAATTTTTGGGGGCCCGGCCGGGATATGAACTGAATTACCGGATTCAACAAGTTCTTTTTTACGATTTGAAATTTGAAATCAATCCCCTGGACATTTGGACATCCTACAACCTGGACGGAATCTGAATCTACAACTACTCGGATCCAAAGGATTTGGTGTAAGCTGCGGAGTTGCTTCGAAAGAATCAGGAAAAGAACAACCTGTGTGCAACAAATGCTCCAAATATTTTCTTAATTTCACGGGCCGAAGGATCCCCGAGTGTGAACGACTCACAGTGTTTTTTTTTGTGTGAGTCTGTGTTTTTTTTCTCGCGAGTGATGTGATAGTTACTGGCTCACGGTGTGTTTTTTTTAGTGAGCTTTTGTGCGATCAAATCAATTAATGCAGCCTAGTGATTTATTTTTGTGGGCTGTTGTTTTTTATGTGGTTTTAGTGCGATATACTCAGCCTAGTGATTTATTTTTTGTAGGCTGTTTTGGCTAATTTTTGGCTCACTGTGCTTTTTTTGTCGTGAGCTTTGATTCGTCTTTTTTTCTCTTAAGCATGTGAAAAAAATATTCATTTTACACACAGCGAATGTACCGGTGGTGGTACAAGCTCGCACAAACCATTTTTTATTTTATTATTGTGTTTTATATTTTCAAGAAAGGATTTTCCCTTTAAAAGTAAGTGAGTTCCTTTTTATATGTTTGTGTTGCTATAAAAAAAATTGATATTAAGCTGGAAATAAAAATAATGGCGCATTTAGTACGTGCCAAGAAGGTAGACCTTTTAGGGGTAGTGTGGGAATTGGGGCTAGAAGCTCCAGAAAGCTCTACTAAGCCACAACTCTCGGACATGATCATTAAATCGAGCAATTATAATGAAGATGTTATAAAAAATCTTCTAGCCGGAATTGTTGCTGAAAGGGAAGAAGCCGAAAAAAAAAATACTATTAGAAGAAGAGAGCAAACGCGAATTCGAACTCAAAAGACTTGAACTCGAAATAGCCGCGAAAAATAAAATCGAAATACCAACATTGAGTAGCGGGATTAAAAGCCCCGATGTTTTGAAATTAATTACAAAGTACAACCACCAAGAAGAAATTAGTATTTACCTTACATTGTTTGAGCGCCAAATCAAGCGTTTGGGCGTAGAAAAGGAAAATTGGGTAACTTATTTGTTAGGTCTGTTACCGTTGGAAATAGTAAACATAATAGGTCGCGAAAAGGAGGAACTCTCCAATGATTACGATTACGTGAAACAGTTATTACTGAAAAGATTCAAACTGAGTCCAGAACAATTTAGACAAAAATTCTTTTCGCATAGAAAGGAAAATTCGGCCTCGTGGCGAGATTTTTCATTTGAAATTACTAATTTTTTGGAACAGTGGCTTACGGGTCTTAACATTTCGTCTTTTGATGATTTAAAAAACATTTTGGTTATTGACCAAATAAGGAAGAGATTACCGCTTGAGATAAGGGAACATTTTATTGATGACTTGCCTAAGTTTACGAAGGTCTCAGATTTTATAAGTAAGCTTGATGATTATGAGGCAGCTCGCAATATTATCAGGAAAAACTCCGAACCGAGAAGTCCCAATAACGATGTTAAAAAGCGTTTTACTCAAAATGTTGAAAACAAAAGTTTTAACAGAAATAACATTCCGCAGAGTAGCAAATATGAAAAAAATTATCTTAACACGAGGAATAACGCTAACCCTTTCAAAATTAGATGCTTTTATTGTAATGAATACGCCTCCCATAAATCAAATCAATGTCCCAGAAGAAAAGAAGGGCCAACTTATTTTAGAGGCAAAGAAACCGAACATAGGGCTGAGCAAAGTAACTTCCATAATAATAAATCAGTAAATACTGCGAATAAAAATTCCTGCCCATCGGATAAAATCCTCAAAATTATTGAAATTATGGGGAAAAAGGTCAGCTGTGTGGTAGATTCCGGATCTGACGTAACAATGGTTAATGATGACATCTATAAGAGTTTAGGATGCCCTAAATTAAATGAAAACGATGTGAAACTGACAGGAATTAGCGGAAAAGGAGTGAGTCCGAAGGGTTTTTTCAATACCGACATTTCAATTGATAATATTAGTATCTATTGTGATATTTACGTTTTAAATGATTTACAATATGATATGATCCTCGGAAATAATTGTTTAAGTAAATTAAATTTTGAAATATCTGGTAATGGCCTTAAAGTTATGAGTAAGCGAAATAAGGAGGAAAATTATACTGTTAATATGATAACTGCGGTTTCCTTAAAAATTCCGAAGTTAGACACTCCTTCAGATGTTGTAAACATTCCCATGGCCAAGTCAGTCTCGCAGTCGGATGTTGTAAACATTCCCATGACCATCCCAGGCTTGCGGTCAAATTCCATAGACACTCCCATGATTGAAGAATGCTTAACTGACACTCCTAAGTATGAATCTGTTTACTTAGCAGAAATGGTAAATTCGGTTAATATAAACGAAATTGATCTTACTCACATAATTGACTGCGGTTTAAAAAAGGAATTAATTAACTTAGTTGAGAATTACAAGCCTGAGAAAATAAAAAGTGCTAACTTGAAAGTTAAAATAATATTGAGCGATGAAATACCGATTACGCACCGACCTAGGCGATTAGCATTTGCAGAACAAGCGTTTGTTGATAAACAAGTCCAGGAATGGCTTGATAAAGGCATTATACGAGAAAGTTGTTCGAGTTACGCCGCGCCTATTGTTTTAGCCAAAAAGAAAAATGGCGATTACAGATTATGCGTTGATTACAGAAAGCTTAACCGAAAGATAATTAGGGATAATTACCCCCTTCCAGTAATAGATGATATTTTAGACGAGATCGGGCAAAATAAAGTTTTTAGCACATTGGACTTAAAGAATGGTTTTTTCCACGTAGAAGTCGATGAGGACAGTAAACAATTTACTTCGTTTGTTACAAATAATTCCCAGTTCGAGTATAATGTAATGCCTTTTGGTTTAAGCTCCGCCCCGCAGTTTTTCCAACGCTACATATATGCATGCCTCAGAGAGTTAATAAGAGATAAAACGATTTCCGTGTACTTAGACGATATAATCGTCCCTGCGAAGACTGAAGAAGAGGCGCTTTCTAAACTGAAACGCGTGTTTCAGGTAGCATCAGAGTATGGTCTCGAATTCAATTTTTCTAAATGCCAGTTTTTGAAAAGAAGGATCGAATTTTTAGGATACATAGTGGAAAACGGAACAATTCGCCCTTCAGAAACACAAACATTAGCCGTTGAGAAATTCCCTGAGCCACAAAATAAGAAACAACTCCAGAGTTTCCTAGGGTTAACTGGATATTTTAGAAAATATATAGCGAATTATGCTAGAATCGCTAAACCCTTAAGTGATCTCCTGAAAACGGAGAACGAATTTAATTTTGGAGCGAGTCAAAAGGAAGCTTTCCAAACATTGAAAAATAAATTATCGGATAAACCGGTGTTGCACATATTTAGACAAGGGGCCGAGACAGAGTTACACACGGATGCTAGCAGCTTAGGTTTTGGAGCAGTCTTGTTACAAAAAGACGATTATGGAAACTTACACCCCGTTCATTTCATGAGTAAGAAAACAACACCCGCCCAAGCCAAATATAGTAGTTACGAGCTTGAAGCGCTGGCTGTTATTGAAGCATTAAAGAAATTCCGGACATACCTGTTAGGGAATAAATTTAAAATAGTAACTGACTGTTCCGCTTTTCAAAAAACATTAGAGAAGAAAGATCTTACGCCAAAAGTAGCAAGGTGGGCATTATTCCTACAAGAATTCGATTATCAAATTGTACACAGGCCCGGAAGTCAAATGAAACACGTTGATGCGTTGAGTCGTAACACCGTATTAGTCACAACACGTTCGCATGATGAAATTACAACAAAATTAACCAAAGCACAAAACGAAGACGATTACATTAAAACTATCAAAACACTAGTTGAGAAAAATGAAAGTAAAGATTATTTTGTTAGGAAAAATATGGTGTACAAATATGAAGATGGTAGAGAACTAATTATGGTACCGGAAATTATGCAGAAAGAAATTATTCGCGAAATTCATAATAAAGGACATTACGCTGTAGCGAAGACCGAAGCGATAATAAAGCAGGATTATTATATCCCTAATCTTCGAAAACAAATCGAAAGTGTTATAGGAAATTGTGTAGAATGCATCCTGTACAACCGAAAGCGAGGGAAAGGTGAAGGATTGCTAAATCCCATTCCTAAACATGATTCCCCTCTCCAAACTTATCACGTCGACCACTTAGGCCCAATGCCCTCGACCAACAAAAACTACAATTTTATATTCTCTGTAGTGGACGCTTTTACCAAATTCGTGTGGTTCTATCCAGTCAAGACTACATCTGCAAAGGAAGCAATTTCTAAATTAAAAATTCAACAAGCTACATTCGGGAACCCAGAGCGAATAATCAGCGACCGAGGTGCCGCCTTCACTTCCAGTGAGTTTAAAAAGTATCTCGAAGACGAAAATATTGAGCATGTTCTAATTACAACGGGAATACCCAGAGGAAACGGACAGGTAGAACGACAACAGGAAACACTCATATCAATCCTTGCTAAATTAAGTATCGACGATCCGTCAAAGTGGTACAAATACGTACCGGCTGTTCAACGAATAATGAATAGTACGATTTCCCGAAGCACTCAATACACACCCTTTGAGCTTTTAACGGGAGTAAAAATCAGAAATAGGGAAGATTTAAGAATAAAACAAATTCTTGATGAGGAACATGAAAACGCATTTGTCGAGGAAAGACTAAATAGCAGAAATATCGCGAAACAACATATATTAAAAATTCAGGAGGAAAATCGCAAAACTTTCAACCGTAAACGCAAAAAAGCGAAATGTTATAAAATCGGTGATTTAGTTGCAATCCAACGAACCCAATTTGGGGTTGGTATGAAGCTACGACCGAAATTCCTTGGTCCATACAAAGTGATCAAAGTGAAGCGCAATGATCGATACGATGTCGAAAAAGTGGGCTTTCAAGAGGGTCCAAGAGTGACCTCTACTGCAGCCGATCACATGAAGCCGTGGGCTTCTTCAACCTAAAAAATATAGTGCTAATCCAAGCTGATATTTTTATGTGTTTTTTTTTTTTGCATCGTCTCATCTTTTTTTTTTACTGTGTTTATCAAAAGTGACTGTGCTGTCATCTGAACATGTTTTTTTTTTACTGTTTTATACAAGAAAAAAAAAACTCTCTATTTAAAAACTGTTCATAGGACTGTATCCACGTGATGAACTCACCTGCGCATTGTGTTTTTTTTGGACTATATTTAGCAAAAAAAAGAACTGAAACTGTGTTTTTTCTTTTTTTTGATGGAAAGACTGTGTTCGTCTGTATACGTAGTTTGATATTGCATATTTGTCATGTTGTTTGTTTTTGTGTGTGTTTTTCTAGTAATTTTCAGGTTCCATGAAAGTCGGACGGTACCGATCCAGTCTATATGGTGGATGATCTGTGAGGACACAGAATGGTCAGGATGGACGAATGTAGTGGCGAACAATAGCCCAGACCAGATGTCGGAAGAAGGCGAAGTCCATTTCTCACGAGAAGTTGATGAGCTAACGAAAACGGAAGGCCGAACGCTGGAGTTGGAGGGAGATGGTTTTCTGCGTTGGAGGAGAGCGGTGCTCTCTCCTAGCTGATTTTAAATTGGGCGCTGCCCGCTTTTACTTTTTTTTTAGACGGGATCGCTGTAGACCCGTGCTACTGATATTATTCAATTAAACGTTAAATGTCGTGCTGTGTTGTATGTCAGATAAATGTTAGTAGTTTAGTATCATGTAATCTAGAAGTTTAAAAGTTTCAATTAAACATTTTAACGAGTTAAACAGTAGTAGTTCCTGTTGAAGCCTGTGTGAATTTTCCTCCCACATGAATATGACCAATCTTGTTGCCAATCTGTGCTTAATAATGGGGAAGCGTGAAAATGCAATAAAGAGTGTTAAGAAGTATAATAACTAGAACAAACATAAAGAAAAGAAGCAAAGGAAATGTGGAGGGCCTACGCTTCTGCCACAAGGCCATCGGCTTGAATCCCCACAAAGACTTGGGAATAGTACTCTCGTTCATTCAAATAATCTTGTCCTCTTGTCTTGTTCATTAACATAGAAATCTCAATTCTTACACTTAAGGCTTCTCGTCAGTTATGCTGGAAATTCCTCTCGGTAATGCTAACCTGTAATGTAAACTTGTGGACTTGGAATGCATCCTAATTTTTAAAATTTCTCCTAGGAAAATTAAAATTTTTACCTTCTGTTTTCTGTATGATCTTCTTGAAGAATGTCTTTTTCATTTTTATTGGAAAAATTATTTTTAAAATGCATTCTTATTTTTATTTAAAGTGTGAAATCTTACTTCAAACTCGCCTGCTTTACTTATATTTTAATACCTAAAACATAACATTAAATGTGTAATTTAGAAACATTTTATCTAATAAAAAAGAAAGAAACTTTCTTTAAGAAGATCATACGGAAAACAGAAGGTAAAATTTTAGTTTTCCGAGTAGAAAGTTGAAAAATACGGATGCATTCCAAGCCCATAGGTTTAGCATTAGAGAGGGAAATTTGCGTCCTGACTGATAACACACCTCGCAGCGTATACAGCGCATGCATAAAATATGAACAATTTTCTTGTTTCAAAACTGCGCTTTACAAGCCGGAATATGAGGCATTCTCACAATCTTTTCAGGAATAAAAATCTGGTGAAATTAAACTTGCTAAAATAACAATTTAATCTGATAGACGAATGTCTTAATGATTCAAAATAAAGAGAAAATGGTCAGCAGCGAAAATTTTTTTTATTTAACTGAGGTTTAAGTTCAACTTCCGAGTTTAATTTTCCTTACCATTTTACACCTAAAACTATTTATTTTCTTCTAAATTTTGATAATGAATTTGCATAGTACCCACAGGACATTCAAATAAGAAATAATAGCAATGTAGTATTTTTTGTAAAAAATTTTGGTATAATGTTGTTTTAAAGGGGTGTTAAAGAAGGTAAAAGAAGGTAAAAAAAGAGGGAAGATAATAGGAAAAAAGGGACGGTAAGGGAAAAAAAGGGGATGGTAAGGATGGGACGGTAATGAAAATTACCACCTATTTTTAGGCAAATCATGTTAAGACTAAGTGATAGTCACAATGTTCATTGATTTTTAGAAACAGTTCTTTACATTTGATTAAATTTAAAAAAAAAAATAATAATAATTTACCTCGAAAAGTGCAGAAATAAACCTTGGGGATGGTAAGACTACCATCAAAGCCACGATGTTTGAAATTGATATTTAAATGCTGATTTAAATTCTGCTGTAAATTTCCTGTCTGAGAATTTTAGACATTTTTTCTCCAGCATTCTTCTGCATGTGAAAAAACTTGAAAAAAATTCTGTGGCTGCATCTGAAGTGAATTTCTGTATAATTTTAGAAGAAGGGCGGTAAGGAATCTAAAACCCAGGGACGGAGTTAAAAAAAATAATAACAAACGTAAAAATGTGTGTAGGTTAATTTTTTGCTACATGTTTATATAAAACAATAGTCCCAGTTTCGAAAAAAAAAACAATTACATTGAATTACTTTTATTGAAACAATTTTATACAGACGGCTCCAAACTTAAAAATCAGCATCAGGGACATGGGACAGTATAGGAGTTTCCTGGATATTTGGACCCTCAACATCGTCCAAAACCTATTTATATCGTTAATATTGTTATGCAGTTATGCAATGGGATGTTCCCTCAGTATATGAAATTAAAAGAAAAAAAACACAAGAATATGTACTAAAATAAAAATTATTATTCAGCGGCTTAAAAGTCAAAAGATTGTGAGAATGCCCCATATATTGTATTTTAAAGTTTTACATTATTTAAAAATTCAAAGTATTTAAAAATATACATAACCTGCCAAACAGTTACTAACATGTAACCGAACTTTTTTGTAAAATGACCCATTTCAAAATTCGCTTTATCTTGTAACTTTTTATCCTTGTTGCATATAAAAATAAAGCCACTTTGAAATCTATAGTTTATATAGATAAAATTTCTTTTCTAAAATTCAACACTTCTTGTCAGTTTCGAATTTGCATGCGATATACTTTAAGGTCAAACCATCAATAGAAAGAACCTTGGATGGATTGTTTTACGAATTCTATTATCATAACAATGGATAAGTAACTACCTTCAATGTGTGATATCAAATGAAGCGCGATGTACAAAAGTATTAAAATGCATCCACTGTAGAAATATAAAACTAACAGACTTGTTATTTGCATGAGAGTATTATGAAGAAAATTCAGTGATACTATCCTATTAAAATTTATTTGTATTCACAAAATAAATTCAAAGTGACATCTCCATATTCAAATTATACCAAAACTTCTGCGAGGTTTGAAAAACTCTAATTTTGTCATCTTATTTCCAAACTATAAGTATACATTAGATTTTTTAAACCAGTAATTTTTAAGTAAAACTAGTCGTTGGGGGCTACCGTAACACTTACCCATCATGGATATAGATAATATAAAATATGAAAATAAAACACGTGATATTTGCTAAGCATTGTACCATGTTACTTTTATTCATAATTTTATTTATTTGGACTCCCTTAAATATAATTAATATAAACCCCTTTTCTAATATTACTTTTTGTTGCATTAAAATATCTCAATTTGTTGATTTTCTGTAAACAAGCAAACACTATTGGTTTACAATGGAAGTCTATGGGAATTTGGCAAAATATTAGAGATACCGCCAATTTGGCGTCACTTTTGGCCGCCAAATTTGGCGATATACCGCCAAGTTGTCGACAAACTTGGCTGTATTTGGCGACAGAACAGGGTCCCCCCTATGGTAAACCCTCTTATAGGTATGGCGAGGCATTAGATGCTTGACATTTACGATAAGCCATTATTGGCATTTAATCTTATAGTTTGGCGATAGTTTTTTGATCGGCGGGATAATCGAGTAGTACCGAATTGCGTAAAAGAAACATCCTTATAACTCGAAAAATTATAATTCTATAAACTAACAGTTTACTGCATCGGATTAAGCGTCTCATTTCCAATTAAAATATATCTTTGAATTGAAATTTGAATGAAATACAGGGTCATGAAAAGTCGAAGAATGTGAAAAATAGAATTGCAAATATCTCGGCAACTAATTATCCGATCGACTTCATTCTTGATGCAAAATTTATGTTTTTTTGTTGTCTTTTATATTCACTCCTTTAAATAAACAATTTCGGAAATTTTCGTATACCTTTTATCAGAACGAATATTTCAAGAGTTCGAAAAAAAAATAGTTCCGGTTAATCGTGGTTACTGATATTCAATAGGCTTCTTCCCATTATTACTCCCTAAGTACATATCTCTATCTCAATTGGTTCGGGAGATAGAGCGTTTACAGACACACACACACATACAGACGGACGGTCAATTTTTTTTCTTCTAAAAATATGTTTTTCGGAATCTCTAGTGTCTGAAACGTGTAAGTCCGTCAAAAATTTTTTTTCGATTTTTAAAGTGATTACCCTATACTACGTATGATGGGTACGTAAAATAAGTATGAAAATAAAAACAGCTGCTCAAAAAACATTCTTTTGTAAGCATTAATGTTTATCTTGAAAATCACACCTAACTTTGTAACTGCATTGCATGTTTCCTCCAAAAAATTTCCTTTACAGTACATTGATTTGGCGTGGGCACTGAACACGATTATGAAAAATTTACAGATTTTTTTTTATTTATTTTTTTTTTTTTTTTTTGCGTTTGGTAGAAGACGCTAGGATGGGCATTTATTATAAAATATATAAATTTGCTCTGTTTCTTTTTTTTTAAATATAGGGAAATAGGTGAAAAAAATGAAACATTTTTAAAACTATCTTTTAGGATTTCTATATTGGATTTCTCTATGTGTAATCGTAAATTAATTAATATTTAACTATTAGTAGATAAAAGCGTTTTTTTTTAAATATTGCTCTTCATTTTTACCCGACTGAAAAGAAGGATTATGTGTTTCCCACGTATCTGGGTATGTGGATTTCTTTATACCCTTGAAACATCCCAACAGCTGGATAGATTTTAATGATTGAGATCTCTATCGATACGTCTTGATCGTTTAATGGTTATAGACTAGATTTTGTTTTTATAAATTCAAAATGGCGGCCATAAAATACAAAATGGCGGTAGAGACGAAAAAAATTACGCACCCTATTGAGTGGCATATCATTGGATAGGTCTTTCAAAATGAAGACGATGTTTCATTGACTATTTTACAGTCAGAATATCCGTTTAAATATTACACAACCCGGAAGTTGTGTAGGTAGGATCTCTAGCTTTACTGCAACTCTAACCATCATAGGCATCGATAGGCTTCATCAAAACAGTGTTTATAGATAGGAACTAACAATTAAACACAACATAAAAGTCATCAATACACGTAAATAAAAAAAATATATAGGTGTGTAATATAAAAAAAATAGTTTCACATTTATGAGAAATAATTAATTAGTTCGCTTTTTATGCAATCGGGTTTTTTGATTTTTTTAATTTAATTTTTATTATTTATAATTTATCTTCTACTTTTTATGCTTTAGAATATTTCATGTTGCAGTTTCACAGTCATTTGGCCTATTTTGACGAACATTTATTAGCGCATCATTAAATTCATTGTTTTTATCAGCTCCAATACAATTGTACGAGTTATAGAGAATATTGGGCAAGTTATCACCTGTGGCGCGTTAATTGAAAAAGGCCTTAAAAATAATGAATTTATAATTAAGTTGTAAGTATATTAAAATGTTGCATACTGATCGGAAGCACATCTTTGTGCATAATTTATATTATTCTAACATATAAAAAGTGCGTTAAAAATCGATTGCAAAATTCCATCTTTACATACAAAAAACAGGCTGACTTAAATAAAACAGTGTAGTAAAATCATCTTCAAGTGATAGTTTCTTACCGACCTGTTATTGAGTTAAATAAAACAGTGAAATAAAATCATCTTCAAGTGGTAATTTCTTACCGACCTGTTGTTGAGTTAAATAAAACAATGTAATAAAATCATCTTCAAGTGATAGTTTTTTACCGACCTGTTATTGAGTTAAATAAAACAGTGTAATAAAATCCATCTTCAAGTGATAGTATCTTACCGACCTGTTATTGAGTTAAATAAAACAGTGTAATAAAATTATCTTCAAGTGGTAATTTCTTATCGACCTGTTGTTGAGTTAAATAAAACAATGTAATAAAATCATCTTCAAGTGATAGTTTCTTACCGACCTGTTATTGAGTTAAATAAAATAGTGTAATAAAATCATATTCAAGTGGTAATTTCTTACCGACCTGTTGTTGAGTTAAATAAAAAAATGTAATAAAATAATCTTCAAGTGATAGTTTCTTACCGACCTGTTATTGAGTTAAATAAAACAGTGTAATAAAATCATCTTCAAGTGGTAATTTCTTACCGACCTGTTGTTGAGTTAAATAAATCAATATAATAAAATCATCTTCAAGTGATAGTTTCTTACCGACCTGTTATTGAGTTAAGTAAAACAGTGTAATAAAATCATCTTCAAGTGGTAATTTCTTTCCGACCTGTTATTGAGTTAAATAAAACAATGTAATAAAATCATCTTCAAGTGATAGTTTCATACTGACCTGTTATTTAGTTAAATAAAACAGTGTAATAAAATCTTCTTCAAGTGATAATTTCTTACCGACCTGTTATTGAGTTAAATAAAACAGTGTAATACAATCATCTTCAAGTGGTAATTTCTTACCGACCTGTTGTTGAGTTAAATAAAACAATGTAATAAAATCATCTTCAAGTGATAGTTTCTTACCGACCTGTTATTGAGTTAAATAAAACAGTGTAATAAAATCATCTTCAACTGGTAATTTCTTACCGACCTGTTATTGAGTTAAATAAAACAATGTATTAAAATCATCTTCAAGTGATAGTTTCTTACCGACCTGTTATTGAGTTAAATAAAACAGCGTAATAAAATCATCTTCAAGTGGTAATTTCTTACCGACCTGTTGTTGAGTTAAATAAAACAATGTAATAAAAGCATCTTCAAGTGGTAATTTCTTACCGACCTGTTATTGAATTAAATGAAACATTGTAATAAAATCATCTTCTAGTGTTAATTTCTTACCGACCTGTTATTCAGTTAAATAAAACAGTGTAATACAATCATCTTCAAGTAGTAATTTCTTACCGACCTGTTATTGAGTTAAATAAAACATTGTAATAAAATCATCTTCAAGTGATAGTTTTTTACCGACCTGTTATTGAGTTAAATAAAACAGTGTAATAAAATCATCTTCAAGTGGTAATTTCTTACCGACCTGTTGTTGAGTTAAATAAAACAATGTAATAAAATCATCTTCAAGTGATAGTTTCTTACCGACCTGTTATTGAGTTAAATAAAACAGTGTAGTAAAATCATCTTCAAGTGGTAATTTCTTACCGACCTGTTATTGAGTTAAATAAAACAATGTAATAAAAGCATCTTCAAGTGACAGTTTCTTATCGACCTATTGTAGAGTTAAATAAAACAGTGTAATAATATCATCTTCAAACGGTAGTTTCTTACCGACCTGTTATTGAGTTAAATAAAATAGTGTAATAAAATCATCTTCAAGTGATAGTTTCTTACCGACCTGTTATTGAGTTAAATAAAACAGTGTAATAAAATCATCTTCAAGTGGTAATTTCTTACCGACCTGTTATTGAGTTAAATAAAACGGTGTAATAAAATCCTCTTCAAGTGGTAATTTCTTACCGACCTGTTGTTGAGTTAAATAAACAATGTAATAAAATCATCTTCAATTGATAGTTTCTTACCGACCTCTTATTGAGTTAAATAAAACAGTGTAATAAAATCATCTTCAAGTGGTAATTTCTTACCGACCTGTTGTTGAGTTAAATAAAACAATGTAATAAAATCATCTTCAAGTGATATTTTCTTATCGACCTGTTGTAGAGTTAAATAAAACAGTATAATATAAACAAAATGAAAAATGCAATTTAACAAATTACAACGACCATTTGAAAAATGATTTTTTCAAAGACTAAAATTTAAGACATAAAAAATAGCACGGAGTTTATCATGCATTACGTACGCCATGGATTAAACATTAATAGTGTTATTACACGTAAAAATTGCAACCGACAGAAATCGCTTGCGACTCGTACGTATTATCCACCTGAAACTTACGTATTATCCAAGCCTTTCATTGGCTGTTCGGGAAAAGGCTTTTCCATCGTCAGATTTCCAAGAAATTCCATTTCTTACCGACCTGTTGTTGAGTTAAATAAAACAATGTAATAAAATCATCTTCAAGTGATACTTTCTTACCGACCTGTTATTGAGTTAAATAAAACAGTGTAATAAAATGATCTTCAAGTGGTAATTTCTTACCGACCTATTGTAGAGTTAAATAAAACAGTGTAATAATATCATCTTCAAACGGTAGTTTCTTGCCGACCTGTTATTGAGTTAAATAAAATAGTGTAATAAAATCATCTTCAAGGGATAGTTTCTTACCGACCTGTTATTGAGTTAAATAAAACAGTGTAATAAAATCATCTTCAAGTGGTAATTTCTTACCGACCTGTTATTGAGTTAAATAAAAGAATGTAATAAAATCATCTTCAAGTGATAGTTTCTTACCGATCTGTTATTGAGTTAAATAAAACAGTGTAATAAAATCATCTTCAAGTGGTAATTTCTTACCGACCTGTTGTTGAGTTAAATAAAACAATGTAATAAAATCATCTTCAAGTGATAGTTTCTTACCGACCTGTTATTTAGTTAAATAAAACAGTGTAATAAAATCATCTTCAAGTGGTAATTTCTTACCGACCTGCTGTTGAGTTAAATAAAACAATGTAATAAAATCATCTTCAAGTGATAGTTTCTTACCGACCTGTTATTTAGTTAAATAAAACAGTGTAATAAAATTATCTTCAAGTGGTAATTTCTTACCGACCTGTTGTTGAGTTAAATAAAACAGTGTAATAATATCATCTTCAAGTGATAGTTTCTTACTGACCTGTTATTTAGTTAAATAAAACAATGTAATAAAATCATCGTCAAATGATAGTTTCTTATCGACCTGTTGTAGAGTTAAATAAAACAGTGTAATAATATCATCTTCAAACGGTAGTTTCTTACCGGCCTGTTATTGAGTTAAATAAAATAGTGTAATAAAATCATCTTCAAGTGATAGTTTCTTACCGACCTGTTATTGAGTTAAATAAAACAGTGTAATAAAATCATATTCAAGTGGTAATTTCTTACCGACCTGTTGTTGAGTTAAATAAGAAAATGTAATAAAATAATCTTGAAGTGATAGTTTCTTACCGACCTGTTATTGAGTTAAATAAAACAGTGTAATAAAATCATCTTCAAGTGGTAATTTCTTACCGACCTGTTGTTGAGTTAAATAAATCAATATAATAAAATCATCTTCAAGTGATAGTTTCTTACCGACCTGTTATTGAGTTAAGTAAAACAGTGTAATAAAATCATCTTCAAGTGGTAATTTCTTTCCGACCTGTTATTGAGTTAAATAAAACAATGTAATAAAATCATCTTCAAGTGATAGTTTCATACTGACCTGTTATTTAGTTAAATAAAACAGTGTAATAAAATCTTCTTCAAGTGATAATTTCTTACCGACCTGTTATTGAGTTAAATAAAACAGTGTAATACAATCATCTTCAAGTAGTAATTTCTTACCGACCTGTTATTGAGTTAAATAAAACAGTGTAATAAAATCATCTTCAAGTGATAGTTTCTTACCGACCTGTTGTTGAGTTAAATAAAACAATGTAATAAAATCATCTTCAAGTGATAGTTTCTTATCGACCTGTTGTAGAGTTAAATAAAACAGTGTAATAATATCATCTTCAAGTGATAGTTTCTTACCGACCTGTTATTGAGTTAAATAAAACAGTGTAATAAAATTATCTTCAAGTGGTAATTTCTTACCGACCTGTTGTTGAGTTAAATAAAACAATGTAATAAAATCATCTTCAAGTGATAGTTTCTTACCGACCTGTTATTGAGTTAAATAAAACAGTGTAATAAAATCATCTTCAAGTGGTAATTTCTTACCGACCTTTTGTTGAGTTAAATAAAACAATGTAATAAAATCATCTTCAAGTGATAGTTTCTTACCGACCTGTTATTGAGTTAAATAAAACAGTGTAATAAAATCATCTTCAACTGGTAATTTCTTACCGACCTGTTATTGAGTTAAATAAAACAATGTATTAAAATCATCTTCAAGTGATAGTTTCTTACCGACCTGTTATTGAGTTAAATAAAACAGCGTAATAAAATCATCTTCAAGTGGTAATTTCTTACCGACCTGTTGTTGAGTTAAATAAAACAATGTAATAAAAGCATCTTCAAGTGGTAATTTCTTACCGACCTGTTATTGAATTAAATGAAACATTGTAATAAAATCATCTTCTAGTGTTAATTTCTTACCGACCTGTTATTCAGTTAAATAAAACAGTGTAATACAATCATCTTCAAGTAGTAATTTCTTACCGACCTGTTATTGAGTTAAATAAAACATTGTAATAAAATCATCTTCAAGTGATAGTTTTTTACCGACCTGTTATTGAGTTAAATAAAACAGTGTAATAAAATCATCTTCAAGTGGTAATTTCTTACCGACCTGTTGTTGAGTTAAATAAAACAATGTAATAAAATCATCTTCAAGTGATAGTTTCTTACCGACCTGTTATTGAGTTAAATAAAACAGTGTAGTAAAATCATCTTCAAGTGGTAATTTCTTACCGACCTGTTATTGAGTTAAATAAAACAATGTAATAAAAGCATCTTCAAGTGACAGTTTCTTATCGACCTATTGTAGAGTTAAATAAAACAGTGTAATAATATCATCTTCAAACGGTAGTTTCTTACCGACCTGTTATTGAGTTAAATAAAATAGTGTAATAAAATCATCTTCAAGTGATAGTTTCTTACCGACCTGTTATTGAGTTAAATAAAACAGTGTAATAAAATCATCTTCAAGTGGTAATTTCTTACCGACCTGTTATTGAGTTAAATAAAACGGTGTAATAAAATCCTCTTCAAGTGGTAATTTCTTACCGACCTGTTGTTGAGTTAAATAAACAATGTAATAAAATCATCTTCAATTGATAGTTTCTTACCGACCTCTTATTGAGTTAAATAAAACAGTGTAATAAAATCATCTTCAAGTGGTAATTTCTTACCGACCTGTTGTTGAGTTAAATAAAACAATGTAATAAAATCATCTTCAAGTGATATTTTCTTATCGACCTGTTGTAGAGTTAAATAAAACAGTATAATATAAACAAAATGAAAAATGCAATTTAACAAATTACAACGACCATTTGAAAAATGATTTTTTCAAAGACTAAAATTTAAGACATAAAAAATAGCACGGAGTTTATCATGCATTACGTACGCCATGGATTAAACATTAATAGTGTTATTACACGTAAAAATTGCAACCGACAGAAATCGCTTGCGACTCGTACGTATTATCCACCTGAAACTTACGTATTATCCAAGCCTTTCATTGGCTGTTCGGGAAAAGGCTTTTCCATCGTCAGATTTCCAAGAAATTCCATTTCTTACCGACCTGTTGTTGAGTTAAATAAAACAATGTAATAAAATCATCTTCAAGTGATACTTTCTTACCGACCTGTTATTGAGTTAAATAAAACAGTGTAATAAAATGATCTTCAAGTGGTAATTTCTTACCGACCTATTGTAGAGTTAAATAAAACAGTGTAATAATATCATCTTCAAACGGTAGTCTCTTGCCGACCTGTTATTGAGTTAAATAAAATAGTGTAATAAAATCATCTTCAAGGGATAGTTTCTTACCGACCTGTTATTGAGTTAAATAAAACAGTGTAATAAAATCATCTTCAAGTGGTAATTTCTTACCGACCTGTTATTGAGTTAAATAAAAGAATGTAATAAAATCATCTTCAAGTGATAGTTTCTTACCGATCTGTTATTGAGTTAAATAAAACAGTGTAATAAAATCATCTTCAAGTGGTAATTTCTTACCGACCTGTTGTTGAGTTAAATAAAACAATGTAATAAAATCATCTTCAAGTGATAGTTTCTTACCGACCTGTTATTTAGTTAAATAAAACAGTGTAATAAAATCATCTTCAAGTGGTAATTTCTTACCGACCTGCTGTTGAGTTAAATAAAACAATGTAATAAAATCATCTTCAAGTGATAGTTTCTTACCGACCTGTTATTTAGTTAAATAAAACAGTGTAATAAAATTATCTTCAAGTGGTAATTTCTTACCGACCTGTTGTTGAGTTAAATAAAACAGTGTAATAATATCATCTTCAAGTGATAGTTTCTTACTGACCTGTTATTTAGTTAAATAAAACAATGTAATAAAATCATCGTCAAATGATAGTTTCTTATCGACCTGTTGTAGAGTTAAATAAAACAGTGTAATAATATCATCTTCAAACGGTAGTTTCTTACCGGCCTGTTATTAAGTTAAATAAAATAGTGTAATAAAATCATCTTCAAGTGATAGTTTCTTACCGATCTGTTATTGAGTTAAATAAAACAGTGTAATAAAATCATCTTCAAGTGGTAATTTCTTACCGACCTGTTGTTGAGTTAAATAAAACAGTGTAATAAAATCATCTTCAAGTGACAGTTTCTTGACGACCCGTTGCTGAGTTAAATAAAACAGTATAATATAAACAAAATGAAAAATGCAATTTAACAAATTACAACGACCATTTGGAAAATGATTTTTTCAAAGACTAAAATTTAAGACATAAAAAATAGCACGGAGTTTATCATGCATTACGTACGCCATGGATTAAACATTAATATTGTTATTACACGTAAAAATTGCAACCGACAGAAATCGCTTGCGACTCGTACGTATTATCCACCTGAAACTTACGTATTATCCAAGCCTTTCATTGGCTGTTCGGGAAAAGGCTTTTCCATCGTCAGATTTCCAAGAAATTCCATGACACATTTTAAATGAAATTTATTTCTTAAACTTCTAAACATTCCACAGTATTACTTTTTATATCGTCGTATAGAGAAAAAAATTTACCTTTAAATGCAATTTGTTTGAAAGCTGTATCTCAATTTGTTTCTGAGTTATTAATTTTTTTTTGTAGTTTTTATTACTTTCTTGTCATAGTGGCAGCACTCTGTTGTCCATGTCTGTTGAAAGTAATGGGAAATACAGATTACTGTATAGACCAATCAGAAGACGAATAAAAGGATGATTAAACCAATAAAAACCTTCAGATATGCTTTTGATTTCCTACCCTGACGAGGACAATAACCATTTTTCCAAATAGTTAAAAAACATCTTCAAATGGTAGTTTCTTACCGACCTGTTGTTGAGTTAAATAAAACAGTGTAATAAAATCATCTTCAAGTGATAGTTCAAAATTATTATGTATCAGCATTCTAACGTGCCAGAAACATTTAAACTTAATAAAATCCAACAATTAAATTTTAGAGAAATTTTACATAAATATTTTTTACACATTCTAAATTTGATTCCTAACTTATTTATTATACTGTATTTACTTAATTATATAGCCATGTCGCATCGAATTCAGTATTAATAACCTATAAATGAGTTTTTCTTTTATTGTAAACTTCCGAATTCGATCCTTTTCAGTTCTTCAGGTAGAAGCAGGTTGAATAGATACATAATTATTTGCAATACCAGTTAAAATTCAATTTTCATTTTTAAAAATTAAAACCTAAATATAACAAAACCTAAAATAACTTAACACCTTAAACCTAAATAAAACAAAACCTATTCTGAGTAGAAGCGTGTTAATTAGGTATATTACTATGCAAACTATCTCTCAAAAATGCAATTTTCAAAAATGAACCTTTTGGAATTATATAGAGAAGCAAAATGATTTGGAAAACATTGCAATTGCTAAATGGTTTGGCGAGAAAATGATGCTATAGGGTGCTTTCATTTAAATAATGCTATAATACCTTAATTTATTCAAAAGTAACGGAGTATTTTAATGTAAATTGTATACCTGTTACCCAAAACTATATTTATTGTAAAAAACATAAAATAGATTGTTCTCCATAAACTGAATATAATCTATACTTTTTTACGCGTGCCAGAGAAGTTTTCCTACGTGCCAAGTTCGGCACGCGTGCCATAGGTTCGCCATCCCTGTACTACATCATTATCATCATGTATCATGTACCATCAATAGTTCTAGGTTTATATCTAATGTACTTGCAAACTTGCATAAAAAAAAGAAAAAAAAAAGTAAAAACTGAAAGTAATAGTTAGTTTTTGTAGCTGTAAGGTTGTGCGCAACAATTGTATTTTTTTTTTTTTTTTTTTTTTTTGAACAAATGGAGAACATTTTTCGTGCCCTAAATAAAGTTTTTACTTATTGATATTGAAACAGAGCATGGAATATAATTATTAGACTGCAAAGAACAATTTCTAAAAAATAGGTTTAAATCCAATAAATGTGAAGAAAACTATAATACATGAAATAAAGATTTTTAAAAAATCTTGCCATTACATATAAAGGTACCGTAAAACCAATAAACCCCTTAAGATAATTTCAGAAATCATTTTATCCTTCCAATTTATAAAACGTTTAATTCAGAATTTGCATTGAGAAAAAGATTCTCTTTATATATTATAGATGGCAGCAGCAGCAGTAATGAGCACCACTCTCTGTTTTTTCTTTATTTGGACGACTTGCAGTCCGATGAAAGTTCAAAAAAGCAGTGCTTGACATGATAATTCTGGGATGTTTCCGGTTCCGCCTATCCTTGTTAGCAAAACTCGATAAGAGTGATTCACTTCTATTGTTATTATTATTTTCAAACTTGATATGTAGCCTTTTTATTGCGTTAGTATTTCAAATATGACTATTTTCCGTAATGCGAGTTGTTGAGTAGGATAGGATGTATTATTGCACGCATGTGTGTTGGATATATTCTGGCGCACATATTTTCGGAATTCCGAAATTTTGGAAGGGACTCAAGAAGTCATTTACAAATTAATTTAACAATTAGTTTTATCAGTAATTAATAAAATATTTATGAGATAATTAATCGTTCAGATTATTTATAAATTCCAATATTATAAAAGCAATATTTAAATTGTTTCAGAGGGAGATTAAATAAGCAGCTCCAGGTAATATCAAATTAAACCATTAATAACCAGCATGTTTTACAGGAATTTTATTCAGTTCACACCACTTTTTGTTAAACAATTACTTTTACTTTATAAATCACTGAAATGTGTTAATTAAATAAGCTAAATTTTACTTTTATTTTTTACTGGTATCAGAAAAAAATTTTAAACCACAAATATAATGTTGTTTCGAAAGTGAAAGTACCTTTATTAAAAAAATCTGCAATCAAATTCAAAAGAGTACAAAATGGCCCTATTACAGATCGACCTCAGCTATTCTATGAAAAAAAAATCGTTTAAAAATATTCAAATTTAAACGAGAAATTCGAAAATAGCCTGCCCCTAGGTTTAACATTACGGAGTGGGCGTTTTCAAGTGAATGAAGAGTCCCCCTAAGGGGAAAACCTACCATAATTTTCTTGGCTATAATAAAATGTTTTCATAAAAAATAAACTGTCATGGAGCAAATCCACAGCACAGGGATAGTGAACATTTTCACATTCACGTGGCAAAATGTTTAAATAAAACGTTGTACGTACCATGACGTACAACATTGACGTACAAACACCCAACAAACAAAATATTTAGCGGATCAAATACTGATGGATTAAATTTTATTTACGCGAAATTTTGTTATCAGAATTAATATATATTATGGGTAATATACGGTATTATATTTTAGAATATAATAAAAACAGTAATACGATTTCTTTCGCTGCACTTTAGATGTGAAAAAATTGACATCGGGCTCATATTTACTTATTTATGACGGAAAATATGCTGAACAGTAGTTCCAAACATATGACAAGCGACTTTCATTGCGTTTTCATATTATTCATTTAAAAAAATAACAACTCGCTATCATATGTAGAGGAAACACATTTCAAAATGGCAAGCTTCCTTAAACTAAACAGTTCTAAATGTTTTGAATTAAATTCTAATTAACCCTAATTTTATCGTTAGCATTTTTCATTATAATGCTTGATCATCTTTGTTTTTCGAAAGTCTCTGCATCCTCTCTTAACTTGATAAATGTTTGAACTCATATTAAATTAACCCTTAAATGCCTGATTTTTCAAAAATCATTGTAATAATGTTTTTCGGCTTTCATTTTTTAAATAAATCATGGGAAAAATACTTTTAAAAAATCATATTTTATTTTAAGTATGGTTTACTTCTAAAATACAGTTTATTACTGATCGGCAATACTGGTCTTTAATTGGAAAAATAATTTCCTTTGATAAAATTCTATAATATTAAACACACAAGAATTTTAGGAACTATAATAAGAAATAAATTTTACTTGCTCACTGCAAAACAAAATAGGGTATTTCGCAAGCTGCCAAACAAAACAAAAAGAACAAGTAGCAACAATTGAAAAAATAAATCTATCTTTATTCTTAAACAGCACAAGTGTTGCCATCTACATGTTGAAAATCGATTTAATAATATTTTCAGAATGTATTTTATTGGCAACATTAGGCATTATAGCTTCAATGTTATTGTAATAGTATTTTAGAAGCCTAAATTGGGTATGTTGCCGAAAAGCAACACCCGGCATTTAAGGGTTAAACATAAATATAATATCTTTTATTTCAATTTCCAGCCAATCGAATTTAGTCACGGTCAGTTAGTCTAAATTATTTTATTTTATGTGCGGTTTTAATGTGTTTTTATTTTAAAACTCAATCAGTGCCCCGCCGAAAACAATCTGTCACGTGACGCCTAAAGCAGACGTGCTATAGGTTAGCCGAACCTGCCCTAGGCAACCTGGGGCATGTAATTGTATTATTTTGCGTTACAATTCATAACAGTTACAGGACTTGAAATGTACCGGAACGATGTTCCGGTTCGGGAAATTGTGACAAATATTGTTCGGGTTCGTGAAAATATGGAGTATATTGTTCCAGTTCGTGGAATTATTAAAAAATATTATTACTGTTTCATACATATAGCTTACTATGCTCTCTGTAACATTTTTTTCTAATTATTTAGAATCTTGAATGCATTTTTTAAAATTCGTTTTTCTACGGTTAAACATAAATTTTCTATACAGTAAAGTCCCGATTACCCGAGTTAATAGCGACCAAGCTTACCTCCGTTATGCAAAAAAACTGATATGAACCGGATTTACACAAATCGTCACCAATTAAGGAGATGAAATGTAAATTTTCCCTTAATTCAATCATTTTTATGATACTAGTAACATTTCTTTGATGTACATTTCCGTTGCTTTTAAGAAATACCGGGAATGAAATTGTTTTTTTCAATCGAACTTATACCTTTGAAATGGATCATTTTCTTCTGATAGACTGATGACTTCCATTATTATGAAATAGCCATTATAAATGAATCGTTAGGTGGAGATGAAAGTGCAGTCGTAAAAAGTTAGAACTCTGATTTTCTGGTCAGAATTGGGGGGGGGGGGGGGGGGGATGGCCATAATTTTTTTTTGAAAAAAAATTATGGCCCTTTTTTTCCCATTTTGACCAGAAAATCAGAGTCCTACTTTTTACGACTGCTCTTTCATCTCCACCTAACGCTTCATTTATAATGGCTGTTTCATTATAATGGAAGCCACCAGTTCATCAGAAGAAAATAACTCGGTTAAAGCAGAACTCGGAAAATCGGAACTTTACTGTACTTTCAAAAAAAAAAAAATTAGTTGACAATAATTTTGAATTTAAGTAGTGTTCCAGTTCGTGGATTTTTCTCTTTCGAGCCCTGAACAGTTAAAACCCATGAAACTACTTAATATTTACGAATAATTTTTTAAGAAGAAATGAAATTGAAGTCCATGACCTGCAAATTTAGAAGTTAGAATCAAATATAATGAGTATAATTAATATTTATTGCGGTTTTTTTTTTTTAGCTATTTCCTTGATTTTTTGTTTTAAATACATAAAACTCTACTACAAACAAATCTGTGTGTCGATTTTTTTAATCCCTTAAATAGTTATTTTTTTAGAGATATTTTTCTGAAATCCATATCGATTTTCATCAAAATTCTGCCTTATAATAAGTTAAAAATCAAATTTAATTGTCTTAATGCAGTCGAATTTTAAAATGCATACACAGTTTTCTTTTTAAGCAATATCAGGATCCTTCCTCATCAATTTCATGAATTTTGATAAAAAATTATCCCCTTGAGGGGCGGTGGGATAAAATATATCCCACCTAATTTAAACAAGATTCTCACCAGAAAATTTTAACTAAATTTTATATTTTTAACTTTGGAGGAAAATCGTTAAATAATTGCTTTTCCTTACTTAAAAATAAATTTTTTCTATTATTCCGGTGAGAATTCAATATTTAGAGACATTTTTTGCTTGCCCCTCAAGGGGTTAAGACGCATGGAGCATTTTAAAAATTAAAAAAAAAAAAAGCTGAAATATCACTATTGAGAAAAATAGATTTACAGTATATTGAAAGGCCAAAAAAGTGTTTGTGAACAAAATTAAAACACTTGTAATTTTGTGTAAAATAATCGCATCTGCATACGGTTTTCCACGAATGACTTAGTACAAATTAGAGAAAAGTAATACACACAAAAAGAAATGTCGATTTTGGGGTCGATTTTTGCTTAAATAAAGGTCCACGGCCCCCTTAAAATCCCTAGTGTTCCACATGATTTTTCTATTATAAGCGGTGTTAAATTTTAGGCTTTTTTTTTTTTTTTTTTTTTTTTTTCTAGGCTAATTCCATGGGGTTTTGTAGTGTAAGTTACATAGCTGATAACCGGTATACTTGTTGGCCACCGTTATTTTCGAAAAGTTTGCTTCGCCATATTTAATTAAAGAGATATCTCTGATAAAATAAGTCACATTTTTCCGTTTTAAAATACTGGTAGCCAACAAGTAAAAATTAAATTTAAAAAATCAAAAAACCCGACTGCATAAAAAGCGAACTAATTAATTATTTCTCTTCAATGTGAAACTATTTTTTATATTACTTGCCTATTTTTTTTTATTTATTTACGTGTATTGATGACTTTTAACTTGTATTTAATTGTTAGTTCCTATCTATACATACTGTTTTGAAGAGGCCTTTAGATGTCTATGAAGGTTAGAGTTGCAGTAAAGCTAGAGATCCTACCTACACAACTTCCAGGTTGGGTAATATTTAAACGGAGCTTCGGACTGTAAAATAGTCAATGAAACATCGTCTTCATTTTGAAAGACCTATCCAATAATATGCCACTCAATAGGGTGCGTAATTTTTTTTTCGTCTCTACCGCCATTTTGAATTTATAAAAACAAAACCTAGCCTATAACCATCGGACGGTTGAGACGAATCGACAGAGACATCATTTATTAAAATCCATCCAGCCGTTGGGATGTTTCGAGGGTATAAAGAAATCCACATACCCAGATGCGCGTGAAACACATAACCCTTCTTGGCAGTCGGGTAAAAATAGTAGCATGTGACTTGCACTACAAGTATACTCATGGAACTAGCCTCTACAAAATATTTTGATAGGCCCTCATTTTCTAAAATGTAATTCTAACTTGACTATGATTTATCTTTTATTCTGAAATTATTTTTCACATCGAGCTCTGCTTTAGGGCGTAATTATGGCTTACATTATGAGGTGTCTGCGCACCTTATAAGACGCATGCATTATCGTTACTCCCTATAAGAGTTGTCGGTAATACCTCCTTTTTTATTCAGAAAATCCGAATTCTTAGCAGAAATCCCGAATAATAATTTTTACTTCCATGATAATTTTTAACTTATAAAGTAAAAATTCTTCTTTCGGAAGTTTCTATATGAATTCGAAATTTCTGTACAAAAAAAAAAAAAAAAAACAAACAAACAAAAAAAAAAAGGAATCGAAACTGGAAACCCTACAACCTATAGTATGAATTAATATGTTTCCAGACATATTAATAATGGCGCCCTACAATGTTTGCAATTAGATGAGTGCGTTCGCGTTTACGCAAAAGGTTGGACAGCTCTGCTCTAAGAGATGGTTTTCAAATATTAACGATCTAAAATAATAGTCTTACAGTTCATGTGAAAAAGAAAAAAATACACAAAATGTCTTCATTTGAATGAAAAGTGCTTGAGACTACTGTTGCCAGGTATCCCGCGTAAATCAGATCTCCAAATGCTATGGACACCACTCATTTCTTACAGTTTATTTCGTCATCTTTAATCGCAGATAACTCTGCCATTAGATAAGGCGAAGAAAATCACTTTAATATACTGGTGTCCAGAGCGTTTGGAGACTGGATTTAAGCAGGACACCTGATAACACTATTTGAGACTCATGAGACCCCTTTCCTATACCCTGTATCCTTGGTCTCTTTTAATTTTCTCATCACAATTGTTCGGGCAATTTGAATGCAGTACGTAATGCTATGGCATGCTTCATTTAAACAGAAATCAATTGTGTTTTATTTACATTGTGGGATTATTGCCCTTGAAAACGTGTCTCACAATATAAGATTCAATATTCTTCTTGTCGTGTTTTTACATCGCTTTTGTAAATTTCACCTCCTACATATTTTGTTCTTCTACTTTTTGAAATGTAGTACATATATCGGGTATCCCAAAAATGATTGATGGACTTTAAAATTCAATAACTTGCAAACGGTGACAGATATAAAAAAAAAATTCTTGCAGGAGTGTTATGTAAGATGTCAGGAGTTTTTATGCTGTGATTCTTAGTTTCAGTTACAAATATCCTCGATAGATGGCGCTGCAAGCAACAACCGCTAAATCCAGGCTCGATTTTTCGACCTCTCTCTTCTTCCATGCGAAAAAAGGGAGATTAAAATGTATTGAATGGATCCCGAAGTACCAAAAATCGGGTCTGGGCTGCGCGCCTATTACTCTCAGCGCCATCTATTGTTTGAAATTCAAACTAAAATCAAGAATCACAGTACAAAGACTCTTGACATCGTACATAACCCTCTTGCAAGAATTTTTTTAATATCTGTCACAGTTTGGAAGTTATTGAATTTTAAAGTCCATCAGTCATTTTTGGGACACCCGGTATAAGATATATAATATTATAGTATAACTTTTTTTTAAATTTATTTTAGTCGATTTTTCTTTTGTCTAAATGGTTAATATTTAAGAAATGTTTTATTATACAGGGTGTCCCAAAAATCTCCGTACAACTTCAAAAATTTATTACAAAAAAAGTAATAGGCCTACAGCAAAAATAATTACAACAGTACATAAGAATAACTAGAAAAGTTTATTTTTCTACTACCCTAGTATACTTCCACATGTGAATTTGTGAAGGCGCCTACCTTCACATATTAATATTAATACTTTTCTCCTTTCCCCCCTTTAAAATTACATTTTTAAATTCTTAAAATTTAATTATCTTAATACATGGAAATTATTCGAGAGAGAAACATTCGCCTTGGATACAATATTTCAAATGAAAATCAAATTTCAAAGTAATTGCTTAAAAGGCGCAAAGGCCAACATAGTGAAAAAGATTCCAAGCCGGGACTCGAACCCGGCTATCGTTCCAAGTGGTTTAGTCGGTAGAACGTCAGTGCGCTATACTGATGGCCCGGGTTCGAGTCCCGGCTTGGAATCTTTTTCACTATGTTGGCCTTTGCGCCTTTTAAACAATTACTTTGAAATTTGATTTTCATTTGAAATATTTAATTATCTGTCTGCATTTGGATACAATTTTTTTTAGCGCTCTTTTCCCTTCATAAGTTAAGCAATCATTTTTCTGTATCTGTAATATTTTAACCGCAGCGCACTGCAATTAAAAGAAAAGAAATAATTCCCTTTCCTCGCCTAACAACTGGATTCTAATTTTCATCCTTCTGCCTTAGTTTGATGATATGCAGAAATTAGTCAGACACATTCTACATTTTTAACCGTTGGTCCAGATGTAAGATATATTAGTCATTTCAGTTATTAACCCTGTCTTTATTTTGTTTTAGTTTATAACGTGTCCTTTCGGTCGCTTCAATCCCATGAGAACTTCAGCAAACCCTAAAGAATGTTTCTTTTTTTTTTTTTTTTTTTTTTTCGGTTCATGAGCTATAATTTCTATGTAATCATTTGGCGTTAAATATTTCTTATTACTCTTTTACATCCCCCATTCAGTTTCAATTATCGTACTTTGACCGCATGTCTCCCTCTCTGTAATCTCGCCATATAGCATATGTATTTGGCGAAATTGTGTATGTACTCCTGCCAATACTCGAACATTTCGAGAAAGTGTAATTGTGACACTTCCTTCTAAGATCTCATTCTGTGAACATAAAAAATGTAGCTTTTTGCTCCCTTCTCCAACACCGGCTTTCGCCGGATAATCCAGGCGTGTTTGAAAGAACCCCGGGGCGTAATAAAGACCTTCAGTCACCATACCACTGAATCCACTTATTGTGAATGCTTCTTGTCTGGTTATTCAAAAATAATCAATTCTGGATTTTGCAGCTTCCTGGTGTGTCTGAAGTATCAATAAAGGAAACATCCTATTCAAGAAAACTTCGTCATAATCCTTTCATTGCATGCGACGTTTCCATGCGATGAAGCATTTCAACTGTAAATTCGAAGCGTTTCGCATAGTCATCCGTTTGTAACGCCTGTAAAGCATTCGCGACTGGTATGAGAAATTTATGACAACAAGAAGTGTGAGTGATAAAAAAAAAAAAAAGTGATAGCCCTAGCACTAGTGAAGAAAGTGGAACGAGTACGTGAAATTTTTTCTAGGAACCCTGTAAAATCAATTCGAAAAGCATCACAAGAGCTTATTATGTCAAAAAGCAAAATACACAGAGTGCTTCATAAACGATTACAACTTTCAGCCTACAAAATTCAGATTGGGCAGGCGTTACAAACGGATGATTATGCGAAACGCTTCGAATTTGCAGTTGAAGTGCTTCATCGCACGGAAACGTCGCGTGCAACGAAAGGATCTCATGTAGAAGTATACTAAGGTAGTAGAAAAAACTTTTTAAGTTACTCCATGTAATGTTGTAATTATTTTTGCTGTAGGCCTATTATTATTTTTTTAAGTAAATTTTTGAAGTTATACGGAGACTTTTGGGACACCCTGTATATAATATACTTTCTGGACACATACAGTAGTGTTTGGAAAGTCCGGTGCAGTCACCCGATTTTTTTTCGCCATTTTCACTCCATTTCTGTGTGCATTTATAATGTGCTGATTGCTTAATTTGTTACAATTGAAAAACGTTGGATGATAATATGTTACTTTTTTTTTCAGGACACGGTGACATTGTGCACCTTGGGTATTGGAACTGCGTTTGGAGAGTCCATATTGGACAATAGCCCGCACAGTGCTACCGTAGTGACGAATGAACATTGTGAGCTACTTAGGATAGAGCAGAAAGACTTTAGAGCAATATGGGAGGTAAGGCTTGACTTGCATGTCGGGTTTATTTCTGGACGGTATCCCTATTATAAAGTAACAAGAACGAAAAATCATGCGCCCAGCACAGATTATGTAACACTTTCCAGCACATTCAGAACACAGTAACAAAACTTCACAGTTTATTAATGTGAAATATGATGTAACATGGTGGCCATAATTAAACTGACAATAATCAGAGTGTTCTGTTGCGCGATCTAATTGAAAAAATAACGCCAAATTTTGTAAGAAGACTGAACAAGACGGGGGACGAAGGATTCCGCGAAAAAAATAGGTACAAAAGTCACCGCTAGGGGAATATCTGGCGCTGTATAACAGAAAAGAGAGTTTTGAAAAATGCAGAATCATTACGGAAATAAAATTACCTTTTATTTAGCACATTTAAAGATTTTAGTATTGATTCTGCCTTTTTTAAACTCTCTTTTCTGTTACACAGCGCCGCATATTCCCCTATCGGTGACTTTGGAACTAAATTTTTTTTTCGCAGAAATCTTCGTCCCCCAACTTGTTTAATCTTTGTACAAAACTTGACGCCATTCTCCTTAATTAGATCGCGCTACAGAACACTCTGAGTACTTTCAGTTTAATTATGGCCACCTTGTATAAATAAACAATTTGAAAAACTCACAACGCATTTGAAACAAAATTTCTGCTATTGCAATCAATAGTAGGAAAAATATCCGTTTTGTTTTTGTGCAGATCTGTATATGATCTATGGATAGTGTGTATGTTAATACATAGCATGCTAAAAGTTAGTTCATTGAAACAAATAGCATAGTGGAAACTTTCCATTCAGAAATTTCCGTGAATAAACGGAAATGTACTTGAGAAATTTTGTGCAGCCCTGCATATGATCTATAGAATTTTTCTACACCAAGTAACATTTTAAAAACTTGTTCAATTTAAAAACGCGCACCGCAACTGAAAACGCACTTCAGGCAATTATTGTTTATAGGCTTCAATAATTCAGTTTCTTCTGTAGCCAGATTCATTTGTGCGTTCCTGTAAATGGACGATATATTCTGTGCATACCATATTCTACAGTAAGCGCCATATTGTTCAGTTCGTGTAGTTCCTCAGTGTATATATAAATTTCACTATGTTTAAAATACTGTAATATTATTAAAATACAATGCAAACGATTTTTCCCAATATATGGTAAAGCAACGGAATTCTTTTGTGTGTCTCTGTAAATGAACCGTAAATGCTATACACTTCATCTGCAATACCAAACATGCCAAAGTTATACCCAATAAATGTATCAATTTCATGGTAATCGGACTATATTTACGCGAGTTAGAGCACGGACGGACTGACAGACAGACAAACCGAATTCATAACCATTTTTCTACTTTGTTGGAAAGTGTTAAAAACACGTTCATGAGTAACGCAGAAGTCATATCGGCAATGGCAACGACCTGAGAAAACAATTTCTTCTCATCGTCATTTTTTAAAACTTTTTAACATTGACCAATTTCAATTTTTACGCCATCGAATAAAAAAAGAAAAAAAAAAAAACCTTTCAAATGCAATTTCTTAGAAAACTGATGTATGGTATAGAAGGTTTACCATGGCATGTTCAGAATTGAAAATGAAGATTTATAGTTCTTTGATGATTAAGATTTATAGTTCTTTTACTGGGAAACTCAAAAGAATTCCGTTACCTTATGGTCTATGGGTAAAAATCGTTTACAGTGTATTTTAATGATGTTACAGTATTTCAAACATGGAACTGTTATACATCACTGAGATGCACTACAAGATGTTTATATAAAATATGGTGTGCTTAACATTTGAGGTGTTCAGAAGGCAATCCGACTAACTCTATTTTAGGTGGCATTTTTTTTTTTTTTTAAACAAAGTAACATTGAAAATTTTCTATATATTTATACAGTGATAAAAAGTTACCCTTGATTAAAAGAAAATTAATGAGTTCAATCAAAATATCCCGAGAAAAAGTATTATATAGGCACAATATTTTTATACTTACAATAACTTTAACTGTTTATACTGAACATTTTCATTTGATGGAGTTAATCGGTTTGTGCACCGAATAGCTCAGAAGGCAATCCGACTAACTCCATTTTAAGTGGCTTTTTTTAAACAAAGTAACATTGAAAATTTTCTATACATTTATACAGTGATAAAAAGTTACCCTTGATGAAAAGAAAATTAATGAGTTCAATCAAAATATCCCGAGAAAAAAATATTACATAGATACAATATTTTTATTGTTACAATAACTTTAGCTGTTTATACTGAGCATTTTCATTTGATGGAGTTAATCGATTTGTGCACCGAACGGCTCATTTATCGTTCGTTTACAAAGACGCTCAACAGTATACTGTCTATGAGAAACAATTGCTGTAGGTTCCCTTTTCAATTGTCCTATGCGTTTTTAAATTTACCTAATTTTTTACATATTTTTTATGTATATAAATTCTATAGATCATATACAGGGCTGCAAAAAGGAATTCGCATGCATTTCCGCTTATTGCCGGAAAATACTGATGGGGAATTTTCGATTGTGTTATGAGTTTCCTAACTGAAATATATTTTTGCATACTATGTAGCATATGTACAAATTTATAGATCATATACAGGACTGTACAAAATAATTTGTATATTCTTTCGACTATAGATAGTAATTGTTGATAGTGGTTTTTCAAATGTATTATGTGTTTTCTAAATTGCGTACTTAGACAATGGAGTTATGAATAAAGAAGTGGGGGCATATAGTGTACTGTCTACCAGGTGCGAGTGAAGTAACTGAGGAGGTTGTCACAAGATGGCGACTGCTTTTTTTTTTTTTTTTTTTTTAAATCGGATCTACAGTTTTTGAATACCGCCGGTGGTAAACTTCCCACCAGTAAAATTGAATAGAAAATTTTGTGTTACTTAAGCGTCTTATTCGTCGAAATATTTTCTCTTAAGTATGGTAAAAACTTCTATTTGTTTTTACTGTTGACAGTTTGATTGGTAAAACAGTAAGTTTGTTTCACCTGTTGTCACAATATGGCGGAAACAATGGGTCTGAATACCGCAAAAGTATACTAATACCAATAAAAATGAAAATCTGTTTCTGCCATTATTTATGACTGAAATTTTGCATTGATAAGGACTGTAAATACGGAGAAAATTTCTATATAAATTTACTGATGGAAGTTTTCACCGGAGGTAATCAGCCCTTGCGAAAGCGGTTACAGTTGAAGCTTCACTATTTTAAGAATATGTCAGTTCCATTTTATTAATAGTTACATGACTTAGACAGCATTTTTCACTTTATTAAAATTGGAAGTTTTGTCGCAGTATTTTGAATGTGTTGGAAATTGTTTCATAATGTATGCCTCACGTAGGATTTTTGTTTCTGATTTCTTTTGGCAGAGTTCACGAACTTGCTTAAGTGTAATAATGAAAAAAAATTATATGAGTTGCACAGATTATTTTACTTCTGTATAATTACACAGAATTTTATCCACGAGCGAAAAAAAAAATCCCCTAACTTATAAATATTGTTTACATTATAGGAGTTGTTTAATTTTGATTTCGTACAATCTTTTTTAGACTCGGATCAAATTCAAACGACATTGCGAGTAAAGATCGTCTAACGGTTACTGCGGTGAATTTTAAGAACTAAATCGTATTACACTAATTATAAAAAGAAGATATTTAAGGCAGGCTATATTTATATTCAGAATATTGTTTAGCTTAAAACAAGTGAATCGTCCAAAAAGCCTTAGGGCATCGGCCTCCATTTCTCAATTACAGTGATGCCAGTTTTAAATTACAGATAAATACGGGCATGCCCAAAAAAGTAAATCTTCGAAAGACAGAAAGAATAAAAGGATTATAAGTCTGTACTATACAGCAATTAAAAGTCTGCAATTTCAATTTTTTAGAGCAGTTAAATTTTTCTCTGCTCTTAGGCATATTTTGTAGACTCACTTTGATAAAGAAATAAATAAATAAGCCGCATTTTCATGAAGGTTTTTAAATATGTGTCATTAATACAGTGAAACCTCCCTGTGCGACCACCTCCCTGAACGACCATTTTTTCATGGAACGAAATTTATTCCCATAGGCGCAATACTAATTTTACCTCCATTCAGAGACCATCCCAGTTGAACTCCCTCCATGAGCGACCCATTTCTTTGAAGAAAATGAAACTAATCTTGTTTTATCCTGGTCGCTTGAAGAACGTTTTATTAGAATAATAATTCCGGAGAGCACATAATTCATCAAACTTCTAAACTAAGTTTAGATTTTTTTTTTATTCCGATAACTTTTAATTGTTTTAATCTTTATGCGTTTTTAGACAATGAATTTAACTACGATGACAAATTAAGAATGACGGTCAATAAACTCTCTTGCCCTATTCTGTCAGGAAATTCTCAAAGAAATAGATAAATTAATAAAATCGTCATTATTTGTTTCTGTCCAAAAAAATTGCATTTATTTACTGAAGTTAGGAAGGACTTGGAAATAAAAGTTATAAAAGATAAAACCGTAAAATCAAAGCAAACGTCAATGTATTCATTTTTTAAACTCTGCAATAATTATTTTATGTAATTAACTTTTGTTTTGATACTTAATTTTTTATGTTTTCTCATAATGTGAAAAACAAATTTTAGTAACGTTTATGGTTACTTTTTTACAACAATTCAAATCTAGGTTAAAACATGACCTCCATTAAGAGACCACCTCTCGGAGCGACCAATTTTTATTGGAACGGAATGTGGTCGCTTTAGGGAGGTTTTACTGTATTTAGAAACTTAGATTTTATGCAGTAAATTATTACATTATTTATTTTTTTAAAGGTAAATGTGTTTTGGAATACATTCAAAAAACAAAATGTTATAATGTACTGTATGTCCTTCTATCGCTGACAAATAGGTAATTTCTCAGCCGTTAGTATTAGAGGTACAATCGGAAGGTGGAAAAAAAGATATAATATCTCCTATTAACTCCGCCGCAAGTCATCGTATAAACAAGAAAGAAAAAAATCATGCAGCAAGCATAGATTATGAATCCCTTTCCAACACATTCAGAATAATGTAACAAAACTGCACCGTTTAAAAAATGAAAATATTATGTTTAATTCAACCATATGAAAATGCATAACACATTTCAAAACCCTATTTCAGCTGTTCCCATCTACTATCGGGAAATTATCCGAATTTTTTCAGCAGCCCTATATATGATATATAGATTTGTATCTATTAACTATATGCATTCCAAAATTTAGTTCACTTAAGAAATACATATACTTATAAAGAAAAGTGTTAAGAAATACATATCACTTAGAAATACATATACATTCAGTTGAAAATTTCCTTTCACCAATTTCCTCTAATAAGGAGAATGGTACATGAATACTTTTGCGCATCCCTGTATTTGAGGTATAGAATTTTTATATAAAAAGTAACATGCAAAAAATTAAGTCAATTTAAAAGCGCATACCGAATTGTAAACCGTACACTCCAGCAATTATTATTCAATGGCAGTACTGTAACCAATTTCTTTTGTAACCAATTTCTTTTGTTAACCAATGTCCCTTTAAATGAATATAAAAATGCTATGAATGCCTTGTTCTAACGTGATCGTAGTGAAATTCAGTGAGTTATATCAGTTTCAATACATTTGAAATAGCGTCATGTCATTAAAAAACTCTGCAAACGATTTTTCTCCCTATACCATAATGTAATGGAATACTTTTGAGTGCCCCTGTAAATTAACTATTAATCCTACATACTTCATATACAATACCAAACATGCTTTGGTAACCCTAAATAACCTTTATCAATTGCATGAAAATCCGAGTATATTTATGGGAGTAAGAGCGTGGACAGACGGACAGATAAACAGAATGCATAAACACTTTTCAACTTTGTTGGAAAGTGTTAAAAATGTAACTGGCACCAAATTTGACTGGGAAAAAAGTAAAAAAAAAAAAAAAAAAAAATGTGTACCCAACAAAGGTACGCTTAGAGTAGAAAAAAAAAACTAAAATGTTGGTTTAGAGAAAAAAGGGAAAGATTTTATGGTTATTGCTGCATTTTCTTATAATGGAAAACTTAAAATGAGGAAAGTAGAAAAAAATGTCAAAATTAACCCGGCTTACTATAAGAAATATGTTTTAATACCTGTTTTTAAATAAAACATTCCATTACTTTACCCAAACAAACTTCATTGGGATAAGTTGCATCAGGATACGGCTACGGGCCATACTTTTAAATCTACTGCTGTATTTTTAGAAAAATGATAGACCGGTAGCCGGCAGCATAGACAATAACCTCATCGAGTTCACTGCTGAAATTCAATGAATTAGTTAAAACTCGACATTGCTGAAATTCCGGAAATAGTTAAAACTCGATACGCATATTAAAACGCAATCGGTCTACTAAGTCGTATCTTGGTGGAAAACACCTGAAAACCTGATTTTAGCGATCGACTCGTAGGTTTACCATTGTGTTTTCCTGCAGCCAAAAGTATGAAAACATGGAGGACTGGGAGCAGGAAAACGCAATGGTAAACATACGAGTCAACCGTTGAAATAGGGTTTTCAGGTGTTTTCCACCAAGATATCGTCGGTACCATGTCAAACTATCCAATGTAAAAACAGTGGGCTACTTTTTTAAATTCAGATTTCTCGATCGGAACCACTTTTTTTGAAATAGTAAAATTCGCCTTATTTAACCTTATTTAATGGCATATTAATTAAAGCGAAAACAATGGGAATTTTACGATTTCAGAAAAGTGGTGTCAATCAAGAAATGTGATTTTAAAAAAAGTAGCCCACTGTTTTCACATTGGATAGTTTGACATTGTACCGACGATATGACTTGGCAGACCGATTGTGTTTTAATATGCCTATCGGGTTTTAAATAATTCTGGAATTTCAGCCGTGAACTCGATGAGGTGATTGTCTGTACTGCCGGTTCCCGGTCTATGAGGAACGAACCCGGAATTGAGGCTATTCCATTTGAATGCACCCCATCCAAGTCCACCGACGTGTCTCCTATGGATTACTGTGCAGTATGACTTTTAAAGCAAGCTTTTTATAGGCGGCATTCTGAAACATTGGACGGAATCTGGAATATCGTGGCACAGGAATGGGAGAAATCAAGTATGATATTTTAAGAAATGTCCTTTTGTCTTCAAAATCAAGATGTAATACTATAGTTCAACAAAATAAAGATTGAGCAAATTAGAATTTTTTTTTCCTCCAAAATCGTTACAAAAATGTTAGAACGCTTTACGCTAGATAAGTTCACTTATTCCACACAATCTACAGGACTTAAGATCTGTAGAAGAAGTAACAATACTTTTATAGATGTTTTAATATAGAAACATTATCTTTAATTTCCTATTATTCATATTTTTAGATTTGCGTGCAGACCGTGAAGGCTTCCTGCTTTCTCTCTCTCTCTCTCTCTCTGTGTCTTTTTTTTTTTTTTTTTTTTTTTGCATTGGTTCATAATATCCGTTGACATAACTTTCTCTTACATTATATACTAAAGTCTTCTCCTTGTATATTTATCTTTCCTGGTGTTAAATATAGTAATACAGAAAATTCGTTGAAAAAAAAATCTGTATCATTAAAATGTTCTCAAACGGAGGGCTCAGAAAACCAATCAGTGAAAGTCAACAAATTTTGGACCTGGGATTGTTAAAGTTTAAAAAAGACAGCTGAAAGAAAATATATATACTTTATTTTATTGAAAAAAAAAACATTTCATTTATTAATATAAAGATTACAATATATATATATATATGATAAAAAATAATAATCATAACTCTACATGTTTTTAAAACTATTTCATTTTTTAATGTAAAAATAAAAAAAAAAATACTATGATAAAAAGTTAGCCTTAACTCTATTTGTTTTCTTTGCACACTGAGATGCAGCAAACGTCAATGTATTCATTTTTTAAACTCTGCAGTAATTAACGTATGTAATTAACTTTTGTTTTGATACTTAAATTTTCATATTTTTTTCTAATGTCAAAAATAAATTTCAGTAACATTAATTGAAACCATATTTCAACGATTAAAATCTAGGTTTAAACATGACCTCCATTAAGAGACCACCTCTCAGAGCGATCAATTTTTGTTGGAACGGAACGTCATTGTTTTAGGGAGGTGTTACTGTAATTAATTTTAGTGCAGTATGTGAGTCTTTCAAAGCTCGATAAGTAAGATTACGAAAGCTGCATTTTGCATCATATTTGGTAAGTGCCAGTTACATCATATGGGTGTTGCGCATGAAAAATATATAAATAGGAAACAGTAGTTGGCTTTAACTGGATAGAACTGAACGTTTGAACGGATACACTGTAGTCCTTAAGTCCGATTTAAAAAAAGAAAAAGAAAAAAAAAGAAACACCCGAAAACTTCCGTGTTTGATTTATCATTTTGTCCTTGGTAACAAAGACAAAAAAAAAAAAACAATAACAATACCTGTATTTAACTGAAAACAAGAACCTCTTATTTAATTTATTTCATTTATTACATAGAATAAAATAATATTTAAAAAATTATAACTTTATATAAATGAAGAGCAAGGATATAAAACAAGGTATCTGAGATTTTTTTTAATTTATTTTGAATTTCATGTAAATTTTTTTAATTGTATCCTGACAACCTTTTCAAAAATACAAGGACTATTTTATGCTCAATATATGCCATTATAATCAAAGTTAAATTTTAGACATGAATATTAATAACACAGATTCATTCCACATAAGTCTAATAAATAAAATGTATGAGACAAAAAATTTTGCACTTAAGGCTGTTCTCCAATCCAAAAGGGCAACTTTATGACATAGGTTTTAATTCATTTTTGCTCGGAAATGCATGAAACTAGCAGGTGTTGTTGTTCAGGAACTAAGTAATCGAACTGTTTTTTCCGTTTCTTAACGCAATAGATCTTTCAGAAAATAGTGTCAAAGTGGACGTTTTGAACCGAATTTCCGCCCGAAGGATGAAAAACGTCTTTGTCACATGATGAAAATCACTCATAACTCAATAGGTAATTTATTTATCCAAAAATGGGAAACACAGTTCGATTCCATATCGCTTCCATAGTGAGACCTTCCAGTTTCATATCTTTCCGTTAAAAAAGGAATTTGTAAATGTGTTAAAATGTTTTGCGCGTGTTGATCAGAGTAGTTGAGAACAGCCTTAAGATTAACCCTCTGAGCGGTTTGGACGTACTTTTCGATTTCCCAAAAACAACTTAAATCTATTGTAGAAAGAAATATTTTAAAAAGAATTGTATTTTAATATGTTATAACAAATAAAGGGGCATGAGGTGTATTTTAGAAACAAACAGGGAAAGAAAATTTACATAAAGATTATTTTTATAAGCATTTTTATGAAAATGCAGGAAAGCCTTCAAGACGCTCGGAGGCTTTTAACTGAAGTTCCAGTTTTAACAAGTCAGCTATTTTAGCAAACAGTCACAATCGTTTTGTTTGTAGTTTTCTTCAAAAAACTTGAATCTTGAATATCTTCCATTATCTTTGACTTTAAAAAAGAAAAAAAAACTTTTGTTTGACTTCTGTTTGTGAAACTTTCATTTTGTTATAAACCGGGAGGCGACTACACAGACTATCAGCTGATTGAATTGACGGCTGAAATTCCAGGATTAGTTAAAACTCGATTCGCATATTAAAATGCAACTAGTCTGCCGAGTCATATCTTGGTGGAAAACTCTTGCAAACACGATTTATGTAGATGACTGGTAGGTTTACCAATGTGTTTTCCAGTTCTCACTCCTCCATGTTTTCATAACTTTGGGTGCAATAAAACGCAGTGATAAACCTACCACTGAGCCCTACAATAATACTGAGAGCTAACTCATCGAGCCACTTTCTGCCGCGGCCGCATCACACTTTCTTTGCTCGCAAGTAATTAGTCCTGCACTTTTCTTAATATTAGAAGCATTTTTTCCGCATACTATTTATCAATTTTGATGTTTTCTACATCTTTTTGATATTTTTATGAGCAATGCTTAACATATTGATTTTTTTTTTTTTCTTTTAGCTTACCTAAAATTTCATTTTATACTAAAATCAAACAAAAAAATTGCGATTAACTGAAATAAAATCTGTAGTTTTTTTCAATAAAAATATATATATCAGTGAAAATTGTAGCAACTTCGGCAAATTTTTTAAAGAAAATCAAATTTGAAAATATCTACCCCATACTACTCTATGGGAGGAAATCTATGTTTGGCCAAAAAAAAATTTCCTCGGAAAATCTTTGGCATTCTATTCATGGGCAGACCGCTGGATTCAATGTATCAGAATAGGGAGTTAGCCCTTCGTACTATTGTTGAGCTCAGTGAAACCTACCGATCAGTAGCAACAACTTATATGGGGCCGTGGGGCGCCATCCCACCCAATTTCAACTGATTTAATTCGATATTTATTTATTTGTTGAAGTAAAATTTGATTTTATTAATGTTCACACAATAATTTCGTTTGGAAAATATTAAGAACATCAATTTGACTTACAGAAGCACTAAAAGCCTCTTCATCTGATGTATAATTATATTTAACAAATATTTTGCTTATTTTGCTAATCTGTGTCTTGAATTGATAAAGTAATTAGGTGACTAATTTATATGTTTTTCTTCACGTTTAGCTTTTTGTATACTTTAAAAAATTAACTATATTTATGTTTTTACAATAAATAATAATGTATTTATAAGGGAGAACTTGTAAGAATATAATTAAATAAAATCATTTATTAAATTATACGGAACTTTTTCCTGGTAAATTACAGAAAAATTTCCGTTAAATTCGAAAAAAACTGAATTTTTTCTGCAATTTACCGGGAAAAAGTTCCGTTAAAATACGAAAATAGTACTGGCGTCTAGATTGCCAGTAGTATTTCCGTATTTTAGTCCGTGTAGGATGATTCAAACACAGTGACATTGATATGCATTGGATCACAACGTGCTTTATGTGAAGCATAGAAAAAATCGTTCGAATTTTTAGTTCGAACTACTTCGCATTATAGTTATATCCAGTTTATTTATATCTGTTTAGAATTTATAGTTGGTTTACAAGGGCGCGCAAGAGAATACCGTTACATTATTGTTGTATGAGGGAAATGCATTTTCGATGCATTTTAAGGATATTACGTACTCCAAACATATTAAATTTATATGTATCTCTGAGATGTACTAAAATTTTTACACCGTCGAATAAAGAAAAACATGTATTTTCAAATGCAATTTGTTTGAAAACTGTATTCAATTTGTTTGAAATTTGTATCGCAATTCACTCATTTTTTATTGATTCTTAAAATAATTTTCAAGTGTGATTTTTTTTTTTTATCCATCTCTATCCCGTGCAGACAATTACGGATTACGAAATATAAATCCGTTTGCACTTACGTTAATATAGATAGTTCAGCTTCCGGCTTATATTCCGTAACGAAATTGACACTGATCAATAAATTAATAAAATAATAAAATGTACATAAAACACACATCTAAGACATGAAATCAAACTACGCGCTTAGACCACTGAAATTATCAGAATAAAAAATACTAGCGATCCTTGGCGATTTCTTCGGTTTTTTACTCCTAGCACGAGGCCAATACGAGAGTATTGATTTTAATACATTTCAAAACTTGAATTTGAATAAATAATTGTTATATTTCATATAAAAATGATTTTGGTATAAATAGGGAAATATGTAAAATATATATTAAATATAAAAAATCTATTTGAGTTATCAATTTATGAAATATATAATACATAGTTTTCACCTATATAAGGTAAGATGCCCTATTTTCGTTTGTCCCAGTCACTTTTAGTCCTTGGCAGTTGTAATTTTCAGTGAAAACCTACCAAATTTGGATTTTACATTGTCTAACTACCCACGCACATAGAAACATAGACAAATCTCGTACAAAAATTTTTTAACAATGCGAAAAATTGTTTTTCAGAATTATCTACGTATGGCAAAAGAAAAAAAAAATGGTTCCAATTTCGTCCCTCTCAAAAAATCCAAAATGCCGTGGCTTAAATTATAACTAAATCAAAATTTATTTCAAAATAAGTAAGTGATTTAATTTACCTTAAATTATGTCACAAAGAAATGTACTATTAAACAGTAGAAGAATAACACTAAGAAACATTAACCATCCAAACCTGAGGAACATATAAATTTTGTATTATTTTGATGCTCCTGAGCATGTTTCGTGTGACCAAATGCAGCATTGAAGGCACTGAACCAAATTTTGTCCATGTTTATAATCAGAAAAACGCTTCAAGCAGAAAGGACATCCTGCATCATTGTCGCCATCATTATCGCTTGTATTATCATCACAAGGAAAGTCAACAGAAAAGTCACTTTCGTCATCAGATTCGCTGGGTATGTCCCGTTTGGATTTTTTATATGATAGATTCTTCCCCTTTTTCTTGAAAGTGGAGAGTGGCAAAAGCTTTTTTTCAGCTGAGCGTTTCCTCTTCGCCTGAGAACCTTTCACTTTGTTTTTCAATTCCTACTATTAGCTCACACTCTCCCTATATTTATTTATATATTTATATATTTATCTTGTACAAATTTTCAATCGTTAATAAAATACGCATTATTCATCCTATCAAGTTGAAATAATTTTTTTTGAACTTGTACTGGATGACAATTGATGTTAATACAGTTTTTTCAAATATTAATTCATTAATTAAATTTTAATTAATTAATTTTAGTTTTGCATGGGAAACAAAATGGCGGCCATGGGTTATTGAAGTTCAATGAAAGTATTTTCAATAAGGGGTTACCATAGGGGGGACCCTGTTCTGTCGCCCAATACCGCCAAGTTTGTCGCCAACTTGGCGATATATCGCCAAATTTGGCGGCCAAAATGAGTCGCCAAAAGTGACGCCAACTTGGCGATATCTGTAATATTTCGCCAAATTCCCATAGAGTTCCATTGTAAACCTACTTGCTTATAGAAAATCAACAAATTGAGATATTTTAATGCAACAAAAACTCATATTAGCTTGATTATATTAAATTTTTCTTTAATGGCCTAAGTAGGAATTGACTTTAAAAACAAAATTTTTATATTACTTGTTTATGTGGAGATCCAGTGATCGATATTGTTGAACCTCTTCGGGCAGAAGTTGCTGATGTGATCACTAGCATATCCCTGATCTCTTTAGGGCGGATTACAGCAACAGTTTGGTGAACCAGGGTCGCTTGATGATGGTTGATCAGCTACCATGACATTTTCGCTAGATGGAGAGGGATGAGGTTTCGCCAAAACCTTTTGTCTTAATTTCGTACCCGGGACGAAAATAAGAACAAGAACTGCAAGGGGGGGGGGGGGGGGAATTGGAAAAGGTCTGCATTTGATCTTCTAAAAAGAGGAGATCCGGCGTCTATAATATATGCATTCATCTTGGCGAACGAAGCCTTTACAACTGACGCCTTTTACCGTCCGTTCCTTGTACATTGCGTGATAAGTGCAGCCACTTTCGTAGAAGCAGAGAGGTAAAGGGGGACGAAATTAGGGCACTTTACCCTATTTTGTAACTCGGGAAGCTCAGGTTGTAACTCCTAGTGATCGATAATGGTGTGTATTAATTATATAGATCACATAAAGGATTTCACAAAAGAGTTCGAATACATTACTGGTATGGACAGCAATTGCAAAATATTTTTTTTAAATGTTTTTTTTTTTTTTAGATATCTGATTTTATTGAATAAAAATGAAATTTCATAGCAGTATTTCTTTAGTGTTAAAAAACATTTCATAATCTTTGTTTAATGCATGATTTTTCGTTCTTGTTTTATTTTGGTCGCTGTTTAATTCTGAGGACACTCATTTTGGGAACCAACCAACCAATTTTTATTTCGATAGTGAATGTGTCCTAAAAATGAATGAATAAATAGTAAATAAATGCGAAGATACAACATTAGATATTGATCTCTGATATCCAATGTAAAAAGAACCATTTAAAATTATTGAAATGCAGACGAGAAATTTCTAAAAACTGGTTTAGCATTAGCTTGCAAATTTTTATGCTGATCAGTGTAGTCTCTTAAATCGTAAAGTATAAAATGAATTTAAATATTATCTGAAAATTACTGCCTTTTATTAAAAATATTTCACGCATTAATAATGACGAAAACCCTTTTGTTAAAAAATTAGTTTCAAATTATTCAAAAATCGTATTTAAAAATACTTTCATTATTTGGTAATAACGATCTTAAATAGTGCAGAACTTTATTTCTTATCACATAAAAAAAACAGATTAGAAATAGAATAACAGAAAAACTTAGTAAAATAATGTAGAAATGTAAATATTAATGGAATAATACTATTATTTCCTATTTTCTGTCCTATTCTTGTTTCTTATTACTCTCAAATTAGGAGAATCATTATCTATGCAAACGTATATACTATTACATGTTCTATTTTTCTGAATCTAAATATATCAGAGTTGCGAAGATGTTTGACGCACTTGTAACATAATACAACATTCATTAGCAAACAATATGGTAAAAATGTTCTATGTAACCTTGTTAATTTATCCCTCATTTCCTCATACAGTCGTGCCCGCTTGTAAAAATAATCATTTTGCCAAAATAATTTATTATGTTGAGCAAGATGTTAAATAAAGGGTATGATGGACTTTAAGCAATGTTTTTTGTTATTTACGTTAATCCAACAAGAAAATCACCCCATAAGTATTCTGTATTTGCACTACAAATTCAACAAATAGTTAAAATATATACAGAGAGAAAAGAATTAATTAATTAAAGCAACTAATTACATTTTTAGAATTTTTTTTTTAAATGTTAAATGTGTTCTAGTTTTCAAAATATGTTCTTCATTTTATCCTTTTCATTGCCTAAAATCAGAAACTTTTTTTTTTTTTTTTTTTTTTTTTTTAATGCAATAATGAATAAACAAGCATATTTTATTATAAAACACACATACTACAATACATATTAAAACACAAATACACAAATAAATAACGCCTGCATTCAACAGTTAAATGTATATATAAATATTGTAATACAGAAAGATGTAAAAACATAAAATCCCAACGAATAGCTTTATACCATTTAAAAACTAGTCGTTGGGGGCCACAGTAATACTTACCCATCATGGATATAGATAATATAAAATATGAAAATAAAACATGTGATATTTGCTAAGCATTGCACCATGTTACTTTTATTCATAATTTAATTTATTTGGACTTCCTTAAATATAATTAATATAACCCCTTAAGCTAATATTACTTTTTGTTGCATTAAAATATCTCAATTTGTTGATTTTCTGTAAGCAAGTAAACGCTATTGGTTTACAATGGAAGTCTATGGGAATTTGGCGAAATATTAGAGATACCGCCAATTTGGCGTCATTTTGGCCGCCAAATTTGGCGATATACCGCCAAGTTGGCGACAAACTTGGCGGTGTTTGGCGACAGAACAGGGTTCCTCCTATGGTAACACCCCTTATAGGTATGAAGATGCATTAAATACTTGACATTTACGATAAGCCATTTTTGGCATTTAATCTTATAGTTTGGCGATAGTTTTTGGGTCGGCGGGATAATCGAGTAGTACCGAATTGCGTAAAAGAAACATCCTTATAACTCGAAAAATTATAATCCTATTAACTAACAGTTTACTGCGTCGGATTAAGCGTCTCATTTCCAATTAAAATATATCTTTGAATTGAAATTTGAATGAAATGCAGGGTCATGAAAAATAGAAGAGTGTGAAAAATAGAATTACGGCAACTAATTATCCGATCGAGTTCATTCATGATGCAAATTTTATGTTTTTTTTTTTATTGTCTATTATATTCACTCCTTCAAATAAACAATTTCGAAAATTTTTGTATACCTTTTATCAGAACGAATACTTCAAGAGTCCGAAAAAAATAATTCCGGTTAATCGAGGTTACTGATATTTAATAGGCTTCTTCCCATTATTACTCCCTAAGTACACACCGAATTTTAAGTCTCTATCTCAATTTGTTCGGGAGATAGAGTGATTACAGACACACAGACATACAGAAGGACGGACAATATTTTTCTAATTATAACTCGAAAAATTACAATCCTATTAACTAACAGTTTACTGTGTTAGATTAAGCGTCTCATTTCCAATTAAAATATATCTCTGAATTGGAATTTGAATGAAATACAGGGTCATGAAAAATCGAAGAGTGTGAAAAAGAAAATTACAAATATCTCGGCAACTAATTATTCGATCGAGTTCATTCATGATACAAAATTTATGGTTTTTTATTGTCTTTTATATTCACTCCTTCAAATAAACAATTTCGAAAATTTTTGTATACCTTTTATCAGAACGAATACTTCAAGAGTCCGAAAAAAATAGTTCCGTTTAATCGAGGTTACTGATATTCAATAGGCTTCTTCCCATTATTACTCCCTACGTACACATCGAATTTCAAGTCTCTATCTCAATTGGTTCGGGAGATAGAGCGATTATAGACACACAGACATACAGACGGACGGACAAATTTTTTTTCTAAAAATATGTTTTTCGGAATCTCCAGTGTCTGAAACGTGTAAATCCGTCAAAAAAAATTTTTCGATTTTCAAAACGATTACAAGACTTACCCTATACTACGTATGATGGGTAAGTAAAATTAGAGTTTTGTGCCATTTTTTGGCCAAATTTCATGTTTACGCCACACAGCCTATACTCAATTCAACTAAATATGCTTAAATTTCTTTTACACTGCGTACTACTATTATACTTACCTGTGCGCTGAACTAGGAGTAACTAGGAGTAACGCTGAACTACACAATATTTCTTCGATATTAATTGAAATATTTCAAAATATGTCAAAAAATACATATTTCCTTCTATATATAAAAAAAGTTTTGATTTGAAAATTGACCAATGAAAATCTGCGTAGATATTCCGGGTAGATCGGCATCCAATTTGAATGCTTAATGGCCTTTCATCGTTAATATTAAAAAAACTGTTGCGTACAAAAATATGAAAATCGGTGGTATTATAGAGAAATGTTTGATAAACACGCTGATGCAGACAGTTTTCAAATCGAAGAATTTTTTAAAGAGATATTTAATGCTAAAGTTGGACAAAATTATTCCATTAAAAAAGTTTTATTGGAGCAAAAACTATACATGAGAATTTAATCATTTTTAGATCGTTTTATACGTTATAAGTTCCCGGTGTGGAGATAGCATTTATTTTTCTTATTTGATTCATTTTTTGAGGTTTTATTTCAATTTTAAATTCAAATTTTCAGAATTTCGAGAGATATTTTTTACAAATTTTAGAAAATGTTATTAATTTAAACTGTTGCCAGTTGTATAAACAGCGCAAACAATAATGTTTACTTCAAATTAAAAATTTATTTACACGTGACTATTACAAACAGGAAAAAAAACTTTAAAATTAGAATTAAATGATTACATGTTAAAAGCAGGAAAATTACGTCATAAGAACCATAGGCACAGATGTCATGTACGCCAATTTGGCGAAAACATCAATAGCATAAACAACACCATCCAGGTTACCATATCAAGCAAAATAACGCCACTTTAGCACCAGTTAAGTACCCGTTGCATATATATGAAATTGGCGTCAGAAAAAAATTACATCTGTGCCGAACCATATTTACACTTGAATTTAAAAAGAGAAACGAAATCTTAAAAAAAAAAAAAAAAAAAAAAAAAAAAAAAATCATTATTATGCGTTAAAACTTGTAATTGGAGGAAATTACGTCATATTTAAAATGGCAAAAAATATAGCAAAACAATTTAAATTGAAAAATATATTTACGCGAGATATTTTGAGATAATCTTTTCAACTATTATCGTGAATTCGAAGGCCGCGTAAATAATATTTCCTTTTAACAACAAAAGTGTTTTCATGTGAATATTAATAAAAGAAATAAAACTTTGGTGTAAATTACGTCAAATTTGAAACGATACATTTAAAATGAATTATTTAAAAGAACTATCTTATAGCGCTGTTAAAAAATACCGGGAGACAATGACACTGTTTACTTAATTCATTTTACATTAGCTTATTTTCAAATGTTTAACGGTACTTCTTAATTATCCCGTCAACCAAATTACTGTCGCCAAATTGTAAGATTAAATGCCAATAATTGTTGCCATTAATTAATTAATTGCAAGATTAAATGCCAATAATTGTTGCCATTAATTAATTAATTGCAAGATTAAATGCCAATAATGGCCAATAAAACCATTAATTCGACGTTTTATTTGTATTTTTATTAATGTTTTACTAATTTATTTGTTCTTTCGTTATTTAAAATAAAAATTATGTCAATGTGTATAATTTGGCGATTTATATAAATTGGCGAAATTGGTCGACGGGATAACTAAGAAGTACCAGTTTAGCTAATTTTTTTTAATTAAATACGAAAAAAAAGCCATTGTATCTTTTAACAGCAGCAGATTTGGCCTTAAAAATCCCCAATCCAAGGAAAACGAATGGAAACCCGTTTACAAAAAAATCTACTGTTTTTTTTTTTCAATTTTTTTAAAGCCGATCAAATTAGCAAGCTTTTTGGATTTTGGTGTGCCTGAACGGGGGTTGGCGAGCTTAGCTCGTAGGGGGTAGAGCCCCCTAGTTGTATATAAAAAAAACCAATAATATCCTTCTATATATAAAAAAAGTAATGCTTTGGAAATGAACCAATGAAAATTTGCGTAGATACTGCAAAACGCTGCTGATTGGTCAGTGTTTTCTGACGCTATACCAAGGGAGGGGTCCCAGCTCTGTCGCCAAACATCGCTAAGTTTGTCGCCAACTTGGCGATATATCGCCAAATTTGGCGACCAAAATTAGTCGCCAAAAATAAAGCCAACTTGGCGCTATTTCCAGTATTTCGACAAATTTCCATAGACTCCCATTGAAATCCAATAGGGTTTATTTGCTTGCAGAAAATCAACAAATTGAAATATTTCAATGCAACAAAAACTAATATTAGCTTATGAAAAGAGCTTAATTGATCTATTTACTTTATTTTTAAGCACAAACACTACTTATTTAAAATATTCGTAACACTATTGAGAATTAAAACGGCCTATAGAGGCGCTGCTCGCAGCCTTCGGTACAGGAAAATTGTCCCTTTAATTTCCCTTTAACTAATGCTAAAGCGCCATTGAAATAATTCTTTATTGTAAATGCATTTGAAAGCTTTAGATATTCAAATTCGGATCATTTTTAGTTTATCATATAAGGCAGAACACAAATGTCACAGGAAATCTGAAATTGTGCAAAAGAATAATCATTCTGAACAAATTTAAAATGCATGTAATGCAATGCGCTGGCACAGCACCATCCTGAAGCGAGAAGTTACATCTTTTCTCCACCAGATGGCGTATTCAAGCGCTTGAATCGCCAATATATATATATAATTTTTTTTTAATTTGTAATTGTTCAAATAAATTATAAATTTTACCTTTTTTTAATGATTTCATATTTAATAATTCTTTTAATTATGAAAATCTGTAAGCTCTAATGATTACCTGCTTGAAGATAAGGAAATAAAATCGTCAGGAGTTGGGGAGGAGCGCGTTTATACCAAGTGGAATCTAAAAATTGAATGCATAGAAAATGAGGAATCGCGAAGCGATCCAGAATGGAAAACTCGAAATAATTTCTTCTGAGGTTGGCTAGAAAATAGGGTTTGCTTCGCGATACCAAACGGAATCGCGAAGCGTTTAAGCGGGGGGGTTGTGAGCATAGCGAGCAGGGGGGCGGAGCCCTCCTATTTTTATAAAAAGAAAATTACCATTTTTTTTATTTGAACACCTATAAAATAATTACATTATCACATATAGAACTTACATTCTAGTTCAGAACATGAGTAATAGGGTAGGCATTCTGAGAAAATTTCACTGAAATATGTTTAAAATATTTTATGCAATGTAGTTTATCAAACATGGAACTAACGGATAATTGATTTTCTAGAAACCACAGTTAAAGATTTCTTATCTACATTGTTTCTTACCTATAAAATTAATCTAGAAGTATCAAATAAAGTTTTATTAGTGTTTTTCTGAAAGAAAAGTAAGAAAATCATGCATAGAAATAGAAACATCATTTATATTTCTCCTGGCCTTCCTACGCTCACTTCCGGTAACTGACTAATTACGTCCTGTTTATTAAATTGGCCACAACTCCTGTTATAGTAATCATAAGAGGAGAATTAAAACAGATTTTGAATCGTAAAATATTGTTCTTTTGAATAAAATATTAAAAACAAATTTCGAAAAATTTCACCAAAACGACCATTTTAATGTAGGCAGATACCATAAAAGGACTTCCTTAAAAAAAATGCACATCACGTTTTGATGCAACAGACGATTATTTATAATAAAAATATTTAAAAATTAATTTATATTAAAAGTTCACTTATTGATAGACGGTTTTACCAATTTGAGTGCCTTAAACGTTGATTTTTAGTGATTCATAACATCTTATTCTGTATCCTGGTTACAGCAAAGGACTCCCATCCAAATAAATCGTGTTCGATTCCAACTTCGGGTAGAAATTATTCTTTTAAAATTGAAAGACTATGCTACAACAGTGAAAAGTCTTCTAAGTTCAAAATCAAAAATAAATAAACAAAAATCCTTCTTAGTCCAAATATTCCACCTCTTACAAGATAACACACTTATCTGACAATTTTTACCCTTATCTGGCCGCTTTCCGCCCTTATCTCTTCTCCTTATCCTTCGCACTTGGCCGTGAATTGACCTTCACCTGTGCCGCGCATGCAGAAACCCTCTTTTCTATCTACTTTGGTGAAATTGACCATAACTTGAAGTAATATTATTTGGGGCGACCAATATAGCAAAGAAACGAAATATTAAATCTCACTGAAATATTCTACTCTTGAATATAGTAGTAGTGCAACAACATAAAACTTTTTCTTCAACATTACGTGTAAGATAATAAATACGACCCACTCCATCCATTGATACATATTGTAACGTGTCTATTGATCAATCAGTTATGGCTTGCGTTCGTGCCATCTACTTTAACTTTCCTACTAAGCGTGGTAACTGTAATTTATTTGTACATAATGATGATTACTTTTCAGATAAATGATAATGTATTGATACAAACGTTTTTATATGAAACCAGCTGCTCAGTAACCTGTTGAGTTTCATTTAAATTGCATGATGTCTTTCGATTAATTTTTGGGGGGGAAAACCTAGTTTTATTATACATTTCATGTTTGTAGTCTTAACAGCTGCAAAATAAGCGATTTCGGGACATTTTCTGCTCATTTCACCCTTTTAAATTTCGATTTTTTAAAAAAAAGTTCTTTATGAAAATTTGCATCTTAAAAGTAACTACCATGAAAATTATAATTTTTTTATACCAACGGTACCCGAGAAATCGCAATTTTAGAACTTTTTTTTTCTTGCACTCTTTTACATTTAAAGTTTTATAGAAACTGTTCGCAGAGAGCATTTACGCCCTTAAAGTAATCACCACACCGTTTCTAACCCCAACAATATCACAGTAATCGCTATTTTAGAACTGTTTTTGCTACTGTACGTACCCCTTGTTGTAACGACATAAAATAAAAATAGCCTGTATTGGAGCAGAAATTATCACCAGCATTTTGCAACCATGATTTTTGAAATCGCCTCCGTAGTGACGGAAAAAGAAACACACAAATATTACGTCTTTAAAATATTAGTATATATATATATATATATATATATATATATATATACACTATACAGTCATCAATCAGAGAAGGCAGTAAGAATGAATCCTCATTACTACATTAAAATAAACAAAACATTCTAGAAAAAAATTAATTTATTCGTGTGTGTGGGAGGGGGGGGGGGGGTGAGGGCAGGGTCCTGCCCACATTGGGTTGAAACCCACCAGAATACAAAATTCTGCTTAAGGTCAAACCGAGTCCAACACATTTCAACCCGAAACCGACCCGAACCCTAGTTGAAGGAAAACTAACCCCTATTTGATTACAATTATGGATAAGTAGCGTACAATTATATCTCTAATATCACGTTTATCTTCTTCGTATAAAAATAAAAATATACTCATTAATATTTAAATATACAGTTTTTTTATTTTTAAAATAATCAGGACATTCTTTTGATATGTAGGATCCCGAGCCGAAAGAGTCAAACCCAATACCAACCCGACCGTGAAACTTTTAAAGCCACCCCTTCCCGCAATGAAAAAAAAATCACCATCAACCCTACCCGATCCGATTTATGGCTCGGGATCGGGAAAAATCGAGTTACCCGACCCGATGCAGGACTCTCGTTGGGAACAAAAATCAATGCTTTTCTACTCATCGCTTTTAAAAAGTAGTTTTTGATAATTTTATGTAAACTTAGAAAAGAATTTTAGAACTTATACTTTCTAATATTGGGTTGGCAACTAAGTTCCCGCCATTTTTTTAAATAATTTTTTTCTACCGGAATCTATATTTCGTTTTTTTTTGTTGTTGTTTTTTGTTTTTTTTTTTGATCGAGCTAATTTATGTTAAATTTTAGATTATTAACCCAGTGCCACGTCAGTCACCTATGACTGACACTGAACTTTCCGTTTAGGCCGCGTCAGTCATCGGTGACTGACCCTTATACATTGTGTAATGGTAATCTTATTTCGTGGCGCAAACGGAAAGACAGGCATAATAGACTTGGCATTCAACGTGTTAATAAATTTTAGAAGGATTGAAAGATTTAGAAGGATTACTTAAATTTGAATTTATAGGGATTTTGAGCAATACTTATGATCCCACTCAAATCTTTTATTTTAAATATTTTTCTTAGTATTTTGTAGAATTAGGAAATATACAAATATAATGTTCTTACAATAGAAGTCTAGAAATATTTCCGAATTGAAAAATCCCCCCCCCCACCCCCACCCCCCCCAACTCCAAGAAAGCTGAAAAGATGCAAAGGCAAAAGAAATCATCCTTTTAAAAATATTTTTGTTTTGTGTAACCAATAAAATTTTTAGAACAAGATAAAGTAATGTATCTCTAACTCATTCTAAACGGTATTACAGCTAATCGATGTATTTTATTACAAGTTAATTTAATGGTACTTATAAGTACTGTCAGTGGATAAAGGGTTAAAATGGAATGCCAAGTTGAGAAAAAGGAGCATTTTTGACGTCTGCTCCATTTTGCTTTTAATCAAGGTTGTAAGGCCGTAAAAACTGCTCGCGACATTTGTGCTGTGTAACGAGAGGGTGTCATAGCTGAAAGAACCGCCCGTGATTGGTATGCCAAGTTCAAAAATAGGAATTGTGACCTCAAAGGCGTTATGGCCGTCCAGTTGAGTCCGATGAAGAGCGACTGAATCAACTTTTGCACGAAAATTCGCGTCAAATGACACGGGAACTGGCAGAGAAAATGGAATTCTCTCACACTGCTATAGAGAAGCGTCTTCACTCGATGGGAAAGGTTCAGAAGTGTGGAGCATGGGTTCTGCATGCTTTAATTGACAACAACAAAAATTAACGAGCCATAATCTCCGCTGGTTTGCTTGCTCGTCACTGCTCAACTCATGGGCACAAGCAACGATGCCTTTACCGGATCATTACTGGCGACAAAAAAGAGTGCCTGTATGTTAATTTGAAGCAGCACAAGGAATGGCTTAGCCCCGGTAAACAAGCGACACTGCGCGTTATCCGCGTAAACGATGTCGTGCGTATGGTGGGACTGGGAAGGGATTATCCATTACGAATTGCTTGAACGGAACCAAACGGTCAACCAGCGCGGAACTCTATGTTCAAGAGATGGAACGAGTCAACGCGGCTATTCAAGAGAAAATACCTCATTGGCAGCATGCAGTTGTTTTCCTGCACAACAACGCCCGGCCTCATACCGCCAATATGACCAAGCAAGCCATTCAAACGCATGGCTGAAAAGTGTTGCCGCACCTGCCGTACTCTCCTGATTTAGCACCAACGGATTTCCACCACTTTCGATCCCTTTCAAATGCTATGCGCGGAGTTTCGTTCAATACTGATGCAGAATTGAGAGCTTGGCTGGATGAATTTTTCGAGTCGAAACCGGTTGATTTCTAAGACGAGGTAATTGAAAATCATGTTGAACGCTGAGAAGTTGTAAACATCAAGGGAGAATACATTGTTGACTAATTAGTTGTAAATTTTAATTGAAAAATAACATTTTTAAATAAATAAAAAAAAACAGTGGGAATTTAGTTGCCAATCCTGTTGGCATTCAATAGTTGACATTCCATTTTAATGATCTGAAATTTAGCAAAAATTAACTCGATCAATATATATATATATATATATATATTACAAAATTTAAATTTTTGCGCCAAGTTTAAAGTATTTTATGTAAATCTTCCTTTTTCAGTAATAGTCCGTATATTATACCGGCTTATTAAATTAAAACCCTAGTCTATTAATCTCTAAGATCTTAATTCATATTTATTCCAAATTGCGTAAATCTAAAAATGGCTCGATTATTTATATTTCTTTAATAAAACTTTTATTATTTAAATTCCTAGTAAATCCCAGTATATCATATTCCCCTTAAATCTTTATTTAACTGCTAAAATATTATTCTGTCTTAAAGAAAAAACCTACTTATTTCAATTTATTCTTTTATTTAAAATATTCAGGTGTAATTAAAATATTTCAAAGCTTGAAACTTCGCAGACATAAATTCATTTCTTTTATCGTCTGAAGAGGGAAAAAGGGGTTATTTTAGCATAATCTCGACTACAGATTTTAACATTTGTTTATGCTTTAGATAGCTGGTACGAGAATATAAGAAGTTTCTAGAACAATCTTTTCAGCAGAGTATAAATACGAATGGCGGGAACCAGAGAGATGGCAAAAAGGATATAGCATATAGTAGAGGAGCTGTGAGTTTAGAAGCTTTTTAGTTTTTAGCATGTAGAGGTGAACGTGGTGGATTGCAGTCGTAGCAAACTGGATATTCAATGTGATTGCTCGATGGAGGTAGTAAAACGTTGGATGAATACTGTTTATTATGTGAGTAGAATGAGGAAGCAACGGTATCGTAATGGGTGATAGATGTTAGATATTAACGGATTAAAGACTAGACGGCTGTCAAGAGATGGAGTGTTTTAAAACTAATTGTGACAGGAAGAATAGACTTTATTCTTTTTACCATGGAAGGAGAGAGCATCTTCCCTAGATTTAATCGAGAGTGTGGAAATAAAGTGAATAATGTTCCAAGCGACTGCCTTATGTTAATTCTTCATTTTTCTTTAGTATTTTAAAACCATTCGGCTGCTACCTGTGTTGTGTAGGAATGGAAACCCTCATTTTTTTTTCGACAATACAAACTACGTGCCGTCAAAACGTCACATATATATATATACATGGGGCATTCTCACAATCTTTTGACTTTTGGGGAAAAAAATCTGGCGAAATTAAACTTGTAAAAATAACATTTTAATCCGATAGACGGATGCCTTAATGATTCAAAATAAAGAAAACATTGTCAGCAGCGAAAATTTTTTTTATTTAACTGAGGTTTAAGTTAAACTTGCGAGTTTAATTTTCCTTACCGTTTTACCCCCATGACTTTTTATTTTCTTCTAAATTTTACTTAAAATGAATTTGAATAGTACCCACAGGACATTCAAATAAGAAATAATAACAATGTAGTACTTTTAATACAGAATTTTTGTATAACATTGTCTTAAAGGGGTGTTAAAGAACGGACGGTAAGGCAAAAAAAAAGGGGATACTATTGGAAAAAAGGGACGAAATGGTAAAAAAAGGGAAGGTAAGGATGGAACGGTAAGGAAAACTACCACCTATTTTTAGGAAAATCATGTTAAGACTAAGTGATAGCCACAATGTTCATTGATTTTTAGAAAAAGTTGTTAACATTGGATTAAATTATTATTATTATTATTATTTTCATTTACCTCGAAAAGTGCAGGAATAAACCTTGGGGACGGTGAGACTACCCATAAAGCCACGATGCTTGAAATTGATATTTAAATGCTGATTTAAATTCTACGGTAAATTTCCTGCCAAACAATTTTAGACATTATTTCTCATGAGAAAAAACTTGAAAAAAATTCTGTAGCTGCATCTGAAATGATTTTCTGTATAATTTTAGAAGAGGGATGGTAAGGAATCTAAAACCCAGGGGCAGAGTTTAAAAAATAATAACAACCCTAAAAATGTGTGCAGGTTAATTTTTAGCTACATATTTATATAAAACGATAGTTCCAGTTTCAGAAAAAAATTACATCGAATTATTTTTATTGAAACAATTTTTTACAGACAGCTCCAAACTTAAAAATCAGCATCAGGGACACGGGACGGTAGATGAGTTATCCTGGTATTTTGGACCCCCAACATCGTCCAAAACTTATTTATCTCATTAATATTGTTATGCAATCATGCAGTGGGATGTTCCCCAGTATATGAAATTAAAAAAAAAACACAAAAAAGTGTATTAAATGAAAAATTATTATTCAGGGGCATGAAAGTCAAAATATTGTGAGAATGCCCTATATATATTACGGTTAAAAAAAAAATAATAAATAAAAAAAATATTTAAAAAACGGCGGGAAATTAGTTGCCAACCTAATACAATTTTAGAAAATCATTTGCGTATGATATCTCTTTAAAAAAACCAGACTTTGACAGCGACACAAAAATAGACATTCTAGACAGATAAATATGACTCCTTGGAATCATTTTACACGCTGTTACTTTTTTCAACAATGCAGGTGATTATATCGCAATATTTTTTTTTTTTAGATTTTTCTTGAAGTACATCTTCCATTTCTTTACCACGACGTCAGATATGACGTAAAGGGGTGTCTTTATCGTATCTAATGAAACAAGATAATTTAAATTGTCAAAGATGCAGTTATAGATAGTAGAGAAATATTTTTCTGATTGAGTAATGGATTGATAAATGTGACATGTGTTTTATTTCTCGAGATCTTGGCTCTTTTACGAAGAAATAATCTGTCATGAGGTCATTGTTTTCCATTTATCTTTGAAAGGTTTTATTTAAGCTGAAAGCAGTTTAATTGTTGTTTTTAATGCATTTTGTCAGGTGAAAAATATACAGGAGGATTCAAAACAGATTGGAAAAATTTTCAGCAGTGGTAGAGCCATATACACAAAAAAAAAATATTTTATAGGAAACAAGGGCTCTAACCCATTTATTCCGTCAAAAATACAGAATGCTCCACCTCAGTTCTAACTAGTGTTACCAGGTGTCCCAATTTACGAGGATGTTCCTAGACTAGAGGTCTGCACGGTCCGGAATTTCCAGGTCCGGGCCCGGCCCGACTCATAGAAACAAAATTTCGGTCCGGCACGTAGAAAAAAATACTGGCCCGGTAGAAAAGTTAAAAGTTCGGCCCGAGCCCGGTATAACAGCTAAAACTTCGGCTCAAGCCCGGCCCGGAAAAAAGTTAAAATCTCGTCCCGAGTCCGGCCCGGCCCGAGTGAATTGCTACAAAACATTGATTGTCGATTTGGTTAAAAATTTGACTCTTACACTGTAAAAAAAAATATGTGAAGTTACTAAAGTTTTTCTAGGAAACTGGGATTCCTAGAACTTTTCATGTAACGGCAACAACAAAATTTCATGTAACAGACACACTTTTGCTCCGAAAATCAAAAAATCTGTAAGGTTACTAAGAATTTTTTTGGAAACTGGGATTCCGAGAACTTTTCATGTAACTGCAGCCAGGGTTACAAATAAAAGTTTAGTAAGATTACTGAAATTTTAGCAGATTCATTTGTAAAGTTACAGATTTTTGTAGCTTTACAAAAACTAGTTTTGTAGATTTGCAGCTTTTTTCGTACAGTTACAGGTGAAAGTTTAGTAAGCATGTAACTTTACATCTGTAGAACTACAGATTTTTTTTTACAGTGTACGAGGAGTTCTGACGAAAAATATTTATCTCAACTTTTTTTTCATGTTTCTAAACTTCACTTTTATAGAAGTGCCGCAGGCTGCGATATTTATTTTTTTAATGAATCGCTATTTCTTCTATGAAAATGTTTCAGTTATCATTAATATTGTTAATCCATATTCCATTGAATTGTTAAAAATCTGAAAAATGCTATACAGTAAAATCTTCTAAGACTCAATTACATAGAAAAAAAAAAAATGCGTTATAGACAAGTTCCCTTCTTAGCAAATGTAAATGTATTATATATTCTTTTCTTACGTATTAGTATATTCGTTTTGCATGTATCAACACGTTTTTCAGTTTAAGATAGGATTCCGTCATAGGCAGGTTCCTTTCATACGTTTCACTATATTTTAATTAGCGTAGAAATTTACTATTCTTTAAAAAGAATAATTGTTAATGTTTAATTGTAAAACAATGGCGATTTAAAAATGTATGCATATTTTGCAAAAATATTTGTGCCAGGCTTAATTTTACTGACCTTTGAACGGAGAGGTCACGCGGAGACAATAATTTTCATGCGGGCTGGCTCAAAACTAGGGCTGAAAATTTTGGGCCGTGAAGACTAGAAAAGAAACCAATCCCGGCTCTGTACAGAAAAAATAAGTTAGGCCCGGCCCGGCGCGGCCCGATTCTTCCGGAAAAACTCACTGCGCATGCGCGAATGCAATCAAAATATAATATGCATAATGTATTAGCTAAGTATATACAGCAACTTTTGTGAAAGTCTCCAAATCATAGATTGAAAATTCTGAAAATTATCGTCGATAGAATAAGCTCGAAATCCGTTATTCTCAAACACAAGCAAAAAGATGAGGGGTTGTATCAAATATCTGTTGATTAGTGCCAAGATAGCGTACACAATATTGTCCGTACTACTATATTTGGATACAACCCTTCATCTTTTTGCTTCCTTTTGGGAACAACGAATTTCGAGCTTATTTCTATCGACAATAATTTTCAGAATTTTCAAGCTATGACTTTGAGACTTTCACAAAAGTTGCTCTATATAACTTAGCTAATACATTATGAGCATTACATTTTGATTGCATTTGCGCATGCGCAGTGAAACATTTTTCAGTAAACCTGCTCATTTTTCATCCAATTTTTATTATTTTTTAATTCTGATTGCAGAGTATTGTGTACAATGTTGTTTGTCATATTTTCTGAAAAGAACTTTTTTTATATTAAGAACTCTGCAAATTATAAGCAAAAAACTTGGCGAAATTTGGGACTGTTTTATAAAAACCTTAATTTCTCTACGAGTATACATGCTATCCTCATATAAATGAACACAATATATTATAATAAGCCACTTAGTAATAATCTTGAGTTTGAACGCTTTTGCTACATTAGTTTTTACAGGGTTATCCAAAAGATATTTGTTCTTTTTCAATTTGTTGACGGTGCCCTGTGAGGTTTCGGAAAAAAATCTTCGCGGAAATATACACTATATTGCCATTAATGACCGGCAATTTTCAATTTTAGACATTTTGTCGAATATTTAGAAATATACTTGTCAGATTCTTCTGGAATTTCAGGATTAAAAAGAACAGGTATGACCTCATATTTAGCAATGTCGATTTGATAAGGGGGACAATTAGGGGGCCAACAAAAAATCAAAGAAAAAAAATAATACTTGGGATCACCCTGTAAAGTAAAATGCACGAAATGATTTATCGCTGCTGAATATAAATAAACAGACATTGTGCAATATGTGTATTCTTTTGTGTAAGAATAGCACTAGAGAGAATAGCAAGAGAGAAGTGTAAGAATAGCACTATATTAGAGATAGCGATTTATTTAAAAAAAATTTTAAAATCTTGCATGTTTTTTGCTTATAACATACAGGGTTTTCAAGCAAATTTAACGCCGATTTCAGAAAAATTGCAAAATACAGTAGAAACAATATAGTGCAATTGAAATATAAATATATTAAATATTTTAGGAAATATGACCAGTTGTATGAAATAATTTTTATCTGCGCATGCGCGAACGATAACAAGGATCATTTTACATAATTTAATAGTCAACTCTATGGAGCAACTTATTAAAAAAAATCTAGTCAAATATCGTAAAAATTCAGAAAGATATCGGCGTTAGAGTGAGCAAATTTTTAGTAGTTCTCTAAAAGCAGCTGGATGATAAGGGATTTTACACAAATTGTCATTTTTAATTAAAAATTTTTTTAAATTTTCATTTTTTATTGATGCTTTAGTTCTTCTCTGATAACCACCAGAACGAGCCTATACCATAATCAAAAGAAGTATCAAAATCGAAGCATTTTTTCCAAATCTACTCGTCGAGAGTCACTAAACACTAACTTTTTTCTGAAAGTCAGTTAATAAAAAATGACAATTTGTGTAAAATCCCTTATCATTCAGCTAATTGATGACTTTTTAGACGACACTACAGTACGACTTTTTTTTTTTTTTTTTTTTTTTTTTTTTGAACTTTTAGGTTCAAATTATTTTTATGGAATTTGTTCTTTAAAGTTATTCTAATGGTTATATCCATTTGAAAATAAATTGTCAAAAAATCCCCCCCTCCCCCCCCCCCCCCACCAAAAAAAAAAAAAAAAAAAATTCTGCGAACATGAACTTAACCTTTAAAAACATGGACGGTTTTTGGTAACAGAAAGACGCGGGCGGCGCGGCGTACGCCTTATGCCAACGCTTTGTAAACAATGTTGTAGTCGTAAAAAAACCATATGGTATACGCTTATGTCATGAGTATCATGCAGAGTATACGCAATAGGTCTTTATTTGAGAAACAGAGGATATGCGGAGCTTCTTAGAAAATTCCAGAAGGTATACGGCGTATACTTCCATATACCCTCCACTACACCCCTGTTTGTAAAATCTAAATATAAACTATGGGTATCTTCTTCTTTAATCCAATTCCTAGTAATAGTGTAAACGTAATAAACATCAAATTTATGAAAATAAAATTAATGTAATTAAGAAATAAAATTGAATAAATTGCACAAATATGCAATAAAATAATACTGCGGCGTATTCCGTGCGCCAATCGTTACTTGCTAATAAAAAGAATGAAAGAGAGCAGGGTAAAACAAAACTTTAAACATTGGTTTTACACTATATGAATTTTGGGATGAGGGTAAATAATGCGAAGGTGTTAATCAAATAATTATTTTTAATTTCGCAGCTGTTTCTTCAGTCACACTCATTAATTCGTCCGTGTTTTAAAAGGTTAGCAGGCGTTACCCCTACACACACCTCTTCTTAAAACAGTAGTAATTTTCTTCTAGTAATTCTTCTTATTTATTCTTTAAAAAAAATATATAAATAAATAATTATCAGTATTTCATGTAAAATATAATATAATATATTATCTATCGATTACGACAAGATTTTCGAAACAAAAAACTTCCTGAAAAGTCATGTGTTATAAAGGTGCAAAATTTCCCTTAAAATCCTAATTTTGCTCTCAGATATGAAGTCATCCACCTATATGGTTACTGCGGGAAAATGTCAAATTTACTTCATAAAACACTTAGATAAGGTAAACAAAAACACTTGACTGTCGTATAAGCAAAAATACATGAAGATAAAATAATCGATATGGCATCCAATTGAAGGTTATCAAAATCCTTTAAAATTAAGAACTTAAAAAATAACTTTCCTTTCTTTATTAGTCACTGCTTGAGTGAAGTGGGCTACTTAAGCTCTCTGTTTTCATGCTGTTCTGTTCAAGAACATGGGAATTAAGTTGTCAGTTCATGGTGTTTATTATGTAGTTGATAAGAAACGTGGCTTCCATTTAGTATGGAAGGTAAGATATAATATTTAGCTACTCCGTGTTATCATGTTAGTATCTTCATGCTATTTATCCAGTTCCGTATTATAAGTTGTAAACAAAATAATTAGTGGTAATGTTATAGCCCATGATGATATTTATTTCCTGGTAGTCCGAAACACAAAATTTTATAATTTTTATATCCATAAAAAAATTGTAGTTTTCGTAGGATGTATAAATATATTGTTTTTAAAATGAAAGTTTTTTAAAAGGCTTAAAATTTAATTTTTTTAATTAAAAATTATTATTATTTTTTAAATTTCAGCAATGTTTAAAGTTTGATATATCTTTTAAAAAAAAAACTCTTCCAGCATATTTTGTATTTTATTTTTTGATTACAAAAAAGATAAATAATTTTTTGTCATCAAGATTTACAAAAGTATATATCTAAAAAAATAATAAAAAAAGGCTTTTTTATGAGTACTTTTTACTACAATATTACATGGCGATAATACTATAATACCCCATGTTGATATTCATCTTGAAAATGGATGCATGGTAAAACAAAATAAATTATTATGAACAATGTCTACGAACAGGAATATCAACAGGAATATCTATAAATTTATGAAACAGTACAGAAGACTATTTTTTTAATATTTTTAAATCCTACTGATATTAAAAACAATTGTAGTGCCTATACTTGGATTAATTGAAAGCATACTTAATCGGATTATTTTTTTATCCAAGTTTTCAATATTTGCGGATTATTTGATTTATGCTTGTAAATTTATTGCGAAATTTTAAACACAGACCGCATGCAGAAAAATATTCATCTACCCACTATTTTTTAACGAAATAGTTTTTATCAATATTTTCCCGTTATAAATGTACTTTTCTTATAGTATTTTACTACAATAAACGTTCAAATACTATTAACATTTGGCAATAAAGGAATCCTAAAATAATTTTTAGCTTATTTATTTTTCTGTCATTCGATGAATTACCCTATTACTAAATAAGAGACTATTTACTCCATCCTACCCGTGATTTAATAGTCCATTACATTCATAATGTTAGTTCTGTGTAGATAAGATAAATCGATATGGTCAAGGATTATAAACTCATTTTTTGCTATCGTACTCCACTTTGATTTACGTTTAAAAAGTTTTTTTTTTTTTTTTTTTTTTTTTTTTTTTTTAAAGTTTCGTCCTCTTTCAGAGATCATTAAAAGAATTCGGCTGACAATTTTACGAGATAAAAGAAATAGAAACAAAACTTATCCTTCGCGGTGAAACCTTTCAGTATCTTAAAAAAAAAGCAAAGCAAATCAAAATAAAACGAAATCGTAGCAAACTTTGAAAAGCCACAGTTGAAATAAAAAAAAAATAAATAGTTTTTATACTTTTAAACTAAAAAGTATGAACAATTTGGTGAATAGAACTCCATTCCAAGTGAAGGCATTATTTTAGTTCAATTGCACATTTTTTAGAGTAAAATAAATAAATAAATAAATACTAGATAAAAAAACTTTCACACAGTCACAAGAAAGATTCCCAATCACAATTTTAGCATCTGAGATTTGATTTAAAATATATATTTTTTCTAAATTAATAGCAGTGAAAAACAAGTTTTTTATTAATAACATGCATGGTATTAAAAAAAAAATGAAAACATTCGACAATGTATTATAAGAAACAGATGACGTATTTTCTTCCCAACAAAATTGAAAAGTGTTTATGAATTCGGTTTATCTGTCCGTCCTGTATCTTGTAAATATCTTCAGATTGCCATGTAGTTGATATATGTTACTGAGGTTTACCTTGACATATTCGGGATTGAAAATAAAGTGTGTAGCATTTATAGTTCGTTTACAGAAGCACTAAAAAAATTCAATTACATTATGGTCTAAGGGGGAAATTCATTTGCAGTGTATTTGGGCTCTCTCTTTGGCTCTATTTAATCTCTATCTAATTTTTCCCTCCAGTTGGGTGTATTGTCTGTATGTCTGTATAATATTTGTATATATATTTAAGAGTTGAATGCAGACGTTATTTGTGTGTGTATGTGCGTTTTAATATTTTAATGATGTTACGCTAATCCAAACATGAAATTGATATCCACCATTAAGGTTTAGGTACACTGGAATATGTTTTCTTCAGAATGTGGCAGGGTTGTCAGATTTGCTGCCGGGTAGGTACCCATTTTCCCCACCGGGCTGGGTTTTTTAGCTTAAAAAAACTCGGGGGGTTTGGGGAGAAAATGGGTTTTTATCAAATAAAATAACATTTTGTAATATTAAGTACCTTTTAAACGAAGAAATACAACAGTGAAATGTTTCTTTTACATATAAACAAACATGCACAAAATTTTCATGGCTATGAACTATCATACAATATTTATTAGATTTATTATTTTCATATACAGTGAGTATTCTTTAACTTAAAAAGGACCAAGGAAAAAGAATATCAAAGAAATAATTTATTTAGCTAACTCCTTTCTTCACCATTCAACGCTCTTATATAGTTGGGGGAAACTCTAGTTTAGAGTTTAGAAGCTTGGAATCCAAACCAAAACTTTTCAGATAAGAACAGTTTTGGTTTAAATTTGAAGAAGAAGTTATATCTCACTTCTGTTGTTATGGAAAGTTTTGATTTAGAAGTTTAAAACCAAACCAATATACCAATATTTCTGTTGTATATTTTGAGTGTACCTATTTAATTTGTCTGTCTATACCATTCTTTTTTATATCTAAATAAAAAATTATATTGTAAAAATAGTTAAATGAATAAATTCTTCAAAGTAAAAATTAAAAGTTTAGTCATTTTATTAATACAAGAAAGCAAGATTACCAAAAAGAAAACCCTCTCTAATAAAGAACAGATAACCAACAACAAACTTACATTTGTGTGTTGTAGTACATTACATATAATTTAATTACTTTTATTTGAAGATTAAAAGGATTAATAATAATTTAATTAATAATTTAATAAAATATTATTTTTCCTTCAAATTTATTAGTATATCCTCAAGCTATCTTGTTTTTTCTGTTTCCATACTTAAAATTAAATCACATTTGCTTTCTGGTGGCCACAAATATTTGAAAACCCTTAATTTCAGGCAGAATAATTAATTTAATCAATTAAATAATGTTTCTAATATTTGTTGAACAATGTATCTTCAATCATAATAAAAGATGTAAACATATATATACATGTGTTACATATTGTTACTTTGTAGAAAAGAATAAATTTTATTTTCTCTATTTTCTCCAAAAAATCCAGGTTTTCTACCCAAAAATCCCGGTTTTTTTAATAAAACCTGCCCGGGCTGTTTTTTTAACCGGGTTTTTACAACCCTGGAATATGGTCTGCGTAGCATTTATCGCTTATTTACAAGGACACGCAAAAAAAAATCTGTTAAAGAACTGTCCATGATAACTGTTGGAAGTGCGCTTTTAGTTGTGGCATGCATTTTAAAATTTATTTTATTTTGTAATATTACATGATGTACATAAATTATACAGATCACATACAGCCCACCAAACACACACCTTTTCGGCACACGATCGAACCGCAGCCGGCAGTGTCGGTTAAGTGTCGGCATCGACACAGTGGTTTCGGTGAAGTTTCGGCAGCATATCGGCAACTGAAACTTAAGAATCTGCTTTTTCGACTGCCGGTTACCGTAATTGGTCCCCTTATGTTTACATATCGACAAGCGACTTATACCGGCAAGTGACGCAGGACCGACATGTGATATCTGATAGTGGTACGATTAGATGAATACCAACATCGGTCCGAATTCGGAATTTTTAGTCTTAGACGACATTTTTTCTTTTACTTAATTTTGTGTATGTTTGAGTTTTGATAAGAGTTATATATTTCACATAAAAGTATAATAGTGATAAACATAAAAATTGTCAAAAAAAAGTCTATATTTATTTATTTAAAAAAATGTTTTGAATTCATTTTAAAAAGGATTTACAATTTTTTGAATCATCAAAAGATTTTTTTAAATCGTATCTTAAAATTATTATTCATTATAAACTTAACCGTAGAAAGAAAAGAAAAATACTTCATAAGTTAATTCAAATTATTTTCCAATTATATATTCAGTTTAAAAATAATAGCTAAGTTTCTTATTTTATTTAAAAATCAAATTATTAAAAAGCTTTTCAAATTATTTTACAAGCTATGAAAATATCAAAAAATCTACACATCATTTTAGCATTAAAATTTAAAAGAAAAGATTCTGAAATAGTTAAATATTTTTTTAGAAGGGAGAAATCCCTTCTAAAAAAATATTTACTAAACGAAAAAAAAAATAATAATATTTCTATTTTATTTTAAGATTAAAAAATGCTCATAAGTAAAAGAATAAATATTGCTACATTGTCATTAAAAATATATTCTACTTTAAATCATCAAATGACAGATAATGAATTCTTATTCTAATTAAAATTTTAATTAAAGTGATTAATTTCCAACTTTATTTATTAAAATAAGTTTTTCCATGTTAAAACTAGTATGTTGTGGCCATCACAAAACTTTCATCTATATAAATGTGACTGCACTGTGAATTGCACTGACTTAGTATGTGCAAACCTTAAAACTCCATTCCTATTGGAAGTTATCGGGAGGAGAATCATACTAATACCATACAAATGTGATATAGAGAAGAAGAAGAACGCGTATGCAAAATTTCGCCTCGATTAATACATAAAAGCAGCTGATCTGAGTGTGCAACTGTCAATCGCAGTAGGAACGTAATGGAAGATGTTGCTCTTCACTAATAGTTAAAAGGTCTATATGCATTTTATCAACGGAAGCGCAAGTGGAAATGACTCAGAGACTCAACGATTGTACAGAGAGGGGTTTCCCACCTTACTTTTGTCACTCATTGGTTCTTTGCTTGTTTTTGCCTCGCCTAACAATATATCCAGTGTTGCCAGTGGGCTACTATATTTAAATTCAGATATCTTTATTAGCACCCCTTTTTTTAAATTGTAAAATTCGCCTTATTTAATGGCATATTAATTAAGGCTAAAACAAGGGGAATCTTACCATTTCAAAAAAGTGGTGCCAATCGATAAATCAGAATTTTTAAAAAAGTAGCACACTGGCAACACTGAATATCTCCTTTGGCTCCCTCTGGCAGCTTTGCGTTTTAATTCCGACCATACATTCTTTGATAAAAATTGTTTGTTTGGATGTGTACTATCACCTCTAAATGTTTTGCCCATCTTTTATGAAACATCCTGCATAATCTATTGGAGATTGCAATTTAAAGAAATGTTTTTTCTTTTTACCAATATTCTGTAACCCGGGAACCCCAGGGTGGATCCTCTAGCTCTTTTTAAAGGTCTATTAGTTATTAAAAAATGTCTCTTTCGTTTTTTGTTAAAATTAAAAAATTTTAAATAAAATACTTTAAACAGGTAGAATTTTCATAAAAACTATAATAAATCTTCTTTGATTTTTGAAGTCTTTATGTACGTATCTGTTGTGCAACTTCCAAAAGGAAAAAGCTGCATTTAATGTATTCCGTAACATAAGGTACGTATTTGCACATTTTTCATAAAAAAAGGTTTAATATAATGTTGACTTTTTTAAAATTCAATTTTGCTGTAAAATTGAATATCCTTGCTGAGAAAACAACACAAAAAAACTTTTTTGCTTCTAATAATTTAATGTCGAATAAATAAGGCACTAAGTTTAAGTGTGTGGGGGGAGGGGGGGGGGGCGGGTTGTCGATTATACTCACTCTCTCTTTAAATCTACAAATCTCTTTTTCTCCCATGGAATTATTCGATATTTTAATGAAGTTTGTAAATCATGGAGAAGGAATAAAACAGTGAATGTTTCGACTTTAGTTGCAGATATTAAATTATGAATTTTATCTGAAAATAAAATTGAATTAGGTTTTCTCTATCTTTATACACTATTAGCAGATTCTAATTACGAGCATCCACTTGGTCTTTTAACTGTACTCAAAGATTATCAAATATTTTTCAAATGATGAGCTAATCAAAAATATTCCTATACCCGTAATATAGAGCACAATATGGGTTAAAAAGATTTATGGTTTTCCCCAAATATGTGCGTTCAAAGCAAACGCTTCAAAATAATAATAATAACTAGAAAACAGGAATTCTGCTTTTTCAGAATTTAGTGTCATCTCCCGATGAATTAAAAAAGAAAAAAAAATGTATATATAAATAGTTGAAAATGACGTCATTCGCATCCGCTTAAGAATCCCACATTTACGATCCACTCTTAAACATCTACGGTAAAGCATGCTTAGGACGTCACTATTGCAAAATAATACACAAATGCAGCAAAAAGACACCGTGATTAAAAAAACTCAAAAAAAAAAAAAAAAAACTCAAAAAAAAAAAACGGCTATTTAATAAGTTTATAAAGCCTTCATTTGTTTGTAACATTAATATAGATATTTAAAATTAAATATAGTTTATAATAGCTCTATGTTTTAACAGAAATCATTCGTTTATATTATTTCAAAATAGCACGTATTTTAATTACATTTTCTTTCGATTGTTATGAGAAAATGGCAACAAAAATATAAAATTGCTATTTTACAACTATTTTTCCTTTACTTTCTACAGAAATGCAGTGCTTCCGTTGCCAATATTAAGCAAATAGCTCTAAAAACTACAAAAAAATTAATATTTCAAAAATAAATGGAGATACAGTTTTTAAACAAATTGCATTGAAAAGTACTTTTTTCCCCCAATAGGACGACTATATAAAAATTAAAAATGTGCGATGCTTAGAAGTTTAAAAAATTGCTATAGATTATTTAACAGTACTATGATACATATGCTTTGTTTTACGGCTGGCTTATACACCGTGGTGTTATTTTTTGGAGACGACACAAAATAAGCCGGGACAAAGAAATAGCATACCGGGGGCTAATAATAATATCTCCTAGAAATGTGAAGATCATATGATTTTTTCCCTTCTCGATTATATTCAGTTTTATGAGCCCAAGCCCAAAGATTTGAAAACCGAGCCTTCCCAAAACCAAAACATCAGAGCCCGAGGGCGATCCGAAAGCACACAGTAGAAACGTCTTAAAAATATTTAAAAATTGTTTAAAGAATAATTTCCTCATTTAAAAATCTCTTATTACATAGAAATAAGTATTTATTAAAATGCTCCTTCATGACAACGTTAATTTCTTAATATAATATTTTTAGAATACCAAGTTCAGTATTGTGGGCTTTTTTTTCTGGGGGGGGGGGGGGATTAATATATTGTTATCTCGTTTGTTTAACCTGTTGTTTTTTAATTATTATTACTATTTAAATATATAAATGTGTTTAAGTTTGTTTTTATATTTGATTTTTGAATAAGTTTAATGTGTTAAGTTTGTACGACATATTTGCCCCTAAATTTCTATTGATCATACCTAAAACAACAATATATATAAATAGATAGAGAGAGAGAGAGAGAGAGTGAGAGAGGTAAGCCCCAAAAGAATTTAAAAGTTCCCACAATCTACTTCAAGCGGACCAGTAGTCAGACTGTATTTTCTTATACAGTAAACTCTGTCTAAGGCGGAATCGGTCGGGACTGAGAAAATTTTCCGTGGTAGACAATACTCCGTCTTATGCAAAAGAGCGTGATTTATTGGAATGAAGCATACGTCAATCGAAAAGCGATTTATGTTTTCGATAAAAAGATTGGATCTTGAGTTATAATGAATTGCACGCATAGGTGACGATCTTATTGATTGTCTTGACTCGAAAATCTGTTGAAAACTGAAATTCTGGAAGATCCTTTATCTTTATAAATAAATGAGAAACGCTATTCAATTTCTTAGTACTTCTATAATACCTACAAATTTGAAGTTTACACACAAAAAAAAAATTATAATAACTTCGGGGATGAGGCAGAAAGCCATCACTTTGAATTTGAGTACAACTTTAAAGCATAATATATTGTACTTTAGACAATACAAATTTTCATAAATGTGCATTCTACTTGTAATAATAACTTTTAAATGCATATTTATATAGGAAAACAATGGCATAAGCAAGAATTCCTTAAAATTTAAACAGTTTCTGTTCTTTTGAATGAACTTTTTAAAAGTATTACTGAATTTAATTTTTATGCTCGGCATTGAGTATTTGACGTATATGTATCAGTTTTAAAGTTTCATAAACGCCTTTGATTTTTAAAATATACTTTTTTCTGCCTTATGCAAAATTTTGGTTTTGGTGGGACCTTAAAACCATTTCCGTTTCCGCGTTAGGCAGATTCCGGCTTATGCAGGAAGAATTAATGTTATTTTCTATGGGTTCGCCGGGACTTGAAAATTTTTCCACAGTAGATAGATTTCCGGCTTACACAAAGTCCGCCTTAGACAGAATTTACTGTATAACCTTTCAAGCGAAATATGGTTAGATACATTGTAACTTTGATCTCATGCCTTGCCCTTTTTGTTGTGGTCTCTTAAGACCACATATATAAATAAGAAAAGAAGTCTGTAAGAATCGTTAACAAAAGAAAGAAAGAAAGAAGAAATAAAATAGACATTTCAATGATATAAAATTAATTTACAGTGCTTAGTTTCTCCAGAATAGGCTTAATATTAAGTTTTCACTTTAATTTTATTAGCTCTTCATGCATAATTCCAAGCGAGTGAGGCATCATACCGCGATAAGAATTTATGTATCAAACTAAAAGAAACTAAATCTTCCATTGAATTTTGAGCAATATAAAGTATATATATATATTTCATACCAGATATTTCTTTTTAGTATGACTGTGAGATAATTATTGTTTATTAAGGGAGTCCGGGGCTCAGATTCTACTTTTTTTTTATTTATACAGATTTTGTTATGAAATTTTTTTCTGAAATATGTTTTAATATAATAAGAATATTGCATGTAAAAAAATCTGAAAATTTTTAAATATTTTTTTTTTATTTAAATTTTAAAATTTTAAACATGTTTAATTTTTGATATAACTGAAATACTTACTCGATTTACAAAGTTTTTACACTTTTGTATACAGAAAATGTGTCATTTTAATTTGTCTTCAGGATTTCTTAAAATATTGATTATGAATTTTATAAAAAAATTGAGTAAAAAAATTAGTTTTTTTATGAATGAGTTTTGCATTAATTGGCGTATTTTAACAATTAACACTCAAAATTAAAAATCCTGAAAACAATTTGTTGGAAATATAGTATAAAATCTCTGTTGAAAATGTCATACATATATCTTGCAAGGAACTTTAGATATATTCTTTCAAAGTTGACAAATCGTGAAAAACTTCATTCTAAGATAAATGAAGTTCGTCAGAGGGTAGCTGATGCCTCGCTTCTCAAGACAAAATCTCTGGATCTAATGAAGACAAAAGCGGTTTGCAGTAGTTAACGCTAAAACTCAGTATTTTTTTAAACCAATAAAACAAAAATTGCATTTTTTTTTTAATTTTTAGCCCCGGACCCCTTTAACAATCACCAAAATTAGCTATACAAAATTAAACAAAGAACATTTTCAAAATTTCATTTATCGCTTTAGGCCCAGGGTCATGTTGTCTATGTTTAAATTCAGTATAAATAAACAAACAAAATAATTTTGAATAACAAAAGAATAAATATTCCGGAGTTACTCCAAAAGTGCTCATAAATGCAAAGTAACGACTGTGTTACACCTCCTTTTTCTCAGTTTTTGACAGACCTTTTAAGAACCAAAATAGCTGAAGTGGTAAACATCCACCCACTTGTCATACCGTTACAACGCAGAATGAAAAAAAAAATAATAAAAAAGCCCAGTTGTAAACAACAAAATAAATTTTGGATGACGTCTTAATTGAACCTCTTTCCATAAGAGCATTAACTTGACACCAGCTGAGACAGTAACTCATCTAATTGCTATCAGTTTTTTTTTTTGTGTGTGTGTGTGTGTTTATTTTTAAGCAAATTTGTTTTTAACTATTTCTAGACTGCTGGGAGGAAATAAAGATTCCAAATTGTTTTTTTTTTTTTTGTTTTTTTTTTTTTTTTTGTATATTTGTTGTTTATACATTTATGTGTTCCATTTATATATTCATAACAAATGTAGAAAAACCGTCGAAAAAAGTTATTTCCATATAAATTCTTGCAGTTTATTATAACGGAAATGTTGAAGAAATCTGTTGTGCTGTACTTTTTCCAAATCCTGAATCACGCTAATTCCATTTTTAAATTCAAATAAATGCACTACTTAATATTTAGAATTGCTGTGACAGGGCTATTTAAATTATATTAGAATAATAGAGAAGAAAGCTTTATGTTGGTTGCAGCATACTAGATTTTACTTTAAAATTGATGATTGTGATAAAAAATTGTGATTTTTTTGACAGATAAAATAGAATTTAAAATATAAAACAAAATAATGCGGAACAACTTTCATTTTAATGATTAATATATATATAACCCGTCCCCCCCCCCCTCCGACACACGCACCGCACTCACAAACAGAGCTATTTTTTTAATTTTCTTACTGTATTTTTTAATTTTAACAATTTGTTTTGTAATGAATATTGTGAGTTTTTTTTTTAAATATGTATAAAATAAAGTTTCAAGTATAGAATAACTTTTATTTTTGTAGGAAAAAATCGGCATAACAGGTAATGTGAATCAAACTTTCTGTAGATATGAGACATATGACAGTTTCTTTAAAATTATTATTCTTATAATCTACAAACTCGTTTCATGTGTTTTGCTGTTTTACGTTGATTTATTTATAAATCGATCCCTTCCAATCACTCCATATACTATTTAACAGTTTTAAAGATAATATAACTAAAATAAATAATATTCAAAATCACTTAAGTTACAATATTAAAGCTAAAACAGTTGCTATTTTTGCCATCTAGTGGTAAAAATTGTTATTAAAAATATATATTAAATTGCTAAGTCGTAACTTCAATTCAAAATTCTGTGATGCTGCCATCTATGATCGAAAATTAAAAATAAAATTCTATGATGCTGCCATCTATGATGGAAAATTAAAGCTAAGTAGATCTATTCCATCAGCATCCGTTATATATATATATATATATATATATATTTATATTTATATATATATATGTGTGTGTAGCATTTTGCTACCGACTTTCAGATATTTAGGCGACACCAGTACACCCCGACATAAATTGTAGTAGAGCAATCAAAACCATCCATCCGTTATATTGAAAATATCGGATTGCAGTCAGGGTGGCGATAAAGACAGGCTCGAAACACATTGAGATAATTTCCCTTACGTAATGAATATAGAGAGTCATCGTCACTTTTTAAACTGGTTTCATTGACAAAAAACATAGTAAAACACTTCAAGTAGTTATTCCATCCACTCTCAAAAATCGATCATCACTTCATAAGACTTTGATGTTATAAGAATAGGATCTACACATTAGAACGTTCACTCCAAGCGACGCAGCTTAATTAGACAACCAGAAAAACGTAAAATCTTCTCTCCTTCGCCGATGTAACGATATTTGTACTCCGAAAAACAGCGCGCGGACGGTTACAAAAAGGTAAAAGACCAATGCTAGAAGAGAGGTGGGGAAGGATGGGACATAAAACAGATTATGATTCGATGGGAAAGGATGACGTCGATAATGAACTCTTTTATACGGCGTCAGAATGTGCAAATAGTGCTGGCGGACGCATGGAATTGTGGGTATAGAACAAAATAAATGATATTAAAACATTCGAAAGAAAGAGAATTTAGTTTTAGAATAAAATGAAAAAGTAATTTAATGGGTTTTATAAGATTAGGCGAATGGATTAAGGTTTTTAGAATAATAAAAGAATACGCAACTTTAAATGCATGAAATAAAAGACAAAAGATATTAAGATATTATTAAAGATAGGTAAAAAAGGAAAAATATTAAGAATTTGAAATAGTTTTACTAAGAAAAAGAGGCGAACATTTTTATTATTACATATATATATATATATATATATATATATATATATATATATAGATATACTATGTATATATACAGGGTGTATCATAAAAGATGGGCAAAACTTTAAGAGGCGATACTACACATCCAAACAAACAACTTTCATCACAGAATGCATGGTTGAAAATAAAACGCAAATGTGCTGGCGCATTTAGAAGCGTCCATGAAAACGTAATAGCTGCATTCCTGTTGCGAGTTATCGAGAGAAGAACGACACTAATAGCATGCAAATGTGATATGCGGAAGAAGAGGAACCAGTATGCACAATTTCGCCTTTACATAAAAGCCGCCCGAGTGTGCAACTGCTAATCGCAGTAGGAACAAATCTGAAAATGTTGCCCTTCACTAATAGGGAAAAAGCTAATATGCATCTTATCTACGAAACTGCAAATGGAAATAGATCAGAGGCTCAACGATTATACGGAGAGTTGTTTGCCCGTCGTATAAAAACCATAGATATAGTAAAATAACTAGATTAAGCACTCAGTTTCACTCTCCCACCACTTCTTGATTCTGCAGCAGCTCAAAGGCAACATCCATTAGAGTGGCAGAAAAAGAATGGAACTTGTGATACTATAGTATCAATACGTTGTGGTTATCAGAGTATTGCGATGTTTTCTTTCTGTTTGTTTTATTTAAATATATGCATATGATTGCTTAGAATTGTGTGGAAAAGACAGTGGAATACCCTATATGGATATTTACATCCATATTTATAATTTGTTAGATACTTTTAAAACTATTTAGTGCAACTTCGATGTAACGTTTAGTTCATTTAGTATAGATTTGTCTTTGCTATATTTATGTTTTTTATTAAAATGTCGGGCGCATACCAAGTCCACATATTATTATTAAAATATATATTATCGTGAAAAGATATTATTACGAAAATTACATGAAAAAAATAAGTTAAGATTTTTTTACATAAAAGAAGAATTTAATATATATTTTTTTATGTATTTAAAACATTTTACTTTTGTAAATACTTTGAAATTGTCATTTTCCAATAATTAGTCGTTAGCCCAGTTTAATAAATACGTATTTCTAAAGAATATTGACCTTCGTAAAGTAATTAATGTTTTCATCTACCTTTGCTAAGTAACGCATGGCTTAAAAAACTTTAAAATGTGCATTATCAATGCAGTTATTTATTTTTTTATTTTTATATTCTTAGGAAAAAAATTCTTGCTATTTAATTTTCAAGTAAACAATAAGCAAAAATTGATTGCATACCTACATATTTAAAAACATGTAAAATGTTGCAAAAAAATGTAAAAAATAACAAATGCCTAATTTTAAAGTTAATTTTTTGCATTATTTCGTCGTATTGCTTATTTTTTGCTGTGGGTGGACAGGATAAATTTAATACCAATGATTCGAAAAACCAAACAGTGTAATAATATAAAAATGTTGTAACATCTGAAAATGTTAAACTTTTTTTCTGTAGGGGGAGGGAGGGGGATAAGCAAGTTACATATTTACTTTTGCTATAACTTAACAAACAGGGTTGAAAAAAATCATTTTAAATGTTTTAAGTTTTGTGGTTAAGGGACATTTCACATGATTATTTATTGCCATTGCAAAGAAACGGATGGGCAGAAAGGGAAAAAAAATATATAGAAGATGATGAACTGAGTTCCTTTTTTTTTTCTTTGGAGGAGGGGGGGGGGGGTAAATTATGTATACACTTTTGCTAAAACTTAACAATTTAGGCAAAATAATAATAATAATAGTTTAAAAAAATGAATGTTTTAAGTTCTGAGGGTAGGGAAAATTTTATATGCTTATTTGTTGGCATTGCAAAGAAATGAATGGGCAGGGGGAAAAAAAAAAATTCTAAGATTTTAATCTGCGTTATTTTTTGGAGGGAGGGGGGGATAAGTTATATATTTACTTACAACTTAACAATTAAGGCTGGAAAAAAATTAATGTTTTAAGTTTTCTGGGTAGGAAAATTTTGATTATTTATTGCCGTTGCAAAGAAACGAATGGGCAGAAAAGAAAAAAATATATCGAAAATTTTAAACTATGCTCTTTTTTTTTCCTTTTCTTTCTTTTTTTTTTTTTGGAGGGGGTGGGGAGGAGGCTGGTGAGGTAAGTTATACATTTACTTTTGCTACAACTTAAGAATTGGATCAGAAAAAAAAAAGAATAAAGCATTTCAAGTGCTTTAAGTTTCGTGGGTAAGAAACATTTTGTATAATTAGTTATTTATTTTCATTGCAAATAAATTGATGGGCAGAAAAAAATCGAAAATTTTAAAATGTTTGTGTGTGTGTGTGAGGGGCGGGGGGGGGGGGGGTTAGGGACGTGAAAAGAAGAAAACAGAAATTTTCGAGGGGCGGGAAGGGGAATAGATGAAAGGTGGAAATCCGCGGAAGAATCCTATTCTTTACATTAATATCAGCTCTCCCCCTCTCACTGAAAATAAATTCATTTAAAAATGTGCATATCTTTTATTTTGGATAGAAAACAAATACTACTGAAATTTCTCAATTAAATCTGTTTTGATTCACTTCCACGTTGAAAAATATTTAAGTATAATTGAACAAAAAATTATAGTTTTTGAAAGAGAATAATCTATCTTATTCATTTTTATTATAAAAAATACTTAACGATAAAAATTGCTAATTGGTGGTTAAAAATCATTGGTATTATATATTTTGAAACATTCATCAAGGCTTAAACTTACTATCTAAATGCAGTATATATATCTAAATGTGATAGTGGGTTGGTGAACTTCACGGAAATTAACAGTAAACGCCCATTTGACAGCAACGAGGGGGGTAGGCACTATTTCCCTCTGAGAGAAACGGGGGAATTATTTTTAGTGACCAGAACTCTTAAGAACGCACAAGCTATTTCATTTTCTCCTTATACAGATGGATTACCGTCCATTTCTCACCCTAGTGGAGTAGTTTCGTTCGCGCGCGCAGAACTTTTCTCTCCGTGTGCGTAATCTAGTTATTTTACTACAGTCGTTCCCGTTTAAACGAATATTGTCGGTTCCAGAAATACTATTCGATTAAGCGGGTTATTTTATTAAACGGGAAATCATAACTGTAATATTTAATACGTAGTAAACAGGAAAAATAACCATCTAGGGTATATTTTAATTAACAGCATAATAAATCGTTAATAGAATAACACAAACTAAAATAAATACAAATGCTAATATAAAGTAAATACGTATTAATTTAATGTCAGTACATACATTTATATGGTTTACATCACAATTAACGCAGCTCGTTTGAATTTGGTCAAAATTTTGCTACTTCTAATTTACGCTACTTATACTGCCTTAAAAAAATCGTTTAAAGTGGTTTGTTTAAGTGAAATTTTAAGGGAGTAAATATCGAGTTATTTTTCGAATGAGTGCAAAATATCATAACTACCATCTCGAGTCTCGAAGTGACGGTGCATTGCCATTAAACCTGGTTAACTGCAAGATGTGACGGTGGGGAAATCATTTGACCTGTCCATTATACACCTGCCGGCAGAAATCATTGCAGGAAGAACTGAAAATTTGTTTTCAGCGTAAAGGAACCGAAAATAACAAAAGGTGGGAGGAATTTCCAGCTGAAACGTGCTTTCCGCACCTATTTTCAAACATCGGTCACACAGTTGTTATTCGATTAAGCGGGGATTTTCGCAAAAAGGTATTTGGTTTAAGCGGGAAAAATAACATAGAACCAACAGGAATAAATTCGATTCCGGAGGATTCTATTCGGATAAGTGAGGTACTCGGTTATCCATGAGCCGATTAAGTGGGGAGGACTGTATATCTATGATAACAACATCATCTTCGGCGATCTCTAGCATACCTTTTAATTCCGAACATGCATTCTTTGATGAAAGTTGTTTGTTGAGATGTGTATTATCATCTCTTAAAGTTTTAACCATCTTTTATGAAACACCCTGTATATATATTAGATAATACTCGTCAAAAATTAGCGGTAAAGAACTTTAAAGTTTCACAGAAAAATGGTTCATAACATTATTAAAATGTCATACATTTTTAGATTTTTTTGTTAGCAACACTTATAATAAAAACCTCTCCTTATTTATAACCGGTCTGGCAACCGGCTGCATATTAACTCTTTTTTACATGGATACAGTACAAAAAACAGATCATTTTCCGGAGAACTCAGTCTTCATATCCAACACCTTCAAAACACCAACACCATTTTTCTGTAAATACGAACAATAACAATTCCTGAAAAGCTTCTGACCATATGTTCTATTAGACTAACTGCACGTTTGTCTATTTGTTTGTTTTTTTCGATTTTTAACATTGGATAGATTTTTATTATTACTATTATTATTATTATTATTATTGCTCATTCTTTTGTATAAAGAACCAGAAAACCCAACGAAATTTCTATTCTCGCACTTTTTTTCCCTTTAAAATTGATGTTTTTAATTAAGAATGTCATAACACTTTTTTAATTGTTAGAATTCAACATGCGGAATATGTTTTTTGATAAATGTTTAAAAACACTTAAGAATAATATATAATTTCATTAAATTGCGATTATTTATTTATTTATTTATTTATTTTTGTATCTAAACTCATTTCGTTGCTTTCTTCCTTTTTTTTTTCCTTCTAAATTCTCTTTTATTGAACATTCATCCAAAACTCTGTTTAAAAAATTACTGTTATTTAATTAAACAACGATGCTTGTATTTTAAAATGTGGTAGGTAAGACTTTTTCTATTGATTAAATACAATTTAAAGCCAGGAGGGATTTATGCATCGTCCGGGGGGGGGGGGGATGCATGATGACATTATGAAGTTTCGGTTAATGGTCACTTTTGACCAATAATTACAAAACTTTAAATCTTGCGGGGGAAACCTCTCTGGTGGGATTGGGGGGGGGGGGGGGGGGTCCCTCAGTTCAGTTCCTGAATTCAACCACTGAATTTTGTTATTGTGTTAAATTTTTGAAAAACTTCGTAATAAAACATAATATAAATCCATTTTTCTGTAAACACGAATCACACCAATTCCTGTGAAATTTCTGTCCATATAATCTAGTAACCAATTTCATGTTTTTTATTTCTTCCTTGTTTCTCCCCAATTTCTAACATTGATCGAATTTTCTTTTATTGCTCTTTCATCCGTAAAAGGAATCAAAATCCCATCTTTCCATTACTCAACTACTATCAAGCCAAATAAAAACGCAAGGAGGAATCGTATTCTGAAAAACGAAGAAAAAAAAAACTGCGCCAATCTTCTTACATCCTCTTTCTTTATCACTGGAGTCTTCCTTCAAAGGGGCAAAAATAACAAAATAACAAACTTAATGCCTTTTGAACTCGTGGACGAATCTTTTGTCGGAGAGACATCTATGACAAACGCCTTACAATTAATTTACCCTCGTTCCCGTTCTTCTCAGTTTCCTGCGAAACTTGTTGCGATTGGGCGATTTCTGACCAAAACGAAATTACGTCACTGTATGACGTCATATCAAACTGGACAGTAACTCCGGTGAATGTTTTCCTCTTGTTGATATCCCCGAATCTGTTGCATCCGCACGTGAGTGTGAACGTATTAGCATCAATCATTTCTGTTGCCGCCATCGAAAATCGGCATTATTTATTTTTTTTTTTTTTAGTCGGCTTAAATGTTTTTATAGGAATGAAATGTTGTTTATTTACTTAAACATGTGATTTTAAAATTACACCTGTATTTTTTTTTTTTTTAGATGAAGTTTTATTCAAATCTGTTGTATGTAATTTGTTGTAGATATTTTATTAGAATTAGAGGATTACAAGCAGTTTTGAATACATAAACTAACGGCGCATTTGTTAACAATTAATTATTTTCTTTTTTGTTATATTATGAAAAGCCATGTACCATGAAAAGATAACAACAACAACAAAAAGAAATTCTGAATAAGTGTGTTTAAAATATTTATGATGGATGAAATTCCATTTTTTTTATGTGAAAAGTTGTTCTATTGGATGCCTTTTTTCCCGAAATAAGTTGTTTACACGAAAGACAATTGAGATAAATGATTTCAGCATTTTATTCGAACATCTTTGGTGATTAATTTGAAACAAAGCATCAAATTCTTTTACAACAATCCAAGAATAACAAATATTTAATCTATTTTAAAAACATGACAAACGCTTTAAATCTTTATATACGGAAAAATGCCGAAGATTATTGAAAGATAAATCGTCTGCTTCTGATTCACCAAAAGAAAAAAAAAAGCTATAGTGAAGTGAACTGAAAATAAACTACCATAAAAATAAAGTGAAGTTTATGAGGGGGGAAAAAACGAATAAAAGCTTTTTAGCAAAACAAATCAAACTGGAAAAATAAATAAATAACAGAAAAAAAGATTTCAGAAAAAATGAAACTATCTAACAATTAAAATAATTGAAGACTGAAGAACATTTGAAGAATTTTATAATGCTATGGATACATTAAAGAAAGAGAGTTTGGATTTTTTGGACGGTGTTAGTGATAAACAAAAACTGGTTCAAACTATAAATCAATCACTAATTGAGAAAAACTGCGACTCTCGTAATGCTTTTAGTGATTTGTTGAGTTGCTTTAGAAAACTGAGCTACGTATCAAAAAACGTAAGTTTATTTATTTAATTTTTTAATAATTTTCTTCTGTTATTTTTACATGGTTCATTTATTTAGGGGTTTTTTTTAATAGGGGAAGAATAGTTATTAACTATAAATTTTCTTTTATTGCTATTTAAAGCATTATTGATTTTTGCATATTTGTTTATCCATATAGTAGACTTTGTTTTGTAATCATGTATTAATATAAATGATTATTTTAATTTTTTCATCTTTGTTTATCCAGATAGTAGAGATTGTTTTGTAATCATGTATTAATATAAATGAATTTTTTTTATGGAATTTGTTAAGTTTTTTAAAGATATGTCTTTAACATATAAAAAGATATAATTTCAACCCCTTAATACATTTTAACCTACTTAATTTTAATTAAGATTCGCGCCAGAATTTTTTTATTAAAATTTTACTTCTATGACTTTTGTGAAAAAAAAAGCTGTAAAATTGAATTCAATTGTTCTGAAATAAAATTCTTGGAAAATTCTGGTGTGAATTCAACATTACATAAACACACTCACTTGCTTTTGAAAGAAAGGTTAAGTTTGTTCTCAAATCTAAAGGAGCTTTTTTCTGACATATTTCTGAATTAATATTTGCTCGAAAATCCATGAAATTGGCAGATGTATTTTTTCAGAAACTGTAACCAAATGGCATTTTTATTTTGTAAAGCATTTTTCTGAAAATACTGTCAAAGTTGGCGTTTTGAACCTAATTTCCGGGCTACAGTACGGAAAAGGAGAAAAGCCTGTCGTCACGTGAGAAAAATAGCTAATAACTCTAAGTAATGTATTTATCGAAAAATGGAAAACTCCATTCGATTCTATATCGCTTTAATAGTCAAGCTTCCAATTTTATGCCTTTGCTTTTAAAAATTAGTCTGAAAATGTGTAGGAAAGTTTCGAGTTTTTTGAGCAGGGAATTGGATAATTGCCTTAAGTAAAACATGGACTAAACTTTCTGGAAAGCAAAATCCGATTAAACCTTTATTGGTTTCCCTACCCCCTCCAAATATTTAAGTATGCGTATATTTTGTACGTTAAAATTGACAGAAAATACACATTTATGTATTTATGAATCTAGTCCTTTTTGTTTGTGGGAGTGGAAGATATATATTTGTTGCCAATAACTTTGTTCTTATTTTGCTTGTGTAGTTTTATATGAATAAAATATTAAATTTGTCTGGATGACATTTAGAAATATATAAATTATTAAATAAATAAATAAAGTGATATAACCTGAAAAAAATAACGGTGATGTTTATATTGGATTTTCATTTGGCAACGCCATGTGTACTTCAGTATGCAGATATATTTTTTATCAATCAATTTTGTGTGTGTATGCAGTTTAATATATATTAAATATATATGTATATCATTTAGAAAAATATATGTTTTAAAATAAATGAATATTACCAAAGCCTGGTTAAAACATTGGTCAATTGATCTATATCCCTGGCGTTCCAGATTTCGAGGGATCCCAAATTTGGTATAAAATTTTCGTGAATCGGATATTTTAAATTTATTTTCATCTTGCACTGATTATAATCAATATTTTGTACTTTTAGGATAGGATACAATTAAAAACAAAAACGTGTATATTTATCTAAATATATATTATATTAATATTCATATTTGTATTTTAAGGCATAAAATATAGGCATATTCCCGTATTTACTTTTTCTCTGATCTAAGACGCTCTTAATTTCTCCAAAATAGAACCCATTTAATTGTGTACATCTTTCAACCGAATCTGAACACAGCACTTTAAAACCAGGCCTGTGTGAATTATGACTTATTTATTACAGCTTTGAAGCTAAAAATTTACTCTCTTTAGTCTTTATGGAATAATATTAAATAAATGTAAATTTATGTACAAGAGATGTGACTTAAAAGCACCGTGAAATTTTGATGCCCACTTCCCCAAACCTATAAGACTATCCATTATTCAGGCTTTGTGAGCAACAAATTCTATTTTTAAAAATTTTTATTTATTTTATTTATTTATTTATTTATTTATTTATTTTTTTTTTTTTGGGGGGGGGGGGGGGAGGGGGTTAGTGCAAAAAAAAAATAAAACCGGGATTTATTATATTTCATAAGTTTAAAAATGTTTTGTCTTTCAAATATTCTTGTGGGTTTAAGAGTTTTAAACAATAATACTTAATTTAGTTCGCAGCTAAAAATTAAGCTGTATTTTAGATTCGGGGGCGCCTATTCGAGCAAATACGGTATTTCCTATACTTGTGATAGTATAGAAAGGGGGGGGGGTAAGTACCAGTCCTTGGGGCCTCTCTTTGGCTATATATATCATGGACAAATGAAAATTTTTACAAAAATCTGGTAACGGCATTTATAATTCAATATAAAGCTATGTGATATTTTATGTATTTTTCTTTTCTTTTTTTTTGGGGGGGGGGGGGGCGGCGAGGGGTATGCGTAGGGTATGTTTGTTACTAATGAATCTGTTTGTTTCATTTCTGTAGTTCAATATGTATATAATAATTATGTATTAATAGCCTTTGGAAAAATATAAATTATTATAGAAGTAAATAAGTTAATATATTTAACATGGAAAAATGGTGATCGTTACGTTGGATCTGGTAACAGTACTTATGATTCAATATACTTCTGGAGGAGACGGGGTAGTGTCACTGTTTAAAAGATAATTTAAAAAAAAAAGTCCTTGATGTATGCTGAATGATAAAATAAATATTGTGTTAATAGTAGCGGATTTAGCAGTCATAGTACCCTGTTGTTGAAGGAGTATGGAATAGTTTTTTAAATAAATAACACTAAATAGCTTGTTTCAGTTATAAAGTTATCAAGTTTCTACCGTTCTGGACAATAAATTTTCGTTGTCAGATAATTTAAAATCTAAATGCCAATAAATCTGATAGTACTCAGTGGCGGATCGTGAATCGTTTCCTTTTGGGCATTAAATTTTATTCCTTTTGTAGAATTGTTTTTGAATATATATATATATATATATAATATAGTTATATATATATATATATATAGTTATATATTATGGTTTATATATACCGGGTGTCCCAAAAAGGACTGACTGATTTTAAAATTCAATAACTTCCAAACGGTGACAGATATTAAAAAAATTCTTGCAGGAGGGTTATGCATAAAGTCAAAAGTTTTATTACAGTGATTTTCGATTTTAGTTCGAATTACAAACAATAGATGGCGCTGTAAGCAATAGTCGCTAAATACAGGCTCGATTTTTGGTCCTTTCTGTTGTTCCATGCAGAAAAAGGAGATGGAAATGTATTATCCGGGCCACGAAGAACCAAAAATCGAGTCTGAATTGAGCCTCTATTGATCGCAGAGCCATCTATTATTTGTAATTCGAACTAAAATCGAAAATCTCTGTAAAAAAACTTTTGACTATATGCGTATCCCTCCTGCAAGAATTTTTTTAATATCTGTCACCGTTTGGAAGTTATTGAATTTTAAAATCAGTCAGTCCTTTTTGGGACACCCGGTATATATATGTACTTTCCTCCTTTAACAGAGATTTTTCTGCTAACAAATAAGGCAAGGAATTCTTTGAAAAATAGTGTTGCAAAAGAATAAATTTGGCGGTGCCCCCAAAGCCTTTAGTGCCCCCAAAAATAATCCCAGTCACAAGCCGCCGCTGGTTATACTTATATTTTAACATGCATATAATTATCAACTAATGTGTGTGAGAATTTAAAATACATATGTTATTTGTAAGAACTATAAAAACAATGTTGAGTACAACTGATTTTAAATTTCAGAAAGAAAATCTTTTAACAATCCAACAAAAATTAATAGTATCTAACAAAATCGAGTATTGCCAATAATATTTGATACGGGTAAATATGATTATGATTTAAATAAACATATACATTTAATTGCTATTACAAAATATATATTCATTAGTTTGTTTACTTTTATAGTAGGATACATTATGCGATATATGATTTAAGTTTATTAATCAACGTACGAGTTTATGAATTTCAATAAACTCAGGAATTAAAAAAAATATCTATATCATTACTATTGTGAATGTGATAATCAAAGACCAGAATGGAAGACGATGTCATGTAATAAAAATTGGAATTCAAGGAAATTGAAGTCAGTTTTTTGTTTTAATTGAGTTATTTATTTAATTTCTTAGTAGCACATGTTTGATTGCTAAAAGGTAATACTAAACTCTCCTAGAAAATAATATTAAAATTCAATTATTAAATACAGTAAATTCTGTCTAAGGCGGACTCTATATAAGCCGGAAATCTGTCTACCGCGGAAAATTTTTAAAGTCCCGGCGAGCCCATAGAAAGTTACATTAATTCATGCTGCATTAGGCGGAATCTGTCTAACGCGGAAACGGAAAGGAGTTTAAGGTCGCGCCAAAACCTAAATTTTGCATAAGGCGGCAAAAGGACAGTTTAAAAATGAAAGGCATTTTGTTTATTAAACTTTAAGTTAAATACTCAATGTCGAGCATGTTAGTTAAATTCCGTAACATTTTGAAAAAGTTAATTCAAAAGAACAGAAACTGATTAAATTTTAAGGAATTCATTCTTATGCCATTTTTTCATATGCAAATTTGCATTTAAAAGTTAATATTTCTAGTAGAAGGAACATTTATCAAAATATATATTTTCGAAAATACAATACATATATCATACTTTAAGGTTGTACTCAAATTCAAAGTTATAGCTTTCTGTCTCATTCGCGAAGTTTATTTATTTATTTATTTATTTATTTATTTATTTTTTGTGTGTAAACTTTCAATTCGCATGTATTACAGCAGTACTAAGAAATTGAATAGCGTTTCTCATTTATCTATAAAGACAAAAAAACTTTCCGATTTCAGCTTTCAACTGATTTTCGAGTCAGTAAAATCAATGAAAGATCATCATCGAGTTTTTTGGGGTGCGGGGAGGGGAGCTTTTTTGCATAAGCCGGAATATTGTCTACCACGGAAAATTTTCTCAGTCCCGATCGATTCCGCCTTAGACAGAGTTTACTGTAATAGAAATTATTTTCAGCATTTAAATTATTAAATGTGACAATTAAAGATACTGCCTCATATGATCAATACTATAACAAGGAAGGTCTCCATACCGGGCTTATTCAGAATATTTTGAAAAAAATACCAATTAAACTACTTATGTATGTAATAAAGGATCAGTCAAATTGAGCGGCGGAATTACAGTAGAAAGTCTGTAAAAAAATAAAATACCTTCGAGTATTTGGCGTGAAAAGACGAAAGCGTCACGCGATTTGGCGAGCAGTACTTTTCCTCGCCAAAAGCAAACGATTTTAATGCATCTGAAAATTGTTTGTTAATTGATTTTTAGAATGCGTGTAAAAAGTATTTAATGAATTTAAACCTAAACAATGAGAGAGTTAAATAAATACATTTTTTCGTATTACATATTTATGTTGCTTGTTACTTAATTTTATTACTTTAAAAATAATTTCATATATAAAAAATACTTTCATATATTTAAGCGTATTCCAAAATAAAGGCAAGATTCATTTAGCAGTTATTCATTTCAAACCAAAGAATTCGTCGTTTCCATAGCAACAAAATTGAACCGACAGCGCTCAATTAGACTTAATTTTGAGATATTGAAACAATTTTAATTTTGTTTTAATTCATAAAATTTGATATTTAACTTTCATTATAAATACATATATGACAAAACTATAGCTAAATCAAACTAAAACTGACAAAACTACAGTTATTTAAGTTAAATTTATTTAAACAAGTTCAATATGAAATATTTTTATTTTAAAGAGTATTCGACATGAAAAAGTATTTTTCGAAATTTCATTTCATCGCCAACCGATGATAAATCGCCAAATAAACGAAATTTTCATTATTTTTTTTTGCGAACGTTCTATCGGGGTTCCGCCAAAAAAATTTTTATAAACATATATATCCACATGAGAAGAACACTCTGTAATTTTTTCAGATTTTTCTGAATGTGCCCGTATGGAGACCTTCCTTGTAAGTATAATTTTATTATTTTTGTATAACGCCATTTTGTATAACGCCCCATAACGCTTTCACCCATAAAATAAAAGGATTTTTAAGAACACGTATAATAACATATCGCTCACCCGCAGGAAAAGTGATACATCTCGACAAAAGTAAATTTCACAGGAGAGGCAAAAGGGGGAAAATTTGCATGATTTTACTGTAACATGAAATTATAGCACTTAACTCTGCATGCAAGAATGAAAACGTGCATAAAAGCATAAGACCCTTAAAAAGGAAGACGTGGAAGTAGGTTTGGAGGGTAGGGTAATTTTACCTCCTCACACAATCCAACCCCTCTTCTGAGGTCACAAATGGACATATAGCGTAATAAATTGATTTCCCATATAGCTACACTTACGAAATGTTTTGTGTAGCGAGACGCACCTATGACAGACCTATTTATGGAATAAAATGCAAAATACACTTTTGCGAGATGTGTCACTTTTCATGCGGGTGTGCGATATGTTTTTCCACTAAGCTCTTCAATTATTATTGAACGTTATTTTTATATTGCATAACGTACAAAAATATGAGTTGTATTTAATGGTAACTTCATTTATAAAGAAATTATGAATATTATATATCGCCGAAAAATTACTGAGATTTATTATATCATTGAGGATATTTAGGGGTATTTTTATAAACGTATTATAAAATAAAAGGAAAATTATAAATTTTCGGTTAATTTTTCATTTTTGAATATTTTATTTATGCAGCCTGTTATAATTTTTTTTTCATTGTTCTCCCAAGGAATAGAAATTCACTGCCTATTACCTCTGACCTTGATCTACCCTTATTAAACGAGACATCTTGCACGAAACTTCCTTATTCATATATTTATCTGCCAAAAGGTACTGTTTTAGAGAACATTGACGTCGACGTATATTTTATTATCGGAGAGTTATTATCGTTGTATTATCGGACGACGAAATCAGTGTTGATTTCAGGGGGTGGTTGGGGGGGAACATCCCTCGAGGAGCAATGAGATCCCCCCCCCCCCACACCGGAAGATTTGAGATTTTGGGTTTTCAATGGTCAAAAAGTGCAATTTCCGTCCCGGAACTATATAATGTACCCCCCCCCCCCCGGAGTCACAGAAATCCCTCCCGGAGAAAAGTGTCTGAATTCAACACTGGACAAAATTCCGACAAGTGATGAGAGGGGGGGGGGGGACAAAAGTCATTTTATGTCTTTTCATAGTTTTCAGGAAAGTTTTAACTTATTCTTAACCCTTAACTGCTATGACAGAAATTGTCGTATAACTACTGTGAGCGGTCTCAGAGATCGTTCGATCGAAAAATGAGTAAAAGACTCGATTAGTCACTCTAGTGAATAGTCACTCACCGCAGAGTCAAAATATGCCCAACCTCTTTAGAGTGACTATTCACTCTGAGCAAAAGTGAAATTTTTGACTCTCTGAAAGAGTGAATAGTCACTCCTGGGAAGTGAATATTCACTCTAAACAGGTGTGGATAATCACTCTTTCGGAGGAGTGACTATTCACTCTTGCTAAAGGAGTGCGTTTTTTCACCCCTGATAAGGAGTGATTAGTCACTTTCATAGGAGTGAATGTTCATTTTTTTATGGAGTCAATTCTTTTATTTTTCTGTTATGAGCATTTTAAAAGAATCGCATCTTTTACAGCATGCAATAAAAATAGATACAAGCGTGGATTATAGATATATATAAATATATAGCTAGTGTGTTTATATAGTATAGATAGTAGTATAGATATAGTATAGATAGGTAGTATAGTGTTCGAATTGAACGGACCGTGCAAACTCTGAAAAAAAAAAAATCTGCCTATGTCAGGTGCCATTTTTTTCACAGAACTCAGGCCTACTATTCAGTGGGCGGTTGCCAAATGTGTAATTTATTAAAAAACGCACTTTGGTGGCGAAATTTTGAACTATTTTTTTTTTTCGCTCAAACAAATTCCCATTCCTTTATTATGTCCGAGACAAACTTCCCAACTTTTTGACCAATTGTTTCGCATTTAGACAACTTTAAAGTAGGGACGTTTAACTATGGACACCCTGTATATCAATTTCAATATTTTTGAAAGAGTGTAACATCATTAAAATACACCGCAAATGATTTTTCCCAGGGATCGTAATAGGGTGTCAACGATTTTAATCGGTTGATTTAAATCAGCGATTTAAATCAACCGATTTAAAAAAAAAAAATCATTGATTTAAATCAAAAATTTTCTAAATGTTTAAAATGTCAAAAAAAGTATTAAAATCTAACATGGACATAATTTGAAAGTTTCTACAGGTATTTTGACTTATGAATGAGCTTTAAATAATTGTTTCTAAGCTCTTAATTCGTGAGTATTGTAAAAAATTAAAAACAGTTGAGTTTGTAAAATCTCTTGTTTTTAAGTTTTTATCCAAATTAAAACAGTTTCATTTAAAAATTATATTTAAATCTAATATAATTTGCAATGTCATAATTTCCTTTAGGTAATCAATTTATGCCTTTTTTATATAAAATATACATAGCAAGTGTAATACATTTCTACAAGTAAAAGAATAAATAGTAATTAATAGCAATCTCTAGTTAGAGAAGAATGAAAGAATGATATCTGCTCAACAGCTAAATTGTAAATGAATGCATACGAAGAAAAGAAATACTTGGTATAAAAATGCTAAGCACAGCAAGAGCTTCTTCGGTATAGGTTAAATAAATGATTTTTTTTTAAAACTTATATATACTAAATAAAAAAAAAAATAATTGGAGATTGAAAAGGCAGAGAAACTTTTCTTAAAAAGAACATATTAAAACGAACCATCTACATATTAAAACGAACCATAACTTTTTTTTTTTTTTTGATCAATAGCAGTACACAATTCTGACAGCATAAATGAACTCGGCATCTTTCAATTAACCTAAAAACAAATTTTTATGTGATTCAAATGATAAGTAGCCGAGAAATTATTTTAAAACGAGCATATTTTAGAGGCTGTATCCAAATTGAAGTTCGGTACTCGATTGTTGACCGAGAGCCTCCTTCTTGGTCAAGGATTCGTAAGCGCCACTCAAGTAGTCATGGAACACTGCTAGATTACAGGATAGCATAAGAAATTTCAAAATATCTACTCACTTCTATCATAGACGGCCCTTAAACCATCATTTTGCCGTTTTTTAAGCATAATTCGAAAACTAGTTGGAAGAAAAATTTGAAATTTTGGATTTCCATACAGCAGGACTCAATAAATCTGAATCCATCAAAATAAATTGTAAGTTGCAATTCATAATTTTTTCTAATATTAATTTCATAATTCATATCATAAAATTATAAAAATTGAAAATTCAACGTATTTATGTTTGGGTATTTTAGCATTATTGCTACACAAAAAATTAGCATATTAGGAGTATAATTTCAGGAGATATTAATAAAAATATGGAAATGTAATTTAACATTAGAAGCATTAAATTTTGAATGTTTATAATTCAAAAACTTATCATTGAAATGACTTGAAATTTGGTGTCTAGGCATAGTTTGAACGGAAGATTTGAAATATCTTGTTAGAATTGGGTATTACCGTTGAAAAAAAATTAAGTTTTGGTTCGTTTTCATATGTAGATGGCCCCCTAAACAAATTTGACATATATCATTAAAAAGTAGACTTATTTCCAATCGTTCCGTACCAGTAACTTTCTTCTACGATAATTTGTTGAGGAGTTAGTAGGGGGTGTTTACTTTTTTTCCCACGACTGTACGTAGTCCCATATAATTATAAGGTCCCTAAGGGTAATATTTATAGTGTAAAGCAGTGGTTTCCAATGAGGGGCATATGCCCCACTGGGGGCTAATTTCGAATTTGTTGCTCATTCGTTCGTTATGTTTTATCTAACCTTTTTTTTTAAGTTTTGTTGTAGACTAAAATAAATGGAATGCAAGCAAAATTTAAAAAATGTGTTTTGTAAATTGAATTGAATTGAATTTTAAAAATTTTCCCAATGAAAAGTTTATATTAACACCAGAATAATTATACGAAAAACTTTATAAAATATTTTGACATCATTTGATATTAAATCTCATTATAATTTTTCTGGGACAGAATTTTATATTTTTTCACAACGCTTTCTATTATTTATTGAGAGCTTTCCACTTCTATTTGCTCTGCTATAATGTTACTCGAAGATTCTTTTGCGCGTGAAACTACATAAAAGAGTATATATAAATTTGACTGTCTTGAACATATTTAACATAAAAACATATATGAAGTGTCTGAACGAGGTACTACCAAATGTATAAAGCTTATAAATCTTAAATAGCATTAGAAAAGGAAATAGGCAGACAGTAAATATCTATGGCCTTAGTGCGGGCTTCCTGCACAGTAAATTAATTTACAGGATGGCATATAAATTGCAAATTTAAAAATTAGATAATACATGGAAAACAACGATATTGGGAACGGGAAAACAGAGAAAAATGTGTTGTGATGAAGAATGACTACTCAATTTTTATAAAAATAAGTTTTCAAATGCTTCTTTTGTATCCTGTTATCCATAAAAAGAAATTTTAGTGACCAAAGCTTTTCCACGAACTCTTGATAAGTTACAAAAATTAATTATAAAATATGTGAATGTTAGCAGTTTTAATGTTAAATGTAAGTCTTTCTTCAAGATATTTTGTGAAGATAAAAATACAAACTGTATAGCATTTTTCTTTTAACATTGACGTAAGTTAGAAAAGTGCAACAAAACTCTTTTTGGCACAAAGGCGAAGATGTGTAACGACATTGCAGTTATAAAATGAAGTTAAAAACACATTTGTCACAGACGATTCACCTTTTTTATAAGTTAAAAAATGTGAAATGAATAGTTATTGTTTAGGATTTATTACGCCTCACGTGCGTGAATAGATTTCACTTAAAAAAAAAATAAGAGACATAATTTACAAATAAGGGGAGGGGGGAGCATAGTCACTTTACTGATGCTTTGGTGGGGCGTGGCCGATAAAAGGTTGGGAACCATTGGTCTAGGGTAACTCATCTCGGCTGCACATGAAAAAGAAGTCGGCTAATTAATTGCTTCCGTAACTATAGTTTTACATTAGATGTAAATTACCTATTTATTTATTTGTAAATTACCAATTAAATTTTATTTACCAATTTGTGTAATTGTGTTAAAATTAATCTAGTATAGTTTTATAGTCGCGAGTTCAAAAACTATTTTCTTTCACATTTTTTCACCCCTAGTTGTTTGATCATTACTGATTGTTTATTGAAGTTCATTAATAAAATAAATTTAAAATTGGAAATATAACTTTTAGTATATTTTATAAAACTTGCAGTATTTTAAAGCTCAATTTTTTATTGTGTCTTATGCCTTTAATTTGTTTACAGAGAAACAGACATTTGATGGAAGACATAGTGTCTCCAATCAGCACATTAAGAACACTGACAGGTAAGTTTTCCTTTTTTTTCCTTCTTATTTTCCTAGAATCATTACTTCTTTTTATTGTACTCAGATAAACCACAGTCTTATTAATATATATATGTGGTTGTTTCATCTTAAGAAGAAAAGGTAAATTATTAATATGATTACTATTTTGGTTTTTAAAAGAAGAGATAAACGATTTGTGGTTTTCGCAGCATATAGAATGGAAAACCCTCTTTAGTATTGAAAAGCATTTGTAAAACTACTAAGCTGTAGAGGGAGTGGTGGGGGAGATAAAACATAAAAACATGAATTTAGAACCTTGAAAGGTAAATGGCCGTTTCTTTGTGCGGCAGATCCTGTTATTCCATATGGGGAAATTCATTCAATTTAAAAGATAACTTTACACCATTAGGATGGATGAATTTAGCTGAATGAAACCAATGTTCACAGCTGGAATTGTGAGTTCAAAATATTTTTCGATATGTAAAAATTCAATTTACAAATGTATATAAAATACGTAAAACATTAATTGAGAACTTTCCTCCTTACATTTTATATTGTCTATAAATGGTTTTAATTGCTTTAGTATTAGCTTTTTAATTGCATTAAAAAAAAAAAAAAAATACAATACCTGACGATCCAACCATGGCTTCTCGATTTATACATCATAGCAGTAGACTCCCCCAAATTCCTCCCCGCAAAGCTTGGGACCAGAGATTGTGCGGATTTTAGAACTTTGCTGATTTCTGATCATTGATTTGTTTACATTTTCTAAACAGTAGTTTTGAATTAAATAATGCAATCAAAATTATAATGAATGCTTGCAATATACTAAAATATAAAAATAATTAAAGTAATAAACTAAAATGATAAAAAGTAAGATGATTTTAAAAAGGATTAAATTATTAAGAGTAAAGTTCAAGTAAATAATTAATGTATAATTAAATATGTATAATAAAGATGATACATTTTTCTTGAAATGTTGAATGAAACTTTCCTCATAAAGGTACTCTATTAATTCACATAAAAATCAAAGAGTAAGGAAGTTTTATTTCAGATTTAGCCAGTCTTAATAACCAAAAAAGCTCGAATTAATACATAAAAATATTTGGTAAAAAGATTGTGATTACCAGAGATATCAGCAATATATATATATATATATTTTCAGAAATAAATTGCGCTTCCTTCATGAAAAACCACGAGATCAGTCATAATTATAGAAAATCACATATTAAGACACATACGGAATGATATAAAACTAAAAAATTCTGTAATTTTTCCCCTACATCTGAACTGAGTTTCATTGTTTATATTTGCGATGATGTGCGAATTTTAGGGTTGCGGATTTGAGGGAGTCTACTGTATAACCAATTTTTAATTGAAAACGCTAATATTATTTTTTCTATTTAATAAACACACACACACATACACACATATATATATTGTTCAATTAAGAATATAAAAAAAAGAATTTTTAAGCGAAAAATATCCATTATGTATTCAAATTTAATAAAAATGGTACTTTCGTAATAACCGATGAAATCGCCAAAGATTTTGCTACTTACAGCAAAACTTTTTATTCTGAATTTTTCAGTGTTTAAGCGCGTGGTTCAATTATATATCGCCCCCCCCCCCCCGGCAAAAAAAAGTGAAATAATTCAAAAATGCAGCATTTGAGAAAAATCAATTTAAAATAAACTAGTCAACTAGTCTAAAATAAAAGTGACACAACTGTGACACTTTTCGTGCACGATGGGGCACATTATACATATTTTACAATGGCATAACCTGAAAATTGCCATTTTTTTCACCTGTGTCACTTTCCTTGCCGGGGTGCGATATGTTAAATTTGTGTTTAATTTATATTATTTATTGATTGATGGAGTACTAATTTCGTTGTAAAATATTAGCCAGGAATAAACGCTGAAATATTTATGTTGTTTTAAGTGGAAATAGGTTAATCCTCTGTAATTGAGCTGCACGCGATATAGAATTTTTTTAAATTGATGCCTGAAAATCATTTTAAGAACCATAAACCAATAAATAAAACGAAATGCAGTTTTCAAATAAACTGCATTTGAAAGTGTTCCCCCCCCCCCCCCCTATTCGGTGGTGCAAAAATTCAATTTACGCGATGCTTAGAAGTAATTAAATTTGCGAAAAAAGCATTATTTAGATCGCTGCCCACCGTCTATATGACATCAGCGTTACTTACGGACGTGTTTCTTCTGTATAAATATAAATTTTGAAAGTACTAATTATTAATAGCATTCGACATCGGAACAGTGTTTTCGTCATTTTCGTTTGCTTTGTAACGAGCCAGTTTTTTTTATCAGCAGTAATTTAACATATTTTAATAAATTAAATCATCTGTGAGATTTATAAAAAAGATCTTAAATTAGTCTTTATCAACAAATCTTCAAAAAAAAAAAGTTTGAAAATTTCTAATTTCTGCTGTTATATAGCACGACTGGTTTACAATTAAACTGACTCGATTTATCAAACAATAGTATCCCAAGATAATTCTGCTGAGGTAACTGAAACAGTTTGTAGCTCCCGGAATAGTTTAATTTCATTTAGAATATCTGTAGCTCACGAATACTGAATAATGAGCATAGTTCGCCTTTCTGAAATTATATGTCTAGTGATGCCATTTGCATTTAGTTTGAAAATATTTGAAATCATTTGTATTAATTTTTTCTTTCTTAGTGGGTCTCAAGACTCTTAAAGCCTTAAAATTTTCGAAATTTTAATTTTGTTAGATGTTAAACTCTTATCTCTTCTGAACATTTTGATATAATTGTTTCCTTGAAATTCCCATTAGAACAGTAGTTATGATCTTTTAGAATTATACCCGCTCAATAGCTGAAGCGGCGTTTCCGAAACTTTGAAGTCATTTTTCCCCAAATGACGTTTTTTGCAATAACGTGCACGACATCTCAAAAACTTCTGAATATTTTTTCACGAAATTTTCGAAATATATGTTTCATATTAGTCTGTATAAACTGAACCTAAAATTTCCTTTTATTGTTCAAAAATATATTTTTTTAGATTACTTTTTATTATACTGTTAAATTTTTCTAAATTTTGCTTTAGCTAAATACAACTTTGTATTAAAAATATAAAAATGCCTTAAATATAAATTTATTCATGTTCAGGGTAATTATTACAATCTGAAGTATAAGTGGGCACCAAAATTTTCATTCTAGTTGCAAAATTTATTTTGTAATCCTGCGCGTAATCTGTTATAAAAATTTTCTGCTCGACAAATCTGACAGTTTGGAGCCCCCTGTAAATGCTAATTTTGCATCTTGCAATTTTTTAAATATATGAAATGAAAGAACATATTTATGTATTTCAATTTCAATAAAAATTGTGTCTTAAAATCAAATACATTTTAAGATATTAAATGTTGAAAATGGTCTTTTTTCATTTTTTCCAAACTTTTCAAACTAACAAAATACATGAAAAAGTTAGCTCTATAAGAACTGCTGTCACTCTATAATTAATTGACTTATAATTATAAAATTAAAAACACTTATTAAGAAAGATTCATTTTATCAATTAAAGTTGTTAAAAAAGTTTTTATACACACATATAAAGTTTTTTAATTTATTTTCATAGGTCGTAAATTTTTTACGAAAGAATTATTCTCATGCATTGTGCACATGATTTTTTCCATTTGAATAGTTAAAACAAACCAAGTTTTTTTTTTTTTTTTTTAATGAGTACAGATTTAATATTTCAAAATGACCTACAACGAAAAATATAAAACTTGTAGACCTCGTTTTTTTTTAAACCATTTGGAAAAATGTTTATTGTCCTCTGTCAGGGTAGGAAATCAAAAACATATCTGAAGCGTTTTATTAGTTGAACCCCGCATCTTGTTCGTTTTCTAATTGGTCTATACAGTAATCTGTATTTTCCCTTTACTTTCAACAGAGATGGATACTTCTGTTGCCACTATGACAAAAAAGTAATAAAAACTACAAAAAAAAATTAGTAACTCGGAAACAAATTGAGATACAGCTTTCAAACAAATTGCATTTAAAAGTACATTTTTTTCTCTATACGACGGTGTTAAAAGTAATATTGTGGGATGTTTAGAAGTTTAAGAATGAAATTTCATTTAAAATGGGTCCAGGAATATTAATGTTTAATCCATGGCGTACGTAATGTGTGACCAGCTCCGTAGAAGTTTAAAAATTTACAGTACCGAAAAATGTAATCCATGGCGTACGTAATGTATGATCAACTCCGGGCGATTTTTTATGTCTTAAATTTTAGTCTTTGAAAAATCATTTTCCAAATGGTCGTTGTAATTTTTTAATTTGCATTTTTTTTTTTAATATATTGTGGTAGTGTTTTACTAACGCTTGATTGCGAGCAATGTAAATAAATCGCTACATAACATTAATTTTTACCATGCCAATACAAATCAACCATACGAAGTTTTAATAGATTCAGGAATATCACTCACACGACCGATTTTAAGACGAAAAAGCAAACAAACTGCAAAAAGAATACCGATTTTAAATAAAATCTCCAGAATTTAATCAATGATGCCTCAGTTATAAATTAGTGATAATTAAAGGAGAATTAATGTGAAATATTCTAATATTTTAAATCACTTGAATAAATATTCTAATATTTTGATTTTTCAATATATATATATATATATATATATATATATATTTTTTTTAAGGATATCGAGATTTACAAATACAGTAGTATAGTCGTGAATTCAAAAACTTCTTACTTTAGAAACATAATAATAGGTCATTTTGTGCCTCTATACGTTTAACACATTCAGCGAAAATTTCGTGAAATTCTAGGTAACCATTTCTGAGAAATTCGTCGCGCAATGATCAAAATGTCTGTTTTGAGAAAATTGACTTTAAAGATTAAATCACCCTTTGTTCATGCAGGAGAAGTTCAAAGTGCTTTAGACATAACAGTTCTAATGCGAATTTTTGTATGGCGTTCGTTTTCAAATGTTCCTAAAGAATCATATTTAATTATTAGCTATTTAAAAAAAAATCGATTTATGGACGCTTTGAGGGTCTCAGTATTCTTAAAATCGGAAAAAAATGTTGCCATTTTCAACATTTAATGTCTTAAAATGTATATAATTTTAAAACTCAATTTTTATTGAGATGAAAGATATAAGTACGTTCTTTCATTTTATGTTTTTAAAAATTTGCAATGTGTAGAATGAGCATTTACAGTGGGCTTCAAACTGTCAGATATTTGATGAGCAGAAAATTGGTATAATAGCTTACGCGTACGATTGCAAAATAAACATTGCAAGTAGAATGCAAATTTTGGTGCCTACTTATACATCAGATTGTAATATTTACCCTGAACTTAAATAAATTTGTATTGAACTTAAATAAATTTAAGCATTTTTCTATTTTTAATACGAATTTGTATTTAACTAATACAAAATTTTGAACATTTCAACAACATAAATCACCTAAAAAATAAATTTTTTGAACAATCAAAAGGAAAATTTAGGTTCAGTTTATACAGATTAACATGAAACAATTAAAAATTTTATGAAAAAATATTCAGAAGTTTTTGAGATATCGTGCGTGTTATGCCCGAAAACGTCATTTGGAGAAAAAATGACTTCCAAGTTTGGAAACGCCGCTTCAGCTATTTAGCTTGTATGATTCTAAAAGCCATAACTTTTGTTCTAATGAGAATTTCAAGGAAACAATTATATTGAAATGTTCAGAAAAGATAGTAGTTTAACAAGTAAAAAAATTAAAATTTCGAAAATTTGGAAACTTGAGAGACCTGAGACCCCTTAAAGAGTATACCTGGCCCCTTAAGTGGAATATTTTACAGGTATGTGTATGAATATATATGATATTGTTTGATTCCCGAAAAAAATTAAGCTATTCATTTATTTTTTATTATATGAAAAGTATTCAGTATATTAAAAAATAACGTTTAATAAAGTCAGTAATTATTTCAATTTTGAACAGTTTAGGGAAAGGCCTATATCCACTAGCATTAAAGTGTCAGGGGAGTGTCAGATTTATGAATAAATTTAAACCTAATAAAATACGAAAAACATAATCGTAATCGTTACCTGCCGAAACGTCAAGTGTCGAGACGGAAAGTTTGTGATTTTCGATTGTACGTGTAGTGGTTAGGAAAAAAAAATAAGGCCACTATTTAACTCGCTAAATCTAAAGTATATAGCAGTATTTGATGTAGTTAATTCAATTTGTACGCAGCGAATCTCAACATGTTAACTGCTATCCGTACATTTTCTTGTTAATTTGGAGGCCATGACATGGATAAGCTCGTTATTATTATTATTCAAAGTAGCTACCATAAGCTTTGACAGTAAATTAATAGTAATTTTACGTTTACTTCCTCACGAAATTTCTCCCATTTAATAAAGAAAAGGTTTCATTCAATTCTGATATGTTTTGTATATGTTCTATAGTGTTTATGCTCACCATGTGTATTAAAAATTTTAGTTAACCCTCTAGACACTGAATTTTTTTTCCAATTTTGGGAAAAATTATTTTTACGCTAACAAAATAAAAATAAAAATATCGAATTCCTATCGAAATCACAGAAATTACAGTTTACTGAAATGTAACGAATGTGTTCTTTACAGAAACTTAACGAATGTAGTTATGTTGCGTGTTTTTCATATAAAAAAGGCTAAGGAAGATTTTTTTAAGACGTTTGGAAAATGTGGTATTACAACCAGGTTAACCCTTACCCGCGCTGGGTAATTTTATTTATAAACTGATGAAATAATGAACTTACACCAGAATTTATAAACGAATTTATTAGAAAATATGAACTTGCTTATTTTCACGTACATTATAAAAGGAAACTTTTAATTCAATATTCTTGGTGCCGGAATTAAAATTAGGTGTCCTTTTTTAAGGACACCGCCCTCGAAAGGGTTAAGCAAACATAAAAACTTTAGTAGTATTTTTTATCTTTTATCACAAATTGCTAATTCGGAAAAGGAGTCCTTAATTTAAATTTAAAGAGTGAAACATATGTTTGAATTGAAAGAAACGCCAATGGTTCACTAATAATTAATAAAACTTTTATTATTATTATTATTAAATGCTGAAACGTAAGTAAAGTCATAGTAAATGTATCGACATATGCTATCACTATTAGGTGCTGGAATTAACAAAAATAATTTTTTTCTTTAAAATATTGTAATTCGAAGTAGGAACCTCACATGAGGCTCAGGGTGACGAGAGGGTTAAACTTAAATGGTTCAATCTATTTCGAATCATTAAGGTGGTGTCGTTCGACATTTTTAATTTTCATATATTTTTAACCACGTTTTCGTCATAGTTTTGAAGGTTTAAGAAAATGCTTAAAAGAAACAAAAGTTTTTTGGGGTGACCGTTTTTAAGAAGCTACACAACCATTTGTGGCTGATAAAAAAAAAACGGAAAATGCTGTAACTGCTTTATTTCTGTATCTATCAAGATTAATAAAAAACCAAAATGTTCAGCATAACATTGTCTACATTTTAGGTAATTATGGAATTTTCATCAGACTTAAGGATTTGGGTCAAAAACATGTTTAAAAACTGGCACATGTTTAAAGGTCTGGCACCACATTTCCATACCATTATTTTTTATGAAGGCGATCACACTCACCTTAAATATTTCTTTCTTACACAGATCTCTTATAGGGTTACCTTTTTTTTTATTTATTTAAATCATGAAAACCTTTCCATACTTTGGTACAGCTCATCAAATGCTATGTTAAGTCTGTTTTTGACAGTTTTCGCTAGCTAATATCTCCAAAGGGACTGACTAAAAAATTCTGAAAACGTAGGATAATAAGCATCTTTGTAGTATAAAATTACATTGTAAATTTTATCAGTCAGACTTAACTGGTTTTTGAATAATAGCTTACTAAAAATATACCCCCCCCCCCCCCACCGCCCTTTCCTTTTGGTCCAGATACATAGCATTACAGGGATTGTTTGCGTAGGTACGTCCAAATTGACGATAAAGACAAATATTGCGCATTATTGCTTAGTTAAACATAAAATTAAGCAATAGTCAAATATTCTACGAATTGTAGGGAACATTCTAAATAAAAAGTTATGATTCAATGTGCAAAAAAAAAAAAAAAAAAAAAATTAAATTACAAATGAATTTGAAAAAAAATAAACATTTTTTAAGAGGTGTGAAGAAACATTACAATTTAAGAGTTAAACATACGAAAAAATCATTTTAAGGAGTAAAAATTATTAAATATGATACTCGACTAAAAGTTTATTCGTCAGGGTCATGTTTATATAATTTTTTCCCGATTTTAAATTTTATTTCAAATGTTTTTAAAGCGGGCCTAGAAAAAAATTGTAATACGGAAATTTACAAACTAGTTTTCATAATATCATAACGTATTTTTTTTTTTAATGTGTGTGATTCAGGGTTCAACCGGCTACTTACTACAAATTACTGATTTCTATAAAACAAGTAAAAAAAAAATCATGCGTCAAGAATAGATTATGAAACACTTTCCAACACATTCAGAATAATATAACAAAAACTGCGTCCTTAAAAAAAAAAAAAAAAAAAAAAAAAAAAAAAAAAAAAAAAAAAAAGATATATATATTACGTCTAATTCAACCCTATGGAAACGCATAATACATTTCAAAACCCAATTTCAGCTGTTCCCATCCACAATCGGGAAAGTTATGTCAATTTTTTCAGCAGCCCTATTTATGATATATAGATTTAAATCTATTAACTACATGCATGCCAAAATTTAGTTCACTTAAAAGATACATATACTTCAGTTGAAAATTTACCTTCAGCATTTTCCTCTAATAAGGAGAACGGTACGTGAATACTTTTAGCAACCCTGTATTTGAGGTATAGCATTTATATATAACGAGCAAAATGCAAAATGTATTAATTAAATTTAAAAGCGCATACCTAATTTTAAACCGTACATTCCAGAAATTATTACTCAAAGACAGTACTGTACTGTAATCGATTTCTTTTGTGTCCCCCTGCAAATGAATAAAAAATGCTACGAATGCCCTGTTCTAACATGATCATAGTGAAATTCAGTGACTTATATTAGTTTCAATACATCTGTAAAAGCATGTCATTAAAATGCAAACGATTTTCCCCCATATACCATAATGTAATGGAATGGAGTGCCCCTGTAAATGAACGATTAATCCTACCTATTTCCTATACAATACCAAACATGCTTTCGTGACCCTAAATAACCTTTATCAATTTCATGAAAATCGGAGTCTATTTAGCTTATTCTATAAACGATTATTATCAGACTTTTCAAACTATGTTTTTGATACTTTCACTAAAGTTGCTCAATACATTTAGCTAATACATTACGCAAATTATATTTCGATTACGTTCGAGCATACGCAGTGAATCATTATTTAGTAAACCTGCTCATTTTTCATACAATTATTATTTTTTTTTTCATTCTGATTGCAGGGTATTGTGTATTATTTTGTTTGTCATATTTTCTGAAAAGAACTTTTTTTTATATTAAGAATTCTGCAAATTATAAGCAAAAAACTTGGCGAAATTTGGGGCTGTTTTTATAAAAACCTTAATTTCTCTATGAGTATACATGCTATCCTCATACAAATGAACACAGTATATTACAATAAGCCACTTATTAATAATTTCGTGTTTGAACGCTTTTGCTACATTAGTTTTTATAGGGTTATCCAAAAGATGTTCGTTCTTTTTTAATTTGTTGACGGTCCCCTACGGGGTTTCAGGAAAAAGACTTCGCGGAAATATATGACCTATACTATACTGTTTACACACCTGCAGGTTCAGGTTAATTCCTCATATATTTTTCTAGATATTTAACGAAATGTCTAAAATTGCAAGTGATCGGTCACCTTTGGCCATATAGTGTAGTTGAACATTTCTTAATTTATGTTTAACTAAACAATAATGCGTAAAATTTGTTTTTATCGTAAATTTGAACGTACCTAAGTAAACAATCCCTGTAATGCTATATATCTGGACCAAAAGGAAAGGGTGGGGAGGGAGGTGTATTTTTAGTGAACTGGTGTATTTTTAGGCGTATTTTTAGTGAACCGGTTAAGTCTCACTCTTAAAATTTACAATGTAACTTTTTATTAAAAAGATGCTTATTATCTTAAATTTTCAGAATTTTTTAGATATTAATTAGCGAAAACTTCCAAACACATAGTTAACTGTTTTTGATGAGCTACACAAAAACAGGAAAAGGTTTTCAGGATTGAAACTTGTAAAAAGAGGTAGCCCTATAAGAGATCTGTGTAAGAAAAAAATATTTAAGGTGAGTCTGATCTCTTTCATAAAAAAAATTGGTAGTGAGATGTGGTGTTTGACCTTTTTATTTCTTCAGTTTTTAAAGAAGTTTTTGGCCTAGATCCTTAAGGGTTTTGAAAATTCCATAATTACGTAAAATGTAGACAATTTTATGCTGAACATTTGGTTTTAGATTCATCTTGATAGATACAAAAATTTAGCAGTCACAGCATTTTCCGCAAAACACGTTTTTCATGGCTGTGTAGCTTGTTAAAAATGGCCACTCCCAAAAAACTATATGATTAAAAAAAATTAGTCATGTTTTTAAGCCCAGAAAACTATAATGAAGAAAACTTGGTTAAAAAATTAGGAAAATTAATGTAGAGCGAGACACCAGCTTGAATATTTGAAATGGATTGACCCAAAAACTCACACCAGAACTGAAAACGCACTTTCAGCAATCATCCATAATGATAACAGACAACACTTTGGATGCAGTATTGCCTTCGAAATCTTTTATGTGTCCCTGTAAATGAACAATAAATGCAATGCAATTCATATTCTACTGCAAGCATCTTGTAGTAAACCCGAGTAATTTATATCAATTTCATCGTGTTTCAAATAATGCATCACAACTGAAATACGCTGAAAGAGTTCTCCCTCGTAGATTATTATATAAGGCAACTCTTTTGCGCGACGCTGTAAATCAGTGATAAATGCTTTGCGACCAGTATTCTACAGAAAGCATGTATTAGTACACCTCAGAAATTCCTATCAATTTCAATATGTTTGTAACAGAGTAACATTATTAAAATACGTCTCAAACAATTTTTCTTCATAGACCATAATATAACTGAATACTTTTGAGTCCCCTGTACGCGTACTGTAAGTGCTACTCGTAGTGCACTGTAACAATGTATTTAAATTTCATTATATTTGCACACCTTAGTCTACAGTTAGCGTTTTATGGTGAACTTCATTGATTTGAGCAATTTAAATACGCTTGAAATAGTGTAACATCATTTAAATCCATTGAAAACGACATAATGACCTTAATTAATGGAGCACTTTTAAGTGCCCCTGTAAATGAACTGTGGATGGTACACACTTCATTTTCTATACCGAACATGCCATAGTGAAGATCAATAACGTATACTAATTACATGACAATCCAAGTATATTTACACGAGTTAGAGCACGGACAGATAGGCGGAGACAAACCCAATTCATAAACATATTTCAACTACGTTGGAAAGTGTTAACAGTACTGTGTTAAAGAAAGTGTGAAAAAACTAAGTGTTAAAAATTCCCTTTCGAAATAGGCTCGTCATTTTTTGGGTCACCTGGTATCGTAAAATTTAAAAAAAATGTCTAGTCCAGCAATGAAACCTCATTTGCTTAAATCCGTCAACAACTGTCACCTACAGGTCTTTGAAAGGACATCTAGACTTATGTTTTAAGTGAATAGGTACCGAAGCGCCTTTATTTAGACATAGAAGGTTCTTATCTATCACAGAAAAAAGTTCAATCTGTACGGGTTTTCTAATATCTATATTAATCCCTTCAACGTTTGTCCCGAGATAAAGCGGGGGGGGGGGGGGGCTAGTAAAACTAATGTTTCCCTATTTTTCCGTCTCAGAAGTGGCTAATATAACAAAAAAGGTTGTCCGTGTCCTGTACCTGCGACGGCTAACGAAATCTACTGCACGTAGAGGCCCGAGAATTTCGATGAGGATTCAAAGGCCAGGTCCTAATGAATCAGTGACTCAAATTTTTCATTTTTTGTTACTTAAACGAGATATTAATTAAAAACCATAATGAACATTGCAAAATAGCGTGAAAAGGGAGAGCGGTGTTGCAGAAAGTACGTTCCGCAAAAGAAGAAACGACAGTCGCAAAACGCACATTTTATTTCACGTCTTCCGCAGCGCGCATCGGCTGAACAATTCGAAATAAAATAAAAAAATACATGCTTTAATTTCGTACTTTAAACTTTCTAGGGATGAAATCCGTTAACAAACATTAGCAATATTAACCTTTCCAATTTTTTTTTCTAAAGGTCGTTTGTCGTCCCCCACCCACGTTTTTCGAAGCCCACATTGGGTTATGTATTCGAAATGCGAGAAAACGAAAAAACTCATACAATATGTAAGCACTTTTATGTTTCTAACGGTACAATCTATTTGAAAAAAATATTAATATCAACCCTTAAAAAATTGTTTTCTGAAAGCCATTTCAGTGATTTTTCGGCCATTTTTAAAATTCTGCATCCACTTTCACGAACAAAAATGGATAAAATAGAAATAGTTCCTTGCCCTTTCTAAACGATATCTTTGTTTAAAAAAAAAATATTAATATTTACTATTGGAAAAAAAAATCTGGAACTCATTTCACGTATTTGGGAGACTTTTTTATTCTCTCTGTTTTCTCTCAAGAATATTATCACAGGAGTTTTCGTTTGTGCGCAGGCACTGGGAAACACATTTTCAAGAGAGATATACATTCTTTTGGATATTATTGTAAGTTTAAAAGAGAAGGTATGTTTCTGTTATTTTCGGTTTTGCTCATAGTTGAAAGTTTAATATATCCAAATGTTAGAAATTAAATTGGCAACCACTATAACGAAAGTCCCTTAGTTTGTTTTGATAGATCTTCAATTAAAAATGTAAAATTATGCGAAATCCTGAGCGTATGTTGCCGAAGGCAGCATGATTCCCAAATCTAGGTTCTTTGGATAGATTTTCATATATATATACATAATCATACAAATTCGAGGGTGTACGCTGCCTAAGGCAGTGGGGTCCTTTTTTTTACTTTAAAAGTTGGAATGTATTTACATGGATTGGTTTGTTTTATTTCAAAGTTTGTCTTTTTTTTTTTTTTTTTTTTTTTTGCTAATAAAATATTAAAAAAGCAGTAAGTCTGAAATAAGGTTTTTGCCTGAATGTTAAAGTCAATTAAATATAAAATTGGTATTTGTAGAATTTCGATTGATTATTTTTTGTTGCTGTGATGCGAATTCGCTTCAATTTCTTTCAATTCACCCATAGGTGACAGTCCGAATTAACAGCCAAACGTGTATTTAAAGCAGTACAATACAATATGTGATTTAAAATATATAAAGTATGCTTATAAGCGTTTAGAGGTTATACAATGATATTGATGATTATGAAATATGTGTTTAGCATTCATACTGAAAACGTCTTTTCTTAATATAATGAGAGATGATTCTAGTAATACATTTTCAGCAGTGATGTAATCGTAAAAAAAACCGGAGAGTATACGCTATAAGCAGAGTGTATCAGACAGTAAACGCTACAGCTACAGAGTTATCCAGATGTTATCCTACTGTATACGGAGTTATCCAGAAATATATGGTATATACCACCATATACTCTCCACTACACCACCGATTTTCAATAAGAATAGTTCGAATTTCTTTTTCTATTTAAATATACTTCTGGTGTGGTCCCGTTACAGGCGCAAGTGTTCGACATCTATTTTCTCCCCTCTATCGCAGCTTTGATAATGTGGCTTTTGCACACCGAAAATCATTCCATTATACAATGAAAAACTTCTGGTCCATCAAAGTTAAATTAAAACAGCAAAAAATAATTTCCGCAGTTCTCGCCAAATTCAACATACTTTGACTTACTTTCAACATACCCTATTCCTTCCTGTTTTTGTCTGTGGAGCTTGTTTTCTACTTTTTGCGTATCTCACATGAAGAATTTTTTTCTTTTACATTACAAACAGTTTGACTAATTCAGGAAATGTTCAGATTATATTTCATTTGAGAAAGTGATTTATTTTCCAGAAACGCTGTACGTATCAGTATTTTTTTCTCGAACTCTTAAATTATTTCTTCTAAACTTTGTATTATAATTATTGGAATTTTCAAAACAAAATATTATCAGGCTGTACGACAGAATAATTTTTTAACCCGGGAGAACTCGCTGGTGAGAATTTCTCTCACGGTACCCAATTGCTTTTCTTTTACTTTACATTCGCTTAATATCATCTTTTTTTGCTTGGCTTGGTACTTTTAATCACAAAAGAGGTAAAATAATTGTCTGAGCGAAGCGAAGGCTAATGCTCAGCGAAATATTACTGTCCGGACACTTTACTACTACGATGGATATTAACGCCATGTCCTACTAAAAAAAAAGCCCAATAAAAACCTTTCGTCAAGCATAACTCAAAAAATCTTTGTCGGATTTCGTTTCTGATTGCACCAGAAGGTACCTATGAGGGTCGCCTACTGAATGCACCTACTATGAAAAATAAGTTCCAAACCGTTTAAAAATTATATAGAAAAAACTCTTAAAAAAGCACAATTTATCTGCATACGTCACAGACATTTGGTGTGCGTCACTTTCACCGGTTGATGTTTTCGTAGACAACTGGTTTGAACACATGGAGCAAATAAAAAAAAAATACGCATGGAGTAATATTGAATAGATCAGTTTCAACCACGTGATCACAAACCTTGCAACAACCCGTGGCAACCAGTTTTGGTGGGCAAACAAATAGTAATACAGTATTCCGTACCACGGTGACCGTTTTTAGCCTGTTGTATAAAATCTGGCATGTTGTATGACATACAATTGTGGATGATTAAAACAAAAGACCTGAGTGTTTATTGATCCGGGAGGTTTTCTTTCTCTGGATGTCTGTCTGTCTATCATACAGTATGCTATTTTCTTGTAAAGGATGATATTATTATGCAGTAAAACCTCCATAACGGACACACCCGATTAGTGGACACCTCTATTTAGCGGGCATTTTTTCGATTACCAACCCTTAAATAACTGTACATTTTTTACTCTCAGTAGCGGACACCTCCAAATAGAGGACAAATTCTGCCCTCCCGAGGTGTTCGCTATTCAGAAGTTTTACTGGTAAAACCTCCATAGCGGATACACCCGATTAGCGGATACCTCTATTTAGCGGACATTTTTTTCGATTACCAACTCTTAAATAACTGTACATGTTTTACTCTCAGTAGCGGTCACCTCTAAATAGAGGACAAATTCTGCATTCTCGGGGTGTCCGCTATTCAGAGGTTTTACTCTATATAATATTGATAATTATTTTACAGGGCCGCACAAAAGAATAAGAATATATGAAACGAATATAAACTAAATTCGGGATTGGTAGATCGCTGATGGTAATGTAATTTTAGGATGTTGTTACAGTCATCCGCAGCATGTTTTTAGAGTTTCGTTCATCTAACGAAACCCTACCTGTCTCACTCCTTTGTCTGTCTATTTGTCCGTCTGTCACAGAGTCCGTTCTCAGAAACTATATATGTCGGAGACTTGAAAATTTGCATACTTATAGCTGAACACCACACATCAAACGGCAAATAATAAAATTTTGAAAAAGTCTAATATTTAACCCTCTGGGCTCTAACTTGTGTATTTTAAGCAATTTTTCTAACTCAGCCCCTAATTTAATTAAGTTGGGGACATGAAATTTTGCATACTTATAGCTGAACATCTCACATCAAACGACAAATAATAAAATTTTGAAAAAGGCTTAATATTTAACCCTTTGGGCTCTAACTTGTGTATTTAAAGCAAATTTTCTAACTCAGCCCCTAATTAAGTTGGAGACATGAAAGTTTGTATACTTATAGCTGAACACTTGCGATAACACGATAAATCATAAAATTTTGAAAAAGTCATATTTAACCCTCCGGTCTCTAACTTCTGTATTTTAAGCAATTTTTCTAATTCAGCCTCTAATTAAGTTGGAGACATGACATTTTGCATACTTATAGCTGAACACCTCACATCTAACGACAAATAATAAAATTTTTAAAAAGTCTAATATTTAACCCTCTGGGCTCTAACTTATGTATTTAAAACAATTTTTCTAACTCAGCCCCTAATTAAGTTGGAGACATGAAATTTCGCATACTTATAGCTGAAATCCTCACATCAAACGACAAATAATAAAATTTTGAAAAATGTCTGATATTTAACCCTCTGGGCTCTAACTTATGTGTTTTAAGCAATTTTTCTAACTCATCCCCTAACTAAGTTGGAGACATGAAAGTTTGCATACTTATAGCTGAACACTTGCGATAACACGATAAATCATAAAATTTTGAAAAAGTCATATTTAACCCTCCAGTCTCTAACTTCAGTATTTTAAGCAATTTTTCTAACTCAGCCCCTAATTAAGTTGGAGACATGAAATTTTGCATACTTATAGCTGAACACCTCACATCAAACGACAAATAATAAAATTTTGAAAAAGGTCTAATATTTAACCCTCTGGGCTCTAACTTGTGTATTTTAAGCAATTTTTCTAACTCAGCCCCTAATTAAGTTGGAGACATGAAAGTTTGCATACTTATAGCTGAACACTTGCGATAACACGATAAATCATAAAATTTTGAAAAAGTCACATTTAACCCTCCGGTCTCTAACTTCTGTATTTTAAGCAATTTTTTTAACTCAGCCCCTAATTAAGTTGGAGACATGACATTTTGCATACTTATAGCTGAACACCTCACATCAAACAACAAATAATAAAATTTTGAAAAAGTCTATTATTTAACCCTCTGGGCTCTAACTTGTGTATTTTAAGCAATTTTTCTAACTCAGCCCCTAATTAAGTTGGAGACATGACATTTTGCATACTTATAGCTGAACACCTCACATCAGACGACAAATAATAAAATTTTGAAAAAGTCTATTATTTAACCCTCTGGGCTCTAACTTGTGTATTTTAAGCAATTTTTCTAACTCAGCCCCTAATTAAGTTGGAGACATGACATTTTGCATACTTATAGCTGAACACCTCACATCAAACAACAAATAATAAAATTTTGTAAAAGTCTATTATTTAACCCTCTGGGCTCTAACTTGTGTATTTTAAGCAATTTTTCTAACTCAGCCCCTAATTAAGTTGGAGACATGACATTTTGCATACTTATAGCTGAACACCTCACATCAAACGACAAATAATAAAATTTTGAAAAAGTCTATTATTTAAACCTCTGGGCTCTAACTTGTGTATTTTAAGCAATTTTTCTAACTCAGCCCCTAATTAAGTTGGAGACATGAAATTTTGCATACTTATAGCTGAACACCTCACATCAAACAGCAAGTAATAAAATTTTGAAAAAGTCTAATATTTTACCCTCTGGGCTCTAACTTGTGTATTTAAAGCAATTTTCCTAACTCAGCCCCTAATTATGTTGGAAACATGAAAATTTGCATACTTATATCTGAACACCTCACATCAAACGACACATAATAAAATTTTGAAAAAATCTAATATTTAACCTCTAATATTTTGTCTCGCGCAATTTTTAAATTTAAACTGTTTTGCAATACTATTTTTTGTTCATTTTGCATAATAAGTGTAATGTGACGTAATTTGTTCTATTTCAGATTTCTAACGCATGTTAATGAATTTATTTTACAATATCCTTTCTCTTTTAAAATTCACATGAAAATATAGTTTTTATGGCGTAATTTCCAGTAAGTGCCTGCTTTTTATACCTAATCATTTAATTCTAATTTGAAAGTTTTTTTCTGTTTATAATAGTAACGTGTAAATAAATTTTTTTATTTGAAGCAAACATTTTTGTTTGCGCTGTTTATACAGTTGGCAACAGTTTAAATTAATACCATTTTCTAAAATATGTAAAAAATATCTGTCAAAATGCTGAATATTTGAATTTAAAATAGAAATAAAACCTCAAAAAATGAGTCAAATTAAAAAAAAATTAATGAAATCTGCAGACCGGGATCTTCTATTAAATAAAATGATCTAAAAATGATTAAATTCCCATGTATACCTTTTGCTCTTATAATTTTTTTTTTAATGGAACGATTTTGTCCAACTTTAGCATTAAATATCTCTTAAAATAATTCTTCGATTTGAAAACTGTATGCATTAGTGTGTTGATCAAACATTTCGCTATAATACCACAGATTTTCATATATTTGTATGGAATAGTTTTCTTAATATTAACGAAGAAAGACCTCCGGTCACAAAAAATTCAAAACCGGCGGCGGCGGCGGCGGCGGCGGCGGCAGCGGTGACAGCGTTAGTTACTTTTTATAAAATAGAGAGATATATAAAAATGAAAACTTGTCTATCTGTCTGTTTGTAATTCTATAAAAAATCCACAATTTGGAAGCCAAAATTGTGAAGAGATACGTACATGTGTATTAAAACATGGCCGAGACAACTAAAATAATCCGGAATCGAAATAACTTATAGTTAATTTTTAATTAATAAAAAACCACCAATTTAACAGCAATTTCTTATCAAATTTAAAAATTTTTCGTTATAGCAGTTGCCAACAATTAAAAATCACAATAAAATTATTACTACAACAATTAATTTTCTACTGCAAGATTTCCACGTGAAAAATGAAAATGAAATAAACAGTTTGCCGAATTTTTAAAAAAGGTGAATATTACGTCATAACTTTTCTATTGCAAGATATTCACGTGAAATATGAAAATGAAATAAATGGTTTGACGAATTTAAATGAAAGTGAATATAACTTCATAACTTTTCTATTTCAAGGTTTCCACGTGAAAGAGGAAAATATTACGTCATATTGGAAGTATAAAGGGCATGGTGGATATAGTATAACGTCATATGAGTATGAAAAAAGTATTGAAGCATGCTAAAAATCCGATTAGGGAAATATTGGCGTATTTTAACATTATTGCTCCAATTATAAATTGAAATAAGTTCATTTATAGCTGTATTCTTTTGCGTCTGTTATATACATTTATACAATTTTATATAGCGTTTTCATATGATTCATTCAACAACATTTCGACTGCTTTTTTAAATGTTTGTTTTGTGTTGTATGTTAAATTTTGAAATTGATTTTTCAGAACAAACATCCTTCAAATCCTGGGCAACGCCGGTACTTTAGTTTGTAACAGATAAATGGCTTTTGTATCTGTACATCTAATGCTAATATTATAAAGCGTTATAATATTATAAAGTATATAATATTATTAATGCTTGTACGTTTGTGAGGTGTTATCTCTGAAACTACATAGCCAACTTAAAAAAATGTTGGTGGCCATCTCTGCTCCGAAAAAAAGACTATTTTATGTCAGTGCAAGAACCTACATCGTTGCAGGAGCAAAAAAGTTCAAAAATTGTGATTTCTGCGATATTGATTGGATTAGAAACTATAAATTTGGTGCGGTAGTTACTTTTAAGATGTAAATACTCGTAATTAACGCTCTCTAAAAGGTTCAATTTGACGGATAAACGTAGAAATTTCTAGAAAGGTTCTAAACTATGATTTATTTGGAATGCTGAAATTTTTGGGATACTGTTGGGATTATAAACTAGAACTTTGGCATGGTAGTAATTAATAAGATGTAAATGCTCGTTGTAGAACGAATTCTAGAAAATAGAAAGACTAAACAAAGCGGAAAAAGATCTAAAGATGATCTAAGTAACGAAGAACATGGAACTGTTAGGAATATAAACATGAAAATTGACATGGCTGTATTTATCATGACGTAAATTCTCGCAATAGAACAATTTCTAAAAATGTCGCTATATAAAACAGTGTAGAAACAAAAAACTTACAAAAATTTTCTATTTCTCTGTTACTGCTGAGCCCAAAATCTTGAAATTTTGCTTCGGGTTAGTTTTAAAATATACAATTGTCTCTATGAATGATTTCTAAAAAAATTAAAATTTAAAAAGATGAAATTAACGGAAAGCGATCTCAATTACCATTAATTTGGAATTATTAGTTACAGCAACTTTAAATATTTCATAATGCTGCATTTCTTCTGCAAAACATGCGATTTAAACGCAACAAAACTGATAGATACCCACCTAGCATTAAATAAATTGTGTAAATATTGAATAAAGACCTGTATGAAACAGTGAGTAGGTTGCCCGAAAGTACTTGTTAAAGTGTTCCTTCTCTAGGCTTTTCTCTATCTCGCCAAGGCCACTAACAGAGGGAAGTGCCGTTTTAAATGTGATATGAATTTTTTATCCGATTTATTTTTCTAGACATTTTATCATAAGGTCATATTCTCAATTATCATTAGTAGATTTTTTATATATTAACTTATTCTGGTGAAATTTTGTAATCGGGTTCATATTGGCGTATGTTAGCTTGCATGATTTGCTGAATAAATATGTATGGATTTGTAAATTACTTCAAATGACACTTTGACAGCTCAAAAGTTATGCAGACGATATATTCAGATCTTGTGTCATACTTTATGTTGTAATCATTGCCGATTTCTTTTATTTAATACATGCTAAATACAGCTCAACTTGTGCAGAATATGTTTGAAAACAAAACAATACAGAGTATGTAGTGGCCAGTATACACTCATCATTTAAATCCGATCGAGCATATCTAAAACACACTCTAACGAAGCATTGCATGCCACTTTTGATGTATTCGGTACTTTGATACTATATTAGATTTTGAGAAGAGAATTCCTTAAATGTTATCGACAACCTCATTGCATCCGTGGAAAATAGATATTGTACAATATTAACTATTCCGGGGGAGCACACACCATATAAACTATAGTCCATTCTTTTTAAACATCATATATTTGTCATTTAAAGTTACTCAAATTGGTGCGGAGCGTCCGATTATGCTCTTGGCATCATTTTATACAGTTAAAATTCCGATATAAGTAAATTTGTGTTTCATTTTCTATTTTACTTTTAATATATTGCGTACTTTCAATTTTATATCCATGCATGGCTGTCTTGAATGGTTTGATTTCCCATTTTTGTAAACAGTGTATACGAATTTATATATAAGATTTTGTAATTCTACAATTCGTTTATTTTCATCATTTGAATTTTTCGCAGTATATGGACAATTAAAGATAACATCTCATTTTCTTTGCTTCCACATGTTATTATTAAATCTATGCTCTCAGTAATATCGCTCAGACTAATCCCTCTGAGGGAAGTCCTAGTTGAAATAACATTTTAAAATTTCAATTAAAATGAAAAAGGGTTTGGGTAGGATACCTTTAAACCATCAAAATTTTCGATTTTTTTAATACATATTTTGATTCTGTAATCATTTCTGAACAATATGCAGAAAACTGCATTAAAAAATTCCCATTAGTTTACCAATTATGGCATTTTTATTATGACTACAAATTAATATTAGATAGGATAATTAAACTTTGCATTGCGTTTATTCAAAACGATAAATTTTGATATTGAGCGCAGTGTTACTAAAAAACATTGCATGGCAATCAAAAGAAATTTTTACCACATATTCATTTCCGTATTTCTACAACTTAAAACCAGAAAAATGTAAAATTTTTTTTCCTGTTTTTATACTTTGAAAATATTTTTCAAAAAGTGAAATTTTTTAAATTTTTTGTTAATTTTTTAATTTAGTCTATATATTTTACATATATTCTGGTTTTAGTATAAATGTAACTCTATTATGTATTTATGTTCACCAAAATTTTCTCTTTATACGCATATTTTCAGATTTTATCATGCACGCAAGATTTTTTTTCTCCTATCATATATTTTTAAACTTATCATTTCAATATTTATTTATGAATTTACAAGTATGTATATATATTTAAATATAAATTTAAATATGAGCTTTATATTTAAATGAAGTTTAATTTTTATTTTTTGACTTATTACATAAGTTTTGAAGCTTGGAACATAGTAATATTTTTTACTTTTACGACGTGTTTAAAGGTATCCTACCCACTTAAATAAAAGTCTTAAAAGAAGTAGGACGTTGAGAGAAAATCTCATGCAGCGAGTTCTCCCGGGTTAAAAGATTTCTCGACAAATAAGACAATATTTTTAAAATGGAGAGTCTTACTTTTTTCTCTTTGAGGTGGAACTTTATTCCTCTTATTTTGACCGGATGGTTTCTATTACTGTTGCCTATACATAAGAAATTGATTGAGATGATTTTGAGAAGCCTACGTAAGAAATTGATATTTTCTAAATGGCTAAACAAAAGAAGTAACAAGAAGTTTGCCTATAACGGGACAACACAAATAGTATTTTAACTAACAACAAATTCTTATGCTTTTCAAGATGTTCTTGTTAGATTTTCTTTTCTTGAGCCATATCGCGTCAGAACCGAGAATACATTTTTAACCCGTAACTGTTGTTATCGGTCTTACAGACCGCTGCTTTTTTCAATTTTCACAGTTCAACTTTTAATTTTCAGTTTAACCCTTTATGTACTGAAATATGAATTCATGAAAATTTTATCTTCTAAAGCCCTTTTCTTGAATTGTTTAAACTACATTAGAAGATTTACATAATAATTTAATAAATTATAGAAAGATTTAAAAGAATTAATTAAATTTGAATTTACAGGGATTTTATGCAACATTTATAACCCTACTCAAATCTTTTATTTTAAATATTTTTCTTAGTATTTTGTAGAATTAGGAAATGTACAAATATAATGTTCTTACAATAGAAATATAGGAATGTTTTCAAATTGAAAAATCCCCCTCCACCCCCACCCCCCCAGCGCCAAGAAAGCTTAAAAGATGAAAACGCAAAAGAAATCACCCTTTTAAAAGTATTTTTGTTTTGTGTGACTAATAATACTTTTGGTACAAGATAAAGTAATCTATCTATAACCCATTCTAAACTCTATTACAACTAATCGATGTATTAAATTAATTTTATAACAAGTTATTTTAATGGCTCTTATAAGTACCGTCAGTAGATAAAGGGTTAACTATAGATAATGGTGAAATTTTATTTCGTTTGGAACCCTAGTACTATCGTTAGAGACTTCTAAATATGTGAATTTGATTTAGAATAGTAATGTACATAAAGTTTAGTACAGAAATAGTATCCTATAAGTTAATCAAACCTCTTATTCATCTTTCGATCTAGCGGTCTCAGGGACCTCTCACAGTAATTATGCGACAATTTCTGTCACAGTAGTTCAGGGTTAAACAGAATAACGACCCAATCAATGTTTCACCATCATGAAAATCATGATTTAAAGAGTCATAGAACTTTTAGAGTGACGAAAAGTGAAAAAAAAAAGACCATTCTTGTCGTTTTATATTTTAAAAAGTATAGGGGAAAGTAGGGGAATGGCGCTCACTTAAGGGAAAACATGAATAGCTAGTCAAATTTAGACAAAAAAAAATCAATATTTTATTAACGAAGTATAACTCCAAAGCATAAGGAACTGTTTGCAATCAACTAATTTGCATACAAGTTTAAAGAATTTTTTTTTATCATTTTATTTAAATAACCATCCATTGAGCGGTAATGCCCGACATGGTAGGGCAATTGCGCTCAGAGTTATAGTTTGAATACAACATTTAAGTAAGACAAAAGTCATATATGTAGTTGTGTGGGCTGTTCACACCACTGCAGACTTTTGCGACCACTTTACACATATTGTGTTACACATATAGTGGGCTACTTTTTTTAAATTTAGGTTTCTTGATTTTCACCATTTTTTTGAAATCGTAAAATTCTCCTTGTTTAATGACATGTTAATTAAGGCGAAAAGAGTGGAATTTTACCATTTCAAAAAAGTGGTGTTAATCAATAAATTTGAATTTAAAAAAAGGTGCCCACTGGCAACACTTCTTCTGGATTCAACGCGAGCGTCATTACCCGTCATCGCCATGTTGTGTTTTAATGCATTATAATTGGCGTGACAACGCACTACAAAAATAAATAAAAGTATGAAAGTACAGCTAAATGTATATATTTTGCAGGCATAATGAGTAAATTAATATTTGAAAATAAGAGTGTACACTTACCTTCAAGTTAGATGTTGTAGAATTTTATAATAAAACAACTGCAAACTAATACCGTGAGGACACAAAAATACTTTCCTTCCGACAGTCACCATATCCTTACTGGGAACTTACGATGAAGTTCGCTAGGTGCCATTACTGATCGCACGTTTTCAACTCCCTTCTGTTTAGAGATATTGGGTGAGCGAGATTCCTCTTATGAGCGCCATTCCCCTACTTTCCCCTACATTACAAAAATACAATTTTTGTTAATAAAAGTTTGTTAATAGGTACATGTTTTTCCTTTCGTTTATTTTTTCAGATTATAACTGAGAAACTTAGTTGTTATAGGGTTTTTTTTTTACTTTTCAAGCAAAAAAGGGGAATCGCAGGTTGCGCGCATGTTTACAAAAGAATTTTTGCATATAAAACATAATTTTTGGTTATTTAATTTTACTTGAGAGGTTTGTGCTTACACTGAACCTAAATAAAGTGTGTTTTTATAGAATTTGTATGTCTTTAAAACAAAACTGTATCTTGCTTTTATAAAATTTTCAAAACTTTAGCATTATACCACCACTAAAAACTATGTTTAAAAAAAAGAAAAAATGAAAATTTAGGTTCTTTATAGAGCCTACCACACATTATATATCCTGAAAATTTCATGAAAAACTATCGAAAAGTTTTTTAACCATCTTTTGCGCAATGCCCCAAAATCACATTTTGTGAAAAATGATTTTCAATTTCTCTCTTTAAAAATATTCCATATTTAAGAACTATTAATTGTGTCATTCATTTTAAGTTAAAGTGTTAAAAAATGCTCTTTAATGCATATATTTTTTAAAGATTGAATGTTTTAAAGTTTTAAAAGTCCTATGACTACTTGAAAGATATGAGATTTTATTGCTGGAGAGTGCATCACCTGAATCTTGATATAAATCAAGTAAAAAGCTTGTGTGCTAATAATATTGAGCAATGTTTGTGTAATATCAATAAATATGAACTTGGATCTGCTATCAACATTTTGTGAAAAAAAAATTCCAGAATCACTTAAAAAAAAAAAAAAAAAATCTAACCGTATATTTTCCCTGGAAAAGATAAAATTAAGCGAAATTATGACATGGTACAGTCGTGGGAAAAAAAAAGTAAACACCCCCTATTAACTCCTCAACAAATTATTGTAGAAGAAAGTTACTGGTAACGAACGATTGGAAATAAAGTCTACTTTTAAATGATGTATATAAAATTTGCTTAGGGGGCCATCTACATAATAAAACGAACCGTAACTTTGTTTTCTTCAATAGCAGTACACAATTCTGACTGCATAAATGAATTCTACACCCTTCAATTAGCCTAAAAACGAATTTTTATGCAATTCGTACCATAAGTTTCCGAGAAATTATTTTAAAACGAGCGTATTTTAAGGGCTGTATTCAAACTGAAGTTCGGTACTCGAATGTTAACCGAGAGAGCCCCCTTCTTGATCAAGGCACTTTAAGCGCCACTCAGTCAGTCAATGAAGCCTGCTAGATTACAGGATAGCATAAGAAATTTCAAAATATCTAGTCACTTCTATCATAGACGGCCCTTAAACCATCATTTTGCCGTTTTTTAAGCATAATTTGAAAACTACTTGGAAGAAAAATGTGAAATTTTGGATTTCCATAAAGCAGGACTTAATAAATCTAAATCCATCAATAAAACTGCAGGTTGCAATTCATCATTTTTTCGAATATTAATTTCATAATTCATATCATAAAATTATAAAAACTGCAAATTCAGCGTATTTATGTTTGGGTATATTAATATTATTGCTACACAAAAAATTAGCGCATTAAAAGCATAATTTCAGGAGATATGTATAAAAATATGAAAATGTAATTTAACATTAGAAGCTCTAAATTTTGAATGTTTATAATTCAAAAACTTATCATTCAAATGACCTGAAATTTGGTGTCTATGCATAGTTTGAACCAAAGATTTGAAATATCTCGTTAAAATTGGGTATTGCCATTGAAAAAAATGAAGTTTGGATTTGTTTTAATATGTAGATGGCAATTTTATATACATGATACATTTTATATACTAAGCAAATTTTATATACATCATTTAAAAGTAGTCTTTATTTCCAATCGTTCGGTACCAGTAACTTTCGTCTACGATAATTTATTGAGGAGTTAGTAGGGGGTGTTTACTTTTTTCCCCCACTACTGTACATTTTTAACTTACTATATGCAATTACTTCATTTTATCTAAATTGCCCGCTGTTTCTATAATATTTTCTAGCTTTCTTCCTGAACAAATGAAATTATAACTACATAAAAATTCATAATTTTTTGCCAGATAAAATTAAGTGAAAACATGACATGGTACATTTTTAACTTACTATATGCAATTACTACATTTTATCTAAATTGTCCGCTGTTTCTATAATATTTTCTAGCTTTCTTCCTGAACAAATGAAATTATAACTACACAAAAATTCAGAATTTTTTGCCAAACATTTGGCATCACAAACCTTATTACGTGTATTTTCGTATAAATTGAATTAGTGGTATAGAAATTGGGTAGGTACTTCCGTGAGATTCGGAATTAGCTATGTAGTTATTTGTTTTCTTTCGAAAACAGGCGATTTTGAAATTTTATTATTCACTGAAAATAAAATAGCACATTTTCACAACTGATATGCTAACAAGAATCGGATCTATAGTTATAAATTTATGGGAGGTTCTCTCGAAAAACTGTATATTTTATGTCTTATCCAGACTGACTTTCGTTCATAACATGAGAAGTTCGCCGGAATTTGTATTTTTGAGCCTTTAAAAATGTCTAACATGTGTCCTCAACGCTGTTTTTTTTTTTCAACCTAATATGTCAGTCGTGACAATTAGTTTAACGGATAGGGGTCGTCGCAGAAAAAAGAACTGACAATAAATGTTAACGCTTTTCTATAAAAATCGATGTAGGTCCTCCCGCTAAAAACTTTCATACTATCGACGTTTTGTATTCGACGTATAAAAAATTGTTATTTCGGCTCCGTCCCTAAAACATACAAAAACTATGTTAAATGAACAGATGTTACACACATACTCCCATACCCCCCAAAAGAATATGTAATATAATTATTAAGATGGGCTTGGTGGAATATAGTAGAAATGAAAAATATCATCGTCAGACGCACCAACAATTTTAAATTTTGAGCATACCGGTTTCGGTAGCATATAGCATACCATCCCCAGTGCTTAGGACGGTACGTTATATGCTACCGAAACCGGTATCCTTAAAATTTAAAATTATGGGTGCTTCTAACTTTGATATTTCTACATTTATAATTTGTAATATATTCTGAAGCTGCTATGTATAATTAAGAAAATATGCAGGCCATATCTTAAACGTTTTGAATGTTTAAAAAAATTAATATAGACTAAAATTTTTATTCTTATGTAATGTTAATAATAGATAGTAAGAGGCAATGGTCAGTATTCAACCTTTTCTGAAAATTTAGTCAGGGATCTAGTGTAGTGTATACTTTGGTATACGCCTTATACGCTCTGGAATTTGTATGGCTTCTGTTTTTCAAGTAAAGTTGTAACTTATACTCTCTAGCATTATACAGTCTGGTATCTTTACGACTACAACACTTGTCTGAATCATTATTTCAGAGGATGCTTATTGTGGTAAAAATGAGACATCGGTGAATGCAATATATATATATGTAGCTTAGCCTGATGAGCATTTGCTACCAATTAAGCTCATTTCTGCTCTTTCTACTACTGTCATGAATCATCAGATGCAACTTTATGATCAGTTTCCTGTATCTGAAAAGGAACATCAATTTCCGGGTTCTGAATTTACGTAGAAAAAGGTTTTGTTGCTCTTTTACAGAAGACAGTTTGTCCATTAAGTGCAGTAAGCATTCATTTTAATATTTCAACCTCTTGACATTTAGGCTGTTTTATTAACAAACCTATGTACATACTAGATTTTAGTTTAAATATGCATTGTTTTATTTTACATGTGACGTACATGTTGTATTTCACGTATTGATCTGCGATAACGTCATGACGTGCAGATCACAACGTCATGAATGTGAAGAGGTTAACAGTATCGCAAGGTTCTCCTTCTCCTAAGTATAATAACGATGATATGAAGATAGTAAATTATACGTTTAAACTAAGAATCGACCGAAATAGGTTTCTAACACCGAAACAGAAATCAAAACGGAATTTCGGTAATCTTCCCATTTTCGGCCGAAAACGAAAATGTACAAATAAATTAAGTAATTAATGCATACATAAATATTAATTAATCATATGTGTTTATTAATTATACATAATTATTCATTAATTATACGTGTGGCCCAAGTTGGCTCTCTGTGCTTCTGATCGAGACTTTTTTTTATTTTCATATAAAATAAAATGTAATTCATCAACGACACAGAATGATTTTCTAATTATACGAATTTCATCTAATAAAATGTTTTTTAGGTATACATATTACGTAACAAATAAATGGGTCAAGTCGAACAATCACGTTGTGATTTTTACGACATATTGCTGGATTAATACTATATTTTAATCAGCCATTGGTTAGGTTGTATAGCAGTCGTACCACTTAGTACAAGCATCGCTATTGGAGGTGTCAACACTGAAAATTTGGCAGCTGTGGACCGATAGAATACTTCAGTTGACTTTTTTAATCAACTCTATCGATTGTTGATAGTGATAGATTGGTAAAGTCCAATCAAACAACCATTGATTCATGATACAGTGAAGTCAGATTAGGCCGCATGAGTGGTAAAAAAGGGATAATGAAGAAATCCAGGGTTTTCCCAATTAAAACATAGGCTGAAGTCATTGGAAACTGTTTATTTCATCACAACATATCAACGTAAACAATTCCCACAAGGTGAGAATTATCAGAGCCATCATTCATGAGCACGAACTACGACATTCGAAAAAGATGTTAAAGAACGATTTTAATATTCTATGTGACTTTGGACACAGGTAACAGATTAGGTAAACAATCAAACAGCAAAAAAAATCTTTTTCTGAGCTCATGCTCGAGTGTTTTGTTAAAATACGCGGAGGAATTCCGATTGAAATGCAAACTTCAGACTAACCAAACAAATTCATGAGCAAGACACAAAGGAAATTGCGAACCGTCACTCAACCAATGGAGAGCGATTGAGAAACGTCATAGAAATGAATCCCGGCGCTGCTGACGGAAGGATTCCGATGTGATTTGGCTGACGCTAGCCAGGCTGGCGGGAAATTGAGATGGAATAAAATGAAAATGTAAAAATGGCATTTATAAACATTCGAAAAATAAAGTAAGTGCGCTCAGAATTTTACAGTTTGGTTGCTGATAAAAATTAATGAAGGGATTAAAAGTTTAGATTAAGTTTTTGAATAAGACCACATTAAGATACGCGTTTCAAATTTATAGGAATTTAACTAGAAATAAATAATAAAGACAAATTTTTATCATTTTAAGAAAAAGGGAAATAATGAATACGCCGGCAATTTAGAATAATTTAAATGAATAATAAAAGTAAAATTTTTATATAACATACATAACCCGATTTATCTTTTCTAATGATTTTTGTAAAAGATCATCTGTTATATTAGATTTTTCTCAAAGAGTATTCGAAGCACTTCTGACGTTTCAAACTGAAAATTTTCTATTACTGTGAAGTCTGCAGTTTTTAATGAGCACGTGAAAACGTGTCCAATGTCTAGTCGTATATGTATTGCTTGCTTTATAATTTGCACTCACGTCTTGAGTCAGTCATGACTGATAATTATAAACAATGAAGTTCACAGCAATAAATAAAGAGTGCCTCATTTGAGCCGATACAAGTCAAATGAATGAGTAATGTTCAAAATTCCCGAAAGAAGAAACGTCATTTTTGGAATACAGATAGTTTCGGTCCGACCGATTTTTTTGCAGCATTTTCGCCGAAAATTCGTTTTCGGTGAAACTGATTTTGAGTCAAAAAGGAAGATGAAACCGAATTTTCGGTTGATATTTAACCTTTAACTGATGTCACAGAAATTGTCACATAACTAGTGTGAAGTGGTCTGTGAGACCGCTACAACGAAAAATGAATAAAAGGCACCATAAACTCATATTATGGTGTTTTTGTACTAAACTCTTTGCACAGGACTGTTATAATTAAAATTCACCTATTCAAAAGTATCTGGTGATAGTACGCTGTTAAAAATTTTGTAGTAGGTTGAACCAACTTTTGGTGCTCCAGTGGCTGCCACCATAAGATGGTGAAATCTCACTCCAAGATTTGGAGCTCCGATTGAACCTTAGCTCCAAATGTTGGTTCAAGATTTCACCATCTTATGGTGGCAGCTACTGGAGCACCAAAAATTGGTTCAACATACCACAATTTTTTAACAGTGTACTAAAGTTCCAAACGAAACATAATTTCGGTAGTGTTTGTAGTTAAACTGAAAATTCCAAGTTAAACTATAAAAATTGAAAAAAAAGCCGCGGTCTGAGAGACCGTTAACATCAGTTAAAGTTTAATTTAAACGTCTGTCTGAAATGCAAAGGGACACAGTTCGGTTTTGCGTAAAAAGAATCAAATATTGCACAGATCAAATTGTGTTTTATTAATCAGAAATGTACTACTCGTTTGATTTCCACTACATGGTAAGGGGTTATCCGATATATATATTTAACTTAATCTCAAGTAGAGTAGTTCACAAAAATCCTCGGTACTTAAAAAAGTTAGAATTATCATATAATTACAATAATTAATATTCATTTTTGCTATTATAATAAATCTTTTACACACTATTATTATTTTGATTACTATTATTATTATTGACACTAAAATGGGTTTTGATCTTTAAAAATTGTTAATCTGATATCAAAAGTAGAGTATAGTTAACCACAAATATTATCGGACATTTAGGACACTGAGTCTTTAAATAATGTAGTAGAAATATATAAATATTTAAATTTGAAGTTTATTATTTCAGCTACAAATTTTAAATAAAACCCATCAATAATTTAAAATTTAATGGCTGACTGTAATAAAAAATGACTGATAAAAATTTAAGTTTGGACAAAGTTTGATAAAGGTCATTCTCCCAAAAGTGTACATTGTTAATACAAATTTTTCCCGTAAGAAAATTGAGTTTTTCAAGACAAATGTTATCATTTTTAGAAACTGACCACTTACTGCAAGTAAAAATCGACAAATGGGCCAACTACATTATATTTATTTTTCTCAGGAACACAGTTTTTTTTATTAACATCATTTACGGAGGTGAGCTTTATGCTACAATTATGTTTGTGTAGCGAGACAAAGTATAAAAAAACTATTTATTCTATTAGATATATAACTAAGGATCAATTCTGTATAAGAATGCATAATGAATATATTTGGAATGAATACAGAAACAAATTTCTCCCCCATCTGGAACTTCTTTTCATCACCTATCTCTTATATGTTATTCAATTCTTCTCTTTTAAAGTTTTGAAACTGTATTTTTTCGATTTGCAGTCATTGAAAATTCTTGTTAAGCATTTTTCTCTGAAATATACATTTTCAAAATTGAGAGATTCACGGAGGTAAGGAGCATTCTCTGAATATTAACCTACATATTTACTTTTTTGAGAAAAATTATTTTTGCTATTTAAGTTAACATCTGTTGATATAATTACATAAGCAATATATAAGCATATATCTTAGTGTTGATTTAGTCACCTTGAGTTACAGTTCACGGATGTGAGAATCTGAAATAACTATGGTTGCTTCTTTATAACAAAAACTAACACCCGAGTATAAAAATAAATTTCTGACTTATAATTTCACAACAGCAAACATAATGGCTTTAGCATCATAGGAAAAAAAAGTGTGGTGATAATTTTGTCATCTGTTAACATGAAAATGCAACTTAATATTTGGTTCATGGAGGTGAGAATTTATTGGGTGACACTACTTTCCGCACTCAGAAAACAAACAAAAATACAAATAAAGTAATTAAATATGCTTTTGCTCTTGGGATAGTAGTAGCTGTAACAATAATTATTTAAATACTTTTATTTTCAATTAAATAAGTAATCGTTTTTCTTCGTAACATTTGGTTTGTGACATGACACGGAGGTGAGATCTCACATACTGTGAACTGAGAAATAAAAAATATAAAGTAACTATAGAAAATGTATGCACACAAAACATTTACTCTTCTTTCATTTTTAATAAAAAATATAAATTAATTCGAAAATATTCATGTCAGATACTGAAAAAGGCTTTGTGACTGGTATTGTACACTTTTGGTAAAATGTGCTTGGTATAATTTCTGCATTTCACTTGTCAAAAATTCAACACACCTACAAGTGCAGTAAGAACGCTGTCATGCATGAATTTAACGATTGCAACATCTAACGTGCAAAGCAAAAAAGTACTTGAAATTCCAAATTACACCCAGAATTGAAATAATACTTGGTGGTCCATCTGTTTTTTTTTTTTAAACTATGAATATCTCACAGGTTATTTATGTCAGCTGTCATGTGTCATGCATGTATGAACTGTAAAATGTATGACATTTGTAATTATGGACTCGTTGACAACACAACAACGCTGCACACTGCTCGCCCATACCATCCACTTATTGAGTGAGAAATTTTCTGATCGCGTAGTTTCAAGAAATTCTGATGTGAATTGGCCGCCAAGATCGTGTAATTTAACCCCAATGGATTATTATTTTTTTTTTTTTTGGGGGGGGGGGGGTTCTGAAAAGTATGCTCCCAAACGCCAATCCCCCCCCCCCCCCGCACAATCCAAGACCTCAAACGTAACATCTGGGTTGAAAATTTGGACATGGATCTGCTCATTCTGGGAAAAGTCATCACAAATTTTGATGTTCGGATGATGGCATGTAAGCGGAGCCGCGGTGGCCACATGTGCGATATTGTATTTCATACATAAATGGCGTAGACCTACCTTCCATGTTCAATAAAGAATTTCGATTTTCACCCGTGAAAAATGCGTTTTCTATCGTAATAAAAAAAGAACCAACAGCTGGACTAACCTGTATAAATAACAAACAAAGAGTGATTTATTTCTGTTGAGTACTTTTCTATGTTTAGTTGTCTAATGGCAATTAAATTTGAGTAATCGATATTTTTTGCAATTATTTCTTTCTATTTTTTATCTTCGAAGTCTATAACAGGACTGTCCGATCTTTCAGTAAATTCACCTCAGTTCGTTCATTCCGTGAAGGGCGCCAATATTCACATGACCCAAAACATACAGCAATACTATCTCATTGCAGTAGTGGTAGCGATAAGCACACGTTTTACACGATGAACGTACATCTCATAATGGTAGCCATAAAGATGCTATGATTCAGGAACTCCAATGTAAAAGCAATTTACAGAAAGGAGAAATCATTGTAAATTTAGAATGACATTTTTCTGAAACGGAGACCTATCTCAAACAAGTTTGTAAGGGAAGGAGCAAGAAACCCTAATCGCACCTATAATAATAATAATAATAATAAAATGCAATTTAATAGATTACAACGACCATTTGGAATTTTTTTAATAATCGAATAAATAAAAATCGAATGCAGTTCCACCGAATCATCCACAGATCGCGACAAATCACCTTCGTAACAAAATTTAACCGAAAAATCTAAATTTCGTCCACCAAATTCCGTCGCATCCTCTCCAACAACAGATCCCAAAGATCAAACTTCAGACGACCAAAACCTTCATCGATAAACTCTCCAAGTCCCGTTTCGAGAAGAAAAACAGTTTAAAAATTGAAAGCAGTTCCACTGAATCATCCACAGATTGCGAGAAATTACCTACGCTGAGTTCAATTTTTCCCGGTTAGAATCGACCAATTGTAAAACGCCGTGGCTAATGGATTGGAGCCCCTCGAGACTTGGCCTTTTACTATCAATCGATTAAACATTAAATTGTTTCCTTCTTTGCGTTCGTCTTTTATTCTGTAATCGATTTTCATGGGCTACATAATCAGTTGAAGACCTCGATTTTCATGGCCTACATAATGAGTTGAAGACCTTGATTTTTGCTTTGCAAGGCGATTTTCATTTCGGCACCACCCTTTGGCTTTGGATTTTTCCGTATCTGATAATTTGCGCCTACCCATTTTGTAACTTTTTCAATTTTTAACGATTTTATGCCTTTCGATTACCTATTCAAACAATTTTTAACGATTTTATGTATTTCTATTACCTATTCAAATAAAAATTCTTCTAAAAGTAAAGAACATCGTTGAATTTCGTTAAAAAAAATAAAATGCGAGCATCATTTGGCCCCATCCTCGACCGAAAAAAGCAATCATTTCGAAATGGTTAATCCTTCTATATATAAAAAAAAGTTTTGATTTGGAAATGGACCAATGAAAATCTGCGTAGACATTCCGGGCAGATCGGCATCCAATTTGAATGCTTAAGCATGGCCTTTCATCGTTAATATTAAAAAAACTGTTGCATACAAAAATTTGAAAATCGGTGGTGTTATAGAGAAATGTTTGTTAAATACGCTGATGCAGACAGTTTTCAAATCAAAGAATTATTTTAAGAGATATTTAATGCTAAAGTTGGACAAAATCGTTCCATTAAAAAAGTTTTATTGGAGCTAAAAATATACATGAGAATTTAATCATTTTTAGATCATTATTCGTTATAAGTTCCGGATGTGCAGATTGCATTTATTTTTCTTATTTGACTCATTTTTTGTGGTTTTATTTCATCTTGAAATTCAAATTTTTAGCATTTCGAGAGATATTTTTTACAAATTTTAGAAAATGTTATTAATTTAAACTGTTGCCAGTTGCATAAACAGCGCAAACAATAATTTTTACTTCAAATTAAAAATTTATTTACGCGTGACTATTACAAACGAAAAAAAAAACTTTAAAATTAGAATTAAATGATTACATGTTAAAAGCAGGAAAATTACGTCATAAGAACCATAGGCACAGATGTCATATACACCCCCATATTCGCGCAATTTTCTTCCGACGCCAATTTGGCGAAAACATCAATGGCATAAACAACAACATCCGGGTTACAATATCAAGCAAAATAACGACACTTTAGCACCAGTTAAGTACCCGTTGCGTATATGAAAGTATATGACATCTGTGCCGAATCATCTTTACACTTGAATTTTAAAAGAGAAACAAAATCTTAAAATTAAAAAAAATCATTATTATGCGTTAAAACTTGTAATTTGAGGAAATTAGGTCATATTTAAAATGGCAAAAAATGTAGCAAAACAATTTAAATGGAAAAATATATTTGCGCGAGATATTTTAAGATAATCTTTTCAACTATTATCGTGAATTCAAAGACAGCGCAAATAATATTTCCTTCTAACAACAAAAATATTTTCACGTGAATATTAATAAGAGAAATAAAACTTTGGTGTAAATTACGTCAGATTTGAAACGATACATTTAAAATGAATTATTTAAAAGAACTATCTTATAGCGCTGTTAAAAAATACCGGGAGACAATGACACTGTTTACTTAATTCATTTTACATTAGCTTATTTTCAAATGTTTAACTATTTTTTTTAATTAAATACGAAAACAGTCATTGTATCTCTTAACAGCAGCAGATTTGGCCTTAAAAATCCCCAATCCAAGGAAGACGAATGGATACCCGTTTACAGAGAGATCGCTACTTTATTATTATTTTTTTATTTTTATTTTAATTCAGTATTTTTAAAGACGATCAAATTAGCGTGTTTTTTGGATTTTGGTGTACCTGAACGGGGGTTGGTGAGCGTAGCTCGTAGGGGGCAGAGCCCCCTAGTAATAATAAAAAAAACATACATGTGTTATAAGTTATAATTAAAAAATACTTTAAAATGTATTTAAAAAATGCTAAATAAAAGGAAACAACGAAAAGTCGTCACGTTGGACGACCCTGTTCCAGAATATGGAGCCTTAATACATTAATCTAAACTAATGGATTGGGAGGCGGTTGCACAGACCATCACCTCATAGAGTTGACGGCTGAAATTCCAGGATTAGTTAAAACTCGATTCGCATATCATTCGCAATCAAATATTTCGCTTAATAATCCAAAACTTCATTATTTTTCATTCACAATGAATTGACTTTTTCCCGATAAAATTTAACCATCTTCCTTTTTTCGTTGCCAAAAAAAATAAAAAACCCAGAATAAGAATTTAATTTCCAATTGAAAAATTAAAACGGAAAGTTTCAAGTATTTTTAATAATACAAGCTGCATGAATTTTGAGTAGGGGAGACGGGGGTACCTTTGAACTGTGGGCACCTTTGAACACTGTAAATATTTTCCTTTAAATAAATTATATTTTTTAAATATATATGGCAGCACAGTACTACTGCTTCAATGTAACAAGAATACAAAGCTTTACTATTTTGCATGCACACTACTGTCTAAGCAAGATATGTATATTTTGCTTTCTTGAATCTAAACTTAACAAAAAAAAAAGTTGTAAGCTTTTTGTTGATAATCTTGTATCCCTAAAATTATAATTTACTATTTAATACGTAAATAAAGGTGTTAGCTTTAATTTATAAGGTTTGTTTTATTCAAATTCTCAAACCTAATTGAGTAAATAGTTGTAATGCTAAACTCCATGTGATGGGGCACCATTGAACAATAAAAACTATGAAGTAAAGAGTTATAGATGTATCTAAATATTATTATTGCTGAAATTTTCTTTTAAATATGAAAATTAAGAGATTAATTAAGTGTTGTTATACTTAACATGAAAGTTGTACTGATGCAGGGCTTCAACTACAGGCAAATTCAGGACACACAACTTCAATAATTCATGATTTAGCAGATTTGTCTAACAAACCCTATACTGTTTCATTTACAATGGTAAAAATTATTTCTGGATTTAATAAAACAGGGCTCTATCTATTTTCTATAACAATTTGATTGAAAATGATTTCATTTTAGTTCAATTTCATGCAAAAAGAACTCTTCATTATGTTGGTCAGATTAAATTGCTTAATGTCAGGTTTCTTCGTAAAAAAGAGCATGCGATATGTTTTCCAGATGCATCAGATATCAATTTGTTGTATTTTAAGGATGTTATATAAAAAAAATTGCTACAATTAAACATAATTGGAGGGATACACCGTTGTGTCTCAACAATGTACTTTGATGGATACAAATTTGGTTAAATAATAAAAAAATTAGTAATTTCAGTTAAATGTAATTGTGTAATTTTATTTTTATTATTTTATATTTTGGAAAGATATGCAGTTTTTAATAAAAACTGTCAACATTTTCATATTTTGTTTATTTGTTCAAAGGTGCCCCTAGCTTGTTCAAAGGTACCCCTACATGGGGCAGGTTTGAACAGAAAACTTTCAGTTTTTTAAAGCCTCACAACATGTTTAATTTATCTTAAAAACTGTAATTTTTTATTTCATATGATGCAGAATTACATTATTTCTCTCAGGAAATACTTAAAATTCAATAAATATAATTCAAGTAAGAAATATGTCGATTTTTTAAAAAAATGTTCAAAGGTGCCCTTCTCTCCCTTAACTGCGGAAAGAAGGCAAATGTGATGTCATATATGGAAAATAAAACGGATATGCTTTGATGTTGAAATAAAATGCGATTGTCTTATGGTATTAAGGGGTCTTGTACCTTTTAAACGCGTTGAAAATTAACGAAAAACTTCAAAGTTTGAATTAGTCTATCTTCAAAACCTTTTTATGCATAAGCATGAAATTTTGGATATTGATTAAACAGGTTGTGCTTTGTAATATACTACCAACAGAAATTTATTAACCCTTTACAGAATTTGTGTATTGTTGAAATCAAAATAGCTCTTTTTTTTACCCCATAAGTCATTGCGCGCATGATATCTTGAGAAAGTATGTATGGATTGTCATGAAATTTGGTAAATATACTAAACAAATATGTGTGTTTAAAGTGATGTACTTTTAAGTATTTACAATGGTAATGTTTTTAGTTAAGACTATTTTTATTCATTAAAAATACAATTTTTTTTTTTTTTTTTTTAGGAAAATATTTTTTTATATAGTTAGTGAAATAATTTTAGCCTAAGAGTAGGTCATTTTAAACATACATATATTTAGTATCTTTACCGAATTTCATGCCAATCCATACATACTTTCTCAAGATATGCGCGCAATGACTTATGATGTAAAAAAAAGAGCTATTTTGATTTCAACAATACACAAATTCTGTAAAGGGATAATAAATTTCTAATGGTAGCATATTATAAAGTATAAACTGTTTAAACAATATCCAGAACTTCATGTTTATACATAAAAAGTCTTTGAAGATAGACTAATTCAAACTTTGAAGCTTTTCGTTAATTTTCGACGCGTTTAAAAGGTACGAGACCCCTTATTGCTTATTATTTAAAGAAAATTGTACTCAATGCTTACGGTTTATCGTCTGTGCACAGTTAACATAAAGATTTAAATTTTAATTTAAAATTAAAAAAAAAACTTTTGAAGAGCAAATGGATAGCAAATATCAATAATATGCACAGTAAAATTATCAATGTCGAAAATTACCCAATGATTAGCAGGAAATATGTATTTTCATTCTTAAAAAGTAAAACTAATTAACTAGGTTACCTGAATAAAACAATTTTTTGCGAGTGTTAATTCTTAAAGCCGTTCATTGCAGGAAATTTAACTAAAAATTACTTTATTTTTAAAAGAAATATTAATTTTCGTTCAAAGAACATAAATGTTTAATATGATTGCGTCGCCAAAGTAACATTCAGTATAAATATTTTTATTGGAGAAAAGTTTGTAACTCGTGGTGTGGCAGCTGAATTTTAATTCTACATTTCTTTTATCTTTAAAAGGGTAAAATATTTGTTGACATTTTAAAAAGTAGCTCTTTTTAATAATAGTTTTTTGTGAAGCAAGATAGACTGAGATAAATATGCCTTAGCTTTTAATACAATGTCTAACTGAATTTAAAATGTTTATAAAAATTTAAAGATAGGAATGTAATCAAAGCGAAAATCTAATTTATCGAGAAATTCGCGTAATGCAAGAGCATTGAAGTTATCAAATATTAATGAAACTTTTCCTCAAGCAGAATTGCGTAGACTTGAACAAGCCGATCGTCAAGCTAATAGTCCAAGAGCTGTTAAACATTTTAGGGAAGGTATTTGAGGCACCCTGAAAATTTGTGCAACACTTCTTTTGTAATGCCTGAATACAAAATCGAATGTCTGGCTGAAGGAGCGTGGCCCAAAACCTGTGCCAGACAAAAAATGGCACTTGACACGTGTCTGGCACAGTTTTTGTGCCGACTAAAGTGTCTGTCATTTTCAAAATATTTTTTTCTAAGCATAAATATTATTGTGCCTCAATCTCAGCGTGCCTCAAATACCATTTTTGAGTAGTCAAAAAAGGGCACTTGACACGTGTCTGGCGCAGTTTTTGAGCCGACTAAAGTGTCTGTCATTTTCAAAATATTTTTTTCTATGTATAAATATTATTCTGTTTCAATCTCAGCGTGCCTCAAATACCTTTTTTGGGTAGTGTCAAAAAATGGCACTTGACACGTGTCTGGCACAGGTTTTGGGCCACGATCCTTCAGCCAGACATTCGATTTTGTATTCAGGCATTACAAAAGAAGTGTTGCACAAATTTTCAGGGTGCCTCAAATACCTACTCAAAAATGTTCAACAGCTCTCCTACTATAATCTTAAAGATGCTGATACAGCTGAAAAGTCCCAACTGCGTCACCATTATAACGTTGAATATTTGGTTTCAAAGAGGGAATGTAGATCACCTGAACTGTCTCAACATAGGTTAAGAGAAGATGCTGACCGCAAGGTAATCTCAAGAACAGGTGAATCTATTGAATCAAAGTATGCCTGCAGAGTAGAAAATGCACAGAGAATGCGCACCGAAGACAGTCATTTACTAGAAACATCTGGGACACTTTCACTTACAGAGCTTTTGAGTATGATTCAGCTGTAGATTATGGAAGCCATTTACTAATTTCTGTGGTAAGAATAAATAATGAATGTCGATTCTGTACAGCTTTAAAATGGAAAGAAGAGACGCCAGGGATGAGTTGTTCTGGAGGCAAAGTTTCTACTCCTACGATAGAAGAACCGATCGAGCTATTAAGAAGTCTCTTTGTGAGTGAAACAGAGTAATCACGACGATTCCACGCTATTACACATGGGATTCAAAAGGAAGGGAATGGAAACGACGCGACGTAAACAGGGCACACCTGTCGAAAATTGGCCAAGCTTAATAGCAGGTGATGTACTTGGGCGTGTTTACACCGTATATGTAAGTAATTTCGAATGTTTTTGCTTACGGTTATTGCTTAGCAAAGTGCGTGGGTCTATAAAATTTTCGGATATCAGAATTTTAAACGAACAGGAACGAGCAATCTACAGAGAGGCATGTGAATTGTTGGGTGTACTAGAAAAGGTCAACCACTGGGAATCTACATTGGAAGAAGCTGCTCAGTTTAGATCACCAGCAAGTATAAGGGAATTGTTTACCACTTTAATAAGCACACGTGGATTGTCAAATCTAACAGAAATGTGGGAAAAATACAGATATTTTCTATCCGAAGACACACTGAAAATATTTCAACATTCATATTCAAGTGTGACATTTAACGGCAAAATTTACAATGAAGCTTTAACTCTAAATGAATATAAAGTGATTTCTATAACCGGCAAAACCTTGAGTGAATATGTAATGGCTGCACCATTAAGAACGAATGACATATGTGGTGATATTAGCAGAGAGCTCGATTATGATACAACAGCACTTCAGAACTTTGTGATTTCAGTAAAACCGAAACTTCTTCCAGAGCAAAAGCAAGTACTTGAAAAAGATTTAGAGCACTTGAAAAGAGAAGAAGGTGCATTATTTTTCTTAGACGCACCAGGTGGTACTGGTAAAACATTTTTACTGAATTTATTGCTCTTTGAAGTTCGCAAGGATAAAAACATGGCAATCACCGTCGCGTCATCCATCATTGTTGCAACTCTACTGAACGGTGGACGAGCTGCACACCCAGTCTTAAAATTACCATTGAATTTGGAAAATGAAGAAACACCAATGTGCAACATTACTAAAAACAGCAGCCAAGGTAAAATGTTTCGACATTGTAAACTGTTAGTGTAGGACCAGTGCACAATGCTGCACAAACATGCAATCGAAGTTCTCGATAGAAGTCTGCAGGACATAAGAAATAATTCAAAACCTATTGGTGGTATGGGGGTCCTGTGCTTGCAGGTGACATCCGGCAAACATTGCCAGTTATTCTTAGAGGAACACCCGCCGATGAAAAGAACGCATGTTTTAAAGCATCTCCACTTTGGCATAGTATGCATAAATTGCATTTAAGCACCAACATGCGAATACAATTATATAGTGACACAGAATCAGGACAATTTGCACCAAAATTATTAAAACTCGGTCAAGGAGAACTCGAAACAGACGATGATGGTAAAATACATTTTACAAAAGACTTTTGCAATATAATTAATTCAAAAGGAGAACTCATTGCAGTAGTTTTTCACAATTTCGAAGAAAACATGAAAAATGAGAATTCGTTATGTGAAAGAGCAATTCTGGCCCCAAAAAATAATATTGTGAATGCGATAAATGATAAAATTTTGAAACTAATACCGAACGAATGCAAAATTTACACGTCCGTGGACATGGTGTTGAATGTTGACAATAGCACCTCATATCCAGTCGAATTTTTCAACTCACTGAAAATGTCTGGGGTACATGCACATAAAATACACTTGAAAAAGGGTGGTCCAGTTTTACTGATGCGTTATATAGATGCTCCAAGGTTGTGTAATGGTTCAATATTGCTTATCAATGAACTTGTAAATAATAATGTATAAGCTACTATTATAACTGGGTCGTCAAAAGGAGATAGTGTTATTGTACCCCGTATGTCAATACCCAATGATTTACCATTCCAATTTAGACGCATACAGTTCCTCTTAAATGTAGCATATGCGATGACTATAAAAGTATATAAGGATGTATATAAGAATATTTTATAATAATTATTTATTTGGCAGATTTCAGAAAAATTATCAAAAAACAACTTTTATTTTTAACTTAAGTGTTATCACAAAATGATCTGCTTGACTTTTGCTTTATTATTCTATCAAGTCTGACTTCTATTATTCTTATTAATAATACTATTATTGCTACATATTTATTGTAACGTTCTGTGTTATTATTGTTTGTACAAGTTTTGACATTATTATTTTTATTATTATTATTATTTATAAAACCTTTGTTAGAAAAATTATTTTGTATCTTATCTTACTATTAAGTAATATCGTAAATTTGTTTACGCGTTTTGATAGTATCGCACAAAACTGCGTCAGAGAATTTAAGGTGGTTTTCACCAGAATGAAAATAATGCGCAATTGTAACTTCATATGTTTGAAACCAGATTGCTGCTCACACAGGTTTGATGCCAGGCATTGGCTGTCAATTCTATTTCAAAAAATTACCTTTCTTGGGATTTTCTTCGTAATTATAAAATTTCAAAAAATATAAACATGAAAGCGCAGTTCATGTAGTTGAAAATTTTCATATACGGGTAGATCATAGCTGAGAATAAGGCTGAGAAAGGTTATATTCTGTAATCGGGTTCGTAATCAATTTGCTTTTTTTAGAGAAAGAGATTTGGTGCAAAAATATATACATGGTCTTGAACAGGTTTTTTTGTGTGTGGTAAAGACTTAATAATATTGTAGAAGATCATTTCTTTGCCCACCTTTGATGCCAAGTATGATTGTAAAACATATAAAATAGTATCAGCCGATAATTTTTTTGGCACACATGCTGTATACGCACCTGGTTTGGCGCGATCTGTTTTTGACGCCAATTTGGCGAAAATATCGCTTTCGAATGCCAGTTACATGTATATTTTTTAATTATGTTCTATTACTTAAAAAAGGAAATAACAATAAATAAAAAGAAGTTTCATTAAAACCTATAAAAAAAAGCAATTTATATAATTTTAAGAGAAAATTAAAGTAAATAAACAATTTATTAATAAATAAACAACAATAGCCGGTGTTACCATGTCAAGCAAAATAATCTATTTTGGCGACAACTAGGTACCCCGGTGCGTATATGACATCTGTGCCGTTTTCTTATTACGTATATTTTTTTACGTATATATTTTTCAGTTATGTCAACTACCCTATAATAAAAAAATACCTTAAATTACTCATACTAGCCGCCCTTGGCGACCAGTTTGGTCTCCCTTAAAATTTGTGTTTGGGAAAGCATGCTAAGCATTCTATCATGTTACTTTTATTCATAATTTAATTTACTTGGACTCCCTTAACCCTCTCGCTGCGAAACCCGAGATTTCCTCGGGAAACGTAAAAGTAGCAAAATTTGCGCAATACGAGATTTGCTCGACGATTCATTTTTTCCACTGCCGACTATTTTTTAATTCAACTCGGACCACTTTTTAAATACAAAAAATTTCATATAGACTTTAACAACATCTGCATGAGAAATAGATTTCAAAATTAATTTTCTTAATTTTCAATAGTGGTGCGAGACTATAAAAATAGTCTTGCGTGACAGCCCTGACTTCGCCTAATTTCTAATATCCTATCGCATTTGAGATCCTAAACTCTTTTACAAAAAATGTTTACATATTAAACTCTAAAATATATATAGATTTGAAATGTGTAATAAAAAATGTGCAATTTTTTAACCTATTTTGGTTAAAAAAATATTACGCAGCGAGAGGGTTAAATATAATTAATATAATCTATTAAGCTAATATTTGTTTTTGTTGCATTAAAATGCCTCAGTTTGTTGATTTTCTGTATTCAAGTAAACCCTATTGTTTTACAATGGAAGTCTATGGGAATTTGGCGATTTTATTTAGAATATATAGCAAAATATTAGCGATATCGCCAAGTTGGCGTCACTTTTGGCGACATTTGGCAACAGAACAGGGCCCCCACTATGGTAACCCCCTTATAGGTATGGGGATGCATTAAATATCCAATAATAATCAATCAATAACCAATGAGATGCGTTTCATTTCGGCGTTGCCATTAAACAATTAACAAATAATTGTGATTTCTGTGCCACGTATGATAGCGTAATATATAAATAGATTGTCTACTATAAAATGTGATAAAGAATTGGTTTATTATATATGTTTTTAATTATCGGAAAGGAAATGCTTTGCTTAATTAATTCATTTCTTCTTTTTAGCTCACAGGCTATCAAAGCCTGAGAGCTAATGTGGCCGCCCGTTCTGTATGTATGTATGTATGTACGTACGTACGTATGTATGTATGTATGTATGTACGTAACGCGATAACTCTTGATAGAAACATCCGATTTGCTTCAAAATTTTTTTCTAGGTTTATTGTGCTAAGGCGCTTACCTGATTAGTTTTGGAAGTTCATTGGTTAAGGATAAAGGGTGAAAAACGGGGTTAGTCCAATCCCTTAATTCAGATTAATGGGTTTTTCATGCAGAATCATTCGATTGGCTAGGAATTTGATATACCGGTTTATTATGTTAAGGAACTTCCCTGATTAGTTTTGGGGGTTCATTGGTTAAGGATAAAGGGGGGAAAAGGGGGGTTAGTCCACCCCCTTAATTCTGATAAATGGGTTTTTCATGCAGAATCATTCGATTTGCCCCGAATTTGGTATACCGGTTTATTATGTTAAGGAACTTCCCTGATTAGTTTTGGGAGTTCATTGGTTAAGGATAAAGGGGGAGAAACGGGGTTAGTCCACCCCCCTTAATTCAGATAAATGGGTTTTTCATGCAGAATCATTCGATTTCCTTCGTATTTGGTATACCGGTTTATTATGTTAAGGAACTTCCCTGATTAGTGTTGGGGGTTCATTGGTTAAGGATAAAGGGGGGAAAAGGGGGGTTAGTCCACCCCCTTAATTCTGATAAATGGGTTTTTCATGCAGAATCATTCGATTTGCCCCGAATTTGGTATACCGGTTTATTATGTTAAGGAACTTCCCTGATTAGTTTTGGGAGTTCATTGGTTAAGGATAAAGGGGGAGAAACGGGGTTAGTCCACCCCCCTTAATTCAGATAAATGGGTTTTTCATGCAGAATCATTCGATTTGCTTCGTATTTGGTATACCGGTTTATTATGTTAAGGAACTTCCCTGATTAGTGTTGGGGGTTCATTGGTTAAGGATAAAGGGGGGTTAGTCAACCCCCTTAATTCAGATAAATGGGTTTTTCATGCAGAATCATTCGATTTGCTCCGAATTTGGTATACCGGTTTATTATGTTAAGGAACTTCCCTGATTAGTTTCGGGGGCTCATTGGTTAAGGATAAAGGGGGAAAAGGGAGGTTAGCCCGCCCCTCTTAAATTAGATAAAAGGGTTTTTCATGCAGAATGATTCGATTTGCTCCGAAGGTGGTATACCGGTTTATTATGTTAAGGAACTTCCCTGATTAGTTTTGGGGGTTCACTGGTTAAAGATAAAGGGGGAAGGGGGGCTAGTCCACCCCCCTTAATTTATATAAACGGGTTTTTCATGCAGAGTTATTCGCTTTGCTCCAAATTTGGTATACCGGTTTATTATGTTAAGGAGCTTCCCTGATTCGTTTTGGGGATTCATTGGTTAAGGATAAAGGGGGGGGGGGGATTGTCCACTCCCTTAATTTAGATAAATGGTTTTTTTGCAGGATTATTCTATTTGCTCCAAATTTGGTATACCGGTTTATTATGATAAGGAGCTTTCCTGATTAGATTTGGATGGTTCACTGGTTAAGTATAAAGGGGGAAACGGGGGGCTAATTCCCCTTCACTTATTTTTTTGAGGGGCATTATTCTTTAAAATAAGAGTATGATATACAATTAGTGTGAATAGCCTGTGAGCTCAATGCCATCAGTTTTAGCTGGGCACTTTTCTTTTTTATTATTATTGTTATTATTATGTTAGGTGAACGACGTCACGGGTAACAGCTAGTATTCAAATATAGTAAAGCAACTGAACAGCGGCCACCTCGAGATCGTTTAATAGAGTCAAACATCGGGTCGGGTTGTCCCGATTTTCTTTTTTCTTCTCGGAATGAATTTAATTTTCTTTTTGCGGTCCGAGTTCTCACTAGAAAAATTCTTGCGGGACTTATTTAGCTTTTGCAAGTCAGGTTGTTTGGAACAAAAATTTTGAGTACAACTATGTTTCAGATGAAAATAAATACGTATTTGAATAACGTTATATGTATTTGAACGGAATTGAAAAAATATTGTTTAAATAGAGGTGTCCTCTTTTCGGTAGAAAAGCCATTATGGAGGTCGTATTGTATTTAGATATTTAACCTGGAAAAAAAAATATATTTTGGGCATTCTTTTAAAATTCATGTTAACTCGACCCGCAAGAGTCAAAATCCAACCCGACCAGCAGTAAAAAATTGGAAGCCAACCCGAACCGAACCCGACCCGGAGCAAAAAATTATATCACCAACCCGATCCGATGAAGGTCTCTACTCTGGATAATGTTTTATGGATTTAACTCACTTTCACTCTGAATAACTTAAATGTTTTCGTAGGCAATTGCAATTCTAAAAGAGGGTATTTCTTGTTAAAAAAAAACAACCTTCCTATTTTTCGTTTAGTCGGCAAAATCCTATGCAACTTCTTGTTAGCTCTCCAAGCGCTTCGAATTTGCTAAATTAGCCAATAAACGTTTTCCACTCATTTATCCAAGGTTAAAGTTATTGAGAAAATAATTAATTTCTTTATGAGTGTTTTATAGTCAGCGTAGTTATTTTTAGTCGTAAAAATGTTTTTACTCATTATAAAGATTATAAAGAACATTTAGTTAAGAGCGCATTATAACTGACGACCCTGCTATATACATTTCTGTTAACTTGTGTTCATATTTCATTATAAACTCATTAAGGTAAATATTTCAAAAAATGTAGACTAACATATGTATAAAATATGTCAGGAAATATTTCTGTTGGACTATATCTTCAGTTGTTATAAAATTATTCTCTTTTATAATATTTTGAATCGAACTTTCAATACATATTATTTACTTTTAAATATTAAGAAACTTATATGAAATTAGTCACAAAACAAAAATAGTTTTTTTGGATATTTAAGAGGAAATTTAATAATATCTAAATTATAAATTGCAATGAATTGAAAATTAATTTCGTTCACATTTTTAGCAAGTTATTGAGAATCATCATCTTCAAAACATACACCGTATTTACCAAATGGAATTTTGCCAGTGATTTTTAACTTGCATACTTTGAAAGACAGAAACAAATAATAAAATCGTTTCTGCGATATACTCACTGCTTGGTGTAAGTTCAATTTAAAGCGATTCTGCTGGTTAACTATAATCAAATGCTATCAAGTCATTTGAATGCCTATTAGATGGAAAGAAAATGAGTCCAGTGAAGTTGCTAGTACTGCGTTTTATTCAATAACAAACGCTAAATTATCGTCGGAATTGAAATCGGTCGCTTATGTAATATATTTCAACACGGATCGTGTTGTACCCGACAAGAAATTGCTGTTTGATGTCAATTCTAACTAGATAATCCTATTTCATGGATCCGAAACCCTACCCAAACCCGATTAAAAAAATTTCGTGGGCCCGAAATCCTAGTCGAACCTGTTACTGACATATTTAAATCAAAAACCGAAAATGAAAGAAATGTTGTATCAAAAAGAGGAAAGTCTTTGTTTAATATAATTTTGTAAATATAGTCTTCAATGTTACTTCTCATTTCAGTATTAGCTTTTATGTTGAAAAATAAGTTTATATATGTACTCCTTCGTATTTAAATGTATTTTTTTCGTATACAGAAAAATATTCTGGACTTTCATTTAAAAAATTTGGATTGAGCCAAACCTGACCTACAAGAGTTAAAATTCAGTCCAAAGCCGACCCGCAACGAAAAAAAAAAAAAAAAAAAAAAAAAAAAAAAAATGGCGCAATAGTTCGGGTAAAATTGAATTTCCCGATCTGAAGAAGAACTGTATTAAGATAGTAGTAAAGATAGAGATTAGTGTCTTAATTTTATTTGAAAAAAGCGCACTTTTCATCCAATTTACTTACAATCTGAAATAGGATATAATTCGCATATGAGAAATACATATCTTGTCCCTAATTTTCATTTCAAGTTTAGAAAAAAAAAAAAAACTCCTTCTCGACGAGCGTTCTTTAAAAGATTTTTAATCTATTATCACTGGTAATTCTGAATAGAAATTTTTGCTTAATTTAAATGCAGAAATTCGATAACTAAGACGAATTTTTCTATTCAAAATTTCTGATAGGAATAATCTAGGATTCTACGCAGAGCCGCAGTAAGGGTGGTTATAATCATTGTTCATGCGCCGACGGTGTAGAACAGTTATTTCGCACTAGGCGCCAAATGAGCGTCTCATGCAACATGTTGCTCGACTTCAGAGAAAAAACAAGTTTGGAACAGCTTTCTTCTTTGTTTCGACCTGTTTATCATCTGAAGTCTCACTTCATCTTCCTTATGTCGCCTCAGTGAGACTAGAACTCCTATTATAGGAGTCTTAAGTGAGACCTACCTTTTACGTATCGTATAAGCGACCCTCGTCGCGAAGGTTTTGATAACACTTCATTAATTTTGTCGATAATTTGAAATATATTTTTTTCAGACTGTAAGTATTGGATTTTTCTTTTTTTCAAAGTTAAATTGATCAGCACTGGGTTCTAAATTACAGCGATTGTGATGTGACTGTAAATCCAGAATTGCTCTTTTTTTTTCTGCTTTTTCACAAAACAATGCATTTTCTTAATAATCTATGACATTTTTAAAACTATGTTGTACAATAAGGCAATTCACCTTAGCTTTAATTTCCAGCTGTAAAATTATATGTTTCAGTAACAACACATTCTTTAACTTGCGCTTGCGTGCAAAATTTCGTATTAAGTTATTAATATGTTGTATAATGTATAAGTTACAATTGTATTAGGATGCGTACTATTATTTTAATATAAATAGATTGTTACACCGACAATGAATGATGTATTCATATCAGTAAGATACAAAACAATAGAATTTTGCATAATGAGGTGGTAATTACTCAGCATTGGTAGCTGCTATTTCAAAAAATTTTCTCCGTGTAGATATTTAGAATAATGATACAATATCTTTTCGTAATATCATTCCATGGTTAAGTAACACCACACTAGATGATAGTCGTTTCGTAGCTCTACTCATCATGCATAATAATTTAATTTAAACAGATTCGTAATTGTTACCTAATGCATGCAACACATGAGTTGGTGAACTAAATTCTGTCATGCTTGATAGCTATTAGATACTTGATCACAATCTAATCTTACTCTTTAAATATTGCGATTATGTCGCTTGAACTGAACTATTAAAAAAAATAAGTGCAAGAAAATAGTAATGAACTTTTAATCAGTCTATGAATGTAACACATTCACCGTCATGTCTCATTTGTGGTACTCGTGCAATTTATAATTGTGAATAGTATATACGCAGAGTTTCCCTTAGACAGTTTCATGGGTGTGCTACACCCTTCCTGTACTTTGATTTACAAAATAGCATCCTCCTTGCCACTCATTCAAAAAATTAGCACTCTTCATCCATATTAGCCCTTACTCTATTATTATGTTCTTTTTTTTTTCTTTTTTACATAGTAAAAACTTTCTCATTGTTGTCATTGTGCCCTTGAATTTAAAATTTTAAAAGTGGCTTTAAAAAAATGCCCATCCCCTCCCAAAAAAAGTACCCTTTAGAAGCTAAAAAGTGCCGCCCTTAAGAATGACAAAGTGCCCTTAGGAACAACAAAATGACCTTAGGAACAACAAAGTGCCCTTAGGAACAACAAAATGCCCTTAGGAACAACAAAATGCCCATAGGAACAACAAAATACCCATAGGAACAACAAAATACCCATAGGAACAACAAAATGCCCATAGGAACAACAAAATGCCCATAGGAACAACAAAATGCCCATAGGAACAACAAAATGCCCTTAGGAACAACAAAATGCCCTTAGGAATAACAAAATGCCCTTTTTTCCACCAGCATTACCCTGCCCCTTTTTAAACCTGGGTGAAACTCTGGTATACGAATACAAGAACGGTGCCATGGCATCCAAAAAGAAAACGGATTAAACATATTTACACCGGCTTTTAACCTTTTTAGGATTTCACCCGTATGTATACATTTTCTTTTTCTGTAACCTAAGGGAAGAAACGTAATGATACGTAAGCATTTTCTAACGTTTTCATAATTTACTGCATAAGGAATAAAGATAGTTTACGGTAACCTTACGGTAAATTAAACGTAATCTACTAAAATTGTAAAATAATTTTATGAAAAATAAAAGTATATGCATTTATATTGTAAAATAAAGTTATCCTTTGCGTAAAATAAAACTCCCATAAATAAATAAAATAAAATAAAACGCGTTCCTGTGATACTCGATGCAACGAAAAAATGTGCTATTGAAATTGTTAAAACAGTGGTTAAAAAAATGTGGACGATGTATTTTAGGAAGAAAGTCTAGAAGGGCCATTCCACGAGAAACTGGCAAAATGTCCCGCACGTGACGCTTATATAAATAGCTATATTTATTAACCCTTTGCACTCGAAGTTATTTTTTCATTCGTATTACCAGCAACTCGAAGCGATTTTAGTTATATTTTATTATTTTTTTAATTCTTTATGAATACAAATGTTATCATATATAGAAAAAAAACAAAAAATTATAAAATTGTCACATTTTGTAATCGTCCAAAGTGTGATGCCTTTCGAAGCAATTGCCAATATGTAATCTTGGCTTTTCTAGACAGGTATCACAAAATTATTTGCACAAAATATTTGTCAAATTTGTCAAAAAAATATTTGTCACAAAATTATTTGTCTCCGTAGCGGAGCCCTCGAGTTTGAAGACAAATTTTAAATGGGTCCGCTCCGGAGCCCCGAGTGCAAAGGGTTAACTTGTAAGTTGTTAATTTTAACGTATAGTTTATAGTTTAACAACAACAAAAAAAAAACCCTATATTTTCATATTACCGTAGTTGTTTTAATTTGAGGATACAACAGCATTGCTAAAACAACAGTAATATGTTGTAGAAAAGCAGTTCCACGCGTGATGTGGTATTGCCCTTTAATAGTTTTAAAAATCTCCACATTTTAACCTTTTATCTACTGACGGTACTTATAAGTACCATTAAAATAACTTGTTGTAAAATTCATTTAATACATCGATTAGTTGTAATACAGTTTAGAATCAGTCATAGATGCAATACTTTATGTTGTTACAAAAGCATTGTTGGTTACACAAAACAAAAATATTTTTAAAAGGATGATTTATTTTGCCCTTGCATTTTTTTCGGCTTTCTTGGCATTGGAGGGGTGGGGGGTGTATTTTTCAATTCGGAAATATTGCTATATTTCTATTGTAAAAACATTATATTTGTACATTTTCTAATTCTATAAAAAACTAAGAAAAATATTTAAAATAAAAGATTTGAGTGAGGTTATGAATAGTGCACAAAATCCCTATAATTTCGAATTTAATTTATCCTAAATCCTTCAATTCTTCTAAAATCCTTCTAAAATTCATTAAATGATTATGTAAACCTTCTAATGTAGTTTCAAAAATTCACGAAAAGTGCTTTAGAACATAAAATTTTCACGAATTCATAATTCAGTACATAAAGGGTTAAACCCTAGACTTTAGTAAGCTGTCAGCTTTTAATAATAAATAAATAATTAAAAATAACAGATAATAAAAAATATCCACATTTTAAATCCTAGATCTAAGTAATCTGCCCCTTTCAGGCCCATTCCATGGAAAACGAACAAAATGTTCTGCACGCTAACACGCTATTGACTTATAAGTATTGTCGCCATACGTTAAGAAATATTATTTTTCGCCTCACTGAGTACTACCCTCCCCTATATATATATATATATATATATATATACTAGGGGGCTCTGCCCCCTGCAAGTTACGCTCGCCAAACCCCGTTCAGACACTGCAGAATCTAAAAGCACGTCGGCCCCACCAGTGGCCGAGAGGTTCTGCTCTCGAAGCTGGTAGACGGGAAGTGCTGGGTTCGATCCCAATCGCGCCCGTCGGCCTAATCGTTCGGAGTTTTCGTGGTTTTCTTCGAACCTTTGTTCTCCAAGCGTTAATACGGGTTAGGTTCCCTTAGAAAGACCTCCACGGAAGGCACTCCCCTCCCCTTAGGGCCTATATCCCACGCGCTGATAATTGGCCGACATAAATACAACCAACCAACCAACCAACTAAAAGCACGTCAATCCGATCGGTTTTAAAAAGATTAGAGAAGATTGAATTATACTGAAAAAACCTGTAGCGATCTACCTGTAAACGGGTTTCCATTCAATTCCTTTTCATAGCAAAAATTTAAGGCAGAATCAGTTGCTGTTAAGAATTCCAATGATTGTTTTCATGTTTGGTTAAAGAAGATCAGTTAAACATTTGAAAAGAAGCTAAAATAAAATGAATTAAGTAAACAGTCTTTGTCTCCCGGTATTTTTTAACAGCTTTATAAAACGATTGACATAATACAATTTACTACAATTACTAAAATTTGCTGCTTTAACCCCTTCAAGGGCGGTGGATCATTTTTGGGCCACTTAATTTTAATTCTTAAATGCCACATTGGCACCAGAATATTGGGATGAAAATTTTCCTTTTGTTAATTTTCCTTTGGTCTTTGAGCTGGGACTTCCTGTCTTCTACGGAAGATTGGGGTGCCATTCATTTGATGATCTGAACGTTGGTCATTGTGGAAGTGATATATGCTTTTAAAAAGGAGCAACATTGGTGCTGCAGTGTTCCAGACTTTTGGAGATGGTAGAGGGTCATTGAAGTGGAACTTTTACTGAGTTTCATTTTCGTGATGTTACATGACTATGGATATTGAAGTGTAATGACTGAACTTTGAGGATCGTCTTCTCTGACTCTGTCTGTGAATCTGGTGCGTTAAGTTTGGGACTTTGTATAGACATTATGCATGAACTATTTATCAGTATAGACTTTGACACGCCATTGGTTGCATGTTACCCATAAACATGCGAATTATGTTATCTTAGTTTAATTTTGTTTTTGCCAGAGATGCATGTAACCTCTAAACATGCAATTTTTGTTCATTCAGGTTAGTTAATCTTAGTTTTTATTTTATATTATATTTGCATGGAACCTATAAACATGCGTTTTTGTTAACTTTTGTTGGCATAGCAGGAATCTATGCTGCACAGGATTGTGCTTTTGTTTTTCTATTTTATTTGATTAAATAATTGCCGTTGGTAAGCCTGTTTCGGCGGATGAGGTGGAGCTGGATTGGTGGAGAGTGTTTTCCCGCCAGGACATGTGGTCCATTAGCCTAACGGTTGGCGTCCTGGCTGGGTGTCCAAGTAAGTGAACAAAAGCATTTTTGTATTTCGAAATTTGTTTGTAAATTCCGGTGCCATTCGCAGATTTCAAGATTTTACGAATAGAAGTACCTTGCCCCTGATAGGGTTAAACGCATATTAATGTATTTATTATTTTAAAGTTTCCTTTCTCTTTTAATATTCACGTGTAAATACAATTTTCAAGACATAATTTTCAATATTTTTCTGCTTTTAACACGCACTCATTTAATAGCAATTTTAAAGTTTTTTGTTCTCTTTTTAATTGTCACGTGTAAATAAAATTTTAATCGTTAGGAAATATTATTCTTTGCTGTTTTTAGAATTGAAAACAATCTCTATAATAATAGCCTAAGTCATGTGACTATCATCAACAGTTCCAGGCGGATCCCTTCGCTTTTTATATTCCAGGCGGCCGTTTTGGTACTTTAATATTAACCAGCCCCACAGGTGTGATAAATCGCCAAATATTATTCTATAGACATTTATTTCATTTTAATTATAATAGTCCAAGTCATGTAACTGCCATAAACAACGGACTGATACCTTCGCTTTTAATAAGAAATTAATAGTATTGAAGTTTCCATTTTGATTAAAGAATCAAAATTATTTTTTCGAATAAAACTACATAAAAGTTGCCATGATCGCAAAGAATTCCTGGTACTTTTATGTTAGCCGGGCTCAAATCTCGCCAATAGCTTTTTTTAAACTCGCCAGTTAGCATTTTTTTATTTTTCGAGTGGTAAATTAAAACAGAGCTACTTGGCTATCCCACCGACCAAAAATCTGTCACCAAACTATAAGATTACATACCAGTAATGGTTGATCGTAAATGTCACATTCACTTGACTTTAAGGAAGTTACACGTGTTTACACCATCAAGTGATTTTTATTTCGACGTTTTATTTGTATTTTTATTAATGTTATACTAATTTATTTGTTCTTTTGTTATAAAATAAAAATTATGTCAATTTGTATAATTTGGCTATGTATATAATTTAGCGAAATTGGTCGACGGGAGAAGTATACAATTAAAGCATTGCTTTGAAGTGGAAATTAAATGTCATGATTTGTCACATACGCACCGGGTTTGGCGTAATTTTTTTCTTACGACAATTTGGCGAAAACCTCGTTTTCGAATACCAGTTACATATGTATTTTTAATTATTTTCTGTTATTTTTAAAATGAAATAACAATAAATAAAAAAGTTTAATTAATAACTATAGAACAAAACAATTTATAACATTTTTTTGTAAATAAAAAGAAAATAAATTCAAATAAACATTTATTAATAAATATAAGCAACAATAGCCGGGTTACCATGTCAGGCAAAATAACGCCATTTTGGCGCCAATAAGGTACCCCGTTGCGTATATGACATCTGTGCCTAATATTTTTCTTTTCGTTTCGTTTAAAAAAAAAAAAAAGAAAGAAGTGAAAGCCATTTATTTTAAAGGTTTCAGTTTTAAATGAAAGTTTTGTATTAAGTAAAATAATAATGAAGTACAAATTGAACTATGAATAAAAGTAACATGGTGCATTTCTTAGCATACATTTAAGGCAGGCCAAACTGGTCGCCAAATTAGTTTAAAATAATAACCGTTTCTAAAATATGAAAATAAAAATCTGTTATGATTAAAATTTGAGTTGCCATCATTAGAGAAAAGTATTTAAAATTAGAAAAAAATTAATATTTCGAAAACTAATTAGAATTTAAAAATTCTAATACCAGTTTTGAGATTTGCGGATCAATACGGATTTTTGGTGTTTATTTCATCGCAAAGTATTCCGTATTTTAGGAGAAATCGCCGTGAAACATAATCAGTTGTTTAATCAGTCGTTTCATAAATTCGTTACATTTCAGTCGTTTCATGAAATCCGTTTCATAAATTCGTTTCATTAGGATTTTATATATATAGGGTAGATATATATAGCGATAAAACTGTTTATAAAACGTAAAGTACTTAAGTTATTAAAAGTGCCTTTTAATAACTTACTGAAATTTTGGAGCAAATGACAAATTTGTACTTAAGTGAGTTTTTAAAGTAAAAGAAAAAATAAGAATAAATAGAAAGACAAACATATCGTTTTTGGATCCTTCTGAAATTTATAATGGAACCAAATTTGAACTTAAGTTAATTTTTAGGGTAAAAATAAAAATAAATAAAAAGACAAACATAACGTTTCTGGATCCTCCTGAAATTTAAAATAGAACCATTACCATAACCACCCTTTCCAACAAAAGCAAAGTTAGGAAATTTTCTAAATCCATTCAAATTTTGTGTGTGGACATAAAAAATGTACAGAGTGATTCGAAATGTAGGTTATAGTACTTATCACTAATGTTGATAAAAACGTACTTCCAGTTACAAAAAAGTATGCAAATCAGGTAGAGCTTTCAGGTATGACAGTTATTTTTCAAGGGACTTTATATAAAAATAAAAAAATTAGTTTTTTATTTTCTATGACATCTGTGTTCTAATTATTTAGTAACTGCATCTGTATGTTCCGACTTGTAAATTTCCGAGTTTCCCGGTACTAAAAATGGACAGACGATTTTTTGGTCCTGAAAGCTCTGAAATTTAATATAATTCAAAATATCATAACTCGGTAAGCTTTGGTAGGAGAATTTGTAATTTTTATTGTTTTAGTTATCGGAGCAATGAGAAAATGTTTCTAGATATAACTTATCTAGCTATAACCCAAACAATGTATGAAAAAAATGAATTTCTTATTTTAATATGTGTATAACCTCTTTCAAAATAAGTTACATATCTTAAAAGTGTATTTAAATTGTATAGTTTTTATAATTGAGTCTATATCTGTTAGCAATAATTTAAGAGATAATCGGCATAACCTCCATTTTGACTCAACCGATAATCAAAGAATTGTATAATGTGCTCTGTTGGATTAGAAGTCTGTTTAATACATTTCATACGTTGCTATACGTTGCTTTTTAAATTTTTTTTCTTCTTCCCCTCTTTAATTTTTTTCTTATTATTCTATTTTTTGACGCAGGTTGAGCAATCTTAAATATTATCCCGGATATGAAAAAAAATTAAGTACCCATCGGATGAAAGAATAATCAATGCTATGCAGTGCTCTGGGAAGTGTAAATATTTAATATAGATAATTGTCGTTGGTAAAACAAACGCTGTCTTTGGTAAAGCTTTTGTCGTTGGTAAAACAAACGACAAAAGCTCATTTTGGATCTATTTAATGAACTGGCGGGTATATATTTCTTCTCTGTCATACAACGCAAAAAATATTAATTACCATAATTTTAAAACAGGAAGAGTAAATCATTGTATATCATTAAGTATTTTAATACGAAACTCTATCAGATTCTAAGTTGCCAATTAAATAATATTATTGTTTTATTACATTAAAAAACTTTAAGTGTTTAAAAAAAATTGTCACTAAAATGGAAGACCTAGCTATAAAACTGCAACTTAAACTGCAACTGTTTAAATTAACATAATTAATGTGAATTATGCGAGATATGAAAATTTTTTATCTTTGAAAACCTTCCTTATTTTTAAGCCCTTCGGGCCGAGCGTCTTTTACAGAATTTTTAATCTTTCATCACCGGTTTTTCAAAACATAATTTTTTGCCTAATTGAATCGGGAAAATGCTCTGATTAAATAAGGCAAAATTTACAATAAAAATTTACTGGTGAGAATAATCGAGGATTCTGAGCATCTTATGCGTCACGTAATACCGGTCGCTCCTCCCCAAGGGGTTAAAGAAAGTTAAATTTTTAATACCAGTAACGCCGTCTAGTATTTTTCGCCTTATTTAATCCAAGACTTGTCCGATTAGAGAAGGCAAATATTGCGACTAAAATACTCTGGTACAAAAACATAAACATTCATCCAAAAGGGGTTAACGACGAACTATGTTATGGAACAAGTTCTTTTAGAAATAATATAAAGTAAAGACACGTTATATACAGGGGGCGACAGGTTTTTGAGAGCAAAGTAACGCCTGCTTTCAAACAAGAACAGACACTAGAAATAGAGCATTTTTGTGTATTGTAAAGTTCTGTACAGGTCACATATACAATACACAATAGATGACATCATTGATTGAAACCACTGCCAGCTGCAATAACTAGCTCTACGTGCTGTCGAAACTGACTTCAGTCAAAACTCAGATGGGTGCTGGGATAGTTTGCCATTGCATACACAATGGCTGCTCGAGAGCCGCAAAAGTGCGCATGACTTTTGGAGTCCCTCTCAACCACGCCCCTTACGTAATAGCCCATCAGGTTAATACATGGGGAACTGGGGGGAGGGGGGCAACAAGTGGAGGATGACGTGCTCATGAAAGTTCTGCGACATCCATTATAAGATTATATGGGATGCTTCAGACTCAGAGTCTTGTTGAAAAAGTACGACCTCCCACGTGCTACAGAAGTAATTCAGCGTTTTAATACCTCGATATAAGCAACGACGTTGGCTCTGTCACCTTGAAGAAAGAAATGTGGAGACATCAAGTCGTCTTCGCTGCTCACGATCTCCAGAATCATCAGTGAGACTGGAGATTTTCTGTGCATAATGGTCGGAACCTCTTCGTGGACTTCCAATCTTTTTGCGGTTCATTTTCTGGACCTGGGCAAAGATTTTCTCATCGGAGGGAAACAACAGAAATCCTAGCTCCTCTTGATGTTTCAGCTTGTTAAGGAGGCGCTTGGCTTTGGTCAGGTGATTACTCCTGGCTTCCTCGGACAAGAACTGTTCTCTCATCATCACGTACGACCTCTAACGAAGGCCCTCAAGAATCGCACATCGGATGGTGGCCTCATCAGCCTGCAGCTCCCTAGCGAGTGCCTTCATCGACTTCCTAGTATTTTCATCGACACGGCTGACGAATTCCGGCGTCTCGATAATGTGACATCGCTGACAATGTATGGCCAGTATGAAACGGTTGTCACATCAGAACTGGCACTCTTCAGTTTGCTCCCTACTTTAAAGACTAATGACCGGGAGATTTTAAGAATGCGACAATCTTTAAATTGGAGTGTTCTTCAGTCACTGAGTGTGTTCATAAGTGCACTTCGCGCCGCGCGCGCGCTCAGGAGTTTATGCCATGGAGTAGGTCTTATCGAAGAAAGGAATTTTAACATAATTCAATTATTTCATTATTTTTATGGTTCAAAAAAGGTAAAACCAACGACTATATTTCTTTATTCTTTCAAAACATGGTTTTCGTAACAGGAATACATGCCTATGTTCACTCAGATAAAATCTAAAATAGTCGGAAAAAACATCACGTGACCTTCTTTATCTACTTTAGCCCATTTGGCATTTAAAATGTGTTAACCAACCGCACACAAACTCCGCGCGAGCTGCTCAAAAAAATTGTGTGGGCGATTTGATCACGTGATTGTGCGTTTTCTGCTTATGTGTTATTGGTTGTGCTTTGTTTGGTAGGTTGATTGATACAATTTAAGAATTCAACTGGTGATCTAAAAATTTTAACTTTTTAACAATTTTCTTTTTATTTATTTAAAAATGATTTATCAGTTGATTTATATCTTCCGTGATAAATAAAATGCTGTTAGTAAACCAAGATTGTGATATCAACATATGAGATTTGTTTGTAATCTACTATACTGGATGGATTTCAATGGAATTTGCACTGTTAGTTAGACAGTTTTTCAGAGAAGGTTTTAATATATATATTTCTTATTTTATGATTGCATATTTCAATACCGTGTGGATAACAGACCAAAATACATCATAAAACACGAGAAATAAATGGCATTCAAAATTCTGTTAGTATAAGCAAAATACTTATTTATACTTTCAGTAGAAAATTTATAAACATTCTAATCATACTTTATTCACTACAAAACTAGACAGCAGACCTATATATTTTATCTCTTTAAAAAATATATGTACAGATATTTTTAGTTAAAATAATCTACAACTATTACATTTTATTTTTATAATGTTCAAAGTAAAATATGATTTCCAGCCTAGTCTCGATAAAAATTCACTCGTAAAGTACTCAAAAAAAAAAAAAAAAAAAATCAAGTAATTATCCTACGTGCGATATATATTATTTTTTCATTTGGATTTGCTTAATGTTTATATCATTATACATATACATACTTAGAAACGAAACTTTGAATATTTAAAAGGTGTTCAGATGTAAAACTTTCATCTCGAAATACCTCATTTTCTCACATTTAAATAAGTATTTTATTATTATAATAAAAATACACGTGCCTGTGTATAATAAAAATAAAAAATATATCTTCATCAAAAATATCTTATTCATTATGAAAAATATAAAACAACCAATAAACAAAACAAAAAAAAAAATTGTGACACAATGTGGGATCGGAAGGATTCGAACCCAGAATCTCTAGTCTCGAGTTCACTGCCTTATCCATTCGGCCATCTAGCTCACATTGCTTCTGCATCAAAATATCTTTATAATTAGCACCTTAATTAGTCAAATCCATGATCTGTTCCTGAACACACTACGTGTCTACCTGTACACTACCTGAACACACTACATCCATGATATAGACCCACTCCATGTTCCTGACTCCTGAGCTCGCGCGCGCTACGCGCGTGCTTCTTGAACACACTCAATGTGACAATGACAGCACTCCTCTTCATTTCTTCGTTTAGTTTAAGTTCTGACATGTTTACATGTAACAGAAAAGGATTTGAAACTATAATGTACAGGGTGGTATTTCACTGATAATGTGTGTTGTCAAATACCTATAGCACCCTGTATATGTATATTTAACTCAATAGAAAAATAATTGAATGATATCGCAGAACTCTGATTATTTACAAATATGCTACTGAAACGTATATAGTGATAATATTTGAAAAAGATTTTTGAATTATGTTTCGTTTATTTTCTAATTATATGATTATGTGCATTTTATGTATTCCATACGGTAAATTTAGGTTAGAAATAAATTATACTAATATTTATTAAATGAAAAACAAGGCTGCTTTCATCATAGTTTTATATATCCGTTATTTTCAAGCCTTTTATTACAGTAATTTATTGTATCTTACCTTTAATTCTTATCCAGAATTTGTTTCAAACATTTTCATTATGAAGATTTTTACACTCCTTTCTTAGTTGTTTTTTTCTAATGAACTATGATCATATGCACTTAATTCCTGGTAACCTGTTGCAATTGTATTTCTTTTGTTTATACCATCGTTGTTAAGTTGGAAACTTATTTTGTTCAAAATATGTACTCCTATATTTCTGAAAACAAAATCGCCTTATTTAGTGACAGACATCCCGTGATTAAATAAAGCGAATATTACTTGTTGAAAAAAATGGTAGATATTTTGAATAAAAAATTCTTCAATTTGATAACACCTTGCGAACGAATGTGTTGTTTTCAAATCCGAATGTATATCGTATTATATTGCTTTAGAACTAGCAACTTGATAAAGATCAACTATACTGGATGATTCAAAATAGTGGATATGGCGATTATCGCTTAAACCACAGAAGATAGAAAAATACTTTTTTACAAAATTTATTAAAACCATGTACAGTCGTGGGAAAAAAAAAAGTAAACTCCCCATACTAACTCCTCAACAAATTATCGTAGACGAAAGTTACCGGTACCGAACGATTGGAAATAATGTCTAATTTTAAATTATGTATATAAAATTTGCTTAGGGGGCCATCTACATATTAAAACGAATTCAAACTTCATTTTTTTAAATGGCAATACCCAATTTTAACGAGATATTTCAAATCTTCGGTTCAATCTATGCCTAGAAACCAAATTTCAAGTCACTTGAATGATAAGTTTTTGAATTATAAACATTCAAAATTTAGTGTTTGTAATGTTAAATTGCATTTTCATATTTTTATTTATATCTTCTGAAATTATGCTCCTAATGTGCTATTTTTTTGTAGAAATAATACTAATATACCCAAACATAAATACGCTGAATTTGCAATTTTTATGATTTTATGATATTAATTATGAAATTAATATTCGAAAAAAATTATGAATTGCAACCTACAATTTTTTTGATGGATTTAGATTTATTAAGTCCTGCTTTATGGTAATCCAAAACTTCATATTTTTCTTCTCAGTAGTTTTCAAATTATGCTTAAAAAATGATAAAATCATGGTTTAAGGGGCCGTTTATGATAGAAGCGAGTAGATATTTTGAAATTTATTCCGCTATCCTGTAATCTAACTGGGTTCATTGACTCCTTGAGTGGCGCTTCAGGTGCCTTGATCAAGAAGGAGGCTCTCTCTGTTAACACTCAAGAACGGAACTTAGATTTGGATACATCTCTTAAAATACACTCGTTTTAAAATAAATAATTTCTCGGAAACTTATGGTACGAATTGCATAAAAATTTGTTTTTAGGCTAATTGAAGGGTGTAGAGTTCATTTAACCTGTAAAAAGTACGTACTTCTATTGAAAAAAAACAAAGTTATAGTTCGTTTCAATATGTAGATGGCCCCCTAAGCAAATTTTATATACATCATTTAAAAATAGACTTTATTTCCAATCGTTCGGTACCAGTAACTTTTTTCTACGATAATTTGTTGAGGAGTTAGTAGGGGGTGTTTACTTTTTTTTTTCCACGACTGTACAGCTTTTATATATGGAATTAATTTTGCAAGGGGCTGAACACATATTAAAGTACGAAAATTAGTTATTTTACCTCTGGATCCTCTGTCTACGTTATATTCAGAAACATTTTCTCATTGCTCTGATAGTAAAAGATGACATAGATATGTATTGATCTCAGAGTCGCCTTGACCGTCCGACCTATTAATCCCTCTACCGCTTCTCCGGACCCCATGATCGATGTCTTAAACTTATTGGATATGGATTTTAAAATTTTCCGGTGAGATCTTCCATGATCGAACCTACTATCGTTCTAGTCGGTAATAAAACGAAATGGACCTCCGATTCCAAGCGCAGCGCGCCCTCCTTTTCCTCGAAGTAGAGGCAGTCGAAGTCACTATCACAGACTCCAATCTTCTACGACCAAAATTCACCAAGTTGTAATACATTGAACTTTCTAGAATTTCTAATCTTTCCGGAACTAAAAACGAATAGACAATTTTTTAGTGCTGGAAAGCACGGAAATTTAATAAAATTCAATGTATCATATTTCGTGAATTTTGCTCCTAGAAGAATGATTTTTTTTTTTTTACTTTTCGGAGCATGGAGAAAATGTTTCTAAATATAACTTAGAGGACCCAAGAAATCGTATACGGAGTTAAATTTTTTATTTTAGCATGTATACAACCCTTTAGAAAATAAATCTCGTTATCTAACAGCCGTACTTGATTTGTTTACTTTCTGTAACTGTATGTTTCTATAAAAGGTTCTATCGGCATAACCTCTAATTTGAATAATCGAGTTTAATAATATCTTAAATTTTCTTTTTTTTCAGGACTTCCACGACAAGATGACATAAGGACGTCCAATGGTAATATAAGGTCTTTTCCTCTTATGCCAAGAAGGGACTCTATATCACCAAATGGACAAAATCCAGCTCTTCCTATCACACAGGTAATAGTCTTCAATACCATGAGAGAAAGATCTTTAGTTTAATTGTGTAAAAATTAATGACAATTTTAAACAAAAATGGTGACCGACGTAGAATTTTGGACTGAAAACGTTGCTTACAGGACATCGTTTATCCGCTGGCACAACCTCTTCGGTCCCTGGGTTCCCAAACGAAGACCTCTGTTCTTTTCCTTAGAAAAACTAAAATGTCTGATTTTTTTTACATTTTCACATCACTTCTTAATAGCTGAATGTTTGTTGCGTTCAAAGTAAACGAATAAATGGCAGAATCCAAGTTGATTCCGACATAAAATAAATATTATTTTCATCTGAATTTGCAAAATGCCTAAAATACCCAAAAGACAGTATGACCAAGAAAGGGAGAAATTTTCATAAGTATTTAACTTAAATCTTTTTCAATAAAAAATTTTTGAGGATTTGTAGATTTACTTGTTTGAAGCTCTTAAATTTGTGATTGCGTTAATTTAGGTTAAGGTTATTAAATTGATGTTTTCAAGGGGGTTTGCAGTTTTAGATCCACATTTTTTAACCTAAATTACTAAACACCCAAAGGATCCATTTCAGAAAAGATATTTTTTCTGTCATTTACGATGCCATTTCGTTTGGAAAAAACCTATGAATAAGCATTTGTATTATTATTTTAGCTCCGGAACTGAAGAAGTTAATGATTAAGAATATGAATTGTAGCAGCAGAAGAACCGTGACACATCTATTTAAAAAAAAATTCGTGGCCAGTTTTCCACTTACAAAGTTTATTTCGAAAAAGTTTCTTCCTCTTTATGTTCATTATGTATGGTTGCTCTAGAATATTCGTCTATATTTTTTAAGATATACAACATTCGAAATATTAGTTCATAACATAAGCAAGAAGCGTATCAGGGAAGCACGTGTTTGCGCAAATTTCAGTTGAACAAGTTACTTTGCAAATATTCATTTGATGTCGTCAAGGAGAACTTGATAATTTCTGAATTTGAAATAAAAATTTTGGTTGCTTTAGTTGACGAAATAAAGTTTGTCTTCAAACATTTCAAAAACTTGTGTTTTTGTACTTGCACTGCAGCCATAAGACTTTGATAGGTTTTAAGTTCTATTCTTAAATCGGCCTGGATTGTTTTTCCTGCCCACATTTCAAAATTCGTTTCAAATGCGATAGTAGATGTTGCCATTGTCACAGATAAATTATAGCTTCAACGCATTGATAATGAAACAATGTTTCCAGAATAATCGTAACAAAGTGATCGATGTACGGTGAACTTTTCAAAAGTTTAATTTCCCTCCGACAGCCAGCAGGGTTGACGTTAACACCGCACCAATTTTTTGTTCACCATAGAAGTAACGGAACTGCAATAACCTTGCTAAAGTTTTTGGCTGTCAAAGATTACGATCAACTGTAAGCAAATCGGAATCTTACATGGCCATCACCTATTTGTTCTAACTTCTATCCTAACTTTTATAAAAGTTTAGGCTGAAAAGAATGTAAAAGGTTAAATTGGAAGCCGCACGCGTTTTAACGTTGTGTATGGAACTTATGATAATTGAAGCATGATTACAAACGTAACTTAAAATCCGCGTGCGTCTAATTATTATGTCTATGGCAACTTTTGATACATATTTCAAAACTATATATTCTAAAAACACTCAAAATATATATTAAACATTTAATTGCTAAAAAGGACGTCAAACGTTAATAAAATACATTAAAAGATCTTAATAATTTGACATGTTTCGATTGAATTTACTCAATCATCATCAGAAAAAAAAATAAACACAAAGATGGAAAATGACAATAAACTATTACAAATGAAATTTAAAAATAAATAAATAAAAATCACGCGCGTAATATTTTAACATGTTTCACGTTGCCCTATTTTATTTTCAAATTATCTAACAATTCAATCCAAATATTTGGGATTTGAAATGACAAGGAATCATTGCAGACCATTGAGTTTCTGACGTAAATTTCAATAGATTCTCTAATAAAAAGTTGCAAATAAAAATCTGACCTATAAATTAATCTACTTTCATTAAATAAAATATTTATGTTTTCTGTTTTATTTAGCCTAGATAATGCGGTTTTACCTCTATTAAATTTTATGTCTGCAATGTGCTCTTTACATCTCACTTGGAATTTTCTCTGAGTCATGCCAATATAATAATTTCTATAACCACCTTCTTTAAGAAAAGGAATGATATAAACACCGGAAAGGTCAAATTTATCAATAGGGTCAATTCTAGTGGTTAAAATTGATTTTAATTTAGGGGGGGGGGGGGGGTCTAGCAATTAAATTTACATCAAACTTTTTAAGTTGAGTTTTAGTGGATTCGAAGAAATTTGGATAATAATTTATAACCACCCTTTTCGTGTTATTTTCTCTGTCGGTTTTATTCTCAAAAACTGCATCGCTCCTTTTGTTAATAAACTTTTTAATTAATGTATTAACTATTGTAACATGATATCCGTTGTTAATAGCTATTGTTTTAATTTTATCTAATTCATCATTTAAATATTCAGAGGAACAAATTCCAAAAGCTCTGTTAATAAGGAATCTAAAGGTAGATAATTTATAAGAATATGGAGTGCAAGCATCAAAAGGTATAACATTTAAGTTAGTTATTGGCTTACGATATATTGAACGAATTAGTTTATTATTTTCTCTTTTTAATTCAACATCTAAAAAAGGTAATTTCTTATCGGTTTCAAGTTCAAAAGTAAATTTAATCTTATTATCTAAATCATTTAACTGTTGAATAAAAACTAACAATTTATCAACTTCTCCCTGCCAAACAATAAAAATATCATCTACATAACGTAGCCATACTAAAGGTAATAATTTAAAAGTACTGAAAATTTTTGATTCAAGGGGGCGTAATTTGAATTCTGCTAGGAGGCCTGAAATTGGAGATCCCATTGGGGCACCGTCTGATTGTTGATAAATTATATTGTTAAAAATAAAATAATTACTATTAATTATTAGGTTTAGGCCACTTTTTAAAGTGTTTTTCATTGGTATGTCAAAATCTTCTCTATTGTCAATGAACTGTTCGATGGTTTGAGCTACCTCTGAAGTATCTATGGATGGATATAATGACACAATGTCCAAGCTTGCTAAAATGCAATCATCTGTAATGTCGATTTTCTCTAATCTTCCGATGATGTCAATACTGGAATCAACCGTGAAAGTGGAGGGAGGCAATAACTGTTTCAGTAACGGAACGAATGCACGCTCTAAGTATACTGGAATCAACCGTGAAAGTGGAGGGAGGCAATAACTGTTTCAGTAACGGAACGAATGCACGCTCTAAGTTATATTACTTAGAGCGTGCATTCGTTCCGTTACTGAAACAGTTATTGCCTCCCTCCACTTTCACGGTTGATTCCAGTATTGACATCATCGGAAGATTAGAGAAAATCGACATTACAGATGATTGCATTTTAGCAAGCTTGGACATTGTGTCATTATATCCATCCATAGATACTTCAGAGGTAGCTCAAACCATCGAACAGTTCATTGACAATAGAGAAGATTTTGACATACCAATGAAAAACACTTTAAAAAGTGGCCTAAACCTAATAATTAATAGTAATTATTTTATTTTTAACAATATAATTTATCAACAATCAGACGGTGCCCCAATGGGATCTCCAATTTCAGGCCTCCTAGCAGAATTCAAATTACGCCCCCTTGAATCAAAAATTTTCAGTACTTTTAAATTATTACCTTTAGTATGGCTACGTTATGTAGATGATATTTTTATTGTTTGGCAGGGAGAAGTTGATAAATTGTTAGTTTTTATTCAACAGTTAAATGATTTAGATAATAAGATTAAATTTACTTTTGAACTTGAAACCGATAAGAAATTACCTTTTTTAGATGTTGAATTAAAAAGAGAAAATAATAAACTAATTCGTTCAATATATCGTAAGCCAATAACTAACTTAAATGTTATACCTTTTGATGCTTGCACTCCATATTCTTATAAATTATCTACCTTTTAGATTCCTTATTAACAGAGCTTTTGGAATTTGTTCCTCTGAATATTTAAATGATGAATTAGATAAAATTAAAACAATAGCTATTAACAACGGATATCATGTTACAATAGTTAATACATTAATTAAAAAGTTTATTAACAAAAGGAGCGATGCAGTTTTTGAGAATAAAACCGACAGAGAAAATAACATGAAAAGGGTGGTTATAAATTATTATCCAAATTTCTTCGAATCCACTAAAACTCAACTTAAAAAGTTTGATGTAAATTTAATTGCTAGACCCCCCCCCCCTAAATTAAAATCAATTTTAACCACTAGAATTGACCCTATTGATAAATTTGACCTTTCCGGTGTTTATATCATTCCTTTTCTTAAAGAAGGTGGTTATAGAAATTATTATATTGGCATGACTCAGAGAAAATTCCAAGTGAGATGTAAAGAGCACATTGCAGACATAAAATTTAATAGAGGTAAAACCGCATTATCTAGGCTAAATAAAACAGAAAACATAAATATTTTATTTAATGAAAGTAGATTAATTTATAGGTCAGATTTTTATTTGCAACTTTTTATTAGAGAATCTATTGAAATTTACGTCAGAAACTCAATGGTCTGCAATGATTCCTTGTCATTTCAAATCCCAAATATTTGGATTGAATTGTTAGATAATTTGAAAATAAAATAGGGCAACGTGAAACATGTTAAAATATTACGCGCGTGATTTTTATTTATTTATTTTTAAATTTCATTTGTAATAGTTTATTGTCATTTTCCATCTTTGTGTTTATTTGTTTTTCTGATGATGATTGAGTAAATTCAATCGAAACATGTCAAATTATTAAGATCTTTTAATGTATTTTATTAACGTTTGACGTCCTTTTTAGCAATTAAATGTTTAATATATATTTTGAGTGTTTTTAGAATATATAGTTTTGAAATATTTTTAATGGACGTATAAGAGAACTTCTGCTTATTATTTAATATCTTCTGATACATAATTATTGATCAGAGTCTTGAGGATTTGTGCCTGATTTTGTATTACCTGAACCGTGCTATAGCTATGCAGTACTGAGTTAGATGGTCATCGGTAAAACAATTTAGGAAGAATTCTACCTCAAAATTTACCATTGGAGTGGAACCAAAGAGATTCGTTACAAGTATTGAATGTGACAATTTTTATGTTGTTCAGATCAAAGAATTGTTTTAATCGTCGTGTGGAATAATTAATAAAAGGTATCGAGTCGTATGTGGTACAGCGGATTAAACCGATATCGCCATAAAAATAGTCCAAAGAAATACGAAAAATACACTGTTTATCATTAATATGGTTTTATTCTTTGAATGCAAGTTCTCAAGAATTACATGGGTGTAGTTTCTTATCATATATACAAGGTGTATCAAAAGTTCTTGGACAAACGTTGAAGGATGTTAGACAAACAAATTTTGTATAGGAAGCCAGCTTCAAGATCCATTTATTCAACCAAAAATACAGGATGCCCCACTCTAGTCCGAATACAATCTTTGTTAAAATTCTTTGCAGATATTAAAGACGATCCTGGAAAACACAAGTTTCGAGAATAAGCAGTTATATACATCTAACATTATCATCAGCCCATCAACTAGTTTTATAAAACAATTTTCAGAGTATATAAGAGGCGAACAGGAGAGATAGCAAGTACGAGATAGCACCAGTTGCTACAATCTTCCATGTTATGTTTAAAAAGGAAAAAAAAAAATGTCGAGTTTGTTCGTAATATCGTCAAACCCTCTTTTTTGTATTTGTGCGACGTGTGTATTTTTTGGCTTATAAATAAAATTGCTTTACTAAACTCTCATTACAGGAACCATCTACAGCACTGTCTAGAGCAGGATGGGTTTTAAGAACTCTGATAATTTACCAGAGTCCGCATCTCATTCGTGACAGAAAGTATCACACCGATCCTACGAGACAGCTGCGGACATTCCGCAAATGTCTGGTCGGCTCAGAAATGGTTGATTTTTTGATGCAACAAGGAACAGCTCATGGTAGAATACATTCCCGAGGTTTGGCTGTAGGAATGTGGCAAGCGCTTATGGAGGAAGGTGTCATCTCTCATGGTTAGTATCACATCTGAGGATCAATATCGATCATTTTTTAACGCTGACAATAAATTCGCATTTTATTGCTGTAGTGTCCCTTAGATTCGTATTTAAAAGCTGTTTTAACCCTTAACTATTGTCGTAGAAAATGCTACGTAACTACTGTGAGCGGTCTCTGAGATCGCTTGATCGAAAGATAAATAAAAAACCTGATTAACGCATAAGATACTGTTTCTGTACTAATCTTTATGTACGGTATTTTTATAATCAAAATTCACCATATCCAAAAGTCTCTTTCTATAGTGCTAGGACTCTAAACAAACAAAATTTCACTAGTATCTGTAGTTAGACTGAAAGTGACAAATTAAACTGCGAAAAATGAAAAAAAAAAAAAAAGCGCTGTCTGTGACACCGCCGACAGCAGTTAAATGTTAAAAACTGTTTAAAAATTCGTTATTTATGTATTTTTTAAATAATGAGGCATTGAACCTCTTTTCTTTATTAAAACTGATAATATTTAGTCGATATTGCAGTAGACTAATTTCTAAAAATTAATTTCGCTTCACGATTTCTTTTTCTGACCGTTTTCTTGACGCATCATCCCAATATGTAACAAAAATATTTTGTTTGCAAGGTAGTTTCACCCATTTATAACGTATTAGGTATCAGCTTTTTAGACTAAAAAATAGGATAGTATTTTTCTGTAAAATAACCATTTTAGTCCACCATTGCAGGTCCGAGAGTGAAAACAGATCATTACGCCGCACAGTGGGACGTTTTAATGATCTAGGTGGGCAAAATCCATTTTTCTGATTATCACGGAATTTGACAAAACCGCGTATACTGGTAGCTGAATGTCTATATTTTCGAGATCCGTAAGAGTTTCGTGGAAAAAATACGAGGTGTCGATTAATTATGACCGTGAAGAAGACATTTCCGCAGTTGGTTTGAGGGAGTTTCAAAAGTAGCACTAGCTTCCTCTAAGTTTGAAAGCACGCCGTGGCTATTCTGTTGTATTTGAAAGCACGAGTTTGTTGAACATCTATCACATGTTTGTCAAGGTCAGATTTAACCCATTTTTGTTTGAAAACAAGCGATATTAAACCCGCTTAACCTCTTTTTTCAAAGGTTGTAATTCTGCATAACCCTTGATGTTGTTTACAAATATCATCTTGACTTTTAACATATTATTCAGAATTATTCAGCAATAAGCATTTTTTTTAATCAAAGTGCCATTCCTAAAGTATTGGAAACTTAAAACTCCTGCAAATGTTTGCTAACCATTAAGTTTTTATTAATAGACAAGCATCATATTAACTTGCAGTGCATGTATGTATGGTTTGTTAAAATCTTGCAGGTCAATTTTAAACCATTTTTAATTATTCGATTGAGCCGAAAGAATGAATACATGCGTAATTTGAATCACAAGACAATATTATTATAATTTAAAGACCATAGAAGTTTGTTTAGAATACTGTTTCTACAGGGCTTGACAAAAAATTAGATTAAAATTTGCAAGTTAATTTTAAACCAATTTCAATAATCTGATTGAAATGAAATTTTGCTCAGGGTATGTAGTTCTGATGACAATGCAGCATTATTATAATTTATGGAATGTAGCAGTTACGCTTATTTTACAGGGCCACATAAAATATTAGTTCAAATCTTGCAGGACAATTTTAAACCACTTTCAATTATCTGATTGAGTTGAAACTTTCCTACACGTGTTTTTCCGATGACAGTTCAATTAAGACGTAATTTGACGAACATTTGACAATTATGCATTTTTTACAGGGCCACACAAAAGATTACTGAAAGATTGTTCTTTATAAGCAGAAATTATAATTAAATTTCAACAAAATTACTATACGTTATAGAGATACACAATAGCATTTTTTAAATTGAAAATAAAGTGCATAGAACTTATATTTCTTTTACAGGCCCACATAAAAAATTCTAATACATTACCGTCTATATACAGAACTTTTATTTCAAATTGAATAAAATTTATATAGGTTAGTTATTTACACAACAGCATTTTTTCAACTGAAAATAATTTGGGTAGCATAGGTAATATTTACAGGGTCACACAAAACATAAAAGTTTGTATTTTTAAGAATATTATTTTATTTTAAAATTTTTATTCTCCAGGATGACTACACAAATTTCTCGAGCAATTCTGAGTAGACAAAAATAATAATAAAAAAAAATGAATGTTAACTTACATGCGTGCATTAAATTGTTTTTTTACTTAATTGTAAAATAAGTATGTTTGAATTATTATTTGTAATTAATCATTATGTATTAATCATTATTTGTAATGCATTATAGAGGGTGCCCATTAAAGTCCTTCCCACGCTCTTAATTGCCGCACGGTTGCAGATATAGTCATAAAAGTGGTGTCTAGGTATAGTAAAGTGATATGCGCTACCAGATGAGACCGCTTCCAGCGTCACCAGCTGCAAAACAGCTGACTATATCGAAACGAGATTCATGTTCAGAACGAGATTCATTTTGCATTCATGTTCACAAGGTGTCCTTTCGAAATAAATCGATGATGCTCTACAACTTTGTCATTCACTTTTGTCCCATATCTCGTACCGTTTTCCAGATAGGAACGCTAATGCCGCCATTTTTCTCCAGGTGGCGCTGTAAGCGGTCTCATCTAGTAGCGCATAGCCACTTTACTATATCTAGACACCACGTTTATGAATATAGATGCAGTCGTTCGGCAGTTAGGAGATAGGAACGGGCTTTAGTGGGCATCTTTTTTTTTTAAAGACATTGTTGTTACATAACCAAATATTTATCATTGTTTTTAGTATTCTATTAGTGCTGCATTTGAAAAAAACAGCCAAAAACTAATTAAAGTTCAGCGAAATAATTTTGTCCACCTAGATCGTCAAAACGCCCCACTGTGCGCCGTTTCAAAGATGAACCCTATCGTTTTAAGATATATCAATCACAACTAATTAAGTCAGCAGCATGAAGCACTGACCTTAACCTTTCGGATTAGAGTTTAGGTAGGGTTTTTCTTTAAAGCAGCATAATAGTTCTGGTGTCATACCCAGAGCTGTTACGGCTGATTGAGGTTTCATAAAACAAGTTTTGTGATACTTTTATGTCATTGCGTAAATTAACCTATGTAAAACTACAAAAAAGTGTTTTAAAGTGACTGTTTACTACTAAAAATATGTATTAAAAAGAAAAACCTTGAAAAAAAAAAAAGAAATATTGTTTGTATATGTTGTTTAAAAACAGCCCTTTATTTCTTTTTATATTAGATTCGATTAAGAAATCTGTGTAACGAATCCGTCGATATACGTGAAATGTTTAAATTTGCCTATTTTGAAAATTAATTTTCAATTTTCCGATTCATTTTTCTAGTTTGTTTTTATTTTTTACAATTATAAGAACTGTTTTTTTTTAAATCATCATCACTATTATTATTACTGAATCATTTCTGAATGAAATAAAATATATAAATATCTTTTTGACGATATGGCGTGAATAATTATCGAAATCGTTTTTTATTATCATCGTATAATTTAAAATGTTGCTTTTTTTTTTAAACTGTGACGAAATGAAAAAACTAACATATAATTGTTTAGTTTTACTTTATATTTACCCATTTACAGATATTACGGGTTTTTTTTACACATAAGAATAATGTAGATGTCAGTTAAAAGTACTTAATCTTCTTCCGGATTGGAGAAAGCAGTCTTTAAAAACGCCCATACGCTCGTAGAAATGTTAAAAAATATTTTCACCCTTCTCGTTGGCTTCATAGCTTCTCATTTTGGTTCCAGCTTTTCCCGGTCTTTTTCAAATTCAAAAGGTGCCGCCATCTGTTGTCGATTGTGGCATGCAACATATCATTGCAAATTACTGAATTCGCTGTACTAATCTCAATAGCTGCACGCATTTATGTCTGCAAAAAAATGTTCGTAAATGTAAAGTAAAACTGTGTAACTGAATATGACATTATTGTAAGTCACTTAAAAACTAACATATAGAAGATTTAAAAATCATCTATAAATAGTTGATGCATCTGTCAATGATTTTTTATTTTATTATTATAGTTTATGATTTTTTTTCTACATTCTCTCTTTTTATAAGCACGCGCCATATTGCAACTAAAGTTTATTATCTGTGTACAAGACTATTTAAACTTTAATCTGCATAACTATAAAATAAAATCCATTTGAATTCCTAATGAACGATCTCACGCGCTTTTAAAAAGTTCGTTTCAATTTTAATTTTCATCATTTTCAACTCTTTTTATGCAGCGTGTCCACTCTCAACGGTGTCCAATGGCTAATTTCTAAACCTTTAGTCATAGATATATATTTCCAATTAGAAATATGTTTTAAATGAGATAAAAAAATATTTTAAAAGTCCTTTTGATAAATAAAAACATTTTTTAAAGGGTTCGAAATTTAAAGTTTTATGCAGTCCACTTTCCTATAAATGATATTTAGTAAAAATTTCCCATTACATTGACAAGTAAGACAAAATAAAGACCCATTCATGTAACGCTAAAATTGACCAAGTTATGAAACTTTGAATTGCATGAGTCAATACCAAAATAAAAAAAAAAAAAAACTTTTTTTGACGTAAATGGCTTTCGATATCATGAAGTACAACATTTGAAACATTTTTACTTATGTTTACCAATATATCTTATACTAATTTTCTACATCTGGACATACAGTGGTGGCCAAAATTGTGTACATTTTACAGCTTCATGCCATACGGCAAAAATATGCAAAGAATGGTTTAAAAATAAAAGCATACGATTATTACCCTGGCCAGGAAACAGCCCTGATCCCATAGAAAATTTATGGGGACATTGGAAAATCCTTGTACAAAAAAAGTCTTATAATTGATTTTTGGCATCATGTGATTAAAAAGGATGAACTCCAAACACTACTCTCAATGAGAAAAGACACTGTGAAGTTGTAATATAAAACAAGGGTTATCGTACTAAATATTGAATGCATAAATGTAACTTTAAAATGCAATGAAATCTAAGATAGATCTTATTTTTGTGATGCAGATATTTTAATTATGTTTTATTATTATTAAATTTTACATTAAATTTCCTTGAATTTGACATATAAATATTTATATTTAAGGAGTCTCAGGACTCTTAAAATTGGAAAAAAAGAAAAGAAAAAAACCATTTTCAAGATTTAATATCTTGAAATGTATTTGATTTTAAGAAACAATTTTAATTGGAATAAAATATATAAGTATGTTTTTTCGTTTCATGTATTTAAAAAATAAGATGCAGGATTAGCATTTACAGGGGGCTCCAAACTGTTAGACATTTCACGAGTAAAAAATCGGCATAACAGCTTACGTGCACGATTACAAAATAAGTATTGCAACCAGAATGAAAATTTTGATGCCTACTTATACATCAGATTTTAATAAATACCCTGAACCTAAATAAATTTGTATTTAAAGTTTTTTTTATATTTTTAATACAAAGTTGTATTTAGCTAATGTAAAATTAAGAAAATTTCAACAGTATAATCAGTTAAAAAAATATTGTTTGGAACAATAAAAAGGAAATTTTAGGTTCAGTTTATACAGACTAACATGAAACATATGTTTTGAAAATTTCATGAAAAAATATTCATAGGTTTTTGAGATATCGTGCGCGTTATGCCCAAAAACGTCATTTGGAGAAAAATGGCTTCAAAGTTTCCGAAACGACGCTTCAGCTATTGAACGTGTATAAATGTAAGAGCCATAACTTCAGTTCTAAAGGGAATTTCAAGGAAACAATTATATCAAAATGTTCAGCAAAGATAGGAGTTCAGCATCTAAAAAAATTAAAATTTCAAAAATTTTAAAGTTTTAAGAGTCCTGAGACCCCTTAAGTGAAGTTTATTATTCTTCAATAACACAAAGTTATAAAACATGAAAATTTCAAAAAAATGTCCACAATTTTGGTCGCCACTGTAGATGAGTTTGGCCGTGCTTCGAGGGAACGTACACAAAGTGGTTAAAATATTAGAAGGATTTATTTCACGTATACATTTATGCATTGCAAATTGCAACTGAAGGGATTCATTCAGAGCAAGTTTTAAAATAACTTTAATTTTTATTACGTTTTAGATTAGATAATCTGATAGCATTTAAACCCTTTATCTACTGACGGTACTTTACCATTAAAATAACTTGTTATAAAATTCATTTAATGCATCGATTAGTAATAATACAGTTTAGAATGGGCTATAAATGCATTACTTTATATTGCTCTAAAAGCATTGTTGGTTACACTAAACAAAAATATTTTTAAAAGGATGATTTCTTTTGCTTTTGCCTCTTTTCAGCTTTCTGGGCATTGGAAAAGGGGTGGTGGTGGTGGTGATTTTTCAATTCGGAACTATATGTATATTTCTTTTGTAAGAACATTGTATTTGTACATTTCCTAATTCTACAAAATACTAAGATAAATATTTAAAATAAAAGATTTGAGTGGGGTTATAAATATTGCATAAAATCCCTAAAAATTCAAATTTAAAATCCAGTCAATTTCTAAATCCTTCAATCCTTCTAAAATCCTTCTAGAATTTATTAAATGATTATGTAAATCTTCTAATGTGCAGTAAAACCTCCCTAAAGCGACCACGTTCCGTTCCAATAAAAATGGGTCGCTCTGAGAGGTGGTCTCTTAATAGAGGTCATGTTTAAAATAAAAGATTTGAGTGGGGTTATAAATATTGCATAAAATTCCTAAAAATTCAAATTTAAAATCCAGTCAATTTCTAAATCCTTCAATCCTTCTAAAATCCTTCTAGAATTTATTAAATGATTATGTAAATCTTCTAATGTGCAGTAAAACCTCCCTAAAGCGATCACGTTCCGTTCCAATAAAAATGGGTCGCTCTGAGAGGTGGTCTCTTAATAGAGGTCATGTTTAAATTAAGATTTTAATTGTTGAAAAAAATGTAACAATTAATGTTACTAAAATTTATTTTTCACATTAGGAAAAAATATGAAAATTTAAGTATCAAAACAAAACTTAATTACATAAGTTAATGACTGCAGAGTTTAAAAAATGAATACATTGACTTTTGCTTTGAATTTACGGTTTTATCTTTTATAACTTTTATTTCGAAATCCATTCGAAGTTCAGTCAATAAATGCAATTTTTTTTTGGACAGGAACAAATAATGACGATTTCATTACTTTATCTATTTATTTGAGAGTTTTCTGACAGATATAGCAGGGCAGATATAGATAGGGCAGAGGAGTTTATTCACCGTCATTCTTAATTTGTCATCAGAGTTGAATTCATTTCCTGAACAGGCACAAAAGTGTTTAAAACACTTAGAAGTTACCGGTATAAAAAAAAAATTCTAAACTTAATTTAGAAGTTTGGTGAATAATGCGCTCTCCAGAATTATTTTTCTAATAAAACCTTTTTCAAACGACCAGGAAAAAATGGAATTTATTTCATTTTCTTCAAGAAAATGGGTCGCGCATGGATGGAGTTCAACTGGAATGGTCTCTGAATGGAGGTAAAATGAGTATTGAGCCTATGGGAATAAATTTCGTTCCATGAAAAAAGGGTCGTTCAGGGAGGTGGTCGCACAGAGAGGTTTCACTGTAGTTTAAAAAATTCACGAAAAATGCTTTAGAAGATAAAATTTTCATGAATTCATAATTCAGTACATAAAGGGTTAAAACCTGTATCACTTTGTAAAGAATTGCGACTGTTGCTTTTCACCATTTCCTTTAACAAAAATTCTGTTATTTTTAAACTTATATTTTTTAGTACAAGTTGTATATTTTTCTTTAATATGTCAGAGTGAAAATAGATTTCAAATTTATATTGCAATGTTAATTTTACTCTCAACTATTTTTTTTATATATATCTGATGGTTATTTCTATTTCTAGAATTTTGTGACCTCTATTTCGCAACAAAAAAGATGCTTCAACTTTAAAGAGCTATTACTCGGTTAGTTTTAATCGTAGAAGAATGGGATTTTTTTTTCTTACTTCTTAGTGTAATAGCTATTTTTACTAAATATAAGTTAAAGGATAGGTAAACCTTCATAAAAATTTTAATTTCGTGTTTTCTTAAAATTTTTTATTGACCCGAATCGCTTTAAAAATACTTCATTACCTCTTTTAAAACATTTTTTGTAATTGGAACTATATGTCTATGATTAACTGTTTAAGAATTAGCCATTAGACACTGTTGAGAGTGGACCTCTATATTAAAGCACTATAGTCCTCTTATCGTTATCCAATATCTAAATCTGAAAGCATTAGTTTTAGAAGTATAATTTTGGTACAAAAAGGTTTCAAATGTTGTACTTCATGATATCGGAAGCCGTTTACGTGAAAATTAGTTTTTGAGTTACGAAACTTTAATTTCATACAGTTCTTGTTATTTACAAGTTACATTTAGAAAAAAAAAATACTTCATGCTGTAACAATCCAAACAGCAAAAATTCCATTTTTCTATGACTAAAACGTACCGACTTATATTTTTAATTGCATAAATTTTCCATCCTTTCTGGTAGTGAAAATGGAAAAACACGTTTTTAGTGATAGAAAACGCTCCAGACTCCAGTTCAGAGTATCGAGTCCGATTAGACAGAAAATTAAATAAATTTGAGAATCTCTGTTGTAATATGAATGACTCACAAACCATATTAGACGAAGTCTATTTTGATAAAAAAAAAAAAAAAAAAAAATGAAATACACTCGAACCTCGTTATCCTGACACTCTAACGTCCAGAAAAAAGTGTCGTCATAAGCGGAGTGTCGCGGTAACCGGAGTTGGAAAACATATGCTTATAAAGGCTGTATTTTTAATTAATTTAGGACAATTTTAAATTCATAACTGATTTTGCCGTTTTAAGCAATAAAACGTTATTATTAAACAAAATAAACACAAAATAAAATTGAAAAGAATAAAAATCAGATTTATGATGACTTGTTTTTTTATTGTTACATTAAATATTGATGAATTGAGGTTTGAGTATCCCTAGATGTGCTTCCTACGGCTCTTTTTTCAATATTATACAATGAATTGTAATCAATATTCGTTGTTTCAGAAATGAATGTTAGATAATTTCTCATCGTTTCAATGCAATGCAATGCTTCGGTTTTAGTCGGATGAAAAACGCTTGTAACCACAAGAAAACGCCGCATGACCAGAACAAAAAGACCCCGAGTAGACTGATATGTCTATCTGGCGCTTTAGTGGGTCATTCAGAGCGTCTGTGGGCTTATTTATTCAGATAAAGGATTAAAGTAAAATTTCTCATTGCTCAATGGGTATTTTAGACACTTTTGTGGAAGGTTGGCTAAGACATTTCGTACCGCTTAATTTCCGTGCTTATAAGATAGATTATGAAAAATGGGCAATTTTTCTAAACCGTCGGGATATCTGGAGTCAAAAATTATTCAACGGCGTTTATTTACACTTCCGCAGTTTATTTACATTAAAATTATATACGAAAAATCGGGACTTTGAAAAACTGGCGTGAAAACCGGGGGTGTCGGAAAAACGAGGTCCGACTGTAGTCCATTTTGAAGGTACATAAAATCTCTTTTATTCACTCTCACGAAGTGAACCAAGTCAGTAAACAGATGCCATATATGATAAAGTATCTGAAAACAGGCTTGGTTCACCGAGGAAGCGGATAAAACAGATTTTTTTAGACCTTCTAAATGGACTATATATATATATTTTTTTTCAAAATAGACTTGGTCTACTAGGGTTGTGAGCCCCTCATATGATAAGTGAAATTTATTTATATTTCAAGTATTATTAGCATGCATTTTGTTCTGTTCACTTTTGATTGGAAAATATGCTAATGTTCTGTTTTCTGGTTTAGTAACAAACGAGCATCAATTCAAAGACAAGTATTTATTTTATCGCTTTCGAGAGGACCAACAGGAAACAGCCCCTCCATCTGTCGAAGATAGACAGCAAGCTGAAATTGATCTACCCGAAGTTCTTGCTACCTTACTTTCGCTTGCTCCAGATGCTATTTTCAGAATGATCCTGCGAAAACCGTAAGTTAAAGTGGTTACTCTTTAATTTTATCAGTGGTGCAACGAAGGCAGGGTTTATGGGTTTAAAAAACCACGCAGGCAGAAATCAATTATAATAAGCATGCAAGTAAAAAACTTGTTTTACGATGAATAATTCATAAGTGAATAATCGTCCCATTGGGAGCTTCACTCGCGTATAAAGGGTTCCGTACAATAAATTTATTAATTACTAACTGCATCATTACAAAAAATCGTTTCTAAAAGAATAATAAGACTTTGTAAAAAAGTGGGAATTATTCTATGAACATTTTTTCGATAATTGCCTTCAATAATTGAATTCAATTGGAATGAAAAATATTAATATTTATCACTATGTTACGCCTTATCTAAAAGAAAGACTTGTTGAAAGTTTAAATTTGGCATTGTGCCCGCTGAGCGCCTGCAAAGTAAAGTTTGTGTAAGGGAAAAAAAATATGATTTTCTCAAAAACTATGTGACCCACGATAATCGCTATAATTTTTCTGCAAGTGTTAAAAATCTACTACCATCTCCAATTTTTTAATAATTTTAGCTTCAGTTTAGAGGTCTGCACGGGCCGGAATTTCCAGGCCCGGGCCCGGCCCGAACGAAAGCCATCTTGGCCCGGCCCGGTGTAAAAATTGGAAGTTCGGCCCAAGCCCGGCCCGTTTGCTTTTTTACAGTTCTCGGCCAGGCCCGGCCCGTACAAAAATCAGTAAAAGCAGGCCCGGCCCGACACAATTTCTACAAAAAAAAAAAAAAAAAAAAAAAAAAAAATCGTTTTTTTCTCAATATACAATTAAAATTCTTTTAGTGAATACTACATACATATTTATGGGAACATTTTACAGTAATATTTTACATTACTATGATGTTCTCAAAACAGAAAACACACAATAGTAAACATTAACGATTACTTGCAGTGTTTTAGTCATCGTGTCTACAGACATTTCAAAATGGAAATAAGGATTCATTAAAAGATTAATGTAGTTCAGAATAAAGGATTAAAAACATGATAACTTTTGAAGCTGTATAATAAAAAGTATATTTGTGAAAATATTTCTCTCATTTTTAAGGCTTTACTCAAATCCAAAGGAGCTACATTTCGACACATTTATGAATTCTTTTCTTTTCGGAAACGCGTAAGATTGTCAGGTATTCTTATTCAGAAGCTATGTAAATGTCGTTTTATTCATAGATAAAAGCAATATATCTTTCTGAAAATACTGTCAAAGTTAGCGTTTTGAATCGAATTTCCGGAAGCGATAGCACAGGAAAGGAGAAAAACGTACAGTCACGTGACAGGAATCTCTGTTATCTCTAAGTAATTTATCAAATATGGAAAAAGCTATTCGTTTCCAAATGCCTTCAATAGGCAGGCCTGTCAATTTTATGCCTTTATAGTTAAAAAATTTGTCAGAAAATGTGTCTGAATGCTTCGCATTGTTGAGCAGTGAATATGAGAACCACCTTACGGTATATTTACAAAGATACTGTTAAGAGAAGTTCATTATCACTATTAATACTACAAAACACAATGACTGTTCCACACATCCTGAGATCGATTAAGACCAGTTCCATCCCGGCACGAGTCTGCTGAAAAAAAATTAAACTCGGAATCAGACATCTTGTAACTGTACGATGCCGATCTCTACGATGGACATGTTACATTTCTGTATTGATGTTGTTAAACTCGCATCGGCTCGTGACGCACATTTATACTTCTCGGGAAAATCATATTCATTGAAAATGGCTCGTATTTTATCTGCTTCGCTTAAATTCTTATATCGGGCCGACAGGCCAGATTAATTTTTTTGCCGGCCCGGCCCGTTTTGAAATTTACCTTCATTCCGCCGGCCCGGCCAAGCCCGGTCCCGTGCAGATCTCTAGCTTCAGTAGATTCAGAAATAGGGGAGGGAGACATATTTTTGTGGGACATTTTCAACGATATCTCTGAAAATATAATGCCTAAAATTAAAACAAATATATTTTTGAGTTCGGTGTTTCGAGATCTTTCGCATGATACCGAACACGATAAACAAAATATTATTAATAATAATTCAAGTAAAATAATTGAAGAGCTAAGTGGAAGAACATGTTAAGTAACAAAAATTACATTTCAAGAAATTTGAGGTGTAAGTTTTTGCTGTAAATTTTATTGATTTATTTTCTGTTTGATACGATGTTTTTAAAATATTAACAGGTATGGTACTAAACTCTCTCAGAAAAACTTATTCATATTTAATTTTCAAATATTAAAAATTATTAATATTATTGACATTATTAAATATTAAATATTAATGAATAATCTTTTAAATCTTCAAGACTAAATAGAATCTTAGTATTTTAGCTTCATCATGTGATAAGATACCTCATAACGCTTTCATCCAAAATATTATAAAAAAAAAAAAAAAATTAGAAAATGTAGCATAACATGTTCATCCACTCAGCTCTTCAATTGTCCCTCTTATTTTTTTCCTAAAAATATTTCTGAATGGCTAATAATCTATAAATATGTGAGTCTATAGCCTTTATAAATCTGGCAAGTATGAACTTCGCACGTTCCATAGTTTTCGAGAAAAACGGCTGTGACAGACCGACAGACACCATGCTATACATATACTTCAGGGCACATGGTCAAGAAAGCAGGGCTGGGCCAGGACTTTAGCGACGCATGTTTAGTTTTTTTTTTAAAGACCAGATAATGACGAAAAAAAAAAAATGTTAAACTGGTGTTTACTAATATAAAAAAGGTCAGATTTTAATTCTTTAGCGACGAGCATCACGTGTACACTGTTAAAAATTTGCAGCATTCTGGCAGGTCATTTGACCGTTTTCGGAGAAAACGGTTACACACACCGTAATTTAACACTATTCTGACCATATTATTGGCCATTTTATGGTCAGAATATAATTAAATTATGGTTATGAAACCGTTTTTTTTTTCAAAAAACGGTCGAATGACCTGCCAGAATGCTGCAAAATTTTTAACAGTGTACCTACATACCGCCGTAATTAGAGACGTGCGATTTTTAGCTCTAAAAACCACTATTTTCGAAAGGTAATTTTAATCTAATCTTACACTGTAAAAAAAAAAAAAAAAAAAAAAAAAAAAAGACTAAAAAACGGAAATACTACTGGCAATCTAGATGCCAGTACCGTTTTCGTTTTTAATCAGAAAAACGGAAAATTTTCTGTAATTTATTGGTAGAAATTCCCGTAAAAAAAAAACCGAAATAGTACTGGCGTCTAGATTGCCAGTAGTATTTCCGTTTTTTTTACAGTGATACTGCCAAATTTAGTCGATTAAATAAAAGAAAAATTTCTATTCTAGAATACTCATCCTAAAAAAAATATATACCTGACTCTCATGCCGAAATGATTAAACATTCTTGCCTCCTACAATGAAAATTGTGCGAGGAAATATACATTTTTTCTTAAAAATCTATTTCCCATCGTACAATAAATTTACACATTCCTGGAACATACACAAGGACTGTTAAATTGAATAATAAAGTATTTTTTTCTACGAAATTTCCCCAATATTAAAAAAAGCAAATAGATCTTTAGAATTCCAGGATATGTAGCATCATCATCTTTGTTGATATTGACGAACGATCAAAGCACTTATCTAAATAGAAGCTGTCTGAAGGTTGAAGAGGTTTATTTCGTTTTTCATCTTACCTTTTATTTGGTTTCCGTTTTTCTTTTTGTGATAACTTTCTCAGCTGAAATGTTTGAAGAATACATCATATTAGGTGAGTAATATTTACTCAACAGTGATGCTTTAGAATAGATAAATTTAATATCCTTAATTCACATTTTCCTACACGATTCAAAAGTTTTACGATTTAATATATACTTAATTGATTATTCCGAATTTTGATATTCTATGTTTTGTAAGTGAGTTCCAAAACTTTAATTTTATCGAAATTAATATTTGGACGTTTTCTGTAAAAATGATTGTTGAGATTTAACTAATTATTGTGTCATTAAAATGTTAAAAACGTATTTTTAAAAAAATTACAAGTAAGATTTCTCTTAACCTACTTAATATTTTTACATTCAATGTTGATTTATTTTCAGGTTATATGTATATCCTGGCTCTAAATTTGTACATATTTTAGCAAAATTTCTATTTTTAAAATAATTAGAAAGTATTTTTTCGGAGATTATCTATGCTTATTTTTTATTCATTTTCTTTTTGTATCTGTAATAATAATTCAAAAAATAGATTGTCTTAAGATATATATATTATCACAATATCCATAAAGCGTGTATCTAAAAATCTTGAAAGTTGCTGAAATAAAATCTTAAAAGTTCAAAGAAGATCTTAAAAGTTGTTCAAATAAAATCTTAAAAGTTCTTCAAATATAATCTTAAAAGTTGTTAAAAAAAAAAAAAAAAATCTTGCGTGCGACTTTGAAAAGGCACGTTTTAAACGTTTTGAGAGAAACCAATTTAAAGTATATTTCTAATAACTGCTTATACATGAGATTAACTAACACGATTTTAGTCATAACTAGTGTAATTATATGAATTGTTTCATTTAGTTTTATTAAATGTCTCTTTTACGTATATAAGAAACTTTTAAAGAAAATATGTCTTTTGTATATACATATTTTTTTCTTAATTGAATTTCTTTTGAAGATTTAAGAGCCTTGTCCTTCCTTAAGCTTTAAAAAATGAAAATGTTAAAGATTCTATAAGCAATTACTTATAAGGCATTTTAATTTTAACATTTGAAACCAAAAGTAAAAGTTTTTTTATTTGCAAACTTCTTGAAAGTATGTAGATAGCCAATTAATATTGCTAAAATATACATATTTTAAGTAAGCTTCATTAGCCGTTAGAGGGCGGTGAATTATTTTTTATACCACTTAATTTGAATAAAGATTTGTACCAAAATTTTTTAATAAAATTTTATTTATTTGACTTTGGTAATAATAATAATAATAATGCAGTAACATCGCTTTTTCTTACTTTTAAATAAAATGTTTCGAAAATTCTGGTGTGAAAATTCACTTCAACGTTCCGGGAACACATTTATTTTCTTTTGAAAGGATTAAAGACCTAAATATATTAATTAGATGTAAACTGCATTACTCTGTCGTGCATCATTTTGAAATCATAATTTTTGCCCGTCTAAAGGTACTCTTACGCGCAAATACGAGAGGTGTTTTTTTTTAAGTAAAGACCGTTTGGAAATAAAAACCAAACGAAAGAAAAATTTCAAAAACCAACTTTATTTTCAGATTCTACATACATTTCTCTATTTTTCAACATAGCTTCCAAGTTTGTTTAAACACTTGTCATACCTTATAACTAGATTTTGAATACCCTCTTCATAGAAACTTGCCGCCTGCTCCAATAACCGATAGGTCACGAGAATTTTCATGTCTTTCTCATCGTTGTAGATGTTGCCGCCGAGATGATGTTTGAGATAGCGGAAAAGATGGAAATCGCTTGGTGCAAGGTCAGGGCTGTAGGGGGTGTGGTCTAAAACTTCCCAGCCAAAGGAGTCCAATAAAGCTCGTGTCTGAACTGAGGTGGAGAGACCTTGCATTATCGTGGAATAGCAAAATCCCCCCCTGTCAACATGTAGCGTTTTTTGTTTTGAATCGCTCTGTGACAAAAAAACATATCACTGACCGTACCTCGTACGGGACGGGCAATCGACAATTATGAACATTTTAAAGACACGCAGAACAGACCGTAGAGGTTACCTACACAGATGCAACTGAGCACAGGTGTTCCCAAAGAATGCCGGGACACGACGCAAGCACTCGTTGGGGCGCGCACGCCCCCATATTAGTGTATACATCAAAACGGCCCTTACTTAAAAAACACGCCTCCTAATTAACGTATAAAAGTAGTACAACGTATACTGTACAAAGTATTGTAAAAGGAAAACTCGTTGTATAATAATTTTTTTTGTACAAGATGTCTATACCTGCTACAAGCTGCTCTCGACAAACCTCCCATGTAGATCACACGGTCTCTAAAAACACGATAAATTGCTCTGTTTTAAAAAGAACAAAAATGGCTGCAAATGTAGAAACTCAATAGCCATTTTAATCCTTTATGTACTGAATTATGAATTCATGAAAATTTCATCTTCTAAAGCATTTTACCTGAATTTTTGAAACAAAATTAGAAGCTTTACATATCATTTAATAAATTTTAGAAGGATTGATTGAAGGATTTAGAAGGATTCATTAAATTTGAATTTATAGGGATTTTGTGTAATATTTATAACCCCACTCAAATCTTTTATTTTAAATATTTTCCTTAGTATTTTATAGGAATTAGGAAATCTGCAAATATAATGTTCTTACAATAAAAATATTTCTGAATTGAAAAATTCTCCCCCCCCCCCCTCCATCGCCAAGAAAGCTGAAAAGATGCAAAGGCCAAAGAAATCATCCTTTAAAAAATATTTTTGCTTTGTGTAACACATAATGCTTTTGGAACGTCATAAAGTAATGCATCTATAACTCATTCTAAATTGTATTACTACTAATCGATGCATTAAATTAATTTTATAAAAAAAATTTTTAATGGTACTTATAAGTACCGTTAGTAGATAAAGGGTTAACTCTGTATGTCTCGAATTATAAATAAAAATTTTGCTCCTCTTCAGAAATTATCTTCGTTAATGTTTAAAGATATCTAAAAATTATAATAACAATTTGATTTTTAGATAGATTTTTAAATAAAACTCATTTAATAAATAGATAGTTAGTTTTTTTTTTAATATTTACGAGAATAATTATAATTAGTTTAATTAACAAAAAATACTGTTATGGAAACATCACAATTCTTACAAGAACAATCTAAATACACTAGAACCACGCTAATACGAACTAATTGGGACCGGTCCCTGTTCGGATTACCTGTAATTCCGATAAAAATAGAAAATGAAAAGATGCGTGCTAAAAAAAAATATAAGTTATAAATGTTCATTAGTGCAGTACACGTTCTCTAAACCGACATCCTTAGTTCCGGCATGCTGGATAATCCGGCACGACTTCCGGAAGAAAATAGTTTTCCTTATTTAATCACTCCCGATGTTTATAATAATCCAATGAAACTCTAGAATGAGGATTTACATAACAACCCATTACAAACGGTTCAAAATCGCGAATCTATAACTAAGCTCAGTCCCCACGTTGACGAGGGGAGGGTAGGGGGTGTTGGAGAAAAAAACATTTCTGTAGATAATTTGCGAAATCAGACTGTTGAAAAGAAAAATAAATTTTTATCATATCTGAATTAAATACTTTTTGCATTTTAGAAAACAAATTTATAGTGGATGGCAAACAAACTGATATTCGAGATTTTTTTAAGGTGGCTTCTACGAGTAGGCCTACAGTGCACGTTTTCATTTTATATTCGTGTACATATGTTGTACTTTTACATTATTGGGTATTTTTTTTATTCTATTCAAGATGTTTAAAGAATATAAAACATGCTTTACTGCCATTTTTTGTTTAATTCTAATTTCTACACGTTTTACCCGGCGTTCATCCTGTAATATGAAAAATTTCGTAATCCGGCATGCTTTAAGTCCAGAACGAAAATAAAGACGAAATAAATCAAGTCTAAAGTAGTCTACAAATGATTAGTCTACAAGTTGTCTACAAATGATTTTCTAGTCAAACAACAGCTCATTTCAATCATCACTGCTATGCGTCATCATCATATTTCAATACGAATACGACGGATTCATTTCTTTCCAATATATATAGATTTATTTATTTCTGGTATACTCGAATTATTTTGCCGATCGAATGATTTATGCCATAATTTCGGGCGAAGATATCGTTGTTATATAAAGAAGAGAGAAAAATCATGCGTCAGGCATTGATTATGAAACATTTGTCACCATTTCCAAAATACTCTTAACGAGTCTTCACCGTTTAATAAAGACAGTGGCACCAATTCATATGGGTCCATGGGGCGCGAACCCACCCAAATTTGATCTATCCACCCACCAAATGTCCATCGATTTATTTCGTTATTCATTCATTTATTTATTTAATCGCTGAGGTAAAATTTGATTTTATTGATACAATAAACTCTGTCTAAGGCGGAATCGATTGGGACCGAGAAAATTTTCCGTAGTAGACAATATTCCGCATTATACAAATTTTACTCTGTCTATGGATTCGCAGGGACTTGAAAATCTTTCCGAGTTAGACAGATTTCCGTCTTACACAGAGTCCGCCTTACAGAGAGTTTACTGTATTCTCAAAATAATTTTGTTTATAAAATAGTGAGGACATCGATTAGATTTACAGGAGCACCGTAATCCCCTTCAGTGGATTACAATTAAATTTTTCTCATAAACAAATTTACTGCATATTTTGCCATCTGTTTTAATGTCTTGAATCGATAAAACACTTAGGAGTCTAAAATGTATGTTTTTCTGGACATTTAGTTGTTTTTTCACTTTCAAGAATTAGAAATTTTTATCTTATTTATAATAAATATTAATGTATAAGGAAGAACCTTGAGAGAATATAATTGAAAAAAAAATATTTATTAAATTATAATAATTTTATATTTTAGCTAGAAAAACATTATTTGACTTCGAATTTTCATATTTAGCTATTCACTCCTCCGCCGCCCCTCTCTCCACACACACTTAAACACATAACGAGGTAAAAATCCATTTTCAGCACTTTTTGTCATATGGCCGGTAATGTATGCGAACATTTTCGATCAATCTTGTGTATGATGTGCGAAAAATAAGCACATCACGTATAGACCGGGAGGCGTCAACACAGACAATCACCTCATCGAGTTCATCGCTGAAATTCTCGAATGAGTTAAAACTCGATTCGCATATTAAAACGCAATCGGTCTGCCAGGTCATATCTTGATGGAAAGCTTCTAAAAACTCTATTTTAGTGGTTGACTCGTAGGTTTACCATTGTGTTTTCCTGCACCTAACGCTGCATACAGACGCGAGTTTTGCCTTCCTTCTCCACTTTTCGTGAAAAATCTTTTATTTTGGATGGTTCTGCGGTTTATTCACAAAAGAATGAAGGGAATCAACAATGGGCCAGGAGATAAGGAGCTCGACTCTACTTGAAGGTAAGGTTCCTCTTTTGCAGGACATCAGTCCCTTTCCTTTTAAAGTCATTAAAAATCAAAGACACCGCGTGGTCACAACAATCGATGCCGACACTGATAACAGTTAGAAGGATGGTCCGTTTGCAGCCTAAAGGTATATAAACATGGAGAATTGGGAGCAGGAAAACACAGTGGTAAACCTACGAGTCAACCGCTAATATCGGGTTTTCAGGTGTTTTCACCTAGATAGGACTTGACAGACCGATTGAATTTTAATATGCGAATCGAGTTTTAACTAATTCTGGAATTTCAGCCGTGAACTTGATGAGATAATTGTCTGTGCTGTCGCCTCCCGGTCCAGTATTACAACTAAAATTAGTTGAGTTTAAATATACTATATAAGACAGCTGAAAGCTCACTTCGGCCAATTATCGATCATAAGCAATCCCGCAACTGTATATTTTTGTGAGTCTCTGTAAATGAACAATAAATGCTGTGTGCATCATATTTTACTAAGCTTCTTGGAATGCACATAAATAATGTATATCCAATTCATTGTGTTTGAAGTAATGTAACATCATTACACTGCAAACGATTTTTCCTCATAGATCTTATGTAAAGGAATTATTTTGTTCGTCCCTATAAACGACCTATAAATACCACTTAATCTATACTCTATGCATATCATGCTGTCGTCCAGCTTAGTGATAAAAAACATCAGTAAATTCGGTTTTCCCATCTATCGTTTCCGCGTTTATTATGGCGTCAGTGACAAACATGTTATGCTTTATAATATAGATTGTTACTATTATTTGAGATTGAAGTGATATGTTAAAAATTTTCAGGCGATGGCATCTGTACAAACATATTTTTTTAGTTATTGCAGAATTGAAATCTTTGTACCAAAGAATACAGCAAAAAACGTACGAGGGTGTATGAATATGTTTTTGCCCTCGCAATAGAAATAATTGAGTGAAATTTATGAAATTGCTATATTGTATTAGTCCTTTTCTATATAATCATCGTGCACAGTAACACATTTGTGCAACCGGTATTTCTAAGAGAGGGGGGAGGAAGCTTTCCAGGAGGCGCGAAGGGGGGTATTTTTCTAACTTTTGTCGACCCCCACATGTGATATATTGTTGGAAAGGTCTATGACCACTTATTCCAGTTATGTACCTCCCGACCCCCTCCCCCCAAATTTGCCCCCCGGGGGCATGAATGATGTCCGCAAAATTTAGAAAAGTGGGCCCCCGGAGGCCAAATTTGGGGGGGGGGAATACATCCTCCCCCCTCTCTTTGAAATACCGTTTGCAGAAATGTGTTACTCTGCACGGTGACTATATAGCAGTGGTTCCCAACGTGGGGCGTGGCAATTTGACTTTTTAGGGGGGGGAATTCCAAATTTGTTAGTCACTCATTCGCTATCAGTTTTTGTCTTTCTTTTTTGAAAAGTGATGTTGTAGACTAAAAATAAATGGGATACAATCAAAATTTAAAAAATCATTTTTTTAATTGAATTTAAAAATATTTCCAGGCAAAAATTAAAAATAGAAACAACACCAGAATAGTTGTACTAAAATCTTTTATATCATTTTGATATAATTTTTCTAGTAATAAAAATCTCTATAATTTTTCTGGTTATAATTGAATTTCACAATGTTTCGTAACGCTTCCGATTCTTTATTGAAGAACCTTTCAATACCTCCTTCACCCTGCTTTACGCCACACGAAGAAGCGTTTACCCGTGAAACTACTTAAAAAATATATATATAAATCTGGCTTTCTTGAATATACTTATCCTAAAAATATATGAAACATCTGAACGTCGTACTACCAACTTTACAAAATTTATAAATCATAAATAGCATTAGATAAAAGAAAATGGCAGATAGTAAATATATATGGCTCCTAGTGCAGGCATCCTGCACAGTAAATAAATTTACATGATGACATATACATTTTAAATTTCAAAATTAGATAATGCATGGAAGACAATGATATTGGAAAAGGAAAACAGAGAAAATGTTTGTTTTGGGGTATAATGGCTATTTAAAATTATTAAACATCAGTATCTTGAAATGATTCTTGTGTCTTGTGTTATCTATAGAAAGAAAATTTAGAACTCAGTGTTTTCTACCAATTCTTAATAAGTTACAATAAATGAATTACAAAATAAGTGAATGTTACCAATTTTAATGCTAAATGCAAGTCTCCTTCTAGATATTTTGTGAAGATAAAAAATTTCTTTAACATTGAAGTAAGTAGGAAAAGTAATATAAAACTCTTTTTGGTACAAAGCTGAAGATGAATAGCCTCATTGCATTTATAGAATTATCTCAAAAAAAATTTTGTAACAGAAGATTCACCTCTTTCATAAGCTAGGAAATATGAAATAAATAGTTATTGTAAAAGCTATATTACGCTTTCCCCTGGTAAATAAAATTCAACTTAAAAAAAAAAAAAAATCAGTTTACAATTTTAGGGGAGGGGGACATCGTGACTTTATAGATGCTTTGGTGGGGCATGGCAATATAAAGGTTGGGAACCACTGCTATATAGAAAAGGACTAATACAATATAGCAATTTCACAAATTTCACTCAATTATTTCTATGTGAGGGCAAAAAATAATTGATACACCCTCGTATTTAATAAATACACTCTAACGCTGTTTAAACTATGCTCTAAAAACTATGATCATTTCTTAAAATATTTTTCAAACATCAATGATCATCATCTTTTCATCACGCAACATTTTCAACTACAAGTTAATAAAACAACATTTTAAGCCCCAAAAGATTTATCAACTATTGCATACTAATTATTCATTGTATCATCATTAGAACTAGAGTTAGACCGAATATTCGGTTTCATCTTCGTTTTCATCCCAAAATCTGATTTTCGGCTGGCATTTGTTTGCGGCGAAAAAATTGCCAAATGTTCGGTCGAGACCGAAACTTTTAAAATCTTGTTTCTTATTTATGCAATTTTAAACATTAGTCATCGATTTGAACTGTGTTGGCTCAAATGAGACCCACTTTATTTATTATGCTCTGTGCTAGAGAGTAAAACAAGTAGGTGATTGTAATTTACAAAAAGTATTATGCATCTATAGATTAGATGAAATTCGTATAATTAGAAAATCATTCTGTGTTATTGAAGAATTACTTAATTTTTTTTCACATAAAAATTAGGAGTTTCAGTCAGAGGCTCAAAGAGACAACTTGGCCCGGTAAATTTCTAAACAGCGTGGCCATATGAAATTTTGTTACGGGGAGGAGGGGGGGGGGGGTCAAAGTTTTTTTGGAGGGTAGCAAATATTTATTTTGATCTTGATGTGCACATCAGAGAAGAAATTGATACAGTTTTGTTCTCACATATATTGTATCCTCACATATTATAAAATGTTTTTTTTTTTTTTCTAAAAACATATTCGATGTTCCTTTTTATTTCAATTAATTTAAATACAAAATATTAATAAACGCAAAGTATGTTTATAGTTAAAAAATAAATATACATTATTCAATTTGTTCTTCATATTTTAACTACATTGTTACTTAATTATTGATAAATGCGTATGATTAATGATTGTTGTAAAGTAATAAAATATAAAATATGTATTGTTATTTATATTTTATTTTAATTTGAAACTTATACAACGCACACATATTACATATATATGTATGTGTGTTTGTTAGAAATATGTGTCTATATACGTATTATATATATGGTTTGTGTCAAAAAACTTGTTTCGATTGAACACTAATTAGAACCCCAATTAATTTACATTGTCTCATTCACTCATTAAGCTTTTAATAAAGTTTTACAATTTTTTTTTTAGTTTTTTAAACTCTGATTTAGTCGAATAAAACAATTCCTACTTTCCTCATATACTATTTTTTGTATTTTTAATAAAAAATGAACTATAATATTTTACAACTCAAGTAAAATGTAAAGAAAATAACAGCGGTTATTCATCGTAACTGATTCCCCAAATTCCACTAGTTTATCATGTAACACACTATTCCAGCTGTTGTATTTTATTTACACATCGAAACTATGATATTGAAACTGACATGCTCTAGTATTCTTTAATCAATTGTTTATTACCGGAATTGCCGATTTATACGTGCTTTGCGAACCGAAACGCTGCATTGGTAACTAACATTATATTGGATTTCTTTTGTTTTAGATATAGCTGTGACAAACATAAGTTGCTCCTGCTAACCTAATGTTCATACGCAATCAAATAAATATACCGGTTATAATATATTGAAGTTGTTTAAAACTTTTCATTTGTTTGGAGTATTATTTGAAAAAATAATTGCATTTTATTAGGGAATATTGCAGCAGGATTCTTTCCTTTGTGGGACAATATTTAACCTATTCGCGACGAGGATAATGTATACGTGACGTAGAGGGTGCTGAGAATCCTTTATTATTTCTACCAGTAAATTTGAACAGTAAATTTTGCCTTAGTTTTAGCCTTTCTGCCACTGAATTAGGCGAAAATTTGTATCTTGAATTATCGGTGAGAAAAAAAAAAATAAAAGTTCAGTGAAAGACATTCGTCGCAAAGAGGTTAAATCTCCAACTCGGGTTGTAATCTCAAATCTAATCACTGATATAAAAAATAAATAAAAAAGGCATAACTTTAATTGGTAAAAGTTGTTATACAGATGCATATGGTTTATTTTTGGGGTAATGGATTATCTACATTATAAAAAAATTAAAAAGTTCAATAGAAGCACGAAAATTTCGTAATATAAATTTTATATATCTATATAGTTAGATAAATAGACAGACCAACGCATATATGCAGATAGGTAGACATATATAGATTACAAATATCAGCTTCACAAAAATTGCATCTCAAATTTAGGGGGCCCTAAAATCAGGGCTCCATGTCCACGGCCCAATTGACCCATGCATGGGCCCAATTGACAAATGCTTCAGTCACCTGGCAAGACTCGCTCGCTAATGATAATCCTATGGAAGAATTTTTTTAAGATATCTCGTTTGCATTTTAATATTTTTAAGGTTTTTGCATTGGATAACTGAAATTGATCTCTACATCTGCGGTTTTTTACTTTTTCGATTTTGCTTGCAGAATTTTTTTAAGAAGGTGCTTTCATTTTCGAAACCGGTTCCGAAAATGAAAGTGTTCTAATTAAAAATATCTGTAAACAAAATCGAAAAAGTAAAAAAAAAAAAAAAAAAAAAAAAAAAAAAAACGCCCGCCTTTTGTGCAGATCGATCTCAGCTAGCGAATGCAAAAAGAATCATTTAAAAATACTGAAATGCAAACGAGATATCTTTAAAAATTTCTTCCATAGGATTAGCATTAGTGAGCGGTTTTTTCAGGTGACAGAAATTTTTTACCATACACGTAACTTTAAACAATCAATCAATTCTACTAAATAGATAACAGGTCTTCTTATGTACTCGTTCAAAGAAATCAATGGCTCAAAGTTTAGACATCCAAAATCTACTTAACCATCTGATCCATTTTTTTTTTTCGTATTTATTCGTTAATGCATTTTTCACATCATTCTGCTTATTATTCGCACCGTTAAAAATAATTATGTTATCATTCTGATAGGATCAATCCCTCAAGGGATAATTAACCTTTAAATTACTCTAATTAGTAATATCTTATTTCCGCTCTGAACTGTCCGTAAGAACTGTCATCATGCTAGTCAATACGATGAAGTTATCTGGAGTCGTTTTAGCTTCCCATTCTTTTTCGTTTAACGTCGCTTTATCCAAATAAAAATAGTAAAAATAAAGAGTGTGGCATGCCAAGTTATTGCACTGGTAGTGTGGATGATTGACCAGTCAAGCGGATATGTTTTCTATGAATGTATGTATGAAATCGGATGTTTATTAAAAATTAAGCGTGGAAATCATTTTTGCATGAAAATATATACGAAGTTTCATGTTTATTAAATTAGTCGAATGTTTGTTATGAGTATGGTATCAAGAATGGGAAAAGGCAAACTTTCTTTAAAGGAAAAATGGATCTTGGATTATTTTAAAGGTATGTTAAAGATTTAAAATGTAGTTTTTCTAACCTTCTTTATTTTATCGGAAGATATATTCGTGATAACACGGATTTCTTCTTATCAGTAATACTAACATCAAATATTCATTTTGTAATAAAATTCAAATAAAAATAGTCGTAATAATAATAATAATTTTCATCACGCTATATCTCCGTCAGTTCACAGCAAATCTGTTTAGATAGTATTATAGATTTTGTAGCTTTTGAAAATGTTATACATAGATTGTATTACAGTTGCGTAGCTTTAATATCATTTCATTAATTTTAACCTAAGAATTTTGATAGTGATTGTTATATCATAAATGCCAATGTTACTTAAAAATTGTATTAAAAATTAAATTCTTTTAAATATATTAAAATCTCAAACGGAATTTTAAAGCTAAACCTTTGTACTAGAAAATTGTTAAAAAGAGTGAATGGTAAATTCTATGGTAATGTTAATACAAGGAAGAAAAGTCATGCTTCAAAGATAGATTATGCAACACTTTCCAGCACATTCAGAATATTATTAACAAAACTTCCCCGTTTTATAAAGTGGAAGATGATATCCAAGTAAGCAATTTAGAAATCTCAGCAGTTGAAAAGCTAATTTCGGAGTTACCATCAATAGTCGGACAAGTATATGAATTCTTTTGTGCAGATCTGTATATGATCTATAACTTTGTATATATGCTACGTAGTATGCTAAATTTAATTCAGTTTGGAAAACGCATTGCACAGTAAAAAATTCCCCTTCAACAATTTCCATCAATAAACGGAAATGCAGTAGAACAATTCTGTGCAGCCCTCTATATGAACTATAAAATTTACACACTAAATAATATCCAAAAAATTAGTTTAATTTAAAAGCTCATATCACAACTGAAAACGAATTTTAAGCAATTATCGCTCATACACAATATTATAACGGGATTCTTTTGTGTATCCCTGTAAATGAACTATTATAAATGCTATGCACACTATATCCTACAGTTAGCATTTTATTGTGCACTTCATTGAAGTATATCAATTTCAGTATGTTTGAAATAGCGTAACATCATTTAAATACACTGAAAGCTCCTTTTTCCTATACGCCATAATATAACTGAATTCTTTTGAGTATCCCTGTGAACCAACCATAAATGCTATACACTTCATTTTCAGTATCGAATATTCTTTAGTAATCCTGAAGAAGGTATATCAATTACATCGTAATTCAAGTGTATTTACGAGAGTTAGAGCACTGTCAGCAGAGAGACGGCCAGAAAAACCGAATTAATAAACACTTTTTAACTCTGTTGAAAAGTGTTAAAAAGAAGAAAAGATACTGTAAAATGTGAATGAAAGTTTACTGGTCAAAATGACCCAATATGTTCTGGAATGAGTTAAAATAGAAGTTTTGAAAACGTCTTGTAGTGCATGAAAAAAAGTTTCTTTTACCTTTTGTATAAGTAAGTGCGATTTTTTTTTCCATTAATCTCTTAACGCCCTTGGTCACATATGTGGACGTTTAGTTTTTTTTTTTTTTTAAATAAAAATTACTGTCAAAAAAAAAAAAAAAAAAAAAAAAAACTTACTCACTATAGAATCCCTCAGCAAGAGAAGTAAAAATTTTATGGTTTGACTGCACTAATGTTATTTGTTATGTACAGTCAGAGATATAAAAAAAGCGTGAAGTAATTTTTCGGCAGTCAGAGTTGTTGGATTACTTGAACAAATCGTTAATATTTGATAAAAATAATATTAGATATCTTAAATATATTGTCTTATAATTTGTAGAAATGTAAGAAAGAAATTTACTGTTTTTTATTTTATGAGAAATCATTTCACTCATAAATTACCATTAATGCTCAGCGGCCACAAATGTGGGCGTTATTAGTATTATTACACGCTGAAATACCTGTCTTTGCCCGGGGTTTTAAGCATGCTTGATTAGAAAAATCAATTTTAAAATTAAACACCGTACGGACTATGAATCTCGCGAAAATATGCTCTCTTTTTTAATGTAGTGAAAGCCTTGAGAAATTTTGCTTCAATACCAGTATTTTTTTTAAAAAATTACTGTCTAAATAAATATAGTCTTGATTCTTGAAAAAAAAATTTAAAAATACAGTAAAACTATTTTATCCGGAACTCTTTTAACCGAAACTCTCGCTTAACCGAAATCCATTTTGAGTTTTTTTACTGTCACATTCCTTGTGGGAAAGCTTCATTTTGAATTTTTTTTAACTATCATATTCCTTGTGTGAAAGCGGTCCTTTCAGATCTACGAGTACATATAAATATTTTCGATCCCCTTTCTTAGAGTTCCTTTGAATTTAACTTGAGCTCCTGTAAGCTGCGGAGTGGAACGAAGAAAACGAACAAGTTAGCAATTCTGAAGCTTTTGAATGCTTTGCAAAAGGTTTGGCATGGCTGGAGCAAACTGTGATACTGGTGAACTAATAATATCAAACTCCGTTATAGAGCTTCAAAGCAAAGGCAATCGAAACTGGATAAATAAAACATGTTTTCAAACCCTTGTGATATATGTAAAAGGTACTTAATTTCAAAATTAAAATTCAGGTAATTTATTCTTGTTTATATTTTGCTATTGCTTTATTTTTATTAAGCATTTGTTACCATAATAAGAAATATTGCATATATCTCTCCTTAATCTTAAAATTGAAGCCTTCCCGATTATCCGAAAATTTCGATTTTCCGAAAGAGCTCTTTCGGAAAATCGAAATTTTCCGAAAATTCGAAAAATCGAAAAATTCGGAAAATCGAAATTTTCCGTAATTGGGACCGACCCTAGGGTCGGCCCCAATTACTTCGGACAATCGAGGTTCTACTGTAAATGTAAATTCATGAAAAGCCCTTCATGATATCACTTTTTCTTGTAAAAGCTATGCGATAACCATACATTCGTTTTAAATATGAGGCATACGCAGGGAAGTGGTGGAAGGTATACGGGGGTATACGCCGTATACCCTCTGGATTTTTTTAAGGAACACCGTATACCCTTTGTTTCTCAAGAAAGCTATAGTATACATATACTAGGGTATACCCTCTGCCTTGAGCGTATACCCTCTTCTTAGAACGTATACCCTCTGTTTTTTTTAAGACTACACCACTGGGCATACGTGAATTAATCTATGTTATTCACAACTGAAAAGAAATGGTGCATCTAGTATTTGTCGAGAATTAAATAAAAATCACGCACTCGTGACGTCATAATTCACTTTTATACTTATTTTAACAGAATAATAAGGCTACTATAATGTGCGACTCGTGGTATAGTATAGCCAATATACACGTCAGGATACATTGCCGTTAACATTATCTTTTTACGCGTGAAGATTTTGTGTATACCAGCGTTTTGCTATGGGTGCTCCATTGTGAAATTTGGTAATTTTTGAAGTTCAATATTTGAAAAACAGCATAATCATTAGATTCGAAATTTATATCAAGAAAAATACAATTTTTTACCTTTCTAGCGCAGTTTGTCTAACAATTTTCTGACAAATACTTTTCGAGCTATTAATTTTTCCAGACATTTCAAATGTTTCATTTTCCGAGATTAATCTGTGGCAATGATTAGCGAAAAAGCCAGCCCTTCAGCAGCACGTAGCTTTTTATTAAGGGGTCTCAAGACTCTTAAAATTTGAAAAAAGGAGAAAAAAAGACTATTTTCAATATTTAATATCTTAAAATGTATGTGATTTTAAAACACAATTTTTATTGGGATGAAAGATATAAGTATGTTCTTTCATTTCATGTATTTAAAAAATTGCAAGATGCAGAATTAGCATAGGGGCCTCCAAACTGTCAGACAATTTGACAAGCAGAAAATTGGTATAACAGCTTACGCGCAGGATTACAAAATAAATTGTACAACTAGAATGAAAATTTTAGGGCCTACTTATACTTCAGATTGTACTAATTACACTGAACCTAAAAAAATTGTAGTTAAATCATTTTTATATTTTTAATACAAAGTTGTATTTAGCTAATGCAAAATTTTAAAAATTTCAACGGTGTAATTCACCTAAAAAAATATTTTTTCAACAATAAAGTAGACATTTTAGGTTCAGTTGATACAAACTAACATGAAACATATGTTTTTAAAATTTCATGAAAAAAAAATATTCAGACTTTTTGAAATATCCTGCGCGTTACGCCCGAAAACGTCATTTGGAGAAAAATAACTTCAAACTTTCGGAAACTCCTCTTCAGCCATTGGGCGGGTATAATTCTAAAAGCCATAACTACTGCTCTAATGGGAATTTTAAAGAAACAATTATATCAAAAATTTCAGAAAAGTTAATACTAGTAGTTTAAAATCTACAAAAATTAAAATTTTTAAAGCTTTGTGTCCTGAGACCCCTTAAAGAGGATTTTTTTTATTATTATTCTTTTTCGCATTTTTTTTTTTGTTTTGTTTTTGAATTCCTATTAATATAAAATGAATAAATCGTAAAAAAAAAAAGTTATTTTTTTTTTTTCTCACCATAAAAAGTCGTCCCTGGAGACGTTAAAGAAAATATCAGTTCTCTTGTAAAGATAAAATTAATGGTAAAAAAGGTGGCGGTCATCACCTTTATTACTCCATATGACGCACTGAATTTAAGTGCAATGAATCGTATTAGAAAAAAAAGTGCAGTACAATGTAATAGGAAGGGTGGAGATACCGGAAGGAGATTTACCCTCTTGGCTTAGTACAGAGAGGGTTAGTAGGAAAGTTTTCAGATCAGCATAGCAGTTGCTTGCAGCATAGCTTGCTGTTTGGAGCAGATAATTGTCTGAAATGGAATTTTATATGGAGGATTCGTGTTTCACAGGTTACTTTGTTTATTTGTTATGTTCTTTAAATGACATGTTTAAAGTCCTAGTGGTGTAAATATTTTTTTAAATACTCAAAACATGGGTTTTCTGGTCCCCTTACAATGCATTCCAGTGCGACAAAATATTTTTGGATGGCTATCTACAGGCAGTTTCCAGGAACTATCACATGAATCAGTCTTCCTATTAATAGTTCTACATGTCTGGATATACACTGTAAAAAAAGACGGACCAAAAACGGAGATTCTACTGGCAATCGAGACGCCAGTACTATTTCCGTATTTTAACGGAAATTTCCCTTCATAAATTCCAGAAATCCGTATTTTTACGGTAATTTTCCCCCATAAATTACAGAAAATTTTTCATTTTTCTGGAATTTATGAGTGAAAATTTCTGTTAAAATACGAAAATAGTACTGGCGTCTTTTAAGTGTACTTCATGTATTTGACGCTAATTTTCAAAATTAGACTTACACCACTGAGACTTTAAACGACCCATTCCTTTTTTTAAATATTTATAGCTTATGTACTATTTCAAAATCATATTTTGAAAATTGAGATGATACTTGGTGTTATACAACATAAATAGATAAAAGAACGTTTAAAGCACCAAAAGGTTTATCAAATATTGGACACCAGTTTCTTTAGCATTTAGTGTACCATCACCATGAAATATATAGTACACGGAAATGTCGTAATTTAAATGTCTGTGAAATGTGATAATATATTCATTTTTTTTTTAATTTATTCATATGAAAAAATAGCAGCACAACACTAATGCCTTGGAAAGTAAAAACTTGCTGAATTTTTTTTTTTTTTTTTTTTTTTTTTTTGAGCGCAATAATTAGAATGGTGGAATTTAGTTATGTTTAAAGGAAACAATTTGAAAATGCAGATCATGTCTTATGAACATGAATGCAGATCATGAAGTTACTTTTTTTTATACATTCAAATTTTTATTTTATTTTTTATGCTCATGCATTCAAGATATTGCTGTAATTATAAATAATCGCTATAATATGAATAATTTTTGTGGAAAGATTTGAAGAGTAAAAATCAATCATTTATTTAAAAATAAATTTTGTCTTTTTTACGTCTTCCAAAATTAAAGAAATGTAGTTTTTAAAAATTAATTTCTTATTGCTATTTAATATTCAAACCTCTAGTCACATAAGAACGTTTATAAATCTCCGTAGGATTTGTTCTATAAAGTTTAATTACGGAATAACTTTTTTAAACTCTCTGATTATGAAATCAATTTTAATGCGTGGGTTCGCTTTTCTTATCGCATGCTCCTTTTTTGTATGTATTATGTATTTTAATCTATTTAACGCTACCCTCTTTTTGAAAGGATATTTTAAAACAGGGTTCGTAATTTTTTTGATTTTCTTAAAATCAAAATTTTTTTTTTTTAAATTTAAATCGGATTTTTTTTTAAACCTCGCACTACATTATTGTTTTATATTACTCATTTATTTTATAAAATAAAAATTATACATACAAATACATGCTTGACAAGAGTATTACCAATACACATTAATATTATTACACAATTTACACAAATGATTAAAAGGTAACATTTTAGCTATCAAAATATTTTATTACACAAAGTGCATGGAAAACTACAAATCAGATTTCAAAAGTCAATTTAACCTTAAGTATCTTAATTTAAAAAAAAAAAATAACTTCAGTACATAAAAATTTAAAGAATTTTGGAAGCAGATTAAGATACTAACTTTTGTTTTTTGTTAAAGTGCTGTACAGAAAAACGAATTTAGAAGCTTTATCAGTTCTTAAGTGATTCCTAATTTCCGAATATACCAAACCAAAAGCATAAAATAATCGTTCTACTGAAGCAGATGAAGCTATTGCAGTAAAAAGCTGGTTGATCATGAATTGTATAAGTTTTTAGTATCATCTTTTTCGATAACTGTAACACGGGCTTTCACCATTCTAAATAACAGAGTTCTTTCTCAACAGTAGATTCAAACAAAAATTCCTTTAATGGTTCATATTTTCCTTCAAACTTTTTTATAATAAGCATCATCAAAATAGAGCATTTCTCTTTAGCAAACAATAATGCTGACATTTTCTCAGAGCTTGTTAATTTGCTCTTCTGTATAACAGGCATCCAAAAGATAGGATAAAAAATGTGCTGGACATAATGCTTGCTTGTAACGAGGATTGAAAGCTTTTACGTACTTCATTGAATGCTTCCCCCCCCCCCCCCTAGATCTTTCTATAATGAACCGCATTACTAACTAAACAATCTTTTTTTTATGTGATAAAGAACCACTGAAATTGGATTCTAAGCTTTATTTTGTACTTTACTTTTTGACAATGCTGAAGCTTTATCTTTCTAAGAATTGTTTGATTATCTGTATTATATAAAACTAAATTATATTAAAATACATTATTATGTTGGCTTACATCTTGAATATTTAAAAATAAGTAAAAAAAAAAAAGAACTGATTTAAATCAATTTTTTTTAATCAATTGGTTTAAGTCAATGAATCATGGTTTAAAATCCTTATACTTTTTGAAATATTGCTGGCTAATACATCCATAGTTGACAGATCTTCCGATTTTTCAGCAAAACTATTTCCGAGTAGATATATTTGATTTCTTTCTTGTTTCCGCCGCAGCCGGGATTCGAACCACGGACCATTGATCTGCAAATCAGTGTTATCGATTATAGCACTGTCACATATCCCCGATCTCTTCAATATCTTTTCTATTTTGGAAAGTTAGGTCGTTTTCTCATTATCCGTTACATCAACCCCTCGCCGATTTTTCTTGGCTGAGGTCAACCATCCATCCATCTTTCTCCCCCTCCCCTTTTCCAGTCGCTTATCCTTATCCTTTGTTCGGTCACCAATTGCAGAGACCGCCGCAATTCGGATTCGAACTATGGACCTTTGATCTGCAAATCAGAGTGTTACCGAGATGATTGGAAAAGCACTGAGATATTTCGTCTCTCCAATATTTTCTCTATCCTAGAAGAGCGGATACTGGATCCTTACATCTTTAATGACAGAAATTTGCGATTAACTAGAACGAATATTACTCTTCGGAAATAGAAATACTCCAAAATCGTTGCTTTGGCAGCTATGTATATCTCATTTTTCGTGGAATTCAGAGGAAAATTGAAAGCAAGATTTCCTATAGACAAGTTGATATATATTTAAACTCAATTTTAGTTCTAAAGTACTTAAAAAATACATTTTCACCAGAACTTAGAAATTTCAGTAATATTTACGTCTTTTACTATAGGAATAAATGAATCATGTGCATTTTTTATGTATAACTAGGGGGCTCAGCCCCCCCCCCTCCCAACGAGCTACGCTCGCCAACCCCCATTCAGACACCGCAAGACTCTAAAAACATGCTAATTTGATCGGCTTTAAAAAGATTACGGAAGATTGAATTATAGTTTAAAAAAAGTGGCGATCTCCCTGTAAACCGGTTTCCATTCATTCTCCTTTGGTTGGGAAATTTTAAAGCCGAATCAGCTGATGTTAAGAGATCCAATGGCTATTTTCATCTTTGATTAAATAAGATCAGTTAAACATTTGAAAATAAGCTAATGTAAAAGGAATTAAGTAAACAGAGTATTTGTCTCCCGGTATTTTTTAACAACGCTATAAGAAAGTTACTTTAAAATAGGACATTTTAAATATACCGTTTTAAATCTGACGTAATTTTCACCAAAGTTTTCTTTCTCTTTTTGATATTCACGTAAAAATACTTTTGTTGTTTGAAAGGAAATATTATTTGCGCTGTCTTCGAACTCACATCAGTAGTTAAAAAGATCATCTCAAAATATGAAATAAATGTCTCGTGTAAGTATATTTTTAAGTTTAATCTGTTTTGCAATATTATTATTTGGTCATTTTAAGTATGACGTTATTTTTAGTATTTTCTGCTTTTGAAGTATATTAAATTTATTATTTTTAAGTTTTCTTTCTCTTTTTAATATTAACGTGAATACTTTTGTTGCTCGAAAGGAAATGTTTTTATTTGTGCTACCTTAGAATGGGCAACGATAGTTTTAAAGATCACATAGAAATGTAAAATAAATGCCGTAAATATATTTTTAAATTTAAACTGTTTGGCAATATTATTTTTATTTTGCCATTTTAAATATAACGTAATTTCCTCTATTTACGGCTTTAAACGCATATTAATGTATTTATTATTTAAAAATTTTCTTTCTCTTTTGAAATTCACATGTAAATATAGTTTTTATGACGTAATTTTCAATAATTTCATCTTTTAATGCGTAATCATTTAATTTTAATGTGAAACTTTTCTTTTCTGTTTATAATAGTCACGTGTAAATAATTTTTTTAGTTGGAGGAAATATTATTCTTTGCGCTGTTTTTTACAACTAGCAACAATTTAAAATAATAACCTTTTCTAAAATAAGTAAAAAATATCTCTCGAAGTGCTGAAAATTTTAATTTAAAATGGAAATAAGCCCTCAAAAAATGAGTCAAATAAAAAATAAGAATAAATGCAGTCTGCATACTGGGAGCTTCTAGGGTATTATCCTTAGAAAATATTAAATACCTATATGTACAGTTTTTGCTCCTAAAAAACTTTTTTAATGGAACGATTTTGACCCACTTTAACATTATAAATATATCTTAAAAATAATTATTCGATTAAAAAACGGTCTCCATCAGCATGTTTATCAAACATTTCTCTATAATACTACGCATTTTCATGGTTTTGTATGCAGTAGTTTTCTTAATATTGACGAAGAAAAACCCATATGCCACAAAAAATTCATTTACAGAGGCGGTGACAGCGTACTTTTTATTAGAATAGAAAGATTCTTTCAAGAAATTCATAAAATCAAAAATACTTCGGTAAAATTATTTCTTAATGCGTTATTTTATGTTGCACCATTTCTATCATATCTTTAACTCTTTCAGGGGCAAGCAATTGTGTTCCTGCAATGTTGAATTCACGCCAGAATTTTGAAAACTTATAAAAATAAGTGAATGCAATTCTACGCATTTTTTCACCAAAGTTATAAAAGTAAAATTTTATTCAAAAATACTGGTACAGATCTTAATTAAAATTGATTGGTATAAAAAATATCTCGCCTCCCTTCAAGCTGATTAAGCTTCTTAATTGCCTTCTCTTCTTAAAAAAGGGGGGGGGGGGTTAAATGCATATACTGTATTTAAAAAAACTATTGATAATCATTAGTTATTGCAATTATAGTAATTTTTTTTATATTTTTTCTAGGAAATTATTTTATACTTAGAGAAAAAATAATATATATCGCAATTAATCCTGACCTTATAATAATAATAATAAAAAAAAGAATATTGAATTTTCAATTTTTATATTCATTAGGATTATTTTTTTTTGTAAGAATTAATGTAAATAAATACATATCAGTTTAGTTCTGAAGTACAATAGAGTACCGCTAGTCCGCAAACCAGTAATTCGCATACGCCTGTAAACCGCACTATATAAGGGGCATTCCATGAAAAACAGGACATTTCATGAAAAAAAAAGAAATTTAATTTTTCTCTCAAAACTTCTAATATATTTTCTTAAGAGTCTAAATTTCTAGTATCCATGAGTATTTTTCAGAATTTGTCACCATATGAGTGGCAACACTGAATCCAATATGGCCACCATCAACTTGCTCACATGTGGTTGAAAAGTTGTCATTTTTGAAAGCTTCATATTATTTTACTGTTACAGTTGAAGACTTTATTGCTATTGCAGTGTGAAATGTAAGTATCTCATCTATTAAACATATTCTTTCAATATTTAATTCTCAATATAAACTGCTAAATTAAATATACTAAAGTTATTAAAAATTATTGTCCCACACGTGACACCATTTAGTGTTTTTTTAATATTTATTATTGAACCAAGCAATTTAGCTTGTAGCTATGCAAGATTATAAGTTACCTAAATGTAAATAAATTATTTTCAATTACAAAAAATAATTTTTACTATTTTAGAAGTTCCTATAGCCCATTTTATTATGTCCCACACGTGACGTCACGTGTGGGACATCAGGTGTAGAATAACCATTTAACCACCTAAAACTCATGAATTTTTATCATTAAAAAGAAAATAAACATAAATCATCATTTTTAATAAATATGTTTACAATTAAATTTCTGTATTGTAACTTTTAAAATAGCAGACTAATGATTAGGCTTAGAAAGGTTTGATAGTAAATAAACCCCACATTATGTATTATGCAGGAGGATGTAATGTAATCTTTTTTGTCATTTGGCTTCATCACATGTTCACTAATTATGTTTTATAATAAAACTCACTTACATATTTTATAAAATTAAGCTGTAGATTTTCTATTTTGTTTCAGTAAGAAAAAATGTCTGACAAAGTAAGCCATACTTCCAGCGCTACCAGAATGAAGAAAATGAGAGAAAAGTTAAAGAAGGAAAATCCAGACTATCAAAAGGAAGAAAATAGACGCATATCAGAGCTAAGAAAATATAAGAAGCAGCACATGTCTGACAAAGAGCTAGAAGATCTTAGAAGGTATGAACGAGAAAGAAAAAAACTTCAAAGGGAAAAGAAAAAAAATAAGAAAAACACAAAAGACACTACACCTACGTGCAGTCCTAGCTCTTCAACTGGCCCGGATGCTACTTATTCTCCATATTTGCGTCCTCAGTCCCTTGGCAAGGCAATTTGGAGGACGGTTAAGTCACTTCCAAAATCCCCTCGCAAACAACAGGCAGTTGTGAGTGGATTGGCTAAGCGTGTAGGTCTTCCATTAGTTGATGAAATGAACAGAAACATATCAGATCGTAAAGATTTTTCCAAAGTAGTTGATTTTTACTTGCGTTCAGATATAGTTTATACTTGTCCAGGTATGAAAGATAGCATGACTGTGTGGCAGGAAGGAAAAAAGTCAGTCCTACAAAAACATTATCTGACTATGTTTTTAAAGGAAGCTTTTTTTTATTTTTAAAGAGGAAAATCCAGACTTTGAAATTGGATTTTCAAAGTTCTGTTCCCTTAGACCAAAGAATGTTCTTTTACTTAAAAGTACCCCAACAGAACAGTGCAAGTGCATAATACATGAAAATATATTTTATAAACTTAAAGCCTTACACTACGAATATTCAAATGAATTTTGGAAAAACATCCTATGTGATATTACTCTTAATTCAGAATGCTGGCAAAATAATTGCAGTAGTTGTTGCGATGGTAAGTTACTACCAACTCCTGACAACCCAGAAAATCTTGTAATATGGAAGATGTGGGAAAAGAGGGACAACAGACTTGAACTTGTAACTAAAGAATGTGAAGTGGGAGAACTTTTTGAAATGTTGATTCAGGATTTGCCTAAAATGATGTCTCACGTTAATCTGAAAAGAATACAACATTCAGATTTTGAAAAAGACAAAAAAGAAGAATCTACTCGAATTTTACAGATAGATTTTGCCATGTCTTTTGGATGTGAATACCAAAATGAAGTGCAAAGTGCACTATGGTCAAGATCAAGTGTACTCTTATTTACAGCAGCAGTATTTCAAAGAGGAAAATGCCAAACATACCTCATATGTTCTGATACATCACATAAAGATAAAGACACCATATTTGTTTTCATAGAGTTTCTTTATGAAGAAATTTTTCGTTCATCTGAAAATGGTGACATAAAAACAAAGAAAGAAGTCATCTAGAGCGATGGACCTGCTTCTGAATTTAAAAATAAGTTTATGACAAAAGTTCTATGTTACTTGTCTAAAAGGTACCCTGAATTACAATTTTCATGGAAATATTTTGCTACTGCCCATGGTAAAGGTGTCGTTGATGGGGTCGGAGGGAATGTAAAGAGACTTGTGCGCCAAAATATGATGAGCCAGGGTGAGAAGCACATTGTTCAGTCAGCAAAGAATTTTGCAGATCTTGCAAGCCAACTTGTGCCTAGTACAAAAATTTTCTATATCGGAGAACAACGCATACAAGAGATAATAACACAGAAAAATCCTTGGGATTGTGTAATTTCAACCCCTGGTATATCAGGCTTTCATATGATTGAGATAAAAGAGGGTGACATCATTAGCTGTCGGACCCATTCCCTTTCAACAGATATCATCAAATTTGGAAATATAGTTCCTCCTGCAGAAAATCTTGAATGTGGAAAGTGGGTTGCCGTAAATTATGAAGGCACCCTATATCCTGGTGAAATAACCAAAATAGGTGGTATTGATCAAATTACTGTCAATGTCATGGAAGAATCAAAGATCAAAGGCTATTTTAGGTGGCCCAAATCTCCTGACGCAATTCCATACAAACGAGAGGAAATCATAAAATGTATCTCAGCACCAGTTGTTGTCAATAGTCGAGGCTATTACAAGTTTTTAGACTTTTAAAAACTGGCCAAAACAAAAACGTTACAACTACAAGACTTTAATTATATTATTTGTGTTACTCTATTGCTTTAGTTTAACTTTAAAAGGTGTACCTTTACTTATGTATGTTTGTATCTATACTACTTACATATGTTAGTAATAAAAATACTAAATATGGAAAAAATGCCTATTTATCATTTATCTGACATGTAATCAGTACATGATTGAATAATTTAGTAGTTAAAAGAGAGTGAACATTGTATAACTCAATATTTAACAATTGAATTTGATAAAATGTCTAAGAAAATCACACGATGTCCCGCACGTGACACTGGTGTCCCACACGTGACATTTGTCTAAAAAATTGTTATTGGTTTATGTTTAATTTTTTTTCCCTAAACTATATAAAAACAGATGATAGCAATCATGAAGTTATGATAAAAAAAATACTACGTTGACAGTGTTGTAAAAAGTTCACAGATTTTTTAGTTACAAGGAGGAAAAGTGAAAAGTTGTGTCCTTTTGCATGTCCCGCACGTGACAGATAGATTTAATTAAAAATCTTAATAATAAAATTTTTTTTTGAGAAATTGATTACTTTTTAATAATTAAGTAAGTTGTGTACTTTCATCACGCAATTGCACATTTAAAAAATTCAGCCTCAAAAAATTGGTAAATAGAAAAATACAGCTGAAAATTTCATCTAAATGTCCCACACGTGACTGTGGAATCGCCCATAAATGAATTTTAATTTAAAAGAATTTTAATTTAAAAAATAATTTCTACGTGGCAACAATTTTATAGTTTTTCCCCAACTTAAATCTTATATAGGATACTTATGTATCATGCATAATTTAAACGGTCTTTTACAATTTTAAATGATAGTAACGCATGAAAATATTTTATTTATTTAATCATTTATATGATAAATTAAAGCAAAATTATTTCTTTTTTAAAAATTTACTCTTAAAAGAGGATTTGTATTCTGAAAGGTAAGTAATTAGACAATAAAGTAAGCTGTGATAACTGGACCAATGAGGTAACTGGGCCTAATTCATAAAAAAATCTTGATGTGTTTTAAATTTACAACATTGTTTGTCAACAGTGCACTCCCATCTCTACTTCTTAAAACAAAATGTGTCAACTCGATCATAATGCTGTCTATGCTGTGATAGGTTGTCAAAAATTAAGGTTTCTTTTTTTTACATACAACGCCGATTTGGTTGAACTTCCTCGGCTTTTTATTAAAACACGGTAGGTACTTTTATTAAACAATCTTTTTTTTTTAATGGTTAGGCATTTAAATGCATTAATATTATTAGGTGTCTATAATTACTTCATGTTCCAAATGTAAGGCCGGTGTTCTAGTTATTCGATTAATTTTTCAAGAATGGGGAAACTGGGACATGTATCAGGGGTAACTGGAGCATGTGCGATCCAGTTACCCCAACAGTTATAAATATTTTTTTTGGAGTTTCTCTTATTGATATTTAAAAACTATTGATTAAATGATTATTATTGAAATTAATTATTGATGATATATTTAAAAAATATAAAAATCAATACATTATTTTTAAAATTATTCTTACTTATTAATTCAAATGTTTATTATATTTTTAAGCATTAACAATCTAAACTTGTCCAAAGTGTGAATATAAAAAGCTTAAACAAAGATTAAATACACACGATCTTTTAATCTGCAAAAAGTATCGGATCCGCAAAACATATACTACTTGGAAATCAAGCTGTGGGAATTAGTGGTCTTCAATTGGTATAACATATTACATAAACGTAACCAGCCTTTTGAAGAAGGGGGGGGGGGGGGTGCCCAGATTTTTTAACCTGACTATGTTGGATACAAATAATATCTTATATAGTAAAGTCTACTAAAACGGAACCCCATAAAACCGGTTGAATTTCCGTTTTAGACAGGTTTTCTACTTATAATTCACGTGCAGTATTTCTTTTAAAAAGGGCTCAAATGCGATTTTTGTTTGCGTGAGGGGGTGTGAGAAGTGGTTCAAAACATCAAAACTAAATCTAATTGTAAAAAAAAAAAAAAAAAAACATATGTAAATTTCCTTGCAGCAGTGAAATAAGACAGTGGCTAAGTGTGGTCACACGTGTAAAACCTTTTGGCACCCTAATTTCTTATAAAGATTTAAAAAGGCCTTAAATCATGCTGGAAACTTCTATAGGCACAGGGGCATTGCATGAGACCTAACATTATCTATGTCAAAATCTTGTAGATGAAATTTTGCCGAATGATAAATCTCAGATAATACATGCTGTACACCAGTACATACCCACGAAAGTTTTTCATAATGTGACACCATGATTTCTTAGGGATCACCGGGGGTGGGGGGGGAGGGGGGGAGCAAGAAATTTTCGAGGAAAGTGCATATAAATAACTATTATAATATTATAAATAATTACATTATTCATTAATAATTCATGTTTTTACCTCAGAATGTGTCTAATGTATTAGGTAAAGCAGGTCATGATGTATACACTAAATTTTGTCAAGATGATAAAAATTATATTATCATGATGCGGCTGTAATAATAAAGATAGGGGCTCGTCTGTCTCTGGGTGTGTGAGCGTACGTGCGCGCGCTGAACTCTCAAAAAACAATGCAGTCCTCACAGCCGCAAGATTTGACAGGAAAGTACCTGTTTGCCTCAAGTCATGCATATCGAAGACAATTTCTGGAATTTTTCAATAAATTTTTTATGAGAATTTTTTCAAATTAGTAAAAAAGAATCCGATTTATATATTTTATCCAGTAAACTTTGTCTCCTCTTCAATAAAGTTTTTTCGAGATTCTTACAGCGATTTTTCAATTTGTAACAATTCTTTAATGTTATTTTTAGGGGGGGGGTCGCATTCCTAAAAGGAATCCGTTTTAAATATTTTACCTAATTAGTTAATTTCGTTCCCTGCTGTTTTTAATCTTTTCCGAATTTTTAATGCGATTTTTAGCGGGGCTCTTTGCACTTTTTTTTTTACTTTCTTTGAAACAGGAAAAACTCTCCGGTAATTTTTGCAATTGCCGTGATTAAATTCGAATTGGAAGAATGTCAAATCAGTTCTTATAAGAAAGCTGTAAATTTAATTTGGCTCGAAATAAAAAAAATCGCGATAATTCAGGATTATTTGTTTCAAGATGGAAGTGGTCGTAGCTTGATCGGGGGTACGTTGCGGAAGGCAGTCCCACCCCCACCCCCAAATCCTAGATTTCTTTAATTCTATGTTCGCTTTAAAAAAAGAAACCAGCGAAACTCCACTAGTAATGAAGTTTTCTTTGAGGGGCGGGGTTTGAAATAACGTGCGGGATCGCGCGATTTGTGCACAGAAAAGCAAATTCCCGCATAATAAAAAATACTGTGCAGTATTTCCACCCTCAAAATTCTTTCACAGATCTGTGATTCTTCAGTGAGTATTTTAAAATTTTTTTGAAGTCCGCGATTTTTATTTCTTTCGTGGAACTTCTCAAAATCAATTCGTGACTCGGTTCTGGAAGAAATTGAGAATTTCTTCAAAAGATCGTGAAAAATATCGTGAATTTCCATAAAAGAGTGCAGAAAGAAATCGTGAATTTCGTGACAGATTGCGCAAAAAAATCACGAGGTTCGATAAATCATTGACGAGAAAGTATTGCAAATTTCGTCAAAAAGTCGCGGAAAAGAGTAGAGAATTTTGATAATTGGTACGGAAAGATATCGAGAATTTCCCCGATCGGTCGCGCAAAACTATCGCGAATTTCGACAAACGACCCCTTTAAAAAAATCAGTTTCGTGAATAATTCAGCAAAAAAAAACCAAATTTCGCCAAAGGATCCAGGTGAAAACAAGAATTTGTCAAAGGATCGCAGAAAGAAAATACGAATTTCGTCATAAGGTCGCGGAAAGAAAAAGCGAATTTCGACAAAAGATCGTGAAAAGAAAACGCGAATTTCATCGCAGGACGCTAAAGAAATCCCAATTTCGTCGAAATATCACGGTAAAAAATGCGAATTTCGTCAAAGGATCGCGGTGAAAAACACTAATTTTGTCAAAGGTTAGTGGTGAAAAGTACGGATTTCGACAAAAAATCCAGTAGAAAGACGTGAATTTCGTCAAGTGATTTTGGAGGAAATTGTAAATATCATGAAATGATCACAGAATAAAATCGCGAATTTCGTCAAAATTTTCTGCATTGGGCTAAAAGATTGAAACCGGGTCCTTTTCCTAGTTTCAAAAGAACTCCGCGAAACGAGAAGAAACTCAAAAAATCGCATAAAAATTTTTAGAGGAAAAAAATTACTATATTGACTTGAAAGACTGCAACTATATTCCTTTTACGAATGTCAAAATATGGTCGCGAAACACGAAATTCACCCAGCCAACCAACTCCAGATTAATTTTAATTTTCTGCGCTATTATTTCTCATTTTCAAAGGAGGCAGGGTCTGTGCACCCCCATCTTACCCCTGGCTAATCGCATTTTACAATTACTGTTTCACATCTGCATCCCCTTTCAAATTTTTTTGTTTCTTTCTAGACTTTAGACTGCGAAATCAGAGACAAATTGTTTTTATCCTCGTCAAGAACTTGCGTCAATGTCTCAATAAATTGCAGAAACATGCAGTAGAAAGAACGGTGCTAAAAAAATCTCCCACAAAAAAAAGACTTCAAAGTGGGATTATAAAACCTCCTTTTTGACTTACTATGACTAATACAGGTTCTTGTAAATATTCTAGTTTTAAAAAAGATAAAGAACATAATAATAAAAAAAAGAACGTGGAATTCTTTTTTTTTCTTTTTTTTTATCACAGTTTAAAATTTAGGTTGTTAGTTTTCTGAACTAAACTAATTGAACTCTGGTTTTACTTCTTTCTTTTTTTTGTAGATTTCGATTATTTTAAATAATTGTGCTTGAGTCTGCGCAAGCGGGGGGGGGGAAGGGTGCCCGGGCACCCAGGGCACCCCCTGATGTCCGATTATGATAATATAACGATATAAAACAAGCAAACAAAAACCACACGTTGAATTTACGCTTTTTTTATATATCCATTAGGAAATAATGTTTTATACTAAGAAGAAATAATGCAAGTAATTTCGCAACTAATTCCATCCAAAATATGAAAAAAAGAAACGCCACACTGAATGATTGAGATTTCCTGAATTAGATGAACAACTCTGACTATGATCGAAACTAAGGCTTGGCTTTCGATTTTGGTTTGACTGCTTTCATGTATGAGGTAACGAACTGATTCTTTGAGGAAAAGTTTTTTTGTGGTTAAAACTTCTTGTATTAAGCTTTTTTAAAAGTATGTTTAGTTAATTTTAATCATTTTTTTTAACTAACGTTCAATAAATGTTAAAGAATCTGTAACGTATCATATTTCATATAAGAAGAAATTCTGGTTTTAACATCATTATTTTAACTAAGGATCTATCGCAACAGCTTTTTAAGACCGAAACTTAAATCGAATTTCGGTAATCTTCCTATTTTCGGCCAAAAACGAAAATCTACAAAAATTTTTTGAAGTAACTAATACATACTGTAATGTAGGAGACTATGGTATACTTTAACAATGAACACAGTTGATAAATGAAGAGGCCATCGGATGGTTTTTCTTGATTTAATATGACATTCACAAAACACAAATTTACGAACACAAAACACAAAATATAATCGTGGTAACAATTTCTACTTTTTTAACTACATCACTCGTCGAGTCACCTTCACAACCAAAAAAAACACTCTCTGCGCGCTCACTCCCGCTTCTCGCTTCGGAGTTCGAAAAAACAGAACAATCTTTTTCATCAGATGACTACCGCCATCTATCGGTAGAAAATGTTAGTTTTCTGTAATGAATTAGTTCTTTACAGACTCCTCCCCACCTGGAGAAAACTTTTCACTGTCGACGGGGAAAAGTTTCTTTGTGAATTATTGCTTTCAAGCACCAGTTCCAAACAAAATTTAGTACCGTGAACCACAACTGACTTATTCCCACCATGAAAACCTAAATATATAAAATACAAATAAAATTTATAAATATTCAAACATTATACTCAAGATACAAATGAAAAACAATTTACACATATTCAAAACAATAAATTCAAATTTAACTGTTATACAAATTATCATATTTACATATTAGCATTCTAATCAAACTTAGGCTTTTAGGGCTCGACTCAAACTATCAGCATTCTGATGATGTTTTCCCTTTTTATGAACAATTTCATAATTAAAGGACTGTAAAAATAAGGCCCATCTTAAAAGTCTAGGATTAGTTCCGCTGTTTTTATCTAATCATACTAAGGGGTTGTGGTCCGTCTGGATCTGAAATTTTTGATGTCCATCCAAATAGCATCGTAGTTTTCGCACTGCAAACACAATAGCAGCACATTCTTTTTCGGTGGTACTAAAGTTTCGTTCTCTGTCTGAAAACTTTTTGCTCAGATATAATATAGGATGTTCTTCATTATTTTCATTCAGCTGGGATAACACTATACCAATTCCCAAATTTGAAGCATCCCACTGAACGATGAAAGGTTTCGAAAAGTCAGGACTATATAAGACAGGATTTTCAGAGAGTTTACCTTTCAGTTCATCAAATGCCTTTTGACAGTCGTCATTCCAGTTTACTATTGAATTGCGAACTTTTCCTTTTAATAAATTAGTGAGAGGCGTTGCAATTACAGAAAAATTAGGAATATAGTTCCGATAATATCCGGCTAAACCTAAGAAGGATCGGATTTGAGTTTTAGTAGTAGGAATTGGAAACTTTTTATGGCTTGAACCTTCAGTTCTCCTGGAGTTCTAAGACCCTGACCCACTAAGTGTCCAAGATATTTTACATAAGCTTGAGCGAATTGACATTTAGATGGTTTAATATGCAGGTTTGCTTCACTCAGTCTTTTGAAAATGTCTTTCAGGTGCTTTAGATGATCTTCCCAAGTTTGAGAAAAGACAGCAACATCATCCAAATAAAGCACCGCATACTCTTCACAGTTTCTAAGTAATCCAGCCATAAGTCGGCTAAATTCATACGGAGCATTTTTTAAACCAAAGGGAAGGCGTAAAGGTCTGTACGTCCCAAAATTTGTCACAAAAGTTGCATACCTTTGAGCACGTTTCGTTAACGGAATTTGCCAATAACCTCTGGTCAGATATAACACTGAAATATATTTAGCTGAAGACACCTTTTCTATTAACTGGTCAATGTTGGGCAAAGGATAAAATTTTGTGCGAGTCACTTTATTTAAACGGCGATAATCTATGCAAGGTCTCGCTTCTCTGCCTGGAACTCCAACTAAAATTAACGGAGAGGCAAAGTCAGATTCACCTGGCTCAATGACTTCCAGTTTCAGCATTTTCTCGACTTCGGCTTTAAGGATTTCCGTTTGTCTAGGCGACATTTTATAAGGCCGGCCACAGATTGGTTTTTCTGATTCCAGCTCAATATCATGTTCAGCTAGATTCGTAACAACGTAACGTTCTCTTCTTATCAAATTCTCTTTCTCTATGATTCCCAGTTAATGATTCTGATTTAATTGGCAATTTAGGCTTATTATCCTTACTTTCTTTCTTGTAGTCAAAGTTATTTGAATTTTTAAATTGGGATCGAAAATTAGACATGGTCTTTTTCGGAAGTTCTTTCTTTTTAAAACTTTCTTTGATACTTTCATAGTCATCCAATTTCTTAGCCAAAACTAAAGGCGTCACAAAATTTAACCAATTGTCTAGAAAATGTTCTTTTGTTTCCGCGGGCACTCGAAACTTTAACTGTTCTGTAATAATTAAATCTTTAAGTTGATCAAACTTTTCAACACCTAATTCTGTAATCCAGGCTGTAAAATAACTAGTGGGTTCCTGCGCATAATTCCTCCAAGATTTGTCTGGCGTTTTATGATGCCGATAAAAACATTGCTTCAGTTTCTCGCTATTCAACTTATATCTTTCTAATATAAGATTTTTAACAAAATTGTAGTTAATCGCATCTTCAGGCGATTCCCTAGCTAACATGTTTGTAACCTCTGTGGGCAAAACAGCTAACAAGTATGCAACCCATTCACTCTTCGAAACTTTAGCCATCTCTGCTCTTCTCTCAAAATTAATTAAAAAGAGACCCATCTCATCAGATTTTTCGTCGAATTTCGGAACAATTTGTGCCAACTGTATTTTTGGTCCGACATCCACCTTTCTTCCTGATCCATCGTTCTGTTCAGAAGTTCTTTGCAATTGCTCCAATTTTTTTAATTCCAGTTCATGTTCATGAGCTTCCTTAGCCATACGTTCTTCCCTTTCTTCTTGTCGAATTCTTTCTTCTTTTTCTTTCTCTTCTTTCTCTCTCTCTTCTCTCGTTTTCCTATCTTCTATTACTCGGTCTAACATGAGTCTAACCTCTTCTTCCTTGTAAACTTCGCTTTCTACAATAATTTTCTTAATTTCTGGAATCTTTTTCGAAAGATCAACTTCCAATTCCAATTCATCACAAATTTCCAACAAGCCTGCTCTTCTAGCTTTTGCTAAATAGGCCATCTTAATTTTAGATAAACCGAAACAAAATCAGAATGCTTAATTTCTAATTAATAGAACTCAGAAGTCTCCTACTTAAACTAGCAACAAAACTTTTAAGCCGATATAATAAATTTTAATTAATAAAGCAATTTTAAAATCCACCTCTATCAAATTCTTAGTAAATTAAACACTGTGCAACTTTTTAAACAAATTAAATAAGTAAATGTGTAATTTGTGTCAAAAATACAATTAAGATGATAAAAGAATTTTTTTTCAACATTCAGAACTGTATTTTATTCAATAAACACACTTATTTCAAAAACAATAATTAAATTACGCAATTAAAATTAAACCAATCAAACTAAGTAAATACGAGAATTTTTCTTAATTCTCAACCCTTTTTATGCAAGCATAACAAATTACTCGCAAAAAAAATATTTAAAATAACCCACTTAACATTTTCATTTCTTTACATGAAAAGAGTAAATTACAAAATATTCAACTCAATTTCTTTTTCCAAATGAAAATAACACTTTTATCTTTTACTCGATACTTATCAAGTTTTTATTTTTTTACATAAACTCAACAAACAAAACAGAATTATTTATTTTTCCGTTTTAAACTCAATAACTTTTTTTCTTTAAAAATAACAAAAAAAATATCAAATCCACATTCACTTTTCAATCAGAAATAAAAGAACGAAAACCTCATCTATTCTATTTTTAGAATAAACTAAATAACAAATAAAGAAAAAAAAACAAAACAGAATTCATCTGCTTTCCAACAATTTTTTTTTCGAACTTTGTAATTTTGGCATTAATCCAAATAACAAAATGTTAAGATTGGAATTTTTTTTTTCAAAATCTCGTTCCTTTAAAGAATGAAATGATACCATTTAATATTAAATCATTTTGATTCAAAAGAATTATCACCATCATAAGTATCCCCCCAAAAAATATATAAATAAACTTTATTATTATTTCAACTTTAAGAACAGATCTTAATATTTCTAAGATAAAATGCCTAAGAACACAATATTTTATAAAGAGAACAGCTTAATGAAATAAATTTCAATATTATTCAATTTTTTTTATTTGATTTGATGGGAATAAGTTCAGTATATATCAGTACTTGAAATATGCCCAATTAACCCGCGCTTTTTCTAAAGCTTGAAATTAATTTACGCAAGCAAATAAATCCAGTTAATCCAGATTAAAAGAAATTTAATCGATAACAGATGATTCAAGGTACTAATAAATACAAAAAAATATGGAACTGGCTTACTTGCTAGTTGCATCTTTACTTAAGAACACTGGTCATTTCACCATGGAATCGTACCGGGCTGCCACCATCTTTTCTCGTCTGTAATGTAGGAGACTATGGTATACTTTAACAATGAACACAGTTGATAAATGAAGAGGCCATCGGATGGTTTTTCTTGATTTAATATGACATTCACAAAACACAAATTTACGAACACAAAATATAATCGCGGTAACAATTTCTACTTTTTTAACTACATCACTCGTCGAGTCACCTTCACAACAAAAAAAAAAAACACTCTCTGTGCGCTCACTCCCGCTTCTCGCTTCGGAGTTCGAAAAAACAGAACAATCTTTTTCATCAGATGACTACCGCCATCTATCGGTGGAAAATGTTAGTTTTCTGTAATGAATTAGTTCTTTACAATACATAAACATACATAATTATTAATTAATTATACGTGTGGCCCAAGTTGTATCTCTAACCAATTTTTTTTTCATATAAAATAAAATATAATTAATTCATCAACGACACAGAATGATTTTCCAATTATACGAATTTCATCTAATAAAAAAGTTTTAGGCATACACACATCGATTTATCTTTTATAATGATTTTTGTATTTGATCTTCTGTTATACTAGAACTTTCTCAAAGAGTATTCGAAGCACTTCTGCTGTTTCAACTAGAAATTTTCTATTAAGACTGCAACTTTTAATGAGCACGTGAAAAGCGTCTTCAAAGTTTAGTCATGCATGCATTGATTGCTGTATAATTTGAATTCACGTCTTGAGTCAGTAATGACTGATAATTGTAAACAGCGAAGTTCATAGCAATCAATAAAAAGTGTCTCATTTGAGTCGATTCAGCTCAAATCAAAGAGTCAGTGATGTTGAAAGTTTTAGAAGGAAGAAACGAAATTTTTGAAATACAGATAGTTTCAGTTCGGCCGAATTTTTTGCAGCTTTTTCGACGAAACTCTGATTTTGAGCCGAAAACAAAAACTAATTTTCGGTCGATCTCTAGTTTTAACTTCATCATTTTAACTCATATAATATGATTTATTGTTCTGTTCCAATATGGCAATTTTCATTTTTATTTTCGGAACACGTAGTGTATGGAAAATATTGTAATTCGACTAATTGAGGAAAGGCATTAAAATTAATTTATTAATTTATAACTAAGTTCTTAACCTTTCGCTACTGGCGTCCTTGATCAAGACATACTTTTAAGAATTTTTGTAAGACGTTTAATGTAAGTGAATTTTACAAATTTCGTGTGCATTTTTAATCATTCCTCTACCAAAAGCACAAGTACTTAAAAATCAAACCAACATATGAGAGAAATTTTTGTAGGGAAATTTCACCGAGAAATTTTTGAATCGAGATGATTGATGATTTTGTCGAGGTAATCTTTTTTAAAATCCGCTAATTTTGTTAAATTATAATACCTGAAGCAGCTAAATATATATTTTTTATAACTAGAAAACCTTGATTTAATCTCATTGTGGTAGTTCTGAGTAATTATATATTTTTTAAAACTCATGTTCATTACGTTTGTCCATTTTATAACAAAAAAAAAAAAAAATCGTCAGGTATTTTTTATTAGATGGACTTTAGTTGATTGGAAGCATTTTAACAATGTGTGACAACTTCGTGATTTTTATTTGTCTTTTAAACGTTGGTAGTGAAAAAGTTAAAATGTTGTTTTGTCATCAAAAACACAACAGTGTACATAATTTTGACAATTCTAATATATCAGGAAGTGAGGGAAAAAATCAGTTACAAAATTTTATCTTTATGTAGGGGAGACTGGAAGGGTTGACCCATTTTTTACAAAATGATTTTTATTTTTTAAATTGTGAACTTAGAATAAAGTTTCATATATCATTTTATTCGTTATACAATCAGTTATCAAAATAAAATTGTGACGCAAGTGTAACATATAAGAAACTTGAAAAATGATTGATTTTAAACATGACGAAATAATGGCTCAAGGCTCCCCACATATGGGAGTCTTGACCCACTTTATTTTATATTGAAATATTTGTTAAGGGAAATAAAATCAGTTTAAAAAAAGTCAAAATAACTTTATGCTACAAGGTTTAATTATTATTTAAAAATATTTATAGAAAAATGTGATGATAAACAAACCTGCTTAGAAGGAATTCAAGATACAGGGTAAAAAATTCCGTTTTAAGCACCCACTTTTTTTTTACACTCGACTTGGCAACACTAGTTGCCACAAACTTTAGCTTCATCTCATTGCGTTCATCTTGGTGAAATTTGTCTACATAGCTACTTAATGTGTTTTTATCAATGTTGTGTTCTTTTGCAGAGGAATGAACGCCAAATATTTCTCAAGGGTGCTGCTTTAATCCTTTTTAGTCTTTTTCGTTCTTTCTATTTACCTACCGTATTACCCCGCATTAGCCGGCATGCCTCAAAATTCGAGGGGGACCAGATTTTTGAATATTAGATATTAGTCCCTGGTCTTTTCCAGCATGCCGGGAAAAGCAAGGATCTTCGAAATTGGAAAGGAATGAGGTTCATTAGCTGTATGAGTAGCAGCGATTGGTGTTAGGGAGTAGGGGTGCAATATAGAGTTTCTCCCCACTTTTCTAATTATTTAGTTTACTTTTTTTACATATTCAACATAATAAAAACGTGTTGCATGTGTCTCATATACCATTTCACACAAAGCTCTCTGCCTAGCACCCATCCGATATTTACCTGTAGAAATAGATTATCTCATAAATTATTACATAAACAGAAATATTCTTAATATATGTAAAAAAAGAAAAAATATAATAATTATCGAAATATATAAAGAGAGAAATATGAGCTTACATTATATCAAAAATGTAATTTTATATGATAATTTAAAAAACTAAAATTTAACTGAAATACAGGGTTTTATTCAATAAGAAAGATCAGCGGACTAAGAATGGAAAACACTGAAAGTACCAAAAAAATCGAAAATGTTTTTTTTTATGAAACAAAATGTCTTAAATGCCTTAACAAACACGAAAACGCTTGAAGGGCTAACCTTCGCAGTAATAGTTCAAACAAGTCGGAAATTGTGCATCAAACGTGGCAAATGAGCTGCTTCCACCTTCTTTTTTTCTCTCTTGAAAAATTTCCTCTTTTGGACTTTCAGTGTTTTCCATTCTTAGCCCTAAATTAAAAATACAAAATTTGCTGTATATTTAATCATTCATTATCACCATGCTTGCTTTCTTCCTCTGTTAGACCAGAAGTCCCGTCTTTGGTATCAGAATCAGGAATAGCATTCTTTTGTATAAGTTCTTTCAAACGATTTTGTAAAAAGTCTGTTTCTTTTCATAGTTAAACCACATTAATTTAACCATACCTGTTTAATTAAGATTTCGGAAACTTTTTACCATACTGCTTTTACCCAGAGAGCTATAGTAAGGTACGAAACAGATCGACGTTTACCAGACTTAGCCAATCACTCCATAAACGCATAATTTATGCTTTGAAAGTCTTATTCCAATGCACTTGCACAGGCATGTCAAACTCGTTTACTACCGCGGGCCAAATTAAGCATTGTACACGAAGCCTCGGGCCACATTAACAAAAAACAATAAGCAGATTAATTTTATTACTATCGCACAAAATGAAATCTCTATTAAAGATGCAACCTTGTTAAAATAAAAGAAAAAAGCTTGCAAAATTTTAAAGCTACTTATTCGAAAAATTAAAATTCGCAGCAGAAAAATTTTAAAAGTAAACTATTAAGTAAAATTAAGTATTAAGTAAAATTGCATGAATTTTAAAATTTCCAAATATTTTTTATTCTGTAAAAATAAAATTAGCAAAGATTTCGCACAGAGTGCGCTGCCAAACATAAAGAAAAATACGTTTAAAAAAAATACAAACATACTTAAACTCATATTGCCATTTAAAAATTTAAAAGGCAAAGTTATACAAAAGTATAGTATTAAGTTTATAATCCTGATCTTTGCATTTTTCTTTTAAGTTGTAATTGCTACTTTTTATAAAACCAACCGTTTGCAATATAAATTTATGAAATAACAAAATTTTCCTATTTGAGTAAAATTTATCAGCTATGGTGATTGTACGGGGCTTAGGAATAATTTCTCGACGCTCCTCACTTGTTTTTAAGTACAAGTAAATAAAAACGGCCTTTCAAAGCTATTTTTTATTTTTATTTTTTTTTTACTTTTCATCATTAATTAGAAGTATATTTTAATAGCTTTGGATGCATTTTTAGTCCCATACAAATACTGCATATTATTTTGTAATATCATGTAAATCAAAGACAGCAGTAAAATAACGTATTAGTTTCAAACATTACTATAAGACTTTTATAAATCTTTAAATTTTCAGATTCAAAATTTGCTCTATTTAACTTTCCTGCTGGTTATTTTTGCATACCAATCTTTTGGAGCTGAAATTTTAAAATCAGTTAGATTTGGCCATATTCATATAATATAGGAGAGACTAGGGATGGTTGACCCACTTTTTACAAAATGATTTTTAATTTTTTGAATATTGAACGTAGAATAAAGTTTTATGTATAATTTTATTCGTTATACAATCAGTTATCAAAATAAAATTGCTACATAAGTGTAATACATAAGAAATTTCAAAAATGATCGATTTTAACCATGATAAAATAATGGGTCAAAGCTCCCCACATATGGGAGGGTTGACCCACTATATGGGAGGCTTGACTCCCGTTGTTTTATATTGAAATATTTGTGAAGATAAATAAAATCTGTTTAAAAAAGGCAATATAATTTTATGCTACATGCAATAAATACAATAAATTATTATAAAAAATATTTTTGAAAAAATGATGCTTAAACAAACCTGTTTAGAAGCAATCGCAAACAGGAGGACAAACATTTTATCTTAAACAGAATTTCGTCTGAGTAGGTGTAATTGTACAGCAGGAAAAATGAAATGTTAACATTTAAGACAGTATTCAGTTAGAGACAGGTTCCCTTTTCATAGGGTTTCATGTATTATTATGCCCGGAATTTATAGCCACTGTCCTTTTTTTTTTTTTTTTTTTTTGTCTCATTTTACTACGTATAGTGACACTCGACCTGACAACTCTAATTGTCACATAGTTTGTCTTCATCTCCCTGTATTAATGACGGTGAAATTTGTCTACATATCTTCCAAAAGTTTTTCGATCAATGCTATGTTCTTTTGCAGCCGCATGTACCCTTAACTGATCATTATCTTCTTTATCCTTCTCAGTGGCAAAGTACTTTCAGTACTAAAATGTTGAAATAAATGACTGGCCCCGGAATTTACGAACAAATTTATTTGGAAACAGGATAAAGGGTATATTTCACATACATATTAAATGGAAAAGATGTTAGAAAAATTATGGTGCCATTGTGGCGTTTGGGAATTAAAATTAAATTGTTTCATAAGCATACCGCTGCCCCTGAAAGTGTTAAGACTGCTGCTTTCATACTTTCTAGTCTTTTACACTGCTTCTATTTACCTATTGTAGTAATATTTAAATGGAAAAAGTTCCTATCAACTTTCCCATTTATATTTCATTAAATTTTTTCTTGCAGTGGCTACTATAGCAATTTTTCACATCTTTTTTAAATCTAAACATTTTCTTTTCCATCACTCTATTTTACCGTGGCTTTACAGAATAAATTTACATTATTTTTTTCTATAACCATTAACCGTTCATTATGCATAGTGTATAATAAAAAGATTTCATCTGGTCAACCCCCCTCAAATTGACTGGGTCAAGCCTCCCCACATAGCCCTCTTCTAAAGAATAGTACATCGTTATAAGCCTAACTTACTGTACAATCTTTATGCCTGGAATGAAAGCTCGATATTTCTGCATTACTTAAAAGCTACTTACTTAAATTTCTATGATATATTTTATCTGAAAAAAGCTTACAAAATATTTAAAAAAAAAAAACACAACTTTTGGGTTGAAAGCGCCTCACAATTCTTTTAAATATGAAAACTGATGGGTGGGTTAAGCCTCCCGTATGGTCAACCCTCCCTAGTCTCCCCTACTTTCTGATGTTTACATCTCCTAAAGCCAGGGCAGTGTTGCCAGATTGTGGAATATTTTCCACCAAAATAGCTACCAATATTTTTTTCCCTAGTAATCTTCTCTTTGTTTAATCACAGAATTTTTATCATTAAATATAGTGAAGATAAATATTCTGAAAGAGTTATAAATAATTTGAATAAAAACTTTCTCCAACTTTGCAACACCGCAACGTTTGCAAGCACTGCAACGTGCACTTCAACAACGCATTGCGACGTGCGAAATATATTTTCTGCATCAACCAAGAACTCAATCAAACATGGGGGAAATGCCAAAGGCTTCGCGGGCCAGAGAGAACTTGCTGGCGGGCCAAGTGTGGCCCGCGGGCCACGTGTTTGACAGGCCTGCGACTTGCACATCTGCGGGTTGTAACAATGGTGTCAAACCTCCAGGAATTATTGCATGCTCTGTTTTATAATGTTGTTTAAAACTGTATTTAACAGTCGTTTTTAGGTGGGGTTTGGCACTGTCCAATACTTAGACGGATTTTGGTTTAAAAAAAAGGGCGATTACTCCAAACTTTTTGCTTATATATGTTCATCAAGTCACTATAGATAGAACCTTTCATGGGCACAGTGGACTACAGCATCCTTTGGTAAATCTGACTTTGAAATATTTTTTAAGTCTTTAAAAATTGAAATTGGTTTCAATTTTGTTCCGTCGGCCATTGCGCTCAATATAACTGTGTATCGTATTTTTTCTTACTAGTAACTTCTACTTACTGCATAATATGGATTCCACGCAGGGGTGTAGTGGAGGGTATACGGGGGTATACGCCGTGTACCTTCTGGATTTTTTTAAGAAGCTCCGTATACCCTCTGTTTCTCAAATAAAGCATTAGCGTATACCCTAGCTATAAATGTTCATGACATCAGCGTATACCCTCTGCTTATACCATACACTCTGTTTTTTTACGACTACAACACTGATTCCACGCCTATCAGTTTTAAACATTTTCCTTTCTATCACTCCATTTTATTGTAGCTTTACAGAATTAATTTACATTATTTTAGAAATATAACCATTAACCCTTCATTATGTACAGTTTGTAATAAAAAGATTTCCAAAAACACATAATTAAGGAGCTTTGGCCCTATGGTCAAGCCTCCCCACATAGCCACTTTTTAAAGTATAGTACATGTACATGGTTATGTTTAAACTGATTTACTGTACAGTCTTTATGCCTGGAATGAAAGCTCGATATTTTTACATTACATAAAACCTACTTACTTAAATTTCTATAATCTATTTTATCTGAGAAAATCTTACAAAATTGTTTCTGAAAAATACACTTTTTTAAAGCTGAAAATACTTCACAGTTGATTTTTCCACACCTGTTCCAATTATCTTCATGAAATAAAGACTATCGTTTGAGCATTTCAGTAGCTTTGGTTGCCAGCTATTGGAAAAACTCTGAAATTTTTTTAAATATGAAAACTGAAGGGTGGGTAAAGCCTCCCCTATGGCCAACCCCATAAAGTAAAGAAAAAGAATAGAGATGAAGTTTGGTGGCTGGAGGTGACGCCAAAAATGTAACCCTAAAATCCGCTACGTTCGGCCCAAATACAGTCACATGGTTTCGCAAAAAAAAAAAAAAAAAAAAAAAAAAAAAAAAAACTTCTAGTAATACAGTTATTAATTCATAATACAATGGCATGCTGCTATAGAATGCTTAAATATAAGCAGATCATTTGATAATTTTCATTTAGAGGGAAAAAAAAATGCACTCGAGATGTCAAAGAATTTTGCCCTTGTTCCACGTGCTTGTTTTGTTTGGGCTAAATGAGGGCGTTTAAATTTGAGCGATAACGCGCATCGCATCATATTACAGGCCGTTTTTAAGGCATATTGCATCTCCATCTATCTCTTTCCTCCATGGTCAACCTTCCCCAGTCTCCTACATGAACCAAGCGCATCCTGGAAAGTGCATTGGGAACTGGAAGTTTGAACTATTTGTAACATTTATACGAAATCGTTATGAAATTATATCTATTTCGCACAGGACAGCTAAATATCATAAAATACGACTTTTAAATGTTTAATTTTTTTCCCGACACGCTAAACTTTGTTGATTTTCTGTTTTATATTAATAATGTAACATCTCTTTCTCCAAAGTATTCCTGCAGACTGTTAAGCTTGATATTTTATTTAACTCATTTCGCCGATGAAGCGGCTAAAAGCGAAGTAGTAATCTTGTATGCCTTCCACGCACGAGTGAATTTATTATTATCTCAGAGCCATATCTTAATTGGAATGCTTTTCTATTCAACAGGCTTGGGGAACGGTCCGCAGAGGATTTGGAGATAATTTACGAAGAGCTTCTGCACATAAAGGCTTTGTCCCACCTGTCCAATAGCGTGAAAAGGGAGCTGGCAGGAGTGCTAGTCTTCGAGTCCCACCCACAAGCTGGAACAGTCCGTAAGTTTTTTTTTTTTTTTCGTTTTATCATATATAAAAAAGGCCATTGATGCAATATACTACAGACCATCAAATATAAGTCACTTATAGATAGCGATGTTATTAAAGTTGAAAAATCCTGCAAAATCTAACAGTGTAACTTCGATTATCTGATACTCGATTATACTGCACACTCATTTAACCCCTTGGGGACGAGCGACCGTTATACGTGTCGCGTAAGATGCTCAGAATCCGTGATTATTCTCACCAGTAAATTTTTATTTTAAATTTTGCCTTATTTAATCAGAGCATTTCCCGATTCAATTAGGCAAAAATTTCTGTTTTGTAAAACCCGTGACAAAATATTAAATTCTGTAAAAGACGTTTGTCCCGAACGGGTTAACCGTTTCAGGGGCCAGGGCCGAAACTAGAGGGGGGCAGAGGGGGCATGTGTGCCCCGTGCGCCAGAACAGAAAACGAAAGGGCGTCAAATGAATTTTGGTTTTTGAGTTCTTAAGAACCTACACTAGTCACGCGAAGGAACTCGCTAGCTAATGTTAAAAATGGGAGCGTTCTTTTCAAATTTCTCGCTTGCATTTTAATATTTTTAAATATATAATTTTTTTTTTTATAGCTGAGTTTGATCTTTAACATTATTAGTTTATACGTTTCCGATTTTGGTTGCAATTTTCTTATAAGGCTACTTTACTTTCACTTTCGGAACCGGTTCAAAAAATGAAAGTTACTTAAAAACCCCCGCAATCCAAATCGAAAAAGTAAAGATTAACCCGGTTAGAGATCAAAATCAGCTATCCCAAACAGAAAAAATCATTGAAAAATATCGAAATGCAAGCAAAAAATTTGAAAAGAACGCCTCTATAAGTTTAACATTAGCTTGCTAGTTTCTTCACGTGACTTTCTTTGGATTTCGTTTTCAAGGTTTTAATGAATCAATATTTGACAAAGTTGATTACGTAATTCAGTAATACGTATTTTTTTAATACACATTTTAAATTTAAAATAAGTCGGCTATTAGAATTAAAATTCTGTTTGTAAATTTACTTTGCGGAGACCGGGGAATGGGGGGCGCCAAAATCTATGCTTGCCCAGTGTTAAAAAAAGCTAGTTTCGTCCCTGTGAGGGGCAGAAGAATTCTTTTCGCAAAATGATGAAATAACTGACTGACACCAGAATGTTCAAACGAATTTCTTAGAAAATAAAAACCCGCTATTTTGCAGTTTCATTACAAAAGCAAAATTTTATTAAAACATTCTTGGTGCCATTTGTCAGTTTTGGAATTAAAATTAGGTGGTTAGACCGTCTGGCCACTGCCCTTGAAAGGGTTAAACCTTTAGCTACTAATTTGTTTTTCATATGAAATTCATGCAAGTGACAAAGCATGTCTATTTCGCTTGGTATTCGTCCTTTGAATTGTTTGTACACTGTAAAAAACTATAATTTTTACAGAAAAAACTGTTTTATCGAAAAACGTTTTTTGTAAAAAATGTAGATTTCGTAATTTTTACAGAAAAAAAACTTTTAATGAAAAATTACAGATATTTTCTGTAAATTAAACGGTTTTCCACTCGCGCCACAATTGACAGTTTTTTTTTTTTCAATTTGAGAGGTTTTTTTTTTAATTGTATAAACTGGATGATCTTTCTCCAGTTTCCTTCCCACATTTTATTCGCTTTCACATAGAGGGACAAAAAGATTTAAAATACGAAAAAAGTTCAAACCTTTGAGAGAATTATCATCATTATAATGTTTGAAATTTTAAGAATTTCGTACAGTTGAACCGGTTGGAAAATTCTTAAAATTACAGTCGTACAAGTCTTAAACTTTGAGCTGAGTTTACTAATCGTAAAAAAAACCAGAGAGTATACGCTAGTGTCATGAACGTTCACGGTTCATGGCTAACGTATACGATATAGCTTTAGTTCAGAAACAGAGGGTATACGGACTACAAAGCTCCTAAAAAAAATCCAGATGGTATACGGCGTATACCTCCACTGCACTCCTGGTTGAGCTGCGCAGATAGGCGAAACCACGGAAGCCAAATTTTAAACTCCATTATCTCGAAACGCCCCTTTTGAACGGTTTTTCCACGTTAACTTTTAAACATTACATGTTTATTATTATTTTTTAAATGTAGGTAATTAAATGCTCTACAAAACTATACCTGAAGAACAACAACAAACTCCACCCCACCCCAACCCCCCCAAAAATCGGAAATTGTACGTCAAACGTGGCAAATGAGGTGCGCTCGTACTATAACTAAGTTTTATAAATATTCAGAACTTGGCGCAATATAGCTGTTGCATTCTTATGCAAAAATGCATGAATACAAAGTTTATTACGATTATGTATATTAATCCATTGCTATGGAATATATTTTAGAGAAACGTGCAAAAAAGGAAAAAAAAAAATCTCTGAATGGTTTGAAGGAAATTTGGGAAATAACTGCAAAATTGCAAAAAATCCGACAAGTGGCGCAAAACTGCCGAACCTTTTTGTGGGAAAGTATCGCCATCTATTGGGAAAATGGTAAAGTACATATTATGCATTGGATGAACTGAGTTCGGGCTTCTCGGAATTGAAACACCGATTTTTCTCTTGCCCGAACTCAGATCGGCCATTCCAAAATCGGCGTATTTGCGTTGCCCGATCTGAGTTCGGGCGTCACAGGCGAGGGGGTTAAATTCAGTAATACGGAAATAATAGGCCTCCATCTTAAATAGGAAGTCATCACCATTCCGATCTAGAATGGCTACCTATCATAGGATATCATTAATTACGTATGTTAGGATTTAATAGAATGAGGAAAACTGTTGTTAATATCTTTTTTGTGTTTTGGTTTGATTTTCATAAAATTTGAAATGACTCGACAAAATTCTGCAACGATTCTACAGGGTTTTCGAAAAATGCCTAGATAAACACAACATAGAAACCTTTTATGTTAAATGAGTAATTCTTTCACTACACGATACCTGGTGAACGCAAGTTTGGTTTTAGTTCACCAGAATTCATTTGCGTGTCTGTGTTATGCGCGGATTAGTTGCGCAGTCGTCTAGGTCTGCCGACGCGCCAGACTGCAGCTGCTCAGTACGATGTTGACCGTCAACAAAAAGCACAGTACGATGTTGACCGTACATCTATGAGCACAGTGTGCGATTTGGTATGTGGAGACAAAGTCAATAATCAGTGTACAGAGGCTTTTTCGGAGAACGTATCCAGGTCAAACTGCTCCTGGTGCTCACATTGCACACATTTGCTCCTGTTGCACACCGAACGGGGCTCACATTGAAACATACTAAGGTATCGAATAATTTTTTTTTTTTTTTGTCGCACATTATAAGACTAAAACCCATAAATTACATTTCATAGTTTTTTATGACAGTTATTTAAAATCGAGGCATTATTTTTCGATGACACATGTATATTAAATTTCAAACCATTCGCTTGGATAGTTTTTGCGCTGTTATATGCGGACATACAGACAGGTGGACCAGACGATGACTATAGGTTCTACGTATTTATATAATTACGAACACACCTAAAGAAAAATCTCTCTCTCTCTCTCTCTATATATATATATATATATATATATATATATTATTTCACGTTATAAGGAAAAACGTAATTTTTTATGGTTTCTTTCTATTATATATTTTTGAATTTTTTACAATTTACCTTTCTTTTAGATACAATCTAGAGACAATGTTATAAGCAGCCTAAAGAAGAAATGGCGACTCAATAACAGGAAACTGCACTTCAGAATTGTGGCCAAACTAGTTTTGACAGATTAATTTTGTTGTATAATATTAAATCTTTTGCTATTTTTTTTTTCGAAATATTAAAGCAACAAATATATTTAATTTCTATAAAACATAAATAATTAAATGCAAAAAGAAGTAATATTCTAAATTAGTTACAAGCTTCCTAAACCATGATCAAACGTAAGTCAACTTTCGGCATTCATTCAATTTTCGTCATTTCAAATCTTCCTGATCCCCTGAAGTTGGGAGACAAACTGTCAGTTTTTGCGTTTCAAAATTGCGAGAGACATATTATGTCCCGTAAAGTACTCAAATGGTTAATCAACACCTCTTACATATTTTGTCATAATTTGCTGCTGTATTTTAAAATTCAGTCCGAAAATTAATTACTATTTTAGTTAATAATCATCGCAACAAAACTTTAAAACTATAAAAATGCTAATAAATGATTTAAGTACTGTTAGATTCTCTCTATTCTAAAAAAAAGTAACTAACGCTGTCACCGCTGCCGCCGGTTTTGAATTTTTGGTGACCGGAGGTCTTTCTTCGATAATATTAAGAAAAATATTGCATACAAAAATATAAAAATCGGTGGTATTATAGAGAAATGTTTGATAAACACGCTGACAGTTTTCAAATCGAAGAATTATTTAAAAATATATTTAATGTTAATGTTTTTAAAAATCGTTCCATTAAAAATGTTTTACAGGAGCAAAAACTATGCATGGGAATTTAATCATTTTTAGATCATTTTATTTGTTAGAAGTTCCCGGTGTGCAGACTGCATTTATTTTTTTTAATTTGACTCATTTTTTTGAGGCCCCACCAGTGGCCGAGAGGTTCTGCTCTCGAAGCTGGTAGACGGGAAATGCTGGGTTCGAACCCAATCGCGTCTGTCGGCCTAATCGTTCGGAGTTTTCGTGGTTTTCTTCGAACCTTGGATTTCTAAACCTAAATACGGATTAGGTTCCCTTAGAGAGACCCCCACGGAGGGCACTCCCCTCCTCTCTTAGGGCCTCCTGTTGATAATTGGCCGTCATAAACGCAACCAACCAATTTTTGAGGTTTTATTTCTGTGTTAAATTCAAATTTTCATCATTTCGAAAGATATTTTTTACATATTTTATAAAATGGTATTAATTTAAACTGTTGCCAACTGCATACACAGCGCAAACAATAACGTTTGCTTCAAATAAAAAATTAATTTACACGTGTCTATTATAAACAGAAAAAAACCCCTTCAAATTGGAATTAAATAATTAGGTACAAAAAGCAGGAACTTATTGAAAATTACGTCATAAAAACTATACACGAGAATTTTAAAAGAGAAAAGGATATTATAAAATAATAAATTCATTAACATGCGTTAAAAGTCTTAAATAGGAGAAATTACGTAACATTTGCGTCATATTACACTTATTACATAAAATGAACAAAAAAGAATATTGCAAAACAGCTTAAATTTAAAAATTGCTCGAGACATTTGATGTTTCGAGATGATCTTTTCAACTATTTTTGTTAGGGCAGCGCAAAAAATATTTCATTTCTAACAAAAGTATTTTCACGCTAATATTAAAAAGAGAAAGAAAAGTTTTCTGAAAATTATGTCAGATTAAAAACGATACATTTAATATGTCTTATTTAAAAGAACTTTCTTGTCGCTTTGTTAAAAAATACCTGGAGACAGACTCTGGTTCACTTAATTCATTTTATATTAGCTTATTTTGAAATGTTTAAATGATTTTATTTAATCAAAGACGAAAACATCCATTGTATCTTTTAACAGAAGCTGATTTGGCCTTAAAATTCCCCAATCAAAGAGAAATGAATAGAAACCCGTTTACAGGTAGATCATCACTGTTTTTTAAATTATAATTCAATCTTCCGAAATCTTTTTAAAGCCGATCAAATTAGCATGTTTTTAGAGTCTGCGGTGTCTTAACGGGGTTTGGCGAGCGTAGCTCGTAGGGGGCAGAGCCCCCAAGTATTTCAAAAGATTGTAAATTCTATGAAACAATGCAAATTTTAGTAAAATAATCATTTAAAATAAATCAAAAGTTATGAAATACGAAGGTATTCTCAAAATACACAACATGAAACTTTACAAAACTCACTGTTTTACTTAAAAGGCGACAATAATAACAATAATAATAATATACATGCTACAAGTTAAAAATGTACATTTTATTTAAAATGTCTTAATACTTTCGACCTGCAATTCCCGCACCCATCGTTAGAGAATTTTTTTTATTATTAATTGCTGTGCCATTCATACAAATACGTCACTTCGCTTGAAATGGGCGAGTCTATAATTATTAGGGTAGATGAAAGTAGAAGTAGCAGTGCCTTGGGTTGAACTTATGTGGAGAGAAATATTCAATTGCTGTCAGGGCTTAATTTGCGCCGGAATAAAAGCATCGAATCTTTCCGATAACGGTGTCAAATTTTTAATTTAATCTCATTTTCAGGGACTTACCACAAAAGATTGTTAAGCGGAAGGAATCGATTATAGTTTAAGATATGTGCCTTTTATAGAAAATTGAAAAACGTTATTGATTCTTCAGCATATAAATATTAATTTCTGTAAATGTCATTCGTTTTTTCATAAAAATGCATAGCTGGCGAACTATTCCTTTTTTGTGTTAACACTATTTCCGAGTCATAGTCCTTACCATATTTAATCCCAGAATTTTGCAATTAATTAACATTAAAATTAGGCAAAGATTTCTATTCGGAAGGAGTGATAATTAAAAAGTGGAATAGTTAAAAGCTAAATATATGCTGATAGACGAACTTATTATTTTTTTATTCTTTGCCAAAGAAAAAAAGCTTTAAATTTTACGAATAATGTATGAAATATAAATATGCATATTGGAGTGACGAGGATAGTGGGGGGGGGGGGGGGACGCTACGGTTGTTAGGACGGCAGAATATTAGGGCTCACGTACTTTTTTTTTGTTAGAAATTAAGCCATGACTGCTGTTCACCTACGTCATTTTTATCTTTAAATGCGTGGCCGGACAGTAGTAAAAGCAGCAGTGTTTCGGATTAAGCTTGCATAGAGGAAAGATATTTAACTGCCGTACAATTCATTTTAATACGTCATTTTGCTCAAATTTTCAGGATTTATTTTCAGGATATTTAACCATGTATTGGGGATATTGTATGATAGGGCGTCGTTATATTACTCGATTGCTTTTACACAGAATTTCTATAGATTCTCTTATAGTGGATACGTAGTGATTAGAAGTTCGGTATATAATTTTTGCTTGTACAAAATCTGTTACGATATTCTGATTAAAATTTAAGTGTGACAGTGCTTTCGACTGACGACAAAATTTTAGTAATAAAATAATAATAATAAAAATATTCTCTGACGATGGCCGCGGGAATTGCAAGCCGAAAGTACCAAGAAATTTTAAATAAAATGTATATTTTTAACTTGCAACATCTACATCGTTATTAGCTTTGCCACCATTTAAGTAAAACGGTAAGCTTTTTGACCCTTTATGTACTGAATTATGAATTCATGAAAATTTTATCTTCTAAAGCATTTTCGTAAATTTTTGAAACTACATGAAAGACTTACATAATCATTTAATAAATTTTAGAAGGATTGAAGGATATAGAAGGATTGATTAAATTTGAATTTATAGGGATTTTGTGCACTATTTGTAACCCCACTCTAATCTTTTATTTTAAATATTTTTCTTAGTCTTTTGTAGAATGAAGAAATGTACAAATAGAATGTTCTTACAATAGAAATATAGAAATATTTCCGAATTGAACCCCCTCCCCTCCAACGCCAAGAAAGCTGAAAAGAGGCAAAAGCAAAAGAAATCATCTTTTTAAAAATATTTTTGTTTTGTGTAATCGATAATGCTTTTGGAACAAGATAAAGCAATGCATTTATAACTCTCTAACTGTATTACTACTAATCGATGTATTAAGTGAATTTTACAAGTTATTTTAATGCTACTTATAAGTATCGTCAGTAGATAAAGGGTTAAAGTTCTTATTGCGCATTTTGTGATCGGATCAAGGTGGAATATTGCATTTCGTTATGATTTTTTTTACTGGGGTATTTTCACGTACAAATAATATATTAGTTTTTAGATTGTATTTGATAGGACATTAATTTTTATTTGATAAGTATCTAATTTAAGATTTTCTTAATTTTTTTCCAGTTTTTAATCAAGGTGACGAAGGTGACTCCTGGTTCATCATATTAAAAGGGTCTGTAGACGTGGAAATCTTTGGGAAAGTAAGTATACGCTTTTGATTAATTTCGAAGATAAAATTACATTGGCATCCACATTTTGAACAGCATCACATTTCATGTTTATGCACATGTTTTTTTACGAGTGGATTTTAATGAACAAAGACAAGAGGGAAGACATGAGATGGAAATTGTAGTTTGGAAACAAACTTTGAATGAAGAAAGTTTGTAATTAGAGAGTTATTACATGTAAACTTTTAAGCCCTGCACTGTTAAAAATTTGCAGCATTCTGTCCAGTCATTCGACCGTTTTTTGAAAAAACGGTTTCGTAAACGTAATTTAACTGTATTCTGACCATAAAATAGCCAATAATATGGTTAGAATAGTGTTAAATTACGGTTGTGTAACCGTTTTCGACAAAAACGTCTGAAATGACTAGACAGAATGCTGCAAATTTTTAAGTGTGGCAAATTTTAATAAAAGGTCTTGCAGAAAACTAACTTTTCTAATTAAGCGAATGAATGGCCAAATATTTTTTGTGGGGTTTAACTATGATAAGTACGATATGGAATTTTGAAAAAACAAACTGGTTTGGGTTAAACAAGTAAATATTTTATCGCTAAAGTTTTGTCGATGTTCGGTTAATAAGAGCTATGACTGGTAAAAAGTGCACTGAGGCTCGAATTTCAGAATGCTCGAATTCATTGTAAGTGACATTATGTAAGCTTCAATGTTTGGAATATTTCGTTACGGTTTGTTGCCTTAGCGATGATTTTTAGTGATCAAATTTTAGTCCACCACACGTAAAAATTGCAAATAACCACTCTTTAGTGCAGCGGTTCCCAACCTTTATTGGTACACGACCCCACCTTTAAGTAAAAAAAAAAAAAAAAAAAAAATTCCCGACCAACCTAATATAAGGGTATATCAGTACGGAAATTGTTGTTATCACCTCTATAAGTTATCGGATATCCTATCCCACGAAAAAGGCAAATTTCCGTACGAAGGATACACTATCAACAAAAAGAAGAAATGGTAATCCTAATGTGTGAAAGTAGAATAATAATTAGAAACAACACACAAATTTCAAAGATACGTAAAATATATAACGTGAACATTAAAAAGGTCACAATCTTACATAAAAGGCGACTAAGGTAACGAAACAGATGTTACAAGTTTAAAATATACATTTTATTTAAAATTTCTTGGTACTTTCAAGCCTTCCACGCTCATCATCAGAGAATATCTTAATAACTAAATGTTATAAGGATACTGAAAATGAGAGAGCTATTAATTACTAGAGTGCTTCCACTTTCAACTCTAGTAATTATTGGCTTTCTCATTTTCAAAACAAAGTGACGTATTTGTATAAATAAACAACATTTAGTTATTAAGATATTCTCTGATGATGAGCCTGGAAGGATTGAAAGTACTAAGAAGTTTTAAATAAAATGTATATTTTAAACTTGTAACATCTTTTTCATTACATTAGTCGCCTTTTAAGTAAGATTGTGGATCTTTTTAATGTTCACATTATTTATTTCATGTTGAATCAAGGTGAAAACATGCGTTCACTGTAAAAAAAAAAAAAAAACGGACTAAAAACGGAAAAACTATTGGCAATCTAGACGACAGTACTATTTCCGTTTTTTACGGGAATTTTTACCCATAAATTACAGAAAATTTTCCGTTTTTCTGATTAAAAACGGAAATTTTTCTGTAATTTAAGGGTACAAATTCCCGTAAAAAAAAACGGAAATAGTACTGGCGTCTAGATTGCCAGTAGTATTTCCGTTTTTTAGTCCGTTTTTTTTTTTTTTTTTTTTTTTTTTTTTTTGTTACAGTGTTTCGTCTTATGATTTTATTTACAATGATACGTTTAATTATTATCAAAACATAACTTTATAATCGGTGAGATTTCTGGCACTGATGTTTACCGATGAGGTAATCTATATCAGGGTTAAAACATTTATTTTTCTACACGCAGTTTGTTTCTGTATTTGTTTTTCAGAAACAGCAATGTAGAAAAAGCATGTTAACACTAGAGAACAGGAATTCTGCTTTTTCAGAATTTAGTGTCGCCCCCGGCATTTCCATTACTTAATTTTCTTCTGATGGACTGATGGTTCTGTTATTATGAAACAACCATTATAAATGAAGCGTTAAGTGAAGATGAAAGAGCAGTCGTAAAAAGTTAGAACTCTGATTTTCTGGTCAGAATGGGTGAAAAAAAAATGGCCATTTCCCCCCTCCCCCATTCTAACCAGAAAATCATGGCCATAAACGGCCATTTTTTTCACCCATTCTGACCAGAAAATCAGAGTTCTAACTTTTTACGAGAACTCTGATTTTCTGGTCAGAATGTGTGTGTGTGTGGGGGGGGGGGTGGGGGGGATGGCCATAATTTAAAAAAAAATTACTATCGCGAAATAATGCACAAATGCAGCAAAAAAAGATGCCGTCATTCAAGAAAATCGACAAAAAAACGGCTATCTCATGATTCATAGATACTTAAAATTAAATAGTTTATAATAGCTCCATTGCTTTAACAGAAATCATTCGTTTATATCTATTTTTTTCAAAATAGCACGTATTTTAATTACATTTTCTTTCGGTTGTTATGAAACAATGGCAACAAAAATATATAATTAATATTTTACAACTATTTTGCCTTTACTTTTTACATAAATGGAGTACTTGAGTTGCCAAAATTAAGCACATGGCTCCAAAAATTACAAAAAAAATTAAATTTTCAAAAATAAATGGAGATGCAGTTTTCAAACAAATTGCATTTAAAAGTACTTTTTTTCCCAATACGACGGTATAAAAATTGAAAATGTGTGATGCTTAGGAGTTTAAAAAATTGCTATAGACTATTTAACCGTACTGCTTTGTTTTACGGCTGGCTTCTTTAAGGTAACGTTATTTTTTGAAGACGAAACAAAATAAGCTGGGAGAAAGAAATAGCATTCCGTACCGGGGGGCTAGCAAGTGTGTTGTGCTGAACCCCATCAAGGAATTCAAAGCTGATTTAGATATTTCTGGATATTCTGCTCGTATATTCATCCAGAAGGAAATTAAGGATTTTTCCTTAAAATATTATTTGCTGTTGAATTTGATATATTTTTTAAACAGATTAAATAAAAGATATATTTTTTGTGACAAACCTCGATTGTTTCGCGACCAACCAAAACACCCGCCACGACCCCATACGTTGGGAACCGCTGCTTTAGCGGATATGCTGTCATCACCAATATAAGTATGTGATACCAAACACAATGTGACAATGTTGAAAACTAATTGCCAGGATTCTTCAAATAATATTAATCGATGATTTATTTACAAAATATTACTTACTAAACACACACACATAATAAACACATTATATTACATTAAAAGTTTAAATCTGTAGCCACTGATATACAGATCCTGCCGAACATTAAGTTACACGTTAAGATAATATCTACATACTAAGTAATATTATTAAATTGCATTGTTATTGCAATTTACCGTACTCGTCTTGACTTACTCAAAGGGATAACCACACAGATATCTCCCGCACGGTTGAATAAACGCTACTCCACACAGGAGCCAATACTTTTCCAAAAAACACTGCTACTATACTTTGTACTGGTATAGTACATTTCTCAGATCTCGTTCGTTGTTGATGAAAAGTTTAGATCATTTTCTACACGATTATAAAAAATATTTCCTATACCTTTTCTGCATTTTATTTCTCATCAAGGTCATATCCATCGTGTATAGGGCTCGGGGGCAGGTAGATATGAGTTTGAATTCTCGTTCCTTCGAAATTTTGCAAGCTTATTTAAATAATTTGAATTACTGCATTTTCAAAAATTTCTTTTTGGAACTGAAATGGAGGATGGACGTATTTTAAAGCGGAATTAAACCAGTTTAGCATAGTTTTTAATAAAAAGTTATGCATATAAAGATAAAACTAAAACAAATTGAAGAGAAATTTTAATATCTCCAAGAGGTTTAATATTTTGAATCCTAGAAAAAAGTTTTGACCGTCACATTCTGAAAATTGCATCATGCATAACTTATATACTTTCAAGAAAACAATACATTCAAAGATTACTCTAGCCTTCCCACCAATTCGACATAAATTCCTTACAAGAGCACTGGTTTTTATTAATAATGTATTATATTCCATGCATTATGAATTATACAAACAGTTCAGTTATAGAAAAAAAAATGTTTAATTACAAAGCAATATATTTATAATGCACTTTTAATTTCAGGGTATTGTATGTAGTCTTCACGAAGGAGATGACTTTGGAAAGTTGGCACTAGTCAACGACTCTCCAAGGTAAGGAAAACCTGAGTGTAGTCATTATGTCATATGAAGCGTTTAACCTCTTGAGACCTGGAATTAAACTACTATTACAAATACACATTTATTGCTTTTCAAAAGCGAAATGACATCATAGATGACAGAAAGAGCAATTTTTTCTGAATTGATACTTTAGGGCAGTGGCGCGCAAACATCGAGGAAATTATTATGGGTCACTAAATTCAAAGAAATTTATTTGACAATAAAAAATGTATGCCTTTTCTTCAACAAGTATCAGGTCTACAGATGAGACGGGTTCAGCCCGAGTCCGGGCCCGGCTCGGGCTCGATTCTTATCCCGGCCTTCGGGCTCGGCTCATTTTTTTTTTTCTGAAATTGACAATTTCATTTATTCTCGTTCTCTTACAGAAACGAAAAATAACCTTTCCCCCCTTAAAAATTACTTATTCCACTGCACGTCATTTTAATGCTATTTCGATCAAAATGAATGAGCAATAGATTCCCCCCCCCCTTTTTTAGTAGCAATAGAACAACAGTATTTTAAAAGAAAAGTTGTGATATTTGCTGATTTATTCTTGACCTTGGCGGCGAGTAACGACTTGTTGATGATTTTTTAATTGGAATGTTTATTTATTATTACATTTTTTAGAGCTCTAACACAAATTACTATTTTCTTTTAAGTCAATCAGCATTAAGGTTTGCAAATTTTTAGCCTTCTATTGTCTGCGTGTGCTAGTCTCTTTTTATATGAAAATAACTTTAGTAATTCTATCTATTTTTCTTCTTTAACTGTGCTCATTCTGTGGCTCTGCTCTTCATATTCTCGAAGTCACTTTCATTCGTAAGTAGATCAAATTGACCTGTACAGTAGAACCCCGCTAATCCGAACTCGGTACTCCGAAATTCCGATTAATCCGAACCGATTTTATTTTCGAAAATGATACTTGAACAAATTAACTGAAAAAGATTAAATTACGAAATCTTCGGACAGGATGTATATCGTAAAAAAACGGGTAGAAGTTAGAATGAAACGTAAAATGGCAGGAGAAAATGTTTATTATTCTTTAAACAGCTTGAATAGAATTAAATAAAATACCAAAACTGTAAAAGTACGACATATGTACACGAATATAAAATGAAAACGTGCTCTGTAGGCCTAGTCGTAGAAGCCATCTTAAAAAAAATCTCGAATATCAGTTTGTTGGCCAGTCACTATAAAATTCACTTTTAAAATGCAAAAAGTATTTAATTCAAGTGACAAAAATTTATTTTTACTTTCTACAATATGATTTTGCAAATTATCTACAGAAATGTTTCTTTCTTTCCTCCTCGTCGACGTGGTGACTGATCTATTTATAGATTCGCGATTTTGAACCGTTTGTAATGCGTTGTTACATAATTCCTCATTAGGAAGTTTCATTGGATTATTTTAAACATCAGGAGTGATGAAACGAGGAATACTACTATTTTTTTCTGAAAGTCAGATTATCCAGCATGCCGGACCTTAGGATGCCGGATTAGAGGATATTTATTATGTTAGAGTACTTATAACTTGCATCTTTTTAGCACGCGTCTTTTTTCTTTTCTATTTTTATCAGAATTTCGGATAATCCAAATTTTTTGTAATCCGAATAGGCACCGGACTCAATTAGTTCGGATTAGCGGGGTTCTACTGTATTATTATTCCCGAAACACAGCAGTCCAGCAGTGTTTCTTCTTTCCTATAAAAGAATCGGATCTTTCAGGTAACGGTGTCAAATTTTTAATGTAAGCTGATTTCCAAGGACATGTACACCTTTTTTAGGAAATTGAAAAACGTTGTTCGATTCTTCATCGTATAAATCGTAATTTCTGCAAAATTCTTTCATTTATTCAAAAAACGCTTTTCGTTAATGTGTCCATCAGATTTACTTGTTGCGGACGAAAAATATGAGAATCTTTTTATGTAAGTATATTTTTATTTTATACTAAACTCCTCTTTCGATAAGATGGAATGTAAATTTCATAAAAATAATTATGTGCTATGGATTAACAGTTATTTTCATGTAAAAAGTTGTTAAAAAATGAGATATATTACATTCAGCAAAACTTTTTAAACAGTATGCAAGGTACCAGTAAAATAGTGAAATGAGATATTATTTATGTTATAAAAATAGAGCTATATTTTTTTACAAAACTGTTGTCCGTATTAGTACAGTAGAACCCCGATAATCCGAGCCCCACTGATCCGGAATTCCGGTTAATCAGAACCGAATTTATTTTCGAAAATTATACTTGAACAGATTAAAGAAACAGAATAAAAAAATACTAAATAATGTAAAAGTAGAACTTGTATACACGAATATAAAATGAAAACGTGCACTGTAGGCCTACTCGTAGAAGCCAACTTAAAAAAAATCTCGAATATCAGTTTGCCAGTCGCTATAAAATTATTTTCTAAAAGGCAAAAAGTATTTTAATTCAGATGATAAAAATTTATTTTTCCTTTTAACAGTTTAATTTCGCAAATTATCTACAGAAATGTTTTTTCCTTCACCCCTCGTCGACGTGGTGATTGAGCTATTTATAGATTCGCGATTTTGAATCGCTTGTAATGGTTTGTTACGCAATTCCTCATTCTGAAGTTCCATTGGATTATTATAAACACAGGGAGGGATTAAACAGGGATACTATTTTCCCCCCCGAAAATTGTGTCGGATTATCGAGCATGCCGGACCTTAGGATGCCGGATTACCGGATGTTTATTATACTACTGAGTACTCATAACTTACATATTTTTGTACGCATCTTTTTTCTTCTATTTCTATCAGAATTTCGGGTAATCCGAATTTTTTGTAATCCGAACTGGCACCGGTCCCGATTAGTTCGGATTAGCTTTGTTCTACTCTATATAATACCTATTTTGGCAACTGGCAGGCGAACAGACATAGTAATAAAAGATGATTATCAATTTAAAATGTCAATTTAATGTTGAAACTTTCCGGCGGAAGAAACGAAATTTTTCGTAAACATAGTTTCGGTCGAGTTTCTGTTTGGCCGAATTTTCGGCAGCATTTTCGCCGAAAACGAATTTTCTGCGAAACTCAGATTTTGGGCCGAAAATGAAACCCAACTTTTGGTCTATCGCTATTGATAATCCAAAATTGTTTGATATTACGGTTTATTTTCGTATTTCTACATGAATATAGGACCCCTTTAATTTGTGACATTTAACTGTTTTTGATCGGCCTTGCGCAATTCTTGGGAAATCCTATGCTGCCAGCACGTCTGTCAATTACTTTTGTTTCTTCATATTTTGCTTACTTCAGAAGTTGATTCCTTAGTTTTGTGAGATTTATTCTATAAAACCTTTCATACAATGGATTTTATTTTCTTTTTTCGCAGGGCAGCTACGATTATTACCAGGGAAAATAATTGTCATTTCCTTCGTGTTGACAAGGAGGATTTCAACACTATTATTAGGGTAAGTGTGTGTATTAATAACATTCATTATGTACTGTTATAGCTATAACTATTAATAAGCTAATGTTGTGTTTTTAAACCACTTAGAATAAGCGCCACACTTTCGATTTTAAAGGTTTCTGCGTCGCATTATAATTTCTTTTAATTAAACCCACTTACACTTTCAGAAATAGGGTCGTCACTAACTCCTCGTAAATTTAACGGCATACCATTTTTTTTAATTTATCATATTTTTAAATTAGCAGCCTTCGCCTAGTCCAGGGATGGCGAACTTTTTCACATCCGCGTGCCAATTTTTCCCGAAAATATATTTTACATGATCATGACGTGCCAGCAATAAAAAAAATTAATCGATCAAATAATAATGAATCAAAATTACCTAAAATTTTGTTTTTAGAATTAAAAAAACATATGGGTAATATTTAATATTATACTATAGAAATTTATTTTAAAAATATTATTTCTGTTGTCTCATCTTAGATGCAAAATAATTTATATCAGTTTCGTACTTAGCTATTTTTAAGAGAATGCAAGTTAAATTGAACTCCTTTGATGTTTTTACTTGAATTTTTCACATTATTCATTTCCGAAAAGAATGTCTGGCAGGAAAAAAAATGTCTAAATAGCAAGCACCAGAATCTACAGCTTTTAGTTTCTGGAATTAAATTCCTAAATGTTATAATTTTACCATCGGCATTTTTGCTTATAATGCCTTTTAATCCATCTTTTCCGTCTTTTGGAGGACATTTATATTTTATAAGTAACTGCCGTGCTATATTTAAAGTTTCTAGCCTCTTCAGTACCGCAGAAATCACAATTTAGAAAGTTTTTTACTCCTGCAACCCTCTAGGGATTGTGGCGCCGACATCAAATATAGCTTATGTTTGAGCAGGTTCTATCACCATCAATTTGCAACCATTATGTTTGAAATCGGTTTCGTATTTCATACGATTGCATAAAAATCCTAATTTAGAACGCTTTATAGAACGCTTTTCGCTCACTTCATCCATTTAAATTTGGAATTTTCTTTCGACAATTCTTAGAAAGCATTTGCATCTTTGAAGTAATTACCATTCCAATTTCAAATGTTAGACCTCCTCAGTAACACAAAAAAAGATAATTTAGATCGTTTTTAGCTCCTGTAACCCCCAGGTGGTAGTGACAACAACGCAAAATATAGGCTATGTTGGAGCGGGGATTGTCACCATCAATTTGAAAATTTTACTTCTGAAATCGGTTTATATTTCCTGAGATTGTGTAGAAATCGCAATTTAGAACGTTTTTAGAACGCCTTTCGTTCATTTTCACCCATTTTAAATAATAATAAAAAAAAAACTGTTCTCAGAGAACATTTCATCTCATAAGTAATTACCATGCCATATTCCAAGTTGCTAGCCCCTTCAGTCTCACAAAAATCACAATTTAGAACGTTCTTTTTAAATGCAACCACAAGGTGGTAGTGACGCCGACATGAAAAAGAGCCTATATTGGAGCAAGGGCTGTCATCATCAATTTCCCACCATTACTTTTGAAATCGGTTGGGTACTTTCTGAGATTGCGTATAAATCGCCATTTAGAAAGTTTTTTTAGAACGCTTTTCGCACATTTTCACCCCTTTCTAAATTTCGATTTTTTAGGAAATGTTCTTAGAGATCATTTGCATCTTATAAATAACTACTCTGCCTTATTTCATGAATCTAGGCCCTTCAGTAACACAAAAATCGCAATTTAGAACGTTTTTTTCTTCTGCAACCCCTAGGTGGTAGTGGCACCGACATGAGATAGAGCTTATGTTGGAGCAAGGGCTGTCATCATCAATTTCCAAACATTACTTTTGAAATCGGTTGGGTATTTTCTGAGATTGCGTGGAAATCGCAATTGAGAACATTTTTTGAACGCTTAACGCGCATTTTCACCCCTTTTAAATTTCGAATTTTTGAAGAAATGATCTTAGAGATCTTTTATATCATATAAGTAACTACCATGCCTAATTTCAAGTTGCTAGCCCCTGCAGTATCACAAAAAACACAATTTAGAACGTTTTATGCTCCTGCACCCCCTTTGGGGTAGTGGCAGTGACATAAAATATAGCCTATGTTGGAGCAAGGGCTGTCGCCATCGTTTTCACACCGTTTTTTAAAAAAAACGACTTGGTACTTTCTGAGATTGTGTAGAAAGAGCAATTTAGAACGTTTTTAGAACGCTTTTCGCGCATTTTCACCTCTTTTAAATTTCGAATTTTTAAAGAAATGTTCTTAGAGATGATTTATATCTTATAAGTAACTACCATTCCAAATTTCCTGTTTCTAGGCCCTTAGTAACACAAAACTCGCATTTTTAGAACGTTTTTTGCTCCTGAACCCCCTTTTGGCCAGTGTTACGGACATAAGATAGGGGCACATGTGAACACCGCATAAATATAGTTTTCTCATAACTGGATTAATTTCTATAAACAAAAACTATTCAATATAGTAAACAGAACTTTCTTTTACACATGGTAATTTTTTTTAAATCACCTGTATAGTTCTTCTTATATTTTTTAATAGTTTTACAAATTAAAAAAATTGTTCACATGTGCCCCATCAGCGGGGTAGATGTGAACACAAGGGGAAAATATCCTTTAACATGCTTTTTATTCTGTTATTCATTTGTCATCCTAATCATTAGTTATATTACCTTTTAAATTCACCATAAAGAAAAAAAAATATATATATTTCTCTAGTTTCTGGGTGATATGTTTAAGCAAAAGATTATAAAATGAAAATAAGTAGATATTTTTTTATTTTTTTTTGGGGGAGGGGGAGGCTTAGATGATTCTTTAAGTATTGTTGCAATAAAATAAAAAAAATAAAGAAGCAATTTAAAAAAAAGAAATTAAAACTTTTAAATTCTGCTTAAGGATTTTTGTTTGTGGAAAATTTTAGGGAGGGGACATTTGCATACAACTTATCGGAAATCTGCCGAAATACGAAAATTCTCACTCCTGTATTTGCCTTATTTACGTGTAAATTATAGGTGAAGAAGGGTTTTTTAATGATAAAAATAATCTCGACTATACCCCCCCCCCCTCCTTAACTTCTTTTGCTTTTGAATGAGGGGGGGAGGGGGGTACGGTAGTTAACAGTTTAAAAATTTTACTTTCTTAAAATATTACTGATACCTATCTCCATTCAAAGCATTATATACATAACTGTTTACAGATGAAAGTAAGCCATCATTGAAAGTTTAGAACAAATGTAATAGAAAAATTTGCAAAGTTGTTCGAGGTAATACTTTTGTATTAACAATGCATAAAAAATATTGTTGTAATCCGTTTAGTAAAATAATATATAACACTTATTGCATTTTAGAAAACATTAAATTTATTAAGTACAATTGAACGTAAAAGAGCTTGTTGCTCTTTATTTGTATTTGCTGAAAGATGTGTTTGTGGAAGTTTCAATATAAAATCAACTTTGTGTGAGGAAAATATCTTCTATTTCAGGAAAATTATAGATAACGGAACTGACATTATTTCTCATTAAGTTAACTGAAAGAAACATAATCACAGAATGATTATTGGGGCACTTATGAACTGTTCATATCTGCCCCAACTAGTCTGTTCACAAGTGCCCCACATTGTTGCTTCTGTTAAATTGATAAATTATTAACATTTCTCAATTTTAGAAGAAAAAAGATCTGTGTCAAAAATGTTTATTAGTATTCATAGTATATGTTAAAACACTCAAATTCAAATAAATGAATAAATAAATAAAGTTATTCGCTTATCAACTTAGAACAAAGATTTTACTTTTGAGATATAAAAACAGTGTTTTGGCTACAGAGGACAAATAAAATGTCATAGAGCTTCAAAAAAGGTGTTATCGTCTTGTCTTTAGTAATTTTTTTCAAATAAAAAACTTATAATAACTATCGAAAAATTGCGATGTTCACATGTGACCCGTGTTTACATGTGCCCCCATCTCCCCTATAGCTTATGTTCTAAGTGGGACTAACACCATCATTTTGATACCATTACTTTTTTAATCGGTTCGGTAGTTCCAGAGATTACCTCCTACAAATAAACAAACAAACTTTACTTCTTTATAACATTAGTATAGATGGATAGCTCGAAAACCTGCCATCTGAACACAATGTTTTATTTATACATGGAATTGAGATTTTTTTATCAAAGACTGGCATAGGTTTTCTATGTATCAACCTAGTCCATCTCTTCTTTGTATCCACGGACTCTGGATGCTGCTGCTGTGATCTCCTTCACGTATTTTTCTACTGCTTGTGTAAGAGAAGGCAAGCAGTGTAATGCAGTGGGGATGATATTAATGCAATCTATTCAGCCATCTATTACCTTCACCAAGATTGCATCCGATAAATGCATATTGATTAGGGGTTCTGTTACCACAACAACTTTCCAATGAATTAGATTTATATAATTATCCGCTTCAAAGTTGATTGTCAATATTTCAGATTTGCGTATGCCATCACTTACTCTCATCTTTCAGCTATTATCAATAGGAAAATCTTTGTCCATGTGCCATTCCCTTCTTATTTCATTTTTTGAAGCCATAGAGAGTAATTTTGAAACATTATTTCCTGAAATCGAGAAAAGGTACTTAGCACATACGAGAAATACCTGCTAGACATTTGCAAAGTTATTTCAGCAAGATATTGCTCAGAAGATCTAGCGAATAGGAACCCAAGAAACTTGTCCTACGCAAGATGGCTCACAAAGGCGAATAAAATTATTCGCCTTTATATAAGCACTGACTGACCATCACAGTCTGCAGGTTCACTCACAAAGTATGTAATCCAAGCTTATATCGCAGGATGGTTTACACCGAATGTAATCCACATCTAAAAAATTGATCTAAACACACTAAACATCACAGAAAACGGCATAAAACAAATACTAAAAAAAATTATTTAGGACAATGGTTGCTTTGCATATAGAGAGCATATTCTTATTGCAATGCTCTCTGACGATCGCCATCACATTAAACAGCAAGCTTCTCAGCAGATAGAATACGCAAGGGGTAGAGTAAATGATGGCATACTCAAAGATGAAATACCTAAATGCCGTAGAATGTTGTAGGAAAAGAACTCCCAATCACCATGCATTAACTGGATGCAATTTTGGTGAAGATAATAGACAGCTGAACAAATGCCACTAATTCCATTGCATTACTTTGCTTGCCTTATCACACACAAACAGTAGAACTATACGTGAAGGAGTGTCACAGCAGCATCAAACAACGTCTGTGAATACAAAGAAGAGATGGACTTGGTTGATACATAGAAAATTTATGCCAGTCTTTGATAAAAAATCACAATTCAATATATAAATAAAATATTATGCTCAGATGGAAGGGTAGTCTAGCTATGCACTGCTGTGACATGAAATGCAGTCACCTCCACGTGGTACCCCCTGGGTAGTTTTGAAAGCAACTAGGTAAGAGCTGTATTCTGAGCAACAATTAGTTGTATGACACAACAGAGTGGCAACGCCTTTTTTTTACCAAAAGTTGTCACTCTTGCCCCAGTTATACAGAATAAAAATATAGTTTAAATATATTAAGTCATTAATAATAAAGGTTTAAATAACACTTTTAAATAATAACCATCTCTATAGGAATTTTTTTTTTTTTGAAAAAATGTCAAATTTTACCCATAATTTCGAATTTTGGACCAAACGCACAGACTCAAGCCATTTTGTTTTCAGCGGTAAAATTGCACGCAGTTGATGTACTAGTATAAAGGCAACTTTTGGCACCTACCCGTTTTTGAATAATTTTTTTTTCGCTCCTCCCTAATCTACAGACTATGGGGAATAGAAAAATGTAAAAAAGAAAAATAGATTTTTCAACCGAAAAAAAAAAAGCAAATCCTCCCTTATGTTTTGTTGTTTTTAGCGAGCACAGTTTTATATAACAAGGTGTTCGTAAACCGATTTTACAAAATAAGAAGAGGCGATAGTACTATTGAAAAAGATCAATTATTGTATAGGAAATCAGGATCGCAAATGTAAATAAGTGCGAGTAGTAAGTCAAAATTACGTCCATTTCTAATCATATCATAATATTAAAATATTTATTTGCTTAAAAGACGTTATAAAAACACATTAAAAGTAAATTTAAAAACTCTTTATTTACATGTTTCAACTCATTTTCTGAGTCGTCGTCAGAATGTATAATAGAATAATAGACAAATAGAATAGACAAATGCATAATGAAAAATGGAAAAAATCATCGAAAATAAACAAGTAATCATGTAACGCGCCCTATATTTTCGTGATTGCTCGTGTTCCCTCTATGTCGTGATGCAGTAATTTATCCAACCATTCAACCCATAAATTCGGGATACGAAAAGATAATGTACCGTTACAAACTCCTGAACTCCTTAAATAAAATTCAATGGACTCTCTTATGAATAATTGTAAATAAAAATTAGACCTGTAGATGATTTTATATCGTTAAAAAGTATGTTAATGTCTCTGTTTGATTTAGCCGGGATAAAGCAGTATTACCTCTATTGTATTTGATGCCCGCTATATGTTCTTTACTTCTGATATTGAGTTTTCGTTGGGTTATACCTATATAATGTTTTTTGATTCCTCCCTCCCTAATAAATGGAATCATATAAACTCCTGAGAGGTCATCTCTATTAATCGGATCAATTTTAGTATTTAAAAGCATCTTTAATTTCGGAGGCGGCTTCGCGATCAAACATAGCCAAAATAGCTTAAATGATTTTTTATATGTTCAAAGAAACCCGGGAAATAATTTGCTACAACCCTTTTCATAGTAACTTCATTAAATGTTTTATTTTTATTTTTAGAAGTATCAAAGGAGCTCTAAATTAATTTGTAAATTAATTTTACCTGATATCCACTATCACTAGCAATACGTTTATTTTTCTCTAATTCATCCCCCAGATTTATATCAGAAGAAATCTTGAAAGCACGATTGATTAGGAACCTGAAGGCAATGGGGTGCATGCATCGGAAGGTATAATGTTTAAATCTGCGATAGGTTTTCGGTAAACTGAACGAATTAATTCATTCCCCTTTCTCTGTAACTCAACATCTAAAAAAGGTAATTTTCCGCCTGTTTCTAGTTCAAAAGTAAACTTAATATTATTGTCAAGTCCATTTAACTGTTGTATGAAAATCATTAACTCATCTATATTACCTCACCAAACAATAAAAATATTGTCTACATAACGTAACCATACTAAAGGAACTACCTCAAAAGTGCTGAAAATTTTATATTCGAGGAGGCGTAATTTAAATTCCGCCAGAAGGCCAGATATTGGGGATCCCATCGGAGCACCACATGATTGTTCATAAATAACATTATCAAAAAAAAAAAATACTTGAAATAATTAAGTTTAAACCACTCTTTAAATTGTTGTTCATGGGCAGATCAAACCGCCGCGGCGAGCGCCCTCTCTTCGTCCGCAGCCCTTTATTCTTCCACTTATTACGACTCTTTTGCGGAAGCTAGGTTCTTAGGTCTCCGGCTACGTGTCGAGTAAGAAACACTCTAGCGAAAGCCAGATTGAAAAAAAAATCGAAAATTGAAACCGGACAAATTTAAAAGGGAAATTGCACAAATTAAGAACACCGAAAACCGGGAAGGGAGGGCTCGGATCGATGAAGCTACCGAATGACTCCTGCTGCTTCGAGCGCATTATTAGTCTTATTATGAATTAGTTATTAGCTCATTATTAGTCTTATTAATGAAGTTACTATGAAAAGGGTTGTCGCAAATTATTTCCGGGTTTCTTTGAACATATAAAAAATCATTTAAGAAATTTTGGCTTATGTTTGATCGCGAAGCCGCCTCCGAAATTAAAGATACTTTTAAATACTAAAATTGATCCGATTAATAGAGATGACCTCTCAGGAGTTTATATGATTCCATTTATTAGGAAAGAAGGAATCAAAAATCATTATATAGGTATAACCCAACGAAAATTCAATATCAGATGTAAAGAACATATAGCGGACATAAAATACAATAGAGGTAATACTGCTTTAACTCGGCTAAATCAAATAGAGAACATTAACATACTTTTTAACGATAGTAAAATCATCTACAGGTCTAATTTTTATTTACAATTATTCATAAGAGAGTCCATTGAAATTTATTTAAGAGGTTCAGGAGTTTGTAACGATACATTATCTTTTCGTATCCCGAATTTATGGGTTGAATGGTTGGATAAATTACGGCATCACGACTTAGAGGGAACACGAGTAATCGCGAAAATATGGGGCGCGTTACATGATTACTTGTTTATTTTCGATGATTTTTTCCATTTTTCCTTATGCATTTGTAATTTTCTATTATACATTCTGAAGACGACTCAGAAAATGAGTTGAAACATGTAAATAAAGAGTTTTTAATTTACTTTTAATATGTTTTTATAACGCCTTTTAAGCAAATAAATATTTTAATATTATGATATGATCAGGATCGCAGTTAGCATTTTAGCAAAGTTTTCTAAATACCGCCATTAGAACACTTTGATACTTCTCGTTAGTAACTCTTAATTTACGAGGTGCTATCGAAAAATTCCCGGACTTGATGAATGGGACATGGCTGCCATCTCCTTCAAAATAGTCACATTTTGAACGCATACGCCGATCCTAAAGTGTTTTCAACTTCTCAAAAGCACTCCCGAAGTCGTTCTGTCGAAAGCTGTCAAGAGCCGCCTGCGATTCTCGTTGAATTTCGGACACAGTTGCAAAATGTCGCCCTTTCATTTTCATTTTTGGGAACAAGGCAAAACACAGAGAGCTAGATATGGTGAATAGGGTGAGTGAGAAACAACAACCATGTTGTTAGGAGCTAAAAATTGTGTTGTCTTTAGGGATCGTTTATCAAGAGTCTTGGAACAAATTTTGAAGCAATGCACCGCATTTTCAAATACTCCGTCAAAAGTTATTGGTAAACTCCATAACCATTTCCAACTTTGTCTGCAAGTTCTTGGAAAGTTAGGCGACGATCTTCTCGTATGAGTTTTCCAATTTCTTCCACATTTTCATCTGTTTTCCTGGTGCTTGGTCGCCCAAAACGCTTCTCATCTTCAAATGAATGACGACCCGGCCTTGAAATGCGAGTGCCATTCAAAAACCATTGCCCGATTTAAAGTTCCAGAACCAAAAGCCGTACGAACCATTTCAAGAATTTTGATTGCAGATTTACTGAGCTTCACACAAAATTTGATGCCCACACCATTGCTAAATCGCAAACAGTCCAAAATACGTAGTCGGAAAAAAAATCGTAGAAACAATTGCTCCCGCCTTGAAGCCAAGCAGTGAAATGATTAGAGGAGGTGTTTGAGATATGTGAAATTGATCTACTTTCGCCTCCACATTCACAGAGAAAGTCGCAGTAATAGTCTTTTTCACTTCAGGAACTTTCAGATTGCATCTCGTATAGCAAAGTTTTCTTAAAATTTTATTCGACGATATTCATCTACATTGTCAAGTAAGAAGATATTAAATATTTTCCGACATAACATAGTTATATTCTTTTACGGCGGGAATGAAGGAAAAACAACATTTATTCGAAATAATAGATTTCTCGCATTCACTAAGTTTATTAAGACTTTATATATAAGTAAAAGTGTAAAAGTATGGCTATATTATTAAAGCTTATCTAAAATGTTTACCGTATATACTCACGTATAAGTCTACTCCAACATTAGAGATAAATATGTCGTTCCGTCTGAAAACCAATATTTTCGAATAGTTTTCTTGGCCTTATTTGATGAAAGAATTCGTTATAAATTTCAGCGATTAAATAAAGCGAAAATTGCTATACGGAAATGCTTGCACCTTTCATATTGTTTTTTGGCCAGTTACGAATATTGACAAATGAATGAAAATGCTTGATTGTTAACTCTGTTAAATGTTTTGCTTCAAACTAGATTCTTTATTTTTTAACTCTCTGTCTAACAATAATTTTCATGCTTATTTCGTCTCTAGTATTTTTATAAACCGGAGCAAATCTATGCAGCCCTTGATTTAGTTTGCCCCTGTAAAATTTTGGATTATGCCTTAAGCTTGTTATAAAAGTCTGATAATCGTTTAACTTTTGTGACGGTTTTTGTTGAATTGTTAAATATAATTTCACAAATACAATTAATTTTTTTATTATCCAAATATATTTTTATTTGTAAAAAAGTGCAAATAGCATTGAATGTAAAAAAAAAAATAACTCTTGGGAAATCTACTTTTATAAAAATAAAAGCTAAAATCATTTCAGCAAATCCCTGAATAACGGACACTTCTAGATCGCGGAATTTGTCCACTATTCGGAGTTGTCCATCTTTCAGAGGCAAAAACATACAGATAATAAATATGGCGAATATTGAAAAAGTGTTCGCTAAATAGAGTTGTCCGGATCCGCTATTCGGGAGTCTCCCTCTCTGTTATGGGGATTTTACTGTATTAGTGTTTCGATTATATAATGAGATCTCCGTCTTTAGTAATTATTAATTGTTGTTAAAATTAGGACGTGGAGGCTAACACTGTAAGATTAAAGGAGCATGGTCAGGATGTCTTGTTGCTGCAGAAGGTTCCAGCTGATGGCCGGGCAACTGATGGTTCACATCCCCATTTCAAGTAAGTATGAAGAAAAGGTTATTCCATTTTATAGTTTTTTCTCATTTAATTTTGTTTTTTCACTTAAATTTTTGGTACTTCTCCATTATACCGTCGACAACTTTCCATAAGAAAAATTAACGCCAGACTATTCGCCAAACTGTAATGCCCAATGAACAAATTGGAGAATGTTGACATTGGAATCTTCAATACAAGAAATTCGGAAAAGTCCCACTCGCAATATTTTCAACTATCAGTAACTTTAAATGATACGATTTATAATATATTAATGAAAACAGAAAAAAAAATCTTTGATATTTATTTACATTATTTTTCTTTATGATCTCTCTCGGTTAGTAAATGTTTTTGACGTCAGTTGAAACTGATCTATTGTACATTGTACATAACCATGGATAGCAATATGCTTTCAATGCTTTTTCTCTTTTAATTTTATGACGTCGCTTTTTAAGGTCGTAATTGTAATTTTAAGTAACGAACTGACTAATAACGCAATGAAACATCATTAAAATACAGATAAAAGTCGAACTAAAAATCACTTAATGACATAAGAAACACGTGTAACGGATCAGACGTCAATTGAAGGTGACGCCACGAAAATGCATTTTTGGTGTTAAATCCTATAGTTTGGTGATAGGTTTTTTTTTTTTTTTTTTTTTTTTTTTTAATGGAAAGTGTTTGACGGTAAAGGGAGAAGTACCCCCCTTTTTTTTTTTTTTTTTTTTTTTTTTTCCACCAGCGGATTACATTTCTTTAACATACGAGGCACTTGGAGCGAAAGCAGAAGCCTGCTGTAGGTGCTGCTTTACAGGGCCTCGCGCCAAGCGAGCCTAATGGATTTTTTCAGTATTATTTGCTAGAACTAATTAAATAGTTAGCGTTTGTTTAAAAATTCCATTTATTCCGCTTAAGATTTCTGACTTTTATGACAGATTATAACAGAAATAAACACAATAACTTTCGTGAGCAGTTAATAATATGTTAAAAAAGAGAAATATTTCTGATTTAGCAAGAAGATTTACGAAAATATAACATCTTTCACGTTACACACAGTTCCAAAAAGCTTCCTTTGTCTCCGGAAACCCATAGATTTCCGTGATTTATATACGCCTTTCTGAAACCAAAGTTTTTTGCTTCGCATAATTTTCCGAAAATTTTCGTTTCTGAGTAGTTATTACTGATTATTAATCAGTTTTCTCAACTCGGTATCAACTCGAAATATCTTTTTTTTCGAATACTATTGATTCTCAATTAATTTCAGCTTTGTAACAGAATTTATGCATCCAAGAGTAACAAAATACAGTAGAACCTCGGTTATCTGAAGTAATTGGGACCGACCATCTTTCGTAAAATCGAAATTTTCGGATAATCGAGTATGCTTCTATTTTAAGATTAAGGAGAAATATATGTGCAATTTCTTATTATGGTAACAAGTGATTAATAAAAATGAAACAATAGCAAAATAGAAACAAGAATAAATTACTGAGCTTTAATTTTGAATTAAGCACCTTTTACATATTTCACAAGGGTTTCAAACAATGTTTTCTTTGTCGCAGTTTCGATTGCCTTTGCTGTGAAGCTTTTTAATATTATTAGTTCACCAGTATCACAGTCTTGCTGCTGATTCAGCCATGCCAAACCTTTTGCAAACCATTAAAAAGCTTCAGAAATGCTAATTTGTTCGTTTTCTTCGTTCCACTCCGCTGCTTACGGAAGCTCAAGTTAAATTCAAAGGAAATGTAAGAAAGGGGATCAAAAATATTTATAATGTACTCGTAGTTCGGAAAGGACCGCTTGCACACAAGGAATATGATAGTTAACAGAAAAAGAAAAAAAACTTTCAAAATGGATTTTGCACGCAAGGAATGTGATAGTTAAAAGCTTTAAAAATGGATTTCGGTTGACCGAGAGTTTCGGTTAAAAGAGTTTCGGATAAAAGAGGTTCTACTGTAATAATAGTTTGCCTATGCTAATTTAGCATGTTTGTTTCTTGAGCATGTTTCTAAAACAGGAAAATGATTACTTGCGAATTGATATCATCGGAAAAAACGATATTTTGTGTTGATGTCTGCTTGAGAAATCAATTAATAACTGTGAAAACTACTTATAAACGTTTTCCAAAATTACGGCCAGCTGAGGAAACTGTTGTTTAAGATGTACTTCATTAACCGTTAAGTGGTGAGGTGATTGTTTTATAACGTAAGTGTTTTGGTGGTGTGTATGTAACCCCAAAATTTGACTTGTGCATTCCACAAAATTTAGCGAATTAAAATAAGAAAATTCATGTGAATTTTGCATTATTTCTTTGTATAAAAACAACTGAAACTGTACTGTAAGTGTACAGTCCATCTAGTAATGTAAAGTGGCAATATTTCAGAATTCAAATTTCTATGGGGGTTCAAAACACCCCGCCTCACCAGGTTAAAGGGTTAAATCACAAAAATCTGTTCATTTCTGGGATTTGTAAAGAGATAAAGTAAACGCTTTTCGGATTATGGAAACTCGGAAGAAGAATATTATGTTTTCATAATCCTTGCTTCATCAAGAAACTTTTCTCTTTCTTTGCAGTTTGCTATACTATAAAATGCATTTATTACATCTACTTTAAGCTACAGGTTTCTATCTGTTTAACCCTTTGAAGGGTGTTGATGCCGTCACGGCATCGCATAATTTTAATCCCTAATTGATACATTGGCACCGGAATTTTATAATGAAATGTTCACTTTTATTAAGTACACGAAAATATGCTTTTACTCCTTTACAAATAAATTCTCTTGAAATTACTGGTGTCAATAAATTGTTTTAACATTTTATGAATATAAGTACCTTCCCCAGAAAGGGTTATAAGCATCTTGTGCAGAAAAAATTAACATAGCACTATAAAGTGATCCAACCCATTTAAATATGTAATTGTAAAATTCAATATGGTAAAAAATAAAGAATTAGTATTCAAATTCTTATTATTTCGACGAACCTGGCCATAGTTGAATAGTAAATAAAATATAAGACTAATAAGATATGTTAAAAGCTTTAGACAGTGGAATATAGCAGTCATGGATGATGGAAGTAGTCATATCCAAATAAAATGAACAACTAATATTATCAATAATTAATAAAATATTTTTGAGAATAATTAACCGTTCAAACTAAATGTTAATGTTATTATCATAACATCGTTTTGATAATTTTAGATAGAAGGTTTAAGAAATTGAACTCCAAGGAAAAACGAATAACTACACTGTAAAACTAATTCCGTTAAAATACGGAAATCGTACTGGCAACAAGACGCCAATACTATTTTCGCGTTTTAATGGATAGTTTTTCCCGTAAATTCCAGAAAAATGGGAATTTTTTCTGGAATTTACGAGGAAATTTTTCCGTTAGAATACGGAAATAGTACTGGTGTCTCGATTGCCAATACGGATTTTTTTTTTTTTTTACAGTGTAACAATGAGACAACGAGCGTGAAAGAAAGGGAGAGCAAAACTCTTTAAAATGAAAAGAATTTGATATCAATTGCTATGCATATTCGAAACTTTATATATATTTTCATGACATTTATTAACTTTTAAACCTTTTATTTATGCAAAATATAATGCACTTTAAAATATAATAGGTCAAGAAATTTTTCCGTTGAAAGGGGTTGTGATCAGTATTGTAGTCGAAAAAAAAGAGCAGAGAGTATACGGTATAGATAGAGGGTATACGCTGAAGTCAAGAACGTTCATAGATAGGGTATACGCTAATGCTTTATTTGAAAAGCAGGCAGAGGGTATACGGAGCTTGTTAAAACAATCCAGAAGGTACGCGGCGTATATCCCTGTATACCCTCCCCTACATCCCTGGTTGTGATATCCAAACGGAAGTACTTGAACACAAATAAAATCTTCGTACAGTGCTATTTGACTGTTTTGGAGGAAATAGCGACAGTAATTAATATTGATTGAATTATATACGACGTTTATATTGATCTTTGAGATTTATAGCAATGCTGGCATCACCATACTAAACTAATACAGGGTGTCTACAAAATTAGATGGGCAAAAAGAATGATTTATTGAATGGAATTGATAGGAAAAAAAATTTAAAGTACGTATTGTTGTAAGATAGAAAAATAGTTTAAGTTTACCAAAATAGTTTAAATTTATCATTATCACAAATGTTCGATGTGACTTCCTTTCGGGAATCTGCAAATGTCCCATCGGTTAATCATTTGCTGCCACAGATTTGTCAGCATGTTTCTGGCGATCCAATTAATTGCAGTGCAGATTCTTGATTTTAGTTCAGGAATGGATGCAGGAAGTGGCGGCTTGTACACTTGATCCTTTACGATACCCCATACCTTACCTCATACACCGAAATCACGCGGTGAAAGACCTCGTGATAGTTGTGGCCATTGAATAAAACCCCCGCTCGCTAAGCGATAGTGTCAGATATGACACCTAACGCCATGTATGAATAAAATTCGGTAATATTACTACTAGCCTGACTTTCAACTAGTTAACTTCATTTAATATTTCGGAAGTTCTTAACTTACGAAATTGACCAACTAATTTGTAGACACCCTGTATAAATAAGCAATGATGCATTTATCTTTTTCCGAAATCTAAAGTACTTCTAGTGTATATGACATATATTTTTTTTCTTTTATCTTGAAAACTGATCAGCTAATTTTGCCAGCTTTTTCTTATTTTTCACTCGTCGTTCTATAAATGGGATAGATAATTTTTTTATTTATATAAATTTTACCGAAGTTCTATTTTTATTAAAAAGGCGATATCTTCCTCGGCGTTTTCACCACCGTCCTATTACCAATTTCATACTGGCCCGGATGCCAAATTTTTGATGACATCGCTGCGTTCTATTCCAAAACTCAGTAGAGAGTTTCTCCCTTCCACATTAACGGACAAATAAGAAGAGTGGCCAAACAGTCGGCTTTGAGTTTTCATTTCATTTGATTTGGCGTCTTCGAAGCATCTAAAATTATATTTAATTCCCTAACATTTGATATAATAATAAAACACAAATAAACAATCCTGGAGAATACGTGCTTGCGATCATATTTCGTATGAATTCATAAGAGTTAAAAACTCCTGAAATAACTTAAAATGTTACTTGCTGAATTACTAATGTGCAGGAAATAAAACTTCAAGTTGAAAGTTCGAAGGTTAAAATGAATTCAGAATAAAAGTGCAACTTGCGGATCTAACGTTTAGGCCTCTGATCTGCAGATTTACTAGTTAAATACATAATCTATATCTAAAGCGCTTCATTATTACAGACTTTTGAAGATGAATTAACTCAGCAAAGAAGAAATTGCAGGCCAGCAGCAAGAGAGGTGCTGACAATGATGAAGTACTGGCTAATGGTCTACCGCTGCATGACCACTGCTGGACAGCTTCAGTCAACTTTGCTGTTGGAAATCATTAGATAAATTCTGGCGGGCTTCCGTTTTATCTCATGCGCTGGCCCACCACTACATGGAAGTGCACGAACTTTTGCAGTATTATTGCTGGGAACCCTTACGCTTGGTGGCGTTGCGAATATCGAAGACATTGAGTATTTGGACACAAATTTGAAATGAATATCTTAACACAATTTAAGCTGTGAAGCTATTTTTTTAACTGTAAATAATATAGCACCACTGCCACCAACAAAATAAATAAGTAAATGAATAAATAAATTCTTTACTTCATCTCACTTTTTTTTTTCTTCTTAAATCTGGTTTTATTAAGTTACAAAGGATTTCGGTTTTCATAATTTACACAGTTGAGAATCAATAATAATAATAAAAAAAAGCGTATAAAATATATAAGATTTCAATACGATACAATAATTTCTATACCAGTTTAATGATTGGGAACGTAAATAACAAAAGAAACAAACTTTAAATAGTGTAATGAGAGCTTGAAAACTACGAGCGGTCGTAGAATACGCTGAAACTACCTGTTCATGTCCGATCACGAAAACCAAACAGCACCGAGCACGGTTAGTACTTGGGAGGGTGACCACATGGAAACCGCTGCAAGTTCAAATATTTCTATAGACACTTCTAAAGATATTTCTATAGCTCTTAGTGAAACTAGCTTATAGAAAAAGAGCCATAATTCTATAATACTTTGTTTTTTTATAGAATTCTATAAGAAATTTTTGTAAGGCAAAGTGCTGGGCCAGCAAAGGAATAGCAGTGGGACGGTTGCTAGCACTGCAGGAAAAGTGCCGGATTGAAGTAATGTGATGGCATACCAACACTGGCCTGCTGTTGGCCATCACTGGTGGGTCAACTGCATTCCGCACGGACACTTTTGTACTGGTTTAAGTAATGGCACCATTGCACTTTACCGCTGATGGCAGTGCTGGTTGCCACCATTTTTCCAGCTGATGGCCCATTGTTTCTTTCTTTGATCGGAAGTATTAAACACTGAAACAGCAAATAAGCTATGTCCATGAAATAGCTGATGTGACTTAAATTGTCTTCAACTGAATGGGAAGAATCCACGAGACTTTCCGTTTCTCACGCTCCTGGTTACAGGCCGTGTTTTTTTATATGTTGATTTTCTATTCTTCAGCATACAGCAGTTTTTCAGGAAGATGATGCACTACCTTAAGAAAGCGTTCTTATCTTAAATTTTATTATTGTTTTTTAGGTATATGGTTATGGCAGGAACACCCCAGAAAATGCTGGAGCATCTGCTAGAGACCAGAATAGATCAAAAAACAGACGACGCTTCAGGTATGTAGTAATTACATTGATTCTCTTTCCTTTCTAACAGCGATGGTAGTCTTAAAAAAAGGCCACAGGGTATACGCTTTAGCTTTTTTTGAGAAAAAGGGTATATGGTGTGAGTTTAAAAAATTCAGAAGGTATACTACCGTATACCCTCCCCTACAACCCTGCATTTAAACATGTTTGTTGAGTTTCAAAATTTAATTGCAGGTTTTGTAATTGGTATTGTATTTTAAAATATTTTCATTTAAAAATAAATTTAGTAATTTTTTATTAATTAAAATTTATAATTAACCTTTTCTTTCAGATACATTTTTAGAAGATTTTCTACTAACACATGTGATATTTATGCCAAGTCATCAATTATGTCCTGAGCTTATGAGACAATATCCTTTTTTTATATTATTTTGAAGTTGTACTATTAATTTTTTTTAAAAGTTTCTGTTTATGATATTGTTTTGTTCAGTAGCACGCAATGCTTGTAAAACGTTTCAAAAATGAAATTAAACTTCATACGAGTATATCAAAATTTTCAATCTTTTTAAACATTGCGAGTTACTAGGTGCCATAGCAAAAATCTTTTACAAGTATTTTTCACTTATCGGAAAAAGATAAAAGCAAAGAATGTCTGATATTTTAAAATGCATACTTGATAACGTTCAAGGTAAAGCGTTTCATTAAAAGATTTTGATAGAATACGGATTGTATATTATTTCTTCAGTTTACATTCGTAAATTGATTTTTTTCTCACTTTAATTCAATGGGGTCAATCCATTTCAAGTGGTCCAGCACTGGTTGCTCGACCGTCCAAAAAATCTGAATTTTTTTGTACAACAACCCTAACATAGGCATAATTATTTTTTTAATTAATTGCTAAGCTTTGCAAAGGGCTTTATTTTCTGTTACTATTATTTAAAGATAATAAAAAAAATAAATTTAAATGACACTCTGAGACAAATACTTACATGTGACTATAACAAAACAATAGTTTGGCAGTATTATTTTGACATGTTGCCCTTGCCATATCTCAGCTTGTAGTCAAATCTCCATCCTGGAATTTCTTGTGCATAGCACTACCATACAATACTCTCAGAAACTAGAACTTCAGATTTTTATCTCGTGCCCCACCAGAGATATCAAAGTCTCAAAAGTGCAATTTTTGACATTTTTGAAAAATTTGGGATTTTTTTTAGCGAAGAGAAAGCAAGTCTCAGATCTGGAACTTGGCGTGTGAGTACAAGTACTTTCGGGCCTATTTGTAAAAAAAATTATGTCATGTTGACAGTTTTCCTTGCTAGAAAAATTTCCTCTTGTAAACGGACAATTTTTGAAAAAAAAAAAAACTGAAACTTTAGGCTTAAATTTCACCAATAAGCAGTTAGTCTCGGAAACTATTCTATTATCAGATTTTTTAGCCCAATGTATCCTGTACAAATTGCTTTAATTCTCACTTGAATTGGAGAAATAAACGATGACTTATTTACAATTCCGTAAACCCTTCTTGTGAGAAAATTGCTGCAGACGATGAAACAAAGATGGCCGCCATGCGCAAACAAAAATTAATAAAATTAAAATAATACTCATTTTAAACTTCCATCATGTTAGGGTTGTTGTACAAAAAAATTCAGATTTTTTTTAAATGGTCAAGCAACGAATATCTGATTTTCTAGACCACTTGAAATGGATTGACCCAATGATATTTCTTCCATTTTTAGTAACTACCGTAACTCAATTTGGGGAGAACCTATATAATTTGAACCACTAGATAAACGTCCTCATCTGTCAGTTCTGAAATTCCCTTCTCCCAATGTTACACCTATGGGATTAGAATGCATCTGTATTTTTCAAGTTCCTTATTAAAAAATTAAAACTCTTTAACTTCTTTTTTCTGTATGCTGTTCTTGAAGGATATTTCTTTCTTGTTTATTTGACAGAAAAATTCGAAATTATATACATAATTTAACTTTTTAAGTGTTAAAATCCGAGTGAAACTGGCGAGTTGGAAATAAGAATTTAACAAATCTATATAATTCTTGGAAATTTTTCTGTAGAAAATTTCTACCGCCTTGCATTCAACAATACTTCAAATTTTAATTGCTTAAAATGCGTACAGCCAACAGAGTGAAAAAGTGTCGAAGGCTGGACTCGAATCCGGGTCATCGGTATAGCACACCGACGTTCTACCAACTGAACAAGTTGGAACGATATCCAGTCTGGCTCTTCTCACTATCATATGTTGGCAAGGCTACAACCGCTGCACAAGTTGGGATATTTTTTCGTGAGCCACCAACTCTGGGGCAAACACGAAAGTAAAGAGAATCCAGCATCGATCAAATTGAATAAATATGTATAATTTTTGAAAATTTTCTATAGAAAATTTCTCACGCCTTGCATTAAATAATATTCCAAATTTTAATTGCTTAAAAGGCGCACAGCCAACAGAGTGGAAAAGTGTCCAAACCGGGACTCATTACCGATGACCCGGGTTCGAGTCTCGACTTAGAAACTTTTTCACTCTGTTGGCTGTTGTACATCTTTTAAGCAATTAAAATTTAAAAGAATTCAACACTTAAAATTATATGTTTTGAAGTACTTTGACAAATAAAAAAGTAAAAGGTCCTTCTAGAAAGAGTATACAAGAAAAAAGAATTTTAAATTTTCTCATGAGGAATTTGTAACATATACAGATGATTTCTAACCAGATAAGTATAAAATTAGAGAAGGTGATTTACAGTCTCAGTGATAACGAGCCTAGAAATATTACAAAAGTACGCTCCTTTTACTGCAATTTTTATTTCTTTGAGTAAAAATTCCCGTTAAAAGAATCGCCAAAGCGATAAATAATGTAAAAGCTACAGTAGTTAAGCCATTTAAGGGCTTCCGGGACATACTATAAAATAACTTTTATTTTGAAATTTTTTGTGGTAGTTAACCATATCATTTGTAAACAAAATCACATGATAAAATTTCTCATATTTATTTTTTTTAATTTAAAATTTAAATTTTGTTAAAGTGGGATAATTTAAAATCGTTATAACTCGAAATATTACTTGTAGAATTTCAATCTTTTATCATTTAAATAAGCAGAAGTATATAAGTTTTAATTTAGATTGAACATTTTTAAAAATATTAATTAAAAAATATTTAAAGTAAAAATTAAGGATAAAATGATGTAACTTTAAAAAAAATCCTTGTTAATCCTTGTTGGGCAATTTTCAAAAGTAAATATTTTTGTCAAATTTGCTGAATCAAAATTAAACTAATTGAAAAAGACATGTTCCAACTTTGAACCATATATCTTTAACGGTTCTTGAGTTATAATAATTTAAATACGAGAAATGGTGAAAAAAACCATCATGAAGAAAAACGCATTTGCACAAGAAGTCGCTTGCATGACAACCATTGCTTGAAAGCTAGATTTTGAAAACAAGCCAAAACGAAAAAAATAATATATGTTCTGTTCTAGAAAGGATAGAAACATGATTAAAGCATCATTTTAAGCAGAAAAAAGCGGAGAATGTTTTACTGCAATAAAATATTTTTAGAAAATTTGAAGATATTTGTGTCCCGGACCCCCTTAAGTCACCTTGCAGCAATTCAACATAAATGAGATTAGTAACCCTATAAAAATATCCGATTATTTGCTGATGACCGATGACTTATGAAAGGTAACTGCTGTAATATTTCATTTTGAATCAAAAACAAGTAATATAAAATTTTTGTTTTTAAAGTCAATTCCTACTTAGGTCATCGAAGAAAAATTTTATATAATCCCTTAAGCTAATATTAGTTTTTGTTGCATTAAAATATCTCAATTTGTTGATTTTCTATAAGCAAGTAGGTTTACAATGGAAGTCTATGGGAATTTGGAGAAATATTAGAGATACCGCCAAGTTGGCGTCACTTTTGGCGACTCCTTTTGGTCGCCAAATTTTGCTATATATCGCCAAGCTGGCAACAAACTTGGCGGTATTTGGCGACAGAACAGGGTCCCCCCCCCTATGGTAACCCCCCTTATAGATATGAAGATGAATTAAATGCTGTTCAATAACCAATGGCCGCCATTTTGTCTCCCCATATAAAACTAAAATTAATTAATTAAAATTTAATTAATGAATTAATATTTGAAAAAAAAAACTGTATTAACATCAATTGTCATCCAGTACAAGTTTAAAAAGATCTATTTCAACTTGATAGGATGAATAACAAGTATTTTATTAACGATTGAAAGTTTGAACAAGATATATAAATAAATATAGGGAGAGTGTGAACTAATAGTAGGAATTGAATAAACTATTTTATTTTGTTGTGGCTGACTTTGTGGTATGGCTGAACATTGAAGCAACTACCATACATTTTATCTTAATTTATACACTTACTTCAAGTCAAATTTATATATTTTAAGAGCACTTCTAAACTTTTCCTCTGTTTCACATTTTCAGTCTTTTAAAAAAAATAGAAATCTAAAACGTATTTAAAGGATGGCATACTCAAAGTGATTTAATGGAAAAAAGTGTTCTACATTTGAATTTATTATTCAAGGCATTCTTTAGCACATTCTCAAAAAAAAAAAGATCAAAGTACGGGAACAAGTTTCCGCAATTTTCCTGTGATTGGAAGATATTTTTCTGTTATTTTGTGAAATAATTCAAGGCTTTTTTGAATGGAGAATATCAGGAAAATTTGAGCTTCGGTTTGTGAATTTTCTGTATTTGGAGGGAAAAGGGACTTGCACAAAAATTCCGTTTCTAATGCGAAAAAATCCTAAATGCAGCTTTAGATTGAAAGATTTTTGGTAATTTTTACGTTAGATGGATGAGTTTTCCTTATTTTGGATGAAAATAGACAAATCGAAGCGTAAAATTTCGTGTTTTAACGGGAAAAAAACTCTGAAAAAACATTTTTAATTCAGAGATTTTTAAAAAAAAATTATTTTGGTTTGAGACAGGAAACATCCAGACATTATAATAGAGCACGGCCGAACTTCTTGACCGTGTAAAGAGTGTTACTTCCCTTCAAAAGCAGAAAGCGATACCGTATGCGGATAGGTTACCCATGCTCACATACTCTTACTTATTCAACTGCTTCTTTGTTTCTTTAGCCCGTAAGCACACGCGCAGGGGTAAATTTCACCCCAATCACATTATTTTTTCTTCGAAAAAATAGTACATTTTTCCAGGACGCTTCTGACCTGCCTTATACCTTTTTTAGGTCAAGTTCGAGAAGGAGTGGGTGGAGGAATGTCTTTTCTTTGTTCGCTAGGAGGGTTGTATACCTCTTAGGATTAAATATTCCCACGCGTGTACAAACGTTTCATTTCGATACGTTCATTTCTTACGGGATAACACATACTAAAATAATTTTAATGAATAAGTAACATAAAAGCTACTTGTATATATTGATGAAAAGATATTAAATATAATTAATATCAATTTTGTGAAATAATTCATATTTTAAGGGATCAAATAAGTTGTTTGCATATTTTCTAAAAAATATATAGTATATATTTACAGAAACTGCAACAAAATTTGAAAATAAGTATGAAAAGCATGATTTTTTCCCTGTAACACTGATTCAATTTTAGGTGCTTTCGTAATTATATAAATACGTAGCACCTATAGTCGTCGTTCTGTCCGTCCGCATATAACATCCAAAAAATACCCAACCGAATCGTTTGAAATTTAAAATATATAATTGTTGCATAATTTTGTCTAGTCATTTCAAATTTTATAAAAATCGGATGTATAGTTTAATTACAGTGACAGTCAAAAGTTTTTCGTTACATTAAGGTCAATGGGGAAAATTATTTCAAGTGCATTTTAATGATGTTACAGGCTTTCGAACAGAATGAAGTTGATATGCACTTATGAAGGGCACTCAAATATCATTCAGTACAATATGCGGTGCAGAAGATATTTATAAAACAAAGTTATAGTACGAACGCACCTCATTTGCCACATTTCACGAGCAATTTCCAACTTGTATAAAATAGAGCAGTAAATTTCTTTTTAAAACGTATTGAGCCAAAAATATAATGCTAGACAAAATGGGGTGAGATTTATCCCACGCGTGTGCTAACGTTACAAAAATAGGCGCATGTGTGTGCGGGTTAAAATGAGCATCTCAATACCAAATTTTTCCTTATCACGAGTGGTAAGCATGAGCATAGAGGAGAATAACCTTTATTCGAATAGTGTAAAAATGGATGACAATTTTAACCAAAATGGCGGCCGACGCAGAGTTTTGAACAGGAAGTGCGACCTAGTGAAGAGCATTCATTGGTTGATAGTTGACATTCAATGATCCAGAAAATGGTTAGTAGAGTAGATCTGTGCTATGTCAGCCCTATATCAAAGTGTTTACGAACAAGTTCCTTACCTCCACAGCCTATTTCGTAAAATGCCATGTTTAAAGAAACAGAAAGTGTTATTTTTTTTTACCCGACTGCCAAGAAGGGTTATGTGTTTTAAGCGTATCTGGGTATGTGGATTTCTTTATACCCTCGGAACATCCCAACGCATGGATGGATGAGGTCTCTATCGATTCGTCTTAACAGTCCGATGGTTATAGGCTAGGTTTTGCTTTTATAACTTCAAAATGGCGGTAGAGACGGAAATTTTTTTACGCACTATATTGAGTGGCATATCATTGGATAGGTCTTTCAAAATGAAGACGTTGTTTCATTGACTATTTTACAGTCAGAAGCTCCGTTTCAATATTACACAACCTAGAATTTGTGTAGGTAGGATCTGTAGCTTTACTGCAACTCTAACTTTCATAGACATCTATAGGCCTCATCAGAACAGTATTTATAGATAGGAACTAACAATTAAACACAATTTAAAAGTCATCAATACACGTAAATAAGAATTAGGTAAGTAATATAAAAAATAGTTTCACATTGATGAGAAATAATTAATTAGTTCGCTTTTTACGCAGTCGGGTTTTTTGATTTTTTAAATTCATTTAAAATTATTCGATTTTTAAAACATTTTTTTTTTGTTGTTACCATTGTTTTAAGTTATGTATTAGGAATAATTTTTTTAACTCTTTCGGAGTCCTTGTAATCATTTTTTTGCTGTGTTTGAATCATTAAGGTTTAAATATTTATATTATTGAATAATATCTTATTGGAGTGAAATCCCAGTAGCCATTTATAATGATTATCTGCGTTGATGACTAATCGTCTGTGAATGTGAACGCAGAAAGTGCATTTAAAATAAATTAGTTACGAAGCTTTTAGAAACTTTCCCGCATTGTCGGATTTATATGTATGAAAGATATCTTTTTTTAATACCATATTTTATTTAATAAAACTAGAGCTAAGGACTGAGAAATAGGCGGCGATTAAGATTTTTGCTAACTTAGATAAGGTTTTACTTTAGCATTAGTCATTAAAATGTACAGTTTCATCAGAAAAAAATCTGAGAGAAAGATAATCCCAATTCTAAAGGATGCAGAACAAAATTTTTGCTTCAAAGATCCTTGTTTATGTTTTATGAATTCCATTTATAACGACATTTTCTTGAGTGTCCGTATACAAATTTAATTTTACACGAATTTGAAAACCACAATATGAACGCCTATCTCTCCCTCTCTCATATATATATATATATATATATAAACTGATGAATAAATACTTACGTGTTGCTGTTTATCCTTTTTATTTTCCTTCATTACATTTTTCTGTTACATTTTGTACCTTTTCTGATTAATTTTCTTTTATTTCAATTTTCTTTGGTATGATCCATATATTAAAATGTTTAAGAATGTCAATATACAGTGAAACCTCCCTGTGCGACCACCTCCCTGAACGATCATTTTTCATGGAACGAAATTTATTCCCATAGCCTCAATACTAATTTTATCTCCATTCAGAGACCATCTCAGTTGAACTCCCTCCATGAGCGACCAATTTATTGAAAAAACTGAAACAAATTACGTTTTCTCCTGGTCGCCTGAAGGAGGATTTATTAGAAAAATAGCTTCTTAGGGCGCATTATTATCAAACTCCTAAACTAAGTTTAGCTTTTTTTATTATTATTCTGGTAACTTTTAAGTGTTTAAACCCTTTTGTGCCTTTTTAGACGCTGGATTTAACTTTGATGACGAATTAGAATGGCGGTCAATAAACTGCCCTGCCCTATTCTGTTAGGAAACTCTCAAAGAAATAGATAAATTAATGAAATCGTTATTATTTTTTCCCGTCCAAAAAAAAAAAAAAAAAAAAAAAAAAAAAAAAATGCATTTATTTACTGAATTTCGAAAGGATTTGGAAATAAAAATTATAAAAGATAAAACCGTAAAATCAAGGCAAATGTCAATTTATTCATTTTTTAAACTCTGCAGTAATTAACTTATATAATTAATTTTTTGTTTTGATACTTAAGTTTTTATATTTTTGCCTACTGTGAAAATTAAATTTTAGTAAATTGTTACCTTTTTTCAACAATTAAAATCTAGATTTAAACATGACCTCCATTAAGAGACCACCTCTCGAAGCGACCAATTTTTGTTGGAAAGGAAGGTGGTCGCTTTAAGGAGGTTTTACTGTATTGAGATTTTCCAGTGGTTTCTATTTGCTAATAAGTTTTACATAAAAATCTATTTTACTATAAGAATTGTTGTATAATAGTATTACAAACTATCTTCATTTAGTGTTCGGATGATTATTATTGTTATATAAACCTGTCAGATAAGTTTTGATTCAAAGGTATTATATATATATATATATATATTATGGATACATTTTCATTGAATTGTCATGTCACATTACTCAGTGCAAAAGAAATCATTGAAATTCCTCAGGGAGGGGAGCGAAATATTTTTCTTATTTTAAAATTTGCTGTATGGCATAATTTTGTCGATCAACAATTACACTCCCTTTGCTATGACTAAGGTTGGCTTAAATATATTGATTTTTCTTACTTTCAAATTTTCTTTATAATGTAAGTTTATAATCAATAGAACTTAAATGGTATTCCTTTAAAATATTCTTTTTTTCTTCTCTCTACAAAAATCGGACCTATTTCTGGGGTGTAGTATTATGTATGTGTGTCTGTCATATTACAATAAGTATACAAAGTTTAATAAGTATAATAAGTTCACAAAGTTTCAAGACTATGAGAATACAAAATTTATTAAGCATTTTTGTACAGTGAGCTAAAATTCTTCGAAATACGATCCTTGGGCATCAACAAACCTCTGCTAGCGTTTTTTCCATTATTCATGGACTCCCTGGAAGTCTTCGCGCGCAAGGAGCCCTAGGCTGTTAAGAGACATTGTCGAAGTTATCTGGATCGTTGGAATCGCGTCGAATCACTTCCCTTTCAGGTCTTTCTTGATCCGGGGGAACAAAAAAAAGTCGCTAAGATCGAGATCGGTGCTGTAGGGGGTTTGCGGCAGTATTACCACGTTAAACTTAGCCAAAACTTCGGGGAGCGACGCGTGAGAGGGCGCATTGTCGTGGGGAACAATCCGGTCGTCTCTGATATCTGAGCGGACGCACCGGACTCCGTTCTTCAAATGGTGGAGCACTCCAGTGTAAAACTAACCATACCCAGCACGTCCGCCCAGACATCAGAGACGACTGGATTGTTCACCACGACAATGCACTCTCTCACGCACCGCTGGCCGCTGCCGAAGCTTTGGCTAAGCTTAACGTGGCAATACTGCCGCAAGCCCTCTACAGCACCGATCTCGATCCCAGCGACTTTTTTTGTTCCACCGGAACAAGAAAGACCTGAAAGGGAAGTGATTCGACACGATTTCAGCGATCCAGACAGCTTCGGCAATGTCTCTTAACAGCTTAGGGCTTCTTGTGCGCGAAGACTTCCAGGGACTCCATGAATAATGGAAAAAACGCTGGCAGCAGTGTTTTGATAACCAAGGGTCGTATTGCGAAGAATTTTAGTTCTCTGTACAAAAAATGTTTAATAAATTTTGTATTCTCAGACCAGTCTTGAAACTTTGTGAACACACACCCCGGATGTATGATGACTGGAACATTTTTTTACTAACTAACCACGTATGCCATTACTATGTACATATTTAAGAGATACTTTTCTTAATAATCTCACCTATAGAATAGAATCTGCTAATTCGAAACAAGAAAGAGAATTTATCATTGCCAATAAGAAAAGAGTTTTACAATTTGTACAGATCTGGGCTACGATCATTCGATCAGCCTTTTTTGAAGACGCTAGCATATCAGCATTTCTTCAGGTAAGCTAAAATTTAATAATTTATTGTTTAAGTAACTGAATTGTTGAGTCCTCACATTTTTGAGCAGGCAATCTAACGACTAGGCTCGGGTCTAGCTCAGCCACACTCAACTATATAAATATATATATATATATTTGCTGGTCGCAAGCATATGTTAGCTAGTTTAGGTGGGGCACAATACACTATACATATGTAATAATATTTAAAAAACGGTATTTAAAATAGTAAGATGACAAAAGTAGATTGACAAAGTTAATATAGTAGTAACTAGGGGGCTCTGCCCCCTGCAAGCTACGCTCGCCAACCCCCGTTCAGACACCGCAGAATCTAAAAACACGCTAATCTGATCGGTTTTAAAAATATTAGAGAATGTTGAATTATACTGAAAAAAAGCTGTGCAGATGCAGTCCCTGTAACCGGGTTTCCATTCAATTCCCTTTGATTGCAAAAATTTAAGGCCGAATCAGTTTCTGTTAAGACATCCAATGGTTGTTTTCGTGTTTGATTAAAGAGGATCAGTTAAACATTTGAATAGAAGCTAAAAAAAATGAATTAAGTGTACAGAGTCTTTGTCTCCCGGTATTTTAAAACAATTTCTATAACAATAGCCTAAGTCATGTGACTATCATCAACAGTTCCGGGCGAACCACTTCGCTTTTTATATTCCAGGTGCCATTTTGGTACTTTAATGTTAGTCAGGTACAGGTGATAAGTCGCCAAATATTATTCTATCGCCATCATTTCATCTATATTATAATAGTCCAAGTCACGTAGCTGCCATAAATAAACACATTCAGATCTCTTCGCTTTTCATATGAAAGTTTGGCCCAGATATCATATATGGCCGATTATATATTGGCGCGATTTTTTTCCGACGCTAATTTGGGGAAAACATCAACAGCATAAATATCATCATCCGGCTTACCAAACCAAGCAAAATAACGATACTATGGCGCCAATTAAGTACCCGTTGCGTATATGACATTGGCGTCAGAAAAAAAAATCGCACCAATCGTCCGTATATGACATCTGTGCCGAAAGTTTTCCATTTTGATTAAAAAATAATAAAAAAAAATTCTAATAAAACTACATAATTTGCCTTGGTCGCAAAGAATTCTTGGTACTGTTACGCTAGCCGAGTGCAAATCTCGCCAATAGCTTTTTTTTCATCTCGCCAGTTAGCATTTTTTTTTTTCGAGTGGTAAATTAAAACATTGCTTTGAAGTTGAAATTTAATGTCATGGTTTTTTACATCATTTAATATTTGGCCAGATGTCATATACGCACCGGGTTTGGCGTGATTTTTTTTTTTTTTTTTTTTTTTTTTTACGAAAATTTGGCGAAAACCTCGTTTTCGAATACCAGTTACATATGTATTTTTGGTACTACTTAGATATCCCGTCGACCAAAAATCTATCACCAAACTATAAGATTAAATGTCAATAATGGTTGATCGTAAATGTCACATTCACTTGACTTTAAGCAAGTTACACGCCTTTACGTCATCAAGTGATTTTTATTTCGACGTTTTATTTGTATATTTATTAATGTTATAGTATTTTATTTGTTCTTTCGTTATTTAAAAAAAAAAAAAAAATTATATCAATTTGTATAATTTGGCGAGTGGTTTGGCGATTTATTTAATTTGGCGAAATGGGTCAACGGTATTTAAAGTAGAACCGTATTTTATTATATTTATTAGAACCGTATAAAGTCGAACCGTAAGTAGAATCGTATTTTTTAATTATTTTCTATTATTTTTAAAAGAAAATAACCAAAAACATAATTAACTATAGAACAAAACAATTTATGTAATTTAAAAAAGAAAATAAAGTAAATAAACATTTATTATTAAATAAACAACAATAGCCGGGTTACCATGTCAACCAAAATAATGCCATTTTGGCGCCAATTAGGTATCCCGGTGTGTATATGACATCTGTGCCTAATATTTTTCTTTTCGTCTCGTTAAAGAAGTGAAAGCCATTTATTTTGAATGGTTCTTTTTGTATTAAATAAAATGATAATGAATTACAAATTGAATTATGAATAAAAGTAACATGATACATTTCTTAGCATACGTTTAAGGGAGGACAAACTGGTCGCCAAATTAGTTTAAAATAGTAACCTTTTTTAAAAAATAAAAAAAAAATATCTGTTATGATTGAAATTTGAGTTGCCATCATTAGAGAAAAGTATATAAAATTAGAAAAAAATTTAATATTTCGAAAACTAATTCGAATTTTAAAATTCTAATACCAGTTTTGAGATCCTCGGATCAATACGGATTTTTGGTGTTAATTTCATCGCAAAGTATTCCGTATTTTAGGAGAAATCGCTGTGAAACATAATCAGTTGTTTAATCAGTCGTTTCATAGAATCGTTACATAAATTCGTTTCATAATATATGTTTCATTAGGATTTTATATATATATAGGGTAGATTAATATCAGCTGTATATATTTTTTTCTTTTAAGTAATGGTATTATAATGCAGAATTACCAAATTTTAAAGTTAAATTATCGGAATTTTTTTTTTAACCAAACTTTTGTAATTGCAGAAACTTTTTATCTTTTCAAAATGTAAATGCATATACCACAAATGAAATTTATTTTAAATAAGCTTGATTAATATTGAACATTAATATATACACGCCACTTTATAGAAAACAGGACTACATGTTAAAAGAACTTTAGTGTAAGCAATTGACATTTGGGATGCTATAACATAATTTAAAATTATTTATAATTATATTAGGTCAGATTATGACCTCCTATTAAAAGCCGATCAAAACAATGACAGTCTTCTTAATTACCTTGTACGCATTCTAAACTTTTATAAGAATGGATTAATGATTGCATGTTTTGGGTCACACATAAAATATTGGCGGGCCACATAGATTGATTATGGCTGGTCTATCTACTGAAGTAAATACTAAGTATGCAACTCACTAGTCATATTTCAGAAGCTATATTTAAATATTTTGTTTTAGAGGTTCAAACTCCGAGCGTTGAATTTGACCCAATGGGATCTGTTCCTAATTCCCCTCCCTCATCTGTTGTTTTTTTTCCAACGCCAAGAAAGGAAATATGCTGCCAAAGAAGCACTTTAGTTTCAAAAAGTTCGTTTATTTGACCGGACATGACTAGTGTTTTGCATTTGATTAAAAATGCCAAAGAAAAAAAAAAAAAAAAAAAAAAAGGAACGTTTAACAAAGTTTTGTTATCTGCTAAGTTACCTTCCTTTTGTAAATTTACCTAAAGAAAACAAAAATCATTTGCATAGGTGAATAATTACTTTTTAATTCACAAACAATTTAACTCTTTTATTTAAGTAAGCAAGTTTATCACTCATGAAATTTCAGAATCATCGTTAAATGATTTTCAATTAAAAGTAGCAAAATTTCATTATTTTGCGACGGAGCTCACTGTGAAAATTTCTCATCTTGACTTGCTGGAAAATGCTCTCGCTTCTGAAACATTTTTAGCAAGGATAGGCAGATTTTCAATGTAATTGCCACAATTAAGATGTCTTGTGGATTTTTTGTTATGTAAAAATTTTGTTGGCCATATAAGCAAGATATCACACTATATGCTCTTATCTAACAACAAAAAATTCAAATCCTTTCAGCGTTAAACATAACTAAGCGTCTTAGTTGTATTTATCCAGATTTCAAAGAAGCTGGTAGACGGGAGGTGCTGGGTTCGAACCCAATCGCGCCCGTCTGCCTAATCGTTTGGAGTTTTCGTGGTTTTCTTCGAACCTTGGATTTCCAAGCGTTAATACGGGTTAGGTTCCCTTAGAAAGACCCCCACGAAGGGCACTCCCCCCTGGGCCTATATCCCTCGTGCAGATAATTGGCCGTCATAAATCCAAGCAACCAGATTTCAAAGACGTTTTAGAAAGGGTCAGATCCTTCAATAAAATTCAAAATAATGTCATAACTGAGAAGCAACACATTCCATTTCCGTGTGGTCTCGTACTGATAATTGTTCCGTATCAATTAGATCTCAATAAAGGGGACTCCAATACTTAGGTTCTTTCTATGTTAAGGCCTGTCCCGTTCTACATTTGTAATTTTGTCAAATTTTCAAAGTAAAATACTCTTAAAATCTGTCTTGCCGCCCCTCACCTTTTTATTTGGTACATTTCCATGTAGCCCATGCCGAAATGTAGTCATGATGACGTTGTTAGCAAGTTTCAAATCAAATATCATACAAGTATAAGTCTGATGAAAGTTAAGTCTTGTTAGTCATTTTTATGTACATCTAATGTTTGTAGAAAAGTAAACCTTGAATTTATTTTGAATAAATTTATTTTTAATCTTGCAGGAGCTTCACGAAGCAGTTTTAGATGACTGCAAACGTTATGGATTACACGAGGAACTTTCCGTGATAACCAGAATACTGGAAACAAAGCAAAAGTGGGTATTAACATACTTTTTTTTAAAAGTTTAGTGAGCAAGATAATATGGTGTGTAATAATTTTTATGTATATTTATAGACTTTTGAAATGTTGATACACCCGGGGGCTCTGCCTTCTACGAGGTACGCTGGCAAATCCCTCTCCCACACTTTGCAGGTTCTAAAAACACGCTAATTTGCTCTGTTTTAAAATTGATTTGCCGATTTCGGAAGATTAAATTTTATCACGGCCAGTGGCAATGTTCTGTAATCGGGTTGTCATACATTTCCTTTTGACTGGGTAATTTTTCAATGTCGAAGGACGCATCCCACCATTGTTTTCGTGATTGAGTAAGAAAGATCAGTTGCACATTAGAAAATCAGTTGTATTAAATTTTTAAGTGAAAAATCTCTCTGCCTCCCGCACTTTTTAAAGGTTTAGAAGAAAAGTGTTTTGTATGTTCTATTAGAAAATAGCTTAAAGTATGACGTAATTTTCACCATTAAATGCTTTTTGCGCGTAATAACTTATTCCTTTTTTTATATTTACGTTTAAATATATCTTTTAATTAAAAATACATTTCCAAACGCTATAGAGAAACTGATGTGAATAGAGATAAACTTTTTTATATTCCTACTAGAGGTCTGGGACCAAGGCCAATATTTATTTATTAAACATGGGCTTACTGTTTTCTACAGGCTCAGCCAGGTTGGTTTCGGGCTCTCGCCTTTTCTGAAGAAGCGCCCCCCCCCCCCCCCCCCGGGCCTGAGTTTCTTTATTTCGAAACCGTAACACGCCTGTTTTGTAATTTACTGTGATATTGTATATTTGTTTTGTGAACTGAGTCATTAAAAAATTGTTTCAGTTTAATACATTAAAGAAAAATACCTTTAAATATCTTTTTATATTTCCGACCAGACTACATTAATTTTTTTCCGAACCTTCATTGGATTGAAATGTAAATGTTACCAAGGTTGTAATTCCGAGTAATTTTGATCTTAAAATATTTTTGCACAAATATGTATACGATGTTTTATTTAAAGGATTTTAAGCGTAGGATAATGTTGGTTCAAAAAATCAGAATTTTTTGTAGAATTTGGAACCGGGCGGTATGGGTCGGGTGACATTTCAAAGATTTTTTTTTCAAGGTGAGCCACGAACCTTGAAAATAGAAACCAGCCATCTGGGCCCGGGACCCGGGTACAAGATAGCGTCAAGAATGCTATTTTTCGAGATAAAAATTTTCGTCCGTGCAGACCACTAAGTCATTATTTTAATCGCAAAAGTAAAAGGAGAAAAGGCACCATTTAAAAAAAGAAAAACATATCTAATCATTGTCTTGGAATGATGGTATGTACATACGCTAAAATTAATTTACAAGCTTCCCTCGATTAGTTCTGTTAAATGATTTGAGATATTACCATGCTAATCGCACAATGCTAATACACTATGAATGAGATAAATTACAATAGATCCACAGACATCATTCTTAAAAAAAGATATACACAAACAAACAATATAGTAAAAATTCACGATATTTTTTTACGTGTTTTTGTTAGAAAGTACATATTACAGCTAAATTTGAAACTTTTTGAAGTAAAATTTGCGTACACTGAAAAAAAAAATGTATGAAGTTACTAAGATTTTTCTACATGGAAACTGGAATGGCTAGAACTTTTTATGTAACTGGAACAACAACAATGAAACATCATGTAACAGGTTCACGTTTACACTAATATCTAGAACTTTTTATGCAACTGCAACAACAGCAACAACAAAAAAAATATGTAATTATCCCGGGGCACCTGTAAAATTTTAGTAAGCATACAGATTTCTGTAGTTTTACAAAAACTAGTTTGTAGATTTACATCTTTTTTCTTTACGGTGTACAGATAAAATTTTAGTAAGCTTTCGGTTTAGTAACAGATTTCTGTAGCTTTTACAAAAACTAGTTTTGTAGATTTACATCTTTTTTATAGTGTAAGATAAATTAACTTCTATTAACAATAACGTGTGTGCTATTACTTTAATAAATATGAGAATCAAAAAACATTAAAAAGTCTATTTTAAGTTCAATTCTGCATAAAGACTTTAGTCAGACTGTCACTCTATTGGTTGCATTTCTAGTCGGATTTCCTATTTATTTTCATAACAATCCGGTACAGTTTGGCTTACAAAATTGGGTTACTCAGTGGAATTTTGCGCTAATCTAAATTTTCAGCGCATTAATTAAATGGATCATCTGAAAAGAAATTAACGCATTAGCTGGAACCGCATAAAGGGGGAGAAGAAATATGTATATAAGTCACGTACATCTTTCATATGTACACTGGCCTCCAAAAGTTAAGGTACAGGGGCTGCAATGCTTTCGATTGCACACGGTTTGTCGAATATCTACCAACATTATTGACGAATTGTTCTTGAACATCTGGGATGTAAAGAACATGTTTGATTTCATATTTCTCGATAAAGATTTAGTCAAGCCGACAATTAAGGGTCTAATAAAAAATTTAATAATAAAATAATATTTGCGATCACCTATGCAGCAGAAAATGCTGGAAATGGTTTGTCACTGCGTTAAATGACCTTTGGGTCCTGCTCATCGTTTGTGTGCATTTGTGTAAGCATATCCGTCATATTCGTAAAGATGTTAACGTTTTTCTGAAAAATTCAAAAGTTTTTTGTTTATAGCATACAGAGTTTTCAACCAAATTTAACAAACTTTCCGAAAACTGACAAACAGTAGCAACAATACACTTCAGTTAAAACATGAATATATTGAATATTTGATGAGATGTGGGCACTTGTATGAAATAATTTTTAACTAAAATTTTTATTTCATAATTTAGTAGTCAGCTATTTAAGGCAACTTATCTAAAATTTCCAGTCAAATATCGAGAAATTTCACAAAGATAGGGGCGATATAGTGAGTTGCTTTCTAAAAATAGCTTTATTATAAGAGTTTTTCCGCAACTTTTCAATCAACTCACTATATCCTTCTGAGTTTTTACAATATTTGACTGGACTTTTTACAGATGTTACTCAAAATAGCTGGCTACCAAATTATGAAAAAAAAATTTTTTGAAATCTTCCACGCATGCGCAGTTAAAAATTATTTCATACAAGTGCCCACATCTCATCAAATATTCAATATATTCATGTTTTAATTGCAGTATACTGTTTCTACTGTTCTTTGTCAGGTTTTAGGAAAGTTGTGTTAAATTTGGTTGAAAACTCTGTATGCTATAAACAAAATACTTTTGAATTTTTCTCAAAAACCTTAACATCTTCACGAATATGAGTGCTATGCTTACACAAATGCATACAAACGTTGAACAGGACCCAAATAGTCATTTACCACAGAGACCAACCATTTGCAGCCTTTTCTGTTACATAGGTGATCGCAAATGTTATTTTATTATTAAATTTATTATTAGCACCCTAATTGTACCCCCCCGATAAATCTTCACCGAGAAATATAAAATCAAACATGTTCTTTTCATCCCAGAAGTTCAAGAACAATTCGCCAATAATTTTTGTAGATATTCGACAAACCGTGTACAATCGAAAGCATCCAGTCCCTGTACCTTAACTTTTGGAGGCCAGTGTATATTAGAGATGAATTCGGACTCACTTTTCGAAGTCTGGGCCAACCCGGGCCCGACGATTTTAAATCAGATCCCAAAACATTTTGTGTCATTAGAGCCCGAGCCCAATAGTATGAATAAAAAAATGCATAATATTATTTGAAAGTTGTTCTAAACGTCATATCTCATTTTTTAACAGCATGTTACATGGAAATAACTAGTAATCGCTAACACACAATTCATTTTATGAAATTTACATCCAATCTTATCTAAAGTTTAGTATCAAATAAAAATATACTTCTTTAAATGGATTCTCATATTTTTCTTCCTTAACAAGAATCTGATGAACGCATTAACGAAGAGAGTTTAATGAATAAATGAAGGAAATTTGCAGAAATTACTATTTATATGACGAAGAAGCAAACAACGTTTTTCTATTTCGTATAAATTAGTTCTTTCAAAAAAAAAATTCCTTTAAAATCAGCTTAAATTAAAAATTTGACAACATTATCTGAAAGATCCGGTGATTTAATAGGAAAAGAGGAAACACTACTTGATTGCTTACCATCGGAATAACAATAGTTATTATATCTACTTACGAATAAAAGTGATTTCGCGAATGTGAAAAGCAGAGTTGGGCCTCAGCCTGAGCAGAGTTCACGATGAAAAGTGGATAGAATCACTAACGTTATTTTCATATAAAGAGCGATCATGACTCGCACACAATAGAAGACTAAAAACAGAAGAAAATATTCATTTCGCGTTAGATCTCTAAAAAAACAAATAATAAATAAACGTCCCAATAGAAAAATATCTCATTGGCGCCACATCAATAGTTCGTCGCCATCAATGCCAGACATAAATCTAAAAATATCACAAAATTTCTTTTAAAATAGCATTCTAATACTGCAAATAAAAAGAAACACGATTTCTGTTTCCCCTTCATTCTGATCAAAATAGCATTAAAATGACTTGAAATGGAATAAGTCAGTGGCGCTAACTTACATGAGCTCGTGGGGCGCGAGCCCACCCAATAATTTGATTTTTCCGGCCACCCAGTTTCATTTGATTTATTTTGTTATTTCTTTACTTATTTTATCGCTGAAATAAAATTTGGTTTTATTGACGTTCTCAAAATAATTTTGTTTGAAAAATAAGGACATCAATTAGACTACAAGAGAACTGAAGCCGCATCAGAGGATGTAGTAGAATTAAATTTCTCTTAAAATCAAATTTACTGCATGTTTTGCCATCTGTTTTAAGAGGCTACTTCAGTCAAACAAGAAGACGCGTTCGCTAATTCTAATCCCATGGAAGATATTTATAAAGATATCTCGGTCGCATTTCAATATTTTTAAATGATTTTTTCTTCATTGGATAACTGAGGCCGATCTGTATGCAGGCCGTTTTTTACTTTTCGATTTTGATAGCAGATTTTTTTTTATGAGGATGATTTTACTTTCAAAACCGGTTCCGAAAATAAAGTGTATTTATTAAAAATGCCTGTAAACAAAATCGAAAAAGTAAACAACGGCCTTTGTACAGATCGATCTCAACTATTCAATGCAAAAAAATTCATTTAAAAACATTGAAATTCAAACGAGATATCTTTATAAATGTCTTCCATAGGATTAGCATTAGCGAACGGGTCTTTTCGCTTGACTGTGAAGTAGCCTCTTAATGTCTTGATGTTATAAGTACTTAAAACAATTAAAAGGTTTATTTTACTTGACATTTAGTTTTTTGCAACTTCAATAGTTTTGATGTATGCATTTTTTTGTTTTTGTTATTTATATTAATTTGTTTATAAGGAAGAACTTATAAGAATACAATGTAATAAAATTATTTATTAACACTAGAACGCCCGGAAATTTTACTTAAGTTTCATAAAAATATTTTACACCAGAATTTTTATTTAAAGTTATTTCACTGATTTATTTAACGCAAATCTGCGTTTTTAAAATTTAACTTATTTTGTGAAAGAATTTCTGGTTCCACTTGACATTTAATCATATGGTCGGAGTCGAATCGACTCCTTCCGGGCGTTCTAGTGTTAAATTATAACGATTTTTAATTTTGCTCAGATAAAACATAATTTAACTTCAAATGATCATCTTTAGTCATTCGCTCCCCCCCCCCCCTACCGCGCCTTCCGCTCTACACACACCCGCACTAAGGGGGGAAAATATGTGTTATTTTACTCAAAAATATTTGAGTCCAACCAATATTTTTCAAAAGTTGGCGCTACTGGAATCAGTAATTTTTAAGTACAACAATAAATAAAATTGTCAATTTCAGAAAAAAACTCTCAAATGAAATTTGTTTGCAAACTGCACTTTAGTTTACTGATTATCTATAGTTTAAAAAAATAATTTTCAAGTGCATGAAATATTTTTAAATTTATCGCGTAGAGCTCGATTACGGAAGATTAATTGGTTTGCTCTTAAAACAATGTAAAGTGTTCAGCATTTTCCTACGGCTGATATTGCATAAAATAAATTAAAACTTCCTCTATACATAAATAAATAAAATAATATAAATAAAACACAAATTTAACATACAAGTGCAGGAGATGGGCGCCGATAGGGATCGAACCGGAGAACCCAGGGTCAGAAAGCGAGATCTTACGTGCCGAGCAAAAGGCTAGCTCTATCGCTTCCTGCGAGTTACTCATTTTACTGACCGCGCAAGATGGCGTCGCTACACAAGTAATTAAACTACGCACTTAAATAATAAATGATCAGAACTAAAAAGGTTGCCGTGCGTAAGTAGCAAAATTTTGGGTTAATAATCCTTATCATGCGGCAAATACGAAAATATCGCTTTTGATAAATTTCAAAACTTTGATTGCATAATTGATATTTTTCATAGAAAAATGCTTTTTGGATGTTAGTGGGCAATCTAAAAAATATATTGCATGTAAAAAATTTAGGAGAGTTTTCAATTAAAAAAACTGGTTTTCACCTATACTCCGTAGTCCGGGAGGCGTGGGCTCGATACCCTAGTTATTATAAAGTAATAAAACGCAACAAAACTTGGCGAGTGTAACTCTGAACAGTGCTAACACTTTCTCTCTTTTTAATCCTTTTATAGTAATATTATAACTACAGTTAGACCATTTTAATTATTCTTTTAAAATATTTTCCATTTATTTATCTCAAGTCTTAAATTAATTTTTAACTTGTTTCTTTTAAATTCTTAACAATTTAATTCTTCTTTTAATTTCTTATTTTAATTCTCAGGTAGTTCTAAACTACATTTAAATTTTTCCCAATGGCTCACAAAACATAAGATACTTCAATTCCTAGTCTGGATGTTAATCTGTTATCAGCTAGGAAACCCCCCAATGCTGTTCACCTGTTCAGCACAAAACTACAGAAGCGGAAGTTATGTTGTTAAACCTCAATTTTTAAAATGCTAAATTAAATATTTTATGTTAAATCTGCTGCTGTCATCTATCGGCATTTGGCTTTACTAATTAGTTTTATTGTAACAGATTTTATTTATTACACATTTTGTCTTTATCCGCAGATGGGACAGAGTCTCCCCGGGTACCACGATTTTTTAAAAATAGTAATTATACCCTTGTCTGATCATAGAATTTAAAAATTTTTAAATATTACTACTTGAAAATACTGATACTAAAATTTAACCCTCCGGGCGTCTTGCAAAAGGGTAACATTGTAATGTTGTTTTCTTTGCATTTTGTTTCAAATGCTAATAAAATATGATTCTTTCAACATTATAAAAAAAACTCAATTACAAATATGAATGTAATCCTTAAGAGTATTAAAAATTCTTCAATGTATTTAAAATTCCATAAATCTATAGAATTATATTATTTTAAATATTGCTTGTATTGCTGTGAAACCTGGAGCTTAGTGAACGGAATAATACGCCCCAAACACTTAGAGGGTTAAATGTCGTTGCAGGGCGTCCGTCCTTAGGGTGTTAAATATTTAGTTATTTTAATAGCTATATCATAAAAAAAAATTACAAAAGATATTGATAATTTACGATCTTTAATCTATAACGAAAAACACATATGTTTGTTTGTATGTGTCTGTGTACTACGTTCCGGTAAGATCACTGCGCACAGAACTACAAGATTTGGCAGGAAGGTACCTGTATGTTTGTAGTTATGCTCGAAAGCAGTTCTGGAATTTTATTATTTATTTTATTTTATGCGCTTTTCAGCGTTTTGTGTTTTGCTGGTTTTTTTTTCAGATTAGTAAAATGAATCCGGTTTTAATAATTTAGCCCAATATAGTAAATTTTATCCTATTTTCTTTTAAGTTTATTCGGAATTCCTAAAGCGATTTTTGAATTTTTCGAGCATTTTTCAAAGCGATTTTCAGAGTTTTTTCATGTTCCGCGGCGATTTTTTGACATTCGTAGAAGAAATCCGGTTTTAATATTTTAGCCCAATATAGTAAATTTTATCCTTTGCGATTTTTATGCAATTTTTATTGTTTTTTCCCGTTTCGGGGCGATTTTTTAGCATTAGTAAACGGAATCAGGTTTGAATTTTTTGACTCAATGTAGTAAATTTCGACCTCTTTTCAATGAAGTTTATTCAGAATTCTTGTAGTGATTTTTGAATTTTTGGCGAATTTGTTTATGCGATTTCCAGAGTTTATTCGGATTTCGCGGCGATTTTGTAATTACACTCGTAAAAAGGTTCCGATTTCAATCTTTTACTATAATATATAGTAAATATTCTAAAATTTAGTTTAATATAGTAAGTAAACTAAATTTTGATTTTTTTCCGAATTTCTGAAACTGAAAGAACTCTCTGGTAAATTTTGGTACTGTCGTGATTAAATTCAAGCTAGTAGAATTCCAAATCTCACCCCCCCCCCCCCCCTCAACATGACAACGATGCTAAAAATTTGAATTTAATAAAGATCCAAATTAAAAATCATAATAAATTAAGTTTCGATTTATTCGAGACCAAAGCGGCCATAGCGCACTCTGGTGTACGTTGTCGAAGGCAATAATGGTAGCCCCAACTACCAACCAGCGAAGCGGATGAAGTTTCTTTAGTACTTAACCCTTGGAAACGAGCATCACGTATACGTGCCGCGTAAGGTGCTCAGAATCCTTGATTATTCCCACAGATAGTTATTTTGTATTGTAAATTTTGCCTTATTTAACCCTTTCATCGCGGCAATGGCGCGCCTTTGCCTCACCCTTTGCTATAAGAGCCTGAGCCGCTCCTCGCAGCGCTAAAATTGAAACAAAACACAAATTCCTTTAAAACTTGTTTATTTTACTTTGAAAAATAATAATCAATATCATTTCTCTCTCTAATGATTTGTTTGTCCTTACAAATATAAAAACATAATACAATGTCGTGTCCGTTTGTGAAAATCAAATCTCACCGGAAAATTCTGCCCGGTAATTATTAAACATTAGATATCGGAATCAATGTCTAATAATTAAATGACAGGATTTTCCGGTACGAATTGATTTTCCATGATTTATAGCTAATATTCCTGGAAGACGAGTTATCTCGTCCTTCGCGATGAAAGTGTTAATCGGGGCATTTTCCCCATTCAATTGGGCAAAATTTACTGTTTTGAAAAACCAGTCACAAAAGATTAAAAATTCTGTAAAATACGCTCGTCGCGAAGAGTTTAAATATTACTGTATAATATCCGATTACGCCTCTCTAAAAAGTAAAAAAAAAAAAAATATTTTAACAGATTCGACCACGAGGTACTGGGAGTGCCTCGTCGATGGAAAGTGGGTCCTTATGGGCAGATTCGTCTACTTTCAGCAAGTGAATCTCAAGATGATGAAAGAACGGAATTCAGACGTTGCATCAAATCGACGGATGAAGGTGGGTATGATATCAAAAATCACATAATTATAAAATCTCCCCTTTCCCTTGTTTTATATCCTAAAATTTCCCCTTTTCATTTAATTTAACTCATAATTCTATTCAAAATCATATAATCGTATCTTTAAACCTATACTTTACATTTACTTAGGTACATTCCCTTGTTTTTGCCTTGCAACAAATATATCATCCCTATTCAATCCTAGAACTTAACCCTTTATGTACTGAATTAGGAATTCATGAAAATTTTATTTTCTAAAGCATTTTTTGTCAATTGTTTAAACTACATTAGACGATTTCCATAATCATTTAAAAAATTTTAGAAGGATTAATTAAATTTGAATTTTTAGGGATTTTGTGCAATATTTATAACCCCACTCAAATCTTTTATTTTTAATATTTTCCTTAGCATTTTGTGTAATTAGGAAACGTTCAAATATAATGTTATTATGATAGAAGTATAGAAATATTTCCGAATTGAAAAAGTCTTCCCCCTTCCGCCCAACGCCAAGAAAGCTGAAAAGGTGCAAAGGCAAAAGAAATAATCCTTTTAAAAATATTTTTGTTTTGTGTAACCAATAATGCTATTGGAACGAGATAAAGTAATGTATCTATAACTCATTCTAAACTGTATTACAACTAATCGATGTATTAAATGAATTTTATATGAAGTTATTTTAATGGTACTTATATGTACCGTTAGTAGATAAAGGGTTAAAATTCCTTCTTTCCACAACCGTCGAAATTAATCACATTTTACATATCTTATTTAATTATAAGATGTTTAAATATAATTTAATAATAAGATGCTTGATATTTACTGAGCATAAAAAATCAAAATGCCACATTAAAAATCCAACATCCGTTCGTGCCATAGTAGCATAACATAAAAAATAAACTGTTCATTAGAACAGGTAAAATAAATTTATAAATTGTAAATATATGTAATATTTGAATTTAAAATCTTTGTTATATTTTAAAGAATGATTTTTGGCGTAAAAATATAGCAGTCGATTAAAAACGTTCTCCTTTTAAGGAAATAGCTGAATATTTTTTTTTTATGTAAATAATACCTCAATAATCTTTTTTAATGTGTATTTCCAGTTGTATTTAGGGTGTATTGTGCTGACCACACTTACACGACGATCAAAACCCCAGTCGGTGCGACAGCTGAAGCCATCAAACGCAGTGCCGCTGAAAAATTGGGCTTTAAAGATGAACTTTTACTTGTGGAAGTGAAATCTACATCTGAACGTGTCATCTTCAAAGACTCTGAAGTCAGTGTCCCCAGCGGCCTCAGTGTTAACGGCAGGATTTTCTTGACGGCGTCCGACCAAGTAGATCTCCTTACGCCCTTGCCAGAACAGGATGGTCCTGCAGATGGAACTGGAGTAATTTTGGAATCGTTGAACTCTTTGGACATCGCCTATAACATGACCATGTACGAATGGGATCTCTTTTCATGTGTTCATGAGGTAAGACATTGATTTCTAGTACTGGTCGACGCTTGTTATAATTACAACTCTCGTCGTAAAGAAAGTTTTTATTGTAATGGTAAATCACTATGAGGGGCCATCCACAAATGATGTCACGCTTGAAGGGGGGGGGGGGGTCGTGAAATTGTGACAGTTTGTGACAAGGGGGTGGGAGGGGGTAAGAAGAAATGTGACATCACACATTTTGGTTAAAATAAAAGCATTAAAAATCAGCAGATTAAATTTTGAAGTAATTTTGAAATTGAAATATTTTTATTGATAAAATAATCTAGGTTATTCTAATTTTATTGATAAAATAATCTATAATCATATATCTAGGAAGATTTTTTATGACCACCCTGTACTTTAGATGGAGTACATTTATAGTGCATGTAGCTCATGTGTGTTCATTTACGCGAGTGGTTTCTATAATGAGCACATCAGGATATCATTATGATTGGTTAACAGTCTATTGCTTATACTCACTCAGATTTTACCGGTCAGATAAGTTTCCTGAAGTAATGAAAAACTCCTCCCAATAAAAATGCAATGTAAAAAATTTAAAATGGGAATTAGAGGCCCCCATTTTATATTCATTTTAGAACGCTACCTAAACTTATGAAAAGCTTGTGTTTCATGTGCTTTTGGGGTAATCAGACTCTGGTCCTGGTGCTTAGTGTCCTTCCGATTGTACATACTCCATGTTTTCAAAATAGCTTGTGCATGTATAGAAATAAAATGTTTTTGGAATAGACAAGGAAGTATTCCTATTGCTGACTCCACCTGACCATTGAAAAATCTACATTTAAACGTGTCTTCTTAACAGATTCGGAAATCGGTGTCACCAGCTGTCTCAGTGTTAAGGCTCCTCATCAGTCAGGCTGGAAATTCCCCTCTCTAATGCTAAACCTATTAGCTTGGAATGCATCCGTATTTTTAAAATTTCTCCTCGGAAAAAAAAAAATCTATATCTGTATGCTCTTTTTGAAGAATTTGTTTTTTCTTCTTTTGAAAAATATTGTTTTAAATACATTGTTAGTTTTATTTAAAGTGTAAAAATCTTTCCTACAATTCGCCTGCTTCACTTAGATTTTAACACTTAAAATATAAATTTAAACATATATTTTAGAAACATTCTGGCAAATAAAAAAGAAAGAAGCATTCTTTAAGAGGAGCATACAAGAAAACAGAAGGTAACCATTTCAATTTTTTTTTGAGGAAAAACTTGAAAAATACGGATGCATTCCAAACCCATAGGTTTAGCATTACAGAGGCATAGCTGCCAACCTCAAATTAATCTTCTGTAATACTTGTGTTAATTTGACCCTAGTTTAACACGTTTCAATCCAGAAAATGTTTTAAGAAATGAAATTAAATATGTTCCACGTAGAAACCTCTAATTAAATAAATAAGCATTCATGAAATGAATTTTCTGGTTCGAAATTTGGCTAACCTGGGTCAAATTAATCCAGACATTACGGAAGATTAGTAAAAGGATGGCAGCTATGCAGAGGGGAATTTGCATCCTGGCTAATATGCCGACCAGATAATCTTCTTACTGCTCCTGCAAGAGCAGGACAGTCCAAGAGAGGTTATTTTAGAATAGCTTAAACTCTTTAGATATTTGCTGTAATATGACCATGTACAAATGGTATATCTTTTCGTGTGTCGGGTTGGGTTGATTTTTGACGGCCAATTATCTACACGAGGGATATAGGCCCGGGGGGAGTGCCCTCCGTGGGGGTCTTTCTAAGGGAACCTAATCCGTATTAACGCATGGAAGATCCACGGCTCGAAGAAAACCACGAAAACTCCGAACGATTAGGCCGACGGGCGCGATTGGGATCGAACCCAGCACCTCCCGTCTACCAGCTTCGAGAGAAGAACCTCTCGGCCACTGGTGGGGCTTCGTGTGTCCGTGGGATAAGATATTTATTTTAACCGCAGTACAGTCTACGCTTGTTCTAAAGGCATCCTTGCGTACGAAAGAAAAATGTAGTTTTAATGGGAATTTGCTGTAATTGAACTCCTTCAAGGTTTTGTATTTTTATTTTTAGGTAGATTTCGTATGAAATACTACCTATTACATTCTCCCCTATGTTGGAATTTCGGAAAATTTTTTGCAGATCTACACCGATCATGACTCCTAGAACCCAAAACCACTCCCCAGTAAAGCACTTTATCTGTCTATCTATCTATCTATATCACTTTTTTGTGGACACGATAACTTCAATGATTCTGCACAGATCTTTTCCAAATTGATACATAAAATCAATAGGCATAAAATATCGGTCAAGTTCGTGAATGGGCAAAATCGGACCAAGGAGGTGGAAATAGGGAGGGGTTTTGTGGAAAACGAAAAATCCCTATAACTTCTTAATTATAATACATATAGACTTAGTTTAAAGTTTTAATTACTTCTAAAAAAGGGCCAGAAAATTTATGTATAACATATTTTGGATAAAATTAACAATGGGCTCAAGGGGCGAAAAAAGTAGGTTATTTGGGGAAAAAAATTCACAACTTCGTCAATTCTCAAGATATCAAATCCAATTACATTTATTATAAATTGCCTTAATATTATCTACAACTTTTATTGTGACAAGTTTTTGATAGCACTAATTCTTATCGCAAAACAAAATTTAAAACGAAAGCAAAAAGGGAGGCTTGAAGAAGAAAAAAAATCCATAATTTCGTCAATTCACAAGATATTCAATCCGCTTAAATTTATTATACATCTTCTGAATATTATCTACAACTTTTATAGTGACAGGTTTTTTATAGGACCAATTTTTACAGCTAAAACAAATTAAAAATACATAGAGGTTGAAGCAAAAAATATCGTATTACTCAAATCCAAACCGCTTATTTTTGACTTATTTTTAAATTCATTTTTTCTTTCAAACACATCTAATTGGTAAGTTGACTTATTCAGAAACTATATAATGTGTCGTAATGGTCGATTTTTTGATAGAGACAGAATATATTTCAAAAAATGATGTCAAAGCGGGCATTTTGAACGGAATTTTTCGAAGCGATTGTGTTGGAAACCAAAAATATTGTCCTACTGAGAAAATAATTGTTTATAAATCAAGTTCTAATTAATTGAACGAAAAATAAAAACATAGGTCGCTTATAAATCTCTTAAAAAATCACGTCAGCAAGTTTCATGTTTTTCCTTTTAAAAATGAATCCGAAAATGCGTCAGAAAATTTCGAGTTGTTGAGCATGGAAAAATATTTTTTGAATACTGCCTTGTTCTGATAAAACCACCTCATATATAAAAATGAAATAAAAAACTCGTCAGAAGCGGTCAGGTAAAATTGTTAAAGTGGATTTATCTCTAATCATAATTTAGTTTTTGTTGTTGAAATTGGTACTTAACTTCGACATCTACCTGCGCCTGCAGGCCGAGCCGACAGGGATTTTCTCTTTTCTAAAGATATACTACGGCAAACATACGCAAAACCATGCAATTACCTACACATATTCAACTTATTGCACATTTTTTTAACTTTTGTACCCAAATTAAAAAAAAAAAAACGCAAATAACATTTTCAAACGTTTTACAATTGGAAAATATATTTACACGTGAATATTAAAACAGGAAGAAAACTTAAAAACAAATTATTAGTGTGAAAAGCCTCCAATAGGGGAAATTAATGTCATATTTAAAGAATCTCTTTAAAACGTTATTATTAAAGCGATTTTCTTCTAGCGTCCTAGGGAGACTTATTATAAAAACTTCGTCAGGCAGCAACATTTATTACTTAACCGTTTTATACAAGTTGATTTTCAAATGTGTGATAAATCTTACTTGAATCACGAAAATAACCGTTAGCTGTCTCGACAGCGGTGGATGCGGCCGTGGTAACCTAGAATAGCTACCCGATTACAGAAGATCTCTGCTGGTATTAATATCATTCAATCTTTTGTAATCGGGAAATCTTTATGAAACAAGGCATATTAGCGTGCTTTTAGAGCCTGCGGTGTCTGGGCGGGGATTTGCGAGCGTAGCCGGTACAGGGCAGAACCAACCCCCCAGTTCTGAAAAAAAAAAAAAAAAACTAGTTTATTTAAATATATATATATATATATATATATATATATATATATATATGTATATATTAACTGCATGAAATTAATTAAAAGCAATTATTTACAGAAGATGAACATAAATAAATAAAATAACTGAATAAATTTTTAAAAGTCGTACTACATTCTGATAACCTTTCGGTTAAATCGGAGAAGATTTTATAATTTATGACTATCCCTGAAATTACACTTTTAGTGACCACTACTAAATAAGGACTAATTGAGCATTACATTGGTCCTAAAACTTTAAAAATAAATTACACTTTGTAGATGGTCATTTTTATAACCTTTCGGTTAAATCGGAAAAGATTTTATAATTTATGACTATCACTGAAATTACACTTTTAGTGACTGCTACTAAATAAGGACTAATTAAGCATTACATTGGTCCTAAAACTTTAAAAATAAATTACACTTTGTAGATGGTCATTTTTATATAAAATGTAAAATTTCTATTTCTGAAACAAAAACACTCAATATTTGCAATAAAACAACGGATATATAAGTTAAGTAAAACCAGCTATTTATTGCCTTGCTCAATAAAATTTTCACTGAAATACATTGGAACTGTTAAACATTATTTTCTGCTTCCTGATTCGTTCCGTTAAGATTGTCAACAATAACCCGGGTTATAAAATATCAATGGAGCATTATGAAAAAATAAATAAAAGCTGAATTTTTATTAGTTATTTTTTTATAAGCCAAAAACTTTAGAAGTGTCCATCACTGACACATTTACCAATATGTCGTTATTTTCATTTTTACATGCACTTCAGGAGTTTTTCAGTGATTCAAAAGCGTAAAAAGTGTTGTCTTAAATAATTCATTCTTTTAAATAAAAAATATTAGGATCATTTGTCTGAAGCCCAGCGGTAAAATATTATGTATCAGTATAGTCTTCAATTCCCCAATTTTATCAATTTACTTTTACACTGAATGCAAAGAATTTTAGAGAAAAAAGTTTCACTTAAATGTAATAGATGGCAGCACTGATCATGCAAAAATTACAATGTTTGCATAAATAAAGTATAATCCATGTCTCCATGTACTATATAAAAATAAAATTCTTCATTTATGGACATTTTTGCATATTTATTCATTGAAAATTAAATATTGTGTTATTAGTTACTAAATAAACTCAGAAATTTATAAATTTAATACACTAAACAGTTTTTTTTTTTTCAAATAATAAAATTCAATAGGTCGCTTAGAAATTTTTGGATATTTCTTTCACTTTTGTGTGTTTATATTGCTTTATAATCAATATTCTTATTTTTCTGCAAATGAAACTTTTTGAAATAAAAAAAAAAATAAATAAATAAAAGAAGAAAGAAAACATTTGTAGAAAAATGCCATATACATGTTTATGCTTTACGAGAATGTCGTTTCAAAGTTATTTTTTAAAAATTAAATTTTTGTAATATTTTCTTTTAGTAACTGGTTTTAAAGATGTGCATGTATAGAAATATTTGGTACAAATTTATCACTTTCTGCAAGTTTCTTTGAAGTAGTGTATTCCTCATTGAGTTTTCACTTAGTACTGATAGATGGAAGCACTATACATTTGCTTTTAAATAAGTTATGAAATCTCTTGTAATTTAAAGGAAGCTTCAAACTAATATTTAAAATAATAACAAATGCTAATTATTAATATTTTTATTATTATTATTTTAAATCTAAAGTTTGCTACTTTGATAGCAAATACAATTTCAATTTTACGAACGAAAAAAAAAAAAAAAACTTCTTTTCTTATAAATTGAAAGCGGATCTAAAGAAATTGGAAATAAAGTCTCGTAAGAAATAAATTTCAACCTGTTGCTGCAGAAAACTATATTCAAACAAGTGTAGTAAGTGCAAACAAGAACATGCACATACTATAAAATATATATGCCATATTGTTTAGTATTGAACTGAAAAAAAAAAAAAAAAAATTCTTGATTTTAATGTAATACAATTTTAATTCAATATATGTTTGATAATTTATTGTCATGAATGGTTTTTATGCAATTTGCTATTTTATTACAAAAAATGGTACTTTTCGGTTAGCCGGGCGCCAGTGTTATATATACATATGTATGCATACCTATATATACATATATATGTATATTTATACATATATAGAAGCTATATGTATACATGTATATATATGTGTGTATATATACCTATATATGTATATATAGGTATACATACATATGTATATATAACACTGGTGACCGGCTAACCGAAAAGTACCCAAAAAATTATTCCTAAATTGTAAAATGCTCCTTTCTTACAGGTGGTCCAGACACAACCACGAAAAAAGAAAAAAAATATCCCATTTTTGGTTTATATAATCATCTAGACTTTCGCAATATTATGGCCTGAACCGCCTGTGAAGTACCATATTTAAATAAAAAGCTATGATGCGTATTATATTGCATTGTCTGTGACTGCCGCGCTTTCTTCCAAGAATTGAAATGCATTTATCTTGGAATGCATTTCATCTAAATCTGTCTTTTTACTTTATTCTATAACACAAGAAAGTATTGTAATTGAAATTTTTTTCCACTTCCGGTTTTCGACGAATTTACACATTTTAAGGGTCAAAGATACCATAAAACATGTTTATACAAAATATGTGTCTGTTTGTGTGTTCTCATTCTACCATCGAAAAGTGTATGAAGTTATGCAGAGAACTGAATCAAATTTCATATATATGTTTTTGGGTATGGCCAGCAGGTCCGTTGAGTTTGGGGGATATTCCGCCGTAAGGGGACGTTGTAATAGCATTTTTTTTTTTTTTTCTATTTTCACTATTGTATCACCGGAAAGTGTACGAAATTGTGCATAGATTTGAACAAAACTTTACACACACACACACACACACACCATATATATATATATATATTTGTCTATGGACGTTAGGTCTCACTTGATAGTGGTGATATTCCCACGGAAGGGGGCTCTGTGATAGCAATTTTTGTACAATTTTCTCCAATTTTCGTAGTTCTGTTGTACATAGGTTGCTCGTGCAGCGACGGGCACTTCGCATCCAACCAATTCGGCGCTTCGCTAGCAGCTGGTTTACGACAAAATAACTAAAATTATTGATTTTATTAAATATCGTGATCGAGATTAACTCGTTTTTACTTCGATAGCAGAAATTTAAGATGAAAGTCAAAGTTGGTGTAGTGTTGAAGTAACAACATAGAAATATAACCATGGGAAACAACTTTTTGAAATATTAACATGTATACGACAGAAGAAAATTTTGGGATTGGCACATTCAACTAGTTTTATATTACATATATGTACATTTCTATGACATATAAAGGGCCGCGTACAAATTATACGGAATTGTGGCTCCCGTGGAATTGGCTTAAATTTAGACAGGCAATGCGGATTATTTACCCCTCCGGACTCTAACTTGTGTATTTTAAGCAATTTTTCTATCCCAGACCCTGATTAAGTTGGAGACTTGAAATTTTGCATACTTATATCAGAACACTTGCGATCACTCGAAAAAAATCATAAAATTTTGAAAAAGTCTTATATTATTTACCCTTCCGGGCTCTAACGTGTGTATTTTAAGCAATTTTCCTAACCCCCCCCCCCCCCATTGCACCCGGTTGGAACTTTCCTAACTTTTGCCGACACACCTTTGACCACTCTTTTATATTATGCACATAGCCTTACATATTTTAGTTCCACGTTTTACCGCCAGGGGGCGCCTATCTATCTCGGGTGCTATGGGCCCGATCCCCTCGATAAATTTATCTGTCTATAAGTTGCAAAAGGGAGTTTTGTTCGGATAGAGGTTTATGTATAATAGAGTGCGTCCCCTGGTTGCGTAATTTGAAACTAACAGATTTTGCAAAAGGATAAAGTGTTTTGAAAAGAATATTACACGAAACCCTCTGTGCGGTCTGTGATCCCGCTTACCCACTTGTTTGTAATTAAGTTTACTGGAAACATTAGTACGTAATTCTGAACTTTATGCTGTTCTTCCCAGACTTAGAAATAAATGAAATAACGAAAATTAAGAGCAAATAACAAAAGAAAATATTTACATACATGAACAATAGCGTTTTTAAAAAACAAAAACCTGAAAACAAATTTCTTTAAAGTGGTGACAATCGGGTCACAAAAAATAAGGAACTACAGACAATACTGATCTCACCTATCATTGAGACCTGGTGCATTTTAAAGTCCTATATTAGGAAGTGTGACAATCGATAAAATTTTTCTGTTAAAATCATATTTTTTTATTTTACAGCGGCATAACTTTCTGAAAATGCAATTTTTGAAACCACTTATCTTACTATTAATTTTTTTAAAGAAAAGATTTAAAAATTCAAATTAGTCAATAATAAGCATAAAATATTGAAAAAAGTTAAAAATTCCTTCAAGAACCGACGAAATTGATTTTTAAAAATTGCAACATTATATTCACATTTTTGGCGGGGAAGAAGTTGGCGTTTTTTTTTTCAGAAGTAGAGCTTTCCGGAAACCCTAGTTGAATGTCACAGCTGCTTGTCATGTATAAGCAGTAGTTTGGACTTAACTAGAAATTGTAATGTCCGACCTAATTAGGCACTGTAAATTTTCTAAATTGTATAAAAATATTAATTTAATTTATGATCACTTTTAATAAAAGACACAACATTTAATGCAACAACATTTAATTTTAAACATTCGAAACTTTATTCTATCTCTCTTCGAAAGAAAATAGTTTGTTTATTTTGTAATTCACTAAAAAAATAGTTCACAATGGTTTATAAAATTTTTAACAGATATACGTATATTCAATTTATACATTTATCATCTGCATAGAAAAAAACACTAATTCTTGTTTCTTATGTTATCAATGAATTATCAAACAAATCGCAATCAGATTTAATTCTAATGCGTACTGTACAAATATTCCAGGGATAAAGCGGGCGAAAAATGTGTAACGCCATATTGGGCGACTTTACTCACTTTTGGCGTGAAATAAACAAATAAAAATCCAATAATAAAAAAATAAAAGTATAAAAAAATAAATAAAATATAATTTTAACAGAGAAATTTTATCGGTTGTCTAACTTTTATATATAGGGTTACAAAATGCACCAGATCTCGATGCTAGGTGCGAGCAGCACCAAAAGGGATGCCCTTGTGAGTGTACACAAATAAAGCTGAGGCGTGCTCAGTCCAAACACACGAGCTGAATTTTTATGCTAGTTTTAGGGTTCGGGCTCAAAGTAAAACTTTTTAGCCCCCAGTACGGTATGCTATTTCTTTCTCCCAGCTTATTTTGTGTCTTAAAAAATAACGTTACCTTACAGAAGCCAGCCGTAAAACAAAGCAATGCGATTAAATGCTCTATAGGAATTTTTTAAACTTTTTAAGCATCGCACAGTTTCCATTCTTATACCGTTGTATTGGAAAAAAAAGTACTTTTAGATGCAATTTGTTTGAAAACTTTATCTCCATTTATTTTTGAAATATTAATTTTTTTTGTAGTTTTTGGAGCCATTTGCTTAATATTGGCAACGGAAGTACTCCATTTCTGTAGAAAGTAAAGAAAAAAATAGTAGTAAAATATTAATTATATATTTTTGTTGTCATTTTTTTCATAACAACCGAAAGAAAATGTAATTAAAATACGTCGTATTTTGAAAAAATATAAACGAAGCATTTCCGTTAAAACATGGGCCCCACCAGTGGCTGAGAGGTTCTGCTCTCGAAGCTGGTAGACGGGAAGTGCTGGGTTCGATCCCAATCGCGCCCGTCTGCCTAATCGTTCGGAGTTTTCGTGGTTTTCTTCGACCCGTGGATCTTCCATGCGTTAATACGGATTAGGTTCCCTTAGAAAGACCCCCACGGAGGGCACTCCGCCCGGGCCTATATCCCTCGTGTAGATAATTGGCCGTCAAAAATCAACCCAACCCGTTAAAACATGGAGCTGGTTATAAACTATATTTAATTTTAAGTATCTATAATAATGTTACAAACAAATGAAGGGTTATGAATCATTACACAACCAGTTTTTTTTCGTCGAGTTTCTTTAATGACGGCATCTTTTTGCTGCATTTGTGTATTATTTCGCGATAGTGACGTCCTAGGCGTACTTTACTGTCGATGTTTAAGAGTTGATCGTAAATGTGGAATTCTTAACAGGATGCGAATGACGTCATTTTACATAAAATAAAAGGGTGTGCTGTAAGTCTTAAAATTGAAATATGTTTTGTACTATTTATATATACATATATATATATTTTTTTTTCATCGGGGTTCGACACTAAATTCTGAAAAATCGAATTCCTGTTTTCTAGTATTTATTTACTTTTATTTATTTAAAATTTGAAAAAAGAAAAGGACAAGAAATTACTATTTGAGAAACAGAAATGTATTCAATGTTTCTTAAAGTGTTTTAAAATCCTTTAAAAGTCTTCTTGAAAGGGAATATAATTGTTAGTGATGGGATATAAGGAGAAATATTGTGTTTGATTGTGAAGCCCTTCCACATTCAGTATTAGTAACGTAAAGAAGTCGTGAAGATATCCTTTGTCTGTCCTTTCTTTCTGATTGAAGTCCCTTTCTAGAATTACTGGGAAACAGAACTCATGTATTTATGCCATAGTTGTACAATGATGTTTTAAAATAATAAGAATTGTAGGTTTTGGCAGATTTCTGCCAGTATTTGTGTATAAATTGCAAATTTCCTATATTTAAGAGATTTTCAGGGACATGAAAACTACGTAACACCGTCATTAGGTATTGATATTGTTCATGACGGCCGATTAACAACACTAGGGATATAGGCCCGGAGGGGATGCCCTCCGTGGGGATCTTTCTAAGGGATCCTAACCCGTACTTAGGCAAGGTTCGAAGAAAACCACGGAAATCTCCGAACGATTAGGCCGACGTTCGCGATTGGGTTTTAACACAGCACATCCCGTCTATCACCTTTGACAGCAGAAGGGAGTATTTAGGATTAATACTTATTTATAGGAAAGAAGACTTTTTTAAATGATAAAATTAATCTTGAAACAACTTTTAAACATTAACAATTTTCTACTGCCTATTTTCGGTATCGAGCTCTGTGACACTGTTTTGAGATCGAATTATATTGATTTATTCAAATCGTCGTGCTCAAATAAGTACTAATCCTAAAATACACCCTCGTGACTAATATTGCCAACTGTCCCACGTAAATCTGGGCTCGAAATGCTCTGGATACCAGAATTTTGTAGTAGTTTTCTTCGACTTATCTGATGGCAGAATTATCTGCGATTAAAGATGGCGAAATAAACTCCAAGAAATTAGTGGTGTCCAGAGCATTTGGAGACCTGATTTACGCGGGACAGTTAGTTGGCAACACTACTTGTGACATTCTTTCGCGATTTTCATGTCCTAGAAAATCTGTTTAAAATAGTAAATTTGTTATTAGGATGAGCGAAGCGAATCCTCTACTAGGCTACACAAATTACATTTTGTCGTACACTTTACAAAAAAAGACTATTCAGTATTTCGACTTGAAATTAAACATAAAAATAAATTATGATCTGTAGATTTGCACAATATTATTTTTGTCAGAATAACTTTAAAAAATTTATTATTTTAATTAATTTATTTTACATGTTTTTCCATTACGGACGCATTTTCACAAGTGAAAAATGAAACACGTATATTTTCAGAAGAAACAATAAATCATGGAGTTAGCCATTATAGATAGAATCGTGATTAATTAAATAGTTTCACGATTTCTTTTATGAAATTTTTAAAATATATTTTTAAAATTATTAATTATTTTTAATTGAAAATTATAGTATATTTTTAATGAATTAAAGTTTGTGAAAATTCAATTATTTGCATTCATTTATAAAAGTATTTTTCAGTGTTAAGAATTCAAATACACAGTTTATTCTGATTATGTGAAATCATTTACGCAGACGATACTTACGCATTTTAAAAGAATTATATAATATATATATATATATATTTTTTTTTTTTTTTTGTAAAGTGGCAAGAAAAGAATTGTAAATAAATAAAATTAATTGTTAAATTCGTTATATCATAAATAAAAAATTCCGAGGAAATTCTTAGTTATTTGGCTGAATTTACATTTCTAAAATTAAAATGCGTCAAAACACAAAATAACGTTTTAGCTTAATAAAAATGAAAAAAAAATTACTTTCAAACATTTATCTTATTAAATAATGCTTCGCGAATCCAAACAAAGCATGGCTTTGCTAGTTTATACTCAATCGCTGGCAGAAAGCTGCAAAAGTTGCAATTCTTCTTCTGTTAAAATATCATTGTACAATGTACAACTAGGACAGAAAGACACGAGTTCCGCTTTCGAGTAATTCTAGAAAATGACTTCAAACAGAAAGCGAGGATAGACAAGGGTGGGGTATCCCCTGGCTTCTTTATGTTAATCCCATTAATGGTGGCAAGGTTTTAGAATCAGATTGAATATTTCTCATTCATATTCTCATCCATAACAAATCAATTCCCTTTCAAACTGATTTTTAAAGGACTGTAAAACACTTTACAAAATTTGGACTGCATTCTTATTTTTGAAATAGCAAGTTTTTTTTTTCTTTTTCAAATTTGTGAATAAATAAAATTTTCCCTTTGAGACCAAGCCCTTTTCACAGAGCCTGTCTCACCTCTACTTTTCCATGTTACTTCTGGTGCTGCCATCTGTTATCTAGAATAAATATCATTTCTCTATAACAGGGTCGGCGAACCTTTCAACATCCGTGTGCCAATTTTCCCCAAAAAACACCTTACATGATCATGACGTGCCAACAAATTTAGCAAATCAAAGTAGCCAACAAAGTAGCAAAATTAAAATAATGTTTTAAATTATATGGGTAACATTTTGTAATATATTTTAGTATTAAAAAATATATATATACTATTTCTCTTGTTGCATCTTAGATGCCAAATAATTCAAGTCAGCTTCGTATTTCAGTTTTTCTTTAAGAGAATGCGAGTTGAATTGAAGCCATCGGACAACAAATTTCTACTAGGGTTTTTTATACTTTTCTTTTCCGAAAATACATGAAAATGGCTTCTTTAAAAAAAGTTCTTCGTGAAATTGTTTTCGAAATTCAAAGTTATTATAATTTCACCATCGGCAATTTTGCTTAAGGTCGTTATTTTCCGACAATCTCTTAATTTTTGGCTAATCACAACAATTTTTGAGCCATTATTATGCTAGAATGGGATTTATAAAGTTGCTTTTCAGTTTAGTAAATTTGAATGATAGAGACAACCAACCTAATTTAGAAAAACTCAACCAAGTCTAAATTAAAAATAGTGCAATTTGTGCATTTTCACCGTATGAAAGACTAGGGTTGTAAAACATATCAATTTACATTTTAAAAACTTTTTCTGATTGATTTCTTGAGTAAAATTGTTTAACAAATTTTTGAAAGTATAGAGATACCGGGTGTCCCAAAAAGGACTGACTGATTTTAAAATTCAATAACTTGCAAACGGTGACAGATATTAAAAAAATTCTTGCAGGAGGGTTATGCATAAGGTCAAAAGTTTTATTACAGTGATTTTCAATTTTAGTTCGATTTACAAACAATAGATGGCGCTGTAAGCAATAGTCGCTAAATTCAGGCTCGATTTTTGGTACTTCGTGGCCCGGATAATACATTTCCATCTCCTTTTTCTGCATGGAACAAGATAAAGGACCAAAAATCGAGCCTGTATTTAGCGACTATTGCTTACAGCGCCATCTATTGTTTGTAAATCGAACTAAAATTGAAAATCACTGTAATAAAACTTTTGACCTTATGCGTAACCCTCCTGCAAGAATTTTTTAAATATCTGTCACCGTTTGCAAGTTATTGAATTTTAAAATCAGTCAGTCCTTTTTGGGACACCCGGTATATACATTATACATTACATTTACTCAATAATTTTTACATCTGAATTTACAAAATGAAAAGTGCTTCTACAAAAATCCAATAAAATCAAATCTTTTAAGCAAAATATGTTGCACATAAGTTAGCAGAACTTTCCATTCTTAACAAATCAGCTGTTTTGCAGGATGCAATCATAATAATTTTGTGTTTTACACAGGAGTCCTTAAAGTATTCTTATTAGGATGAGCGAAGCGAATCCTCTACTAGGCTACACAAATTACATTTTGTCGTACACTTTACAAAAAAAGACTATTCAGTATTTTGATTTGAAATGAAACATAAAACTAAATTATAATCTGTAGATTTGCACAATATTATCTCTTTTACAGAATAACCTTAAAAAAATTATTTTAATTAATTTATTGGCTTAGATGCCGTATATTCCCAGATGGCCTCCATCTTGGAGGTTTTGAGATTTCTTGGCGATTTTATATTGGCGATCTTTATCGATATGTGGAACCCCATGTGACGTGTGTGTTCTTGCGTGACGTGTTTTGGCAACCTCGTTTTTCATTCGAGATTGTGTTCCGAGTACGCGATAAGGGCGTTTTTGTTTGTGATATCATGTTGTATGTTTCTATCAATTATTTTTATGTTAAATTTATTGCATGTATTTGATTGAATATGGGTTCTGTAGTCCGTTTAAACGCTCTTGCTGAAGTAATTAAAAAATATGAGGAAATTGTGAGGAATAAAGGAGGTTTGTTTACAGTGCATATTCATAAGCTTATTTTGGAAAATGACGGTGATGTTAGCAGGTTATTTCGTGCTTGTTATTTGTGTCTGTTAAGGTATGTTGATAACTTTATGTATATTTTGTTGCCTTACCAGTTTTGTACATTTTGAGATTGCTACACAGCGAGAACTGCTGAATCCAGTGATGTATTTTTCGGTTAATGAGCGCGTAGCGCTCATACGACGTTCAGTGATTGACACGTTAACGAGTTTTGTTTATTATTTACATTTTATTTTCGTTAAGCCTAAAATGCGTATAAAACGGTGCTTGGCGGCATTTACTACTACTTGGCGGAAAAGGGGTTTTCACACCAAGAATGGTCAATCACTCCAAGATGGCGGCCCCGGGAATTTATGACATCTGTTTTAATTTATTTTACACATTCTTTCATTCTGGACGCATTTTTTCAAATAAAAAATGAAACACATATATTTTCAGAAAAAAAAAAAATAAATCATGGAGTTAATAATTGTAGATAGAATCATGATTAATTAAATAGTTTCACGATTTTTTTTATGAAAAATTTAAAATGCCTTTTTTATGAAAATTTTAGCATATTATTAATGAATTAAAATTTGTAAAATTCAATTATTTACATTCAATTATAAAAATATTTTAAATTTAAATACACATAATTCAAATAAACATTAAGAATTCAAATACACAATTTATTATTGTTATGTGAAATCATTTACGCAGACGATACTTACGCATTGTAAAAGAATTATATTATGATTTTTTTGTAAGGTGGCAACAAAAGAATTGTAAACAAATAAAATTAATTGTTAAATTTGTTACATCACAAATAAAAAAAAAAAAATCCGAGGAAATTCTTAGTTGTTTGGCTGAATTTACATTTCTAAAATTAAGATGTGCTGAAACATAAAATAACGCTTTTGCTTAATAAAGATGCAAAAATAATATAAAATAAATATTGTTACTTTCAAATATTTAACTTATTAAATAATGCTTCGCGAATCCAAACAAAGAATGGCTTTTGCTAGTTTATAACATGAGTCTATGCCATGCCAAAAATAATGTCCCGCATGCCAACTATGGCACGCGTGCTATAGGTTCGCCGACCCTGCTCTATTATGTACCCTACGATGATGAGTCAGTGTCTGTCGCCTCATCCTAGGTCATAGGGCGTCAACTGGTGGCCGATGAGTGGCCCGCAGAAAAATCAGGACATATGGATATATATATATTTTTTATTTGTGTGTGTGTGTGTGTGTTCTATTAATAATTCTACTCTTTAAATAATAAAACCCAGAACAATAAATCATAATACTCTATATTTATGAAAATTTAGATGTTTAGTTTTGAAAATGTAAATTATAGCAAGCATTGACAATTATGTTATTAGATGAATGTATAATTCGTGAATTATCACAATAATTTCGAGCTTAATTTCACTGCTGTAAATTAATTGAAAAATCAATGAAATTTATATATGTTAACAGATATTTGTTATTTACCATTAAAAAACGCAGTTTTTAATTTTTGGCTCTCCCTAAAGCTAATGTCAGACGGAAGTCATTTTACCCGAGACTGCCAAGAACGGTTATGTGTTTTACGCGTACCTGAATATGTGGATTTCTTTATACCCTCGAAACACACCAACGGCTGGATGGATTTTAATGAATGAAGTCTCTATTCATTCGTCTTAACCGTTCGATGGTTATAGGCTAGGTTTTGTTTTTATAAATTCAAAATGGCGGCCGTAAAATACAAAATGGCGGTAGAAACGATTTTTTTTTCTTTTTTACGCAACGTATTGAGTGACATATCATTAGATAGGTCTTTCAAAATGAAGACAATGTTTCATTGACTATTATACAGTCAGAAGCTCCTTTTAAATATTACACAACCTGGAAGGTAGCATCTCTAGCTGTACTGCAACTCTGACATTCATAAACATCTATAGGCCTCCTCAAGACAGTGTTTATAGAAAGGAACCAACAATTAAACACAACTTAAAATTCATGAATACAAGTAAATAATAATAAAAAAAAAATAGGTAAGTAATATAAAAAATAGTTTCACATTGATGAGAAATAATTAATTAGTTCGCTTTTTTCGGAGTTGGGTTTTTGATTTTTATTAATTTAATTGCACGCTTTTTTCCTTACGTATTATCCCTACACAATGCCGCTATCATTGTATAGGAATAATACGTAAGGGAAAAAGCGTGCAAAAAGACGTTCGTCTTACATTAGCCTAAAATGAATATTCATTACTGGCTGAAAAAGCAATGGAAATTTGGATTCAGTTTTCAATTACATTATTTGTACGAAACAAACGTTTTGATTGTATCACAGCAATTAAAACTCGGTACAGGTCTCGGCTTGAAATAGTGTTGCCAGACCCAGTGCCGGAAAAAAGCAAGACGACGGCTTCTAAATTGCGACTTAAAAAAACAGTAAACCCTATTAAAACGAAACCTGACTATGTCGAAAACCTGTCTTGAATGTAAAAATTTCATTGTCCCTATGATAGCAATACCATGCATTCTGAGACGAAAGCCTGTTTAAAATGAATTTTTTCTCTGGGACCTTTTGAGACCTTTCATTTTAATAAGTTTTACTACACTAGAAAAACACAACAACATCATACAATAAAACCTGTGAAAGCGGAATCGCTAGGGACTGAAATAAAATTCCAATTTATCAGATTAATTGTATAGTATTCCTATCGTAGGGATGATGGTAATTTTACATTTAAAACAGAGTTCCGTTATAAACAGGTTTCATTTTTACAGGATTTACTGAACGAAGTACAGTAAAACATATAAAAACAATCGCTTGAATCCATAAAAAGATTACGTTTTATACAGGTTTCCGCCTAGGTAGCCAGATTTGTAAAATATTTCTTTCGAAGGTACTAAAATTTTTTCCCGCTGTATGTTGCAGGTTCTGTCTTTACAGGTTTTAAAGTTCTATTGTATGGAGACCAACGAATAGAAAGGTACAAAAAGAAAAATAAAACATTTCTGCATCACGAAAAATCGAGACAGTTTGTGTCCGGTGCAGTGGTTACGCCGGACCGGTTTCGGAACTCCTGAAAATCGGGACACCAGGCAACACTTGAACAGCTTGTAGTAAAATGGCTCTCCATGTTCCAGCAGCATCGTTGATACCATAAACAATGAAACTTATTTCAAACAAGCACGAACAGATTAGAGGTCTGCACGGGCCGGAATTTCCAGGGCCGGGCCCGTTTCGGCCCGAAGGAAAGCTATTTTGGCCCGGCCCGGTGTAAAAATTGAAAGTTCGGCCCGAGCCCGGCCCGGCCCGTTTACATTTTTACCGTTATCGGCCCGGCCCGTACAAAAATCAGTGAAAACAGGCCCGGCCCGACTAAATTTCTACAAAAAATTCCGTTTTTTCTCGACATACAATTAAGGTTCTTTTAATGAATACTACATGCATATTTATGGGAACATTTTACAGTATATTTTAAATTACTATGTGTTCGCAAAATAGAAAACATACAATAGCAAACATTAACGATTACTTACAGTGTTTTAGTCAACGTCTCTACAGACGTTTCAAAATATAAATAAGGGTTTATTAAAAGATTATTGTAGTTTAGAATAAAGGGTTAAAAAACATGATAACTTCTGAAGCTTATAATAAAAAGTAGATTTGTGAAATTTTTTCTGTCATTTTTAAGGCTTTTCTCAAATCCAAAGGAGCTACATTTTGATACATTTGTGAATTCATTTCTTTTCGGAAACGCATGAGATTGGCAGGTATTCTTATTCAGAAACCATGTAAATGCCGTTTTTTCTTAGATAAAAGTAATATATCTTTCAGAAAATACTGCCAAAGTTAGCGTTTTGAATCGAATTTCCGAAAGCGATAGCACAGGAAAGGAGAAAAACGTACAGTCACGTGACATGAGTCTCTGTTATCTCTGTACGTAATTTATGAAAAATCGAAACGCTATTCGATCCCAAATGCCTTCAATACTCAGGCCTGTCAATTTTACGCCTTTATAGTTAAAAATGAGTCAGAAAATGTGTCTGAAAGTTTCGCATTGTTGAGCAGTAAATATGAGAATCACCTTAAGGTACATTTCCAAAGATGCTGTTAACAGAAGTTCATTATCTATATTAATACTTTTACAAAACACAATGCCTGTCCTACAGATTCTGAGAACGATTAAGACCAGTTCCGTCCCGGCACAAGTCTGCCAAAAAAATTAAATCCGGGATTAGGCATCATGTAACTGTACGATGCCGATTTCTACGATGGACATGTTACATTTCTGTATTGATATTGTTAAACTCGCATCGGCTCGTAACGCACATTTATACTTCTCGAAAAAGTCATATTCATTAGAAATGGCCTCGTATTTTATCTGCTACTCTCAAATTCTTATATCGGGCCGATAGGCCCGATTAATTTTTTTTATCGGCCCGGCCCGACCCTGCAGGCCCGTTCAATTTTTTTGCGGCCCGGCCCGTTGAAAAAATTGTCCTAATTCTGCCGGCCCGGCGCGTTTGAAAATTCTCCTGTATTCCGCCGGGCCCGTGCAGACCTCTAGAACAGATGCCCCATTAAAAATGTGTGTTGTTGAAATAAACTTCCATTAAATAATTATTAATTATTAAGATGCTACATGGCGCAGTATGATATACATTTAAAAAGCAACGTTAAAAACGCCAGTATAAACAAAAATTTCGCAGACTAGTTTCGGTAGCATTTAGCGTACCGTCCTAAGTGCAAAGAATAACGGAAACTTGCTCATATGTATAGAGGAGAAGCGGTTCAACTGAGAAGTTCATTACCCAATGGGGAAACAAGAAAACCTGAGTACCAGCCAATGGGAGACTAGTGTAGGAAATGCCACCAGAAATGAGTAAAAAAAAAAAAAAAAATGGTAGCGATTAAGCAAAAGAGGATTTTATGAAATATTTCCAGCAACCTGATAAAGGGTGAATAGCAAATTCACTATTAACAATATTTTCATAATTTTTGTAGATATGAAATGCTTCAAGAAAGTTAAGTTCGTGTACAGAAGCGGGTTTAGAGATGATTTTGGCTGAATTAAAATCAAAAGAGTGATTCATCTCGCAGCAATGTTTAGCAATTGAAGATTTATTGGTTTCCTGTTTTTGAATATATTGTTGGTGTTCTTTAATACGAAATTTAAAACCCCGTTTGGTCTGTCCGATATAGGAAAGACCGCACTGGCAATTAATACTATAGATACCCCATGAGTTTGTAGAACTCAATAGCGTCTTCGAGTTTCGAGAGGGTGAGCTTATTCGTAGGGGTAAAAATTATTCTTAAGTCATGCTGTCTAAGAATTTTGGCAACAGGAAAACTGGATTTAGGAAAGAAAGGTAACACAATGCTGTTTCTGGAGAGAGAAGAGGACTGATTTGAGTTAGTGGGACGTGGTTGCTGTAGTTTACGTAAAGCAGTATTGATAATAGAAGGGCTGTAACCTCTGTCAATCGCAATGGCTCTAAGATATTGAATTTCACTATTAAGTGAGTGAGAATCAGAACAATAAACTTCCATTATTTTGTAATATTTAAATTAAAATTAACAATTCGGTTACAATTAAACAACCTTTAAAGATCTTTCTTAACCCTTCACTGCACGACGTGCCACATCTGGCTCATACCTAAAAATACTGTAATTTTTATTATGTGCCATGAATTTGGCCAATATGATCTATATACCTGATCAAGAACAGTCCAAAGAATGGAATAACACTTATTTTGTCCATGTCAGATGGCTATATTTGACAAAAAAATTAGATTTTGTTCTTCGGAAGCAAAAAAAAAAAAAAAAAAATCGATCAAGCTATTAAGGTTTACTTTTATTATTTTTAGTGAATACTTAAAAATATTAATATAAAAAAAGTTGCAGAGTGTTGAGCAGATAAAATTAATTAATTTAAGCTCATTTAGTTGTTAAATATAGCAATACAATATTTTTAAACCCTAATTGTGTACAAGACATAAAATATCAAATTTTAGCTGAAAATTTGAAAATTATTTTTTTTTTTTTACTTTTTTTTCCCCATTATTAGACCGATATATAGATCTCAAATAATTTTTTTCATAAAAATAGAAAAAATCGTGCAGTGAAGGGTTAAAATTAAGAGTAATCTCCTTATGCGATTAAATGAGTCGAAGATTACTATAAAATATAGTTGTAACACAGTTCGACATCACTTATTTACAATATTGTTATACAGAATACGTACATTTCATAGTAATAAAATTGAAACTGTGATAATTATCCTACAAATGTATTCATATTCAAAATTTCTTATTAGTGGTCCGCAGGATTAAAAATTATGAATTTTGTGGTCCGTGAGGTACAAAAGGTTGGCGACCGTTATCGTAGGTTGCAGCAATCAGGATATACTTTATGAAAATTATAGAGTAACCCGATTTTTAAGTTTGGAACCTTTTAAAAATAACTTGGCTCAAATAGCCTCTGTCATAGAATAGGAGTTGAAGAAAATATTACGGAGTATATATTTTTTCTTTTCTCAAGAATACAATGAAATGTGTTTTTCTTATTTATATGCACCCTGTATTTAAAAAATTATAAGTACATGTAATGATTTTTTAGCTCTCAGGATATCAACGCCCAAGAGATAATGTGCCTGCAGGATCTGTAATGTATGTATGTATGCATGCACGTAACGCGATAACTCTTGATAGAAATATCCGATTTGCTTCAAATTTTCGATGTAGGTTCATTCTGATAAGGCACTTCCCTGATTAGTTTTGGGTGTTCATTGGTTAAGCAAAAGAGAAGTAACAGGGGCTAAAATACCCCCCTTAATTTAGATAAATGGATTTTTCATGCAGAATTATCCGATTTGCTTCAAATTTGGTATACGGGTTTATTCTGATACAGCTCTTCCCTGATTCGATTTGGAGGCTCATTGGTTAAGTATAAAGAAGGGTTGCGGGTCGGAAGCTAATCCCTACTTAATTTAGATAAAATGGGTTTTTCATGCAGAATTATCTGATTTGCTTCAAATTTCGTATACCACTTTATCTTATAAGGCGTTTCCCTGATTAGATTTGGAGGTTCATTGGTTAAGCATAAAGAGGGGAAATGTGGAATCTAACCCCCCCCCCCCTTTAATTTAGCTAAATGGTTTTTTTTCTCGGTTTCTTTATTTTTCGAGGGGCATTATTCTTCGAAGTAAGAGTATAATATACAATTGGTATGAATAGCCTGTGAGCTCAATGTCATCAGTTTAACCCCTTGGGGACGAGCGACCGGTATTAGTGCCGCGTAAGGTGCTCAGAATCGGGTATTATTCTCACCAGTAAAATTTTATTGTAAATTTTGCCTTATTTAATCAGAGCATTTTTCCGATTTAATTAGGCAAAAATCTCTCTATTCTAAAAATAAAGTAACTACCGCTGTCACCGCCGCCGCCGGTTTTGAATTTTTTGTGACCGGAGGTCTTTCTTCGTTAATATTAAGAAAAATAATGCATACAAAAATATGAAAATCGGTAGTATTATACAGAAATGTTTGATAAACACGCTGATGCAGACAGTTTTCAAATCGAAGAATTATTTTAAGAGATATTTATTGCTACAGTTGGACAAAATCGTTCCACTAAAAAAGTTTTATAGTAGCAAAAACTATACATCGGAATTTAATAATTTTTAGTTCATTTTATACGTTATAATTTCCCGGTGTGCAGAATTGATTTATTTTTTTAATTTGACTCATTTTTCGAGGTTTTATATCTATTTTAAATTCAAATTTTCAGCATTTCGAGACATATTTTTTACTTATTTTAGAAAATTGTACTAATTTAACCTGTTGCCAACTGTATAAACAACGGAAACAATAATGTTTGCTTCAAATTAAAAATTTACTTACACGTGACTATTATAAATAGTAAAGATACTTTCAAATAAAAATTAAATAATTGCGTATAAAAAGCAGGAACTTATTGAAAATTACGTCATAAAAAGTATACACGTGAATTTTAAAAGAGAAAGAATAGCTTGGTCAGAATTACGTGAGATTAAAAACGATTAATTTAAAATGTCTCATTTAAAAGAACTTTTTCTTCGCTTTGTTAAAAAATACCAGGAGACAAAGACTCTGTTTACTTAATTCCTTTTATATTAGCTTATTTTGAAATGTTGTTACATGTGTCTACGTCATCAAGTTATTTTGATTTGGACGTTTTATTTGTATTTTTATTAATGTTGTACTAATTTATTTGTTCTTACATTATTTAAAATAAAAATTATGTCAATTTGTATAATTTGGCGAAATTGGTCGACTGGATAATCAAGTAGTACCGCAGCGGATTTGGCGTTAAAATTCCCCAATCAAAGAGAAATGAATAGAAATCCGTTTATAGGGAGATCGCCACTGTTTTTTAAATTATAATTCAATCGTTCGAAATCTTTTTAAAGCCGATCAAATTAGCGTGCATTTAGAGTCTGCGGTGTCTGGACTCGGGGTTGGCGAGCGTAGCTCGTAGGGGGCCGAGCCCCCTAGTTTGTTTTAAAAAACCGGTGATTAAAGATTAAAAATTCTGTAAAAGACGCTCGTCCCGAAGGGCAGTGGCGTAGCTACATATTCAGCGCCCTGGAGCAAGTAAATTTTGTGCGCCCTCTTGTCTCTCAAAAAAGTTCTGAGTAATTTTGTTTTGAAGTTACACACACACACGCACACACACACATATATATATGTAACTAACTGACCCGCCCGGCGTTGCCTGGGCCCGTTATAATAATGTAAACAAAACTCAAGTTTGTATGATTTTATATATTCATAATATAGTTCAAATGAACCTGGTTTTAGGAGTGGTCCACTGTCTTTGGCAGCGTCTAGTGTGTTCCTGACAAACCTCTTTCTGAACGAACCTGTGGCCTGGGTCCCCGCTACCAAAGGCAGTGTATGCCAGGTTTCGTACGCGCCGGAGACAATCGAAAACCAAGTTAAATGAGTAAACCCCGTAGTAATCGAGCCCATAGAACCCGAGATAAGAATGCTAATCCTGGCGGTGGAACTATAATCTTTAAAACAATCGTAAGCTAAGTTTAATATACCAATTTCCAGTGAAATAGAGCCCATAAAAACCAAGAAAAGAATGCGCCTTTAATGTTCGAAAATGGTGGTAACAGAAGTCTAAGATAAACTTTAACAATGTAGAAAGTAGCTGAATAGTAAGCTAAGTTTAATTATCCAATTACCGTTGAAATCGGGCACATTGAACCCGAGAAAAGAATGCATCATTAATGTTCGAAAATTGGTAACTGAAGTCAAACTTTCATAACACAGAAAGTAGCTGAATCGTAATCTAGGTTGAATGAACCAATTCCTATTGAAATCGGCCCCCTATAACCTGAGGAAAGAATGTACCCTGAAGCAGTGGAAGGTGCTTCTTACCCCCACCCCCTGTAAATTTAACGAAATGCCTTTAATATTAACGTGATATTTAATTTACGAATGAAATCGCATCCCCTTTAAAGTTAACCACTTACCTTTAACAATAGCGCGAATTTTAATTCACGGCTGTAGTGAGTAAACGTAAGTTGATGTCTTAAAAGAAGATTAATATTCGAAAAAGGTGCTAGCTGGAGTAAAAGAAATTTTTTATGGTTTATAAAGTAGCTGGAGTACCCTATAACTATACTAAAGGAAATTGCAAGACTATCGGATAATTTTTAAAGAAACTGCACCAAGGACCCTAAGAAGGCGATTAATATTCAAAATTGGTGGTAGCTGAAGTGTGAGTAATTTTTTTGTAATTCATGTAGTAGCTGGAGGACCTAATAAATTGTTAGGGAAAAAATCCTAGTGAATCGGACTATTTCTATAGGGGGACCAAAAGGAGCCTACTGATAATTGAGAGCAAGGCCTAAGATGAAAAGATGATAAAAGGTCCTAGTACTTAGCGCTTTAGATTTCCAATTAGTCAAAATTAAGTATAGGGTATAAGTATTAATCATTAGAAATTTTTTTCAAAGAAATGCCTAAAAAAAGAGCCCTAGAATCCCAATAAAAATATGAAGGTGTTGGCTCGGGGAGAGAAGTCCAAGACTCAATTTTGAAGTTATGCAATGAGAATGTGACACAATTAGTGACTGAAAAATGCATGGTGCAGAAAAAGTTACCCTAGGGGACCCAGTTTCTGAACTTAAATGTAAAAATGAAAAAAAAAACTCAATGGAAAAAGAGCCCCTAAAGCGAGGATCGGATTAAAAGGGGGCAATTTATTAACAATTTAGGGCACAAAAACTCAAGTGGCCTTGTACCAAACCCCAGGGTCTCAACTGGAATGTAGCTGGGCAAGGGCTCCAAGAAGACGATTAATATTCAAATTTGGTGGTAGCTGAAGTCTAAAAAAAATTTATGTTGTTCGTGTAGTAGCTGGATTTTCTAAGATATTGTTACAAAAAATGTTAGTGAATCAGACCATTTTTAAGGGAGATATAATAGGAGGTCCAAATGGGGCCAAGTGATAGTTGAGAGCAGGACCCTAAGATGAAACCATGTTAAAAGATTCTAATACTTAGCGCTTTAGATCTCAATAAGTCGAAATTAAGCATAGGATATGTATTAACACTTTGCACTCCGTTGTTGCCGCTGCGGCGACATTATCTTTCTTTGCAAAACTTGTTTTATGGCACCAGTAACAAAGGAAAATAAAATTTGCCTTATTTAATCAGAGCATTTTTGAAATTGTGTACTTGAAGGAAACTTCTTTTTAAAAAGTGGTGCCGACCGAATAAAATTTGTGTAAGAGACTCCGGAGTCCAAAGGGTTAATCATTCGAATAGATCTTAAAGAAGAGCGAAAAAAAATGGGGGAAATTCTTAAAAAGGACACTAGGTGCCCAATAAAAATATGAGGCTGCTGGACCAGGGAGAGGAGTCCAAGTCTCAATTTTAAAGTTTGCATTGAGAGGTTGACAATATTAGGGTGTGAAAAATGCATGGCGCCCAAAAATTTCAAGGGATCCAGTGTTTTAACTGGAATGTAGAAAGGGAGAATAATTAAATGGGAAAAGGCCCCCCCCCCCAAAACGAAAAAGATCGGATAAAAAGGGGGCAAGTTCTGAGCAATTCAGGGCATACAAACTGAAAGGTGCTATAGGGGCGCCGGTCATAAAAAATAAAAAATCTGAGCTCCAGGTGTATAAGCACCTGTCTTGGACTACCCTCACCCAAATTTTCAGATTTCTACGTGCAATATATTTCACTAGTCACCACACATAGAGCGAAACTTTCTTTTATTAGTATAGACTAGCTGAGCTACCCGGTGTTGCCCGAGCCCGTGATAATATTCTTAAATGAACCTGAATTTTGTATGATTTTATTTCTTAAGGCTGTTCTTAAATCCAGGGAGGCTATTTTATGATACACGTTTTAATTAATTTTTGCTCAAGAACTGGCATGTGTTGTTATTAAGAAACTTTGTAATCGAAAGGCGTTTTCCGGATTTTTTGTAAACACAATAGATCTTACAGAAAACATTGTCAAAGTTGACGTTTTAAACGGAATTTACCGACGAAAGCAGAAAAACCAGTCAACGAAGGAAAAAAAAAGTCTTGTCATATATCTTTAACACGATTTTGTCTGAAATACGAACTCGATGGCTCCGTGAAAAATCGGTTTAAAAAAAAAAAAAAAACAGTCCTGTTCTAACGTATATACAAAATACCTGACCGCCGTTTTGATTATCACATTTACAGACAATACTGAAACAGTCCCGTTTTCATATTAAAATGTAATTTTTAACAAAAAAGAATGTTTAAATTACATTTTCTTTGCGAAAATATTCTATATCAATACTTTTGCACATCAAGCGCAAAAATCAATATAATACACATTTATATAGGGGAAATTACGATCACAGCATTGTACGAATACACGAAGCCTATACATTTCAAACAAATACTTGATAAATGATTTGACAAAAAACTAAATAAAATATATATATATATATATATTTAAAGAGAGGCCGCGTTCTTTGGTACCAGACAGGCTGAAAATTCTTGGAGCAGACCATGTCGCTATTGGTCACAGAGAAAATTACAGAATGTATACGTTAGGTTTTAAAAGATTTAAATTGTGCTCTGAAGCAAAGAAACTTTCAAGAAAAAAAATCAATTCGTTTGCCTTGCAAAGAGAAATAAAAATCATTAATAAAAAATGCTTCAAAAAGTTATTTTTTTAAAAAAATTATTAAATGATTTAAGATTTTTCAGATCAGATGCTTATAGCAAATTTTAAAACTATTAGCTTCACCTGAGGCAGGGAACAGCTTTACCTGGTTTACAGCACACCGATCCGCAGGTCGGTTACCCAGCGGGCCAGTCCGCCTTATTTAATCCTAAAATTCTGGGATTGAATAAGGTTTAATGCGGAAAAATACTGTTACAAAAAAGTGGTGTAATTTTGCATAGGCTATAATCAGGCTCTAAGGAACACTGAATTTGGTACTTAACTTTTTCTCTCTTTTTGAGGTTTATCGATTCTGCATTTGACATTTGCAATATTTTCAAAATCTCAAAAACAATACTCACAAAATTTAAGTTGTTACTTCCCCTCACCCCTCTCCTGTCTAAATTTTGTCGCCATTGGCTTATGTGGAATATGTTTAAATTCAACTCTTATTATTGTTTTGTAATCTGTATTCATGCATATTTAGTTTCCACAAAACAAACGAAAAAAAACCCCTTCAAAATTTTCGTTTTCGTGGATTTCGTCTGTAAACTGGTCAATAATTTTCTTCAACTTGTCAGGCTGTTTTTTTCCAAATCGTAAAATAATTATCGAAAATTACTATTGTTACATCGTACATATAGGTTTCTCAGCGGTGAATTCTTTGGCTACCATTATTTCCACATCATGATAAATTTCTAAAACATTTTTAGTAGAAATGTACCAGAAAGATTATTTTGTGGAAATAGTGGTAGCCAGTAAAGTGGCTTATGTGAACCCTGTTAAATAAGTTTTGATTACTTTAAGATCTGAAAATCTTCAACAGGCGTCTCCAGAAAAAATACAGAAAAAAATCAGGCATGCTGAAACGGTGCTGCAGAAGTTACTTGAGGCTGCAATATGAATTAAAACTTCCTGAATAGAAGTCATTTCTTTCAACTGTGTATGAAAACATGTTTTAAATCGAAATAGTTGAGGTTAAGCACAAGGTAAAATATCATAGGAATACGCTGATTGTAACAAGGTTCATCTATAATGTCTGATTAATAATGAAAAAAATATGCAAATATTTTAAGAAATCTTTTTTTCTCTTTTTCTAATTTTGCGCCCTTAGGATTCGTGCGCCTGGAGCAGTCTGCTCCAACTGCTCCACGGTAGCTACGCCCCTGCCGAAGGGGTTAACTGGGTACTTTTATTTGTATTAAACTTTTATGTAACGCTTTAAATCCTGATTTTTAGCATGCTGACGGCCAAGAAACTTATATAGATTTAAACTTTAATTAGCTGATCTAATGTGTTATGGTCGTAATCCGAATAATTGGAGAATCATTGGATTAAAAAAAGGGTTATATTAGATGCGTTATTTGTGTGTTATTTGAATAGGACCAACGAAGTTAATTGTTTTGTAACGGACAGTACTTACCAACATAAAATTATCCGAATTTGGAATTTAAAAAAATACGAATTGAACCAGAGGACCCGTGCTAGGATTTTGCACTACAGGTTAATATATTTTTTAGCAATATCCAGTAATTTTTAGATGCAGGTTTAAACTTCTAAAGAAAAATTAATTATACAAATGTCTGCAAACAACATTAGTCAAGCCAGAACATTATGTTATTTATTTCATCAAAGTTACAGTAAAAACTGGTCGAAGATATCAAAAATCACGCGCGAATAAAAAAAGAAATAATAATCGTATTTTACCTGCATTATAGGATGACGTCATCAGCTTTGTGAAAAACACGGGACACAGAAAACTAAATTGAATACATATAAAATATAATTTAATCTAATATAACAAAGCATACCTTTCAGGCTACACGTGAAATACCGCTGTTACGATCGATTAGTCAACGATATCTTTTTCTTCTAAACATTTCGATTTCGATTTTGCTTTTTAATCATAAACATAAAATAAACCTATGCCCGGTAACATCACACTTTATCTTTTTTGTACTTTTTTTAAAAATCTTTTAACTGTTTCTTTTCTTTTTTTTTTTTTTTTTTTTTTTTTTTTTTGACAAAATAAATTAAATATGGACCCGGTACCACTTTTTTAAACTAAAGTGTTTGACTTTGTACAATCGGAAAAGGTATGCCATTTAACAAACCAAAGATTATAGTAAAAATTAAGTGGTATCCCAAAGCTTTTAGTATCGAAGATAGCAAACTAAGACAGCTAAGACAGCACGACAGCTAAGAGGTAAATCATTGCTGAACATGATGAAATGCGGTATTTTAATTTTGTGGCAAAATTGCAATGGTGGATCCAAGGAAGGGTCGATGGGGCGATCGCCCCTCCCTTGGGCGATGATAACAAATTTCCAAGACGACGTATCTAAGCCATTTTTAAGGCATTTTAATCTTTTAAGTGCTTAAAACTAATGTACGAGTATTTTTCTTTCTTATACTTGATTGCATCAAAATTCTAAAATATGATTTATACCAGAAAAAATGTATTGAAATATTATATAAAAATTTAAGTTGCGCAAAAATATTTTAATATAACTTTCCTGGTTTTATAATAAATAATAATTAAAGACTGTGAATGATACTGGCGTTCAGAAATTCTCTTCAAATGTTAAGAAAGAAAGGATAAAACGAATTCACTTTTCAGTCAGCTATTCTTAGTTACTGAATAAATACTTCATTAATAAGCTTCAACGTATTCTTTATTGAGTTAATTTAGAAATATAGAAACAATCAATTTTACACGCAGTAAAACTTTTTAAAAACTAGTTGGATGTGCCAATCCCAAAACTTTCTTCTGTCTCATGTAAATATTTCATTATAATTAGTTTTATTAGTATTTTTATTAGAATTAAGCATAACTTCATACACTTTTCGATAGTACAATATTGAAAATTGCACAAAAATCGCTATTACAACGCCCCCCTTCCGGCGGAATTTTTCCAAATTCAGGGAGGACCTTCTTGCCATGGCCAAAAACATACACAAAAAATTTGGTTCAATTCTATGCATAACTTCATACACTTTTTGATCGTACAATATTCAAAATGCACAAAAATCATTATTACAGCGCCCCCTACCAACGGAATTTTTTCAAATTCAGGGAGGACCTTCTTGCCAAAACCACAAACATACACAAAAAAATTGGTTCAATTCTATGCATAACTTCATACACTTTTCGATTGCACAATATTCAAAATGCATAAAAATCGCTATTACAGCGCCCACTACCGGCGGATTTTTTCCAAATTCAGGGAGGATCTGCTTGCCATAGCCAGAAACTTAAAACAAAAAATTGGTTCAAATGTATGCATAACTTCATACAATTTTTGATGGTACAATGGCGACAGATGGACACACGGACTGACAGACAAACATTTTGTATAAACATGTTGTTTTTTGTGATCTCTGACCCCTAAAACGTATAAATCCGTCGGAATCCGGAAGTCGAAAAAAATTTCGATTACAATGCTTTCTTCTGTTGAAGATAGAAGAAAGTAATAACTGTAGCTTTAAAATTGTATCTAGAAGGTCCATTGTGCTCAAAGCAATAAGTCTATGAGACAATAATGAGTGTTATCAATACTTTTCATTTATAAACATAGAAAGAATTGATAAATTTAAGAGAGAAAAGAGATTTTTTTGAAGGGCTCTATATGCTGAAACATCCGGAAGCTTTTCAAACATACCAAAAATATGAAACAATTATTGCTAAAAAAACTGAAAAGTCATGATATTGGAATTCTTGGTCAAATTGGTCGTTCTATTGAATGTAAAAATAATTCTCCATCATTGATTACAAAAGATTTTTTTTTGATCGGTCGTTATAATCAGAAGGTGATCGAACGTTATATCGAGCGTCTACTTAATAACTGCTACGGGGCTGTTCTTTGTTGGAAATCCCAAGTTTGTAATATCGCCCCTTCCTTGGAGACTTTCTAGATCCGCCCTTGCAACATTGATTTCAGAAAAACCTTTAATTTCATTTATGGAAAAAATGCTGATTTAAATGTAACTAAGGGGCAGTCCATAAATGATGTCATACTTTTTTTTCAATATTTTTGACCCCCCCCCCCCTCCCCTGCTTTGTCACAAAGTGTCACACTTCACCATACCCTCTCCCCCCCTTGTCACATGTCACGCTATATTACATAAACATATACTTGCAGTTCAGAAACAAAGCACTACGTTATAGATTATATTTCAAATTTTATTTTTAAACTTTAACTATGTGTTTTAATGACATTTGTGAGCATAACAATAAAAATGATTCGTGCACTTCTTTTGTGTGAAATAAGACTAAGGTTTACAACAAAAAACATAATTAATGTACAATAGTAATAAAATATTAATATGAAAGAACAATTGAAAACAGTAGTATTTTGGAATTTGAAATTGAATTTAATATATTTGACTTTATTTCTTATATTTACTTTATCAATAAAAAATGCACTTCAAAATTTAATCTGTTGATTTTTAATGCTTTTATTTTAACCAAAAGTGTGTGATGTCACATTTCTTCTTACCCCCTTCCACCCCCTTGTCACAAACTGTCACAATTTCACGAGCCCCCCTCCCCCCCTTTAAGCGTGCCATCATTTGTGGATGGTCCCTAACTGAAATTGTTATTTGTGTTTTAACGAAATGTGAGTGTACTGTGTCAGAAGCTGGCTCAAAACCTTTTGGATGATAGCTCATTTTCAGTCTTGCGCGTTTTATAAATGCATGGAAAAGGGATGGTCACAAAAGAAATAATTTATAGGATACTAGCTGAAGTACCCGGTGTTGCCCGGAATTTTAAGAATGTTTGCTTTGAAAAACTCATTTCAAAATTTAGCATACAACGTAACAAGTAATATAAAAATTTTGTTTTTAAAGTCAATTCCTACTTAGGTCATCAAAGAAAAATTTAATATAATCCCTTAAGCTAATATTAGTTTTTGTTGCATTAAAATATCTCAATTTGTTGATTTTCTATAAGCAAGTAGGTTTACAATGGGAATTTGGCGAAATATTAGAGAGATCGCCAAGTTTGCGTCCCTTTTGGCAACTCATTTTGGTCACCAAATTTGGCGATATATCGCCAAGTTGGCGACAAACTTGGCGGTATTTGGCGACAGAACAGGGTCCCCCTATGGTAACCCCCTTATAGATATGAAGATGCATTAAATGCTGTTCAATAACCGATGGCCGCCATTTTGTCTCCCATATAAAACTAAAATTAATTAATTAAAATTGAATTAATGAATAAATATTTGAAAAATCTGTATTAACTTCAATTGTCATCCAGTATATGTTTAAAACAATTTATTTCAACTTGATAGGATTAATAATAAGTATTTTATTAACGATTGAAAATTTGAACATGATATATAAATAAATAAATATAGGGAGAGTGTGAACTAATAGTAGGAATTGAAAAAAATAACAGTCGAAGTGTTATACGCATGAATGAAATGAAAACCCAATATAAAAACGTATAAATTTATATAACAGACGCAAAATTATACAGCTATAAATGAACTTATTTCCATTCATCATTGGAGCAATAATGTTAAAATGCCCCAATATTTCCATAATCGAGTTTTTATCATGCTTCAATACAATTTTTCACACTTATATGATGTCATATATTCACCACGTTCTTTATATTTCCAATATGACGTAATATTCCATTTTTTTTATTCGTGAAATTAATTAAATATAATTTTTCACATGAAAATCATAAAACAGAAATTATGACGTAATATTCACTTTTGTTTTTAATTCATCAAACTATTTATTTTATTTACATTTTGCACTTGGAAATCTTGCAGTAGAAAAGTTATGATGTAAGTAATTATGGTGGTAAGAATTTTCTTGTGGATTTTTAATTGTTGGTAACAGTTATAATGAAAAATGTTTCAATTTGATTGCAAATTGCTGTTAAATTGGTGGCTTTTTATTAATTAAAAATTAACTATAAGTTATTTCGATTCTGGATTACTTAATTGCCTCGGCCGTGTTTTAATACACATGTAGGTAACATTTCACAATTATCGCTTCCAAACTGTGGATTTGTATAGCATTACAGACAGACAGACAAATTTTCATTTTTATATATTAGATAAATTTTTTAACATTGGGTTAAATAGAAAATTGAGGAAAATATAATTTTTTATGATCAAATATTTACCATCATGTCAGTAAGTTTTTTCATTTCTTTTTCAGACATTTCGCAATCCTAATAATTGGAGTTACACTACATAGTTATTCTCAAATACACTATGTTAAGTATTGAGCGTTGCTTTAAAATTTTTTTAAGGGACACACAAAAATATTTCGATATTTTATGTACACAGTTTATGAGTGCTATAGTTTTTTTAATGACGAACTTTTTCAAAATCCTAAAATTTTATGCCACTTACTGAGATACACTACACCATTTCCCCTTTGATAGCAGGAAATTCCAGAATTACAAGAAAGCTTAGTTGGAAGGCAATTAATAAGATACATTCCACATATATTTGCAATAATGCAGCAGAATATTATTGAATGACACATCAATAATATTCAATTGAAAAATGTAACACATACGGATAGCAGATACTAATATTCTGATTTATATACCAGGTGTCCCAAAAATGACCGATGATTTTAAAATTTAATAACTTGCAAACGGTGACAGATACCGTATATACTCGCGTATAGGTCGACTGGCGTATAAGTCGACCCCCTAACTTTTGAATGCAAAATCTGGAAAAAATCAAAACCCGCGTATAAGTCGACCCCATAACTTTTTAATTCAATTTTGCTCAAAATCAAACCAAAGATTTCACTTGCCAATGCGAAAAGGTAGTAAGTAAACAAAAACAAATCATTGAAAATTTTTAAATGTTAAATTATTATTATTTGTATATTTTATATATTATTTTTTTATTCATACACATAAAAAGCCATAATTTTGCAGTATTCGAAGTTTTTGTGTTTGCTTTTTTAACTGACTCGCGTATAAGTCGACACCCCCAAATTTGCTTACCGAAAATTGTCAGAAAGTCCTCGACTTATACGCGAGTATATACGGTATTTAAAAAAATTCTTGCAGGAGTGGTACGTATGATGCCAGGAGTTTTTTTTTTTTTTAACTGTGATTCTTTTAGTTCGAATTTTAAACAATAGATGGCGCTGAGAGCAATAGGTGTCCAGTTCAAACCTGATTTTTGCCACTTCGGGATCCATTCAGTACGTTTTAATCTCCTTTTTTCGTATGGAAGAAGAAAGAGGCCGAAAAATCGAGCCTGGATTTAGCGGTTAGTGGCCGTGCATATATAACGTTATCATTTTAGGGGGGAGGTGGTTCTGGCACATGATGTCGTTAGGGGGAGGAGGATTTGTCTTTTGATATCGTTATCATTTTTCACCCATCCAAAATTTTCTGTTTATATTTGTAATTTTGCCTTTACATCAAAATTGCATGTTATCTTTATTCAGTCGGTTATCTATTTTTATGAGAATACAAAGTTATTGTTAAAATCGTTGAATGATTATAAAATTGTTTAATTCCAAAATATGTAATACCCAAACGTTTAGCATTCCTATTCTTGTGTCATATGTGTATGGATATATAATCCGCTGTTCGAGAAACCATATGCGAAATACGTTTGAAATGATACTTTGTGTTTACTAGTAAATAAAAGAGAAAGAATTATGTCCGTCTGTTTTGTTGATAAGAAGTTCTGTCCCCCCTCCCCCCCACGTGCGGGGTCAAGTGCAAGAAGACATTATTACTGTTGAACGCATCATGTAAAAGAAGAGCTATTATTAAATTAACAGTAACTATTTCTTTTAAGTGTTATTTAATTTGTTATAAAGTTATTTCATATATAAAATAATATTTTATTGACTTCTCTTCATTTCAAATCAATAAAGTATGCGAAAAATAAATGTTACCATATTTGTATATCACTCCAAAAATCAAAAGAATTTTTTAGACATTGATAACGATATCATCCCGGGGGGGGGGGGGGTTCGAGAGATGATAACGTGTGATGTCGTAAGGGGGGTGGGGGTCCAAAATTACCAAAAAGTTGATAACATTATATAAGTACAGCCACTTAATGCTTGCAGCGCTATCAATCGATGCTATTTGTAACTAAAACTGAGAATCGCAGCATACAAACTCCTGACACCTTACATAAAACTGCAAGAATTTTTTAAGTATCTGTCACCGTTGGCAAGTTATTGAATTTTAAAACCATCGGTAAATTTTTGGGACATCCGGTATCAATGCTTTAATCATATTTTGCTATAGATACTTTTTTAGTAATCTCTTTTCGTTTGTAAACTTTTCCTTCAAAAAGTACAAAAGACTATGTCAGCGTTTCGAAACTCATGACGTAAAAAACCTAAGTTCATCTATCTTCCCATACACTAAGTTACATTTCGTGGAAATTTAATCATTGTTTTTGTTCGGAAAACAGAAAGAAATGTACTTTATTAACTTTAAAAAGATGCCAGAAAAGCTCTTAAACTCAAGTAATCAATCCGAAATATTTTGTCCAAAGGCAATTGAGTTTTATTTCGATAAAAAGGCTAGGAAGATCATAAAAATGCATTAAATTTTGGTGAATTTATTTTTGTATCCAAGGAAATACATTTATATAGTTTTCTCTTAAATGAGCATTATTATTTTTATTCTTATTTATTTTTTTCAAAGGAAATAAAATATGGATTTATGATTAATGCCGGTTTTCGTTGCTGTTAGTAAATTAAAAAAAAAAAAAAATGCATTTAAGAAGGAGATTAGCAACGTTAAATGATGAAAAAAGACAATTATTTTTTTCATTTTTTAAAAATTTTTATGGTTCTGTATGTAAAAATAAAAAACGGCTTATTATAAGTACAGTCGTTTGTCCGTCAGATGTTTTTCTGGAAAACTAAAGAATGTGGAAAGTTCAAACTTGTTAAAGTTATAAGGGCCATTGACCCCCATATTTATAGATTATCAACCATTCGCAAATGTTTTTAGGAAAAAAAATGTGGGTCTTATTAACTTAATTGAAAAAGAGACGTGTATTTCGTGTGGGGTATTGCTTGAAAGATCTTGTAATAGCGAAATATCAAATATATTTGTTATATTAGATACTATATTTTTAGAGATATTGTCGAAAATGTACTGCAAACATGTTTCCTCCAACGCCTATTACCGAATCTATTTAAACTAAAATTATAAAAAGATTAGGTATAGTAAGAGTTTACTTGAACCTTGCACGAAAACTGTAGTGATTATCCTAGGCCACATAGTTTTTGAGAAAGCCTCATTTTTCCGTTGCACAACTTTACTTTGCGGGCGCTGAGCGAAGAAGTTAAGGAACGCTCGGATGTACCTATCGACGCGAAATCATTCAAGGATTGTTAATAATGATTTTCGAAAAAAAAAAAATCGGTAATTAGCCGAGATAATTACTAAAAAACTTATCTACTAAACAATGTTACGGACTAAAGCGGCATTGTAACTTTGAGACCTCCTTTCGAATCGCGCTTGGCACAATGCCAAGTTTAAATTTTGTACAAGGTTTCTGTTCCACGGAACCATTTGTGCGCGAGTAAAATTTTCTCTTGACAATTATCATTCAATGAAATTTTTAAAGCCCTTTTAAAAACAAAAAAGATAAATCACGCATCAGGCATAGATTATGAAACACTTTCGAACACATTCAGAATACTGTAACGAAACGTGATCATTTAATAAGATGAAATATGATATCTAAGTAAACAATTTAAACAAGTTGGAAATTGCTCATCAAACGTGGCAAATGAGGTGCGTTCGTACTATAACTAGTTTTATAATTATTTTTTGCACCCCATATTGTACTGAATGTATATTTTTTTGCGCTTTATAAGTCCATAGTCTGTAACATCCTTAAAATGCACTTGCAATAATTTTTTTCCCATTCCCCGTAATGTAACGAAAAAATTTTGACTCTCCCTGTCATTAAACTATACATCCGATTTTCCTAAAATTTGTAATGGCTCGACAAAATTTTGCAACATTTATATATTTAAAATTTGAGACCATTCGGAAGGCTGTAACATCATTAAAATGCACTTGCAATAATTTTTTCCCATTGGCCTTAATGTAACGGAAAACTTTTGACTGTCCCTATAATTAAACTATACATCCGATTTTCATAAAATTGGAAATGGCTCGACAAAATTTTACAACAATCATATATTTAAAATTTCAGATCATTCGGTTGGGTAGTTTTTTTCTCTGTTACATGCGGACAGACAGACAGACGGACTGAACGACGACTATAGGTGCTACGTATTTATATAACTAGTAAATCTGCAGATCAAGAGCCTCAACGTCATCTCTGCAACTTATTGTTTTTAGCAAATTTTGCTTAATATTAATCTTTCTACAAAAACAAAATTTAAACTTTTAAATTACACAAACATTTATAGAAGGAGAAAAAAATATTTCGATGGTTTCAGACATTAGAAGCGTTAAATTAAACACGTTGTTATGTAATGATATTCTGAAATTCTCACGAGCTACTTATTCTAGTAATTTTTATATAATAAAGCAAATTTCTTCAGGGGGGTGCCCCCCCTGAACCCCCCGTTGTGTAATTTATTTTGCATTTGTAATTTTCTATTGATTGAGTTAATGATTATCCTATATCTTAGATTCATTTTTACACTGCGATTTATAAGGATAAGCAACAATTTGGTCAAGCATTTTACGTTATCCTAATATCCATACAGCAGTATTTACTTGCCTGCTAACCACAAACATCTGTATCTAATGGATAAAGAACTTTTGGAAATGTAAACTGAGACATCTAATTTAGAAATCTAATAATAATTTTGATTACCATTCTGCAATATTTATATCTAAGATCTAATCTAAATATCTAAAAATGTACTCGATAGCATTAACTTACTAAAATCACCCTAAAGTAGGGGGAGTTCTAAACCTATCGGCTAATAATTCATCATCGTGTCCACTTCCAATTGACTAAATAGATAAACGTGATATGGCGCCGTTAAGTATTTTTTGTGATAGCCTTTTAATAGTATCCACATTTAATTTAAAATCGTGATGTTACAAACACCGTTGAAATTTGATGCACACCTGTGTTCAGGTCAAATTACGAAAGGTTAACTAACCTTTTATTTCCCTTAGCCGGGCATTTTGTTTCATTTTTCGTAATAGGGATTATTTTAATAATTTATTTTACACTCTACAAGCTGTTACACGGGACGTTGTTCACGTAGCATTAAAATAGAGATAAATGCATTAAATAAAACATTTTACTCACCACCAGACATGGCAAGTCTCAGGCTTTTTGCACAACACTATATTACCTTACAGAAAATGTTGTTCTTTTAAATCGCGCAAATGTTTCAATTAAATGAAGTAACATTTTTTGTATTGAATTACTGGTATCCAGAACGCCGGAGGCTTGGCAGCCCTGCTCCTCTTAATAGAAACATATATAGTTAACCAACACTTTATCACATTTTATAGGAAACAATACGGAATTTCTTATTTGTATGGCCTTACATATACCTCAGTCATAAAAATGTAAAATTTTGTGCCAATTAATATACGCAATTGCGAAAATGAAATCGCAACCAATGAGAAAAGGAAGGCCAAGTAAAATCGTGTAAATCGAGGAATCTTTCTTCGTAGTGTGGGAAAATACCACTACAAAAATTAATTTAGGTGGTATTTGGTGTGAAATGTTTATATGTATTCATTCCTGTCCTATTTATCTTTTTTATTATTTGTAATTTGCTGCATTTTCCCTTTGCACGTGAAAATCTTACAAATTAAAATGAACTCTTTGGGAGAAATTGTTATTCCTTTTTTTTTTTTTTTTTTTGGCAACAATAAAGTTTATAAAGTTTAATAGAATAATGTCAGTTTATTCTGTATGAAAATAACGAACTTTTTCCTTTATAATCAAAATAGTTAAATACATAAATAAAGATATTATTCTATATAGTATATAAATACTATTTTCATTTCTGCGTTTAAATCAATCTATATGCAAATATCTATACAAAGGCATTCATTAATTCATTCCTTTTAACTTTGATTTGACTTTAAAAACCATACATACTTTCACATTTATGATATTTTTAGATGAGATATAGTTGCTACGCAACGGTTAAAAGAAAAAAAAGAAATATAAGTAAATTCATAAAATAAAATGTTTTATATTATTCGAACATATGTATAAAATTCCATCATAAGTTATACACCTAATTTAAAAGCTCTGACAAATGTTTTGACAAAATTGCAAACTAATAGGAATAATTTACTACTCTTATTTAAAAATTTCAGCATCAAAAATTTACCATTTAAATCCATTTTTTATATGAGCCATTTCTTTCAACAAATGAAAATTTGAAAATCGTCTGACTTGCCATTGAAAAGCATTACAGAGCAAAATAAAATGTTCTGTATTTCCCGAACGAATGAACCAAATTTAACCAAAAACCATACAGCTAAGTCCGAGTACCTCATCAACATGCCACATTCATTTCAAGCCGATCGGATGCTTTTTGCGGCAGTTATCGCGGAACAGACGGACAGACAGACAGACAGACAAACGGAAATCAAAACTTTTCGTGTCTCCACAGTAAGCCTTCACTGACGTTTCGGCAATTACGAACGCACCTAAAAAGGCATAACATAAAGTATTTGGAAAACAAATTTCAGTAATTGCATCTATAGTCAAAAAGTATCCGAACTCTTTTGTTCAGTCCTACATATCGCTCGCCCGCAAGAAATGTGACACATCTCGATAAAAGTAAATTTAACAGGAGAGGCAAAAGGGGGGGGGGGGGGTTGCATGATTTTAATGTAACATGAAATTATAGCACTTAGCACTACATGCAGTAATAAAAACGTGCATAAAAGCATAAAACCCTCAAGAATGAAGATGTAGCATGAGATTTGGAGTGTTGGGTAATTTTACCGCTCCACACTATCCATCCCTCTTCTGTGGTCACAAATGGACATGTAGCGTAATAAAGGGATTTTACGTATAACTACACCCATGAAACTTTTTGTGTAGCAAGACCCACCTATTAGTGGAATAAAACGCAATATGAATTTTTGCGAGATGTGTCACCTTTCTTGCGGGTGAGCGATATGATCTAAAGATTTGTATATGTAGTACACTAAAGCTTAGTTCAGTTAGGAAACGCATAACACTGTTGAAAATTTTCCTGTAGAAATTTCCGTCAATGAATGTAAATGTACCAAAATTCTTGTGTACCGCCTTGTATATTATCTACAGATTATGTGTATCTTTCTCTTTTCAATTACTAGGGGATTCTGCCCCTACTAATTGTAAGAATAAGTTATAGCGTGTTGAACCAAAAACACTCGATAGCGAAAATGCAATCTCTCATGAATAAACGCAAAAAGAAAAAAAATCTCCCAGAGTGGCTTTATGCTGCTCGTACAAAAATAGGGGTAAGTAAAAGACGCTTACCTGTTATATATCTTATATCTGTTCGGTAGTTCTCGACGTCAGCATGACCAGGGATCCATGAGAGTCACTTGTTTTTGAATTATCCTTATTTCTTTTGTGAATAATTCATTTATTATTTGAGTTTATTCTGGAAAATCAACATGGATTATCCATATTTTCTGGAAGGTAATTTATGATTAGTTGGTGTATTTATGGAGAAGAAAAGACTGATTTTTGAGATAAAAAGCATCTATTGAATACTTATATCGGAGCACTTAAAAAGCTCCGTCTATCTGATGCAATTATATTTTAAGAGTGAAGAATACAGAAGCGGGTGAAAACATATGCCATGAAATAAAAAATATAAAATATAGTCTGGTAAACTTCATTCACATACATCTGTTTCGCAGCCTGCTACTTTGTGGCGCAATAGCCGTCATTAACACATGGAAGAAAAATTAATTTCAGAACAGTTCGTTAAAATGTTTTAAGTTCACTAATTCACTAATTGGGGGTTTTTCTCGTTTAATTGGATCTTTATGCTGTAGTGTGTCTAGGGCGGTTAGATTGCAAGACTAACTACTTTTGCTAATTTAGTCCAGACACCACAGACTCTAAAGACAGGCTAATTTGCTCTGTTAAAAAAAAAGTGTTATCAGATTACAGAATATTAAATAATATTATCACGTCCATTGGCAGTCTTCTGTAATCGGCTTGCATTGATTTCATTTTGACCGGAGGATTTTTCGGTTCTGAAGTCCATCGCCGTCGAGACAGCTGACAGTTGTTTTCCTAATTTATTAAGTACGATATATCACACTTTTGAAAATCAGCTTCTACAAAATGTCTACAATGTCGCTGCATCTTGGACTTTATAATAACCTCTAGAAGAAAAGTTTTCTTCAGACGGTATAAGAATATCGTTTTAAGTTTGACGGTTTAAATATATTGCTTTAAATATGACGTAATTTTCCTCATTTAATGCTTTTCGCAAGTAATAAATAAATTTTTAAACCTTTCCTTCTATTTGAATATTTACTTTTAAATATATTTTTCAATTGAGAAATGTTTGGAAATGATATTTGCGCATTTTTAAAATTTGGCAGCAATAGGTAAAAAAAAAAGAAAAGAAAAAAAAATATTTTCGAAATATGAAATAAATCTCCAATGAAGTAACGGAGTTTTGAATAAAAATTTTTTAAAAAACCCTAAGAAATTTAAACAAATTAAAAGAATGATTGGACACTGCACACCGGCAAACTAATTTGCCTGAAAAAATGTTTAAATTACTATGTATGTTTTTGATTCTATAAATATTTTTTAACTGAACTATTTTGACAGATTTCAACCTTAAATGGTGCTTAAAATAATTCTTCAATTAAAAAACTGTCTACTTGAGCGTGTTTTATCATATATTTCTCTTTAAAACTACCAGTTATTCATATTTTTGCATGCAATAGTTTGTAAATATAAACCAAGAAAGAGCCTCGGTCACAATAAATTTAATTACGGCAGTGACGAGGGCAGCATACCTATGTCCCATGGGCACCGTTCTCACGCACGTTCTTTCAGCGGTGGAGCACGTTTTCGGTTTCGGGTGAAGTTTTTTAGAATAAACAGAAAAGTTATTTCTAATATGTATGCTTCATTTAATTTTTTAGATGTTAAAAGCTGATGAGCTGTGAGTAAGATTTTAATACTTCAAATAAAATTAAGTATATAGTTTAGAAATATTTTGCTACTGAAAAAGAGACATATTTTAAGAAGAGTACACAGAAAAATAGTTTAAAAACATTGATTTCCTGATGAGACACTTTAAAAATAAAAATGCATTGCATGCCCAAAGATTTTTCACCATTAACCGTAATGTAACTGAATATTTATTCTGAGCGTCTCTGTAAACGAACTATAAATGCTACACACTTCATTTTCAATAGCGAACATTTTATAATAAACCTCAATAACATATATCAGGAGAGCTGTTAAATATTTTAGGGTAGTTATTTGAAGCACCATGAAAATTTGTGTAACACTTCTTTTGCAATGTCTGAATACAAAATCGTATGTCTGGCTGAAGGATCGTGGCACTTAGCCGACCCGTGTATTTTTAAATTTCCAAAATTTTCTTTGCAAAAGTAAAAAAAAAAAAAAAAAAAAAAAAAAAAAAATCCTTGATGCATTTTGAAATTTTAATACCTTCTAATTTAGTATTTAATGAAATAAAAAGTATGAAAGCCAGACACTTTAGTCGGCCCCAAAACTGTGCCAGACGCTTTTCACGTGGTATTTTATAACTACCGAAAAAAGGTATTTGAGGCAGTCTTAATTGGAGGCATTTTAATATACAAACAAAATAGCACTTTTAAAGCTGCAATGTTTTCACTATCAATAAGAATTTTTTAACTACTACAAAATTTTCCGAACACCTGCACACTTGTTATGAGTCACGTGGTCTTACGAGAGCCTATCGCAGCTAGATAGATTTGTTGTGATTGTGCATGCATCCAGTTGAAATTCATCTTAAGATCGCGAGACACTGTAACGCGGTTTACGCTTTGTTCGTATCGTAAGTCAGTAAATGGATCTTCAGCGCGGCACCGCTAGCTCAGGTTTACTGGCACTCGCGTTTAACAGCCCCTGTTCTCTGGCAAGTAGAAAGTTCCATCAAAAGTGTCTGTCTTTTACAAAATACTTTTTTCTAAGCTTAAATCTGTCTCAATCTCAGCGTACCTCAAATACCCTTTTTCGGTAGTTATAAAATATTACTTTACACGTGTCTGGCAAAGTTTTTGGGCCGAATAAAATGTCTGGCTTTTATACTTTTTATTTCATTAAATACTAAATTTGAAGGTTTTAAAATTTCAAAATGCCTCAAGGATTTTTGCAACGAAAATTTGGGAAATTTAAAACGTCACGGGTCGGCTAAGTGCCACGATTCTTCAGCCAGACATACGATTTTGTATTCAGACATTGCAAAAGAAGTATTGCACAAATTTTCACGGTGGCTCAAATACCTACCCTAAAATGTTTAACAACTCTCGGACTGATAAATCAATTCTGGCAATCGGAGTACATTTACGCGAGCTAGATCAATCACTGCCAGACAAACCGAAGTCATAAATAGTTTTCAGTTATGTTTAAAGTGATAAAAATCTATTTAGTTTGCAAAAAAGGCTAATGATTATTAAATTTAGTAATTGTAATAAATAAAGGCTAAGCAACATTGGTAAGGAAAAAATATACGAAATAAGAATTCTTAAGTTAAAGATAATAAGCACTATGTGCATTCCGTTTGTATTTGGGCCGAAGGAGCGGAATTTTATAGAATGTTAAGATAATGACATATGAATGTTATGGAATGACTTCTCTATCAATGTTATATTCCTATATATAATACATACAGAGAGGTGAAGGAAATACAGTTTGCATACTAATATGCTATTTGACATCGCTATCGTCCTTTTGTTAAATGTTTTTTATTGTTATTTAATAAACGGCATTTTTTGGCGGTCCTTAAATTTTTGAGACATATTCAGGGTCGGCACAACCATCGGGAAAACGGAGTGGCTGCCCAGGCAGGGTTTCCTCGGGTAAAAATAACAGAGAAATGTCGGGGAAATTTTTTAATATTTTGAAGTGGTCAGGGAAAAGTCAGGGGATTTTTGATGTACTACTTTCCATCAGAATCTCGATTATCGATGTAAATGAAAAAAAAAATTCAATTAATTATTCATCCAATCTAAAAATTTTATATAAAATTTATGCAACCTATATAACAATAGCATAATATGAAAAATAATTAAAAATCGGAACTTCATACAGCGCATACATTTTAGCATTTATCTAGATTAAAGTTGTCCAGGGTTTTACAATAATATACAAGCTGAATTTTTATTGAGAAAAAGTCAGGAAAATTTTTGAAAAAGGTAAAAAAAAAAAAAAAAAAAAAAAAAAAAAAAAAAAAAAAACCCCTGGAAAAGTCATTGAAATTTTTTTTAAACCAGAATTGTGTAGGAACCCTGCCAGGCCCCGCGCTGACTGAAGTCTTGTTAGGCTCCCCAAACATCTCTGTGCAATTCGAAATAACGTTACCCTGTATAAAATAATGATACTATTGCTCTAAATTTGTCTTAAAATGTTTTTTCGCGAAAAAAAAGTTAGTATTAACTTTATTTCTTTCAGCCAAAGTGGATATAATTGTCGGGGATTAAATAGATGTTAGGATTCTCTAAACAACCGTAAACGGAAAAAATAAATATTTAAAATATTCTAAAAAATAAAAGATTTTTTAGAAATTAAAATTAATTATACACATTAGATGCCAAAGAATTTGCATGTCATGTTACATGCATTTTATACTCTGCATTATAAATTATTCTATGATATATACAATTTAAGAGGACAAGGGGCCTTCAAACTTATTTTTTTTAATTGCACCTTAAACACTATTCAAGGGCACACTACTCATGTTAGGATCATTCCATGTCACGCGTGAGACAGCTTTTCTACATATTTCTGCTGTTTTAACAATGCTATTATATGGGCCATTCCATTTTACGTGTGTGATATTTTGAACAAAAAAATTTCTAATTAATCAAGGATTTTTCAATATATTTCTTAATTAAAAATCCAAACGAAAGTTCTTTAAAAAATATACACTTTACCGTATTCTTTTATGCAAAAACCTATCATTTTGATATGATAGTTATTTTTTAAATAGCTTTTTAAAAACATTACGTGCGTGACTTAGTAAAAAAACAAATTTTGAGTAATGAAATTAAATGATATATTTCTGTGAATTTTATTTCCACACATTTAAATTAAAAAATATAATAACTTATTTACCATACCACCTAAAATCACAATTAAAATTAAAATCTCTATAATAAAAGCCTAAGTCATGTGACTGTCATCAACAGTTCCGGGTTGACCGCTTCGCTTTTTATATGCCAGGCGGCCAATTTGGTAATTTAATGTTAGACCGGCGCAGATGATAAATAGCCATAATTCCAACTCAACCATGTTTCATGTGACTGTCATGAATAATTTTTCGCGTGGCAATTTCAAACAAATCTTTGATGTTGAAATTAAATGTCATGGTTTATGGTATTATTTATTACTTTACCTTTTTTCCTTTACTTTACTTTTTTTTAAAGAAATAATCGAGAGTCATAAATTTTAAATATTTCACTTTTAATATTTCAGTTTAAAGTTATGTATTTAAAATAAAATGAGTGAAAGTATTATATTGAAAAAAAATACGACTGGAACAATATTTGACGATTTATCACATGTGCCCAGCTAACATAAAAACACAGAGTTCATGATTTCTGTATCAGAATCTTCGATTTGGCGAAAAATTGAGCAAATAAATTATGAATAAGAGTAACATGATACAATGCTTAGCATACATTTAAGGAAGACCAAACTGGTCGCCAATGTCGGCTAGTTAAATAAATAATTGAATAAATGAAAATTAAAGCCTGCGTTACGTGTGTGACTCTCTGCACGGAATTGTTCATATCCTAAAATTAACACAACCATGCTAACATGAAAATCTAGAGTTTTTTTTTTGTTATTTTTAATGTATAGTTTGTTATAACAACTTATAAGTGAACAGATATAAGTATTTATGTAAGTGTCGCGCGCAGAACATTTTGTCAGGTTTTCATGGAATTGCCCTGAAATGGGCAGATTACTTAGGTCTAGGATTTAAAATGTGGAGATTTGTAATATGTATTATTTTTATTATTCATTTATTATTAAAAGCGGGCAGCTTACTGTGGTCTAGGGTTTAAAATGTGGAGATTTTTAATGTATATTATTTTTATTATTCATTTATTATTAAAAGCGGGCAGCTTACTGAGGTCTAGGGTTTAAAATGTGGAGATTTTAAAACCTATTAAAGGGTCACCACGTGTGGAACAGCTTCTCTACATATTACTGCTGTTTTAACAACGCTATTGTATCCTCAAATTAAACAACTATGCTAATATGAAAACTTTTTTGTTAATTTTAACGTATAGTTTATATCTATCAAAAACATAGCTGTGAAAAAAGGGAGCCAAGTTCTGTAAAGACAATCGCAAGAAAAGAAGTGATATCTAAGTGGGTGCCAAGTTCAAATAAAATTCACTCAAATGTACCTACTGAAGTATTATAGCATTTTTTAAATTGTTTAGAAATAAAAATTATTGATAGCATATTAATAATAAATCTAGAACTTGGCAAGTTTTTACCTACGAGTCATTTATTTTTAATAATGACATTATTATATCCAAATCTTGTTATTTCATGATTGGAAGCCATAATTTGAGTGAACTCCTTCCCCTTGAAGGGCGGTGGGATAAAATATATCCGACCTAATTTAACTGCAAAATGCCAGATTGACACAAAAATTCAGGACTAAAAAGTTTAATTTTATTAAATACGTGAAAAGAAGCTTTTACCCATTTTGAAGTAAATTTATTTTTAAATTCTGGTGTGATTCAATCATTTCAGCATTTCACGAATAAAAGTTATTTGCCCCTGAAAGGGTTAAAGGGGTGCAGTCTCTAGAGTGATGACCAAGAACAAGCGTAAGTATATCTGTCTCTTTGTCAGGCACATTAGTCTGTTTGCATTGAGGTTTCTGTTGGGCGGGGGCTAGAGTGATAACCAAAGACGAGCGGGAGTGTATCTGTGTATTTATTGGTTTATCAAATCTTTAAAATGAGTATTTTGTTTATAATAATAACTATATTATTTTTTTTTCTAATATCATTCAAATTAATATTAACATCACCATTTTTTTTAAGACATGAAATTTATAGGCATAACATTTATCAAAAACTTGCCAAGTTCTAGATTTATTATTAATATGCTATCAATAATTTTTATTTCTAAACAATTTAAAAAATACTATAATACTTCAGTAGGTACGTTTGAGTGAATTTTATTTCAACTTGATACCCACTTAGATATCACTTCTTTTCTTGCCATTGTCTTTACAGAACTTGGCTCCCTTTTTTCACAGCTATGTTTTTGATAGATATCATTACTTTTTGTAAAGTTACAATATATTTAGACACTTTACTTAATGCTTCTTAATGTGTTTACATGTGACTATTTTATTCACAAAGCAATATTCAATTTTAATTTAAATTTCCTACAACAAACTATTTGGCTGTCAATTTGCGGCAGAAATCTATATTTTAATACTGCTACATTGAATGCATGTTTTGAAACGAAATGTATTGATTTGAAATTTTTATTGTTTCTGAAACAATTCCCATTAAATTCCTATATTAAATTTTCCTATTAAATTTTCCAATTAAATGTCCTATAGCTGGGCCTGCTTTTTTGTACTGAAAGTGAAAAATAAAGTTATGTGCTTATGCCACACTATGTATCAAACATCCATGGGTACCGGCAAAGAGGTACTGCAGAGGAAGGACATTGCCCCTCCTTGGATTTTCAAATTTAATTAACTAAATATACTTTTCTCTGATGATTTTGAAAATAACAAGTGGGTAAGTGTGATCACATATCGCACAGAGGGTTTCGTTTAATATTCCTTTCAAAACACTTTATCCTTTTGAAAAATCTGTTAGTTCCACATTTCGCAACCAGGGGCGCACTTTATTCTAAACAGACTTCTATCCGAACGAAACTCCGTTTTACATACTATCCGTAGATATATTAGTCGAGGGGATTGAGCCCATAGCACCCGAGATAAGTAGGCGCCCCTGGCGGTAAAAGTGGAACTAAAATATGTAAGGCTATGGTGCATAATATGAAAGAATGATCAAAGGGGTGTCGGCAAAAGTTGAAAAAGTTCTCCCCGGGTGAAAAGTGCGGAGGTTAGAAAAATTGCTTAAAATACACAAGTTAGAGCCCGGAGGAGTAAATTATTATTTACTTATTACTTTGTGAAAATTTTATGATTTGGTATTTTATGGTATTCAGCTATACGTATGCAAAAAGTCATGTCTCCAACTTAATTAGGGGCTCCTTTAGAAAGAATTGCTTAAAATACATATGTGGTTGCTCAAAGGGTTAAACGTAAGACTTTTTCAAGATTTTATGATTTTTCGCCTGGCCTCAGGTGTTCTGCTATAAGCATGCAAAATTTCAAATCTGCAATTTAATAAGGGGCTCAGTTAGAAAGAATTGCTTAAAATACGCATGTGGAAGCCCAAAGGGTTAAATGTACGACTTTTTCAAAATTTTATGATTTGTCGCATGATGGTATTCAGCTATAAGTATGCAAAATTTCACGCCTCCAACCTAAATAGGTTCTCACTTAGAAAGAATTGTTTAAAATACACATGTGGGAGCCCAAAGGGTTAAATGCACGACTTTTTGAAAATTTTATGATTTGTCGTTTGATGTGAGGTGTTCAGCTATAAGTATGCAAAATTGCACGCCTCTAACCTAATTAGGGGCTCACTTAGAAAATATTGTTTAAAATATACATGTGGGAGCCCAAAGGGTTAAATGTACGACTTTTTCAACATTTTATAGATTGTCGTTTGATGTGATGTGTTCAACTATAAGTATGTACAATTTCACGCCTCCAACCTAATTAGGGGCTCACTTAGAAAGGATTGTTTAAAATACATATGTGAGACCCCATAGGGTTAAATTTAAAACTTCTTCAAAATTTTGTGATTTGTCGTATGATGTGTGGTATTCAGCTATAAATATGCAAAATTTCAAGTCTCCAACATGTATAGTTTCTGAGAACGGGCTCTGTGACGGACAGGATATCTCAATTTGTTGATTTTCTGTAAGCAATTAAACCCAGATAAACCCCCAGTAAGTAGATAGGTTTACAATGGAAGTCTATGGAAATTTGGCGAAATATTAGAGATATCGTCAAGGTGGCGTCACTTTTGGCGACTAATTTTGGCCGCCAAATTTGGCGATATATCGCCATGCTGGCGAGAAACTTGGCGGTATTTGGCGACAGAACAGCGTCCCCTTCTACGACAAATTAAAATTTCGCCTAATAGACGTAATGTTAAAGTAAAATTGGACTCCCCCGGGTGGGTAATTCATCGATTTTCACAATTTTTTTATTTTATTCCTTCGCTTTATAGTGTAAAAGAACTTCACGCCGAATTTGAAGTCTGTAGTTGCAGTAGATACTATACGAAATCTTTTTGATGAGTGAGTCAGTCAGTCAGTCAGTCAATCAGTCAGTCAGTGATAAAATTATCGATTATCAGACATTTTCAAATGTCATTATCTCGGAAACTAATTATGCGTTACTTATAAAATTTTGGATTCTAGGTAATTAGGGTGGCCTTACTACGTATTTCGTATAACACGTACGTAGGTCACATGGATTTTCAGTAGTAGAGCATCGAAATTTGACGAAAACAGCTCGAAATAGTTCGTGTAAATAACACACGGCTATGTCAGGCGAACTTGGCTGACACACTGCCGTGAGTCTAGATTTTAACAATATAGGTATTTATGTAAGCGTCAGGTGCGGGATATTTCGTCCGTTTCTCATGGAATGGCCCTATACGAATTATGGTATATATTTATCACACAAGAAATTAACAAAACATTTTTTTTTGTTGAGAAAAATAAGGAATTTCCGTGAATATTTTAATCGTTATCATGAACTTTCAAAATGTCTCAACCTCATTCCATATCAATTAAAATCCCCGATATAAAATCTAATTGTATATATTTGAATATAAATGTAAGAAAAAATTATTTTCGAAATTTTATGAAATTTTCAGCTTATTTGCATTATATTTCCGCACTCGGTAGCAGAAATTTCGAGACGGAGACGGTCGTCGCATATTTTCTTTTCTGTTTTGCAGATTCTTTTTCATCAAACCTTTATTTTGCTTCATATTATGTTTAGCTCTTTATTACTTAATACAAAAAGTTAGATTGTTATTAATAAAAAAAATTATAAAATACCTAAAAACACAACAGGTAAGTGATTGTTTGATTAATTAACGCTTCAGTTGTAAAAATATTTTACCTGCAGATTATTTTTTATCCCTGAAGTATCTCTCACAGACACCTGGAGAATTTTCTGCTACGGAGTTTCAGCAGTTAATTACCTTTAACTTTTTCAATTATATTTAGTTTAAAAAACTATGCACAGTTTTATTTGTGTATGTAAACCAAACCGGTATAAAAAATAATGGGGATTTTAATTGATATGGAGTGAGGTTGGGACATTTTCAAAGTTCTTGATAACGCTTAAAATATTCAGGAAAATTCCTTATTTTTTTCCAAGATTTTTTAAAAATTTCTTGTGTGATAAATATATGTTGTAATTCATATAGTGCAGGGATGGCGAACCTTTTTGAGTGTGGTGGCAAAAAATTCAAAATTATTATGTATCAGCATTCTAACGTACCAGAAACTTACATAAAATCCAAGAATTATTTTTTATAGAAATTTTACTTAAATATTTTTACACATACTAAATTCGATTGCTAACTTATTTATTATACTGTATTTACTCAATAATATAGCCATGTCGCATCAAATTCCGAATTAATAATCTATAAATAGTCCAGGCAATAGGGGATTTTACCCGGCAAAATTATTGGTAGTTCTGTAAATTGGCTTACTTTATGTTTTTTGGATTGCTGAATCAGAATTTGTAACTTCCCACCAAAATTTCCCCCGGCAACCCCCCCAAATTTTGGTAAAATGCCCTCCAAAAAAGGTTTTTATTAAAAAAATCAAATTTTTTTATTGTTTTAGGGAAAAGATATCTAGAGATTCAGAAAAGAGATAAAATTTGCAACAAATTAGATATATAACATTATGACTTAGGATGAAGGGGAAGGGGGGATCTGCCTCGGAACATGCGCCGCTGTCCTGCGTGGACTAAGTTGCGCAATTCCACTTAACCACTCACACGTTTGCATTCTCCCTCCCATCTCCCCTCCGAACTTTTTCTATAAGGTTTACTTTAAGTTTTTGGGTCGCTGAATCCAAATTTTTAACTTACCCCCAAAATTTCACCCCCCGAACCCCCCCAAAATAGTTGTTTTTAAATTAATTTTTTTATTGTTCTAGGGGGAAACTATGTAGAAATTCAGAAAGTAGACAAAATTTGCAACAAATAGGATACATGACATTATGACGTAGGATAAACGGGGAGAGAGGGGGCTGCCTCGGAACATTCTCCGCGCGCTGTTCTCAAAAACCAAATTTTTTCAAAAAATCAATTTTTTGGAGGTTTGCCGGGGGAAATTTTGGTGGGAAGTTAAATTCGGATTCAGCGACGCAAAAAACATAAAGTGAGTCGAAATTCAGAACTAGCATTAATTTTGCCAGGTAAAATCCCCTATTACCTCGACTTGCATAACTTAGTGCACATAGCGTCGCAGTGTATGTTCCAAGACAGCCTCTCCCTCCCAGTTCATCCTACGTTGTAATGTCATATATCCTATTTGTTGCAAATTTTGTTTACTTTCTGAATTTCTACATAGTTTTCCCCTAAAACAATAAAAATTAAAAAATTATTTTAAAAACAACTATTTTGAGGGCGGTTTCGGGGGGGGGGGGATTTTGGGGGTAAGTTAGAAATTCGGATTCAGCGAATCAAAAATCTTAAAGGAAACTTTATAGAGAAAGTTCGGAGGGGAGATGGGAGGGCGAATGTAAGCGTGTGAGTGGTTAAGTGGAATTGCGCAACTTAGTCCTCGCAGCACCGCGGCGCATGTTCCGAGGCAGATTCCCCCCCCCCCTTCCCCTTCGTCCTAAGTCATAATGTCATATAGGTAGTTTGTTGAAAATTTTGTCTACTTTCTGAATTTCTTGATACTTTTTCCCCAAAACACTAAAAAAATTGATTTCTTTAATAAAAACCTTTTTTGGGGGCATTTTACCAAAATTTGGGAGGGGGGGGGGGCTGCCGAGGGATATTTTGGTGGGAAGTTAAAAATTCGGATTCAGCGACCCAAAAAACATAAAGTAAGCCTTTTTACAGAACTACCATGAATTTTGCTAGGTTGAGCCCCTATACGGTCTCTATTGCCTGGACTAAAATGAGTTTTTCTTTATTCTATACTTCCGAATTCGATCATTTTTAGTTCTTTAGGTAGAAGCAGGTTCAATAGATATGTAATTATTTGCACTAACAGTTAAAATTCAATTTTCGTTTTTCAAAATTAAAACCTAAATATAATAAAACCTAAAATAACTTAAAACCAGAAACCTAAATAAAATAAAACCTAATTTGAAGTAGAAGCTTGTCAGTTAAGTATATTACTGTGCAAACTATCTCTTAAAATTCAATTTTCAAAAATGAACCATTTGAAATTCGATAGAAAAGCAAAACGGCTTGGAAAACACTACAATGTTAAATGGTTTGGCGAGAAAATGATGCTACAGGTTGCTTTCATTTAAATCTATAATACCTTAATTCATTCACAAGTAACGGAGTATTTTAATGTAAATTGTATACCTGTTACACAAAACTATATTTTTTGTAAAAAACATAAAATGGATTGTTCTCCAAAAACTGAATATAAACTATAATTTTTTACGCGTGCCAGAGAAAATTGAATAGCCTATAAAGTGCAAAAAAATAATAATAATAAAAAATAAATAAATAAATAATAATAAAAAAATGCGTTTGAAGGAGGTCCCCTGTACCTTAAAAAAAAAAATTTTACTATTCGAATATTGCAGCCAGAGACGTTGAGTCGTGCTAAAAAATTTGCCCGGGCCTTGGGTGACATTGCGCCGGCCCTGGACATATTGCATAAAGGTAAATATATAAACACACAGATAAATAGATTACGATAAATAGATTCGTTAGTCACATTTTGCTTCCTTATATGTGGAATATTTCGCAAACCCCTTGAGCGGGCCTCTCTCAGCCAGACTGAAATGGCGCTAATGATCACATGATCTGACTAGAGAATTGATATTAAAAACCTTTTTCCTGTTCTTTTAGTTTTCATAGTAGTAATGTAAAATTTGAACGCAGTAAGTAGACTGCATTTTTTCCCCTGGTCTTCGAAAAATAGAAGAAATGTTATTTTAATTTTAAAAAGAAAATTATTGTTCTCGAGCATGAAAACATGCTAATTTTTATTATGGCTTCTTAATCGAAGAAAATAGTTGCTGAAATTTTAATTGTACACATGGGTTCTCAGAGAGGAATAAGTGATTTGCAAGTATTAACCAAATGTTTCCCTGTAAATAATCTGTAAATATTTAAATGTGTAAAAATACAATTAGCAAAGTTTTTAATTCTTGTGCTCATTTACATTGAACACCACCAGCGTAAAACTTTCAGTGATAACATTAATATGATTTAAAACGAATCGTGAATTCTTCAAAATGCGCTCTCCCACTATTTTTTATCAATTGTGATATAATGTGAAATTCGTGGACTACCTGAATATTTTCAATATTATATGGTGATTTACATCGATATCCTATTATAAATTATTTTGTTTTACATATTCCTTTTAATAGTCCATTTGCAATTAGAAAGCGTTTTCTCCAAAAATACAAAAGACTACGTTAGATCTTTTGAAATAGATGATGTTTAAAAAACTGCATTTATCTATTTTTACATAAACTACATTACATTTCGAGGAATTTTAATAATTTATTTTTATACAGCAAATTCAAAAAAGAAAAAAAAAAGCTGATTAAGTCAGAGAAGCACTTAAACTCAAGTAATCAATATGGAAGCCTTTTCCTAAGCGTAAATGGATTTTATTCGGACAAAAATGTTAGGAACGAGATAAAAGTATATTAAATTTTGGTAAATTTATTATTTGTTTTTATGGAAGGAAGTATATTTTTATGGTTTTCTATTAAAGGCGCAAATTGTTTTTGTAAATGAAAACTAAACATCGATGAAATAATGGATTTCTTTAGTAATGTTCGTTTTTTTTGTTGTTGTTGACGCTGTAAACAATTTGTGAATGTATAAAAAGAATCCTTAACAAGTATATTATATAAATAAATTAATAATAAAGCCAAATATATTTTTTTTATGTTTATTTTGAAAATATTTTGATTGGGGGGGGGGGGGGGCACAATTATTATTAAATTAAGTATGCGAGTCAAATACAGGCTGTGCTATATTGGTAGCAGAATATGAATCTCTATTCTAAAAAAAGTAACTAACGCTGTCACCGCTATTGTAAGTGAATATTTTGTCACCGGAGGTCTTTCTTAGTTAATATTAAGAAAACTACTGCATATAAAAGTATGAAAATTGGTAGTATTATAAATAAATGCTTGATAAACATGCTGAACCAGACAGTTTTTAAATCGATAAATTGTTTTAAGTGATATTTAATGTTAAATTTTGTCAAAATCGTTCCATTAAAAAAGTTTTATGGAAGCAAAACTATACATAGGAATTTAATAATTTTTTCTAGGGATATACGTTACAAATTTGCAGTGTGCAGACTGCATTAATTTTTTTTAATTAGGCTATTTTTCTGAGGGTTTTTCAATTTATCCTTCAAATTTTCATCATTTCAACATATATATTTTTTCATATTTTAGAAAAGGCTATTATTTTAAATTGTCGCCAATTGTAAAAACAGCAGAAAAAATATTTCCTTTCAATTAAAATTTATTTACACGTGGCTATTAAAAACAGAAAAATACTATAAAATTAGAATTAAATGATTACGTGTTAAAAGCAAGAAACTATTGAAAATTACAAAAATTGCATTTACACGTGAATATTAAAAGAAAATGAAACTTTAAAATAATAAATTCATTATGCTTTAAAGGCAATAAACAGGGAAGGTGGGGGGGGGGGGAGAACTGCGTCATACTTAAAATGGTCAAATGATAATATTGCGGAACAGTTTAAATTTAAAAATATATTTACATGACAAATTTATTTCTTATTTCGAGATGATATTTTTAACTATTTTTGCTTATTACAGGGCAGCACAAAAAATAATGTATGCTTTCTAATAAAAGTATTTTCACTTAAAAAGAGAGGAAAAAAAAAAGTTGAAGATTACGTCAGATTTAAAACGATACATTTAAAATGTCTTATTTAAAGCAATTTTCTTATAGCGTTGTTAAAAAAGAAATGGAGGCAAAGACTCTGTTTACTTAGTTCATTTTATATTTGCTTATTTTCAAATGTTTAACTGATCTTATTTAATCAATCACGAAAACAGCCATTAGATATTTAACAGCAGCAGATTCGGCATTAAAATTCCCCAATCACAGGGAAATGACTGGAAACCTGTTTACAGGCGGATCGTCACTGTTTTTTAATTATAATTCAGTCATCCATAAATGTTTTAAAGCTGATCAAATTAGCGTGTTTTAAGAACCTGCTGTATTTAAACGGTGGTTGGCGAGCGTATTTTGTAGGGGGCAGAGCCGCCTAGTCAAGTAAAAAGATACTTAATTTAAAAAAATAACTCATAACGATATCATGTATATTTGTGCTGATGCAGCAGAATATTATAGAATGGCAAATATATACTGAATGTATCTGAACTGATGGTGAAGGCTGTAAAAGATTATAATGCATGTCAAGTCAAGCAACTTTTATGTCGGAAACCAGCACTGCATTATACTTTTTACTTAAAAATACATCATGGCTGACACTTGGTTTGTCTGTCTGCATCCCGCCCGTGCTCTAACTCGCACGAATATATTCGGATTGTGCTGCCACTCATATACGTGGGTGGTTCAATAATTATTGCCCCTAGTATATATAAAATATTTGTACTGCGATGGTTGATATGAAATGTCGAAGCCTAATGTCTTAAATGCCTATATGTTCAATTTCAGAACCGTAGCTAGTATATTAACATAATTATGGAGGGAGGGGTGAAGTTTTAAAGACCTATTTTTGAGGGAGATTTTAAGAGGATGGTGAGGGTTAAATGCTGGTTTGAAGCTTATGAGGCTACATATGTGAGAATGGATGCGGTGTGGCTACATCACTATGATCCCGAGTCCAAACGACAGTAGTTACGTCTCATCCACTGCCACAAATCTAGCCCCATAAGCTAAAAAACAGCCTTTCACCCACTTCCTCTCTTTCACTCTTCCCTCAACAACTATGTAAATATAGCAGTTACGGTTCTGAAATTGAGCATGTAGGCATCTAAGACATTAGGCTTCGGTATTCCATAACAACCAACGCATTACGAATATTTTATACACAAGAGGGACAATAATTATTGAACCACCCTCGTATGTTATTGAGGTTCAGTATGGCCGTGTTCGCTATTGAAAATGAAATGCGTAGCATTGATAAATAGTTTAATTGGAAACTTAAAATAAATCTGTTACATTATATTCATCGGAAAAATCGTTTGCAGGTTATTTTAATGATCTAAAACTATTTCAAACAAGTTCAAATTTATATAAAAATCTACAATGCAGTACAAGATGCTTATTGTAGAGTAGGGTGCGCCTATAGCATTTATCATTCATGTACAAGGACACGCAAAATAATTCATAATGTCTATGAGTGGTAATTGCTGGAAGTCCGTTTTCAGTTTTGATAGATATTTTTAAGATTAAGTGAACTGTTGCGTATTATGTGGTGTGTACGAATTTTGTTAAACATTTTCAGGGCTGCATAAAAGAATTACAAGTGTTATTGTCTATGGTCGTGAATTGTTTGAAGGTCGTTTTTAATTGTGCTAAGCATTTTCTAGTTGAACTATATTCGTTTTACTAAAAAATATTTTTGGAATGTAAATTCTCGTATATTCATATACAGGGCGACTCAAGAACTGGATGTATTGTCGCTCATAGATGGTAATTTCCTGGAAATACGTTTTCTCTTTTGTTGTGTGTGTTTTACCTTAATTTAATTTTTATATTAATATGTATATATAAAAATCTGTAGATGCTATACATGGATTTACAAGAGAATTCCAGTACATTTATATTAATTGACAAAATTTCCTGAAGATCATTTTCAGCTGTTTTATGATAACATCTTTCACTCTGTTAAACGTGAAGCTTCGTTGCAATATTCTGAATGTGTGGAGAAAGGTTTCATAATCGATGCTGGGCGTGTGATTTTTCTTTCATGTTAATAAATCTATTTTCAATTTAAAAAAATCTCTTCAAAAATACAAAAGACTATACCAGTTCTTCGAAACTGTGACGATATTAAAAAAAGGCATTAATCTATTTTTCCATAAACTAAATTATATTTTGCGGAAATTTAATAATTTGTTTTTGTACAGCAAACTGAAAATTAGCTATTTACCAACTTTAAAAAATGTCAGAAAAACACTAACTTAAGTACTCAATGTGAAAGAATTTCCTAAAGGTAAATGCATTGAATTCGGATAAAAGTGTTCGGAAATTGATAAAAGTCTGTTAAAGTTTGGCAAATTTATTGCATTTTTTATCCAAGGAAGTGTATATATATATATATATATACAGTTTCCTCTTAAATGTGTCATTTTTCTATGTAAAAGAACATGAATTTACATTTACGCATATATTTATGCTTAATGCGTATTTTTGTTGCTGTAAGTAATTTTGTGTGTTTTGAAAAATACATTTAGAAGGGAGATTAGCTGTGTTAAATAATGACAGTGCCAAATATATATATATATATATATTTTTGTTTTACTTTTCTTTTTCGTTTTTTCCCTTTTGAAATTGTTTAAAACTTGTTTTAAAACATTTAGTTTGGACAAAATGGGAGCGAAAATATTTGAATGATGTTTACATGTTAATATTTTTAGTACTGTTCATTAAATGTTACTGATATTACGACACTTTTTAAATTTTTACATAATGTTTTATTTAAAATTTCTTTAATGAATAACTAGCAGGGGTGACCGAGCTAAGCTCGGTAAAAATTAGCCTTCTGTTCAATTCGATATTTTATTCTCACTGTATCATTCTTGCTGTTTAGATACAATTGGCATGATCCTGAGGTATTGCGACCCAAAATTGTCCACTAACCGAATTTTTTTGAACTTTTAATCTAACCAATGCTCTTCTCGAATCCGAAAACGATGAAATACAAAATTTAGTCAAAATCGTTAAAGTCGTTTTATAGATAAAATTAGCTAACTAAATGTATCGAACATGTGACCTATCCCAATGGTCTTCTCGTGCTGGGAAACGATGTAATAAAATATTTTGTCAAAATCGCTTGAGCCGTTTTTTAGATAGAATTAGCTTGACTCACAGTGACCCAAAAATGGCCCACTAATAGAATTTTATCGAATATGTGACTTAGCCTGATGGTCTTGTCATGCTCAGAAACGATATAATACAAAATTTTCGCAATGTTTTGAGCCGTTTATTAGACATAATTAGCTTGACCCAAAAATGACCCACATCGCATTTTCTCGAATATGTGACTTTGCCCAATGGTCTTCTCATGCTCACAAATGGTATAATACAGAAATTTGTCAAAATGTTTTGAGCCGTTTATTAGATACATTTAGCTTGACCTGCAGTGACCCAAATATGACCCAGTAATCGAATTTTCTCGAACGTGTGACTTACCCCATATGTCTTCTAATGCCCAGAAACGGTATAATACAAAATTTTGTCAAAACTATTTGAGTCGCTTTTTAGATACAATTAGCTTGACCCACAGTGACTCCAAAATGACCCACAAATCGAGTTTTCTCGAACATGTGACTTAGCCCAATGATCTTCTCATGCCCAGAAACGGTATAATACAAATATTTGTCAAAATAGTTTGATTCGTTTTTTAGATACAATTAGCTTGACCCACAGTGACCCAAAATGACCCACTAATAAATTTTTCTCGAACATGTGACTTAACCCAATTGTCATCTCATGCCCAGACGCGGTATATTACAAAATTTGTCAAAATGCTTTGAGCCTTTTTTCAGATTCAATTAGCTTGACACCTGACCCATTGTGACCCAAAATGACCCACTAATAGAATTTTCTTGAACACGTGACCTAGCCCAATGGTATTCTCGTGTCCGAAAACGATAGAAAGCAAAATTTCGTCAAAATCGTTAGAGCCTAAATAAACTTAGCTTGACCCACAGTGACCCAAAAATGACCCACTAATCGAATTTTCTCTAACATGTGACTTAACCCATTGGTCTTCTCGTAATGCAAAACAGTAGATTACGAAATTTAGTCAAAATCGTTAGAGCCGTTTTTTAGATAAAATTAGGTTGACCCGAAGTGATCCAAAAATGACTCACTAATCGAAAATTTTCGAACATGTAACGTAGCCCAATAGTTTTTTCGTGCCCAAAAACGGTTGGATATAAAATTTAGTCAAAATCGATTGAGCCGTTTTTTAGATATAATTAGCTTTATCTGACCCATTATTACCCACTAATCGAATTTTCTCGAAGACATGACCTAGCCCACCCCAATGGTCTTCTCGTGCCCGAAAATGGTAAAATATAAAATTTAGTCAAAATCGTTAGATCCGTTTTAAGATAAAATTTGCATACACACACACACACAATTTTTGCTCGTATTACAATATAAGATAAATTCCTTTAACCTCTTCTGTTTCGAAGCTAAAATAATAATACAAATGCTTATTCATAGGTTTTTCCCAACAAAATGACGTCGTAAATGACAGAAAAAATATCTTTTCTAAAATTGATCCTTTTAGGCGCTTAGTAATTTAGGTTAAAAAATATGGATCTAAAACTACAAACCCCTTAAAAACATCAATTTAATAACCATTAACCTAAATTAACGCAATCACAAATTTAAGAGTTTTAAACAAGTAAATAATCTGCAAATCCTCAAAATTTTTTATTGAAAAAGATTTAAGTTAAATACTTATGAAAATTTCTCACTTTCTTGGCCATACTGTCTTTTGGGTATTTTAGGCATTTTGCAAATTCAGATGAAAGTAATATTTATTTTATGTAGGAATCAGCTTGGATGCTGCCATTTATTCGTTTACTTTGAATGCAACAAACATTCAGCTATTAAGAAGTGATGTGAAAATGTAAAAAAAAAAAATCAGACATTTTAGTTTTTATAAAGAAAAGAACAGAGGTCCCCGTATGGGGACCCAGGGACCGAAGAGGTTAGTGAATCGTATAAGTAAAATTCTCTTCGACAGGAATATTGTTTTAGATTTTTTTTCAAAGAAGAACATAAGTAATTTATATACAGATGTCGAAAAGTCTAGAAACGGTCGAATACCTCGAGAAGTATGCATCGGATTGAAAAGCGGAAAAATACGTGTTAAATATTTTTTTTTAAAGCTATTCAGTGGTACTAAATTTGACCCCCCCCCACGCAGAACAACTGGGGGGGCAGAGGTGGTCCAACATTGAAATATTGAATGAGAACCCCATTTTTTCTATTTCAGATTCGTATTCTACGGGAAAAAATACGCAACTTTTGTATTTAACATTTTTTCGGATGCTCCTAGATAACGATTTAATCGAGCAAATGTCAGCGGAAAACATCACCCTGAATCGTGAGATTCAAGGCGAGTCACGCCCCTTTCGGGACTGGCGTCATTTACACAAATTTTATTCTATTGGCATCACTTTTATTAAACAATTACTCTTATTTACAAAATCAGGAAAATGCTCTAATTTAACAAACGGAATCTTGCTTTTCTATTTTACTGGTACCAAAAACAAATTCTGCATGCACGTTTTGAGGGTGCATATATGCACCCATGGTCCCGAACGGGTTAATGAAGCATCCCGAAGTGAACAGGAAGCTACTACGACTAAGTCGTTGCTACTGGTGGATCAAAACTGCAATGCCTCCCTATGAAGGCTGTCACCGCGCATGCTCCTTTCGACTTTCGTTTTGATAAATTTTGGCGAATTTTTAAGACAGCAAACTTGGGAGACATTGCTGTTTGCGTTTAAAACCACTTGCTAGTTCTTTATAGTCTAGTCTTCATATCGTTGCTGTAGCTTATCTAAAATTTCATCAGTTATTATATATTAAATCGGATCGGAAAGTATTTTGTATAAGAAAATGGATACATCTATTTCATGTACGATATGTAATCGGACCAAATAAATCTCATTTTTTTAATTAAAAAAAATCATGATTTTTATCAACCCTGGAAATTATTTGGATAAAATTTTCAAGTACACTTATTTAGATGATTAAAGAATTAAACTTTTTTTATATAAAATGTGTTATATACTTTAAATTAGTCTCTTGCTAATAGAAAAAAAATGTTTAAGACGCGAAATACGGCAATTTGGTTTAAAAGAAACAGCTTATAAAGAAAGAATATAGATAAAGATAACTTTACATTATTGAGAAATAGGGAGTAAAACAATCATGATTAAAAAAATAAATAAATATATTTTTTAAATTAAAATCAGTTTTTTTTTCATTAAAATCAGATTTTTTAAAATTTAAATCGGATTTTTATGATTTTTTCCCAAGCTTTAAAATACTGAATGGAAACCAAGTATTTTAGGTTTCCAAAGCAATTAAACCTCTAATTGCTAAGATAAGCTATGTTTTTACACTTTAATTAATAAAATTTAATTATTAGTTAGTAATTACAGAAATTATAAAAACTGCAAATTAGCAGTTTCATTAGTTAATGACATACAATAATGTTATACACATTAATATTTTGTAATTATTATGTAAAACTATATTAAATACTAGTGATATTTACATTTATTAAAATTATCAGTAACTGAATTTAATATTAAAATGTTAACACTACTTAAAATTAATAATTATTAAACAATTAATCTCTAATTAGGAACATAATATACATTTTATGATTTAATTACGAAAATAATAATTAAAAATTTAGTATTCCAAGAAAAGGGCACTATTTCATGAGGAAATATATTAGTAATGTGTTTAGTAACGATAAGAAAAAAAGGTATATAACTTTGTATATTAAATTGTAATAATTTTATAAATTACAAGTTAAAAAATACAATTAAATAACAATATGTTTTAATAATATCCTGTTTTTTCTCAAAAAATAAAGTTCTGTCATTTTTGTAAGGTCTTGGTCACACAGATTTAGAAATACTGCGGTATGGGAAAATTTTTAACAAAAATCACTGGCTACAACTACAGGTGAATTTCACTGTTTTTTAAAATGGAAGGGTGCATTTCGGGGAGCCTTTAAAAAATGACTTCGGAGAAACAGTAATTACAGAATTAAACAAAAACTGAAAATAAGTAATTTCATTAGTTAGGAGCATAAGTAACAGAACTAACAAATATTATTGGCAGATCGTTTTGCATTTGAACTACTGTTAATAACTTAAATCTTACTTACACCATGTATGTGTATGCTAACCAAAAAAATTATGAAAATGAGTTACACCCATTCATATACACATACAGGGTAAGTATAAGACTATCTCGTTATATTTGAAATCCTCAAAATATTAAATAACGGCACTATTACCTCTCAGCGGGGATATTGCTTTTAGGTTTTTTTTTTTTTTTATTTGGTGTATATCAGTTCCAAAGTTAGGGTAAAAAACTTTATTCAACCTATACTGAAGAAACTCTTGCTGTGCTTAACATTTTTATGCCAATTAGTTATTTTTCTCTTATACATTATTTTACAATAGCTGTAGAGCAAATGAAATTCATTCTGTTTTAACTCCAATATTTCCTATAAATTTATTATTGCAAGAATAGAATGGGAAAATAAGACTATTTATTCTTTTACTTTGCGGAAAATTATTATGCTTTCTATGCTTATTTTATATTTAAAAAAATTAATAGTTTGATTTCTTAAAAGAAATTATGACATTACAAATTATATTAGATTTAAATATCATTTTTAAATGAAATGTTTTTTTTTCCTTTACAAACTTTTTTCGTTTATTCATATGGCAAAATATCTGTAGAAACTTTCCAAATTATATTAGGTAATCTTAGATTTTAGTACTTTTATATCCTTTTAAACATTTACAAAATTTGATTTTAATCACTGATTTTTCAGTTGATTAAAATCACGATGTAATCGCTGATTTAAATCAACTGATTAAAATCGTTGACACCCTATTGAGAAATCTAAAAATTTTATGCATGTAGGGATGAATGTTTTCTTTTTTTCCCCACAATTATAATAATCTTTATTCTTACATACATAAAGCTTTTAGATTTTAATATGCTAAGAGATTTATTCCTTTGTATGATGATGACAATTTATCTGAATAAGAATATGTAAACATTTTATAGATATAGGGATAAAAAATATTTCATGAATGTGTCAAAGCACTCATCAGATTGCAGAAGACTTGAAAGAATATTACAAGAAAAAATATTACAAAGTTTTAATAGTCATATATACATATATATTTTAAGTGTTCTACATTTCTTGTTAAATTTCCGATGGATAATTTCAGCTCGTTATATCATTTATCTTTTACAGTATAAATAGATAAGTTACCAATTGAGAAAAAAAAAGTTGAATTGTTAAAAAAATTTCTATTGGATTTTTATATTTCACTATATATATAGATGCATTTTTTTTGGGGGGGGGGGGATTAATTTTAGTTCAAATCTTCATTTTTCCACAGCAATCATTTTAATTTCATTATATTTTCCAAGATAAATACAATTCTTTTTAACGGATTCTTTCCAAATGCTACTCAGCATGTGGGAATAGTTGGCATTTCAAAACATATTTGGCGATTCTTTTTAACGCTACACTGCCAATCCTGGTTACCACGTCAGCAAGCAGTGAGCATGTGCAGTAAATCTCCGTAGGGAGGCTTTGCAGTTTCGATCCGCTAGTATCGTTGCTTTTAAGGCTGTTCTCAAATCGAAAGGGGCAATTTTTTGACATAAGTTTTAATTCATTTTTGTTCGGAAACGCGTGAAATTTGCAGCTGCTGTTATTTAGAAACTGTGTGATCGCAAAACGTTTTCCATTTTTCAGTAAAAGCAAAAGATCTTTCAAAAATTACTGTCAAATTGGGCGTTTTGAACTGAATTCCCGGACGAAGGGAGAAAAATAGGTTGTCACGTGACCCAGAATCGCTTATAACTCGATAAATAATTTATTTATCCAAAAATGAAAAACGTCTTTTGATTCCAAATCTCTTCCATAATCAGCTCTGCCAATTTTGTGCCTTTACGTAAAAATGAGTCAGTAAGAGTATCAGAAAGTTTCGTGCTTGTTGAGCAGTGGACTTGAGAATTAACTGCCTTAAGTAGCACTTAAAGTAGTGCATTAATTTAGAATTTAAGCATTAGTCCCCTTCCTCCCCATGATGTAGGGAGGGAAATAGCTCTTTTTGTTTAGTTTCTATTTTTTCAAATTTTAAAATCAGAACTATACACTTGAAAATAGGATTTCTTGCTCAGCAAGCGAATCTGACCCCTGTAAATGCTAATTCTACACCTTGCAATTTTTCAAATACATGAAATGAAAGAACATATATGTTTCTTCCCAATAATAGTTTTTTAAAATCAAATACATTTTAATCTATTAAATATGGAAAATAGTCTTTGTTTTTCATTTTTCCCAATTTGAAGAGTCCTGAGACCCTTTAAAAAATATTTAACACGCATTTTACCGCTTTTTAATACGATATGCATTTCTCGAGTTATTCGACCGTTTTCAGATTTTCGGACACCCTGCAGTTATTGCAATCATGTACTTTTAATCCTTTATGTACTGCATTTTGAATTCTTGAAAAATTTATCTTCTAAAGCCTTTTTCGTGAATTGTTTAAACTACATTAGAAGATTTACATAATCATCTATATATATATTACGCTAACGTACGTGGCACAGAAATCGCGATTATTTGTTATTGTTTAATGGCAACGCCCGAGAAACGCATCTGATTGGTTATTGTGTAAGATACCTTGGCAGGATTTAGGGTGATCGGGTTTGTTGTTATTTACGTTTTGCGTTTTCTGTGGAATATCTTTCGCTGCAATTATGTAGCTTCAAAATATCATTTGAAATGCCCGTAAAAAATCTCGGTGAATGCTTGAAAGTGAAGAAGCCGAATTAGAGTCGAATCGAAATAGATTCGAAATCCAAATAGAATTGTCGAGAACGCCGTTAAGCGATCGGCAAAATAGGCTTAATGACTGTAGCATGCACGAGTTGCTACTGAAATCCAAATTACTAATTTAAACGTTCCGGGGCATGCATAACTGTGGGTGAAACGTGCAATTTATGCAAAGCACTGTATTGGAAATGCGAATTAAACAGCAGCAAGAAGTTTACAAAATGTTGTCATGACGTAAAAAGTAATTTTGTACGGACCTGCGATACGAATTTCAGGTTCATTTAAGAATATTATTACGGCCCCCTCAAAAGTAAGATACAATAAAACCTGCTTAGACGTAAACGAAAACGACCAGTGATAAATTCCGTTTTATGCAGGTCATTAAATTGAACAACGCATAATAGCATTTTTTTTTTTGGGGGGGGGGGGAAGAGCTGGAACTTTTTTTTTTTCGTTTATTGCAGGATTCCGTTATAAACAGGCTTTATTCTATTAGAAAATAAATTTTCTGGATGGTACTTTTCTTAAAAATCTATATAGTAATATTTGCTTACAATTTTATTATTTCTTTTTCAGCATTACACTTTATGCTGTATTTGTAATTGCTTTTTGATATAAAGATTTTAAATAAAAAATTAAATTTTTGAAAATATAATTACATTTTAATTAAATTCATCAGTTAATTTAGAATAAAAAAGTTTAAAGTATGAGACATATAAAAATTAAAAATCTTAACCTTTGACTTTACACAACTTTTGAACTGAACAAGAGTCGGGCCCTGGTAATTTGCACCGTCCCCTCTGTACGGATCTGCGATAAAAAATTTCAGATTCATTTAAGAATATTATTATGGGCCCGGGCAACGCCGGGCGGGTCAGCTAGTTTAATAAATTTTAGAAGGATTCTAGAAGGATTGAAGGATTTAGAAGCATTCATTAAATTTGAATTGATATGAATTTTGTGTAATATTTATAACCCAACTCAAATCTTTTATTTTAAATATTTTTCTTAGTATTTTGTAGAATTAGAAAATGTACAAATAGAATGTTCTTACAATAGAAATATAGAAATATTTCCGAATTGAAAAATCCCACTTCCCCTTCTCCTCCCCCAAGGCCAAGAAGACGAAAAGATGAAAAAAAAAAGATGAAAAGGCAAAAGAAATCATTCTTTTAAAAATATTTTTCTTTTGTGTAATGTATAATGCTTTTGAAACAAGATAAAGTAATGTATCTATAACTCATTCTAAACTGTATTACAGCTATCGATGAATTAAATGAATTTTATAACAAGTTACTTTAATGGTACTTATAAGTACCGTCAGTAGATAAAGAGTTAAAGAATGGTTGTTAAATTTTAACTATGTTAAATAAAGGCTAATCTATAGCAGCAGAAAATGTATTATTTACACGAATTCTTATTTTAAAGTCAATTAATAAGGACCTACATTTTATACATTGTCATATCCCAATCCAACAATAGTTGAGATCTGAGTTAATAGATGGCAGCACTACATAATCTGTTTTAAGGTATCGCATGTTGTAAGAAATGACTTGTTCTGAGAGCTGCGTTTAGCAGCCGATTGTAAATATGTAAAATAAACTATAAGTAATCTTATAGTTATGCCTTCTTCCTTAGTTAAGAGTTATAAGAGTGTGGCGATACAAAAGTGGCGACGAAAATGGGATTTAACCCAAATTGAAATGTTGTGAAAAAATTTTTTTTTTGAAAAAGTAAAAGAAAAAGAGAACGGAAAATGGCTGATAAAGAAATAATTTTTCTGGGACGCTTGGAAGAATATAATGCAAATGTTCCTTGGACTATTTACGTCGAAAAAATAATTTTTATTTCTCAGTGAATAGCATAAAAAATGATGAAATAAAGAAGAATATTTTACTAAGCTCTGTTAGAAAAACAACTTTTGCTATTTTACGAGATATTATTGTTCCGAATACGCTGAAAGAAATCAGTTACGAGTATCTTTTAAAGAAAGCAAAAGATCATTTTTCACCACGTCCTAGTGAAATTGTGGAGCGATTTAAGTTCCAGAAACGACTAAGGAAGCAAGGATAGAATATAACAAATTTCATAAGAGAGTTACGTCGTTTATCCGAACATTGCAACTTCGGAAATACGCTTAATGACCGCCTGTGTGATCAGTTGGTGTTGGGGATCCAGGATGAAAAGATACAGCAGAAATTACTGGATTCCAAAGATTTAACGTTCCAAACAGCGATAGAAATAGCTGAGTCAATTGAGATAGCTGAGGCTGGAGTGAAATCCCTACGCATCGGAGATAGTACGACTGTCAATCAAGTGCGTGTTTCGAAAGGAGAGAAAACGAAAGTAGAGAAGAACGAAAGTGGAAATTTCCTGTCTGGAAAATTGTCTATTGTGGGGACATAGTGATCGTACCAGAGAAAGACCGTGAATATATATTAAAATTACTGCATTCTGTTCATCAAAGTATATCGAGCATGAAAGCGAAAGCTAGGGGAGTAGTTTGGTGGCCAAATATGGATAAAGAAATTGAACAAATAGTAAATTCTTGTAATAGATGTCAGATGTTTGCGAGGGATTGTCCCAAAATGGAACCCTTGAAATGGAAATCTGAACTGCCCCGGGAAAGGATCCATATAGATCATGCCGGTCCTTTCGAAGGTAAAATGTTTTTAATAGTAGTCGATTCTTATACTAAATGGCTGGAGTTAGAGGTAGTACCCAGGTCTGACAGTAAAACTACAATTAAGGTATTAAGGAGAATTTTTGCTACATTTGGATTACCTGTTGAATTGGTCAGTGATAATGGTCCCGCGTTCACAAGTGATGAGTTTGAGGAATTTCTTAAAAATAATGGAATTAAGCATACGCCTGTTCCACCTTATCCTCCGTCTTCGAACGGACAAGCGGAAAGATATGTGCAAACTGTGAAAAATTGTCTTAAAAAGCTAGATAAAAGTGACATAACATTGTCAATTTCACGATTTTTGTTAGAAAATCATTCCACTCCTCATTCGGTGACTGGTAAATCTCCTGCTGAATTAATGTTTGGAAGGCCAGTTCGAACAGCCATTCACTTGGTATTACCATCAAAATCTAAAATACAGCAACCCCTTCACAAATATAAGCTTCATGATTTAGTTTTTGATAAAAATTTTGGAAAAGGGGGAAATGGGTAAAAGGAAAAATTATGAAATTATTGGGGAGTAGATGGGTTTTAGTAAATAGATGTGACGGAATAATGTGTAAGCGTCACGTTGATCAGTTGAGACGTAATAAAGAGATAAGTTATGAAATACCAGGTAGAGTTGTAGAGATGAATCGAAATGATAAACTAATGTCAGACAAAGTTGAAAATATGGGACATAGTGGTAAAAATTACAGTGATTATGATAGTTATGAAAGGGTTAATCAAAACCATTTTTCGGAAATAAATGGAAAAATAAAAGAACAGTTTAATAAGGATAATACTATAGAACCAAGCCAATCTCAGCCTTCGTGTGATATTGTGGCAGGTACAGTTGTGAGTAATAGAAATGATGTTACGACAAAGAAAACTGCGAAAGACAATTTGACTGAAACTTATGACGAGGACTGTAAGAAAAGTGTTCCAGTTCGAAGAAGTCATAGAACAAGATTGCCTGTAGTTCGTTTGAACTATGAGGGGAGGGGTGTCATATCCCAATCCAACAATAGTTCAGATCTGCGTTAATAGATTGCAGCACTACACAATCTGTTTGTAAGGTATCGCATGTTGTAAGAAATGACTTGTTCTGAGAGCTACGTTTAGCAGCCGTTTGTAAATATGTAAAATAAACTATAAGTAATCTTATAGTTATGCCTTCTTCCTTAGTTAAGAATAATTAGTTAAGAGTTATAATAAGAGTGTGGCGATACAAAACATATATTTCTAAACTTTCAACGCAGCAAAATAGACAAATGTATATAACGCATAGAAAAAAAGATAGAGAAAGCACGCTTTGCTGACTTATATGGTAATTTACATCGCTGTGACATTATTAAAAAGAGCATCTAAAGTAAAATAATTTATAATCTATTTTGAACTCGAAACTTTTTCCTTTAGAAGAATGCAAAAGAATAAATCACCTTTTTATAAATTGATGAAATTTAAAAAAACTGCATGTATCTAATTTTCCATAAACTAAATTATATTTTGTGGAAGTTTCAATCATTTATTTTTGTACCACAAACAAAAAATAAGCTACTTACTAAGTAAAAAAAAATATTCCTGAAATGCACTTAAACTCAAGTAATCCATCGCAAAGACTTTCCCTAGAGGCATTGGATTCGGATAAAAATGTTAGGAAAGTGATAAAAGTGCATTAAATTTTGGTAAATTTATTGTACTTTTTTTTATCGAAGAAATTATATTTGTATTGTTTTCTCATAAATGAGGATTTTCATTTACCTATTTATTATATTTTATTTTATTTTTTGTAAGAGAAAATGAAACGTGGATTTATATTTAATGCTTGATTTAGTTATTGCTGCCGTAGGCAAATTTATGAATTGATTTCAAAAATATGTTTAACAAGGAATTTAGCTGCAATAAATAACAATAAAGCAATTTATTTTGTAAATCTTTTAAGGATTATTTTTTAAAATATTTATTGTGGTACTTCTTTAAAGCGGTTTGGCACAACAGCGTTTTTTGTGGCTGCACTTTGTTGTTTGTTGTCCACATCCTTTTTTTAAAATTCCTACTATTAGTTCACACTCTCCCTATATTTATTTATTTATTTATATATATATCTTGTTCAAATTTTCAATTGTTAATAAAATACTTATTATTCATCCTATCAAGTTGAAATAAATTTTTTTAAACTTGTACTGGATGACAATTGATGTTAATACAGTTTTTTCAAATATTAATTCATTAATTAAATTTTAATTAATTAATTTTAATTTTACATGGGAGACAAAATGGCGGCTATTGGTTATTGAAGCATTTAATGCATCTTCATATCTATAAGAGGGGGTTAGGCAGCCTAAGAGAGACTGCTCAGGGCCGGCTAGGCCTGCCCCTTAGAGCTTAACGTCTCTCCCGGTATGTTCCCCGACACGTTGAGGCTCGTTAGTGAGTACAGCCCTGTCCGGCCGTATGCAGACGGACAAACACAAAATGCTCAAGGGGCGACGCTCACCCGCTAAGGGCGTCTATGCACCACCGACCACAGAACCCAGAATTTATTTTAAAAAGGACAAAGTGGGATTACAAAAATTAGACGAATGCCTTCCCGCCAGGAAAACGCCTACTCGCGACAGAGGGCGGGAGTATGAGAACATTTAAAGTAAAAATAAAATAAAATAAATAATAATAATAATAATAATAAACATCACTGATCCTGGCCGCCGGGGTAGGAACCCCTCTCGCGACAAGGGGCGGCAGGAAGGGAAAAGAATGGAATGCGTGGCACAAGTAAGATGGCACGAACAAATACTCAAGCGTCCATTGGAGATGTAATGATTTGCGTGGCACAAATAAGATGGCACGAGCAAATACTCAGCGTCCATTGGAGATGTAATGTTTTGTGTGGCACAAGTAAGATGGCACGAGCAGATACTCAAGCGTCCATTGGAGATGTATCTCTTGATAGAATGGTCAGAAGCACGAGCAGAGGCTCTTGCGATCGTAGTAAACCACACATTGATGAGTAAGAGAATTTAATTGGAGCCTACAAAGAGGACTGGATTCTGGTGCTGTTTGAAGATTGATATGGTGACAGTGAGACTGGATGAGCAGAACCAGGGCTTAAGTTAAGTTTGTTAAGTATGTAAGGAAATTGTGAATGTGTTTTAATTTGTTGAGTAGGAGGGTGCGGGAAAGGACGTTTTGGAGCCAGTTGACTGGCAGTATGTCTGGACGCCTCAAGTGCCAGCGTTGCGTGAGAGTACAACTGTAGTACGGGTGACTTATAGTGCCATCTTCACCGCAGACGCAAGTGGCAGTGGATCTTATTTTGAAGCGGTCCAGATATGCCATGAAAGGGCCATGTCCTGTTAAGAAGCTAGTGGTGTAGGGTGTTAAGTTATATAGTGTGAGAGAAACTTTAGGAATTAGCTTATATGTGTGCCTGCCCTTTTTTGAAGTATCCCAGTGCTCCTGCCATCGCGTCAGTATCCTTGCTCTAAGGACCCTTTTGACGTATGACTGGGGCACTGGGAGGTGTGTGTCTATTGTTTCTTTCTGTGTGGCCTTCTTCGCTAGGTTGTCTGCTAGTTCATTGCCAAAGATACCTTTGTGAGCCGAGACGTGACCTAGTGAGATACGATGTAGGAGATTCTTAAGTTTTAGTTTGATTTGCAGTACTAGAGGATGTTTTGTCCTGTGTGCCTGTATTGCCTGCAGGCCAGAGAGGCAGTCACTGTAGATGATAATACTATTGCTAGAGTGGGATTCCACCCACTCTAATGCGTTTAGTATTGCGAACAGCTCCGCTTGGAATACGGAGTTATTATCATCTAGCCTTGCAGACCACTGATGGACCACCACCGTGCCCTCCGTGACGCAATAGGCTGCGCCCACGCCAGTCTCTGTGCCTGAACCATCAGTGAAGAGTGTGGTGCTAAGGGCAGGTGTGTAGCTGTTGCGTGTTGTGTTTACTTGAAAATGTGAAGTCTCCTCAGCGGGGTGGAGCTGCCAGCTCCTGACTTTGTATTGCAATGTTGTGTTTGGAAAAAGAGAATCTATTACTGTGTCACGTTTTAGCTGTAGGATTGAGGATTTGGCGTGTTCGTATTCTAGTTGAAGTGTGATGGGTGGAATACCTGTAAGTATATGTAGTGCATCTGTGGAGATTGTGCGGTAGCCTCTTGAAATTTGTAGGAGAAAAGTGCGTTGTATTGATTTTAGTTTAGGTTGTGCTATGGATGATAAATTACCCCCCCAGATACAGGCCCCGTAAAGTATTATTCTTTCGATTATTGTTAGGTACCAGATCTTCAGTGTTTTGTCGTCTACCCCTCCCAATTTAGAAGTTAGTCTTAATGAATTATTATGATATGATGTCAATTTAAGTTTTAGGTCGTTAATGTGTGGGATCCAGTTAAGATTTGCGTCAATGGTTATACCTAGGAGTTTTATGAATTGTACGTGTCGAATGGAGACATTATTGATCCTCATCACTGGAGGGCGTTTTGGATCATATCTGTGTGGTTTGGTGAATACTAGTGCTTGAGACTTTTGTGGTGAGAGTGTGAGGTGCAGTAAATCCAGGAGCCGGCAGAAAATAGGAAGAGCTACGGCAAATTGTTCCTCCAGATGACGTCTGTAACGACCGGAGAAAATGAAGCTGAAATCATCGGCGAAGGCAAATAGTTTAAATCCCAGCCGATTTAGTTCTGTTAGTAGCACATTTGCTACAAGCAACCAGAGGATTGGGCCAAGGCACGAGCCCTGGGGGCAACCCTTCTGTAATCTGTGGGTAGATGTGCCAGCACCCCAGTTAATCAGGACGCTCCTCTGTGAGAGGTAGGAGCCGATGAGACCAGCTATGTTCCCCGGACAGTTGAGTGCTTGTAGTTGTAAGAGAATGTCTCGCCATTCTACGTTGTCGAATGCGCCTTGTATGTCTAGTGAAACGAGTGATGTTGCGTTGCCTTGGGCTATGCTTTCAGTACAGGCAGTCATTATGGCATGAAGTGCGAGCTCGCATGAGTGGCCCTCGCGGAACCCGAATTGTCTGGGGTGGAGAAGGTTGTTTGACTCCAAGAAGTGTGTCAACCGCATAACCAGAAGTTTTTCCAGAAGCTTTCCCAGAGTGGGAGGGGGGACCCTGTTCTGTCGCCAAATACCGCCAAGTTTGTCGCCAAATTTGTCGACCAAAATGAGTCGCCAAAAGTGACGCCAACTTGGCGATATCTCTAATATTTCGCCAAATTCCCATAGAGTTCCATTGTAAACCTACTTGCTTATAGAAAATCAACAAATTGAGATATTTTAATGCAACAAAAACTAATATTAGCTTAAGGGATATTAAATTTTTGTTTGATGACCTAAGTAGGAATTGACTTTAGAAACAAAATTTTTATATTACTTGTTAATCAGATTGTTACCAATATCACTATTTTGACGCGTAATTGACGGTCCCACATTAAAGTTTTTAACGTGCGTCTGTAAAATAAATGAAACAAATCAAAAACTACACATTATACAACGACTGTTTTAAACGACGTATAATAATAAGGTGTACCTTATACAAATTTCATACTGTTTGGACAAATTTTACGAAAGTTGATTAGAAGCTTTGAAAAAAAAAAGTGAGGTAGAAAAACATACCATTTTTGGATCATGAAATAGTTATGGAACTGTCACCGAAATGTGCATATTCCATCAAAAAAGGAATCGTTTAAAAAGTATTTGTGGATACGCATAACGTCATACAAAAAATAAAGAACGTTTGCGTGCAACCTCCCCATCTCTTTCTTGCCGCTTCTTTGAAATCTTCATCTTTTATGAATTTTATGGGAAAGAGTCACATAAAATGTCTAAATTGAAGCTCCCGCTGTCACGAACATTCTTCTCAACTTTTTCTTTCAGGTCGATTTAAACGTGTGATTTCCGACTCTATAATGTTCCTCATGCTTTTTTGATCTTCCTTCATTTAACTATTTTCTCACAAAAACCAATTCTCCTATTTTCCCCCAAGGACTTGTTTAACACTTCATCTACTGATGGTACTTACAAGTACCATTAAAATAACTTTGCAATCCATTATTCAAATGTACAATTCATTTAATACATCGATTAGTAGTAATATAGTTTAGAATGAGTTATAGATGCATTACTTTATCTTGTTCCAAAAGCATTATGGGTTACACAAAACGAAACTATTTTAAAAGGATTTCTTTTGTCTTTGCATCTTTTCAGCTTTCTTGGCTTTAGGATGGAGTGGGGGGAATTTTCCAATTGGGAAATATTTTAATATTTCTATTGTAAGAACATTATATTTGTACATTTCCTAATTCTACAAAATACTAACAAAAATATTTTAAATAAAAGACATGAGTGGGGTTATAAATGTTGCACAAAATCCCCATCAATTCAAATTTCATTATTCCTTCTAAATCCTTCAATCCTTCTAAAATCCTTCTAAAATTTATTAAATGATTATGTAAATCTTCTAATGCAGTTCCAAAAAAATCATGAAAAATGCTTTAGAAGGTAAAATTTTCATGAATTCATAATTCAGTACATAAAGGGTTAATTTGACTACAAAACTCAATAGGCCGAACACTTTGCTTTTCATTGTGCGTTTTCATTTGGCGAGATTTTACATTATCATCCATAATTTCAATGCATTCCAGCCAACAAACGTGGATGCACAATAATAATATTCGTTCCCATTCAGGAAGTGGAAGAGAGCTGGGCACTGTGACAGCGGTCTTTCAGGGAAACTGCCTGTGATATACTGCACAAGCTTTCTTCACCAATGTATGACGTACTTAAATACATAAACAATTTTTTTAAAAACATCTTTTGTTGTAAATCGGTTAAAAAAGGTGCTGAAAATTTATCGATGAATTTTAAATGTTGACATTGTTTATGCTAACTACTGATATTAAGAAACTTTTAAAACGTTACATAATGAATGATTTAAAATTTCATTAACGAATAATAATAAAAAAAAATCTTTTAACGTGGCTCCTAAATAGAATTATTTTCAACAGGATTAATGTTTTTGATTTTATAAAAGAATAATAAGGTTGATTTCTATATTTTCAGCTAATTCTTTTATCAAAATCATTTAAACAAAAGTGTTCCAATTTTTTAATGTATGCTTTAACAAATAATTCCAAGAATCATGTTTTTGAAAAAATATTTTGTTATTTTGCAGAGAAATTTAAGGTCGTCTGAAAAATCGAATGTTACTTTAGCGTTAGTTATTTTAGTTACGCCATTAAATTATTAATTCAAAATGTATTTAGCATAATTTATTTATATAAAACTTAAGTAATTTTTTTAAACATACTGCTCTAATAAGCAGTACAATTTTGTCTTTCCATTATTACTAAAAAAAGTTAGTTATATTGGGACCTAATACAGTAGACCTTCATTAATATGACGCGTTTTCAAAAAGTAAAGATTCAATGCCTCTTACTCATTCAAAACACTTTTTATTGATAAAATGTCCATTACAAATTACTTACTGGTATATGCCTTATTTTTCGATATAGTTTCCGTCATTGTCCAAGCATTTGTCAAGTGGGGGTACAAACATTTGTATCCCACAGCCATAGAAGTTTACCGCCTATTGTCGAAGCCATATTTCAACTTCGATTTAAAAGAAAATATTTTATTGAAAAAGTGATACGTCATTTTAGTGAGAACTTTATAAAATACGTAAATAATCTCCAATAAAAAGAAGAAAATGATACTCTGCGAAACCTGCTTGTAGTGGCTTGCAGAACTATTACCACTATTACCACTATCTCGCTACTTTATTAGAATTAAAAAAAAAAAAATCACAAAAATAATAGAATCGAAAAACAAACAAAATAAATAAATGAATAGCTTACTAATAAGAAGTCATTCTACAAAAAAAAAAAAAAAAAAAAAAAAAAACAAACAAAAAAACAAAAAAAAAAACAGTGGCACTCCGGGAGTGCCAATAGAAGTGAAAACTTCAACAATTACGTGTGTGTTTTTTTAATCGTCAGGAAATGTTTTATTGTGCAGGAAATACTTTTAAATGTAGTGTTTTTTTATTCATTATTATAAACTATTACTACCAAAATTATATTACAATTTTCATAGTAATATAATTTAACTATAAATTACATATAAATAAACATTAATAATTTGTAATATGTATTATTATATTAAATTATATTATTAAATTATACATGTACATATAAATAAACAAATTTTCGTACAAAAATTCTCGTATTGCATTTAAAGATTTATCTGGTGAAATATAAACGGCAACCATTACAATTCAATACTATCCAAATATTGAAGTCCATACTCCAATTCAATACTATCCAAAAGTATTTGTATTAATGAATACAATACCACAATTATATTACGCTTGGCGCGCTAGTGTCTATGTGTCAAAATGCTAGCATGTCGGTTACGTAACAGTGTCTCCAAATCAGTGGTTTTTCTCCATTTCAAAAAACAGCTCAACGCGCCTGAAGAAGTTTTCGAAAACTGATAATGTGTGTGTGTGTGTTCCTGTGTGAACGCCGGAGAAAAAGTGAGTTTTAGCTTCGTTCTTCTTTTGCGGATTGAGCTGAAGAGGGAAAAGTTCCTGTCATTCACCGCTTGGCGCGCTAGTGTCTATATGCCAAAATGCTAGCATGTCGGTTACGTAACAGTGTCTCCAAATCAGTGGTTTTTCTCCATCTCAAAAAAAGCTCAACGCGCCTAAAGAAGTTTTCACTTAAAAAATAAATTGAAACAAGTTTCAACATCTGTACAGTGTTCTGAACGAGAGAGGATGCTTCAGATTTTACAAGTCTCAGACGCGTTCCTAACACTATGTCGAGTGATACTTCGTAACTATTGCTTTTACTGAACTTGATAGATATCGAAACAGTTTTAAAAACTGATATTTGTCCACCTATAATAACACGATTTATGCGTCTGCGAGGCTATGTTAACCTTTAAATGCATAGTTTTACTCAGGAGTTGCATCTTTGTTTGCCATTTGGCGTTTTCTACCCGCCTTTTGGTGAACTGTTATGGGTTACTTACGTGTCGTAACACGTTGTTTTGATTTGTTATCACACGGAGGTTATAGCATCTTTTCTTTATACTGCTTAAAATGGTCTCGACTGGCATTTTTTCTCTATCTTTATAAGGTAGTCATTATTAATTCTGCTAACCCTTAAAAACATTATAAAAATTATTATATCGTGGAATAGTTGTTATTATGCAGTGTAAACACTTTAACCCTTTATCTACTGACGGTACTTATAAATACCATTCAAATAATTTGTTATAAAATCCATTTGATACATCGTTTAGTTGCAATACAGTTTAGAATGAGTTATTGATACATTACTTTATCTTTTCCCAAAAGCATTATTGGTTACCCAAAACAAAAATATTTTTAAAAGGATGATTTCTTTTGCCTTTAAATCTTTTCACCTTTCTTGGCGTTCGGGGGGTGGGGGGAATTTTTCAATTGGGAAATATTGCTATATTTCTATTGTAAGAACATTATATTTGTACATTTCGTAATTCTACAAAATACTAAGAAAAAGGTTTAAAATAAAAGATATGAGTGTGGTTATAAATATTGCACAAAATCCCTATAAAATCAAATTTAATTAATCCTTCTAAATCCGTTCTAAAATTTATTAAATGATTAGGTAAATCTTCTAATGTAGTTTAAAGAATTCACGAAAAAGGTTTTAGAAGATAAAATTTTCATGAATTCATAATTCAGTACATAAAGGGTTAAAGTAAGTATATATAAGTAAATTAAAGTAAGTAAATCTTTGTTATGTAATTTGACATGCTGTTTGACATTATGTGAAACAGAAACATAAATATTTTTTTTCACTATTTTTCTAGCGGAAAAGTAACAAAAATAGACTCAAATATAATGTTTTCCGAACAAAATAAAAAAAATCATGCATTAAAGGGTTAAGATATAGATTGCCATTTCACTGGAAGATTCCGGTTAACACTCGAATATGTTAGGAATCATGTTTCAGAGTAACTTATTCAAAAAGCTTTTGAAACATACATAATTGTACGCTTAGGAATACATATATTTCAAATTATCTTTTTATTATTATCTTTTCAAATGAGAACCGCAAGTTCTTTAACCATTTATATCCCAAATTATGAATTTTAAAAACAATCTCCTCGAAACTTTTTTTTATTTTAATTACTATAATACATTAGAAGATATACGCACTAAACATAAAATATTTATTTTTTTTTGTTAATTACGGCTAATTACTTGATGTAGTACTTCAAAGTACCGTTGGGTCATAACGCTTGGTAAAAATCGAGACTTAGAAAAAAAAAAAAAAAAAAAAAAAAAAACCAATTTTTTCTTAGTATTTTAATGTGACTTATCATGCATATATCTAGTGTATATACCGGGTCTCCCAAAAATGACTGATGGATTTTAAAATTCAAAAACTTGCAAACGGTGATAAATATTAAAAAAATTCTTGCAGGAGTGTTATGTAAGATGGCAGGAGTTTTTATGCTGCAATTCTCAGTTTTAGTAACAAATATCATCGATAGATGGCGCTGCTAGCAATAACCGCTAAATCCAGGATCGCTTTTTCGATCTCTCTTTTCTTCAATGACAAAAAAGGGAGACTGGAATGTATTGAATGGATACCGAAGTACCAAAAATCGGGTCTGGACTGAGACCTATTGCTCTCAGCGCCATCTACTGCTTGAAATTCGAACTAAAATCAAGAATCACAGTAAAAAAAAACCTCCTGAAATCATACATAACCCTCTTGCAAGAATTTTTTTAATATCTGTTACCGTTTGCAAGTTATTGAATTTTAAAATCTATCAGTCATTTTTGGGACATCCGGTGTGTCTATATGATGTATATATAACTAGATGATGATGTTGGTGCATCATCATGGAGCATTTCGCCATCAGAAGAATATTCTACAGTTGTAACACTCCGATGGAAAGCATAGCTGGAAGAAATTTCCAAACTTTTAGTTGTAGAAAACTTAAAAGGATTAATAAATACAGTAAACTCTGTCTAAGGCGGAATCGATCGGGACCAGGAAAATTTTCCGCAGTAGACAATATTCCGCCTTAGGCAAATTTTACTCTATGTTTATGGATTTGCCAGGACTTGACAATCTTTCCGAGTTAGATAAATTTAAGTCTTACACAGAGTCCGCCTTACAGAGAGTTTACTGTATGCTAAAAGATATTTTTTTTTTTCTAATTTGTACTTTTTTTCCATTTTGTTTTATAAAAATGCAATCGTCTCCCTTTTTCCAATTAGCCTGATATTTTTCAGGCTTATTGCAAAGAGCCTAGAAAGCTTTAGGCTAATTGAAAAATGACCACTTATCATCCGATCACCACTTATTATCGATTTTTAGCTCTCAGGCTATCAAAGCTTGAGAGCTTATGTGCCCGCCGATTCTGTATGTACGTGTGTACGTACATACGTGTGTACGTACGTACGTATGTACGTAACGCGATAACTCTTGATAGAAATATCCGATTTGCTTCAAAAAAATTTTTTAGCTTCATTCTGATAAGGTGCTTCCCTGATTATTTTTTGGGGTTCATTGGTTAAGGATAAAGGGGGAAAAGGGGGCAGTCTTCCCTCTTTATTTATATAAATGGGTTTTTCATGCAGAAATATTCGATTTGCTCCAAATTTGGTATACCGCTTTATTGTGTTAAGGAGCTTCCCTGATTAGATTTGGAAGCTCAGTATTTAACTATAAAGGGGGGAAAGGGGGCTACCGCCCTTAATTTAGATAAATCGGTTTTTCATGATGAATTATTCGATTTGCTCCAAATTTGGTATACCGGTTTATTAAGTTAAGGAGTTGCTTTGATTAGATTTGGAGGTTCATTAGTTACATATAAAGGGAGGAAAGAGGGGCTATCCCCGCCCCCCCTTAATTTAGATAAATGGGTTTTTCATGCAGAAATATGCGATTTGCTATAAATTTGGTATACCGGTTAATTATGTTAAACAACTTCACTGATTACATTTGGAAGATCATTATTATGTATAAAGGGGGTAAAGGGGGGCAATTGCCTCCCCCCTTAATTTAGATAAATGCGTTTTTCATGCAGAGTTATTTGATTTGCTCCAAATTTCGTATACCGGTTTATTATGTTAAGGAGCTTCCCTGATTAGATATGGAGGTTCATTAGTTAAGTATAAAGGGAGGAAAGGGGGCTAGAGACGACCCCCCCTTAATTTAGATACATGGGTTTTTCATGCAGAGTTATTCGATTTGCTCCAAATTTCGTATACCGGTTTATTATGTTAAGGAGCTGCCTTGATTAGGTTTGGAGATTTATTGGTTAAGTATAAAGGAGGGACAGGGGCTAGTGTCCCCTTAATTTAGATAAATGGATTTTTCATACAGAATTATTCAATTTGCTTCAAATTTGATATACCAGTTTATTACGATATGACTGCCTTCATTTGATTTGGAGGTTCATTGGTTAAGTATAAAAGGGTGGAAAGGGGGGCAATTGCCCCTCCCCTTAATTTAGCTAAATGTGTTTTCATTCAGAATTATCTAATTATGTTTAATTTTTTTTTCTATGTTCATTCTTATAAGGAGCTTTTCTGATTAGATTTGAAAGTTCATTGGTTCAGCATAAAGGGAGAAATGGGGGAGCTAATACCCCCCCCCCCCCTAATTTAGTGAAATGGTTTTTTCGTGCAGAATTATCTGATTTGCTTCAAATTTGGTATACTAGTTTATTATGTTAAGTAGCTTCCCTGATTAGATTTGGAGGTTCTTTGTTTAAGTAGAAAGGGGGGCAACGGGGACTAATAGTTTCATTTATTTTTCGAGAGGCATTATTCTTTGAAATAAGAGTGGAATATACAATTAGTGTGAATAGCCTGTGAGCGGAATGCCATCAATTTAACTGGGGAATTTGCTTTTTATTAGGTTTATTAACGCATAACCCTACCCAAACCCGAAAAATAAATTACAACAGACCGTACCCGGATCCGAGTAAGACAAAATAATTTCAGTTTACATGCAACCCGACCCGAACCTGAGAGATCCATTTGAAAAATCCCGAACCAAATCTGATAACCGACAAAAATATTCCAAAGATCCATAACCGGATCCGAACAAGACAAATTAGTTTCCGTGAACACGCAACGCTACCAGAACCTAAATATTCCATTCGAAGTCAACCTGAAACCCGTCCCGAACCAAATCTTAACCGACAAAAATATTCCAAAGAACTATAATCCGATGCAAGCCAGACAAAATAATCTCCGTCTACCGGCAACCCGAACCGAACCTGAAAGTTCTAATTGAACTCAATCCGAAACCTGGATGTGGTCGGTTTTCGGGTTAACTTCAAATGGAACCTTCAAGTTCGGATCCGGTTGAAAAAAAAATTAAACTAAAGCAGATAATTCTGCATGAAAACCCATGTATCTAAATTAAGGGGAGGGACAATTGTCTCCCTTTCCCCCCTTTTATACTTAACCAATGAACCTCCAAATCAAATGAAGGAAGCCATATCGTAATAAACTGGTATATCAAATTTGAAGCAAATCGAATAATTCTGTGTGACAAACACATTTATCTAAATTAAGGGGACACTAGCCCCTGTCGCTCCTTTATACTTAACCAATAAATCTCCAAATCTAATCAAGGCAGCTCCTTAACATAATAAACAGGTATACGAAATTTGGAGCAAATCGGATAACTCTGCATGAAAAACCCATTTATCTAAATTAAGGGGGAGGTCTAGCCCCCCCTTTCCTCCCTTTATACTTAACTAATGAACCTCCAAATCTAATCAGGGACGCTCCTTAACATAATAAACCGGTATACGAAATTTGGAGCAGATCGAATAACTCTGCATGAAAAACTCATTTATCTAAATTAAGGGGGGGGGTCTTGCCCCCCTTTCCTACCTTTATACTTAACTAATGAACCTCCAAATCTAATCAAGGCAGCTTCTTAACTTAATAAACCGGTATACCAAATTTGGAGTAAATCGAATAATTCATCATGAAAAACCGATTTATCTAAATTAAGGGGGGGTAGCCCCCCTTTCCCCCCTTTATACTTAAACAATGAGCTTCCAAATCTAATCAGGGAAGCTCCTTAACACAATAAACCGGTATACCAAATTTGGAGCAAATCGAATATTTCTACATGAAAAACACATTTATATAAATTAAGGGGGGGGGGACTAGCACCCCTTTCCCCCTTTATCCTTAACCAATGAACACCAAGAACTAATCAGGGAAGCACCTTATCAGAATGAACCTAGAAAAAAATATTTGAAGCAAATTGGATATTTCTATCAAGAGTTATCGCGTTACGTACATACGTACGTACGTACACACGTACATACAGAATCGGCGGGCACATAAGCTCTCAGGCTTTGATAGCCTGTGAGCTAAAAATATCACCCTGATCGGATAATAAGTGGTCATTTTTCAATTAGCCTAACGCTTTCTAGGCTCTTTGCAATAAGCCTGAAAAATATCAGGCTAATTGGGAAAAGGGAGATCGATTCTCCAATTAGCCCGGCTCTTTGCAAAGAGCCGGATTTCTCAATTAGCCTACGACATATATATTTTTAAAGATGAATATAACATGTTTTTTGCTTTATTATTTATCAATGTCATACGTAAATCATCCAATATCTTCCCCTACATTGTATAGAAATTCCCCTATCTAGCACCCACGCATCCGTAGTAAATATATAAGTTTTGATGTACCATATGTATTCAAACGATAAAAATCGATGTAAAAATCCTGTTCAACGTAGCTTTGTAAAATGCTTCGTAAAGTAAACAAACTGAAAATTTATTTTTTTAGCATAACATATTGTCAAGGGATCTATTTAAAGCACGAAAAAAACTAGTATGTTGTGGCCATCACGAAATTTCTTCTATATAAATCACGTCAATTAAATCTTTTAAACAGTACAAGAGATTACATTAATATAGTACCAATTCATATCAAATTATATCTGAATTTGAAGTTTCATGGAAATTCGTGCATTAGTTCTTGAGATAGAGCTATAGTGGAAATTCTAAAAAATGCAGCATAGCAGAGCCACCTGTCGAGCGATTTGCACCAAAACATAAAAACACTAATTCATATCAAGGTATACCTGAATCTGAAGTTTGATGAAAATCCAAGCATTAGTTTTTGAGATAGAGCTATTGCGGAAATCACAAAAAATGCAGCATAGCAGCGCCACCTGTTGAACGATTCACATTAAAATGTAAAAAACGTCAATTTATGTTAGGAACTATCTGAATCTGTAGATTGATGAAAGTCCGTTTATTAGTTCTGGAAATTGAGCTATTGTGGCAATCGAGAAAAATGGTGCGTAGCAGCGCCACCTGTTGAGCGATTTACATCAAAAACTTATCAGCATCAATTTATATCAGAGGCTAACTCAATATAATTTTTTATTAAATTCCGTGCATTTGTCCTTGAGATAGAGCGCCCATAAAATTTTGTGTCTCATACATACAGACAGACAGAGTCACAGACAGACATCTTGTAAAAACATGTTTTTTGGAATCTCTGACCCCTAAAATTTTCATGAATCCAATACTTTCTTCTTGTAAAGATAGAAGAAAGTAATAAATGAAAATGAAAATTCTAGTGCTATATTCACCTTGAGTATAAAGATAGAAGAAAGTAATAAATGAAAATGAAAATTCTAGTGCTATAGTCACCTTGAGTTAAATACTTAAAATACATATAAAGCACAAATAATTGTACAAAAATTACTTTCAGGTGCATAAATATAATATAAAGATATTTAAAATACAAATTAAAAATATCTTAAAATACATCAGAAAAACCTAGAACATTTTCAACCATTACAAGGCCGTCATTTTTGTTATTAAACTAACTTTTGTCGACTTTTGTTATTAAATTACAATGTTTTTCTTCTGGACAATTCTCAAATAAGCGCGAAGAAAATAATAACTTTTAAATCCACGTGATGACGGCCTTGTAATGGCTGAAAACGTTCTAGGTTTTTCTGATGTATTTTAAGATATTTTTAATTTGTATTTTAAATATCTTTATATTATATTTGTGCATCTGAAAGTAATTTTTGTACAATTATTTGTGCTTTATATGTATTTTAATTAAGAAGAAAATATGACAGCTTTAACTTTAAAACTTGTGATGTTTCCAAGCAAAAGTTAGGGATATCATGTTTGACTAGAAAATGGAAGCAAAATTACACTCATACGTGCCAAAAAAGCTACGTGAAGAATTTTCAGCTTACTGGAACTGCTATTACTATCTAATGATGGTCAAGGGAAGTATTTACTATTGTTTCCTAAAAGTATCATTGCGATTGCTTTCAATGACTGTGCTTTAATTGGGATAGAAAACTGTAGTACTTTAAAGTACCACTGGGGCAAAAAGGGTTAAAATACACCTTACAACTCTTCTGTTGTATAGCGTAACGGTTCAACTTATTCAGAAGTAAATTTTGATTTTATATGCGTATGTTCATACAATAAATAATTAATTATATGCATGCACTAATTCAATTTGAAACTGGTTTAAAATTGGTTTAAAGAAAATTTATTTTTTTGATACAGAAATCCTATAAAATGGTTGGAAAATTCATTAGTATTGCTGCAAACCTTCTTTTAAAGTCAAACATGTTTTGAGACAAAAACTTTATTTAATAAATTATATCAAATCAGAACCGCATGGAAGTAAGATATGTCTTATTAAATAAATTTTATTGTTAAAAATGTTTGATTTGAAAAGAAAAGAATATGCTTAACAATTATGCAGTTGTTACGGCGTAAATGCCCTCAAATTTATTTGTTTATAATTTAACTCTGTTTATCTTTCATGTTGTAAAACATAATTATAAAAGTGATTTCTTTTGACAGAAAAAATCTAATCTGTTTATCTAAATTGTTTATAATCCTGAATCAATATTTATGAGTAACATTATGATTTCAAGGTCATGTAATATAGATTTATTTACTTTATAATAATTTTGAATTGATGGTGATTTATTAGTTTTATAATTACTTGGATGTCATTTAAATGAATATTATAGCTATTTAGAAGATTTATAACTGCATATTGTAATTTTTATTTTGATGTTTATTTTATATAATATGTATCATTTTTAAAATGGTCAGTCTTGACTCTGTAACCAAGCAGAGAACATGTAACATGTCCTGACTCTGTAATCAGAGATGCCAATTGTTAAATCATGGCTCTGTTTAATACAGAGTGTATAGTGGAAGTCTTGACTCTGTAACCAAGCAGAGAACATGTAACATGTCCTGACTCTGTAATCAGAGATGCCAATTGTTAAATCATGGCTCTGTTTAATACAGAGTGTATAGTGGAAGTCTTGACTCTGTAACCAAGCAGAGAACATGTAACATGTCCTGACTCTGTAATCAGAGATGCCAATTGTTAAATCATGGCTCTGTTTAATACAGAGTGTATAGTGGAAGTCCTGACTCTGCAACCAAGCAGAGAACACATCTTTTTTTGTATTGGCTCTGTTAAATACGGAGAATTACTATTATGGAACAATTATTAACTTCTAATGATGAATAGAATTTACATACTATTTCAGTTTTATTTAATAAACTATTTATTCTAATTGCTCTCCCATCTCACTTGGATTTTGAAAATTTATTTGTCAGACGAATTTCGGCGCCAACATTTATTTTTGGTGCCTCGTAACCCGCGAAACATTTTTTTTGAAAGAATAGTGAGCAGTTTGTCAAAGTGATTTGTGATTAACAACTGTGATTTATTTTTCAACATGTGATTAGTGTGTGATTTATCTTTCAACCTGCGATTAGTGTGGAATTATTATTGTGCCATTTGGATTACGACATGCCATCTACATTACCTGGAATTAACAGGTAAGAAAATATTTTTTTCATTTTCTATGAATGGTTAATGTTTTAAAATAAGAATTATTCTTTATTTAAAATGGAAAATCTTGAAAAGCTGAAAGCAAAACGTTCTGTTGAACGAACGAGTTTCACGAAATTAATTACAAAATTAGAAACATTATTAAATGATGACATTGATAATACGAAAACCGATGAATTATTAGAGCTTCAAGAAATATTTCTCTTAAAAGAAACGGCTTTCCAAAGTTTGAATCGTGATATTGAAGCTCAAATATCCGACTTAAAAGAATATGAAAAGGACATTGCTAATAGTGAAAAGTACACTGACCAATTGATCAGTGCTAAATTTAAAATTAAAAATAGATTAAGAAAATGTAAAAAGGATAATGTTTCTATGATAGCAACTAGTCGTGTAAATTCATTGAATGGTTCTGCTAGTGGAACAGAAACGAGTTCTGCCATGAAATTGCCTAAATTAAATGTTCCAAAATTTTCTGGTGAAATCGAAGAATGGGTCGAATTTTTTAACTGTTTTGAAACATCGATACACCAGAATAAATCACTATCTAAGATAGAAAAATTCGCTTATCTAAAATCCTTGTTATGTAATCGGGCCTATAATGTGGTAGAAGGGTTTCCTTTGACAGAACAAAATTATGATACTTGTATTGATTTATTAAAGGACCGTTTTGGTAAGGTTGATGTTATTATTAATAAACACATGACTAATTTATTAAATATGGAACCAGTTAAAAATTGTTCAAATTTAAATGCATTAAGAAGATTGCATGACATGTGCGAAGTTAATATTAGAAGTTTAAGAAATTTGGGGGTAACATCCAGTTCTTATGGACAATTGCTAAATCCTATTTTGCTAAAGCTATTGCCCCATGAATTAGTGATTGAATATCATAGAAAACGTGATACTAGCAAAGAGTCAGATGTAACCGATCTAATTGCCTTTCTGAAATGTGAAATAGAATGTAGAGAAAAGGCTTTGTCAATGACAAGTTCTAAAAATGATGCATCCTCTTCTTTTGTACATAAAAATAAAACTGAATTTCGTGAAAAGAAAACATCAAATAAATATCAACATGCTAATACCTTAAATGCCACTATTAAAGTTTTTTGTGTATTTTGCAAAGGTAATGATCATTTATCTTCCGAGTGTAAAAATTTAGCTGATGATAAGAAAAGATTAATGTTACGTAAGGAGGGTAGATGTTACAAATGCTTTTTGAAATCGCATTTATCTTCGCAATGCCGCATAAAATTAAAGCCATGTCTAAATTGTAAAAGCACTGAACATAACAAATTATTTTGCTTTAAGAAAAGTTTGAAACCGGAAATTAATGAAAATCAAAATCAAACAGTTGTATCTAATTCTCATTGTAATTTTAGAAATTCTAAGCATGCTGTTTTATTGCAAACATGTTGTGTAACTGCTCAAGGTAATTCTAAATCAAAGGTAGTTCGATTATTACTTGATTCTGCAAGCGAAAAAAGCTTCATAACAAAAGCATTAGCTCGTGAATTAAATTTGCCTGTTTTAAGAAAAGAACATTTAACTGTATTCGCTTTTGGCATGGATCAAGGTCGCGAAGAAGAATATGATGTTTTTAAAATTAAATTGCGAAGTAAAATGAATTATCATCGTTTTATAGATGTTGAGGTGCTAGCTACCGATTTGATAAGTGCAACAACATTGAAGGTTCCCAATTCTGACCCTCTAGTTATAAAATACATTGAAAGTAAAAGATGGAGGTTAGCCGACCCTACGCCCGAGGAATCCGAAGTACAAATTTTACTTGGAGCTGATTATTTCTGGAATGTTCAGAGAGGTGTCATTGAAGAAATTAATGACCATTTATATGTAGCTAATACACTTTTTGGGTACACAATAGTGGGAAAAATAAACTCTAAAGGTAACGAAACAGTTAATGCTCATCTTGTATCTGTTAATGAAATAGAAAATTTTGATTTGCAAAAGTTTTGGAAACTAGAGTCTTTGGGTATTTGTGATAGTAAAAATGAATTATTTTCACAAAAGGATTTAGATGCTCTTGATTTATTTAATGATAATTTAAATTTTGTAAATGGAAGATATGAAACTAAACTTTTGTGGAAAGTAAATAAAAATGAATTGGAATCCAATTTTGATGTAGCTAAACATAGACTTTGGGGATTAAAATCAAAATTGTGCAAAAATGAATGGTTACTTAAGGAATATGAGAAAATATTAAATGAACAATGTGGTTTGGGTATAATTGAAGAATGTGAGTTTAATAAAGATGAAATAAACACGTATTACATGCCTCACAGACCAGTAATAAGGGAAGATAAATCGACAACTAAAGTAAGAATTGTTTTTGATGCGTCATCCAAAGATAAGAGGGCAAAATCGTTAAACGAGTGCTTATTTCCTGGGCCCAATCTAAATCCTAACATATTGGACATTATTTTAAAATTCCGTCTCCACAAAATTGCTTTCTTGGCCGATATAGAAAAGGCATTCTTGCAAATCCAGATACAACAAGAAGATAGAAATTTTTTGAGGTTCCTGTGGTTTGACAATATCACTAGTAACAATCCCATTTTGAAGGTTTTTCGCATGACCCGTGTAACTTTTGGTGTAACAACTTCACCCTTTTTCCTTTCTGCAACCATCAAACATCACATTGAGGGGTATAAAGATTTGTTTGGAAAAATAGTTAATATGCTGGATACTTCCTTATACGTTGATGACCTGTTTCATGGAGCTGATTCAGTAAATGAAGCTTTTGTTTTATCAAACGGTGCAGAGAAGATATTGAGTGAGGCCAATATGAAACTCAGAAAATTTAAAACCAATTCTTCCGATTTAAAATTTTTATGGAAGGAACATGGAATAAACTTTGAGGAAGACACTCTTGAACAAAATCTTTCGAAGGTATTAGGAATTATATGGATAACAGAAAGTGACACCTTGAAAATAGACATACAACCACTTTTGGTAGAATTTGACCATAAAATTATTACCAAACGTATTGTTTTACAAACTGTGGCAAAAATTTATGATCCTATTGGACTCATTTCCCCTTTCGTGATAAGAATTAAATTTTTAATGCAAGAACTCTGGGAACATGGAATTGACTGGGATTCTACATTACCAGATTCTTTAAGTGGAAAATTCAGAAAATGGCATAATGAAATAAAAGACTTGGTAAATTTTGAAATTCTTAGAAAATATTTTGTAACTATCCCAAAATTAAATCCTGAAACCGCTCAACTTTTCATATTTTCTGATGCTAGTTTAAAGGGGTATGGGTCAGTGGCTTATTTACGTGATTCTTCTTCTTGTGAAACTTCATTTGTAATAGCAAAGTCGAGAGTAGCGCCCCTCAAGAAAATTACATTGCCGCGCATCGAACTTCTTGGAGCACTTACGGCTGCAAGATTAGCGAATTATTTAAAGGAAATATTTAAAATTGTGAATGAAAATATATTTTGTCTAAGTGACTCCCAAATTACCTTGCACTGGATTAAAGGAAGTGCTAACAACTGGAAGCCCTTTGTGGCAAACCGCGTACGCGAAATTCAGGAACTTGTTGCTCCTGTACAATGGAAATTTTGTAAAGGAAAGGAAAATCCTGCAGATGTTCTCTCTCGTGGTTGCTCTGCATCTGAATTGATTAATAACGAGGTATGGTTACATGGTCCTAGCTGGCTGAAGGAAGAATCGTTACCAGTATTTCCCCCTGAAACTCAACCTAATCTACCTGATGAAGAGGTCTTGCAAGAACAACGTAAAACGCTTGTTTGCTCCATATCCCAAAATATTCCAGAATTTGAGCTTTTATTTAAATTTTCATCCTGGTCTAAATTAAAACGAATTACGGCTTGGTGCCTCAGATTCATCAAAAATAGTACATGCCCATCTGAACGAGTCTATGGGTTTTTGACTGTTCCAGAACTTGAAAGGGCAACAAATGCTATTGTGAAATTAATTCAAAACCATGAATTCGGAGACGAACTGAAAATTCTAAAATCCAGAAAGATCCTAAATTCTAAAAGCAAACTCCTTCCTTTACATCCATTTCTTGACGAAAATGATATTCTTCGTGTTGGAGGTAGGCTAAAAAATGCAAACTTGTCTGAATATCAAAAACATCAAATCATTCTCCCTAAAAGGCATCATGTTACAGACTTGATAATAAAGTATTTTCATGAGAAACATCTTCATAGCGGGACTCAATTGACAATTTCAGCAATTCGACAAAAATTTTGGATAATTAATGCTAAAGAAGCTGTGAAAAGAGAAATAAGGAAATGTATGAAATGTTTCCGAAATTCATCACACCTTTCATCTCAGTTGATGGGAAATCTGCCATCAGCACGCGTGACACAAGCTCGAGTATTTTCAAGAGTAGGAGTCGACTTAGCCGGCCCCTTTTTGATCAAACCTCGTAAGGGACGTGGTGTGAAACCCTTTAAACATTATGTTTGTCTGTATGTTTGTTTCGTAACAAAAGCTATCCATCTTGAGTTAGTCACTGATCTTACAACTGAAACCTTTCTAGCCTCATTGAAAAGATTCGTGGCTCGACGTGGAAAACCTCTAGAAATATTTTCCGACAGAGGTACAAATTTTGTAGGGGCAGACCGCGAAATAAAGAGAATGATGTCTCTAATTGCTTCTGATGAAAAATTGCACAAGTATCTTACTGACGAAATGATAGTATGGAAATTCAACCCACCTTCCGCCCCTCACTTTGGAGGCCTTTGGGAAGCGGGAATAAAACAAATGAAAAATCATTTGAAGAGAACAATTGGTGATCAGATTTTAACTTATGAAGAATTTTTGACCTTAATTGCACAAATTGAGTCATGCTTAAATTCAAGACCGCTTGTCGCTGAGTCTTCTGATCCAAATGACTTTACGGCTCTGACGCCAGGACATTTTATTATAGGAGCACCCTTGACCTCCTTACCTGAGCCTGATATCTCCTCTACCTATGTAACTCCTTTGGAACGTTGGAAATTGCTACAAAAGATTTTCCAAAGTTTTTGGAAAAGGTGGTCGTCAGACTATCTCTCACAATTGCAGCAACGTACAAAGTGGTTTAGAAGCAACCCGAACTTAAAAATCAATGACTTGGTGTTGATAAAGGAAGAAAACCAGCCCCCATTAAGGTGGAAATTGGGCAGAATAATTGAACTATTTCCTGGTGATGATAATATTGTTCGTGTTGTCAAATTAAAGACTTCTACTGGTGAACTGAAACGCCCTATCACAAAATTGTCTCCTCTACCGATGGACATTTAATATAATAGAATTTTACTTTATTTTAACTAACTTTATTATTATTATTATTTTTTTTCTATGTCTAATTTTTGTAACTTTCTGAACTATTTTGTATATTAATGTCTTTTTCTATTTTTAGTTGTTCCAGAAACTGTTTTTTATAGAAGTAGTAGGATTTAATTGCATTTCATTTTAGTTATACTTAACATTTAAGGTAATATTTTAAATTTGTATTTAATATTTGATTATTTAGTATGTGATAGTGGAAATTTGGTAAGTTATAATTGTTCGATGAACTCCGTTCATGGAGGCGGAGGATGTTACGGCGTAAATGCCCTCAAATTTATTTGTTTATAATTTAACTCTGTTTATCTTTCATGTTGTAAAACATAATTATAAAAGTGATTTCTTTTGACAGAAAAAATCTAATCTGTTTATCTAAATTGTTTATAATCCTGAATCAATATTTATGAGTAACATTATGATTTCAAGGTCATGTAATATAGATTTATTTACTTTATAATAATTTTGAATTGATGGTGATTTATTAGTTTTATAATTACTTGGATGTCATTTAAATGAATATTATAGCTATTTAGAAGATTTATAACTGCATATTGTAATTTTTATTTTGATGTTTATTTTATATAATATGTATCATTTTTAAAATGGTCAGTCTTGACTCTGTAACCAAGCAGAGAACATGTAACATGTCCTGACTCTGTAATCAGAGATGCCAATTGTTAAATCATGGCTCTGTTTAATACAGAGTGTATAGTGGAAGTCTTGACTCTGTAACCAAGCAGAGAACATGTAACATGTCCTGACTCTGTAATCAGAGATGCCAATTGTTAAATCATGGCTCTGTTTAATACAGAGTGTATAGTGGAAGTCTTGACTCTGTAACCAAGCAGAGAACATGTAACATGTCCTGACTCTGTAATCAGAGATGCCAATTGTTAAATCATGGCTCTGTTTAATACAGAGTGTATAGTGGAAGTCCTGACTCTGCAACCAAGCAGAGAACACATCTTTTTTTGTATTGGCTCTGTTAAATACGGAGAATTACTATTATGGAACAATTATTAACTTCTAATGATGAATAGAATTTACATACTATTTCAGTTTTATTTAATAAACTATTTATTCTAATTGCTCTCCCATCTCACTTGGATTTTGAAAATTTATTTGTCAGACGAATTTCGGCGCCAACAGCAGTACTATGTGATGTCTGGAATAATGAAGGACATACAAAACATAGGGTAAAATGTTTATTCAACTCGACGAATGCACATGTGTTGCATACTAAATATAAGAAACACTTTTGGAAATTTTTATTATGAAGATGTTTTTTGAAATACAAAATTTTTGTTTTAACGATTTGAAAGTTTATTAAGGCCCGGATTTTTCCGTTTCTAGATATCATGTTAAAATGGCTGTAGAAAAAAATATTTTAAACAGAATTTTAATTTGAGCCCATATATAGAAAGAAGTGGTATTAAAGATATTATAGCATCAAACTGCGATTAATAAATATATATATCTTGGAACTTACAAGCATTCTTATAAAAATACAGGAAAACCCTCGGACGGTGAAAGGGTTAAGAAATGCATTATACAGTAAAAGTGTGTATTCCCTAGTTGCAAGGCAATGTTGTGTCATTAGTATTGCCCTAATATTTAATTTTTTACGAATATTTGCAAGACATACTTGGCTAATAAAATCAATGTTTAGAAAATATTGGCTAAATATTGATCTACGCTTGAAATATTCTACAAATATTGGCTTTAAATTGAAAATACTTTCAGTAAAATGCTAATTATGTGGAAATTTGACTTTGCGAAATAATTCTTTTCAAATGGGCGCTCTATTTCATGCTAATATTTAGAACATGTTGGTCCAATATTGGTTTGATACTAGGATTTAAACAAAGTGTTGTTATTGCTAGATGAATTTTTAAGTAAATACAGTCAAACCTCGTTAACATGAACACGCTTAACGTGAATTACTTTTAACATGAACTGTTTTCACAGTCCCCTATAAAAACGAATACAAAGATTTGATACTGATAACATGAATTACTGTTAACATGTACAAAATTTTGATTCCCCTTGAGGTTCATGTTAACGAGGTTCGACTGTAGTAAATTTTTAAGCATTACTTTTTGTAAATAAATAATTTCGTTACTCTTTCAGTATGAGTTGATTTACCAAGTGTTCGGCAGACATCAGTTTCGCAAGATAATGTCCAATCTTGATGTGTTTCTACGCCGTTTCAACGAAGTTCAGTACTGGGTGGTCACCGAGATGACCCTATCAAGTTCTCCAGCAAGACGAGTGGCTCTTTTACGGAAATTCATCAAGATCGCAGCCCAGTAAGTATCACAATTTATTACTTCACAAAATTGTGTTAAGGCTCATTATTAGTCAGATTGCTTGGAATGCATTTATACTTTTGAAACACTTCATCACAAAATTATATTTGTTGACTTCTTTTTTTTTTAGCCCCCGGTACGGTATGCTATTTCTTTCTCCCAGCTTATTTTGTATCGTCTCCAAAAAATAACGTTACCTTATAGATGCCAGCCGTAAAACACAGCTGTGCGATTAAATACTCTATAGCAATTTTTAAAACTTCTAAGCATCGCACATTTTCAATTTTTATACCGTCGTATTAAAAAAAAAGTACTTTTAAATGCAATTTGTTTGAAAACTGCATCTGCATTTATTTTTGAAATACAGTGAAACCACTCTAAGACGACCACCCATTAGACCATAAAAAATCGGTCTTTCAGAGAGGTGGTCTCTGAATAGATGTGATAGGTAAAGCAAAGTTTCATAAAATACATACTACAAAAAAAAAAAAAAAAATTGAATTAGTTTATTATATTTCATGTCTATACAGCTCTAAAGAAGGAGTTAATTGTAGTTTACTTTGATTTTAACAATTTCTCATTAACAATTTTTGTTTTTAAACATTCTTTGATCTCTTTAAACAGATTATTTCATCTTCTAAGGCACTGCTATCATGAATGGATTTTTCTATGGATATATTGCTTAGTCCACAAGTACTAAAGCAACTGACAATTGTTTGTGTCTTCACGCTATATATATGCACATTTTATCCATAGAATAGCATCAAGTATATTGGTGGATTTGACAATGTCGAACGCATTTTTGGTCTAATCTATTAGTGAAATGAGCTTTCATAAAACAAAACGTCTGTATTCGAGCTTGGAACAATGAATAATTCCTTGATCTAATTTGTAAATTTTGGATGTTGTGTTAGGTGGGAGAAGTTGGAGTTTCACACTTTATAGCTGTGCATCATACAAGTTACATGGAGCATTATCCAAAATAAGGATAATGCTTCTACCCTCTTTGGTCAAAGTCACATAACCAATTTTCAAAAATGATGGATGGTATCCACGCCTTTCTGTTAGATTTCCAAATCACTCCTATTTTTGTCACATCAACATTTTTTAAAGCAATGAGGCTTTTGAGCCTTCCACATTATGATTGGTTTTTCTTTCTCTCGAGCGGATTCTTAGAAAGGACCACAGTAAGTTGCTGTTTCGCCTCTTTCCCTCCTTTTGCTTCACTTGCTTTCTAAATAAGAGTTTTAGTGATCAAGGTACGAAAGAATAATCCAGTCTCATCCAGATTATAAATGTCATGATTTGAATATCCTGCAAGAATCAGTGGAAGACTAAATTTCCACTCCACTAACACCTCTTCATCTGCATCGGCCGATTCTCCACAAGTAGGATTAAAGACAATGTTGTTTCTGTAACAAAACTTCTCCAGCCACCCATTGCTTGCAAAGAAGTTTTTCTCCCCCCCCCCCTCCCACAGCTCTTGCAATTTGAATGACCTCCTCTTTCAACAAAGTTCCACTCAATGGGATATTTTTGATCTTGCACACATAAACCACTGCAATGCAGCTTCATTAAGCTCTCTAAAATTTCCCGTCCTTTTTCTTTTAATTCCACAAGATTTGAATTTCCTTGGGGGGGGGGGGGGGGAGAGCTGACTTGATTTGCCAGGTCTGAGGAAATGGACTTAGCTGAGCGCGTTTCCCAGAGAGAAGTGGAATTTCGATATTTTCCCATTCAAAGGAAAGTAATCCTTTCGAAAAGGAAAGTAATCCAAAAGAAAGTAAACGAATGATTTCTGTTAAAACATGGAGCTATTATAAACTATATTTAATTTTAAGTATCTATATTAATATTACTAACAAATGAAGGCCTATGAATCATTAGAGAGCCTTTTTTGTCAAGTTTCTTTACTAACGGCATCGTTTTGCTGCGTTTGTGTATTATTTCGCGATAGGGACGTCCTATGCATAGTTTACTGTAGATGTTTAAGAGTGGATCGTAAATGCGGAATTCTTAAGCGGATGTGAATGACGTCATTTTACATAAAATAAAAACGTGTGCTGTAAGTCTTAAAATTGAAATATGTTTTGAACTATTTATATATAGGTATATATTTTTTTTCATCGGGTGCGACACTAAATTCTGAAAAAGCAAAATACCTGTTTTCTAATTTTGGATACTCTTTTTAAGAGCCTACACTAGTCATGCGGAGAAACTCGAACGCTATAACGTTTAGTCTATAGGATAAATTTTTGCAGATTTCTCGCTTGTATTTCAATATTTTTAAATTATTTTTTTGCATAGGATACCCGAGGTCGATATCTATCGTTGCGCGTTTGTACTGTTTCGATTTTGGTTACGGATGTTTTATATGAGGATGGTTTCACTTTAAGAACCGGTTCTAACCAGTTCCAAAAGTGAAAGTGTTCGCATATTAAAAAACTCGAACTAAAATCGAAATAGTACAAACGCGCATCAATAGATATCGCCCTCAGGTATCTTATGCAAAAAACACGTTTAAAAGTATTAAAATAGAAGAGAGAAATCTGTAAAGATTTCTCCCATAGACTTAACATTAGCGTTCGAGTATCTCCGAGTGACTAGTGTAGCTCTCTTGAGGAATTTGCAATATTCTCCAAATGACGGTCACAAAATAATCGCAAAGTGACTTGAGCGCAACGTCATCCGGTGATTCGTCACAAAGAAACAATCTCAGTTACAGTGGAATCGCCAAATGAGAGTAATAATGAGGAATGAAATGTATTACAATTTGGTTCATCGTAGTATCTGTGATACTTGTGACTGTTTGTGACGTTAAAGTGAACTTTCATCGCCTGATTGTGTTGTAGAGATACTACGTATTTTATTTTGAGTAACTCACAATTAACTTTAGCATTCGAAAAATAGCATTTTATTTTGCTGGCTGCACTCAATTTGGACACTGGAATATGTTTCAAAAACAAAGTAATCTTCTTTTTTAGGTGCGTTCGTAATTATATAAATGCGTAGCACCTATAGTCGTCGTTCAGTCCGTCTGTTTGTCTGTCTGTCCGTGCGTCCGCATGTAACAGAGCAAAAACTACCCAACCAAATGTTCTGAAAATTTAAATATATAATTGTCGCCAAATTTTGTTCAGTCGTTTCAAATTTTATGAAAATCGGATGTATAGTTTAATGACGGGGACAGTCAAAAGTTTTCCGTTACATTACGGCCAATGGGAAAAAAATCATTTCAAGTGCATTCTAATCATGTTACAGCCTTTCGAACAGAATGAAATTAATATGCACTTATGCGGTGCACTAAAATATACATTCAGTACAATATGTCTGAATGTAATGTCTGAATATGCGGTGCAAAAAGTATTTATAAAACTAGTTATAATATGAACGCACCTCATTTGCCACGTTTGACGTGCAATTTCCAACTTGTTTTCTATTTTATGTACATGCAGTGACGAATTAAAAGTTACTTAAATTTATGTTCTGTCTTTAAAAATTGATAAATATTGTTACTGCAATACGCGTTATTTTTATATGCCCAATGCACGTTAGAGAAGTTATTAATAATACCACTATTAAAATAGTTATTTATTTACATTAATAAACACTGCTCCAAGAATAAATTTATCCTGTTACCTTTACAGAGAAAAAATAAGTTTGAAAAAAAAAAAACTTTATTTGAGTTTTTAGTCTTGTGTGTATCTTTTAGAATTGTTGCCGTTTTCACTTAATATTGCATCGTGTTAATTTTATTTTTTGTTTAATTTGTACGAGAGTAAAGGTTTTTATTACGCAAAGTTAAAACTATTCTTGCAAGTATTTGTAAACTTTATTTTTAGAGTGTTGTTTAAAATGCAATTTTAACGAAGTTTATTTAAAAATACTGAATATATATATTTTCAAAATATCTCTATTTTAAGTTGCCAACGCTGCTGCTGCCGATTTTCAACAGACCATGTGATTTTCACTTTCGCAGCTTTTAATGAAAAACTTTTGCATTTTAAAACATGAAAACGTAGAGTTGTATAGAAAAAATGCATGGTAAACATGCAGAAGCAAACAGTTTTAAAATCGAAGACTTGTTTAAAATTTTATTTGATGTTGAAATTGGTGTTTCGTGCCCACTACTTTTTAAAAATTCAGATTGCTTGATTTCTACCACTTTTTAAAAATAGTGTTGCCATATTATTTGCTTTATTTAATGTCATTAAATAAGACGAATTTTTCTAATTAAAAAGTGGTGGCAATTAAGCAATCTGAATTTTAAAAATTTAACACCGGTTGAAATTGGTCGGGATTTCATTTACATACGTTTTTTCTTATCAAAAACTATACATATCAATTTAACCACCTTTTGTAGGAACCTACGAGTACTTGGCTAAAATGTGATGCGTATTACCAATCATTATTCAAATTGGACTAGTTTCGAATTTTTCTATTGCCTTTTATATACAAAATTCCATTATCCGAATAAAGAATTAATTCACATTTTTCAAATAGTCTTTTTGTATTAACAGTTGAGAAAATTTAACAAGTAAAAATTAAACTTAAAAAATCAAAAAACCCGACTGCGTAAAAAGCGAACTAATTAATTATTTCTCATCAATGTGAAACTATTTTTAATATTAGTTACCTATTTTTTTTATTTACTTGTATTGGTGACTTTTAAGTTGTGTTTAATTGTTAGTTCCTATCTATAAACACTGTTTTGATTAGGCCTGTAGATGTCTATGAAGGTTAGAGTTGCAGTAAAGCTAGAGATCCTACCTACACAACCTGGAAGTTGTGTAATATTTAAACGGAGCTTCTAACTGTAAAATAGTCCAATGAAGATAATCTGGTAGTCACTGAATTTCACGTTATCATATTCTGGAGAAAAGTAAATCGAAATGTTCTATTTTTGTGTTCTTCATTTGTAAATAATCTCCAATAAGAAATCCTTTAGCACATATTATTGGCAATCCAATTATATACAAAATTTACATTATTTACATATTTGTAGATGAAACACATTTATTTGCTTTATTCCTTCTAGAACTCATGATTCTAAAAACAATTAAAATTTCAGCAACTATTTTCTTCTATTACAAAGCCAAGAAACAACAGCATGATTTCATATTCGATTTCATGCTTCAATTAAATTTCCTTTTTAAAAGACCAAGAGAAGAAATGCAGTCTACTTACTGCGTTCAATTTTTACATTACTACTATAAAACTAAAAGAACTAGAAAAAATGTTTTTAATATCAATTCTCTAGTCAGATCATGTAATCACTAATGTTCAGTCTGGCTCAGAGAGGCCCGTTCCAGGGGTTTGCGAAATATTCCACATAGTCAATAAAACATCGTCTTCATTTTGAAAGACCTATTCAATGATATGCCACTCGATACGGTGCGTAAAATTTTTTTTCCGTCTCTACCGCCATTTTGAATTTATAAACACTAATCTAGCTTATAACCATCGGGCGATTAAGACGAATCGATAGACCTCATTCATTAAAATCCATCCAGCCGTTGGGATATTTCGAGGGTATAAAGAAATTCACATACCCAGATACGCGTGAAACACATAACCCTTCTTGGTAGTCGGGTAAAAAGACTGAATAATAATATTTCCAAAGAATGTATTTTCAGTTATATATATTTACACATGGATATTGAAAATTAAAGTAAACTTTAAAATGAATAAATTATTACGTGCTAAAAGAATTTACGGGGGGAAATTACAACATACATACTTAAAGCGAATTGTTTATTTCTAACGATTTTATAAGGATACATGGATCATAAAGGAAAACATTTACTCTCATGGTTATGCTGCTCTTTAGCTCAGACTGTCAAAGCCTGAGAGCTAATGTGTCCACAGGTTCTGTATGTATGTATGTATGTATGTATGCATGCATGCATGCAAGTAACGCGATAGCTCTTTATTAGAAATATCCGATTTGCTTCAAACTTTCTTTCTAGATTCATTCTGATAAGGAGCTTTCTTGATTAGTTTTGGGAGTTCATTGGTTAAGTATAAAGGGGGGGGGGGCGGAGGGCTATTTCCCCCTTAATTTAGATAAATGAATTTTTCATGCAGAATTATACGATTTGCTTCAAATTTGGTATACCGTTTTATTCTGAAAAGACGCTTCCCTGATTAGATTTGGAGGTTCATTGGTTAAGTATAAAGGGGGGAACGAGGGAGTCTAATCCCTCTTAATTTATTTTTCGTCGGGCATTATTCTTTCAAATAAGAGTGTAATATGCAATTAATGTGAATAGTCTGTGAGCTCATTGCCATGAGTTTAACTGCTCACTTTTCTTTTTATTTATATATAGTTTTGATTTTTAGCTCACAGGCTATCAAAGCCTGAGAGCTAATGTGCCTGCAAGTCGTACGTAACGTACGTAACGCGATAACTTTATAGTAACATCCAATTTGCTCTATATTTTGCAAATAAGTTCATTCTGACAAGGCGCTTCCTTGATTAGATTTGGAGGTTCATTGGTTGAGTATAAAAGGGGGGATACGGGGCTCTCCCCTTAATTTAAATAAATCGGATTTTCATGCAGAAAATATATGATTTGCTTCAAATTTAATATAGCGGTTTATTCTTATAAGTTGCTTCCCTGATTATTTACCATTTTGCTCAAAAAAAGTGAGTTCTATTTTATGAATAATACACATAATTAAGAGTATAATATACAATTAGCGTGAATAACATGTAAATGCGATGTCATCAGTTTAACTGAGCACTTTTCTTTTTTATTAAAATTATTTGAAACATTTATTACGCAATATCAGCAGTTGAGCCTCATATGTATCACCTTCATATGTATTAAGCCATGGATTTTAAAGCTTCCACTACGGAAAAGTCGTCATATTTAATACGAAAAGTCCAGTTTTAGATAGAGAACTTAAATATTTTTTTACTCTTTCTTAAAGTGGCGTAATTTCCACAAAGTTTTACGTTCATAATTCCTTTCCAACAGATTTTTCTTTATTTTTAGAATTCCGTACTTAAAAAGTAAAAACGGAACCATTATAAGATCACTCCTGTGTCTGTCTGTCACAGCCATTTTACTCGTAAACTATGAAACGTGGAAAGTTCAAATTCGGGGAAGTAATGAGGACTATTAACCACATATTTCCAGATTATTAAACATTCACGAAACTATTTAGGAAAATTGTAGAGGGGCTAATTAAGTTACTTGTAAAAAAAAAAATCTTTTCTTTGTATTTTCTTTGTGGGGTATCGTGTGAAAGCTTTCGTAACGCTGAACTTAAAAATACATTTCTTTTAATTTTAGGTATTATATTTTCAGATATATCGTCGGAAATGCAAAAATATGTCCCCCCTTCATCTATTTCCAAATCTACTTAAACTAAACTAACGAAAAAATTAGAGGTAGTAGACGTTAATTTAAACCTTGCAGGAAAATTATAGCGATTATCCTAGGTCGCATAGTTTTTGAGAAATGCGCATTTTCCCGATTCCTTCAAATTTCGATTTCCAGGCACTCAGCAAAGGTGTTGAGGAAGGCTGGAGGTACCTATCGTAGCAGAAGTATAAAACCATTGTGGATAATGATTTTTGAAAAAAAAATCGTCGGTAATTAGCTGAGATATTAACCCTTAAAGACACAGACGGTTTGGACATACATAATGACAGGGGCGGCGTACTCTATGTACCATCGTCTTTTAAAGCCCAGATAACAACTTTTAATGGTTTATTTGTGTAATGTAATTGTGGAATGCCCAGTAGGAGTATAAAAGCAATAAACATCAAATTGTTAAAAACAGACAATTTTAAATAGAATTAATCACATAAATACTATGCGATTCGCGACTAGTTTGCATTGAGTGGATCTCTCAATACGCCTCCCGTGTCTCTAAAGGTTAATTAAAAACCTATCTGGAAATACGCGGCACAGACCAAAGCTGTGTTGCTACTTTGCGACCTCTTTTCGAAGCGCCGTTAGCACAATGCCAAGTTTAAACTTTTAATAAGGTTTTGTTTTGGTAACACTGTAAAAAGAAAAGATTATTACTACGCTGAATTTAGTTTTATGAAAATCCAAATGAAGTTTAAATATGTACTACATTTATTGCCTGTACCGAATTCAGTTCATCATAAACAGATTATGATATGATTAAAAAAAGCGTTAAACATAATGGCAATATTTGATATTATTTAGGCTTTATATCTCTTTGAACTTTTATGGTATACCAATTCATACTTTTCTGGTATATTCAACCCTACATAGTATAGTTTTTTACAAAGTCTTATTATTCTTTTAGCAACGATTTTTTTATAATTCATATATTTATTGTAAGTAAGTAAGTAAGCACCCACCCTGGGAACCCGCTTTTGGCTTATGGTTGGGTGTAACCCCCAAGCCCAGGGTAGGGAAAAGTTTTACTACCTGCGGAACCCTTTGGAAACAAATAAGTTTTAAGATTAATTATAACTATTCTAAATATTGTTATGTACAAACGAGGGTTTATAGATTACCCACAACTTTTTAAAGTTAAGTGTTCATATAAGTTCATGTATAAGTTCATACACCTTGTAGTTATAACTAGTCCCATCAAAACCAGCCACCACCACCAAGGCCACTAGTGCCTGGACTGGAAATGTCATTCCTGTATTTAATCTGATTCATAAAGGTGGGGCATTGTGTTGAGTTCGCTGTGTGTTTATAATAATTTGGTAAGTTGGGCATCGGCCAATGATATTTTATTAAATTAAAAGTACTTTTATAGCTTATTTTGCTCACTGAGTCTGTCTTAAAATATTTATCTTCAACTGGTTTATTCATTGAGACACAATGAGTTTATAAATTTGCAGACATTTATTTCCCTCTTTTTCAAACAGAGCAAATTAGCGATCGCGGGATCTAAACGGGAGTTGGCGAGCGTACATCGTAGGGAGCAGAGCAGATCCCTCGTCCCACAAAAAAATATTTTAGTTTATACAGTCTTTTTCATACACTAAAAATGATATATTCCATACATATTTTCTGAACAATTTATTCGCATTAATAAAAGTCCCAATTTTCCATCTTATTTGCATATATCGTTCTGTTTAGTTATCTACCAGTATAAGTGATTTACAGAAAGGATACTGTGTTTATTTTTATCTTTCCATTAAATATTTTTGTTTATAAAATTAAATTTTTATTTTATATGCGAGATAATGAAACTTAAATTTCTTCTGTTTCTCAGCTGCCGTGAATATCAGAACATGAACAGTTTCTTTGCCATTGTTATGGGTCTAAGCAACATAGCCGTCAGCCGGATGACTCAGACGTGGGAAAAACTTCCCGGAAAGTTAAAACGCACTTTCGCCGAATTTGAAACGCTCATTGATCCTTCAAGGTAATGTCAATTCTTTCATATTGTATGAAGTATTTATACTTTAGTTGTTCAGTTTTACTGCCCTAATAAATGTCTGTAACAGATAATGCTCTTTCTTTCAATTCAGTTAGTGTTACAAACTGTGAATTAAATAAATATTGCCATTAAAGTATTTTATTCCAATCTTGTATCCATTTTCATTGCATGCTTTAAAAATGATAGGATTCTTTAAAAATGCCCATAAAGGCAACAGAAAAAAGAATTCACTCCATGAAAAGTGAACATTCACTCCTATGAAAGAGTGATTATTCACTCCTACCAGGGGTAAAAAAAAACGCACCCCTTTAGCAAGAGTGAATAGTCACTCCTCCGAAAGAGTGATAATATTCACCTCTGCTTACAGCACATTGCGAAGCGAAAACTGCGCCCAGGGCAAAGTTTCAATTTGCCCCCCCCCCCCCCCCCACACACACACACACTTTTTCTTTGTGACACGCATCACAAAATTGAAAAGTGCAGAAACATAAATAAATTCTATTGGATACATATTTCGCGTTTATTTTGGAATTTCATGCTTAATTTTAATTCAGAAACTCCAAACTACTAAATAATATAAAAGAAAATTGCACTTATATTTTGACAAAGAGAATCTGGGAAATGGATGCAGAAAAAATGTATCTAACGGTACAGTATATTAGTTTACAACTCTTTTGTATTCCCAGAAGAAGCCCCATGCTGTTTTGAGAGTATATTTTTTGTCACAAACACAGAAAAAAAATTACAGACCCAGAAAAGAGAAGGTTAACGAAAGAGATTAAGACAAAGACCTAAAATAAGTTTTGAAAAGGAAGAAGTCCTTATTCATAAGTTTGTATTTAGGTGTAGGGAAAGGGACCATGCAATAACTTTGAATCGAAAAATGGGCGTATTTTTTATTGGAAAAAAATACTGAATGTGTAAATAAATAATTTCTTTTACAAAAAAAAAAAAAAAAAAAAAAAAGAAGAAAAAATGAAGTTGGTAGTATAAATTTGGCGCCATGTCCTTTCTTTCTCCGTTATGTGAAACCTTTGCAACCGTTATAAAAATATTCATCAAGCAGGACGGTCGTTCTGCCAAGCCAAGCTGAAAAAAAAAATGCTAACCCCGCCAAACAAACAAACGCCAAGAATAAGGCAAGACACCGTAACTGCTTATTATACTCATGACAACTTCTCCATGTTAAATGAACGAAATATGCCAGCGTAAAATTTCCCATATCAAAAGAAGCAATCATCGCAGAAAAATAAAACCAACACTAGAAGGACCTAATAAAGAAGATCTTCAATTTGAGATCAAATGCATCCTCATAAATTAATTATAAACAGAGATATAGATTTTTTAAAATAACGTCGAGATACTGAAAATGATCATGTTATTTTCTTCGTCACAACTTATGTTTAAATCGAGGTAGAGACTTAATTATTGGACATAAAAAAGTAAGGATTGCATTTTTGGACAGATATTTACTCAATCTACGTGCTTTTATAAAATTCAGCTTTAAAAACATTAATTTTCTATTCATAATTAGCGAAAAACTGTTAATTAGTTCTAAAGTTTACAAATTATGCCAAATAGCGATAAACCCGCCAAAATATTTTAGAAATCTTATACTTTTCTTTTATATTATCCTTTTGCAGTGATTTCATCGAAGATAACTATAGCTGAGATTCAGATAGATTTTTCGCTGTTAGCGAAATGAGTTTGACCAATCAGAAGCCTGCATGTTTGAGAATATTTGCTGTTTGTGGATCCCGGCCTATGTCATGAAAGTTTTGAATCATTTTTTTAGTGCCGTGGATGAAGTGCAATGTTTGTAGAAATGTAGGTTAGGATCCAGATAGATTTTTCGCTGTTAGCGAAACGAGAATCGCCAATCAATAGCCTGCATTTCTGCAAACAGCGAAAAGTTCACAAAAATGCAGACTTCTGATTGATGAATCTCGTTTCTCTGACAGCCAAAAATCTATCTAGATTGCGCACAATGGAGGATATTCCAAATATGGGTTCGTGGCTGCAAAAGTCACGTGATACCGGTAATTTATCCAAGGAACTTCTATCTGATAAGAAGGGAAGATACTACTACTTTGCCTCATGAACCGTTTCATTGGCTAGCGGGGATTTACATTACACGTCTACGGAGCCTTCCCTTCTTTACGATAGAAGTTTTTACCTTGACCACGTGATCAAAATGTAGATGGAATATCCTCCATTATGTTGAACACAATTTTGCATTTCCACATCCAGGTTGGGTATTAATTGTCATAACAACAATACATATTCGAAACTATTTAAGGCACTGATTCTGAACTCCTTTGCTATACCTTTCAGTATTAAAGAAGTTGTTGTTTCCATAGTAACAGTACTTTTCTGTATTGCTTTCTCTAAAACACAAATATAGAAATTTAACAAAGAGCGCTCAGAATCAACACCATAACAGAGAGCCTTCATACATAAGAGTGGTGATATATGCACAGGAAGCATGCTCATTTCAAGTTTTTGCCGAAAGTATGGCTACAGCGTCTAGAATACCTAGTGTGGAAATATGCTATCCAAACAACGCTAAAAATTTGTATCCCTTAAATGTGCGACGAAACTGCTAAAATCCCAAGTATCGATCATAGCGACATCTGTGGGATTTAGTATTACATTGTATAGACTAGCAATATCTTGCAGTTTGAGAAAATATCCTGCAGATGTCGCTGTGATCTGTATATTTCAGCAGCATCATTGCACAGTTAAGGGATACAATATTTTAGCACTTTTTAAAGTATTACAGGGATAGCCAATTTCCACACTATATATACAGTGCCTAGAAGATACAGTGTGGAAAACGGCTACAAAATAGTGCTAAAAAATTGAATCCCATAAATGTACAACGATGCTGAATAACAAGATGTCGATAGTAGCGCCATCGTAGTGATTTAAAAACGATAGTCATTCTAAAAGAGACTCTTTAACCTATTTCACGTCATTCCTTAACTAAATTAGCTTATAACAGACCAAAATATCTTATATTTATAGTTTCCGATATTTAACATTCTATAATTTTTGAAAACTCAGTGTTTATATTGAAAAGAGTTACGAGATGGCGCTCGTATCAGCATATTGCCGCTGAGCATTGTTAGAGCTTTATGGGATACAAGTTTTTAGCACTTTTTAAAGCATTATAGGAATAGCCATTTCCCACACTGTATCTTCTAGGCGCTGTACTATAGCTCCGTTATAGGCCTAAATTATATGTTGTAGAAATCGACTATCCCAGCAATACTTAAAAAAGCGCGGAAATAGTGAATCTCTTAAATGTACAACGATGTTGAATTCCAAACAGTCATTTACAGCGACATCTGCAGGCATAGGCGTAGCGTGACCAGAAATTTTGGGGGGGCACCAAAGCCGTGGGAAGTGCGCCCTTAACGAATTTTCAATTTTGCGCCCCCCCCCCCCCAATAAAAAAAATCTTTCTCTTTGTAATGGGTGTAATAAAATTGATAAAGTGCAGAAACATAAATAAATTCTATAATACACTGCTCAAAACAATTAAAGGATATTTGAAGTTTTATATAAAATAAAGATATAAACGAAATTTTTTTTGCCGAAAATAGAAGAAGAGAATCACAAATGCAAATTTTTCTGGTTTTCAAACTGTGGAGTATGCAAATTTTGAGTTCGACGTCAAAAACGTCGCTTCAGCGGCAGCGAATGAAATTTGACTTTCAACTGGATAAAAGAGAATGAAGACAAGGATGATCGGCATTCAGTGATTGCTTTGTTTCGATGAGTACGATGTCTCAGCGAAGTCATTTGACAGATTCAGAAGCTTTGAGAATTGTTGGTAGGTTAGAAGGGGGCCAAACTCAAGCCGAAGTAGCGCAAGCCATTGGAGTGTCACAAAGTGTCATTTCCAGGATCTGGAACCGTTTTTTGGAGAGTGGATGTGCAGGCCGAAGACCAGGGCAAGGTTGTAGACGGGCAACAACGCCCAATGAAGATCGGTATTTAGCGTTAACAGCTCGGAGACACCGAAACATGAACGCTACTCTTCTCCAACAACACCTTCGCTCGGCTACAGGCACCACGATTTCAACTCAGACTGTCCGAAACCGGCTCCATGCTGTAGGTCTGTATGCTCGCCGATCGATGGTATGTGTTAGATTAACATCAAGGCATCGTCGCGACCGCAGGGAGTGGGCAACCTAGCATGTTAACTGGAGGAGAAATGAATGGAGCAATATTCTGTTTTCTGACCAGTCCCGTTTTTCTGTGCATCCGGATAATAGGCGTATTTTCATCTGGAGGGACCGTGGCAGTAGGAATAATCCTGCGTTCGTGCACGAAAGTGTCAGATTTGGCGGTGGAGGAGTGTTGGTGTATGGTGGCATCTCCATTGACGGGCGCACTGACCTCTACATCATTCAAGATGGAGCTCTGACTGGTCGCCGATATAGGAATGAGATCCTCAGACCTATTGTAGTCCCTTACGCTGCAGCAATCGGAGATAACTTCATTTTAATGGACGATAACTGCAGGCCACATCGTGCAAACCTGGTGGAGGATTTCCTTTTCGAGGAAGGAATCGTTCGAATGGAATGGCCAGCGTGTTCTCCAGACATGAATCCAATCGAGCACGTTTGGGACGCTCTAGGAAGACGAGTTTCTGGCCGCCAACAACCCCCACAAACTCTCCAAGAACTGCAAAGAGCTCTTCTGGAAGAGTGGGGCAGAATACCCCAACTCGTCATGAATAGCCTCATTGAGTCCATGCCTCAAAGGTGTTCAACGTTGCTGGCCGCCCGTGGAAACCATACCCCCTACTGAAAATGATTTTCTTTGAAGAAAACACCTTTTCTTATTCTTTTTTGCTCATATGCACAAATTGTGTTTTTTTCCTTTAGTACACAAATGCGCAATAAAATGCATTTTTTTCTGCCAAACATGTGTAATTTATTCTCATATAACCTACTATGTCTGTCGACAATGTATCAATCAGCTAAACAGTTTACCAGATACAAAATCCACCTAAAACTGCAATATCCTTTAATTGTTTTGAGCAGTGTATTTATGATATGAATAAATATTTCGCGTTTATTTTGGAACTTTAAAATGTTTAATTTTAATTTAGAAATTCAGGCCAACTAAATAACATAAGAGAAAATTGCAATTATTTGTTAGAGAGTTCATGATGTTTTGCGACAGGAAAAAAAGGATCAAGAAAGAAAAAAGAAATTCCCCTGAAAATGATCGGCGGACAAAAACTGAATAAATAAACAAATAAAACCGTGGTTCGCAGCAAAAATTTTGCGCCTGGGGCGACCGCTCCTTTAGCCCCCTCTTTGCACGGCCCTGGGGGGAACACTAGAGGTCTGCACGGGCCGCAGTTTCCAGGCCGGCGTGAAAATTAAAAGTTCCACCCGAGCCCGGCCCGTTTATATTTTCACAGTTTATGGTCAGGTCCGGTTCGTAAAAAAATCAGTGAAAACAAGCTCGGCCCATAAAAAAAAAATCAATTAATTCAGGCCTGGTCCGGCCCGACTCAATTTTCTCAAAAATTCCAATTTTTCTTAACATGCAATTGCAGGGCTGCCACTTGCTACTAAAATGCTATACCTAGCGACTATTTTCAGCATCCTTCGGCTATGGCGACTATTTTGGGGCGAAAACTTTTAAAAAGTGACTATTTCAAGAAAGCAGTAGGCGACTTTTTTCGGATTCAGCGACTATTTTTACTGAAAATATTCGGTCTTTTTCTTCAAAGCGCCTCTAAAGTCATCTTCCCAAACGCACTTTTTCAACGGTTGTTTGAGGAAATTCGCGATTTTTTCCACGACGAATTCCAAAATTCGGAATTCCCCCCCCCCCCTAAACCATTGACGAAAATAACTATTTATTTCCAAGATCTTTTTATACTATCGTTGAAGGAGATTTTGCGATTTTTTCCGCGATCCTTTGCCAAATTTTGCAGATTTTTCTACTACAGACTGACGAAATTGATTTTTTTTCCGCCACCACTTGTCGAAATTCGCGATATATATATTTTCCGTGATCGATTGATGGTATTCATTGTTTGTTTCAGATATCATTTGACGAAATTCGCGATTCTTTCCCACGATAGTTTGTCGAAATTCGTGATTTTCTTTTCAAAACCAACTTACGAAATCCTTGATTTTTTGTGCAATCATTTGTTTAAATTCTCGATTATTTACGCGAATATTTGATCAAATTCGTGTCTTTTCAGGAATGATTCTGTTCTGACTTTTCCGAAAATTTAAGGCATCCGGTTCCGAAAATTTTAAAAATTCGGGAAAATAAAATATCGCGAATTTCGGCAAATGATCGCCGAAAAAATCAATTTCGACAAACGTTCACAGAAAAAAATCGCCAATTTCTTTAAAAGATCGCAGAAAAAGCGAATTTTTTCAAGGGATAGCAAAAAAACGCGAATTTCTTCGAGGGATCGCAAAAAACGCAAACTTCGTCTAGGAATCGCGAGAAAAATACAAATTTCACGAAGGGATCGCAAATTTTATCAAAGGATCGCGGGAAATACGAATTTCGTCAAAGGATTGCGGAAAAAACACATAATTGGCCCCGAGAGGCGATTTCCACCCCTTTCCCTCCCTCTGCTGTAACTTTTTAGAAAATTTGCTGTGAATTCCAGATTTTTTTTTTAAACCCAGAATTACACCTGCCGTCTTTTTGTTCGCGATCATTTGACGAAATTTGCAATTTTTTTTGTCTTCATCGTTTGACGAAATTCGTAATATTTTGTATATTCTTTTGACGAAATTTGTGATGATTTGTCCGTGACCGAAGGACGAAAATCGCCATTTGTTTCCACAACCTTTGATAAAATTCAAGATATTCTTCCACGGGCGTTTAAAGAGATTCGCGATTTTTTTCCCCGACGAATTACCAAAATTCGCATTTTTTTTCCTCCAATTGTTTCGTGGAATTCACGATTTTCTTTACACGATCCCTTGCCAAATTTCGTGAATTTTTCTACGACTGGTTGACAAAAATGATATTCGGTATTTGTTTCAGGGATTTTTGACGAAATTCGCGATTCTTTTAAACGATCTTTTCTTTTGTCGACTGACTGAGGAAATTCTTGATTTTTTGCGCGACTATTTGACCAAATTCGCGGGTGTAATTTTTTTTCTGTTCGCGACAGTTTGACAAAATTTTCGATTTTCTTTCCGTAGTCTTTAGGCGAAATTTACAAGTTTTTTTTCGCGACTGATGGAAAACTTTTTTTCTAAGGTCAATTGTTGATATCGGCGATTTTTTTTCTCGTTACCGAATGGCAAAATTCGCGACTGTTTGATGAATTGATTTTGTGGATTTCTCGAAGAAAAAAAATCGTGGCTTTCACGAAATTAAAAAAAAAATCGCATATGAATCATATGTCTGTTCAAGAAATAAATTTGGAAGATTCCATCCAAACAAATATTTTTATTATGCGGGATTTTCCTTTTTTGTGCGGGATTTGCGATATCCCACACGTTATTTCTAACCCTGCCCCTCAAATAAAACTTTTCTTCCTTCTCTCCAAGAAACTCTTGAAATGAAAGGCCTGATGGAAAGTAGTTACCTGGATGATCTGCAAGAAGTTTTTACTGCTATGTTTCCAGGTGCTGTAGATAATTTTTATTGTGGAAGAACCAAGTTACTTCGTAACTGAAACATTAGGGCTTTATTTTCTGGATAACTTGCATTCTCATTTGAAGAAATCACTCTATTCTTTATTCACTGATTTGAGCAGAAGCATAAAATGTGGACATATAAAGTCCTTTCATTGTTATGGATAGAATTTTTCTTCCTTTTTTAAAAGTGGGTATGCGAGTATTTTGGCTACTATTATCGAAGAAATACTAATATTTTTTTTCGTTGGAGGCTACTAAAGCTACTATTTTCAGTGTCATTTGGCAGTGGCAGCCCTACATTTGAGATACTTTTATGAAGTAGAATGAAGGTTTTTTTTCTAAAAAACTCCGATTTTTTTAAATAAAATAACATCAAAGTTGGACTTTTGATTTCCAAATTCAAAGGCTGACAATTACAAGACGGATCCATTTAGTAATCCGCTTTAAATCAAGCTGCTTCGAATTAGGAAAAAACGTTAAGAAAAGGGAGAACGCTACTCGATTCTTAAGCACCTGAATGCTGTTCTGTAATTTTCAGGCAAATAGGAATAGAAATGAGTTTATGAATGTGTCAAAAATAATCAAATTTTTGAGTGGAGATTTTTGTTTTTCTGAAAACGTTATTAATTTAATAAAACAAACAATTCTGTATGTTCTTACCTTCTATTCCATTTTCGTCCTTTTGAAGCCAGACTTGAATGAATTTAGAATGATGGTGTGCTTCATGACATCGCTTGTTATTGAGTTTTCCATAAAAATTTCCTGTTTTTTATCGCGTTTGTTTTTGCGTAGCTCATTCAATCCTGATCTGTTTAAAAAATAGTAATAAAAACATTTAACTACGAGTACATTCCCACAAATGACCAGATCATACCAAGCCAAGTGTGTGTAGGAGTGTGGAGAGGGGTTAGGTCGAGACACTCCTCAGAGTAAAGATAAGAAGTCTATGAGACTTATATGAGAAGTCTATGAGACGCTCCTATTATCTCACTTTGCCCAAGAGGGAAACACAAGTTCAGAGGTCAAAGAAGTTCTTTGTGTGACCACCTTGTGTTACTCACTGAAATTAAACTACTTGGGTGACTGGACACCAGCTTTGCAGTTGGGGAAATTTTTCCTTCTATCGATCAAATTACAGCTACTGACCAAATATCAATGATTGACCAGCACCGTATTAATGGTTGAGAACTCAAGCGTTTTCGTTTTTGGGGAGGAGAGAGTGGGTGAAATGCTACATACTAAAAAGTTTTAAATTTGATTGCATCTTAAAAAAAAAAAAAAAAAAAAAAAAAAAAAGCAATTGAAAATCACTGCCATTTATCGTTTTTGTAAAAGTCTCAATAAATCACAATCCTAAAATATATGAATATAAATTTCACATTAATTTATCTGAAAATCCCATGTATAATACACAATCACATATACTTTTAAAACAGTGACAAATGAAGGTTTTTAATAATTTGTAAAATAAGTACAACCTTAATATCAATCGTACGTTCAGGGCTGAAACTAGCCTTTTTCTGCGCCAGGGGAAAACATGGATTTTGGCGACCACCCCCTCCCTTCATCTCCTCACGCACAATAAATATTATTGACCTCCGGTACCCTGTGCAAAATAAATAAATAAATAAATAAAATTCATAAAAAATAATTAAATAATTAAAATTAGAGCAAGAAATATGTAAACAACGCTCCCATAGGATTAACATTAGCTTGAGCGTTAAGAGTCTACACAAGTCACGCGAAGAAACTGGAATGCTAATGCTAAACCTATGGGAGCGATCTTTTTAAATTTTCTCGCTTGCATATTAATAGTTTTAAATGATTTTTTTCTTTGCTTAGAAAAGCTGAGGTTAAATTCTAACCGGGTTAGTGTTTAATTTTTAGATTTTGGTTGCAGATTATTTTTATAAAGTTACCTTCACTTCCAGTACCGGTTTCAAAACCTAAAAGTATAGCAACGCTAAAGATCAATCTAAACTATCCTAAGAAAAAAAATAATTTTAAAATATTAAAATCCAAACGAGAAATTTCAAAAGAACGCTTCCTTAGTTTAACATTAGCTTGCGAGTTTCTTTGCATTTCATATATATATATGCACATTTTTGTATGAATCGACAAACGATTCATTTGGCGCCCCCTTCACCTTTGTTCTGGCGCCTGGGGCATATGTATTATGTATGGGGCATATGTCCTCTACACCTCTATACCTCTGCACCCCCCCCCCCCCTCCTAGTTTCGGCCGGGCTATATTCTTTAAAAAACATTAAAAAGTGGTGTTACTGTTCTATCTTGCATATATTTCAACCCTTAGTTTTTACTCGTTGACAGTTGCTCGACCTCGCGCCCTTTGAGACCGGATCTGCATGCAAAAAAAAGTAATTTTAGTAAAAGGCATGGGCGACATTTTTCAGTTGTCACCAACCTAGAAATGGCAAAAGGACGAGAAATGTAATTTGGGAAGGTAAAAGCAGGGGCGGCTGATGGCGCCCTGGGTGAGTTTTTTTTTTAATTATGGGCAGCCGCCCAAGCTCGCCTCCTCTCTCTCAGACTGGATTTGGTTGGTTGCAAAAAACAATTGCCCCAAAAGTAATGCAAAAAATAATGCACAAAAAGTAATGCAAAAAATAATTGGAAAAAAAGGAACAGAGCTGCATTTTACAATTTCCGCCTAGGGTGGCAAAACGCCTAGAAATGGCAAAAAGAAGAGAAAAAATCATTTTTGGGGGGATAAAGGCAGGGGCGACTTTATTAGCCATGATGGCGCCCTGTGACAGATTTTTTTACTATACCACTGCAAATGCTATACTTTTTTTTCTTTTAAAAGGCTTTACTAAAACATTTTATTTTGTGCACTCCTTCCAGGGCCGAAACTAGCTATATTTTCATCCGGGGAAAACGTCGATTTTGGCGCCCCCCCCCCCTTCCTCTGCAAAGTAAATTTACAAAGAGAAATTTACGAAAGTTTCTAGTAGCGGACTTATTTTAAAATTTAAAATGTGTAACAATAAAATACATAATATTGAAATATATAACCAGCTTTATCAAATATTTATTCATTAAAACCTGGGGAAAAAATTGAAAGGAAGCGGAAATAATTCTGCTTTATACAGGTTTTCGTCTTAGGAGGTATAACTGTTGGTATTCTCTGTTGGAACCATGTAGTTTTTTCATTTAAGACACGATTCCATTATAGACGGATTTCATTTTTCGAGATTTTACTGTTGTTGTAGCATTACAAATTATTACAATTGCGGCAATTTAATGTCATAGTAATATGAGTCACATTGTTTTAGGAACTAAAAACCAGGATTTACTGTAGGTATAAAAATGAATTCCAGTTTTGTAAAATATCTTCCTGTACTATCTACATCAGTTTTTCGGAGTTATCACTTATACCACTCTTTTTATTTATAGGCTGATATGTCTAGATACTTTCCTGAACTTAATGCTAATTTTCAAATTTATGTCTGACTCAAAATAACAACAACAACAAAATTATTAAGTTTTTACTTCTTATTTTGTGAATTTTCGACCGCTTGGTTTTTATTGTCCCAGTCGGTCACCTTACCTCGCCTCCTCTAAGGACAGATATGGTGATATGCATGTAAAAAAGTAATTATAAGAAAAGAATGGGGTTATTCATTTGCTGTCTTGTACGCGAATCTTTTTATCTATTTGACATTTTTAATGCACTGTACTAAGCTTTTCTTTTTGACTTTTCGGGTAGAAAATATTTTTTACACAAATTTCGCACGCATATATATATATATTGTATAAAAAGGCAAACCAAATTTTCATCTGACGTTCCCTGCGCGAGGCGCCCAGAACACATGCCCCCTCAGCCCCCCCCCCATAGTTTCAAACCCTGACTCCTTCTCCCGTTTGATTTTATTGCGCCGGACAATCATTTGACGTTACGCCCATAGCAAGACGGGAAAAAAGAAAGCTCCAAAAAGAATAGAATAGTCTTCATGGAATCTTTTCAACAGAAAAGTCACATTCAAACAAAATCTTCATTTGGCGCCCTTTTCGCCTTTCGTTCTGATATCCGGGGCACATGACTCTGCACCCCCCCCCCCCCCCCCAGGAAATCGGTTATCGGCGAGGGACAGTTTTACACAAAAGAGAGGAGTAGGGACTGACCTATTGGCCTTGGAAAATGTTAGTGGTTCTCCTATTTGCAGTCTTCTATTATAGATGAATCTTTTTATATATTTGTAAATTTTAATGCATTTGGTTCAGTTTTCCTTTTGGATTTTCCGGCTGCGAGACATTTTTATGCAAATTCGATATGTATACATATACATTTTTGTATGTAAAGACAAAAAAAATCTTCATTTGGCGCCCTCTACGCTTTCTGTTCTAGCGCCCGGGGTACAGAAGGTTGGGGGGGCGCGTGCCCCCCCGTGCCCCCCCGACGCTACGCCTATGTCTGCAGGATATTATTTAAAGAAGAAAGAGACTCGTGTAATGCACCGCTATAGCGTCTAGAATACATACTGTGGAATTTTGCTATCCAAGCAGCGCTAAAAAGTTGTATCCCTTAAATGTGCACTGACGCTGAAATCCAGGGAGCTGATCGCAGCGACATCTGTGATAAACTTTCAAAGTAAACATCGTATTATTACAGCGGGCTTGACGCCAAGCACATAGGTCAGATGTATGTTAATAAAATGTAAAAAAAAAAACGCTACAGCGTCTAGACCAAATTATAGCGCCTAGAATATATAGTGTGGAAATTGGCTATCCATGTAATACTTAAAAAAGTGGTAAAATATTGTATCCTTAAATGTGCAACGATGCTGCTGAGATATACAAATCGCAGCGACATCTGCAGGATATTTTCTATAACTGAAAGATATTGCTAGTCTATACAATGTAATACGAAAATCCCGCAGATTTCGCTGCGATCGACACTTGGAATTTTAGCAGTATCGTCGATCATTTACGGGATACAAATTTTTAGCGTTGTTTAATAAAATATTTCCACACTAGGTATTCTAGACGCTGTTACCAAATCGTCATGAAGTTTTAGGAAATATCCTGCAGATATCGCTGTGATCGACTCATTGGATTTCAGCATCATTTGAAATTTAAGAGATCCAATATATTAGCACTTTTTAAAGTATTACTGGGATAGCTGATTTCCACACTATATATTCTAGGCGCTGTAGCACCGCGGTAGCCTGTCTTTTTCGTTTACCTCGGAGTAGATATAGATGAAGTCATTTGTAGCTGTTCCTAAACTGTGGCCAACAACATATAAGGCCAGTTCATAACGTCACACGGAGTTGATTATCTGTACACGGCAATGGACACAAAAAAAATCGGCTCGCAGCTTTGTACTAATCATCGTGTAAAGATGATCCAACTCTGAGACTAACGAAAAAGACAGGCTACCGCGGTGGGTCCGATTCTTCTTTTTTTACAGACCGCTGGAGTCATGTGATGCTCGATGCACCAAAGAAGGTGCGTGAAAAGAGCATCACGTGACTCCAGCGGTTTGTAAAAAAAGAAGAATCGGACCCACCGCGGTAGCCTGTCTTTTTCATTAGCCTCGATCCAACTGCGTGTGACTTTTAAACATCATGAACTGGCCTATTATGTCATTGGTCGCGCTAACACCCTCCCTCCTGCGTCCACCGTATATAGCGGCATCTTGTACTGGAGACTGCTAAATGGGCTGCTATCGGTCAAAATCAAGAGAGAAAAGGGCAGAAGAGAGGGAAATAACTCGTTTTTTTTGGTAACTAGTTTTTCACACGGGAAGATTGACATGTCTGTTCCTCTCCTTTCATAACTTCATGGTGGTGAAATACGCCAAAGCATCCTAAATATCTGAGAAAGTCTTGACTCGCGTCACGAAAACATCACACAAAGCAGGCAAAGCAAAGAAACAAAATCATTCGTGAATATGAACGAGCCAATGAATGATTTTCTTCTTTGTTTTGCCTGCTTTGTGTGACGTTTTTCTGACACGTGTCAAGGCTTTCTCCAATATTTAAAGGGCGTTGAATAGGCCGGGATCAAGATAGATATTTCGCTATTAGCGGGATGGGATTGATCAATCAGACGTCTGCATTTTTCCGAACTTTTTGATGTTTGCAGTAAACACCGAAAAGCCTGCAAGGATAAAGGCTACTGATTGGTCAATGTAATTTTACTAACAGAGAAAAATTTATCTGGATCTCGGACATTAACTTTGGTTGGTTAAAACAATTTTGAATAAAATCAATTCAGGAAGCCAATGTTTGTTAACTTTTCTGGTTAGTTTAATTGAAATCTTGCTCGTCTATTACTGAAAACTGAGTTACCGTACTTTGGACAAAAAATTGAATATGAGTACACGACTTGTGCATATGTCACCACTCTAACACAGTGTTGCCAGATGGGCTACTTTTTTTTTTAACTCAGATACTTGATTGGCACCACTTTTTTGAAATTGTTAAATGTGCCTTATTTAATGACATATTAATTAAGGCGAAAACAATGGGAATTTTACCGTTTATAATAAGTGCTGGCAATCAAGAAATCTGAATTAAAAAAAAAGTAGCCCACTGGCAACACTGCTCTAACATATAAATGTTCTGTGTTATGACTATGATTCTAAGTGCAGTTGGTTAAATTTGAGTATCTGGGCATTAGAGAAAGCAATAGTGGCCCACTGTGGCTGAGTGGATAAGACACAATGCCGCTAATCGCTTGAGAGCGTAGGTGGAAGCAGATTCGAATCCCGCCGTGATCCGCATGTGATATGATGTATGTGTTCAATAAATCAAACAAACAAACAAGCAAGCAATAGTGAAAGGTACAGTTGGCATGGAAACAACGACTTCTTTAATTCGTATAGAAAATTAATGATTAGTAGTAAATGACTCAAGTTTAAAATGTAGGCAAATGGTCTGGAAATATAAATGGCTCCCATCTAGTATTTCACAAAATTAATTTAATAGATTCACATGATGTATAACTTGATGCAACTCTTAACTAATGAAAATTCTGCAACAAGACTTATGTAGGTAGATCTTTTGAATGAATAATTCAGAATTCTGAGAACAAAACGAAGTTCTTAAGGCTCTTCCTCACACCCCCCTCAAAAAAGGAAATACGATAGAAAGATATAAGAATTTGGATAGCTTCAATATGTCTGTGATCTTTTGTCAGAGTTCATAAAAAGAGTCTGGGCATAAAAAAAAGACAAATTTAACGAACGATAAGACTATAGATTTCAGGCAATTTTTAACCGAAAAATATTTAATTCTAATGTATATGCGACTTTAATAATAGACCATTAAAACTAATCAATTTAGGGGAAATTTTATAGTAAATTAATATCCTCACATTTATGCAAATAGGCATGGATAAACAGACTTGAGTAAAATTACATATTTACTCTTTCTTCTCTATAACACGATCTAAATGAAGATGAAGTTATGTGTACAGTTTATATCTCTAAATTTTTAGATTTTTTTTGTCAAAAATGTTCCTTTGTTATGTCTAGAATTGCTAGATTTACAGATCTTCGATTCTTTAGATGCCTGCGGGTTTTCATTCTCGGAATAACCGTAGGTATTTGTAAAGGTAAATTTATTTTGCAAAACCGTCAGCAAAAAAAGTTAGAAAAAACAATTAACTGACAGACTAACTGTAAATATATATTTTATTTCGACTCTGTTTTTTACTAAATTTTCATCTTTCGTAGAAAATTTTAAGGAGATATAAATTGAGAAAGACTGATACTTTGAAAGAAGAAATTGACTTTCCTTATTTTTAAATTATTAATCACTATAAAAAATGAATGATAGGTAAACAAAATGTATAATATTGTGTTTGCTTCCTGCTTATAAAGGCTATACAAGGACTAATTTTAATTTGAGCTAGTAGAATTATTTCAGTTATATATCATTTGTTTTAAAAAAAGAACTGATATCTACTAAAAAACAACTTTTCAAAAGTAAAAAATAAGCCAAGCAAAAAAAAAAAAAAGAAAAGAAAAGAAAAAGGGTGAAAGTTGTGGCTAAAAAATAGTGTGATATCAAATTTCCAAGCTTATATTGCGGTACTTATTTAACATTTTTTGCTAAAAATTTACCATATGTAAGTCGAGTACCTAAGTATGCGTTGATAGAAAGCCTTTTCTCCCTTACTAAATACATCATAACGTGTTTCTGAAAATTAATTTTTTTTAAATTATGCATGATGGGCTTGGCGGCCACCTTTCCATATTTTACACAAATTTCTAAGCACTCAAGCTCGTAACATATTTGCATTATTAAGAATTTCGAAGTTATAGTTTTAGCTACAGACAGATAAATTAAGAAAGTTTTTTATTTTGAAAAAAACAAATTGATTTTTACTGCTGTAACTAATTAATTAACCCCCCTCCAAAAAAGAGAATCATAAGATGAAACCTGAAGTTACTTCAGCTTTATTTTTAGACACAAATTTTTAGGCACTCATTTCCATAAATTAAAAGAATAAAATGTTTGCTTTAGTAACAATTTCGAACTTCCAATCTTAACAATGAATTTGTGTGCTTAGAAATTTGTGTAAAATATGGAAAGATGGCCGCCAAGCCCATCATGCATAATTTTAAAAAAATTAATTTTCAGAAACACGTTATGATGTATTTAGTAAGGGAGAAAAGGCTTTCTATCAACGCATACTTAGGTACTCGACTTACATATGGTAAATTTTTAGCAAAAAATGTTAAATAAGTACCGCAATATAAGCTTGGAAATTTGATATCACACTATTTTTTAGCCACAACTTTCACCCTTTTTCTTTTCTTTTCTTTTTTTTTTTTGCTTGGCTTATTTTTTACTTTTGAAAAGTTGTTTTTTAGTAGATATGTATGTACAGTCGTGGAAAAAAAAAAGTAAACACCCCCTACTAACTCCTCAACAAATTATCGTAGATGAAAGTTACTGGTACCGGACGATTGGAAATAAAGTCTACTTTTAAATTATGTGTATAAAATTTGTTTAGGGGGCCATATACATATTAAAACGAATCCAAACTTATTTTATTTCAATGGCAATACCCAAATTTAACGAGATATTTCAAATCTTCGGCTCAAAATATGCCTAGAAACCAAATTTCAAGTCATTCGAATGATAAGTTTTTGAATTATAGACATTCAAAATTTTGTACTTCTAATGTTAAATTAAATTTTCATATTTTTATTTATATCTCCTGAAATTATGCTCCTAATGAGCTAATTTTTTGTTTAGCAATAATACTAATATACCAAAACATAAATACGTTGAATTTACAATTTTTATAATTTTATGATATGAATTAAGAATTATGAAATTAATATTCGAAAAAATTATGAATTGCAACATACAATTTTTTTGATGGATTTAGATTTATTAAGTCCTGCTTTATGGAAATCCAAAATTTCACATTTTTCTTCCAAGTGATTTTCAAGTTATGCTTAAAAAACGGCAAAATGTTGGTTTAAGGGGCCGTCTATGATAGAAGTGAGTAAATTTTTGAAATTTATTCTGCTATCCTGTAATCAAACAGGCTTCATTGACGCTTAAACGTGCCTTGATCAAGAAGGCGGCTCTCTCGGTTAACAATAGAGTTCGGAACTTCAATTTGGATACAGCCCTTAAAATACACTCGTTTTAAAATAATTAATTTCTCGGAAACTTATGGTACGAATTGGATAAAAATTTGTTTATAGGCTAATTGAAAGGTGTAGAGTTCATTTATGCTGTCAGAATTGTGTACTGCTATTGAAAAAAACAAAGTTATGGTTCGTTTTATTATGTAGATGACCTCTTAAACAAATTTTATATACATCATTTAAAAGTAGACTTTATTTTCAATCGTTCGGTACCAGTAACTTTCTTCTGCGATAATTTGTTGAGAAGTTAGTAGGGGGTGTTTACTTTTTTTTTCCACGACTGTACATCAAATTTAGGCATATAGTTTAACTTGTGACTTTGATATGTTCTTTTTTTAAATGTTGTTTCATAAAGTTTATGCTTAGAAGTATCTTCTATACATGAGCTTAACTTTCTTGAATCATTTCATATTTATAAAAATGATGAAAATATTGCTAATTGTGAATTCGCTATACTACCATTATCAGATTGTTGGAAAAATTATAAAAAAAGCCAGTATTTTTCACATTTTCGGTTCCATTCCCTATACTATTTTCCCATTGGCTGTCACCCGTAATTTCCTGTTGGTTATTCGTTTTAATGCATTTTAATAAATTTAATCAATTTCAAACATAATGAAATCGACATTCGATTTTTAGTGGCAATACAATATGCTTATTGTAGATGTAGAATACGGAGGGAATAGCATTATTTGTGGATTTACAGGTATACAAAATATAATTCTGTTACAATATTGTTTTATGACCGGTAATGTATGTCCGGTTAAAATGTGTCCAGGAACTCTCGGGCACTCTGTATTAAAACTTTTAAAGTAACCCATAAATATTATGAACTATTTTCTAGATGAATATAAGAAATGTATTTCCTCTAATTTCTTTCAAATGTGTTCATGCAGTGTTATTTATATATGGGATTAGGTTTAAATGCAATGTTCGAGGATTTGATTATCTGTAGAATAGTCGGTTAAAACTTTGGAATTATATTGTTTAGCTGATTTATTCAAGATTATAAATTAGTAAATTAACAGTTTTTAAATAATGTCTAAAATAAATATTCTGTTTTATTTCCAGAAAGAAATTTTACTTTCGTTTATATTCATGCATGCGGGATAACTTATGATACATGGACTCAGTATTAAATGCAATTTGTTCCAGGAAAATAATTTTACATTATCTCTTTAAAACTCAATTAATGCTTTCCGTGCAGTTTGAAACCATGGACCCTATGAACTGTTATTTTTCTTAAACTTATTTTCCTCGTAAGCTATTTGCTTATGTTTATAAGTATTACCTTAAACTTCAATACTTTGAATTATTTTCTGTAGGAATGAAACATAATTTGTTCTCTAATTTTCTTTAACTAATCATGCGAGATTATTTATTGATATGTGAACTTAGGATTAAATGAAATTCGTTTGGAGGCGTGAAGAATTCTGCATAACTCTAGATTAAAACCTTGCAGGCAATTTGAGGTTATGTGTTATACTTTGAAATTAAATATCTTTGCCTCTAAAAAAAAAAAAAAAAATCAATTTGGGTTTTTGAGTAACACATTGGCAATTTTAAGTAATGTATAAGCATTTTGAACTATTTTCTGAAGGAATAAAACATTATATTTTCTCTAAATTTCTTTCAGCTCACGAAATTAAAATTACTGAATGATAGATGGGCTTAAGATTAAATGCAATTAGTTCTGGGAAAAGGATTTCGCATAATCTCTAGAATAGTCGATTAATGCTTTTCCGGCATTTCATGTTTTATCCTATGAAATTAGTTATATTTGTAAGCGAATCGTTGAGGATTTTTCTGTAGTATATTATTAACATTTAAATAAAGTATAACTATTATGTTTTTTTTTTCTGACGCAATGAAAAATTACATTTTCTCTAATTTTCTTTTAATTTATCGACTCGGGATTATTTACTGCTCTTTGGGCTTAAGACTAAATGGAGTTTAGTCAGAAAAAAGAATTTTATATAGTAATCAAATTAAAGCTTTCCAGACAGTTTGAGGTTATCTATTATCCTTTGAAACTAATTATATTTGTTAAACTTATTTACTCCACAAGCGATTTACTTTGTGTTTTTAAGTAATGCATTAGCGGTCTTTAAGTAATGTATAGATATTCTGAAGAAACGAAAGAATGCATTTTCCGTAATTCTTTAAATTAATGCATGCGGGATTATTAATTGAAATATGGGTTTGGGATTAAATGTAATTTGTTCAGGGAAAGAATTTTACGTACTCTTTAGAATATTTGGTTAAAGCTTTACAACCTTTTCGAGGTCACGCATTATCCCATGAAATTAATTATAATTGTTAAGTTATTTTTTTCGTAAGCAAATTACACAAGTTTTTTAAGCAATACATCATTAGTTTTTAGGTAATGTATAAATATTTTAAAGTATTTCCTAAAGAAAAGAAACATCATATTCATTTTTATTATTATTTAAATTCTTGTACCAAGGAATATTGTTTGATATATGGGCTTGAGATTGAACGATATCTGTTCGGGGAAGGCTTTGTACATAGTCTGTACATTAAAGCTTCGCAATACCTTTGAAGCATTGTGGAGTTCCGGAGGTGGAGTCAAAAAGCTCTTCTAAACTTTTTACAAACATAAAAAGTCTAAATCTTCCGTGGGGGATGTCTTCCTTATTATACCCACTGAATTGTGCCCATGTTACTATTTTTACCTTGTATATATAAGACGTTAGTATAGGAATTGCGAAAGTTTTCGACTTCAGTTTTTAAATAGATTTACTCGTTTTGGAATGCCTTGAATATGATTTGACTATTTTTGAAAATTGTCTGTCTGTGTGTGGTGCAAATATTGTGGCCGTTCTATCTAAGAACTGCTGGATGTAATTTAATCAAACTTCAGATTCAGTTAGACCTTGGCATAAATTTGTGCTGATTAGGTTTAAGTATATTTCGCCTAACAGGTGGCGTTGCTGTGCTGTATTTTTCACGATTTCTGTGATATCTGTAGCCCAAAAACTGTCACATATTACTTAACCATAATACGTAGTATAGGGTAAGTCTTGTAATCGTTTTAAAAATCGAAAAAAATTTTTTTTGACGGATTTACACGTTTTAGACACTGGAGATTCCGAAAAACATATTTTTAGAAAAAATTTGTTCGTCCGTCTGTATGTGTGTGTGTCTGTAAACGCTCTATCTCCCGAACAAATTGAGATAGAGATTTGAAATTCGGTGTGTACTTAGAAAGTAACAATGGGAAGAAGCCTATTGAATATCATTAACCTCGATTATCCGGAACTATTTTTTTCGGACTCTCGAAATATTCGTTCTGATAAAAGGTATACAAAAATTTTCGAAATTGTTTATTTGAATGAATGAGTATAAAAGACAATAAAAAAACATAAATTTTGCATCATGAGTAAACTCAATCGGATAATTAGTTGCCGAGATATTTGTAATTCTATTTTTCACACTCTTCGATTTTTCATGACCCTGTATTTCATTCAAATTCCAATTCAAAGATATATTTTAATTGGAAATGAGACGCTTAATCCGACGCAGTAAACTGTTAGTTAATAGGATTATAATTTTTCGAGTTATAAGGATGTTTCTTTTACGCAATTCGGTACTACTCGATTATCTCGCCGACCAAAAAACTATCGCCAAACTATAAGATTAAATGCCAATAATGGCTTATCGTAAATGTCAAGCACTTAATGCCTCTTCACACCTATAAGGAGGTTTACCCCCTTGGCGGTGTATCGGCAAATTTGGCGGCCAAAATGAGTCGCTAAAAGTGACGCCAAATTGGCGGTGTCTCTGATATTTCGTCAAATTCCCATAGACTTCCATTGTAAACCAATAGCATTTACTTGCTTACAGAAAATCAACAAATTGAGATATTTTAGTGCTACAAAAAGTAACATTAGCTTAAGGGGTTATATTAATTATATTTAAGGAAGTCCAAATAAATTAAATTATGAATAAAAGTAACATAATACAATGCTTAGCAAATATCACATGTTTTATTTTCATATTTTATATTATCTATATCCATGATGGGTAAGTACTACGGTGGTCCCCAACGACTAGTTTTTAACCACATTGGTGCCAGAATCGCTCATTTTTGACGTCAAGTTTTGCCTGTGAACCCAAACACGAATTATTAGCGCTGTGCTTTTTGCGATGAACATTATAGCTGTATCTTATTTTCCATTTTATAGAAATGCACCAAATTTTATATTTGAGTTTATGATAAAAAATGCATAATGCTGATGATCTCATTTTAAATTTGAATACCCAAAAGGGGGCGCTGTTCTGTTTTTCTTTTAATTCACCGAATACTTTAAAAGCGTATTAATTTCGAAGAAATTCACCATGTTTTATATTCATAACGATTGAAGCAATTACAAATTAATGTATTAGAATGGTATAGAAAAATGTTTTGTGATGGACGCAGCATACTAGTTTTTTTTATGTATGTGTGTATTTCAGAAATCATAGGAGATACCGCTTGACAGTGTCTAAGATGGACCCTCCCATCATACCATTCATGCCCTTGCTCTTGAAGGACATGACCTTCTCGCACGAGGGCAACAAGACCTACATGGAGGGACTGTTGAATTTTGAGAAGATGGTGAGTATACACATTTAAGTCTCATTTTTATTTTGAGGATGATTTTAAGGTGTAACACGGCTTGGACGCCCTGAAATTTAAGGCTTTCTCGGTAATTGTCTTTTTAGAAAGGCTAAATGGGTATAAAAATCACTTTACAGTAAACTATTATTCGTATACGAAAATAGAAAACTCTATTTTCTTATGATGTATTAACAAGTGGGTAAATGTGATCGAAGATCGTACAAAGGTTTTCGTTTAATATTTCTTTCGAAACGCTTAATCCTTTAATCCAAATCATTAATTTATACTTATTAAATCATTTCATAGATGATAGAACCATTAAATTTAATTTTAAAATTATTTCAAAAGGAAGCTATTTTTTAATCAAATTAAAAATATTCAAGTCAAATTACTTAAATAAGATTCAAATTTCCAAAATTTAAAAAAATTAGCGGAGATAAAAACAAAAATTAAAAATTTCTGAAAACAAACAAGTTGATTAAACGAAATTTAAAATGCTGAAATTTCTGGAAAATTTAGCTTATTTTCAAGCAAAATTTTAAGTTTCAAATTTTCTCAAAACGAAAAAAATTGTTTAAATGAAATTTAAAATTACAAAATTTAAAAAAATTGCGGAAGTTTAAATAAAATTAATTTTCTCAATTTTTCAAAAAGAAAAAAAAAAAAGAATTTTTTGAATAAAAATAATAATTCCTAAAATATTTTTCAACAACTTTTGGCCTTAAAATGCTCCTCCCCGCCCCTAAAAAATTCTAAAGATTCTGTAACATTAAATCTATTAGATAATAAAATCTATTCCGGGGAAAATTTTCAAACTCCGACGGCTAGCTTCGAAGCAGGAACTTTTTGTATACCAAGCAAATGCGTTACCAAGGAGCCATCTAGCTCATTCGAAAAAGACTAAAAATAAGGTTCTGTTTTAGAATCTAAATCGCAGAAATGGTTGGATGTCACTAAATTCATTTATTTTATTTAAATAATACAAAACTTTTTTTTAGAATTTTATGATTTGTCGTGTGATCGGAGGTATTCATTTATAAGTATGCAAATTTTAGTCTCTAACTTCCACTGTTTCTTGAACGAACTATGTGACTGATAGACAAATAGGATTTCGTCATATGAACGAAATCCTAAAAAATGGCGGTTTGATAACTGATGTGGAAAAGCGTTTTGAAATAAGAGGTCCAAGCGGTGGACAAGATAACTTAGTGAAATGCGTAGCCATTAAAAGACCAAAAAAAAAAAAACCGTGCATTTTTAATGAAATGGCATAAATTCAAAACAAAACATAAATTTGCAACCAAAATTTTGGGGTTATGCTTTTTATAAATTTAGAAACATGCCCGTGCGATTTGTACACGCGATCATGGCGAACGTAATAATAGATGCCTATTATATCTATTATGTACGCAACGCTGATGACGTTTTGAGCTTGCTTAAATTTTGTTTAGCACGACTTGTAATTGGTGAGCACTAACATTGTTTCACGATTTTGTACTAAATAGAATAGTTTTAGGTGTCTTTTGCCTGAACATATGGATGGAATTACCAACTTTAGTTTCCAATGAATACTATGTGGCATAGTATCGGTTCCTGCCAATGTTTGACTGGTGGGTTCGGCTTATCTTAATAAATGAGCTATTTTTATCATTTATATTAAACTAGTAAGCGATTTTTCTGATTAAACATGATATGATAAATGGCTGGGAAGATTTACTTGAAACTGGCCTTCTATATTAAAATGAGCACGAGAAAAGGACCTAGCTAGATCATGAAATCAAGAAAATTCGTTTGGATAGTTTAATACAAACACAGCGCTGAAAATTCTGCTTGCTGTAAATCGAAAAATGCTCATACGACTTGCACGAATCATGCCTCCTATACTAATTCAAGATCGAGAAGATTGACTACCAATGTCTCGAATTCGGAAAAATTCGTTTTGACCGTTTAAGACAAACTGAGCATTGAAAGTGCTGCTATATATGGGGCATTCTCACAATCTTTTGACTTTTATGTCCCTGAATAATAATTTTTATTTTAGTACATATTCTTGTGTTTTTTTTTATTTCATACACTGGGGAACATCCCATTGTATGATTGCATAACAATATTAACGAGATAAATAAGTTTTGGACGATGTTTGGGGCTCCAAATACCAGGAAAACTCCACTACCGTCCCGTGTCCCTGATGCTGATTTTTAAGTTTGGAGCTGTCTGTATAAAATACTTTCAATAAAAGTAATTGGATGTAATTTTTTTTCGAGACTGGGACACTTGTTTTATATAAATATGCAGCAATAAATTAACCTGCACACATTTTTACGGTTGATATTATTTTTTGAACTCGGTCCCTGGGTTTTTCATCCTTGCTATCCCTCTTGCTAAACTTATACAGAAAATCCCTTTAAAGGCAGCCACAGAATTGTTTTCAAGTTTTTTCTCATGCAGAAGTATGCTAGAGAAAGAATGTCTAAAATTATTTGACAGGAAATTTACTGCAGAATTTAAATTAGCATTTAAATATCAATTTCAAGATCGTGGCTTTATTCGTAGTCTTACCGTCCCCAAGGTTTATTCCTGCACTTTTCGAGGTAAATTAATTTTTTTTAAAAAAATTTAATCCAATGTAAATAACTGTTTCTAAAAATCAATGAATATTATGGCTACCACTTAGTCTTAACATGATTTACCTAAAATAGGTTGTAATTCTCCTTACCGTTCCATCCTTACTGTCCCTTTTTTCCCTATTTCGTCTCTTTTTTCCTATACCGTCCCTCTTTTATACCTTACCGTCTCTTCTTTAACACCCCTTTAAGACAGTGTTATACCAAAATTTTGTATTAAAAATATTACATTGTTATTCTTTAATATTTGAATGTCCTGTGGGTACTATGCAAATTCATTATAAGTAAAAGTTTAGCAGAAAATAAAGTTTTAGTGATAAAATGGTAAGGAAAATTAAACTTGGAAGTTTAACTTAAACCTCAGTTAAATAAAAATTTTTTCGCTGCAGGCCATTATTTCTTTATTTTGAATCATTAAGGCATTCGTCTATCAGAGTAAAATGTTATTTTAGCAAGTTTAATTTCGCCAGATTTTTATTTCCGAAAGTCAAAAGATTGTGAGAATGCCCCATATACCAAAAAACGATTCTAATGAATTTCACAAACTTGACTCCAATACTTAATTCGGGCACGAGAAAACTATCTAGCTAGGTCTCTAATTCGTGAAAATTCGATTTATATGGTTAAAAGAAGCTGATTACTCAACAAAAGTGTGATATTAATAAAAAATAATTCCGACGATTGTTATGAAATAAGCTTTATTCGAATACGAGAAAACCACTCAACTAAGTCTCGACTTCGGAAAATATTTTTTTCATAGATTTTTAGCCTTTTTTCTTTTATTTAATCTTCCGTACTCGAAATTCTCGCCAATACTATTAGTCATTGATCATGAACATGATAAAGGATGATTTCTAAGGCGTCACCTATACTAAATAAAGCACGAGATATGGAACTATCTAAATCCGGAATACGGTAAAAGTCGTTGTAACTGTCTGGAAAAAATAAAATTTATTTATTTTACCAAATGTTGATTTGCTGAATTTAAATATTTTTATAAATATACTATAAATATGCTAACATTTCCTTACAGAGAACTGCGCTTATACTTTTTCTATGTTTAAAACCACTACCATATTGTTACAGACATCCCAGACAACACAAACACATCCTAAGAACATCCGAAAGATGTCATATTCAGGACAAGCTGATATCCTGCGGACCGATGAATTGGTCCTGCCGACCGTTTTAGGACATCCCCTGGGTTTCGAAATGTCCCACCTGTCAACATCCTATGGATGTCATTTCATGACACCTTTTGGACGATTATAGGACACTTGTATGATATCCTCTGGATGGTCCTAATGACATCCTAAAATCATCCAAATAATGTCATATTCAGGATAAGCTGATATCCCGTGGATGGATGCAGTCGTCTTGCAGACAGTAATAGGACATCCCCTGGCTATCGAAATGTCACACCTGTCAACATCCTGTGGATGACTTTTTTATGATGGCTCGATAACCTCTGGATGGCTTAATGAATGTTACTGCCTACAATTTGCAATTTTGAAATTTATGGCAATTCATTGATGTCTTGTCACTTTTAATTATTATAATCAATTATAACATAATTATTTAATAAATTATATAGCCTGTAAAAAGATTATTCAGTAAACCTTTCTTTAAAAAAAAATCAATCTTCAAGATATCTTAGTTTATACAATTTATTAAGTAAAAAATGTTTTCAGTGACAATATAGGAATTTCAAAAATGCAAATTGAAGATAGTAATATATCTTACATATTTTTGATAAGATCCAGGAATATTTAAGAAATTTGGTAAAATTCCTTACTTGCATACAATAATAGTTTTACATACTTTATTCTTAATTTAAACAAATATTATCCAAAATGGTGCAATTTAAAAATTTTCCATCATAGCTTCATCACTATTTAAGATGTTGTCTTGCAGATATTTTTTAATATCTGGAGTTGAACATTTTTCTAATTTACTATTTTTGCCATAAGAACCATTTTTTCAATGACAATTTTATTCCTTTTGCAATTATTTGATTTACTGACTAAAAAAAGCATGGGACTACCTGATCCACTATGCACTTTAGGAACACCCAGTATCTGTAACAAATGTTATGCATTTGATTGTCCTGTGATGAAGTGCCACATGAAATTAAAAAAGTATAATTTTGTTGCTCCGATGATTGTTTTACATTTTTTTTATAGAAAAAAGCTACTGCATAAGACATCTTAATATTTTTGAAGTCAAATAAATAAAGTACAAAAAGTATGCCATTTTATATTTAGTGACCAAAGCACATTTTACTGTTGTGATAATTTGGCTGTAAAATACAACTTTAAATTTAATGTTTTACTTACCTTTAAATACATTACCTTACTTTAACAAAATATGATAGTGCCATGGATACATTTAACTTTATACAATTGGTAATAGCTCAGTAAATGCCTTTTATGAACATGAAGAATTAACACAAACTGCAGAAAAGTTAAGATACTCTTTTCATCCTTTGTTCTTATTTTAATGAATAAGAACTTCTATATTTTAATTGCATTTTAAATGATTGCACATATTACACTAAATGCTGAATATAAAACAATAAACTTAAATTATTTGACAAAGAAAAGTTTAATCTTTATGTAAAAATTATCAAAAGTGAATACCTGAAAACGTTATTCAAAATAAAAAGTCAAAGTTTACTCCTAATTTAATTTAAGACCAATAAAGGAAAAAATAAATAAAAGACAAAAAGAAATATAAAATATATTCTGCAGTGTTAAGAATGATAGTACGAAAAAATGATAATCGCTGTTGAATTATTTTGTTTATTAATTATTAAAATAATTCCTATATTAAAAAGCTTAAAGTTACGAATTACACAATAAAACAGTCAAATTAAAAGAAAAACAAGTATTTATTTACAATTTTCACAGCAAAATACAAAAAATATTTATTTAAAACTTTCACAGTAAAATACAAAACAAATATTTTTTACAACCTTCCACATTACAAAATATAGTTTCAAAACTTTTTTTAACAACAATCCAACTTTCCAGTTTCTCCTGCTTGCACTTGTCACAAAATAATTTTTACGCTGCACACATCTATAATGAAGAAAAGACAAAATATACATTTCTACTAAACTTAATTGGTGCATCACATTCATTCAAAAGGAATAAATCAATATATATATATACACAAGATATACAATAATTTCTTATTGTTTGTTTCTTCCAAAAGATCTTTTTGTAAAATTTACAGTTATTTTTAGGAATTTTATTATTTTAAGCCCTAGGAAATGCTTGAAAAAAACTATTAAAAAGTACAAAGCAGCATAATTGCACATCTTATTTTATGTCAAACATCAACATGAAGCACCTGTCTCATTTTGTATCAAAAGAGAGTTAATATTTATAACTGATGACAATACCATTTTTAATAATTAAAAATTATGGTAATTACAAGCAACAGGACCATGCAAAGAGAAAACTGTGCCCAGGTTAAAGTTTAGTTTGCCTGCCCCCCCCCCCCCCCCCCACACACACACAGACCTTCCCGATTAAGGAATGTAAAAACCAAAGTTCCCTGAACCAGAGCCAAGCGGATACATACGGTCCTCCTTTCTAGGGGATCACGTAGCAACCTGTCCCAAAAGGCATCAACTGACGCCCAACCACCACGACATCAACCTGCCATTCGAAACAGCTAAGCGAGGAAGACAGAAGGCCACAACACAACATAGTCTCTGCTGCAGCCTGATAATTTATTACACATGGAATATTTTGACGAGTCCGAGAGTCAAGGAAACATCTGCACAAGGGTGGCTATGTCGCAAAATAAATAAGACGCTGCCAAGTAGGCTAAAGCCAGTGGGCCTCCCACTGGTGAACAACAGATACCATCAAACCAACAAGTACTCCATGTTTAGAAACTTCTCACCATGAATTGCTAACATTATACCTCGAGGTTACCCCTCAAGTACTATAAGTGTCAAGCACAAGAGCTACCTCACTTAGAACTCTGCACATCAAACAGGGCAGAACCATCACTCCATAAAGCCGAAAGCTACATGCATCCTAGACTGTCACTAGGCATTATGCCTCGAGGGGAATGTAACAAAACACCTTCCAGGTAGGTACCGAACGAAAGTTCAAGATATCCTTTTTAGAGGCCTACAAGAGTAGAACGGGCGGCCTAATCGCTCCTCTAGACCACAAGCCGAGATCAAAGCCATGAAAGATCGCAGCTCTCGACCCCAGCCAGACACAAGGCATGTCACACACTGCAAGAAAAGAGAAGGTAACTGCTAATCCAACCAGCAGCGCAGTAACTTCCCCCTACACACAGTTCAGAAAATTAAAGAAAACAGACCTAAAACAATTTCTAAAATGGAAGAAGCCCTTAGTCAGAAATTTGTTTTGGCATGTTGGGTAAGGGATGGTGCAATAACTTTGAAACTAAAAATGGGAAACGAATGAAACTAAAAATAACTACTTTCATTGGGAAAAAAATTCTCGATGTGTATATATAATATATATAACCATTATATAATTACAATTCATCACTTTTCTCCGTTTATTAAAAATAAAAATAAATTGAGCATCAATACATTACACTGACATTATACAAAATAAAGCAGGATCATCTATTTTTAATTTAATGAATCATTAATGAATTGTGTCTACTATAATGTACCAATATACTGATCACCAACATATAATGAATTAAAATCTTTATGGAATTTTACGGATTGCTTAGGGCACTTCAGTTTTTATTATGCAAACAATTGTTTTAATGCAAAAAGAGAAAGGGAAGATTTTGTCAACTGAGAGACAAGGAGCGTGCAAATTTTTTGGATGAGCAGCAAGATGGGTACTAATTTTTTGAAAGAAGGGCCAGAGAGGTGCTATTATATAAACCAAAAAACAGGTGGGGTGTTATTCTATTATATTTTTTCATAAACATAAAAAACTATAACAAATATCTTAAATAATACTAAATGAGTTTCATACTTTTCTGTTATACAAACCAGGGATATGTTTAGGAAAATTTTAGGTCCTTTAAAGGACCCTTCACAAAATTATTTATCTTAAAACAGGACCCTTCACAAAATTATTTGTCTCTTAAATAGAGATTTCATAGAATGTTTTCGCGTTCAAATTGAACTTTTCCACAAATTTAGTCATTTAAAAATAAAATCAGGCCTGTAAGTAAGCAGTTGAACTCACCAAAGAGCTTATTACTTAGCTTTTTATACAAGAAGGATAGAACATGAAGACATCGATAATTTAAAATTCACAAAATTATGAGTAGAATTTTCACAAAAATAAGAAAAACTTCAGTTTCACAAAAACAGGACCCTGTCAGAAAAGTCTGGATCCCTACAAATCCCTACAAACACCTTGTCAAAATGTATGCTGATATCACAATCCTATCCATGCAACAGATTTTTATTGCAAACCATGCCATTTTCTTGGGTTATAATTTACAAACAAAAAAAGTTTGCCAGAAAGAAAAACTTTAGCATAAGGACTTAAATAAGCTATTATTATTAAATTATTGGTTCAAATTTATGTAACTAGATTTCATTTTTCATTAAAAAATGTTATTTTTCACAAAAAAAAAAAAAAAATTAAATTTCACGAAAGCAACTTTTACTTTTCATAAAATAGGCCTCATTAAAAAAAAAAAAAAAACTGCATTGACCCCTGGAGATACCGACTATGAACATTTCACAGTCTAATTAGATACAATTTTGTTGGTGCTGAATATCATACCCAGTCTATTAAGAGAATATAGATCGTCGCAAAATGCTATAACAAAAGCAATATATGTCATTGTTTACAATTTTATCGCATTGATATCGTGTGACGTCTTTATATATATATATATATATATATATATAAATCAAATGTTTGCTACAAACAATGCTAAGAGACACTTATAACTTCATGACTGAATTAAAAACCTAGTTTTACTTTATTGTATAATATTCATTTGTTCTTTTATTGTAAGTATATATTTGTGTTGATATAGTAAAATAGTGTGAAAGTTTGAAACAGTATATTTTTTAAATGATCACTTTTATACCAACAGTTTTTTTTTCTATTTGGCACCAACTATCATGCTTGGTACAATGGTGTTGATATAATAGAAACGCACCTAGAATTTAAATATTAAAAATCAAAATATGTTTCAGAATGTTTACATTCGAAATAAAGCCCATAGCCATAACCAGGGGTGTAAAAATCTAAGCACCAGCGGGCAGTCTCTCATCAATAAATTTTATTCATTATTTTTCATCTAAATTTTTTGTAAGAATACTAATAAAATTTAAACGAAGAAAACTAATAAAATTTATAGGTGAGAGACGCGTTGGGCGCCTACACTTTTACACCCCTTGTCATAACATAAAAAATTTCCAACATAAAATAAAGATTTATTCGAGCTGAAAAAGAATACAAGTTGAATTAAATGTATTTGGCAGGTAAAATGTATAATAGAAAATTTCAATAATCACACGACTGAAAAAAAAAATCTTTGACATAAGCATTTTAATAGTCATTGCTTTTTGGCTGGTATGATATTGTAATTTTCTATACGTAAGTTAATTTGGGATATCCATAAATAATACTGCAGTACTCAAATTCATGTGAAAAATACCAGGAAAAAAAAACATTTCATAATGTTTAAATTATAAAATACAGTTGGCCCCACTTAATCGGGTAATGGATAATTGCATACCCCGCTTATATGCATAGAATGCCGTGGAACAAAGACGTTCCCCATAAGGCTAATTTTAAATGTACTCGTTTTATCGCATAACAATCCCTGATTAATTGCATAAATATCGCCAATCTACTAGTAGTAATCCGGATTTTATGAATTCATGTTATAGTGGTGAATGGAAAAAAAAGGAAGAACTTTTTTTTTTTTTGTAACAATGGTTTGTTATATTTACAATCAAAGAGCAGAAATAGTCGTGTAAGATGACTTATCTTAATTCTGGCAACTTATGAGAGTGGTTGAATTTGGACAATTGTGTTTTTCTTTTAAAGCTTGTCGTACATATAGTGACTCAAGATGCTGGGGGGTATTTTTTGAAAAATTCTGGAATCGGGGGAAAGTAGACCAATAAAAGATCAATATTTAGCGCTGGAAGTGGAGAAATGCAATGTCAAGATATGAAAAAAAAAAAAAAAAATTCCTAAAGGATTTTTTGTGTAGGCAAAAGAAAAAAAGAGAAATAAATTGACAAATAATTGAAAAATAAAAAAGAATTTATGCAGAAACTTTTATTTTCAAAGGTATGATTTAAAAACAAAAATTTTCTATTTAACTTTCATTTTAATTTTCACATAAATTGTAATGAAAAATTAAACCATGTACCGTAAATAGTGTTATAATACCTTATACTTTATTACATATACTTTTATATATAGAGTAATAATAAATTATTTATTAAAGTTATTAATACAGTAGTTTTTAATTTATTAGGTAAACAGTTATTCTCCATTAATATTTATCATATCTGTGGCATATAATCAATTGATAGCGTTTGCTGATAACATTAATTAATGTCCTCGCTTAAATGCATACAATTCAGTGGAACCAACTGTATGCAATTAAGCGGGACGGACTACATTTTAAAATTAAGTCTATTCTCTAAACTTAGGTTGAATTTCTGACAACAGAAACATTTTTAAAATTATCGGAAAAAAAAACAGTTTTCATAACAAAGCAAACTTTCTTTTTTTAAATATCAAAATATCCCAAACTGACACAATTCATAATTATGTTTGAAACCAAAACTATTACTATTCAAAGAAAAATATTATACTGTATTAAATAATAAAATATAATAATTTAAATATTATAATAAATACATGCTCACATGATCTTATATTTTTTAGAAGAAACAACAACAACAAAAAAAAAAAATTCAGTTAAACTTACCACTGTTGGGGAGAATTTTTGATGATTTTTTTTTGACAGCATGCATCTCGATTTGTATATAGATTTTTCACTAGGGGAGAGTTGGGAGGAATGGGACAGTGGGAGGAGTGGGACAGCAGCATTTATGTCCAAAATAACTGTTAGAATTTAGTTCTAGTTTGTCCACTAGATGGAGCATCTATAGCCTCATGTTTGATTCTAATTGTTACACCAGCTGTATTATTCTTTGTATTTAAAAGGGAAAATTTTATTTTCATACCTCAGAAATAAGTACAAATTCTTATTCTTTCAATGATTTTTTTCAATTATATTATATTTAAAATAAAAATATTATAATCGTATAATAAACTTAAAGATATAGTGTTTGTAAACTAGCAGTCAAATAAGGCCTAAATGTAGCATGCTATATATGATACGCCTTTTTAAAAAATATTCAGCAGAGGGAGGAATGGGACAGCATCAATGAGGGAGGAATGGGACATGTTCTCAAATACCTTTGAGTCCTTCCAATATGCACCCATATCCCAAAGCATCACCACAAAAACTATAAAGAAAGACAGAAAAAAGGAAAGCTCAAAAATCATCACTGACACACCAGAAAAAGAAGAAATTGAAAAAATAGCTGCTGATAAAAAGAAGAAGAAATTGTGTAAAAAGAAAACTCTTAAGGTGAAAAGGAAGAAACAGAAAAAAGCGAATGAATTATCTGATTGATGGAAAATTTTTGTTGCATGACTCTACAGATGAAGACTTTTGATTTGATTACTCAGAATGATAATGAAATTGCTGAAGAATTTAATTGGTTAACTGATGATCCAAAATTAAGATAAATGACTTTGTACTTGTTAAATTTTTGACGAAGACAGTTCTTTATTATATTGGCAGAGTTGAGGATATAGACAGTGATAAGGAGTTTTTCATATTCAAAAATGATGAAAAAGAAAATTTTCACTTCCCACAAGAAAATGACTTCAGTGAAGTAGAGAAAATGGATATCATAATGAAATTGCATCAACTACAAATAATTTGTGGTACCAACCGAGCGCAGTCCTACTTTGCTTTCAGGGTTGACATCAAAATACAATATGTGTTAATTTAATTTTTTTCAAACAGTGTCCTATTCCTCCCTCATGTGTGTCCCATACCTCCCTCATGTGAGGGAGGTGTGGGACAAAAATGTTAACATTTTAAAACATGCAAATAAAAGCCAGTTGTTTGTATTTCACAGTCTTTGTATTTTTTAAACATAGCTTAAGTAACATACTATTAGATTTTTATAAGCTGTACTCTTGGTAAAACATAAATAGTGAATAAAAAAATAAATTGTGAAATCTGTCCCACTCCTCCCAACTCTCCCCTAATTATTTCCAAGGTATCTAAAATAAAAGAATAACTTTAATAATAATTATGGTGTCAAAGTACAATTTAAAAAACAAAGTTTTATACAGAGATGGTTTTTGAGACTACTGTATACATTTAAAATTATGTGTAAAATATTATAGCTAAAACTACAGGTACTTATCATGGTTTTTTGGTACACCATAATATCCCGTTTATCCACTTTTCTCGGTAACGCCCTGTCCCTCCACCTTTTGTTAAAAAAAAAAAAATACTTCTTAGTTATCCCGTCGACCAAATTACTGCCGCCAAATTGTAAGATTAAATGCCAATAATGGTTGCCATTCATTAATTAATTGTAAGATTAAATGTCAATAATGGCCAATAAAACCATTAATTTGACATTTTATTTGTTTATTTATTAATGTTTTACTAATTTATTTGTTCTTTCGTTATTTAAAATAAAAATTATAATGTATATAATTTGGCGAAATGGGTCGACGGGATAACTAAGAAGTACCAAAAAAAAAAAAAAAATCTTAAGAAAGCATCACCTACTTCCAAAAAAGTTCCACCCTGCATGTCAATGTCAGAATCAATACCAAGTATTTTTTTTTTTCACCACATCAGAAAGGGGCGTGAATTCTAAACATGACATCCCCAACACAGGGATTATTCTGTTCCGAATTTTCTGAAAAATTAAGCATTAGGTTGAGAAAATAAAAAAATCAGGCATCAGTATCAGTCCATAGTCCAACAATTCGGACATAATAAAATGTGAATTTCGACAAACGGTCACAGAAAACATAAATTTCATCAATCGTTCACAGAAAAAATTGCCAATTTTGTCTTAGGACTGCAAAAAAAAACATGAATTACACCAAATGATAGCAGAGACTGCACATTTTGTCTAAAGATCGCGAAAAAAGCCAAATTCGTCAAACGACCGCAGAAAAAACATGAATTTCATCAAAAGATCTTGGAAAAATGCAAATTTCATCAAAAGATTGCAGAAAAAAGAAATTCAGTCAAAGAATACAGTGAAAAACACACATTTCATCAAAGGATCGCGAAAATAGATACATTTCAACAAAGGATTGAAATAAAAACCCTACACATTTCATCAAAGGGTTATGAAAAAAAAAAAAGAATTTCGTCAAAGTATTACGGAAGAAACGCGATTTTGGTCAGAGCAATGCGAAAAAAACTCCTGCAAGGTTCACCAAATGTCCCCCAAATCCCCCACAAATGTCGTGAAAAAATCTTGTGCAAACACCCCCCAGATTATTTTACAATTTTTCGTCATGTCTTTCTTAGGGGGAAGGGAAATAACAGGATTTTACGGTACAGTTTTAAATAAAGATATTTTAAAAAGTTCTAAATGCAATTCTAGTGTGGACACTAGGCCAATTTTGCAGGGCGCAACACCTGGCAGCTCTTTTTAACTCGTTTATGTGGCGTCAGAACAGCCTTTTTTACACAGTGTATGCATCTGGCAGCCCTTTTAATTATTTTATACACCCTGTGTCCCTTGCTGACATTTATGATGCACCCTTTCGACTCATTTCTTTTCTTAGCTGTGAGGGGAAGGGGGGGGGATAACTCATGAAATATGCCCATTATTTACAGGAAATATTATATAAATTTCAGCATTTGTTTGTGGGGAAGTGTTGCAAAATTTGTCAATCGGTCATGTAGGAGGGGGAAAAAAAGAAATTTGACAGATTAATTTAGTTAGAGAAAAAAAAAATTGCAAAATTCTTCAGTCTGTCATGAGAAAATAATATAATCGCTTATTTCGCCATTCAATCACATGGAAAAAAAACTTTGCAAGTTTTGCCAGTAAATCATGAGGAAAAATCTGGAGTTCATCAATTGCTTCATCGATCTGCCATGGGGAAATTGTGAAATTCAAGTATCGATTATATGAAAAAAAAAAAAAAGCCCCAAAAGTTTTGCAAATCTGTAGCAAAGGACAAAAAAAGGCAAATTTCACTAATTGGTAGAGATAAAATATCATAAAATTCATCAATCGGTTGGATAAAAAATTGCCTTTCAGTTTTCAAAAGAAACTGAAATTCGCAAGTCCAATCACTGGAAAATAAAAAATAAAATAAAAAAAATTTGTTCAGGAAGTTGCTTTGAAATACAGCAAAATTTGTTAATCAATCACAGGAAAAAAACATGAAATTCAACAGTCAATCATGAGAGAAAATCATGAAAATTTTCAGCCAGTTGCAGAAAAAAATGCAAAATTCATCAACTGATTGCACGGAATAAATCCTGAAACTCATCAATCAAGAAGGAGAAAATTAGCAAAATTCACTCAACTGCGGGAAAATATAGCAAAAATCCACTGATAAAAAGGAGTCTAAACAAACAAATTCAAAAATATTTTTTGCGACACAAGTGCCATTTTTTTTTAAAATTCCAATCCGAGAACCCCCCCCCCCCCACTTTTTTTTTCTCTAGAGTCAACATGAAGTTCATCTAAAATTTCATAATTACATTAAAGAAAAATATTTAATTTTTTTAATTTAATTGAAATATAACAACACAAAGTGTTGAGCAAAATGGAGTGCTTTATTTTTTTACTGACCTGTACATAAAAACACAGGATTGAATATTTTTATGTATCGAACAAAATAAAGCAAAAATATATTGTTCACAACATGTAATTAATAGAAAATTGATAATCCAAATCATCTTAAATTTTTAAAGTGACCTGCTACATCATTGTAAACATTTTCAAATTGATTTATTATCTGAATCTTTTAAACAGCCTTGCTACATCAAAAATACTAAAACAAAATTGAACAGATGCTGCAGCCACACCAAGGCTGCAGCATCTGTTCAATTTTTTTTTTTTTTTGAGCCATTTTGGCAAGAAAACCCTGGTCTGAAATACTTGTTGGGCATACTGTGCAAAAACTACATGTTAGTTTTATTATATTTTGAATCAGTTTATTTTATAATGAAAACACACACACATGCACTTTAATATAAAACACACACATTTTTTTATATAGATACTAGCAAACCCCGCGGCTTTGCTCGCGTAATATTTGAAATATGCCAAGTGATATTTATATGTCTAATTTTTATTAAAAGGTACTAACTAAATTTTTTGCTTATTATTTTAAAGAATAATTCAAAAATTATTATTTAAAACACAGTTTGATTAAACATCGTTATTACACTGCATTAGGCAGAAATGAGACTTAAATTAATAAAACTAAATAAATGATAATTTAGAAAATATTTTGAAACCTTTATGCTCATTTAATACACTCATTTCAGTATTCATTTGAAGTTTTGAATTTTTTAGAAACCATCTTCTTACATCTTAAAATTAACTATCATGTCAAATTCCAATTCCTACCATCTCTCTCAACAGAAAGGTCTATGTTGAATTAGGAACTATCACCATTAATTTGCCAACATTAATTTTGAAATCGGTTTGTTATTTTTAATATTCCACAGAAACGTAATTTAGAAAGCTTTTAAAGGCCTTTTATAGAATGTTTGTTGTTCCTGTAAACCTCAGGTGGTAGAATCATCGGCCTGTGTAAAATCAGAGGCTGTTACCATTGATTCGCAACTATGACTTTTATAATCCGTTTATATTCCCTGAAATTGCATAGATATCGTAATTTAGGACTTTTTTAGAATGCTTTTCACACCTCCCCTTCGCTTCACCCCTTTTTAATTCGAATTTATTTTCGACAGTCCTTCGAGGGCATTTATATTTTATAAGTAACTACCATGCCATATGTAAAGTTTCTAGCCTTTTCAGTATCACAGAAATCGCAATTTAGAAAGTTTTTAGCTCCTGCAACCCTCTGGCGGTAGTGGCACAGATATAAAATATAGCTTATGTTTCAGCAGGTTCTAACACCAACAATTTGTCATCATTATTTTTTTAATCGGTTTAGTATTTGATAAGATCGCATAAAAATTGTAATTTAAAACGCTTTTCGCTTACTTCATCTTTTTAAATTTGAAATTTTCTTTCGACTGTTCTTCGAAAGCAGTTGCATCTTGTAAGTAAATACCATGCCATACTTCAAAGTGTTAGATCCCTCAGTTATGCAAAAAACGCAAATTAGAATATGTTTTGCTTTTGCAACCCTCAGATGGTAGTGACAGCAACATAAAATATAACCTATGTTATAGCAGGGACTATCACCATTGATTTGCAACCATTACTTTTGAAATAGCTTTGGTATTTCCTGAGATTGAGTATAAATCGCAATTTACAACGTTTTTAGAACACTTTTCGCGCATTTTCACCCCTTTCTAAATTTTTATTTTTTTCTAAACTGTTCTTAAGGGGTCTTGTACCTTTTAAACGCGTCGAACATTAACGAAAAACTTCAAAGTTTGAATTAGTCAATCTTCAAAGCCTTTTTATGTATAAACATGAAATTTTGGATATTGATTAAACAGATTGTGCTTTGTAATATGCTACCATTAAAAATGTATTAACCCTTTACAGAATTTGTGTATTGTTGAAAACAAAATAGCTCTTTTTTTACCCCATAAGTCATTGCGCGCATGATATCATGAAAAAGTATGTATAGATTGGCATGAAATTTGGTAAAGATACTAAACATATATGTGTGTTTAAAATGATCTACTCTTAGGCTAAAATTATTTCATTAACTATATAAAAAAATATTTTCGTAAAAAAAAAAAAAAAAAAAAAAAAAAAAAAAAAAAAATTGTATTTTTAATGAATAAAAATAGTCATAACTAAAAATATTACCATTGTAAATACTTAAAAGTAGATCATTTTAAACACACATATTTTTTTAGTATATTTACCAAATTTCATGACAATCCATACATACTTTCTCAAGATATCATGCGCGCAATGACTTATGGGGTAAAAAAAGAGCTATTTTGATTTCAATAATACACAAATTCTGTAAAGGGTTAATAAATTTCTGTTGGTAGTATATTACAAAGCACAATCTGTTTAATCAATATCCAAAATTTCATGTTTATACTTTAAAAGGCTTTGAAGATAGACTAATTCAAACTTTGAAAATTTCGTTAATTTTCGACGAGTTTAAAAGGTACAAGACCCCTTAAAGATCATTTATAGCTAATAAATATGTACCTTGCCTAATTTTAAGTTGCTAGCTCGTACCGATCACAAAAATCGAAATTTAGAACGCTTTTTTGCTCCTGCAACGTCTAGGTGATAGTGATAACGACATAAAATAGCGTCTATGTTAGAGCAGAGTCTGTCAGCATCAATTTTCTACCATTTCTTTTGAAATCAGTTTGATTCTTCCTGAGATATCGCTAACAAATCGGCATTTAGAACGTTTTTAGAACGCTTTTAGCGCATTTTACTCCTGCATGTCCTCTGGGGTAGTGGAAACAGATATAAAATATAGCCTAACTTGGAGCGAGATCTGTCAGCATAATTTTTACACCATTATATTTGAAATCGGTGCAGTACTTCCTAAGATTGCATAGAAATCGCAATTTAGAACGTTTTTTACAACGCTTTTTGCGCATTTTGACTCCCTTTTAAATTTCGATTTTTTTAGGAAATGCCCTTAGCGATCATTGATATCTTATAACTAACTACCATTCCAAATTTCACGATTCTAGGCCTTTCCGTAACGCAAAAACCGCAATTTAGAACGTTTCCCCCCTGCACCCTTTTGGGGTAGTATCACCGACATAAAACATTGCCTATGTTGGAGCAAGGGTTGTCACCATCATTTTGACACCATTATTTTTTAAATCGGTTTAGTATTTCCTGAGATTGTGTAGAAACCACCATTTAGAACACTTTTTAGAACGCTTTTCGCGCATTTTCACCTCTTTTAAATTTCAAATCGTTTAAGAACTGTTCTTAGAAATACTTTATACCTAAAAAGTAGCTAATATTTCAAATTTCATATTTCTAGGCCTTTCAGTAACACATAAATCGGATTTTTAGAACGTTTTTTGAGCCTGCACCCCCTTTGGGGTAGTGGCACCGACATAAAACATAGCCTATCTTGGAGCAAGCGTTGTCACCATCATTTTGACATCAATATTTTTTAAATCGGTTTGGTATTTCCTGAGATTATGTAGAAACTACCATTTAGAACGTTTTTTAGAACGCTTTTTGTGCATTTTCACCCCTTTTAAATTTCGAATTGTTTAAGAACTGTTCTTAGATATCATTTATATCTTATAAGTAACTAATATTCAAAATTTCATATTTCTAGGCCCTTCAGTAACGCTAAAATCGCATTTTTAGAACGTTTTTTGCTCCTACACCCCCTTTGGGGTAGTGGCACCGACATAAAACATAGCCTATCTTGGAGCAAGCGTTGTCACCATCATTTTGACACCAATACTTTTTAAATCGGTTTGGTATTTCCTGAGATTGTGTAGAAACTACCATTTAGAACGTTTTTTAGAACACTTTTTGTGCATTTTCAACCCTTTTAAATTTCGAATTGTTTAAGAACTGTTCTTAGACATCATTTATATCTTACAAGTAACTAATATTCAAAATTTCATATTTCTAGGCCCTTCAGTAACGCTAAAATCGCATTTTTAGAACGTTTTTTGCTCCTACACCCCCTTTGTGGTAGTGGCACCGACATAAGATATAGCCTATGTTCTAAGTTGGACTAACACCATCATTTTGATACCATTACTTTTGGAATCGGTTCGGTAGTTCCAAAGCTTATCTCCGACAAATAAACAATTTTTTCCTCTTTATAATAGGAGTATAGATAAAACACACATTTACGTTATTGCAAAAAAAAACACATTTTTTTTTTTATTATAAGGCACACACATTTACTCTATAATAAATAAAACATTACACATTTTTTAAAAATACAAATTGTTTTATAAAACTGACACAAAGTTTAATTTAATAAAAAACACACTATCTGTTTTGCCGTGTTGTCATACCAGACAAAACATTATGATTTTTGCACCAAAAAGAAATATTGGTGTATCTACGAGATAACTACCAAAACATATTTTCTACAAAGAAAACCATATAAAATAGTGTTCACATTTCTTTTAAAAAACAGCCTGGCAGAATGATAGAAATCAGCATTTTTCTTGAATTTTCAGGAGAGGGAGAGGAATATCCCCGCTGGTCCACCCTCTGAATTCATCATTGACATGCATTATCAAGACAAGCTGAAATCATATACATTTTAAAAGCAACGTTAAAAACGCCAGAATAAACAAAAATTTTTTGCGAATTTTTGTTTATTCTGGCGTTTTTAACGTTGCTTTTAAAATGTATATCATTCTGCGGCATGTAGCATCTTAATAATTAAGCTGAAATCATGCTATGTTTTGAGAGAAATGAACATATAAATCAAATAAGCTTTCCATGGATTACTAGATGTAATATAATAATGCATTTATAGTAAAATCGGCAATGCTAATTCAATTCAGTTACCCTTGAATATTCGCCTGACAAGATTTTTTTTGCCGATTTTAAATTTCTTCATTTGTAAATTTTTTATGTTAATATCCGAATCTTTTTTGCCTGTAAATCTGAAATATATACTTTTAAAAACGAATATTTCCTTTATTCTATTGTTTTAAAATTTATGTATATTTGCTGTCTGCTATTTACAAATTCCCCCTCCCTATTTTTCTTTTTACAAATGAGGTTTAGAATGCCGATTACTGTTTAAAATTTTTTTATTTGGATTGTTTTGTTGTTGTTATTTTTAATCTTTGAATTTTCAAAAATTAAGCAAAGTGGTTATAAATGAAAAAAAAAATAGATAGCGGGCTCAGGGCGCATACTCAAGTTATTCCTTTAATTCTATAGCACTTGAATATTAATGCCTGCAAATTTTATGCGCATATAAAAATGACTTTGTTAATGCACCAAGAAATTCACACTATTCAGAAGTATTAATTTTTTTTCAAGAAGTAATATTAATTTTCAGAAGTATTTTTTTATTTCAAGAAGTAATGGTAATTTTCAGAAGTATTATTTTTTCTAGAAGTAATATTAATTTTCTGAAATATTTTTTTTTCAAGAAAAGCCTTAAATGTATTTAATGTTTTGATATGCAAAAACACCTGCATAGAAATTTAAAAAAAAAATATCGTAATAAGAAGTTCAAGTTACCTACCCTGTTTAGAACCTAAATAAACATTGATAAATATTAAATTAATGTGAACAAATAGCGAAAAAGGGGTGTCGAAAAACGCGACTATTTTTCAAATATATTTTTAAGTGGTTAAAGAATGAATTTAAAATGTCAGCTTAAATTGATGTGTCTATAAAAAATCTTATACGCTTACTGTTTATTTTGGAATTAAGAATACAATTCATTTAATTCTGTCTGTTTTAACTTTAACATATATTGTAGTTTTAATTCAACCGACAAGAATTGCTGACATCTTTTTCCTTCTATTCCCCGTTTTAATCGTGCGATGACTAGGCCTAATTTCTTTTTTAAATTTCATCTTAATAAAGTAAAAGTTTTTCTAACATAATATAAATATATAGACAGAATAGTTATAAAGAAATGCATTACAAAATGAAAGAAAATTCTTACCTTACATCCACATTCACTTTCTTCATATTTGAATTTGCCATGACCAGCCACAGATCTCATCTAAACATCGACGGAGGAATCAAAATAAACGCCATTTCTGGTAAGTAGGTTGGCTGGTTTCACGGTTGCATTCTCGAGATCCGTCTTGGAATATCCTCCGGTCGTTTTGAGGACTGTTTCAATTGGTCCGTTCTTTAGTATTCTGCGGACATTCACAGGATAGTTTTATAGGATATGACGACTACAGGATTTTTAGGATCATTGTAGAGCGTCCGAAGGACGACTGTGGTTGTCTGGGATAACGCTATAGTTTGATGAAATGGCGATACTGGCGCAAAATCAGCAGAAATTTTAAAAACAAGAGAATTTTTCTGCTAAACTTACTTCATCATTGCTCGTGTTTGCCTCCAACTATTGACTTGGAAAACGATTGATTAAGAAGAATAATTTTAGTTTTTATTAAACATGGAGAATATGGATGTGCCCGACCTAATCGCATTCGTATAAAAAACGTTTATTTTTTATAAATGACAATCCATAATTTCTGCTGTATAAAATTTTTTCTATGTTTTTACGCACTCGAATGAAAGCTTCGGAATTCAAAATCTAAATTCTACATCCTATCCGGCCGGAAAAAAATGACATTTTAAAATTTAAAACATGACGCCACTTTTGCACCACTATGACATCAGTTTCACTGGATTTTTATTTTCGACCTGCTAAGACCATGCTCCGTAGATATAAATATGTCCTCCGTAACTTGACGTTTTGCGCATAGTAAATTTTATTTTTCTGTATTTATTAAAATAAAATAAATGTTGAAAAAACTACCGTTTGAGTCTTGGTCTGTCAGGTACTATATACAATAGACTCCTTCAAATCCGCAGCACTAAAATCCGAAAACACATAAAATCTGCACATTCTCACAGATGTAAACAATGAAACTTTCAGTTCAGATGCGAGGACAAAATTACAGTTTAAATTACAGTTTTTCGTTTGATCATTCATTCGTTTTGACTCGTTTTTCATTCTGTATGTATTTAAATATATAATTCTCAATAGTATGGCTGAACGCATGGTTTTTCATGGAGGAAGTATAAATTTATTTCTGAAAATAATCAAGATATTGCTGATATCACTGGTAATCGCAATCTTTTTACCAAATATATTTGTATGTTAATCAAGCTTTTTTGGTTATTAACACTGGCTAAACCTGAAATAAAACTCCCTTAATGTATGGTTTTGATGTGAATTCATAGGGTACCTTTAAGTGGAAAGTTTCATTGAATAATTCAAGAAAAATGTATCTCATCTTTATTATGCATATTTAATTTACATTATCTCTTTGACATTTACTTTTAATAATTTAACCATTTTTAAAATTATCTTACTTTTTTTTTCATTTTAGTTTATTATTTTGCTTAATTATTTTAATATTTTACTATATTGCAAGCATTAAATATAATTTTGATTGCATTATTACATTCAAATGACAGTTTAAAAAATGTAAACAAAGTAATGACCAGAAAACCACAAAATTCTAAAATCCGCACAACCTCTGGTCCCTTGTGCGGATTTGAGGGAGTCTATTGTACTAATGTTGACTATTCAAGCATGTAAATGAATAATTTATCATTACCTTTTCAACGATTGTGCTGTGTTTCTCGGAAGCTCTCACAAATAATTTTTACGGCACTAGGGACATCTGCTTTCTACCACTTAAGATTGCCAACCCCATTCTGGATACAGCAGGTATCTAAAAACAGACTAATTTGCTCCTTTTTAAGAAGATAATGGCTGCAAATGTAATGAAAAAGAAAAGTGCCTAGTTAAACTGATGGCATTGAGCTCACTGTCTATTCACACCAATTGTATATTATACTCTTACTTCAAAGAATAATGCCTTTCGAAAAATAAATTAAGGGGATTACCCACCCCTTCCGTTTCACATCTTTATACTTAACCAATGAGCAAATATACCAAATTTGAAGTAAATCGGATAGAAAACCCATGTATCTAAATTAAGGGGTATTAGTCCCCCGTTCCTCCCTTTGTACTTAACTATGAACCTCCAAATCTAATGAGGGGAGCGCCTTATCATAATAAACAAGTATACCAAATTTGAAGCAAATTGGATAAGAAAACCCATTTATCTAAATAAAGGGGTTATACCCCCACCCCGATCACCCCTTTATACTTAAACAATGAACCTCCAAATCTAATGAGGGACGCGCCTTATCAGAATTAACCGGTAAACCAAAATTGAAGCAAATGTGATAATTATGCATGAAAAACCCATTTATCTAAGTTAAGGGGGGGGGGGGGATTAGCCCCCATAACTCTTTTTTATACTTAACCAATGAATCCCCAACCCCCAAACTAATCCGGGAAGCGCGTTATGAGAATGAACCGAGAAAAAAAATTGAAGCAAATGGGATATTTCTATCAAGAGTTATCACGTTACGTACGTACGTACGCATATACAGAACCTGCGGGCGCATTAGTTCTCAGATTTTGATAGCCTGTTAGCTAAAAACTCAATAGCCAGTTGAAGATAAAAAATATTTTAAGAAGTGCACTCAGTGTGTGAACTCTCTTCTCCGTTTGACAGCTTGTCACTGCACGGCTTAGACCCCCGCGTGAAAGATATGTCTTTCAACCTCGCATTCTGCCTCCGAGAAAAATAGGAGTGATCTCCCGGGAGATTTATCTCTCGTCCCAGGTGATGACCTGTAAACCTTCACTCCCTCCAGTTCAGAACTTAACTATATCTTAGTCAAGGATCTCTTATATCCTGTGATTTCTCTCGGTAAAACAATAGAGAGTTTCTGGCCACTGGGAGTGCTTTGCTTTCAGTTCGTCTTCAAGCTTGTCCCTCGATAGGACGACCTATCTCTCTGCTCACTTTCTGCACTCGTTACACTTCTGGCCTGCTGAACGTGGGAAAGCCTTGATTACTTTCACCATGGCGGCGCATGAAAGGGGCCCCAGGTGGTCTATGCTTTTTACTCGCTGTCTAAACAGTGCTACATTCTAAGATGAATTATGATTGACCTATTTCTTCTGATCATGTCATCTAAAGATGGAACTTAGATGAAAATTCGAGTACTTTTGGGAAACACATGGGGTTTCCTATATCTAGTGATTTTGTATCATTTTTTATTTGAGTGTTTTTTATGTGGAATATTGGGAACAGTCTGATGTTCCACACGATATAAAGACCAGTGGCGATCTCCTGTAATCGAACTGTCATTCATTTCCCTTTGACTGGGCGATTTCTTGGTATTGAAAGCCGCAAACCACAGCTGTCGCAACAGCTGGCGGCTCTTTTCGTGTTTTATTAAGTAATACCTATCACAAATTTGAAAATGCGCTATTATAAAATAGTTAGATAAAAATTTCGCCGCCTCTAGGACTTTTATAATAAAGCCTAGAATAAAAGTTTTGTATTATACGCTATCAGAAAATCATTTTAAATATTAAGTTTTAAATACATTATTATGAACAGGACGTAATTTTCTCCATTTAATGTTTTTCGTACGTAATAATTAAATTTTCTTTCTCTTTTAATACACACGTGTAAATATATTTTCTCATTGAAAAGTGTTTGGAAATGTTAGTTGGACTTTTTAAATGTGACGTAATTTTCACCATTAAATGCTTTTCGCAACTTCTTTGAATTTCCAACCACTATTTATGATTAAAAAATTGTTATTTAATATTTAAAGGGCGTAATTTTTAGTCGACTCTCTTAGGATTTGTCCAAGATTTGTCATAATTTTCTACGAAATAATAATGTGGCAAATTCTATTAACCCGTTAATATTCGTGCGTTGGTCTTTTCCCCGCCCGAAATTCGTTATCTTCCTGTAACTCATTTCCCGTTAAAGTTACGATAGCCAAATTCCGTGTAGCTGACCTTGAGTGTTCACACTCTTGTGTAGTAAAATTGCAAGTCATTCCTGCTATTTCTTAGCATTTTATTGCATTCTTAAGTTTCAATCGGTCTAAATGACCGCGTTGCGACCACTTGCGTTAATTGAATTTTTCCCCCTCGTGTTCATCCTTTCCCATTTCCGCGAAATCTGTGGGGGAAAGTTTCTTCGAAGTACCGACTCTCTCCCTGTTGTTATTTCGTCTTTCTTTCTTTCTGTTATTTTACACGTTCATAGAGTACTCTTTTTACTTTTAGAATGTTACTTAAAATTGTTTTATTATATTAGTTGTGAAGTCAGCTCACACAAAAAACTGACGGATGATCACTTACATTTTGTTTTTTTTTCATTGTCAAACATTGCATGAATAAATTCTCAAATTGATAATCGTTTAAATATGGAAAAAAAGGAAATTCGTCATTATTATTTGAAAGAAGTTGCTTTCCATTTATTACCGGAACATATAAATCAAAGAAAACAGACAATAACACTGCTAAACCATTAAAAAAAAAAGAAGAGAATTTTGTTGGAATCAGTAAAAAAATTGCCGTATCTCCAAAATCTGAAAAGTATCGTTTTTGTACAATAAAACAAACTCGAAAGATAAAACAATTTTCTCAGAAATTTTAGTATGTATATCTGCGAAGAACATACATATAATTTATTTGTACAATAAGAAAAATAATGAGACTTTTATAATGTAGATTAGAAATTACGCAAATAAAAATCTCTTTTGGATAATTCAGTGAATGTGTATACTATGATTTTAAAAAATATTTTAATTATTTTTCTAAAATTTATCTATTTTTAAATTTTTATACTGTAAGTAAAAACACATTTTTTCTTTTAACAATGTCGCAGAAAATGTTTTTTTTTTATTATTATTGAAATCCAATAGAGGCTTGGAGACGGTATCTAACAAATTTAAATTTGTTGTCCTTCATCAATTGTTCAAACTATTTTTCAGAATAATGTTTTCCAGAATACGAGAGAAAATTCATTTAAATAAAATTATTGCTGCATATTTATAATTTCGGAGGAAAATTTCTTATTGTTTTTATTATTTTAATGAATGTTATTATAAAACAATAAATTATAACATTATTATGAAACCTTATTATGAAATGTACAATTGAATATTTATTTTAATTAAATAGTTGCTGTAAAATACATCCCAATTAAGATGAACCTTTCAGTGATTCTATTAATTAAAATAATTTATCCATCTTAGGATTCAAATCTACAATTGCAAATGTATTTAAATTAAATATATAATTTCAATAACTTATTATTTACTTTATATAAGCGAAGTTCGTATCCAGAATTTTTATTCAAGGGCGTTGCTCCCACCCTGAAATAAGTAGAAAAACTACAAATCGTGCATTTTCATTTGAAAAATGGATTTAATCATAAAATCTCAAGACCCCCCCCCCTCATACACACACAGACACCCCACAAAATAAATAAATAAAACGTAGTTACAACATTTACAATTTCGAAATTAAGTAATTTTTACCTTTTTCTTTATTATATATATATATATATATATATATATATAATATATATAAAAAAATATATATATATAAATATATATATAAAAATAAATAAATATATATATATATATAATATGCTGATGAATTAGTGGTTTTGTATTTGATTTGCTGTTGCAAGTCATAGGTTCCATTTTTATTTTCAGTTTAATTGTTCAATTTAATGTCAGTGTAATATATTGATGCTAAATTTATTAATTTTATTTTATTAAATGGATATAGAGTGCCGGAGTATCATAAAAATCTACCTGACTCTAATTCTGTCCTTCAAAAAAAAAAAAAAAAAAAAAAAAAAACCATCACGAATTTAGATTCATATTCGTAAATGTTTTCCTACTTATTATTCATTCATAGTAACATCAGAAATTCAATCAAATCATTTACTATTTACTTTTAAGTATTTATGCAAAACGAAGAAAGAGTTATTAAAAACATTTATCTAGATGCCAACTGAATATATACTTAAGCGAAATAAATAATTTTCTGTAAAAGGTTGTAAAATGAATAATTGCTCTAGTCTTTTAAAGTTCAGTCAATATTTTCACCCTACGTTATCCGTTTTCTATCATCTGATAACACCAGCAAGTTTCCCCTTAGTTTTCGGCCTGCTGGTAACGGCGGCAAATGGACCGAACGCGACTACTAACGTTCTAAAAAATGTCGCGACTACTCTCGGGTTAAAAAATGTGGTAAAAATGTGCGCACACTCATAACTGCAACATTAAATAACGCTTTAAATTATTCTTCGAGGTCTTCTCCAGCGTACTTATCGTGCATTTCTCTATAAAACTACTATTTTTCATGTTTTTATATGCAATAGTATCTTTTTAAATATAAGTCGAGAAAGAGCCCCTGTCACAGTAAATTCAATTATGGCAGCAGCAGCGCTCGTTAACTAGTTAACTTCTTTTTAGACTTGAGATATATACAGGGTGTTTCAACACATTGGTTACAAAGTTTCAGGAGACATAGAGTACGATGGGATATAGAGTATGGTTTCCCACACAAGAAAGGAAGGACACGAACAGGGTTAGAAAACATGTTTATTATTCTTAGTGCAGCAAAAATCTAAGAAATAAGAACAAAAGAGCGACAACGGTCGTCATCAAAGTAGGTTTTCGAAATTGCGATCCCGCGCTGTGATACAGGCCACACATCTCTGGCGCATGAAAAGTCTAATGTTCTTGAAAATACCGAGAGGGTCCCGGAATTCCCTAGCAGCTGCTACAATGCGTGCAGCAAATTCCTCAGCTCTGTTCAGCATTGCCCCCAGCAATTTTGCGATACTAAGAATAATAAACATGTTTTCTCACCCTGTTCGTGTCCTTCCTTTCTTATGTTTTGTTGTGTCCTTACCACGCCAGGAAAGCCTTTCCGACCATGCATTGCTATGTGATTTCCCATAGTCTAGGTGTACTCCATATTTCCTGAAATTTTGTAACTGCTGCACTGAAACACCCTGTATATTTCAATAGGTGTTATTAGTTTTTGTGCAGATGTTATTTTCAAAGAAATAGCTGTTGGGTTCTGGTTATTTTGAAAAACTACAGCATGTATATGTAAAAGAAAATCTCAAAATTAGATTATTTTGAGTTCTATATCTTATTTCTTTGGAGTGGGATATAGGACATTAGAGGATTTTGCTCCCATACAATGGAAGATTTTCTATGAAAATCCTTTTAGACTATCCCTTTTCCCAGGAAGTACTGACAGATACAGCCTTACGGCAGTATAAAAAGAATGAAATAAAATTTCAATTCAAAAGTTTCTGATGTATGGTTAGGAAAATCTGGTTAAAAATAAAAGATAAGATTACATAATAGGAAGACTGGGAGAAAAATGAAAGTTCTGCTATTTATATTTTTTTAAAAGTCATTTTTTAATCATTGTATATTAAAATGTTTTTATGATGAAATTTTATTAATACATGAAAAGTAAATCTTGTAATAATAAGTTTATCTAAGGTAATACACTGATATCGAAATAAATACACTGTAAAAAAATTCTTTAATATGTATTCGCACCTAAACCTTTCTTTTGCATCAAATAATATACACAGATGTCCAAAAGTATTGCATATTTCAATTAATCATTGTTTTCTCAAACTGTTTTTGCTGGAAAGCTTTGAAAATTCATACTCATTATGAGAAAACAGTATGCAAAATAGGGGTAATTATGCTTTTTTAAACCAATAAAATCAGTCGTTTCTGAGGATTGAATGGCAAAAGCGTGAATTGAAAAGTTTGATTTTGAGAATGTGTTACTCTTTTAATTTGATGTTGTTTCTAGTGGTGGTTTCGATCGTTTTTGTTGTTAAGTTAACTATGTACAAAATGGTTGAATTTACGCGTGGTCGTGTTACTGGTATGATGGTATGTGGTAGGTATCAGGCTGATGTTGCCGAAGCTGTTGGTATCATCCTATCTACGATTTCGAAACTGTAGCAGCTCCACATTTCTATGGATGCTAGTAGAAGCCCTGAGGAATATCGTCCGCGTATAACACCACCATCAGATGATCGATTTGCGACATTAATGGTCCGGCGCATAACTGAGCAATGCCAGCAAGATTGAAAGCAGCAGAGTTAAATGCCGCTGGTGATGGGCCGTTAGTTTCGCGGCAAACTGCGTACAGGCGACTTACTCAACATGGTTTTTATGTCAGACGTCCGACAATACATGTCCTAATTACCTATCGTCACAGGTGTGATCGGTATGACTGGTGCAAAGAGTGCGTCGTATGGACCGTAAACCAGTAGAGTAATGTAATATTCTCTGACGAATCCACGTTTAACTTACAGAATGGTATTCGACGTACTGTCAAATGGAAATAGGCTGTGGCTGTCTTGCGAACATTTACACGCGCATTGCACCAACTCAGGGGTCGTGGCAAACGCGTATGGGGCGATATTATGAACAATGGCCTCTGCACCATTGATGCTGAAAAATCAAGCAAAATTTAACAATAAAATGCATTAGTAGACGTTTTTACTAATAAATTGATACAAGTCGCATCTTTATACGATGATGTGTACCATTGTTGCTAGGGGAATAATTTGTATTTTTGATACTCCTTGTATTATACTGTAGTATAAATATATATCATAACTTGAAAAAAAAAATCTATGCTACTATAACAAACTATAAAACTAGATATGTCAAATTAAGTTACTATTTTATCGATCTTATCGGAAAGAAGTTCCGGTAAGAGCATCGAATATCTATTTTTATTTGGAGTAGCAATCTTTCCAAAGTAAAAAAGTAAATTACTTTTCAAGAGACCCAAAATCTTTATAAGAAAGTGAAATTTGATTTCTGAAATTCTTTTCTTTTGTAACTCTTAAAACATTACTGGAAGAAATTAAATAAAGGTTTTATAAAGTTTGAGTAATAACGTAAATTACTGCAAATTGTTCGTATTAATTTAAACAGTTCGTTTATATATTTTTTTATTTGTAATTATTGTTTATTCACCCTTTACAACACGTTTTTTTTATGAAAAAAATATTTGAAACCTATATATCGGTCTAAGAATGGGGAAAATAGTAAAAAAAAAAATAATTTTCAAATTTTCAACTGAAATTTGATATTTTATGGCGTGTACCCTATGTAAACTATCAGCGTTTTAATATATTTTATTGGTATATTTTGCAACTACATGAGTTTAAATTAATTAATTTTATCTGCTTAATACTCTGCAACTTTTTTTATATTAATATTTTTAAGAATTCAGTAAAAATAATGAAACTAAATTTTACCATAATAGCTTGATCGATTTTTTTTTTTTTCCGAAGAACAAATTCTAATTTTTTCTCGAATGCAGCCATCTTACATGGACAAAATAAGTGTTATTCCATTCTTTGGACTGTTCTTGATCAGGGATATATGGGTCATGTTGGTCAAATTCCATGGCACATAATGAGAATTATAGTGTTTTTAGGTATTTGTCAGATGTGGCACAGGGTGCAGTGAAGGGTTAATAAGTGTTAAGCTAACAGAAAGTATCAGCTACTTTTATATTAAATAGAATTCAAAATTATACTCATGAAAATCTGTATTTATAACAATGCTTGATAGAAATGTGACAGTATGTAGTATATATGTAATATATATGGGGGCGAGACTCCATACTTAACTCACAACTCACTTTTAGGACGAACACTGACATTTATTGAGACGAATACATACACAAAAAATACAGATATAAACGCTCTTCTCGTTCTTTAATTACTTAAAGGCATAAACGTCGTTGAATACTTCTATGATTTTCTTACGTCGTGTAAATATCCAATCTTATTTCTCCGAAATATGTTCTATTCTTTTTAACAAAACCCTGCGTCGTAGAAACTCATTTCGTTCTCTTTACTTCTTCTGCATTTTCACTTCACACAGCTTCGTAAAGGCTTGTTTCCTTTTTAATCTCGAAGCGGAAAATACGGGAGACACTCAGTCTAATGCAGCGCTGCTTGCGAAATCTCCACAAGCGGCCGTCCTGACATCTGGAGCTGCCGCAGCGACATGTGGTAAAATAGAATCTGAAAAACAAAAACCAAAAACCAGTAACTGTTCTTAGGGGAAAAGAAGAAAAAAAAATTAATCTGCACATCATAGTTGAAGTAGCGTAACATCTTATAGAGATTTCTTCGAAAGCAGTGATTTGTAAAATGTTTATAGGACACAGAAAGAAAAGATTTAAAAAAAAAAATTTTTTTTTTTTTTTTTTTTCTTTTAAGTTTCAGTTTTCGTCAGGCCAAGGTTTCATGTATTCAGCACAGGAGCTAGTATTTATCGGTCCTTCGGTTGATGAGATTTTCGTTACGTCGTAGGTGTCGTTAGACTTCACTTTGATTACTTTATACGGACCTAAGAATTTAGATTTCAACTTTAAACCTGGTCCTTGCTGGGTTCTCTTAATTGCTACAAGGTCACCAAGCTTGTACTTACGGGGTTTCTTACGTCGTAAATTATAGTGCTTGCGATTTTCTTGTTGAATTTCCAGAATATTCTTCTTGGCTTCTTTACGAAGCTCTTCTCTGTCTTTCATAAATTGTTCTTCGACTGCACTGTTTAAGAGGTCAATAATTTGTACATCTTCTTTCTGTTTCATTTTTGTACCAAATAATATTTCAAACGGTGTTCTCTTAATGCTTCTTTGGTAAGTTGAATTAATGACTTGTTGAACTTTAGGAACATGTTTAAACCATTTGGTCGGTTCGTCTTTGGACATTTTAGAGATTACAGAAATTATGGTGGAATTAAGTCGCTCTACTTGACCATTGGCACGGGGAAGGCCAGTTGTAACTGTCTCGTGCTTTATATTTTCATCTTGACAATAATCAGCAAATTCTTTGCTTGTAAATGCAGGACCTTTATCGCTAATGATAATGGAAGGATTGCCAAAAGTATGACTTTGTTGTCGTAGTTTTGATATAACTTCGGTAGCAGAAGTACTTTTACATGGATACAACCAGACGAATTTAGTAAATGCGTCTATTAAAGACAAAATATGTTTATAATTTTTGTTGGTTGTTTCAAGAGGGCCTAAATGATCAATGTGGTAGGTTTGGAGAGGAGTCTCTTCTTTAGGTAAGGGATGCAATTCACCTTCTTGTTTGCCACGTTTGCGATTATACAAAAGGCACGTTACACAATTTGCTATAATTTTATCAATTTTATTTGACATATTAGGGATGAGAAATTCTGCGTTAAGGAGTTCTTCACAGCGTTTACGGCCAAAATGTCCTTTGTCATGAACGTGTTTAATGACATTTAGCTGCATTTCATCCGGCACAACTATCAGATCGATACCTTTATGATTTTTATAGAGAACGTTATTTTTAAGGAAATAGTTGTCATATGGCTTTGTTTTCAAAATTTCTTTGATGGCCTGTATATGTTCGTCAGTGTTCTGTGATTGTATGATTTTGGTAGTAAAACTATCTTGAATGACCATACATATTGGATTTCTACTTAAAGCGTCGACATGGCGCATGCGTGTACCTTGTCTGTGTTCTATTGTATAGTTATAATCAGCTAACATTAAAGCCCATCGAGCAATCTTGGTGCAAAGATCTTTTTTATTCATAGTAAGGGCGAATGCGTTGCAATCTGTGACTATCTTGAAAGGAATACCTAGAATGTAAACGCGAAATTTTTTAAGGGATTCTATGACAGCTAAAACTTCTAATTCATAACTCGAATATTTACGTTCGGCATCTGTGGTTTTTTTGCTCATAAAATAGACAGGGTGAAATTGATTGTCAATAGAAGACTTTTGAAGGAGGACTGCTCCGTAACCGTCAATAGATGCATCACAGTGAACTTCTGTTTCGTTACTAGGGTTATAAATGCTTAAAACAGGACCTGAAGAAAGGATGTGTTTCAGCTGAGTAAATGCATTTCGTTGCTGGTCGCCAAAGTGAAATTTAGTGTCCTTTCTAAGAAGATCTGTTAAAGGCTTAGCTATTAAAGAGTAATCTTGAATGAATTTACGAAAATATGAAGTTAATCCGACAAATGAATGTACATCTTTTATACTTTTAGGTTCTGGGAAATTAAGGACAGCTTTAGTTTTTAAGGGGGATGGGTGCAGTTGACCATTTTTAATGTGGTAACCCAAAAAATCAATTTCCCGTTGTAGAAAGTGGCATTTTTTGAGATTCAGTTCTAAACCATATTCGGATGCAGTTGTAAGGACGCGTTGTAATTTCTGGAGTCCTTCGACTTCGTTTTCAGCTGGTATTATGAAGTCATCCATGTAGACAATAAGTACTTTTTCATTAATGAGGTCTCGAAAAACGTTATAAATATATCTTTGAAACACTAACGGTGCATCGCTAAGGCCATAATTCATATATAAGAATTCAAATTGACCAGAATGTGTTACGAAAGAAGTATATTTTCTACTATTTTCTTCTACTTCGACATGAAAAAAAGCATTTTTAAGGTCAAGAGTAGTAAATACTTTTGCAGAATGCAACTGATCAATAATGTCATCAATTACTGGGAGGGGAAAACGTTGTTTATGTGTTTTAGAATTTAACTTCCTATAGTCAACACACAATCTATATGAACCATCTTTCTTTTTTACTAGGACAATAGGTGATGAAAAATTACTAGTGCTTTTACGAATAATTCCTTTTTCGAGCCACTCAGAAATTTGTTTTTCGACGAAGTTTTTCTCTATTTGCGCCAAGCGCCTGGGAGGACAAGTAACAGGTTCTTCGTTTTTCAGATGAATTGATAATTTAACATCAGTTGTCTTTATTTTTTTAGGAGAATAATTTTGAATAAGTTCTGAAATTTTTGAACGTATTGTTTCATCGGTAATATGAGATAAATCAAGATTAAGATCGTCTAACACATGAGCAATATTAATCAAAAAATTATTGGACGTATCGTCATTTTTCTCGATTTTTTGCATCGAAATATTATTTCCAGAAATTGTTAAAATACTTTGTTGAATGATATCTGTACCAATAATAAGATCAAAAGATATGGAATAATCTGGGACTACATAAACATTAGTTGTATAATTAAAATCATCTATCATAATGTTCGTAGAGAAAAAACCTAGGGGTTTGATTATAGTATTTCCTAATCCAGTTAATGTGATAGTTGAATGTTCAAGGTTCGAAATTGTAGGGAGTTTGCGATAAATACTTTCCTTTAGTAAACTTCTTTCACTACCTGTGTCTACCAATGATGTAACATTTACAGACGAAATAATGACTTGTTTGGTCATGAAAGTGTTCGACGTGACAGTGGAAACATTGGAGGGTTCTGACTTAACTCTAGGCCTCCTTGGTTGATCACATTGAGCCGATTTATGGCCAAAATTCGAACAATTAAAACAACGAGGGCCTTTATCTTTATGTCTGCATTGGCTACTTTTATGATTTGACAAACCACAATTAAAGCAAAAAAGATCAGATTTTGGTCGAAAGGATTTCTCTTTCATTGGCATTTCAGGTTTGACTTTACGAAATTTAGTGTTCTCAAAGTCATGTCGAATTTTGTCATAAATTTTGAGCTTTTGCTTAAATTCTACAATGGATTGGCATCCATATAACATTGATTTTCTGAAAACGGGGTCGGGTATGCCGTTTATGATGTATTGCATTAATGCGGAATCCTCGATTTTACCACGCGAGCATATTTGTTTCATGATAAGAAAATATTCTTCTATTGATTCATTTTCTTGCAATTTTCGTTTATTTAATATATCATGTAACTCGGCAGAATTATAAGTGGTGCTAAATTCTGATATTAAGAGTTGTTTAAGTTTATCATATGAATTAATATGAAATTCTGTTTGTGCTAATAGCTGGGCTTTTCCTCGTAATGATCTTTTACAAAATATGAATTTATGAAAGTCAGGTAAATTAAACATATTAGTAACATCCTCAAAATTATTAAACCATACGTTAATATCACTAAAAGAACTACCATCGAAAGGAGGTATTACACTTTCAATATCAGTAAAATTAATAGACGATTGCATAAAACTTTGAACTGGAAATTGCTGTTGTTTGTCAAAATTTGATAATTGAGTGTTATTACTTGAAGTCATATTATTTGAAGGCAGTTCGGGTTCCGAGTCGGTGTCACTTTCATTTTGTATAATATTATTTTGTAGTAAGGTCAAGTCTGAAAGGTATGTCACTAATCGGGTTGCGAGATCGTTTAAAGATCCCTCATTATCAATACAAAGTAGATTGCACACTGTAATCAGATCATTTAATGAAAAATCAGTTTGAACTTTAGTTATTTTATTTTTGAATTCGGTGCTGTCGGTTTGAAAACCGAAACCAGTAAAATCACGTATTCTCTTTCTATTAGAGCGATCACCGTCAGCATCAAATAGGAATTTATGCAGCAATTTAATTTTATGCGTTCGTTCGTTTTTAAACGCAACTTCCAGTTCTGGTATTTCAACTAACTTCATAATAAAATAATAGCAATGAACTCACCGTTAGAAGAATATCTGGCTTGAATATGTAGGATGAATAACTCTAATTAATCATATTGGTGGGTTAACTGTCACTTCTGACTCCAATTTATGGGGGCGAGACTCCATACTTAACTCACAACTCACTTTTAGGACGAACACTGACATTTATTGAGACGAATACATACACAAAAAATACAGATATAAACGCTCTTCTCGTTCTTTAATTACTTAAAGGCATAAACGTCGTTGAATACTTCTATGATTTTCTTACGTCGTGTAAATATCCAATCTTATTTCTCCGAAATATGTTCTATTCTTTTTAACAAAACCCTGCGTCGTAGAAACTCATTTCGTTCTCTTTACTTCTTCTGCATTTTCACTTCACACAGCTTCGTAAAGGCTTGTTTCCTTTTTAATCTCGAAGCGGAAAATACGGGAGACACTCAGTCTAATGCAGGCGCTGCTTGCGAAATCTCCACATATATTTATGATTGAATTGTTTCATAGTGAATATATTGCGGCTATTTAACGCGGGAAAACGCGCGCATACTCAGGGTATGAATGGTTTTCACTGTCACCATTAAATACAATAATAATAATCGTCTCCTTATTTAGTCGGAGAAAATTGTTGCAAATTCTGCGATAAAGTAAGTTGAAGATTACTAAAAATAGTGGTGATAATTGTAAAAACCATACGCACTCTGGGTCTATCAAGCCCGGCGCGTGTACTCTCGGGTTAAATACTGGTGTAATTATTTTACATTAAAATCAAGTTTCTGTATCAATATTATATTGAAATATTATTTTTTTAATTTCATTTTCAGCATATGATTGCACAAACATTGCGCACAATAAGACATTGCAGGAGTCAGCCATTAGGTAAATTCTGTTTATATTCACGTTACATACATTTTGAACAGTATGAACATCTTGGATGATTTTATTTTTCCTTTTTTCAGTATTAGAACCACCTCCTGGGAATAAAAATCAGCAGGAAGTTCGAAATTACATCAAGTAAGTAACATATCCTTATATGTTCCGTTAAATGTTCAGTTCAAGGGTATAAAATTGGTTTTTTGTTTTTAAAGACACAGATGATATCTCGACAATGCGAGCGAAACGGATTTTGTATCACCTTTATAATCGTATGTTTTATTTATTAACATATTTACAAGACAAATATTTCTCGTTTAAAAGCATCTGAGTTTTTATGTAATACAAAAAATTCTTTCTTATACGTAATTTTATTCACTGTGGCTGTTTAATATTGACTTACCTTTATCTAAGTCTCTGTGACGAAAAATAAGGGTACTTTTATATTAGCCGGGCGCAGGCAATAAATCGCCAAATAATGTCCTCTTTGCTATCATTCACATTGAAATTATTTCATTTAAAATACAAACATTTCACTTATTTCATTGAAAATACATAACGTTCATTTGAAATATGTATATTACATACATTTAAAATACTCGAAATTTCACTAATTTCATTTTAAATAAACATTAAGAAGACATAATATAATTCAAAACATTTTCTTTCGAAATCGACGCCAATTTACAGACGCGAAAAATAGAAGCTGTAATTGGCAAAAAAAAAAAAAAAAAAAAAAAAAAAAAAAAAAAGTACTTTTGGCGAAATTTGCGCTGGCTAATATAAAAACAACACAGTGATGGAACAACTGCGCCAATTGCTCCAATTGCGCCAAATCGATCATGCTGCGCATTTCTGCGCCAAAACGATCATTTTCAACAAAATTGCTCCCAACTGCGTGAATACGATAATAATTCTTGACCCAAATCGATCATTTTCCACCGAATTTCACCAAAAAATTGCCAAAAACATGCTAATTGGGTCAAAAGATCCGGAAAAATACGCGATTTTTGTGAAATGATCAAGAAAAAAAACGTGAATTTTAATAAAAAATCGCTAATTTCGTCAAAAAACGAACAAAACGCGATCAAAAGATCGTGAAAAAACGGGGTTTCGTTAAAAGATTGCGAATGAAACGCAAATTTCGTCAGAAGATCGCGAAAAACACGCAAAGTTTGGCGAAAGATCGCGAAAAACACGCAAATTTTGTCAAAAGATCAAGAAAAACACGCAAATTTTGTCAAAAGATCGCGAAAAACACGCGAATTTCGTCAAAGGATCGCGAGAAAAACGTGAGTTTTGCCAAAGGATCGTTATTTCGTCAAAAAACGAACAAAATATGGTCAGAAGATCTTGCAAAAAACGCTAATTTATTTAAAAGATAGAGAAAAAACCAGCAAATTTCATTTAAAGGTCTCAAATTTCGTCAAAAGATCGCGAAAAACACGCGAATTTCGTCAGAGGATCACGAAAAAAAACGTGAATTTTGCCAAAGGACAGCTAACTTCGTCAAAAAACGAGCAAAACGTGGTCAAAAGATCGTGAGAAAACGTTACTTTAGTTAAAATGTCGCGAAAAATACCCCGCAAATTTCATCAAATGGTCGCATAAAACACGCGAATTTCGTCAAAAGATCGCGTAAAACACGCGAATTTTGTCAAAGGATTGCGAAAAGAACGTGAATTTTGTCAAAACACGAACAAAACGGGGTGAAAACATTGGGAAAAACGTGAATTTCGTTAAAAAATCGCGGAAAAAACCGGTAAAATTCATCAAAAGATCACGAAAAACCGCAAATTTCGTCAAAAGATTTCTAAAAACACGCTAATTTCGTCAAAAGATAGCGAAAAACACGCTGATTTCAAAAAAGGGTCGGAATAACAAACGAAAAATACGAGAATTTTGTCAAGATTGCGAACAAATACGCAAATTTGGTCAAAAGATCACGAAAAACACTCAAATTTCGTCAAAGGACTGCGAGAAAACGCGCATTTTGTGAGAGTCGCGGAAAAAACACGAATTTCGTCAAAGAGTCACAGGAAAAAAGCTAATTTCGTCAATGAATCCCAGAAAAAACGCGAATTTCGTCAAATAATTGCAGAAAAACGCAAATTTCATCAAAGAATACCAGAATTATATTTTGATGCTCCAAAATAGTTATTTTCTGTTCCAAAATGAGTATTTTTGCTACTATAAAATAGTTATTTTCTGCTCCAAAATAGTTATTTTCTGCTCCAAAATGGCTTTTTCCTGCTCCAAAATGAGGTCCATGTTGTTCCATCACTGGTAACAAGATAACTGATGTACACCTTTCAAAAAAAAAAAAAAAAAAAAAAAAAAAAAAAAAAAAAAAAAAAAAATGAAAATAATTTATTCATACATAAATGTTAATGTATCGTCTAGTGATAAGAAGCAATTTTTATTTTTCTAAAATATAAATTTGTTTTTAAAATAATTGCTGAATTGCTCAAAATATCACGGAAAAAACTAATATTTTCCTGCATATCTTCTGAAATGTTATAGGGTGAACCCCCCCCCCCCCCCCCCGTTATTGTCAACTAACCAGTAACTGACACTTCTTCAAAAATCTAATTCAAATAATAATAATTCAAATCTAATTCAAATTTCTAGTAAAATAATTGAAAGTCATGTCACCTATGTTAACTCACACTTATTTTTAGTTTTGTGTCAGTTTATTGTTTAATAGAGGGTCAAAAATACATTCAACAAGGAACAAACTTATGAGAACACAAAAAGTGCTATTGTGAAGCAAATTCTGAATTATTTCTCAAAATTAAGGTAGTTTTATTTTTAAATTATATTTGTAATGCAACCAACCGAAGCTTTTTCTTAAAGTCATACTTGTTGAAATTAGTTAACAGATGCCTATACATTATGACCATGGTTTTTAGTTTATAATTATTTAATTTAGCTTAATGAGGGGTGCCAGTTATTGGTTCTTGGAATTTCATTTTACTAGTCTCTTGACAATTATTGTTTATATTTAAGAAAGTTGCAATCTATTATTTGAACTATTTAAAAATGCATAATAATAAATTAAATATATTTTGTAGCAAATACCGTTCAAATTTAAACTGTTTCAAGCGTCTGACACAATATGTCAATTACTGTTTCATAAATGTAAGTTATTGGATATCTGCGTTACTAATAACACAAGCCTGCAAATTTTGGATTGTGTCATATTGCTTAGCTTTTGATAACTGATTCTTACGTATTTTGTAGCGCTGAATCCGAAAATGGCCTTCATTTTTTACCATCAAGTGAGGATTTTTTGCAAAATTTTTACTTTTTAACTTTGAAATTTACGATTTGCGAAAAATTCTGACGTGATGGTTAAAAATGAAGGTTTTTTTCAGATTTAGTGCTAAAAAGTACATAAAAATCAGTTATCAAAATTAAAAAAAACAACCATCACTTCTATTTTATAGTATCAGAATTTTGATATTTTACTTTGAAATTTACGATTTACAAAAAATCCTGTCTTGATGATTAAAAATTAAGGTCATTTTCGAATTCAGCGCTAAAAAATATATAAAAATCAGTTATCAACAGTTAAGAAACACAACCATTTTCTGCATCTTTCAGTATCAGAGTTTTTCTATTCTTTGACTTTTTACCATTGAAATTTACAATTTGCAAAAAATCCTGACGTGATGGTTAAAAATGAAGGTTGTTTTCGGATTCAGCACTAAAAAATAAATAAAAATCAATTATCAAGAGTTAAACAACACAATCATCACAGGCTTGTGAATTTAAAACGTGAAAAAATTACACATGCATCTGTAGTATGATATCAAATATAAATAATAAATTTAAATAAGTAAATACTATTAAATTAAATAATACCTTAAAGTGAAAAAGCAAATTGAATAAGACTTTATACCAGCAATCAGTAAAACCAATTAAAAAAAAAACATTCTTTTGATTTTAATCTTTACATTTAGAATATGTTTTAACCAATTTTTGTGTTTTAAAGTAAAATATAGGCATCTAATTCGAAATATTCTACTGAATTTTGGAAGCTGCCAAATTTTCAGTATTCTACTGAAGTTATGGGTAAAACCATACGTACTATGTAAGTAGAAGGAATTAGTGTATTACATGCAAGTAAGCACTTTGTAGTTCCTCGAAGTACACCAATAACACTGGGGAAACAATTTTTAACTCAATTTCTGTTGACTTCGATTTTTCAGCTGTTTTTAAGTAAAAAAGCGAGCTGATTTCAAAACTGCAATTAGTTTTCTTCAATCACGTCAAGTTTTTTCTCTACAGCTTACATTAATGAAACACTCTACGCTGTAAAGGGCGTGAGTCATAGGCAGAAAAAAGCTTCAAAACTCTTAGCATCAAGACTGCACAAGAAATTTTTGCTTCAAAAGGGAGCTAATGTATCCTACTTTCAATCAAGGTAAAGCTATTTTCTTCAATACTTTCGAAATAACGGTGGATTTATTTTTTGCCATAGCGTACATGGTTTAATGGAGGAGTTGGGAATTCCATCCTATACTCAACTGAATGGCGACTGTTCATCGATTGCTAAAAGAGGAGTTTGAAATGCATACTCCTTCACGACGGAAATTTATTTCGAGCAGTCCCAATAAGTCATTCAGTTTATTTGCGCGTAGAACATGAGGACATAAAGAGAGCTATTGATTTATTGCACTATTACATTCACGAAATGGGTCATCTGTATTGACCTCAAAATGGTGTGCGTCCTTCTTGGCCAGCAACGTGGATATACCAAGTACCCTTGTTTTTTGTGTATGTGGGACAGCAAAGCTCGTAAGAAGCATTGGTTCCAGTCGAATTGGCCTCCAAGATCTGACTTCACACCTGGAGATCCAAACATTTTGCATCAGCCACTTGCTGACAGAAAGAAAATCATATTTCCACCTCTGCATATAAAACTGTATCTAATGAAGCAGTTCATAAAAGCTTTGTCAATTGAAGGAGACTGTTTCACGTATATCATTTCGAAATTTCCAAACATGTCTTTTGAAGAAATAAAGGCAAGTATATTTGATGACCCACAGATTCGTCAGCTCATTAGAGATGAACAATTTATTGGAACAACGACAGAACTCTAAAAGAATGCTTAGTTGGCATTCAAAAACCTTCTCAGACTTTCTTGGAAATAATCGAGTAGAAAATTACGCCGAAATTGTCTAGCAACTTTTAGAGAATTTCAAAAGTCTTGGTTGCAACATGAGCATCAAACATCATTTTCTGCGTAGCTATCTTGATAAATTCCCGGAAAATCTTGGTGCAGTCAGTGATGAGCAGGTTGAGCGATTCCACCGGGATTTGAAGCTCATGGAAGAAAGGTATCAAGGTAGATGGGATGAACATATGATGGCTGACTATTGTTGGAGCATAAAGCGAGATTGTCCATAAATTGAACACTCCAAGAAAAGCTACAAGCGAATAATTTTGCCTTAATATGTACTTTTTTCGTTTTGTAAAAGGATTTTACTACTTGTATGAACACAATGTAGTGTATAGTAAGTATATACAGTCGTTGTATAAATAATATATTTGGTAATTTTTTTCTTTATTTTCCCTTGTATCCAAATTAAGTATGATTTTGGGAGTATCCTGTAGCTTAAAAAGTTGACGTGATAGAAAAAAACTGGGGTCATTTTTGGATTTAGATGCCAATAATTTTTCAAAAACAAGTGCCACATCTAAGTCAACAAAATGTGTGTTCCCCAGTGAATCAAAGAAGCTCTCGGAGCTATTCTTGTAAAAGAGAGAAAAGAGACTACATCGGAAACAAGTAATATAAAAATTTTGTTTTTAAAGTCAATTCCTACTTAGGCCAGCAAATAAAAATTTAATATAATCCCTTAAGCTAATATTAGTTTTTGTTGCATTAAAATATCTCAATTTGTTGATTTTCTATAAGCAAGTAGGTTTACAATGTAAGTCTATGGGAATTTAGCGAAATATTAGAGATATCGCCAAGTTGGCGTCACTTTTGGCGACTCATTTTGGGCGCCAAATTTGGCGATATATCGCCAAGTTGGCGACAAACTTGGCGGTATTTGGCGACAGAACAGGGTCCCCCCCTATGGTAACCCCCCCTCATAGATATGAAGATGCATTAAATGTTGTTCAATAACCAATGGTCGCCATTTTGTCTCCCATATTAAACTAAAATTAATTAATTTAATTCATGAATTAAAATTTGAAAACTCAGTATTAACATCAATTGTCATTCAGTACAAGTTTAAAAAAATCTATTTCAACTTGATAGGATGAATAATAAGTATTTTATTAACGATTGAAAATTTGAACAAGATATATCAATAAATAAATTTAGGGAGAGTGTAAACTAATAGTAGGAATTGAAAAAAGAGACTAAAATATAAAAAAATTAGAATTATAAATAAAAGTATAATTACATTACAACATGATTGAATAATTTATTGTCTTTTTCCTAAAGAAATGAGGTCATTTTGTCATTTTTAGGAGTTCTTTTTCTTTTTTGATAGAGAGAAAAGCAAAAACTAATTATATTTCGCATATAAGACGCAGCTAGAAAATTCGGTAGAAATCCTGATTAAGAGAAAAAAATCTCCAGATTATATTAGCATATTTATTCACTTGGATTACGACCCTTATTAACCCTCCAACATCCATAAGTAAACTTTATATATATATGTATACATATATTTAAATTTCATAGGGTATATTGGTATTGTTTTCTCTATAAAATAATAATAAAAAACAATTTTATCAAAAATCACATGTCATGAAGTGAATGGCTCACAAATTAAAGATAGCACCAGAGCAACAATATTTAATTAGACATTCAAAACCCCACAAATATAAATTTGCCTTTAACATTCATGCAATATATTCATGCAAAGTAAACTTGCTGCATTTTCGGCATTTTTATCCCATATGAAATATTTCGATTCAAGTCCTTGCTATTTGAGGGAAGATATAAAACTTCAGAAGGAAACAGTCCCACATCAGAAAATCAGAGAGATATCGTGCTTTTGTCTATGATTACCTCTCAACTCTTCCAGAACCCGATTAAAGCACCATGGTGCATATTCACCTAAATCTCAGCGTAGGGTTACTTTCAAATACCTGTCACATGGAGGTGATAACGGGCGTTGGCGGATTAAAATCGATCTTATAACCTATATTAAGATCTTATTAATAGTTTTGCTATGTTACTTTTAATTAATTGAAACTTTTTAAAAAGTATTATCGATACCGCTGATATACCACCAATAGCCATCACTATCTTGTGAGTGGTCAAATCCTTACTGTTTCGACTACTCTTTTTTATTGCTTGGTTGAATTAGGTTTTATGTCAGATGGTCCACAAATGGACACAATACGCCAAATGAGAGTGTGAAAGAAATCAGTTGCGATAAAACTAAGCACTAGCCTAGGAAACAGTATAAAAGGTAAAAAAAAGTAAATATGAGTATAAAAGCTAAAAGTACAATTTTAAACCAGATATTGTGCATTCAAAATATTCAGGCATTATATGTTAGCTCAAATTGTAGACAACACAAAGGATTCCAAGGGAGGGATATCACCTCATTTAACTGTAATTGCTAGCACCTCTAAACTATCTTTCGGCTATCATCCTTTCAAAACCTCAAGTGTTTTTTAGTAATAAACAAAATTCAAACTAATGTAGAAGAGAATAAACATGATTTTTGATTAAACCATTTTTTGAGATGATATCTCGGAAATGCGTAATCTCGATAATCAGTATCAATTAAACATATAGTGATAAAATATAATCCAGTACAATATACTTTTATATGTAATTATGTGATTTAAACGGGAGTTTTGTACCGGCAATTTAAAAATATTCTAATAATATGACAATCATATGTGATTGAGAATAAAAATAAGCAAAAAGTTTGGAATTTTTTAATACCCAGCTACATATTACAAATAACAAGGTAAGAAGCTATATATACCGTTACTGACACATCATACGTAGTATAGGGTAAGTATTGTAATCGTTTTCAAAATCGAAAAAATTTTTCAACGGATTTACACGTTTCAGACACTAGAGATTCCGAAAAACATATTTTTAGAAAAAAAAAAAATTGTCCGTCCGTCTATGTGTCTGTAATCGCTCTATCTCCCGAACGAATTGAGATAGAGACTTTAAATTCGGTGTGTACTTAGGGAGTAATAATGGGAAGAAGCCTATTGAATACCAGTAATCTCGATTAACCGGAACTATTTTTTTCGGACTCTTGAAATATTCGTTCTGATAAAAGGTATACAAAAATTTTCGAAATTGTTTATTTGAAGGAGTGAATATAAAAGACAATGAAAAAACATAAATTTTGCATCATGAATGAACTCGATCGGATAATGCGTTGCCGAGACATTTGTAATTCTATTTTTCACACTCTTCGATTTTTCATGACCCTGTATTTCATTCAAATTTCAATTCAAAGATATATTTTAATTGGAAATGAGACGCTTAATCCGACGCAGTAAACTGTTAGTTAATACGATAGTAATTTTTCGAGTTATAAGGATTTTTTTTACGCCATTCGGTACTACTCGATTATCCCGCCGACCCAAACCTATCGCCAAACTATAAGATTAAATGCCAATAATGGCTTATCGTAAATGTCAAGCATTTAATGCATCTCCATACTTTTAAGAAGGTTTACCATAGGGGGACCCTGTTCTGTCGCCTACTTGGCGGTATATCGCCAAATTTGGCGGCCAAAATGAGTCGCCAAAAGTGACGCCAAATTGGCGGTAGCTCTAATATTTCGCCAAATTCCCATAGACTTCCATTGTAAACCTATCGGGATTACTTGTTTACAGAAAATCAACAAATTAAGATATTTTAATGCAACAGAAAGTAATATTAGCTTAAAGGGTTATATTAATTATATTTAAGGGAGTCCAAATAAATTAAATTATGAATAAAAGTAACATGGTACAGTGCTTAGCAAATATCACATGTTTTATTTTCATATTTTATATTATCTATATCCATGATGGGTAAGTATTACGGTGGCCCTTAACAACTAGTTTAAAGATGCAATGGTTTTGTAGAATTTAATTACGTGTTAAAAAGTTATTAAAGAACAAATTTTTGAGCATTTACAGATTTTTTTTCTTAAATAACGATTTTCTTCACTCTTTCCGGTAATTTGATGAGAAGAACTCATTACGTGGTACAGAAAAAACAAAGTAACTGAAATTAGATTAAAATTCTCGAAAATGGTGTTAAGGTTAGTTGTCTACAACAGTGCATTCAGTAACTTCCAATCTATCGTTATAGACCTGTTAAATTTTTTTCTTGTATTTTAGACAGTTATCAAAACTGTCATTCAAATTAAATGGCTTGCTTTTTTTATACATGTGCGACTAATATACAGTGGCTATATACATTTGATTGTGTTCGTTGTGTGACTCTAGTCTGTTGAAAATGCATGATATATTTTTACTTGTGAAACTTTGATTTGCACATTTATTTAAAATTTTGTTTTCAGGAACTTGAGGGTCATTGACAATCAGAAGCGGCTGACACAGTTATCAGATGCTCTGGAACCGAGACGGTCATAAATCTACATTATTGCTTGATCATCAGATTGCGAGGATGATAACCTGTAACAACAGAATATCAATATCAGTATTTTAAAAATGATGAACGTTTGACCATATCAATCCATGCTAAATGTGTCTGGAAATGTGTTTAAAAATTCTTTAAAATACTCCGCGTGAGTTCTATGTGAAAATGTGAATTCATCAGTTGTGTTGTAAACCTTATGTTGTGCAGACTGTGAAGGGTGTATATATCCATCAGTTGTGTTGTATACTTTATGTTGTGCAGTCTGTGAAAGGTGTATATATCCATCAATTATGTTGTATACCTTATGTTGTGCAGACTGTGAAGGGTGTATATATCCATCAGTTATGTTGTATACCTTATGTTGTGCAGACTGTGAAGGGTGTGTATATCCATCCTGACACTTGATACAAAAAAAAAACCTGTACCTGAACTCATGTAACTGGAATTATTTGTTTTTTCTGGTTTTGATGTTAATGGACTTTGGAAAACAGAGGAGCTAGAATTTTTCTACGCTGAAGGATGATTCTAGTCAGAATAAAACTATGAAAGCAGTGTAATTAGGTCCATTTTTTCTTTTGTATTTATTTTTTGAAAGTTTAGCTACTTGAATGCAGGGTATTAACAAAAGATTCAATGGACTTTCAAATTGGTAAAGTAACAAACAGTTTCTGCGCAAGAAACCAGCGTCACAATCCTTTTAATCACTCAAAAACACAGGATATCTCACTTCCTTAAGAACTCGTATTTCTATTTATAACATTAACAATGATGAAGATATTTTAAATGATGAAGATATTTTACAGCAGATTTAGCTCACTTTATATAAAATGTGACATCACAAAACCTTCTGATAGAGAATATTAATAAAATCAGAAAAAATCACACGATATCCGAACTACATTCCGAAAAATGGTGCGTTTAGGCAAGCGTTGTTTTAAAGAAGATTTCAACCAGTTCTCATAATTTTGCTACAACATTTCACGTAAAGCTAAGAATGTCTATAAAATATGAGAATCTTTTTTCGCTATAAAAAGAGTAACTCTGAGTTCTACTATTGGTGACACTTTCATTTTAATTGATAATTCTGTAACATTTCTTCTAATTTAAATATAATGAATTCCGTAAATACTCGCATTCAATTCACTGTCGAGAATGAACGTAATAGAGTGGACGCGATTGCAGAAACCATCAATTCAGCGAGCTCACTGATATAAATTTTGCATTAAAAAGAACTCTGTGAGCATATTATAATGGAGCTGGTCTGCCCAATCATATCTTTGTGGAACACGTGGGTATTTAAATTTTAGAGGTTGATTTTTAGGTTCCGAATCACCTCATAGAGTTCACGGATGAAATTCGTGTACGGAATAGAACTGGACTGGCATATTACGCTGGACCTGGACTGCCGTGTCTTATCTAGAGGAAATACGTGAGCAGACGAAATTTTAGATTTTTTAGATCCCCAATCAACTCATCGAGTTCACGGATGAAATTCGTGCATCAAATTGAACTTCCAAAGCATATTAAAATGGAACGGGTCTGTCCAGAACAATGTTTAGTGTTTGATGTTTTGGTTCCTAACCATCTCGCCGAGTTCACGAATGAAATTTATTCATAAAATACAAGGTGCAGCCATTAATTTCCAGGACTGATCTAACAACTCCAGAAAATATTATATGAAATACATATCCATTATTAGGTTTCGAAGCATATCCAACCTTGCGTAATACACTGCTGTGCTCGGCTGTATAAGTTTCGGTAATAACTTTTAAAGTCCTCTTTCCTAATATTCTTTAATGTGGACGTCACCGTTTTCTTGATGACTTCGACATCCTCAATCTTGTTCCTTTAGGTCTTGTGTCAAAATTTGCCGAACCACCTCCTTGGAAATATTCAATAGTCAATCGGCGATCCGAAGTCGCAATCTCACGAGCATTTTCAATCTGTGCGCACGGAATGTGGCCGTCCACTGAGCGCGTCATCTTCGACACTTACAGACGTTTGGAAATTATTAGAATAATTGTGAAATTTACATTAAAATCTTGTTATATTAAAGAAATAACGCATTTAAAAAATATTGATACATTTAATATTTAGTGTGTATCCCTTGTTTATTATTGAAGATTCGATACATATTGGCATACTTTGTATGAGTTTTTGGCAATTAATTTGTATTTCGTTGTCATGATGCCAAATTTGGGTGAGTCTTTCTATCGGAACATTGTTGTTTGTGATGTTGCATTTCTTTAATTAAAGAAAATGCTTCCATTGCCTAGAAACAGTCCAGATATGCACCCCATGGAGAACCTTTGGGCCATTGTAAAGAAAAAATTAAAGAAATGCAACATCACAAACAAGACTGGTCTGTTAGAAAGACTCATCCAAATTTGACACCATGACAATGAAATACAAATTAATTGCCAAAAACTCATACAAAGTATGCCAAGACCAAGTATGCGATCATTTCTTTAATAAAAAACAAGGGGATGCACACTAAACTTTAAATGTATCAATATTTTATAAATATTTCTGTAATATAACAAGTTTTTAATGTAAATTTATAAGTATTCTAATAATTTTCACACGTCTGTAGGCTTATCCAGTCATCTTTGACACTTTCCTGGCTTCTGTAGCAGTTTTAGCACTTAACGTTAGTCTTTAAAAGTTGCTTTTACTGAATATTCGAAAAAACTTATTTCTTATATAAGAGACCTCCACACTCCTCCATCTGCCGCCTGAGTGCAATGAGTGAGCTCGAAGTATCCTGTGTATTAAACTCTTCGGATCGCCTGAACCCGCTGGTCGATGTCTTAAATTTAAGGAAAATCTTTTTAAAATTTTTCATATGTCATCCTCGTGATCGAAACTGCCTTCCCAGCAATCTCTACTCTTGAAGGGTTCCGCGGTTCCACCTGTTTCGCGAGTTGTGGAGCATTACCTTCCATGATCGCGATGAGGTAATTGAAGACATAAAAAACAACCACTAAAATTTGGTCTCTTCGCTTGTTATACTATGATACGATACGGAAGCCCAGTTCCGTTGTAATACACTAATCCAGTTTTATTTGATGCATGAATTTCGTCAGGGAAATCGATGAGGGTATTTAGGACCTAAAAGAATAACCACTAAAATTTTGTCTGCCCTCGTGTTCAACGAAAATATGATGTAGAAGGCCAGTTCCAGTGTAATATGCTAAAAGTAAGTATAATATGTGTATAAATAGTAATAAGTATAAAGTGTAATATGCCATCTCCCCTCCGAACTTTGTCTATAAGGTTTAAGATTTTTGGGTCGCTGAATCCGAATTTTTAACTTAAATTTCTTATTGTTTTAGGGGGAAAGCATTACGAAATTCAGAAACTAGACAAAATTTGCAACAAATAGGATATATGACATTATGACGTAGGATGAACGGGGAGTGGGAGGGCTGCCTCTGAACATGCACTGCGGCGCTACGTGCACTAAGTTATGAAGTCCAGGCAATAGGGGATTTTACCTGGAAAAATTAATACTAGTTCTGGATTTCGACTCAATTTATGTTTTTTGAATAGCTGAATCAAAATTTGTAACTTCCCACCAAAATTTCACTCGGCAACCCCCCCAAAAAATTGATTTTTTGAAAAAATTTGATTTTTGAGAAAAGCGCGCTGGGAATGTTCCCAGGCAGACCCCTCTCTCCCCGTTTATCCTACGCCATAATGTCATGTATCCTATTTGTTGCAAAGTTTGTCTAGTTTCTGAATTCCGTAATGCTTTTCCCCTAAAACAATAAGAAATTTAAGTTAATAACAACTATTTTTTTTTTGGGGGGGGGGGTGTGATTTTAGGGATAAGTTAAAAATTAGGATTCAGCGACCTAAAAAACTTAAAGTAAACCTTATAAGGAAAGTTCGGAGGGGAGATGGGAGGGCGAATGTAAACGTGTGAGTGGTTAAGTGGAATTGCGCAACTTAGTCCACGCAGCACCGCGCGCATGTTCCGAGGCAGATCCCCCGCTTCCCCTTCATCCTAAGTCATAATGTCATACATCTAATTTGTTGCAAATTTTGTCTACTTTCTGAATTTCTAGATACTTTTCCCCTAAAACAATAAAAAATTGATTTTTTTAATAAAAACCTTTTTTGGGCTTTTTACCAAAATTTGGGGTGGGGGTGGGGGGTTACCGGGGGAAATTTCTGTAGGAACTTACAAATTCGGATTCAGCTACCCAAAAAAACATAAAGTAACCTGATTTCCAGAACTACCATTAATTTTTCTAGGTAAAATTCCCTATTTCCTGGACTAAAAGTCGATTTTTAAAAGTTTATCCTAGTGCAATTTATTTTTTGCCTGTTATATAGCTCAATATTTAGGGCGTTGTAGCCTGCTATTGGTTTCGATATAAATATAATTGTATGGTCCATAGACTGGCGCAAAGTTGGTTCTTCTTAGTTGGGAATGAATCGATCAATTTGAGTATAGTTCTTTAATCTGTTACTTGAAGCGGAATAAAATATACTGCTCGATTATGGACGCTTCTAAACAAAATATGGACTTTAGTTTATCGGATTTATGTGCATAAAGTTTGCGCATATAAGCTGTTATTCTATATTTAATGTCGCAAAAATCCCTGTATTTTTTTTACAACTTTTCAATTTTAATATAGAAAAGTTATATGATAAAGCACGATTAAGCTCAATTTTTGATATGATTAAATAGTTCAGATTATTACCTTTTCGTTCCAATTTAACTTGTCTTCCCTTAGGTGCCTTCCCTGTTTTTAGAATTGTTCTTAGTTTATTAAATCTAAAAAAAAAATTTTTTGAAATTTTAGTTCAAGTACCATTTTCTTTTTGTGAAGAACAGCAGAATTTAATTTATTCACATAAATAAACTTTTGCACCATTATGCAACGGCAACAAGATTTAAAATTTAACGAAAATGTGAATTTGGTTGAAAATATTTTGTTTATAGAGGAAAATTACAATGAAGAGCACATGAAGTTTTTGAAGAGCGAAATGTTTAAATTTATGACCAAAAATTGCCAGTTGTATGTAAATATTTACATACTGATTTAAAATATATTTCTTGGTCTAAAAAATTTTAAATATTTTCTAAAATATATTTCTTGGCAGAAAATTTCAAGTGGTTATAAATGTGATCCAGACAAATTCTCCAAATTCAGATTTGATACAATGCAAAACATAATGTAGGCATTTTCTCGTGATATCTTATGATTCTCATTCTTTACATAAGGTTCCTCTGTGCAGAGATAAATATAAATGTACAACAGAATATAAAACACAGCAATTTTCATTAAAGCTGCCGAATGTTTGCCCGTATCTTAAATTTTAGAATAGGAAATTTTAGGATTTGTTATAATAATACAAAAATAGTTTTACCACTTTAGTTTCCATACCGAGAAAGTACCATTAAAATTATCAAGAAGAACGTAAAATCATGCTTCAATCAGATTATGAAACATTTTTCAACGCATTCGGACTACTATAATAAAACTTCATAGTTTAATAACGTCAAAAACGATGTCTAAGTAATAATTTGTAAAACATATAACACGTTTGAAAATACAATTTCAACCAAAGGCGAAAATTTTGTACATCTCTGTATATGAACTATAGATTTATCATATAATTCACAATATGCTAAAATTTAGAACAGTTTGTGAACGCTTAGCACAGTTGAAAATTCCTCGTCAGAATTTCCGGCAATAAACAGAAATGTGCTTCAGATGTTTTGTGCAGCCCTGAATATAATTTACAGAATTTATATACACTAAATAGTATGCAATTTTTATAATTTAAAAAAGTGTTCCTCAACTGAAAACGCATTCCCATCAATTATTGTTCTTACAGAGAAAAATATAAGTAATTTATTTTGTGTGTCCCTGTATATGAAAGATAAATGGCACATCATATTCAATAGTAAGTATCTTATAGAGCACCTCGGAGATATAGTGTGTCCACGTATAACCTGACCGACCTTTATTTTCGCAACCGTTGGTCCTAGATGCATACTTCCAATTACAAAAATGGTTTAAATAAGGTAAAGAATTATTTTTAAAGCGATTTGGGTCAAGAAAAACATTTATTAAAAAATTACGAAATTTAAATTTTTATACGGTCCACCTGTCCTATAAGTGATATTTAGTAAAAATTTACTGTGACACTAATAAGTAAGACAGAAAAAGTCCCATTCATCTAACATTGAAATTGACCGAGTTATGAAACTTTGAAATGCATGACTTATACCATTTTTTTGCATATCAAAACAGATGATTTCGACCATGCTTTCAGGGGTCGTATATAAAGTACTTAAACTTATTTCAAGTTATCTGCGGTTTGAAAGAAATCGTACAAATATTACGATTAACTTTTATTAGTTAAGTTTCAGATTATTTAGAATAATTGTATTTTAACATAGGTTTTATTTTGTAAGGATTTGAGGCTATGATTTCTTTTAACTAAAATTATGTTATTTTCATAAGATTTTATTTAACTTCCAACGATCGTCTTTCCAGTTTAAAATTTGTACTCGAACTTTAACTGACTTTCAAATGTCCGATCAAAGTTAAAATTTTACATACTGGCTTGTAATTTTATTGACTACATTGTAATTTTATTATGATTTTCGGTGCTTGCCATCTTACACATATTTATATTAGAGAATAACACAAAAAAATTCGGATATATTACCGTCAACAAGTTTAAGAAATGGTTTTAGATTAGATAACATAAACCTGCGGTGGCTGTGTTTTTTAACTTTTATAATTACTTTTATGTATTTTTTAACGCTAAATAAAAAAATCACCTTCACTTTTAACCATCATGTCAGAATTTTTCGCAAATCGTAAATTTCAAGGTTAAAAAATAGCAAAAAATCTGATACTATAAAATAGATGTAAGACTTTTTTATTCAGTTTAATTTTATTTAATTCAATAATTTATTCAATTTTGTGGCTTATACTGGGTTTCTTACAGCTAAACAGCTAAGGGGTCCGATGAGGTTGGGAGGGGAGGATGGATCAATTTTAACTATGAGCTTTTTAACTTTGAGGTTTGCGATTTGAGAAAAATCCTGACGTGATGGTTTAAAATGGTCATTTTCGGATTCAGCGCTGAAAAATACATGTGAATCAATTTTCAAAAAAAAAAAAAAACATGCCACAACCCAAAATTTGAAAGACAGTGTAATCTAACAGCATTTTAAAATATGTATCATTTTTGTAAAGAATTGAGGCTGTTGTTTTTCATCCTTTTATTTAACAAAAATTCTGTTATTCTTATCCTCTTATATGTTCTGTACAAATTGTATATTTTGCACTAATATGTCAGAATGATTAAGGATTTCAAATTTATATTGCAATGCTAATTTTACTCTCAGACATTTCTTTAATATATCTGACGAAATTATATTTCTACTAAATTTGTGAATGACCCCTAATTTGCAGCAAAAAATATGCTCCAACTTCAAACAGCTATTACTCGGTCAGTTTTAATCGTAGAATAACGGGACTTTTTTTGCCTTGTCAGTGTAACAGAAAAATTTTACTAAATGTAACTTATAGGACCGGAGGACCGTATAAAAATTTAGATTTTGTAATTCTTCGCTAAATTATTTTTTCGCTTCAAACATTTTCTATCTTAACTCTGTACCTAATTTTGACCATTTTTGTAATTGGAAGTATGTATCTAGGACAAACGGGTGCGAAAATAAAGGTCAGTCAGGTTATACGTGGACACACTGTATATCAATTTAAATATTTTTGAAATAGTGTAACATGAACAAAATACACCACAGACAATTTTTCTCCATAGACCGTAATGTAACATAATTCTTTTTAGTGTCCCTGTAAATGATCGATAAATTCCATCCATACTATATTCTATAGCAATCATCTTGTAATGCACTTTAATAGATAGATGTATATAAATTTCAAAGTGTTTGAAATTATGAAACATCATTAAAAAACACCGCAAACGATTTTCCCCATAGGCTGTAATGTAATGAAATAATTTTGAATGTCCCTGTAACGAAATTATGACTACTACACGCTACATTTTGCAATACCTAACATTCAATAGTGAATGTCAATAACATTTTGAGTTTCATGACGATGCGACTATATTGACACCAAAAATAATTTTGGCCAGCTAGAATCGGCTAATCACCCACCGTGAGTCGGTTGCGTAAATGAAAATTGTAGGAAGCCGACGAGGGCACTCGCTAGGGACCTGCAGGTCGATGAGGCCAATATCGGGTGTGTGATTAATGAGGACCTTAGTTAGAGGTCTGACGTGATCATGAAAGGACAGTTCTTGTCCGAGAGAACCAGAGATAATTTCCCGACCAGAGCCAAGTGCCTCCTTAACAAGTTGAAACATCAAGAGGAGACAGGAATGCTGTTGTTTACCTCCGATGAGAAAAGCCTTATCCAGTTCGAGAAAGTGAACCGCGCTAAGTTCGATAGCTGTGTAAAATCTCCGAAGAGGTTATGCACAGAAAATAGCCTCACTGATGATTTTAGCGATCGTGAGCAGCGAAGACACCCCGGTGCCTACAAATTTGTTTCTTCAAAGTTGCCAAAGTTAAAACCGTTGCTTATATCAAGGCGTTAAAGCTCTGGATTTCTTCTGTAGCAAATGGGAGAACGAACGGTTTTCAACAAAACTCTGCACCATCCAATACAGCCCGTAGAACCCAATAATGAATGGCCAAAAACTTTCACGACCAAGTCATCCTCAACTTGTTGCCCCCTAGCTTACAAGATATTATACCCATGGGCTGTTACGGATGGGGCGTGGCTGTATATAAATAAATCATGTTTGAGCAGTTGTTGTATAAAAGAGGAGTAGTTCTAACAATGAAGCTTCAAATATAAAACCAGTTCTACGTTACTCTTATATGATTCTTTACGTGTGCAGCCATTTTTAAATATCCATTGCACTAAATTAAGACTGTATGCGTGGAAGTTTATTTCCTGAAAAAATCATCATCAGGAAATTTGGATGTAAAGTAGTTATGATCAACCAATTTATATTATTCCTGCTTTAATGTCTGGTAGTGTGATTTTTCTAAATATACATGTTTACGAAATAATGACTGTATGTATCAAAGTAATGTTGCGAAAGGAATTACTTGTGAAAATTCATTCTTTTAACAATAACCTTGAAACATCAGGGAGATTTAATACAAGGTATTTGTGACCACTCTGTGTAAAGTACCCCTTGCCTGCACTTGGTGCTATGCCCCCTTTAACGCTCTCGGGTAATCCTGGCGATAAATATTTAACTGAGGTTAGTCCCTGACATAAATGATTCCGTCAAAACTGCTTTTAAAATAACAGTTAGCTTGTAATTATTACTGTATACATCCCTTTTAAATCTCTCGGGTATTTTCGGGGATAAACCTACCATAGTTTGGACTTTGATATAAATGGCCCTGAAAAAGTTTTTCAAGCATCCTTTGGATTGTAGATGGTACAACACCCCCTTTAACCCTTTCAAGGGTGGCATCTGCATAGCTTGAACACTTAATTTTAATTCCAAACCACCAAATGGCATTTAATTCTAAGAAAATTTTATTGTCAAAAGCTTTTAATTATTTTCATATGAATTTGTTCGTAAATTCTGATGTCATTCAATAGTTTCAATATTTTAGCAGAAGGCGTACGCACCTGAAAGGGTTAAGTCGCTCTTGCACCCCTGGGATATGTGTTCTAGAGCGTAGACTTTGACGTACCCAATTTTAAAATGCTCTGCCTAAACTTCAAAAGAGTCACTAAAAAAAAAAAAAAAAAAAAAAAAAAAAACACATGGAAAGACTGAACTTTATTTAAATGGGATTTAATATATATATGATTTCTCTAGAAGTTATTTGCATACTTGAGGCTATCATTTGTAACTATAATTAAAATGAAAGATGACGTAATAATTTCTTAAACTATTTCATCTTTCGATAAGAAAGATACTGTATATTCTCCGATACTTATTGGTATTTTATTTTAAACTAAATTGAAATCAGACGCCGTAGGGGGAAATGCAAATTTCACAGTGAAACAACTTAAAAAGTTATTTATATTATAAACCTAGAAAATTTTCATTTGAATATGTTTCAGGAAAATATCGATAAATTTCATACATTTACATCATGAAAATAAGCTTTGGAATGTAATACTTGTTCTTCTTTTAAAATATTTTTGTATAAGAATTTAAAAAAAATCCATTTTTTATAACTTTATCATAAAAAATATGCTGCTGGGCATATAGAATTATGTTGAACATTTATTAGAAAGAGAAAAATATTAGAAAACGCATAAATCTATTTTAATAAAAGCAAATGTTTTATTAGTAAATTAAAAACCTATATTGTAATTATTGTAATTGTTTTATACTTTGAAATATTTTAGTTTCAAATAGAAAAAAAAACAATTATTTTAATGAAGTGGTCTGATATGTAATTCATAAATATAGGAAAAACACATATTTACTTGGGACAGATATTAAGAAAGGTTCTACGCCACCCCCCACCCCCCCAACCCCTCCAGTCTCAAACTATTTATTTCAAATACTTAAACTAAATATGTTTGCAAAAAAGTAATTATTGGAAGACTGAGGGGAAACGATGAAAAATATTTTATTCGTTTGAACCTGGGCAGACAGATACCTCTTTCTATTACACAGAAGCGCGTGCCGCGTCCACTCTAAATAAAGAAGAGTGACTATTCACTCTTCCGGAGTGAATAGTCACTCTATCGCAGAGTCAAAATATGCCCAACCTCTTTAGAGTGACTATTCACTCTGAGCCAAAGTGAAATTTTTGACTCTCTAAAATAGTGAATAGTCACTCCTTGAAAGTGAATATCTACTCTAAACAGGGGTGGATAATCACTCTTTCGGAGGAGTGACTATTCACTCTTGCTAAAGGTGTGGAGTTTTTCACCCCTGGTAGGAGTGAATGTTCATTTTTTTTGTAGTGGGTGGTTTTTTTTATTTTGCTTTTATGGTCAATTTAAAAGAATCGCATCTTTTACGGCATGCAATGGAAATAGATACAAGCGTGGTAAAGATTGTAATAAAATACTTTATTAGTATTATTTATTTAATTCATAATTTATAACACTAATTGAACTTTTAAGGAAAAATTCAGTTAAAGTTACATACGAATTTAAATTAGATTACTGACAGAAATAAACTAAAATATTTTATTCGAATCTTATCCTTTGTGTTTGCTTTTATTGCATGCCCTATAAAGATATTACTTTTAAAGTTTTATTAATAACTTTTTAATAGATGGATGTTATATGTTTAACAATGTTTGATCTCATTTTAATTTTTGTTTTAAAAATAAAACCGTACTTTTTCTTTAAATTATTGCTATTTTTGCAAAGTGTTATAGTTCTAAAATATTTTTAATCTTTCCATTTAAACGCAATGCTTATAAATTCACTTCTTTTTTAAATAAGTTCTAAGCATGATTTAAATATTAAGAATGTGTAATTTTTTTTATCCGCTGTGATTTGCTTTTGTTTTATTTAGTATGAACATGAAGTCTAAATTTTGAGTTCTCTGGAATATGTATATTTTTCCTTTTAAACATATTCCTTAACTTAATCATTTCATGATTGATAATTTTCGTCCGTTATTGCCATAAGCCACGATAAGCCATATTTAATTTAAATTTTTTATTCGCGTAGATATTGTATTTTGTGACTATGAGCAAAATAGATTTTATATGTTTTATAGGAAAAGATTGACCTCGGAAATAGAAAAAAAGGAAACTTAAAAATAAAGTAAATGATTTCATTAGAAATATTCTTATTGTTTTTAAAACATTTTAGTGTAAAAAAGTGGTTATTAATCTCTTTAAAAAATATTCAGTCCTGTATTATGTAAGCAAATATGAGCATTTTAAAAAATATACTAAAGCAGTCTTATTCATTAACTTCAAAACAGGCATAAAATAAAAAACATTTTATTCCAATGCTTAAATATCATGTTATATTGTTTAGCGCCAAACATTACGTGTATCAAAAACGTAGAAAATGTTTTTATAATAGAAAGAAATTTAATAACTGATGCAGAATATCTATAATTAAATTTTTTTATGTTACTCAGTCTCGAAATTTTAAAATCATAACCCGCAGAAAAATATTTACATAGAATTAAAAAAAAATAATGTACAGTAAAACCTCCCTAAGGCGACCACGTACCGTTCCAATAAAATTGGGTCATTCCGAGAGGTGGTCTCTTAATGGAGGTCATGTTTAATCTAGATTTTAATTGTTTAAAAATGGTAACAATGTTACTAAAATTTATTTTTCACATTTGGAAAAAATATAAAAATTTAAGTATCAAAATAAAAGTTAATTACATAAGTTAATTACTGTAGAGTTTTAAAAATGAATACATTGTGTGTGAGCTTTGCTTTAATTTTACAGTTTTATATTTTATAATTTTTATCTCCAAGTCCTTTCGAATTTCGGTAAATAAATGCATTTTTTTGTGGACGGGAACAAATAATGACGGTTTCATTACTTTATCTATTTCTATGAGAGTTTTCCGACAGAATAGGGCAGAGGAGTTTATTCACCGTCATTCTTAATTTGTAATCAGAGTTAAATTCATTGCCTAAAAAGGCACAAAGGGTCTTAAAAACACTTAAAAGTTGCCGTGATAAAAGAAAATCAAAACTTAGTTTAGAAGTTTGATGAATAATGCACTCTCCGGAATTATTTTTCTAATAAAGCCTTCTTCAAACGACCAGGAAAACACGGAGTTTATTTCATTTTTTTCAAAGGAATCGGTCTCTCATGGAGGGAGTTCAACTGGGATGGTCTCTGAACGGAGGTAAAATTAGTATTAAGCCTATGGGAATGAATTTCGTTCCATGAAAAAATGGTCGTTCAGGGAGGTGGTCGCCTAATGGAGTTGGTCGCCTAGGGAGGTTTCACTGCACCAACGTTTTCGTAATATCATAAACATCAAGTATGATATTTAATTACGAAAGAATAATAAATACTCTTAACTCTATATAATCCGAAATCCGAGTAATAAACCAAAAAAAAAAAAAAAAAAAAAAAATTCATACAACGGCAAATTAATGTTTTCGAATGTGTCTGCTACGAATTGAGAGAAAATCCAGATAACTTCTCTTATGAGTGAATCACCCTTTCAAACGAAAGAGATAAAAACTTTTTTGTTTTGATCTCTGACAAAAATTTGCAACGCAGCATTGAAAGAGAAGAATAAAACATTTACTAATTTTTTTTAATTCACATTTCCCGAACTAATGATTTGCTAATTATTGCGCGTATTAGAGGTCTGCACGGGCTGAAATTTCCAAGCCCGGGCCCGGCCCGACTCATAGAAAAATTCGTCCCGGCCCGGCCTGTAGAAAAAAAATTGGCCCGACCCGGACCGGTAAAAAACTTAAAAGTTTGGCCCGAGCCCGGCCCGGCACGAAAAAAAAGTTAAAAGCACGGCCCGAGTGAATTTCAACAAAACATTGATTTTTTTTTTCTTTGAACTATTAAAAATGTGAAAAATGCTATACAGAAAGACGGAATTGCATAGAAAAGAAAAAAAAAATGCATTTATAGACAAGTTTCCTTCTTAGCGAGTGTAAATGTATTATATATTCTTTTCTTGTGTATTAGTATATTAATTATGCATGGAAACACGTTAATGAGTTTAAAACTGGTTCCGTCATAGGCAGGTTCTTTTTCACACGTTTTATTATGTTTTAATTTAATTATATATTAATAAGCGCAGAAATCTAGTGTCATTTAAAAATAATAAATTTTAATGTTTAAGTGTAGAATAATGGCCATTTGAAAATGTATGCATTTTTTGCAAAAATGTTTGGGCCAGGCCTAATTTTACTGATCTTTGAATAGACCAGGCCACGCTGACACAATGATTTTCATATGGGCTGGGTCAAAATTAGGACTGAAAATTTTGGCCGTGAAGACTCGCAATGAACCAGTCTCGGCTTTGTACAGAAAAAATAAGTTAGGCCCGGCCCGAGCCTTCAGAAATAAATGTGGCCCGGGCACAGCCCGAGTTCCGTGAGTGAAAATCGGCTCGAGCCGATCCGTGCAGATCTCTAGTGCGTATTCAATTGTTAAAAGAATTATATTTCAAACCGCTACATGAAGAAATATAACAGACAATCACTTTTGAACACTCTAACGATCAATCTTTTCCTATACAACATACAACTATTTAGCTAATAATCTTAACGTTTCACATATCTACACGGATAAATGCTTAAAATTAAATAAGACTTACCTTTTTTTTTTATGTATTCCATAAAGAATGATTTTAATGTTATCCGAATCTGTTACTCGTAAAATGGCGGACGAAAAAGTGATCATTTTTCTTATCTTTTAAGGGTGTCGTCGCCTTGCTGCTCTGATTGGATAATAAGCAATGCATACGTAAGTGACTCTTTCAGGAGTGAGACATTTCACTCCTTTCTAGAGAGTGGAAAATTCCACTCTTTAAGGAGTGTATTTTTATAAAATTCACTCCAAAAAGAGTAAAAATGCCTGTCACTCTTTCAAAGAGTTAGCTTTTCACTCCTCCCAATTTTAGAGTGTCTTTCTGGCCCGAGACGTATCTCTTCACAAAACGTGTATAAAATTATTCACTTCATCCAAAATATTGTGTGCGGGAGTTCTGACATTTAATCTTGATACATTTTTATTCCATTTAGTAAATCTATCTCAGCTAAGATAATAATCGGGCAATCAAAGCCTGAGAGCTAATGTGCCTGCAGGTTCTATATACACGGATATTCTGTATATGTACGTATGTACGTAACGCCAGAACTCTTGATAGAAATATCCGATTTGCTTCAATTTTTTTTTCGAGGTATCTATAACTCAATCTAAACTGTATTACAACTAATCGATGTATTAAATGAATTTTATAGCAAGTTATTTTAATTGTACTTAAAGCATGTTTTTGTTATGGGTCCAAATAACATCATAGGGTGCAATTAACCCTAATTTATGTTATTTCTGAGATTAATGAAAAATTACTGAAACAAATTTATCTTCTTATTAGGTTGTTTGTTTCATACTTCAAACAAAAGTTTTGGTTAAATGATAATTGTATGCATAACATACTTTTTTAGATTGTATTTCTCTGAATATTTACATACATATTAAAAAGACAAAACAAGTGTATGCATGAATAATATAATCAATAATGGGAAGAGAATGAATGAATTAGATAATTGAAGATCGGTATAATGAATCATAGATCTTCACTCCCACATTTGGTGTTTGATTAGTATACGAATAAAAATGTGCATGCGTACTTAAAATGGAAGCTTCGCAATTTTGTAGAAAAGTCTCCCAGAATACATTTACATAACAGATAAATGAAATTACATGCTGGAACTAAATTATTTCAGAATATATTATAGTTTTGAATATCACATTCTAAACTAAGTAATATCAATTGATAAACTGTAAATTAGCTTAAGGAATGTATTTCATATGTTTAATACATCCTAGTTCTGATAATTTAATTAAATGATTCATTTATGGAAGTTGGTTCATATTTAAAGCTCATAGAAATTCACAGGCAATATTAATTTTACTATATAACTAGAGTTATTTGTGGGTTTTAATCTGGATTATTCAAATTTATAGAAACAATTTCTTAAGCGTTGCATACGATAGAAACGCTCGCCTACTCACATTCTCAAATAACGAAATTGGCGAACATCAAAGGGGAATGTACAGTCGTGGGAAAAAGTAAACACTCCTACTAACTCTGAAACTAATTATAGTAGAAAAAAGTTACTGGTACGAAATGATTGGAAATAAAGTCTACTTTTAAATGATTTATTACAAATTTGCTTAGGGGGCCCTCTACAAATCAAAACCAGATCAAACTTTGTTTTTTTTCAATGGAAACACCCAATTTTGACAATGTATTTAAAATAATCTGTTCAAACTATGCCTAGAAGCGAAATTTCAAGTCATTTGGATAAGTTTTTGAATTATAAGCATTCAATATTTAGAGCTTCTAATGTTAAATTACATTTTCATATTTTTATAAATATCGCCTGAAGTTATAAACCTAATGTGATATTTTTTAGTGTGGTTATAATACTACAAAACCCAAACATAAATACATTGAATTTGTAATTTAAAAAATTTAATAATATGAATTATGAAATTAATATTCGAAAAAATATGAATTGCAACATACGATTTTTTGATAGATTTATATTTATTATGCTGCTTTAAGCGAATTCTCAATTTTGAAATTTTTATTCCAAGTAGTTATCGAATTATGATTGTCAAAATAATGGTTTCAGGGACCGTCTATGATGTTCAGAAAAGCATAATTTCAAACAAATTATCAATTGTGGAAACATTTTTCTTGGCAATAGGCGAAACTTTTTAAGCGAGTGAAATGGTCATATTGGAATATAACATTAATGGAAGTGACATAGTCATTCTGTAGCATTTCAACAGTCGAGTACCGAACTTCAATTTGGATACAGTCCCTAAAATAGACTCATAAGAGAAATTAAAATGATTAATTTCTCTTACACTAAGCTTACGAATTTCTTGAAAATTTGTTTTTAGGCTAATTGAAGGGTGCAAAAAATATTTATGATGTCAAACTTGGATATTGCTATTGAATAAAAGAAAATTTGGGTTCGTTTTGATATGTACGTGGCTCAATAAGCTAATTTTATAGTACATCATTTAAATGTAGACTTTATTTAAAATCGTTTGGTACCAGTAACTTTCTTCTACAATAATTGGTTGCTGAGTTAGTAGGGGGAGTTTACTTTTTTTTCCACGACTGTACGTACATAAGAGAAACACTTGTCAAATCACCAAAATTTGAATTCTTGTTTCTCGTATACAATGAGAGTAAAAAAATTCTCTTCCGATACAACAAAAAAATATCATGAAATATGCGCATAGAAATTAAAAATAAGCATAAAACAAGTGAAAGCAGATGAAGAAATATAAATAGATAAGTATAATTTAGTTTTTACGTTTAATTTTTGTTATCCATATATGCTGTTTGCTTTCTTTTAATGCTTAACAATGATTGTAGTTTTGATTTAAATTAAATTATTTCTTGTGCATTTTATTTCGGTTTAATATTTATAAGGAATTATAAACATTATTAAGGTATTAAACTATTAATAAAAAACTGTATTATTTCACGTAAAATAAACTAGTTCAGAATGCTGAAATTCATCTTGATGATGCAATATAAAATTACACAAATGATGCGATTCACTACCTAAAAGATGATTAAAACAATTAACAAATTACATTAAAATCAAGAAATTTTGGCTATGCATCAAGGATTCAGGAATCAGGATTTAAACTAGTGTTACAAACGCCACTTGTCGATATCTCACTCACAAAGGTCTTGCTTCAGTGGTCAATACCAATAATTAGGCAATCAGAAAAGTGTTTGGGGGAGGGATGTAAGTTTTTTATTGCATATCATTGCTCTCTGATCAAACTTAGCTATATATTTGGAACATTTTAAGATAATATGCCACTGCCTGCTTTTCCAATTTTGTTTACTATTTCTATAGATTCGCGGATTGTTAGTTCATAATAATTCTTCAGATGGTATATAATTCTTGTATTATGGAAATCAATTTTAATGTTCTGCTTTTACAAAAGTCTGGAAAGAACGGTACACTGTAAATAAAATTCCGTTAAAATATGGAAATTGTACTGGCAATCGAGATGCCACTACTATTTGTATTTTAATGGAAATTTTTTCCGTAAATTCCAGAAAAAATTCTATTTTTTTTACAAAATTTACAGAAAAATTCCGTTAAAATACGGAAATAGTACTGGCGTCTAGACTGCCAGTATAATTTCCGTATTTTAACGGATTTTTTTTTTTTTTTTTTAAACCGTGTATCTGGTTTATTAAATCGTAGGTCACTTCAAAGTTCCTTTATAAGATCTTCCAACTTTCGAGTCGTCATACCGATATATTCGAGATGTTTATCTTTTTTGATTGATGTACACTCCAGAAATTTCATCTCGCTGAAAAGGGTAAATCTTTGCACTCAATAAATTCTTCAATTTTGTTGTCGCGGGGAGGGGGAGGTAGCAATCAAATTTATTACAAATGGAAAAGTAGCATTTCGCCGTTTTTCAAAAATATGTCAAATCTGACTTTAGAACGCAGAGTATACAGGAAAATCAACAAGTCAAATAATATCATTTCGTACGACAGCAATTCACTATTTAAATATAAACTTGCAGCTTATAATTTTTATTTAAGGAGAACTTTTTAAGTCTGTTCAAGTGATCATTTACAGATAGAACTGAGTACTGTAAAAGATATCGCCACCGAGAAAGAGTTCCCGCTTTATTTTATTAATAGTTTAATTATTTGCAAAATCATAAAAATTTCTCCAATAAAACCTTAACAAGAAAGAAATACTGCAAGATGAATTATATACCTGGCCTTTTGAAAAGCTGCGACATACTCTTTTCCATTTGAAATAAATTTGATTGCTCCCCCCCCCCCCCTTCTCAACAAAATTGAAGAATTTAGTAACAAGATTGACACCGTCCCGTGAGATAAAATTTCTGGAGTGTACATCATTCCATTCGATACTGAAAAAGATCGACAGCTGGAATATATCGGGATGACTATTCGAAAGTTGAAAGATCGCATAAAGGAACATAAATGTGACCTCAATAACCCATCTACCGCTCTTAACCAGACTTTAACAAAAGCAGAGCATTATTATAGATTTCAATAATGAAGAATTATATACCATCTGAAGAATTATTATGAACTAATAATCTGCGAATCTACAGAAATAGTAAACAAGAGTAGAAAAGCAGGCAATGGCATATCTTAGGTTGGTGGTCGTAACAGTGTAAGCCAGTTTTTCATCATATCAGTATTTTTGCATATTTGACAGTAAAAATAGGAAACAATGCGTGGTTAAAAGAGTATAAGTCAAGATGAAAGGTAACAATATTTTTTAAGTAGTGATCATAACAGTACAAGAAAGAAATGTTTGTACATTATAGTACTCACTGCACACACAAAAAAGAAACAATTATAACTTCGCGCTATCAAAACACATTTCACAGTTAAATGCATTGATATTAACCAAAACCAGTACGCAGTTAAACCAAAATCAGACGTACAGTTTTTTTTCTTTCGAAAATTGGCAATTTCGAATTTGTACTGTTATGAACGCCCACCTATTACATTATCTTACAACGTTCCAATATATGACTATGCTTGATCAGAGAGCAGTGATATATAATAGAAAAAACACTTGATTCTCCCTTTCATCACTTTTTAGTTTGCCTAATTATTGGTATCAACCATTGAACCTGGATGAATTGTTTTGAAGCGAGACCCTTGTATGTGAGATATGGACAAGTGGCGTTCGTAACACCTCTTTAAATCCTGAATCTCGAAGAAGACTAGGTACATTCGTGGAAAAAAAAAGTAAACACTCCCTGCTAACTCCCCAACAAATTATCGTAGACGGAAGTTACTGGTACCGAACGATTGGAAATAATATCTACTTTTAAATGATGTATATAAAATTTGCTTAGGGGACCATCTACATATTAAAAGGAATCCAAACTTCATTTATTTTCAAGGGCAATACCCAATTTTAACAAGATATTTCGAATCTTCGGTTGAAACTATGCTTAGACACCAAATTTCAAGTCATTTGAGTGATAAGTTTTTGCATTATAAACAATCTAAATTTAGGGCTTCTAATGTTAAATTACATTTTCATATTTTTATTTATATCTCCTGAAATTATGCTTCCATAGTGCTATTTTTTTGTGTAGCAATAAGACTAATATACCCAAACATAAATACGTTGAATTTGAAATTTTTATAATTTTATGATATGAATTACGAAATTAATATTCGAAAAAACTATGAATTGCAACCTACAGTTTTTTTGATGGATTTAAATTTATTAAGTCCTGCTATATGAAAATCCGAAATTTCACATTTTTCTTCCAAGTAGTTTTCAAATTATGCTTAAAAAATGGCAAAATGATGGTTTAAGGGGCCGTCTATGATAGAAGTGACTAAATATATAGAAATTTTTTCTGCTGTCCTGTAATCTAGCAGCAGGCTTCATTGACTGCTTAAAGTGCCTTGATCAAGAAGGGGGCTCTCTTGGTTAACAATCGAGTACCAAACTTCAATTTGGATACAGCCCTTAAAATATGATGGTTTTAAAATAATTAATTTCTCAGAAACTTATCGTAAGAATTGCATAAAAATTTGTTTTTAGGAATAATTGAAGGGTATAAAGTTCATTTATGCTGTCAGAATTGTATACTGCTATTGAAAAAAATAAAGTTATGGCTCGTTATAATATGTAGATGGCCCCCTAAGCAATTTGTATACACATCATTTAAAAATAGACTATTATTTCCAATCGTTCGGTACCAGTAACTTTCTTCTACGATAATTTGTTGAGGAATTAGTACGGGGTGTTTAATTTTTTTTTCCAGGACTGTACGTAGCCAAAAGTAGTCGACTTTAATGTAATGTTTTAACATCTGTACACTGTTTTAATCGTCTTTTAGATAGTGAATCACATTAGTTGTGTAATTTTAAACTGTATTATTATTGTAAAATGTAAGTCAACAATATATTTGTAATAAAACTTTTAATATCTAAAAAAATGGATGTTTACCTTTATTGGACTCTCAGTTTACCAATTATTTTTAACGATGAGCTCATGGCAAATGTGTGATCGCAAATTCTTCAGACGCCTTTCAAAACTTTGATAACTCTTTTGTAAGAAAACAGTTGGGGACTAAAAAGGCAAAACACTAAAAGTCCAAAAGAGGAAATTTTTCAAGAGAGCGAAGAAAAGAAAAAAAACTGCCTTTGGTACTTACAGCGTTTTTCAATTCACTCCTTTTCACTAAAATGCACTTACCTAGCTTCTTTTAGTTTAGTGTTTAAATACCTAATATTATCATTTGAAAACATTTCTTTTATCTATATATTTAATATTTTTCACCTTGCTTAAAAACATCCCATTGATATAAACAATAACAACATGATCAATTTGTGCAATGGACACCAGTCGCCGCGCATCTTATCACTGACACTTTCATTGTCCTCCACTTCATTTCGTTTGCACATTCAACCAGCGACATTTTTCTATTCTTTTCAAACTATTTCTACTAGGTTTCGCACTTCAAGGGTTGTCCTGTTCGTTAAGCTTGGCCTTTAAGACATTTTTTTGTTAAAAAAAAAAAAAAAAAAAAAAAAAAAAAAAGATTTTCGGTTTTTTTTTTTTTTTACTTTTTGCAATTTTCATTTTTAGTTATCAATCTCTAATGAAATTCGATGGAAATTAATATCCAAGTTGTGATTGGATAGTATTTACTATATGTAACCTAAATTGTCTAAATGCTCTTTTATGTAATTACTGCAAAGTAGTTACTTGACTTTTAAGGTTTAAATCGCAGTGTAATAAAAATATAAAGAACGGGTTAATATATTTCATTTAACAAAAAACTTAATTACTCCTGTTAACAGTTCACGAATGGATTCCTTCATAACGTAGTACAGAGAAATTTCGCACAAGAAGTGGCATTAGAAACGACACTTGAAGTTATTGAAACGGAATTAGAAAAATAAATATGGAAATGCAGAAAGATTTTTTCACTATGTTAACCTTAATTAAAATTACATAATCGAGGTACGTGCCAAGAGTTAGTGTCAAACATATGTGATGTTAAAGCAAAAAACTTTACTTTAAACATCATAAAATAGTAAGGCAATCTCGTTTTGAATCGAAATATAAAATCGATATTTCGTCAGGAGTAATGCACTTGTATTTTGAAGGCAAAGACTTAATGGTAAAGAAAATAAAAGAAAGACTTTGTATACTAAGAAACGGAGGAGTAAAAAAAAAATAAAAAAAATAAAAGGGAAGTTTCGTAAGCATGCAAGAGAAAAAAAATCGTGAACTGTAAAATTAAAAAGATATATATTTTTTTAAATAGAGAAAAAGGATTTCTTATCTAAATAAATTAGAAGAGAATTAAATAAAAATAGTGGTATATTCAGTTCGCATTTATATGGCTACTTTCAAACAAATAGTTTTCTTTATCTATCAATTTGTTATTATTATTTTTACCTAACTGAGGTTCGATTTATATTTTTACCCAAAACGACTTCTATGAGCTCTATTAAAAATTTATGACGTTTATATTACACTAGCAGCCTTCGCCCGCTACGCTGGTCGGCTTTTCTAAACAAACAAGGAATCAAACGAAATATATCTGTGCATTTGATCATGTGTTTGAAAGTAATATGGGCATTTACCTGGAATGTCCATCCGAATTGCTACAAACGATATGGACGTCATTATGCTATTATATTTTCTACTGAGACAGACAAAATTTGAGCTGTTAAGGACGAACTTCTTTACTTGATTCTTTACGGTAGGATTTGGTAAAGTTTGATAGAACAATATGTAATATACTAGAACCCTTCCTCTGAAAATTTATCAATGCAATTCTCACCAGAATCCGTCCAATGGAGCCTATTAAAAAGGCTAATTTTTCATAATTGGGTGAAACCTGATTCTAGAATTTTCAGCCAATTTTTTTTTATAGCCAAGCAACGTAGAACGATACGTGTTTTAAACAAAAAATTCCCTGGAAAATTAACTAACCGAGCAAATTCCATCGAAATCCACTTAGCAAAATCTCTTAAGTTGGCAAATGTACCAAAAGCTTCCCTAAAAATTATCTAATTAACAGTTTAAGTCCCATCAAAATTCATTAAGCAAAACCTTTAAAAAAGGCAATCTTTCATAATCGGGTTTATCTGATTTTGATTTTTCTCGCATAATTATTTAACTAATCAACGTAGAACGATATGATATACAAAAATCTTTTCTAAAAAATTATCTAACAATGTAAGTCCCATCAAAATACACTGCTCAAAACAATTAAAGGATATTGCAGTTTTAGGTGGATTTTGTATCTGGTAAACTGTTTAGCTGATTGATACATGGCCGACAGACATAGTAGGTTATATGAGAATAAATTACACATGTTTGGCAGAAAAAAATGCATTTTATTGCGGATTTGTGTACTAAAGGAAAAAACACAATTTGTGCATATGAGAAAAAAAGAATAAGAAAAGGGGTTTTCTTCAAAGAAAATCATTTTCAGTAGGGGGTATGGTTTCCACGGGCGGCCAGCAACGTTCAACACCTTTGAGGCATGGACTCAATGAGGCTATTAATGACGAGTTGGGGTATTCTGCCCCACTCTTCCAGAAGAGCTCTTTCCAGTTCTTGGAGAGTTTGTGGGGGTTGTTAGCGGCCAGAAACTCGTCTTCCTAGAGCGTCCCAAACGTGCTCGATTGGATTCATGTCTGGAGAACACGCTGGCCATTCCATTCGAACGATTCCTTCCTCGAAAAGGAAATCCTCCACCAGGTTTGCACGATGTGGCCTGCAGTTATCGTCCATTAAAATGAAGTTATCTCCGATTGCTGCAGCGTAAGGGACTACAATAGGTCTGAGGATCTCATCCCTATATTGGAGACCAGTCAGAGCTCCATCTCGAATGATGTAGAGGTCAGTGCGCCCGTCAATGGAGATGCCACCATACACCAACACTCCTCCACCGCCAAATCTGACACTTTCGTGCACGAACGCAGGATTATTCCTAGTGCCACGATCCCTCCAAATGAAAATACGCCTATTATCCGGATGCACAGAAAAACGGGACTCGTCAGAAAACAGAATATTGCTCCATTCATTTCTCCTCCAGTTGACATGCTCGGTTGCCCACTCCCTGCGGTCGCGACGATGCCTTGATGTTAATCTAACACATACCATCGGTCGGCGAGCATACAGACCTACAGCATGGAGTCGGTTTCGGACAGTCTGAGTTGAAATCGTGGTGCCTGTAGCCGAGCGAAGGTGTTGTTGGAGAAGAGTAGCGTTCATGGTTCGGTGTCTCCGAGTTGTTAACGCTAAATACCGATCTTCATTGGGCGTTCTTGCTCGTCTACGACCTTGCCCTGGTCTTCGGCCTGCACATCCACTCTCCAAAAAACGGTTCCAGATCCTGGAAATGACACTTTGTGACACTCCAATGGCTTGCGCTACTTCGGCTTGAGTTTGGCCCCCTTCTAACCTACAAACAATTCTCAAAGCTTCTGAATCTGTCAAATGACTTCACTGAGACATCGTACTCATCGAAACAAAGCAATCACTGAATGCCGATCATCCTTGTCTTCATTCTCTTTTATCAAGTTGAAAGTCAAATTTCATTCGCTGCCGCTGAAGCGACGTTTTTGACGTCGAACTCAAAATTTGCATACTCCACAGTTTGAAAACCAGAAAAATTTGCATTTGTGATTCTCTTCTTCTATTTTCGGAAAAAACAATTTCGTTTATATCTATATTTTATATAAAACTTCAAATATCTTTTAATTGTTTTGAGCAGTGTATATTCAGCAGAACTCAAGTCCTAAGCGGCCGGAACGAAATTTCTCTTTGCATTTCATATATATTATGTATAGTTAAATTTAAATATATCTTTCATAATCGCGTTAACCAGATTAAAGAACTCTCAGGGATGTAGGAGTAGGTTTACGTCTATATATCCTCTGGATTTTTTTAAGAAACTCCGCACACCCTCCATAGCTATAGCATATATATTCTCTAGTATATACTATTTGCAATAAGCGTACATCCTCTCGTTTTTTACTACACCACTGAGAACGTTCCCGCATAGCATCTAAATCCATTCAGTAGAATTTTAAATAAAAGGTAATATTTCATAATCGGGTTCACCTAATTATAAAACTCCTGAAAAAAATAATAATTGTTGATACAAAAATGAGTATTTAAAATATATAACATTTGAAAATTACGGACTTTCACGTCTATTTTTTTTTTTTACATCAATACAAATCAATACTTAAAATAAAAAGGTACTTTTCCGTTATACGGACACCATTGTCGCCAAATGGCGTCAGTCATTTTGCGAAGTTGGCGCAAAATTAAAATCATGTGAATTGAAACATTTGAAAATAAGAGAAAAAATATTGTCGATAGTAAAGTGAACATTTAAAAAATATAACATTTGAAAATTACAGATTTTTACGAACTATTTTATTGAATCACATATATATACTAATATACAAATATATAAATATAATATATAAATCACAATGTTTTGCATGGTTTACAATAAAAATCCTTTTCACGATCAGGGTTGAAATAATTGGCGCATTAGCATACATTTTGGCATGGTGTCCGTGTAACGGATAAGTACCAATAAATATTTTACAAGAAAATAATAAAATAAAGTCAATTTAAACTGCGTGGCGTACGTAATACGCACGTCTCTCATTGCAGGACAGTAACATTTCCTATTGTGAATGAAGACGTTCATAGTATTTTTAACAAAACATTTTTATATTTATAATTCCTAAGTTCTGAAATAATTGTATTACGACTTCCTCATTATCAAGTAACTGCCAAATGGTTAAATTCATGTAAGTGCCAGTAATAAATGTAAATCATAATTTAATAATAAATATTTTCTATTCGAAAAATAACAAATTGAGATGTTTTGCGATGCTACGATTTGTATACTAAAATAAAAAAAAATATTCAAGTTCAATAAAAAGCAAAATCTTAATGTTTGGCACGGTTTGCAATAAAAATCGTTTGCATGCTTAGGTTTGAAATAAATGGCACGATACCATACATTTTGGCATGGTGTTGATAGAACAAAAAAGTACAAGGTTTTATTTATTTATTTATTTAGTTTCAGTTTTTGAGGCGTTTGTAATTTTTTCCCTAACTGACATAGTTGTTTTAATTATTTAACCAAAAGAATTGATTAAAAAATTATTCAATTTGTATTTATTCCCTTTCTGTAGTAACAGAATGAAGAGAATCAGTTTTTAGAAATTATCATTTGAAAATTTGAGGTTTTAGCGCCAAAGATAGCGCCAAATTAGAAAAATATGAAATATCTTTCGAACTATTGGGCTTAAAAGAATTTGGTTGGTACCCTTCGATTCAGCATGGAAAAATACACTAAAATATGGTATCAGTTGAAAAAAAAAAAACTATAAAATCAGATTTTTAAGGAATTTTTTAAAAGTTTGTTCTATTTTTTATCCCCCTTAGGGGTGGAATTTTAGAAAATCCTTTCTTAGCGGCACTCTATGTGATAAGAAGTATTTTTACCCCAAATTTCAAGATTTTAGGTTCAGTAGTTTTGGCTGCGCGTTGATTAATACAAAATCCAGACTTTCTTTTATATATATAGATTTTTATTTCGTTAATAATTTTCAACTATTCTTAATTATTGCTTTATGTAACTGATTTGTTTTGTATGTTTTTTATCAAATACTAGCCCTCATAGCATGCTTGGTCACGGTGACGTCGTTGTGACGTCACTGTAAGTCACTGTGGTCACGTCACATCTGTGGCCAAAATGCCACCACTCTGTGATGTCACATTGTGACTGAGATGTGAACTTCTTAGAAAATTTAAAAAAATTACGAAAATTCTTCAAAACATGTTATTTACTGTAAAATTATATTTTTCTGGCAATTAAAAAAAATTGTGACGTCACTGTTATGTCACTGCTATGTAACGTACGTCACGTCACATATGTGACAAAAAACTTATCATATTATAAGTCACAGTGTGACAAAAATATGAACTTCAAAAATCTTTGAAAATGAAGAGAAATATTTTAAACATTCGCGAGTTACAGCTGCATAAGGAATGAAAATATATTAGTGAATAGCAAATGGTAAATTTTGTCACTAAAGGGGAGGGGGGGGGGGGGCATAATAAATAAAGTGCACGATGCAAGCATTAATAAACTAAATTTTCAGGCTATATTTTATCAATTTGATATCTAAGACAGTGAATGTATACTTTTTCATGATTTGAATTTTATCTAGCATTTGGATAATATATTTAGAATTAGGAATATTAATTTGATACACTTTACATATTTAGTTTGCTGGGAGGAAATTTCTTTCTTTCTTTTTTTACCGACCAGGATTATTCGAAACACTTCTGTGGTTTCAAACTAAAATTTTTCTATTACAGTTAAATCACCGCCTTTTAATGAGCACGTAGAAAGAGTCTTCAGAGTTTAGTCATCTATGCATTTCTTGCTTTAGAATATTTTTATAATTTATATTCAAGTCATAAATTCTACTTCTTTCAGACATTTTAAATATAATTAGCATTTTCCGAAAATAAAAGAAATATACAAATTTTGTGCAAAACAAAATTTACTTTAAAAAAAAAAGAAACAAGTTGGAAATTGCTCGTCAAACGTGGCAGATGAGGTGCGTTCGTACTATAACTAGTTTTATAATTATTTTTTGCACCCCATATTGTACTGAATGTATAATTTTTTGCACTTCATAAAGCGCATAGTCTGATACATCATTAAAATGCACTTCCAATATTTTTTTCCCATTCCCCGTAATGTAACGGAACACTTTTGACTGTCCCTGTAATTAAACTATAAATCCGATTTTCCTAAAATTTGAAATAGCTCAACAAAATTTTGCAACAATTATATCTTTAAAATTTCAGACCATTCGGAAGGCTGTAATATCATTAAAATGCACTTGCAATAATTTTTCCCATTGGCCGTAATGTAAAGAAAAACTTTTGACTGTCCCTGTAATTAAACTATGCATCCGATTTTCCTAAAATTTGAAAGGGCTCGACAAAATTTTGCAACAGTTATATCTTTAAAATTTCAGATCATTCGGAAGGCTCTCATATCATTAAAATGCACTTGCAATAATTTTTCCCATTGGCCGTAATGTAAAGAAAAACTTTTGACTGTCCCTGTAATTAAACTATACATCCGATTTTCCTAAAATTTGAAAGGGCTCGACAAAATTTTGCAACAGTTATATCTTTAAAATTTCAGATCATTCGGAAGGCTCTAATATCATTAAAATGCACTTGCAATAATTTTTCCCATTGGCGTAATGTAAGGAAAAACTTTTGACTGTCCCTGTAATTAAACTATACATCCGATTTTCCTAAAATTTGAAAGGGCTCGACAAAATTTTGCAACAGTTATATCTTTAAAATTTCAGATCATTCGGAACGCTGTAATATCATTAAAATGCACTTGCAATAATTTTTCCCATTGGCCGTAATGTAAAGAAAAACTTTTGACTGTCCCTGTAATTAAACTATACATCCGATTTTCATAAAATTTGAAATGGCTCGACAAAATTTTGCAATAATCATATATTTGAAATTTCAGACCATTCGGTTGGGTAGTTTTTGCTCTGTTACATGCGGAGAGACGGACGGACAGACGGACGGACGGACTGAACGACGACTATAGGTGCTACGTATTTATATAATTACGAACGCACCTAAAAAAAGGGGGGGGGTCGTTATTACCATTAAATTTATTTTTACACCTTTTAAAAATTTAAACAATGTTTTATGTAATAAACTCTAATTATGAATATTATTATTATAATTATTTAGAAAAAAAGAACTTTACATTTTAACTTGAATTATTTGGTACGGATAAAAAGAAAAGGTTAAATACATTGGACATTTCTTCAAATACAAATTTTAATTAACGATACTTTCAGAAAATTACTGCGCATTCATGTTCCACATGTCTTGTATAGAAAAACAAATAATCTGTAACAGAACATCTGCTTGGAAATCGTCTGCCCACAGAAAAATAAATATGAGAAGACGCGGGAAATAGTTCACTGTTTTTGGAATACCACCACGTCTACAACACTTTAAGATAAGGAAATGACCAATTTAGGATACACGGATATTAATGGAACGTATACGCATATGTAAGTCTTATTTAATTTAAATATTTTATTCCTGATTTGTATGAGTTAAATAGTTTTATGTTATATTTGTAAGAGACTGATCTTTAACTGTCAGAAGCGATATTTTCCAATTCGATAACTGTAAAGAAAAATATCTTAATCTGCCATCGCTTACCAAAAAAAAAAAAAAAAAAAAAAAAAAAAAAAAAAAACCGCAGAGACTGATTCATGCCTACATTCATACTGGAATTAATATAAACATTAATTTACTCTTACTTGAGATTGAAAATGTATGGAACGACAATGATATGGAATTATTTTATCGCATTCTTACTATTTTTTGATTACTAACACTTATAGTTATTATTATTTTGGGGTTAAATATGATGTTCGATTATCATGAGATTACGAAACTGTTTCAGATTAGAAATTAACATTATAGTACTGGGAAAATGTATTTTTACATATTACAGTAGTGAAACATTTGAAAGAATTTTCTTTTAGTGCTAATAATATTTTAAATTATCTTTTAAAATCCTAAATCTTCAAACCAATGTTTTCAGATTTAACATTTGCCAAAATTATAAAATAATAGGAATTCCTTATACCATATGGAAATATTTTTGAGATATTGTTAAATCTAATAATGCATTTAATTTATCTATTGTAGTTTGCTGTTGTTTAATAGTACAATTATAAATACTAATTATTTTTTTTAGTGTTTTTCAAATTGGTATATTTATTTTTTTAAATTGTGTGTAAGCATTTTTTCTGTTTGCGATTTTAATCAAACATTTAATTATAGACATTCTGAATCGGTTATTAAATTTTCTTCTATTGTAAATTAATTTTCTATGTTTATGATACGCGTAATTAGTGGCACTAAAAAGTAAAATATGATATTTAAGCATTGAAATACAGTATTTTTCATGCCTGATAGGAAGTTATAGATTAAACTGCTTTAGTATATATTTTTTTAAAGTTCATATAATACAGGATACATAATATAGGACACAAGTTGAAAAGTGCTTATGACTTCGGTTTGTCTCTCCGTCTGTCCGTCTAGCAGTCTGTCCGCACTCTAACTCTCGTAAATATACTCGGATTGCCCTTAAATTTTTGGATGTTATTGACGTTTACCATAGCACGGTACCTATTTGTAATGAAGTTTGTAGCATGCTTTGTTCATTTACAGGGACAGCCAAAAGGTTTCCGTTACATTTCGGCCTATGGGAAAAAATCGTTTCAAATGATTTTTAATGATTTTACGCACGCTTTCAAACAGAATAAAATTTATATGCATTTATGAAGTGCACTAAAATATGCATTCTGTTGACCATGCGATGCAAAGAATAGTTATTGTTCATTTACAGGGCTAAAAAAGGAATTCAAATACATAATGATATAGGGGTGGAGGGAATTGTTTGCGGCATACTTTAATTATGTTAATCTATTTCATATATAATGAAATTGATATACGTCTCTGAGGTTTACTTTTACTTATTTCATGTATAATACGCAGTGCATAGCATTTACAGGGCCACACAAAAGATTTCAGATACTATATTCTATCCGAAGTACTGTACAGTAGCGATAATTGCCGTAAATGCATTTTTAATTATGATATGCTCTTTTATGATTCACTATATTTATGCATAGTATATGGTGCATATAAATGCTATAATTCCTATACAAGGCTACACAAAAGTATTCGTAAGGATTACTGGGTATGGGCGCAAATTGCTTAAAGGTGGTTTTTAAATGAGTTATGCTTTTTTTTTTTTGCTGAAATGCATTTAATTTACCAAAAAATGTTTGTAGAATATAGATAAAATGATATACAGGGTCACGTAAAGAATTGGATACATGGCCGTCTATATATTATAATTTCTGGAAATGTGATTTTAGCAGTTTTAAGAGTGTCTTAGTTTGAATTAAATTTTAACTAAATAGTGGCGTGTAATAAAGATTCTAGGTAAACTACAGGGTTGTACAAAAGTATTCAGTATAAAATGCTGAAAAAGAATCTCAACCTGTTAGGCGTTTTCTTGCTAAACTAAATTTTCCCATTATATAGTATATATACACTTTAAAAAATAGGTACTCAAAATTGAGTAAAAAGTACTCAATTTTAAATGCGTCACATACTCAAAATAGTTCCGATCTAATGTAGTCAAAGTTGAGAAACACATGTACTCATTTCTTATTCCATGGTTGTTGTGATCAAATATGAATCGTTATGTACTGTCCCCCCCTCCCCCCTAAAAAAACAACCTAAAATTTAAAGTAAAAATGTACTGACATTTATTTCCCGTTCAAAGTTCTTAACAAGAAATGTTTAATTGAATATTTATTAAGAAAAATAGCAAAATTCTTAGCAAGATACTCAAATAGAATATTTTTATGACAAGAGCATTATTTCCAAGCACTTTTAAATTATTTTTAAAATACTGTGCATAATTTAATATTTACATTAATAAACATCATTTATGCCGCCATAAATGAAATTAACCATTACAGGGTACAAAACTATTCGTTTGTTTGGGTTTGATAACATGTGATGTTTCAAAATAGAGAAAGCATAGGTTCATTTTTGATCCAAAAATATTCAATTCGATATGAGTACGTCGGTTTACTCATTTTTGAGTACTTCAATTTTTTTCAGTGTATCTACCTACAGATCAAATACAGGGCTGTTCAAAAGAATTGGAAAACATATTTGGCTATGGACGGTAACTGCTGAAATCAGTTTTTCAAATGTTTTATGCGTTTTCTAAAATGTTTACTTAGTTATCTTATTTACGTCATTTCCCTAAATTACGATGTCTTGTTAAAGCATTCAGAAAGTGTTGGAAAGTATTTAATAATCTATGCTTAACGCATGATTTTTCTTACTCGTTTTTTTTCTATTTCCCAGATCAGTCTTTTCCTATAAAACATACCAAATCTATTTAGCTCATATTCACAAAATACAATATACACGGGAATAAAACATTTAAATAAATATCGCTTATCATACCGCTCTATAAATAATAGTTGTATTAATATCCATTAGTCTCCATGTTCGTATTTAATAAAGCAATGACAAATCACAACAAATTAAAAAACTTACACGTTCTAAATATCAAGCTTGAACTCAATATCAAGCATAGAACTTAATAAAAAAATATGTCAGTTGATAAGCATTGTTTTTTAAGTGGAAAAATTTTAAATGTTTTAGAAGAATAGGACTCCAAAATAGCGATATTTTGCTAAAAAGATAAGATTTTATATTTACAGCAAAAGTTTATTTTAAAATTCATCGCTCTATTCATACTTAGAAATTTTTTCAGAGAGAATCATTCGCCTTATATACAATATTTCAAATGAAAATCAAATATCAAATTAATTGCTTAAAAGGCGCAAAGGCCAACATAGTGAAAAAGATTCCATACCGGAACTTGAGCCCGGGCCATCAGTATAGCACACTGACATTCTACCGACTAAACCACATGGAACGACGCCCAGCCTGTAAAATTTCTCACTATTACATGTTGGCAAGGCTACAAACGCAACACATGATGGAATATTTATCGTGAGCCACCGACATGGGGTAAACACGAAACTTAATTAAATCCAACATCGATTGAAACTATATTAATAATCGGACATTTTTCCAGGGAGAAATATTCGCCTTGCATACAACATTCCAAATTAAAATTGCCTTTTAAGCAATTAATTTGAAATTTGATTTTCATTTGAAATATTGTATGCAAGGCGAATGATTCTCTCTGGAAAAATTTCCAAGTATTAATATAATTTCAATCGATGCTGGATTTAATTAAGTTTCATGTTTGCATCATGTTGGTGGCTTACGCTAAATATTCCATCTTGTGCTGCGTTTGTAGCCTTGCCAACATGTAATAGTGAGAAATTTTCCAGCCTGGGTATCGTTTCATGTGATTTAGTCGGTAAAATGTCAGTGCGCTGTACTGATGGCTCGGGTTCGAGTCCCAGCATGGAATCTTTATCACTATTTGCGTCTTTTAAGCAATTAATTTGAAATTAAATTTTGATTTGAAATCACAGTGTTTATGACAAGTTCGTCACATATGACACATATTTCACAAATTGGTCACATTGTGACTTCAAAGCATTGTCGCTTTCGTCACAGGTTCGTCACAAAGTTAATGCCAAAATAGTCACAAATGACATACTTTCCACAAATTTGTCACACCGTGACTTCACAGAGTGGTCACAATGTGACGTCACAAACGACCTCTAAAACGGCCATAACGACCTCGCATTCTAGTCACTATGACGTCACATCGACGGTCACAAAATCCCAGTGTGACTTCATAACGACGTCGCCGTGACGTCACCATGCCTTACGGGAGCTGTTTAACTCGTTCTATGCACGGGAGTTCATGAATTTAATTCTAAAACCAAAATAAAAAATAACCATTCGATTTAGTAAAATATTTTTCTACTACTGTGCCTATTTTTTTAAATGAGCTGACGATAAAACGATATCTTTGGAATAAGGGAATAAATAGAATAAAAAGTTTTGTTGATATTTATGATAAAACATGTTTCTTTATTTAAAAAAATTGTAATAATTAAGTGCAATTAAATAATGTACAAAATGACACGGATTTCGGAATTTTTAAATTCTTGTAACCAGTGCGCTATTGCAAGTATAATATTACATGGATAAGTGACACGGCATCTTTAAAATAAAAAAGCAAAGTTCCTGGTTAAACTGATGGCATTGAGCTCACAGGCTATTCACACTAATTGTATATTATACTCTTATTTCAAAGAATAATGACACTCGAAAAATAAATTAAGGGGGCATGTCATCAGGGAAGCGCCTTATCGAAATAAATCGGTATATCAAATTTGAAGCGAATCGGATAGAAAAACCAATTTATCTAAATTCAAGGGGGTTTAGTCTGCGCCCCCCCCCTTTATATTTAACTAATGAACTTTCAAATCTTATCGGGGAAGCGCCTTATCAAAAGAAACCGCTATACCAAATTTGAAGTAAATCGGATAGAAAAATCCATTTATCTAAATTAAGGGGGTATCAGCTCCCGTTTCCCCCTTTAGACTATAACAATGAACCTTCAAATCTTATCAGTGAAGCACCTTATAAGAATTAACCGGTATACCAAATTTGAAGAAAATCTGATATTTCTGTATGAAAAACCCATTTATCTAAGTTAAGGGGGATTGGCCCCACGTTCCCCTCTTTATACTTAACCAATGAACCTCCAAAACGAATCATGAAAGCACCTTATCAGATTGAACCTAGAATATTTTTTAAGCAAATCGGACATTTCTATCAAGAAATATCGCGTTACATACGTACATACATACAGAACTGGCGGGCACATTAGCGCTCAGGCTTTGATAGCCTGTGATTTAAAAAACGGTCAAATGCAAGTGTTACTTGCGTACAGAGGGTTCCGTGCAATAAATATATTAACTGGTAACTGTATTATTACAAAAAAATCGTTGCTGAAAGAATAATAAGACCTTGTAAAAAACTATGTAACGTAGGGTTGGGTAGAGCTGTATATATACTCGAAAAGTATAAATGGATATACTATGAAAATTCAGAGAGATTTGATGAATAAATAGCATCAGAACTATTCTGCATAACTCTTTTTTTAATCTTATCCTAATCTGTTTATGATGAACTTAGTTCGGAGCTAACAACAAAAGTAGTGCATATTTAAACTTCATTTGACATTTCATAAACCCAAATTCAGCGTAGTAATAATCTTACCCTTCTCCAGTGTACCTAAAACAAAACCCTTCTTTGAAGTTTAAACTTGACATTGCTAAGCGAGCTTAGAAAGAAGGTTGCAACGTTACAACGCCGCCTTGATCCGTGCCGCTGTTTTCCAGATAGGTTTTTAATTAACCTTTAAAGACGCGGGTGCGTATTGAGGTCACTCAATGCAATTTAGTCGCGAATCCTTAGTAGTTATGTGATTAATTCCAATTAGTTTGTTTTTAACAGTTTGTTTTTAACAGTTTGATATTAATTGCTTTTACACTACTACTGGACATTACCTTACACCCAAATATATCATTAAAAGTTATTATGTAGGCTTTAAAAGTCGATGGTGTACGCCGCCCGTGTCTCTATTTATGTCTAAACTGTCCGTGTATTTAAGGGTTAATATCTCGGCTATTTATCGACAATGTTTTCGAAAATCATTATCAACAATCCTTTTATACTTCAGCGACTATAGCTACCCCCAGCGTTGATCAACCCCGTTGTTCAACGCTCGCGAATTGAAATTTGTGTGTAACGTAAAAGAAAGTGATTTTCTCAATAAACTATGTGACCTAGGGTAATCACTATAGTTTTCCTGCAATGTTTACGGTAACTTCTACTACCCCTCTTTTTTTCATAATTTTAGTTTCAGTAGATTTAGAAATAGAGGAGAAGGGACTAATTTTTGCATTACATTTTCGACAATATCTCTAAAAATTCAATACCTAAAATTAAAAGAGAGATATTTTTGAGTTCAGCTTTACGAAAGCTTTCACACGATACCCCACATGATATACAAAGAAAAGATTATTTTTTTCAAGTAACTTAATTAGCCCCTCTACATTTTCCTTAAATATATTTGTGAATTGTTAAAATCTAGAAATATGCTGACCAATAGCCTTTATTACTTCAGACAACTTGAAATTTTCACGTTACACAGTTTACGAGAAAAATGGCTGTGACAGACAAACAGACAGACGGAGGAGGGATCTTATAATGGTTCCGTTTTTAGTTGTTATTTACGGAACCCTAAAAAATATGACATGATATAAGAATGATGTATTTAATTCTAAATAAAAATTATAGCACATAGCCAGGAAATAGGTATTAAGTATTTTTTAAAAAATTGTTCATATCCTCTTTTTTTTCAGATACAAGGCAAAAAAAAAAAAAAAAAAAAAAAAAGGCCATACATATGTACTAGTCGTCATAATCGAAGTTTTGATTTTACGTGAGCTAATCTGCTATGTTAATTTTAATGTATAATATTTTTCTTATATACTTTTTATGTATACCGATGTACTTAAAAGTATTCTTACGATACTGCAGAACTACTGATATATGGATGATCCCGAGAAACATCTTTCAACTTTATACTGTTTAATCAACTGCTAAAATTAGTCAATTTAAATTTATTTTTTAATAAAAAACATGAGTAATACAAAATTTAAATTGATTAATTGCTTCAATGAACAATTTTGGGCCACAACTTTCTAAATTCAAATTAGACAAGTGATTTAATATTTTAATTGAATAGCGAAAATCCAACACAAGAATAAATTTTCAACTGGAAATTTCTTTTTAAGTGTTTAATTAGAAAGATATTTCCAAGCTTCAAACTACTTTAAGATGACATGTCTCACGTCCGCTTAATCTGCAAGGATACTTAATGCGTCCTTAAAAGATATCATTTTATGCATTATTGAAACATATTTGTGAATGAACAATTTTGCATGTATTAATTGCGATATAAAATTCTTAAGGAGCGCTGATTTCAATGATAATGAATATAATGCAACATTTATAACAAATCTAAACCTACCAAAATTCATAATAAAATTACTTAAAATTATTGGATCATGAGTTAATAAGTTGATTAATAATAAAAGCGAAGTTATATCATCATTGTTTTAATATGAAATTTCTAAATTTTTAGCCGTTCACTATTTTAGTCCTTCATTTATTTAAAATGCTAGTTGCATATTTAAAGTTATCTTTTCGCTGAACGCGCTGTAAACTGAAACGTCTGAAATTCAGACACTTAACAGACTGAAACGGAGTGTTCATTTTGAAGACGTTCTAAAATGGCTTAATTTTTCAGTCACTTTTTACGTCTGAATTTCAGACACTTCAAACGCCTGAATCGCTGCCATTTTTGATCTACAATTTTTCGTCAAAAAACAATCATTTTTGTCTCTTTTTTTTTTTTTTTTTTTGCTTTTTGGTAAGCATTATATGTATCCCTATCTGACCATAAAGCAAGGCTTCATTTGTTGAAGAAGGAGAATTTGATTAAAGCAGATTTTTAGAAATCGCCACTAGCAGAGGTGTCTTATCTTTGTAATACATAAAAAATAATTTTTCTTATTGATATACCAAGGCTTTCAGTAGTCTCTTATTTAAGCCACGTTTCTGCTTAAAAATGATTATTTTGTCAAGATTCATGAGAATATGTAAAATGTACAATATAATGATAAAGAAAATCCATACTCAAATATATTTTTATCTAAGATAAATTTCAACTAATGGAAAGGCAAGAATTGATTTCGTTGTACCTTGTATAGATATATAGGTATGTGTTTTTTGTTTACTTCAGTGAAATCGGCTATCGTAACAAGACAGAAATGAAACAAGCAGAACTAATGAATGAAGGTCTATGATACAGAATACAGAAAAAAAATAAGAAAATTTTCCGGTCGAATACAAAAGGTAATGAGAAAATCATACCAATTGACTATAGAAAACACTTTCATGGGATCCAATGCTTCTGTTTACATACGACTCTGGATTTCTTTATTGATGAGTCCTTGTCAAAGACATATGTTAATTGGAAAACTTTGTGTAAAGTAATTCTGTGGCTCTTTTCTTTTATTCGGATTATTGCTAAAAAATATAAAAAGTAACAAAAACTGTGCAACAAAATGTATATTTAAATAAGAAAACTTATATCTGTATTTTTTCTTACATTTTAAGGGTTTAGTACTTAAAAAGTATAACTGAACCATTTAAAGATCAGTCCTGTATCTGTCTATCCGTCTGTCACAGGCGTTTTTTTCGAAATCTATGGAACGTGGAATGTTAAAAATCGCCGGAGTTATAAAAGCTTTTGGCCCACATATTTATTAGGATGAGCGAAGCGAATCCTCTACTAGTCTACTCAAATTACATTTTGTCGTACACTTTACAAAAAACTATTCAGTATTTTGACTTGAAATTAAACTTAAAAATACATTATGACCCGTAGATTTGCACAATGTTATTATTTTTTTACAGAATAATCTTAAAAAAGTTATTATTTTAATTAGTTTTTTTTACATGTTTTTCCATTACGGATGCATTTTTGCAAAAAAAAAAAAAAAAATGAAACACGTATATTTTTAGAAGAAAAATTAATAAATCATGGAGTCTGTACTTACAGATAGAATCATGATTAATTAAATAAATAACATATATTTTCATTATTCCGCCAAAATATCTCAAAAACTGTTTTTTTAATTTAACTAGCTGTTTAACCCGTTCTATGCACGGGATTTCATGAATTGAATTCTAAAACCAAAATAAAAAATAACTATTCGATTTAGTAAAATATTTTTCTACTACTGCTCATTTTTTTAATAACATTTAATTTATCATGTTACTATGGCAGCAGATGATAAAGGATCTTTGGAACAAGGAATAAATAGAATAAAATGTTTTGTTGGAGTTTGTTTTAAAATTTTTGCGTTTATCTAAAAAAAATTGTAATAATTAAGCGGAAATAAATAATCTCTAATTATTTGCATGTGAGGTAAAATAATTATCGTCATACCGGTTACAGATTTTTAATATTGCAACGTGGCATACGCAATATGTAAGGTAAAAGAATTATCGTAATACCGGCTACAGTTTAAAACTTTACTTACATTAAACTTTCTTATATTAAAAATGTATGTTATTTGAGAGGAAAATATATGTTTTAATAGAATGCCTTATTAAGATTGGTTGGAGATGGCGCTTATTTTGGCTCTCATACCTTTTAATCATATAATAGTTTCACGATTTCTTTTCTGAAATTAAAAAAAATTTTTTTTTAGGAAAATTATAGTAGCATATTTTTAATGAATTAAAATTTGTGAAAATTCAATTATTTAATTAAATTAAGTATCTTTTAGTGTTAAGAATTTAAATACACAACTTATTGTTATTATGTGAAATAATTTACGCAGGCAAAACTTACGCATTTTAAAAGAAGTATATTATGATTTTTTTTGTAAAGTGGCAATAAAAAAATTGTAAACAAATAAAATTAACTGTTAAATTCGTTATATAAAGTGTTATTCGAATTCGAAAGTTGAAAATTTAACCAAATGAAGCATATTTACTATTAAGAAGTAATTACTATTAGTATTATTTTTAATATGTTGGCCGTTTAAAAACAATTGATGGAATGCATTAGTTCTATTATAAAGAATGCCGAGAAAACGTACACTTACTGGTCGAAAAGAACGCGAACATGATTTAGTTTTAAGGCAAGAGACTAGATACCATCGCAAAAAACGACGACATGATGAATCTCTTCTGACAGATAATGCATGTGCTCTGAAATATGCTTTAAATTTCGAAGATGCACAAAAGAATTTAAATTATATTTTTATAAAATTTGTCATCGACGTTGGTTTGACATGCATATTCAATCTGACGGATCTTGTAAGACTTGCCATAAATGTATAGTAAATAATGTACTAAATATTTTTTCTGTAGCTAATAATATGGATCCAGGTCCAAAACCGGATATATCGAAGAACTTAAATTTCGTTGAGGAGTAATTAACTGCCCAAGTTCATCCAGTTATTACTGTTTATTGCATTAAAGTTGGTCAGCTTGGATACAGTGGGCAAGTTATTAATTTTCATCACGATATTACAGAATTTTGTACTTTATTACCTCATTCCATAGATACTATATCAGAGTACATCTTTGTTAGAAGACAAGATGGTGAAAAATTCAAAGATTTTATAGTAAATCGTGAAAACGTTAAGTCTGCTTTAGAATAGGAAAATAATCTTTGGTATCGTTATATTACTATTGATGAAAATAATTTGCAAAGTTTACCCGAAAATGAAAATATTTTTCAGCGAATAATACTCAGTCAAGAGCAACAGCAGATTTATTTACCATCAGTTGAAAAAGCTTTGAATTCCGTAGATGATCAATGTCCATGGACAAACAATATATATGAATCCGGAGCCCCAAATGTGATTTTCAGATGTAATCGAGAGGCAATAAATAGTATGTTAGGTATTAAAGAAGGAAATGATGAATGCAGTGTCATTCCTTGGAATCAGATAGATACTAAGCCTATAAATGAATTTTCATGAGATGGATATATTTGTAGAGCTTTTCGTTTGTTATTTCCAACAGGAGGAGGTGATCTTAGAGATGTTAGAGTTCGTAAAATTACACCAAAAGGATACTTTAAATTTCTCATGATATATGACGATGGAAGATTTGCACGGCATTCAAGATTTAGATTCTTTGCTTTCAATAGCATAATGCGTTGGTCAGTAATACAAAATTGAATTATTTGTATTAGAAAAAATTCTCGCCTACATGATGTTGAAACAGTTGAAAAACTCCAGGAACGGTTGCAGAAAGATCTACATTGTACAAATTGATTTTATCTTTCAATGCTAATTTAAGATCATCGAGCTGTTATTGGTTTATCAGATCACGAGAGTTGTTAGACATGGTTGAGGAAATGGGAACTCCTACTTTTTTCATTACCTTTAGTGCAGCTGATTTATACTAGCCTGAAATTTATCGCATTATTGATGCAGACTATGTTTACACTAATTGTAACCAAAATTCTGAATTCATCAAAAAATCATTGAATTTCTGAATGAATTCTCAATTCTCATTGAATTGTTGAATTGTAATCCTTTAATCGTTGCTTACTTTTTTCATAAGCGGTTGGATTTTTTTATGGAACGTTTTTTCAAGAAATATTTCAAAGTCAAGGACTTTTAGTTTCGTATTGAGTTTCAACATAGAGGTAGTCCTCACATGCATGGTCTTTTCTGGTTTGAAGATGCTCCTGATGTAAACTATTTTAGTTCAAATGATGATGAAAAGATACGTAAAATTGTAAAATACTTTGACGAATTCATATCGACTTGGCAACCAGATCATAATCAAGTTTATGATATACATTCATCTAAATTTCATTTTACGGATGTGCCTGATGAAGCTGCTGAATATAATCACTTAATACGTGCAGTACAAATGCATAAATGTTCTAAAGCTTATTGTAAGATAAAGAAAAAAGATTCTTCTGAAGTCACATGTCGTTTCAAATTTCCCAAAGAATGTTCTCACAAAAGTAAAATTCAGTTCCTTACTAATGAGCCCGAATACATTTAAAAAAGAAATTGTCTTTATTTAAACAGTCATAGCCCACAAATTTTAAAAATTTGGCGAGCAAACATGGATTACCAAGCAGTCATTTTCATTCACGCAGTTCTAAAATATATTACTAAATATGCTAGCAAAGGTGAACCCAGATCAGAAGGGATGAAAGATTTCATCAGACAAACAGTTCAAGCATCACGCGATAATATCAATGTTCAGCAGATAATTCAGAAGATTTTAATAAATATGTGCGCTGAACGTGATTATTCTGCCCAGGAAATATTTTGGGTGTTAATGGGATTGCCTTTGTATAAGTCGTCTTGTCAGTTTGTTTCCATTAATTTAGCAAGGAACGCATGGGAACAATTAGATATGAATAAGGAGGATGGAAGCATATCCGTTTCAAATATTTTAGAAAAGTACGAGCAACGCCCAGTGAGATTTGAAAATATGTCCTTGCAGAATAATTTCACAAACGTTTATAAACGCGGTGAAAATTTCAGCATCAGAAAAAACCATTTATCCCCAGAGTTATACACAAATTGAAATATGATCTCAATAATGTAAATAGTAAATATTTCTATAAGCAACAAGTTATGTTGCATATTCCTTAGCGTGATTTTCAAATTATGAATCCAAATAATACTTCATAGAAAGTTATATATGAACAGCTTTTGGGAATAATGAAATTCAGAGAAGAGATTGGATTTGGAATATCTGTTGCAAAATTTAGAAGATGAGGAAGAATTTAAGAAATTCAATCTACTGAAATAGATCAACCATTTGACTGGATGAATGTCGCTTCAAGAAAAATAATGCACAGGATAAATTAGATTTGGGCAGAAGGGAAATTGATATAAGGTATAACTGGCATACCATTCAAAGTCAAGATTTGCTTAATAAATTACAGAATTTTATTGAAAATGAAAAGGTGAAAGAGAGTGAAAAAAGTGGTTGTGTCACTGTTCCTTCAAATTTGCCAAATTTCGTCTTTTCCCATGAACAGAAAAAAATAATAAATATTTTTGAAGAACAGCTCAATTTCTTGCAAGGTCATAGGCGAGAAATGCCAATAAAAAGAATTGTTGTGCAAGGGAAAGCAGGTTCTGGAAAAAAGTACTTTAATACATTACTTCACTACTCGATTAAATGAAACATTTGGTCCATCTTCTTTACAATTGCTTGCACCAACTGGTGTTGCCGCAGTCAATATAAATGGATAAACGATTCATTCAAAACTTTTATTGGGACTAACTCAAAAGCTAAGAGATCTTAGTTCATATTCGATTTATCGACTTCAGGAGGAGATTCGAATTTGTAATTTCATAATTATAGATGAAATGAGTATGATTGGATGCAGTCTTTTGCGAAAAATAGATTTACCATTACGTAGTGCTGTGCGATCGAAACAAGATGAACCTTTTGGTGGAATGTTCTTATATATATTCGGAGGTATCAAACAACTACCTCCAGTAAACGACAGGCCTCTTTACAGTGACAAAAATCAAGGAACTGAGTTTCTTTTGGAAGGACAATTGTTATTTTCTTCGACTATGCAAAAATATTTTTTTTTATCATCATCCTTACGGCAAGATGAAACTCAACAAATATTTTGTAGCATACTTGATCGAATTAGCAATGGAGAATGCATTACTGAAGACTATGAAATATTAATGAATAGAAGCTTACAGTATCTTTCAACAAACGAACAGCATTTATTTAAAGATGCAATTAGGTTGTTTTCAACGAATAAAGATGTAAAAAAATACATTAATGAAAAATTAAAAGAACTGCGTCAACCTGTTGCCTTGATTCAAGCTCTTCATAATTGTACTAAAGCAAAGTTGGCCGATTCTGAAATGACAAACGGACTTGAACCATTTCTTACTTTATCAATTGGGTCTAAAGTAATGCTACGTTCTAATTTATGGACCGAAAAAGGTTTAGTAAACGGGGCTTTAGGCTATGTTGCAGATATTATTTATGAAGAAAATCACGGGCCACCAGACCATATGCCGCGAATAATCATGGTTAAATTTTAAAACTACAGTCATTCAACTTATGAGAATGGCTGCGTTCCGATTCCACCAATAACTAAATTCTGGAAAAATGGAAATTTAAATAGCTCAAGAAAACAATTTCCTCTGCAGTTAGCTTTTGCAGTTACAATTCATAAATCCCAAGGTTTAACATTAGATAAAGCAGTCGTAGATATTGGGGATAAAGATATATCAGTTGGCTTAACGTACGTAGCGTTGTCGAGAGTGAAAACCCTTCAAGGTTTACCATTCAATAGAAAATTTCTTTACTAGAGATTCTACAATATAAAAAATTCTCGTATGCTAACATGCAGAAAAAAAGAAGAAATTAGAATGAAAATTTTACAGTTAATAATTCTTAGTATCAACCAGGGCAGATTTCAAATATTTTTCCAGAAAATAGGATTTTGAAGAAGTAACTTTCTTCAAGCTCTCTTCGAATATATTATTCTAAGATTGCTATCAATGATTACTTGATGTGAATTACAAATATTGGAAACATACCTATTTCAAACCATTTGAGAAACCATCGGAGGCTATTGTAAAATGTAAAAACATCTTTAAAAGAGATTTTAGTTAAAACTTTAAAAATATTTTGCAAAATTTCGCTTCGAAAATATTTTTATTTAAACCAGTCTTACATCATAAATAAAAAAATCCGAGGAAATTCTTAGTTATTTGGCTGAATTTACATTTCTAAAATTAAAATGCGCCAACACATAAAAATAACATTCTAGCTTAATAAAGATGCAAAAATAATATAAAAAAATATTGCTACTTTCAAATATTTATCTTATTAAATAATGCTTCGCGAATCCAAACAAAGCATGGCTTTTGCTAGTAGATTATTAGCCATTCACAAATATTTTTAAGGAAAACTTTTAGGGGAGGAGGTACTAAGTTACATAGAAATAAAGTATTTTTGTACATCGTGTCGGTACCTATCTTTCGAAAGATCTCGTAACTCCGTAATCAAAATATATTTATTATTTTAGGTATTACATTTTCCGAGATATCGTCGAAAATGTAATGCAAAAATATGTCCCCCCCCCCCTACATCTGAATTTACTGAGACTGAAGTTATGAGGGGAAGTAGGATTTAATTTCAAGATAGTACCCCTTTTAGGGACAGAAAAATTCTGTTCGTAAAATGATGAAATGACTGACACGAGAATTTATAAGCGAATTTTTCAAAAAATAGAAACCTGCTTTTCTACGCTCTCATTATAAAAGCACCTTGTAGTGAAACTATAGAGATTATCCCATGTGACATGGTTTTTTAGAAAATCATATTTTTCCGTTACACACGAACTTTTCTTTGAGGGCGCTTAGTGGGGAATTGAGGGGCACGTTTGAGGTACCTATCGACGCAAAATCATCCAAGCATTGTTGTAATGCTTTCCGAAAACAATTGTCTGATAGCTGAGTTAATTAGCTGAGATATTATTTAACCCTTAAATCCCTGATTTTTCAAAAATCATCATTATAATTTTTTTCGGCTTTCATTTTTAAATAAATCATGGAAAAAATACTTAAAACAAATCATATTTTGTTTTAAGTATGGTTTACGGCTAAAAAACAGTTTGTTGCTAATCGGCAATACTGGTCTTTAACTGAAAAAAATAATTTTCTTTGATAAAATTCTATAATAGTAAACACACAAGAATTTTATGAACTATAGTAAGAAATAAATTTTACTTGCTCAATGCAGAACAAAATAGGGTATTTCGCAAGCTTCCAAACAAAACAAAAAGAACAAGTACCAACAATTGAAAAAATAAATCTATCTTTATTATTAAACAGCACAAGTGTTGCATCTACATGTTGAAAATCGATTTAATAATATTTTCAGAATATATTTTATTGGCAACATTAGGCATTATAGCTTCAATATTATTTTAATATTATTTTAGAGCCTAAATTGGGTATGTTACCGAAAAGCAACACCCGGCATTTAAGGGTTAAAAACCTACCTGGAAAGACCCGGCACGGGCCAAGGCGGCGTTTTCAACTTTTCGACCTGCTTTGGAAGCTCGCTTGGCACAATGTCAAGTTTTAATTTCGTACAAGGTCTTTGTTTTACGTAAAGGGGAATCATAGTGATAATTAGTCAGCCCTTTTTTGTCCAAATAAATTCAATTATTGAAAATTAATTTATAGAATAATTCCAAGACATTAACCCTTTTAGGGACAGAAAAATTATGTTCGTAAAATGATGAAATAATTGACTGACACGAGAATTTACAAACGAATTTTTCAGAAAATAAAAACCTGCTTTTCTACGCTTTCATTATAAAAGCAAGATTTTATTAAAATATTCTTGGTGCCGTTTGTCAATTTGAGAATTAAAATTAGTTGGTCACGCCGTGTGAGCACCGCCCTTGCAAAGGTTAAATTCAGTATTGTTGAGAAAAAAGTAGCTCATAACTAAATATGAAATGCATCTATAATCAAAAACTTTTCGATTACAAATCACTTTAATATTCATGGCAGAAAGTATCATGTTTAAAAATGAGTCAGAAGTGTTCGCGTTGTTGATCGTATTTTTTGTTTTCGAAATCGCCGTATAATTCCAGCCCTACATTGTATAGTTTTTCACAGAGTCTGATCATTCTTTTAGCAATGCTGTAATTTTGTAATTTTGAAGTAGTAATTAGTAATTCTACGGAACCGTTTGTTTGAGAGTAAAACACGCATTTGACCAATTATACAAGGTGCGTCTAAAAAGTTCGGTGAATGGAAGCATAAAACAAAGAAAACAAAACATGGAAACAATATGCCTTTAATCAACCCCAAAGTAACATACGTTGACTACAATACACTTATGACATCGTTGATAAAGCTGCTATAATGAGCCAGCGAATGCCTCTTTCGGGATAGACCGAAGAATAGATCTCACACGATGGTGCTAACACTGTCCTCGCTGATTCCCAATTTCTCCGATATCCATCGTAAAGACAGCCGGCATTGTTTAACAGCATCTGCGCACCTGCTCGATGTTGTCTGTCTTCACAATTGTTGAGTATCGACCTGAGTATCGACACTGTCCTCGCTGATTCCCAATTCCTCCGATATCCATCGTAAAGACAGCCGGCATTGTTTAACAGCATCTGCGCACCTGCTCGATGTTGTCTGTCGTCACAATTGTTGAGTATCGACCTGAGTATCGACACTGTCCTCGCTGATTCCCAATTCCTCCGATATCCATCGTAAAGACAGCCGGCATTGTTTAACAGCATCTGCGCACCTGCTCGATGTTGTCTGTCGTCACAATTGTTGAGTATCGACCTGAGTATCGACACTGTCCTCGCTGATTCCCAATTCCTCCGATATCCATCGTAAAGACAGCCGGCATTGTTTGACAGCATCTGCGCACCTGCTCGATGTTGTCTGTCGTCACAATTGTTGAGTGTCGACCTGAACGTGGTTCGTCATCCACGGTATCATTTCCCAACCGAAAACGTTTAAACCAGTCATGCACGCATTTTTTGCTCACTATGTCTGTTCTGTACACCTGGACCAGCATTGCATGCGTTTCTATGGTTCTTTGTACCAAAACGTGATGTTTATCCGCTGCTCAACTTCAATATGATGCGAGTTTTCAAACATAGACCGTTCGACTACCCATAGCAGACTATTTTGCCTTGGCTTCTTGCTACTCTCTCCATTGGTCTCAACCTATGCACGTGAAGGGACGCATTTTTGATTCGCGTTGTTTATGAGATATCCATCGATTCACCAAACTTTTTAGACGCACCTTGTATTAAACGCTATTTTATACAATTATACTCTTCGACTGCTGATTTATTTTCTAAAACTTTTTCTTTTCAAAGTAAAATTATTCTAAACTTAAAAAAATGTTAACTTTATTTATTAATATACTTTGTCTTATTATTACATTTTATAGTTATTATATATTTCATTTATACATTACCCATTAAAATCGCAACTATTTTCCTAAATAGTATTAATTATCTTCCACTTTCAAAGACAAATATTTCGTTATTTTTATACATTTCCTGCAGTTTAATTTTTTCAAAGAAGTACGAATTAAGTTTAAGCCTGTTTAGAGTTTTTCCATATAATTTAAAGTTCTTCTTTATCTCAAAGGAGTCACTTGTGCAACAGGTCTCAAACAAAACGAAGAAAAAAACAAGCAGGAAGCAAGAATTTTGCTTTTTCTTTATTTTGCTTATAATTTATTGCAACATTATTTTGCATAAGGAATTTTGTGGGCGGGATCAACCAACAGGACATCAACACTTGAATTATTAAAACCAAAACTTTGTCTTTGTGGGCGTAACGTTCTCATCACAGTTCTTGACACCATTTATAGGAACTCGGGCACTTGGAAGCGCATTAAATGAGAACAACACCATTATTAAGTTGAATCTGACACCATTAAAATTTAAGGTAGATTATATTAAAACTATTTACATAAAATATTTACAGTAATTATATGCGCGAATTATAAACATCATCACAATCTTTACATTGTTTGTCGCCGTCCTTAAACAAACACACATCATCGTTCTCTGCGTTCGACCGACTGACCTCAGTTCAATTCTCGTTTTTCTCCCGATCAAAAGGAGTGTCTCTAGATCACAAGTGTCGTTCTAATACGCCTGCGCTGACTAGTTCATGGGGAAAGCAAATCAAACAGAGGAAGGCGCTTTGATCAGCATCTACGTGAGCGGTTGTTGGCGCTGTAAACAGTAGGCATGCAGATAAAGCTATTAAAGGCAAAGCTTTCCCACAATCGGCGATCCTGACAGGTTGATCGACCTCGATCGACACGTGGACCACAGGAAGGAGCAGCAGGAACACCTGAAAAGAAAAAAAAAGAAAAAGCAGCACCCCAAGTTCTATTTTGGATAAAAGTCATCATTATTAAAAATCCTCGTCAAAATTTATATTATTTCTTGAAAAAAATGCCTCTTATTCTTTTCTTTTTTTTACGTCTCTTCGTCGTTCTTTCTTCTTACGTCTTATCGTTTTTCCTTTTCTTACGTCTTTTCGTCTTCTTTTACCTTAAGTCTTTTCGTCTTTTTTTTTTCGTTCCTTCGGGATTAATTTTGTCAAAATCGTTTAAAATCATAATCGGTGAAATTATCAGGAACGATACCATATTCGTCAAAATCGGTCAAACGTTCATCTTCGGAATCATTAGTGTCATCTTCGGAATTTAAGTAAAATTTACTTGTATTTTCTTCGAAAAAGGATCTTCTATATTCAGGTTTCTTTTTAGTAAACTTCTGCTTAGGTTTCTTAATTTCGTAATTATTAATTTCAATTTCATCTTCAAATTCATCTGACGAATTAGGAATATTCTTAATTTTCTTAGAAACATTATTCTTCAACTTCTGACTAGACGTTTTCTTAATATTTTCTTTTCTAAAATTTTCTTCATTTACTACATCAAATTTCTGGTTATTTTCATTTCCGGAAGAATACATCATATTTTCTTTATCTTTGAAATTAGGGAAATCTGGATCAGTTTTAAGGGTTTTAGCACTGTTAGTCATCTTAATTTGCTTTTTTAACTTAGTCATCTCTTGTCTTAAATTTTCGAAATCTTCCTGGGAATTATTCAATTTTATCTGGATTCTTCTTTTGGACATTTTAATTCTAGAACACTCATCTTCTGATTCTTCTAACTGTTTTTCAAGATGTTTTGAATAATTATTTACTTTTATTAACCGTAATCGGTATTGTTCTGAACGTTTGCTTTCTTCATCTAATTGGGATTTTATATCTTGAAAGTGTCTCTCTAATTTTCTATACAATTTACTAACGGTTTGTCGTTCTGATATTTCTTGTTCTAATTTATCTTCCAACGATGTTATTGCTATTTTCGACTTAGTTTTTTCTGACAAAAATGCTTCTTTTAAATCGATCACATCTAATTGTAACATTTTATATTTTGTTTCAACTTCTTTAACTTGGGCAGTTAAATTTTCATTTTCTAGGCGTAATTCTTTAATTTCTGAGCTAGAATAGGAGAATTGAGGAACAGGTAAATATTTGTTTTGGTTTAGAATTTGTGGGTTGCTACTGTGCAATGTGGAAGAATAAGGGTTAAATTTAGGTTTTACAGTTATTTCACTTGAGTTAATAACATTGACTAAAGAATTATTCTGACTCTTATTTAACTTAACATCATGACCAGAAACAATTAAGGAGCCTTGTTGTATTATATCAGTACCAATTATTAAATCAAATTCAATAGATTTGTAATCAATCACAAAAATAGATGTTTGAAATTTAGAATCATCAATTTCGATTTCAGCCTCAAAGTAACCGATTGGTCTAATCCACTTAAAAGCATATCTGTTGGTTCTAAGTTTACATAACTTTTAATTTTATCAAAATTACTTTTCTTTAGAATAGATCTTTCGCTTCCTGTATCGATTAATGAAATTAAATTTAATGAATGCAATTTTACATCTTTAAAAACTAAATTCTGAGAACAAGTTAGAACATTTACTTGAGAATCATTAGGCAACTTTGAATCTTTGGTTTTACCACATTCGAATGATTTGTGGCCATATAAATTACAAGAAAAGCAAAGGGGACTTTTATTTTTATTTCTACACTGATTACTTTTATGGAATCTATCGCCACAATTATAGAAATGTATCTCAGGTTTATTGGGTCTAGATTTATTTTTAAATTCAACTTCTGTTTTCATCTTAGGCCTAACATCAACATCAGGTTTACTATCATAATCGACACTCAATTTATCATAAATTTTAAGCTTCTCTTTAAATTCAACAACATTTGGGCAACCATACAAAAAGGATTTTTTAAAAACAGGATCATTAATTCCATTAATTACATACTGAATGAGTGCAGAATCTTCTATGTTGCCTTTTGAACATAACTGTTTCATATTCAAAAAATATTCGTCCAACGATTAGTTTTGTTTAATTTTCCTTTTAGATAGCAATTCATGTAATTCGGCTGAATTACGCCTTTTACCAAATTCAGAAATAAGTAACGCTTTCATTTTAGACCAAGAATTTATTTTTGTTTCACTTTCTATAAACAATTTAGCTTTACCTATCATACGGCGTTTAGCCAAAATCAATTTGTGCAAGTCACTAACATTAAATAAAGAAACAGTATCTTCAAAATCGGCAAGTCATTTTTCAACAGTTTGAAACTGACTACTATCAAATTCAGAAATCATATTTTCAATATCATTTATGGAAATTGATGGTTTAAGAACATAATCAGGAATTAGAATTTTCTGATTTTCATTATTTTCACAACTAGAACTACCAAAATCATTTCTCAAATTATTTTCAGAAACATTCAAAATATCATTAATTTTATTTGATTCATCTTCGCTCTCATCATCGCTAAGAGCACCTTCATCAGGAATTAAATTAGATTTCAATACATTAAAATCGCATAAAGAAGAAATTATTCTGGCAGCAATTTCATCGAAAGTTCCAGAATTATTTATACATAAAACATTGCAAATAGTTATTAACTCATTTACTGAAAAATTATCTTTAATACTTTGCAATTTTGTTTTAAATTCATCAGAATCAGTTTCAAAAGCAAAGCCAGTGAAATTACGAATTCTACGTCTATTATTCCTATCACCGACTTCTCCAAAAATTAATTTATGTAAGTTTTTAATACTTAATGATTTTTCAGCTTTCAACGAAAGTTCTAATTCCTTGAAATCAACTAATTTTGACATTGAATAAGAAAAAATAAACTCACTTCATAGAAAAATATCCAGCTTGCTTTTCTTCATGCACTTCTCCACTTGAACTATTTCACTTATAATTTATTGCAGCATTATTTTGCATAAGGAATTTTGTGGGCGGCATCAACCAACAGGACATCAACACTTGAATTATTAAAACCAAAACTTTGTCTTTGTGGGTGTAACGTTCTCATCACAGTTCTTGACACCATTTATAGGAACTCGGGCACTTGGAAGCGCATTAAATGAGAACAACACCATTATTAAGTTGAATCTGACACCATTAAAATTTAAGGTAGATTATATTAAAACTATTTACATAAAATATTTACAGTAATTATATGCGCGAATTATAAACATCATCACAATCTTTACATTGTTTGTCGCCGTCCTTAAACAAACACACATCATCGTTCTCTGCGTTCGAACGACTGACCTCAGTTCAGTTCTCGTTTTTCTCCCGATCAAAAGGAGTGTCTCTAGATCACAAGTGTCGTTCTAATACGCCTGCGCTGACTAGTTCATGGGGAAAGCAAATCAAACAGAGGAAGGCGCTTTGATCAGCATCTACGTGAGCGGTTGGTGGCGCTGTAAACAGTAGGCATGCAGGGAAAGCTATTAAAGGCAAAGCTTTCCCACATAAATATATTACGAGCATTGTTGACAAACCCGTCGAATTTCGACGAAAGAAAATGTTTAAAAAGGAACTGTTTCATTAATTTATAATAAACCTACAAAATGCAATCTATATTGGTAAGTCTAACTCTCAAGCAAATATTATTTTAACCTAAAGGTCAGTGCTTCTTCTACAATAACGCTTAATTTTTTTTAACTTTGCGTTTTATCCGAGCGTGATCTCAATTACATTATTTTCAAAAGTTAAGCATTTCCACCTATGAAGAATTTCAAAGCCGCTGAAGTGAAAAGGATGCACTTCTATAATAACACTCTAATTTTTTTTTTTAACTTTGCGTTTTATCAGTATGTGATCTCAATTGCGTTATTTTCAAAAGTGAAGCTTTTCCACATGTAAAGAATTTCAAAGCCGCTGGAGTGAAAATGATGCACTTCTACAAAACATATTTCAGTTTTAAGACTTAAAATACATGCTTTTATTTTATATAAAATGCTGCCATTTGCATCCGCTGAAGAATTCCACATTCCAAATCCTGTACACTATCCTTCGCAGGGAGAGATATTTTCTGCAACAAGAGGGGTTGAATCACGTGACCGACCATCAGGTGCGCATTCGTAAGAACTGTAGCATTAGAGTTTTTGTTATCGAAATATGGCTTCACGCTATAATTCCCTAAGACAATCACAATGCAGTAAAATGAAAGTAATCGCAGGTATCTGTATGACTGCTACAAAATGGTGTGGGAGTGTACGAACTCCCAGAAGTATATGTGTTCCGTTCTGGAAGTATAACCAGCTCCCCCTACCGAGCAGTCTGTAAAAAAGGTCATTAAGCTGTTGATCGCCAAAGCATCAACACGTATGTCAAAACATTCCATCCAAAACTACGCGATGGATATTAAGTATACTTTGTACCGTATTCAAATTTGTCAAGTTTATGTTTGTGTAAGTGTCTTGTGCAGTTTTTACGTGTAAATAAAATCGATTAAAAAGAAAATTAAAAGTCTACAGTCCACCATTGAAACATTGTGGTCCTAAAGAGCCTGAGAGCTACTATGGATAAACTAAATCGATTAAAAGACACCGTAAAGGCTGCTATCACAAGATTAGAACAGTTTCTAACAGATACCACTGACATGAAAACAACGAATGTGAGTACATTAGAGGTCAAATTAAAAAAGACAGAAGCTCTTCAAAATAAATTAGAGGAAATCAGAGAACAATATTTTGACATCCAAGAATTATCTGCGCAACAAGTGCAAGATATAGAGGAGGATATCGACACTGCTAATGAAAGGCTCGAACAAGTGGAGGTAAGCTTGAAAGTTTTATTAGCATCTTTTGAAAATAAATGTAATATTGTAAATATTAAGGATAATTCAAATGAAAAGAAAACAAGGGTGCGCCTCCCAGAAATTCCATTGCCTTCATTCGGAGGTGATTACTGTGATTTTGTTAATTTTAAAACGCAATTCACTAACTTGATTGTTAATAATGCTCAATTAGATAATATTCAGAAGCTATTTTATTTAAAATCTTCTTTAAAAAACGAAGCTAAACATTTGGAATCACCTGATGATGATTTTATTTCATTATTTCAAGCCCTGATACACAGATACGAAAATAACGAAAATAAAAGATTGTTAATCGATTTACATATTTCTGCAATTTTAAATTATGAAAAAATGCAGTATGAACCCCCTAAAGAATTGCGTAATTTTATTGATTGTATTAACAAAAACATTCGAGCGCTCAAAATTATGGAATATACACAAAATAATTTATCAGAAAGTGCGTTCATAAATATAATTCTGAAAAAAATGCATAACGAAACTCAAAAGCAGTTTGAATTATCTGTTGAAAACTCAAATGTTCCGATTTTTGATTACTTAATTTCATTTTTGGAAAAAGATGCATTGTGCTAGAATCAATAAAACTCTCGTCTGACGCCAGTATGTCGCAATCAAAGTTTTCGAAAGCTAAGAACAATTACGCAGTAAATAAATCTAGATCATTTTTTATCACCTATAAAAATAAATTAAAGCCATGTGTGTTATGCAATTCTCCTCACCCTCTTTTCAAATGTTCTGATTTTTTAAACATGAGTGTTCATGAAAGGAAAATGTTCGTAAATAAACATAAATTATGTTCAAATTGTTTACGATTACATCAAGGTCAATGCAATTCTAAATTTACCTGTAGGAGATGCAAATTTGTACATAGCACCTTACTATGTGAAGTAAATAAAAATGATATGTCAGAAACGGCAATAACAAATAAAAATAATGAGTTTGTTAAAAACAAACAAACAAGCAATTCTGAATCTGAGAATAAAGAAACGCCATTAATTGATTCTAATTTGTTAGTAGCTGATAGAAGAAATTGCGCAATATTAAACACAGCTATAATTTTAGTAACCGATGTGTTTGGAAGTAAAATTAGATTAAGAACTATTGTAGACAATGGGTCGTCGATCCACGCTTTAAGTAAAGGCGCATGCAGGAAATTAAATCTAAAACCAAAACCATTCAAAGGTGTTATTTCTGGCATAAACGAGTAGCATCAGGATGTAAAGCAAATTATCAATGCAGAAATATCAAATGAACAAGGAACTTTTTCTAAAACGTTAGAGTTTGCAATTCTACCAAAAATAACAAACAACATTCCGGTTGAAAGATTAGACATTTCAAATTTATGCATCCCTAACTACATAGAATTAGCGGAATAATTTTCATATACCTGGTCAGATGAATGCATTAATTGGTAGCGAGGTATTTTTTGACATTTTAAAGAGTGGGAAAATTCGTTTAGCAGATTCTAATTGTATATTACAGAATACAGTATTTGGATATTTAGTCACAGGTTCACTTCCAAAAGTTGAAAATAAGTCATACTGTTGCCTCTTAACTGAAAATAGCTTAGACAATACTTTATAGAAATTTTTTTAAATAGAATCTTTACCTGGTGATAATAAAGAAACTGTCAAAGGGGATGAAGAAATATTTTGTGAGAAAAATTTTAGAAGTACCTATAAACGCGATCATACTGGTAGATTTACAGTACAGCTACCAATGAAAGAAAATGCAGAATCCGTATTAGGAAGTTCTAGAGAAATTTCAGCTAGGAGACTAAATAGTTTATGGTCTAAATTAGATAAAAATAAAACAATGGCTAATTTATATACAGCTGTTATGGAAGAATACGAATCTTTGGGGCACATGACACAAATAAAAATGAAAACGAAAATAAGCTGACTTATTACATTACACATCATGCTGTGTATATACCGGAAAAAAAATATCCACTCCCCTGAGAGTTTTCTTCAATGCAAGTTCAAATACATCTAGTGGTTATTCACTTAATTCTATTTTATTAAATGGAGGAACGGTTCAGCAAAACTTATTTTCGATTGCAACTAGATTCCGTACCCACAAATATACATTCTCTGCTGACATTAAGAAAATGCACAGGCAGATAATGATCGACCCACTACAGAGAAATTTGCAAAAAATTCTTTGGAAGTCCAGTAAGGACGCCCCGATAAAAATATATGAACTTAGCACGGTTACATATGGCACTGATAGTGCTCCCTTTCTTGCCACGCGGACGTTGAAAGCTCTTGCTGATGAAGAAAGCAAAGATTTTCCCAAAGCTGCAGAAGTGATTCATAACGACATGTACGTTGATGATTTTTTATCTGGCGCAGGTTCCTTACACGACGCACAGGACTTGCAATCTCAATTAGTTCTGATCTTAAACAGGGGAGGGATGGACCTACATAAGTGGGTCTCTAATCATCCTGAATTATTACAAGACGCAGCCATATCAGAATATGCATTTGACGAACACTCGTAGCAAATTTCTGTAAAAACTTTAGGGATACTTTGGAAACCTCAATCAGATGATTTTACTTTTAAAATTAGTATCGAACTCAAAAATGTTTATACTAAGAGATAAGTTTTGGCACAAATTGATAAAATTTACGGTCTCTTAGGCCTAATTGGCCCTATTCTAACCAAAGCAAAAATTTTCATGCAACATTTATGGGAATTAAAGATAAAGTGAAATTAACATCTGCCTGCCAGTTCTCTTCGGGAATGGCAAAATTTTCTGATTAAACTGACAGAAATAAATCATCTTACAATTCCGTGGTATGTTTTGTCTGACAACATTGCAGGTGTAGATTTATACGGATTTTCCAGATGCTTCTGGTAAGGTCTATGGAGCAGCTATCTACATAAGATCTCTCTACACAACTGGACAGTTCAGGTCTAATCTTCTGTGCAGCAAGTCCCGTGTGCCCCCCCTAAAGCCAATGGCCATCCCGTGACTAGAGTTGTGTGCAGCTCTACTTTTGGCAAAACTGGTTCAAAAGATAATTCCCATCCTACAGCTATGCTTTGAAAAGGTGTGGCTATGGACCGACTCTTCAATTGTTCTATTTTGACTTAATACACCATCCCACAAACTTAAAACATTCGTTGCCAACACACTCACCACGCTCCAGTCTATTTCTGAGAATTATCATTGAAACCATATATCCTCAAAATCCAATCTAGCAGATATCTCCAGAGATGCAACAGCCAAGGATCTGATCAATAATGATTTGTGGTGAAAATAAAAAATATATTACAATTCATCAGACATACAAGTAAAAATGACATAAATACATTTAATACAATTAAAAAGCAAACGATTCGAGCTAAATTGTAGCCCATCATCAGTGCAATAAATAACATTCAAATGACAGAAAACTATATATCATGTTTACAGTTAAACATTACTAGCAGTTAAAATTAAATAAAGTATAAAAATTTTAAAAGAATGCTGAGTATTCAGGAGGAAGTGCACATGATTCATTTATCGGCGACGTTTGCTTACGAGTGAATACACCTTCCAGAAAAACTCTACTTCTAATATTATTGTAACCGGATCTAATAACTTTGATATTTGCGAAATCTGGGATATGGTCGGTATCTAAAGAATGCTGTACAATTTTAGACTGTAGGCATCCAGATTTGTAGGAACGTTTGTGTTCGGCAAGGCGAATGGAGCAAATAGAGATTTTCTGGAAGGTGTGTTCACTCGTAGGCAAACGTCGTCGATAAATGAATTATGTGGACTTCCTCCTGAATACTCAGCATTGTTTTAAAATTTTTATACTTTATTTAATTTTAACTGCTAGTAATTTTTAACTGTAAACATGATATATAGTTTTCTGTCATTTGAATGTTATTTATTGCACTAATGAGGGGCTAAAATTTAGCTCGAAACGTTTGCTTTTTAATTGTATTAAATGTATTTATGTAATTTTTACTTGTATGTCTGATGAATTGTAATATATTTTTTATTTTTAAATCGTATATCAGACGTTAAATAATGATTATTTATTTTAATGATTTGTGGTGGTTTGGACCAGAATTTCTTCGAAGGGAAATTATAGTTCCCAACCAAATTTCTACTGTCACAGACATTGAATGTGAACAAGAACTGAAATTTGATTATTTACAGAATGAACAATAATACAGGCTTTTTTACTGTATTATATAACTCTTCTAATAATTTTCTCAAACTAATAAGAATATGTAGTTTTATTTTTAGGTTCATCAATAACAGCCGTTATAGAGATATAAAACGGAAGCAGCTTACCGGAATTGAGTTACAAAATAGTATCCAATTTTTAGTAAAAAAGGCCCAGGAAGGTAAGTTCGCTCCTGAATTAGCAGCACTCAGAAAGCGAAAACTGTTCCTTCTTCCAGTAAGTTAAAGAGAGTAGATCCCTTCATTGACAATTGTGGATTACTTCGTGTAGTTGGCAGATTAATAAATTCTGACTTACCTTTTGATGCTAAGCACCAATTACTTCTGCCCAGTGATCATAAGCTTACTAAAATAATTTTTGAGTACTTCCATAAAAAGTACTTTCTTATAGGTGCTCAGGGATTAGTTCAGCAAGTACGGGTGAAATATTGGCCCATAAAGGCGAAAAGCATTGCCTGAAAAACAGTGCACACTTGTGTCACATGTTTCAGGCATAACCCCAAAACACTAGATCAGTTAATGGGAGATCTCCTATCGCAACGCGTAACACCTAACCACACGTTTCTCAATTCAGGTGTTGATTTTTGTGGCCCCTTCCACATTAAGTACAAAAATCAGAGAAAGGGGACTTATTCCAAAAGTTATGTGGTCATATTTATATGCATGACTACTAAGGCTATTCATCTAGATATAGTAAGCGATTTATTCGCTGCTGCATTCATCGCTGCCCTTAAAAGATTTTGCGCCAGGAGAGGCAAAGTAAATACACTAACGTCTGACAATGCCACTAATTTTAAAGGTGCATCAACAGAATTAAAGAACTTTAAATAATTATTGGCCGCTCCAAACGAGGAATTATCAAATTTCTTTGCCGAAGTATTCATAACTTGGAAATTTAACCCTCCGCGATCTCCTAATTTTGGCGGCCTATGAGAAGCTGGAATTAAGTCCTTCAAACATCATTTGCTTAGGGCCGTAGTTAATAATAAAATTACTCTAAAGGATTTTGAAACTTTAGTAGTTCAAATTGAGGGGATCCTAAATTCCCGACGTTTATTTCCGCCTTCTGATGACATAAATGAGTTTGAAGTGCTTACGACAGGGCATTTTTTAATTGGCAGACCCATTAACAGTATTCCAAAGTCTAATGTTATGAATATTTCTGACAATAGATTAACCCATTGGCAATTAATTACCAAATATGTTCAATGCATTTGGAAACGTTGGTCTGTTGACTACCTAAATCACTTGCAGCAGCGCGGTAAATAGCAATTTACAAAAGAAAACATAAAGTTAGGATCTCTAGTGTTAAGAAGAAAATCTCCCACCATGTAAGTGGGCTCTTGCCCGAATTATGGAAATAATTCCTGGAAGGGACAATAGGGTTCTTGCAGTCAAAGTCAAGACTGCATGTGGTATATTTTTAAGAGGCATTTTAAAAGTGTGCCTGTTGTCCATCCAGGACTCCTAATTAATGTTTATGCATCATTGTATTTCTTATATATATTATTTTAAAGTAATTGTCCTGATTGCTTTGTATATTAAGTATTTTGTATTTTAGTATCATTTGTAGAGTTAATTAGTTATCTATTGTATTATGTTTATATTAATTGCTGAAATATTTCATATTTCATGCCTGGGCGGCATGTTCCGTTCCGGAAGTATAACCAGCTCCCCCTAGCGAGCAGTCGGTAATAAAGGTCATTAAGGTGTTGATCGTCAAAGCATCAAGACGTATGTCAAAATATTCCATCCAAAACTACGCGATGGATATTAATTATACTTTGTAATCTATTCAAATTTGTCAAGTTTATGTTTGTGTAAGCGTCTTGTGCAGTTTTTACATGTAAATAAAATCAATTAAAAAGAAAATTAAAATTCTACAGTCCACCATTCGAACAGAATGCATTGCTAAACAAGAAGGAATTTTAAGGGGCCACCCGCGTTGATAGAAAGTCTCTCATGGGAAACTTCGTATACAAGAGAGCAGCAGAATTTAATTAAATATAAAGGGAGATGCTATTGTAAAATAGCATAAACACTGCAGTTCTATTAACAAATCTTAAAAAAAACACACACACAGGAGAGGGGGGGGGGGTTTAAATTTTGAAAAATAAATGGTAATTAATACAGAAAATTATGAAAAGAGAAAATATGCCTAACAAAAAAATTAATGAATGCAGTTATGTAGGTTTAAAGCCTGTTAAAGATGGTAAATAAATTGAAATTTCACAAAATTCTACAAACTACATCATTCATAAAAACGCGTATGTCTAAAAAATATTTAGATTTAATTAAAAAGCTTTTAGCAATTACACAAGTCACTGTTATTCAACAATTATCATTCACAGGTTCGAAAATTTTTAAATACTTCTGGGGACACTAAATAGTTTAAAGTCGAACAAATGCATTGTTTTGATGATATATAACCGGATGAAAATTTAATAGTAATGACATCATTATTGCGGTTACAATGTACTTAAATATGTTAAATTATACTCTATATAACGAAATTTTGAAAACACTTATAATTTTCATTAAGCACCTCTATAAATTACGTCGAAGTTATTTAGCTTATTTGCAATTTGTTTTATGAACCGGCCGTTAATTGTAAAACAAACACCATAACTGTAAAATAAACACCGTAATAGTTAAAGTAAAGATTGCTATTGAAAAATGTATGTTTAGACATTAAAAAGAAGCTGGATATAATAAATAGAGCTTTATTAACATTGAACTTACTAAAATCAATATTCTTGAACTTATTTTTAAACAAAAGTTTGTCATTATTAGAATTTTAGTAACTTAAAAATATTTATGCGCAAAATTTTTAGGACATGGTATTTGTTCTTATACCAACATATGTTTTATGCGTTATGTATTAGACATCATCAGTCTAATATAAATATTGACGTTCTTTTAATGTTGATAACGAACACTGATTTTTGTAATATCACAAGATGTAAACTCAAAATCACATTTTACTTCATATATATAAAAGGTGTTTCTTTTAAAAATGAAATTTTTTTGCTGAAATTACCTCTATTTTTATTAGAGTGGACTTCAACTGTTAAAAGAAATATTTGCTCTGAATGTATAATAATAATAATAACTAGCTGTTTAACCCGTTCTAGGCACGGGAGAGAAGAATAATGCCCCTGTTAAAGTGTTGAGTTGTTCAATAACTATCCGATTTGGAAAAATATTTTTCTACTACCGTGCATTTTTAAAAAAAAATGAAATGTAATTCATCATGTTGCTATGGCAGCAGGCTATAAACCGATATATTTGGAATAAGGGAATAAACAGAATAAAAAGTTTTGTTGATGTTTGTGATAAAATGTTTTTCTTTATTTAAAAAAAGAGTAATTATTAAGCGCAATTAAATAACTCTAATTATTCGTATGCGAGGGAAAAGAGTTATCGTAATACCCACTATAATTTCTTAGTATTTCAGGATGGCGTACATAATAAGTATATCTCACATTGCGGTAAACATTTAGAGCTGGTCAGAACTCGCGTGATTACGGGTTGAACATAAAAAAGGCAAAAATTAGTAAAAAAACATAAAATAAAAAGAAATCTATTTAAAAATTTCGAATTTTTTGCCCTAATCGTTCATAGGCTCTCTACCAGCAACCCGTGTGCCAAATTTCGTAGCCCTGCGTCCTGTGGTTTCCGAGTTTTTGAGATTACATAGATACGCGCACGGATTTTAATACTGTAGATAATAAAAAAGATAATAATGCGGTCATTAAAAAAAAAATGTGTGTTGGAAATAAACATGTGAATTTTACATGTTTTAAAGAGGAATGCGAAATGTCCACTGAAAATACCTAAGAGACTAATCTTGAGTTACTATGTAAATATTTAAATACTGAAACCGGTTATATATTCACTTCACGAAAAACTTGTATTTTGAAAATTTCAAATATATATATATTCCGAAAATTTTTCACGAGATAAGACAAAATTTAGATAAAAAAATACCCAGTGTATGAATATAAAAGTTTTGCTAGCTGCACTTCATTACAGCTTTAAACAAGTTGGAAATTGTATGTCAAACGTGGCAAATGAGGTTTGATTCATACTATAACTAGTTTATAAATATTCAGATCTTGGTGCAATAGCTAATGCACTCTTATGCAAAAATGCATGAATACAAAATTTATTACGATTATATATATTATATTCAGTTATACGGAAATAATAGGGCTCCATCTTAAATGGGACATCATCACCATGACAACCAAGAATCCTTACCTTTCATGAGATATCATTGAATTAATTACGTATGATAGGATTTAATCGAATGAAGAAAACTTTTATTAATATCGTTTTAGGTTTTAATTAGATTTTCATAAAATTGGAAATGAACCGACAAAATTGTGCAGCAATTCCATATAATAAATCTCAAACCATTCGGTTGTGTAGTTTTTGCGCTGTTATATGCGCGTAGACAGACAGCCGGGCATATCAGACAACGACTATGGTTATTACATATTTATATAATTACGACCGCACCTATAAATGTAGTTTCAAAGAAGCTAATATTATTATTCTAAATACCAAGTGCATTCCACACAGTTGCACTGTTATGCGAAAATGCATGAATACAAAATTTATTACGATTCTATATATTAAATTCAGTAATACGGAAGTAATAGGATTCCATCTTAAATAGAACATCATCGCCATGGCAACCAAGCATGTTTAACTATCATGAGATATTATTGAATTAATTACGTATGATAGGATTTAATCGAATGAAGAAAACTTTTATCAATATCTTTTTGAGTTTTGATTCGATTTTCATAAAATTGGAAATGACTCGACAAAATTCTGCAACGATTTCATATATTAAATTTCAAACCATCCGGTTGTGTAGTTTTTGCGCTGTTATATGCAGACAGGCAGACAGCCGGACACACCAGACGACGACTTTAATTGCTACGGATTTATATAATTATGAACGCACCTATAAATGTAGCTTCAAAGAAACTAATATTATTATTCTAAATACCAAGTGCATTCTACACAGTTTAAGAGCAGAATTCGGTTTCGGTTTTGATTTTCAAAAACTATTTCGGTCGATTCTTAATTAAAATATTGCATATACTATGTGAAAGTTTTATAGCATTATAGAAATTTCCTTGGATCTCAAATTATTTCATATCATTTTCAAGTAATCTGACTTTAATATTAATTAAATGCTTCTTACTCATTTTAATTAACAGAGCAAAACAGCGTTAACAGTCCCTTTCAGAAACGTATAATTAATGTAAAATCTTTCTTCCGTTAATTAGCGCTTACAGCAAAACATATTTCAAAGTGACAACATACAAATTACATATCCCTTTTTTAGAAAAACATTTATCAATTTAATTGCGCTTTAGCTATTTTTACCCTATAAAAAAATGAGTTATTGTGCAATTTGATCGTTGGTTGCGTTCAAAGACATTGCAAATAAATTTGTTACTGTATCTGTAATTCTATTCTTAAAAAAAAAACAAAAAAAAAACAAACAACAAAAAAACAAAACAAAACAAAACAAAAAAAAAACTACACTATAAAATAATAATTAGTTTAATGCTACTGAAGTAACTTTACTTAACTTTAAGCGGTTACACTTCCTTTGTCATAAGAAAGTACCATAATTCTTAATGATTTAGTGTGAGTAATAAAATTTAGCTTTTAATATGGATTTCTTTTTTCTTCTGTCAGATTTGTAGGTAAATTTCTGGAGAAGTTTTTTTGCTACGATTTAAATAGCTGCGTTTCGTGTATACACCAGATACACCTAGAATCATAATAATAAAGATACAAGAAATTTCATTGCAATCGTACAATAAAACAAACGTATGATTTTATATAAATGTGATATACATTCACTTTGAGGTATTCCTTCGTCTTCTTCCGAAAAACGATTGGAAAGGATACGTTTAAATAATTTAATTAAAAAAAAAGAAATTGCATCTTAACTTCTTGCGCTCTTTGACGTACATATATGACTGGATAAAGTACTCGGCAAACTAAGAAAGTATGTCATGCTATTCCGGCCATTACCGACAATGACGTACGCAGCGTACGTCATGATTATGTGGCTCATTTTTTAATTAGGCATTTCGAATTTTAAAATGAATGGAACAGCTGTTAAATATTTCCCTCTACACAAGTTTAATACGAAGCACTACTACTTCTACATGTTCCAGATACTCATTTAAAACAAAGTGACATATATGAACAAAGTGAGGTATTAGAAAGAAGTGGAATGGCAGTTAAATATTTTCCTGTACACAAGTTTAATCGGAAGCACTACTTCTACATTTTTCAGATACTCGTTTAAAACAAAGTGACATATATGAACAAAGTGAGGTATTAGAAAGAAATGGAATGGCAGTTAAATATTTTCCTGTACACAAGTTTAATTGGAAGCACTACTTCTACATTTTCCAGATACTCATTTAAAACAAAGTGAGGTATTAGAAAGAAATGGAATGGCAGTTAATATTTTCTTCTACACAAGTTTAATAAGAAGCATTATTGCTTGTACTTCCAGCTACCTAAGAATTATAGATTCTCCCATTTCAAACGAAATGACGTATTTGAATGAATAGAACGGCAATTAATGAAAATATTTCATGACAATGGCTGCGAGATTTCAGGCCGAAAGTACTCGAGAATTTAAGTAAATGTATATTTTTAAAGTTGTAACATCTGAATTATTTTTATTAGTCACCTTTTAAGTAAACGGTGAACTTTTTAAAGCTCATAATATGTAGTTTGTGCTACAAACATTATTTTTGTTAATACAGTGCATGATATTTCAGTTGAAAATATATCTCACTTCTTGAGTTTTCGTAACAAATTTCTCTTTTACCATAGTGTTAATTTTCATTTAATAACATTATTAAATAATTGAATATATTACTTTGTATTTAATAAAATCTTCTTCAAATGGGTTTATTTCCATCAGAAATAAAGTAAAAAGAGAATGAGTATTGTAAGAACAAATGCACCTTTTCCTCCGAAGATTGCATTCGATCAAAAAAGTGACAATATATTTCCAAGGCTTTCTTTGTTGCGAGGTGCTAAGAACCTGCGTGTGTATACATACCGGGTGTCCCAAAAATGTCTGATGGATTTTAAAATTCAATAACTTGCAAACGGTGACAGATATTAAAAACATTTTTGCGGGTGTGTTATGTAAGATGTCAGGAGTTTTTATGCTGCGATTCTCAGTTTTAATTAAAAATAGCATCGATAGATGGCACTGCAAGCAATAACCGCTAAATCCGGTCTCGATTTTTCGGCCTCTCTCTTCTTACATGCGAAAAATGGAGATTAAAATGTAGTGAATGGATCCCGAAGTACCAAAAATCAGGTCTGGACTGAGCACTTATTGTTCTCAGCGTCATATATTGTTTGAAATTCGAAGTAAAATAAAGAATCACAGAAAAGAAACTCCTTACATCATACATAACCCTTCTGCAAGATTTTTTTTTAAATATTTGTCACCGTTTGCAAGTTATTGAATTTTAAAATCTATCAGTCATTTTTGGGGCACCTGGTACATAGATTTTGAAACTCCAACGGATTCTTTATAATTGTTTCATTTTAAACCCGATAGATGGCAACACTATACATTTTAATTAAAATAAAATAAAATTAGCAGAAAGATTTACATCATTATATTACTGTGTTGTGAATAAAAATTTAAAAACAAATTTTAAAATATGCTCGCAGAGATTTAAACGTTCTGCCTTTATTTTTCTATGGTTATCACCGAATCTCCGAATGACTGAACGTATCGCCACAGCCGTTTTGGGTGTGACCGCAGTAGTGTGACTCTCTTCCTATCTGATAAATAAATTAAATCCATAATCATTATATGTTAGATAAGTTTGTTTTTATTCCTAAATTTTTCTAACCTCCTCCCCGCTTCTTTATTGTTATAAGCATAATGTAAGTTAGTTAAAAGCAAATATAATTAAATTTGCATACTCATTAATTTTATATTAAAATATGTAAAGTCTAATCATGTTACTTTTAATGTATATATATAAGATAATCCAACTGGGGCCTGTTGCTAGCTTTTCTTTGCATAACAAAATTCTTTGTGTATAAGGCTGCATATACTCCATCCTGCATAAGATCGCCTGGAAAAGTCATAAATTTTACCTTTGAAGAAGGCGGTAGCTCCTGCTCTTCAACTGACCGGAATAGCAGCTTGCTAGTTTTGCTGCTTAATCGCCAATGCAATGAATGCACTTTATGTGCTTTTTATTTTTTATTATTTTCTGTTGTTCTCAATTCTCCAGTCTTTCGTTACAGCAATATAATTAATGTATAGAACTCATGCATATACACGCACGCACACACACTCTCACACACACAAAATACGTATTTGTAAGAATTTATAATTATGAAATATTCTAATTTCATAAAAAAAAATTAATCATAAATTTTCTGTTAAAAGAACACAGTTTTTTAAATTTTATGCTCATATAAACGTACTACTTAAACGATCGTTTATTAAAAATATTAATTAAGGGAGTTATCAAATCAGATCGGGCTATTTTTTGACAGATCTTAAAAACATATTTCTTTGGAAACGCATGAAATGTGTAGGTGTTCTGATTATGAAATAATGCAGTATAACGACGTTTTCCATTTCTTGGTAAAGACTGGAGATCTTTCTGAAAATACTGTCCGAGTTGGCCCGAATTTCAGGATGTGACAAGAAGAAAAGAAAAAAAAAGTTGTCATCGTAATTTATTTATTTAAGAAAAGGAAAACGCTATTCGATTTCAAATTGCTTCAACTGCCTGTTTTCTACATTTACGTTTAAAAATGAATGAGAAACTGCCTCAGAAAATTTCGCATTGTTGAAAAGGGAATTTGAGAACCAATTTGAGAAAATTTATGAAAGTATATATTTAAAAATAATAGAAAGTTCTGGGGAGAAAAACTATTCTACGAAGTTAAATATTAGACCTATAGCAAAAATTGTCAATTTTAATCTCTTATCAGTTATAAACAGCAATTTTCATATGAAAGGAAATTCCTAAACTACATCCATGCTAAAATATAATACTAAAATTATGATGTAAATTTTACGAAATATTAATAATAGTTGATAGTTAAAATAAATTTTTATACTTCTTGCTTTCCAAATATGAAACTAATCAATACAATGAAAAATAATACACTGTTTAAAAAAAAAATCAAACAATCTGAATAATTATTATTATAATGCTATTTTTGTTGTTGTTTGTATGTTTTTTCATTAAAAGACAAAAAAAAAAATCTTAGGTGTAAGCGGGGGGCAGAGAGAAATAATGTCAGTAAAAAAAAAGAGAGGAAAAATTTTATTTTTGTCGTTAGAAATAGAATATTTTCATTACGCAATATAATTAAAATATAAAACACAAACAAACAAACAAACAAAAAACACTTAAATATAAGAATTTATATTTATTGAATATACTGATGTCAGAACAAAAATTTTAATCACAAATTTTCCCTTAAAAGAACCAAGTTTTTAAAAATGTATTCTCATAAAAAAGTACCATTTAAAAAATCATTTATTAAAAATACTGATTAAGGCTGTTCTCAAATCAGAAGGGGCTATTTTTTGACAGATTTTTAAATTCATTTTTGTTCGGAAACACATGAAATGTGCAGGTGTTGTGATTATGAAATAATGTAATCAAAAGACGTTTTCCATTTTTTAGTAAAGAGAGGAGATCTTTCTGAAAATATTTTCCGAGTTGGCCTGGAATTCCGGGTGTTACATGAGGAAAAGATAAACTTGTCACCACGTGACCGCAATCGTTTTAAACTCTACACGTAATTTATTTATTTAAAAAAAGGAAAACGCTATTCGATTCCAAATCGCTTCAACTGCCAGTTTCCTACATTTACGTTTAAAAATGAATCGGAAACTGTCTCAGAAAATTTCGCCTTGTTGTCAAGGGAATTTTCTCTTAAGAAATTTATGAAAGTATATATTTAAAAATAATAGAAAGTTCTGGAAAAAAAAACTTTTCTACAAAGTTAAATATTAAACCTATTACAAAAATTGTCAATTTTAATTGCTTAGCAATTATAAACAGTAAAATTACATATGAAAGGAAATTCCTCAACTATATCCATGATAAAACATACTAATAAAATTATGATGTCATGTTTTACGAAATATTACTAATAGTTGATAATTAAAATAAATTTTTATGCTGCTTGCTTTGCAAATAAGAAGCTAATGAATGCGATGAAAAATAAATAATGTACTGTTTTGAAAAAATCAAGCAATCTGACTAATTGTTATAACGCTTTTCTCTCTCTCTCTTTTTGTGTGTGCATTTTTTTTTTCCACTGAAAGATAAAAAAAAAAAAAAAAAAGAAAAAGAAACACCCTCATTTCACTTGGCGAAAATGTAAATTTATTTTCTGCTTATTTCACATCGTCTTTTTTTTTCTTTTTTTTTTCTTTTTACGCATCGCTTTTTTTTTTCTTTTCGCATCGTAAGTTACTTAGTAAGTTTATCACTCATCGTAAATGGCCTTTAAATTTTGTAGTACTGTACGGGTGGTATATACTTTATCAGAGGTTTGTAGAGGTTTGTAGATGATATAAACAAGCAATAGGAGTTATATGCCAGAACAGTGCAATAAATTTTAGGACGGCCTCAAGTTAGGGATTCATCACACTTCTGGAGGTAATTGGGGTAATAAAACTTTGCCAAGTTGTTCTTTCTCTCAACAAGAAGTCAGGAGCGGGACCTCATCACTGTGTATGGGAGATTTGGCATGATATAGCTCCTGTGGTAAATAGTAATAATCTAATATATAAAAATGAAAATTTGTCTGTCTGTATGTCTGTAATGCTATACAAATCCACAGTTTGGAAGCCAGAATTGTGAAATGTTATATACACGTGTATTAAAACATGGCCGAGGCAACTAAAGTAATCCGGAATCGGAATAACTTATAGTTAATTTTTAATTAATATAAAGCCACAAATTCAACAGCAATTTCCAATCAAATTTAAACATTTTTAGTTGGCTGTTGCCAACAATTAAAAACACGCAATAAAATTCTTACCACAACAATTATTTTTCTATTGCAAGATTTCCACGTGAAAAAATGAAATAAATGTTTTGACGAATTTAAAAAAGGGGAATATTACATGATAACTTTTCTACTGCAAGATTTCCACGTGAAAAATGAATATAAAATAAATAGTTTGACGAATTAAAAGTAAAAGTGAATGTTATGTCATAATTTTTCTGTTTTGAGATTTCCATGTGAAAAATTATAATTATTTAATTAATTTGACGAAAAAAAATGTAATATTACGTCATATTGGAAATAGAAAGAACGTGGTGAATATATAACGTCATATAAGTGTGAAAATATGTATTGAAGCACGATAAAAACTCGATTAAGGAAATATTGACGTATTTTAACATTATTGCTCCAATGATGAATGGAAATAAGTTCATTTATAGCTGTTATCTTTTGCGCGTCTATTATATAAATTTATACATTTTTATATTGGGTTCACATTTGATTCATGTGTATAACACTTCGACTGATTTATTATTATTTTTTTTTATGTTGTATGTTAAATTTTGAAATTGGTTTTTCAAAACAAACATTCTTAAAATTTCGGGCAACGCTGGGTACTTTAGCTAGTAATAAATAAATAAATAATTAAAATAAAGGGGATCTGTTTGATATTTTAATACGGAAGAAACCCACAGCACTTGCATAAATGTCGAGTATATTATTTTACTAAACAGTGTACAACAATACTTTTTATGCATTGCAATACAAAAGTATTACCTTGAACAACTTTGCAAATTTTTCTATTACATTTGTTCTAAATTTGCAATGATGGCTTACTTCCATATCTAAAACAGTTATGTATATGATGCTTTAAATGGAGATAGATATGAGTAATATTTTAAGAAAGTAAATTTTTTAAACTGATAACTACCGTAAAATCCCTATTGTAACCCCCTCCCTCCTTCAAAAGCAAAAGAATTTAGGGGAGGGTGGGGGTTATAGTCAAGATATTTTTAAATCATTAAAAAACCCTTTATCTATAATTTACAAGTAAATAAGGAAATACAGCAGTGGGAATCTTTCGTATTTTGGCAGATTTGAGATAAATAGTATGTAAACGCCCCCTCCCTAAAATATTCCCACAACAAAAACCCCTAAGCAAAGTTTAAAAGTTTTAATTTCTTTTTAAAAATTTCTTCTTTATTTTTTATTTTATTTCAGCAATACTTAATGAATCATCTAAGCCTCCACCCCCAAAATCTACTTATTTTCATTTTATAATCCTTTGCTTAAATATATCACCCAGAAACTAGAGAAATATATATATATTTCTTTAAGGTGAATTTCACAGGTAATTAACTAATGATTACGATGACAAATAAATAACAGAATAAAAAGCATGTCAAAGGATATTTTTTCCTTGTGTTCACATGTGCCCCACGTGTGTTCACAACTACCCCGGCACTAAAGACCCCGGCAATTAAAGATGGGGCACATATGCACAATTTTTCGAATTTATAAAACTATTGAAAAATGTAAGAAGAACTATACAGGTGATTAAAAAAAAAATATTATGTATAAAAGGAAGTTCTATTTACTATATTGAGTAGGTTTTGTTTATAGAAATTAATCCAGTCATGAGAAACAGCTATATTTATGCGAACTGTTCACATGTGTCCCCATCTTCCCTATATTAAAAAAGCTTTTTTTTATGGTATATCTTTCAGTATTTCCTTATTTAATCAAAGTTTCTGATTAAAAAAAGGACATTATGTAAAGATTAAAGTTATGGGTATAACCTACAGAAAATAAGTAAAATAATAATAAATAATATGCGTACCGAAATATTTTATTTTTGAAATAGAGATACTTCGACTAATGAAAAGATTGATTAATGAAAGAAATGCATACACTGTATCCAGCATAAAAATTTTTTTTTTTTTCATTTTATTTCAATGATATAGCTTTGCATAACATTTCAGTTAAATTTTAAGCATTTTTTATATATAAATAAAACATCAGTTAGTGAGTAATTTACATTATATTGGCATAAACATTAAACAGCATTTTTCTTTAAAAACATTACCTTATAAATTAATTTGGTAATCAATGTTCCTACTGTTCCGAAGATAGTTGCTTACATTATAATTCAGGTTTTGAATAGAATTTTTTTTAAAGATTCCAATTATCTTTCTAATTAAAATCCCAATTGTTTTTTAATTAAAAAACAGCCTTCTCATTTAAGTAAATAGATAATTGCTAAAACAATGATGAAACAGTGGCTAAAGAGTAGAGCTTAAACGAGTGAGTTGCAATGGATAATTGTAGCCATTTTACTATTTTACATTTTGCCAGTTTATTCTTTGATATTTCATCAGTTCATGGTCCAACCTACACAAGTGCTTGAATCTGTCAGTCAATCAATGAATCAGTGGATTTCAGGTTTTAGATGATAGATTATTTATAATACATTAAAAAAGCTGTTTGTTATGGTACATCTTTCAGTATTTCCTTCTTAAAGTCAAGTTTCTGATAAAAAGGGACATTTGGTAAAGATTAAAGTTTATATGTATAACCTACAAAAATTCAATGAAATAATAATAAATAATATGCGTACTGAAATATTATATCTTTGAAAAGAGATATTCCGGCTAATAAAAAAAAAAACTGATTAATGAAAAAAATGCATACGCTGCATATTGCATTAAAATATTTTATTTTTATTTTTATTTCAATGAAATAGCTATTCATAACATGGGCAAAATGAAACGAGTAGAACTAATGAATGAGGGTCTATTATACGGAAAAGATGGCAGAAAAGAAAATAATATTCCGGAATTCCGGATATAAAAGGGGATGGGGACGTCATACAATCGACTATAAAAAAAGGCTTTCTTGAGATTCAGTGCATCTTTTCCCATAAGAGTCGGGCTTTAGTTATTGATGAGTTCTTGTCAAGAACAGATGTTAATCGAAAAACTTTGTCTAAAATAATGTACGGATACTTTCTTAGTTTTATTCGGATTATTTATGCTAAAACAATATAGACATTAACAAGAAATGTACGAAACATATATCTATATATATTTTTTTCTTTTTTAGAAGAAAAAGGAATTTTTTATTCTATTCACCGTTTACTTTTCAGTGTAAAATCAATGTAAATAAAAACTTCGTTGAATTTTATTTATTAAAATTGTTTGTTTTATTGTTTCATTTTATACCCATAAAATATTAAACACTAAAATCGCTATTCGTTTCTAAATTAGAATTCAGTATCATTCGAGTGCATAGAATATTGAAAAGTTGAAGATTTATAAATTTTCTGGTAAATAATTTTATGAATAAAAAGTACAAATTTTGTTTTAGTATGATTAAGGTTTTCCCATGTAATTTAAAGTACTCCATTAAGATAACGGAATCATTTGAAGTGCAAGCCTCACACGAAATGCAGATAAAAACTAATTAAAATATAGATACTGTTTATTTTTATTAATGTCTTATAATATATAAAAATAAAATTTACATTCGAATAAATTATTCAATGCAAAATTAATTAATGGAGCTATGAAGATTTTAAAATAGTATCTCAAAGATGGTGAATGAGCTGATATTTCAGCAAAATATACAATTTAGATCATTAAGGGGACTCGGTACCAAAAAAGTGTATTTTGTAACTATTACCTATATTATATTTTTAGGTTCATGTTTAGATAAAATATAGTCATAATAGATCATAAAACGTGTTAAATTCTCAATATAACAATAACTTAAAAAAAAATGGAATTTTATTTAAAGTAACTGTTTTAAAATTCTATCTTCTTTTTCATTTTTCATATTTGTAAATAGATTTTTTTTTCCTTTATTCAGAGTATTTTTTTTTCTATGAATCTAAGTAACGGACACTTGTTTAGTCTATTAGATCAGCAGAAAAAAATAAGTAGTGAATGTATATGGAAAAAAACATGGAAAAATAGCAGGTTTTTAAGTTAATATATTTTTTTAAAGTTACAAATATATCAAAAATACGATACTTAGTTATCACACGCAGGGTCTAAAGATACTTTTTAAAAAATTCCGACAATTTGCGTAATTATTGTAGAATCCTTACATTTCGATTAAAATGAAAATATAAAAAATTGCGAACTGAGAAAAATGAGTTTAAAAATTTGCATTTAAAGGGACGCTGAACGGGAAAGCTTAATGAAATTCAGTATCTCCTTTATTATTTATTGAATCGTTCCGAAATTTGGACAAAATGTTCTAAAATCTGAAATTCGACATTTTTGTCATTTTCTTTTATCAAAATGACTTGTGCTGAGTCCCCTTTAAAAAAAAAAAAAATAATAATAAAAACCTCGCGAATAAATTATTTTCATTTAATTTAAAAGGTTTTAGCATTTATGAAATTTACTTATTCTATAATTATTGTTCGCAGAAGTCAAATTTTTTAAATGCGTCTAGAGACACTATCTCAAAATAAAATAGATGCAATGTCTTACATGGTATACATTTCCATTTAGTATTTAAGAATAGACTTCCTTATTGCGGTGAGACAACACTTAAATATGCTACGATTTCTTTAATTAATATTAATCAACAACTGTTAATTGCAAAACTAACATTGTTATTATAAAGTAAACACTTTGATTGTAAAAAAAGACCTAATTGTGGAATAAATATGTAGAAATTATAAAAAAAGCTAAATCGTCTAATAAAAAATATTAAAAATAGAACCTTTTAAAATTAATACCATTCAATGTTCTTTTTTCAACAAAACTTTATGCTATTTGATTAACTTCAAAATGTTTATCCGAAAAATCTTTATGAAATAATGTATTTCCTTAAGAAAATATATATGGGGCATTCTCACAATGTTTTGACTTTTATGTTCATGAATAATAATTTTTATTTTAGTACACATTCTTGTGTTTTTTTTATTTCATACACTGGGGAACATCCCATTGCATGATTGCATAACAAAATTGACGAGATAAATAAGTTTTGGACGACGTTGGGGGTCCAAATACCAGGAAAACTCCTATACCGTCCCGTGTCCCTGATGCTCATTTTTAATTTTGGAGCTGTCTGTATAAAATCGTTTCAATAAAAGTAATTCGATGTAATTTTTTTCCCAAACTGGGACAATTGTTTTACATAAATATGTAGCAAAAAATGAACCTGACGCATTTTTACGGTTGATATTATTTTTTGAACTCTGTCCCTGGGTTTTAGATTCCTTACAATCCCTCTTGCTAAACGTACACAGGAAATCACTTCAGATGCAGCCACAGAATTTTTTTTCAAGTTTTTTCTCATGCAGAAGTATGCTAGAGGAAGAATGTCTAAAATTCTTTGACAGGAAATTTACTGCAGAATTTAAATCAGCATTTAAATATCAATTTCAAGACGTAGCTTTATTGGTAGTTTTATCGTCCCCAAGGTTTATTGCTGCTCTTTTCGAGGTAAATTTATTTATTTTTTTTTAATTTAATCCAATGTAAATAACTGATTCTAAAAACCAATGAACATTGTGTCTATCACTTAGTCTTATCAATATTTGCCTAAAAATAGTGGTAATTTTTCTTACTGTCCCAACCTTACCATCCCTTTTTTTCCCATTATCGCCTCCTTTTTTCCTATACTATCCCCCTTTTTTGCTTCCTTCCCTTCTTTAACACCCCTTTAACACAATGTTATACTAAAATTTTGTACTAAAAATACTACATTGTTATTATTTCTTATCTGAATGTCGTGTGGGTACTATGCAAAATTCATTATAAGTAAAAATTTAGAAGAAAGTAGAAAGTTATAGTGGTAAAATGGTAAGGAAAATTAAACTCGCAAATTTAACTTAAACCTCAGTTAAATAATATTTTTTTCGCTGCTGACCATTTTTCCTTTATTTTGATTCGTTAAGGCATTCGTCTATCAGATTAAAATGTTATTTTTAGCAAGTTTAGATTCACCAGATTTTTATTCCCTAAAGTCAAAAGATTGTGAGAATGCCCCATGTGTTATTTATCAGAGATCATTATTCTAACAGAGTCCTTTATTGTTGATAACGAAAATTCCATCATGATTAAGGAATTTTGTAATATGACATTTTATAACTAAAAATTATAATTTATTTTCTAATACAAAAATGTTTCTTTGTTAAATTACATTTGTTTGCCGAAATTACTGCTTTACTTACTGGATTGGAGTTTACGTAGATAAAAGAAACAAATTTCTTGTGATTATTGAGAAAATATATTGCTGATTGCTCTGAACGGACGAAAAACGTTGTTTCACTTCAAAGTATCCCAATTAGATAAAATTAAATTTATTGTAGCGATTATTGTTTTGGATAGTATTTCGATAATGAAACATTAATTTTCAGACATTATTATTTTCATTTGTTGAAAAAAGGAATTTCAAATCTAATGTAGGTAGTGAAACTCGATCTTTGAAAATATATAATTTAACTTCTAATGAACGGATGTCAAAGGTACTTGAAATATTTCTTACTGAGTTTTGCGAGGAAGATAATAGAATGTTAAACCTTTTCAAATGGCGCTTTACCAGAGGCTGAGAGGTTCTGCTCTCAAGTTTTGTAAACGGAAGGTGCAGGATTTCGAACCCGATCAGGCCGATTTTTCGGAGTTTATAGTGGTTTGCTTCCGACTTTGGTATATTTTGCATAAATACGAATTAGTTTCCCTCACGGCGGGTACATCTCCTTCGGCCTATATCCCTCGTGCTGATAATCGACCATAATAAAATACACCAACACACTTTTTCATATAGCATTTAATTATAGAGTCATGATGGCTGTTGCGGGTCATTTAATTGAAAAAAATTACGAATTACATATGGGCGATTATCCAATAATTGGGTATTTTCACTCTGTGATTTAGTGAAAAATAAAAGTTAAATTTAAAACATTTTTTATATGTAAATAAGGCATAAGGTAGTGATTAATTTACATTATACCGCATAAACGTTCAACAGTATTTTTCTTTAAAAACATTTTCTTATAAATTAATTTGATAAGCAATGTTCCAACTGTTACGAAGATACAGGGTGTCCAGCGAATAAGACCCTGATTTCAAAATTAAATATCTCAAAAACAAAGATCAATAGAATTATGCGGTAAACGGTTTGTTTACTAGCTAAGCTGTAAAAATATTGTACAGAAGTTTCAAAAATTAGTTGCAAAAACCGCTAACAGATGACGCTGTAATCGCAATACTTGCAAACTGCTTCGAAGTCGAGGGCCCTAGCGTTTCATTCCTAGATGGCTCCCTATTGGGAAAGTCCATTTTTTCATTGGGGTGATGTGCAGAAATGGAGACATCTGGTCACAGAATTATTGCATCAGCTTTAATTTTAGAAAATTTCAATTAATAGCATTTTCAATAAAAAGTTTAGAAATCATTATAAGAATTTTTAAAATATTTTATTAAATTCAATTTTTAATGCCATATAATTATTTAAATCAAAATGCATATATTTAGAAAAATAATTTTGTACTTTTTATTTATTTTTTATATTTTTAAATCACGGCATAATATTTTGGTATTATTGTTTATACCTGAATTATTATAAACAAAAAGTAATTTTTCGCTTTCGATTTATTTTTAAATCACGGCATAATATTTTGATTTTAGCACAACACATATATTTCTTTTCTTTGTAAACAAAGTTTTAGAGACAGAAATTATGCGTTAAATTATTTCTTTTTTAAAAGGAATTGATGATAAGTCATATCATCAACGCCAAAGCAAAAGTATTTTGGATGCTGCATGCTTTTCGAACACTTCGGATCCTATCGCTAGAAGCTGCACCATATTTCTGTGCTCAATGATAAAATAATGAAAACCAGTTTTTAAAATTAAAATTACTTTTTTAACTTAATTAAGTTTTTAAAAATAGAAACTTTATATTTTTTCATTCAAACTATTCTCTACAATTTAAAAAAATGATTTATGAATTGTGATTTGAAATATGATTTATTATATTATAGTAAATGCTCACTGATTTGTAAAAAACCGGTTTCTTTTAGCTTAGTTAAATTTTAAAACCAGAGACTTTGGATTTTTTTATTAAAACTTTTTTCACAGTTTAAAAAACATACCACAGATATATTGGTATTCAGACCGAAGTAGCTTATAACAAAATTTGAAACAAATCTCAATTCTGTCAACACATGGCTCCGCTTCTGCACATTGCCCAAATAAAATATTTTTTAAGTTCTTATATAATGATTGCTAAACTTTTTATCGAAAATTCTATTAATTGAAATTCTCTAAAATTGAAGCTGGTGCAATAATTCTGTGACGAGATGCCTCCACATTTGCACATCACCCCGAAGAAAAAGCGGTCTTTCCCAATTTTCGTTCTTCCATAGGAAGCCATATAGGAATCAGACGTTAGGGCTCTCGAATTCAAAATACAATTTATAGGCATTGCGATTACAGCGCCATCTGTTAGCGGTTTTTGCAACTAATTTTTGAAACTTCTGTACAACATTTTTACAGCTTAGCTAATAAAGCTACCGTTTACCGCATAATTCTATTGATCTTTGCTTTTGAGATATTTAATTTTGAAATCAGGGTCTTATTCGCTGGACACCCTGTAGTTGCTTACATTATAATTCAGGATTTAAATAGAATTTTTTTAGAGATATTTATTTTTTTCGAATTGTCTTTGTAATTAAAATTTCAATTGCTTTTTAATTAAAAAAAGCCTTTTCATTTAAATAGATAGATAATTGCTAAAACAATGATGAACTAGTACATAGTGGATGTATTTGCTGGATATAGACGGCCAAAAATATTTCTTACTGAAAAATTGGAGTAAAGTTTTTTATTGATTAAATTATCAGATTATTATCACTTTTTAGTAGTTTTCTTTGAAAAATAGGATTTTAATAAATATATATACAGGGTTCATGGAAAACATTGTAACATGTAACATGCACTTGAATTGCAATAAAATATTAATGAATACCCTGATTGAGATTGCATTCGATCGCTTGATTCAAATATATCTTTTCATATAGAGTAAGTCAAAAACTAAAATTTGCAACACTATATTGCAATTCCTTTTAAAAATTCTAATATAAATAGTATTTTTACCTTTTTGTTATCATGAGTCGGTGGTTGTTCTAAAATCGATATCAAATTACACTATATTCCTATAAAAATATGTTTAAAATTTACAAATTTACTTTTTAAACATTTTTACATCTTATTTTTTATTAAAAAAAATGAAATTTAATGTTCACGTTTTACAGTGTTAATCAAAATTAATTAAATGAAATCAGATATTTAATTATAACTTACATCATTTATTTTATTTAAAGGATATAAAATATTACAAAAATCTCACATAAATGAATATATATACGTATTCGATGACAAAATATCAAGATTATTCATCTGATGATTCGTCTGCGGAATAACTTTCATCCCTAATGGGATATAGGTCACACTGATGGGATGTATGAAGGCTGTAAATTTCAGCAGGAAAATGTAAATCTAAAGTCTTCATTAAGAATGGTTTACTTTTTATATTTTTTTATACCTCCCGTACAAGATAAGAAGAGATCTGAACACAGTATTCATCGATTTAGAACGTCTATGTTACACGATTCTCTTGAAAAATTTCGAGTAAAATTTGTGCGATATTGTCCAAAAGGCTCATTACAAACCTGTGGAGCTTCTTCAGCGAGCTGTCGTAAGGGAAGGGAAAGGAATCAGTGCAATAGAAATAAATGTAGCACCATGTTTTTGAATTTTGTTGACAGGGTGCGTCATGGGGTACCATGGATACAAATTCACATGTAATTTGGCCGTGTCTGTCGCATACTCAGAAAATGTTTCTATACCAGTGTTTGGTCCACTTGGCAACGCTTTTAAGATGACCTTAAAACGAAAGATTAAATTAAAATTTATCGCCGTGATTTCTGCAGCGAGATGCAGATCAGCGAAGACCATATCAACTGGTTTTCCCAGCATTAGTGTTTCCATATACCGGTTTGAGTATGTACATAATCCATCTTTAACCTCAAACCTTCCTGAATTCTTCTCTTTATCCCACTTACTACATCCCTTTACTCTTTGGACTGAATGCGCTATTTATTAACAGACAGTTTATACGCTAATGGAAAATGCCCTCGGATATTCTGATGCTTGCATGGAGTATGGATGATCCAAACTTCTGTGACCATTCTCTAATCTCGTTAGTTATGTTCAAATTGTTAAAGTATTTTGAAGTAGCTTCATTAATGAATCAATGCATTATTGATTTTGTTTCAGATACGGCATTGCAAATTTTATCATCAACCATGGTTAATAACATGCTGTGTTTTGAATCATAGACATTTCCGTTTAAGGTTACTTTTGTACATTTTATTGTGTTGCTTTCATGCTCAACGTACGAAATTTCTTCTCCAGTGATACAGACTCTTCAGATAAGTCACTTCTGTGACCATAATCTCGTTAGTTATGTTAGACCATCTAATCTCGTTAGTTATGTTCAAATTGTTAAAGTCTTTTGAAGTAGCTTCATAGACGAATCAATACATTATTGATTTTGTTCCAGATGCGGCATTGCAAATTTTATGATCAACAATGGTTAATCATAGACATTTCCTTTTAAGGTTACTTTTGTACATTTTATTGTGTTGCTTTCATGTTCAACGTACGAAATTTCTTCCCTAGTGATACAGACTCTTTTACAAGCTTAATTCTCATAGGTCTACAGAATCTAGGCGATGGACGCGTTGGAGTTTTCCAAATGATATTTTAGTATAATATTAAAAATTAATCTAATTATCAAGCAGTATTTAAAAAAAATTATTGGTCAAATCTGTAAATTGGAACGTTTTTTATGACCGAAGATGATACATTCTGACAACAATTGCAATTTTTCTATCGTAGAATGTATTTCAAATTGAAAGGGAAATGAAAACAATAGAATTTACAAAAACTTGCAGTTGTGTGTTTGAAAGGAATTATTCTAAAATAGCAGTTATTAGTAGCTACAGTTTTCAAAATTATTAACTACATATCTTAAACTTTCATTTAGTGTAAAAACAATTATCGGGATCCATCTTGATGTATAGCAAATGTTTTATAGAATATTGAAATTAATGACACAAATTTCAAAAATATACCGCACATTTTATGTCGCTTTATTATATCTGTTTATAAATATATTCATGTGAAATGTAAACATATATACATGGGCTTTAACAATCCATAACGATATGGTATAAGGAAAAGTTTAGAGAGAAAAAAAACCACAGTAAAATGAACAGACACAAAATCGAATGGTAAAGTACAAATAAAAAACTTACTGATACAAGGAAGTTTTACCTTCCCTGGAATTCGTTTGCTCAATCAACGGAAAAATTTATATGTGTACGGTGAATCCCCATATATTTATTTTCACAATTATCTACGTTTTCCTCTAAATAGTAGAACTTAAACGAGTGAGTTGCAATGGATAACTATAGCCATTTTATTATTTTACATTTTTCCAGTTTATTCTTTAATATTTCATCAGTTCATGGTCCAATCTACACAAGTGCTTGAATCAGTCAGTAAATCAATGAATCAGTGGATTTAAGGTTTTAGATGATAGATTACTTATAATACATTAAAAAAGCTTTTTATTATGGTATATCTTTCAGTATTTCCTTATTTAAGCTAAGTTTGTGATTAAAAAAAGACATTTCGTAAAGATCAACCTTATACGTATAACCAACATAAAATAAATAAAATAATAATAAATAATATGCGTACCGAAATATTTTATTTTTGAAATAGAGATACTTCGATTAATGAAAAGACTGATTAATGAAAGAAATGCATGCGCTTTATCCTGCATATATAATATATATATATATATATATTATTTCAATGATATAGCTTTTCATGACATGGTCAAAATGAAACGAATAGAACTAATGAATGAGGGTCTATTATACGGGAATGCTGGCAGAAAAGAAAATAATATTCTGGAATTCCAAATATAGAAGGGGATGGGAACGTCATACAATCGACTATAAAAAAGAATTTCATGAGATCCAGTGTCTTTTTACACAAGAGTCGTGATTTATTTATTGATGGAATTTTGTCAAGAACAGATGTTAATCGAAACATTTTGTCTAAAATACTCGTATGGATATTTTCTTAGTCTTATTAAGATTATTTATGCTAAATCAATATAGAAATTAACCAAAAATGTACGACAAAATTTGTATTTAATTAAAATAAACTTATATCGATATGCTTTCTTTCTTTTTCAGGATGAAAAGGATTTTTTTATTTCATAAGCTGTTTATTTTTCGATGCAAAATTAATCTAAATAAAAACTCTGTTAATTTTATTTATTAAGTTCTATTTTTTCTGTTTTATTTCATACTCATAAATATTAAACACTAAAATCGCAATTCTTTTCTAAACTAGTATTATATATCATTCCTTTTCATTGATAAATATTTGAGTGCAAAGAATATTGAAGAGTTGAATATTTATGAATTTTCTGGTACAGAATTTTATTAAAATAACGCACAAATTTTGTTTTACTATGTTTAAGATTTTTCCATGTAATTTAAAGTACTTCATTAAGCCAAAGGAATAATTTGAACTTCAGAGGCCTCAACGAAATGCAGATAAAAACAAGTTAAAACATAGATAATGTTTATTTTTATAAATGGCTTATAAAACATGAAAATAAAATTTACATTCGAAAGAAATTATATTTATTGCAAAATTAATTAATAGAGCTATAAAGGTTTTAAAACATTTCAAAGATTGTGAATAAGCTGCTATTTCAGGAAAATATACAAATTTGATCATTGAAAAGAAAACCGGCCACATCAATAAAATATTTGCATTCAGCATTTATGATATTTACTTATTTAATAAATATCATTCACATAATTCAAAATTTATAAAATGTGTCTAAAGCCGTTAACTTAAAATAGAACAGATGCAATGTTTTCATGATGCACATTTCCAATAAGTACTTAAGGATAATGATTTCATCAATGAGATCACACTTAAATATGTTATGATTATGCTTTAAATAATGTTCATCAACAACTGTTAATTGCAAAACTAACACTATTACTGTAAAGCAAACATCTTAATTGTAAAAATAAACATCCTAATTGAAAAATAAATATTTAGAAATTACAAAGAAGCTAAATATAATTTAAAAAATACATATTAAAATAGAACCTTCTAAAATGAATACCATTCAATTTCTTTTTTTTTTAACAAAATTTTATGCTATTTGATAAACTTCAAAATATTTATACGAAAAATCTTTATACAATAGTGTTTATTCTAAAATAAATATATCTGCTATTTATCAGACATCATTATCAACAGAAACAGTCACGTTCTTTATTGTTGATATCGAAACCTCCATTATGGTTCACGAATTTTGTAATATGGCTTTGCGTAATTAAAAATTATAATTTACTTTATAATACAAAAAGATTTTCTTCTTACTTTCTTATTTCTGAAGGAGAAAGTATTGCAATGGAGATTTTTTTCGACTTCCCGCTTTCAACCTATTTACACGTTTTAGGGATGAGAGATACTGAAAAACATGTTTATACAAAATGTCTGTCTGTCTGCTCGTGTGCCCTATGTATATATAGGTATATGTCCGCTTTGTATCATCCAAAAGTGTATGAAGTTATGCATATAATTAAACAAAATATCATGTATATGTTTTTGGCTATTTTGGATATGTTCTCCTAGAATTTCAAAATATTCCGTCTGAAGGGGACGCTGTATTAGAGATTTTATGCCATTTTCATTATTGTACCATCGAAAAGTGTATGAAGTTACGCATAGAATTGAAGCAAATTTCATTAATATGTTTTTGGCTATGGCAAGCAGGTCCTCGTTGAATTTCGAAATATTCCGGGATTTTCAGGAAGGGGGTGCTTTAATTCCGACTTTTGAGCCATTTTCATTATTGTACCATCTAAAAGTGTATGAAGTTACGCATAGAATTGAAGCAAATTTCATTAATATGTTTCTGGCTATGGCAAACAGGTCCTCGTTGAATTTCGAAATATTCCGGGATTTTCAGGAAGGGGGTGCTTTAATTTCGACTTTTGAGCCATTTTCATTATTGTACTATTGAAAAGTGTATGAAGTTACGCATAGAATTGAAGCAAATTTCATTAATATGTTTTTGGCTATGGCAAGCAGGTCCTCGTTGAATTTCGAAATATTCCGGGATTTTCGGGAAGGGGGTGCTTTAATTTCAGCTTTTGAGCCATTTTCATTATTGTACCATCTAAAAGTGTATAAAGTTACGCATAGAATTGAAGCAAATTTCATTAATATGTTTTTGGCTATGGCAAGCAGGTCCTCGTTGAATTTCGAAATATTCCGGGATTTTCGGGAAGGGGGTGCTTTAATTTCGACTTTTGAGCCATTTTCATTATTGTACAATCTAAAAGTGTATGAAGTTACGCATAGAATTGAAGCAAATTACGTTAATATGTTTTTGGCTATGGCAAGCAGTTCCTCGTTGAATTTCGAAATATTCCGGGATTTTCGGGAAGGGGGTGCTTTAATTTCGACTTTTGAGCCATTTTCATTATTGTACAATCTAAAAGTGTATGAAGTTAGGAATAGAATTGAACCAATTATTATATACAGAGTGTTCCAAAATTCGACCGACAAATTAAGAGAATAGAATTGAACCAATTTTTATATACAGACTGTTCCAAAATTCGACCGACAAATTAAGAGAATAGAATTGAACCAATTTTTATATACAGACTGTTCCAAAATTCGAGCGACAAATATCACATAATAAAAGTATAAAAAAAATTGAGTTCTTAAGTTTAATACATATTGAAAAAAAAAAGAACATAAACATGAAAAATCCAAGTTTTGAGAAAATGTCAATTAAAGATTTAAATGGCCATTAAGCTGTGAGGTACTCTTAGAAAGAATGAATAATTCCAACACTTCTTTTTTAATATATAAACATCTGTGACACATCGTTGAAAGATAAAAGTTTAAACTATTTAATGATATAAAAAAGTAAAAATTGATTTTTTTCCCAAATTTCGCTTACATGGTTCCCTTAAACCCTGTTCTCATGATGATCACATGAGTAGTTTTATACGAGTGGACATTTGTGACATAAAAACTAAGGGACAACATTTCTCTGGCGGAGAATAAATATAAAACTATTTTAAATTTATGAAAAAATGCTTTATTTCATACTTTAGAATATAAATTTTTGTTTTGGATAGTAATATTTCTAAAAATTGTTTGTCATTAGACTTTAAATTGTCCCACAATAATATTCTATAAAGTAATGGTCAAGGAACAGAAGTGACGATTTGAGTATGTAAAATATTATTGGAGTAAAATTTACAGTTATTGTAGAAAAGCATTAAAGAATACTGTCATGCAATCAATATCTTTTTAACCTTTTTCTTAAGTAAAGTGAAGTGAAGAGACTGCCTCCCCAACGTTAAGTGAATCGAAATGAAGAGAGGAGACCAGTAGTAGTGGTGGTTTTCGTCGTATGTGTAGGATGCGGGAAGGCATCCGAGTTAATATTGGTTTTGTTTTGAGAAATAAGATGTGTAGTTTGGTGGATTATTGTTGATCCTAGATTATAGTAAAAGTGTATCAGAAAGTGTAAATATTTTGTACATAGGATTTTGTATTTAATAAACTTTTAATATGAAATTTCTGGTGCCATCCTCGGTTGTCGTGACATCACAAATAATGTTTTATGATAAATGAGATTATATAAATGACAGAATATAGCATATAACCCAAAGGGATGAAAAGTACCCACTTATTGCAGAATCATTCATATAAACACTTATCATTGACAAACATGTTAAAGTTTATAATCTTAATCACTGTTACTGAAATCACAAATTTTGAGAAGAAAAACGATTTCAAACATGCATAAGTAAAACGTAAGGAATTTAAATAACATTTAAAATTACATGGAAATGGAAAAAAAAATTAAACTTAAGAATTTTTAGTTATCTTAAATATATTTTTAAATCTACTTTGGCTATACTGTTATATATATATCATTTTAATTTATATATATATATATGAACTTCAAGATATTTTTATAGTAAAACAAAAATAATATAGGTACTTAAACATAGATGATTCCGTAATACATCCTTCAATCTTATATTGCTCAATCAATTGTTAAAATTATGTCAACTTCCATTGAATCCTTCCTCTAAAATAACAATCGTAGGAAATTTAAATCGATTGAATCCTTCCATGTGTAATTTTAGTCCACAATTAACTAAATTAAGAATAAGTGATTTCATATTTTTATTGAACAGAAAAGTTCCAGTAGAATAATAATTTAAGAACTCGAAATTTCTTTTGAGTACTTAATTAGAAAGGCATTTCAAATATTCAAGTACTTTCAAAAGATTTGACTCACGTACGTTTAATCCCTAACCATATTTAATACATGCTCGCAAGTTATTACTTTATAAATTCGTGAAACATACCATATTTGTGAATGAACATTTTTGCATGAATACGTTTCTCTCTTAAATTTTAACGGAATACTGATTCTAATGATGGTGAGTTAAATTCTTTTACCGGAATTGTGTATAATTTCTAATTTTCATTACTTTCATGACACAGTTTTGATTTTCTATAAGCTTATATAATATCGTAAGAGCTTTATTATGAATTGCGTTAAATTTTTATAATTTATATCAATGTACTTCAAGAAATTCTTATCCTTACTACAGAACTGAGTTAATATAAATATGACGAAGAAAACAATTGAAACTCAAACAGTAATGATCAGTTGATAAAGGGAATTGTATTTCGATTTTATGTTTGCTTTCAAATTACAATAGTACAGAAATTAAATCGATTGAATGCTTCGACGCATAATATTAGGTGATAATTTAGTAAATTGTAATTAGCGAAATGATTTAATATTTTAGAGAAATAAAATTAATAACTTAATTATAAAGGCATTAGCAAGCTTCTAAGTACTTTAAGATGAGATGTCATACGCCCGCGTAATGCCCAGCCATACTTATTGCATTCTCGAAAGTTATTATTTTATGCATTCTTGATATATATTTGTGAAAGGATATTTTTGATTGAATGCATTCCTGTCTTAAATTTTAATGCAACGCCGAATTCAATGATGATCAAAATAACAAGAAAAAATCTTTTTTCAAAAAAATAAGAGCGTGCAAGACTTTTAATTTTTTCTTATATCAAAGTTCTGATTAATTTACTGGGGGAGCTAAAATACAGGGTGTCCCATAAATCTCTTAATATTTTCTAACAAGGATTATGAAATAGAAAAATTATGTAACTCTCTTCAATAAAAAATGTAATTATTTCAAGCGAAAATAAATAAATAAATAAAGGAAAACTTCACCCCTGGGCCCTATCCTAGAGGAGATAGGTACTAAAGATACTTGAACAAGCATTGTCGTTGATAAGGAACTTGTGTGCAAAATTTGAGCAAAATCCGTTCGTTTGATATATGATTTCTTTTAAAAAATAAAATAATTTTAGTCTCTGGACCGTGCAATTATAAAGTACGGACCAGAAATATATATTTGAATATTGCATTGTCATGGACATTGAAATCGGAAGCTTGTCAAAAATCGATTGGAAGAATTAAATCATACAGTTAGACACATACGAAGTTAAATATAAGCGTGTAAAACTCATAAAAGTAAATTAGTATAGTTTATTAATATTCGTGCGGAACTTATTCCAACAATAGAGAAATGTTTTTAAGTAACGTCACTGTTTCTAAATGTGATGATCCGCAAATGCGACAATGTTATTTTACTTAAAATCTTAATGCATGAATCGTAAATAAATGCTATATAATGATACATTCGAACTTCAAGAACCAAAGGCGAAACATTTCTCTCCATTTAAAACATAAAAAAATCTCAATCCAATACACATCGTTCATTTTAAAGCGCTCCTATATTTCCTAAATGCGGCAAAAATTCCAGAAAGTGGCTCACGAATTATCTTTTTTAACTCTGAAGATCAAATAACCTTATGAACGTCAAGAACAATGTTTGCTGTTTCATATTCTTGACCTTCAAACTTAAGAAAAAGTGCCAAGTTTTTGGATTAGAATTTAAATTATTCTGCGTATTTTGGAGACTTTGTAAGTACTTCCTGCAAGTACTTAATAGCGACATACCGAATGCTGTAAATGCGGAGAGACTTTTAGGACATTAACGAGGTAAGTTTATATGGTATTTTTCATGTATTGTACTAAAATTATGTTTAAAGCATAAGTGTTTAATTAAGCAGTCTCGAGTTAATAAATTATGCATTTCAGCATAACCCTCCATTAATGTTTTTCTTAACCGCGTATTTAAATATGTGTTTAAGATAATTAAAATTGAAAAATATGTCTCTTTAAAATTTTTAATTAAGAAAAAGGTCGAAGAAAATCGGTGTATATTCCAGGCAGATAATATAGCCACATGATTACGGACTTTGTAATACTTTTAATGATGGAAATTCTCAAAAATCTTCTATAGATTGAAAACACTTAAATTATGTTTATTTTAATGCGGTTAAGTAAGTTAATTTTTCCAACTATATTTAAATGCTGTATCTGATTAAAACGTGATGCAGCTGAGTTATGCCCTGGTTAAGACCAATGTCAGACGGGCGCCTTTTTTCTGCTTTTTTGCTTAAGTATTATCCATTCACAATGCTATAGCATTGTCCATAAATTTTGTTAGAACTTTTTTTAAATGTGATATTTTAATTCCGTTTTTACTTTTTACTCATTATAATCAACATTTTCTACTTTTAAATTAGAAAAAGATTAAAAAAGAAATCTCTGTTTATTTAAATGAGTATTTGTTTCCGTATATGTATTCCAAGGTACAGGAAATGTTCATTTTTTAGAGAGGGACGGGAATATCAAGCACTGGGGCTGTCTTTGGTTTAATCAGGCCTGCTTAAATAGAATTATTAGAAACATTGTACAATTTTATCTATTTATGAGGCTAATATTTTTATCATGTGACATTTTATTATAACTAAACTTATATGTAGTAAATATTCTTGTTAACAATGCTATAAATATCTTGTAAATACAATTTTAATCCGTGAACTCCACACTAATGCAAATTAGCACCGACCGAAATGTTGGCGTTATTTAAAATATTCTTTAATTAATTCGTATTTTTCATTAACAAAGTAAGACTTTTAATAAAATTCAATATCCCATTTGGATTCCTTATTAAATTTCGTATAGAAATCATGTGGCTATTGTTCGTTAACACTATATTGTCAAAAAAAGTATGCACAGTTGGAGTTATGGAAACCGTAATCGCACTAATATAGAGTACATGAAAAAAAAGAAAAAAAAAGACTAAAATACGGAAATACTACTGGCAATCTAGAGGCCAATATTATTTCCGTATTTTAGCGGAACTTTTTCCCGGTAAATTACAGAAAATTTTCCGTTTTTTTTGGAATTTAACGGAAAATTTTTCTGTAATTTACCGGGAAAAAGTTCCGTTAAAATACGGAAATAGTACTGGCGTCTAGATTGCCAGTAGTATTTCCATATTTTAGTCCGTTTTTTTTTACAGTGTGTGTTAACCCTTAACTGCTGTTAGTGAGCTCACAGACAAATGCATTTATTAATTTTCACAGTTAAACTTGCAATTTCGAGTTTAAGAACTATTCGAGCTGTAGAACTATTTCTAGAGATTTCTGAATAGAAGAATTTTAATTATAATAAAACATGCACTTAAAGATTAGTACAGAAACACTATCCTATAAGTTAATCGAGCTTTTCATTCAGTTTTAATCAAGCGGCCTCAGAGACCTTTCACAGTATTTATGCGACAATTCCTGTCACAGCGATTGATAAGGTTAATTTATTCAAAAAGTAATTGCAATTAACCCTTAACTGCTGTTAGTGCTGCATTTTTTCAGTTTTTACAGTTTAACTTGCTATTTTCAGTTTAAATACAGATACAGTGAAATTTTGTTTCATTTGGAGTCCTGGTACTTTGTTTGAAATATTTGAATAAGTGAAATTTTATTAAAAATAGTACTGTACAAAAAGTTTAGTGCAAAAACAGTATTTTACGAGTTAATCGCGTCTTTTATTAATCTTTCAATCGAGTGGTTTCGTAGACCGCTTACAGTTGTTATGGGCGATTTTCTGTCTCAGCTGTTAAGTGTTAAATGAACATTTTCATATGAATTGTTATGTATAAAACGCATTGTCACATTTAGGACTATGGACGTCTCATTTAGGTTTTAACTGCCGTAAATGTGACAAAACTAACCTAAATGCGACAGTCTTATATTGTAGCCTTATACTACAGATAACTATTAAATTTCTACAAAACAAGTTAGTTTTGATCTAAAGGTAGAATATTCAGTAATTTGCTACTTAATAAAATATATATTTATTTAAAAAAATGCCATATATACCCTAAATGCGACAAAACTATGGGAAATTGCGTCTCATTTCGGCACAATGATCTTAAAATAAAAAAAATTAGTTTAAATATGTGCTTAAACAATGTCCTTATAAAGATGGAAATAACAGAAAATATGCAAATCAGAGTCATATAAAAGGCAGGAAGTCATTTTTTGATTTATTCCAGAGTACTGGTATAAATATATCAAACATAGCCCATCTAAATTTCCTGTCGTTCAGTGCCCTACGTGGCCGAGTGGCTAAGGCGCATTTCCGTTAATCGCTTGCAAGTGTAAGAAAATACACCAAGTTCAACTCCCGTTGACTCCTTTGTACACTTTTTAAGTGAGAAATTCCAGGCTGCATTCTTCACTCTGTTTCATTATATGTATGGAGTCCTCATTTCGATGAAGACTTGTAAGCGGGCATTGGTGTCAAGCAAACAAGTCTGATGTATGTTCTCAAATAAGTAACAAATTCGGTCGTTTCAGAATGCCATTTGTCATGAAATCTCTTGTGCCGTCCTACCAGATATGCTGTGCGTCATTTAGAACTGTTTGTACTCGCCTGCAAACGGTAAATGTTTGTCATGGCTAACACATTCTGCAATTGGTATTGTAAAATGCTTGTAAAGTTTTATCCGATCTCAAATATAAGCTGTTTAGTATATAATTATCTGGTTTTAATTCGTGCTGTATCCTCTTTGTGAATATTTGAAATTAATTTTTGTAATAAAAAATAACCCTTTCTCACCAGAACAAGTTTCATGCAAAAAACATTCAATTATACAAATTCACTTTCATTTTTATGATTTTGTTGTGTTAAAAGGTTTATGGAAACATATACACTTGATAAAATATCATTAGTTTACTACACGGTGTACAAAACTGTTGCAAAGTCAAAAATAAACTTATACAAACATTAAAACAAAGTTAAAACATCAACGTTTCGGTGATCCTTCTATGACCTTCTTCAGGAACGTTGTCGTATATCTTCTAAAATTAGAACAAAACTGTCTTGAATTCAAAAGGTTCGTTACATATTCAGTCAAAAGTCACCTTATCCAATTACAATCCAGAAAACTTGCAATGGCACCATCTATCCGATAAAAAGTAGACTACAATTTCGAATGATTTTTAAAAAAGCGCCGTCTATGAAGGGAAAAAGGAATAAAAGAATATCCATTTAACAATTTTGGCCTGCAGTGGCCACATCTATTGTAAGGCAATGTAAATAAATGCAGAACTTAAAATGCAAGAGGCAAACTTTGTTAAAATCAAAAATAGTAGTGCATACTTGAATTTGAAAAATGTAAGATGAATAAAATAAATTGCAAAAAAATTATTTTAATATGTGCAACCAAAGTTTAGGGATATTAACTGATATGTTATCATTACAAACTTCTTCATTTCTAAACATAATTTCTATTGATTCTTTTTTAAGGCCATCTATTGCAGTATTACATGGAATTATAATTTTAGCATTATCAAAATCTATATAACTATGGGGGTTGTTGAAATAAAATTTAGCCAGTGCTGTGGTCTGACGATATTGCAAAATGTCTCTTTTATGTTCTTTCAACCTCTCCAGAAATTTTCTTTTCGTAGTACCAATGTAAAATTTTTTAACACCGCTATCCAAAATGATAGGAATTTCATAAACACCGGCACGCTCATGGCCAGGTGTAGGATCTAAATTGCAATTTAACAAATTAGCAATGTAAGGAGGGGGAATAGCAACAAGTTGAACGTTAAATCCGCGAACCATTTTCCTTAACTTTTCAAAAATGATTGGTACATACCTGAATCGACAATAATCGGTTTATGGAAAGCTGGTAATCTGAAGATCATATGGTAGTCACGGGAAGACACACGCTAGCTAAAGTTAAACGAACTGCGGCGTTTTTAATTTATGGCTTACGTTTCAATATTTGTAAATGATAATTTTTCCATAGGATATCTGAGACTTCGAAATTAGTTCCGAAATGAAAAGAGAGTAAAGATAAAACTGCCCTGAAAATCAAACAAGTGGGTTAGTGGTAGCGAGGATCGCACAGAAAGTATTGTTTACTATCCCTTTAAAACACTTTATCATTTAATTAATAAATCCAAATCATTAATTTATAAATATTAAATCGTTACATAGGTGGCAGTATCATTAAATTTAATTTTAAAATGAATATAAAGGAAAGTTATGTTTTTAATCAGATGAAAAATATTCAAGTCAAATTATTCAAATAAAATTCAAAATTTCGAAAATTAGAAAAAAATAGCCGAGGCTTAAATAAAATTTAAAATTTCTAAAAACAAAAAAAAATGTTTAAGCAAAATTTAAAATGCTAAAATTTCTCAAGAATACAGTGGATGTTCCAACAAAATTTAAAATTTTGAATTTTCTGAGAAGAAAACAAAGTGTTTAAATGAAATTTCAAAAATTTAGCTGAAGTTTAAACAAAATTTAAATTTTCACAACTTAAAAAAAGAATTTTTGAATAAAAAAAAAATAATTGATAAAATATTTTACAACTTTTGGCCTTAAAATGCTAAGAAAAAATCACATAATTCTGTAAAATTGAATCTATTAGATAACGAAATATATTCAGTGGAAAAAATTTCAAATGCCGATGTCGAATTTTGAACAGGGATCCTTTCGATTACCAGACAAATGCGTGACCAAGGATGTACGTAGCGTGTTCGAAAGAAACTGAAATCAAAAGTTCTGTTTTATTTAAAATGAAAAGTGCAAAAATGGTCGGATGTCATTAAATTAATTCATTTAATTAAAATAATATGAGACTTTTTGAAAATTTGGCTTAGATGCTTTATATTCCCTCAGCCGTTGTTTTGATTTGTTTGGCGATTTTTTGTTGGCGTGTTGGCGTATTGACATTTGACGGTATTTATGGATATGGCAACCTCGATATGTTGAATCCCGTGTGGCGTGTGTGTTGTGACGTGTCGTTCTGGCAACCCCTGAGAAGCTCATTTTAGCGTGGAATGTTATGAATGTATTTTGATATCGTGTTGTATAGTTCTGCCTTTTTATTTTTATGTGAAATTTATTGAATGTATTTGATTGACTATGGTTTCTGTAGTTCGTTTAAACGCTGTTGCAAAGTAATTAGGAAATATGAAAAAAATTTTGGCAAGAAAAGAAGTTTTGTTCATAATGTGTGATTACGTATTCATAAGCCTATTTTGGAAAATGTCGGTGATGATATTTTGAGCTGGAGCTTTCAAGAAAGCAGACGTCTGTTAAGGTATGCTGATATTTTTATGTATATTTTACTGGTTTAAGAGTTTTTTACATTTTGAGATTGCTAGAAAGCGAGAACAGCTGAATTTTGAGAATGCTACACCTCGAGAAGTGCTGAATGCAGTGATGTTTTTTTTCGGTTAATGTGCGCAAAGCGCACATACAACGATTACTGGTTGCTATTTTAGCGAATTTTGTCTTTTATGTGTATTTTGCTGCTTTAAGTATTTTTACATTTTGAGATTGCTAGAAAGCGGGAACTGCTGAATTTTGAGAATGCTACACCTCGAGAAGTGCTGAATACAGTGATTTTTCTTCGGTTAATGTGCGCGAAGCGCACTTACAACGATTACTGGTTGCTATTTTAGCGAATTTTGTTTTTTATGTGTATTTTGCTGCTTTAAGAGTTTTTTACATTTTGAGATTGCTAGTAAGCGAGAACTGCTGAATTTTGAGAATTCTACACCTCGAGAAGTGCTGAATGCAATGATGATTTCTTCGGTTAATGTGCGCGAAGCTCACATACAACGATTACTCATTGCCATTTTAGCGAATTTTGTTTACTATTTACATTTTATTTTCGCTAAGCCAAACATGCGTATAAACCGGTGCTTGGCGACATTTACTACTTGGCGGAAAAGGGGTTTTTACTCCAAGGAAAATTCCAAGATGGGGGCCAGGGGAACGTATGACAACTGTTCCGAAAATTTTATTATTTGTTGTATGATCGGAGGTATTCAGCCTTAAGGGGTCTTGTACCTTTTAAACGCGTCGAAAATTAACGAAAAACTTCAAACTTTGAATTAGTCTATCTTCAAAGCCTTTTTATGTATAAACATGAAATTTTAGATATTGATTAAACAGATTGGGCTTTGTAATATGCTACCATTAAAAATTTATTAACCCTTTACAGAATTTGTGTATTGTTGAAATCAAAATAGCTCTTTTTTTACCCCATAAGTCATTGCGCGCATGATACCTTGAGAAAGTATGTATGAATTCGCATGAAATTCGGTAAAGATACTAATCATATACGTGTGCTTAAAATGATCAACTCTTAGGCTAAAAGTATTTCATTAACTATATAAAAAAATATTTTCATAAAAAAAATAAAAATTTTGTATTTTTAATGAATAAAAATAGTCATAACTAAAAATATTACCATTGTAAATACTTAAAAGTAGATCATTTTAAACACACATATTTGTTTAGTATATTTACCAAATTTCATGACATCCATAGATACTTTCTCAAGATATCATGCGCAATGACTTATGGGGTAAAAAAAAGAGCTATTTTGATTTCAACAATGCACAAATTCTGTAAAGGGTTAATAAATTTCTGTTAGTAGTATATTACAACGCACAATCTGTTTAATCAAAATCCAAAATTTCATGCTTATACATAAAAAGGTTTTGAAAATAGACTAATTCAAACTTTGAAGTTTTTCGTTAATTTTCGACGCTCTTAAAAGGTACAAGACCCCTTAAGAATGGAAAATTTCAAAACTCTAACTTATACAGTTACTGATGATTGACTCATCAACAGATAGTGGAGTGAGACTAATAGGTTTTCTTCAGATGAACGAAACCCTAAAAAGCACAAATATTCCCGGTTAGACATAGATCCCGGATTTCCTATGCAAAAAAAAAAAAAAAAAAAAAAAAAAAAGGTTAACGAAACTAGTCTAGAGTCTAAAAATATGCTTTTGATACAGCGCCTAGAATAAATGGTGTGGAAATCTGCTATCCAAACAGTGCTAAAAGTTTGTATTCCCCAATTGTGCAACGATGCTGAAATCCAAAAAGCCGAGCGCAGCGACATCTGTGGGAAATTTTCAAACTTCAATGTAAACATCGTATTATTACATCGTCTAGACCAAATCACCTTGAATATCTTCTGCAGATGTCGCTGCGGTCCACTCTTTGGATTTCAGCATCGTTTGACATGTAAGGGATCCAAAATTTTAGCACTTTTTTAAGTATTACTTTTGGGATTACAAAACAATAGAACCGACGGACGAATGATTTGAAAAGAAGGATGAGTTGACACGTTTTCCACATGTATTTTGTGTGATATTCATAACAAATCTAAACCTTCCAAACTTCGCAAGAACATTGCTTAAAAATTGTGGATGATAGAATAATAAATTTTCCTACTATAATAATAAAAGAAATTTTTTTTCTGATGAAAGCATAGATATGTATTTTGGATGTAATGTTGGTTGATTTCTACATATTTCATAAAATCAATTATGCATTTTATAGTATAGTTCTGTCTAATAAGTATTTAATGCAGTCTTCTACTGACATAAAATATCGTTTGATGTAATACCTCGACATAATCGGGCAATACAAGACACAGTCAAGTGAAGTTTAATACTTTCTGCAGACGCATCAGAAAATATATATATTTTTTAACAGACAACGATTGTAAATGAAGAAATAGAGAAAACTTTTATTATTAGGGAGAGCAGAAGAGACTTTAGAAAAAAAAATGCACGAGAAAAACGAACAATATGTGCTCCGTCCAACGGCATTGCCAAAAAGAAAATTGTTTAAATTTTAAGATAAACGTTTAGTTGAGAGGTGTGTCAAAAAAGAAAAAAAAAAAAAAAAAAACAAAAAAAAACTAGAAAACAGAAATTTTGCTTTTTCAGATTTTTGTGCCACCCCCGATGTAAAAAATATATATACATATACAGGGTGTCCAGTAAATGACTGACCGATTTTGAACGTAAATAATAAAAAAAACGGGTTGAGAAAAAAATGCGCCGTTTGCTGCATTGTTATTAGAAAATCAATAAATTTTTAAAAAGTGCTTCGTTGAAATAGTTCGATTTTTTCCCAAAAGATGGCGCTGGCGGCAGCAAGGTATAAGAAACACAGACATTACTCTAGGTTTCATAGGGATGGGCTTTTCGACTCATTTTTCAGAGTCGACTCTGAGTCGGCTTACCTAAGTGACGATTCATTATACTTAATAAAAACCAGAAAAACATACTTTGAAATAAGCAACAACTTTACATACATTTAGCCTAAAGAAATTTTATTCAGGATATGTTCTTTTAAAACAGTGTTTTCGAAATAGCATTGCAAGGTCCCCTATCACAAAAAAGAAGAGAAGTGCATAAAAATATAGCAAATTTTAGAAAAAAGGAATCTGTCTGTGACAAGTTTTATCTTAAACATAAAAAAAAAAAATCATGAACCCGATGGGGAAAATAGCATATGAAACTATCTGCTAAGACGGAAACCTGCCTAAAACGACATTTTATTGATTTTTCCAAAAACCGAATTCATCCCTACATTATATTCATGTTTTGACATTTAATATATCTGAAAATTTTATTACAAAAGCCGCGAAGGATTCTAAGATATCTTTTACCACTCACCTCTCACGCCTACAAACTCATCTACGCTGAAATGGAAGGATGCTTAAAAAGTAAAAAAAATCGACGCACCTGTGTTTGATTCCCGCGAGTCCCTCCTTTTCAAAATTTCATTACAGAAACTATTATAGATCCTGATACACGTTTTTCATCCTCCCTACTCTCCTACCACCTTCCAAAACTATCCTGTATGAAGAAAAGAACGGAAAAGAAAGATTCTGAACATATCTCTTGTATTTGATTTGAAATAAGGAATGTTATTTAAAAAAATATATTAATTAAAATTTTAAAAAGAATATATAGAAAAACAGCAATTTTGAAGTTACTTGCTAGTATTTATATTTATAAAATTTACCTAAAATAAGTAGACATTCGGTTTTATCTAAAACACGTAGGCGATGAAATAAATTCAGTAGCAAAACATTTTTATAAAACATTTGACTAAAGTTAAATTTCATTTCTTTCTCTTCTAACATTTCAATATTACATGAGACAAAAGCGGTTGTAAACATTTCAGATCCCAACGCTATTTTCATTTTTTCAGAAAAATACAAAGATGATAACTGCTTGATTACCTATCCGGTGTACTGATAACACAATTAATCATACACGAAATAATCCGCTCCGTGGTCCTCCCTCTTTTTTTCATTTAATCACCCCCCACCCCCCCCGCCTCGTTTATATTATTTCACACACACACACAAAAGCTCAGCAATTCTTATTTATGGTCAAAATAGGTGAGGCAGTTTTAATTTAAATCTTTTCTGAATTTGGTGCTCGTAATTTAATCATTTTACACCTCAATTCAGGCGCGTAATTATCGGTACATAATTTGCCCGTAATTGCACAAAGTGTCGTCTGTTATCTCTAGAAATATTTACAGAATTTTTTTTAATGCTCATTTCGATATACCCAAAATATTTTACTAAAGGAAATATTTACACACACACGCGCACACAAAAAAATCAACGATTTTTATTTACTGTCAGAATATGTGAGTCAATTTCGGTTAAACCTCTCTAAATTTGGAGCTCCTTAACAGCGGCGTCCGGGGCAGCTGCCACACCTTAGCTACGCCTCTGTTTTAATCATAAATATTATTTTAAATCTCTTTTTAACCAACCAGTCCTATTTCTGCAGGTGATCGAGAATCGACTCAACATGTTGAATCGTCACTTAGGTAAGCCGACTCAGAGTCGACTCTGCAAAATGAGTCGAAAAGCCGCTTCCTATGAAAACTAGAGTAATGTTTGTGTTTCTTACAGCTTGCTGCCACCAGCACCATCTTTTGGCAAAAAATAGAACTATTTCAACGAAGGACTTTTTAAAAATTTATTGATTTTCTAATAACAATGCAGCAAACGGCGCATTTTTTTCTCAACCCGTTTTTTTATTATTTACGTTCAAAATCGGTCAGTCATTTACTGGACACCCTGTAACTATAGATAGTACAAAACATAGCAGTTTTGAAGACTTAAAACACGCTTTTATTTTATATAAAATGACGCCATTCGCATCCGCTGGGGAATTCCTCATTTTCGATCCAGTCTTAAACAACATCTACAGAAAAGTATGCATATGATGTCACTATCGCTGAATAATATAGAGAAAAAAAAAAAAACAGATGTCGTCATTCAAGAAACTCGACAAAAATATCAGCTTTCTAATGATTCATATGCCTTCATTTGTTTGTAATATTAATATAGATACTTAAAATTAAATATAGTTTATAATAGTTCCATGTTTTAATGAGAAATCATTCATATATATTTTCTCAAAATAGGAGGTATTTTAATTAAATTTTTTTTTCAGTTGTTATGGAAAAACGGCAACAAAAAGATATAATTACTATTTTCCAAATATTTCTCCTTTAAAAATAGCAAATAAAGTCTTTGTGCAAGAATATTAAAAAGCAGAAAACCGACGTTTAAAAATGCTACTAGCAAGATCGCTAGTAGATTCGAAAAAGCTGTTTGCTGCTTTTTATGTATTATTTGTGCCTTTTTAAACATTGGTTTTCTGATTTTTAATATTTCTCCTTTACATTCTATAGAAATGGGGTAGTTGAATCGCCAATATTAAACAAATAGTGCTACAAACCACAAAAATTTAATATCTCAAAAATAAATTGAGATGCAGTTTTCAAACAAATTGCATTTAAAAGTACTTTTTACCCCAATACGACCGTATAAAAATTGAAAATGTGTAATGCTTAGAAGATTAAAAAATTGCAGTAGAGTATTTAACCATACAATGATATACCTGCTTTGTATTATGGCTGGCTTATATAACGGAACGCTATTTTTTAGAGACGGCGGGTATTTGAGTTGCCAATATTAAACAAATAGTGCTACAAACTACAGAAAATTAATATCTCAAAAATAAATTGAGATGCAGTTTTCAAACAAATTGCATTTAAAATTACTTTTTTCCCCCAATACGATGGTATAAAAACTGAAAATGTGCGATGCTTAGAAGTTAAAAAAATTGCAGTAGAGTATTTAACCGTACAATGATACATCTGCTTTGTATTGTGGCTGGATTATATAACGGAACGTTATTTTTCAGAGACGACACTTTACTAGCTGGCCGAAAGAAATAGCATATCGGATGCTAAAAGGCGGTAAATGTCCAGTGTAGCCGCTTTCGACCCACTGCCGACAAGCTCATTGCTCACCTTCTACCCACAGGACTGACGACATCTGACTAATTACAACGCAACTGATTTTACGTGCACATATGAAGTATCCGCATGCAGCGGAATGTTTTCAGGAAGTTATCCTAATAAGTATTGAACACGGTTAGTTTTGCATTACAGTGATGCTCGCGTTTCAAACTGGTAACAGGTCACTTGACATGTGGTTGTCATGTCACTTGAAAGATGTTTGTTTACGTTACCGTATTTTACGACTTTACGTATTCCCGAGAGTACGTGTAATATTTTTAATTAACTGCATGCAATTGTTCAACCCTTAAATGCCGGGTGTTGCTTTTTGGCAACATACCCAATTTAGACTCTAAAATACTATTAGAATAATATTGAAGCTATAATGCCCAATGTTGCCAATAAAATACATTCTGAAAATATTATTAAATCGATTTTCTATATGTAGATTGCAACACTTGTGCTGTTTAAGAATAAAGATAGATTTATTTTTGCAATTGTTGCTACTTGTTATTTTGGTTTTGTTTGGAAGCTTGCGAAATGCCCTATTTTGTTCTGCAGTGAGAAAGTAAAATTTATTTCTTATTATAGTTCCTAAAATTCTTGTGTGTTTAATATTATAGAATTTGATCAAGGAAAATTATTTTTTCAATTAAAGACTAGTATTGTCGATTAGTAACAAATTGCTTTTTAGCCGTAAACCATACTTAAAACAAAATATGATTTTTTAATATATTTTTCCCATGATTTATTTAAAAAATTAATGCCGAGAAACATTATTACAATGATTTTTGAAAAAATCAGGCATTTAAGGGTTAAATTAAAAACGTTTATACATGTTATAGTATCATTTTCATTTACGCTTAGAATGAACAAAAACAAAAACATTAACTTTTAACATAAAGCGCAACTAACAAAGTGGTGTATTTTTCATAAGTTATAATTACATTTCATTAAACTCACACTGATTGAATTACGAAATCTTTCATATCTATGCGCTTCTAAAAACGTTAGTTGAATTACTATAAAGTTGCTGACACAAATAGTCGGCGCAATTGAGACAAATATTCTTATCGATTCATAATTTCTAGAAAAAATGATTCCCTGAAAATTACTTAAATAATCATTATAAACTATTTTAACTACTCATTATTCTAAAAAAAAGATTTGATTTAAATAATTAATATAGGGCGAAATTCCCAGTAACTGATACATTAAAGATTCTTTCTTGTTCAAATCATTATTAAAAAAAATTTGATCCATTTTACAATGAGCTCTTTTTGAAAGGATAGTAGAAATATATTAACCATAAAACAGGAATTCTGCTTTTTCAGAATTTAGTGTCACCCCCGATGAAAAAAAAAAATATATATAAATATAGATATTACAAAACATATTTTGGTTTTAAAACTTAAAACGCACACTTTTATTTGATATAAAATGACGTCATTCGCATCCTCTGAAGAATTTATGATCATATCCTCATTTACGATCCAGTCTTAAACAGCATCTACAGTAAAGTATTCATATATGACGTCCACCATCGCTGAATAATGCACAAAAAAACCCAAAAATAAATAATAATAATAATAAAAAACAGATGTCACTCAACAAACTCGACCAAAAAAGAAAAAAAAATCGGCTATCGAATGTTTCATATGCCTTCATGTGTTTGAAATACAGATAATTAAATATAGTTTATAATAGCTCCATGTTTTATCAGAAATCATTCATTTATATTTTTTCAAAATAGCGCTTATTTTAATTACCTTTTTTCAGTAGTTATGGGAAAATGGTAACAAAAAAGTATAATTACTATTCTCCAACTATTTTTTCTTTACTTTCTACAGAAACAGAGTACTTTAGTTGCCAAAATTAAACAAATGCCGCTAAAAACTACCAAAAAATTAATGCCTCAAAAATAAATTGAGATGCAGTTTTCAAACATATTGCATTAAAAAGTACTTTTTTCCGGTATAAAAATCGAAAATGGGCGATGCTTAGAAGTTAAAAAAATTACAGTAGAGTATTTAACAGTACAATGATACATCTGCTTCTTTTTACGGGTGGCTTATACAGCGGAACGTTATTTTTTGGAGACGACACTTTATTTGCTGGGAGAAAGAAATAGCATATTGGAGGCTAAAAAGTAACTTTTGAGAAATTTCTCTAAAATTAATCATTATATTATTAAAAAATATTTTTTTTTTATATATATGTCAATAACTTCCGTAACTGACACAAACTCTATTTTTAAAAGCCAATAACTGACACTATATTAATCAACAGAACCTTTCTGCGTTCTTAATACATTGTGAAAATAAGTTATTAATATGTTCAAATATTATTTTTACAAGAAGCGCCTTCTGCGGAAATCGATCATGCGTAGGTGTGCGGGATGTCCCGTTTCTCAAAGGTTTCAAGATCCGTCCCACGATACCACTGGGTGGGACGACAAAAGTTCCGTTGTTTTCCTGCAATGCGCTGTCTGAAAAATTCGACTTTCTACACTAAAATATTCGACAGTTTTACCCGACTGAAAAGAAGGGTTATGTGTTTCACGCGTATCTGTGTATGCGGATTTCTTTATACCCTCGAAACATCTCAACGGCTGGATGGATTTTAATGAATGAGGTCTCTATCGATTCGTCTTAATCGTCCGATGGTTATAGGATACACTTTGTGTTTATAAATTCAAAATGACGGCCGTAAAATACAAAATGGCGTTAGACACGAAATTTTTTTTACGCACTATATTGAGTGGCATATCATTGGATAGGTCTTTCAAAATGAAGAGGATGTTTCATTGACCATTTTGCAGTCAGAAGCTCCGTTAAAATATTATACGACCTGGAAGTTGTCTATGTAGGATCTCTTGCTACTGTAACTCTAACCTTCATAATAGACATCTATAGGCCTCATCAAAACAGCGTTTGTAGAAAGGAACTAATAATTAAACACAACTTAAAAGTCATCAATACATGTAAATAAAAAAGGGTAAGTAATATAAAAAAATAGTTTCATATTGGTTTATTGGTTTTAAATTTAATACATTATTAAACAAATACTTTCCGTATTCCTAGAAAACATGCTTTATGCGTTAATTCTTTCCGAAAGTCTGAAAAAGAGAGAAAATATCCTTTTATGCTTTGCACGCATGCGTATTGTGTGTATTAATGCCGAAGTTTGAGTTTATTTTTTAAATGAAAAACCGAAAATTCAATAAATTAAAATTTCTAATTTATTTAAAAACAAACAAACAAAAATAATGCTTCCGAATTAAATAAAGTAACAATTTTCTCATTCGTTTAAACTTATTCGCGACTTATTTTTAAGAATATTAAAACAAGATATTCGCATGTAAAATATATTCTAACCGAACACATTTAAGAAATGTATAATAGTTCAATCATGTTAAAAAAATCGATTTTATTGAAAAAAGTAAACATTTCTTATCGAATTTAATTAAAAATATAATATTCATATTTTACATCTAACAATAAAATTATATCATATTAAAAATTTGTCTAATATGTAATAATTTTTATCCTCTGTTGTTCTATATGCGTTAAAACACCAGCCATTATTTCATAACGACGAAATGACCCTGCAATTAAGTTTAAATTTCCGAGCTTTCTGAACAAGAAATTTAACAAGCCTTACAAATTCCCATTTATAGAAAACCCGCATCTTCATTTTAAACTCGCCGTCTGCCAGATGCTCGTTTCGTAGTCAAGATGCTCGATTCGAACCGCGAGGTCTCAGGTTCAAAACCAAGTGGATCCACGGAAAATAGAGAGACGTGTTTAAAAAAAAAAAAAAAAAAAAAAGAAAAAAAAAACTCCTTTTTTCAGATTACGAAAATTTTCTGTGCTGGAAAGGAAAAAAGAAAAGAAATTTCTCCAATTCTTGAATATAAACCGGCAGCAGTGCTGCCAGAAATATTTATGTGAATTGAAGAAAGTATTTCTGAGAGTGTGGCAGTTTCCCATTGTTTTGAGCCCCACCAGGGGCTGAGAGGTTCTGCTCTCGAAGCTGGTAGACGGGAACTGCTGGGTTCGAACCCAATCGCGCCCGTCGGCCTAATCGTTCGGAGTTTTCGTGGTTTTCTTCGAACCGTGGATTTCCATGCGTTAATACGGATTAGGTTCCCTTAGAAAGACATCCACGGAAGGCACTCCCCCTAGGGCCTATATCCCTCGTGTAGATAATTGGCCGTCAACAATCAACCCAACCCAACCCATTGTTTTGAATTTTTTAGTAACATTATTCATTATTCTACATCGAGTGGAACGTAATGCACTGAAACCTGTTTATATGGAAACATTTTTTTTTTGTTTCCACAGAAAGGAATGCAGTACAAATTTGCTGAGACGAAACATTTTCCCGGTCCCTAACTATGATGTTTTTACAGATTTTAATGTGCTTTGTTTAAGGGGTCTCAAGACTCTTAAAGCTTCAAAATTTTCGAAAGTTTAATTATTTTATATTTTAAACTCCTATCTTTTCTGAACATTTTGATATAGTTGTTTCCTCGAAATTCCCATTAGAACAGAAGTTATGGCTTTTAGAATTATGTCCGTTTAATAGCTGAAGCGGCTTTTCCGAAACTATGAAGTCCTTTTACTGAAAATGACATTCTTGGGCATAACGCGCAGGATATATCAAAAAATTCTAAATAGTTTTTCATGAAATTTTCGAAATAGATGTTTTATGCTTGTTTGCATAAACTGAACCTAAAATTTCCTCTTTATTTTTGAAAGAAATATTTTTTTATGTGATTATACTGTTGAAATTTTCAAAATATTGTATTAGATAAATACAACTTTGTATTAAAATTATAAAAATGCTTAAATTACAATTTTATTTAGGTTCATGTTAACTATTATAATCTGAAGTATAATTAGGCACCAAAATTTTCATTCTAGTTACAAAATTTATTTTGTAATCATGCGCGTATGCTGTCATATCAATTTTCTGTTTTACAGAAGTCTGACACTTTGAAGCTACCCGACAAATATTAATTCTGCAATTTGGAATTTTTTTAAATATATGAAACGAAAGAACATACTTATATCTTCCATTTCCCTAAAAGTTGTGTTATAAAATTATATACATTATAAGATATTGAATGTTAAAAAAGGTCTGTTTCTTTTCATTTTTTCAAATTTTAAGAGTTCCGAGACCTCTTAATAAAATCTGTGAAAACGGAGCCTATTCATAACAAAATCCTGTATCATATGTCAAAATTTACAGGTCCTACCGCAGGAATGACTTGCAATTATAAATACGCATTAGGAAAAGTCTAGAAAACGGAATTTTGTTTAGTTTCTTTGCGGTTCCGCTTTCACAGATTTTACTCTATGAAATTATTGTGTTTATATAATACAGTAAAATCTAAAGTGACAGTAGAAAGATTCCTTTTTATACATGTTTCTGGATTAACAGGTATAACTATATGCATATCATCGGTAAAGTACATGCATATTTTACGTTTAACCCTTTACGTACTGAATTATGTATTTATGAAAATTTTATCTTCTAAAGCCTTTTTTGTGAATTGTTTAAACTACATTAGGCGATTTACATAATCATTTAATAAATTTTAGAAGGATTTTTAGATGAAGTAATTAAATTTGAATTTATAGGGATTTCCTGTAATATTTATAACCCCACTCAAACCTTTTATTTAAAATATTTTTCTTAGTATTTTGTAGAATTAGGAAATGTACAAATATAATGTTCTTACAATAGAAATATAGAAATATTTCCGAATTGAAAAAATTCAATGACGGCACGGCCTACAGGGGGAGGTAGATTTCGAAGTTAAGTTCTAATTCACCAACAAAACCTAAATCAAGATTAGAGATAAACCCAGTTTCTTTACTATGAATGAGTTCTAGGGAGCTAAACTTTTTGTAAAATTGCAATATACACGAATACACACATGCATATATATGGAATAGGGTTAAAAATGGCGAAAACAAATTCAGTGAACCTCAAAATGTTAAAATGTTAATACTTCCATAGTCGGGGTTTTTATCATGTTTTAATACTTTTTTTTAACTCACATGACGTTACATATTCACCTACTCACGTCCATTATATTTCCAATATCACGTAATATATATATATATATTTAATTCGTCAAACTATTTATTTCCTTTTCAGTTTTCATGTGGAAATCTTGCTCTAGAAAAATTATGACGTAATAATCAATTTTTTTTTCCATTCGCCAAACTATTTAATTTATTTTAATTTTTCATGTGGAAATCTTGCAATAGAAAAGTAATTGTTGTGGTGAAAATTTTATTAATTTTTTTAATTGTTGGTAATTGCTATAACGAAAAATGTTTATTCTTTTCTGTCATTTTTCTGTGAGAGCTGGGTTTATCAGAATCGTGTTAAGGCGGTATTAAAAAATTTTAACACTCCCCATTTCCACCCCTTTTTGCCGATTTTGCCCATTTGCAATCCCCGCCGAGATATTAGTCATTTCAAAGTTTTTGACGAGTTTGAAGACGATCCGTGCATAAATGCGACTTTTATCGTGCGGACAAAATTTAATACATACATGCATATATATATATATATGTGAACATTTTAGGTGGGGGTGGTTTTGGGTTCGTAGTGTCCTATAATGGAAAGTTATGAAGGATTTTTTCAAAAGTCGCACCATGGTAACCACTGTAATAGGTAATATTTCTTACGAAATCTACCTGAAATCATTACCCCCCCCCCCCCCCCCAACACCAAGAAAGCTAAAAAAATGCAAAAACAAAAGAAATCATTTAAAAAAAAATATTTTTGTTTTGTGTAACCAATAATGCTTTTAGAACAAGATAAAGTAAGGTATCTATAAGTCATTCTAAACTGTATTACAACTAATCGATGTATTAAATGAATTTTTTAAAAAGTTATTTTAATGGTATTTATAAATACCGTCAGTAGATAAAGGGTTAAGTTTGGATTCCGATAGAGACAGATTCTGGTTTCATAGGAATTACTGTACTTTTATATCTAGGTTTAGAACCCGCTGTCCCGCTTTCTTTGTCTCAATTTCCCGTTTTTTGTGACAGTGGACATGGCAAAGCTAGTCGTGTGTCACCCAATGACGTATGGACGGATAGGTTTTACATTGAACTAATTCTTTGCCCCATTGCTTTGCTTTACGATTTCTTCTGAAAAAAAAGTGAGGCAAAGCTTATTTACCAACTTCTCCCTTGGAGTTTCAAAAAATTGTCCATGCTCTAAGAAGTAAAATAAAAAAATGTTTTTTCGTACGACCTAAACTTATTGAGTTAAGATACTTTAAAGTCAGGATATTTCACTGTTTTCCGGCGCTAAAAAGGATTTTTTTTTTTTTTTAGACTGGATTTTCCATTTAGTATAGAAGAATTTAGAAACGATATTAATAAAAATACATTGATTTTACATTTAAATATTTTATGGACATTTAAATATTTATATATATTTTATGAACAATTTGAAAGAAAAAATTATGAAAAATATTCTTTAGTTGGTAGCATCTTAACGTCCTGATTGAATTTTGAGAAAATCAGATTTGAACAAAAACAAATTAAGGAAATTCTACATCTCGGTTAAGAGTATATCATATTAAACAAACCTTTAATCGATATTAGGGTAAGTCTGGTGTAATTGCCACACTTAAACCCCTAACTTTTTTTTTGTAATGATTTTTTAAGTGCACGTAGCCTATCTGCTCAAAAGTGTATGTAGAAAAGATACTACTGTAATGTAAATACTAGATAAAATAAGATTTTTATAAAATAAAATCTTATTCTGTGATTTCTGATATTTAACCTGTGCGTCGGGGTAAGACGATCCACTTGATCGGGATAGATGATCCATTCGTAAAAGAATCGAATGAAGGAGCAATTAACATTTATAAATCAAAAACTACATTTGCATTTTACTTAATATCCTATTTACATCCAATTTAGGAATAAAAAAATTGTATTGTAAAAAACTTTTTTTACTTACTCTTTTCTAATTTTTTTATTTATTCCCCGGAAATATTGCAGCGGATATTGTGCATTTTGCATGTGTCATGTGTCATGTATTATGTAGCAATTCCAAACAATCAACACACTCATTTTCACAATAAGCCAGTATACAAAATTTGATTTCAATCGGATAGTTCAAACGAAGGCTAAACTTGTTTAACCCTTACTGCTCTAACAAATATTGTCGCATAACTACTGTAAGCTGTATGTGAGACCGCATTATCCATTTGATGCTTCACATTTTTATATTCTCATGATTATAGTTCATGTATTTAAAAAATCGTCAATAATTTTGATTGTTTAAAATAATGCTATTCAACAGCAGTTGGTTTCGTATGTGTAATTTTATTTTATTAAATTTTTGTTGTACAAGTTGTTTGATTTTTAAAGTATTATTATCAAATGTATTTAATGCTTTTCATTTCTGTGAAATTTAAAATAATTTTGATTAAATAAATTTAAATGTTTGACGTTTTCATTGTACATTATAATACACGTGAAACATTTTGAAAATGTATATCTATACATGAAGAGAAAGACTTAGAAAAAAATAAGAGAAAACAACGTACATAATGTTACTTGATTTAGATAGAATTAAATTATGGAGCATAAATTTAGGTATAACGAAAGATACAAATGATTTTGAAAAACAATTGTCCTTCTGCATAAATGAAAATACGCTTAAAAAATTGAGTAAAAGCTAAAAATATGTAACATGTAAATCATAAATATTTTAAAACCAAATTACAATGTATTTTTCTGATTTTGCCCAGGAATAATATAAATTCGAAATTTGTTTTATAAATTCTTAAACAGAGAATAATCTTTACGAAATTAAATTAGTTAAAAATAATTAACTTAAGATTTAGATGGATTTAAGAAAGTTAGAACAACTGAGCATAACTTGTAATGATTTATCAGCAGTTTAAGTGGCATAAAAAATAATTTACAAAAATTCCTTACAATATTTAATTTTTCATAAGCAGGGTTCAGAATACATTTTTAACTAAGTAATTTAAACTGTATATTTATTTTCTATATAAAATAACAGTTGAAACATTTTAATTTATTACTAACTACCTGATGCGGCCGGCGGCGTTGCTCGGAAAATCCTCTATATTGTGGAAGAATATTGAAGCCAGAATCCTTTTACGAATGTAGAAAAATCGCAGCGAATAGCGAAATAAAATATCAAAAATCGTAAACGATAAAACTATTATATTGGCGAAGAGATTTCTTCTACGAATGTCATAAAATCTTTGCGGAGCGCGGAATAGCTCTAAAAATCAAATACAAATTCATGAAAATTTCGAAAATTGCTGTTCGATATCCAAATAAGAAGAAATAATTTACTATATTAGATCAAAAAATCGCCGTGGATTGTGAAGAAACTTTAGAATCGCATTAAAAATAAAAAAAATCTTTAAAAATCATGAGGGACAAACTTTACAACGTCAGCATAAAAGTTTAAAAATTTAATTCGAATTGTGAATGTGAAAAAGTCGCCGTCAAACGCGGAAAAACACTAAAAATCGCGATAATAAGCGCTAAAAAAATCAAAAATCGCGCCAGAGAAAATTTACTATATTAGGCTGAAAGTATGAAACTGATGTCAAAAAATCGCCGCGGAACTAAATAAAAGAAAACCCGCTGAAAATCGCAATAAAAATCGGTAAAATTCAAAAACGGAGAATTGGAATATTTACTATAATAGGCTAAAAGTTCGAAATATAATTTCTTTTACAAATGTCAAAATTCGGCCGTGAAATCTGAATAATAGCATTAAAATCCCTAAAAATGCAAAAATAAAAAAGGACAAAATTTACTTTGTGACACATTTTGAAGTTTTAATCACACCATCCGGTGTGTTTTATAAGTAACCGAAAACTAACTACTGGTAAATGCTGACATATCCTTTTTCTACATAATGATGTATTGCACTAATCTTAATTTTTATTATTAACTGAGAAATTTAGGTTTAACGAAGACACAAAGTTGCCCCATCGGGTGGGGATACTTTGTGACAAGTGTGATTTTGCCTTGGAATGCAAAAGAATGAATTCGTGAACTATTTCTTCTCTAAAAATTATGTTGTAAACAATTTAAACTGAGAAAATGATATTTAAATGTCACCGATATCTCTCACTGATCTACTCCCTCTTCGCTGCAAAAAATCGAATAGCGTTTTGCAGTTTCCTTAAATGCATCACATCTTTAATCATAATGACGCTTTCGTAATAATTCATACACATACTATCTCTTAAAAGACGGTAAATCTTTTTTAATTTGACATTTCGAATTTTACAATTAAAAAAATAGCATGTTAGAATTTTTTTGGAAGTCATAAAAAACAAAAGAACTGCATAATATAATAACTATTAACAAATAAGAAGAAAATATTACACGATGAAATTGCATAAAAGGAAAAAAACATTAAAGAATAAATACAATTCTGTTTTAAGTTGGAAGTCATAAAAAACAAAAGAACTGCATAATATAATCACTATTAACAAATAAGAAGAAAATATTACACGATGAAATTGCATAAAAGGAAAAAACATTAAAGAATAAATACAATTCTGTTTTAAGTTTCACGAAATAACTGTCTATAAAATATTCGAAAAAAAAGTTAAATTATAAATTTTGTTTTCCTATCGAGCCAAAAATAGATAAAACTCAAAAATTTCTTTTACCAAAACCCCTAATCACTTACCACTCATTGTTGTTTCCTAACACTTGCGCACTTGAAGAGGAATGAATGGTTCCGAAATAAAATCTCCCTCATCAGTCGATGAGAAAAAATTCTGTGAATGTGTCGTATTATGTCTGAAACATATTCAGAAGTTTGCCTAATGCAAAAAATTAAGGGAAGACTTTAAGACCTTTCCGGAAGATTGCGCCTCTCTCTTTGTTCTTTTCCTTCCAGTGCCAAATGTGCTCTCTTTGCTGAAGCTTCCCAGTAGCCTTGTCGCTTCATCTAAATATTGTAACCATGTCGCTTCTTGTGGTTTTTTGGACATAAGTACCACTAATGCTTCAGCACGGCGGGAGGTTGAACTTTTTGAGTTTTTCGAGATCCGACATTTTGTTATTTCTCCCCTCTTCCAAGAACATTTTTCCCGCGTGTTACGTGATTGGTCCTAAGTTTTCTTCAAGGTCTGCTTTTGAAAGCCGTTCCAAAACTTTGTTTCTATTTAGTGGATGTATTCCGATCACCCGAAATCCCGACTTTAGATTGTTCTTCATATCAGCTCTTTTAGAAGACGCGGAAATTCGTCCTTTGGTACGATTGTGCATCTACTATCTAAACTAATTTTTACCGACTTGACAACACTCCTACTCAGTGGGATTTTAAAGAACGCAAAAGGCCACATCAAGCCGCTGCAGTAGATGTGTCGAATTTGAAGGAAATGCGAGATGAACTTAATGTTATTTCTCTCGCAAAGACGTAGCAATTCTAGACATATATGAGAATTTAACTTGTCCCCAATGATTACCTTTAGACTATCTTGCGTTCTCATAATGTTTCACGTCTATCTTGACACTGAAAACAAAAAAAGCATCTTTAATTTTTAAACTGTAACTTTGTGGGGCTAATTTACGAGAGAGACGATGTGTCACAAAATAACAGTCAGTCACAAAGACGATGTGTCTCAAGTTTCTATATTTTGATTATGTTGTTATATCTCACAGAAATAGCATTTGACAAAGGTTATATTACTCCACATTCTAACTGACACAATAACAACAATGAATATTTACCTATGTCAGATGATTTTTAACGCTTTAGGCGTCAGAACGCAAGGTTTCCGGTTTTCGAGAGAACAATACAGGAGCAGGTTGCAACCTTACATCTGCCAGAGAGAACACGGGAGGTGTTAGAGCTTCGGATAATAGTCATTAGGTGACGTGGCGTACTGTACGAGGACTAGCACAGCTGTTTGCTTTCCTGCCATCGCTGATGGAGCGAGAGATTTGAAATACGAGAAGAAGACCTGATGACATAAAGTAGTACGGTAGTTAAAAACTACATTGAAAATAGCATTAAAAATCTTTCAAAATAAAAAATCTCAGAACACAAAACTTACTGTATTAGGCTAAAAGTTTGAAACCGAATTCCTTTTATAAATGTCAAAAAATTGCCTCGGAACTCGAAAAATTGCAATTAATCTCATTGAAAGTCTCAGAAATCGCTAAAATTCGGAAATCGTGTAGGACAAAATTTATTACATTAAGCAAAAAGTTTGAAGCGGAATTCCGTTTACGAATATCAAAAAATTGCCCTGGGACTTAAAAAAACGCTGAAAATCTCAATGAAAGTCTCATTAAAAATCTTATTAAAACTTTTGGGGTCAAAATTTACTATAATAGGGTAAAACATTGTAATCCGAAATCATTCATAAATGATAAAAAATAGTTAAAATTAGAAAATTGCGGAGGACAAAATTTAATGGATTAGGCTAAAACTTTGAAACTGAATTCCGTTTGTAATGTTAAAAAATTGCCGCGGAACACGAAAAATCGTTGAAAATCCCATTATAAACAGCTAACATTCAAAAACCGTTGCGGTAACAAATTACCGTACTAGGCAAAAAGCTTAATATTGAATTCCTTTTCTAAAAATTAAAAAAAAATCACCAAGTGAGATGAAAACTACTAAAAATCGCATTGAAAATTGCATTAAAAGGCGAATTAAAAATCACTAAGTATTCGAAAATTGCTGGAGTTAAATTTCCTAAAATGGGGTTAAATGTTATATTCGGAATTCTTTCATAGCTGACAAAAAATCAACGTGGAAAGCAAAAATCTCTGAAAATCGCTAGAACTTGCATTGAATTTCTCATTGAAAAATCGCTAAAATTCGAATATAAAAAGAGCAAAATTTACTATATTATGCTAAAAGTTTGAAACCAAATTTCATTTACCGCTACATCTTGAAAAATCGCATTGAAAATCGTATTAAAAACTGCTAGAATTAAAAAAATGTAGAGGACTAAATTTACTATATTACATTAAATGTTTGAAACTAAATTCCCTTTCTGAAAACCGAAAATTCTCCGTAGAATTCGAAAAAAAAAAAAACACTAAAAATCACATTATAAATCACTAAAAATCAAAAATCGCGGAGAACAAAATTTACAATAATGGTCTTAAACGTTCTAATAGGATTTCTTTCATGAATGACAAAAAATCGACACAAAAAACGCTAAAAATGGCAAAAAATCGCATTGAATATCGCATTAAAAATATCTACAATTCAAAAGTCACAGAGTACAAAATTTTACTGCATTCGGTTAATACTTTGAAACCAAATAACTTCTTCAAATGTCAAGAAATCGCCGGAAAATGCGAAAAACACTGAAAATCGCATAAAAAATTCGCGAAAAATTAAAAAATCACTCTACGAATTCGGAATAAATTTTTGTAAAGAGGACAAAATTTACTATATTGGTATAAAAGATTGAAACCGTATTCCTTTAACTAATGTAGAAAAATGTCTCGAAACTTGAAAAATAGCTAAAAATCGCACAAAAAATTAAATAAATAATCTAATAAATAAATCCAAATCGGGTTTTGAGGTGCAAAATTGCATGTATCTACTACAGGTATATTCTCCCCAAATTTTCTAGCTCTACTTGCACCAGTCCCTTCAGAACACCTTCCACACACACACACACTGACACAAACTTCTTTCCTTATTAGTATAGATTAAATATTAAATAACGAACAAATTTCATTTATTCAATTTAAATAAAAAACAAATATAGTATGTATCATTTTATATTTTCCTAGAAAATATTTTATCTTTAGAAATTAGTTTTACAGCGAGAGAAAATAAAAGTAAAAAAAGGCAATTTTTTTTTTTTAGAACTTGGAAACAAAAATTCTGTAAAATTTGTACCTATATCTTACTTATTGTATAATAAAATGTGTTTTATTTAGCTTTTTAAAATGAAAATCAGATTTACTTCCATTATATTTGCAACATTTTGTAAAAATCTAATTAAAAAAAAAAAAAAAAAACTGTTTACTTTTTTAAAAACAATCTTTTAATTTTCTTAAAAAAAAAAAAAAAAAATTGGACACCCAGATGTATAAGACTCAGTCAAATGAAAACGGGGAAGTTGGAAAAAAAGTAAGTAAACTGTTGTCAAATGAAAACGAGGCAGATGGACAAAAATTAAGTAAACTGTTGTCAAATGGAAAAAAAGTAAGTAAACTGTTTATTATTTTAAAAGTAATAGCCATGACTGTTAATACACTTATCCCACTGTAGGACAAGACGACCAACGCCTTCATTGAAAATTGTTTATGATTACCTACGGAACCGTAGTTTATCCCAGGCATTGATGTGCACCTCTTCGTCCGAAGCAAATCGACGCCTGAAATGTCTTTCTTCAGGGCACCAAAAATCTGGAAATCGCATGGGGAATGATCTGGACCGGATGATGGATATCCAAGGGCTTCCCAGCAATGCTTCTGCATCGTAGTCGAAACAACCTGAGCAATATGTGGGCGGATATTATCCTGCAGCAGTATGATACCGACCGTCAACATTCCTGGGCGTTTAGACTTAATGGAGCACTTTAATTTTTGCAAATTTACCGCGGACCGCTGTGCGTTAATTGTGGCGCCGTGTTCCAGAAAGTCAATGAGCAGAAGCACCTTGCTGTCAAAGAAAAAAGTCATCATGACTTTCATGAAGTGCAGGGCTTTGGATTTTTTCGGTGGGCGGTGAATCCCTGTGCTTCCATTGTTGTCTCTGACGCTTGTTATGCGGCTCAAAATGATGACACCATGTTTCATCTCCAGCGACAACACGAGAAAGGAAGTTATATTCTTCAGCGTGGTACCGTTCCAGGTACTGCAGTGAAGTCGACATTTTGTTCAAATTCTGCTTCTCCGTGAGGCTGTGGAGAATCTACTGCGCACAGATTTTCCGGTGCCTCACATGCTCTGTCAAGATGACGAGACCGGTACCGTGACTAATGCCCAACATGAGCCGAATGTTTTCCACCGTCCGCCGTCAATCATTGCATCCACCGCAGCATTGACAGAAGGGATAATGACTTGATGAGCTTGTAGTGGCCGACTGCTGTCTTTTAATAACACCTGATCTTCTCGAAATCGTTTATTTCACCGAAACACACGTGCACGTGGCATACTGATTTTGCTATACACAACAGACATTCAGGCATGAATTCCATTTCCTGACACTCCTTCCACAGTCACAGAACGCAATGCACATCGATATTCCTTTTCCCGGCCTCCATAGCTATGTCGAAAGTTACACACTACTCGCTCACCTCACTTCAAGCGCGTCTAATAGACAAATGGAACAGCGATTTGGTTTTCATTTGACTGTCTCTTATATACAGTTATTGCTCGATCTCATCATGTGTGGTCTTGAAGTCATTATTTCACGCCCATTTACAGTCCTGATCAGAGTTGCCACTTTGACCTCCATTGTTATCCAGAGAATCCAAATTCATACCAGAAATTAAAAATAGTAATTTTTTTTATTTAATGACAGACACTTCGTTATTACTGAAAGTAAAAAATCTTTTGAAATTTCCCGTGTGAATTTGAAAATTCGAAATAAAAATGGAGGCCAAACTGGCAACATTTGCCCTGATAACTACTACCATTTACGTTGATATATGTATATGTCTGTAAATAATAGGAAATCTATAGTCATTTACGCTCTTTTACAATCTTCATATTACGGTCATATACGCTTAATTACAATCTATGTATATTTCTGTGATTTACGGTCAGATACGTTCTTGAAAGTTATTGTCATTTACGGCCTAACGGTGCATATTGTAATATTACAGGACAATGCATTAATATGTGCTATCAAGCTTTTCCCGTAAGCCAACGGTGAACGTTTTATCACCATTCATTTATCATAATACTTATAAAAAGGATCAGAAAATAACTTAAAAGAATATGAATTTCCTTTGAAATCTCGTTGGAAATTCTTCATTCACTTTTCTAAAATATTACTATTTATAAACATTATTCCAAAACATTAGGTTTGTAAAGACTGATGACGAAAGACTACAAAGGCCAAAATAATTTCCGAAAAGTTTTAGGTTTTGCACATTTTGAAATATCTGCCAACTGCATACTTAGAATTCAGTAAATGAAATGACAAATTTCTATACAGTTTCAAGATATTATTTCAAAGTTCTAAGGAATCTGAAATAAGCCGAATTTATAATTTAATTCAGAGGAAAGTATTAGATTCGCTGCAGTAAAACTGTAAAAGGCACTGCTTATTTATAAGAGTGCATGTTACTTCCCGTTCTCTTTCATATTCGCTTGCAATTTATAGGATTAGTTCTTCTGAAAAAGCTTTTTAATATTATTGGATTCTTTAAAAGGAAAATAAAGCATGGAGCTGTGACGATTATTATGTAAATATTATAGAATAAGTTCTCTTAGATCTGTTAAATTCTAAAACTAATGTAAATCATAAGAGTAAAAATGGTATAGAAAAAATGAATATTTTTTGGCTCGTTTTTCAAGGTTATGTACAAGATTTCCTATAGCGTTTTCTATAATATTTTGATAAAGATTTCTAACATATTGTCTGATATATATATTTCTCTCTCCCTATTAGATTGGGAGGTGGCAGCACAGTTGACGGCTGAAATTCCAAAATTAGTTAGAATTCGATTCGCATATTAAAACCCAATCGGTCTGCCAAGTCATATCTTGGTGGAAAACACCTGAAAACCCGATTTTAGCTGTTGACTCGTAGGTTTATCATTGTGTTTTCCTGCACCTAAAGGTATGAAACATGGGGGATTGGGAGTAGAAAAACATAAATGTAAACCTACGAGTCAATCGCTAAAATCGGGTTTTCAGGTGTTTTCCACCAAGATAAGATTTGACAGGGCGATTGCATTTTAATATGCGATTCGAGTTTTAACTAATTCAGGAATTTCTGTCGTGAATTCGATGAGGTGATTGTAATCCCGGTCTATATGTATACGAGCATATGTGCGTATGTGTGGAAATGAAAATGAATAGCAACGTTCATATGAAAAGTATCAACTCAGCGAAATGTAACAGTCACGGGATTTGATAAGTGCATGGCGGAATACGAGTTCGTGATACACGAGACGAGAATACACGAGAATGGAATGGGCTAAATAGTAAATGAACATCGGCAGAGATCGTTTGTTGAAAGAAGGAACGCAAGGCCTAAAAACTTGCAAAGTTTAGCTACAGATCTTAAGTGCATTCTTCATTTGTTGTTTACTGAATTGGCTAAAGACCTCATAGCATGCATAGTCACAGTGATGTCATTGTGACGTCACTGTAAGTCACTGTGGTCACATCACAACTGTGACCAAAATGCCACCACTAAGCGATGTCACATTGTAGCTGATATATGAACTTCTTAAGAAACTTTTAAAAATTACAAAAATTCTTCAAAACATGTTATTTACTGTAAAAAATATTTTTCTGGCAATATAAAAAAAATTGTGACGTCACTGTTATGTCACTACATGTAACGTACGTCTCATTATGTGACAAAAAACCCTACCATATTGTAAACTCTTTGTGTGACAAAACATACGTTAAGATTAAAACTAATTCATATAATTGAATAAAAATAATTCAGTGTTTGTTTCCGGTTAATATTACACAACAAAATTAAAAACTTCATCAAAAAATGTACATAAATAAAATACAAATTTAATAGACATGTAATCGAACTGCTCGCTTAGACTACTAAAACTATTTGAATTAAAAAAACTGTTGTAGGTAGTAAAATATTTGTCGATTTTTTCGATCACACTTTTTAAATAAATTTAACTTTTTCCGAATATAAAATAAAATATACAAAGTATATGTAAAACGCGTGGCGTAATTAATTATTCATATTTATTTTTTTGTTTTTGTTTCTAGAAATTTATTTTGAAAAATACTGTTATTTTACAAGCTATTTTACTCTACAGGAAATTAAAATAGAAAAAAATGACAATTGAATGATTCCCCCCCCCCCCACTTTCCCACTAAAAACATTATTTGGCTAGTTATTTTATTTCTTTTTAATGAACATATTTTGCATTTATTACGTATAATATAAATTTTACTTTTCTATTTTCAAAAGACCTCGCATTACTGCATATTAAAATGAATTTGAAATACTCTAAAAATTTAAACATTCTTTAATTTGTTATACTCCCAGTGTTAGTTTAATTATTGTCATATTTGACGAAAAAGTAGCTTTACAAAACTTAAAACTTGAACTATTTTGAAACACATAAAAAAAAGTTAATTGCATCAAAAAATTCTCAAAACAAGAATTTTTAATTGGAAGAATGCTTATAAAAATATTATGTCATATAAATGTATGAGAACGGAAAAGCCATCTGTTCTTGCCTTGATAAACAAAAGAGCGCTAAAAACCGCAGACGATAAAAACTATTAAAGAGAACATATTGCGTTTAATATTTGGAACAGGCGGAGAGAGTTTTTTGCTGGACAGTAGGTAGCGTTATGAGCATGCAATCTGTCAGATATAAGCATTTAACCTAAAAAATTCATAGGAATAATTATCACAAGATAACACTTTAGACAAAAATATCAGTCCGAGATATTTACACTAGCTTTGGTGTGGTTTAAATGATTCCCATCATTGCTATTATATGTATTATTGGACATATTTTCTACTTCCAAAATTTGTTCTTCCTAAAACATGGATTACATCGGAATTTACAGGACGACGTTAAGGTTTGAAAAAATATTTTATTCCAGAGCTTGCTTTTCTTTAAATTACAACAATTTTAGTATGTTCTTATAAACATTTCATTAACCTAATAAAGTTTAGTAGATTTATTATTTAATTTATTGAAATAAATAACTGTCTATCAACAATTTTAATCAGATGATTAAAATCAATTATATAAATTTATTTTAATCAGATTTGCTTTTTTTAAATATTATAGGTTAAAATCTCATGTTTTTTCAAACTTTAAAATGAGGTATAAAAATATTATAAGCAAAGTTTAACATAATTAGCAAATATTTAAATGTATTTAACGTACTAAATAAAAAGGCTTTTTTATAGAATAAAATTTTTGATGGTCTGAAACAATTTTCGTTGCACATTTTTATTTAAAAATTAATATATTTTCAGAAGAAAAGAAGATAGTTTATTCTATTTAGAAGAAATAAGAATTGTTTTACATAATGGATAAGTACTATTTAAAGGATATCATGCATATGTAGTATTAAGGGGGGAAAATCAGTGTCAATGAGTATTATTCGATGTGAGAAAAGTTATGAAAATTTATAAAGATATATCTTGGTAAGAACTTTTCAGTTAAACATTATGAACGAAAAGTTTTCAAAGTAAATCGGTGTTTCAATTTGTTGACAAATATAGAAATTATGCAACCCAGTGAGAATTTAAATATGGTTTTATTGAAAGATTTTAATTATTAAAAAACATATCCATGTACTTGAATGAATGAAGCTAAAATGCAAAATATATTTCGTAATTTATTTTTTTCTGGATACTTTTAATATTTTACTTCCTGAATGATTTTTATACGCATAAACTTCAAAATATCTATACTATACACTCTATTAGAAAACAGACTGATTAAAGGGGGCTTGTTATTTGTAATTATCATCTAATCCTGTAAATAAAATAATAATAGTAATAATGAGCCAATGTGTGTTTCTATTTTGTGTTTATGGTTTGAATTTTTATACTTTATTCACATAAAAATGGCTCATTTTATATTATTTTCATCATTTTTTATTTTACTATGTCATATAAAAGTGAATAAAATTACCTGCATTTGTAACAAACAGTATATATAAAATTTTCACCACACGTTATTCTAAAACCTTTATAGTAAATTAAAAACTTCATCAAAAATTGTACATAAATAAAACACAAATTTAATAAACATGTAATCGTACTGCTCGCCTAAATTAGTAAAACTATTAGAATTAAAAAAAAAAAAAAAAAAAAAAAAAAAAAACTGCTATTGGTAGTAAAATCTTTGTCGATTTCTTCGACTATCAACTCTTGGAATGTTACTAATATGAAAGTATCGCTATTGAATTTCAAAACTTTATTTGAATAAATAATTGATATTTTTCATATAAAAATGCTTTTTGGTGTTATTAGTCAAATGTATTAAAAAGAGGTGCTAGTTCAGTAAAAACAGAGCATGATGACAGAGTTTCATGAGTAAATTTAATATTAGTAATGTGTTTAGTAATGCTATAAGAAAAAATCATATAATTTTTTTAATATGATAAATAAAGTGACATTAATTTTTAAGGATTTTATGAATTACAAATTGAAAAATACAATTAAATAACGACATGATTTAATAATATATTGTATTTTCTAAAGAAATAAAGTTCTATAATTTTTGCAAGGTCTTGGACACACTGATTTAGAAATACTGTGGTATGGGGAAGTTTTTTACAAGAAATCTCTGATTGAAACTAAAGGTGAATTTCCCTTAAAAAAAAAAAAAAAAAAAAAAAGATATATTTCGCCTATTTTAAAAAGAGCAGGGTGCTGCAACTTTAAAAAATGGCCTAGAGGGAACAGTAAGTAATTGCAGAATTAATAAAAACAGCAAATAAATATAATTATATAGTGGCACAAATAACAAAACAAGCAAATATGGTTTGCAGCTATCTTGCATTTATACAAGAAATATTACTATTAATCTCCGACGCTTTAGATGGAAACGAAGATGACATTTTATGGAATGACGGAAATGCTTCAGACAACGATTCACATTACAATAGTGGTACTTATACCTTCAGTGAAAGTGATTTATTATGAGAAATTTTTGTCAAAATTTTCACAAAGATTATTTGTAAAGTTTACGTCTATAAAAATATTAACATAAAAAGGAAAATGGTATTTAATAAACAGCACATAAGTTGGAAACACTTGATAAGTTACTAATTTTATTATGATTTTTTTTTTTTTTTAATGCCAGTAATGTTTTAGAGTGCATTAGAGTGTAGTAGATTTCCCCGCTTAATAGTCGCATTAGACTTTCACAATGAAAAATTGGCAAAAGACGCGCGACTATTATGCGAGTAAATACGGTAGTTGTTGAGAAGATATCATTCTTTCATTCTTCTTTAGCTCCAATTTGCTGTAAATTTATTATTGCAAAAGTAGAATAAAAAAAAATAACATATTACTTAATTATTCTTTTACCCGCAACAATTTATTATACTTGCTATGTGATCTAGAGAAAAGAAAGAATAACTTGATTGGTTAAAGGTGAATTTCGTCAAAAGATCGCGAAAAAATGCAAATTTTGTCAAAAAATCGGGGAAAAAGCGAATTTCATCTAAGAATAGCAAATTTTGTCAAAAGATTGTAAAAAAAAAAGAATTTCGTCAATGGACCGCATAAAAGGCAATTTTTTAAAATAAATTGCGCAAATAAGGCGAATTTTGTCAAACGATCGCGAAAAAAATCTAAATTTCTTCAAAAGGTGGTGGAAAAAACGTGAATTTCATCTAAGAATCGCAAATTCGTCAAGAGATTGAAGAAAAACGTGAATTTCGCCAAAGCGTAGCGAAAAAAAAGCGAATTTTGTCAAAGGATAGCAAGAAAACGTGAAATTTTGTCAATAAATCGTACACATAAGGCGAATTTCGCCGAAGGCTTGTGAAAAAAAACGCAAATTTCGACAAAATATCTTGAAAAAAACATTCTGAAATTTTTCTGTGAACTTCAGCATTTTCTTTTACTCATAATTACTCCTGCCTCCATTGTCTAGGTTCATTGATTGGACTCGAATAGCGATTTCATTTTTCAATAAATGTCTTGCATCTTAACGCTGTCACAACATTGTCATTGTAGTCACATATTCGTCACAAAATTAATGACAATTTCGTCACAAATGACACATATTTCCTAAATTGGTCTCACCGTGACTTCACTAATTCGTCACAATGTGACGTCACAAATCAGCTCTAAAACGGTCATAACGACTTCACATTTTAGTCACTATGACTTCACATTGACGTCACGTGACCTCACATTTACGGTCACAAAATCACAGTGTGATTTCACAACGACGTCTCCGTAACGTCACCATGCCTCACGGTAGGTTATTATTATCCTTTGCTAATCATCTGCTTACATATAAAACTCATATTTGTATATTTTACGTTCCACACAAAAATCACAATATAGAACGTTTTCTGCTCCTGCAACCCCCAAGTGGTAGTTGCACTGACTTAGAATGCTGCCTGTGTCGGAGCAGGGACTGTCACTATCTATTCGCAGCCATTACTTTTGAAATTATTTTGAAATTTCCTGAGACTGCATAGAAATCGCAATTTAGAACGTTTTTCGCGTATTTTCATCCGTTTAAATGATGAATTTTTTTAGGAACTGTTTTTAGATATCATTTATATGTTATAACTACCATTCCACATTGCAAGTTTCTAGGTCCTTCAAGAACACAAAAATCGTATTTTTAGAACGTTTTTTGTTCCTGTATCCCCTTTAGGGCGGGCGCACAGACATAAAATATAGCCCATGTTGGGCCAAGGACTATCGCCATCATTTTGACACCCTAACTTTTAAAATCGATCTGGTAATTCCAAAGATTACCACTACAAATAAACGCACAAACTTTACTTCTTTATAATATTAGTATAGATTTTCGCAGATAAATTTTTTTTTCACAGTGCAAGATTTTCGAATCGCGTCTTCTCAGGTTCATGCATTTATATTAAAATTCGTCACTTATTTAGAATCCTAGATTAATCAAGCGAGTAAAATCAAAATAAAAATTAAAAACACTGTTAAAAAGTACAATAGTTTTACACTGTAAAAAAAATAATGCCAGTTTTCCGGTAGGAATCGAAAAAATAATTGCCATTATCATACAGGAATAATTTCCAACCCAGCTCGGAATAAAATCCGTAAAATCGGAATAAAATCCGTAAAATACAGTTTTACTGACTATTTCCTTATTTTTACGGATTTTATTCCGAGCTGGGTCGAAAATGATTCCGGTACGATAAGGGCAACTATTTTTTCGATTCCTACTGGAAAACTGGCATTATTTTTTTTACAGTGTATCCATATTAGTGAATTTATTCTTTATTCTAAATTTTAAATGATATCGTAATTTCCGCCTTAAATTTTGGGGGTATGTGCTGACAGAAGGAATATGGAAAGGCATCCCTTATAACTAAAGGATTAAGAACCGCTGCCCTAGATCCTTAAATAAAAAATATTCATGGGATAAAAAAAAATAACGGTTAAATTAACGGTTTTAAAAAAATAAAAATAAAGGTTAGTTTTGTTTTTAATGATTCATTTTTATGCCATTATTAATAATGCTGATATTCTAAAACGGTAAAAGGCTTTCCATAATTTCACGGAAACGCATTGGAGATTTTTGCATAATATTGAACTTAGATTAGACAATTTTCCGTGCTTCAAAAACTGAATAAACCAAAGAGATTAAAATTCTTTCTAAATATTTTGCGCAAAATGAGTCGATTTATTATTGTTATTTAGAGTGCAATTTTATTTATTTTTCATTTTGTAGATTTATTTATTTGACAAATTGCCCCTTTATGTTCTAGATTTCCATATTTACATGAGTAAAAGAACCCACTAAGTGAAATAATTATATATAACTACGGTAATTGATAAACGTTATTTTGTTTAATCATATGTTTTTCGTTCATTATTAATTTTTTTAATTATCTATTTGTATTTTGTTAAACGACGACTATTTTTGTTTTAGTGATACTTATAATTTTTTTCAATTATATAATCTCAAAGGAGTTATTTTTTGTATCAAACGTATTTAATTTACGTTAAGCTATTCACAATGAATAATTTCTGATGATATCTTTTGGTGTAGCTTATAAACTATTTCTCTGTCAGTTTACTAATGAAAAATTGATTGGATGAAAACGATATTTAATTAAATTGTTATCGTACTCTGTAAAAAAAATTGTAAAGTTAGTTAAGTTTTTCTAGGAAACGGGGATTCTTAGAACTTTTTATATAACGGCAACAACAAAAATTCATGTAACAGATAAGCTTTTGCACCGAAAATAAAAAAAATATGTAAGGTTACAAAGAAATTTTTAGGAAACTGGAATGCCTAGAACTTTTCATGGAACTGCAACCCGGGTAACAGATAACATTTTAGCAAGATTACTGTAATTTTAGAAGATTCATTTTTAAAGCTACAAATTTTTTTAGCTGTACAAAAACTAATTTTTTAGATTTAAAGCTTTTTTTATACAGTCACAGATGAAAGTTTAGTAAGCCTGTAACTTTACATCTGTGGAACTACAGATTTTTTTTACAGTGTAGGCTGATTTTTTAAAATTAATTTACTTTTAAATATCGGAATTTGCTTATTCTAATGTAATGTTAATGTCTTTACAACATATATTTACAATCGAAAAAAATGTTTTCAAGATGTTAAACTATGTAATGGTTTTGTTGGAAAGTATGTCTGTGACTATGTGCGACTCAATGAGAGGCTGAGCAATTTCTACATTGTAGGCTATTTGTATATTGTACAGACCACAGCCCCTGTGCACAAATAGCCCATACCAAGTTGTTTTCACAAGTCTATGTTAGATATCCAAATATTTGGCAACGAAAACAACGTTTAATCCTTAGAAAATATTTGACAGAATATAACTGCAACTGATTTGTAATGAAATTTATTATTATTAAAAACGTGGCATTTTTAGTGGCATATTAAATACCCAATTGAATGCATTAGTATGTTTACTATTATACTTTATCATAGGATTAATAAATTGTATGTGGCCATGAAGGATGCCAATAATTGTCTGGCTAATTAATTATCATCTTCAATAATTATAAAGTTACAAGTATAAACGGCTGTATTTTAAAGCTTTCCAACATAGTTGGAAAGTGTTTATGAATTCGGTTTATCGCTCCAAGCTCTAACTCGCGTAAATATATTCAGATTTTCATGTACTTTATATATGTCAATGATGGTTAATATGGCACGGTCAGTACTGAAACTGAAGTGCGTAGCATTAATAGTTCATTTACAGGGACACTCAAAAGAATTCCATTATATTATGGACAATGGGAAAACATCGTTTGCAGGGTATTTTAATTACATTATGCCATTTGAAGCGTATTGAAATTAATCTAAACCACCGAAGTTAACTAAAATATGCTTACTGTAGAATACGGTGTTCATAGCATTTATCGTTCATTTGCAGGGACGATAAAAGAGTTAGATTGCAATACTGTCTTTATACAATAATTTCTGGAACTGCGTTTATAATTTCGGCTTGCGCTTTTTATTTTAACAGATATTTTACATGCTACTTTTTGTGTATAAATTCTATAGATCGTACACAGGACTGCACAAAAGAATTCAGATACATTTCTCCTTATTAACGAAAATTAGTGAAGGGGAATTTTGAACTGAGTTTTGCATTTCCTAACTGAACTAAATTTTTGCACATATGTAGTTCATAGATGAGATGATATATAGATACAAATCTAAATGTAATATACACTGCTGCATAGACGCTTTCAGATAATTTCCCGACTATAGGTGGGAATTACTGAAATTGTGTTTTGAAATGTGTGATGCGCTTTCCAAATTTTTCTAGTATATATCACATTTCAACTAATTAAACGATGAAGTTTAGTTACATTATTCTGAAAGTGTTCGAAATTTTTTCATAATCTATGATTGACGTAGGATATTTCTTCTTTGTGTTTGTCCAATTGGGTGTCATCTCTTTTAGTTCCTTCTTTATAAGTATTACACGCATTGTTTGATTTATGTGCTTATTTTTCACGAAATCAAATTCAGAGTTTTTCTCATTTAATAATGGCCCACATAATTCTTTAACATGTCTCTCTGAAATTAACCTCTAAATTAATTTCTTGTGTTTAACACTCTGGAAGAGAATTAAAAAAATTGTTTAGTCAACAACTCCATATTATTACAGTTGAAACTTATTACAATCATCATGCTATTCATTGTGTTTTATGCATTAAAGGTAACATTAGTTGAGATAATCTCAGTATTTTGTGTTACATGAAAATACTTTTGTGTCAGAAATCCCCCCCCCTTTTTTTTACATTTTATACCGATGACTTCCTTTTTAAAAATTTCTGATGGATAAAGAAATAATAATAACAAAAAAAAAAAGAAAAAACGCTCTAGTAGCCAAACAGCCCGTCATGCTCTTAACTTCGTATACTACTGTGCGCCCCTCGCCGATAAAGGTTTTTCCTTTGGTTTCCATTCCTCTAAATAAGTCCCTGGTCAATAATAGTACTGAAAAAGTATTAATGCTCATATCACGCGATAAAGATCTGCTTTAGAATATATATAAAATAGAATACGAAGATAAATTAAAGAACTTTGAAAAATTCAAACATTTAAAAATTAATGACGCCAAGAATTACAGGTAAATCTTTAACCGTAAAACGCATTTCACAAGTTTCTGATTTTAAATCTATATTAATAAAAGAACAAAGTGTGTGTGTGTCTGTCTATCGGCTGTGGCTAGCAAAGTCTATCGCACGTAGAAGTCTGAAAATTCAGGTGATGTTAGTCCAAGACAGGTCTTGGTGCACCTGAGGCTCAGATGTTTAATTTTTTAAGGACCGGGGCCCCTGAGCTCCTTGAAGTTTTTATACACTAAATTGTTAATAACTTGCCCCCTTTTTATCCAATCTTCTTCGTTTTGTTGGATCATTCTACATTTAGTTATTTTCGCCTGTCTACTTTCCTTTTATGACCCTGGACCCTTGGGCCCCTTGCAGGGCCCCTTGGAATTTTTGGGCAAATGAATTTTTTATTAAATTGCTTTCTTTTAATCCGATCTTTAATTTTGAGATCCTTTTCCCATTTAGTTATTCCCACATTTCTACATTGCACATAAGGCACTGGGCTCCCCTAAAGAACAGTCGGGCCCCATCCAGGGCCCGTTGAACACGTTTTGTGTGCCAAGCATATTTCACCCCCTATTTTCGCACCTTCTCAGAGCATAATTTTAAAGTTGAATCTTGGACTCTTCTTCTTGGACCAAAACCCTCATATTTTTACTGGGGGCCCTAGGGCCCATTTTTAAATATTTACACAATCTTTTGTGTATTTCCTTAAATTATTATTCTAACGAATAATTCATACCCTATGCATCATTTTGACTAATTGAAGTTCTAAAGCTCTAAGTACTAAGACATTTTAACGTGTTTTCATGTTAGGACTCTGTTTGTGACTGTCAGTTGGCCCCTTTCGGGTCCCTATTACATCTCCCTTAAAAATGATCCGATTCACTAGCTTTTTTTTAAGCAACTTCTTAGGTTCTCGAGCTACTTCATGAATAAAAAAAATCAGTCTTCAACTACCACCAATTTTAAATATTAACCGCTTTCTTGGGTCCTTGGGGCAGCTTTTTTAAAAATGATCCGAATTGCTTGCAATTTTCTTTAAAATAGTTCTAGCGTGCTCTGATTAAAAACTACTAAAAAGTATCTTTATACCAAACCACATGCCTATTAAATCACTGACCCCTTGGGACCCGGTACAGGGCACATTGAAGATTTTGAATCAAAATTGTTAATAAATTGCTCCTCTTAAACCGATCTTCATTTGTGGAACCCTTTTTCATCTAGTTATTCTCACATCTCTATATTCCAGTTAAAATTCTGGGGCACCCTAGGGTCCTGTAGGGCCCGACCCGGGGCTCCTTGAACTTTTTGTTTGCCATACATTTTTCACCCCCTAATTTCCTCACCTTCTCATTGCATAATTTTAAAATTGAGTCTTGGACTCTTCTCCCTGGATCAACACCCTCATTTTTGTATTGGGTCCCTAGGGCCCCTTTTTAAGCATTTACCTCATTGTTGCGCATTTCTTTAAAATATTATTCTAAATGGTTCATTCATACCCTATACTTAATTTTGACTAATTGAGGATCTAAAACGCTAAGTACTAAAACATTTAAACATGTTTTAATGTTAGGCCACTGCTCTCAACTATCAGTGGGACCCCTTTGGACCCCATGTTATAGCTCCCTTCAAAATTGTCCGATTAGAAACTTTTTATTTCTAACAAAGCTTAGGTTTTCCAGCTACAACATGAACGACAAAAAGAAAAAAAAAATCAGACTTCTGCTACAACCAATTTTTGAATATTAATCCCTTCTTGGGGCCTTTGTTGCATCTTCTTTGAAAACTACCCTATTCTATTGCAATTTTCTTTAACATAGCTTTAGTGTCTTCCAGGTACTTTAAAACAAATAAAAAAAATTCTTATGCCCGACTACATTCCAGTTAAGACCCTGGCCCCCAGGGCCCGGACTTTCTTTATACCTCAGCTAGCACCATTTTCGAACATTAATCTCTTTTTTCGGAAAAAACTTAGTCACCACAGCCGCAAATTAGATATCACGTTACTTTAAAGGTAACATTAGATAAGGGATTTATCCGTTTATAAAATATCGTGTTAATGTTAAAAGTAATTTGTGAAATTTACTTGAGGGAGCACCTTCCACCGCTTGGGGGCGCATTATTTCCTCGCGTTCTAAGGGCCTAATTTCAATGGGATTTGTTTCATTCAACTTAGATGACAATTCGGCTACTTTCTGCATTACGAAATTTTGTCTTAGACTTTAGTTACCAACATTTTCGAACATTAATGGTGCATTCTTTTTTCGGGTTCTGTGGACTTGATTACTATGAGGGTTGGCTCACTCAACTTCGTATTTGAGTGTCTCCGGTAAGTGCGGAACACATCCGATGAGCGTTGCTTTAGGTAGCAGGGACCCAAGTCCCAAGTTCGTTCGGAAAGACATTTGTTGGAAACACACTAGACGCTGCCGAAGGCATTGGGGCCCCAGAAAGTAGGTTCATGTAAAAGATTTTCAAAAGATATAAAATCATATAAACTTAAGTTTTATTTAAGGTTATTATTTACAAACCCCGAGCAACGACGGACGGGTCTACTAGTTATGAATAAACTAAATTTTTATTTCAGAAACTATCTTCGAATTAAGATTAATTTGGCGATAAAAGTTAACAAGAGTTTAATATTAATTTACATTAAGATTAATATTTTTTTGTGGCAATTTTATAAAAATAGAAACATTTTCGTGTTCTGAATTAAATATAAGTACTAACTCATCAGAATATTTAACAAGATCATTTAAATGACTTAATGAAATAAATTTGTAATGATTTAAATTAGAATTAATTTAACCAATTTACTTAATTAGCTAATAAATTACTAATTAGAAGTCAGTGAATATTCTTTAATAATTTTCATGATATTGAAATTAATTTTCACCTTTCTTCTTTAACAAGAATTCCATATTTAAAAATTTATATTTAAGATAATAAAGTAAAAGTATGAATATAATTTCTTCTGGAATTATATTTTATTACATTTGAGAAGTTAAAACATGTTTCTGGAATTAGTACAATAATTATTCTTTCTTAAAGGAATTTCAATTCGATATGAATTTTACAGTTATTGCTTTTATGTTATTAGGGCTGTGAAATAAATTACAAATTGAAACATCCAATCTCTTAAAAATATAAAAAAATGTTGTCCAAGCGATAAAGAGGTGGACCAGTGTGTTAAGTAGTAAGGTATATTTTGGGTTTTAAAATATAAAATTTCATATGATAATTTTTTGTAAGCTTTTTCTTCTAGTACATGCTTTAGTATTAACATCAGCGAAATTCAAATTCGACTTATAATTCCTTAAAAGTTAAAATTTCAGTACAAAATGCACTTTGATTAACAATTAAAATTCATAAAGATATAGATAAATGTAAATACATTGCTTAAAGGTGTGTCAAACGCACCTTATTTGACGCACCTTTAAGCAACGTATTTAAATTTATTTGGATCTTTATCAATTTTTTGACATATTAGTTCTAATTTATGGCAGCTTAAAAAAAAAAAAAAAAAAAAAAAAAAAACAGTTTAATTAATTTGTACTTTAAAAGGGAAAATTTAAACTACAATTCCAAACTAGTTTATAAAGTAATTCTCTTTATTAAAATTTCACAATACTTGTATTTCAAAATAAGCATCTTTCCTTTAGGCAGTTTAGAAATTGCCTGTTTAATAATAAATATCACATTTTTCTGTTTAAAGTGTATTTAGAAAGTAAAGATAATTATTTAAATCCATTAATTTTCTTTACTGGAAAGGACAACTTTATATTATTTAGATAACTTTAATTTTGTAAAAAAATTATCTTTTGAAGTATATAAACTGACAAAACAATTATTTAGTTAACTATAATTTTGTTAAAATGATTATTTCAAATATTCAATGGGGAACTGCAAAGCTTTGTTAAATGGAACTTTAATGTTTCCTATATTTATTCGAATGATTAAAGGAAATAATATAGTTGAATAATGTGCTTCAAATATTTCACGAAATAATCAATAAAAATATTTTTATTTCACTTATCTTAAGTGAACAAATATGTTTTATAAAGTCAATTTAAAAAAAAGGAAAATGAATATTTTAATTATTTTTACGATTGACTGCACAAAAGAAACTTTAGTCAGCTTTAAAAATTTAGACAATTGCAGTCAACTATTTGTTATGATTTCAAAGGCTTTTTGTTATCCAAAATGAAAAGGATCTCATATTGATTAAAAAAGCTTTGATCCAAAAGAGTAATTTAAACGATCATTTTTATCTTTTGATGTACCAGCATTAAATATTGATTTTTCATTGTATATATTTAAACGAATTTCAAAGTTCTTATGATTGTATTTTATTTTATTTTCTATATTTTAATAATTTAAAAATCTGTGTGATTCAGTTTTTAAGACTTTCCAAAGTAGGTAAAAAGTGTTTGTGATTTCGATTCGAGGGAGTTTGTCTGTCCGTCTGTCCACGGTCCAACTCCCCAAAATATGGTTGGAATTATGTGATAGTAATATATGTTATTGAAGTTCACTATAGGATTTTCAATATTAAAGAGGAAGTACGCATCTATTATAATTCATTTAAAAGGAGATAAAAAAATAAATCTGTTACATTACGCCCTATGGGGGAATATTTTTGCTCTGCATTTTAATGATGTTACGATAATTTTTGACAATGAAACGTATATATATAAGTGATGTATAGTGAAGTTTTCTGTAGAACATGAAGAGCATATTATTTATCGTTAATTTACACACAAAAAAATTCCTTAAATTTCAGTGCTCGAACTGGGAATCCTACTAACAAGTTACTGGGTTCCAATCCAATATGAACTCCATTAACCAGGGGGACCGTTTGGAATACAGGAGTAGTCAGAGCCTTCCCCCTTCGGGGATCCAGTTCCCGGTCATCTCCTACACTAAAGTGGCCGTCTCCGGATTATAACATCCACTGCCCGACTGCTCGTCATCTTCCTCACTTAATCCATTTATGCCATTATTATTTTTGCGGCGTTTCAAATTTTAACAAATGTTTATAATTTTCTTCTTCTTTACAACATGAAAATTGTATGAAGTTATTGTCTATAAATGTCTTTATCTATTACCGAGAGATGACAGAATAAGATTGATAATTATTTGCTTAAATGAAGGACTTTATTTGGTGTTTATAGGTTGTTCATTTTTCAAAATAGCGAAATATAAAAAGTAAGTTTATTTGCACTTTTTGTATCATGGATCGAAATAAATAAGTCATAATCTTAGCTTGTAGACTTCTTTGAAATACGTAATTTTTTAAATTGCGGAATTATATGTTCAAGCCTATTTTTTATGCATGTTTGTAACGTACAAAATATAAGGCGCTATTTCTGCTATTCAGTTAGGGGACAGTTATTTATGTAAAGTCCTTTTCAAGATGATTATGAAATAAATTGTTTTTTTTTAGCCTCAAATACGATTATTCTTTTTATTATTAATAATACTTGTAATGTTATTAGTATCTGTAAATAAATAAATAAATAAATTGTTTAATAGTTCATAAAAATACTTATTATAGTATATAATATACAATTAAGAAGCTTAATTTAAATAAATTTAGACAAAACATGCAATTATACATTTTTTCCACATGTGGATATTCCCATATTTAGTACGTTTACATTTTATCAAATATGTATTAAAATATTTTAGCGTATTTTTTTTAGTAATTGTTCAGTTCATTTTGCAACATTTTAAAGTACTCTTACAAACAAATTTGAGAAAACAAAAATTCAGGCATAAATGGGTTAAAGGGCCGAGTTAGAACCACCAGGAGGAGATTACCTTCAGGTTAATATAACAACTGTGTTCTATAATGAGTCCACCAATGGGGAAAGTAGTGCAAGGAAAGGGGCACAAATAAATGGTATACGAACAAAATCAGTGTTCCGTATCCTTTATGGTGTGCTAAATTTGTAGCTGTACGGGTCCCAACCACGTCACATCAACCGACAGAAGACCCAACTAAACGGGATTTAAAACTCAAGATGATTTTTGACAAAAAGTTGCGGAAGATCCAAAGTGACTGCTCAGAATCTACGCGACAGAATACACTAATTTTCGTTGCATGGCGCAAATAATGTAGCAAAAGCCATGCTTTGTTTGGATTCGCGAAGCATTATTTAATAAAATAAATATTTGGAAGTAACAATATTTTTTTTACATAATTTTTTCCATCTTTATTAAGCAAAAACGTTATTTTATGTTTTGCCGCATTTCAATTTTAAAAATGTAAATTCAATTAAATAAATAAGAATTTCCTGGAAATTTTTTATTTATGATATAAGACTGGTATAAATAAAAATATTTCCGAAGCAAAATTAAAAAAAATATTTTTAAATTTTTAACTAAAAGTTTTTTTCAAGATGTCGTTGCATTTTCCAATAACATCTGGTGTTTTCTACAATAGTTTGAAATAGGTATGTTTGTAATCTTTGTAATTCACATCAAATAATCGTTGATAGCAATCTTAGAATAATATATTCGAAGAGAGCATGAAGAAAGTCACTTTTTCAAAATCTTATTTTCTGGAAAAACATTTGAAATCAGCTCTTGTTGATACTAAGAATTATTAATTTACTATATTATTGTTAATAATCAAACTTCGAATTCAAATAACACTTTATATTACGAATTTAACAATAATTTTTTTTTTTTTTTTTTTTTTTTTTTTTTTACAATTCTTTTGTTGCCACTTTACAAAAAAAAAAAAAAAAAAAAAAAAAAATTATATATTTCTTTCAAAATGCGTAATTATCGTCTGCGTGAATGACTTGACATAATAAGAATAAATTGTGTATTTGAATTCGTAACACTGAAAATTAAATTTAAAAAACAGTTTTGAGTTATTTTGGCGGAATAATGAAAATATATTTTATTTATTTAATTAATCATGATTCTATCTTTATCACACATTTTCTCTACTCTTACACGTTTTCACACATTAACTTCATGATTTATTTTTTCTTCTGAAAATATACGCGTTTCATTTTTTATTTGCAAAAATGCGACCATAACGGAAAAAAACATGTAAAATAAATTAATTAAAATAACAAATTTTTAAGGTTATTCCGTAAAAAAAAAAAAAATAATATTTTGCAAATCTACAGATCATAATTTATTTTTATGTTTAATTTCAAGTCAAAATACTGAATAGTTTTTTTGTAAAGCGTACGACAAAATGTAATTTGTGTTGCCTAGTAGAGGATTCGCTTCACCCATCCTAATAAAATGTTGGCAAAAGATGAACCTCATGCATACATTAAAGAGCCACTATATTCGTCACGAATTTCTGTTAGGTTGTGGATTACTGCTTCCAGCATTGTTATTGTAGTCCTCTTTTTTTTGAAGAGACCTATTGTACAAATTCTGCAACATTTATGAGTTTATGAAATGCTAACAGATTTATGTTACACCATAGTACATATATACATAAATTCTTCCAATAATGAAAAAGAAATTTAAAATGAGAATTGAAGTACATGAAAATCAGGCAATAATTTATTAATCAAAATTATTAATTAAAATATTATACATAAAATTTCCAGCTTTCCCAGATATTAAAAAAGTTTCTTAAATATATATTTCCTCATCATCTTTCTACTTTATCTTAAAATGTAAGAAATTATATTTACCATAGTTTTTGTATTCAGTAGCATAAAATTTAAATTGGTGTGATAGACAATATATTTTGCTAAGTTACTTTTCATTTAAATATCTAATTACTATTAATAGGTTCTTCTTAATTTATAGCAATGGACACTATATAATAAGTTACCCATTGAGCTGAAGAATTATGCAATAAAAATCTAACATATATACGTGCAATAGCATTCAAATAAAAGAGCATTGCTAATTAAAATAATTAAAAAATAAATTTTGTTTATCAGAATAGATCATCGGCTGTCTCTTACATATGTCTCTGCCGGATAATGGTATCTAAAACTGAGAGACCTCCGTAAAGTAACTCCGGCTCGGAAAACCTCGTGTAGATTCGTGGGATCGAATCCTTCATAGATGTTCGGTTCCTGCGGGCTGTTGGGCCGTAGCAGGTCGGGAACTAAGAGAAGGCACCATTTGGCCCCTCTAACTGAATGGCAGGGACTGTCGCATGCGACCATTCATCCTCTTTTGTGAATAACCGGCGTGACGTGCGCTGGGCAGTGCGCCAGTCTGACCGGAGTTTATGTGAGGAGCGACCCTGACGGGCCATTCCTGGCGGCGACCTTCGGGACGCGCCGCGGGATTTGGTTCTCGAGTCGTTCTGAGCATGGACAAATGGGCCTGCAAGGGCCTCGGACCGGGAGATGGGACCCCGTCTTATCAGAATAGATATTGACGTTATTATACAATTTAAATAATATTTTACTACATGACGTTTACTTCTAAAATTGTACAAAATATGATATATATTTTATTGTTAAAAAAAAAAACTGAAACATTTTAACTAAGGCTATTTTGATAAGAATAAATTAAAGGAAATATATACCAATTATTCACCAGGAATGAAGATTGTTCCATTTCTAGTGAATATTCTTTATTAAAAAAAAAAAAAAAACTTTAACTGTACTTGATTTGTTCTGTTGTTTGTTTTTACATTGGTTACATTGTGCTGATGAGGCCTTGCGGTTACTTGACGAAACGTTTACAGAATGTATTTTTAATGTTTTTAGTAAAACTGTAATCAAACCTGTCTTATTTATTTATTTTATTCAATCTTTTAAATATAAATCATTTGATTAATTTCAATTTCTAAATATGAGACAAAAGATGATAATTATTTATCCTAACAGATTGTTTTGAGCGTATTTTGACATTAATATTATATCCACTGTGGATATTTTACTTTCCGAATAAATATTTTTGTACTTTATAAGCATCTTTTAATTAAAGTAACGCGAAACGTTATTTAACTTTTATTGCAATAATCATGAATCAGTTTAACTAATTTTGTTTTGGTAAGATTAAATTCTTTGATTATTTTCAATTTCTAAAGATGAGACAGAAGATGATAATTATTTATCCCAACATATCGTTTTAGGCGTATTTTAATATTAATAATGTATCCACTGTGGTAATTTTGCTTTCTGAATAAATATTTTTTGTACTTGATAAGCATCTTTTACTTAAAGTAACGCGAAAAGTTATTTACCTTTTATTGCAATAATCATGGATCAGTTCAACTAATGTTGTTTGGTAAGAATAATTCAGATAATTAATTTCAGTTTCTAAAGATGAGACAGAAGACGAGACTAATTTAACCAAACATAATGTTTTGAACGTAGTTTGACGTTACTAATACTTTCGAAACACTCATAGTGGGCATTAGATAAATCTTTGCTGCTTCCCCACGGTTACATTGGATTGTATCCAAGTCACATTTCTCATTTAGAACTGCAACGAAGGTCATAATTTACGCTCTTTTATTCTGACTTACAGGATGAGATGAGTAAGGTGGTTATATCCCGTTGGGCGGAACAAATGTATACTATTACATTAAAGAGAATAAAGGTGCTCTAAATAATAATTTGAATTATCATTAACATTTGAATATCACAGCAAACACATTACCACAAAAGGAAAACTTAAAGTAACGCGAAACGTTATTTACCTTTTATTTCAATAATCATGAATCAATAAAAACATGAATAAAAATCGCTTATAAACAGATTAAGCAAAATAATGCTATAAAAGTGATAAAATATCTTTATTAAGATTGACGTTCGTTTCGTCGCACCAACGGCGATATTTTCAAAATCCTTTATGATAGAAAATATTTTCACATAATTTAAAAACAATAAACACAGTAAACAATGTCATGAGACATGATGCATGATGAAAAACATAGCAAACATAAAATTAAATTAGCTATTTGTGAGCGTGTATTAATCTACCCTATATATATAAAATCCTAATGAAACGAATTTATGAAACGGAAGTATGAAACGGAAATATGAATCGACTGATTAAACAACTGATTAAGTTTCACGGCGATTTTTCCTAAAATATGGAATACTTTGCGATGAAATTAACACCAAAAATCAATATTGATCCACAGATTTCAAAACTGGTATTAGAATTTTTTAATTCGAATTAGTTTTCGAAATATTAATTTTTTTTCTAATTTAATATACATTTTTCTAATGATGGCAACTCAAATTTTAATCAAACAGATATATATTTTTTTCATATTTCAGAAAAGGTTACCTTAAATGTATGCTAAGAAATGTATCCTGCTACTTTTATTCATAATTCAATTTACTTGAACAATCTATCGCCAAATCGAAAGATTCTGATAGAGAAATAAATTCTGACGGTATTTTTATGTTAGCGAAACGCAGGTGATAATTCGCCAAACATTTTTCCCGTCGCATTTTCATATTTTATTCATTTCATTTAAAATATAATCCTTTCATTCATTTTATTTAAAATACACAACTTTCATTTAAAATTGATGGCTTTCACTTCTTGTTTTTTTTTTTAAGAAACAAAACGAAAAGAAAAAAATTAGGCATAGATGTTATCTACGCACCGGGGTACCTAATTGACGCCAAAATGGCATAATTGGGATTGATATGGTAACACGGCTATTGTTGTTTATTTGATAATAAATGTTTATTTACTTTTATTTCTTTTTTAAAATTATCTAATTTTTTTGCTCTATGATTATTAATTATTTTTTTGATATTTCCTTTAAAAAATAATAGAAAATAATTAAAAAATACGGTACTACTTAGTAATTTCGTCGACCAATTTCGTCAAATTATATAAATCGCCAAAACACTCGCCAAATTATACAAATTGACGCAATTTTTATTTTAAATAACGAAAGAACAAATAAATTAGTATAACATTAATAAATATACGAATAAAACGTCGAAATAAAAAGCACTTGATGACGTAAACACGTGTAACTTGCTTAAAGTCAAGTGAACGTGACATTTACGATCAACCATTATTGGCATTTAATCTTATAGTTTGGCGATAGATTTTTTGTCGTCGGGATATCTTAGGAATAACAAAAATGCATATGTAACTGGTATTTGAAAACGAGGTTTTCGCCAAATTTTCGTAAAAAATAAAAATCACGCCAAACCTGTATATATGTAACCGTGTATATCTGTAACCTGTATTTGTATCTGGCCAAATATTACCACTCGAAAAAAAAATGCTAACTGGCGAGTTGAAAAAAAGCTATTGGCGAGATTTGCATCCTGCTAGCGTAACAGCACCTAGAATTCTTTGCGATCATGGCAACTTTTATGTACTTTTATTCGAAAAGAAAATTTGATTTTTTAATCAAAATGGAAAACTTACGGTCCCATATTGGCGCGATTTTTTTTTTCTGACGCCAATGTCATATACGGAACGGGCACATAACTAGCGCCAAAGTATCGTTTTTTTCCTTGATATGGTAAACCGAATGTTGCTGTTGATGCGTTCCCCAAATTGGCGTCGTTAAAAAATCGCGCCAATATGAGACGTATATGACATCTTTGCCAAACTTTCATATGAATGGTGAAGGGATCAGACCGTATTTGTGTATGGCAGTTGATGACTTGAACTATTATAATATAGATGAAATGATGGCGATAGAATAATATTTGGCGACTTATCACCTGTGCCTGGCTAACATTAAAGTACCAAAATGGCACCTAGAGTATAAAAAGCGAAGTGGTCCGCCCTGAACTGTTGATGATAGTCACAAGAGTTTGGCTATTGTTATAGAGATTGTTTTAAAATACCGGGAGACAAAGACTCTGTATACTTAATTTATTTTATTTTAGTTTCTTTTCAAATGTTTAACTGGTCCTCTTTAATCAAAAACAAAAACAACCATTGGATGTCTTAACAGCAACTGAATCGCCCTTAAATTTTTGCAATCAAAGGGAATTGAATGGAAACCCGTTTACAGCGAGATCTGCACAGCTTTTTTCAGTATAATTCAATCTTCTGTAATATTTTTAAAACCCATCAGATTAGCGTGTTTTTAAGTTCTGCGGTGTCTGAACGGGGGTTGGCGAGCGTAGCTTGCAGGGGGCAGAGCCCCTTAGTTTTCATATAATTTAACAAAACAATAACATGGTAAATAATGTCACGAGACAACATGCATAATGAAAAATATTGCAAAACATAAAATAAAAATAAAATTATTTTGGCTATTTGCTAGTGTGGATTAATTTTTACTATTGTTATTAAAATTACATAGCATCCCTTTCCAAATTTTAGGTAAATCAAGGGACACTGAATCATTGCAAATATTCTTGTTGCGTAAAAATATTTCTATTGATTCTCGGATTATGGAGGATTAATAAAATCTTGATGTATAAATTAACTTGCTATTTTTAAAATCGATCTGTAACGGTTCTTCGCTGCATAATCTGGCCAAAGCTGTGGTTCTTCTGTTGTACTTGATGTCTGCTATATATTCTTTGAGATTCTGGTTTTAAGTTTTCTAGTTGTCATACCTATATAAAACTGCTTTGTTCCATCTTCTTTTGTGAAGGGCATTTCGTATACTCCTGATAACTGGTTTGACTCTATTGGATCTATTTTGTTGCATACTATATATTTTAATTTCATAGAAGGTTTTGCGACTAGGGAGATATTGAATTTATTGAGTTTATATTTCAAACGGTCGAAGAAACCGGGAAAAATCCACACAATTCCATGTTATCCTTTACAATATTTTCCTGGTTTCTTCGAACGTTTGAAATATAAACTCAATAAATTCAATATCTCATCCCTAATCGCAAAACTTTCTATGAAATTAAAAAATATAGTATGCAAGAAAATAGATCCAATAGAGTCAAACCAGTTATCAGGAGTATACGTAATACCCTTCACAAAAGAAGATGGAACAAAGTAGTTTTATACAGGTATAAAAAGTAGGAAACTTGAACCAGAATCAAAGAACATATAGCAGACATCAAGTACAACAGAAGAACTACAGCTTTGGTCAGATTATGCAGCGAAGAACCGTTACAGATCGATTTTAAAAATAGCAAGTTAATTTATACATCAAGATTTTATTTACCCTCCATAATCCGAGAAATATTTTACGCAACAAGAATATTTGCAATGATTCAGTGTCCCTGGATTTACCTAAAATTTGGAAAGAGATGCTATGTAATTTTAATAACAACAGTAAAAATTAATCCACACTAGCAAATAGCCAAGATAATTTTATTTTTATTTTATGTTTTGCAATATTTTTCATTATGCATCATGTCTCGCAACATTGTTTACTATGTTTATTGTGTTTAAATTATGTGAAAATATTTTCTATCGTGAATGATTTTGAAAATGTCGCCGTTGGTGCGACGAAACGATCATCAATCTTAATAAAGATATTTTATCACTTTTATAGCATTATTTCAATAATCATGAATCAGTTCAACTAATGTTGTTTTTCTAAGAATAATTCACATAATTAATTTCAGTTTCTAAAGATGAAACAATAGATGAGACTAATTTAACCAAATATAATGTTTTGAACGTAGTTTGCATTACTAATACTGCCGAAACACTCGCAGTGGGCATTAGACAAATCTTTGCTTCTTCCCCACGGTTGCATTGGATCGTATCCAAGTCAAATTTCTCATTTAGAACTGTAACGAAGATCATAATTTAAGCTCTTTTATTCTGACTTAAAGGATGAGATGAGAAATGTGATTATATCCCTTTAGGCGGAACAAATGTATACTATTACATTAAAGAGAGTAAACGTGCTGTAAATAATACTTTGACTTATCATTAACATTTGAACATTTCAACAAACACATTACCACAAAATGAAAACTTAAAGTAACGCGAAACGTTATTTACCTTTTATTTCAATAATCATGAATCAGTTCAACTAATGTTGTTTTGCTAAGAATAATTCACATAATTAATTTTATAACATATTATTCAGAATCCGGGGTGGAAACTATCTTATGTTACAAAATAAAACTGGATAACTTATCATCGACGAATAAGTTTAATATTTACAAAGTATTTACATGTTACTATTTACAAAATATCTCAGTTAATTTAACATTACGGCTTAACTCACATGCATTGTCGGCAACAACTTTGTAAACATTCCTCTCTCTCGTAAAGTCTAATTTACTCAGCTTGTCAGTTCTTTTGAAAGAAAAGAAAAAAAAAAAAGTAAAGGAGAGAAAATATGATGGAGTCCGTATTGTTCGAGCGTTACACTCTTCCCCTCACACTGCATTACTGGTCCCTCATTTGCAGTGTGCATTTCCTGGGTGGATTCCTTCGGGATGCTTTCTGGTGTCTGTTTTGTGATCCTTTCGTAAATATTTGCTGGCTGGGCGTCTGACGTTTCTCGGGTCTGCCTCTAGGACGAATAAAGCCTTTAGAACCTCCACTATCATCTTGCGTGTAAGGACACAAAGCTGATATATGATAATTTCCTAAGGGAGAAAAGGGGTTTTCTTTAGTGGCAATGGTATAAGAAGTAGGAGATCTTTGTTTTCCATAGTACCCATTATCATGTCTGTAACTTCCAGACCTATAATCCAATTTGTAATTATCCTGATCATTAGTTCTAAGATAATTTTCATATCTCTTTTCGAATTTGCTAGACGAATCTGCAATTCGCCGTACACTATACCTGTGTGATGGTTGGGAATTTCTTTGCTCCTGATAGCTACCTGTACCTGATCGTCGGCCATCATAATTATAATTATTTCGAGCATTATAGTTGCCTCTATTTTTGTAGCTAGGAGAAAAATTTGGATTATACTTTACTTTTGAAGAAAGTGAGCACTTTCTAGCGTTTCAGATGCATCATTATGTTCAACCATATCCGATGAACTAATCACCAAACCTTCACTTTCTGTCATATCTTGAGATATTAAGGAATCTTTAGTCTCAAAATTTTGAGGAATATCTGCTTCATCTTGGTAAGAATTCTCTGAACCATGTTTCTCATAACTATTTTTATTGTAATTCCCATGGTTAAACGACTGTTTAACATATTTTTGGCCATATCTATTATTTCTTCTGTTAACAATTGGTCTATTAAAATTTCTGTTCTTACCCCTATAATCGAAATTCCTACGGCAATATTTTACATAGCCTTTTCTATCATATGCAGGACTATCAATTTCATCAGATAAAATTATGCCCATCCGTAATCCTGTATCAATATAATGTTTAACTTTAGGTGTAGTCTCTTCTCCTAGTTGGAAGCTAGTAGTAAATTTTTCAAGCAGTTCATTCAACCTAACTTGTTGCTCTGAAGTGAGATGTCTACCTTCATCTTCTCTAAGAAAAACGGTGTCTAATTCAACGGATTTTATCGCTAATTCATTGGGAGGTCTATATGTATCATCAGCGAATCTATACTTCCACCTACATCTATCAGCGAAGAACCATTCTTGATTTACTACATCCAAAACAATTTTTGCTTTGCGTAAAAAATCAATTCCCAAAATTGTACGATTATTTCTGGCATTCGCAGAGCATAAAGTGTTGTTTTAACGTCGCGACCTTCAATTTTAACATGAACTTCTGTTTTATAAACTTCGGTAGTGTTTTGTAGCCCATCCGCTAAGACTACGATCATTTGAGTTTTTTCAAACTTCACACCTTGGTCTTTTAATAAAGAATACAAAACTTCACCCGCAATGCAATGTGTTGCGCCAGTGTCAGCACAAGCTGTGCCAGAGAGACCATTTATGCTTATTTTTACCAATAATGTTGGTGATGTTTGCATATTACATGTACGAAATTCTAGTGATTGAAAGTGCACCGATACATTTTTCGGAGAACAGGTTGGACACTTGGATTTAATAACTCCCTGGTTTCCACAACCATAGCAATTTAACATTGGTCGATTTAAATTCGAAGGATAGTTAATTTTATTTCTGTTGGACTCCTTTTGATTGCCAATCTTACCAAACTCATTTCTTTTAAAATCTAAAGGCGTTTTTTCAAAGCGATTAGAATTCCCGACCTCACTGATTTTATTTGATCTCTTTATTTCTACTTTGTGTGACCTCAAATTATCATATAAATCTAACTTTTCAGCTAATTCAACAGGATCTGTTAAATTCTCCCATTGGTCTAAATAATGTTCTTTGCAATCAGGCGAAACCTTTTTCTTTAATTGGTCAGCAATAATTAATTCCGATAATTTTTCAAAAGAATTTATATTTAATTCGGATAGCCATCCCTCAAAATAGCTTCTAATTTCAAAATAATATTCTTTCCAGCTAACATCGGTTCGCTTTGGATGTCAACTAAATAAAACTCTAAACCTTTCAGCAGTTAATTTGAACCTCTGCAACAATATATCTTTAATATAAGAATAATCCTCAAATTTTTCTTCCGGTTCACGCGCTATTAATTTACTGATTTCATTTGGAAGGACTCCAATTAAATACGTAATCTACAGTTCTTTAGAAACCTTTAAAAGTTTCATTTGCCTCTCAAAAGTTTTTAAAAATAAATTCATATCATCCTTTTCAGGATTGAAATCGGGTAAAATCTTTTTCAAGTCAACGCGGATTGAGGAAGTTTCTAGGGGGTTGCTTGTATTTGCAACAACATCTCTTGTTCCTGCTTCTAACCTGAGCTTCTGTAGCTCAAATTATCTTTCTTCGGCTAAACGTTTCTCTTCCTCAAGAGTCTTTCTTTCTTCTACGATATTTTCATAAATTCCCTGTACAAATACAAAATCTATGTTATCTTTAAATGCCTCACTATTTACAATTTTATCACGTAATTCGAGGACTTTATCATCGCTACTTACTTCTACTTTTAATTCTGAAGCTAATGTGATTAAATTAATTTTCTTACCCTTAGAAAGAAACGTCATCATTTGAACTAAATATGTTTTAGCTAACTTCAAACTTAATTCGTGTACGAATAACTCTTAGCAAAATAAGTAATTTTTAACATTTATAGAACATAAATAACATACAATATCTTTCAAAACTCAATATAATGACACCAACTATTTGCCTTTTTTTTACACAATAATATCAACCATATAATTATTAAAATAATGCCAAGCACTCATTTATAATAATAACTTCATAATGAAATAGCTCAGTGCAACTATATAAATGTATAAAATAAAGCAAACGATTTTTATTTTTCAATAATAATTATTAGAATTATTTCTTTTATGAATGTCTTCATTCAATTCAGATATTAAAATACTTGAAGCTGCAGACGACTTTTCGTATTTCAATTCTAAGGAAAATATCATTCAGGCTGAATAGAACAATTCCAAAATATTTCGATTCTGGACGAATCAAATACAATTTTCAAAAATCATCAGATTCCGGATGAATCAAAAGTACTTTTGTATAAATTTTTGTACTTTAGTATCTAAATTTTCTCATTAAACAGTTTAACACAATTTAAAATAATACTTATCTTCATATCTTGCTTCTATTCGTGCCCGACGTTGGGGAGCCACTTCTGTAACATATTATTCAGAATCCGGGGTGGAAACTATCTTATGTTACAAAATAAAACTGGATAACTTATCATCGACGAATAAGTTTAATATTTACAAAGTATTTACATGTTACTATTTACAAAATAACTCAGTTAATTTAACATTACGGCTTAACTCACATGCCTTGTCGGCAACAACTTTGTAAACATTCCTCTCTCTCCTAAAGTCTAATTTACCCAGCTTGTCAGTTCTTTTGAAAGAAAAGAAAAAAAAGTAAAGGAGAGAAAATATGATGGAGTCCGTATTGTTCGAGCGTTACAATTTCAGTTTCTAAAGATGAAACAATAGATGAGACTAATTTAGCCAAATATAATGTTTTGAACGTAGTTTGACGTTACTAATACTGACGAAACACTCATAGTGGGCATTAGATAAATCTTTGCTTCTTCCCCACGGTTACATTCGATTGTATCCAAGTCAAATTTCTCATTTTGAACTGTAACGAAGGTCATAATTTAAGCTGTTTTATTCTGACTTAAAGGATGAGATGAGAAATGTGATTATATCCCCTTGGGCGGAACAAATGTATGCCATTACATTAAAGAGAATAAAGGTGCTCTAAATAATAATTTGAACTATCATTAACATTTGAACATTACAACTAACACATTACTATAAAATGAAAACTTAAAGTAACACGAAGCGTTATTTACCTTTTATTTCAATAATCATGAATCAGTTCAACTAATGTTGTTTTGCTAAGAATAATTCACATAATTAATTTCAGTTTCTAAAGATGAGACATAATAATAGATAAGACTAATTTAACCAAACATAATGTTTTGAACGTAGTTTGGTGTTACTAATACTTTCAAAACACTCATAGTGGGCATTAGATAAATCTTTACAGCTTCCCCACGGTTACATTGGATTGTATCCAAGTCACATTTCTCATTTAGAAATGTAACGAAGGTCATAATTTACGTTCTTTTATTTTGACAGGGTGAGATGAGAAAGGTGATAATATCTCTTTGGGCGGAGCAAATTTATTATTAATACTATTACAAATTAATATACTATTACAAATAATACTATTACATTAAAGAGAATAAAGGTGCTCCAAATAATAATTCGAATTATCATTACCACAAAATGAAATAAATCCAATCACAAACCGATAATCGATGAAATTCCAAATTTATATTTTTAAATTTATTTTGTTCACCCACATCTATTCATTTTATTTATTACAGCTTATATTTAACAGATTTTAAATGCATTTATTACGATTTTATTGAAAACCGATGGTTTTCAGTAATATCTAAAAATGTTTTAAAAATATATTTTTTTAATCGCAAAATGAATTCAATCCATTTGCAAACGGGTGATCCGAAGAAAATCCAGATTTATATTTATAGATTTATTTGGTTTTTTCAGATCTATTTTTTTTATTACTACTGCAAGTTTTAAAAGGTTTTAAATACATTTTAAAAGATATTACTGAAAACCGTTTGTTTTTGAACTAATAATGTCCTGCAGATTTACTCTATGGACCAAAATGTAGAAAATTCAGATTTATATTTACAGATTTATTTGGTTCTTCCAGATCTATTTTTTGTCATTACCACTGCAAGTTTTAAAAGGTTTTAAATACATATTTAAAGATTTTACTGAAAACCGTCTGTTCTTGAACTAAAAGTCCTTCCGGCCAGTGCTGAGAGGAAGAGGTAGCTTTCATATTCCTTATTTTTAAAAAGCCAGCTTATATTATTCAAACACACGCTCAATTGAGTGAAAACCAATTGCAGAAGATTCAATACTAATTTTAATCAATACTAAATCATTATGAATGAGAATTTTGCGAAATTAGTCAGATTTATCCAAGCTGCTTTCATTTAAAGTAACTTATATTTGGTTGCCAAATTCGTTGATATCTTGAAGTGCCTGGCATTTTAAGACAACATGGTGGATGAGGCTAACCACTGAACTTGGTCAAGACCTTAGTAATTCCTGTGCACATGCTCACTCACATTGGAATCGGTTGATATATACGAGCGCTGTCCCAGGCAAAAAATCAGATTTTTCAAAATGTCACCCACATTAGAAATTCAAACTGCTGTATCTAAGCCGTTTCTTAAGATAAACAAACAACAACAAAAAAAAGCTCCGGAATCCTTATATCAAGGTCAAATACTTAAGAAAGAAACTTTTTCAATTTCTAATTTTTTTGCACCTTACGTTAAACATTTTTTTTAATTTAATGGCCGCCATTTTGAAACAAGATGGCGGATTAAGCTGGCCAGCAAACTTGGTCGAGACATTGCTATATACTATCCACATGCCTTCTTACATCCAAATAGGCTAATAAATACGCGTGTTATCGCGTGACAAATACCAGATCGTTTCAAAATGTCAGCCATTTTAGAAATTCAAAGTGCTATAACTCAACCATTTTTTAAGATATAGACTACACAAAAACTGCCCCAGAATCTTTATATCAAGGTCAAACACATAAAAAAAAATATTTTTCATTTTCCAATTTTTTGATACCTCATTTTAAATTTTAAATTTTAAATTTTGTTTAAATGGCAGCCCTTTTGAAACAAGATGACGAATGAAGCTGGCCAACGAACTTGGTCGAGACATTGGTATGCACTACATACACACCAAGTTACATCCAGATCGGTTCATAAATACGCCTGTTATTTTGTGACAAAAATCAGGTCGTTTCAAAATGTCACCCGCAATAGAAATTCAAAATGCTATAAATCAGCCATTTTTTTAGATATAGACCAAACAAAAAATGTTCCGGAATCTTTATATTAAGGTTAAACGCACAAGAAAAAAAATATTTTTCATTTTACAAATTTTTGGTACCTCAATTTAAATTTTAAATTTAAATTTTTTTAATAGCCGACATTTTCAAACAAGATGGTGGATGAAGCTGGCCAACGAACTTGGTCGAGGCATTGGTATGTACTATGTATACAGCAAGGTACATCCAAACCGGTTCATAAATACGCCTGTTATCGCGTGACGAAAATCAGGTCGTTTCAAAATGTCAGACACGCTAGAAATTCAAAGTGCTATAACTCCGCCATTTTTTAAGATATAGACAAAACAAAAACTGCTCCGGAATTTTTGTATCAAGGTCAAACACATAAAAAAAATATTTTTTGATTTTCAGTTTTTTTGGTACCACATTTCAAATTAATTTTTTTTAAACATTTTAAATGGCCGCCATTTTGAAACAAGATGGCGGATGAAGCTGGCCAACGAACTCGGTTGAGACATTGGTATGTACTATGTACACACCAAATTACATCCAAATTGGTTCATAAATACGGGAGTTACAGTGTGACAAAGATCATATATATATATATATATATCAACATTTGAACGGAGGATGGTTTCGGGGTCTGGGGGTCATGATCGATGAAAATATACCAAATATTTTTGAAATCGCTATCCTCCGAACGGCTGCAATAGGTAGCTTTTTGTAATGAAAGATACCTAATAATGTCGTGCAACTTCACGCTGTGGACCAAAATGTAGTTAAGTTTTATATTTGTACACGTAAAGCGATAAGGTTGTACTTTGAGATGATAATTCGTAAGACATTTCCGACTTTAAGAAAACAAACACTATTCTCGCTAAAGGATAACTGCCGCAGGATTTAAAATTGCTCCATTTTGAAGTTTTTGAACAAAGTAAATAATTTCCGTTGCAATTATAGATTTCCAATTCAGTTTTTGTTTAATTTAAATATTTCATCTTTTGTATCTTATTGTTCATGAATCATTCCCAACGAAACTAAAAATTGTGCATTCAAAATTCTTATGATTAAATATTAGAAAAAAAATAATTAAAAATATATTGGATGAAACATTAATTATCACTTTTAAACTTTTAAAACATAAAAGTAGATATATTTTCGTTTAGTACCGCAATGTTAATATTTTTGGATTTTGTATATTGATTAAAATGTTGCTTGCATTTAACAATATTCTGATGTTAATGTATGGTTAGTATTCACCAAGTAAAAATTTGTGTATTTTCTGATGTGCTAATTGTGGCAAGTTCTTTTGACATGTAGCAGAATTCTCTATCATATAAAAGTTCTGAATTTAAGTATATATATATACGAACAAACAAAAATTGAAAAATAAAATGGATAATTTGTTTATAAAATACTTATTATTTATTTTGGAAACTCTGGTACAAAGCCAAAACCTTAGTTTACGTAGGGGTCATTCCACGTAAAATGAGCAAAAATTAAAAAAAAAATTCGTGGCCACATAGTAACAGATTTTAATAAAATTTGATATACAGGTTCAAATCATATTCAAATAGAGCTCTGCAAAATATCTTCACAAAAAATAAATTATTTTAGCAGTTATGGAGATTTAAAAAACTTGTGATAAAGATTGGCATGTGTGCAATCGTCCAAAGTTGCAGGTTTGAAGTTCTGTATCTTGAAAACTATTTAACTGAAATGAATTTTTTTTTTAATAATGTAACCTCTGAAAAATTATATTCTTATTTATTGAGCAATAATAATCTAGTAACACCATGATTATTCTTTAATTGGTTGTAAAAATTGAAAATTTGCAAATTTTGAGAAAATTAAAAACGTAATAAAAATTAAAGGAATTCAAAAACATCTGAGAAATTAATGCCTGATGTAGTTTTACATATCAAGATCGAATTGTTAATGTTTTTAGGTTGCCATGTATTTCCTTCACCTTTAAAAAAATTTAGAAACTTTTAAAAAAATGACAAAATCGTAAATTTTCCTCTTATTGATAGGTAAAAAAAATAATGAAGGAAATGTCCCACATTACAGTTATTGCACAGACATAAAGATCAATAAGTCCATAATCTGCTAAAAAAATTTCAAGCATGCCTTTTTCATTCCTAACGTCACAAAATTGGGTTAAAAAAGGCAATATTAACTACATTCCATGAGCTATTTTTTTTTAATTCGCGCGCGTTTCTTAAAATATTGCACGATTTCAAGGTGAAAAAATTTAGTGCTGCCATCTATTTTCTGTTTAGGTATTAATATATAATTTTCTGTTCAATTGAGCTTTTTTTTCTACTTTAATTAAAAATCTTCTTGAGGAAAAAATAAACTGAAAGCAAGTATAAAAGTTAAAAGTTTTTATATTTAAAATATACACTGTTATTTAAAATATCAAAAGAATTAAAAGTTTTAAAAAGCTTTCTTTCAGATCGAAACAAGTGATAGAAATATTGCATTTTATCCTCAACATTTTTTACTATTTATTTTTTTTTCTCATTAAGGAATAAAAAAGGCAAGAATGAAAGTTTAAATATTTAATATATATACTTTTAGCTATAACGTCAAGCAATTTTGATATTATAGGAGGTATCCTTCATCTCAATAGAAACGTTGCATTTTTCCCTCAAATTTTTTCAAAAATAATTTTTTTCTCATTACGGAATAAAAATACAATTACTAACTTACGTCAATCTGTTACTTATTATTCATTCCTAATTATAAAATAATTTTTAATATAGTCTTTCCATACTTAAGGCTAATAACCAAAATTGAAACTTCAAGCATGTAGCCAAAACCACGATTTTGCATCCACTTTTAATATAAATTTTAATACTTAAATAAACAATCCTAAAATCTATTATTTTACATTTACTCATAAATAGATATGATCTACTTACAAAATGATTTTCGTTAAAATCTGTGACATGTCTGCCACAGGTGATTTGCTCATTTTGTATGGCATGACCCGTAGCTTATTTCACTCTTTTAAGGGGCCGCTGCACTGAAACTCCCAGAACTCGAAATCCCATGTTAACCTATGGGAAAACTTTCAAGCGTGATTACTCATTACCTAATATAATTGCCGAAACGTCAGTGAAGGCTTACTGTGGAGACACGAAAAGTTTTGGTTTCCGTTAGTCTGTCTGTCTGTTCCGCGATAACTGCCGCAAAAAGCATCCGATCGGCTTGAAATTCCCTGGGCATGTTGATGAGCTCCCCGGATTTAGCTGTATAGTTTTGGGTTAAATTTGGTTCATTCGTTCGGAATATACAGAACATTTTATTTTGTGATATAATGCTTTTCTATGGGAAGTCAGACGATTTTCAAATTTTCATTTGTTGAAAGAAATCGCTCATATGAATAATAGATTTAAATGGTAAATTTTGGATGCTGAAATTTTTAAATAAGAGTATTAAATTATTCTTATTAGTTTGCAATTTTGTCAAAACATTTGTCAGAGCTTTTAAATTAGGTGTATAACTTATGATAGAATTTTATACATGTGTTCGAATACTATAAAACAATTTATTTTATGAATTTACTTATATTTCATTTTTTCTTTTAACCGTTGCGTAGCAACAGCATCTCATCTAAAAATATCATAAATGTGAAAGTATGTATGGTTTTTTGAAGTCAAATCAAAGCAAAAGGAATGAATTAATGAATGCCTTTGTATAGATATTTGCATATAGATTTATTTAAACGCAGAAATGAAAATAGTATTTATGTACTATATAGAATAATATTTTCATTTATTTATTCAACTATTTGATTATAAATGAAAAAGTTCGTTATTTTCATACAGAATAAACTGACATTATTCTGTTAAATTTTATAAACTTTATTGTTGCCAAAAAAAAAAAAATGAATAACAATTTTTCCCAAAGAGTTAATTTTAATTTGTAAGATTTTCACGTGCAAAAGAAAAATGGAATAAGCAAATAAAAAATAAAAAAAAGGATATATAGGACAGGAATGAATACATATAAACATTTCACACCAAATACCACCTAAAATAGTTTTTGTAGCAGTATTTTCCCAGCACTACGAAGAAAGATTCCTCGATTTACACGATTTTACTTGGCCTTCCTTTTCTCATTCTTTGCGATTTCATTTTCGCAATTGCGAGCATTAATTGGCACAAAATTTTACATTTTTATGACTGAGATATATGTAAGGCCATACAAATAAGAAATTCCGTATTGTCTCCTATAAAATGTGATAAAGTGTTGGTTAACTATATATATATTAAGAGGAGCAGAGCTGCCAAGCCTCCGGCGTTCTGGATACCAGTATTTTAATACAAAATATGTTACTTTATTTAATTGAAACATTTGCGCGATTTAAAAGAACAACATTTTCTGTAAGATAATAGTGCTGTGCAAAAAGCCTGAGACTTGCCATGTCTGGTGGGGAGTGAAATGTTTTATTTAATGCATTTATCTCTATTTTAATGCTACGTGAACAACGTCCCGTGTAACAGCTTGTAGAGTGTAAAATAAATTATTAAAATAATCCCTATTACGAAAAATGAAACAAAATGCCCGGCTAAGGGAAATAAAAGGTTAGTTAACCTTTCGTAATTTGACCTGAACACAGGTGTGCATCAAATTTCAACGGTGTTTGTAACATCACGATTTTAAATTAAATGTGGATACTATTAAAAGGCTATCACAAAAAATACTTAACGGCGCCATATCACGTTTATCTATTTAGTCAATTGGAAGTGGACACGATGATGAATTATTAACCGTTAGGTTTAGAACTCCCCCTACTTTAGGGTGATTTTAGTAAGTTAATGCTATCGAGTACATTTTTAGATATTTAGATTAGATCTTAGATATAAATATTGCAGAATGGTAATCAAAATTATTATTAGATTTCTAAATTAGATGTCTCAGTTTACATTTCCAAAAGTTCTTTATCCATTAGATACAGATGTTTGTGGTTAGCAGGCAAGTAAATACTGCTGTATGGATATTAGGATAACGTAAAATGCTTGACCAAATTGTTGCTTATCCTTATAAATCGCAGTGTAAAAATGAATCTAAGATATAGGATAATCATTAACTCAATCAATAGAAAATTACAAATACAAAATAAATTACACAACGGGGGGTTCAGGGGGGGGGGCACCCCCCTGAAGAAATTTGCTTTATTATATAAAAATTACTAGAATAAGTAGCTCGTGAGAATTTCAGAATATCATTACATAACAACGTGTTTAATTTAACGCTTCTAATGTCTGAACCCATCGAAATATTTTTTTCTCCTTCTATAAATGTTTGTGTAATTTAAAAGTTTAAATTTTGTTTTTGTAGAAAGATTAATATTAAGCAAAATTTGCTAAAAACAATAAGTTGCAGAGATGACGTTGAGGCTCTTGATCTGCAGATTTACTAGTTATTAAAATACCATTTACAGCATCAGAAAGTAGACGTCAGATTCCGATGATGAGCGTTCTTAAAAATTGTCTACGTAAATTTTAAGTATGTTTAAGAAGATGATAAGATTTAATCAAATGGAAATTTCAAAGTCTATAGGGGTTTTTTATGTATATAAAATTTACGGAGGTAATTTTTTAAAACGCACATCATCGGCATCTGACGTCTACTTTCTGAAGGTGAAAGCGGTATTTTAATAATTATATTAGATAATGAGTCTTCGCGCTTGAAAGTTTTCCCGTAGGCTAACGTGGGATTTCGTGATCGGGGAGTTTCAATGCAGCGGAACCTTAAGGGGAAGCAAAATCGACCAAAAAATCGAAAATTATTTTTGCACACATCATTATTCTCCAGTTTGTTCTGAGACATTTGCGAAAAACGTCATGCAAATGCGATTATTTTTTGTAAAGCTACAAGCGTTTGAATTTTGTATACAAACAATTTTTCGACCCTTTTAATGCACTTTAAATCTGTTTTTCTCAAAACTGATCATGCGTCTTAATTTTTGATCAAAATTAATGAAACTGCTAAAAAAGAATCCTGGTATTACTTGCAAAGAAATTGTGTATGCTCTTTAAAATTCACCTTTATTAAGGTAATTAAATTTTGTTTTTAATTTATCAAAAGGCAAAATTTTGATGAAAATCGATATAGTATTCGGAAAAATATCTGTAAAAAATTAAGTATTCAAGGGATTAAAAATCCGATAAACAGATTTGTGTGTAATAGAGTCTTAAGTCATTTAAATGCAAAATCGAGGAAATATCTCAAAAAAATATATACCATGGAGCATTCTAAAATTTCGTCTTAAAATTTAATTTTTTTTAAATAAAATTTAAAGTTTAAATGAGATCGATATACTTATAGTGAAATGTATATTTCCACAAAGTTTCATATCTCTATGATGAAAAAAAAATATTTTTTTAACGCCCACCTTCCCTTAAACTACATGTTAGTTAATTTGTAAAAAGTAAAAGCTCAAACAATTGAACCGAACATAAAAGCACCTCCAACATGCCAAAATAATTTTATCTATAGCATGATCAATAACACTGCCTAAATATGTATATATTTTCTACTGAGAAAATTTATCGGGAATATTTTGGTAAAGTTAAGGTATCCAGAGAAAAGACTACTAGAATTTTACTAGATTTGGAAAAATTCATATTTTGACAATATCCACCTTTAGGAATCCTGCATCTCTATGTTTGATTCTCTGTAAATTATCATTAACTTTATTTTTAATATTCATTCATAAAAAAATGAAGAAGTATTTTACCATAAAGACCATTTTTCTGACGTAGCAAAGCCTACAAAAACGGAATCTGTCTATCATGCAATTCTGTTTGTAAACAACAACAATAAAAAAAAAATGCATGATCTCTACAGAAAAAATCTCATACAATTATACTTGGTAAAGTTTGAAACATGTCTAAAGCGAAATTAATTTCCAGTTTTTATCCATTAGGTTTTACTCTATAAACCACAGACCTTTCGAGTTTATAGTTTCTTGCAGACCATAGAAAAGTACATATACTAAGTGTATGTAGAATGTTTTCTGGTGGAATTAATTTTTTTTTTCCGAAATAAGAAATACATTTCTAAATTAAGGTATTGAGACAATGTTCTGTGGAAAATTTATTTAAGCATTGACTCAATGAAAATGTGTCAATAGCGGCAAATGTGTAACGGATTTAATGAGGGAATATAATTATAGATAGTAAGTTAAGGTACTTCAGCTGTTAAACTAAACATTAATGTACGTTTGACTAGGCCAAGAGATTTACGATTTTTAATTTTTAGAGATTTGCGGCTAAAATTATGTAAATCTTTTAGAAAAAAGCGATTTTTAAGTTTTGATAACGCCTAATGAAACTTAATTTTGAAGATATGCAATAAAAGTGTATACGAAGGATGCGATAATTTATTCCAGAATATGATGAAATAATTTACTGTGAGATAATAATATACCATAAAAGAAGATGTGAAAATGAAAATTAGCTAAACAAAAAGCCTCAGCAAGTCGTTTAATATTTATTTGAGTAATTTTTAATGTGTATGGAAACGGGTAGTTGGAAAGCAAGTTCCTGAAGAAAATCGTGAAAAAATAAAAATGAAAGTCTGTGGCAGTCATCTAAACATTTCACGTATAAACACGATTTATTCCAGAATATGATGGAATAATTTACTGCAAGATGATTAATATACTATAAAAGAAGCTGTGAAGGTGAAAATTAGCTATACAAAGACCCTCAGCAAGTCGTTTGATATTTATTTGAGTAATTTTTAATGTTTATAGCAACGGTCGTTGAACAGCAAGTTCCTGAAAAAAATCGTGAAAAAATAAAAAAGAAAGTCAGTTGCAGTCATCTAAACTTTTCCCGTATAAACACAATTTATACAAGAATATGATGAAATAATTTACTGTAAGATAATTAATATACTATAAAAGAAGCTGTGAAGATGAAAATTAGCTTACAAAAAGCCTGTGTGAAATTTTGTAAATCCCTTCCTGTCTCGAGCAGTCAGCCAGACTGCTTAGGCGCAAGATCACGTGGTCTGACTAGAGAATTAATATTAAAAAACATTTTTTCTTTCTTGTTCCTTTTTTTAGTTTAGTTTTGTTGTGAATGTGAATCTTGAACGCAGCAAGTAATAAGCTGCGTATAGGTTTTTTTGTCATGGTCTTTATAGGAGAAATGATGTTTTGATTTTGAAAAGGAAAATTTATTTTCGAATATTAAATTATGCTATTTTCTTGGCTTCATTATAGAAGAATATAACTGCTGATATTTTAATATGATCATCTTGGATTCCCAGCGAGGAATAACAAATTATATTCAAATGTTTTCGTTGTATATACTGTATATATTTAAAAGTGTAAATAGAATAATCAAAGTTTTTAATCTTCCTGTGATTACTCATACCCATCATAGCATGCATGGTCACGGTGACGTCGTTGTGACGTCACTGTGAGTCACTGTGGTCACGTCACATCTGTGACCAAAATGCCACCTCTCAGTGATGTCACATTGTGACTGAGATGTGAACTTCTTAGAAAACTTTAAAAAATTACAAAAAATATTCAAAACATGTTATTTATGTAAAATTATCTTTTCTGGCAATTAAAAAAAAAAAATTGTGACGTCACTGTTATGTCACTGCATGTAATGTACGTCATGTCACATATGTGACGAAAAAAACCACCATATTGTAAGTCACAGTGTGACAAAAATAAGAACATCAAAAATCTTTGAAAATGAACAGAAATATTTTAAACATGCCGAGTTACAGCAACATAAGGAATGAAAACATATTAGTGGATAGGAAATAGTAAATTCGGGCACAAAAAGAGGTGGAGGAGGGGGGGTATAAAAAGGAAAATGCACGGTACAAGTATCAACAAACTAGATTTTCATGCTATATTTTATCAATTTGTTATCTAAGACAGTGAAAGTATACTTTTTTTATGATTTCAATTTTATCTACCATTGCAATTTAATCCTTTACTGATTGTTATTATTATAAAAGTGTTTCTCGGAAAAATGGTACGTACTAGGGCAATTTGGATAACATATTCAGAATTAGGAATATTAAATCTGTACACTTTACATATTTAGTTTGCAGGGAAGAAGTTTTTTTTTTTTTTTTTTTTTTTTTCTGTCGACTAGTGGTATTCAAAACACTTCTGTGGTTTCAAACTAAAATTTTCTATTACAGTTAAGTCTGTAGCTTTTAATGAGCACGTAGAAAGAGTATTCAGAGTTTAGTCATATATGCATTTCTTGCTTTAGAATTTGCATTCAAGTCATATTTTTTCCTGTTAGTGATTAACTATTTTAAATAACTATTTTTTAAAAAATTCTACTTCTTTCAGACTTTTTAAATAAAATTAGCATTTTACGAAAAAATATTTATAGAAATTTTATACAAAACCCATGATATAATGATTCGTATTTTAAATTCGTATTTTAGAGATACGACTTTTAAAAAAGCTATTTTACAAATTGTTTTATTCTGCAGAAAATGAATATAAAAAAATGACAGATTGACAAAGAAAATTTTTTTATCCTGTATACTCTCTTTTCATTTATTAATAAGATGCCTAATTTCTATTTATTACGTGTAATACAAACTTTACTTAAAAAAAAAGAAAAGAAAGAAAAAAAGGCAGGTGTTTCATTCAAATAGAAAATTTTCATTACACTCACATAAAGATAAAATGATTGCGCATTTAAACTCTAAAAATCTGTTGTCTAAAAAAAATTATAATAATACAGTATAAGCACCTGCTTGCCAATATCGTCTGCGCTCGATTAAACCGCAGAATAAAATAAGGATCAGAACTTTTGACGCGGGAAGTATGTCTGACAATTTTGTCATTTTGTCAGAAATATGCCTGACAATTTAGGATAAAACACGGATATTATTAAACTATTTATGGAACTTAAAAGGTATGTCTTATTTAATTTAAATTTTTTTTATTTCCGTTTGATAGATTATTATCATGAGTTAAATAGTTGTAGTATGTTATATGCAATGAGACTGATCATGAATTTTTTTCCGATTCGATGCTTTAAAATATCTTAATCTGCCATCGCTAGAAGAAAAAAAAAAGCTGATGCAGAGACTGATTCTAACACAGTCTTTATCGTTATTAATATTTTGGAGTTAAATATGATATTCGATTATAATGATATTAGGAAACTGTTTCAATTTTGAAATTAACATTATACTGGGAAAAAGTCTTTTTACTTTTGGAAGAATTTTTTTTCATTGCTAATAATATTTTAAATCAGTATTTAAAATCTTAAATCTTCATACCAATGTTTTCAGATTTAACATTTGCCAAAATTATAAAATAATAGGAATTCCTTATAACATATGGAAAGATTTTTGAGAAATTGTTAAATGCATTTAATTCATCTATTGTAGTTTGTTGTTGTTTAATAGTACAATTATAAACACTAATTATTTAGTGTTTTTCAAATTGATATATTTATTTTTTTAATTGTATTTAAGCATTTTTTTTTTGCTGTTTGTGATTTTAAGCAAACATTTAATTGTAGACATTCAGAATCAGTTATTAAATTTTCTTTGATTGTAAACTCATTTTCTACGTTTTCGATACATTTATTTTATTGGCATTAAAAAATAAAAAAATAATATTTAAGCATTGAAATAAAGTGTTTTTCAGGCCCGATAAAGTTCAAAAGTGTTTATGACTTCGGTTTGTCTGGCCGTCAGTCCGCGCTCTAACTCGCGTAAATATACTCGAATTGACCTGAAATTTTTGGATGTTATTGACGTTTACCATAGCAAGGTCCCTATTTGTAATGAAGTTTGCAGCATGTTTAGTTCATTTACAGGGACAGTCAAAAGTATTCCATTACATTACGGCCTGTGGGGAAAAATCGTTTCAAATGATTTTTAATGATTTTACACGCTTTCAAACAGAATAAAATTGATATGCATTTATGAAGCGCACTAAAATGTGCATTCTGTACAATATGCAATGCAGAGAATAGTTATTGTTTATTTACAGGGCTAAAAAAGGAATTCCAATACATAATGATATAGGGGTGGAGGGAATTGTTTGCGGCGTACTATATTTATGTTAATCTGTTTGATATGTAATGAAATTGATATACGTCGTTGAGGTTTACATACTATGAATTATTTCATGTATAATACGAAGTGTATATAGCATTTACAGGGACACACAAAATATTTCAGATACTATATTGTATCCGAAGTACTGTTCATTAGCGATGATTGCTGGAAATGTATTTTCAATTATGATATGCGCTTTTATAATCCACTACATTTATGCATAGTGTATGGTATATACCGTGTGTCCCAAAAATTACTGACAGATTTTAAAATTCAATAACTTGCAAACGGTGACAGATATTTAAAAAATTCTTGCAGGAGGGTTATGCATAAGGTCAAAAGTTTTATTACAGTGATTTTCGATTTTAGTTCAAATTACAAACAATAGATGGCGCTGTAAGCAATAGTCGCTAAATACAGGCTCGATTTCTGGTCCTTTCTCTTGTTCCATGCTGAAAAAGGAGATGGAAATGTATTATCCGGGCCACGAAGTACCAAAAATCGAGCCTGAATTCAGCGCCTATTGATCGCAGCGCCATCTATTGTTTGTAATTCGAACTAAAATTGAAAATCACTGTAAAAAAACTTTTGACCTTATGCATAACCCTTCTGCAAGAATTTTTTAAATATCTGTCACCGTTTGCAAGTTATTGAATTTTAAAATCAGTCAGTCCTTTTTGGGACACCCGGTATATATATGCTATAATTCATATACAGGACTATACAAAAGTATTCGTAAGGGCTACTGGGTATTGCTTAAAGGTGGTTTTTAAATAAGTTATGCATTTTTACGCTGCACCGTATTTAATTTACGAAGAAATGTTTGTAGAATATAGATAAAATGATATACAGGGTCACGCAAAGAATTGGATACGTTGCCGTCTATAAATTATAATTTCTGGAAATGTGATTTCAGCAGTTTTAAGAGTGTTTTAGTTTGAATTAAATTTTAACTAAATAGTGGCGTGTAATAAAGGTTCTAGGTAAACTACAGGGTTGTACAAAATTACTTAAGTATGTTTCCATATATTAGTATAAATTGCTGAAAGAGAATTTGAACCTGTTATGCGTTTCCTTGATAAACTAAATTTTTCCATTATATAGTATATATATCAATCTACAGATCAAGTACAGGACTGTTTAAAAGAATTGGAAAACATATTTGGCTATGAATGGTAACTGCTGAAATCAGATTTTCAAATGTTTTATGTGTTTTCATGTTTAGTTAGTTATCTTGTTTACGTTATTTCCCCCGATGTCTTGTTAAAACATTCAGAAAGAGTTGGAAAGTGTTTTATAATTTATGCTTAACGCATGATATATCTTACTTGTTGTTTCTATTTCCCAGATCAGTCTTTTCCTATAAAACATACCAAATCTAATTAGCTCATATTCACAAAACACAATATGTACGGGGAAAAAAAAATAAATAGGGCTTATCATGTCGTTCTATAAATAACAGTTGTATTAATGTCCGTCAGGCTCCATGTTCGTATTTAGTAAAGCAATGACAAATCACAAAAATTAAAAAGCTTACACATTCTTAATATTAAGCTTGAATTCAAGATCAAGCTTAGAACTTAATAAAAAAAGATGTCAGTTGAAAAACATTGTTTTTTAAATGGAAAGTTAAAAATATTTAGAAGAATAGGACTCCAAAATAGGGATATCTTGCTAAAAAGTACGGTAAAAAGATAAGAATTTATATTTCAAACAAAACTTTACTTTAAAATTATCATAGTGTTTATGACAAGAATCATCACAATATTAATACTTGGAAATTTTTCCAGAGAGAAACATTCGCCTTGCATACAATATTTCAAATGAAAATCAAATTTGAAATTAATTGCTTAAAAGGCGCAAAGGTCAACATAGAGAAAAATATTCCACGCCGGGACTCGATCCCAGGTCATCAGTATGGCGCAATGACATTCTACTGACTAAACCACATGGAACGATACCCAGCCTGGAAAATTTCTCCCTATTACATGTTGTCAAGGCTACAAACGCAGCTCAAGATGGAATATTTATCGTGAGCCACCGTCATGAGGCAAACACGAAACTTAATTAAATCGAACATCGATTGAAACTATATTAATACTTGGAAATTTTTCCAGAGAGAAACATTCGCCTTGCATACAGTACTTCAAATGAAAATCAAGTTTCAAATTAAAATTGCCTTTTAAGCAATTAGTTTGAAATTTGATTTTCATTTGAAATATTGTTTGCAAGGTAAATGGTTCTCTCTGGAAAAATTTCCAAGTATTAATATAGTTTCAGTCGATGTTCGATTTAATTAAGTTTCGTGTTTGCCCCATGTCGGTGGCTCACGATAAATATTCCATCTTGTGCTGAGTTTGTAGCCTTGTCAACATGTAATAGGGAGAAATTTTCCAGGCTGGGTATCGTTCCATGTGGTTTAGTCGGTAGAATGTCAGTGCGCTATACTGATGGCCCAGGTTCGAGTGCCAACATGGAATCTTTTTCACTATGTTCGCCTTTGCGCCTTTTAAGCAATTAATTTGAAATTTGATTTTCATTTGAAATCATCACAGTGTTTATGACAAGTTCGTCACAAATGACACATATTTTACAAATTGGTCACAATGTGACTTCAAAGCATTGTCACTTTCGTCACAAGTTCGTCACAAAGTTAATGCCAAAATAGTCACAAATGACACACTTTTCACAAATTTGTCACACCGTGACTTCACAGAGTGGTCACAATGTGACGTCACAAACGGCCTCTAAAACGGCCATAACGACCTCGCATTCTAGTCACTATGACGTCACATCGGCGGTCACAAAATCACAGTGTGACTTCACAACGACGTCGCTGTGACGTCACCATGCCTTACGGGACTGAACAACACCTGCGCCACTTTCTTGTGAAATATGCTTAATTATTTTAATGTGATTTTACGTGAATCGTGAAGTTTTCATCAAAGCTCTCCCAACTTGGATATAAATTAAGAATAACATGAAACTCCTGAAATATCATGAAGATTATTCTTTATTTTTTGGTGCCTTAACAACTGGGAAAAAAGGTAAGAAATACCTTTATTATTCTGCATTACTATTGACTCTTGATTTATTGAAAATAACGCTTTCTCATGATAATGTATTTTGAAAATTGAATTTAAATTTAAACATGGATAAACCAGAAAAACTTAAAAGTAAAAGAGCTACTGTTCGCGCAGCTATTACGAAATTAATTACAAAATGTGATACGTTTTTATCCGTTGATATTGATAAGACTGATTCCGATTCTTTAATGGAATCATTAGAGCTCGTAGATGAAAAGGGAGCTCTACTCAAGGAATTAGATTCCGAAATAGATGAGCTAATTCAGGAAAAAACTGGTTATGAAAAGGAACTAAAATCGGTACAAGGATATTCTGAAAAAATATCAAGTTTGAAATTTAAAATTAAGATGAGGCTTAAAAAATGTAAAATCGAAACTGAACCAAAAGTTTTACTAGAATCAAGTAACGGTTCAAAAATCTGTAGTAAACCATTTTCGGCAGTGAAGCTTCCTAAACTTAACATAGAAAAATTTTCTGGTGATGCCAGCCACTTAGAATATTTTAATTTATTTACTAGTGCGATAGATTCAAACGAATCGTTGTCAAAAATTGAAAAATTCCAATATCTTAAATCCTTGTTGTCTGGACCTGCATATAATATTGTAGCTGGTTTTGAACTGACAGATCAAAATTATTCAACATGTTTAAAGTTGTTAGAAGAGAGGTGTGGTAAGCGGGAAAATATCATAAACTGTTACATGAACAAAATTCTGAATCTTGAGCCAGTAGAATCCTCTAACAATGTTATTTCTTTAAGAAAGTTGTATGATAATATCGAAACTTGTATAAGAAATCTTGATACGTTAGGAGTGGCATCGGGCTCCTACGGCCATTTATTACTACCCATATTATTAAGGTTATTACCCGAAAATTTGATACTAGATTTCTATCGAAAACGTGACCCCGATAAGGACTGTGAAGTCACCGATTTAATAAATTTTATTAAAAAAGAATTAAGATGTCGTGAAGCTACTAATTTAGTAAATAATTCCCAAAGCAAGGCTTATGAAAATTCTAAAACCAAATATGAAAATTCTTCAAGTAAATATCAAAATTTTCCTCAAAAGAAAAATATACCTTCAGCTGCTGCTTTAAATACATCTACAAAACAGTTTTGCATATTTTGCAAGTCTTCTGATCATGTAGGACTAAATTGTTCGAAATTCACTGATGAACAAAAACGATATAAATTAAAGAAAGAAGGTCGCTGTTACAAATGCTTTTACAAGTCACATTTATCTGTAAATTGTAGAACAAAAATTAATCCTTGTTCCAAATGTGGTAACAACACCCATAGTCATTTGTTTTGTTTTAAAGAAACAACAAAAGAAAATCCCGGAAAAGAAAAGAAAGGTGCAGTTGTATTTATGATGTCGGACCAAAATATAAACAAAATAAAGCAACATTATTGCAGACTTGTACAGTTTCTGTGTCTGCTGGTAAACAATGCTTGTTGGCTCGTGTTTTATGTGATAGTGGTTCAGAAAAATGCTTCGTGAAAAGATCTCTAGTACAAAAATTAAAATTGAAAATATTGCGAAGAGAAAATTTATTAGTTTATCCTTTTGGGCGGAGACGCCCTTATGAATCTTGTTATGAAGTAGTTGCTCTTGAATTATCCAGTATTGTGCAACCTATTAACTCGATAAATATCGAAGCTCTTGTGGTTGATAATATAACTGGAGCTTCTGTGAAAATCCTAGAACCAGAACTTCTAGACATAATGAGAACAAGAGGCTTTAAGCCTGCTGATACAGGTCTTGAACAGGAAATAAATATTTTACTAGGGTCTGACATTTTGTGGAAAATATTAAAGGGAATCGAGGGAAAATTGACAAAAGAATTATACGTTGCAGAAACTATTTTCGGTCATACGGTGCAAGGGCAGATAGAGTCGAATGAAAAAGAAGTAGCTTGTTTGCGTGTTTCAGTTGAAAATATAAATACTCAGTTGAAAGCATTTTGTGATCTTGAAGCAATTGGCATTGCTGAAAGCAATGAAAAGAACATTACGGATCATGAGGTAATAAAAGAATTTAAAGAAAATTAAAAATTCGTAAATGGGCGTTATGAAACAAAATTATTGTGGAAAAATTCTCGTGAATTGCTTAGAAATAATCTTGAAGTAGCAAAGAAGCGGTTTTCTAGTTTAGAAAATAAATTCTTGGAAAACTATTATTTACATAAGGAATATAACCCCATTTTGTTAGAGCAGTTTAATGAGGGTGTAATACAATTGTGCACCGAGAAAGATTCCAATAATTCCTATTACATGCCACACAGAACTGTTACTTGACGATAAAACTACAACAAAAATAGGCATAGTCTATGATGCTTTTTCCAAATATGGTGATTCTCTATCATTAAACGAATGTTTGTATCATGTCCCTAACTTGAATTCTAATGTTTTAGATGATGAAAACATTCCTGTTTCGAGTTTCGAACCCCCCAAATACTTCCTTGAAAATTTTAGGATTAATCTGGAACAATACAGAAGATAAATTAGGACTAGAATTACGACCCTTGTTAGAAAAATTAAATAATGATACTTCTGCTAAACGCAATGTTTTGAAAATTGCAACTATGTTCTTTGATTCAGTCGGATTTATCGCCTCTTTTGTTTCTGGTGAACTAGAAAATGATTGGCAAAATTGGCTTTCAGAAATCCCTGATCTCGCTCACTTGAAAATTCCCTGGCAGTATTTTAGCAACTTGATCATTGAAAAGGAGCATCTCCAATTGCATGATTTTCCTGATGCTAACCCTAATGTTTATGTTCCTGAATTTCTTTCCTTTCCTGAAAATCAGTGGCCTAGTGTTAAAATTGCTGCAACACAATTACCTGGTGTTTCTGAAGAAAAGTCTCGAAAAGCAGCAACCATTTCTTGTGCTGTTCAAACAAATAAATCTGATGAAATTCCCATTTTTAATCTTGAAAGATATAGCTCCTTAAAGAAAATGTATCGAGTAACTGCATGGCTATTTAGATTTATTTCTAATATAAAATTGAAAGAAGAAAAAAGAGATTTTTCAGAATTATCAGCTGAGAAAATGTTACATGCTGAAAAGTTTTGGTTAAAACTAGTGCAGGAAGAAAGTTTCCCTGAAGTTATTAAAAGCTTGAAATGTAACAAGAGTATCCCTATAATATCAAAATTATATATTAAAATAATCTTCCCTTTCATCCTTTCAATTCTTAATTTTTCCCTAGTTTATTTTTTAGTCTTACCTCCAGCTCCGTTTAAATCATTAGAAGAAATCTTATGAAACTTTTAACATAACCCCTTTTATTTTAATACAATCCCTATCTTTAAAATTCGCACTAGTTACAAAACCCCCTTCCAAAATAACCGTTTAAAACCAGATGCGTACTTAGTTCGATGCCTGCTAGCGGATATTTTTCATGACCATATATGGGTATTGATCACAGGCCATATTCGCCGAGAGAATTGCAAGCTTAACAAAAACCTTAAATCATATCCTTTTTTGGTATTGAGAGTTTCAATCCAAGTACAATATGTTTTGTCTATAAAACCGCAGTATGAAATTCTTATGGGATTTGGAATTGAATTCAAGAATAAAGGCGATAAACACGCCAATCTTTATATGAAGATCTCCCTATCAGAAAAAAGTGCTGTAACCCTTTTGGCGATTTATTTGGCGAGAATATGTAAGTCAGAAGAAATGTAATCTATCTGCCTCCTTCTCACTTGCCTGCTGGCAACCGCCTATGTAACCCTTGCTCAGCACCCTCACCTCTGAGTCTAATAAAATAGTAATTGTACGAACTTGAGTTATATGCATTCACAAAGCAAAATGTCATATGTTTGAACTTCATTGACATGGATTAACTAATCACTACATTATAAAATAGATGGTGCCTGCACCTATCAGAGGTGAGGGTAGCTTTAACCATGCTGCCAGCTTTAGTGGATTTCAACGACTGTCTTTTCGCCTGAATCGACGATGATCGTCGAGTACGAAGTCCCGTACCATCTCCCGGCACGTCCCAGCAACTGCAGAGCCGCGCCTTATTTGTGTTAGCTCAGCGTCCGCTAAATGCTCCATTGCATCGTTTGCTTTTGACGCTAAGTGCAAATGCGGACTTTTCGCCGGATTTAATCACGGTCATTAAGAAGGAAGGGCTGGAATGCCACCCCCCCCCATGCCATGACATCTCTTCGCAGCCGCGTCATTTTCCGAGGGTCGACAGTGCCGAAGATTGCTAAAATCCACATCGCTTCGAAAATGCTGAGAAACCAAGGCCACCCCTTTCACCTAGTACTTTGAATCTCCTAGTCCGGTACCTTTTTCCCATGCACCCTCAATCCATGGACTCCAAGCGATCGTGCCCCCATCGCTGATCTTGAGTAATACCTGTGCCGCCCATTTCTTCAAGAAGTTATCTACAATTTGCTGTTATACCCCCCCCCCCTTCAGTACATCTGCATTCTTATAAAAGTCTTTGTCGACAGTTAGCGTATCCGTTTATCTCCCGTACCGGTAAACTGAAAAAAAAGAACAAAAAGTCTAGTGCTAGTGTTTGTTTCATCGACTACAGTTTTTGTGTTGTTTTTCTTTTCGACAGTTAACGGCTGTAGTTATCGCCCGTCCTTGCAAGCTCACCGTCTGCCAAGCAGATATCTCTTCGTAACTTGTGTTCATTCAAGCTGTGTGTGTAAAGTCTGTGTTAGATTAAAAAAAAAAAAAAACATCAAATATATTGATCGACAGCAGCAACAAGAAGTAATAAGAATTTGTATTGCCGTATCTTCAAGGAAAGTCGTGCAAAAAAAAAATAATATTAACACGCATGTATGATGAGTGCTAATACAATATTATTTTCAACGTTCACATAATTAATTTTCGCATCATCAGTCAGAAAACTGACAAAAATTTAACATCATATTTTTTTTCACGATTCAATTGGATACACGATTATAAGGTTATATTGTTTATTAAAAAAAAAAAGGAAATAAGAAGACTTGATAAATTTTTAAGCTGTTAGAGGTTTCGAAAAAGTTTTCATTGTGGCATTAAATTGTCTTTAAAGTTATAATCGTGTATCAGAAAATAATATTTTTATGTGTGATGTTATTTTTAATATTAGTATTTCTGCAATATTTATCCTGCTATCTCATATTCAATTTTGATTTTTCTAAAATATTTTTTATGTGCTTTTGATAAAAATTTCATTTTCGAAGATACTTATTTAGATAAGATGAGGGGTTTTTCTTCCGGTCCCAGGCCCTTTTCAGGCCCATTTGTCGACGCAACGAACCACCCGTGAAACAAGCCCCGCGGCGCGTCCCGAAGGTCGCCGCCAGACAAGCTCCAACAGAGTGGAACCTCACGCAAACTCCGGTCAGGTCGACGCACTGCCCAGCGCACGTCACGCCGACTATTCCCAAGTTGGTGAACAATCGATGCGATAGTCCTCACCACCCAGCTAGAAAAACCAAGTGGTCCCTAAACTTGGTTACTCGAGCCGATAGACCCCGCAAGCCATCGCAGGAACCAGACGCCTATAAAGACGCTGGGCCCACGGACTGAACCGAGGCTTCCCGACCCGAATTTAATTTACGGACAGGCCCCCAAGATCAGATACCATTTTCCGGCAGAGACATTTTTGTGGGCCAGCCGATAGGAAAGTTAATGAAGGGCCCCTAGCTTGAAAACCAGGAAGGACGGGGAAAATCCCTCCGGCCGTAAAGCGACCCGGCTCCTGGCTTTTCGCCCAAACCACCCGGCTCAACCGACGGAACCCCTCGCGGATCACGCCGGGAACCAGTTGGCCCAGACTAGGTGCCGTTAGCGACCCCAGGCGGGCACGGAAAGCTCCACCTAGACGGAATAGACTCCGCCTCGCTGGGGGTCGGACGGAACGGAGTCCCGCCAGCCCCCACCGACTCGACTCCATCCCAGGACAGAGAAGCCAGTGGAGGCCGACAGAAGCCCGCCCGCCACTACCTTACCTCACGGCCGTCGAGGGTACCCAGGCCCGAAGGCCCCTGACCCCGTGCAGTGACCGACCGCTACCTTTGTTAGTGCGTTCGAAAGTTAGGTGGAGACACCTCTAGGTCCTCATCACCAGGCGAGGCAAACTTCGGTACCACATAGACACGGAGGACCTGGATCGGACCAAGAGTTCAACCAAGGCACGATGAGCCGCCGCGTTACCGGCGAGCCTCCGGCCCGTTTCCCTGCGGGAGTAGTGTTCGATGGTGCACCTGCCGGCCGACCCCCTCCCATGGGGCACGGCACGACGTGGAGCAACCAGAACCATACTGGCCTCCCCACGCGACCGCTCCTTGGTCAACGGGGGCACCGCCAAACCCCACCACCCTTAGGGTCGGCTCCCAACTGCTCCAGCTGAGGTCCTCGGAGGGATGAGCCACCCAAGTCATAAAGTAACCTGGGCGCTGTCCGAAACCCTCGCCCTTCGGTTGCTCCGGGAGTCCCTGCATGGCGTTCCCGCGAGCCCCGTCGTCACTAGCGAGCACCGAGGACTTTCCACTACAAAGCCCTCACTCATACTTCAGGCTCCCTCTTAGTCAATAGGTGGATGGGGTCCTATCGCCTTAGCTATCCTTTGCCCAGAGTCACCACCCGGCCACTGCCGGCTCTGGGGTCGGACTATGGAGTGTCGCTACCCGGCTTGCCCAGAGAACCCGGGTGCCGGAGGTGGTTACGTAAACATCCTAAACCGCTCCCACCTATGCACGACCTCCGCTAACCGTGGCCACCGTGCTCAACGCCTGTCGGAGATGAGCCTCTCGAGGAGGTGGCGAATCGTCCCCATCCGGCCCTCTCGCATTCGTACACAACGAACTCTGCCGAGCTTCCGGTCACCTCCCCCACTCAAGGGGTCGGGTCGGAACCACCCGGAGGGGCGGCCACTACTTATTTAGATAAGTGAGATAGCCGTTTAGACAAGGTAAGTGGTAATGAAAATAATTTGAGAGTCAGTAATTTTTGCATGCCTATTCATAAAGTTATCTGAATATTTAAGTTACGAAAATAACATTGAAATTTTTTTTCTTTTGTTGAATATATATTTTAATAACTTTTCAGTAGAGATGCAGAAGATTTTAAAATAATTTCTTTATAACATATACATATGGAAATTTTGGCAACTTCCATATGTGCAGATTTTTTTAAATTGGTGCCAACAGTTATATGAAATATACTTCATTCTGACTCTCATATGCAAATATTTTTATATTATTATATAGTATTTAAACTGTGGTATATATTTTTGATAATCATAATTACTGCATTTTTAGTATATTTTATATATATATATAACATTTGCAGTGCTTCCCCCCTGCCATACATATTTTTTCTTTTTCCTTTCCTTTTCTGACAATTTGTTTTTATTAAGTCATAGATATACATTTTTGGGTTGACATGGCTAATTCAAAAATAACGTTCAAAACAATTACTTTTGACGGTGATCCCAATCTGGTTGATTTCTTTTTCAACCAAATAAAAACATTGGCCAAAGCCCATGGTTGGAAAGAACCAGAATGTATACAATTTATTGGAAGTAAATTAGCCGGCCCCGCGTTAGCGTTTTTCACGCAAAACCCGGCCATTTATAAAGCGGAAAAATTAAAAACAGTTGAAGATGAATTCAAAAAAATTTTGCCCCCCCCCCAGTAAAGCATCATCATTAGTTCAATTGAATAACCTAATTCTGTTGCCGCAGGAAACAATAAGAAATTTCGCTCATAGAATTAATGTGCTTACAAGCCGTGTTCACGAAACAATCAAACATAGAACCGCGTTAAATGAAATAAAGTTCACGAAATTTATTTCGTCCATTCCGGCGACAATAAGAATTAAACTGCAGGAGGAAAATATTTCGGATTATGACGTCGCGGTTGAAAGAGCACAGACATTACAGGACATTATGCAGAATGAAAACATCCTGGAGTCCTGTGCACCAACAGCGGCTACTGACTCGATCTCAACACAATTACAATTGCTCACAGAAAAAGTTAATGCCCTCACACTAACAAACACTGAAAAGGACACAAAAAGACACATTAATTAATACCCCACCCCCACAGGATCAGAGACATAGAGAGCAGTATCCAAAAAAAGATTTAAAAAGGAAGCATACTGTTTCTCCAAGATACAAGACATCTCATAAAAAATCCACGTCCCACCCTACGTGCCAATTGTGCGCAAAACGCGGCCATGTCGCCAAACATTGTTTCAAATGGCGTAGAGCGAATGCGAATAAAAAAAATCAGAATTATAAATATAACAGAAATTTTAGAAGGGACGACTACAATCAAAACAATGCTAAAAATTTAAACTCTTACTGAGGCGCAATTCCGCTGGTGTGCTTGTGCCTCAGCATAACACTATTACATCAGCAACTTCGAATGAATTCACATGGACTTTTGACCCTTCTCTTCCTAAACTTTCTCAGGAAAGACTAGTCAAATCCGTCGCTTCTCAAACGAATATTGACGTTAAGTTGTCTAAGAATTCTGCATCGCAGACAGTGATAAACAAAAGCGATATGGCCTCACAAACTGCCAGTTTATGCGATGACAAAGTTGCACTAATTTGCAATGTTAACAATTCCACGCCAACACTTCCCCTTATAAAGGCCTCCATTGCAAAACAGAAAACAAATCTATTGCTGGACACAGGGTCGTCGATTTCGCTCCTTTCACAAGAGTTATTTAATCAAATTAAGGACAAACTAAAATATAAAAGACTAGGAACTGGCGTCACTATTAAAACTGTAAACTCGAATGTTAATTTCACCGCATGCATTAAAACTTCCATTCGCATACATCAAAAATCCTTTTCACACAACTTCTACATTGTTGACATTCCTAATCCATCTAACTTTCAGGGTATTCTAGGTTTCGATTTCATTCACAAAAATAGGATTATTATTGATATAAACAGAAATAGGATGTCAACAAATGAATTTAGTATACCATTACTCGATTCAGCCACTAATGAAAATGAATCACACCATCTGGAACACTATAAGCAGCCGGAATCTCAAACATTCTCAAAGGTCATTCGTCTTGCTAATAAAATTAAACTGGAACCGCAGGAAACCAAATGGATCTCCATAAGTGCTGATTCGCTAGACCCAACAAAATATTACTGTTTTCAGAGTCACATGAAAAATAACGTACTCTGCTATGATAGTATTATAGGGCAAAGAGATAACGAACCAGAAAAAAAAGGTCAGAACATCAAAACCGAAATTCCAAATAAATCACAATTCTATATTTTCATGCAAAATTTGTCTTCTAAACCTATACACGTTAATAAAAATGCAAGAGTAGGAAATTTATATGAGATAGAAGACATTATGGAACCTGCACAAAACAAAAACTTTAACCAAATTATGAATTCATGCGAAAACAACTCTAAGTTCAACATTAAACCTCAGGATAACTTACACGAATATATTTGCAATTACATTCAGGCATCGAATGAGATGTTAAAACAAAGAAAACAGGATTTTACAGTGCAGGACTTTAAATTAGAGCATTTACAAGAAAAACAAGCGAAAACTTTAGGAGATTTATTACTCAGTCACTACGCATCATTTTCGAAGTCTATGAAAACATTAGGTCACACAGATAAAGTTGTTCCAAATTTAAAATTCATAAATGATTACCCCATCAAAACCCTTCCTTTTCCCCTCCCTCAAGCTCTACTCCGAGAAATGCAAGAGCAAATAAATCAGCTTTTAGAAGCCAACATAATTGAGAGAAATTGTTCGGAATGGGCTTGTCCCATTTTGCTCGTTAGAAAGAAGGCAGATGAAACTGGAAAACAAAAGTACAGGTTGGCTCTGGATTTGCGCATGCTTAATTCAGTCTTACAAAGTTCATCGTATCCTTTACCGAAAATCCAAACCATAATTTCTAATCTATCTGCATATAAGTATTTCACTTCCCTTGATTTCCAGCAAGCGTACCATCAGATCGACCTCCCCGAGCAATTTCAAGATCCTTTAACATTTACATCCATGTATGGAACTTTTCGATACAAACGCTTGGTTTTTGGCTTAAAGTCCTCAAGCGGATATTTACAAAATTTAATGGATACATTAATCGATGAATTACAAATTGATGGTTTATTTGCATATCAGGATGATGTAATATTTGGCTCGAATTCATTTGAGGAAACTTGTTCAAAACTAGACAAAATATTACAAATACTAACAAAATATAATCTAACACTGACTCCAAGCAAATGCACATTCCATAAAACAGCTGTTGACTATTTAGGATTCCACATTGAAAACCGCTCAATCTCACCTATCCATTCTAACATTGTAAAAATAAATTCCTTCCCTACACCAACAACTAAAAGACAGCTAAAGAAATTTATTGGTCTAGTAACGTTTTATAAATCACTTGTACCATCATTTTCTGAAATTATTCAACCCCTCATTGACTTAACTACACCAAAAGCTGCATTTACATGGACACAAGATCACCAAAATTTATATGATAAAATGCAGAGAATTTTTTTCGATGCACCGATGGTTCGTTTACCAGATTGGTCAAAAATATTTTATGTAAACACCGATGCATCAAAAATAGCAATAGCTGGAGCATTGTTACAGGAACATGAAGGACAATTACTTCCCATCGCCTACTTTTCCAAATCCCTCAAATACGCAGAAAAACGTTATCCAGCATTAAAACTAGAATTAATGGCCATTTATAAATCTGTCATTGCGTTTAAATATTATCTATACAACAGAAAGTTTATAATTTTGTCAGATAGTGCTCCTTTAAAGAAATACAAGAAAACATGTAACCCCGTTGATCTAACCACACGCTGGTTAACAGAACTTTCTGAATACACATTTTCATTTGAACATGTCCCCGGTTCATCTAATGTACTTGCTGATTATCTATCAAGGTGTACATTTGAAAACAACACCCAAGATCTGACGTCAAATCCTGAACTTATTGATGACCCACATGCATTACCAATTGTAGATAATGACATTTCGGTTAACACTGATCAAACTTCAGAAAACAAACCACAAACATTAAACTACTTAATCTCTGGTAAGCACACAAAGAAAGACCCTTTACTCGAAATCTCAAACGACACTTTCGTTTATGAGCAGAAGAAAGATCCAAATTTAGCTAAGATTTATGAGGAAATTATTAAAAATGGAACATGTCAAAAATTTTCCACGTATTTCATTCACCCTGACACTAAAGTTCTTATGTATAAAAAGGAAAGTATTTATGATGATACATTTTCATACCACATTATAGTACCTGATTCACTAAAGGCAAAAGTTTTAACGATATGTCATTTATCTCATTTCGGATTAACCAAAACTTATGCATTTGTAACAGCTAGATATTTTTGGAAATGAATGTATGCTGACACTTTAAATTTTGTGGCATCTTGTACCAAGTGCCTACAAGCAAAACATAATCGAACACCACCTGCTCCATTACAACCCACATACACGCCTACGCATCCTGGCCATACTGTAGGTGTCGATTTGGTCGGCCCATTTTCAAATGGACAAGCTGTTTTTACAGTGATAGACCATTTTTCTCGACATCTTGAATTATTCCCTTTGCGTAGCACAACAACTGACAAAATTGCAAAATGCCTATTTCAATATATTACTTCTTTTGGAAAGCCTTCAACAATTCTTAGCGATTTAGGAAGACAGCTAACTTCTGACATGTACAATAGATTCAATGATACATTAGGTATAAAATTACTCCACTCCAGTGTCGCGAGGCCACAAAGTAATGCGATTTCTGAAAGAGTGAACAGATCAATCAAATATTCTGTTAAAACCCTACTTCAAGAAGGCCATACTTTCGAAAATGCATTACTTATACATAAATCTCTTTATAAGGGCTCTACACATTCATCTACTAAATATTCCCCTAATTTATTACACTTTGGAAGAGAACTTTCTTTATTATTTGATACATTTGACCAAAGCATTAATCAACCTATCCTTGATAAAGGCATTGAAGTTTATCAGTTGTTACACGATCTAAATTAAATATACAAAAAAGCATACATTAACATCAAAAGTTCGCAAGAGAAAAGAAATGAAAACTTCCAGAGACGTGCTAAACTAAGAATAGTTTTAGAGAAAGATATAGTGTACCTCAAGTCCGTAGACAGATTTAAACCTAAATACACAGGACCATTTATTGTTGTACACAAACATTCTCCAGTCTCTGTTTCCATCAAACTTTTACACTCACCTGATGCCTCAGCATTCAGAGTTCATATTGACAGATTAATTGTAGCTCCACCTAGGAATGATCATTTATTTGTACGTCATGAGGAAAACATTAGAAACTCAGTAAACACTTCCCCGAGATATCCACGAAATTAATTTTCCTTGCAATATTGTGCAATTTGATATTATCCACAATTGAGTGCATTGATCGCGACTTTGTACTTATGTTGTGTGTGAATTTTCTTTGAGAGAGTCCTTGGCTGGTCCAAGGTTTCCCTTTTACAGAGAGAGTTTTCACATAGCAATTTGTGTGAGTATCACCGTATGGGGTGTTGCCAATATTGTTATCCACTTTTTTTCTTTTTACTAATCATAATAGTAATAGAATACAAATTTAACGTAACAGTTTGAGTTTTCTTAAAGATAATAGTTAGTTTCGTTTGATATAATAGGAAAAAAAAAATAGATATAAAAAAACTGCATTTTTTCAATTTCACACAACTCATGACTACATTTATCTTTATTTACCGATTTTGACAAACAAGTTTCTCATTACTCTAGGATTGTCAGTACTTTTTGATATATACATGATGTGTATATATATATATTTTTTATTTTTTTATTCGGCCCCGTTGAAGTGAAGGCCCGTTCAAAATTTTTGCCCCGTCGACCTGTAGCTTCATTGTAATGAGAAACGACTTCGGACTGATGCACACGTCATCAATTCATTTTCAAATCCCCTGTTTATATGAATATGCGACGCGTGCTCCTTCTTGAAATCAAAAGATTTCCGGGGAGCAGAGAGTCCATAATTGGGCTCTCAAAAATATTCCCTCCTCACCTAGGGCTAGGCCATAAGCTGATACCATCACATTGTCACTTGACAAGATTAAGGGCAGCAACCTTTCTATGGATCGCGAGTCGCTTTCCTTTTTTTGCCTGTCCTGTGTGGATACACAAATTTGTTTCTTTTTACTTACGAAGTCTCTTACATTTGCCGTACATTTTTCATCATTTACATAAACATTTTTCCATCGTCAACATCCATTCATCTTATATCAGTATTCTGAATACATATTTTATATACTCTTTTATAGGTTGTACAACTTTTTATTGCATTATGTTTATATTTTTGTTCGAACAAGTATTGCTTATTTTATATATGTTAAGGTATACCTGCATCTGCAATTCCATTTTGCATAAAGACTGGTGTTAAAGTTGCTTTAAAGAGCCAGTAAAATGCCTATTCATTAAGAACTGTTCCGGAACATGAAAAAAATAGGCACACATATAATCATGGCACCTTACAGTTAGAAGAAACTGTTACTTGTTTCAAGTTTTTCGGCCATGTTATTTCACATGAAATTCAGTACTTTCATGTTTATTCTTATGTCGTCATTTATATATGTCTTTTATGTAATTCTGAGAGAGGTTTTCATTTTTTTTTTCAATTACCAATGCAAACAATTTCAAATCCCAAACAAAAGGGGGAAATATATAATATCAAAATTATATATTAAAATAATCTTCTCTTTCATCCTTTCAATTCTTAATTTTTCCTTAGTTTATTTTTTAGTCTTACCTCCAGCTCCGTTTAAATCATTAGAAGAAATCTTATGAAACCTTTAACATAACCCCTTTTATTTTAATACAATCCCTATCTTTAAAATTCGCAATAGTTACAACCCCCCCTTCCAAAATAACCGTTTAAAGCCAGATGCGTACTTAGTTCGATGCCTGCAAGCGCATCTTTTTCATGACCATATATGGGTATTGATCACAGGCCATATTCGCCGAGAGAATTGCAAGCTTAACAAAAACCTTAAATCATATCCTTTTTTGGGTATTGAAAGTTTCAATCCAAGTACAATATGTTTTGTCTATAAAACCGCAGTATGAAATTCTTATGGGATTTGGAATTGAATTCAAGAATAAAGGCGATAAACACGCCAATCTTTATATGAAGATCTCCCTATCAGAAAAAAGTGCTGTAACCCTTTTGGCGATTTATTTGGCGAGAATATGTAAGTCAGAAGAAATGTAATGTATCTGCCTCCTTCTCACTTGCCTGCTGGCAACCGCCTATGTAACCCTTGCTCAGCACCCTCACCTCTGAGTCTAATAAAATAGTAATTGTACGAACTTGAGTTATATGCATTCACAAAGCAAAATGTCATATGTTTGAACTTCATCGACATGGATTAACTAATCACTACATTTCCCTATAATCCCTAAAGAATCGAATCTTCTACAGTTAAATCCTATGTTGTCAGATAATGTTTTTCTGTTGCTACGAGGACGGCTACAAAAGTTTGATTCATCATTTTATGAAAAATACCCTGTTGTGATTCCTGCAAAACATAAATTGACTGAATTAATCGGGAAATATGCACATGAAAAAGTTTTTCATTCAGGAGTGTCCAGTACATTAGTACAAACTAGTGAAAAGTTTCGGATTTTAAAATCTAGACAGTGCATAAAATCAATCCTAAACAAACGTGCAATCTCCAAGAAATTTAGCGTTCGCCCTGGTCAACTAGTTATAGAAACTTTAAAGCATATCTTGTGTTTACCTGCAACCAAGGAATCCTTAGTGAAACGCTTCCGTTTGCGCGAGACTCTTCTGAATCATTTTTGGAAGCGCTTGAAAAATGAGTGCCTCTCAACTTACAATCTGCTCACTACACGGACCAGAATAATACTTCTGACTTTAAAATATATGATGTGATTCTTATGCATATGAACACGTATCAAGAACATTCAGGAAGTTGGGTATTTGTGGGCAGAGATAAAAAAATGAGGTCTTATGAACTGAAGGCAAATAATTCCATCATTTAAAGACCTATTAATTTTTTGCATAATTTAGAAGTGAAAAAAAAACTTTGATATTATTAGGGACTCAAAAACTCTCATTGACATTTGACTTTTAGAAAAAAATCTTGAATTGTTTCTGTTATTGACTTTTAAAAACTTTTTATTTTGTTCACTTAAAAAAAAATGTTTCTTGTTTGATAATATTTCTAATTTTTAGTTTATTTTTTTTTGTGTTGAATATTCTAGAAAAAGTTGTATAGATTTAAACTGTTCTTTCTATTTTTAGTAAGAGAAACCTGTTCGCAAATATTTTAAATTGTTTTAGTTAGTTTTATTTGAAGTCCAGTATGTAAGTATATATTTTGATTTGTATTGTATTTATGTATACTGTAACTAATGATCCTTTAGAATATTTCTTTTTCTACTTTAATTATTTTGAATCCCATTTTTGATGAACCCTTGTTCATCGGGGGGGGGGGGGGCGGTTGTGAAATTTCGTAAACCCCTTTCTGTCTCGAGCAGTCAGCCAGACTGCTTAGGCGCCAGATCACGTGCTCTGACTAGAGAATTAATATTAAAAAACATTTTTTCTTTCTTGTTCCTTTTTTTAGTTTACTTTTGTTGTGAATGTGAATATTGAACGCAGCAAGTAATAAGCTGCGTATAGGTTTTTTTGTCATGGTCTTTATAGGAGAAATGATGCTTTGATTTTGAAAAGGGAAATTTATTTTCGAATATTAAATCATGCTATTTTCTTGGCTTCTTTTCTTGAATATAATTGCTGATATTTTAATATGATCATCTTGGATTCCCCGCGAGGAATAACAAATTATATTCAAATGTTTTCGTTGTATATACTGTATATATTTAAAAGTGTAAATAGAATAATTAAAGTTTTTAATCTTCCTGTGATTACTTATACTGAACAACACCTGCGCCACTTTCTTGTGAAATATGCTTAATTATTTTAATGTGATTTTACATGAATCGTGAAGTTTTCATCAAAGCTCTCCAAACTTGGATATAAATTAAGAATAACATGAAACTCCTGAAATATCATGAAGATTACTCTTTAGCCTCAGCAAGTCGTTTAATATTTATTTGAATAATTTGTAATGTGTATGGAAACGGGTAGTTGGAAAGCAAGTTCCTGAAGAAAATCCTGAAAAATTAAAAAGGGAAGTCGGTGGCAGTCATCTAAACTTTTCACGTATAAACACAATTTATTCCAGAATATGATGAAATAATTTACTGTAAGATAATTAATATACTATAAAAGAAGCTGTGAAGATGAAAATTAGCTTACAAAAAGCCTCAGCCAGTCGTTTAATATTTATTTGAATAATTTGTAATGTGTATGGAAACGGGTAGTTAGAAAGCAAGTTCCTGAAGAAAAAAATCCTGAAAAAATAAAAAGGAAAGTCCATGGCAGTCATCTAAACTTTTCACACATAAACACAGTTTATTCCAAAATATGATGAAATAATTTACTATAAGATAATTAATATACTATAAAAGAAGCTGTGAAGTTGAAAATTAGCTATACAAAAAGCCTCAGCATGTCGTTTAATATTTATATGAGGAATGTTTAATGTGTATAGCAACGGGTAGTTGGAAAGCAAGTTCCTGAAAAAAATCGTGAAAAAATAAAAAGGAAAGTCGGTGGCAGTCATCTAAACATTTCACGTATAAACACGATTTATTCCGGAATATGATGTAATAATTTACTACAAGATAATTAATATACTACAAAAGAAGCTGTGAAGATGAAAATTAGCTATACAAAAAGCCTCAGCAAGTCGTTTAATATTTATTTGAGTAATTTTTAATGTTTATAGCAACGGGTAGTTGGAAAGCAAGTTCCTGAAAAAAATCGTAAAAAAATAAAAATGAAAGTCAGTGGCCGTCATCTAAACTTTCATCTAAACGTCATATAAATACACATATTTCTGAGGGAAAAAAAACAACTTTTGCATTAAAACAAAATCGGTAGCAAATTAAATCGGAAAGAAAATGCAAGTTAATATTTCTTAACAAAACATAATTGCCTTTCGGGAAATATTTATAAAGTGTCCTTTTTATGTGTATATTAAAAAACCCACGAAAATAGAATGATTATCTATAAGAAATACTATGGTTATTCAAAGTAATTCTGCAAACATCTCTATTTGCCATAAAAGACTATATTACGACGAAAAATCTGAAGTCATTATGTCAAAAGTCGTGCCATTAGTGGCATGTAAGAATTTATGGAAATTGAAAAAGTCCAATTACATTATTTTTTCTTGATCAGAAGTTTCATTAAGGAGATGTTATGTAAGTTGGAATTTTGATTTTTGCAACAAGAGATGATAATTCGTATATACTAATGATGCTAATAAGATATAAGAAATAACTAAAAAAGAAATATGACAGTATTTCATAAGTTTGCATTTATTATTTTGTCATAAGGTTTTATCTATTTACTAACTGTTACCCGTGACGTCGTTCGCGTAACATTAAAAGAAAATTAAATGCATTAATTAAGCAAAACATTCCACTCCCGATAATTAAAAACGTATATAATTAACCAACTTTTTATCAAATTTTATAGATGGCAATACAGAATTTCTTTGTTATAAAGGCCTTGATATAACTCAATTTTAAAATGTAAAATTTTCTGCCACATGATATAAACATTCGCGAAAATGAAATTGAAACCAATGAAAAAGTAGAGCCAAGTAAAACTATGGAAACAACATGTTCTTCTTCGGAAAACGAAAAAAACAACACTTGCAGAATTCTAGAACACAGTATATTATAAGTTGTATAACTATTTTCCGCCTATACAAGGTGAGTCATGGGACAGACTTTGAGGGGTAGTAGAGCTCACTATAACAAACAATTATTGTATAGAAATATATGACCGGAAGTAACCCGTTGAGGTACAAACACCAAGGGCGCAATTTGGAGCTTTTTTTATTTCAAAATTTCTCATTCATACCAGAAAATTCCTATGCTATTGTTTTCTTTATTTGAGACTGACATTTCACGATTACACACAGAAAATATTCTTCTTTGTGTTTCTGGAAAATTGTTTGAAAAATTCTGGTATGAAATCGAAATTTTTGAATAAAAAAAACACAAAACAGACAAATCTCTCAAACACAGGAAATACATGAAAAGAAATAGAAATGGAGCTTTTTTTTTAATATTCAAAAATTTTTAATTCAAAAATTCCTACCGGAAATTTTCAAAGAAGATTTTCCTCTGTGTGTAATCATGAAATGTCTGTCTTAAATAAAGAAAAGAATAGTATAGGAATTTTCTTGTATGAAAGAGAAATTTTGAAAAAAAAGTGCCAAATTGACCCTCCCCCCACCCCTGGTGTTTGTACCTCAAAGCGTCACTTCCGGTCATATATTCCTATGCAATAATTGTTTGTTTTTGGGTCATTCCATGCAAAATGAGCAAATCAGCTGTGGCAGACACGTCAGAGATTTTAATGAAAATCAATATATAAGTAGATCATATCTATTTATGAGTAAACGTAAAATAATAGATTTCACGATTGTTTATTTAAGTATTAAAATTTGCATTAATAGTGGATGCAAAATCGAGATTTTGTCTACATCCTTAAAATTTCAATTTTGATTATTAGCCTTAGGAATGAAAAGACTATATTAAAAATTATTTATAATTAGGAATGAATAATAAGTAACAGATTGGCGTAAGTTAGTAATTGTATTCTTATTCCGTAATGAGAATTTTTTTTTCAAAAATTTTGAGGAGAAAATGCAATAGTTTTATTGCTCGTTTAAGCATGAAGAACAGCTCTGACAAGTTTACATTTTTTTGACGTTATAGCTAAAAGTATATATTTTAAATATCGAAAATTTCATTCTTGCCTTTTTATTCCTTATTGAGAAAACAAATAGTAAAAAATTTTGAGGGGGGGAAATGGAATATTTCTATCACTTCTTTGAAAGTGAAGGGAAGCTTTTTAAATCTTTTAAATTATCTGATATTATAGATAAAAATGTATATTTTAAATATAGAAAATTTTATTCTTGCTTTCAGTTAATTTTTACCTCAAGAATATATTTAATTAAAGTAGAATAAAATGATTCAGTTTGGACAAAAAATTACTTATTAATTCTAAATCTAGATACAGGAACTAGATGGCAGTACTCATTTTTCTTCACCTTGAAATCGTGCAATATTTTAAAAAACAAGCGCGAATTCAAAGATAAATAGCTCATGGAAAGTAAAATATATTATCTTTTTGAACCTATTTTTGCTATGTTAGAAATCAAAAGGCAATCTGCAATTTTTTTGAGCATATCATGGACTTATTGATCTTTATGCCTGTGCAATATTGTTAATATCGGACCTTTCCTTTATTTATATTTTGCTCATACATAAGAGGAAATATACGATTTTGTAATTTTTCTTTTAAGTTTCTAAGTTTTTTTGAAGATGAAGGAAATAAATGTCAACTTTCAAACTTGGGGAATTTGATATCAGACATCAATTTCACAGATGTTTTTGAATTTCTTTGATTTTTATAACGTTTCTAATTTATACAAAATTCACAAATTTTCAATTTTTACAACTAATTAAGGATTAATCATGGTGTTGCCAGATTATTATTACTCAATAAATAGGAAGATAATTTTTCAGAGGTTACAATATTGCAAAAAAAAAAAAAAAAAAAAAAAAAAATGGTAAATAATTTTCAAGATACAGAACTTCAAACTTGCAACTTTTGACGATTGCACACATGTCATTCTTTATTACAATTTTTTAAATATCCTAAATTGCTAAAATAATTAATTTTTTTGTGAAGATATTTTGCATAGCCCTATTTTAATATGAATTGAACCTGTGTATCAAATTGTTTTAAAATCGGTTACTATGTGGTCAGGACTTTTTTTAAATTTTTGCTCATTTTACGTGGAATGACCCTATAGTAAGCTCTACCACCACTCAAAGTTTGTTCCATGATTTTAGACTCACCCCGCATATGAAAAACGTTCTATTATATACAAGGCGTTTTTACATTTGGTCAATTCCATATCTGACGGAATGACATTTTGTGTTGTAGAATTATAATTAAAGCAATTACCCTGAAGCTATTTAAAAAAAAAAAAAAAATGATTTTTCAGTTTGCACATGGCTGGTATTTATTAAAAGATGAAAAAAAATCTGAAACAATTTTTTTAACTATTTTATTCTTTCATTTTTGAATAGTTTCTTCTTGTGTGACGGAATGACATTTCTGTTAACAAAAAAGTCATTCTGTCACACAATAAGAAATTACTAAAAAAATGAAAGAATAAAAGAGCTAAAAAAATTGTTTCAGAATTCTTTATGACCTTTTAATCAATAACAGTCATATGCTAACTGAAAAATCAATTTTTGTTTGAAAATATCTTCAGACTAACTACTTTAACGTTAATTCTACAACTCAAAATGTCATTCCGTTACATATGGAATTGCCCATTTATAATATTAGAAATTGACACGATCGGCTTGTCCAAGTCTAAACAATTCGATTCGAGGAAAATATTCATTATTTCTTTTTTCTTCTTCCTTGCTCTTGCATTGCGCGAATTTTTGACACATTTGGTTTTCGTTAAAAAAAAAAAAAATTAAAAAAATAGTAAATTTAGTTAACATTGCTTTAAAATCTACAGCATTTTTACTATGCTATAAGACTTTAGAAAAATCTTTTATAAAAAAGAGCATTAAAAACAAGAGGGTATGTGAGATCACAGATCGCGCAGCACATTTCCTTTAAATAATTTTTTCAAAACATTTTATCCTTCATTATTTAATTAATGAATCCAAATTGTTTATTTATAATCAGCAAATCCTTACACAGATCAGATAGACACAGAGGGCTGATTATGGAGATAGGAGGTGAAGACTATTATTATTGGGCACATGACCTTTCATTTAAGGTATTACATGACATATCGTATATTAAATTTGAAGTTGGTGAATTTTTTTCGATAGCGTCCCTGCGACAGAAAGATGAAATTAGGGTAGAAGATGCTAATTGTTGAGATTTGTTATGTACATTTTTTCATAATTTTTGGAAAATATTGTCGGGTAGTAATGAACAAGTTAAAATTCTAATGCGCCCTCTAGACGTGACAAAATGTGTTAAGAGGTGGGAGAAGGTACTTAATAATTTATTGGCCAAGAGCTTTAAGAAGATGTCACATGAAATAACTCCATTTTCGTCCCCCCCGGGGTGAATACCCCCAATTGTCTGTTGTCAAAATAGACCCCACCAAGATGCTATGCTCAACGAGATACCCCTTGGTCGTTGACGAAGTCTTCAAATGAAGTCGAATCTCGATGTAGCTTAATTAGGTGTTGAGTTAGAAAAATTGCTTAAAATACAGCCCAGAAGGGTAAAAAAGAAACTTAGAAATTTAGCTCTCCATCTCCCATTCTTTAAAACTCTTATGTGTTTTTATAAAATGTCTGAAATTTTAAAATCGATGACTTGATTTCTTCTCTCAATTTTAGAAAATATAACAAGTATAGCTTGCTAATCTCTGTCATAATAATTCTCTATCATAATAATATCTGTCATATTTCTAATACTTTTATATAGCCTATAATAAAAAATCGACTTTAAAATATTGATATATAGTGCAGAAACGCTTAGATATAAATAATATGCCGTTGGGAAGCATTTTGGAAATTTATGTTTTGCCAAAATTTTTCCGCGGAAATTGTTTAGCATTTTATTCATGGGCGGACCGCTGGATTCATTGTAACATAATAGGAAAATATCCCAACCCTCCGTGCTATTTTAGAGCTTAAAGACTATTTTAAAGGTAAGAGAAATGCGGAATTAAAATCCGGTCGCCAAACCACGATTTACAAAGGTGTCTCGATCGTACCAATATATTTCAAGTCATCGAGCCTTAGTTTCAATACTGACAGATAGAAAATGGTGCAACTTTGATGCAATCATACTAAATTTTTAGGTTTTATGAACGAAAATGCAACTATCTTTTAAAAAATAAAGCGATTTTTATTCAAATTTTCTGAAATGAAAAGCTTTAAGAATTAACTCTCGTTAAAAAAAAAAAAAAAAAAAAAAATTCTGGCAATCGAGTTAATTTTATTTTTAATTTGAAGCAGAGAAAATAACTATTTCCGCTAACCATGAAACTATTTCCATTTTTCAGGAGTAACATAAATAGTTCAGCTTATTATGCCTAGTTTGAGTAAAGTAAACGAAATAAAATTGATTGCTCATCTTACTTATCAATAAATATCTTTACTCTCCACAATGAATATTTTTGGGTATATTTTCATGTTCTTCTAGTTTTTAGTATTGTTTATTGTTTAATTTTTAATTGCGCATAAATACTAGTCTGAAATTTTAAAGTTAGTTAAAGTTAATTTTAGTTAAAAAAATTCACGTTTAAAAATGGATCTGCATAAAAGAATTTTTTTTTTTTTTTTTTTTTTTTTTTTTTAAATTAATGAAATCCTCAAAAATTATTTTTGTGATACGCAGTCATATAAATCAATGTGATGTGCGAAAACAGGGTTGCCACGATTCAAGAAATTTTTCAGTCAGATTTTCAGAATTTTTTTTAATAGAAAAATATACACTGGCCTCCAAAATTAAGGTACAGGGGCTGGATGCTTTCGATTGCAGACGTTTTGTCGAATAACTACCAACATTATTGGCGAATTCTTCTTGAACTTCTAGGATGTAAAGAACATGCTCCATTTTATATTTCTCGGTGAAGATTTATCGGGGGGTACAATTAGGAGGCTAATAATAAATAACAAATTTAATAATAAAAAAATATTTGCGATCACCTATGTAACAGAAAATGCTGGAAATAGTTTGTCACTGTGTTAAATGACTATTTGGGTCTTGTTCAACGTTTGTGTGCATTTGTGTACGCATAGCACTCATATTCGTGAAGATCTTATTGTGTCTGTGAAAAATTCAAAAGTTTTTTGCTTATAGCATACAGAGTTTTCAACCAAATTTAACACAACTTTCCGAAAACTTGCCAATGAATAGTAGCAACAGTATACTGCAATTAAAACCTGAATATATTGAATATTTGATGAGATATGGGCATTTTTATGAGATAATTCTTAACTGCGCATGCGCGGAAGGTTTCAAAATTTTTATTTCATAATTTGGTAGTCAGTATTTAGGGGCAACTTCTATAAAAAGTCCAGTCAAATGTTGTGAAAACTTAGAAAGATATAGAGAGCTGATGGAAAAGTTGTGGAAAATCCCTTATGATAAAGCTATTTTTAGGAAGCAACTCACTATATCGATCCTATCTTTGTGAATTTTCGCGATATTTGACTGGACTTTTTATATAAATTGCCCTAAATAGCTGACTACCAAATTATATAATAAAAATTTTAGGATCTTCCACGCATGCGCAGTTAAAAATTATTTCATACAAATGCCTATATCTCATGAAATATTCAATATATTCATGTTTTAATTGCAGTATACTGTTGCTATTGTTCTTTGTCAATATTTTGGAAAGTTGTGTTAAATTTGGTTGAAAACTCTGTATGCTATAAACAAAAAACTTTTGAATTTTTCAAAAAACGTTAACATCTTCACGAATATGTGTGCTATGCTTACACAAATGCATACAAACGTTGAACAGGACCCAAATAGTCATTTACAACAGTGACAAACCATTTCCAGCCTTTTATGTATAGGTGATCGCAAATATTATTTTATTATTAAATTTATTATTAGCTCCCTAATTGCACCCCCCGATAAATCTTCACCGAGAAATATAAAATCAAACATGTTCTTTACATCCTAGAAATTCAAGAACAATTGGCCATTAATGTTGGCAGATATTCGACAAAAGTTGTGCAATTAAAAGCATCCAGTCCCTGTACCTTAACTTTTAGAGGCCAGTGTACCTAGATCCGCATAAATTTCGCCTTATTTAAGACAGATTCTCTGTATAAAGTACTGGTGCCGAAGAATTTCCTGGTCTGGAAATCCCCTAAAGCATGGCAATCCCGGAAAAGATACATTTTATTTTGTAAAATATTGCTTATAAATGCACGCTCATAAAAAATCTGTGAATTGAACGAAATTTTGCGTTGTTTATATTTCGTTAAAGTACGAAAATTGCCACCTTTTTTTGCAGATTTTCTAGAACAATATTTTGAATTCCTGAATATTTCCTATTTTAATGTGAAGATTACTTGAAATCCTTCCGTATAAAGCTGCATTTTCGTCTAATCACACGTCTATTTCAGCGACTGTGCTGTTTAGTACTTTCGTGTATTAGAAATGGAATTTTTATGTAAGGCCTTTTCCTAAAAACACGAAAAATTCGCAAAACTAAGCTGAATATTTCCTGAAATTCTTCAGTCAGAAGATGGATATTTCTCCAAATAGCAGAATCTGTTCTAATCACAAAGGATTTCAGACAACTCGTTGGTTGCATTTTTTTTACATTTTTGACGAAATTTGTTTTGATAGTGACGTGTATACGATTTATTTTTTCATAATGTTTAGGCTAATTATTGAACTATTGAACATTTCAAAAGTCAATTATAAACACCATACTTTTTGTACATATTAAATTTATGAAAGTCGAAAAAGTGAGAAGACAAACTTTAATAAATGTTGATTGATTCTTTCATTGAAAAGAAACCAATCAATGACACATAAAAATGTCTGTTGTTTAGATATAACTCAAACAACAACATATATGAGGCATTCTCACAAAATTTTAACTTCCACTAATAAAAATCTGGAGAAATTAAACTTAATAAAATAACATATAAAACTTATAGACAAATGTCTTAATGATTATAAATAAAGAAAAAATGATTCTGAGCGACGATTTTTTTATTGAACTGAGATTTAAGTTAAACTTGCGAGTTTAAATTTCCTTACCATTTTACCTCTGTAATTTTTTATTTTTTTCTAAATTTTTACATATTATGAATTTGCAGAGTACCCAGATAACATTTAAACAATGTAGTATTTTTAGTACAAAATTTTGGTATAACATGGTCTTAAAGGGGTATTAAAGAAGGGACGGTACGGAAAAAAAGGGACAGTAAAAAAAAAAGGGTCGGTAAGGAAGGGACGGTACGGAAAATTGCCACCTATTTTTTGGCAAATCATATCAAGACTAACAAGGAGAAGGCCAACCTTTTTAATCACAGATTTTGATTATTTTGATATATGTTGTAGGGTAGAGACCCCTTAGTGTCAGGTTCAACGGATTTTATCCAATGCTCCTTAGTTCCTGAGAAACCGGGGGGGTCTAATAGTAGTACAAAACTTAAATACTTACTTTGTAACTAGAAGGATAGGTTGGTCGTAGCTGAGTTGGTATGGCGTTTGCCGGCTGATCCATGGGCCCGTGTTCGATACCTGGACCCGCTACATTTGTTTTTCTCATTTTTTGTTTTGTAAATATATTTGTAAGTATAACTTAATAATCTCATTGTCAATTAAATTTTATAATATTGCATATCAATTATAATTTTAACCTATTTTACTTTTTACTTTTAACTGAATAGTTGTATAAAACATTATAAAACTGTTAATTTTTTTAAAATCACTTTTAAAATGTATTTCATATATTCTTTATCGATGCAATGATATTCAGCAATTGTGTCAACTCGTGATTTTAAGGAAACATCATTTACACATTGCTTTAACAAAGGAAGTCAATGCGCTAATACCGTTATTCTGTTTTTAAAGTAACAAGTATAATTATATTAAAACTTAGCATCAGAATTAAATTGCAACCGATTTTTTTAATATTAAAGATTTTTAAATTTGTAATACGTGTGCTTGCACTTTCAATTATTTTGCTTACCCCTTTATCTTTTTTATGCTTTTATTTTTATTATTTTTGAATATTCTTTTATTTTATCATAACTAGATGCCGCCACAACAGGCTTTGTCACGATTTTGGAATTTTCATCATTCAATAATAGATCCAATTTTTTTAAAACATCTTTAAAGGATGAGAAATAATAGTTTAAAAATAAAAAAAATGATAAATTTAAGTTTCTTAACATTATAATTAATGTATGATATTAAATTATAATTACAAGTTTATTTATAAAACAAAAAATGAGAAAACAAATGTAGCGTGTTCTGGTACCGAACCCGATCCCGCAGATCAGCCAGCAAACGCCGTACCAACTGAGCTACGACCAACTTATCATTTTTGTTACAAAGTAAGTATTTAAGTTGTATACTACTATTAGACCCCCAAGGTTTCTCAAGAGCGTTGGATAAAATCCTTTGTATCTGATTCTAAGGGATGTCTACCCTACAACATATATTAAAATAATCAAAATCTGTGATTAACAAGGTTGGCCCTCTCCTTGTAAGTAATAGCCACAATGGTAATTGATTTTTAGCAACTCTTATTTACATTGGATTAAAAAAAAAAACAAAAAAACTAATAATTTACCTCGAAAAGTGCAGGAATAAACATTGAGGGCGGTAAGACTACAAATAAAGCCACGATGCTAGAAATTGATATGTAAAATACGGATTTAAATTCTGCAGTAAATTTCTGTCAAAGAATTTTAGCCATTCTTTTAATAGCATACGTCTGCATGAGAAAAAAAGTTGAAAAATAATTCTGTGGCTGTATCTGAAGTGATTTTCTGTATAATTTGAGTAAGAGGGACGGTAAGGAATTTAAAATCCAGGGACAGAGTTAAAAAATAATAACAACAGTAAAAATGCGTGTAGGTTATTTTTTGCTACATATTTATATAAAACAACAATTCCAGTTTCGGAAAAAAATTACATAGAATTGCTTTTATTGAAACAATTTTATACAGACAGCTCCAAACTGAAAAATCCGCATCAATGACATAGAACGGTAAGGAATTTCGTGGTATATTTGGACCCCCAACATCGTTCAAAACTTGTTTATCTCGTTAATATTTTTATTCAGTCATGCACTGAGATGTTTTCCAGTATAAGAAATAAAAAATTCCAAGGATATGTACCTAAATAAAACTTATTATTCAGGGACTTTAAAGTTAAAATTATTGGGGAATCTCTCACATACCGCTATTTCGAAACTTATACAAGTCGAACTCGTCAAATTCGGCGAATGAAAATGTTTAAAACAACTTATTGATTGAATTTATAAAAAAATCACAAAAATAATTATATTAAATAATCAATATTATATTGACTGGTCAATTCTTAAAACTGATAATATTTTGAAGAAAAGTTAAATTTCAACTTTTTAAATTATTATAAAATTAAACTTTATTTATTTATGTAATCAGTAACGTACAACTGAGATAAGAAATTATGAAGTTATTAATTGAGGCTTTGATCTTTGGTAATAATTAACGCAAAATCAATAAAAATTGCGCCACTATGACACAACCATAATTTTTTTTCAACGAAATGTAAAAGTAACGTCGTTTTCACCGTTGCAAAATTTACATGCATATTTTTTATATTCATATTATCTTTTTTAAAGCTATTTTAACGTACAACAGATTATTTATAAACATATTTCCAAATTTGTTGTCACGCTTACTAATTACAATTTTGCGTGTGAACATTCACCCTCTTGGTTCATTCGTAGTAGACTCATTCGTAGTAAAATATTTAGTTTTTTCAAAGACAATATTCGTAGTAAAATAGTATTTAGTTTTTTCAAAGACGATACCCATTTCATTTTTACTATGACGTTATTGTCACTCACTGAAGCTCTCTGAGATTAGCCTCTCAATCTCAGTATCAGCGGATTGAAAAAAAATTTTGTCATGTAACTGTTTTATGAGTAAAAATGCGTTTTCTTAATCAGTGACGACATTTTCTGTTAATTTTTATTTATATTTTTAATTGTGATGCGAAAAGGACTTCTTAAACAGTCAAAGTAACCCGATTGCCACCAATGTAAAGAAATTTCATAAAGAGTTCAAAAAATTGAAATTGAAGTATAAAAATGGGATTATTTAAAAAAATAGCGAGTGTGGGCATATCTAACAAACAAACTGATTTCTTAAAAAATAAATAATTTTCAAAATATGTTCAGTAGAGATCTTATACCAGATGACTAATAAAAAATAGCCTTGTAGATTAAATATATTGATGACACTATGTAAAAGTCTAAACATGCGGCGGATGTTAGTTTTGGATTGAACTCTTTTTGAAATACTAATTAATATATACATACATATATACAAAATGGAAATTTCGTTCCGGCTTTTTATAACTTGTGTTATGTAGATTGCTTTTGATGGAGGTTTTAGTATATTATATATCGTTCTGCGCTACTTATTTATATAATTATAAAGGAAAGTTCTATAATCAGGTGAATTCGATTGTAAAATATTAGCTTTTTTAAAAACGTATACTGGACGTATTTTGATGAGACTTGCATTGTTAGTTAAATAATTTTTCAAGAACAGTTTTAGTATATTGTATTTCGCTTTATCATTTTTTAGCAAATCCTGCTGTAAATCTATAAATAATCCACTAATAATATTGATTCTGAACAGCTCAATTTTTCCTGACACATTGTGAAATATAATAGCACAATGACGTTTGTATCGTTTACAGAAATTCAAAAGGACATTTCAGGTAATGGTCAATGTTGCTTTAAAATCCAAGATCAAATTCACCGGTATATTTCATTTGATTTTAAGTACAGGTAGCGCGGTTTGGATTTACTTTTTACTTTAATAGTTTTACATGTGATGTTATCAGATGTGATGTGATGTCCAGTTTCAATGCATTTCTTAAAATACACACTATCCAGGAAAACATTATAACTTGTATTGCTTTATGGTTGTCGTTTGTGGACAATCTAAAATAATGTAATAAAAGTAAAATTCTATTAAAATTGTTACTTAAAAACGATTTTCATATACTTTTTGCACATCGGTTAGTGTATCGTGTTTTTTAAACCAAGGTAACCCAGTTTAGATTCCCATTTTACTTTAATAGTTTTAGCTGCAGTGTTCTTCGGTCTTTCTGTTTCAACGCGATTCTCAATATTGATACTATTCTGGAACACATTTTAACTTGTATTGCTTTTTTGGTTGCCGTTTGTTGGCAGTATAAGAAAATATACTAAAACTAAAAATCTATTAGAATTGTCCTTTTAATGCGTTTCTCAAAATAGATACTATCTTAGAACACATTTTAACTTATATTGCTTTTTAGTTGTCGTTTGTGGACAATCTTAGAAAATATACTGTAACTAATAATCTATTAGAATTGTCATTTAAAAAATCCCTGCCAGCCCGGCCTACAGGCAGAGGTAGATTTCGAAGTTAAGTATACTAATTTCACCAACAAAAACTAAATCATTATTAGATATAAATACACTTTAACAGTTTTATCTGTCTGCTTTTGACGAGTTTTTATTTCCTTTTTATAAAATAGCTGGTTTTATCAGAATCATGTTAAGCCGATATTAAAAAAAACTATTTTTCCATACTCAACAACTCGAAATTTTCTGGCACATTTTCCGATTCATTAATATATATATATATATATATATATATATATATATATATATATATATATATATATATATATATATATATATATATATATATATATATATATATATATATATATATATATATATATATATATATATATATATATATATATATATATATATATATAAATATATATAAATATATATATATGTATATGAAACATGCTGACGTGATTTTTGAAAAAAATTATAAGCGACCTAGTGACCTGTGTGTTTATTTTTCTTTCAATTAATTAAAACTTGATTAATAAACAATTATTTTCTCAGTAGGGCAATATTTTTCGTTTCTAACACAATCGCTTCCGGAAATTCTGTTCAAAATGCCCCTTTTGACATCATTTTTTGAAATATATTCTGCCTCTATCAAAAAATCAATCATTACTGTACATTATATAGTTTCTGAATAAGAGAATCTAGCAATTGGATGCGTTTGAGTGCAAAAATGAATTTAAAAATGAGTAAGAAAATAGACAGTTTGGATTTGAATGCACCCTTAATAAGATGATTTTTTTCTTCAACCGCAATGTATTTTTAATTTGTTTTGCTGTAAGAATTGGCCCTATCAAAAACTTGTCTATGTAAATGTTGAAGACAATATTAAGAAGATATATGAATTCATGCAGATTTTATATCTTGTGAATTGACGGAGTTATGAAAATTTTTCTTCTTCAACCCCCCTTTTTTGTTTTCGATTTAAATTTTTTTTGCGGTACGAATTGGTCCTATCAAAAACTTGTGAATATAAAAGTTGTAGAGAACATTAAGGATATGTATAATAAAATTATTGGAATTGATATCTTGAGAATTGACGAAGTTATGAATTTTTTTCTCCCAAAAACCCTATTTTTTGCGCCCCTTGAGCCCATTTTTAACTTTATCAAAAATCTGTGATACATAAAATTTTGGCCCTATTTTTAGAAGTAATAAAAACTTTAAACTGATTTGATATGTACAAAAATTAAGAAGTTATGGGGGGTTTTCGGTTTTCACAAAACCCCTCCCTATTTCCATCCCCTTGGTCCGATTTTGCCCATTAACGAACTTGACCGAGATTTTATGCCCTTTGATTTTATGTATCAGTTTGGAAGAGATTGGTGCAGAATTAGGAAAGTTATCGTGTCCAGAAAAAAGTGATATATATATATATATATATATATAGTTTTTTACTGAGGGTGGTTTTGGGTTCTAGGGGTTATAATCGGTGTAGATCTGCAAAAATTTTCAGAAATTCCAACATAGGAGCGATCCCAATAGGTAGTATCTCATACGAAATCTACCTAAAGTGAGTCAGAAAATAAGCAGTTTGGATTTGAGTGCATCCTTAATGCAATGATTTTTCCAATACAATTCGCTTTGGGAAATTCGGTTCAAAATGCCCACTTTAACAGCATTTTTTTAAATATATTCTGCCTCTATCAAAAATCGATCATTACTGTACATTATATAGTTTCTGAATAAGAGAATCTAGCAATTTGATGCGTTTGAGAGCAAAAATGAATTGTAGAATGAGTCAGAAAATACGTAGTTTGGATTTGATTACACCTTTACTTAGATGATTTTTTTCTTTAACCGCTATGTATTTTTAATTTGTTTTTTCTGTAAGAATTGGTCCTATACAAAACTTGTCTATCTAGATGTTGTGGACAATATTAAGAAGATATATGATAAATTCATGGGGATTTATATCTTTTGAATTGACGGAGTTATGGATATTTTACTTCTGCAATTCCCCTTTTTGTTTTGGTTTTTAATTATTTTGCGGTACGAATTGGTCCTATCAAAAACTTGTGAATATAAAAGTTGTAGACAATATCAAGGAAATGTATAATAAAATTAATTGGAATTGATATCTTGAGAATTGACGAAGTTATGAATTTTTTTCCTTCAAAAACCCTATTTTTTGCACCCCTTGAGCCCATTTTTAACTTTATCAAAAATCTGTGATACATAAAATTTTGGCCCTATTTTTAGAAGTAATAAAAACTTTAAACTGATTTGATATGTACAAAAATTAAGAAGTTATGGGGGGTTTTCGGTTTTCACAAAACCCCTCCCTATTTCCATCCCCTTGGTCCGATTTTGCCCATTAACGAACTTGACCGAGATTTTATGCCCTTTGATTTTATGTATCAGTTTGGAAGAGATTGGTGCAGAATTAGGAAAGTTATCGTGTCCAGAAAAAAGTGATATATATATATATATATATATAGTTTTTTACTGAGGGTGGTTTTGGGTTCTAGGGGTTATAATCGGTGTAGATCTGCAAAAATTTTCAGAAATTCCAACATAGGAGCGATCCCAATAGGTAGTATTTCATACGAAATCTACCTAAAGTGAGTCAGAAAATAAGCAGTTTGGATTTGAGTGCATCCTTAATGCAATGATTTTTCCAATACAATTCGCTTTGGGAAATTCGGTTCAAAATGCCCACTTTAACAGCATTTTTTTAAATATATTCTGCCTCTATCAAAAATCGATCATTACTGTACATTATATAGTTTCTGAATAAGAGAATCTAGCAATTTGATGCGTTTGAGAGCAAAAATGAATTGTAGAATGAGTCAGAAAATACGTAGTTTGGATTTGATTACACCTTTACTTAGATGATTTTTTTCTTTAACCACTATGTATTTTTAATTTGTTTTTTCTGTAAGAATTGGTCCTATACAAAACTTGCCTATCTAGATGTTGTGGACAATATTAAGAAGATATATGATAAATTCATGGGGATTTATATCTTTTGAATTGACGGAGTTATGGATATTTTACTTCTGCAATTCCCCTTTTTGTTTTCGTTTTTAGGTGCGTTCGTAATTATATAAATACGTAGCGCCTATAGTCGTCGTTCAGTCCGTCCGTCCGTCTGTCCGTCCGTCTGTCCGCATGTAACAGAGCAAAAACTACCCAACCGAATGGTCTGAAATTTCAAATATATGATTGCTGCAAAATTTTGTCGAGCCATTTCAAATTTTATGAAAATCGAATGTATAGTTTAATTACAGGGACAGTCAAAAGTTTTTCTTTACATTACGGCCAATGGGAAAAATTATTGCAAGTGGATTTTAATGATATTAGAGCCTTCCGAATGATCTGAAATTTTAAAGATATAACTGTTGCAAAATTTTGTCGAGCCCTTTCAAATTTTAGGAAAATCGGATGTATAGTTTAATTACAGGGGCAGTCAAAAGTTTTTCTTTACATTACGGCCAATGTTAAAAATTATTGCAAGTGCATTTTAATGATATTAGAGCCTTCCGAATGATCTGAAATTTTAAAGATATAACTGTTGCAAAATTTTGTCGAGCCCTTTAAAATTTTAGGAAAATCGGATGTATAGTTTAATTACAGGGACAGTCAAAAGTTTTTCTTTACATTACGACCAATGGGAAAAATTATTGCAAGTGCATTTTAATGATATTAGAGCCTTCCGAATGATCTGAAATTTTAAAGATATAACTGTTGCAAAATTTTGACGAGCCTTTTCAAATTTTAGGAAAATCGGATGTATAGTTTAATTACAGGGACAGTCAAAAGTTTTTCTTTACATTACGGACAATGGGAAAAATTATTGCAAGTGCATTTTAATGATATTAGAGCCTTCCGAATGATCTGAAATTTTAAAGATATAATTGTTGCAAAATTTTGTCGAGCCCTTTCAAATTTTAGGAAAATCGGATGTATGTTTAATTACAGGGACAGTCAAAAGTTTTTCTTTACATTACGGCCAATGGGAAAAATTATTGCAAGTGCATTTTAATGATATTACAGCCTTCCGAATGGTCTGAAATTTTAAAGATATAATTGTTGTAAAATTTTGTTGAGCTATTTCAAATTTTAGGAAAATCGGATGTATAGTTTAATTACAGGGATAGTCAAAAGTGTTCCGTTACATTACGGGGAATGGGGAAAAAATGTTGGAAGTGCATTTTAATGATGTATCAGACTATGCGCTTTATGAAGTGCAAAAAATTATACATTCAGTACAATATGGGGTGCAAAAAATAATTATAAAACTAGTTATAGTACGAACGCACCTCATTTGCCACGTTTGACGAGCAATTTCCAACTTGTTAATTTTTTTTGTGGTACGAATTGGTCCTATCAAAAACTTGTGAATATAAAAGTTGTAGACAATATCAAGGAAATGTATAATAAAATTAATTGGAATTGATATCTTGAGAATTGACGAAGTTATGAATTTTTTTCCTTCAAAAACCCTATTTTTTGCACCCCTTGAGCCCATTTTTAACTTTATCAAAAATCTGTGATACATAAAATTTTGGCCCTATTTTTAGAAGTAATAAAAACTTTAAACTGATTTGATATGTACAAAAATTAAGAAGTTATGGGGGGTTTTCGGTTTTCACAAAACCCCTCTCTATTTCCATCCCATTGGTCCGATTTTGCCCATTAACGAAGTTGACCGAGAGTTTATGCCCTTTGATTTTATGTATCAGTTTGGAAAAGATTGGTGCAGAATTAGGAAAGTTATCGTGTCCAGAAGAAAGTGATATATATATATATATATATATATATATATAAAGTTTTTTACTGAGGGTAGTTTTGGGTTCTAGGGGTCATGATCGGTGTAGATCTGCAAAATTTTTTCAGAAATTCCAACATAGGAACGATCCCAATAGGTAGTATTTCATACGAAACCTACCTAAAAACGATTTTCACCTACGTTCTGTGCATCGGTAGTACATCGTGTATTTTTAACCCAGTAGCTCAGTTTGGATTCCTTTTCTACTTGAACAGTTTTCGCTGTAATGTTATTCAGTCTTTCCGTTTAAATGCGTTTCTCAAAATTGATACTATTTTGGAGCAAATTTTAACTTGTATTGTTTTTGGTTGTCGTTTGTGGACAATCTAAGAAAATATACTAAAACTAAAAATATATTAGTATTGTCATTTGAAAACGATTTTCATCTACGTTCTGTACATCGGTAGTACATCGGGCATTTAAAACCCAGGTAGCCCAGTTTGGATTCCCTTTCTACTTTAACAGTTTTAGCGGTAATGTTATTCAGTCTTTCCGTTTAAATGCGTTTCTCAAATTTGATAATATCTTGGAACAAATTTTAACTTGAATTGTTTTTGTTTGTCGTTTGTGGACAATCTAAGAAAATATACTAAAACTAAAAATCTATTAGAGTTGCCATTTGAAAACCATTTTCCCCTGCGCTTTGTACACCAGTAGTACATCATACATTTTAAACCCATGTAGCCCAGTTTGGATTCATTTTTTAATTTAACAGTTTTAGCTGTAATGTTATTCAATTAATTTGTTTAAATGCGTTTCTCAAAATAGATACTATCTTTCAACACATTTTAACTTGTATTGCTTTTTGTTTGTCGTTTGTGAACATTCTGAGAAAATATACTAAAACTAAAAATCTATTAGAATTGCTATTTGAAAACGATTTTCCCCTACGTTCTGTACATCGGTAATACATCATGCATTTTAAACCCATGTAGCATAGTTAGGATTCCCTATGTACTTTAACAGTTTTAGCTCTAATGTTAGTCTGTCTTTCCGTTTCAATGCGTTTTTCAAAATAGATACTATTCCGGAACATATTTAACAAATATTTAGTGAATGTTTAAAGATAGGGGGATTGCAAATGTGTATATATATCCGGTTATTTTTATAGGACGTTGCTTGAAATTTCGGCACACGCAATTATTTTTCTTTGCAATTAAAGTGATTTTAAGACATACGACATATGGTACATAGTTTAATTAATACATAATTTTCTATTATAAAAAATACTTTTCTATAAGATACTTTAGAAATGTAAAACATCATAAAAATGCTATTATTGCGATTTGACAATCGTGCTGTAGAAGAAGTTATCCAGGATGCCTTTTGTACTATTTCTTCAGATAAATCTTGAGTGCTTGATCTAAACTGTCTGTTTTCCGAATTTCATGGCATTTTAACCCATATGATTCCCTACACAAGCCTTTGGGATGGAGAAATTTAATTTTGGCAAGCATGTATTTTGTCATAAACTTTCTATTCAGACTTAATTATTCAAAAATATTCAGAGTTAATAATTCAAACGCATACTAATTAAAATTAAAAATCTTACTTTACGATTATCAAAATGAAAAGTGAGCTAACAGAAAAAAATAGAATCGTTGTTTTTTATAAGGAGCCATAACAACAGAAAAAATAACGTATTTTCTAGCAATTTATTCACTGCTTATACAATAAATTTGTTTAATATTTACAGAATATCTACGTTTACATATAGGGGCCATATATCTATTATTTTATAATAAAAGGAATAATTTATATAACATGAGTAATCAGAAGTAATGCAAAAAGAAGCAAAATTGTTCATCAGCTTTGAGGTCACAGCTCTTTATATCACTTGACAACAAAATTCACTTACCTGTTGCAGAACTGAAAAAAACCCTAAGCAAAATTGTTCATCAGTTTTGAGATCACAGTTCTTTATATCACTTGGCAAAAAATCTCACAATCCTTTGCCAGAGCTGCTCGAACGTCACTAAAGAAAAAAAAAAACTAAGCAAAATTGTTCATTAGTTTTGAAGTCACAGCACTTTATATCACTTAGCAACAAATCTATCCTGTGCCAGAGCCGCTCCAACGTCACTTAAAGAAAAAAACCTCTAACGTCCATAGGAAAAGAATGTACCGCATAAGTAATATGAGAATTATTTAAAGAATTAATATAAAATTGCTGTCATTCGTTGCGGTATAAATGAAAATTCTTATCGATCGTAAATTTTCCGGAACACTTGTTTATGTGATTCATTAAACATTTCTTTAATTATTTTTGCATAAAATTCTAATTTATTGCTATTATAAAATATAGCTCTTGAAATAAAAAAGAAAGAAACATTCTTTAAGAAGATCATACAGGAAACAGAAGATAAAAAATTTTAATTTTTCGAGTAGAAATTTTAATAATACGGATGCATTCCAACCCCATAGGTTTAGCATTAGAGAGGGAAATTTGTGTCCTGACTGATAATAAGCCTTAAGATCAGGAGCCTCAAAATCAATTTTTCAAGACAATTAATTATTCATCTCTCTTCAAACAGCATCTAACACTGAAATCCGTAATTTAATAATGTTAGATTATATGTATAGTATATTTCTAAGCATATACGATTTTCCACAGATTCCGAAAATATTACTTTAAATAACTGTTATATTAAAGACGATTTAATGCATGTATACTCTTCAATTGCTTATTGTTAGAATTTTTTAGAATAAAAATAGAGGGGAGTCTCTTCAAGGGTATCTATTTTACATTTATATTTTATTTATATTTTTATTCTAAATCTTTCTAATCGGAAAAGTTACAACGAATGAATTATTTTAATAAATTATATTTTTGTAACACGTTATAATCTAGAGTTTCTAAGCCTAGAGGTCTGGTAAAGTAAAAGAAACAAAATAATGACTTATGATGAGAAAAACTGATACGATAAAAGACGATATATTTTCAGAACAGATATATAAAATTTCACCAAAAGATATCGATATATAATTTAGAATGTGTGGAATATATATTGAAAAAAAATTCCCATTAAAAGTATTAATTTAAGATCCCCATTTGAGAATTTTAGCATCCGTAATTTAACATTTAAATTAAATCAGGTGTACGATTTTCTTTTGAGTGAATAGGGAAATTTGAAAATCTAGTGACATTTCACAGAAAAGCATTATTTTGACGTAAAATAAAATGTTCTATATTTTTCGAAAGAATGATCCAAATTTAAGCAAAAAATGTACCTCTAATTCCGGTTACCCCACTAACAAACCTTTCTAATTACAAATTAATCGGATAGTTTTATGATAGTTATCGTGAGACACACGCACAGACAAACAGATACCCCCAGTCAACAAACTAAGCCTTCACTTGACGTTTCGGCAATTAGTAACCTAATGAATATTCAGATCACAATTCTGAACGCCAAATTTGCAAGCTATTTTAATTTTCATCTAATTAACACAATATCTAACATTCTAAAATTTACTCTTTAATATTACATTATATGTACATTTCTAAGCATATAATATTTCACAAAAAAGATTCCGAAAAATTAATTTTTAAGACCCTTATATTGAATATTATTACATACAAGTATGCTCTTTAATTAATTATTAACCATTTGGAGAAATGGTTATTGTTCTCGTCAGGGTAGGAAATGAAAAGCATTTCTGAAGGTTTTTATTGGTTTAATCCGCATTTTTTTCTAATTATTTTCGGCAAAAAATATACATTTCACCAGCCGACTTCCGCTTTCCTGAACCCCGTGTCATCTCATTGATATTTCGTTTTCCATTGCATGTAATTTTGCTATTTCAAGATTCTAAAATATCAAAGAGTGAGTTTTAACCATTTATGTATTGAATTATGAATTCATGAAATTTTTTTCTGAAGCATTTTTCGTGTATTGACTAAACTGCATTAGAAGATTTACATAATCCCTTAATAAATTTTAGAAGAATTTTAGAAGGACTGAAGGATTTAGAAGGATTCATTAAATTTGAATTTATAGGGATTTTGTGCACTAGTTATCGTATCTTTTATTTTAAATATTTTTCTTAGTATTTTGTAGAATTACGAAATGTACAAATATAATGTTCTTACAATAGAAAAATATAGAAATACTTCCAAATTGAAAAATCCCCTCCCCGTCTCAACGCAAAAAAAGCTGAAAAGATGCAAAGGCAAAGCATCCTTTTAAAAATATTTTTGTTTCGTGTAACCAATAATGCTTTTGGAACAAGATAAAGCAATGTATATGTAACTGATTCTAAACTGTATTACAACTAATCGATGTATTAAATGAATTTTATAGCAAGTTATTAATAAGCACTATTTGAACTTTACTCATTTAACACAAAATATTTTTTGGACTGTATTACTATTTATTTATATCAAAATACGATGAGCGAACACTCCGGTCGCCATCTTACTTCTCAACACATTCTCTACTCCGTTCACTTCACATTTTTCAATCCAGGAGAATTCGCGACGCCTTCTTACGGGACTTATGGTCTCAGTTTTCAACAATAAACAAGCACCATCAGTAGATAAAGGGTTAAACCGTTTTATCATACTGTATTCTCCATCGAATCGGGACAAACTAATACCTATAGAAAGGATACTTTTCCATCGTGGAAACATTTCGTACATTTTTTATTGATATGTACAAGCTTTCAAGTACAAATACTGACAATAGCTAATTTACTTATTCATTTCGCCAGTTATACTTTAAAATGTTCCCTTTTGGTTTATTTGCAACATATTTATTGATGTGCAGACAAAATGTGTAGACAAACTGGCCAAGGCCAGTGCCAAAGTCGTATTTTAGCAAGTGTAATTTTGAGCAATAAAGTGGGTTTCGTGACACCTCTTCAATAGTGTCTACATTCATTTTGATATATATGAGGGGCTCATAACCATAGTAGAGCAAGTCCACTTTTTAAAAAAAATGAGATAGTTCATGTAGAGGGTGCAGTAAACTGTGTTTGATTAACTGCCATAGTGCACCAAGTCGGTAGTTCACATACTTTCTCATAGATTGCATCTGTGTCCAGAGTTGGTGAAGTAATACAAAAAACCTTCACAACCATACTGAATCAAGTCCATTCATCAGTGTACTACTCTTACATCTGTGGTCCATTCTTGCTTTATCTCGCCTCATTGCTATCAAAAAGGTTGTAGCGATTTCAAAACTTTTGATGAAAAATAAATGTTTTTGAATGATCAGATGGATAAACTATGAATAGAAAGTAATATTGTTTTTTATATCCATGCCCCCCTCCTCTCGGTAAACAAAAGGTAAACGTACCAACAGCGTTTTTCTTAAAAAAAAGTCATTACAAGAATAAAAAGCTCTAATCACAATCTTCGGCCTAGAGATGAATGTACGACAAAGAATAAGATACCCGTGAAAGAGAAATTCTATTACAAAGTCTTCAGTACAAAGTTTAATTTACACTCCAAGCCGCCAAGTACAGATACATGTAAATTATGTGATGGCATGTCCATCAAGATTTCGACAGAAAATAATGAAAACACTAGAAAAAGTCTTAAAACCGAACGAGAGCTCCGCTTGCGGAAAGCTAAACAGGCTAGAGAGAAAATGAAAACTGCTAAAATGAAAGCCTCAGATGAAACTTACTGCTGTACATTCGACTTGCAAAAAGCACTTCCCTTTTCTAAACTTTCAACAACCATCGCTTATTATAAACGTAATCTATATGTTTATAACTTGAGATGAATTCCTTTAATAATAATCTAGGATACATGTACGTCTGGGATGAAATAGATGAAATAGAGGGAAGAAGAGGTTCTCAAGACCTTTCTAGCATTGTTGCAAGACACCTAAGAGAGAAAGCCTCTAAACATAAGAAAATTATTCTATATCCTGATGTCTGTTGTGGCCAAATAGGAACATCAAAATGTATCTTACGCTGCTGAAACTAGTTAATAGTGCAAACATAACAGCAGAGTCAGTTGACCACAAATTCATGGTGTCCGGCGACTCTTTCCTTCCGAATGACAGAGAATGTGGTCTCATTGAAGCAGAAAGTCGCAAGAAACAACACATCTATGTTCCTAGAGACTGGAAGGAAACTATTATGAATGGAAAGAAGAAATATCCAAAATTTGATGTCATTGCAGTTAAGAATCCCGACTATGTTTCTACTATAGCTTTGGAACAAAGTATCACAAACAGAAAAAAACCCCATTTTCCTTCTACTCGGGATACCAAGAGAGCTTGTTTTAGTTGAATGGCTATTAGATGGCTGCGAATTGTGAGAAGTTTTTCCTTCATGTTACTGATCAAAGAAACACTCAATGAAGATAAACCTTTTCGCAAAATACATTGGAAAAAACGGTCTCATGGGCGCAAGGTATTTTCTTTTTTAAATGTTAGTCAAAATGCATTGTATGCGGGCATTAGAAAAATCACTTTGACCAAAAAGAAAGATATGGTGGATCTTCTAGCACACATTCCGCAAATTCATCATGTATACTTCAAGAATCTTGCAGTAGAGGTCAATACCAGGCTCCAAGTTATTTCCTCTTGAGTACATGATGATGATGATGATGATGATAGTATTGTGTACAGTGAATGATTTGCGATAACTAGTAATATGTTTCACTCTTTGTGTTTAATTTAGAATAAAAAATAGAATAAGAAAATACAAATCAAAATCAAGAGTTTTTATAATCATAAGAAACAAGTCTTCATGGTCAAACCACATGGAATTTTCATAACCATACTGGACCAAGTCCTCATATTTTTAAAAAACGCATACATTTACAATAGAAATATTAATTTGTCATTTGTAAAAGTAGGGTACTATAAAAATGGAACCTTACATTGAATATTGACATAGATAATCCTTATAAATCACTTGACCTGAATTAATTATTTATAAAGAACTTTAAAACGTTATTATTCTTAATAGAGATAAATGGACTTGGTCTACTATGGTTGTGAGCCCCTCATGTGTTCTTGCTAGCTTTTTTCATGGGTAACGATGACCTTGTCCATTGATTCGATTTTAGGGAAAACTATCTATTTAAAATTTAGTTTGAATTTCCCCAAATCCTTCGTAACCGAAACAGCCACAATGACTGAATTATTTTATTGAATATTCCTTCATTTCCATAGTTTGAAATAGAGTTGCTAGGTAACTCTTAACGCAAAAAAAAAGAATATTTACTTACAATGGGAAAAACGCGAAACTGAAAATGTAAAATGTTTTATATTTATCGAACAGGTGTACAAAATACGATAAATAAATAAATATATAGATATCGCTTAGAACGCATGTCAGTATTTTACATCAGTCGGAGTAATTTAAGACAACCCGATGAAACATTTTAGCATCCATAATTTAAATAATTAACATTTAAATAACAGTTAGACAACATTTAAATCAATTTCCCAAATGCGTCATTTTCTTGTTGCTGCGGAACTGATAAAATAAAAAGAGGAAGAAAAATGAAATCTGTATCCGGTCAAATACGTAAAGTGATAAAACAAAATGTTTTACATTTTCCAAGCAGATGTATATAATTGCATCATATAATGCATATCTAATTTTAAAAATTTGATAAATGTATCATAAAATTTCAAATTAATTGTAATACTTTAAGATCCCCATTGGGATGTTTTCGCATGCATACTTTAACATTTATATCAACTATTCAAATGCCATTTCTTTTTCGCGAATGATAGAATTTTCATATTCATCCGAATTGCCATTGAAAAACATTATAAATTAAAAGAAAAAGTTCTATATTTTTCGAACGAATGAATCAAATTTAATCAAAAACTATACAGCTTATTCTGGGTACCTCAACAGCATACCTATCAATTCACAGAATAATCGAGTGCTTTTTACGGCAGTTATCGCTAGACATGCACTCAGACACCAAAAAATTTTCGACTCTATAATAAGTGTTCACTTGACATTTCGGCAATTATTTTTAAACCCTTAGTTATTTTCTATCCTTTCCTAGGAAAAATCTACGAATTTAATTATTTAAGCACTTTTCATAGTATTAAATACAATCAAATAATGTTAATTGGCTCTTTTTGGAAAACTTATTGTAAAAAAAAAATTCATGGTTATTAGAGCGTACTCTAACGCATATTTCAAACTGGCGACATACAAATTTCATTTAAAAAATAGTTAATTACCCTTTAGTTACTTTTTTTCGTAGAAGATAAGTTATGGGGCAATTAGATAGATGGAGATATCGTAGATCTTTGATGATAAACTACTTTATTAAAGCTGTAACCTGATATAGAAAAATATACTCTCTATTAAATATTAATTTAATTAATTGCTACTAAAGTAACTTCATTTATCTTTAAGCGGTTGCAGTTCTTTTGCCGTAAGAAAGAAGGAATCATAAATTTTATTTTAGTATAAATAAAAAAATTTACCTTGAAATAGTGACATTTTCCTATTTCCGTCGCATTTCAAAATAAAATTTGGGACCATATTTTGTTAGGATATTTACAAACGTTTATCATATAGAAATATAGACTTCATTTAATGCATAAAATATTTTTAAACTACGTAATTCTAAACTATTTTCGCTTTTTATACGCACTTTACAGAATAATTCGTACTCAAACAAAGAAAAATGAATAGATAATGTTATAATGCTAAAAAGCATGTCGTACATTTAGCAACCTTCGAGGATATACCTGAAGACTTTCGAACTGTTAAACGCTTTCAGAACAAGAATTCAATCTGTTATGGTTTGGGCTGCTGTGTCATACAACGGAAAATTGCCTTTGAAATTCATCGATAAGGAATATAAATCAATGGGGAATATTACAAACAGGACATACAGGCTACACATTTATTGCCACACGCTGACAGGTTCTATCCCAAAAAGTATTGTATAACTCAGCAAGAATTTGCACCTTCGCTCCGAGCTAAATCAACACAGGCTTGGCCCCATGTCAATTGCCCGAACATATTATACAAGAAGATTGGCCACCTTTTTCGCCGGTTCTAAATCGTTTATATTATTCCGGCTGGGCGATTTTAGAGGCTAACGTAAGTAGAAAACAACACAGAAGTTTGTACTCTCTCAAAGCTTTCATATTGCGTGAATGGAATCGATTACCTCTTAAAACGATTCGTGCTGCAGTCGGACAATGGCATAAGAGATTATCTATGGTAATCGATAAAGATGGCGGTCTATTTGAGTAAAATTAATTCACGGTAAACTTTCATTTCTGATGTTCATCATATTATTGTATTTATCATTTTCTACTTTATATAAAACTTGTAAAATAAAATGACTGAATATTTGTAACAGAATTTAGTAGCCATCCTGTAGTTTAAATGTGTTTATGACTTCTGATCATCTTTCTGTCTGTCCGCACTAGCATGTTTTCTATTTAGATTGGAGTATGTACAGGTACACCTGTAGTTAGTTTTCAGGGATACCCAAAATATTACAGATACTTTGTTGTCCATGAGCAGAATTTGTTTGAAGTATACATTAATTAAATCGTACTACTTAAAAGATTAGAATGCATTATTGATAATCAACGTAGCAGGCTTCTTATAGAAAGCGGTGTGCTTGTGCTTATTGTTCATTTACAAGTATGCACAAAAGAACTCAGTTTCCGTACTACTGTAGTTGCTGAAGAGTGAATGCATATGAGTTTGATATATGTTACCAAGGAGCGCAACAGCATCTCCCATACTGCAAAGAGGTCATCTAACATCAAAAGATTGTTAACAAAGAGGTGTTTTTTTTAGTTGCGCTATGGTTTACAAGCTCAGTTAAATTTTAAAATCTTATTTTGTGTGTATAAATTCTACGTATTTTATACAGATTTGACCAAATGAATTGCAAATAATTAATTTCTATCGACGGGAATTACTCAAAAGATGCACCGAATTAAATTTTGGATTGAATATAATATAAATAAATTCCTAGATACAGGTGTACGAAAGTGTATGGATGTATATCATCTATGGATGGAAATCCCCTAAAACATATCTTCATTTGTTTTATGCGTTTTCTAGCTGATTAAATCATAATATACTATGAGTCATATACAAAAATCTGTAGATCATATATAAGGCTGTAAGAAAACTATTATATTTCCATATATGGACTTTTCCAATTGAACTATACGTTTCAAAATCGTTTATTCAATATATCTTTTTAATCGTATAAAAAAGGAAATTTCATTAAATATACTGATAATGGGTTAAAGTATTTCATATTATACGCAAGGTACATGATTTTTATTTGTTATTAAAACACATCATGGATTTTGCCTACTAGTATAACAATAACAACAATATCGACATTTATTTATGAAAAATAAATTAATAACTAAAATTAAGTTTGCGTAAAAAAATGAAACACATTATCAATGAAGCATAGTCAACAAAACAAAAAAAACATCAACATTTATTTATAATCAACAAAGTTCATGACAGAAATAAATTCCTAAAATATATTTCACATGAAAAACTCGAACGCACTAGCTAACCAAAAAAAATATATATAGAGACTGCGATCAACGTTTGTATAAGGAATTATAAAAAGTTAATTTACCACTTTGCATACTGTCCACCACAATGAACAAAAATGCCGTTTTTCACACCTATCCAAGATGTTTAATTTAGAGTTCCTAGTATAAGCTTATGAAATTCTGTGACATCTATTACTTCAATAGAGAAATCGAGATAGTGCCTCAACAACGGATAACTTACTTGTTGAGATATCATCGATATGGATGTCTGTTGAGAATGCTGGTAATTTGCTCCGCCTGAACTAAAATGTTTATATACCTACAATAATGTTATTTAAATGGCATTTTGTTTATTAATCGTTGTCTTTAGACTTCTTGGCATAATGCATCACTGAAATCAAGGATAAAAATACTTTTTTATTTGCATTTTGAACTATAGTGGACAGACTATATTTAAAAACTTTATGATACATATAATAGTTTTTTATCATCCTGTGTGACACGTTTAGTTACAGAACAGCAAATTTAATGATGGGGATAGGTCAGTTTTAAAGTGTGCAACAAAGGACAAAGGGTTAAGTTTTATTTAACTGCCAGTAACAGTTGTCTCAAAATTCATTTCATAATTCAGTAATTTTAAGATATTTTGGTTTCACCTAGGAATTGCGGGAATTTTGAAAACTATGTGGGCAATTTATTTATAAAATCGCAAGTGGATCTTTACTCATCGGTTTCTAACAAAAGATGTTCTACATTTAAAAAAAAATATTTTTAAGGTTTTTCTTATGTTAGCAAAACTTTCTAGCACATGCTCCGATTTTGATAAAAAAAAAATATTTTAAAGAAATTGTTTTGGTCGTTGTTCAATAGTAATTTTCACCAGGATCCAAATCATAGTATGTTTATATCTTCCAAACAACGTTTTTTTACTTTTTACGTTAAAATAAGTCAATGGCCGCAAAATGGAAATGTATATTGTAAGCGGTACCTATTTTTGATTTTAATACACTAGCCGCACTGTAAATATTTCTTTTTCAGGCACTTCAATATATTTAATGCAGGATAGTCTACTGCGATTGAAATGAGTGACATTGGAAACAACCAGATTTAATATGAATGTCGATAGCAATAAAGGATTCTCACAAGCTGTTGTGTCAAAATACTTCCAATAAAATACTATAAATTTCACATAATAGGTAATTTCCAGTAAAATTAAATAATGAACAATCACCCAGAAGTCTGAATTATGTTTTTAAAAAATACTTCTTTAAATAAATATTGTCACAGATCATAGCAAAATCAGCTTAATATTTTGTAAATTCCCATCAGAAAATTAAAACTTGTTAAAAAGCTGATGCGGCTGCTCCTTAGGAGACCTGAAGCAAAAACACCAATTTTAATCGTTTATAAAACATTGTCTTCTATTTCACTAAAATGTGACCACATGTCTGTTATCTATATTCTCGAATAAAACTTTTTTCATAAAATGTATTTCATCTGATTTTACATGATTAGAAAAAAGACTAATATTACGTGAATTTGTTAAGTTTTTGAATTATTTACATTTTTACCGGTGATGATCACAAAAGAGCTATAGAAATATTAATTTTTATTTATATCTCATCCCTCATCAGGGTTGCCACGCTTCAGAGAATTTTCCAGGTTAAATATCAGAATTTGTTTATAGAAAAATAAATCAAAGTTAAATGGTCGAAATTTCGCCTTATTTAAGGAGGGATTTTCTATAAGCAAATACTGGTACCGAAGAATTTCCTGGTCTGGAAATTCCTTGAAGCGTGGCAACCCTGCTCATATTTCATACACTATATTTTTAATGATATGGTAAATTTCCATAATAATATCTAGTTTTTCATGTTGGCTAACTTTCTGATTGTTTCATTAAAATTATCCCCTGCATTTGTTAAACATTAAACGTAGATTTGAACATCATAAACAATTTAACTCAGTGTGCATAAGTATAAAAGTTTTAGCTCTTAATATTGTCGGACATTGCCTTCAAATATACCTTCAAATAATTAGAAAATTAATTACTAGCATAATTGTCCCCCAAATTAGCACAAATCACCCAAAGTCCGAAATTTTGCATATGGGACCTGAAATGTATTATGTTTTAAGAATAATAAAAAAAAAATAACATTTTTTGTGGATACATTGAAACAGATGCGATAGAGTTATGCCGAAACACTTTTAATAGTATAATGTATCTGAAAATAAAAATTTTTAAATTATAGAAACGTGTTTAACAAAGGTGATCGAATAAGAATAAGACCGTGTAGAAATTTATTAATAAATTTACAGTATATTTTCAATATAATGTAAAGAAGTACATAAAATTTTAACACAAGACTTGATATTTACTTTTTCTGCTTTAAGAAAGAAATTTCATAGTGTCCTAAATTCGACCGAACGTTTTTAAATTTCAATAATAAATAAAAAATGGCAGTTACTGAAGACAATTTTGCAGGAGATTAATGAGTGGAGTCGAGAATTTCTTTACTATACTTTCGTGTTCAAATTCCAAATATGAACTACAGATGGCGCAGTATAACAGAGTTTCTGTTATATATTGTTTTATCTCTTTATAAATTATCCTCTCCTTGGAAGTCCGAAAGTCAATTAATATTCTTATAATTTTTAGTGTAAAGATAGCAAATGACAATTTAAGCTATTCAAACGGTAGGCTACTTTTCATGCAGTCAATTTCTATCGAACGTTAAAAAAAACTCTGAAAAAAAAAGAAAAGGAAAAAGCTTACACGCTTTATTCTACAACAGTTTTTTTACTCGTATTGTATGTCTGCATTTGTCTCCCCCACCATCTTCTAAAGCCTGTCGATAACGAACGCTCATTTTTTAACACCGTAAAAGGGGAAAAAAAAACAGGAATAAATACAGTCACTCCCGTTTTCCTCTTTCGAACTTGCTGTAATTCTTTCCCACACACTTCAATAACGAACATAGTCTGCAATTTTAACGAATGTTCGTTAGTGGTTCTCAGTTATATAGACATAGATATCATAACCTCTAAAAATATAACGGATATTTTGTCTAAAGTGTGTAACGTATGTTTCAAATACATGCCTCATTCAATCCAAACCTTAAAGGTAGAAATTGGCGTAAAGTTCAATTGTGGGTGTCTTTGTGGTGTGGAGGAGGCGCCTTTCATTTTTAATTGCACTTCAAGTTTTCTGAAGAATCATGCTGTAGGACGAACTTCAAATCCGTCTCCCCATTTCCGCATGCCCATTGTTGAATCTCCCCATCCTTTTTTATTAATCGTGAACGATTGGAGAAGAGTAGGGATAATCTTAGATGTGGGAGAAAATTTGAAGTTGAGAAAACTGAAAATTACGCTCCTTTAGCCACAAAAATGCCTTTGTGAAGTAACCCCCATGTCTACACATACACATAGTTTCGGGTAACTAGCTTGACAAGAAACTCATTTAGATCGCCAAATCCCCCTGAGCCTCTTCCCATGTGCAATTGCTAAATCTTTGCCAAAGATTGAAACTATGTAAAGATAATTTCAATCACTACCACCCGTGTTTTCATGCAATAATGGTTGTTTGCCTTTTACTTTCTGAGGTACTTCATCCGAATCTTTTTCAAAGCCTTTTGTTCGTGTTATTGTGATTAAAATAATATCTCAATTTTATCTCAAGATCTGTACAATTTTTACATCATTTAAGAAACTCGGGTTACTAGAAACAAATTTCTTCACAGCGCAGTTAGTCTGTCTTGTTAGAAGGGTGTTTCAGAAGCATACAATTAATTCTGATTCAGCTTTTAATCTTTTATTGGTGAGAAAAGATTTCATACCATTTCTCTTTACATGAAGTCTGAGTTAGCGTAAAATGAAGGGGAATTCAAATTATTAAAAAAATATTAACTCAGCATATAATACAACTAGGAACCAAATTTTTTGATTAACCTTTGAAACGGATATTTTGTGTATACAAACTTTTGTATTAATAGTATAATTTGTTCTAAAAGATTTTAATTTTGTGTAATTGTCTATGAGAATTCAATGTATGGATGATGATTTTTTTCAGTGCGTGTTTCGCGGCACTATTTTTGGAGTATCGACGAAGTTCCTACGTCGAACGATACTCTTACTTTTCTAGGGGATATTTAATGACAGTTAGGCAAAGGAGTGACGCGATGGAGCGGAAGGTGGTAGGTTATTTGAATTAATAAGAATAGCCAATAAAGAAGAGAGGGGTCGAAAGCCAAAATCATAATTTCGAAAGCATTAAAAAAATTCTACTGGAATGTAATGGGATTTTCTCGTTTTTTCTAAAATTTATTATTTACAGTATGCTCTGCTAGGATCTATTATATGTGATATTGTTTTGTTTTAATGTTAGTCATAGTTTTAATTGAAACTTCAGTATGATGTGAATCACTTCAAAAAATAAATACAGATCGTTAAAGATCACCCATTTACACGATTGCTGTTTTGGAGATACACCTCTCAAACTATATATATATTATTTTATTTCTCCACCGTACTGATAGATATCATACGAATAGAATTTTTTCAACTGAGCGAAAAAAATGGCCAATCTGGTACTCGAACACTGAACCTTTGACTTAAATTTCTGATAAGCGAAATATGCTTGCAGGTACCTAGGTAGTACAATAGGAAGAACATTATTCAATTTATGCCAAAAGTTCTGTGCTCAAAACCCGGCTTGGTCATTTTTTATCTCAGTTGGAAAATTTCAATTAGTATAATATATAAAGTTTTAGTATAAAGTATTTCGTGTGTATAATATTAATTATCACTAGAAAACCCATCGATTCATGATTATCATTGATTTTTATTGATCATGCTTATTATCAATTTTTTGTACACATATGGACATTGCAGGGCGCCTGATTCAATTAATACTTTGAGTTTATTGACCAAAGACTGCGCCGAATAGTGTTCATGAGGAAGGATTCCCCATGATGAAGTTACATGACCATTAACAATTAAGAGACTCTTCACTCGTAATGAATAGAATAATTTAATTACAAGTATTTTACATGCTCTAATAAATGTTATTTTGATATGACGTGCTTATTAGCACTCCCTGGCAGTTAAATAAAGTTTTCTGTAGCCACCACTTAATGAGCATATTAATTTATAAAAATTCAGAAATAATGTTAATACATGTTTGGAAATGTTAATACGGAATGGTCTAAATGAAGAGGGTTTTTTTGATTTTTATAAAGTAATTAATTCTGAAGAATTTAATTATTAATAACTTCACACATAAATTGTTAACTGTTTTATTTAATTTATTTCTTTAACTGTTGTATTGTCTTATAATTGCAAATAATTGTTTGTTTGTAAATAAGTGCGTTATTAGTTTATAACAACACTGCTAAAAAAATTAAAGGATATTGAGTTTGTGGATTAATCTTGTGAAGGGGAATTAAATAGATGATTTATAGATGAATTATCTACAGATGTGATAAGCTATATGAGAAAAAAATCACACATGTTTGGCAGAAAAATGCATTGTATTGAGCATTTGGGTATAAAAGGAAAAAAAATAAGCAATTTGTGCATATGAAAAAAAAAGAATAAAAAAAAGGTATTTCCTGCTAAGAAAACATGGGTTCATATCCGGAGAACCCGCTGGTCATTCCATTAGTATGATTCCTTCCTCAAAAATGAAACCATCCATCACATGAGCACGATGTCGTCCATTAATATTAAGTCATCTTCAATTGCTGCAGAGTAAGGGACTACAATAGGTCGGAGGATCTCGTCCCTATATCGGTGACCGTTCAGAGCTCCATTTAGAATGATGTGGAGGTCGGCGCGCCCATCAATGGAGATGCCAGCATACACCATCACTCCCCCACCGCCAAATCTGACACTTCCTTGCACGAACGCAGGATTATTTCTGAAGCCACCTTCCCTCCAGATGAAATATTATCAGGATGAACTGGAAAATGGGACTCGTCGGAGAAAAGAATATTGCTTCATTTCTCATCCGGTTCGCATGCTCTGTTGTCTCTCCCTACGGGCGCCATAGTACCTTGCTATATTGATACCATTGGTCTGCGAGCATACAGATATACACCGTGGAGCCGTTTCGGACAGTTTGAGCCGAAACTGTGGTGCGAATAGCCGAGCGAAAGTGTTATTGAAGAAGAGTCGCATTGATATTTCGGTGCCTCCGAGCAGTTAGCGTTAAATATGGAGCTTCAGTGGGTGTTGTTGCACGTCTACTACCTTGGCCTGGTTTTCGGCCTGCATTTCCAGTCTCTAAAACACGGTGTTCCAGATCCTGGAAATCACACTTTGTGAAACCCCTGTGGTTTCTGCTACATCGGAAAGTGTCCCCCCTCTTCCCTCTCTAACCGACCAACAACTATTCAAGTTTCTGATTAGGTTAAATGACTTTGTTGAGACATCCCACTCATAAAAAAGCACTTACCGAATGTCTACCATTGTTTTCCGCTTTGTATTTTAATAATTTGAAAGACAAATTTCATTCGCTGTCGACAAAGCACCGCTTTCGACGTCAAACTCAAAATTTCCATACTCCGAAGTTTGAAAATGAGAAAAATTTGCCTTTGTGACTAGGGTTGGATGATATCAGAAATTTAATATCGCAATATATTGGTGTCAATATTGATATTGGTGATATATCGCGAAAACTGCCTTAAACTGTGTAAGAATAGAAATATTGCTAATTTCGAAGAACAAATGGTACAATCGCAGCAATTTAAGTACCAACAGATGTAGAAAGCAACGAATCAATGTTTTATACATTTATATGCCTACAGCATCATTGAAATATGTATATATATCTATCCAAAACAGAAATATTTTAGAAAAAGAAACCAATGTTTCATATCTGTTTTCACTTATACCATTTGTTGCATAGTGTTTTTGTTTAAAAATAATATGTTTCCATTTCTTCCTATTTTATGGATTATTTATTAATAACATTTTAATTATTTAATGACTTCGAGTACAACTAAGATTATTATAAAAACAAATTAAAATAAATATTCTTAAATTTAGGAAAGTAAAGATTTTAATATAATTAAAATAAGTAAAAGCAGGGAAAAAATCTAAAATGAATTTAATGCCACATGCATTTCTAATATACTTGTAATTAAGCAGGTTTCAGTGGATGCTAGATGCAGCAGATACGTTATTTTTCAATCTTTCGCGAAGGAATGAATGCTTTCTTAATCGAAAAAATTCTTTCTATTTATATCTCCCTACATATTTACTTGAAGAAAGCAACATCGAATCCTTTTAAAAAATATATAAATATTCAAATTACACTTCGGAATAGTTTTATACTAACTTACATTTAGTTTTTTGATAAAAATTCCTTTTAAGCTAAAATATCAAGGCAGGATATGTTAAATTCATTTAAGAAAACTTTGCTCTACCGAAAACACAACAAACGACACAGAAGAAAGAATATCAGTACACAATCTTAATACGCATTCTATTAAGTAGCATAGTAGATTATACCGACTGGGAAGATCTTTTTAAAAGCAAAGAATCATCACAGTGAGCGAGTGCTTCGACATTGACTTTTCTCCAACTAGAAACAAAAAGTAAATTTTATCACTAGCGGACTCTGATTGGTTGCTCGCAAGCCGAGCATCCCAGCTGTTGGGCAAAGAAGTCAATGATAACCAGCTACATTCTGTATCAACTGGAACTCAGCAATAATAAGTGCTCGTTTGATTATTCATAATATAGCAAAATCTGTAGTTATTGCAATATGTGTGGACCAATCACAACGGTGAGAGAAGAGAAGTACGATTCAGTATTACGCAGCCAGAAATTGGAATAAATTCGAAGTTTTCAGCGAAGGAATATTGCAATGTAAATCGCGGAAAGAAAGATAATTGAGGTAGATTGTCTGTTTTGGATAGAGGATAGAGGGTGAAAACATTGTAATGGAATATTGGGCTATGTTTTTCGGGATTAGGCGGTGTGCGCAAAACGTTATTATTTTGTTTGGTTTTGAGACATTCTACGTTCGTTTTTCGAGGCTCGTGTTTAAAATTCCAATGAGCTCAAAACATTGTTATTTTATTGGGATATATCAATAGAGTCAAGGTTTAGATGTTGTTATTGCGATATTTAAAAAATATCAATATTTGTCAATATATTGATAAATAATACAGCCCTATTTATGACTATCTTATCCCATTTTCTGCAAATAAAATCGCTTATACCGTTTTCTTATATGACTTACAATATCCTTTAATTGTTTTGAGCAGCGCATATGTACTCCTTTATTGAATCATGGTAATTATTTTTATTACATATTTATTTTTGTTTAAAGTGAATTTAATATATATATAGTTTATTTATGAATTAGTTTGTTACTCTAGATAGCTGTAATTCTAGAAAATAATCACAACGCAATGACTTAGCTGCCGTGACTGATTGCTATATGTTATAATTTATCTATAAGTTATCTTAAAGTGTCAAATTAACTTAATGATTGCTGAAAGTGATAAAAATATATTTTATCACACATACATACATAATACACACATTTTCAGAAAATATTAAATTAATGTAATGATTTTCAAGTGATTTTAAATAAATATTTTTTATCTTAAAGTGAATAAACTAATATGTTGATAGGGAGGAACTTTTTATCTGTTTCTTTTCTTTTTTGTATATATATGCAAATCCACACACACTGCTGATGCATAACAAAACGTTTTCACAAAAGAGTTCGGAAGGGCAAAATTATATTATCCGACACAATTTGCATTTTTTTTTGTTTCTTTTTTCTCTGTGTGTTTGTCATTTTGCAGAGGTGTTAGATCTTATCAGTTTAACCCATTGGATACACAGAAATCAATGAAAATATTTGTTCAGAAGAAATTCTTGCCCATGAGTAACGTCGGAATCCAACAAAACGTGACTCCTCCTATTCATGCTCTACTTTGTTAATTATAAATAACTTTCAACAGTCCACTGCTTTAAAAGAGAGACAAAAGTGATCGTTAATATGAAAAAAAAACTGACTGAGTGATTGTTGCCACATCTCTTTAACTGTACAGTCGTGGGAAAAAAAAGGAAACACCCCTTACTAACTCTGCAAAAAATTATCGTAAAAGAAAGTTACTGGTACCAGACGATTGGTAATAAAGTCTACTTTTAAAAGATGTATATAAAATTTGCTTAGGGGGCATCTACATATTAAAACGAACCAAAACTTTGTTTTTTTCAATGGCAATACACAATTCAGACAGCATAAACGAACTCTACACCCTTCAATTAGCCTAAAAACAACTTTTTATGCAATTCGTACGATACGTTTCCGAGACATTAATTATTTTAAAACGAGCGTATTTTAGGGGTTGTATCCAAATTGAAGTTCGGTACTCGATTGTTGGCCAAGAGAGCCCTCTTCTTGATCAAGGCATACTAAGCGCCACTCAAGCAGTCATTGAAGACTGCTAGATTACAGGATATAATAAGAAATTTGAAAATACCTAGTTACTTCTATCATAGCGCATATACCCTAAACGCAAGATTTTGCCGTTTTTAGGGTTCCGTACTTAAAAAGTAAAAACGGAACCATTATAAGATTCCTGTGTCTGTCTGTCTGTCTGTCACAGCCACTTTACTCGTAAACTATGGAACGTGGAAAGTTCAAATTAGGGGAAATAATAAAGACTACTGACCCACATGTTTACAGATTAATAAATATTCATAAACATATTTAGGAAAAATGTATAGGGGCTAATTAAATTACTTGAAAAAATAAATCCTTTCTTTGTATATCGTGTGGGGTATCGTATGAAAGCTCTCGTAACGCTCAACTCAAAAATACATTTCTTTTAATTTTCGGTATTATATTTTCAAAGTTATGGTCGAAAATGTAGTGCAAAAATATGTTCCCCCCCATCTAATTCTGAATCTACTGAAACTAAAATTCTGAAAAAATTAGAGGTAGTAGACGTTAGTTTAAACCTTGCCTGGAAAATTATAGCGATTGCCATAGGTCACTTGGTTTTTGAGAAAATCGCATTTTTCCGTTAAACACAAATTTCGATTTACGGGCATTCAGCAAAAGTGTTGAGCAGCGCTAGAGGTACCTATCGTAGCAGAAGTATAAAAGTATTGTTGATCATGAATTTCATAAAAATTGTCGGTAATTAGCCGAGATATTAATCGTTAAAGACACGGACGGTTTGGACATACAGAATGACAGGGATGACGTACTCTATGCTCCATCACTTTTAAAGCCTAGATAAGAAATTTTAAGGATGTATTTGTGTAATGCAATGCCCAGTAGCAGTATAAAAGCAAGAAACGTCAAATTGTTAAAAACAGATTAATTTAATGAGAATTAATCACATAAATACTATGGGATTCCCGACTAGTTTGCATTGAGTGCCTCTCTCGATACACCTACTGTGTCTTTAAAAGTTAACTAAAAACCTGTATGGAAAAACGCGGCACAGACTAAAGTGGCGTTGCTACTTTGCTACCTCCTTTCGAAGCTTAGCAAAATGCCAAGTTTAAACTTTGAACAAGGGTTTTGTTTTAGATACACTCTAAAAAGAAAAGATTATTGCGACGCTGAATTTAGTTTTATGAAATGCCAAATGAAGTTTAAATATGCACTACTTTTCTTGTCAGTGCCGAATTAAATTCATCATGAACAGATTAGGATAAGATTTAAATAAGATTTATACAGAATAGCAATATTTGATATTATTTAGGCTTCATATCTCTTTGAAATTTTACGGTATACCCATTTATACTTTTCTAATATATATACAGCTATACCAAATCCTACGTTGTATAGTTTTTACGAAGTCTTATTTTTCTTTAAAAACGATTGTTTTAATAATAGAATTCAAAATTCATATACTTATTGCATGGAACCCTATGAGCGCGATTAATTCTCGCACTTGACCGTTTATTTAAGCATAATTTGAAAACTACTTGGAAGAAAATGTGAAACTTTGGTTTTCCATAAAGCAGGAATTAATAAATCTAAATCCATCAAAAAAATTGTAGGTTGCAATTCATAATTTTTTCGAATATTAATTTTATAAATCATAATTCATATAATAAACTTATAAAAATTGCAAATTCAACGTATTTATGCTTGGATATTTTAGTATTTTTGCTACACAAAAAATTAACACATTAGGAGTATAATTTCAGGAGATACTAATAAAAATAAGAAAATGTAATTTAACATTAGAAGCACTGAATTTTGAATGTTTATAAATCAAAAACTTATCATTCAACTGACTTGAAATTTGGTGTCTAGGCATTTGAAATAACTTGCAAAAATCGGGTGTTGCCATTGAGACAATTAAAGTTTGAGTTCGTTTTAATATGTAGATGGACCCTAAGCAAATTTTATATGCATCATTTAAAACTATACTCTATTTCCAATCGTTCGGTACCAGTAACTTTCTTCTATGATAATTTGTTGAGGAGTAATAGGGGGTGTTTTCTGTTTTTTTTCCACGACTGTACACTGGAATATTATGCCATTTTAGAGATAAATAATTTCTAATATCTTCATTATAAAGCAATTAAGAGAAAAACAATTCTTATTTATTTTTTATATTTAAATTTCGTTATAAACAATCGTATAGCAAAATAAATATTTACAGTTTTGAGCAAAAAGAAGCAATAACTATGTTTCCCATAGCCTATACAAGGTGTTTTAGCACATAGGTTACAGAGTTTCAGAGCAGATAGAGTACACCTAGATGATGGGAAATTCCATTACAATGCATGGTCGGAAACGCTTTCTGGACGCGGTAGTGACGACACAAAACACAAGAAATGAAGGACAAGAACAAGGTAAGAAAACATGCTTATTATTCTTAGTACCGCAAGAATTCTGGGGCTATGTTGGACAGTGCTGAAGGACTTGTTGAACGTATCGTGGCAGCTGCTGGGGGAGTCCGGGGCGCGCCAGGTATTTTCGAGAATATTAGATCTTTCATACTCCGGAGATGTGAGCCCTGCATCAAGGCCAGGGGACGCAATTTCGCACGCCTTCTTTGATGATGATCGTTGTCTCTTTTTGTTTTTATTTCTTACTTTTTTGCTGTATTAAGAATAAGAAATATCTTTTCTCACTCTGTTCGTGTCCTTCCTTACTTGTGTTTTTTTTTACATTACCGCATCAGGAAAGCGTTTCCGACCATGCATTGCTATGGGATTTCCCATCGTCTAGCCATACTCTGTCTCTCCTGAAACTTTGTAATCACTGTACTGAAACATCCTGCATATATATATATATATATACAGGGTGCAATATGTTATCTACCGGCGACCTTTAATTTCTCAACCGTTGGCCGTAGACATATAGTTCCAATTACAAAAACGTTTCAAATGAGGTAAATATTCATGTTGTGGCATTATTTAAAGTAAAAAATCAATTTTATAAAAATTACGAAATCTAACTTTTTATACGGTTCCCCAGTCCCTATAGTTTTATTTAGTAAAAGTTTACACATATCATAACAGATATAACACAAAAAATTTGACATCTGTACTACAAAATTTGACAGAGTTACTAAATTTCAAAGTTTGAGATTTTTTCGCATGATTTTCTCTTTTAATGAGGGATCAGTTAAAAGATTAATTAAAGTAATTCGAGATCAAAATCAGGGTGCATTGCATCCTGTCCCTGTCCTTTTTACGGCGAAACCACCTTTAGCCGGTATCGCCAAATTGGGGAATCACCAAAGAGGATTATTTCATTTAAAAATTTTAGCTGATTTTTAGGGGTCGTATACAAAGCGAAGAATGAAATATTGAAATTAAACTGAAAAATAAATATCAATATATTATAGTATCAGAAAACAGTCTACTATAAAAAATGAATATGTCAAATGACGGAAACTACTAGAAATACTGCTCATAGTGTTCTCCATTGGTGGCAATGCACAATTGAATGCGTGACAGTACTGAGTCCTGGACACGTTAGAACTCAGTAGGTGTGTAAACTGTGCGACAATCAAGGATGATGCACTGCTTCAGATAAACACACCGGATCACCATATCCAAGGATTTGTTGACCTAATTCGGTGGCCAGATACGCCCGGACGTGTGATGTTTTGTGTGGAGAGGACGCCATCATGTTGAAACCCCAATCGGCATGCATGTCGGAGAGGTACTTCATACCAATCGCGTACCCTGTTTGTAGCAGATGGAGGTGACGATTGCCCGTATAGGTCTCATCGTAGAAGATGGGTCAAACAATCTGGGTTCCCCATATACCGCACCACACGTGTCGTACTGCGCGGGTGATGTGGAGGTTTTCTAGAGACCAGTAATCCACATTGTGCACGTTCACAATGCCACCCCGTATAAACATTGGCTAATCTATCACAATAATGTTACAAAGGAATGACGGATTTTCATCTAAGGTATTGAACATGAAATTACAATAATGAAATAGTCGTGCGTGGTCACCCAGCATAAATGCTTGCACCAGTGTCGGATATGGTATGGATGCTCATCAAGTGCATGTAACAAATGCCAGACATGCTGACCACATGCCTCGGTTATTTCCGCCGTGCTCAAGTGTGGAATTAAAAGGGCGAATCCCAGCACCTCCTGCGGTGTCACTCGAACATTACACCTTGCCCGTCTACTTGTTCTGGGTCGTGGTGAAACAGAGCCGGTCTCTATAATACGGTGCAATGCATTAGTTATAGTTTCATGCGTTGGATGTAGATCCTTTGGGAAACGTTCTGAATAAACACTCGCAGCCTCTCTGGCATTCCTTTGACATTCACTATAAATAAGTATCATTTCGGCATATTGCATGCATGCGTATAGCTTGCCATCACGATCTCAGCGCTGACTAGCATGTACACTGCTAGATGGCTCGTGTTTTATCCCGAACGTGTGGCGCTGCGGTACTGTTGTAATTCGTATAATCCCAGTTTTCATGCTCGCTATAGCTCAGCTGCTCGTTTGCATTCCGCTGCCATTTATCTAGTCCTTGGTGAGTATGTTTTATTTTCCGGTTGTCGATTCTACCTACTTTGACGTTTGAAGGTTGTTCGACCCATAAAAGTGTTAAACAACACTTTGAGCAGTATCTCTAGTAGATTCTGTCATTTGACATATTTATTTTTTATAGTAGACCGTTTTCTGATATTATAATAAATTGATATTTATTTTTCAGTTTAATTTCAATTCTCAATTTTTCATTCTTCGCTTTGTATACGACACCTAAAAGTCAGCTAAAATTTTTAAATGAAATAACTCACTTTGGTGATACGTCAATTTGGCGATAGCGGCTAAAGGTGGTTTCGCCGTAAAAAGGACATTGCAGCTTGATTTTGATCTCGAATTACTTAAATTAATCTTTTAACTGAGCCCTCATTGAAAGACAAAATCATGCGAAAAAATCTAAAACTTTCAAATTTAATAACTCTGTCAATTTTTGTAGTACAGATGTCAAACTTTTTGTGTTATATATGTTATGATATGTGTAAACTTTTACTAAATATAGCTATAGGGACTGGGGGAGCGTATAAAAAGTTAGATTTCGTAATTTTTATAAAATTGATTTTTTACTTTAAATAATGCCACAACATGAATATTTACCTCATTTAAAAGGTTTTTGTAATTGGAACTATATGTCTATGACCAACGGTTGAGAAATTAAAGGTCGGCTATAGATAACATATTGCACCCTGTATATATATATGTGTGTGTGTGTGTGTGTATGTAACACTTTCTGTCGAACTAATTGTAACACTTTGCAATTGTTGGTTAAGACATGTCGAACATAGGCAGTAGGAAAATAAACTCGCCATTCATTGCCAACCAGAATTATTAAGTTGCAGTTTTACCTTCATGGTTGGCGTGGTAGTCTAGGACGTAAACAGTGGATGTTTTCCTATGAATAATGAAAGAAGCGGCACGATGAATCAAAGAGTTTATTAAATGACAGGTAGACGATTTCAATTCCAATAGTACTTCAGTTACTCACACACACACACACATATATATATATATATATATATATATAGGATATGGAATATTATAGCTGTATTATAGGTATATAAATTTATTAAATTTCTGTAAACAATTTTTTTATACTATCGTATATTTTAAATACCCATCGTGTAACAGAAAAATACAACAGAAAATATTGTGCATAATTTTAAAAAGCAAGTCATGAATCTACACTCTTGTGGATTATATTAATATCAGAATTCCGTAGAAATTAGCTAACTCCCATTCAAAAATATATGAGTAATATACTTTATAGTTTAGTACGTTTTCTTTCCATGAATGTAAGGAAACTTTTGAAATAGACTTAATCCAATAACTGCAAGTGAATAGACAAAAGAATCGTATGTACACCGCACTCTTGAAAGAGAATGAGTGGCTACTGAATTTTTACTATAACGAATCTAATGGTTTCCTTTCCTCTGAATTGAATTGTAACTTCAACTTATTTTATATTCTATAGAATTCTTAAATAAGATTGTGAAATTGTATTCAAATGTGCTATTTTATTTACTGAATTTTAGTATATGGATGTAGAAATTACAAAATGCGTATACGCCGAAAGTTTTTGAAAGATTTTGCAGTGCGTTGTTGTCAGATTTTACTAGATGAAAATGGTGAAATAAGTTTCAGAAATATTAATATTTAAGAAAGAAAAAATAAGATTTGATATGAAATTTTAAAAGGATACTAATGTTTTCATATGCATTTGATAAATATTCCCCATAAGAGATTGTTCCCGATCTAGCAAAGTAAAATTAACGTACAGTTACCCCCCCCCCCCCGCTCTCCCCCCCCCCCAAAAAAAACTACATGTATTTCAATCTCCAATGTATCCGTTCCATTGGATATTATTTGTTTTTACATTCTTCTATTTTTACAAAAGTAAAAAAAATATTTTTACAAAAGTAAAAAAAAAAAAAAAAAAAAAAAAAAAAAAAAAAAAAAAAAAAAATCGAATTCATGATTTTTTTTTCCCTGTTTTAAATGGATTTATACGTTTTAGAAGGTCATAAACACGAATTGACAGTTTTTAGCTCACAGGCTATGAAAGCCCGAGAGCTAATGTGCCCGCCGGTTCTGTATGTATGTATGTATGTATGTATGTGCGTACGTACGTATGTATGTACGTAACGCGATAACTCTTGATAGAAACATCCAATTTGCTTCAATTTTTTTCCTAGGTTCATTCTGATAAGGCGCTTCCCTGATTAGTTTTGGGGATTTATTGGTTAAGGATAAAGGGGGAAAAGGGGGGTTAGTCCATCCCCCCTTAATTCAGATAAATGGTTTTTTTTCATGCAGAATTATCTGATTTGCTCAAAATTTGGTATACCGGTTCATTATGTTAAGGAGCTTCCTTGATTAGTTTTGGGGGTCCATTGGTTAAGGATAAAGGGGTTAAAGGGAGTTAGTCCCCCCCCCCCCCTTAATTCAGATAAATGGGTTTTTTATGCAGAATTATTCGATTTGCTCCTAATTTGGTATACCGGTGTATTATGTTAAGAAGCTTATTTGAATAGTTTTGGGGGTCCATTGGTTAAGGATAAAGGGAAAAAGAGGGGTTAGTCTACCCCTCTTAATTCAGATAAATGGTTTTTTCATGCATAATTATTCGATTTGCTCCGAATTTGGTGTGCCGGTTTATTATGTTAAGGAGCTTCCCTGATTAGTTTTGGGGGTTCATTCGTTAAGGATAAAGGGGGACAGGGTGAATAGTCAGCCCCCTTAATTTAGATAAATGAGTTTTTCATTCAGAATTATTCGATTTGTTCCAATTTGGTGTACCGGTTTATTATGTTAAAGAGCTTCCCTGATTAGATTTGGAGGTTCATTTGTTAAGTATAAAGGTGGGAAACGGGGGCTAATTCCCCTTCACTTATTTTTTTGAGGGGCATTATTCCTTAAAATAAGAGTATAATATACAATTCGTGTGAATAGCCTGTGAGCTCAATGCCATTAGTTTAGCTGGGCACTTTTCTTTTTTATTAGAAAATATCTCTATGTGGGTATGTGAGCCTATCTGTGTGTACGTGACACAAATTTTGTGGGCGCTCCATCTCAAGAACTAATACACTGAAATTCATAAAACTTTAGATTCATTTAGACCTTCATAGAAATTGGTGCTGATTAGTATTTGTGTAAATCGCATCACAGGTGGCGGTGCTGTGCTGTATTTTTTACGATTCTCGCAATAGCACTATCTCAAGACCTAATGCACGGAGTATCATCAAACTTCAGATTCTGTTTCACGTTGGCATACGATGTTGGTGGTTAGGTTTTGATGTAATTCGCGCAATATGTAGCGTTTCTATGCTGCACATTTCTGCAACAGCTCTATCTCAAAAAATAATTGACGAATTTTCGTCATCTTCAGATTCAATTAGACGTTGATATAAGTTGTTGCTGATTATGTTTTCGTATAAATCGCCAAACAGTTGGCGCTGCGTTTTTCAGGATTTACATGAATTTAGCGATAGTCATACTTCAGGAACTAATGCACGGAATTTCAACTTTAAATTTTGTTAGACCTCCACATAAGTTGGTTCTGGTTCGAATTTCGTATAAATCATATAACTGATGGCGCTGCTATGCTGAATTTTCCGGATTTTTGCGATAGCTGCATCTCAAAAACTAATACAGGGAATACATATAAACTTCATATTCTGTTACTATTTCACATAAATAGATCTCTCACTGTTAAAAATTTTGCAGCATTCTGGTAGGTCATTCGACCGTTTTTTTGAAAAAACGGTTCTATAACCATAATTTAACTATATTCGGACCATAAAATGGCCAATAATATGGTCAGAATAGTGTTAAATTACGGTTGTGTAACCGTTTTCAGAAAAAACGGTCAAATAACCTGCCAGAAAGCTGCAAATTTTTAACAGTGTTATTAGGTTTATGTATATACAATACGACAGGTATCGTTTTTATGCTCTTTGGGTTGAGAATTTGAGTCGAATATCTAGGAAGGTGGGTGCCGAAATTCACTGATTTGTTTGAAAAATGCTATGCTTATGTCTCATTTTAAAATGCACACAGTTCAAACAACCTATACCTTTCAAATCCTCATGATGGGCATAGACTGTCCTTTAATCTCGGCTCTGTGATAGAGAATTTTGAAGTATTAACATGAATGAGATAAAAGAAAATTTTGGGATTGGCACATCCGACTAGTTGCAATTTGTGCTGCAAAATAATCTTACGGTTCGACTTCATATTGACAAAATAGCAAATTCTTATTTTTTCATTCAAACACCAAGTTTTGGCATTATATTTAGATTTATCGGTAATTTTTGCCAGACAGTACCAAATGGGAAGTAAACCTATCAGGGAGTTTAGTAATGATGAAGTTTTAAATATAGGAACTCTTAATGTTTTATTTATTTGTAATCATTGCAATACGGGTTTTTTTAAGCATTACGAAAGATCTACTTAGTAAAATGAGCTGTCGATTTGTATTCGCATGATTAAAGCTTCAAGAAATCTATTTCTGTTAAAAATTTTATAGGCTATAATTCAATCAAACCTGCTTTTGTGCTATCTTTTTGTGCGATTTTTTGTGGTATTCAGTTTGTGCGGTATATGAAAACTAGACCGATGTTCCAATCCCAAAACTTTCTTCTATCTTATTCATGTTATTACTTCTAAATTCTCTATTGCAATGTCAAAATTAGATGACAATCTATGCTCATTATGAGGATTCTAAAGATATGAAATTCTGTGCATTAGTTCTAGAGATATGACTATCACTAAATCGTGTAAATCCTGAAAAATCCAGCAAGGCAGCACCACCTATTGAGAGATTTACACCAAAAATCTAATCAACAATTTAAGCCAACGTTTAACGAATCTGAAGTTTGATGAAAATATGTGCATTATTTTCTGAGATAGAGCTATTGCGGAAATCGTGAAAAAATCTGCATGGCAGCGCCAACTTTTTGGTGATTTACACTAAAAACTAATCAGAACCAATTTAAATCAGGGATTAACTGAATATGGAGTTTGATAAAAAAAATTTTTAATAATTCTCAAGATATACTTCTACTGCGGAAATAATAAAAATGCAACGTAGCAGCGCCACTTTATGGACGATTTACACAAAAACTAATCAGCACCAATTTATATAAGGGACTAACTCAATCTATAGTTTGATGAAAATACGTGCATTAGGTCTTGAGATAGATCTATTGCAAAAATCGGGTGAAATGCTGCATAGCAGTGCCACCTGTTGGGCAATTATCAAAATAATCAGTGCCAAAGCATACCAAGGTGTAACTGAATCTGAAGTTTGATGAAAATCTGTGCATTAGTTCTTCAGATATATCTATTGTGAAAATCATGAATAATGCATCATAGCAGTGCCATATATTGGGCGATTTACACCAAAAACTAATCAACATCTATTTAAGCGATTTTGAACAAGCTCATCAAATGAAAAAGCGCGTTCTTGACTATGATGAGAAATATTTAAATAAGTACATTTTGAAAATTTTTAGATGTCTAAAGTAAGTAAATAAAATATTTCAAAATCTTCCCACTGTAGATTAATTTCTCAATTTGTTACGAAAAACAATTTTTAGCTACATCATAGGGAGTTTTTATGCAGCCAGCATCCACAGCCTTTGTATATTTTTTAAGCATGTTGTGAAAACATATCTATTGTCGCTAATTGTGAAGTTTCGGGATAATTTTTGTGCGTTATTTTTTAAATGCAGAAAAAGAGGCTTGGTAGCATTTTAAAATAATTTTTAAAAGCAATATGAACTATAACCTATAAAAGTTATAACAAAAATTAATTCCCAGTAGCTTCAAATTTGCAAATTAAATTCTCTCTACCACTAAAAAGCATACATGCCGTTAAAATTGTACTTGTATTAAAAAAAAAAAAAACAGTATAAACAAATTTTTCTATTACTTTAAAATATAAATTTTGAAAACTTTTTTTGTTTGTGAGAAAACTACTTAAAATATCATAATACATATAAAAATCTCTGTTTGATAAAAAAAAGAATATAAATCACTGCTTGTGCAGTAATTGAACTAACTGTGAACTTCTCATTTTCTGGCTTATCCTGCAACAACTACTGCATTCAAATACATTAAAACAGGTAATTAAAAAATATGTTATGAACACGTTGCAGCGCAGGCATTTTTTAAACCGGTGAATTATTTTTAATGGTCAGGATAGTTCCGTTATTTAAAGTTTTTATATAGGAGCCATTACGTGCTTGACTAGATTGTGCTGTTCACTGTCAAATCAGTATTTAAATGTGTTTAATTTTTTAATTAATTTTTTCACATTTTTATTCAAAATTTCATTATTTGCATGGATATTTAAGTCCTAGTTTGAAATAGTAGTTTTTATCTACAGTTACCAACTTTAAAAAAGCTCAAATAATAATATTGCTAAACACTGTTTAATTGTAATGCATACTTACACGTCAATATTAAAAATTAAAGAAAAGTTTAAAATAATTAAATTAAATGCGTGCGTAAAGCAATTAATTGTGAACTTTACGTTATATTTAAAACGATTTCCTTATAGCGTCTAAAAGGTAACTTTTATTCTAGGCGTTATAATTGCTAAGGAGGCAGCGACATGTTTTACTTAATTATTTTGTCCTAGCTAATTTACAAGTGTATAATTGATCTTACTCAATCAATCACAAAAACAGCCATCATCTGTCGTGATAGCTGTGGGTGAGGTCTTGGGAGGTGAAAAACCCTTCAGTCAAGCCGAAATTAGTGAAACTCGGTTAGGGATGATCACCACTGCGCTCCATTGTCGGGCGACCATTTGAGTATTTTCGTCATCCAAACACAAGTCATCACCTACCTTGGAAAATCCATTAAGACTGCAGGTGATTGTGACTTGATGAAAAATAACTTAATATACGTTTCCTGACCATGGTACGATTCCATGGTGCTTAACTTTCTTACATTGCTTTAATTATTCTTCAGTAAAAAAATCTAGGGATAAAAACATGTATCTTTATCAGTGTATCGTCGTGTAACATTCGTTGCATACGTGTAGCATAGTAGTATGAAATGTAATACGATTATTTTTTCTGCAAAATTAGTATTTAGTAAACAGTATATTATTCATATAACGATAGATCCAAAATAATTTCTAAATAGTATTATTTCTCTTATTATCTCTTATTATTAATTAAAATAATTTCAAAAAGCATACAAATTCGAACTATTCTATTCTATACAATTTCGATTCTATACAAATTCGATTCTATACAAATTCGATTCTATACAAATTCGAACTATATAAATTCTAAAAAAACATTATTTTTATTTTTGTTGATCATACGTATGAGTTAGGATGAATTTCATTTAGTATTTCAGCATTTATAGAGCTATTTTTAAAAAAAACTATTTTTTATACCTATTATATAAAAATCTGCCTGTCTGTCTGTGTTTCACAATTCTTACATAATTAGGAATGCAGCACGGTGAAATTAACACCCGTTATTCGCATGAATCCGGGGATGTGTTAATGAGTCTCAGAACTTTAAATTTTTAATTAGTGTTCGAGGTATTAATTTGATTTTGCCATTGTAATTTTTAACTGAGTTTCACAAAAATACAACTTAAATACTAAAGTACTCAATATTTCGTAGTCAAGTAATCTTTTTAAAAGAAAGCAAATAAATCTTGGTTTTATATCCTTGAGGGTCTTCACGAGCGTTCACTAGCGTAGATCGTTGCGAAAGAGCAGCCTCGCTTAGTAAAAAAGTCTATTGACAGTTTTATTTTTAAAAGAACATTTTTATAATATTTTGAACCTGATCATTAAATTTATAATTTAACATAACTTTATACGCAAGAATCAAGTCAGTTACAATTGCATAATATCCATTTAGAACACACTGATATATTGTAAAAACAAAAACTTATTATTATTTTTTTAATTTTGACTTATTTAAGGGGACAATGGGCCTCCAACCTTAAAATTGGACTTTAAATATTATTCAAGGGCACATTATATGAATTATGGCATATATACATCACACAAGAAATTAAAAAAAAAATTTTGGGAGAAAAATAAATAATTTTTCTGAATATTTTAAGCGTCATGAAGAACTTTTCAATCCCCATGCACATTCCATATCATTTAATATCCCCACTATTTTTTTTATGCCAGTTTTGTTTGCATATACAAATAAAACTGCCCATTATTTTTCGAAACTAAATATAATTGGAAAAGTTAAAGGTAGTTAAGTGCAGAAATAGGATGCAAAAATGCTGAAAATTTCATAAAATTTAGAAAATATTTTTTTCTAAACGTTATATTCAAATATATAAAATTCGATGAACAGTTTTATTTTTATATGTAAAGCAAACTAGCATAAAAAATATTGGAGATTTTAATTGATATGGAATGAGCATGGGGGAAAAGTTCTTCATAACGCTTAAAGTATTCAGGAAAATTCCTTATTTTGCTCCTTATTTTTTTTAAATTTCTTATGTTATAAATATATGCCATAATTTATATAGTGTGTCCTTGAATAGTATTTAAAGTGCAATTAAAACAAGTTGGAAATTGCTCGTCAAACGTGGCAAATAACGTTCGTACTATAACTAGTTTTATTATTATTATTTGCACCCCATATAGTACTGAATGTATAATTTTTTGCACTTCATAAAGTGCATAGTCTGTAACATCATTAAAATACACTTCCAATAATTTTTTTCCCATTCCCCGTAATGTAACGGAACACTTTTGACTGTCCCTGTAATTAAACTATACATCCGATTTTCATAAAATTTGAATTGGCTCCACAAAATTTTGCAACAGTTATATATTTAAAATTTCAGACCATTCGGAAGGCTGAAACATCATTAAAATGCATTTGCAATAATTTTTCCCATTGCCCGTAATGTAAAGAAAAACTTTTCACTGTCCCTGTAATTAAACTATACATCCGAGTTTCATAAAATTTGAATTGGCTCGACAAAATGTTACAACAATCATATATTTAAAATTTCAGACCATTCGGTTGGGTAGTTTTTGCTCTGTTACATGCGGACGGACAGACAGACAGACGGACGGACTGAACGACGACTATAGGTGCTGCGTATTTATATAATTACGAACGCACCTAAAAAATGAGCTTGAAAGCCCCTTGTCCCATTAACCACCTTACCGGTGACAGGGGATCATTAAATGTGTTTTAAGTATATTCATAATTATCGGATGTTTACTAAACTTTGTCAGAATATACGACTGATGTCTAATTACATTTTAAGTAAAATAATGGAAAATCAATATATTCTTCATTTTAATCCAAATGAAGGATGCAGATACAGATAACAGACAGAATACAGATCTTAACAGATAATATTTGATTAATGTTTTCCACAACTATTTTTTTCAATAGTTAAACATTCTCGAAGCCCAAAAGCAATACAAATATACAAAATTAAGTTAAGTGCAGTTAATAATCAGATTTCTCTCTACATTTTGTTAGTTAAACTAGAGAGAATTATTATCAAGATTATAGATAAAATATTTAAAAATTTTGTTTAACCAAAACGAACGTCAAGGTAAATGCTCAGTTTGCATATTTCCCAGACGAGTTTAAAAATATAGTACTTTTTTTATTTCTGTGTGCTTAAAAAAATTCATATATTTTAAAAAATACGCTTAGAATTTAACGCAAATATTCAGCGTGTATGTCATTTATCATATTTTCGTTTGACAAAACATAAATGCAAATGTGAAAAAAAAATATATCAACTATATGATTAATGAACAAGAAATGGTTTAATTTATTTAATTTGGAAACATGCATACCAGTTAAATTTAATAAATTGATGAGCTAAAACGAAATGTTCTACAATGAATTTTAAAAAATCTAATGTAAATATTAGAGTTTTAACGAGAGTTTTTTAATACCTAAGTATTCGTTTTGTCCTCTAAAATATCCTTTTACTTCTAAAATCTATTATAAGTAAAAAAGAACAATATTCAAAGATCTTCAGATACCATAATTGTTAGATACATAAAAATGTGATAAAAACTGAGTGCAACAAATCAGTTGAATAGGTTATGTTCTTAAAAAATCGATACTTTCAAACTCCAACTATCTATATCCGGACGGAATCCAAATATTCATAAATAAAGATAAATGTGAAAATCATAAATAAAACAGATATAAAGACATTTTTTTCATACTTATTCTGATCATATCTACGAACAACATTTAATTACTTAAAATTTCAGTTACAATTTCTAGATTTCCAAATATACAATTTCCAAATATTGAGAAGTTATTGGAGGCGAAGAAGAGAGAAATAATATATATCTAGAAATATGAAATATCGACTGAAGATTATCCAAACGTATACTTCAAAAATAACAATTAGGGTAAATTGTTGTAAAAGGGCGCCGGCGGCAAGAGTGTTACATTCTTTATATGAACATTTTGGTGTGAAGCAGGGTTCTAATTTCAGTTGTGCTTTGAACGTTTTGTGCTAACACTGGTTTATGCCCTTGTGAAATAACTGAAATAGCACCAAAAACATACTCAAAAAATGAGTTTAAAATTTCTAACCATTTATCATTTTTATTGATATTATTATTAACACTTCCTAACATAGTTGAAAAGTGTTTATGACTTCGGTTTGCCTGCCCATCTGTCCGACTGTCTGTAGTCTAATTCTTATACATATAATCGGATTGCACTATAATTCAAATTTGTACTTTATATTTACTATAGCACGATATCTATTTAAAATGAAGTCTGTCGAATTTAGAGTTCGTTTACAGGATAATCAGAAGAATTCATTTAGAATACGGTCTATCGGAAAAAACCATTTAAAAATCATTTTAATGATGTTATATCATTTCAAACATAATCAAATTGTTATGAATTCCTGAGGTTATATAATGCATTATTTCTATAGAACATGGGGTGCAAAGAATTTAATATTAATTTACAGGGTAACACAAAGGAATTCCTTTACATAATTGTTAAAATCTAGAAGGCTCTATAGTGCAATGAAGAGGAGTCCTTTCTATTGTTAATAATATAAGCTTTAATGCGAAAAATCCAAGTTACATTGACAATTGAAAATATTCACAAGGAATTTAAATCAATTAACATTAAATTTGCTGCTCATTAGCCGAAACATCGTACAATTATTTCTTAAACCCTTGGGTGGTTTGGAGACCTGCACTCACCACGATGCAGCAAATAACTAATTTTCATTACACATACTCTGAGCCTTTAGTTTGCTGATTCACAACTCAATTCGGGTGTTACACGACCGGATATCGTGAGAATGCGCTGAGTATGATTGCTGTTTGAATGTTGTCAAACACAATGTTAGGTTCTTAATATTCTATAGCTTACACTTGTTTTGCTTGAATACAGAATTTATTTACATGCATAGAAAATAGTACACATGGGACATTCAAAAATATGTTTAACTGACAATATATAACATATTTACAAAATTATAGATTAATTTTACCTTGAATTCGGAACATCGTACTTTACACCAAAAAAGATGATCCTAAAATATGCTTTCTATCGGCACTCTCTTAAATTTTCGTCATGCTTTTTCAGGAAAATAGATGGAATTCTTCTAAATAATATTCCTAGCTACAGACGATAAAAAAACCTAAACATTCCAAACAAATTCTTTTTAACTACGCAAGAAAAGCAGATTCCAACTTTTATTTCCTAAATTTTATCCTCTTCTCGTGAGATAAAAAAAAATTGTAAAAGTAGGAAAAGAAAAACAACTACGTTGCTATAGCAACGAACCGCGTTAATATATATATATATATATATATATATATATATATATATATATGTGTGTGTGTGTGTGTGTGTGTGTGTGTGTCACAGCGGCATTTACCAAAGCTGTGCGTATAAATAAAGTATTAATTTACCCATTCCTAACAATTGTTGTCATGTGAGATCTGTTCCTATGCTGGCCAGCTATACGTGACATATCTCCCCGGAGAAAAATGTTTTGCAGTGTATTTTAACGATGTTGCATTATTTTAAACATAATGAAATTTATCTGAACCACTTAGGAGTAATAAGTTGCTTATTGAAAAGTATGGTGTGCATTGCATTTATCGTTCATTTACAGGGAAACACAATTCGGTTTCAGTACTGTCTATGTGTAATACTTTCTGGAAGTGCGTTTTTAATTTTGATTTGCGTTTATAAGTTTAATTGCATTTTTGCATAGTAAGTGGTGCGAATTAAATCTATAGCTCATATACAGAACTGCACAAAAAATTTAAGTACATTTCCGCTTATTGACAGAAATTACTGAAGGTGAATTTTTAACTCTGTGATGCGTTTCTTAACTGAACAAAATTTTTGTATCCTATGTATTATATATATACAAATCCATAGATCAAATTTAAGGCTACACAAAAGAATTGGGACACTTTTCAGACTATAGATGGTAACTGCTGAAATTGTATTTTCAAAATGCTTTATGAGTTTTGTAAATATCACCTCAAATTTCGCACAAAGTTAAAATTTTTCAGAGCGCTTTCACGCTTGCACATTAAACTGTGTAAGAGCTTGCTTGTGAATATTTGGTTTATTATTCTTAATAGTTTTATTATTTCACCCAAGTGTTTATGACAGTTTAATACTTAATATTTAATGTTTAATCAGAAATCCAAATAAGTTGGATACATTAATTAACTAGTAAATCTGCAGATCAGGAGCCTCAACGTCAGATCTGCAATTCATTGTTTTTAGACACACCCTAGTAATATTCAATTTCCTGCAAACCGGAATTTAAAGTTTTCAAATTACGTAATTATTTATAAGAATAAAAAATACGAAGTTTTCAGACATTAGAAGCGTTAAATTAAAAACGTTGTTATGGAAGGATATTTTGAATTTTCATGAGCTGCTAATTCTGGTATTTTTTGTAAATAATACAGTATTCAGGGGGCTCCGCCCCCCTGAACCCCCGTGGTCTCATTAATTTACATATGTAACTTTTTATTGATTGCGCTACTGATTATGGTAAATCTTTTTACACTTCCGAGCTTTATTCTTCAATACTGGTGGGCAGAAAAGGATTTACATTGACGCAATTATATTAAAAGTTTAGGTTTTACGAACGAAAATGTAATTTCCTTTTAAAGATAAAAAAAAATTTTCATTCATATTTTCTGAAATGAGGCGGCATTAAGAACTAACACTCGTCAAAAAATATTTTTCAGGCAATCTAGTTAATGTTTGTTTTTAAGAATGAAAATATTTATTCCCCGATATAATGACGTCCTTTTCGACAGCGATAATTTTGCGATGCACAATTTTGACATTTACTATCAATTTGCTTTTCAAAAGTTTTTTTTTTTTTTCTCATTGAAATTTTCGATTAAAAATTAAATATTTCTGTTAGCTGCGTCCAGACGATAAACCGTGAGATATTAGTAACGTTTTTTTTAATAATAAGAATTAATATCATAACACAAGCCTTTTTATTTCAACCTCAAAGCGTATTTGTTTTATTTTTGATATATGATATCAAATTCACCTTTCCGTTGCTAGGAAACAGTTAAAATAAAATTAAGACAATGAAATATGTGATTGCAAAAAAAGTAAATTAAAAAAAAGAAAGTATTTTATATTATTGGAACACATATATAAAATCCCTCCATAAGATATACACCGAATTTAAAAACTCTGACAAATGTATACACAAAATTTAAAACTCATATGAATAATGTATGGTTCTAATTAGGAAATTCCATCATCCATAATTTATCATTTAAATCTTTCAATCATATGAGCCATTTCTTTTCAACAAATAAAAATGGAAAAATCGTCTGAATTGTTATAGGAAAGCATTAAGGCGGAAAATAAAATGTTCTATATATTCCGAACGAATTAACCAAATTTAACCAAAAACTATACAGCTAAATCCGGTGACCTCACCAACATGCCTCCTTAATTGCAATCTAATCGGATGCTTTTTACGACAGTTATCGCGGGACAGACAGACTAACAGACCGAAACCAAAAACTTTTCGGGTCTCCACAGTAAGCCTTCACTGACGTTTCGGCAATTATTCCTCTATAGTGAGTTGTTTGACAAATGGTCGCCTTTTCCCTAATATACTCGAAGCAGAAATTTTAATGTTATACTAAGTTGAGCAAAAAGTTCTGGGGAATTTGTGAAAGTTGCGTTGTTATGCGCAAATTAACAACAAAAGCAACAAGGACTATTCTTCAAAGTAGAGACCTTCAGAGTCCACGACTTTCTGCCCTTGTTCTGCCAGATTCCGGATTTTCTGGAAGTACCATGGTGGTTCCTTGGAATCGAAAAACTCTTGACATGCTTCTTCAACTTCATTAAAAGATTCAAATCGACGGCCCTTGATAAAAAGTTGCATTGATCGAAAGAGCCCATAATCGGACACATGAACTCCTATAGATGCACTACTAGTACTCCTATAAACAATACAAATTCTGGTAATTAATAGATTAAAAAATTTCCCAGAACTTTTAGCTCAACCTAATATTAAATAGGAAATTTAAGAAATATTAGTTTTATGAACGGAAAAATTCGTTTTTTATTTCTGTAAAGTAGTTTTTTTTTATTTAAAAAGGAAGGTTTTTATTTCCGCATATAGTAAGACTAAAGCTATAATCATTGGAGTTTTACAGCATTTTAAGCATTTTAAGTTTTATTTTTTTAATCTAATAAAGTAGCTAAATAAACATTCGTTTCTTTGAAATCAAAATACAGTCTGATCACAATTAAAGTATTTATGACTAGAGCTCAGTTATTAAAGAACATACTGGGGCAAACGTAACACCATTTTGTATACATACTACAGCTCATATTCAAAAGTATTAGAATAATTACTTTTTTTTTACAAATTGAAAATACCGTTTGGTAATTTAATGTCTTTTAATGGAAATATGCAAACGATATTTTTACTAAGAACTAATTGTTGATTAAACTTATTTATTATCTTAAAATTAATATCATTTTTGAAAAGATTAATTGAAAAAAATATTTTGAAAAGTCGAAATATTAGATTATTTATTCAAGTGGTTCAATATATTAGAATATTTCACATTAATTGTCCTTTAATTATCATCAATTCATAACTGGTGGCATCATTGACAAAATTCAGACGATTTTATTTAAAATCAACATTCATTTCGCAGTTTGTTTGCTTTTTCGTCTTAAAATGGGTAGTGTGAGTGATATTCCTGAATCTATAAAACTTCGTATGGCTGATTTGTATCGGCACGGTAAAAATCAATGTTATATAGTGAATTATTTACATTGCTCGCAATCAAGCGTTGGTAACATACTGACACAATATTCAAAAAATGGAAAATTTCAAAATAATTGCCGAAATGGTGGCCGAAAATCAAAAACATCGGCTAGAGATGACAGGAAACTGAAGCGTATAGTTAAGAAAAACCGTTTTAGAAGTGTGCGATTCTTGCACCGAAAATGGAAAGAAGAAGGAGTTAAAGTTTCTACATCGACAACATTAAGACGTCTCCATAAATTTAAGTTTGAATCTCGTGTACACAAATTAAAACCTCTCATGACTTTAAAACAAAAACGTATAAGATTGAATTGGTGTAAATCAACACGTTTATGGAGCGAAGCAGCTTGGAAAAATATATTATTTAGTGATGAAAGTATGTTTTGTGTTTCATATGGTAATCAATGTATTCGAGTTTGGAGAATGAAGCAAGAAGAATTTGATAAAGAATGCCTTAAACGTAAAATTTTCTGCTAGTGTCTTGGTTTGGGGTTGCATGAATACAGAAGGACCTCGAGAGTTATGCATCGTTTAAGAAATGGTTAACTATCAGATATATCAAGAAACTTTGGAATATTACATGATCCTATCATCAGAAGGTTTATTTGAAGATGATTTCCTCTTTCAAAAAGATTTAGCGTCACCGCTTACCTCGGGGTCAACTAAGAATTGGTTTCGCCAACGCAACATTAAGGTACTTCTTTGGCCACCAAACTCACCAGACCTTAATCCAATACAAGACTTTTGGTGTATAATGAAGAAAAAATCCAAGGAAAACCTCCTTGAAGTAAAACTGAGTTAGTGGCACGTATAAAGTCTATTAGGGCTAATATTGATAGGATTTTTTGTAAACTCCTTGTATATAGTATGCAAGATAGATTGTACGCTGTTAAGAAAGCTAAAGGGGATATTACAGAATATTAACTACCATTTACTTCATATTCAAAACATAATATTGTTCCGTAAAGTAAAATATTCTAATATTTTGAACCAATCTAAATTCTATTCTAATATTTTGATGTGTTTTAGAAAGCAGAATACCTAATTTATTGTACTGTATTTTATATTTTGTAAATGTTAAAATCTTATCTAAACATTCCAGATTTAATTTATAAGAAATTTAATTGCATTTATTTAGTATAAAAAAAAATAAAAAATAATTTTTCCTTATTACTTTTTAATGAGCTGTATTAGCCTATGGGAAATTGACTTATAAAGAAATTAAATGTTTCAAATATTGTATAACAGGAGGAAACGTGGCACTGAAAGTTGGTTTAGGGAATAAATTGGTCACAAAAGCAATAAATAACCATGAAAAAAATTCTTAAATTCAAAAATAAAGTATTTATAAATCTTTAGAATGTTTTTAGTTTAGTTCAGAAGTTTTCTTTTCTTTGATGAAACGATAACCACTGACAGTTGACAGTCTCCTTAATAGTCAAATGTTTGTATAACTCGAAAACTAATGATAGGATTGAACTCTAAAAACACACAGCTACGTTTCCGATGAAACTGCTTTTTTTTTCAATAAAAAAAACGAATCAAAGTTTGTCTTTTCTAATGATTTTTAAAATGAATTTTGAATTTTTTAATATTTGGAAATTTGTAAAATATGTATTTGAATAAAAAAAATCTTAAAAAGGCCTGAATTATGTTTGGATCCATTCCTTGTATTTCATAAAAAACAAAAAGAATTACCATAATAAAATTTCGTGATTATTTGTCAATTTTTACGGAGTTTAAAGCCTATAAAGAATTAAAGAAATACATAAAACAGACATAAAGACAAATATGACGTTTTTTAGTTCCTAATGATATTGAAATAGAATAATCTACAAACACAGACTTTGCCTAAAAAAGAGTGTACTAAAATCGGACCTCTTTCGTAGAAACATGTTCTCATAATATTCTTTCTACTTACTCTTTTTTTCAGATTTAAGGAAAATCATTTTCTTTTATGTCAAAATTCTACATAATAGAACTTCATTCACTATGCTGCTGGTTGTACTGCAGTCATTTTACGAATAGTTATTTCATTGAAGTAATAATGAAAATTAAAATAAAGTGTTTTTATGTGATGTACTAAAAAATAATTATTGTGTTTTCATTAGTTGAGATATTAAATTTAATTAGTTTTCTAGATTGTTTTTTGCGTAAAAATGTATAATATTTGGGTACGTTTTATTTATTATTTATGAATTTATGTATTGTAGATGTTATTTATTATCCCAATTCTTTACAAAGAAACATTTTTTTAATCAGAAATTATTACTATTCTATGAAATATATTTTTTAATCCCTGTAATATTATCAGTGCGAAAGTGCGTTTTAATGTTTGAGTCAAGTCAACGTCCAAACGATAAATTAATGCTTTTGTATCTTTGGATACAGATAGATTATAACGCGGAAATGAACATAGGCTATGTTTTATTTATTTGATTCAAATATGTTGTTTAATAACTCAAAATGTCACTACTTTTCATAGATAATCAAATGACATTTTTCCAATAAAATTTAACCATTTTTCTCGCTCCGAAAAAATTAAAACCTGGATTAATAATTTCTCCTCAATATTTTTAATACAATTTCCACCTTTAATACACTTTAAATTAATAAAAATTGGAACTATAAACTAAATACAACATTGTGGTGACATTTTAATGGAAAACTGAGTGATTTTGGAAATTGAGATTCAATTTCTCTAGTGTTTTCATATTTCATTTTTACTGTGTCAAATAAGAATTCCCAATATATGTTTAAAATAACCACTAACCCTCTCGCTGCGTAATTGTTTTATCAAGATAGCATCAAAAATTGCGTATTTAATTCCTTCACGACGAGCGTCTTTTAAGAATTTTTATTCTTTTGTCACCGGTTTTTCAAAACAAACATTTTCTCCTGATTTAATCGGGAAAATGCTCCGATTAGATAAGGCAAAATTTACAATAAAAGTTACTGGTGGGAATGATCAAAGAGGGTTAATTAGACGGAAAAAATGCATTTTGATGAAATCTCGGGTTGCGCAGTGAGAGGGTTAAGTGTCACTCAAGGGGAATTAACTATATGAGCCTCAGCTACAATCTGACAAGAGGAAGTCATAAATATTCTTCAACCAGGACACAGATCTTACAGGTCAGCATGATCATGTGAAGCATGACGACTGCGAAGTCCATGTGCAAACTTTAGTGAACTATATGTATTTAATATATTTATGTACGCATTTTGTACTTCTGTGGGTGGACACACCATACATATATTTGTCAAGCCATCCCCCCCCCCCCCCTCCCGAAAAAAAAATGTTTTTCTTTCCATTGGATGTAGGGTAAAGAGTGTATTTTCTCTGTTTTCAGAGAAGAGAGACATTTTTTCAGTTCAGTTGTAGAAAAATTCTCGATAGTGCAGCATATTTCGATCATCTACAACTAATTATTATTTTATGCCTTTTAGAAGGAGTATTTGCTTCCAAAATTCTGACTCATTGAGTATATAGCCAGAACAGATGGCATATTACATATCGGATATATCAGTAAATAAATAAATAGAAATGCTTAATTCATCTTTAAAAAGTTAAACTTAAACTTACACTATGTGCAAAACTACTTAAAATATGAGAAAATATTAAAAAAATGATGTTAAATTACTTTAATATGCTTAGTACTTTCAACTATAAAAACATAGCCTTCCTTAGAGAAATACAAGAAATACTACTGTTACTAACGTCTTATTTTCAAAATTCACGTAGATGGTGTCGAAAGGAATGAAACTGGAAGTCAATTTTTTAGATCAGGAAAATATAGTAAAATAAAACATGGATATAGGGAAGTGGAATGTTACTCGTTTTATGATTCTTTAAGCAAACTGAGCCAAATTCTGGGTATGTTGTAGGATAACACGTCATTACGTCAAACATTTGAGAGATTTAAAGTACAACCGACCAACAACAGCCCTGTCAAGACTTAACCAGAAGCAGAATATACAAGTTAATTTCGAAGACGCAAAAATATATATCCCTCAAAGAATTATCAAGATTTAATTATCCGTGAATCAATAGAAATTATTACTAAAGAAAATACTGTTTGTAATGACGTGTTATCCTACAACATACCCAGAATTCGGCTTGCTTAAAGAATCATAAAACGAGTAATATTCCACTTCCCTATATCCATGCTTTATTTTTCCAATATTTTCCGAATCTAAAAAATTTATTTCCACTTTCCATCCTTTCGACACCAACTACGTGAATTTTGAAAATAAGACGTTAATAAAAGTAGTATTTCTTGTATTTCTCTCACGAAGGCTAAGTTTTTATAGTTGAAAGTACTAAAGATATTAAAATAATTTAACACCTTTTTTTTAAATATTGTCTCATCTTTTAAGTAGTTTTGCCCATAGTGTAAGTTTAAGTTTATCGGAATATAATTTATATGATGTGCATATTGCCGTGATTTGAATGTTATAATAACAATAATCGTGTGCATCATCATGGACAACCAAGAAGAGTCAAGGAGAGGATGTGAAACTGCATTCATCACACGGTATCACATATCACTCTTTAACAGTTAATTTTGCATTTATAACATACTTGTAATATTTGTATAACATAATTGTGGACTGAGAATATCATTCTTCTTTACTGTTACTGAATAAATTACACTTAACAAGGATATAGTTATTCTTAAATTTAAACATGTAGTATATCCTAAAGCAATTATCTCAGCCTGATGTTTTCAGGAAACTTTAATCTCAAACTTAATTCCTTTCAAAACTTCCAATGTTAAGTAAATAATAATATGTAAATAAATTCGTTTATTTGTGTTAAATTTTGCTTCTCTTATCACCACAAAATTTGTAAGCAAATAATCATCACTTAATGTGAATCAAATCTATGATAAATAAGAAAAAAAATTGCGATTTTAGTTTTTAATATTTTACGATTATTAAATGAATCATAAAAAAGATCCATTGATTAATAACCTTAAACGAGGACATTTTGTTTAGAATAATTTTAATTTGAAAAACACTTTTGGAAATAAAAATGTAGGCAGATCCCGCCAGTAATTGATACCCTTCAAGTAGTTAATCAAATTTTTGAAATATTGCGCCATTTCTGGCAGAAATTAGTTTTACACGTAGCAGTAGACATAAAATTTTTGTTTGAATGTTGGAGCACCTGTTCTCACACTGTTGTCAGCTGCCTGCTGTACGAGAAGCCATTTTACGAAATTTTTTATTAGAAAATGTAAAAATTTAGTTTTTGGTTAGTTAGACAATCACGGTAAGTTAAAATAATCCATTTCCATCTTACTTATTTCAAGTAATAGTTTTATATGAATTATTGTTAGTCCACAGCCTAAGCATGATATTTTAAAGATTTCCGATATTTTTAAATTTCGAATGATTTCTCCGATTGATCAACAACTTGGAAAATGGCAATTAAAGAAACTACAGTGAAACTTCCATTTAACGAAGTCTCATCGTTACAACTAAACACTTCGTTAATTTATGTTTGGGAAAGCATGCTCTCATGTTACATTAACTGTACATTAACTGCTGTAACATTTTCGTGAAACTAGAATCCCCTTCGTATTGTATCGAATGTTTTCAAGATTTCTTCTTTTGAATGGAAATGATTAAATAAATAAATTTCATTTTTATACAATCCGCTGAAATATATTCACACATCCATGGCAACAGCAACCTATCCGATTGAATGTTGTACAAAAGTGGAAAAAACTTCGTTTTATAGAATATATCTTTCGTAATATGGAGATAAATTTACATGTTAATGGTGTTCAAAATCAAGGTTCAGCAGAAAATTTCGTTAAATAGGGGTTCGTTTAAGGGACGTTTGACTGTATTTACTTATAATTTTGTTGCTTTTTAATTTTAGAAGATTTCATTTTTGCCCATTATAGGACGCCCCACCAGTGGCTGAGAGGTTCTGCCCTCGAAGCTGGCAGACGGGAGGTGCTGGTTTCGATCCCAATCGCGTCCGTCGGCCTAATCGTTCGGAGTTTTCGTGGTTTTCTTCAAGCCATGGATTCCCATGCGTAAGAATAGAATAAAGGGCTGCGGGCGAAGATGGGCCGCTCACCGCGGCGGTTGACCCCCCCGCCCACCCCCAGCCACCGCCGAGACTAATAATAAGCTAGAAGTAGCTAGGAGTCGGTCGGTAGCTTCATCGCCCCGAGCCCAACCCTTCCCGCTTTTCGGTGTCTTTAATTTGTGTAATTTCCCTTTTAAATTTGTCCGGATTCAATTTTCGATTTTTTTTTTTTCAATCTGGCTTTTGCTAGAGAGTCTTTCATTCGGGACGTGGCTGGGAACCTAAGAATCTTGCTTCCGCAAAAGAGACGGACTAGAGTAGAAGAATAAAGGGCTGCGGACGAAGATGGACCGCTCACCGCGGCGGTCGGTTCCCTTAGAAAGACCCCCACGAAGGACACTCCCCCCTGGGTCTATATCCCTAGTGTAGATAATCGGCCGTCAAAAATCATCCAACCAACCATTATAGGACATTCATTAAGGGTTGTAGCAATCATGTTAGTTTACTTCTAAAACTTAAAAGGAAGGAAATATAATAAAAACCACGTAGCACCGACCTTATTTGATCAACTACCGGCTGTGTCACCCTATGAGTAAAAAATATAGATTTAATTTACTTAAATGAATATTTTGTTGCACATTTTTAACAAATGATTATATTTCCTTCTAATAAATAATCAGAATAAAAGTAAGAAAATATCCACACGATTACTTGACACAAAGTTTTTTTATTACAACCTTTTCTAGACAAGGACTCATCAATAAAGGAATGCGGACTCTTATTTTAAGTAAAAACGAATCCCACGAGTGCCTTTTTTGTAGTCGAATATACGACATTCTCATTACCTTTTTTAGTTTGAATTTTTGGACAATCATTTTATTTTATGTCCAAGTTCTGTATAATAGACCCTCATTCAATAAGTTTGTTGGTTTAACAATGGTCATGTTCAGAGAGATTATTTCATTGGAGTAATGATAAAATTAAATTTTTTTTTTTTTGTGTGCAATGTGCAGAGAAATCAATTCTTGTTGCTTCATAAGTTGAAATCTCTCTCTCATATAAAAGTATAACATTAGGGTATTCTTTATTATTTATTTAATTATTTGTTTATGTGTTTATATATTTTTCTATTTATTTATTTACTAGCAAACACCACGGCTTCCTCTTGTAATAGTTGAAATATGCCAAGTGATATTTATATGTCTAGTTTTTATTATAAGAAATAATACTTTTAGGAATAATTCAAAAATTACCATGTAAAACACAGTTTGACTAAACTTCATTATTACACTGCATTAGGCAGAAATGAGACTTAAATTAATAAAAAGCACTATAGATAAAGGGTAATTTAGAAAATAATATCAAACTGTTATGCTCAATTAATACGCTCATTTCAGTATTCATTTGAAGTTTCGATTTTTTTAGAAACCATCTTCTTACATCTTAAAATTGACCATCATGTCAAATTCCAAGCTTCTTGTCTAACGGTCTACCATCTCTCTCAACATAAAATGCTATGTTGAAACAGAGACTGTCACCATTAATTTGCCAACATTAATTTTGAAATCGGTTTGGTATTTCCTAATATTCCACAGAAACGTAATTTAGAAAGCTATTAAAGACCTGCTTAAGAACGTTTGTTGTTCCTGCCAACTTCATGGTAGATTCACCGTCATAAAATATAGCCTGTGTAGGATCAGGGACTATCACCATTTATTCGCAACTATCACTTTTATAATCGGTTTATATTTCCTGAGATTGCACAGAAATCGTAATTATGACTTTCTTAGAACGGCTTTCGCTCCTCCCATTCGCTTCACCCCTTTTTAAGTCGAATTTATTTTCGATAGTCCTACGAGGGTATTTATATTTTATAAGTAACTACCATGCCATATTTAAAGTTTTTAGCCTCTTCAGTATCACGGAAATCGCAATTTAAAACTTTTTTTCCTCCTGCAACCCTCTGGTGGTACTGGCACAAACATAGAATATAGCTTTGGTTTGAGCAGGTTCTATCACCAACAATTGCAACCATTATTTTTTAAAACGGTTTGGTGTTTGATAAGATTGCATAAAAATTGTTATTTATAAAGTTTTCTTTTCGCTCACTTCGTCATTTTAAATCTGGAATTTTCTTTCGACGGTTCTTAGAAAGCATTTTCATTTTGTAAATAATTATCATGCCAAATTCCAAAATGTTAGACCCCTCAATTGTGCAAAAAACGCAAATGAGATCCTATATTGCTCTTAAAACCCACAGATGTTAGTGACAGCAACATAAAACAAAGCCTATGTTAGAGCAGGGACTATCACCATCAATTTGCAACCATTACTTTTGAAATCGGTTTGATATTTCCTAAAATTGTGCAGAATGTGCAATTTAGAGCGTTTTTAGAACGCTTTTCGCGCATTTTCACCCCTTTTAAATTTCGAATTTTTAAAGAAATGTTCTTAGAGATCATTTAAATCTAAAAAGTATATACCATGCAAAATATCATGAATCAAGGTCCTTCAATAACACAGAGCGTTTTTTGCTCCTGCGTCCACTTTGGGGAAGTGGAAACAGCAACATAAAACAAAGCCTATCTTGGAGCAAGAGCTGTCACCATCATTTTTACAACGTCATGTTTGAAATAGGTTCAGTACTTCCTGAGATTGCATAGAAATCGCAATTTAGAACGTTTTTTACAACGCTTTTGGAATATCCCCTCCCCCCCTTTTAAATTTTGATTTTTTTAGGAAATGTTTTTAGAGATTATCATATCTTATACGTAACTACCATTCTAAATTTCTTGATTCTATGCTCTTCCATAACACAAAAACCACAATTTAGAACGATGTTTGCTCCTGCAATGCCCAGATGGTAGTGACACAAATATAACATAGAGCCTATGTTAGGACAAGGGCTGTCACCATCAATTTACAAACATTACTTTTGAAATCGATTTGATACTTCCTAAAATTGCGTAGAAATCGCCATTTAGAACGTTTTTTAGAACGCTCTTCGCGCATTATCACCCATTTTAAATTTTGAATCTTTTAAGTGTTCTTAGAAATACCCTATGTCTAATAAGTAACTAATATTTCAAATTTCATATTTCTAGACCCTTCAGTAACACAAAAACAGCAATTTAGAACTTTTTTTGCTCCTGCAACCCCCAGGTGGTAGTGAAACAAACATAAAATAGACCCTATTTTAGAACAAGGGCTGTCACCATCAATTTACAACCATTCTATTTGACATCGATTTGATACATCCTAAAATTGCGTAGAAATCACCATTTTGAATGTTTTTAAGAACGCTCTTCGTGCATTATCACCCCTTTAAAATTCGAGTTTTTTAAGAAGTGTTCCTAGAAATCCTTTATAAGTAAGTAATTATTAATAAGTAATTATTAATAATATAATTATTAATAACTAATTATTAATAAGTAACTAATATTTCAAATTTCATATTTCTAGGCCCTTCAGTAACACAAAAATCTCATTTATAGGACGTTTTTTGCTGCTGCACCCCCTGCGGGGTAGTAGCACCGACATAAAATATAGCCTAGTTTGGAGCAAGGGTTGTCACCATCATTTTGACACCATTATTTTTTTAAATCGGTTTGGTATTTCCTGAGATTGCGTAGAAACCACCATTTAGAGCGCGTTTTAGAACGCTTTTTGCGCTTTTTCACCCCTTTTAAATTTCGAATTGTTTAGGAAATGTTCTTAGAGGTCATTTATATCTAATAAGTAAGTAATAGTCCAAATTGCACGTTTCTAGGTCCTTCCGTAACACAAAAATTGCATTTTTAGAACGGTTTTTGCTCCTACACCCACTTTGGGATAGTGGCACAGACTTAGGATGTAGCTTATGTTCGAACGTGGACTAACCCAAACATTTTGATACCATTACTTTTGAAATCGGTTCGGTAGTTCCAGAGACTACCTCCTACAAACAAACAAACAAACAAACATCCTTTAGTTCTTTATAGTATTAGTATAGATTGAACGTTTTACACATAATATTTACAATGGAAGTCAAGTTTTACCAGAAACGTGAGAATTTTGGAAATATTTTTACGAAATTCAAATATGACCTACACCTAGAACAGTAAACACTTCATTCAAATATGACCGAGTAAACACTTTCCTGAACCCCTTTACTGAAAGGGGGGTATTATTAATCTCCAGAAAAATCCAGTCCTATAATTCCCGTAGACGATCAGAAAACTTTAGTTAATAAGATTGCATAGATTTATATTTTCTAAAGTTGAAGGTGCAGAGATGGGAACGATGATGACTACAGATAGTTAGATGATAGTTATTCATTGTTCTTTCTTTGCATCATTTACTGTTCTTCATTTTCTTCCTGTTGTCTACGAGCATCGTTGTTGTGGTTACTTAGAAACACTGCCATATATTTATTTAATTTCATTTAGAAAATATTTTTATTAATATTGTATTCATTTAATTTTTATATCCGCATTCCAAAATTATTTTAATTCCCTTTTTTTTTCAACTCTCCCCTGTAAGTTTTTCTTTCTGTCATAGCATTTCATTCATTTTAAAATCATAAACGTCGTTTTGAAATCTGTACTTCCGGTAAAAGAATTATCTGGAAAATTCCATATCTTTCTATTTGTGAAGTCATATCCTTTTGTAGCTCCACCCCTTAGCCAATAATATTTAAATCAGTTTAATTCGTAATTTCAAAATTTCTAACTCTTTACTACTCTTTGGCGTCTTATCTCAGTGAAATCTATCAAATTTCCTTTTTTTAGAGCAGTTTTTATATTCTTTAGCATTGCATTTTATGCCAATGCATGGCGCCTGTATGTTCGTTCAGCCAAAGTTGGCATGTTTCAAGGATTATAGCAATCCCCCTTTACTCCTCTTCTCGTGCAGTTGAGTTGGGACTTCAATGCAGAATGGCTGCCTTTTTTTGCCGTTCTGCGAAGACATTATGTCTGCGCCTGCATGAGTGTTCTATCAACGAACGCAGAGAATGGATGGATGCTTCTTTCCATTCTACAAAAAAATAATAAATGGATTTTCGTGTCTACAGTAAGAAATATTAAAAATGAAAGAATATTTCTTTGATTGCGTAATTCGGCTGCATAGTGTCGTCTTTTTTTTTGTGGCGAGATGCTTTGATCAGTTACTTCTCGTTCTTCTGTAGGATGTGGATAAAGAATTCTGTTGACGGCATTATTATTATTTTTTATTCAAGTGTTGCTTTTATTTCGAGTCGTAGAATTATGATGCTATAAAAATCATCTAAATGCCTGTGTCTCCATACTCCCCAAAGGAAAGAAATTATTTTATTTTCCTTAGTAAGAATGTAGATGTATGTGTCGATCATAAAAAAAGTACATTTAAAAGAATAAGATATGTACTGTATGATAATATGCTATGTTCTGCAAAAAATTGCTTCACAAATAAAAAAATTTGCAAGGAAGACTTTTCATTTGTTTATTTTTCTTTCTGCAAATGTCTCCATCATTCTTCTGTTCTTTCGGGTCAATGTAGGTAATGCTTTTACCTTTTTATTTTTTTGTTCTTAATTTCCAAATGTATGATAAGTAAATTCAGATTTTCTTTAATTAATGACTGTTGTGTCTAAGTGGTCTTTTGTGGCCGCAACAAAATGTTAAATGCACACTATACGATCGATCCTAAAAAAAAATTATTTGGAATTTCAATATCCAAAATAACTTTACAATATTATTCTATCACCTCCTGTCTCCAAAACACAACAATCGTATTTCATCGCTGTATCTTTTTCAAGCGTCTATTTTGTCGTTTTTCCTCATGCATACCAATCTTTAACTGTGTTTTTGTATGAAGTTGGTTATTTCACTGCTTAAACGTTTCGTTTCAGATTGCTATTCATACGACTTTTTTATCATGCAAATCATATATCTCGTTTATTCAGAGTCAAATATCCCAAGTGATTTAACAACATATTAACCTTTTATCTACTTCATTATGATCTACGGCAATTTTTTTCATGTAATATTTCCTTTTCAGTTACTACAATGAAAATTAAAAGATAAACATAAAAAAATAGTCACCCGTGAGAAATTTAATTATTTAGAGGTAATTAATTAAAGTGGTACTTTAAAGTACCGCCAGTACACTATGACTAAAATATCGTTAGAGAAAACCTACAAGGTATTTCAAAGGGCACCAGAAAATATTTTCGATTCAATAAGTACATGAAATAGAGGCTTTTTCACATTTACAAATAAATCTTTTGGCAAATTCCGGGGCCAATCATTTATTTCAACACTTCAGAATTGAAAATGCTTTACCCCTGAAAGGGTTAAAAAAACCTATTTTTTTTAGGTTTCGATCTTGTTAGCAGTCCTTTAGTTCAGCGACGTCTATATTCCAGAGACAACATGTTCTCTCGCATCTCCACATACACAACATATGAATTTACATATGCCATTTCTAGTATAGCAAAAACGAGCCGGTGCCCCAACTTTTTCAATTTCCTATAAAAAATAACAATGAAACAGAAAAGAAATACCAGGGAAATAATTACTACACCACATTTTAGTAATTACATTTTAAAGCAGATGAAAACGATGGATAACTACGCAGACGAAAAGTAAACAAAAAGTTTTTCTCCAACACCCATGTACTAACGGTACTTAAAAGTACCACCGAGTTATTCAACTGTTAAATCAAATACATACACTGTTCACATAAAACAGCTAGTCAAACTGTATTCTAAGATCATAAAGAACACATAAAAAAATCCAACACTTATCTTATATCCTTTACTGTGTTTGCAGCAATAAAAATACGAGCGTGACACTCTGTACAAAATGTCGGCACAAAACCCATCGTCTGTGTCAAAGATAGCCTCCTTCCTCGCTAAAATAACAAACCTAGAATTACTGCTACCATGTATCCGGATAAAGTGGAATTAAAAGAGTGTTTTTTGCAAAGTACCATTAGAATATTAATATTCACTATGGGATGAAAGTTTAAAGTGAATGGTACTTATAAGTACCGTCAGTAGACATAGTAAACAAGATACAGAAATCAATGAAAGTGTGACAAATTTTACCAAGAGTGTTTTTATAATGGAATTTGTAAAAGATAATTATATTATCATAATCGTTGTCGATTTACGTAATTGATTAACTTTTAATCAGAAAGTTTCATATCCGAAATCCCTTCATATCGAATCTCTGAGGTACAAGCTCCTGCGCCCTGACCGTATAAATTTGGCATCGGAATCAGAAATTGAAATTCATTTTACTGCTACTGCCATCTGTACTCTAAATTTGAAATAATTTAATATGAAATGTTTTCGAAGATGTTTTCAAAGTTTTATACATATACATTTATCGTTATCTTATTGGTCTTTTCTTCTTTCTCGTCAATATGAAAAATATGAATCTCTAAAAGTATGGAATTCATTATAGTAACTGTAACTAAAGCCTATGTATGAGTGTTTTGCGCTCATAAAAAAAACCCCACAAAAAATAGATAAATTCTGCTGAAACATTGTATAGAATCTCTAAAAATATTAATCTCTTTATATCTTCTATCACTATGACGCGTTTCTGAGCGGTTTGCGCCCGTGAAAAAAAAAAAAAAAAACTACCCGGCTTTGACCGTGTCAATTATAAGGAGTCTTCCAGGTAAAATAAATTGAAACGAAGTAACACGGCAATCACAATAACTGAAACTTGTGCATTCCCATCCGCAAATCGATAAAAATGCAATCATAAAACATGACAATGTCTAGCAAACACAGTAAAAACCCTGAACTTTAATAACAGAATGCACGTTATGCAAGAGAAAAATATGGGATTTTCCTCACTAAATGAAAAAAAAGCATGGATATTTTTAAAGGTGCGTGCAACCCGATTACGAAAAATGAACCCGATTACTCTTAATGCATTTGTATAAAGAAAAAATCCCTCACGGCCCGGCCTACAGGCGGAGGTAAATTTCGAAGTTAAGTATACTAATTTCACAAACAAAAACTAAATCATGATTAGAGATAAACCCACTTAACAATTTTATCTGGCCGCTTTTGACGAGTTTTTAATTCATTTTTATTTAATAGATTGTTTTATCAGAATCATGTTAAGGTGGTATTAAAAAAATACTTTTCCATGCTCAACAACTCGAAATTTTCTGGCATAACTCCAGATTCATTTTTAATAGAAAAAATATGAAACTTGCTGACGTGATTTTTTGAAGATATTTATAAGCGACCTGTGTTTTTATTTTTCGTTCAATTAATTAAAACTTGATTTATAAACAATATTTTATGAGTAGGACAATATTTTTCGTTTCTAATACAATCGCTTCGGGAAATTCCGTTCAAAATGTCCACTTTGACATTATTTTTTGAAACATATTCTGCCTCTATCAAAAAATTGATCATTACGGTACATTATATAGTTTCTGAATAAACAAATATACCAATTGGATGCGTTTGAGCGCAAAAATGAATTTAAAAATGAGTCAGAAAATAAGCAGTTTGGATTTGAATGCACCCTTAATACAATGTCCACTTCGGGAAATGCGGTTCAAAGTGCTCACTTTGACAGCATTTTTTAAAATATATTCTGCCGCTATAAAAAAATCGAACATTACGGTACATTATACAGTTTCTGAGTAAGAAAACGTATCAATTGGAAGCCTTTGAGGGCAAAATTGAATTGTAAAATGTGCCAGAAAATAAACAGTTTGGATTTGAATACACCCATACTAAAATTCGAATATATAATTAAAATATATAATTACTATTTTAAAACTATTTTTTCCTTTACTTTCTACAGAAATGGAGTACTTCCGTTGCCAATATTAAGCAAATGGCTCCAAAAACTACAAAAAAATTAATATTTCAAAAATAAATGGAGATACAGTTTTCAAACAAAATGCATTTAAAAGAAATTTTTTTTCCAATACGACGGTATAAAAATTGAAAATATGGGATTCTTAGAAGTTTAAAAAATTGCTAAAGAGTATTTAATCGCAATTATTTGTGTTACGGCTAGCTTCTCTAAGGTAACGTTATTTTTCGGACACAAAATAAGCTGGGAGAAAGAAATAGCATACCGTACCGGAGGCTAATAAAAAACATAACTGGATTAAGTAGATTCAGTGTACCAGAATCTCTAAGAATCTTAAATTTGTTAAAACTGATATAATTATAATGCATGTTAAAATATTCAAATAATAAAAAGTGTTTTATTTCTTATAACTTAATTAAATATATTGAAAAATAATTCTTTCCATTTTTCAACATTTTCCTTTCCTGGATACGAGCCGGTTTTAAAGCACAGGAAACACATGTCATACCACTGATCTACCTTCAACTCCTGCTGACGAACTTTACAAGAATATTTTTTAAATTAGCGCACGCCGCAGACGTGTCATTATATTTGTGATGCTGAGGTTAGAGAGTCGGAGTTCAGACGCTACAGATTAGTGAACAGCGGGTGGATTCCTGGGCTTCCTAATTTCCAGGGAACCCCATGCCCATGAAATGTGTGTATTGTGTAAGACATCTTAGGGAGACATGAAAAAGTATATCAGGAGTGCACGAACTACAAGAAAAAGGTTAAAGATAGAAGCTAGCAAGTTAGGAAAATGTCTACAGCTCTGCCTAATGCATACACATTGAACTTTTCGGAAGACTGAAAAAGAAATGGGTAGGGTATAGTAAACGTTTTTTTCCTGCAAACAAACTGAGCGAATTACAAATCCGAAAACAGGGAGGTGGAGCTTGCCAAAAGTATGGGGCTGGATAGTCCGAAGAGATAAAGATTGGAAGATCTATTGGATTTCTATAAAACTTTAAGATAGGATAGTAATTTTAAATGAACTAGGGGGCTGTGCCCCCTACTAGCAACGCTCCCCAACCCCATTTCAGACACTCCAAACCCTAAAAGCACGCTAATTTTATTGGCTTTAAAAAATTTTCGGAAGAATAAGTTATAATTAAAAAAAAGCGGTGATCCCCCTGTCAACGAATTTGATTCCGTCTTTGATTAAATAAGATCACTGAAACATGTGAAAATAAGCTAATATAAAATGAATTAAGTAAACGGAGTCTTTGTCCCTCGGTATTTTTTAACAACGCTCTAAGAAAGTTCTTTTAAATAAGACATTTTAAATATGCATCGTTTTGAATCTGACGTAATTTTCACCAAAGTTTTATTTCTCTTTTATAATGGATTGAGAGAGCTAAAAAAAACTTCACATCTGGCAACCGATGCGCAAATTTGGATTCAGATAGTATATGGATAGATTTGTCTAAATATCCTGGGACACAGATTTTCTTGGCCCTATTGAGGCATTGATGACGTAATCAATATGGCCACCAAAGTTTTTTGACGTGCTTCTACATTTCTGTATATAACTCGGGTTAATATTTTAATATTAAACTATATTTTTTGTGATTATTAATCCGGAGAAAACGCACTTTCCAACGGTATATTTGACATCATTGTTTAGGTTCATAATACTACAAATATTTATAAATTTATTAAAAAAAAATTCAAAACATTTTGCTAAATAACTTGGAATCTATTGCATGTTGCTGGAAACGTGTCGCATATCTTTTGTCCGTTAGAAAATTACTTTTCGAACGGTATATATGACTTCTATTTTATAACAAACAGTTGCTGAAAGTTTGCCAAAGCAATATAGCGTTGCAGAGAGAGTCGTTATGGCAACAATGAAATTTATATAGGATCCGAAAATTAATACTGTGACTTTATAACTGTTTAAGTAGCAAATGTTATTATTGTAAATTTTTAGGTATAGGTAAATATATTCTAGGGTTTTAAGCGTGAATTTTTAAAATCGTAGCTCCATCGAAATTAAAATTTTTTGTTGGGGGGCAACCTAAAAAATATAATAATAAATCAAATAGATTAAATAAATAAGATTTAATTCTGTAATACTAATTGTGTGTTTCTTTATCTAGCAGACGTCGTGTGAGGAAGTTCACCCAGTAAAAAAGATATTGCTTTCGTCTACCTCATAGAAAGACAGAAATTACACAATCATGTCAATGAAGAGGAAGCATGAATGAGTTGATGCTACGACTGACTCAGTGGTGGCTTCTTTTGTATGGGATCTGTGTTTGTTATGCCAGAAGCATTCAAAAGAGCGCTTAATCATTCCCAAGTATGAAGGTTATTTAACAATTGCAAAGAATCTTGCAATGTTTGCTGAACATGGTGAGCTTCCAAATGCTATAGGAAATATGGATCAAGTGGACGATGGAAGTAGTCTTTCACATACACTGGTAGACCGTGCAGCAAAATATCACAATTCTTCTAAGAACAAATATGACAGTCAAAAATCAGAAAGACTATCTGGTGAAAAGAAACAGAAAGGACGTCCTCATTGCTCAGACCAAACTCCATCTACATCTTCTCAATTCACAAGATCATCAGTATTATGTTCAGATGTGAAAAAGGTGTGTCTGTTTTGTGATGAAGGAGAAAATAAAGACAAACTTGTGACTGCATCCACGTTGGGTATTGGTCCTACAATTCTTGATCATGCTATACAATTACAAGATTAAAAACTGTTGAAGAAGTTATCGTCAACAGATTTAGTAGCATTAGATGCCAAATATCACAAACTATGCTATACTCGCTTTCTAACACGTGCAAGAGCTGCTAAACGTTCTCGAAGAGAAGATTACCATAATCCAGAAGAAGTTGTTTATGGTGCAGTTATAACGGAATTGGTTAAATACATGCAAGATATGTACTCATCTAGCAATACCTCTCAAGTTTTTAAACTTTGTTATCTTACAAAATTTGTATCTCAGCGCATGATGGAAATGGGAATACAAACTGACGAAAAGAATATCAATAGAACATGTCTTAAGTAACAACTATTAGTATTTATACCTCGTCTGAGAGCGAATAAGTCAGGACGTGGAAATTATTTTCAGTTTCGAAAAGGATGTTGGCGATGCCATTCGCGATGCCTGTGCATTTAATGACTTTAGTGATGGTATGCGTCTGGGACGGGCAGTAGGTATATTACGAAGACACCTCTTTCAAAATTTTCCTAAATTTGAAGGATTCTTTAAGAATGCATTTATTGCTTCCAAATATGTACCTGCTGTTCTTTTACATTTTGTATGTATGTTATTAGAGGGTCCAAATATTGACTCGGGTGTCTCATCAGAAATACCTGAGCATAATGCAGGATTGTCAATTGCCCAACTTATTAGATATAACAGCATTAAGCATAAGATAAAAGAAAATGTTCAGAGTGAACGTCACTCTTTGGAGAAAGAAACACCACTCCCACTATATGTGGGTCTCATGATTCACGCTGTCAGTAAAAAGAAACAATTTATAGATAAAATGTGTCGTCTGGGTCTAAGTGTTCCATATAATCGAGTGTCAAACGTCCAAGTATCAGCAACAGTTACAAATGTGTTGTGTAAACAATATATGGAGGCTGGTGTTTACCCGCCAAAGTTGTGTCCCGCTGTGCTTGTAACATCAGAAATGGACAACATTGATCACAATCAATCTTCTTATATTGCCGTTACTTCTTTCCATGGTTCAAGTGTTACGATTTTTCAGCATCCTCACAGTGAAGCAATTATGGAGATTGACGATGAGAACGTTCGTATCTAGCAGTGGAACAAACAAATAGTCAATGGCCTCCCTGAATATTACACTACTCTTACTGCAACTGGCAAAGTCACAAGTGACCTGTCTTTGCCAACTGTCAATACACAGTACTCTCACTATGATCCTGCCTACACACCTAGGAAAATTTCAAATCCTTGGTTTAATTCTGTCCTGGAGAGATTGTATATTGAAGACATACAGGGAATAGAGCATGTGCCTAGAGTATCGTTTGTTGCTTTTAATGCACAAAATGAACCTTGTGTTAGAAAAATAAAGTGTAATGCGTCACTGCTTCCACTTCTAAATGATGAAATTGAGACGCCGGCAATGATACGTCATATGATGGATATAAAAGTAATGGCTACAGCAAAATTAAATGGAAATCAAACACCCGTGATTACATATTAACAACCAGTATATGCTATTGGGAAACAAGTGCAATGGAAATTTCCAAACAAGTATGGCGAGGATCGCACCATACTCATGATGGGTGGCCTTCACATAGAAATGACGGTTATTGACTTACTTGGCAAGGGGTTAACTGGCAGTGGATGGACTGAATTAGTGACAAATCGCTGGTATTGCAAGCTCTGGTATTGCAGAATCCTGCCTAACATCGTCGCAGGTAAAAAGATCTCGGTATGCACATGAAGTTACTTTAACTGTTTTGCATTGTCTACAGGTAAAAGCGTTCAACAAAGCATGTGAAATAAATTCCAGCATCAGTAACGAAGACGTTGAGCTGTGGATTTTATGGAAAACACCTGAATGTCCTCAGTTTCAATATTGGAACGCAGTCATCGAACTGTAGTCCCTTCTAGTACAACTTGTATTGAGTATTCGTACATCTAACTTTACAATGTACGTCGATACTTTGGCTCGGTTATGTCCGGGGACATTTGCGGTGGACGCAGTCCACTATTCTCTTTGGTTACCAGTATTCGTGCGAACTCTACAGGAACTTCCAGAAAAAACATCCAGATATACATGCTGAATTTTTTCGTGGCAACTTTACGAGCAGAAAAACTGCTACACCGTTTTCTGCAATATCTGAAGATCAACTTCATGAACACAATAAAGAAGTTATAAAGGGTGAAAGTGGTGCTATTGGAATCCTTGATAGTGAAAATCATCTGCTTAAGTGAATGGTAGCAGGCCCTAGGATCATTTATTTAATTGGAGAATTTTAAGAGAAATCAAATTTAAAAGATGACAAAAACGCGGGCGCAAAGCATCATGAAGATAACAGTGCTCATGAGAAAAGGTTCTTGGCCCATGACAAAGAAATGATTAACGTCTTATCAGAACAAGGAAGTTCATTTGAAAAAACTGATTTAATGTCAATAGGGAGCTCCAAAATAATTCCAAGTTTCGAAGGTGTCATATGTGTTACGGAAGTCTTTACTGTAGGACTAAAACAGTATGATGATTATGTCGTGTCCCGTCTCGATCAAGTTCAAAATTCAATTCATCAAATTATTCCTCGAACCAATACTCACATCTGCAAGACAAGAAAGACAGATAAGGCAAAGTCCGAGATTTCTTACTTGCGTAAAGACTCCAACTTATTCTGCAGTTTGTATGTTGCATCTGAAGCACGGGATTTCAACATCGATGATTTCTTTTCGCATGAAAAACAAAAGTACCCACCCTATATTTCAGATTATGGAAAACTCTGAAAAACAACCAACAAGTCGGATATTATTGACTGCATTCAAACAAAATATGACATTAGCTTTAATCACAGCCAACCGAATGTAACAGATAAAATATTCGATGGAGCATCCGTAATACACATGCTTAATTCTGGTATTACGACAATTTTTTCCGGATACTATGAACATGTTTTCAAACCATGTTTCATTAATCAACGGAAGAACAGTTCACAACTAGATAATGTATTCGACAGATATATTAGTAACAGTTTGAAGGCACATACCCGAGAAACAAGAGGAAGTGGCATAAGTATTAAAGTCTCAGAGTCAACTGTAAATCCAAAAAAGTTTCAGCAATTTCTATGTGTCAACAAAAACAAGACCCAATTGTTCCAGTTGCTAGCTAATAAAATGGTGGGGGACGAGTATCCAGGAAAACATGTTGTCTGTATTTATAATGACCGAGTCCTCGCGTCACCAACTATGGATATATCAAGCATTTCTCCCGTTTCACAGGAAGAAGCAGATGGCCGTCTACTTCTCCATGTTAAGCATGCAGTAGAAAGTGGACATACTCGCATTTTAATACGAACTGTGGACTCATATGTAGTGGTTATTTCAATATCACTGTTCCCACAAATACAAGACATTGATGAACTATGGATTGAGTACGGTTGTGGAAAATACGGGAAATTCATTCCAATGCATGAGATCTGTGCTAAACTTTCACCGGAAATTTACAGAAATTTGTTCGCTTTTCATTCTCTAACTGGTTCCGACACAGTTTCCACATTTTGTGACATTGGCAGGAAGATAGCTCGGAAGGTCTGGATGTCATTTCGTGAAATTGATTTTGTATGGCATCAGCTCTGTACAGGCACTTCTGATATTGATGATGAGTGTCATGATCTGTTACAGCGGTCTGTTACAGTTGTTATACTACTTTATGATCAATCCTCAGATCTTCAGAGAATCAATGACTGCAGTTATTTACAAGAAAGAATCGAGCAATCGAAAACATACCTCCTACAGCAGATGCTTTGACACAACACATCAAACGAGCTACTCTCCAAGCAAGAATTTGAAACAACAGCCTCGTTGCACATTACACAATACCTTCGTCAATAAAGTGGGGATGGACAATAAATGCAGGAGGATCATACCGACCTGTGTGGACAACAATTCCAGAAATGTCAAAACACTGTGAACAACTTACCTCCTGTACTTGCCGCAAGCGGTGCACATCTTGTAATTGTGTTAAAATAGAATACGATGTACGAAACTTTGTGTATGTGAAAGGCAGTGTTCCGACAGTGATCAGTAATCACAAGTGTATTTATATGAATCATTTGGATATTATTGCGTATGACAGCAAGATATTATGATAGTTAGATATTATGACCGCTATTAGTGTGTTTGACAATCTATAGAATATGATTAAATTTGGATATTAAATTGGAATACTATTGTGTTGCACATTATTTTTTTTCTCATTATTGTCATGAAGGTATAACGAATCCGAAGGTATATAGGAAAATTTCCATTATTCATATCCATTACAATAATAAATTGCGATATGTTTCAAACATTTTTATGCAGATATTTAGCAGCCAGCTTAATACATTCATATTTATTTTCATGATTTTGAAATCTTTAAAGGATATGTCAAACATAATGCTGTATTTAAAGTTTAGTTATTCTATTGTTCTTCTGCAAATTATGATTTTCTTTTATAATAAAGGCTATTAAAATTCAAAAGATTTAAATTAACAATTATAATGCTATTTGTAAGAGAAAACAAATGTCGAAATGTAAAGAAAAATGCGATTTCTTTTTAGAAGATTCATATTAAAAGTTTACTTTTTTTTTCATTACTTCAGTAAAATAAATCTGCTTTATATAAAAAAAAAAATCACCGAGAAACAGCATGTCAAATGATTAATAAATACCTAATATGAGAAAAAGTAATTGGGAAAAAATATATGTACATGTGAGAAATAAAGGAATAATCACAAACATAAAGCTTCCTTTATTCTAGAAACTTTCTCTGAATAAAGAGTTTTTTTTTTTTTAGCATAACTAATAATTCCCAACGAATATGCTTATATTGGGAAAAATACAAAAGATAATGTCATCCTATGGCATGCAATATTGATATTAAATTGTGATTATATCCGAAGCATCTTAGTTAATCCGGAACAACTAATCAGAAAAGCATCCTGAAATATAAGAATATACTAATAAATGCATTAACAGAAAGACATTTATTTCTTCAAAAAGCTTCATTCCGTTCAAATAAATTATTAGAAACTGAATAAGTTGCATTATACCTTTCGAATTATGTTTTCTTTAGTAGTATTTCAATTACTTAAAGATGTTCTGTGGAATTTACGTAATCTTTTTTATTTAATTGTTAATTATTATACTATATAGGGTGCCCAGAACGTTTTTAAATAGGAATTTATTTTGGAAAGATAATAATGTTTGAGGGTGAGATAACCTAAGTAAACGGTTCAGAAAACGCATAACATAGTTAAAAACAAAAATTTAAGCAATTGCCTTAGTACTCCAGTCTTTTGTGCACCCCCTGCATTTGATCTATAAATTTATATACAGGGTGGTTCAAAAGGTCATGTTCAAACGTGTGCTTGTGTCATGTCATAAGGAGTAAGAATTACATAGGAACTGGCGGTCGGAAACACCAACGTGACGGGGCAATTACATAGTGATCGTGGCGCAAAGAAAAGGCAACAAACAGTGTAAAAAGACCTTTATTTACTATTTATTATTTATTATTATATTACATAAAACTTAATCTAAGTACAAAATGGTAATGAAAAATGTTACAACTCGTAACAAGTGCCCAAATGTGCCTCATTAGCCGTGATGTATGCTTCACATCGTCGTCGCGTGTAATCGCAACCACGTTCCATTTTGGCCAAGAGTCTCCAGGACACGTGCATCTGCTTCAGCGATCCGTGTCATGAGGTCCATGGCCGACGGAGCGGGTGTCTCTTACACCAGAGACATAAGATATTGCCAGAGGTAGAAATCGAAGGCGTTTAGGTCCGGAGATCGTGGTGGCGACGGTATAGGGCCAATTGTAACGTGTTCGCAATTCCATGCGGCGCCGAGGTGAAGCATGCATCACGGCTAATGGGGCACATTTTGAGCACTTTTTATGAGTTGTAATATATTTCATTTCTATTTTGTACTTCGATTTAATTTTTTGTGAAATAAAGGTCTTTTTACACTGTTTGTTATTACTTTCTTCTATCTTACAAGAAGAAAGTATTGGATTCGTGAAAATTTTTGACTTCCGGTTTTCGACAGATTTATACGTTTTAGAATGTCCTGAACACGATTTGATGGTTATTAGAAAATGTCTGTCTGTCACTCTGTCTGTCACTCTGACTGTCACTCTGTTCGTCACTCTGTCACTCTGTGAGTCTGGATGTGACAAAAATTTTGTGTATGCTCTATCTCAAAAACAAATGCACGGAAATTCACAAAAATTTAGGTTCAATTAGACCTTGATATTAACTAGTTCTGTTTATTTTTTGGTGAAAATCGCCTAACAGGTGGCGCTGCTATGCGGCACTTTTCACGATTTCTGCAATAACTATATCTGAAGAACTACGGCGCAGATTTTCAGAAAACTTCTGATTCAGTTAGTCCACGATATAGTTTGGTGCTAATTACATTTTGGTGAAAATCGCCCAACAGATGACACTACTGTGCTGCATTATTCATGATTATTGCAATAGCTCTAACTCAAGAAAAAATGCACGAATTTTCATCAAACTTCAGATTTAGTTAGTCCATGATATCAATTAGTGCTGTTTAATTTCTGGTGTAAATCACCCAACAGGTGGCGCTGCGGTGCTAAATTTTTCACGATTTCCGCAATAGCTGTATTCCAAGAACTAATGCATGATTTTTCGTCAAGCTTCAGATTTAGTTACTTCCTGGCACAAATTTGTCCTAATTAGTTTATTGTGTAAATCGCACAACAGCTGAGGCTGCTATGCAGAATTTTTTACAATTTCCGCAATAGCTCTATCTAAAAATCTAATGCACGAATTTTCATTAAATTGCAGATTTTGTTAGAAGTTGTCAAAGTTGTTGGTAATTAGATTTTGGTGTAAATCATCTTACCGGCGGTGCTTACATGCTGCATTTTTCAGAAAGTATTAACGTGTATGAGACAGAAAAAAGTTTTGGGATTGTCACATCCGACTAGTCTTTTCTTTGCGCCACCGTCAATTGCACGGATGCTACTGCATCGTCACGATCGCGTTTCCGATCCCCAGTTCCTATCTAATTATTGCTCATCATGACCTGACACACCCACACGTGCCCTTTGGACATGACCTTTTGAACCACCCTGTATATTCTGCGCAGGCGAAACTGCTAAAATTCAGTTTCGAAGTAAATCGCATAATACGTTTTAAACTCACCTTCAGCAATTTCTAACATTGGACAGAGACATATAGAATTATTTTGTACAGCCCTGTATATTACCTAGATACACGCTACATATTAAGCTCAAATTTAATTTAGACAAAAACACGCTTAAAACTACTAAAATTACACTTAATCATTGAAATTATTGAATTATAAGCTATATAGGCGGCCATGTATCCAGTTACTTGCATGCCCTGTATGTGGTTTTGTTTATATTCTGAAAATATCTCTTATTATACTTAGTTCTGATTGAAAATGCAGAACCCAATAAAAAGCCACCTTTAAGTAATTACCCTCATACTCTGCAATGATCACGGATTACCCCTGTATATGATCTATAGCATTTAAATCCAGCATGTACTTGTACAAGGCAAAAATATAGTTAAACTTAAAAACGCATACCATAACAGAAAACGCACTTCCACCAATTGAAGCGTTCGGAAGACAATCCGACTAACTCCAATTTAAGTGGCGTTTTTTTTAAAACAAAGGAACATTGAAAATTTTCTATATATTTATACAGTGATAAAAATTTACCCTTGATTAAAAGAAAGTTAATGAGTTCAATCAAAATATCCCGAGAAAAAAATATTACATAGCTACACTATTTTTATAGTTACAATAAATTTAACTGTTTATGCAGAACGTTTTCATTTGATGGAATTAACGATTTGTGCACTGAACGGCTCAGTTATCGCCACTAGACTGTACTTCAGATATAGGGTATCGCAAATATTTTGTGTTTACTAATAAATGAATAATAAATGCTGTACACATCATATTCTACAGCAAGTATCTTTTCGTAAACCTCAGTAATGTACAGGATGTTTTTTTTTAACTGACGCTAATCAGAGCTATCTGAAGCTCGTTCTAATAACCGGAATGACACTAAACTTTGTAAGAGGACTAATGACGCCATGGAAAAAAAGATTCCCTGAAAAAAAAAAAAAAAAAAAAAAAAAAAAAAAACATAAGTTCAAAACATCGCCGATAAGAGAAAATACGGCAGTGTTGTAAGTAGTGCTGTAAAAGTAACGACTAAATGAATACCCGTATGATGTCGTTACTTTCGAACTCGCTACCCGTTAGAAAGTATTCGTTACTCGTTACTTTCGTTACTGTTCAAAAACCGGGTATTAGCAATCATCGTATGTACTACAAACCTGCAGCAATAGCAAATCTAATTATATACCCCACATGAGTCTTTTGAAGAAATCGTTACTATTTTAACGTAAAATATGTGCTGCCATCTGTACGTTAAAAATACATTTAATTTTCTACGTTTTAATGAAAAAAGGCAAACAAAATTAAAATACGATGCATAATTGAATATAACATGTCTAAATTGTATAATTTCTTACTTAGGAAATAAGGAATAATTGGAAAAAGCAATTTAGGAAGAGTAAAAGTTCACCAAATTTATACGAAAACTATGAAATATAATTACACACCCAAAATATTTTACAAACAAATTTACTTATTAATTTTACACTAAAAGTAATTATGTATTATGAAAATTTAATTTCTGGAATAATATGAAAATATTTAAATATATATATATATTTAATTTCTTACGTGATTATTCTATCAAATGACACTGTACTTCAGTCACATTATTATTTTTGAAATTATTGATTTATATTTAAAAATACCCTTTTTTCAAATATGAAATTTAAAAACATAGCAACAAAAATATTTGGCACAGATGTCATATACGCACCACACTAGCGTGATTTTTTTTCTGATGCCAATTTGGTGAAAACCTCGTTTTTGAATACAAGTTACACATATATATATATATTAAATAGGGAATAACAATAAATAAAAAATGTTTCATTAATAACTATAGAACAAAACAATTTATATAATTTAAAAAAAGAAAGTAAAAGTAACTATACAATTTATTAACAAATAAACAACATCCGAGTTACCATATCAAGCAAAATAACGGCACTTTGGCGCCAGTTAAGTACCCCGGTGACTATATGACATTGGCCTCAGAAAAAAATTGCGCCAATATGGTGCGTATATGACATCTGTGCCAATTATTTTTACAAGCCAAACAGAAAAAAAAAGAAAAAAAAAAGCAATTTAACAAATTACAACGACCATTTGGAAAATGATTTTTTCAAAGACTAAAATTTAAGACATAAAAAATCGCATGGAGTTGATCATACATGTTTCGTACGCCATGGATTAAACATTAACATTCTTGGACCAATTTTAAATGAAATTTCATTTTTAAACTTCTAAACATCCCACAATATTACTTTTTATATCGTTGTATAGAGAAAAAAATACATTTTTAATTGCAATTTGTTTGAAAGCTTTATCTCAATTTGTTTCTGAGTTATTAATTTTTTTTGTAGTTTTTATTACTTTTTTGTCATAGTGGCAACAGAAGTATCCATTTCTGTTGAAAGTAAAGGGAAAATACAGATTACTGTATAGACCCATCAGGAAACGAATAAAATGCGGATTCAACCTATAAAAAGCTTCAGATATGTTTTTGATTTCCTACCCTGACAGAGGACAATAACCATTTTTCCAAATGGTTAAAAAAAATTAGAAAACAGTAATTCTGCTTTTTCAGAATTTAGTGTCACCCCGATGAAAAAAAAAATGCACGTAAATATAGATAGTTCAGTTATAAGACTTAAAACACACGCGTTTATTTTATATAAAATGACGTGATCCGCATCCGCTGAAGAATTTCCTTCGTTATTTAAGAAATTCGACAAAAAAAATGGCTATCTCATGATTCATATGCTTTCATTTGTTTGTAATATTAATGTAGATACTTAAAACTAAGTTCAGTTTATAAAAACTTCATGTTTTACCAGAAGTTATTAACTTATATTTTTTCGAAACAGCAGGTATTTTAATTACCTTTTTTTTTCAGTTTTTATGAGAAAATGGCAACAAAAAGATATAATTGGTACTTTCCAACTATTTTTCCTGCACTTTTACTTTCTACAGAAATGGAGTACTTGAGTTACAAAAATTAAAAAAATGGCATTTAAAACTACAAAAAAAAAAAAAAAAAAAATTAATATCTCAAAAATAAATTGAGATGCAGTTTTCAAACAAATGGCATTTAAAAGTACTTTTTTCTCCAATACGACGGTATAAAAATTGAAAATGTGCGATGCTTAGAAGTTAAAAAAAATGCGGTAGAGATTATTCCGTACAATGATACCTCTGCTTTGTTTTAAGGCTGGCTTATACAACGGGGCGTGTTTTTTTTTTGTTTTTTTTTTTGGAGACGACACTTTATTAGCTTAGCTGGAAGAAAGAAATAGCATACCGGAGGTTAAAAAAAATAAACGTTACCATAAAAACATTTTTACAAGCAATATAAAAACTCGTCTTTATCATAAAAATATTTTTTTTTTTTTAATTTAAAACATAAATACGCGTACAAAGATATTTTTATAGGATAAAGAATGCACTGAAAGCAAACCTGTAAATTTTAGAACAGAATTTCTTGAAAATTTTCAGAATATTTAAAAGAAATGTGTTTCATTTTAGACTTTATCATCTTATCAACCAACAGTTTACATCAATCGCATTATTATTTTAGAAATCTTTGATTTATGTTTTAAAATAATATTTTTTCCATTCTTTTTGGTTTTAATGAAGCACGCCTTTCAGATAATATATAACCTGATTTTGAAAAAAAATTCTTTCAGATGTTACTGCAAGCTCAGGGTATAAAATAGCTATGCATCTTTTTCTTTCCATAATGAAGGAATCAACAAGCCCCTACGAAATCAAAATCGTTTGAGATTTGAGAATAAATGATACTAACAGAATGATATGCATACACTGATACGTAAACAACTAACGCCGAACTATCCGAGTCTGAATACAAATTCGCATCTTTTACCGCATCCGGCTATCTGCTCCATTCATGAATTATACAAACGTAAGCAGCGTTTGAAGTTAGTTTCATTTTGTTCGGCTGCGTATTGACGCAGTAACGACTAACGAGTCGTATTTCGAAGTACCGATTCGGTATTTCGTATCTTAGAGAATACCCGTTACTTAGTAACGAATATGTGCGGTTTGCTACAGCTCTAGTTGTAAGCTACGCAGCTGAGAATGAGCATAAAACACTGGTAACAAATGAAAACGCAAATTTATTCTAAGCTCAGGTTGAATATGAGTTTCAAGTTACCACAGAGCCTGTATCTGTATAGCCCATTTTAATAGCGCTGTTGTAATATAGGTAGGTATTTACATTTTCATTTTGTTATCCGTAATTTATGCTCATTTTTGGCTGCGTAGCTTAGAACAGCGCCATATTTCCCTATCGGTGGTATTTTGAACTTTTCTTTTCGCAAAATCTTTTTTCCCCACGGCGTCATTAGTCCCTATATAAATTTTTGTATTATTCCGGTTATTAGAAAGAGTTACAAATGGCTCTGAATATCGTCATTTAAAAAAAAAAAAACAACATGCAACAATTAATTTCATTATATATAGTGTAACATAATTAAAATAAAGCAACATAAAAACAGCGCCATATTTCCCTATCGGTGGTATTTTGAACTTTTCTTTTCGCGAAAACTTTTTTCCCACGGCGTCATTAGTCCCTTTAGAAATTTTTGTGTTATTCCGGTTATTAGAAAGAGTTACAGATGGCTCTGAATATCGTCATTTTAAAAAAAAAAAAAAACAACATGCAACAATTAATTTCATTATATATAGTGTAACATAATTAAAATACAGCAACATAAAAAACAGCGCCATATTTCCCTATCGGTGGTATTTTGAACTTTTCTTTTCGCGAAAACTTTTTTCCCACGGCGTCATTAGTCCCTTTATAAATTTTTCTGTTATTCCGGTTATTAGAAAGAGTTACAGATGGCTCTGAATATCGTCATTAAAAAAAAAACAAAAAAAAACATGCAACAATTAATTTCATTATATACAGTGTAACATAATTAAAATACGGCAACATAAAAAAGAGCGCCATATTTCCCTATCGGTGGTATTTTGAACTTTTCTTTTCGCGAAAACTTTTTTCCCACGGCGTCATTAATTCCTTTACAAAGTTTTGTGTTATTCCGGTTATTAGAAAGAGTTACAGATGGCTCTGAATAGCTCAATAAAAAAAAAATAATAACATGCAACAATTATTTTCATTACATATAGTGTAACATAATTAAAATACGCTGCAAGCAGTTTTTCCCGTTGACCATTGCGTAATAGTTTTTTTTTGTGTGGCTCTTTATTAAAAATGAATGCTTTGCATCCAATATTCTGCAGAATTCATGTTTTAGTGAACTTCATAAATGCATAAAAATTTCATTATGTTTGAAATTGTGCAATATCTTTCAAATTTAATTGAAATGATTCATTTTCTACTGACAATAAAGTAACGGAATAGTTTTGATTGTTCCTTTAAACGAACTGAACATGCTACACGTTTCATTTTAAAGTGCGACTGTGCTATAGTAAATCTTCAATAGTATATAAAAACTGCAGGTATTCTTAGTACATTGACGAGAGTTAGAGCATGATCGGATGGACAGAAAAGCCAAAGTCATAAACTTTTAAAAACAATATAGGAAAAATTAAAAATTGCATTATTATAATACTTACCCATTATACGTAGTATAGGGTAAGTCTTGTAATCGTTTTAAAAATCGAAATTTTTTTTATGGATTTACACGTTTCAGACGCTGGAGATACCGAAAAACATATTTTTAGAAAAAAAAAATGCCGTCTGTCTGTGTAAACACTCTATTTCCCGAACAAATTGAGATTGAGACTTGAAATTTGTGTTGTACTTAGTATGTAACAATGAGAAGAAGCCTATTCAATTTCAGTAACCTCGATTATATGGAACTATTTTTTTCGGACTCTCGAAATATTCCTTCTGATAAAAGGTACATAATTTTTTTCGAATTTTTTTATTTTAAGGAGTGAATATAAAAGATAATAAAAACCATAAATTTTGCATAAAGAATGATGTTGATCGGATTATTAGTTGCCGAGATATTTGTAATCATATTTTCCACACTCTTCGATTTTTCATGACACTGTAGTTCATTCACCTTTCGATTCAATGATATATTTTAATTGGAAATGAGACGCTTAATCCGATGCAGTAAACTGTTACTTAATATGAATATTACTTTTGGAGTTATAAGGATGTTCCTTTTACTCAATTCTGTAATGGAGCATTTAAAATTTATGACGTCATCAAGCCACGATTTTAAACAGTCGATCTACCTAACAAATTGAGATAGAGGCTTGGAATTTGGTATGTACTTAGAATGTAATTGTGCGACAAAGCCTATTAAATTTCCGTATTGAACATTTATACATTTATTTTCACATTTTATACTATGTATATCCATGATGGGTAAGTATTACGGTGTGCCCCCCCCCCCCCACCCAACAACTAGTTTTTTGTTGTATTCAGAAAACAACTTGTAATTGTTTAAACCTATCAAAGATTTTTATTGACTAGCAAAGATTTATTTAAATAATTAAAAGTTGTCAAAGTTATGATTCCAAATCTCTATACTGACAAGAGTATTACATTGATAATTAAAATATCGCTGGAATTATTAATTTAAATCTATAATGGCGAATTCGAAAGCTTATTATTATATAAAACCTTCAATATTTCATATATTTATTTGAATGTTAAAAAAGAAATAGAGTTTGAATTATGTGCATGAACTATTTTACGAAAAAAAATATATTTATCGCTTAGCTGCAGTAAAAAATGAGTTTCATTTTCTCGATTTTAAATTAAAAAGGAAAATGAATATTTTAATTATTTTTTCGTTCACTGCTCAAAACATTATTGAAGACATTTAAACTATTAGGCAATTGTAATCATCTATATAATATGCATTTTAGACTTTTTATTCCGCACAGTGGAAAGTACTGTACAATAATTTAAAAATCATTGATCCAATTAAATATTTCAAACGATTATTTTTATCTTCTGGTGTACCAGCATAAAATGTAGATTTTTGTTAATATTTAATTTTTTTCGACTTTCTTTGTGATTATAATTGGCTAGTTTGTTATTTTAATTTTAATGAAGTTAAAATTTATTGAGGTTTTTCATTTTATTATTGGTTAACGATGTTTAAAATAATTAGATATAATAAAAAAAATAATTAGCAAACAATTCTTGAAAAATTCTCTTTATGGATTGAAATTCAAATATTCTTTGATATATATATATATATATATATATATAGGGGGAAAAGTGGTAATTACTAGTGAACATTATAAGAAAAAGAAAACTTTAAAATTATTAAATTATTATGTGCGAAAAAGATTAAAGAAGAAAAAATTATGTCATAAAAGATCGAATAATAATATTTAGAAACACGTTATAACTAACATATAAAACGTAAGTGTTAAAAAAAAAAAGATAGAAAGCATTAAAATAAATAACTTCTTATATGCAAGAAGCATTCAACGGAGAAAAATTGCTTCATATATAAACAATATATTTAAAACGGTATTTTTTTAGAGCCTAAATGAAAATTTTATTATAAAAGTCCGGGAGGCAGTGACATTTTGTATTTAACTATTTTGAGCAAGCTGATTTGCAAAAGTGTGAGAGATCTTACTCAATCAAATACGAAATGTCCGTTAGCTGTCGTGACAGCGTTAGATGCAGCCTTGGGTACATAAAAATCTGCAAGCCAAAGAGAAATGAATAGAAACCCGATTGCGGGAGATTCGCCACTGGTCCTAATAATATCACCCAGTCTTCCATAATCGGGTAATATTTTCAAACAGATCAAATTAGCCAGATTTTAGGTCCTGCGGTGTCTGGACCGATGTTGGCGACAGAAGATTATATAGGGCAGAGACCCATTGTTTAAGAAAATAAAATAAATCTTTGGTGTATGCATGATGAGTAAAGTATGGTTTTTACAGATCCCACTTGGGCTGTTATATTAATCTATATATTTAAGATATGTTTGCATTTACTAGCAGATAAAATAAATGAAAGGTTATTTTTTGTTGAAATTTTAATTTAATAATTTAAAATTAAAGTCATGCAAAGCAAGCAACAATGGGTTAAAAAATCGATTAGGTGATTAACACGTTCACTGCCGAAAAAAGTAAGAATTTTCAAAATTTTTTTTGAAAGTCGTTTGCCACCACAAATTCCGAAAGGTAAATTTCGCTTTACTATTACAGCGAAATTTCTGCCAATAAATAAGGCAATTTTTTTTAAATAATGGTGAGAAAGTAATAAATTAAAGCCACGAATATTAAAGCTACGAGTATACTCGTAGCGTGACAGTCAACGTGTTAAGATACTTCGATTAACTCAGTTTAAACTTTTAATCGATTACTACATAATTAAGTCTTAAAATCTTAAACTATTAAGAATTCCAATATATATATTAGCATTTTTAAAATATTACTCACAAACAATGTCATGAAACATAGCTACTTTACCGGAGTGTATATCGGAGGCGTTAAGGAAAAATAAGTGTTACACTTAACTCCTTGGGGACGAGCGACCAGTATACGTACCGCGTAAGGTACTCAGAATCCGTGATTATTCTCACCAGTAAATTTTTATTCTAAATTTTACCTTATTTAATCCGAGCACTTTTCCCGATTAAATTAGGCAAAAATTTTTGTTTTGGAAAAGCGGTGATAAAAGATTAAAAATTCTGTAAAAGACCCACGTCTCGAAGGGGTTAAAATGATGCGAAATGTGCATAACATTTTATTTAAACCTCATAAATCAATTTAACTAATGTTGTTTTGGCAAGAGTAATGAACATAAATAATTTCTGTTTCAATAGATAAAGCAAAATATGCGAAATATTTAACCACACAGATTATTTTGAATATAATTTGACATTATATAATATTTCCGAAGCATTTACTGTTGATATTGGACAAATCATTTCTACTCCACTGCAATTAATTTGGATGGTATGGTATTCAAGTCACATTTCTCATTTAGAACACGTAATGAATGGGATAATATTACATTCTTTTAATCTGACTGACATGTTGAGATCAAGATGATTCCGAAATAAAATATGGATTTATATCTCTTTGGCCGGAACAAATTTATTCATTACGAAAGATATGATAATACTATTTTAGTAAATAATCACGCGTAATTTATCATTACATTATGATGAAATGAATCCGTATTTAAACACACTAATCCAAAATATATCCCAGTTTTGCTGTAAATTTTTAAAGATTGTATATAATTTATTTTTCTTAATAATACAAGGTTTCATTAACAATTATTTTCAAAGTCTTTTATTAGTTAACAACGTGGTGTAAATTTATAATGCAATTCGGTTTTTATATTTGAGCCTAAGAAATGTACAGTCGTGGGAAAGAAAAGTAAACACCACCTACTAACCCCTCAACAAATTATCGTGGAAGAAAGTTACTGGCACCGAACGATTGGAAATAAAGTCTACTTTTAAATGATGTATATAAAATTTGCTTAGGGGGCCATCTACATATTAAAACGAACCTAAACTTCATATTTTTCATTGGCAATACCCAATTTTAACAAGATATTTCAAATCTTCGCTTCTAACTATTCTAAGACGTTAAATTTCAAGTCATTTGAATGTTACGTTTCTCAATTATAAACATTGAAAATTTAATGCTTCTAATGTTAAATTACATTTTCATATTTTTATTTATATCTCCTGAAATTAAACTCCTAATGTGCTAATTTTTTGTGTAGCAATTAGACTAATATACCCAAGCATAAATACGTTGAATTTGCAATTTTTATAATTTTATGATGTGAATTATGAATTATGAGATTAATATTCGAAAAAAGTATGAATTGCAACCTAGAATTTTTTGATAGATTTAGATTTATTAGGTATGGAAATCCAAAATTTTCCATTTTTCTTCCAAGTAGTTTTCAAATTATGCTTAAAAACGGCAAAATGATGGTTTAAGGGGCCGTCTATGATAGAAGTGACTAGATATTTTGAAATTTCCTCTGCTATTCTGTAATCTAGCAGCATTCAGTGACTGCTTTGTGTCGCTTAAGATGCCTTGATCAAGAAGGTGGCTCTCTCGGTCAACAATCGAGTACCGAACTTCAATTTGGATACAGCCCATAGAATACGATAGTTTTAAAATAATTACTTTCTCGGAAACTTATCGTACAATGTGCATAAAAATTTGTTTTTAGGCTAATTGAAGGATGTAGAGTTCATTTATGCTGTCAGAATTGTGCACTGCTATTGAAAAAAACGAAGTTATGGTTCGTTTTAATATGTAGGCGGTCCCTAAGCAAATTTTATATACATCATTTAAAAGCAGACTTTATTACCAATCGTGTGGTACCAGTAACTTTCTTCTACGATAATTTGTTGCAGAGTTAGTAAGGGGTGTTTCCTTTTTTTTGCCATGACTGTACAATTTGTATTTTGCGCTAGTAATACATAACACTTGTATGGAAACAAGGGAATAAATCCCAGTTTCTCTGGTTACAGAATACAGGTGAGATCCTTTTTTTTTTGTTGATAACTCCGGTAGACTTTTATATTTAATAGATCCTTCTTAGAATACCTTTTAAAAATACAAAAAATCATATTTATATGAATAATACCACTTATACCTTTCAAATAAAGTTTTAGTAACTTCAGGATTATGGACGGATACCTTTTGACCCTTATAATATAGATATAAAACCTGATGAAACTGTAAATTTAAAAAGAACCAAATTAAAATTCGAATATGCAAAATAGAATTTTAACAAAAACAGCATTACGTAAAAACAATATCATGATGATCATCAATTCGTTATCAGAATAGAAAATTTAGGATTTTAAAATAAATAATTTTATTCTATATTCGCTTCATCTTTTACTCGATGTGAAGTTAATTGTGTTTTATAATTTATTCTAAAAATTAAGAATAAATTCAACTAAAGCTGTTTTGGAAATAATCTATACTAACATTATAAAGAAGTAAAAATTGTTTGTTTGTTAGAGGTAATCTCTGGAGCTACCGAACCGATTTCAAAAGTAGTGGTATCAAAATGATGGTGTTAGTCCAACTTAGAACATACGCTATATTTTATGTCGGTTCCACTACCCCAAAGGAGGTGCAGGAGCAAAAAACGTTCTAAAAATGCGATTTTTGCGTTACTGAAGGGCCTAGAAATATGTAATTTTAAATATTAGTTACTTATTAGATATAAGGATTTCTAAGAACAGTTCTGAAACAATTCGAAATTTAAAAGGGGTGAAAATGTAGAATAAAACGTTCTAAAAAACGTTCTAAATGGTGGTTTCTACACACTCCCGGGAAATACCAAACCGATTTAAAAAATAATGGTGTCAAAATGATGGTGACAACCTTTTCTCAAACATAGGCTATGTTTTATGTCAGTGCCACTACCCCAAAGCAGGTGCAGGAGTAAAAAACGTTCTAAAAATGCGATTTTTGCTTTACTGAAGAGCGTAGAAATATGAAATTTTAAATATTAGTTACTTATTAGATATAAAGGATTTCTAAGAACAGTTCTTAAACAATTCGAAATTTAAAAGGGGTGAAAATGCACAAAAAGCATTCTAAAAAACGTTCTAAATGGTGGTTTCTACACAATCTTAAGAAATACCAAACCGATTAAAAAAATAACGGTGTCAAAATGATGGTGACAACCCTTGCTCCGAGATAGGCTATATTTTATGTACGTGCCACTACACCCAAAGGGGGTGCAGGAGCAAAAAACGTTCTAAAAATGCGCTTTTTGCGTTACTGAAGGGCCTAGAATCATGAAATTTGGAATGATAGTTAGTTATATCGATGATCTCCAAGAACATTTCCTAAAAAAATCGAAATTTAAAAAGGGTGAAAATTCACGAAAAGCGTTATAAAAAACTTTCTAAATTGCAATTTCTATGCAATCTCAGGAAGTACTGAATCGATTTCAAATATAATGGTGTAACAATGGTGGTGACAGCTCTTACTCCAAGATAGGCTATATTTTATGTCTGTTTCCACAACCCCAGGGGAGATGCAGGAGTTAAAAACGTTCTAAAAATGCGATTTTTGAATTATGTAAGGACCTATATTCATGAAATTTTGCATGGTATATATTTATTAGATATAAATGATCTCTAAGAACATTTCTTTAAAAATTTGAAATTTAAATTAGGTGAAAATGCGCGAAAAGCGTTTTAAAAACGTTCTAAATGTAGATTTGTGAGCTATCTCAGGAAGAGTCAAATTGATTTCAAATGTAATGGTAGGAAATTGATACTGACAGCCACTGCTCTAATATAGACGCTATTTCTGTCAGTGTCACTATCACCTAGAGGTTGCAGGAGCAAAAAGCATTCTAAATTTCGATTTTTGAGATCGGTATGGTCTAGCAACTTGAAATTAAGCAAGGTACGTATTTATTTAGATATAAATGATCTTTAAGAACAGTTTAAAAAAAATGGAAATTTAAAAAGGGGGAGGGGTGAAAATGCACGAAAAAGGTTCTAAAAACGTTCTAAATTACGATTTCTACTCAATCTCAAGAAATACCAAAGCTATTTGAAAAATAATGGTTGCAAATTGATGGTGATAGCCCCTGCTCCAAGATATGCTATATTTTATGTTGCTGTCACTACCATCTGGGGGTTGCAAGAGCAAAACATCTTCTAATTTGCGTTTTTTGCATAACTGAGACGTCTAACATTTTGAAATATGACATAGCCTTTACTTACAAGATGCAACTGCTTTCTAAGAACAGTAAAAAAAAAAAAAATTAAAAGGATGAAGTGAGCGAAAAACATTCTAAATTACAATTTTTAATCAATCTTATCAAATACCAAACCGATTTAAAAAATAATGATGACAAATTACTGGTGATAGAACCTGATCAAACATAAACTATATTTTATGTCTGTGCCACTACCACCAGAGGGTTGCAGGAGCAAAAAACTTTCTAAAATGCGATTTCTGTGATACTGAAGAGTCTAGAAACTTTAAATATGGCGTGGTAGTTACTTATATAATATAAATGCCTTCGAAGGACTGTCGAAAATAAATTCTAATTAAAAAGGGGGGAAGCGAAGGAAAGGTGCGAAAAGCGTTCTAAAAAAGTCCTAAACTACGATTTCTATGCAATTTCAAGGAATATAAACCGATCTTAAAAGTAATAATTGCGAATCTATGGTAACAGTCTCTGATCCTACACATGCTATATTTAATTCAGATGATTCTACCACCTGATGTTCACAGGAACAACAAACTTTCTAAAAAAGGCCTTTAAAAGCTTTCTAAATTACGTTAATGTGGAATATTAGGAAATAACAAACCAATTTAAAAATTAATGTTGGCAAATTAATGGTGACAGTTCCTATTTCAACATAGCCCTTTATTTTGAGAAAGGTGGCAGGACTTGGAATTTGACACGATGTTTAATTTTAAGATGTAAGAAGACGGTTTAAAAAAAAAAATTTCAAAACTTCAAATGAATACTGAAAGAAGCGTATTAATTGAGCATAAAAATTTCAAAATATTTTCTAAATTATCATTTATTTAGTTTTATTTCGTTTTATTAATTAAAATCTCATTTCTGCCTAATGCAGTGTAATGATGATGTTTAATCTAACTGTGTTTTAAATGGTAATTTTTGATTTATTCCTAAAAGTAATAATTACCTTTTAATAAAATAAAATATTACTTTTTAATAAAATAAAATTTAGTTAGTACCTTTTAATAAATATTAGACATATAAATATCACTTGGCATATTTCAAATATTACGCGAGCAAAGCCGCGGCGTTTGCTAGTAAATAATAAAATTAACATAAGCTTCTAAAGATGAGGAAAATAAGGAGACATATTTAACAAAATAGAATTTTTTTAACGTTATTAAACATTAGTGATACTCTCGAGGCATTCACGATTATCATTGATAAATCTCCTTCAATTTCTTGCAAGTGCATAACACACACGTCACATATGAGAAGCTCAAAACCATAGTAGCCCAAGCCCATTTTGAAAAATAAAAGAGAGAGAGAGTTCATTAAGAAGGTGAATAAAATCTATTTTATCCACTCCCACAGTAAACCAAGTCTATAAACAGATGACATATACGAAAAAGTATTTGAAAACAGACTTTGTTCACTGTGGTGGTGGATAAAACAGATTTTATGCATTTTCTAAATGAACTATCTGATTCTTTTTTTAAATGGATTTGGTCTACAATGGTTGTGAGCCCCTCATTTCTTCCTTAGAACTTCTAACGAAGGTTATAATTTACGTTCCATTATTCTGATTTACAAGTTCAGATCTCAATGATTCTGAAATCAGATATACACTATATCGCCAAAGGTGACCGGTCACTTGCGATTTTAGACATTTTGTTAACTATCTAGAAAAATACATTAGGAATAAACCTGAAACTGCAGGTGTGTAAACAGTATAGTATAGGTCATATATTTCCGCGAAGATTTTTCCCCCGAAACCTCATAGGAAACCGTCAACAACAACAACAAAAAAAAAACAAAAAAAAAAAAACGAATATCTTTTGGAAAACCTTGCAAAAACTAATGTAGCAAAAGCATTCAAACTCGAGATTATTAATAAGTGGCTTATTGTAATATACTGTGTTCATTTTTATGAGGATAGCATGTATACTAATCGAGAAATCAAAGTTTTTATAAAAACAGTCCCAATTTTCGCCAAGTTTTTTGCTTATAATTTGCAGAGTTCTTAATATATAAAAAAGTTTTTTTCAGAAAATATGAAAAACAACATTGTGCATAATATTCTGCAACCAGAATGAAAAAAAAATAAAAATTGGATGAAAAATGAGCAGGTTTAGTAAAAAATGTTTCACTGCGCATGCGCAAATGCAATCAAAATATAATATGCATAATGTATTAGCTAACTATATAGAGCAACTTTTGTGAAACTCTCAAAATCGTAGCTTGAAAATTCTGAAAATTATCGTCGATAGAATAAGCTCGAAATCCGTTGTTCCCAAAAGGAATAAAAAAGATGAGGTGCTGTTTCCAAATATAGTAGTACGTGCAGTATTGTGTACATAATCTTGGCACTAATCAACAGATACTTGATACAACCCCTCACCTTTTTGCGTCTTTTTGGGAACAACGGATTTCGAGCTTATTCTATCGACGATAATTTTCAGAATTTTCAAGCTATGATTTTGAGAATTTCACAAAAGTTGCTCTATATACTTAGCTAATACATTATGTATATTATATTTTGATTGCATTCGCGCATGCGCAGTGAAGCATTTTTTAGTAAGTCTTCTCATTTTTCATCCAATTTTTATTATTGTTTAATTCAGATTACATGGTATTATGTACAATGTTGTTTGGCATATTTTCAGAGAAAAACTTATTTTTATATTAAGAACTCTGCAAATTATAAGCAAAAACCTTAGCGAAATTTGGGACTGTTTTTATAAAAACTTTAATTCCTCTACGACTATACATGCTATCCTCATAAAAATTAACACAGTATATTAAAATAATCCACTTATTAATAATCACGAGTTTGAATGCTTTTGCTATATTAGTTTTTACAGGGTTATGCAAAAGATATTCGTTCTTTTTCCATTTCTTGACGGTCCCCTATGGGGTTTTGGATAAAAATCTTCACGGAAATATATGACCAATACTGTACTGTTTACATACTTGCAGTTTCAGGTTAATTCCTTATGTATTTTTCTTGATATTTAAAAAACGTCTAAAATCACAAGTGACCGGTCACTTTTGGCCATATAGTGTAGATTTATATTACTTTGGGTGGAAAAAAATCCATACGATTACACTGAGAAGAATAACGGTACTCTAAATCATAATCTTGACGAAATCATTACGAATCTTGACTTTAAATCATTACGATAAAATGAAACTGATCAAATCAAAACTATTTGCACCAAAAATATTTCTAGATTTGTATTTATGCAGTTAGATTATGTCTACTTATACCGTGTGTTCAAATGTACCCCTTTCGGATTGCAGAATGAGTTTTTAACAGATTTTAAGATAACCTAAATAATATAAAATTCTCTTACAAAATAACTATTTTTAAGCAAAGAATGACATGCAGGCATACTGTGTGGATCGAAATACAATTAAGTTTGATTCATATAAAGTGATCATTTATAAAGATTTTATGAAAATTATAAAATTTTTCTCGTGAAAGAATAATTGGTTCAGAAATTATAATCATATAATTTTAGACTTTTTCCAGCTATAATAATAACTTTTCACTTAAGTTTTAAATTATTTCATTTTATTTTATATATTTTATTATCCGTGATAGGGATCAAATGTTACTTTTTATAAAATTATAATACTACTAATAAACTGAAACATTCATGTCACAAGAGAATGTTTTTTAAATTTTAAGACTAAATAAAAAATACAGGAAAACAGTAAAAGTATAAATAAAATAAAAGTAAAATTTGACGATGAAATTTATATGAAACAATTTTTTATCCCTTGTCCAGTTTAATTGTAATCTATTGTAGTGCTAAACAAAGACTGAAAGAGATTTTTGCACAGAAAAAATTTTGAAATTACATGAAAATAATATTTATGTGAAAGAGACTTTTACACAAATACCATTCGAGAATAAGTATAATGCAAGAGCTACTATTTGAAAGGAGTTACTTTCCTAATTTGAACGCAATCTTTAAATAGCCACTGCATAAAATATCGGCATATTAAAAATCGTACCAACATTTTTCCTTAGATCAAATCAACTCATAAAAGATACATCATATATACTTTTTCTTAAATGTTCTTGGAGTTATTACTGTCCCTAGCATTTTAGTAGCTTTAGGATAGGAAGAAAAAGCCATCTGTAAGGTATTCGCCAAAATGAGTACAAATTTGTAGAGGTGTCAATTAATGTCATCCAAACGTAAAATACGTTGAGATGCATAAAAGCTATAATAGATGCTTAATGCTAAAAAAGTAAATGATTTTCTCTAAAAGCAAATGATACACTGTTACATTGTTTCTGTTTACATTTCAACATCTGTATTAATAATTCTAAATAAGTCTATAGGAACAAAAAATAGACGATATTCATCACAGGTAGTGAATATCGATACACAATATCGCTCATTCTGAAGAAAAGTGACACATTTCGCAAAAATTCGTTTTACATTTTATTCCTTTAATAGGTCTGTCTGAAGAGTATCTTCCTATACAAAAAGTTTCATAAGTGTATTTATGTGAAAATCACTTTATTACGCTTTATGTCCATTTGTGACCAAGGAAGAGGAGTGGATTGTGTTGGGAGGTAAAATTACCCAACCCTCCAAATCTCATCCTACATCTTCAATCTTAAGGGTTTTATACTATTATGCGCGTTTTTACTTTCTTCTATCTTCAATAGAAGAAAGTATTGTAATCGAAATTTTTTTCGACTTCCGGTTTTCGACGGATTTACACGTTTTAGGGGTCAGAGATCCCAAAAAACATGTTTATAGAAAATGTCTGTCTGTCTGTGTGTCCGTCTGTCCGTCCGTCCGTCTGTCCGTCTGTCCGTCCGTCCGTCTGTCCGTCTGTCCGTCTGTCTGTCGCCATTCTACCATCAAAAAGTGTATGAAGTTATGCATAGAATTGAACCAAATTTTTATTTTAAGTTTTTGGCTATGGCAAGCAGATCCTCCCTGAATTTGGAAAAAATTCGCCGGTAGGGGGCGCTATAATATAAATTTTTGTGCGATTTTGAATATTGTACCATCCAAAAGTGTATGAAGTTATGCATAGAATTGAACCAAATTTTTATATTAAGTTTTCGGATATGGGAAGTAGGTCCTCCCTGAATTTGGAAAAAAAATCGCCGGTAGGGGGCGCTGTAACAGCGATTTTTGTGCGATTTTGAATATTGTACCATCCAAAAGTGTATGAAGTTATGCATCGAATTGAACCAAATTTTTATTTTAAGTTTTCGGATATGGCAAGCAGATCCTCCCTGAATTTCGAAAAAATTCGCCGGTAGGGGGCGCTGTAATATTGATTTTTGTGCGATTTTGAATATTGTACCATCCAAAAGTGTATGAAGTTATGCATAGAATTGAACCAAATTTTTATATTAAGTTTTCGGATATGGCAAGTAGGTCCTTTCTGCATTTGGAAAAAATTCGCCGGTAGGGGGCGCTGTAACAGCGATCTTTGTGCGATTTTGAATATTGTACCACCCAAAAGTGCATGAAGTTATGCATAGAATTGAACCAAATTTTTATTTTAAGTTTTCGGATATAGCAAGCAGATCCTCCCTGTATTTCGAAAAAATTCGCCGGTAGGGGGCGCTGTAATATTGATTTTTGTGCGATTTTGAATATTGTACCATCCAAAAGTGTATGAAGTTATGCATAGAATTGAATCAAATTTTTACTTTAAGTTCTTGGCTATGGCAAGCAGGTCCTTCCTTAATTTGGAAAAAAATCGCCGGTAGTGGGCGCTGTAATAGCGATTTTTGTGTCATTTTGAATATTGTACCATCGAAAAGTGTATGAAGTTATGCATAGAATTGAGCCAAATTTTTTGTGTTTGTTCTTGGTCATGGAACGAAGGTCTTCCCTGAATTTGGAAAAATTCCGCCTGAAGGGGGCGCTATAATTGCGATGTCTGTACCATTTCCCTTATTGTACCATCGAAAAGTGTATGGAGTTATGTATATAATTGACCCAAAATTTTTGTGTATGTCTCTGGCTATGGCAAGCAAGTCATCCCTGAACTTAAAAAAATTCCGCCAGAAGGGTGCGCTATAATTGCGATCTCTGTGCATTTTCATTATTGTACAATCGAAAAGTGTATGAAGTTATGCATACAATTGAACCTAATTTTTTGTGCATGTTTTTGGCTTTGGACAGCAGGTTCTCCTTGAATTAGGAAATATTGCACAGTAAAGGGGTTCTGTGATAGCAATTTTTGTATACTTTTCTTGATTTTTTGTAGTTCTGTTGTCCATCGGCGGCTCGTGCAAAGGCGGGAACTCGATTCCTGCTAAGCCGACTATTCGCAAACATCTGATAACAACAGAATAAGCAAAAACTATTAATTTTAGCAAATATCATGATATAGATTAAGTCGTTTTTAGTTCGTTTAATTGACTGAAGCAGAAATTTAGGATGAAAATCAAAGTTGGTATAGTATTGAACTAATAATATTGAAATATTATCATGTGTAACTAGTTTTTGAAATATTAAGATGTATAAGATAGAAGAAAGTTTTGGGATTGGCACATCCAACTAGTTACTATTGCATGCAGACCTAAGTGCTATAATTTCATGTTACAGTAAAATAAAGCGAATTTTCTTTTACTTCTCCTGTGAAATTTACTTTTGTCGAGATGGATCACTTTTCTTTCAGATAAGCGATATGTAAAAAATGTGAAAGTGTAGTTTTTAACATGATACTACATAATAATTGCTTTTGTATTGGTGTGAACAGCAAACAAACAGAAAGGGTCGATTCATATTCTTCTGTACAGGTTTATTGGAAAACTCATGAACAACCAAATAAAGTCTCTAAGAATATACATTGATTATCTAAATATTGAGACACGGGAGAATCTTCACAAATATGGCCCAGAGAGGGGATAGAGAAAAAAGCCAAACATAGACGAACTTTCAGAAAAACAACCCTTTTATTTTTTTTAATGTTACAGTCGTTATTTAAAGGCTACAAATTTATGAAAGTATACTCTTTTACAATTATCAAATTTGAGACGCCCTAATTTTTTCGTCCATGGCAACTGTCCTGTATCCCACTGTTTTCCCTGCATAGAGTTAAAATATGTTAATTGTTAAGGATGCTGATGGTAAATGCATATAAAAAATTTAATTTATATCATCCTTCAAAAAACTCATCTGATTGAGTAATTTTCTTATTAATGAGATATTTACACATATTCCAGGTATTTTTTCAATTTAAAACATTTTTTAAAAGAAAAAGTATTTATAATATAAAGTATTAATATTAAAAAATATAAATAATGACCTACATTATTTTTTACATAAAAAGAAAAAACATCGTTCAAAACATGGGTATTTAAACTCAATCCTATCGTTAATTTAGGAGATACAGAGAAATTTTAGTTTTCGATGTTCCGAGAGGTTGTGGCCCCACCAGTGGCTGAGAGGTTCTGCTCTCGAAACTGGTAGACGGGAAGTGCTGGGTTCGATCCCAATCGCGCCCGTCGGCCTAATCGTTCGGAGTTTTCGTGGTTTTCTTCGAACCATGGATTTCCATGCGTTAATACGGGTTAGGTTCCCTTAGAAAGACCCCCACGAAGGGCACTCCCCCTCGGGCCAATATCCCTAGTGTAGATAATCGGCCGTCACAAAATCAACCAACCAACCAACCGAGAGGATGTGCTTTCTGTAATCAAAGGAATAAAATCACATGAATGAAAGACATTTTTCTGGTAACTAATTGCGTATTTTCCATACTTTTCATCGTAAAATTTTAATTCAATTTTCAGAAATTTATGTATAAACTCCTAACACATTTTTTTAACATAACTCCAGGAAGATTTAACAAAATGTATAAGCCGAAGTGTACTTCTCGAATCCACTTGCGAAAAATTGGGAATAAAATCGTATAGATATATTTTTTAACAAGTTGTACATTCAGTGTCTTCTAGAGAAATTAAGTTCTTTTATACAAATATGAACGGCATTTAGGAATTGCAATTTTGTAAAAAGAAATTCGCCAGAGAAAATTGATATAATCATTGCCAAAATAAAACTTTTTTGTAGTGTTGATATTCATAAAAACGTTTTACTGCACAACGCGATGGTACATTTTAAATAGGCACTGTTATTGATACGCCAAGCATTCTTTTACGTCTTGAGCGACTAAATAAATTAAAAAAATTATTATCTGTTAGCGCAGAAATGCTGTATATTTGTATTGTAAAACTGTAAAAAAAGGCTGTTTATAATTTCATGTAACTTTAAACTTAGAAAGCTATAGAAAAATATCAGGTTATGTAGATGATTTTTAGATCGTGAATATTTAGGTACAGCAAAATGTGGTGAAAAGGAAGAAATTTGTCGATAACGAAAGCTTGTTGCCTTAATCGGAAAATTGCACATCCCGGATGAAAATAGTACAATATAAAATTATATGGGATAGCGTACCTGCTAAGACAGAAGCTAACTTTAAATGGTGTATTTTCCTTATTCTTGCGATTTCGTCTTAGCCTTTTTTACTGCATTTAATATCCAACACTATTTGTCCTGTAGGCAATGTGGCATTTTTGCACCAATTTTAGTATGGATTAATTTTGTATATATGAAAGTTTACATACTATAGATAACGTAAGTGGTCAGCTGATGTACCAGAGGGGAATGGGAGACTCGCCATAATAACATCCCAGACTATGCTGCAACGTTAAATGAATGGAAAGCCGCTTACTGATGTTTCCGTGATTTTAGAGGCATCGTCAGTAATCAGCTTGCGATTCATTTCACATTATAGTGAGATGTGTGATGCTGCTATGGGACCACCCGGTTTTGTTTTTCGTGATATATACCAAGATCATCGACAACAAAATTTGTTGTAAAAATGTTGTGCTGCCCCCGTTTTATATAGGGTGAAATTATCTAGTAATATCTAATACTAAGCTTATGCTTAGATGTTACAGACACATTTTTGAAAAATGTCTTAATTTACATAAGTTTATTTTGCTAATGGAGCTAAAATGTTTTTTCCTTTGACAAATGAAATCAATTTTTTTATGATATATTGTGTAAGATTAAAAAAAAAAAAAATATTTGAACTATTTTTCGAGGATTTTTTTTCCAGCTTTCTCTACGTAGTCAATAAACTTATAATAAACAAAGTAAAATATAATTAGCGGTCATCTAATGTATTGTGTGGTTTATTTACGTACATACATCTTTCAAATAAATTTAAAAATTACCCTCCTTATGCCATAGAATGACTAAGAAAGTAATTACATAAAAAAGATAACATTCAAGTTTTCTTACCACTGATACGCCGGTTCGGGAATATATATTTATATATAGAAAGAGTCTTTAATATGTTCATTTATTAATTACAGTTATTCAAATAAAATAACTATGTTTATTCTAAGTAATCTTGTAAAGATTAATGCATAGTACAAAAATACATTTACTACCATAAAATGTCACAAGTAGTTATTTCCTATGACATGCTATTAGTACCATGTGAGTATTTATGGAAATCGAAAAAGTTAATTATGTTTACCTATCTTGCTCAGAAAATTCTATTAAGTAAATGTTAAATTTTATAGTAGTTGTAAATTTCGGTATACTGAAGGAGGTAGCGTTAGAAAGAGTATGTATAAGAGGAATGTAAATAAGATTTAGGAAACAAATAAACAAACTTTGTGATAATATTGCAGAAGTTTGCTGAACTTTATGCTGTTTATTTAATAAAAAAATTCCTTCATAAGCAATATAAATAGTACGTTTTATTTATGGCTAATTTAAATAAAATCCTTAAAATAAAATTAATCTTTACATTATTTCTTCAATAAATGTTTTAAATTTCAGACTGAATATTTTTGGGTATTTTACTACATGGGTTTTTTTATATTGTCATATAGTTTTCAATATTTTTATTGTTGAATATTTAATGGCAGGATACATATAAGACGGATAGATACCCGACTTTATTCAGAATTTAAAAACAGCAATATTTAGTTTCTTATGAGAAGTTTTTACAGCTTACATTGAAGATCTGAAAAAAAAAAAAATTGCTGAATTTGAGACGAAATATTTGTCTTATATTATGATATCTATCGAGTGGAATTCATCCGGTGATAATCGGGGGAAACAACATAAATGAAAGCAAAGGTGCAGGGCCGGGGGATAAAGAATGGGGAATATAGTGGTCACGAGTTTTTAGGTCTGAACTACAGCTGATAACACCTCAAGTAATGTAACACAATAATAAACGCGGATCATTATGAACGCCTTTTGCATAACTGCACAATAAAATGTAAAAGAAAAGTCGTGTACTGACCGAGTCGCAGAATTCATCTTCTCTATGATAATGCTCTTGTGCATTGAGTTATCGTTGCTAAAGAAGTAGTAAGGATATGTTGTTAAAGCTTTACCATTTACCTTACAGCCCAGACTTAGCTCCAAGTGGTCATTATCTGTCCTCCAAATTCTAATTTGGAACGATATTTTATGATGAAGAGGAAGATGGTGATGATAAAAGAGCATTAACATATCGGTTTAAGAACAAACTTCAGAATTCTTTTCCAGGACACAGATATGATCATTAATTCATAAAGAAAATGTATCGAGCTACAATTTATTTTGACGTGCTACAACTACATTATTTTGAAAAATAAACTGGCAAAAGTTTCTCTATTTCTTTAAGAAGTAAAAGTGTATTGTGAAATAGACATTTGTACCTATCTCGTGCATGTTTAGTTACCATAAAATCGGCAAGGTTGAAAATTTCCAAAATAAATTTTGGTTCACATTAAAAACATTAGTCTCAAAAATATAAAATATTCAACTTTAAAGGGCCATATTTTGCGTATAGTTACCCTCGTTAACTAAAACAAAGAAAAAAAATCAGACATTAATAGTTTTAGTGGAAATATCACCCTGTTTTTTGCGTTTCAGTGCGTTTTACAAAATGTGCTGTTGAAAGTCTGCGATTACAGTTCGAATAAAAACATGCACCAGTTTCTTTAAAAGATTAAAAAAAATTCATTTTTGTAGTTGTAGAGGATATTAATTTAACAAAATTCACATGAAGTTGTTAGCTATGATAACGTATGGAACAGATTTCCATTAAACACTTGGAGAAAACCGAAAAAAACTACCAAAACCGTAACATGACAAGCCGGAGGGCGATTAACTTTCGTCGTTCACATTATCAGAATTGGCATGGAATGATATGTAATCGCCAAAAAATTGTGATTTAGCGAGGACTGATGCTAAAAGACATATCGAGGGCATACCTTAGTAAACCTACACTGTTAAAAATTTGCAGCATTCTGGCAGGCCATTTGACCGTTTTTTCCGAAAACGGTTACACAACCGGTAATTTAACACTATTCTGACCATATTATTGGCCATTTTATGGTCAGAATATAGTTAAATTATGGTTATGAAACCGTTTTTTCAAAAAACGGTCGAATGACCTGCCAGAATGCTGCAAAATTTTTAACAGTGTAGCATTCCCGACATATATCGAGAAGACGACTAGAGGGTTACGCTACAACAGTACTGTTCGGTTAAAATGACCATTCGTCTTTTATGATTAGAAATATAAACAGTTTAACGAGATAAATTTTTAAGATACAGTAAAGTCCCGATTATCCGCGAGCGGATGATCCGCGATGCGGTTTATCCGCGAAGATATATATATATATTTTTTAATTCAAACCAACAGCAAGGAAAATACAATAAGCTCTACTAATAAATATATACAGAAAAATTCATGTATTCGAAAGAAATAGAAGAATATTTCTAGATTTGGCTACCATGTTTGAAATATCGGATATGAAGTCTTGATGTCTTTTCTTGATTTTATTAACCAAACTAAACACAGCAATTAAAATATTTAACAATTAAATAAGACTATTATGATAAATTACAGGAGAGTATATCAAGAATAGCTTCATTTTCGAGATAAAAATTATTCAATACTAAAAGAAAAACAATAGTTTGAAATTTAGAATAAAGAAAATGTGTTTCCAAAGCAAGAAACAAAAACAAGTGACTGATTTTTAAAAAAAAGATGTAACTCAACTATTTTGTTATAGTATGTATGGCATTGTTTCTTGTTTACTGTTCTTTATTTTAGTGATTTAGACGTAAAGCAAAGGTTTCTGCTGCATTGTGCATATGTACGTATTTTAAACGTTTTATTATGTTTTTTGTACACTAAAACATAATTTTTATGTTGAGTTTTCTTTTTTTCGTGTTTGCACCCCATTTTCAGTCTCTTTCGGGATTTTTGTTATCCGCGGTACCCTTGCCGCCCAAGTCCGCGGATAATCGGGCCTGTACTGTATAATATAATTTTATAAGTACATTACAGGTTTAAGACGTAACGTGCTATATTATTACAAACTATTACGCAATAAAGTTGAGTGTTCAACGTATTACTGCAACGCACTTTTAAAACCCTTGAGAAAAGACGAATGAGAAATTAGACATCAAAAATTTGTTAAATAGCAGGAGATCCCTTTTCCATTCTGTTTAATGATTACTCGATATATTTCGCTGCTAATAAAATAAATAAATGATAATCAAATCAACTTTTCTATCAATAATGCATTTACGCTGATTTATCCGACCATTAAAGTAAATAAATAAAGATAAAATCTTTTTATTTCCCTTTTCTCGAAAAAAGATGTAATTGCCCAGTAATCTTCGTGATTTTTTTGTTTTTAGAAATTAGTATCCATCTATCAATTACAGTGTGATGATTATGTCTTGCACAGGTAGTTCATTTTTGCTTAGGTTCCATACTAAATACAAGGCTGAAAAATTAACTGTTACTTATTTTAAAAGGAAGGCAAGAAACTGCTAAGGTAGAAATTATCTAAAGGTCTTTATTGTCCACCGGGATCGTTTCGAACATAGCCGAAATTACACGGCTAAGGCCGATGTTGGAGAAGGGAGCAGAAAGTTACATTTTTTACGTTCACAGAATCAGATCTTAGAAGCAAAGTGATGCAATTACATTTTCTCGAAAATGCTCGAGTGTTGGCAAGCGTACATACACAATTCGCCAAATACATATACTATATGGCGAGATTAAAGAGAGAGAGAGACATGTGGTCAAAGTACAATAATTGAAATTGAATGGGGAATGTAAAAGATTTATAAGAAATATTTAACGCCAACGGATGACATAGGAAATATAGCTCATAAACCGCAAAAGAACATTCGATAGGGTTTTCCAAAGTTCTCATGGGACTGAAACGCCAGCTAAAGAACGTTAATAAAATAAAACAAATTAAAGACAGGGTTAATAACTGAACTGACTGATATATCTTACATCTGGACCAACGGCTAAAAATGTAGAAGTAATATGTTTGACTAATTTCTGCATATCATCAAAACTAAGGCAGGATGATGAAAATTAGAATCCTGTTGCTAGGCGAGAAGAGGAAATTATTTCTTTTCTTTAAAATGCGGTGCGCTGCGGTTAAAATAGTAAAGAGACTGAGAATTGAATGCTTAATTTATGAAGGGAAAAGAGCATTAAAAACAGATTGAATCCGAATGCAGACAGATAATTAAATTTAAGAATTTTAAAAAATGTAATTTTAAAGAGGGGAAAGAGAAAAGGTCTTAATATTAATATGTGAAGGTAGGCGCCTTCACATACAGTCTTAATGATTTTACTATGTTTATAATAACAGGCAATATACATTCATATTGCTTTCTGTGATTGAATCATGTGGCATTATCATTTATTATAATATAATTTATGAATTTATTAATGTTCTTTATTATGGATTCTTCCAATAGTTGTTTGGCATTTGACATGTACGTTAAAATTTCAATTACGGCCAATTGATTAATGGCTAACATGGAACGTATTATCCGTTAGGATTATAAAACTGGTCTCTATGTTGGCTCGATGCATCCCTTTTGAAGTACACACCTATTTATGTTATTTCGAAAGGTTAGCCTTCCTCTCTCGAACACCCGACATTAAAACATTTTCCCAGGACTGGATCCCTCTCTGGTGTTGCCGTCACGGCTATCGTATGTCTATCAGCAAAAAAATAAACTCAACTGAATTTGCACTTATCATTTGAGTTTCTTCCCAGATCTCACGCACGTGTATCAACCCGTAAGGCATGGTGACGTCACGGCGACGTCGTTGTGAAGTCACACTGTGATTTTGTGACCGTCGATGTGACGTCACGTGACGTTGATGTGACGTCATAGTGACTAGAATGCGAGGTCGTTATGGCCGTTTTAGAGGTCGTTTGTGACGTCACATTGTGACCACTCTGTGAAGTCACGGTGTGACAAATTTGTGAAAAGTGTGTCATTTGTGACTATTTTGGCCTTAACTTTGTGACTAACCTGTGACGACAGCGACAATGCTTTGACGTCACACTGTGACTAATTTGTGAAATATGTGTCATTTGTGACGAACTTGTCATAAACAAAGTGATGATTTCAAATGAAAATCAAATTTCAAATTAATTGCTTAAAAGGGCAAAGGCCAACATAGAGAAAAAAATTCCAAGCCGGGACTCGAATCCGGGCCATCAGTGTAGCGCACTGACATTCTACCGACTAAACCACATGGAACGAGACCCAGCCTGGAAAATTTCTTACTAGTACATGTTGGCAAGGCTACAAACGCAGCACAAGATGGAATATTTATCGTGAGCCGCCAACATCGGGTAAACACGAAACTTAATTAAATCCAGCATCGATTCAAACTATATAAATACTTGGAAATTTTTCCATAGAGAACCATTCGCCTTGCATGCAATATTTCAAATAAAAATCAAATTTCAAATTAATTGCTTAAAATGCAATTTTAATTTGAAATTTGATTTTCATTTGAAATATTGTATGCAAGGCGAATGTTTCTCTCTTGAAAAATTTCCAAGTATTCATATAGTTTGAATCGCTGCTGGATTTAATTAAGTTTCGTGTTTGCCCCATGTCGGTGGCTCATGATAAATATTCCATCTTGTGCTGCGTTTGTAGCCTTGCCAACATGTACTAGTAAGAAATTTTCCAGGCTGGGTCTCGTTCCATGTGGTTTAGTCAGTAGAATGTCAGTGCGCTATACTGATGGCGCGGATTCAAGTACTGTTATGGAAGTTTTTTCACTATGTTGGCTTTTGCGCCTTTTAAGCAATCAATTTGAAATTTGATTTTCATTTGAAATATTGTATCCAAGGCGAATGTTTCTCTCTGGAAAAATTTCCAAGCATTAATACTGTGATGATTCTTGTTATAAACACTGTGATGAATTTTAAAATAAAGTTTTGTTTGAAATATACAATATTATCTTTTTACCGTACTTTTTAGCAATGTATCGCTATTTTGGAGTCCTATTCTTCTAAAATACTTTTAATTTTTACACTGAAAAAAACAATGCTTATCAACTGGCATCCTTTTTTATTAAGTTCTAAGCTTGATCTTGAGTTCAAGCTTTATATTAAGAATGTTTTGTGTGTTGTGATTTGTTATTATTTTATTAAATACGAACATGGAGTCTAACGGATATTAATACATTTCCTATTTAAAGAAGAATAAGATAAGCCATATTTATTTAAATTTTTTATTCCCGTGTATATTGTATTTTGTTAATATGAGCTAAATAGATTTGGTATGATTTATAGGAAATGACTGATCTGGGAAATAGAAAAAACAAGTAAGAAAAATCATGCGTTAAGCATAGATTATAAAGCACTTTCCAACGCTTCCTGAATGCTTTAACTAGACATCGTAATTTAAGGAAATAACGTAAATAAGATAACTAAGCAAATATTTTAGAAAACGCATAAAACATTTGAAAAACTGATTTCAGCAGTTACCGTTCATAGCCAAATATGTTTTCCAATTCTTTTGAATAGCCCTGTATTTAATCTGTAGGTTGATATATACTAGTATATAATGTGAAAATTTAGTTTAGCAAGAAAATGCATAACAGGTTGAAATTCTCATTCAAAAATTTATACTAATATATAAAAACATACTTGAATACTTTTGTACAACCCTGTAGTTTACCTAGAATCTTTATTACACGCCACTATTTAGTTAAAATTTAATTCAAATTAAAACACTTTTAAAACTGCTGAAATCACATTTCCAGAAATTATAATTTATAGACGGCCATATATCCATTTCCTTGCGTGACCCTGTGCATCATTTTATCCATATTCTACAAACATTTCTTAGTAAATTAAATGCAGTTCAACATAAAAATCCATAACTCATCTAAAAAACACCTTTAAGCAATTTGCGTCCATACCCCTTAACTCTTACGTATACTTTTGTGTAACCTTGTATATGAATTATAGCTTTTATATACACCATATACTATGCATAAATATAGTGGCATAAAAGCGCATATTATAATTAAAAATGCATTTCCAGCAATTATCGCTAATGAACAGTACAATATCAACTTTTATAAATATCATAAATTATAAATATTTTTTTATAAATATTATAAATATCAAATTTTAAAAAGTATAGTAAAGCAGTTTAATCTATAAACTTGTTATCAGGCATGAAAAACACTTTATTTCAATGCTTAATTGTCATATTTTATTTTTTAATGCGAAGTATCGAACGTGTATCGAAAACGTAGAAAATGAGTTTACAATCGAAGAAAATTTAATAACTGATTCTGAATGTCTACAATTAAATGTTTGATTAAAATCACGAACAACAAAAACGTGCTTACATACAATTTAAAAAAAATAAATATACCAATTTGAAAAACACTATATAATTAGTATTTATAATTGTACTATTAAACAACAACAAAGTACAATAGATGAATTAAATGTATTATTAGATTTAACAATTTCTCAAAAATCTCTCAATATGTTACAAGGAATTCCTATTATTTTATAATTTTGGCAAATGTTAAATCTGAAAACATTGATATGAAGATTTAGGATTTTAAATAATAATTTAAAATATTATTAGCAATGAAAAAAAGTCTTTCAAAAGTTTCACTACTATAGTATGTAAAACGGCATTTCCCATTCAGTATAATGTTAATTTCTAATCTGAAAAACAATCCCAGAACAGTCTCTTTCTATAGGTATAATGTAAAACTATTTAACTCATCTCACCAAATATACAAAACAGGAACAAACAATTTAAATTAAATAAGACTTACTTTTTGAGCTCCATAAATTAATTATTAATATCCGTGTGTATCCGAAAATGGCGACGTCTTTTTCTTCCATTAAAAAAAGCACACGCAAAATCTTACATTTTAGACTAGTAACTTACCGCATCTGTTAGAACAAAAAGTTCTCTGTTTACCCTGCGGTATCGTGGCAGACGATTTGGGGCAGGTGTGAGTTTATTTCCTTTTATATAAACAGATATGGAACTTATATGTGCAATCATTTTATGAGACTGTCTGTATTTAAATTTTTGTATTTGAAGAATTTTCCAATGTATTTTACCTTTTCTTTTTATCAGTTTTAACCCCCCCCCTCCCTTTTTCTAAGTAAAGATTGTTTCACACAAATACAAAATATCTTCCTAAAAAATAAAAAGATATAAATAAATATCGAGGATAAAAAAAATTTCTTTGTCAATCGTCATTCTTTTCATGTTAATTTCCTGTAAAATAAAACAATTCGTAAAATAACTTTTTTTTAGAGTCATATCTCTAAAACACAAATTTAAAATACGAATAATAAATTATATCATGAGTTTTGCATAAATTTTGTATTATTTTTATTTATTCGGAAAATGCTAATTTTATTTTAAAAGTCTGAAAGAAGTAGAATTTTTTTTAAAAATAGTTACTTAAAATAGGTACACTAACAGGAAAAAATATGACTTGAATGCAAATTATAAAGCAAGAAATGTATGTATGACTAAACTCTGAAGACTCTTTCTACGTGCTCATTAAAAGCTGCAGACTTAACTATAATAGAATTTTTTTAGTTTGAAGCCACAAAAGTGTTTCGAATACCAGTGGTCGGTAAAAATAAATTAAAAATTTTCCTTCCTGCAAACTAAATATGTAAAGTGTATATATTTAATATTCCTAATTCTAAATATGTTATCCAAATTGCTCCAGCACGTACCATTTTTCCGAGAAACACTTTTATAATAATAAGAATAAGAGAAGGATTATTATATTAAATTGCAATACTAGATAAAATTGAAATCAGGAAAAAAGTATACTTTCACACTCTTAGATATCAAATTGATAAAATATAGCATGGAAATCTAGTTTGTTGATACTTGTACCGTGCATTTTCCTTTATATGCCCCCCCCCACCACCATCTTTTCGTGTCTGAATTTACTACTTGCTACCCACTAATATATTTTCATTCCTTATGCCGCTGTAACGCGGGCCTTTTTAAAACATTTCTCTTCATTTTCAAAGATTTTTGAAGTTCATATTTTCCTCACACTGTGACTTACAATATGGGTTACAATTTTTTACAATTTATTACAATTTTTCTTTGTGAGTGTGTCGTGACCTACGTTACATGCAGTGACATAACAATTCTTTTTTATTGCCAGAAAAATAAAATTTTACAGTAACAACATGTTTTGAAGATTTTTTGTAATTTTTTAAAGTTTTCAAAGAAGTTCACATCTCATTCACAATGTGACATCACTGAGTGGTGGCATTTCGGTCACAGATGTGACGTGACCACAGTGACTCACAGTGACGTCACAACGACGTCACTGTGACCATGCATGCTATGAGGGAAAGGAATATCTAAAGAACCTGTGGTCATAATCCGAATAGCTATGAATCTATTTATAGAGTAGCAGAAACTATAATATAGCGCGTTTATTTTTGTACTTACAAAATGCGTAGTCATAGATATAATAGTGTTGGAAATGTTTTTTAAAAAGACGAAGCTACATTTTAGCATGGGGACCGAAAAGTGTGACTTTCAATAATTTGGAAATAGAAACCGATAAATTAATGTTTTTAGAATGAAATTGGAGAATATTTACACTGTAAAAAAAATGGTAACTTTCCATGTAAAATCCAGGAACGTTTCGCCTTTTATCAGGTTTTCAGAATAATTTAGCTTTTTCCTGTGAAATTTTGGTTTTCTTATCTGAAACGTTCCTGAACAAAAGTTGGAAACAGCAAAACGCTGCGGCCGTCATTTATTATTTTTTTTTTCCTATAATCCGTTGCTCGCGCGCGAGTGTCGAAAACGAATTCCTTAAATGAATGTAAAAAAATCAATATGGAATGCAAATAAATCAATAGACGACATAATCCTTTACGTCTCTATTGTCAAGATAATTCAGATGAAAATACAATACCTCTGTGACATCACTAAGAGATTATCTCTCGTACTTGTCTGTGAAATCTTTAACGAGCAGACTGTGTAAAAAAAAATACACCTATTATTTGGATCTGCATTAACCAGGGGACCATCAAATATGATTCTCACCTATTTTGATTAATTTAAAGTATGTTTTAGAGTTCTTATCTCTAATTATTCTTGTGAAAGGATTTCTTCAAATGGGCCTTAGATTTTCAGAAATTAGATGCCGAGTTTTAGCATACGTTTCAAATGCCCATTAGTTTGCAGCTCTCAACGTGTCTTTCGTGGTGTGGACGCAGAAAGCTTGCACGCCACCCGTACGGCCCGGGTTCGATGCTACCTCTTGACTTTTTTTTTCTTTTTTAATTAATTTTATATTTTAACACTTTATTACAATTTGATTTAAATTTGACATATATTTGACACTTTGAATTGCTGCAAATTTGATTTTTTTTTCCGGAAAAAATATACAATTACGTTTAGGTTTTTTTTTTCATGAAAATTTATATGTATTTTATCTAACTTGTAAACTAACATAATCACTGACGAAAATCCAAAATATTTTATGTCTAGATTTTTTTTCTAATTATTATTTACATTTATATATTTTTATATTTTAAGCAAAGTTCAGAAACAATATATCACATATATATTTACTTTATTGAATTTTAACTGAAAATTTATTTTTTCGTGTAAATTATAAATAATAATTTTGATGTCAATTTCAAAATATTTTTTCATTCTAACAAATAATGATAATAAAGCGAAAATTTTCAACTGGAAATGTAAAAATCGTCTGCGGATCCCGCATGCTGTGAAATGTCAGTAATGTCATAATGAAGGGAACGAACATCCAGAGTGAATTATGTCAGCCAGGTATCGGTCCGGATAGCCTAACAGGTAAGGCATTGGCACGGCACGCCAAGTATCCAGGTTCGATCCCTGGTCTGGACATTTTTCGCTCTTGTGCTACTCCAGCCTTGAATATGTCAGTAATGTTTTGCTGTCAATAGAAATATTCCTGGTATTTCGCAGGAAACTTACTGGCATTTCTGTAGAAAGTTTTTAACATATACAGTAAAGTACCAGTCATTTTCAAGAAATGTTTCTTGGAAATAATGGGCAACTCAGCTGCCCATTTTTTCCCAGGAACGTTGCGGAATTTTTTTTTACAGTGTAGATGAATTTTGAAAGTGAAAAGGGAGTGGGGGAAACAATGAAATATAAACACAATATATGACAGAAAATCTGTTACACATATTTTCTTTCCGAGCGCCAGAAGCAACTGTAATTCATAGGGTGACGCGTAAAAAAACTAACTACCTACTGTGTCTTTTCCCATGAAACAAGATACAAAAAATGTCAAAATATAAGCAATCTTGCAATTAAAAATATTGGCATTATATGTCATGAAATTTTTGTAGCTGAAGCTGCATTACTATATAAAATAACCTCTTACTTTTAAAAAGTTAAAAAAAGTGTAACAGTCTCTATATTGTTTTAAGTGGATATCCAATTTAATATATTTTCAGCCCTCTGATACAAGGAAAAAATAATGTCGGGGAGACCGGGGAAAGATGACGAATGTCTTAAATTTTCCGTTCTTCACTAGGTGGCAGCATCAACCGGACACTACTCGCTCTCCCATCGGCCGTTCTTTAAACAATAGTATAGAGACGTTGAAATCGCCATTTTTGTGTTAGTTGTGAAGCTTTGATTGTTTACCGCTGCCACGTTATAACTTTTATGCATGTGTAAATAAGCTCTGCTGCAGATACAGGTAAGATATATCGTTTTTCTTTAATATTTACGAGTAACTTAGTTTAAATACTACCTATTACCATGAATAAATGTCAATTAATCGCCTTCCTTCATGGCAATGAAAACAAATATTTTTAAACAGGCTGTCCGGGGCAAAATGACGAGCTCGTCATCCCCAGTCCCTGGTAGTAGAAAACCAACGTATAAACCCTCCAGAAGAACCAAAACGTATGGCAAATGCTGATTCCGATGGACCAAAGAAGCTTGTTAGTGTTTTTTTTATTTCAAACCATTGCCTAAAGCAACACAATGTGAGAAAAAAAGCAAAAGCAAAACACTGAACTGAAGCATTCTTACAAGCACACTCATCAAAGAAATGTTAGAACAAAGGGAAAAGCTGAAGGAAGAACAGGAACGTTTAAAAAAACAGAGAAAAGAAGCTCGTGAAGATAAAAAGGGAGTAAAAAAACTCAAACTAAGTTCCTGTAGGCCTAAGTCTATTAAATCCAGGCCAAACAGTCCAGTTGCATCAACTTCAAAGGATGGTGTTTTCAGATGTCTTGCTTGAGACGAGGAATATTGTGACCCACCAACAGAAGAATGGATCCATTGCTGTAAATGCCAAGAGTGGTGGCATGTGGAATGTTCCAATTATGAAAATAGTATTTTTATTTGTGACTCTTGTTAGCTGCACAACTAAACACTTCAACATTATGCTTAGTTTGATACTTTGTAAGATGTAAAAACACAGTTATCATTTGTTAAACCATGTAACATATTCAAAAGATAAAATATGTTCAACCTTTTTCAGTGTTGTCATCTCGCCCCAAGGCCAAAGTCATCTTGTCCCAGTACTGGGGCAAGATGACGATTTGTTAATGTTATGAAAAAATAAAATTATCCTTTACTTTTTTTTATTTTTTGAAAAATTAAATGGTAATATATTTAATACTACAAAGGAATACTCTAACAGTTCATGTAAAATTAATTTTACTATACTTAAAAATAAATTAATAAACAATAAAAATTGTTAACATAGTCATCTTGCCCCGGTCTTCCCCTCTTTTTTTCAGACTGTCATGACCATACATCATTGAGACGTTTAAAAATGAACTTAATTAAAAATAAACTAATTATCTTCGCAAAATTTTATTCGATCCTGTTCGGATACTAATATTAATAATGGAAAATGTAAACAGAGTACATAAGCTAACAAAACACAATGCGAAAATTATAAAATTTAAAAATACGTATATCTGTAAGATGTGAACTGAAATGGAATGAAATTGAATGAAATGTGATTTAGTAGCATGAAATTGTTAAATTTTTTTCATTCGAACAGGACGGAATTAAAAACAAATGAACAGGAAACCAGCAAAAAAGGTATCCGTACTAAATCTTGTAATGTTTGACAACTATAATGGCGCAGCCTTAACGCCGTTACCTCAGATAAGAGCCCACATCACAGCCTTTCCTGAAAACAACATGAACCACCTGCTTCCTGTATATAGAGTGATTTCAAGAAGGAGCACGTTTCGTTCATCGTACATAGTTTTTTTTTTTTTGGAAAGTGACCCGAACACATTTAAACTCATAATTAGCGAATTTTTCAAAGTGGAGGCAATGCATGTTTTCAGAAGTTCTCCCTGTTTTATAAGGCCTTGATTGCAAATTTTCATCCTTTTTTTTAAAATAATTAACGGATGTTTGAAATTTTTTAAATCCTGATCATAGTTTATTAAATATGTAGTATTAGACTATACAAAATAATATTTTTCGCGAATTTAAATAACCATAAGAAATACTTGATAAACTAGAATAACTTTAAAATCTTTTCAAATTATGATTTCATCGATTCTTTTTTAAATAAACAAAACATGCAGTATCACATCATTATTTTTTTCTGGCATGTGATATTTAGTAACAAGCTTGCGACAATATTGTCATCTAATGATAAAGAAAATACTGATTATCTTCAATATTCTATTTTAGAAATAATTCATGGTGTAATCTGAATAAACACAGTAAAAAAAAATACAATAGTTTCCCCTTTCTTTATCCTTTATACTTTTGTGTTAACAAATATTCACTAAAATGTTCATGGATATATCAGCAGAAGTACGATTTACTTAGCGATATAGGAGAAATTACAGAAATTTATATTTACATAGTTAGGAAATCGATGCTATTATTTAAGTAAATAAGGTATTGTATCTTGAAAATTGACATACCAGGCATTAAAACATAATGTTATAACCTTCTTTTAAAAAAATTAAAACATTACTTTTATATTATAATGTAATTAAAGATCCATGGAGTCTAAAAATTTAAAAACTTATCGATGTTAATTCATGGATATTAGATTATACACACATGAAGGATAGGTGTAAACGTTAAACAAGAATAGATTTGTGGATTTTTAAAAGTCATGTTTTATCAGAATATTTAAAAAAAATTTGTATAAAAAATCCCACCTAATTTCGTTACTGCAATTCATATCATAAAATAAATAAATAAATAAATAAAATAAATAAATTCCATTACAGTACGGTTTACCGGTCCTCGATTATTAAAAAAACCCGGATTTCATTTATGCTCGATAGAAAGCGCGAAATAGTGAATTTATTAAAAATTATTGTTTTTACTCTGTTTTTAGGGTTTCGTTCATCTGTAGAAACCCTATTCGTCTCACTTCTCTGTTTGTCTGTCTGTCTGCCTATCCGTCTGTCTGTCTCAGAGCCCGTTCTCAGAAACTATGTATGTTGGAAACTTGAAACTTTGCATTCTTATAGCTGAACACCTCACATCAAACGCAAATAATAAAATTTTGAAAAAGTCGTAATTAACGGATGTTATTAATTAAAAAAACCAATTACAAGATCGGAAAGGCATTCATAATTCAACAAAAGCATGGATTTTTTTTATCAAATTACAAAAACTATCTCTTCCACGGATTAACACAGGTGTCATTTTAACGGCAGATAAGGACTGGCGATTTCTATAAGTCGCGATTACTTTTTTTCTACGAATCCCAGAAATTCGAAATTAGTACCACAAAGCGGGCAAAGAAAAAAAACAGCTTACAGAAATTCTAAAAATTATATCGATCGTACCGTGAAAACTCGAAAATTCGTTAAAATTTGAGAACAAAATCTTTTATCTTCCTTCATTTGTGCAGGCGACAGATGTCTGATCACATTGAATTTTCTGCGGGAAACCAGATAATATGAAACAGGCGCGTCTTGTGGTCAGAAACAAAACATAACTCTTATACAGGACCAAATTTGTTTTAAAATATCGATTTTTGAGCTAGGATTTTTACGCCATCCGACATAATATTTCATTCTCTTTCTGAATATGTCTTTATTTTTTTAATTTCGACAATCGGAAGCGAAGATAATAAATTTTTTGGTAATGAATTTCAGAATTGCATTTTTTTCACACCAGGTCACGTGACAGGGAAATAAAAAGAGATATTTTTATACTGGGGTTTGATAATGTAAGTATAAAATTTTTTAATATTGAATTTACAAATTTGGTTCTTTCACATCCAGATGATATTTCATACGCTGATTCATAAAATCTAAATGTAAAAGATATCGGACCACAACTTTCCGATTTATGAAAAAATCGATTTTTAAACTTATATGTAAAACATGCTTTTCCACACAATTGACGGGAATTAGTTAAAATTAGGAAAACTAAAGAGCCGATCGCTTTTAAAGAATTGTTCAGAACGGTGGCACATTTTTAAAAATACAGCATAAATTGTACTTATTCAATATAAAAATTTCATAAGTGTTGATACCACTGTTTTCAAATACTAATTTCAGCAAATATCTTAAATTCTTGTTTATGACCATTTTTAAACTGTAGCGTTCTCTACCGTTTTGCGTGCGGTTTTTTTTTGACGGCGTGATGAGATAAATATTACTTATTCAATATAAAAATTTTTATAGGGGCGTGAAATAAAAAAAAAAAAAAACTTGGCGTTTTTTACCGTATTATGTGCGTTTTTTTGACAGAGTCCTGAGATAAATGCTACTAGTCTATATTATAAAGGATAAACATATCTGTGCGTAACGCATACGTCATTTTGCGAATGTCAACACTTTAAAATTTAAAATAAAATTTTGGTTTTACAATTTTCTCTACTGCAAATTTTTAAACTTCTAAACATCGCGCATTTTAAATTTTTACACCGTCGTATAAGGAAAAAATGCTTTTTTAAATGCAATTTGTTTGAAAGCTGTATCTCATTTTATTTTTGAGATATTAATTTTTTTGTAGTTTTTAATACCATTTTTCCAATCGTGGCAACAAAAGTACCACAATTCTATTGAAAGTCATTGAAAGTAAATGGAAAATAGTCGAAAATAGGAGACAACTGTATCTTTTTGTTGCCATTTTCTCATAAAACCTGAAAAAAAAAGTTGAAATTAAAATACGGCTATGTCAAGAATATTGCCTGTTATTCCGCGATAATGATGTCATATGCATACTTTTCTATAGACGAAGTTTAAGATTGGATTGTAAAAGTGAATTTCTTTAGCGGATGCAAATGTCGTCATTTTATAAAATAGCCTGTATTTTAATTCTTAAAACTGAATTATGTTTTGTAGAAGTGCGTCATTTTCACAGCCCAGCTGCTTTCAAATTCTTCACAGGTGAAATGCTTCACTTTTGAAGATAATGTAATCGAAATTACACACTGATAAAACGCAATGTTTTACAAAAATTTAGAGTGCCTTTATAAAAGAGAGGTGACATGCAAATAATAGCGATTTATATTACAGAAATTGATGATTCTCGCCTGGATGGATTTGCTTCGCCGAGTTAGACAAGCAAACAAATAACTCGAGGTTTAAAATAATATCGTGTTCCTGAAATTATTGTCCAAAATTTTCTCGAATAATAAAACATTAATGCTATTCTTTAGGACATTCTACTATAATTTTATCAAAATAACATAATTTGCTTAATATAATTTTTTACATTTTATATAATCTATATATTTAAAACACAAGCGTGTGTTTTAATCATCTGCCCTGATCTTTCTACTAAATCAATTTTACTAATATTTTTTTTAACTGAAAGCTGTTCATTTGTAGATGTGATCGCACTATCTATTTTTTAATATCCCTACTTTTATATTTTAATTTTAAAAGTATTTTATGAAATTTCTCCAAAATGATGCAAATTAGGTAGCTTTCATTATTGCAGACAAAAAAGAAAAAAAAAAAATGAGATATTTTTATCTTTATTCACGCCATTTTCTGATAAAAATTCAAAATTGTTTATAAAAATTGTTGTATAGGGTTTAGTGGCGCAAAATCCCATTAGGAGAATAATATTATATTAGGGGAATAATAACGGAAAATGACATACTGCTTTTGAGAACACGCATTTTTCGTCACAAATTTTCTATATTGTTTTTCCTTCAGCATGCGTACTGATAATAAATTTCAGACACTAGGCGAAATGCTTATTTAAGGGAAAATGAAGTCATATTTAAAATAAAACAATCATTTTCTTATATAAAACTAAACATTTTAACACAAATTCATCTAAAAAACATAAATTACGGAAATTTTTAGTCTCCGGAATTGAGATTAGAATCTGAAGTAAAGAGTGCGTCTATTCAGATAAAAGATGTTGCTGACAATGGTGACTTCAAGTTTTGAGTTAAAATGATTTTAAAGTGATCAAACAAAATACAATTTTTTTAAATGATGAATATGGATATGAGAAGTGCTTATGCAAATTTTGAGAAGGTGAAAATTGCTGTTTTTCATTCCGGAATACCAAGCATAAGAGCTTCAATTGATAACCACATCGTAATAACTGATCTTTATTATATTTTATTGATTACGTATCTATATTATAAAGAACAAACGTATCTGTGCGTAACACTGACGTCATTTTGCGAATGGCAGAAACTCTTGATCAAATTTTGGTCTTGAAATTATCACTACTGCATTTTTTTAATCTTCTGACCATCGTACATTTTCAATTTTCGTCGCATAAGGAAAAAATTTACTTTCGAATGCAATTTGATTAAAAACTGTATCTTAATTGACTGATGTATTATGTTTTTTAAAATAATTTTTAAGCATGATTTTTTTAAGTTTATCTTAACACGTGTCTGTTTCAATACATAATAATAATAGACATTTTGCACATAAAGCAACAAACATTGTTCCGCATTTGTTTCTGACTATTTTTGTATAACGAAATTAATACTTTCTTTATAAACAAATAAAAGAAAAATATTAAAAAACCCAATCTAACATATTTGTGAAAGCCAAATTAACGAAATTAATACTTCTTTTATAAACAAATAAAAGAAAAATATTTAAAAAAAAAACACAAATCTAACATATTTGTAATCATACAATTTAAATTTTTAGTTCATCAAATAGGATTTTTTACTTCAAATGGAATTTGTTTGCAAAGTTCATCTCAGTTTACTGATTGTCTATGGTTTTAAAAACAATTTTAATGCATGAAATATTTTTTAATTTATCTATATAGCGCGGAGCTCAATTACGAAAGATTAATCCGTTTGCCCTTAAAACAGAATAAAGAGTTCATCATTTTCTTACGGCTAATATCCATTAAAAAAATCTTTCCTAAGAATAAATAAATAAAATAATATAAATAAAACACAAATTTAACAGACATGTATAAGCTCTGAAATTATCAGAATATAAAAGGATGCTGTAAGTAGCAAAATCTTGGTCAAATAACTCTTAGCATGTGGCTAATAAGAAAATATTGCTTTTGATAAATTTCAAAAATTTATTTGATTGTATAATTCGTATTTTATATAAACAAATTATTAATTTTCAATTAAAATAAATGTTTTCACCTATATTCTGTAACCCGGGAAGCCCGGGTACGATCCCCTAGTTCAATATAAAAAAATCGTAAGTGTCGATATCACTATTTTAGAATAGTAATTTCAGCAAATACCTTAAATTGGCGTTTAAGACCGCCAAACCCTTGACTAATGTATCTACGGATAAGTTGTAGATAGGAGTTTCGTTCAAATACAGTTTTTTTTAAGAATAAAGTGCGCTCCTTGGCGGTGGAATATGGAATTAATAGAATGCGATTTTATTTAAATTAGGAAATCTAACACGGCGATCTATTTGAAATTTTAAGATAGTTTATAACACAAAATAAAAAGTTTTCAAAAGAATGGCGCGAGAAATTTCGTGGGGGCGCAATTTTTTTTTTTAACCTTAAAGTTTTATACCTTTTTATATGCGTTTTTTTAGGATTTAATAATTATAAATTATATCAATTTGGCTTATTAATTAAAGAATAATGTGTAAGAAAAATGTATATTTTGACAGAAATGCTATACCAAAATTCATTACTACTTTAGAATCAATAATAAAAATTTTGGGGTTTTTGTTGTGAATATGCCTTAATTGTGTATGATATTTACATTCATGTTTGTGAAAAAGTATCTCTCTTACTTTTTCTGCAATTGAAAGTGTTTTTTATATGAACTGGGTTATTTCTTATATTTTTAATGTTTGTTTGGTTATCGTAAATATTTTTATGCAGTTGCTTAAAGAATTGGGAATGATGCCTATTGAAATACACTTATGCTGCAGAAGTATTGAACAGGCAAAATTAAAAGATTAAATTGTTTATAAGTAAAGAAAGATCTTGACTGACTTGTATAGGTCCAGGCTTACAAAAGCTAAAAGAAGCCAACACTCCTAAACATAATAAATCCAGTCTCCACATTGTAAAACAAATGCATAAAAAAAATAGCATTTATATGGGGAGAAAATTCAAAGTGAAAAATGATTTTTTTAGGTACTTTTCGGTTAGCCGGGCGCCAGTATTATATTTACATATTTATATACACACACATATATGTATATATACGTACATGTATATATAACACTAGCACCCGGCTAGCTGAAAAGTACCCTTTTTTAATATCCGGGGTCGCAGCATGTAGGACAAATTTTATTGTTCTTACCAGTAATTTTTTTAAATAATCTTTATGGAATAGTCCTATTGCATATCTTATAAAAATTTCTCCTGTCGATTACTGATAAAACATACTGGTAGGAACAATACAATTTGTCCTATATGCTGTGACCCCTGTTAATATGTACTACATTTGTACAAAAAAACACCCAGCTAAAAATGAACTGCAGAAATTCTATAAAAAAACCGCAGTTGTAAAACTGCGGTGATTTGGCCAATTCCACTACAGATTTTTTGCGGTCAATACAACCACAAAATTACTGCAGTTTATTAACCGCAGTAATTTCGCAGTTGTATTGACCACAAAAATTCTACAGAAAATTTATAGTTATATCAATATTAAAAATTCTGCAGAAATTTCGCAGTTCCATTGGCCGTAAAAATTCTGTAGTGGAATCGGCCAAATCACCGTAGTTTTCCAACTGCAGATTTTTTGTAGTTATATCAACCGCAAAAATGTTGTAGTTTTTTACTGAGCATCGTTTCAAATCTGGTTTCTATAACATTATATGCTCTGGAGTGAAAAATCTGTTGAAATAGAAAAGTCCTAAGTAAAAAATCTCAAACATTTGTAGAATGCTTTAAGTTTATTGTGTGGCATGTTTACTTTATGAAAGCAATTGCATGTCATTGGAACTGTGTAAGTAGCCAGTTATCTGTCAAAAAGCACGCATTGCGATTGGGGGGGGGGGGGGGATTTTGAGGCTGCCGAATTCACGGTTGGCAAGTGTCGCTGCTTGATAGGGCTGGGCAATATGTCTAGAATTAATATAAATCGGCATCTTTATATCATGATATCCTGATATATCGATTTAGGAAAGTACCCTCATGGAGGCAAAGTGGTGTGCGAGCAGCGGTAAGTGCATAAAATGATTAAGCGGTCACAGGCTTTTCCAACGATATATCACATGACGAAGTGTCGACAAAATGTAGAAAAGTGCCCCCCAGAGGGGGGGGGGCAAAGTAGTGAGTGGAGTACCAGAAATGCATAAAATGATTAAGCGGTCACAGGCCTTTCCAACGATATGTCACATGACGGGTGTTGGCAAAATATAGGAAAGTGCCCTCTGGGGGGCAAAGTAGTGGGGCAGAGCACTGGAAATGCATAAAATGATTAAGCGGTCACAGGCCTTTGCAACGATATGTCACATGATGGGGTGCCGGCGAAATTTAGGAAATTGCCCACCCCCTGGGGGCAAAGTGGTGGGCGGAGTACCGGAAGTGCATAAAATGATTAAGCGGTCACAGGCCTTTCCAATGACATGTCACATGACGGGAGTCAGCAAAATGTAAGAAAGTGCCCCCAGGGGCGCAAAGTAGTGGGCGGAGCACTGGAAATGCATAAAATGATTAAGCGGTCACAGGCCTTTGCAACGATATTTTACATGACGGGGTGACAGCAAAATTTAGGAAATTGCCCCTCCTGGGGGGGCAAAGTGGTGGGCGGAGTACCGGAAGTGCATAAAATGATTAAGCGGTTACAGGCCTTTCCAATGACATGTCACATGAGGGGTGTCAGCAAAGTGCAGGAAAGTGACTCCCAGGAGGTCAAAGTAGTGGACAGAGCACAGGAAATGCATAAAATGATTAAGCGGTCACAGGCCTTTACAACGATATGTCACATGAGGGGTGACGATAAAATTTAGAAAAATGCCCCCCCAAGTTGTGGAAGTGGGGGAGATGGTCATTGGAGGTGCATAACATGAGTAAGTAGTAAGAAATTTGCATATTGCATGATCTATATAGGAAATTCGCATATTTTGCATGATCTTTTGAAGAAATTCGCTCATTTTACACGACCACGCGAAAATCGCGTTTTTCCACAACCTTTCAAAGAAATTCGCATAATACACGATGTTTCGATGAAATTTGCGTATTTCGCACAATCTTTTGAAGAAATTCGTATATTTTACATGATCTTTTGGTGAAATTCACGTATTTTGCAAGATCTTTCAAAGAAATTCGCATATTTTACAAGATCGTTTGACGAAATACAAATTTTTTCGCGATCATTTGACAAAAATCATATTTTATTGCGATTCTTTGATAACATTCGTGCTTTTTCCACGACCTTTCAAAGAAATTCGCATATTACATCATCTTTCGGCGGAATTTGCACGATCTTTTGAAGTGATTTCCATACTTTACACGGCACTTTGGCAAAAATCTCCAATTTTCCACGATCTTTCGCTAAAAATCTCGCATTTTCCATGATCTTTCGCCAAAATTCACTCATTTTCGACAATCTTTTAACAAAATTCACGTTTATTTCACGACCATTTGACAAAAATCACATTTCTTTGCAATTCTTTAACGAAATTCGCGATACTTCGATGAAATTCTCGTTTTTCCCAAGACCTTTCAAAGATATTCGCATATTACACGATCTTTCGAAGAAATTCGCATATTTTACACGAACGTTTGACAAAAATCACATTTTTTTGCGATTCTTCGACGAAATTTAAAATTCGTAGTCTTTCCACGACCTTTCAAAGAAATTTGCATATTACATGATCTTTGGATGAAATTCGTGTATTTCGCACAATCTTTTGCAGAAATTCGAATATTTTACACGATCCTTTGGTAAAAATCATGTTTTTTTGCAATTCTGCAATGAAAATAGTGTCTTTTTCGTGATCCTTTAACGAAAATTGCATTTTCCCCGCAATCCTTTGCCAAAAACCGTGCATTTTCCATGATCTTTTGCCAAAAATCTCGCATTCTCCATGATCTTTCACCAAAAATCTGGCGTTTTTCACGATCTTTCACCAAAATTCGCTCAATTTCCACAATCTTTTAACAAAATTCACGTTTATTTCGCGATCATTCGACAAAAATCACATTTGTTTGCGATTCTTTAACGAAATTCTCGATCCTTCGACGAAATTCTCATTTTTCCCACGCCCTTTCAAAGGAGTTCGCATATTTTACACGATCGTTTGACGAAATACGCACCTTTTTTCACGATCATTTGACAAAAATCACATTTTTTTCGCAATACTTTGACGAAATTCACAATCCTTCGCCGAAATTCGCAGTCTTTCCACGACCTTTCGAAGAAATTTGCATATTACATAATCTTTGGATGAAATTTGTGTATTTTACGCACAATCTTTTGCAGAAATTCGAATATTTTACATGATTTTTAGGCAAAAATCTTTTTTTTTTCAATTCTGCGATGAAAATCGTGATCCTTTAACGAAAATCGCATTTTTCTCGCAATCCTTTGCCAAAAGTTGTGCATTTTCCATGATCTTTTGCCAAAAATCTCACATTTTCCACGATCTTTTGCCAAAAATCTCACGTTTTCCATAATCTTTTAACAAAATTCGCGTTTTTTTCACAATCATTTGACAAAAATCACATTTTTTGCAATTCTTTAACGAAATTCGCAATCCTTCAATGAAATTCACGGTTTTCCCACAACCTTTCAAAGAAATTCGCACCTTTTACACGATCGTTTGACGAAATACTCACCTTTTTTCGCAATCATTTGACAAAAATCCCATTTTTTTTCGCAATTCTTTGACAAAATTTGCGATCCTTTGCCAAAATTTGCATATTACATGATCTTTGGATGAAATTCGTGTATTTTGCACAATCTTTTGAAGAAATTGGCATATTTTGCATGATCATTGGCAAAAATAGTGTTTTCTCACAATTCTTTGATGAAAATCATGTCTTTTTCATGATCCTTTAATGAAAATCGCATCTTTCGCAAAAAATCTCACATTTTCCATAATCTTTCGCCAAAATTCACTCATCTTGCACGATATTTAGTAAAATTCACGTTTTTTTGCGACCATTGATAAAAACCACATTTTTTCACGATTCTTTGACGAAATTAGTGTTTTTTTCCACGACCTTTCATACAAACTCGCATATTACACGATCGCATCATGTTTAATTTTTTCTCCAAAATTTTTTAGAAAATATTTGTAAATCCCCTGACTTTTCCTATATATTTTGAAATTTCCCTGACTGTCCATGACACTGGGAACACAGTAAATATAAAAAATATAATCATTGAAATAGCCCTTAGTCTCAGTACACAAAACAAACAAAACAAAAGTAAAAACATTAAAAAAAATCAGAAATATTAAGCAAATTACTTATAAATAAAAGAAATACTTCTTTGACGGGCATAAAGTAAACACCATCCATATGTACAGATTTAAGACATGTAAACAAAAGAAAATTACATAAAATAAAATTTATATGCACTTAGCAAAACACACCAAGCTGCTAGGCTTTATTAAACAATTATCAACCAATTATGTTCTTAAAAAGAAAATAAATCACTTACCGGTGAAATGGTAATCCAACTTTAAATCAATAAGCTATACAACTTATAAATGTAATATATCTTTATTTGGCACAGTTGTCATATACACTCCATATTGGCACAATGTTTTTCTGACGCCAATGTCACATAAGCACCGGGTACTTAACTGGCGCCAAAGTGTCATTATTTTGCTTGATATGGTAAACCGGATATAGATGATATGGTAACGAGGTTTGGTTGGTGTTATGGTAACATCTGTGCCGAATATTTTTACGGGTGCAGTGACATGCTTTTTTTTAAACTGCCAAAATGCACTCCTACCAGAGTTTCCTTAGGCAGTTTAGTGCGGCGGTGGGGGGTGTACTGCACACCACCTGCCCTTTGGTTGATTTGATTTGATTATCGGAGCCTATGCTCGATTATGAAGTTTTCAGCTTCACTTCACTTGGCGGCTTTATACCTCTAATGATCCAAAATTGCTAATACAGTTCTCTATAAACAGCTCTTTCAGTAGACGTTACATCCACAGACGAGAACTTGTTTTTATTGGGATTAAATACCAGGAAGAACTCCCCTTCATCAGAATCTGTTGGCTCTCAGCAGAAAAGAAATAAGGTGCTTGGAGGCAGATTTGCCCGCTACAGCCAGGTCACATATATCATGGAAAGTCGCACTGTCAGCAGACAGATCTAATTGCTGATAGAGTTGAGCTTGCTCTGTGCAAAACTTTCAGCATTCTAGAAGGTAGTGGTCAGTGGTTTCCAAGACTTGACACTCTGAGCAGAGGTATGAATTCCATAGGCCAAAACGATGAAGTTGTGCCATGGTAGGCAACGAGCGGGTCTGTATGCCCTTTGGATTAAAAATAAATATCAACCTTCTTGTCCACATACAAAAAATTTGCATGCACATTATTTTAATTGTGGTTGTCATGCACATTGTTTTAAATAAATTATATATCTAAGTTAAAAACATTTCATTGTTTAAAACCAGCAGCACTACTTGAAAATTTATATATATATATATAAAAAAAAAACGAACAATACACAAAAACTGCAACTAATCAATAAAAAACTTAAATTGTTTCTTGAACGCTTTTGTTTTGTAATAACAATGAATTACTCAACTAGCTTCTAGTTAACTAGAAAAAAAAACTGCACCTCTATTATTCTTTTGAAAAAAGCAAATAATAATAATGATAATATCTTGAAACTACAAAATTCTCCTCCGAAATATTTGTATTGGTAAGATTTGTTTTAATAAAAGGGGCCTGTTTTTTGGAAGTATACGAGTCCTTCGCTAAAATTATGTACCGAGCTAGATCTGCCTTTTTGAATCTGCAGGCATGGTCTCAGAGTCCTTTCAAAGAAACAAATCTAGCTCGGTACATAATTTTAGCAATCTTGTGGTTATGGACATTCATTTAAAAAACAATAATTAACGCGGAAGACAAGAACAAAAAGGGCTATAAAAATTAAGAGGAACGATCAACTGTAGCATAAGAAAAAGTGAACGGGAATGGAGTCACATGTATTGTAAACAATCGCCGGAGCCGGATATCGACAGTTGAGTTGAGGAGTTCTTCTGCTGCCGGGATACAGATACATTTACGCTGTTAGCGAAATTAGATTGACCAATCAGAAAACTTGCTTCCTTAAAGCAGGGAAAAGTTCCCGAAATACAAGCTTCTGATTGGTCGATCTCGTTTCGCTAACAGCGCAAAATCTATCTGGATCCCGGAAAGAATTTAGAATAAAAAAAATTATTTAAATGATATTAATTATTATATATTATTAATAATTATTAATTATAAATATTTATTATTAATTATTTAAATTAAATTATATTATTTATATTATGTAATATATAATTGTGGAGAATTTCGCAAGCAACACCTGCATCAGACTGAGTGTCCCCGTATTTTCCGCTTCGAGATTAAAAAGGAAACGAGCCTTAACGAAGCTGTGTGAAGTGAAAAATGCAGAAGAAGTAAAGAGAACGAAATGAGTTTTTTACGACGCAGGATTTGGTTAAAAAAGAACAGAACATATTTCGGTGAAATAAGATTGAATATTTACACGACATAAGAAAATCTCAGAAATATTCAACGACGTCCTGAATTATAGACTTTAAGCTAATTAAAGAACGAGAAGAGTGCTTATATCTGTATTTTTTGTTTGTGTGTTCGTCTCAATAAATGTCAGTGTTCGTCCTAAAAGTGAGTTGTGAGTTATGTATGGAGTCTCACCCCCATGAATTGGTGTCAGAAGTGACTGTTAACCCACCAATATGATTAATTAGAGTTATTCATCCTACATATTCAAGCCGGATATTATTCTAACGGTGAGTTAATTATTATTATTTTGATTATGAAGTTAGTTGATATACCTGAACTGGAAGTTGCATTTAAAAACGAACGAACGCATAAAATTAAATTGCTGCATAAATTCCTATTTGATGCTGACGGTGATCGCTCTAATAGAAAGAGAATACGTGATTTTACTGGTTTCGGTTTTCAAACCGACAGCACCGAATTCAAAAATAAAATAACTAACGTTCAAACTGATTTTTCATTAAATGATCTGATTACAGTGTGCAATCTACTTTGTATTGATAATGAGGGATCTTTAAACGATCTCGCAACCCGATTAGTTACATACCTTTCAGACTTGACCTTACTACAAAATAATATTATACAAAATGAAAGTGACACTGACTCGGAACCCGAATTGCCTTCAAATAATATGACTTCAAGTAATAACACTGAATTATCAAATTTTGACAAACAACAGCAATTTCCAGTTCAAAGTTTTATGCCATCGTCTATGAATTTTACTGATATTGAAAGTGTAATACCTCCTTTCGATGGTAGTTCTTTTAGTGATATAAACGTATGGTTTAATAATTTTGAGGATGTTACTAATATGTTTAATTTATTTGACTTTCATAAATTCATATTTTGTAAAAGATCATTACGAGGAAAAGCCCAGTTATTAGCACAAACAGAATTTCATATCAATTCATATGACAAACTTAAACAACTCTTAATATCAGAATTTAGCACCACTTATAATTCTGCCGATTTACATGATATATTAAATAAACGAAAATTGCAAGAAAATGAATCAATAGAAGAATATTTTCTTATCATGGAACAAATATGCTCGCGTGGTAAAATCGAGGATTCCGCATTAATGCAATACATCATAAATGGTATACCCGACCCGGTTTTCAGAAAATCAATGTTATATGGATGCCAATCCATTGTAGAATTCAAGCAAAAGCTCAAAATTTATGACAAAATTCGACATGACTTTGAGAACACTAAATTTCGTAAAGTCAAACCTGAAATGCCAGTGAAAGAGAAATCCGTTCGACCAAAATCTGATCTTTTTGCTTTAATTGTGGTTTGTCGAATCATAAAAGTAGCCAATGCAGACATAAAGATAAAGGCCCTCGTTGTTTTAATTGTTCGAATTTTGGCCATAAATCGGCTCAATGTGATCAACCAAGGAGGCCTAGAGTTAAGTCAGAACCCTCCAATGTTTCCACTGTCACGTCGAACACTTTCATGACCAAACAAGTCATTATTTCGTCTGTAAATGTTACATCATTGGTAGACACAGGTAGTGAAAGAAGTTTACTAAAGGAAAGTATTTATCGCAAACTCCCTACAATTTCGAACCTTGAACATTCAACTATCACATTAACTGGATTAGGAAATACTATAATCAAACCCCTAGGTTTTTTCTCTACGAACATTATGATAGATGATTTTAATTATACAACTAATGTTTATGTAGTCCCAGATTATTCCATATCTTTTGATCTTATTATTGGTACAGATATCATTCAACAAAGTATTATAACAATTTCTGGAAATAATATTTCGATGCAAAAAATCGAGAAAAATGACGATACGTCCAATAATTTTTTGATTAATATTGCTCATGTGTTAGACGATCTTAATCTTGATTTATCTCATATTACCGATGAAACAATACGTTTAAAAATTTCAGAACTTATTCAAAATTATTCTCCTAAAAAAATAAAGACAACTGATGTTAAATTATCAATTCATCTGGAAAACGAAGAACCTGTTACTTGTCCTCCCAGGCGCTTGGCGCAAATAGAGAAAAACTTCTTCGAAAAACAAATTTCTGAGTGGCTCGAAAAAGGAATTATTCGTAAAAGCACTAGTAATTTTTCATCACCTATTATCCTAGTAAAAAAGAAAGATGGTTCATATAGATTGTGTGTTGACTATAGGAAGTTAAATTCTAAAACACATAAACAACGTTTCCCCCTCCCAGTAATTGATGACATTATTGATCAGTTGCATTCTGCAAAAGTATTTACTACTCTTGACCTTAAAAATGCTTTTTTTCATGTCGAAGTAGAAGAAAATAGTAGAAAATATACTTCTTTCGTAACACATTCTGGTCAATTTGAATTATTATATATGAATTATGGCCTTAGCGATGCACCGTTAGTGTTTCAAAGATATATTTATAACGTTTTTCGAGACCTCATTAATGAAAAAGTACTTATTGTCTATATGGATGACTTCATAATACCAGCTGAAAACGAAGTCGAAGGACTCCAGAAATTACAACGCGTCCTTACAACTGCATCCGAATATGGTTTAGAACTGAATCTCAAAAAATGCCACTTTCTACAACGAGAAATTGATTTTTTGGGTTACCACATTAAAAATGGTCAACTGCACCCATCCCCCTTAAAAACTAAAGCTGTCCTTAATTTCCCAGAACCTAAAAGTATAAAAGATGTACATTCATTTGTCGGATTAACTTCATATTTTCGGAAATTCATTCAAGATTACTCTTTAATAGCTAAGCCTTTAACAGATCTTCTTAGAAAGGACACTAAATTTAACTTTGGCGACCAGCAACGAAATGCATTTAATCAGCTGAAACACATCCTTTCTTCAGGTCCTGTTTTAAGCATTTATAACCCTAGTAACGAAACAGAAGTTCACTGTGATGCATCTATTGACGGTTACGGAGCAGTCCTCCTTCAAAAGTCTTCTATTGACAATCAATTTCACCCTGTCTTTTTTATGAGCAAAAAACCCACAGATGCCGAACGTAAATATTCGAGTTATGAATTAGAAGTTTTAGCTGTCATAGAAGCCCTTAAAAAATTTCGCGTTTACATTCTAGGTATTCCTTTCAAGATAGTCACACATTTCAACGCATTCGCCCTTACTATGAATAAAAAAGATCTTTGCATCAAGATTGCTCGATGGGCTTTAATGTTAGCTGACTATAACTATACAATCGAACACAGACAAGGTACACGCATGCGCCATGTCGACGCTTTAAGTAGAAATCCAATATGTATGGTCATTCAAGATAGTTTTACTACCAAAATCATACAATCACAGAACATTGACGAACATATACAGGCCATCAAAGAAATTTTGAAAACAAAGCCATATGACAACTATTTCCTTAAAAATAACGTTCTCTATAAAAATCATAAAGGTATCGACCTGATAGTTGTGCCGGATGAAATGCAGCTAAATGTCATTAAACACGTTCATGACAAAGGACATTTTGGCCGTAAACGCTGTGAAGAACTCCTTAACGAAGAATTTCTCATCCCTAATATGTCAAATAAAATTGATAAAATTATAGCAAATTGTGTAACATGCCTTTTGTATAATCGCAAACATGGCAAACAAGAAGGTGAATTGCATCCCTTACCTAAAGAAGAGACTCCTCTCCAAACCTACCACATTGATCATTTAGGCCCTCTTGAAACAACCAACAAAAATTATAAACATATTTTGTCTTTAATAGACGCATTTACTAAATTCGTCTGGTTGTATCCATGTAAAAGTACTTCTGCTACCGAAGTTATATCAAAACTACGACAACAAAGTCATACTTTTGGCAATCCTTCCATTATCATTAGCGATAAAGGTCCTGCATTTACAAGCAAAGAATTTGCTGATTATTGTCAAGATGAAAATATAAAGCACGAGACAGTTACAACTGGCCTTCCCGTGCCAATGGTCAAGTAGAGCGACTTAATTCCACCATAATTTCTGTAATCTCTAAAATGTCCAAAGACGAACCGACCAAATGGTTTAAACATGTTCCTAAAGTTCAACAAGTCATTAATTCAACTTTCCAAAGAAGCATTAAGAGAACACCGTTTGAAATATTATTTGGTACAAAAATGAAACAGAAAGAAGATGTACAAATTATTGACCTCTTAAACAGTGCAGTCGAAGAACAATTTATGAAAGACAGAGAAGAGCTCCGTAAAGAAGCCAAGAAGAATGTTCTGGAAATTCAACAAGAAAACCGCAAGCACTATAATTTACGACGTAAGAAACCCCGTAAGTACAAGCTTGGTGACCTTGTAGCAATTAAGAGAACACAGCAAGGACCAGGTTTAAAGTTGAAATCTAAATTCTTAGGTGCGTATAAAGTAATCAAAGTGAAGTCTAATGACACCTACGACGTAACGAAAATCTCATCAACTGAAGGACCGATAAATACTAGCTCCTGTGCTGAATACATGAAACCTTGGCCTGACGAAAACTGACACTTTAAAGGAAAACAAAAATAAATAAAATCTTTTCTTTCTGTGTCTTATAAACATTTTACAAGTCACTGCTTTCAAAGAAATCTCTATACGATGTTACGCTACTTCAACTATGATGTGCAGATTATTTTTTTTTCTTTTCCCCTAAGAACAGTTACTGGTTTTTGTTTTTTGTTTTTCAGATTCTATTTTACCATATGTCGCTGCGGCAGCTCCAGATGTCAGGACGGCCGCTTCTGGAGAATTTCGCAAGCAACACCTGCATCAGACTGAGTGTCCCCGTATTTTCCGCTTCGAGATTAAAAAAGAAACGAGCCTTAACGAAGCTGTGTGAAGTGAAATATGCAGAAGAAGTAAAGAGAACGAAATGAGTTTTTTACGACGCAGGATTTGGTTAAAAAAGAACAGAACATATTTCGGTGAAATAAGATTGAATATTTACACGACGTAAGAAAATCTCAGAAATATTCAACGACGTCCTGAATTATAGACTTTAAGCTAATTAAAGAACGAGAAGAGTGTTTATATCTGTATTTTTTGTTTGTGTGTTCGTCTCAATAAATGTCAGTGTTCGTCCTAAAAGTGAGTTGTGAGTTATGTATGGAGTCTCACCCCCATATAATTAATATTATATATTAATATTATATTATGTATTATTAATAATTATTAATTATAAATAATTATTATTAATTATTTAAATTATATTATATTATTTATATTACGTAATATAAAATTAAAATTAAATATTAAAATTATATGATTTATATGTTAATAAATATCAATAATTATTAATTATAAATATTATTATTAATTATTTTATTAATTATTATATTAATAATTTAAATAACAAATAATTATTTAGAGTCAGAAATGCAGCCTCAGCTGCATAAACAATAATCAAATGTTCCAATGTAAATTTAAAATAAAATATTTAATAAGAATTTTTTTTTCATTCGTTTTTATAAAGTAGAAGTAATTTTCATAGCCTTTTCGGGGTGAAGGGCAAATTGCGCATTTAGTAAGTCCGGGTCCGGGTCCGGGTGTGCTATGAAAAAGAAGAAAGGGGGATCGGATGCCTTCTCCCTGGATTTTGAAATTAAAGTTTAAAAAAAAGATTCTTCTTTTGAAAAACATAGTACAATTTATTCTTTTTGAGTAAGTAAAAAAAAAAAAAAAAAAAAAAGGAAGCGTTTTTTCGTTTAGGGGAGGAGGGTGACATAGGAGAGCAACTGCCCCTCCATAGATTTTCAATTCAGTAACTAATTTTATTTTCTTAATTTGAAAAACATAATAAAATTAATCCTTTGCCAGTGATAGAAAAAAAAAAAAAAAAAAAAAAAAAAAAAAAAAAAAAAAAACAGAAACCAATAATTTTCCGTTAGGAGAAGGGGGGGGGGGGGATGTCATATGACAGTCATTTGTTCCTCCCTGAATTTAAAAATATAAGTACCTAATTCTTTTTCACCGATTTTGAAATAGTGAAAAAAATTTAATTCGAGTGATTTAAATTAAAAGAGGAATTAAAAAGTTTCAGTTGAGGGAGCGGTATAGGAGGTCCATTGCCCTTCCATGGATTTTGAAATTGTACAAACTAAATTTTCCTTTTTTTCCTATTTTGAAAACATAGTAGATTTTTTTTTTCGAGTAACTTAAAAAAAAAGGAACCAAGAAATTTCTGTTTAAGGGAAGGTGGCACAGGAGACCAACTTCCCCTCCCTAGATATTTCAATTTAAGTAACCCAATTTTATTTTCTCCTGCTATGAAAAACATAGTATAATTTATTCTTTGCGAGTAACTTAAAAATTAAGGTAACCAAAAATTTTTCCTTAAAAGGGGGGAGCCTAGGGGAGTGTCATTGCCGCTGGATTTTGAAATATATATATATATATATATTTGAATTTTCTTTTTCTCCGATTTTGTATATAGTAAATTTTATTTATACGCAGAAACTTAAAATAATAAACGTACAGTATGGCAGAAATATCAGTTGCCCGGGGGTGGGAGGGGATAAGAGAAAAACCATTTCCCTTCCCTGGATTTTGAAATTTAAGTAATTAAATTTTCTTTTTTTCTTTCTTTTTTTTATGAAATGCATAGTAAAATTCATTCTTTTTCAACATTTTAAAATAAAAGAAATAAAAAAATTCCGTTAAGGAGGGTGGCGGCGATGGAAAGCTCATGCCAATCCCTGAAGTCTGAAATTTAATTAACGGAATTATGTTATTTTCTCCGATTTTGACAAATATGGTAAAATTTATTTATTCCGTATAGCTTAAAATTAAACAGAAACTAAGAATTTTTCTGTTGAGGGAGAGATTCACCCCACCCCCCCTATGTCTCATTCTTAGTAGTTAATTTCGGTCGAGGTTTTTTTTTATGTTTATGTATTTAAACTTTATCGTAAAGTCATGTTAAAAACAGTGTAATTTTTTTTTTTTGGGGGGGGGGGGGGAGGGAGATGTAGCCCGAGGTCATCGGCATTCCCCTCCCGGATTTTGACATTTAGTTTTAACTAAATATTTTATTTTTCTATGATTAACACATAATAAAATTTATCCCTTTCGGCCAAGTAAAATAATTAAACACTAAGAGAAAGACGGGAAACTGGTAAAATTAAAGAGATGAAATTACTTCAATTCTGCTGTATTACTACAGACGCAAAATCTCATTATTTTAAAAGTTTATGATGACTTCACTTAAACTATAGTATTTTTGAGGTTAATAGCACAGAGAATTTTTGAAATAAAGGACCACAAAATTACGCCACATTAGCCGCAGAATTTCTATTGTATTTTTATAGTCGAGATTGCACTACAGAAAATCTATAGTTGACTATAGAAAAACATCAAAAATACTCCACTTCTGTAAAAAAATTGCAGTTCATTTTTAGCTGGGCACTAATTGCATCAAATATGTATAATTAATTTAGACATAAAATTCTTAAAATTTGAATAATTAATTAAATATAATATATATATTTAAATGTGTATAGTCGGAAAATATAGTTGAGCAAGATACAGTATAAAAAAAATGTGTATAAGCTAAGCAATCACGATAGTAGGGAATGTTAAGAAAACAATATTTCTTATTTTGATTTTGTCATACAAAAATGCATATTAAAAACGTGACATTATTTTGCACTTTATAAAAATCAAAATACAATTTCAAACATTTGTTCTTCTACAACACACACGCATAAAAAAAAGGCGAGTTAGATATTAAAAGTTAGTGGCCACAGATAAAAAATTTGTCGCCACCTGGCAAGTGGTGACCATCCATGAGTTTGCACCTAATGTTCGTTTTTGAAAGCTGCGCCTAGCACTCTGGGACGATTCTACTAACCAAAGGGGTGTCACACTGAGTATTTTCTTAAGTTGTTCATTTGTTGGTTGTCACTAGGATTGGCACCAGGGCCCGAAACTAGGGGGTTGCAGAGGGTTCATGTGCCCCGGGCAGCAGCATGAAAGACGAAGGGGGTGCCAAATAAAGATTTCGTTTGTCGTTTCATACAAAAATGTATATATATGAAATACAAAGAAACTTGCAAGCTAATGTTAAACCTATGAGAGCGTTCTTTTCAAATTTGTGAAACTGACTTTATAAAAAAAAAAACTGCAACCAAAATCTATAAAGTAAACACTAATACGGTTAGAATTCTTTCTAAGCAAGAAAAAAAATCATTTGAAACTATTAATATGCAAGTGAGAAATTTAAAAAAGAACGCTCCCATAGGTTTAACATTAGTGATCCAGTTTCTTATAGAGCCTAGTGTAGGCTCTTAATGCTCAAGCTAATGTTAATCCTATGGGAGCATTGTTTACATATTTGTTGTTAGTATTTATTAAATTATTTTTATTTTTTAAGGATTTTTATTTCTTTTTTTGCATAGGGTACCTGCGGCAATAACTTTTATTGTGTATGAGGAGGGGTGTGTGCCAAAATCTATCCCCCGGGCTCAAAACAATCTAGTTTCGGCCCTGATTGGCACTCAACTAAACAAATGCCGTTCACCCCTCTTTTGACAAAATCAAAGAAATTCTGACACATGCACAAAAGCATGGAAGACTTTGCTATCCGAAAACAAACAATATACTAACATGAATGTAAACATAACCCTTATTTTCTCAGATTCAACTAAACAAACAGCACAACTATCAGTTTCTGACTGCAGTTTTAGATTTATTTGTCTTTAAACCTTTTTGTACTGAATTATGAATTCATGAAAATTTTTTCTTCTAAAGCATGCACATCAGTGATTTTTTTTTTACAAGCATTTACCTTCAGCTGTAATTAGAAATAAAAAAAATTGTGAAAATTCCATTATAATGTTTTAAATTTAAAATACAGCTTCATCGTATGTTCTAAGGTTCAATTTAAGGTATTTTAGTTATATTTATTGAAACTTCATTTTTGTGGATTTATTTCAGAAATATATATATTAATTTTGTTTTTTGTTTTTTTAATTTGATGCTGTTATAAGAATATATATTGCTCAGCTTTCTGTTGTGCCACTGTTTACGTTACAGGTACACCAATAAATTTACGCTTGCTGTTCGGTCCAGTGTTCAATTCAGATGCTTTTCTCCGGGAGGGACTTTTGCGACTCTGGGGGGGGGGGGGGGGGGACATTATAGAGTTCCGGGGGGGGGTTGCATTTTATGACCATTGAAAATGCAAAATCTCAAATTTTCTGGGGGGTGGGAATGTCCTCCCGGGCCACCCCCTGAATTCAACACTGGTTTGGTCGTATTATTAATTTTATTGTTGCAGTGTGAATTATGTATGATGTGATAGCAATATATTTAAAGTGCAATAATAAAGCCTTTTTGTAGTAAAATTTAGGTAGGCAAAAAAAGTGTACAAAGAAAAGTGCACAAAATCTGAGCGTATTTGGCACCACTGATTGTGCATAAAAAGTATAAAATTTTAGGTAGGCAAAAAAAGTGTAAAAGAAAAGTGCACAAAATCCGAGCGTATTTGGCACCACTGATTGTGTATAAAAAGTACACAATTTAGGTATGCAAAAATAGTGTAAAAATAAAGTGCACAAAATCCGAGCGTATTTGGCACCACTGATTGTGTATAAAAAGTACACAATTTAGGTATGCAAAAATAGCGTAAAAAAAAGTGCACAAAATCCGAGCGTATTTGGCACCTCTGATTGTGCATAAAACGTGAACAATTTAGGTATGCACTTTTTGCACACAATTCAGTGTGCACTCATTATGCATAAGCAGAGGTGCCAAATACGCTCGCTTTTTGTGCACTTTTTTTTTTTACACTTTTTGTGAAAACTTTTTTTAACTGGGTAACGACTTTTTCTTGTTCACTTATGTCAAACAAAAAATGCGTAGGCAGCGATTTTCATTAACTCAAGAAGCTGTTGATGCCTTCCAAAACTATGTTTCTGAGACATCAACTTCAGAGTGGGAAAACTGTTTCAAGAATTGGTTTGAACGGATGGAAAAGTGTATAAATCTTAAAGGCGATTATTTTGAAAAGCAATAAAAAAATTTCTTGCCAAAAAATTCTTTTTCTTGCTACATTTTATAGTATCATAGCATAAGCGTATGGCAGAGATTATTTTTCTAAAAGTAGTGCAAATGGAATAAAAAAATATTCACTGGTTATTGAAGCTCTATTAAATGAATATATGAGGATTATTAGTATTTTCCATTTTAATATTTCCCTTAAAAATTAATTCCAGTTTAATTGTTATATATGTTATTTGTAATTATGCCTAATTAATTCTGAATGATTCATTATTAAAATTTCGTGTGTAATGCAATTCTTTTATTCGAAAATCGCATTTTTAAAAACAAACATGATATAGTAAACAAACATTTTTATAGTAATAGTTACACAGCATTGTTTCGATTTTTTATTTATTTAAAATGATTTAGGATTTTTTCAAACTAAAAATATTAAATATATATGTAAATATTACACAAACATACATACAATAAATCCAACTGGAGTGAAAAATTAGCCAGAGGCAGGAATGGAACCCGGGGCCACAGCGTACCAGACTGTTGTTCTAACCACTGAGCTACTCCGGCCGATACCTGGGTCTGCAATTTTTCACTAATAAATCATATTGAAGATGTCACTAGCCATTTATACGACAGCCCTGGATGACCGGACAACGATGTATATATTTTACTATCACGATGAATAGATTTTATGCTGTGGTCCCGGGTTCGATTTCTGGCTCGGACTATTTTTTCATCCCAGTTGAATTTATTATATTTATTGTAAATATATCTGTATAAAATTTATATATACTTTTAACAGTTGAATACAGTTGTATATCTGTTTTATTATATAATTGTAATAATGTGTGTTTAAATATATATTGTAGTAACCTGCGTTTTATTATATATCGCAGATCGTTGTAATAGTAAATCATAATTCATCCGGTCATCCAAGGGTATCGTATAAGTGGTTGGTGACTTCCTCAACATGGTTTATTAGTGAAAAATTGCGGATCCTGGTATCGGCCGGAGTAGCTCAGTGGTTAGAGCAACAGCCTGGTATGCTGTGGTTCCGTGTTCGATTCCTGGCTCTGGCTATTTTTTCACTCCAGTTGGGTTTATTGTATGTATGTCCGCATAATATTTATATATACCTTTAACAGTTGAATGCAGGCGTTATTTAGGCGTGTTTTAATATATATTATAGTATGTGTGTTTTATTAAAAATATTAACGCTGCTTTAACATACTTTATTTAGACCAATTTTAACACAATTATTCAAATTGTTAAGTAATACATAAGTTGTAATTTTCCAACTGGGTGAATTAGGTCCTCCAGATACGTCTGGAATAGCTCAGTTGCAGAGCAATGTCAGCTTCAGCCAAGACGTCTCTGGTGCAAATCCTGCCCGGACATTTTTCACCCAGATGAAAAACTACAACTCATACTTTACTTATTTCGATTGCAAAAAAACCCTAAATGTTGTTACAGAGTTTAATCATTAGAATGAAAATATTTTGTAATATATGCGCTAGTGCTAATGATAAAGAACTTCATATTTAAAATTTAATTTACAAAAAAAAAAAAAAAAAAAAAAAAAAAAAAAATGCATATCTTTAATTTAGTTGAAATCTTAATTTTTTCTTTAATCGGTTTTCACAATCATAAAAATAGTAACTTTTCTTGGTTTCAAATATTTCATATTATTCTATTTCTCCTTAAAAAAAAATGTTTTTAACACTTTCCAACAAAGTTGAAAAGTGTTTATGCTTTCGGTTTGTCTGTCCGTCTGTCCACACTCTAACTCACGTAAATAGACTCGGATTTTCATGAAATTGATAAAGTTTATTTACGGTCCCCAGAGCATGTTTTGCATTGTATATGAAGCATGTAGGATTAATCGTTCATTACAGGGGCACTCAAAAGTATTCCATCACATTATGGTATATGGGGAAAATCATTTGCAGAGTATTTTAATGACATTATGCTTTTTCAAATGTATTGAAACTGATATACATCACTGAATTTCACTACGATCACGTTAGAACAGGGCATGCATAGCATTTGTTATTCATTTACAGGGACACACAAAAGAAATCTGTTACATTACAGTACTGTCTTTGAGTAATAATTGCTGTAGTGTACGGTTTAAAATTTGGTATGCGCTTTTGAATTTAATTAATTTTTTTTGCCCCTTACTCGTTATATATAAATTCTATACCTCAAATACAGGGCTGCGCAAAAGTATTCACGTACCGTTCTCCTTGTTAGAGGAAATTACTGAAGGTAAATTTTCAACTGAAGTATATGTATCTCTAAAGTGAAATTAAATTTTGGCATGCATGTAGTTAATAGATCCAAATCTATATATCATATACAGGGCTGCTGAAAAAATTCGCATAATTTCCGATTGTGGATGGAAACTGCTGAAATAGGATTTTGAAATGTATTATGCGTTTCATTATGGTTGAATTAGACGTAATATTTTAATTTTTTAAACGGTGCAGTTTTGTTACATTATTCTGAATGTGTTGGAAAGTGTTTCATACTCTATGCTTGACGAATGATTTTTTCTTACTTGTTTTGAATAAAATAATTTCATTTTACTTTCCTTTCTATGTTAAAAAGTTAATAGGTAATAAATTAATATACCTTCTTTTCATAATATACACAAACCTATTTTAAGAAATAAAATAGAATTTTCTAAAAACGAAATTACCTTTCAAAAATTTCGTTGTTTTATTATATAACAAATCATCTTCTAATGTTAAACAACTTCCCCTTTATTGTTGTTCAATAAATTTATTTTGGTTTGGAAATGAACCGTTTGTGTAAACACAAACTATAACGATCTTCTTTTCAATACCCTTTTTTAGCTTTTTTACCAGTATTTAATATTTTTCTTGCACATAATTCACTTGAAGTTATAAAGGAAACATATTTAAGTAATGATGTTTTGTAGTTCAGAAAAAATGTGTTTTGGCTTCTAGCCACAACTTGTTTAACCAGAAATACTTTTCACCCCCTATTTTAACTTTTATACAGTAAGCCTTTTTTTTTATATATTTTTTGTTTAACATGAAAATTATTTTAGTTGTTCTTAAAAATGTTTTGTAATGGAAATGTGTAAAAATGTAGGTTATAAGAAAATGTCAAATCAAAACATCAGAATTCGTCTGACATGACAGATACCAAAATCTCTCATAATTTTCAAACCAATATTCGTTGTATGCTGGTCCAGTTTTGCACTATTTATCATGAAATATTGTCCAAATATTATGGTGTTGACATTTTTACATATTTTGCCAATATTGACTTGACATATTTAGTAAACTATGTAAAGCCATTATTAGCTTTTCAAATGAAATAATTTTAATATTAACCAATATTTGTGCAATATTTGCATTTCATTGAATATTTTTCCAATGAAACTTCAATATAGACAGAATATTCGCATTTGCCTCTCAGGGGGCATGAATGATGTCCTCAAAATTTAGAAAAGTGCCTCCGAGGGCAAATTTGGGGGGAGGGGCTCGGGAGGTGCATAGCATAAATATGTGGTTACAGGTCTTTCGAACAATATGTCAAACGTGTGGGTCTGCAAACGATAGAAAAATGCCCCCCTTTGGGCCTACTATCGCGTCTCCTGGAATACATTCTGCCCACCCCCTCTCTTTGAAATGCCGGTTGCACAAATATGTTAATGTGCACACTGACTATATAGAAAAAGACTCATAAAATGTAGCAATTTCATAAATTTCACTCAATTATTTTTATGTGGAGGCAAAAACTTATTGATAACCCCTCGTATATGTATGCTCACAAGGATGAATTAAAATCTGTATAGTTACTGATATTAAAAGTATTACTAATAAAACTTTAGTAGGCAATAAAGAGTTTCTTTACGTATGCAACTTAAAATGCACCACTCCTATCAATGCACAATATTAATAGCTAGTGATTATTTCTATGTCATATAATAAAAAAGTGAAAGAAGCTTGGATAAATTTTATTACTCCAAATTAAGAGCTACATATTGCAGACGTCCTGAGGAAAGTAATTCCGCCAAATAGCGCTACATTTTCGACGATGATCCCCAGATCCAAAAATTATCCTCTGTTTAAAAGCTGATTTGTAAACATGCTGTTAGCTTGCTACAAATTGCTATATGTATATCATGATACACTGTAAAAAGACAAATCTTTCTTAATCTACGAAAATGTACTATAATAACAAGCGAAAATATACGATAACCTTTTCCGTGTCACCCAAGAATCCGAAAAGCGTTTCTTTATCTTTAAAAACCTCAGAAAAAAAATATTTTCGAAAAAAAAAAATAAATATAAAGAAATTTTTATTAGCTTCCCGGAAATTTCGTAAAATTCGACCTCGAAATTTTTTGACACATTTTCAGATTCATTTTAAAAAGAAAAACATGAACTTGCAGACGTAATTTCTGAAGAGACCTGTGTTTTTATTTTTTGTTCAATTAATTAGAAATTGATTGATAAAAAATTATTTTCTCAGTAGGAAAATATATTTCTTTTCCAAAGCAATTGCTTCGGGAAATTCGATTCAAAATGCCCACTTTGACATCATTTTTTGAAATATATTCTTCCTGTATTAAAAAAATCGAACATTACGGTACGTTGTATAGTTTTTGAATAAGAGAAGCTATCAATTGGATGCGGTAGCAAGTAAAAATGAATTTAAGAAAGAATCAGAAAATAAGCAGTTTGGATTGGAGTACACCCTTAATACGATGATTTTTTCTTCAACTACTATGTATTTTTAATTTGATTTTGTTGTAAATATTGGTCCTATCAGAAATCTGTCAATATAAAAGTTGTAGATAATATTAAGAAGATATATAATCAATTCATGTGGATTTATTATCTTGTGAATTGACGAAGTTATGGGTTTTTCTTTTCTTCAACCGCCCCTTTTTGTTTTCGGTTTTAATTTTTTAACCATTTGGAAAAATGGTTATTGTCCTCGGTCAGGGTAGAAAATTCAAAAAATATCTGAAGCGTTTTATTGGTTGAATCCCGCATTTTATTCGTTTTCTGATTGGTCTATACAGTAATATGTATTTTCCCTTTACTTTTAACAAAGATGAATACTTCTGTTGCCACTATGACAAAAAAGTTAAAAAAAACTATAAAAAAATAATAACTCAGAAACAAATTAAGTTACAGCTTTCAAACGAATTGCATTTAAAAGTACATTTTTTTCTCTATACGACGGTGTAAAAAGTAATAGTGTGGGATGTTTGGAAGTTTAAGAATGAAATTTCATGTAAAATTGGTACAGGAATATTAATGTTTATTCCATGGCGTACGTAATGTATGACCAGTTCCGTAGAAGTTAAAAAATTTGCAGTATCGAAAAATGTAATCCATGGCATACATAATGTATGATCAACTCCGTGCGATTTTTTATGTCTTAAATTTTAGTCTTTGAAAAAATCGTTTTCCAAATGGTCGTTGTAATTTGTTAAATTACTTTTTTTCTTTTTTTTCCGGTACGAATTGGTCATATCAAAAACTTGTCAATATAAAAGTTGTAGACAATATGAAGAAGATTTATAATAAATTTAATTGGATTTGTTATCTTAGGAATTGACGAAGTTATGAACTTTTTCTCCCCAAAACCCTATTTTTGCGCCCCTTGAGCGCATTTTTAATTTGATCAAAATTTTGTCATACATAAATTTTTGGCCCTATTTTTCGAAGTAATAATAACTTTAAACTGATTCGATATGTATTATAATTAAGAAGGTGTGGTTTTTTTCGGTTTTCACAAAACCACTCACTATTTGCACCCCCTTGGTCCGATTTTGCCCATTAACGAACTTGACCGAGATTTTAAGCCCCTTGATTTCATGTATCAGTTTGAAAGAGATTTGTGCATAATTATGGAAGTTATCATCTCCATAAAGTATTTGTTATTCTTTCTTCCTTATAGGGGCCTTGACATAACTCAGTCATAACGTAAAATGTTGTGCCAATTAATATAAACAATTGCGAAAATGAGGCAACAACCAATGGAAAAAAAGAGGGCAGAGAAAAATAATGGACATCGACGAATCTCTCTTCACAAAAAACCAAGCCCCCCGCCCCCCCCCCCAAAAAAAAAAAAAACAATGCTGGGAGAACTTTTTTTTAACGGTAAATTTTAGGTGGTATTTGGTGCGAACTCCGAATATGTATGCATCACATCCTATATGAATTTCCAAAAATCTGTTACAACTAACACATCAAAAAAAGCTATTCTTAAAAAATGACAATTTATTTTGGCTCTTTTAAAGCTAACAGAGATGGGAAATTATAATCCGGTTTCGAAACCAGGCAGCATTGAATTCAGACATTTTCTCCGCGAGGTATTTCTATGGCTCAGGGGGGAACAGTATGGAGTTCCGGGCGGGGGGATTTCACTTTTTACCATCGAAAACACAAAATTTCAAATCTTCCGGGGAGGACATTTCATTGCTCCTGGGGGAATGTACCCCTCGGGCCACCTTCTGAATCCAACACTGAAACCAGGATTTAAAAAGGTGTCCCTAATATACTTAGAGTTCCCGAGCCTTAATTTTGATACTGTCAATAGGAAAATGGTGTTACTTTGGCAGAATCATATTAAACCAATTATATAAGATTTTATGAAAGAAAATGCAACTTTAAACTTTTTAAAAATAAAGTAATTTTCATTCATATTTTCTGAAATGAACGGTCTTAAGAATCAACAATCCTCAAAAATTGTTTTTGTTTTTCAGGCAATCGAGTTAATTTTTTATTTTTTAAGAACAAAAATAACTATGTCCCGCTAATCATGGCGTCATTTTTCGACATGAATAATTTTGCAGTGCATATTATTGCCATTTACTTTTCATTTTCTTTTCAACCTTTTGTTTTTAACATTTTACAATTAATTTGAAAATTAAATTTTTATGTTAGCCGTAACACAGACGATAAACAGACGATAAACCGTCATGTACTGTGTAATTTTCTTTAAATAATAACAATTAATACAATAAATAAATAAAAAATTTTTCAACATCAAACCATTTCCGTTTTATTTTTAATATATGGCGTCAAATTAAATAGCTTTCCGTACATATACATATTCTTCACCTGGTATCATTAAGAAATACTTAAAAAATTGTGTTTTCTTTCCAATGGAATTCGTATAGTTTTTAATTCTTAATGTTTTATGTCATTTTCCTTTTTCACCTGAAAATATTTGAATTGAAATTAATTGTTGAAGAGAAATTATTATTCCGTTTTTTTTGTTTGTTTTTTCTGCTACGATAAGGAAAAACGGTTAAATTTTATAGTAAAAATGCCAATTCATTCTATTTGAAAATAATGAAATTTTGAAAAGAAAAATATTTGAATAAAATAAATAAAACATAGCCTTTAGTTTATTTCTGGATTATAATTCATCTGTATGGCAAGCTACAAATGTGTTCGATTTGACGTTGACTTGACTGAAGCATTCACGTTCTTTCACATTTATAATATTATTAGAAATCAATTATATGTTTTCGCATTTACGTAATAATCTTATTTTTAGTGTCCATTTTCCTTTGGTACTTCATTCTTTTAATATTAACTTTTATGTATTAAATTCAAATACAAATATGTTGCAATAAATTATATACATATATATACAGGGTGCAATATGTTATCTATCGCCGACCTTTAATTTCTCAACCCTGGGTCATAGGCATATAGTTCCAATTACAAAAACGTTTCAAATGAAGTAAATATTTATGCGGTGTCATTGTTTAAAGTAAAAAAAAAATCAGTTTTATAAAAATTACAAATCTAACTTTTTATACGGTCCCCCAATCCCTATAGTTATATTTAGTAAAAGTTTACGCATATCATAACATATATAAAACAAAAAATTGACATCTGTACTACAAAAATTGACACAGTTATTAAATTTCAAAATTTGAGATTTTTTGCACATGATTTTGTCTTTCATTGAGGGATCAGTTAAAAGGTGAATTAAAGTAATTCGAGATCAAAATCAGGGTGCAATGTCCTTTTTACGGCGAAACCACCTTTAGCCGGTATCGCTAAATCGATATATCACCAAAGAGCGTTGTTTCATCCAAAAACAATTTGAGCTGACCTTTAGCTGGTCGTAATACAAAGCGAAGAATGTAATATTGAAATTAAACAGAACAATAAATATCATTTTATTATAATATCAGAAAACAATCTGCTATAAAAAATGAATACATAAAACGCCAGAAACTACTAGAGATACTGTTCAAAGTGTCTCCATTGGTGGCAATGCACAATTGAATGCGTGACAGTACTGAGTCTTGGATACATTAGAGCATAGCAGGTGTGCAAACTGTGCGACAATCAAGGATGATGCGCTGCTGCAGATAAACCATAGAAGTAGTCTCAGTCACATAGATTTATGTCTTGATGTAATCTCAGAAGTAGAAGTCCATGGGAGTCAAGTCGGTGACTGCAGTGACAACGCTACCAGACCACTATATCCAAGGATCTGTTGACCGAATTCGGTGGCCAGATACACCCGGACGTTTGATGTTTTATGCGGAAAGGGCACCATCTTGTTGTAGCCACACCCGGCATGCATGTCGGAGAGGCAGCTCTTCATAACAGTCACGTGTCGTGTTTTGTAGCAGATGCAGGTAACGCTCGCCCGTTAAGGTCCCGTCGTAGAAGATGGATTCAACAATCTAGGTCAGGGTTGGCGAACCCATGGCACGCGTGCCAAAGTTGGCACGTAAGCTAATTTTTCTGGCACGCAAAAAATTTAAATTTAGTATTCGACATACAGGTAAAATCTATTTTTTATTTCAGTTATAACGATAATTTTTTCCATATGGACAGTACACAACTAATGCAAATATTTTTTGCATGAATTAACACATCAGAATAATTTTCTTTTTCTGCTATGCTATGCATCGTTTTCTCCATGTATTTTGGCTTTCTATACGAATTAAAAAAGCTGTGATTTTCAAATAAATTTTGTTTGACAGTCACTGCAATAAAATGAAAAATGGATCCAATTTCGCTATGTATATTTCTAAAAATAACTAAATATGATCCAGATATAAAACAATTTTCCATCGAAAGTACAACAGCAAAAATCTTATCAATACATTATTAGCACACTGTTTAATGCAACTTGGAAAATGATAACTGAGCTGTTGCATTAATAATAAATTAAAAATTAATGAAATAAAATCTGGGTTTTTCCCCTTTATAAGAGAACATGCCACATAAATGAATCCTATCGAATAAAAAATTCATTAATTTAATGGCTGGCATAGAAAAATCGCATTTTATTTTTTAATACTTTTTAATTATTAATACATAAAAGGAACTGATTTTATAACCATGAATTCTTATAAACATCGTACTCTTCAAAATTATTTTTGCATAAGTTTGGCACGTTGTATTGTTGATAGATATTGTTTGTGAATTTTCGGCACGCGCAAGTGAAAAGGTTCGCCGATACTGATCTAGGTTCACCGTATACCGCACCACACGTGTCGTACTGTGAGGGCGACGTGGAGGTTTCCAGGTCATATCATCCTTTTGATTGTCCCACAGTTTGCATGCCTGCTATGCTCTAACGTGTCCAGAAACACGGCCAAACTCGATTGTTTGGCCGTGACAGGACTCAGTACTGTCGTGCATTCAGTTATGCATTGCACCTAATGGAGAACACTTTGAGCAGTATCTCTAGTAGATTCCGGCGCTTTATGTATTCATTTTTTATAACAGACCGTTTTCTGATATTAAAATAAATTGATATTTATTTTTCTGTTTAATTTCAATATTTCATTCTTCGCTTTCTAGACGACCCCTAAAAGTCAGCTAAAATTTTTGGCGCCTATTTTTACCCCTATTTGGCGATACCGGCTAAAAGTGTTTTTGCGGTGAAAAGGACATAGCACCCTGATTTTGATCTCAAATTACTTTAATTCATCTTTTAACTGATCCCTCAATGAAAGACAAAATCATGTGCAAAAATCTCAAACTTTGAAATTTAATAACTGTGTCAATTTTTGTAGTACAGATGTCAAACTTTTTATGTTATATGTGTTATGATATGTGTAAACTTTTACTAAATATAACTATAGGGACAGGGGGACCGTATAAAAAGTTAGATTTTGTAAGTTTTATAAAATTGATTTTATACTTTAAATAATGCCACAACATGAATATTTACCTCATTTGAAACGTTTTTGTGACTTTAACTATATGTCTACGACCAACGGTTGAGAAATTAAAGGTCGGCGATAGATAACATTTTGAACCCTGTATACTTTATTTCAAGAATGTTGAAATAACTCAATTACTCCGATTGTATGGATACGAACATATTGCTACTATTTATTCAACTTCCAGTTATTCAACCTTTCCATTATTACAATAATATCGTGCTTTTTTTATTAATATAATAATATAAATAAAGTTATTTTAATGTAAATACATTTGCGACAAATGTTACGTCTAAATATATAAACCTGCTTTTGATTCTGTAAATAGTCTAATATAGCTAGGTAATGTGGAATTGAAGTGTATAAGTTACTACTTAAGCAATACCAATTCTGAAGTTATTTGGATATTATCCAAACTAATTAGAGAAAAAAATATTATTAATTGCACGCGATGAAATCCACATACGTGTTAATACTATAATACCTATACATATTTTCTCACTATTCCATTTCCCATCTCCATTTCTTTCTTTTCTTTTCTCTCTCTTTTTTTTTTTTTAATATTCAATTTTGTGTAATAAATTCAAAAATAACTATGTTATGTTAATATCTTTTTATTTCATTCCGAGCCTGTTGAATTAATGCAGTTTTGGGTGCAGTTCTTAGGTAAATAAAACCTCTAAAGATAGAAATCTGATTTTAATGTTGAAAATAGCCTGATCTTGACAGGTAACACGAACTGCTAGTGTATAATGTATCACCTTCGCTGCGAATTCTGAAAGAGGATTGTTATTTTCGCAGTATTTAAGTTATTTTCAGAAGAACGAAAATTTATCATCCGAAACAGATGAAAGCCACGCATGTATTCTTAATGGGTACAGGAGTTTCTTAATATATTAGCCCCCCAATATGCTACTTCCTTCGTCCAGCAATTAAAATGTCGTCTCCAAAAATAACGTTACATTGTATAAGCCAGCCGTAAAACAAAGCAGATGTTTCATTGTACTGTTAAATACTCTATTACGATTTGTTAAACTTCTATGCATCGCCCATTTTCAATTTTCATACCGTCATATTAGAAAAAAGTACTTTTAAATGCAATTTGTTTGAAAACTGCATTACAATTTATTTTTGAGATGTTATTTTTTTTGTGGTTTTTAGCGGAATTTGTTTAATTTTGGTAACGCAAGTACTCCAGTTCTGTAGAAAGTAAAGGAAAAATAGTTGGAAAATAGCAATTACACCTTTTTGTAGCCATTTACCCATAAAAACTGAAAAAAAAATTGTAATTAAAATTTTGAATAAATATAAACAAATGATTTTTGATAAACATTGAACTATTATAAACTAAATTTAATTTTAAGTATCTATATTAATATTACAAACAAATGAAGCGTTATAATTCATTACGTAGCCGATTTTTTTTTTTTTTTAGTTTCTTGAATGACGAGATCTCTTTTTTTGGATTTATGTATTATTCAGCGATAGTGACGTCATATGCGTAATTAACTGTAGATGTTGTTTAAGACAGCACCGTAAATGAGGAATTCTTCAGCGAATGCGAATGGCGCCATTTTAAATAAAATAAAAGCGTGTGTTTTAAATCTGAAAACTGAAATATGTTTTGTACTATCTATATTTATATACATAAGGTTAGTTGGGGCAACTGGGCCATGATTTTACAATGTGACTCTGGAGTTTCTGACATTTCATCTTCAGAAAGCTAATGTTCATTTGAATTAAAGTCTGAATTTCTGTAAATGTGTTCACTTAGGTTCCCTCTATCAGACAGAAATCCTCAAAATTACATCTTAATATTTAAAAATATAAAAATATGCCTATTTCATCTTTCTTTGCCCATGGGTCCAGTTGCCCCATAAAAATGGGGTAAGTGGACGAGGAGTGTCTATGTTCTACAATCTTTTATTTTTTTTTCATATAGGATATCAGGTCCTATTTGAAAGAGTGTATACAACTTTAAAAAATTTAAACCAGGCAGATTATATAAATGATATGTCAACTAAAGAGCTTTGTAAGGGAAGGGAAACTTTTGCTGTCAATGTGTTTAAAAAAAGCACTAAAAGTGAAAATATTAGTTATATTTATACCAAAAACATAAACATTAAGTAAGTACTTATGTACTTTAGTATAGGTAATAAGTACAAAAGTCACATGGGTATTCCACGGAAAAAAATAGCAATAAATCAATGAACAAACGGCTACGTAAGTACTTATGTACTTTATCTGTTATCGGATAATTTCAAGTTTTGGCTATCTCGCTTTCAGGAGCAAGGTACCTGCATTTGTAAAATGTTGAAATAATTTACTGACACCACTATTTACAAGAGAATCTATTCGTAAACAAGTAAAACTATATTTTCGCGTACTTAATAAAGGTAAAATTTTCATTATAAAATTCCGGTGCCAATGGGGAAATTAGGGATTAAAATTGTGTGATACCATAACGGCATCACTACCTCTCAAGGGGTCAAGAAATTTGGTTTGATACCACCCAATATGCTTTTTTTAAATTTTATTACGTGATTTTAATAAGGTATTCTATAATTTTCTATATTGTGAGCAAAAAACAATGGAGAAATTTATTTCCCGTTGTTAGAGAAACTCAAAATTTATTTATAACTATTGGGGCAACTGGATCCAGCATGGTCCAGTTACCCCGGATACGTGTCCCAGTTACCTCATTCTTGAAAAAATTATTGGGTAACTGGGACACCGGGCTTACATTTGAAACATGAAGTAAATATGCATAGATACCTAATAATATTAATGTAGTTATATGCCTAAACTTTAAAAAAGAAGATTGTTTAATAAAAGTACTTACAGTATTTTAATAAAAAGCCGAGGAAGTTCAACCATATTGACGTTGTTTAAAAAAAAGAAACGTAAATTTTTGACAACCTATCACAGCAAAGTGAGAGTTATGATTAAGTTGACCCACGTTGTTTTAGGAAGTAGAAATTAAGGTGCATTGCTCACAAAAGCAAAAACTTAAAAAACATCAAAAGTTTTTCATAAAATAACCTATGGCACAGTTACCTCGTGGGTCCAGTTACCCCAATTAACCTTATATATTTGTTTTTATCGGGGGGCGACGCTAAATTCTAAAAAAGCAAAATTCCTGTTTTCTAGTTATTTATCTTTGTTCAACATTATTTATGTGCACAGTGACGAAGCTTCTTGGTTATATATGTGGTCGTTCTTTTTGTGTCTCATTAATATTTTTATATAAAAAAAAAAAACATATTGCATAACACAATCGTTTTTCATAACTAGCGGATACAAGTGTCGTTGTTTACGTAGCATTTAATGAAAGATAAATGCATTAATTAAGCAAAACATTTATTTCCCGATAATTAGAAACATATATAATTACCAATAACTTCATCATATTCTTAGGAGTCAATACGGTATTTCTTCTTTACAGGGGCCTTGTCATAGCTAAGTCATAAAAAATTGAAATTTTGTACCAAATAATACAAACAATCTTCACACACACACAAAAAAAAAGATTGCTGGGAGAATTCTGTTTCAATGGCAAATTTGGTATTTGGTGCGAACTTTGTATATGTAAGCATCGCATCCTATATGACTTTACAAAAATCTATTACAACAAACACATTAAGAAAAGCTATTTTTTAAACAATATATTTTGGCTCTTTTAAAGATAAGAGAGATGTGAAATTATAATCCGGTTGCGAAACCATTACTTAAAAAGGTGTCCCTAATATACTTAGAGTTCCCGAACTTTAATTTTGATGCAGTCATTAGGAAAATGATGTTACTTTGACAAAATCATATTAAACCAATTATATATAAGCTTTTATGAACGAAAATGGAACTTTGTTTTAAAAATAAAGTAATTTGTATTCATATCTTCTGAAATGATCGGCTTTAAGAATTAACACTCGTGAAAAAGGGTTTTTGTTTTAGAGGAAATCGAGTTTTTTTTTTCCAGGAAATCGAGTTTTTTTTTTTTTTTTTTTTTTTTTTTTTTTATGAACAAAACTATTTTCCGCTAATCATAACATCATTTTTCGACATGGATACTTTTGCAGTGCACATTATTGCCATTTACTTTTCATTTTCTTTTCAACCTTTTGTTTTTAACATTTTACATATTTAAATTGAAAATTAAAATTTTATGTTAGCTGTACGTAGACGATAAATCGTCATGCACTCACAGTAATTTTCTTAAAATTATAAAAATTAATACAATAAATCAAAATCTTTTTATTTCAACATCAAAGCATTTCCGTTTTATTTTCAATACTAGCAGCCTTCGCCCGCTACGCTGGTTGGTTTCTACGAACGAAACTTTAATCAAACTAAATATATCGGTGTATTTGATCTTGTGTTTTATAGCAATATATACATGTATCTCTAATGATATACCGCATTGCTGAAAACAATATGAACGCCATTATGGTTTTATATCTTCTAATGTCTCAGACAAAATTTGGACTGTTAAGAAGCAAATCCTTTAGTTGATTATTTACAATTGAATATGGAAAAGAACGGAAGAACAATATGTAGCATATTAAAATCATCCCTGGAAATTTAAAAATGCAAATCTCATCAAAATCCTTTCAGTAGAACCTTCTAATAAAACTAATTCTTTATAATCGGGTTCACCAGATTATATAGCATTCACCTATAATTCAATGGCAAAGCAATGTAGAACAATATGTGTTATATTCAAAATCTTTCCTGAAAAGTTATCTAACAACCAGTGCAAGTTTCATCGAACTCAACTCAGTAGAACCTTTTAAAAAGGCTAACCTTTCCAAATAGGGTTCACTGATTAAAGAACTCGTGCACATAATTCTATAACTAAGCAACGTAGAATGATATGTGTTATATACTAAACCCTTTCTTGAAAATTTATCTTACTTACAATGCAAGTCTTCTCAAAATCCATTCAAAAGAACACAAGTTATAAGTGGTCGGACCGAAATTGCTTTTTGTATTTTATATGTGGAGTAGATAGTTAAATATATCTTTCATAATCGCGTTCACGTGATTGTAGAACTTTCAGGAATACAGCGTAGGCTATACGCCGTAGACCTTCTGGAATTTTTTAGAAACTCTACACACCCTTCATAGCTATAACATATATACTCTCTAGTATATACCCTCTGCCTGTAGATTTTATCCTACTTTTTTTACAACTACACCACTGAGGACTTTCCTCATAGCTCCATAACTAAAAATGTAGGATGATATGTTAAATATTGAAACAATTCCTGAAATATTACCTAATTGTGCAACTCCGATTAAAATACGCTCAGTGGAACTTTAAATAAAAGGTAATCTTTCCCCAATCGGGTTCACCTAGTTTTGGAACTTTCTCTTGCAATCTGATTTGTTGCTAAGTTTGCGCTTCAGAAAAAACAATAACCCTGAAGAAAACTTCGCTACAGAAAAGTACCATACATGCAAGAAGTACTAATCATCCTCAAAAAATTATGTAACTAACTTTGGTAATTCCCATCAAAATACATCCAGCAAAACTCAAATTATAAACGGGTGGAAGGAAACACAAATTTGCATTTTATATAATTACAGTAGATGCATATTTAATAATTGCGTTCACCTTTCTCTGTAACTTATCCAATAGCTCTATAACTAAGCAACATATAATGAAATGTTATATACTAAGGCCATTCCTGAAAAGTTGTGTAATAGTGCCACTTGGATCAAAATCTGTTCAATAGAATTTTTTTTAAAGGCTAACCTTTAATAAAAAGGTTCACTTAATTTTTTAACTTTTTCCTTTATCTCTATAACTAAGCAAAGTAGAACACTGTGTATACACAAAACCCGTTCCAAAAACAATATAATAGTGGCGTATCCTATCAAAATATTATAAAAAATTGGAATAAAATTCGATTTTCCATTTTAAATATGTAGTAGATGATGATAATACGATTTTCTTTAATAGAATTCGTCGTGAAGTTTTCGTTTCATGCGTAAACGATGCTTTCAACATTGTAGCTAATACACCGATTGGCGAGGCCTCCGATTACGGAAGATTAACCAGGAATACCATGAACAACTACCCAAAGAAAGGTGAATATATGGCTTTTGTGATAAGTTTGTTAGCCGGGCGCAAGTAATAAATCAACAAAAATTGTTTCCATACCTTATTCTTATTTTATTATTTTCATTCAAAATATAATTGTTTCACTCATTTCATTTAAAATACATGCCTTACGCTAAATTCATTGAAAAACTGAAAAGTAAAACAATAATAGGAAATAATGCCACAAATTAATTGTTTTTAATTTACATACGCGAAAGGTAACTACTGCTATTGGCAATTTTAAAAATGCTAATGGCGCGATACACACGGCTGACATAAAAATAACCATTTTTTTTCTTCTTATCCAGGAGCAAACGATAAATCGCGATGTATTATTTCAATTCCAATTTCTTCCATTGAAAAAAAATTGTACTTACATATAATCTGGACCATGAGATAGATCGCCAAAAATGGTTGACAATTGCCAATCTTGTTTATCGTTTGCCAATTATGTTCAAAACAGTAATTTAACGTTCTTAAGCACATAACCTTGTTAAAAAGGTCAAATTGTTTAAAGTGAATCAATAAATAAAATATATAACATAAAACTACATACTATAAACTATAATTTAAAAAAAAAAACTGTAATAATAAAATAAATTTAAAACTATAATAAATAAACTATCAAATGGATGAAAAATAAGGGTTGCTGTAATTAGTGAAATTGTCTTGCATCTGACATGGCCCGGATGTAAGTACCAAAATTTTTTTAAGTCGCACATACATTGCTTTCATTTTTTTAATATTTCGTTTTATAATGTTAATTTCTCAGTGGATCGCTTCCTTGTATTTTAAATAAAATCAATATTTTTCTTCTTTTCTTCAAAGCTTTTTTTTTTTTTTTTTTAAGTTTATATAGCCGTTTTAATTCTTTAATCAAAAGAATTAACAAAAAGATTTAATTTGAATTTCTTCCGTTGCTACAGTAACGGATGTACAATATGAATGAATATGGATGAATTATCACTTGTAATATTCGATATTTTGAAGTTTTGGCGCCAAAAACATCGACAAATTAGAAAAATATTAAATATCTCACGAACTATTGGACTTAAAAGAATTTGGTTAGTACCATTCAATTCAGCATACAAAAATACACTAAAATATGTCATCAGTTGAAAAATAACTATAAAATCAGATTTTTAAGGAATTTTTTAAAAATTCGTTCTATTTTTTACCGCCCTTAGGGGTGGAATTTTAGAAAATCCTTCCTTAGCTGCACTCTATGTCATAAGAAGTATTTTTACCCAAAATTTTCTGATTTTAGGTTCAGTAGTTCGGGCTGCGCGTTGATTAATACAAAATTCAGACTTTCTTTTATATATATATGCATAAAAAATTATATAATATTATATAATATTTTATATATATATACATAAAGGTAGATAGATAATAGATTATGTGTTATGAACTATCTCAAAGTTTAAAACAGATCGCATTGTTAGATTTCCTAATTTTAACAATGTTGCGCTATGTTAGTTCCACATTCCACCACCAGGGAGCGCACTCTATTCTTAACGAAAGCGTATCTGAACGAAACTCCTTCATGCAACTTTTCCGTAGATACATGAATCGGGAGGGTGGCGGTCTTAACCAATAATTTAAGATAATTGCTGAAATTACTACGAAAAATATTTTAAAGGGGCCCTACGCGGGCCCCTAATAGAGTTAGAGGAAATCAGAAGACGGCAAAATAATCGCGGGGAAAAGTTTGCTTGGGTACTTCGGAGCAACTTTTGGCGCGAGATCTAAGCTCTACGACCAATAGGAGACCAGATATTTAAGGAAATATGAAGTAACAAAGTCCAAAATAATAGAATTTTCCGTAATAATTCTATAACTAATCTCGGTAGAATGATGTGTTATAGCTTAAAACCTTCCCTGGAACGATACCTATCTAACGGTATAAGTTCCGTAAAAATCCATGCGGTAGAACTCGAAATCTCGGCGTTCGGAACGAAATTTCCGTTTGGATTTTATATATATAATAATAGATATGGCGTCAAACCAACTAGCTTTCAGTACATGTTCATATTCTTCACCTGGTATCATTAAGAAATACTTAAAAATATGCGTTTTATTTCCACTGGAATTCATATATATTTAACCATTTGGAAAAATGGTTATTGTCCTCGTCGGGGTAGGAAATCAAAAGCATATCTGAAGCTTTTTATTGGTTTAACCCGCATTTTATTCGTTTTCTGATTGGTCTATACAGTAACCAGTATTTTCCTTTACATTCAACAGAGATGGATACTTCTGTTGCCACTATGACAAAAAAGTAATAAAAGCTACAAAAATATTCATAAGTCAGAAACAAATTGAGATACAGCTGTCAAACAAATTGATTTAAATGTACATTTTTTTTCTCTCTACGACGGTGTAAAAAGTAATATTGTGGGATGTTTAGAAGTTTAAGAATGGAATTTCATTTAAAATTGGTCGTCAGATTTCCAAGAAATCTGACGATGGAAAAGCCTTTTCCCGAACAGACAATGAAATGCTTGGATAATACGTAAGTTTCAGATGGATAATGCGTACGAGTCGCAGGCGATTTTTGTCGCTTGCAATTTTTACGTGTAATAACAATATTAATGTTTAATTCATGGCGTACGTAATGTATGACCAGCTCCGTAGAAGTTAAAAAATTTACAGTACCGAAAATTGCAAAACTGAAATTTCTTTTAAAATTTGTTCATGATGGGTCCAGGAATGTTAATGTTTAATTCATGGCATACGTAATGTATGATCAACTCCGTGCGATTTTTAATGTCTTAAATTTTAGTCTTCGAAAAAATCATTTTCCAAATGGTCGTTGTAATTTGTTAAATTGCTTTTTAACCATTTGGAAAAATGGTTATTGTCCTCGTCAGGGTAGGAAATCAAAAGCATATCTGAAGCTTTTTATTGGTTTAATCTGCATTTTTCGTGTTCTGATTGGTCTATACAGTAATCTGTATTTCCCTTTAATTTCAACAGAGAAATGATAAATTCGAAATAAATCTTAGACTTTTTCCATTTTTAAGTTGTAAATATTTGTACTGCAGATTTTGCATTATGTTTATGACGATTGTACATAATATGATAAGATACATGCAAAATACAAAACTTTAAAAAAAAGTAAGATTTATTTCGATTTCATTTGAACGGAATCTAAGTATATAGGTGTTTAAAGTATTATATTGTATGAATTTCATTTTTATTTTTTAATGTTCATTTGGTTTAACTTACTTGTTACAAAAATTTAACATTAAATGTAGAACGAATTGAATGAAATATCTTAATATATGCCCCTTCTCGGGCTTAAACAATTTAGGAAATAAATTTTGTTTTTTTAATTTGTTCTGCAAATTAGGTTTTTGTTTAATTAATTTATGGAGGTAATCATTCACACAGCAAGCTCTCCAACAATGAATTTTGTGCAAAAATAATATACGCCTTTAAGTCAATCAAAGTTCAGCATCTCATTCTGTTAGGTAAACTGCTATACAATTCAACTTCTTTCACGATATTTTCTTCAAAAACAAACCCAACTCATGGAATAATATTTAATGAATGACATTTCAATCGCATAGTCAAATAATTTGATATTTAAGTATTGCGCGGCATCGCAATACTTATTTATTTCCAGTGTCACTTCTCAATGTTAATTTAACATAGAAAAGTCTATGGAGATGACAACTTTTTCATTTTTTCTTCCCACGTTTTTGTCCCTGGTGCTACTCATTTTTTATTCTTTACTAATTCTAATAATATTATAAATTTAAAGTTTAAAAACGTTTGCCTGACGTCAGGGTCAAAACGAATGGCAAAATACCTTTGCATATGAGTGAATTATAACCCAGAGACAAAGAAAGGCCAATTTTTTTGTATATTATTCAAATATTTTTCTGAATAATTCCAGATTTCACTTTTTTCATTGAGAATCAACGGACATTTTTAATAGAAAATGTAACATTTTTTCTTCATTGTTGCAAAAATTTCAAAAGCCGTAATAATAATTTATTTGGTTTTAGTAGAAAGATTCCCACGTGAAAAATTTTAAATGAAATAGTTTTTTTTTTTTCAAAAATTAAAAAGGTGAATATGGCGTCATAGTGGAAATAAAAAGGATATTTTCAGAATACGTTTTTGCTTTGGTCAAGTTTGTATTTTAGTAAAAGGTTTCTAATGGATAGCTATTTTTACGAAGGTAGCGAACTTAGGGGGGAATCACATAACTTAAATTTAAAAATGTATCTTTTTTTTAGAGATGAGAACTATTTATACCCCGAGTTAAGCTTAGGTAATAATTTTCTGATGTGTTTACATCACCCTTTGGAAGAGAATAAGGTTTAAAAATTCAAGTAAAACTTTTATTTTTTTTATTTTTTACTGTATCACAGCTATAATATTGTTAAATATTAGCAGTAAGGATTCAACAGAATTTACATTTACATTCATAGCTTTCCTGAGTGGGAAATAGGGTATCTAAATTTAAGTGAAGTTAATTGTTTATGTTTTGATTATAGATTTACGTTCAGATTGGAAGTTTTTGTCCATACTACCGCAACCTGCATTACTACAGTGGTGAAACATTTTGAATTACACATTGGTAAACTGCATCCCACATTGTGATGCAATTCCGCATACATCAAAGCCTGATGATGATACTCTGTATTAATTTTGAAATGCGTTCCTCTGAGTGCTGTAGTCATTAAAAAACTTGACATATTAAACAAAAACAAAATTTGAAGAACAAATTAAAAAAACAAAATTTATTTCCTACATTGTTTAAGCCCGAGAAGGGACAGATATTAAGTTATTTCATTCAATTAGTTCTACATTTAATGTTAAATTTTTGTAACAAATTAGTTAAGCCAATTGAAGATTAAAAAATAAAAATAAAATTCGTACAATATGATACTTAAAACATCCTAAAAACTTAGATTCCGTTCAAATGAAATCGAAATAAATCTTGGACTTTTTTTAAAGTTTTGTATTTTGCATGCATCTTATCATTTTATGCACAATTTTCATAAACATAATACTAAATCTGCAATAGAAAAATTTTCAATTAAAAATGGAAGAAGTCTCAGATTTATTTCGATTTCATTTGAACGGAATCTAAGTTTTTAGGATGTTTTAAGTATCATATTGTATGAATTACATTTTTATTTTTAAATCTTCAATTGGCTTAACTAATTTGTTACAAAAATTTAACATTAAATGTAGAACTAATTGAATGAAATAACTTAATATCTGTCCCTTCTCGGGCTTAAACAATGTAGGAAATAAATTTTGTTTTTTTAATTTGTTCTTCAAATTACGTTTTTGTTTAATTTATGTATTATCCGTGCCAGGAGGATATATCATCGTAGATGATTGTTAATAGCCAAACCTTTGTCAATATCACATTCAAAACAGTAATTTAATATACTTTTATTAAATAAGAGGATTAAAAATAGTAACTAATGTTGAAGCAATCTAACATTACACAAAACAATAATTAAACAACAAAAATGAATGATCTTGACGCCACATGCACTTGACGTCAGATTCGTTCACGTGTTTGTTACGTCATGAAGTGATTTTTAATTCGACATTTATCTGTGTTTTTAATGATGTTTTACAGATATTAGTTTTTCTCTAATTAAAATATCAATTACGTCATTAAACGGAGACGTCATTATATTAAAAGAGTACAAACATTCAAACAATGTGATGATGCATTAGTACAATAGATCAGTTTCATCCGTTTTAACTGAAGGTGCCCATTTGTTTTATTGGGCATTTGGCGAATAGTTTGGCGATAGTTCTTTTTTTTTTTTCTTCATAGGAAGTGATCGACAGGATAATGGAGAACAACTCTAAAAAGATATTATTTACAATATTGTCTTAATGTAAGTGTGAGTATTATTAAAGGCTTTTCACAAAAAAATTCTTTGACTAAATCCTATTAGCTAAAATACGCCATTTGGCTAGGGACCCAATTACGAAAGATTAATTAATAGGTCTTCGACGTACGTACACGAACGTTCGACGTACGTTACAAATTACGTAAAAGATTACTTAATCTCCTCATTAATGAACACGTATTGCAATTGATAAGCAAACGAACAAGAAGCATAAATTTCTAAGTGAACTAAGCGGTTTTCCAAAAAAAAAAAAAAAAAAAAAAAAAAAGAAAGGAAAAAAAAACTCAACTAAAAATATCGAAATGCTGCGATGATCACGAAGTGTTCTTGAGTTCTCTATCAGAATCTCTCGATTTGGCGAAGAATTAAGCATATAAGTTAAATTATGAATAAAAATAACATATTGCAATGCATAGCATACATTTCAGGGAGACCAAACTGGTCGCCAGAGGTGGCTAATTCAGTAATAGAACATTACTATATGTATTAAAAATACATAAATATACGTTTAAATTTTATTTTTGAATTACAATGTATTTTATAAATAGTTTACACATGTTTTATTTTCATATTTTATATTATGCATATCGAAGTATTACGGTGGCTCCCAACGACTAGTTCTCAGAAGAACTGAAATTCATCATCCAAAGGAGAAGAAAGCGACTCATTTATGATTAATGGCAGAGGAGTTTCTGAATAAAAATGTTTTTTAGTTAAATTGAATCCACGGTTATAATAACTGGTCAAGTGCTAGTATTACTCGTGTACAGAGGGTTCCGTACAATAAATATATGAACTAGTAACTGGGCATTGCATTACACTTATTTAAATATAGTTAAAAGTTTTTTTCTGAGCTTTAAAAGACGATGGGGCATAGAGTATGCCGCCCGTGTCTTTATGTTCAAACCGCCCGTGTCTTTAAGGGTCGATATCTTTGCTAATTACAGACAATTTTTTTTAGAAAATCATTATTAACATTAATCATTATCAACAATCCTTTTATATTTCTGCGAATATAGGTACCTCCGGCACTAATCAACTCCTTTGTTGAATACCTGCAAATCGAAATTTATGTGTAACGGAAAAATGCGATTTTCTCAAAAACTATGTGACGTTTGGGTAATCGCTATAGTTTTCCTACAAGGTTTAGGTAAACTTCTACTACATTATCAACAATCCTTTTATATTTCTGCGAATATATGTACCTCCGGCACTAAACAACTCCTTTGTTGAATACCTGCAAATCGAAATTTATGTGTAACGGAAAAATGCGATTTTCTCAAAAACTATGTGACGTTTGGGTAATCGCTATAGTTTTCCTACAAGGTTTAGGTAAACTTCTACTAAACGTAATATTTTCATAATTTTAGTTTCAGTATATTCGGAAATAGAGGGGGTGGGAAACATATTTTTGTATTACATTTTCGAAGATATCCCTGAAAATAAAATACCTAAAATTAAAAGAAATGTATTTTTGAGTTCCGTGATACAAAAGCTTTCGTACGATAAACCACACGTTATAAAAAGGTTTTTTTTTTTTTTCAATTAATTAGCCCCTCTATAATTTCCTAAATATATTTGTGAATGGTTAATAATCTATAAATATGGGGGGCAATAGCCTTTATTGCGTCAGTCAATTTGAACTTTCTCCGTTCCATAGTTTATGAGTAAAATGGCTCTGACAGACGGAAAGACAGTCACAGGAGTGATCTTATAATGGTTCGTTTCTACTTTTCGGCCCCACCAGTGGCCGAGAGGTTCTGCTCTCGAAGCTGGTAGACGGGAGGTGCTGGGTTCGATCCCAATCGCGCCCGTCGGTCTAATCGTTCGGAGTTTTCGTGGTTTTCTTCGAGCCGTGGATCTTCCATGCGTTAATACGGATTAGGTTCCCTTAGAAAGACCCCCACGGAGGGCACTCCCCCCGGGCCTATATCCCTCGTGTAGATAATTGGCCGTCAAAAATCAACCCAACCCAACCCGTTTTTACTTTTCAAGTACGGAACCTAAAAAATAAATAGTGCTAAGGATATCTATTTGAATTTTTAAAAAATGTAAAAAAGAGTTGCGTCAAAAAGAAAACCCTGAACTGAAATAACGAAAAACCAAAGAAACTGAGATGTAGATAAAAATTTAATATAACATAAATTGTCATCATATGCTATATTGATTCACTGATTATATCAGTTAACTGACATCAGTGAATGTTGCTTCTCTGTTGGAATTTCTCTTGGAGGTTTTCCATACCTTTGGACGATGAAAAACACTCTAATTTCCTGTGTTATTATTAACCTTAGGTCTTGACATTTGTTGGTGGATATTAGTACGCTCATGATCTTTGGTGCCCCAACAGAAAAATGTTGCAGGGGTGGGAGGCAAATACTTTTGCTATTCAGTCACTCGTTTTGAGAACTGTTATTACAGAATTACAGAATATTTATTATTGTAAAAAACATTTCCACCTTGATAACGAAACTAATTTTCTTTAAAAAAATTATAAATATTTCTTAATTGTTTAAAGAAAAATTTACGCTCCGGCAAATCTTCAGTTATGCACGCTTATTCATAAAAACAAACGGAACCTTTCTACTTTATAATTAACCTTATCTGTTTTGGATTTTGCCGCTATTAATATGGAATTGTATTTTGTACAGTATATAGTTATTTAAGACTATAACGACCGTGCATTTTACTTAAGCATTATAAAAGTATTTTACACCAGAATTTTTTATTTAAAACTATTTAACTTATTTAACTTGTTTCTCTGTTGAACAAATTTAACTTATTTTATAAAAAATTTCTAGTTTGAATGGAAATAGTTTTAAATGGTAGCTGTCAAAATGACTGCTGTGGTCGTTCCAGTGTTAGGTTTTATCTGACAATTGAACATATTCCAATTCTTTTTTCGTTCTGATTGTGTGTAATTTATTGTATTTTGAAGCATATATTTAGCGAACTGGGTAAATACTTGTTCTCCGCAGTTTGAGACATTGTCTTCTGTAAACCTACTGGTTATGAGTGAAGGGAGTGCTCAGTTTTCTGAAGCATACTTTGTATAATTTAATGCAAATTTGATTTAAAATGCTGTACAACTTCTCTTGTAAGTTAATTGTCTGAGCGAAGCGAAGGCTAATACTCAGCGAAATATTACTGTCCGGACACTTTACTACTACGATGGATATTAACGCCATGTCCTACTAAAAAAAAAAAGCCTAATAAAAACCTTTTGTCAAGCATAACTCAAAAAATATTTGTCGGATTTCGTTTCTGATTGCACCAGAAGTTACCTATGAGGGTCGCCTACTGAATGCACCTACTATGAAAAATAAGTTCCAAACCGTTTAAAAATTATATAGAAAAAACTCTTAAAAAAGCACAATTTATCTGCATACGTCACAGAAATTTGGTGTGCGTCACTTTCACCGGTTGATGTTTTCGTAGACAACTGGTTTGAACACATGGCGCAAATAAAAAAAATACGCACGCAGTAATATTGAATAGATCAGTTTCAACCACGTGATCACAAACCTTGCAACAACCCGTGGCAACCAGTTTTGGTGGGCAAACAAATAATAATACAGTATTCCGTAACACGGTGACCGTTTTTAGCCTGTTGTATAAAATCTGGCATGATGTATGACATACAATTGTGGATGATTAAAACAAAAGGCATGAGTGTTTATTGATCCGGAGGTTACCTTTCTCTGGATGTCTGTCTGTCTATCATACAGCAAGCAATTTTCTTGTAAAGGATGATATTATTATGCAGTAAAACCTCCATAACGGACACACCCGATTAGTGGACACCTCTATTTAGCGGGCATTTTTTCGATTACCAACGATTAAACAACTGTACATTTTTTACTCTCAGTAGCGAACACCTCCAAATAGAGGACAAATTCTGCCCTCCCGAGGTGTTCACTATTCAGAAGTTTTACTGGTAAAACCTCTATAGCGCACACACCCGATTAGCGGATACCTCTATTTAGCAGACATTTTTTCGATTACCAACTCTTAAATAACTGTACATGTTTTACTCTCAGTAGCGGTCACCTCTAAATAGAGCACAAATTCTGCATTCTCGGGGTGTCCGCTATTAAGAGGTTTTACTGTATATAATATTGATAATTATTTTACAGGGCCGCACAAAAGAATAAGAATATATGAAACGAATATAAACTAAATTCGGGATTGGTAGATCGCTGATGGTAATGTAATTTTAGGATGTTGTTACAGTCATCCGCAGCATGTTTTTAGAGTTTCGTCCATCTAACGAAACCCTACCTGTCTCACTCCTTTGTCTGTCTGTTTGTCCGTCTGTCACAGAGCCCGTTCTCAGAAACTATATATGTCGGAGACTTGAAAATTTGCATACTTATAACTGAACACCACACATCAAACGGCAAATAATAAAATTTTGAAAAAGTCTAATATTTAACCCTCTGGGCTGTAACTTGTGTATTTTAAGCAATTTTTCTAACTCAGCCCCTAATTTAATTAAGTTGGAGACATGAAATTTTGCATACTTATAGCTGAACATCTCACATCAAACGACAAATAATAAAATTTTGAAAAAGGCTTAATATTTAACCCTTTGGGCTCTAACTTGTGTATTTAAAGCAATTTTTTTAACTCAGCCCCTAATTAAGTTGGAGACATGAAAGTTTGCATACTTATAGCTGAACACTTGCGATAAGACGATAAATCATAAAATTTTGAAAAAGTCATATTTAACCCTCCGGTCTCTAACTTCTGTATTTTAAGCAATTTTTCTAACTCAGCCCCTAATTAAGTTAGATACATGACATTTTGCATACTTATAGCTGAACACCTCACATCAAACGACAAATAATAAAATTTTTAAAAAGTCTAATATTTAACCCTCTGGGCTGTAACTTATGTATTTTAAACAATTTTTCTAACTAAGCCCCTAATTAAGTTGGAGACATGAAATTTCGCATACTTATAGCTGAAATCCTCACATCAAACGACAAATAATAAAATTTTGAAAAATGTCTGATATTTAACCCTCTGGGCTCTAACTTGTGTATTTTAAGCAATTTTTCTAACTCAGCCCCTAATTAAGTTGGAGACATGAAAGTTTGCATACTTATAGCTGAACACTTGCGATAACACAATAAATCTTAAAATTTTGAAAAAGTCATATTTAACCCTCCGGTCTCTAACTTCTGTATTTTAAGCAATTTTTCTAACTCAGCCCCTAATTAAGTTGGAGACATGACATTTTGCATACTTATAGCTGAACACCTCACATCTTAAGACAAATAATAAAATTTTGGAAAAGTCTATTACTTAATCCTCTGGGCTCTAACTTGTGTATTTTAAACAATTTTTCTTACTCAGCCCCTAATTAAGTTGGAGACATGAAATTTCGCATACTTATAGCTGAAATCCTCACATCAAACGACAAATAATAAAATTTTGAAAAAGTCTATTATTTAACCCTCTGGGCTTTAACTTGTGTATTTTAAGCAATTTTTCTAACTCAGCCCCTAATTAAGTTGGAGACATGACATTTTGCATACTTATAGCTGAACACCTCACATCAAACAGCAAATAATAAAATTCTGAAAAAGTCTAATATTTAACCCTCTGGGCTCTAACTTGTGTATTTAAAGCAATTTTTCTAACTCAGCCCCTAATTATGTTGAAACATAAAAATTTGCATACTTATAGCTGAACACCTCACATCAAACGACAAATAATAAAATTTTGAAAAAATCTAATATTTAACCTCTAATATTTTGTCTCGCGCAATTTTTAAATTTAAACTGTTTTGCAATACTATTTTTTGTTCATTTTGCATAATAAGTGTAATGTGACGTAATTTGTTCTATTTCAGATGTTAATGAATTTATTTTACAATATCCTTTCTCTTTTAAAATTCACATGTAAATATAGTTTTTATGGCGTAATTTCCAATAAGTGCCTGCTTTTTATACCTAATTATTTAATTGTAATTTGAAGGTTTTTTTCTGTTTATAATCGTAACGTGTAAATAATTTTTTTATTTGAAGCAAACATTATTGTTTGCGCTGTTTATACAGTTGGCAACAGTTTAAATGAATACCATTTTCCAAAATATGTAAAACAATATCTGTCAAAATGCTGAATATTTGAATTTAAACTAGAAATAAAACCTCAAAAAATGAGTCAAATTAAAAAAAATAATGAAATCTGCTGACCGGCATCTTCTATTGAATAAAATGATCTAAAAATGATTAAATTCCCACGTATAGCTTTTGCTCTTATAATTTTTTTTAATGGAACGATTTTGTCCAACTTTAGCATTAAATATCTCTTAAAATAATTCTTCGATTTGAAAACTGTATGCATTAGTGTGTTGATCAAACATTTCGCTATAATACCACCAATTTTCATATATTTGTATGCAATAGTTTTCTTAATATTAACGAAGAAAGACCTCAGGTCACAAAAAATTCAAAACCGGCGGCGGCGGCGGCGGCGGTGACAGCGTTAGTTACTTTTCATAGAATAGAGAGATATATAAAAATGAAAACTTGTCTATCTGTCTGTTTGTAATTCTATAAAAAATCCACAATTTGGAAGCCAAAATTGTGAAGAGATACGTACATGTGTATTAAAACATGGCCGAGACAACTAAAGTAATCCGGAATCGAAATAACTTATAGTTAATTTTTAATTAATAAAAAACCACCAATTTAACAGCAATTTCTTATCAAATTTAAACATTTTTCGTTATAGCAGTTGCCAACAATTAAAAAACACAATAAAATTATTACTACACCAATTAATTTTCTACTGCAAGATTTCCACGTGAAAAATGAAAATGAAATAAATAGTTTGCCGAATTAAAAAAAAAAGTGAATATTACGTCCTAACTTTTCTATTGCAAGATATTCACGTGAAATACGAAAATGAAATAAATGGTTTGACGAATTTAAATGAAAGTGAATATAACTTCATAACTTTTCTATTTCAAGTTTTCCGCGTGAAAGAGGACATTATTACGTCATATTGGAAATATAAAGGGCATGGTGGATATGGTATAACGTCATATGAGTGTGAAAAATGTATTGAAGCATAATAAAAACCCGATTAGGGAAATATTGGCGTATTTTAACATTATTGCTCCAATTATAGATTGAAATAAGTTCATTTATAGCTGTATTTTTTTGCGTCTGTTATATACATTTATACATTTTTATATAGCGTTTTCATATGATTCATTCAACAACATTTCGACTACTTTTTTTATTGTTTGTTTTGTGTTGTATGTTAAATTTTGAAATTGATTTTTCAGAACAAACATCCTTCAAATTTTGGGCAACGCCGGCACTTTAGCTTGTAACAGAGAAATGGCTTTTGTATCTGTACATCTAATGCTAATATTATAAAGCGTTATAATATTATAAAGTATATAATATTATTAATGCTTGTACGTTTGTGAGGTGTTATCTCTGAAACTACATAGCCAACTTAAAAAAATGTTGGTGGCCATCTCTGCTCCGAAAAAAAGACTATTTTATGTCAGTGCAAGAACCTACATCGCTGCAGGAGCAAAAAAGTTCTAAAATTGTGATTTCTGCGATATTGATTGGGTTAGAAACTTTAAATTTGGTGCGGTAGTTACTTTTAAGATGTAAATACTCGTAATGAACTCTCTCTAAAAGGTTCAATTTGACGGATAAACGTAAAAATTTCTAGAAAGGTTCTAAACTATGATTTATTTGGAATACTGAAATTTTTGGGATACTGTTGGGGTTAGAAACTAGAACTTTGGCATGGTAGTACTTAATAAGATGTAAATGCTCGTTGTACAACGAATTCTAAAAAATAGAAAGACTAAACAAAGCGGAAAAAGATCTAAAGATGATCTAAGTAACGAAGAACATGGAACTGTTAGGAATATAATCATGAAAATTGACATGTCTGTATTTATTATGACGTAAATTCTCGCAATAGAACAATTTCTAAAAATGTCGCTATAAAAAACAATGCAGAAACAAAAAACCTTCAAAAATTTTCTATTTCTCTGTTACTGCTGAGACCAAAATCTTGAAATTTTGCTTCGGGTTAGTTTTAAAATATACACATGTCTCTATGAATGGTTTCTAAAAAATTTAAAATTTAAAAAGATGAAATTAAGGGAAAGCGATCTCAATTACCATTAATTTGGAATTATTAGGTACAGCAACTTTAAATATTTCATAATGCTGCATTTCCTCCGCAAAACATGCAATTTAAATGCAACAAAACTGATAGATACCCACCGAGCATTAAATACATTGTGTAAATATTGAATAAAGACCTGTATGAAACAGTGAGTAGGTTGCCCGAAAGTACTTGTTAAAGTGTTCCTTCTCTAGGCTTTTCTCTCTCTCGCCAAGGCCACTAACAGAGGGAACTGCCGTTTTAAATGTGATATGAATTTTTTATCCGATTCCTTTTTCTAGACATTTTATCATAAGGTCATATTCTCAATTATCATTAGTAGATTTTTTATATATTAACTTATTCTGGTGAAATTTTGTAATCGGGTTCATATTGGCGTATGTTAGCTTGCATGATTTGCTGAATAAATATGTATGGATTTGTAAATTACTTCAAATGACACTTTGACAGCTCAAAAGTTATGCAGACGATATATTCAGATCTTGTGTCATATTTTATGTTGTAATCATTGCCGATTTCTTTTATTTAATACATGCTAAATACAGCTCAACTTGTGCAGAATATGTTTGAAAACAAAACAATGCAGCGTGTGTAATGGCCAGCATACACTCATCATTTAAATCCGATCGAGTATATCTAAAACACACTCTAACGAAGCATTGCATGCCACTTTTGATGTATTCGGTACTTTGATACTATATTAGATTTTGAGAAGAGAATTCCTTAAATGTTATCGACAACCTCATTGCATCCGTGGAAAACAGATATTGTACAATATTAACTATTCCGAGGGAGCACACACCATATAAAGTATAGTCCATTCTTTTTAAACATCATATATTTGTCATTTAATGTTACTCAAATTGGTGCGGAGCGTCTGATTATGCTCTTGACATCATTTTATACAGTTAAAATACCGATATAAGTAAATTAGTGTTTCATTTTCTATTTTACTTTTAATATATTGCGTACTTTCAATTTTATATCCATGCATGGCCGTCTTCAATGGTTTGATTTCCCATTTTTTTTTAAACAGTGTATACGAATTTATATATATGATTTTGTAATTCTACAATTCGTTTATTTTCATCATTTCAATTTTTCGCAGTATATGGACAACTAAAGATAACATCTCATTTTCTTTGCTTCCACATGTTATTATTAAATCTATGTTCTCAGTAATATCGCTCAGACTAATCCCTCTGAGGGAAGTCCTAGTAACTTTGTAAAAATTACGATATTGTGAAGTATAGATTTATTTTCAGTTATCATACGGTCAATATTTTACAATAATGAAAAAATTCTTTGTCTCATGAATGACAGTGGCCAAAGCAATGCTGTTGAGGATTTTTCAAGATAGCTTTTTATACATTCACAAACTGCCTGTGATTTTTGTGAAGTTTGAATGAGGCTTTAAGCGTGCAGTAGTCGCGTACCGGTCTTTTTGTCGCCCATATCGTTCTCTGAGCCATATCCTTTTATAAAAACAATACAGACATTCCCCGACTTATGTATTACGTGACTTTCGTAAATTCGCAGTTACGTAATAAATCTCAAAAATTATATTTGTGAACATACTGGCGCGTTCGATATGAAGTTGCATACTTTTGACAGTTATTTTATAAATAAAATATATAGATGTAAAGATCAACCATAATATAGTTTATGCACCAAATAGAGTTATGTTTTTATTGGTAAATACCGGGTGTCCTAAAAAGGACTGACTGATTTTAAAATTCAATAACTTGCAAACGGTGACAGATATTTAAAAAATTCTTGCAGGAGGGTTATGCATAAGGTAAAAAGTTTTTTTACAGTGATTTTCGATTTTAGTTCGCATTACAAACAATAGATGGCGTTGTAAGCAATAGGCGCTAACAATAGGCTCGATTTTTCAGCCGATCTCTTCTTTCATGCGGAAAAAGGAGATGGAAATATATTGAGCGGGCCACGAAGTACCAAAGATCGAGCCTGAATTTAGCGTCTATTGATCGCAGCGCCATCTATTGTTTGTAATTCGAACTAAAATCGAAAATCACTGTAAAAAAACTTTTGACCTCATACATAACCCTCCTGCAAGAATTTTTTAAATATATGTCACCGTTTGCAAGTTATTGAATTTTAAAATCAGTCAGTCCTTTTTAGGACACCCGGTACAATCAAATGTATAACAAAACAACTTTATCTCTATTGTTAGTTATCCATACTAGTTATCTAATTCATAATACAGTTTGTGCTTATGAAGGATTATTTTATTTTGTGAATGCTATTCATTTGTCTTGCCATAAGAAATTCATGGATAATAGATTAAAATAGTCCTTTTTAATTATTTCTTATTTTTATAGTCGTTTGATGTAGTTTCAAAATTGTTATGAATCAATTCATCAATGTTAGATTTATAGTAAATCCCGTATTCCAAAAGATATTTCATAATGGTTCTTTAAGATTACTTTTGTACTTTTTAATATTTTATAGTTTTTAAACGAATAAATACTGTTGCATGATGCTTTATTTATAAAATAATACGGTGTAAATGATATATATATATATATATATATATATTATTAACATTGCAGTTTCTTAGAAAATTTTACTTAAGCAATTTACAAATTCAACCTACGTAAAATTCAAGTTGCGTAAAACTTTGCGGAAAGCGTTACTTACGTAAGTCGGGGGATTCCTATAGTGAGAGTTCATCTAGCAAACATTATATGTTTATGCCCCATCATAGTAAAGTCACACGACATTCAAACTTTTCCCAAAGTATATTTGAACAAGAACAATAGAAATTCGTCAAAGCGATCTCGACATAATAACTTATGAAAGCGCATATTCATGCTTTCAAAACATTACATAGCTTTTTTGAAAACTAATTAATTTCACTAAAATACAAATATATAACTAGTACATTGAAAAGTATAAGTTGAATAAAGAATTAAAAGTGTTTGTCATTTTACTTTTTCTTCTAGCAAGACCTGGCGGTAAAGAGAGCGAATGCTACCAATATCGTTCTAAGAAAAGACGCGACTACTCTCGGGATAGAAAATTACAAGGATTTAATGCTTTAAGCTATATGTACATCTAGATTATACGCATTTCATAGATGAGGTACTTGTCCAAAAAACTTCTATCAGTAAATCTGCAACTTTTTCTTATGTATTTCACATTACCTGTATCCATATCTGACAAAAATAGAAAATATTCACTATAAAAAATCGCGAGAAATTTTTTTTTTCCTGGGAGTTTTTTCTGGAGTAATTGAAAAAAGAAATCATTGTGAATATGCATTATATTCTTTTATCTAATATTTGTAGAAGAAGACCTACTTAAACATGTCATGCAACTTTGGAAAATCAAAAGCTAAATTTTAAAAATTTATTTTTGATTTTTTTAGCATTTTGTTATTGCCTATCCATACATACTTTTATAATGAGAAGAAAAGTGTCTAGAAAACAACATCACGCATCAAAAATACTTCTTTTTTTCCGTTTCAGATATTTTAATTAAAATTCTCACTGCTCAAAATTTCTTGAAAAGATCGTTTGATAGAATATTAAAAAAAAGATTTTTTCATAAAAAATAATTATAAAACTTAGGTGTTTTACTCGATATTTTAGAGTGAAATTCGTATGCTTGAAAAATATCACGTTTCCTGTATTTATGTAATTAATTCCTTACAGGAATTATATATATATATATATATTTATTCTCATTTTATTTCGTAAAAAAATGTATTTAAATTCTAATATATTCTGTGCAGCATTCTCTCCCAGTATCTATCTATATGATGAAGGAAAACATCTCCGAGCGTAAGGATGACGTCATTTTGCGAATGGCAGCTGCAGACGACCAAATTTCTTTTTACTACAATAAAAAAAAAAAAAAGAGAAAACTTCTAAACATTGCCCATTTTCAATTTTTACACCACCGAATAGGTAAAAAAAGTGTACTTTTAGATGCAATTAGTTTGAAAATTGTATCGCAATTTACATAATATTTTTTTGTTTTTAAAACAATTTTCAAGCAGGATTTTTTAAAAAAATCTATCTCTATCACGTGCAGACGATTGCGAAAGATAAATCCGTTTGCACTTAACTTAATATAAATAGCTCATCATTTATTTCCAGCTGATATTCTATAACGGAATTAAAACATCTATTAGTCGATAACTAAAATCAAAATATAAATAAAACATAAATTCAAGACATGTAATCGAATTTCGTGCTTAAGCCACTGAAATGAACAGAATAAAAAAGGCTGATTCTAAATAGCGATCTTTAGCGATTTCTTCGGCTGCTAAATACTGCCTCGAGATCAATATAAAATTTTAATACATTTGAAAACTTTATTTGAAAGCATTATAGCTATTTTTCATATACCTATGATTTTTACTTTCTTCTATCTTTACAAGAAGAAAGTATTGGATTCGTGAAAATTTTCTACTTTCGGATTTTGACTAATTTATACGTTTTAGAAGGTCCTGAACACGATTTGGTGGTTTTTAGAAAATGGTCTGTCTGCCACTCTGTCACTCTGTGAGTCTGTATGTGACAAAAATTCTGTGGGCGCTCTATCTCAAGAACTAACGGACGGAATTTAAGAAAACTTTAGATTCAGTTAGACCTTGATATAAACCTGTCCTGATTAGTTTTTGGTGAAAATCGCCCAACAGGTGGCGATGCTATGTGGCATTTTTCACGATTTCTGCAATAGCTATATCTCAAGAACTACTGCAAGTCTTTTCATAAAACTTCAGATTCTGTTAGTCCAGGATCTAGTTTGTCGCTGATTAGTTATTGGTGAAAATCGCCAAATAGGTGCAGCTGCTATACTGCATTATTCATGATTATCGCAATAGCTCTAACTCAAGAAAAAAATTGCACGTATTCTCATTAAACTTCAGATTCAAATAGTTCCAGATATAAATTAGTACAGCTTGATTTTTGGTGTTAATCGTCCAACAGGTGGCACTGCTGTATGGAATTTTTTGCAATTTCCGCAATAGCTCTATCTAAAAAACTAATCCACGTATTTTCGTCAAACTTCAAATTCGTGTTAGAAGTTGTCAGTCAAAGTTGTTGATAATTAGATTTTGGTGTAAATCACCCAACATGTGGCGCTGCTATGCAGAATTTTTTATTATTTCCGCAATAACTCTATCTAAAAAACTAATGGACGGATTTTCATCAAACTGCAGATTCGGTTAGAAGTCGTCAATGTTGTTGATAATTAGATTTTGGTGTAAATTATCTAACCGGTAGTGCTGATATGCTGCATTTTTCAGGAAGTATTAACGTGTATGAGATAGAAAAAATTTTTGGGATTGCCACGTCGGACTAGTTAGTATTGTTAATGGGCATTCTAAGAAAATATTAAATGTAAAATATCTATTAGAGATATCAGTTAAAAAAAGAAGGAGAAAAAAGAAAAAATGGTTCCACGCGAGGCTTTCTAACTCCAATTTTTCAATCAAAGAACGCGTGTTAACGATATATAAGTATATTACACTAAAAGCTGCTTGCAGAATTTTTTATAAAAATACCTCATTCATCACTTTGTCTTTTTTCTATGCAGAGAAAAAAGGGTGCTGACATCAGAAATAATATATAAGGTAACTCTAGGACAGGTGGCCATAGAGGAGAAATGGCCAGTCTAAATATCTCCAAAACTTGATCATAGATTGCAATATAAATAATGTTCTTATGAAATAGTTCAACAAGTTAATTTATTGCGATATGCAGTTGCGTTTTTCGATTATAAAAAGGAAGTGTAATTTTAATGTAAATTAAATAGGTGGTTGAATATGGTTTTTGACTTAGGTTTCTGAATATTTTCCAGTACGTACGTTAAGTATATATTTTACTATGTGGACTTTTAAGGCACGTATACAATCTAATCTTTACTTAAGACTAAAACAAAGACGTACAATGGCTATTGATGCTTTAAATAGGGCGACCACCGGTTCTTCAATTTCAGGAGAGATAGCCACCTTTAATCAATAATTCAAAATTATACTTAATGATGGTTTTAACTAAATATAATTACATTTAAAATAAATATATAACATTTACGTTTATAAATACATTAATTGATATAATTATTTAAATTTTAACTAATGTAAATATTTTAATAATAATAATAATATAATAAGACCTAACGATTTATTTGTTATAGATAATACTGAAAAACGTCGGAAACTTTCATAACAGAAAGATAAAGTTGATAAAAAAACTAAATTAACGTAATAAACCTACAATTAACGCGATAAATAAAAAACACGACAATTCCAGTAGTGAAGAAAACAAAACACATTTAAATTATCAGATTCTACAAATTCCAAATAAATAGAATTGTATTAGGATCACTCTGTTAGTCGTGCAAAGCAATATAATATCACATCCAAAAAGGATGTCTGGAAGCAATGCATAAAGGTACCTGAAGTGGTTGCATGAAACGTGTACAAATGATCAAGAACTTTGTCAGGCATGTGGTAAGATTTTACGAAAAGTGAAGTAATGAAATTATACTTCAAATTTTGTTTATTTGAGTTTTCTTCACTCATTTCCATCCTATAACGGCATCTTTACAAATTGCTATATGTTTTTCAGGATTAACTATATGAAATGTGTTATTTTTTTGCTATTTAAATTAACTTTTTCTTTCATGTGTTAGATGGCCATCTCTCCTTGGCTTTAAGGAGAGATGGCCATCTGCCATTTTTATTTCAATTTTGTTTAACACTTTTTGTTTTCAATATTTAATTATTTTTTGCTTAAAATATTATGAGTGTTTGCAGAATGTTTTATAAAAATACCTCATTCATCACTTTGTCTTTATTCTATGTAGAGAAAAAAAGATGCTGACATCAGAAATAACATATATCACTCACCCGCAAGAAAAATAGCTCATCTCGACAAAAGTAAATTTCACAGGAGAGGCAAAAAGGGGGGGGGGGGGGTTGCATGGTTTTACTGTAACATGAAATTATAGCACTTAACTCTGCATTCAGGAATGAAAACATGCATAAAAGTATAAAACCCTAAAATATGAAGAGGTAGGATGAGGTTTGGAGTGTTGGGTAATTTTGCCTCCCTAAGCAATCCACCCCTCTTTTGTGATCACAAATTGACATATAATGTAATAAAGTTATTTTCCGCATAGGTACACTTATGAAACTGTTTGTGTAGCAAGACACATCTATGACAATCCTATTAGAGTAATAAAACACAAAATGAATTTTTGAGAGATGTGTTACTTTTCTTGCGGGTGATCGATACGATGGTTTTCATCTATATTGCTTAACCCGGGTAGCCCGGCTTCATTACCTAGTCTTATTAAAATTCAACTGCTTTTATATTTCATAACTACTCCCTTTCTAATAAGAAATGTAGTGCGATGAAATTAAATACAGTTATCCGCATGGATTCGATGACGTCATATCTCCCACAATTTTAAAATTTTAAATAGTTTCCGAGATATTAGTATTTGTTGTAACTTTTAAACGAATTTCTCTAAAATGGACAACACAATTCATCCATTTTTGAAAAGAAAGTTAAATAAATGGGATATCGTCTGTTAAAATGATAGACTACTATATTTATTTCTATTTTATTTGAATAATAGATTTAATGGTTTTTAGTTTACATTCTCTTTAAAAAATTTTAATGCAAAATTTTCACATGACTTGCTTTCACTGAACCATTTACTGAACATATTAACCAAAAACATAAAGTTTTTAATATTATTCATCCTTATGAAATAATACTTTTGTTGAATGTATGTGTTTTAGTATGAAATCTGCCCATACGAACAAGACATATGCCCAGATTAAAAGTTTTAGCCCAAACTACGTCAACCCACTCTAGGAACTTGATGCTACTTGTTCTTGGAGATTTTGCTTAGAAAAGTTAGACAAGTAAACAAACATTAGCTTGACAATAATGATAAGCACTTTAAAGTTTTACCCCAAAATCCTGTCGACCAATGGAATTTTAATGACTGTATGTCATCATTTTCCAACAAAGGAAATTTATTTTAGGGGAGGGTAGTACACAGTGAGACGAAAATTATTATTACTTAATAAATGGTGACGATTTTTATTCTTTTGAAATTTTTTTTTGCTACATCTTTAAGCTACAGAAATGCGCTACACATTAATGTATAAATGGTTTTAAAAAAGTTATTTATAAAAGCACAGAAGCGGCATAACGGAGTACCGAAAATTGTCTCACTGTGTACCACAAGTAGTACACAGTGAGACAATGCATATATTTTCATAAATCATACATTTTTACACGCTATCAATAATTTTCTGCAGTTTATGATTTCTAATTAATATTTCTAGATTTGCAAAATATTAAAAATATGAGCCTTGGGTGGACAATGGCAGAGTATGGGCTACCTTCATGCAAATTTTCAGCCTCTTACGTTTAGTAAATTTCCCTAGCCATCGCACGCCCACACATACACAGAGAAAGAGAGAGAGAGAGAGAAAAACCTTCTTTTATTAATAAATAACTTTTTTAACATCAGAACTACATAGTAGGTACACAATAAGACACGTCCCGCTGTGTACCACAACTGTGTGTCTCACTGTTTAATTTCATTACGTTGTAACAAAATGGAAGCCACATCTGTTACATCAATTTCATCGCTTTAAAAAGTTTATGTCGTTTTGCCGAAATAGTCTATTATTAGATATAGCTAGGTTTGGTTAAGTAAATATATATCATATTGAAGGAAATAAACTATAAAATAGACGTTTATGTAACTTTAACCACTATAAAATAAGGAATTATTTACTATTTTGTCGGACGAGTAACTGAAGTGCCGAAACTACATCCACGTGTTGCATAAGATGAGGTCGTTATGTGTGTGTGAAAGATTGAAAAAAAAACTTACAACTATATGTCAAAGTGTCTGCTGTCTCACTGTGTACTCCCCTACCCTAATTTCATCAAAATCACGTAAATTTAAAAATTTTATTAAAATTTATATACAATGCACTAAAATTCCTTGCAGGTGCATACGTATAATATAAAAGTATTTAAAATACATTAAAACACCTTAAAAGTCCATTAAAAACCCACAACGTTTACAACCAATTCACAGCTGCATCTTCAGTGGTTACTTAAATGTTGTTATTTCTCTTTGTGCTTATTCCTCCAGGAGAGATTATTGTAATTTAATAATAATAATAATAATAATAATAATAATAATAATTAGCGCAAACAGCAATAACAAAATTAAATAACCCCTGACGATGGCCTATGAATTGACTGATAACGTTTTGGGTTTTTAATGGATTTTTAAGGTATTGTAAGATATTTTAAATAATTCTACGTTATATTTAATCACATGTAAGCAATTGCAGTGCTTTTTATATAAATTTTAATTATTTATTCAAGGGTATTTTAGCACTAGAATTTTAACTTCACTTTATTGCAAAATTTAGTTTTCGAAATTTTGAGTTCATTAGCATTCTAAACATGATTTCTTGCATGTAATTTGAAATTTAATAAAATTAGTATTATAAATATTTTCTAAATCTAGAACTTATTTAGATTTTCTCTCCCCCCCCCCCCCAAATCGAAAGATCTCATGCAATGCTAAACACACTGTGTTGTTATGACAACTAGTTTATATTATTTTACATACACAACTGCAAAAGCATGCTTGAATGCATTGGACTTTATACAGAAAACGTTAATTAGCCCCCTATTTCTTTCGGCAAGCAATTAAAGTATCGTCTCTAAAAATAACGTTCCGTTAAATAAGGCAGCCGTAAAAGAAAACAGATGTTTCATTGTACGGGATAATCTCTACTTTAATTTTTCAAACTTCTAATTATCGCAAAATTTTAATTTTTATACCGTCGTATAGGGGTTAAAAGTAGGGTGTAAAAAAATCATGATTTAAAAAAAATAATTTAAAAAAACGGATTTTTTTTATTTAAATCAGATTTTTTAAATTTAAATCGGATTTATATGATTTTTTTCTCAGCGTTTAAAGACTGAATAGCTACCAAGAGTTTTAGGTTTCCAAGATAATTAAACCACTAATTGCTAACATAATCTATGTTTTTACACTTTAACTAATAAAATTATAATTATTAGTTAGTAATTACAGAAATTATAAAAACTGCAAATTAGTAGTTTCATTAGGTAGTATCATATAATAATGTCGTTACATAATAACATTAATATTGTAATAATTATGTAAAACTTTATAAATACTAGTGATATTTAATATTTATTAAAATTATTAACTGCATTTTACATTAAATAGTTAACATTACTTCAAATTAATTATTAAACAATTAACTCTCTAATTAGGAACATATTATACATTTTTAAGCATTAATTATTAAAATGATAATAATGTAGTATTCATTTTAGAAAGAAAAAGGGACAGGATGCTAGTTCCAAAAAAGGGTACTATTTCATGAGGAAATATGTTAGTAATGTCTAATGAGTTTAGTAATGATATAAGGAAAAAAAAAAAAGAATTTTTAGTATGATAAATAAAGTGTCCCTAATTTTTAATAATTTTATGAATAAAAAATTGAAAAATACAATTAAATAACATATTTTAATAATATTCTGTATTTTCTAAAGAAATAAAGTTCCATATTTTTGCAAGATCTTGGCCACATGAATTTAGAAATATTGTTGAATGGGGAAGTTTTTTACAAGAAATCTCTTGCTATTACTACAGGTGAATTTCAACTATTTTTTTAAGGCACGGTGCATTTTGCCAATTTCAAAAGGGGCATGGTGCAGCACCATTAAAAAAAATTCTAGAAGAAATAGTATTATTACAGGATTAATAAAAACTGCAAATAAGTAATTTCATTAGTTACTAACACAAATAACAAAACTAACAAATATTATTTGCAGCTCGTTTTGCATTTGTATTTAGGAAAATTACTGTAAACCACCAAAATCTAAACTTACACACATGTATGTATATGATAACCAAAAGAATTATGAAAATAAGTAAACCCATTCATATAGGATAAATATAACTTAGACACTTATATCTGAAATCCTCAAAATATTTAAGTAACAGCACTATTACCTCTCACAGTGAATTATTAATTAGCATTTTTCTGCCTCTTCAATCCCTAATTATTATTTTTTATTTAGTATATATGAGTTACAAAGTTAAAAACATTTATTCAACCTATACCGAAGAAGCTCTTGCTGAGCTTAGCATTTTTATACCAATTATTTCTTTTTCTCTTATGCATTCATTTAAATTTAGCTTTGAAAAGATGTCATTCTTTCGTTCTTCTTTAACTTGAGATTGCTATTAATTACTATTTGGGCGATTCTCAAAAGGTGGGCACTGGACACAGGTCATAACTTTAAGCCTTTCAAACATAACTTTAATTATCATTGACTTTATTTTTTTTTTTTACACTGAGTTTTTAATTCTATTCAGAGACAGAAAATGACATAATTTATTGTAAAAGCTTTGTATAAATATCTTAAAATTTTATTATTTTATGCTAAAGAGGTCAACTTCGGACATTCATAACGTTAACTGCTCCAATGTACCACCAAGTAAAAGAGTTTTAACTTTTTTCCAGGTGATTCTAATGGTAAACAACGAATGCATAAAGGAAATGAATGATTTTTTGATAATTTCGTTAAGAGATGGCAGGCTGATTTATTGCTTTTTTGAAGATAGAAGGACTTTTCTATAAAGAATTTTTCTGTATTTTGTTATGTCCGAAAGTAACGTACGTAACAAAGCATTTGATTTAATTATTTTTATTACTTGATAACAAAAAGTTAATTATACATATATATATATGTATACAGGAACATTTACTACATTCTTAGTCTTAAGAATTTTTTAAATACTAAGAGCAACGTCCAAAATCTGTAACGTACGTGCGACAAAATGTCCAAAATTTGTAACGTACGCAGCTGCTAATTAAATGCTTTAATCATTAATTTTCCAGAATAGTTGCTGTTTTTTAATGTTTGTGCATAATTTTGTAGACATACTACTATAAAATATTTATATATTATATTTATAGAAAAAATACTATACTATTAAAAAAATTGGCCTAAAATTTGAAAATTTTAAAAATTACATATAGTAGTTAACGTTTAATGATCCCACCTTTTGAGAATCTCCCATTTACTGTTTTACTTCTAGAAATGTATTACACTTGCTATGTGTAATTTTATATAAAATAATGCATAAATTGATTAGCTAAAAGAATTTATAACATTGCAAATTATATTAGATTTAAATATCCTTTTTAAATGCAACTGCATTAATTTGGATAAGAACTTAAAAACAATGCTTTTTATAAACTCAACTGTTTTTAATTTTTTACAATACTCATGAATTAAGCTTAGAAGCAATTATTTAAAGTTCTTTTTTTTTTCTTTATTTATAAGTCAAAATACCTATAGAGATTTTCAAATTATGTTTATGTTAGATTTTAATACTTTTTTTGACATTTTAAACATTTAGAAAATTTTTGATTTAAATCACTGATTTTTTTTTAAAAATCAGCTGATTAAAATCATGATTTTAATCGCTGATTTAAATCAACTGATTAAAATCGTTGAAACCCTAGTTAAAAGTACTTTTAAATGCAATTTGTTTGAAAACTACATGTCAATTTATTTTTAAGATATTAATTTTTTTGTAGTTTTTAACGAATTTTTTTTTTTTATTTTGGCAACTGAAGTACGCCATTTCTGTGGAAAGTAAAGGAAAAATAGTTGGAAAATAGTAGATTATTATATCTTTTGGTTGCCATTTACCCATGATAACTGAAAAAAAATATAATTAAAATATATTTTTATATATTTAATTTTATGCATTCATACTGGGGGGCTCTGCCTCATACGAGCTACGCTCGCCAACCCCCGTTCAGGCACCCCCGATTCTAAAAGCATGCTAATTTAATCGGCCTTAAAAAGTTTGAATTATAATTTTAAAAAACAATGACGGTCTCCCTGTAAACGGGTTTTCATTCATTTTCCTTTGATTGGAGATTTTTAAGAAGAAATCAGCCGCTGCTAAGAGATACAATGGCTGTGTTCGTCTTTGATTAAAAACAAGAAAGAAAAATCATGCGTATGGCATAGATTATGAAACACTTTCCAACACTCCCTGAAAGTTTTAACCCTTAAATGCCCGATTTTTCAAAAATCATTGTAATAATGTTTTTCGGCTTTCATTTTTTAAATAAATCATGGGAAAAATACTAAAAAAATTCATATTCTGTTTCAAGTTTGGTTTACGGCCAAAAAACAGTTTGTTACTAATCGGCAATACTGGCCTTTAATTGAAAAAATAATTTTCCTTGATAAAATTCTATAACATTAAACACATAAGAATTTTAGGAACTATAATAAGAAATAAATTTTACTTGCTCACTGCAGATCAAAATAGGGTATTTCGCAAGCTTCCAAACAAAACAAAAAGAACAAGTACCAACATTTGAAAAAATAAATCTATCTTTATTCTTAAACAGCACAAGTGTTGCCATCTACATGTTGAAAATCGATTTAATAATATTTTCAGAATGTATTTTATTGGCAACATTAGGAATTATAGCTTCAATATTATTCTAATAGTATTTTAGAGACTAAATTGTGTATGTTGCCGAAAAGCAACACCCGGCATTTAAAGGTTAACAAAACTTCGTTATTTAGGGAAATAAGGTAAATAAGATAACTAACTAAACATTTAAAAAACTGATTTCAGCAGTTACCATCCGTAGCCAATTATTTATTCCAATTCTTCCGAACAGCCGTGTATTTGGTCTGTAGGCTGATATATATACTATATAATAGAAAATTTAGTTTATCAAAAAAACGCATTACAGGTTGAAATTTCTCTTTCAGCAATTTAGACTAAGAAGATGGAAACATGCTTCAATACTTTTGTACAGCCCTGTTGTTACCTTTATTACACGCCACTATTTAGCTAAACTTTAATTTAAACTAAATCACTCTTAAAACTACTGAAATCGCATTTCCAGAATTTATCATTTATAGACGGCCATGTATCCAATTCTTTGCGTGGCTCTGTATATCATTTTACTTATATTCTACAAACATTTAATAGCAAACTATATGCAGTTCAGCATAACACATTTTAAACCCACCTTTGAGCAATTTACGGTCATACTCAGTAACCTTTACGAATTCTTTTGCGTAGCCCTGTATATCAACTATAACATTTACACACACCATACAGTATGCACAAATATAGTGAAACTTAAAAGCGCATATCATAATTAAAAATGCATTCCCTACCATCGCCGCTAATATACAGTATTTCGGATAGAAAGTACTTGTCAGAAATATTTTGTATGTTCCTGTAAATGCTATGCACTTCGTATTATACATGGAATAAATTAAGTAAGCCTCATCGACGTATATCAATTTCATTATATATGAGTTTGTATAATTAAAATACGCCACAAACAATTTCCCCCTATACCATTTGTAATGGAATTCTTTTGTGTAGCCCTGTAAATGAATAGTAACTATTAGTTGCACCGCATATGCTACAGAATATTCTGCATATTTTAGTGCACTTCGTAAATGCATATATTTTTTATTATATTTGAAAGGGTATAACATCTTTAAATTTCATTTGAAATGATTTTTTCCCATTGGCTGTAATGTAACGGACTAAACATGCTACAAACTTCATTTGAAATAGGGTTCGTGCTAGGTTAAACGTCAATAACCAAAAATTTCAGTGCGATCCGAGTATATTTACGAGAGTTAGAGCGCGAACAGACAAACCGAAATCAATAACACTTTTCAACTTTGTTGGAAAGTGTTAAAAATTAGTTAAAAATTTGAAAGTAAGCTAATGTAAAATGAATTAGGTACACAGAGTCTTTGTCTCTCGGTAATTTGTAACACCGCTATGAGAAAGGTCTTTTAAATGTATCGTTTTAAATCTGACGTAATTTTCACCAAAGTTTCCTTTCTCTTTTTAATAATCACATGAAAATTCTTTTGTTGTTAGAAAGGAAATATTATTTGCGCTGTCGTAGAATTCACGATAATAGTTGAAAAGATTATCTCAAAATATGAAATAAACGTCTCGTGCAAATATATTTTTTAATTTAAAGTGTTTTGCCAACTTTTATTTATTTGGCCTTTTTAAATATGACGTAATTTCCTTCATTTGTGACTTTTATTGCATAATAATGAATTTAGTATTTAAAAATTTTCTTTCGCTTTTAAAATTCAAGTGTAACTGTAGTTTTTATGATGTAATTTTCAATATTTTCCTGATTTTTAACACGTAATCACTTAATTATAATTTGAAAGTTTTTTTCTGTTTATAATAGCCACGTGTAAATAATTTTTTTTTATTTGAAGGAAATATTATTCTTTGCGCTGTTTTTAAAATTGGCAACAGTTTAAAATAATTGCCCTTTTCTAAAATGTGTAAAAAATATTTCTCGAGATGCTGAAAATTTGAATTTAAAATGGAAATAAATCCTCAAAAAATGAGTCAAATTAAAAAGATAATTGCAGTCTGCACATCTGGAACTTCCAATGTATAAAATGATCTAAAAATGTTTAAGTTCCTATGTATAGATTTTCTCCTATAAAACTTTTTTGATGGAACGATTTTGACCATCTTTAACATTAAATATCTCTTAAAATTATTATTCGATTTAAAAACTGTCTACATCAGCGTGTTTATTAAACATGTCTCTATAATACCACCGACTTTTGTATTTTTGTATGAAACAGTTTTCTTAATACTAACGAAGAAAGACCCCGGTCATAAAAAATATGGATGCCGATCTAGTAGGAGTATACCCGGATGATCTACGCAGATTTTCATTGGTTCATTTCCAAATCAAAACTTTTTTTATATATAGAAGGATTAATGTGACAAACATATGAATCATTAGATTTTTTTTTTTTTTTTGTCAAGTTTCTTGAATCGTCATCGCTTTTTTGTGGATTTTTGTATTATTCTGCAACAGTGACGTCATATGCATACTTATCTGTAAGATGTTGTTTCAGATCGTAAATATGGAATTTTTCGTCGGACGCGTTTGACTTCCTTTAGCATAAAATAAAAACACTCAAACTGAATTATGCTTTGTACTATCTATCTTTATATTTTTTCTTTTCTTTGGGAGTGATACTAAATTCTAAGAAAGCAGAATTCCTGTTTTCTAGTTATTTTTTATTTTTATGTTCCTGGTAGCTAATTTTTGGCAGAATATTCTTTTAAAATTATATTTTCGCAGTTTTATATAATATAAAACATAACAAATACCCATTTAATAGAGATTTATAACCCTGGAGGCTGTTGCATAGACCATCACCACATGGAGTTGACGGCTGAAATTCCAGGATTAGACAGAACTCGGTTGGCATATTAAAATGCAACTGGTCTGCCAAGTCATATCTCGGTGGAAAATACCTGCAGAAAGGTTTTTAGTAGTCGATCGGCAGGTTTATCATTGTGTTTTCTTGCACCTAAATGTATGAAAACATGGAGGACAGGGAACAGGAAAACACAACTGTAAGCCTACGAATCAACCACTAAAATCGGGTTTGCAGGTATTTTCCTCCAATATATGACTTGGCAGACAAGTTGCATTTTAATGTGTGAATCGTGCTTTAACTAATCGTAGAATTTCAGCTGTCAGTTCGATGACGTGATGATTTGCGCAGTCGGCTCTAGGTCTATTATGATTCAGGAATTTTTTTTATTTGCCAAACGATTAACATTTTGACTTATCTGTGAATATATGAAATATATTACGTATTCAATTAAAAAAAAAAAAACTTCTCAGAAAACTGCATTATAATAAATTATATTTTGTTATGAGAAATATTTTTTCGAAAATTATGTCTTAATTTCTGTAATAAACTTTTCTTGTATCCCCCGTTGCAATAAAATTCTGGCCAATAATTTCTAAAACATACGAGCTTTATCACCTAATAAAAACATTTAGAAGAAGGAGTAACTTTCTTTAATTTCAGTTGTTAACCATGAATTCCCACATTTTCCTCCCATGAATATCACAACTTTATTTATTCTCCGTTCTTGATTTAACACTTAAGCATGATTTATTTGATAAAAATAAGATTTTAATTTAAAGGCTTTTTAGGTGCGTTTGTAATTATAGAAATACGTAATACATATATTCGTCGTCTGGTCGGACCGTCTGTGATGTTCGTCTGCCTGCATACAGCAGAGCAGAAACTATCCAACCATGGTTTGAAATTTAGTATATATAATCGTTGCAAAATTTCGTCGCGTCATTTTAAATTTTCTGCAAATCAAAACAAAACAAAAATTAATAAATGTTTTATTCATTCTATTAAATCCTATCGTACGTAATTAATAGAATGATATACCATGGCAAATAATGATTCTAGGTTGCCATGTTGATTACGTTGTATTTAAGATGGAGTCCTATTATTTCCATATTACTCAATTTAATATACATAATGTTAATAAATATGGTATTCATGCATTTTTGCTTTAGAGTGCAACAACTATTGCCGTAATAAATTTTGTCTTCATGCATCTTTGCTTTAGAGTACAACAGCTATTGCACCAAGATCTGAATATTTATAAAACTTGTTATAGTATGAGCGCACCTCATTTGAAGAATTTCAGACTTGTTTTTACATATTGACTTCAAGTTTCATATCCTACTTTAAATAAGCAAAACAATGGAATCATAATGCAAAGTCATTGTGTAGTTGTAGATTCCGTTATAATATTATTAAAGTAATTATCCACTACATCGTTTTAAAATAAATCAAGCATCAAATAATGCAAAGATTATACGACCACCTATATAAATCTGAAAAAGAATAAAAAATTAACTGTGGATATTAATCCAAAAAAAATTTCGTTTAAAATATTTGACTGAAAGTGACTTTTTTGTAGAACAACGCATGCAATTTTATTCTAAAATTAAAACGTTGTTAATTACAATTTAAAAGTACGAAACAACATGTTAACTTATAATAATTATAATTTATTGTAACAATTTATTAATGCGTTCTATAATTTACAGTGTATTTGTGTTTTGAGGAAGTAAATGTTTTTATTGATTAAAAAATAAATTTATATGCAATAAAACTACTCGATGTCTAAATGTAAAAATAACATTCACTTCTGTGTATAAGACATGCTATTAAGCATACTAACCATACAGTCCAAAACAAAATTTTAAATATAAAAATACTTTATGCCATACTAGCAGTTATATGCACTGACTTTTTTTTTTATTTTTTATTTGAGCATTTTACACTGTAAAAGAAATCTGTAATTCTACAGATGTGAAGTTACAGAAATCTGTATGCTTACTTAAATTTTATCTGTAGACTGTACAAAAAAGATATAAATCTACAAAAGTAGTTTTTGTAAAGCTACAGAAATCTGTAGCTTTACGAAATAATCTACTAAAAGTACAGTAATCTTACTAACATTTTATCTGTAACTCGGGTTGCAGTTGCATAAAAAGTTCTAGGTATCCCAGGTTCCTAAAAAATCTTATTAGCCTTACATATTTTTTTAATTTACTGTGTAAAAGTGTATATGTTACATGAATATTTGTTGTTGCCATTACATAAAAAGTTCTAGGAATCCCAGTTTCCTAGAAAAATTTTAGTAATTTTACATATTTTTTCGGGGCATTTTAGAGAAACATTTACCATTAATTTTAAAATGTTATTTTTGATTCAATTAATCACTGTAATTAAAGGGAAGGTGACGTTAAAAATTCCTTTTTTAATTTTCATCATAGAGATATGAAATTTTGTGCAAATATACATTGAACATAAATACACTGTAAAAAAACTAAGAATTTTCTTGGAAACTGGGATACCTAGAACATTTTATGTGACGGCAACAACTAAATTTCATATAACAGATACACCATTGCACTGTAAATAAAAATAAAAAAAATCTGTAAGGTTGCTTAGAATATTTTAGGAAACTGGGGTGCCTAGAACTATTTATGTAACTGGAACCCGGGTTAGAGATAAATCTTTAGTAAGATTACTGTAAATATAGTAGATTCTTCTGAAAGCTAAAGATTTCTGTACCTTTCCAAAAAGTACTTTTGTAGATTTACGTCTCTTTTTACACAGTGTACTGATAAAATTTTAGTAAAATTTACATCTGTAGAATTACATTTTTTTTTATTTTACAGTGTGCAGTAAGGTGTTCACCTTAAAAGAAATTCCCAATATTATTATAATTTCAAGATTTTTTTTAAAAAATTGAAATTTTAAAACGAAATTTAAAAATAGCCCATGCGTCTTAATTTTTGAGATATTTCCTCGATTTTTCATTTTAATCACCTGAAGGTCTATTAAAAACAAATCTTTGTATCGATATTTTTTAATCCCTTGAATAGTTTTTACATATTGCCATCATAAATACTAATAAAAGTTCTCTTCATTCTATTAAATCAGATGATACGTAATTAATTCAATAATATCGCATGATATGTAATGATTCTAGGTCGCCATGGTGATTACGCCTTATTTAAGATGAAGTCATATTATTTCCGTATTAATGAATTTAATATATATAATCGTAATAAATTTCGTATTCATGCATTTTTGCATAAGGGTGCAACAGCTATTGCACTAAGATCTGAATATTTATAAAACTATTTATAGTACGAAAGCACGAAAGCACCGCGTTTGACACGTTTGGCGCACACTTTCCGAATTGTTAATTTTTTAAAGGTTTAATTTGTCAAAACTATGAGCATATATATCATGAGCCAGTAAGGAAAAGAAGACTATTCCCAATATTTCATTTAAACAGTGCTCTTTCATTCAAATTAATTTTTTAGAGATTCCGATTTTAATCATTTCCTGTAAAATATGAGATCTTTCTTAGTTATCCACATTTTAAAAAAGCTTTTAATTGAAATTTTAGCCACAGAGTAATTGGAACTTTTATCATATTCAAATGTACCATTGTATAGCGAGAAATGTCTTTTGAAAGTAAAAAAAAATAACTAAAAACCTATGAATTGATTTCTGTAGTGGTTATCTGTAAAAGTATTTCGAAGGTTTGGATCTAAAAATTTTAATGACGTCAAATTTTTCAAATAATTAATCCTTTTTTTCGTGGGTGTGTGTTACAGACCTTTGAATCTTAATTAAGGTTATGTAGTGTTTTCGGTGTCAACAATAAGACACAAAGTATTGGTTAGTTCGATTTAATTAAAAATTGCTTTCACTATTGTTTAGCGTTGGACACATAAAATCCAACAAAGGAAGGATTTCCATATTTGTACACAGAAATTGTAATGCATAGGTTTTTTTTTAATTAGAAAATTAATAAAAATTCATTTTGAAATAAATAATAAAATTAATGGAAATAATAGCATTTGTGTTGGGAAATAATATATGGATAATTAATATCGATCTATATACATAATTGCTTCATCACTTTAAAGCAAAGAACTGGGAAATTGTACGTCAAACGTGGCAAATGAGTTGCTTTCGTACAGTAAATTGTTTTATCGATTCTATATATTAAATTCAATAATACGGAAGTAATAGGAATCCGTCTTAAATAGGACGTAGTCACCATGGCAACCTAGAATCATTACCCATCATTGGATATCATTGAATTAATTACGTATGATACGGTTTAATAGAATGAATAAAACTCTTATTAATATCTTTTTAAGTTTTGATTCGATTTTCATAAAATTTGAAATGACACAACAAAATTCTTCAACGATTATACATATTAAATTTCAAACAATTCGGTTGGGTAGTTTTGCGTAGTTATATGCGGACAGACGGACAGATAGACAGTCGGACGACCAGGCGACGACTAAAGGTGCTACGTATTTATGTAATTACGAACGCACCTAAAAAGGGGATAGGAAGTGTTATAATAGACGTATCTTAGATCGTCGTTTCAGGTTAAATAAATCAACGCGCATAGTTATAATCAGTTAAAAGTTCCATAACCTGAGAAAAAGAAAATAGGATAATCCCAAGATCGAGGACTGAAGTTGCGATTCAGTTACTTAAAATATAATAACATTTATAAAAATGCTATTTATTAATAAAAATAGATTCCGATATTACGACATATGCATAGGCCATAAACTGCAATTTTCAAACGACAGGCAAAAGGTGACAATCTCTACCAAATATATTGTTACATGCTTTCGAAAACAGCATTATATCATGTTTCCTCAGTGGTATTTGATGTGCTGTTGTTCCGTGAAAACAATTAGTGATGCTTCATAAATGAATTGTTAGTTTCTTTGCAAATCAATTCCTTTTTTCAATGAAACATTAAGAAGGGCAAGCGAGAATTTTCCTCTATTGACAACTTTTGAAACTAAAAAGCTTTGACATATTTTAACATATTTTTTTTAACCTTCAAAAAATTATTTTTTATGCGATAACCTTTTCTGCAGATAACAAAAAAATTGTAACAAATTATTTAATATTTATGGATTTTTGTAAGAGTTGATAAAAGTGTGTATTATTAATAGCAAATACTAAAAAATAAATTAAAATCTTTTTACACGAGCGTATGCCGTTAATAAAACCAAATATGTGCTTAAAAAAATCAGTTTTTTCGTCAAAAATTCTACCAAAATTAAATTTCTCCAATCTGCATCTTTCATAAAAATTCTTATATAAAACCGTAATTAAGTTACGTTTGTTTTTAAAAAGAATATGTTTAAAAAGTTTTTTTTAACTTGCATTTTATTAAAAATAAAAATGTAATTTAATTAATGTAAAAACTAAATTTATAAATGAACACTTTTGCACTAAAAAATTTAACGTTTTTAAAGAAACAGTGATAAAAAAAAAGTAAGTTAGAGCTCATAAAACATTTATTTTTGCAGAATAATAAATTAATTTAAATAAAAGTTTAAAGTGTTTTGTTCTAATTCAAAACCAGATGACAAACATAATTATTTTTATTCGTTGACAAATTTTACAAGCATTAGATTTTCAAAAATATAAAAACTATTTCACTTACTCGGAAGAAATATTTTCAATTCGTTATATACTAGCCAGCCTTCCCCATATTTAGTTATATATATATATATATATAGTACATATATGCACATTTCATATTCTTCGATCCTCTTTTGATTTTCGCTCTTGTACTTATACACGAGAAAATCTTAAATCTCATTTAAATCAATGATCGTCTCCAGATGTATAGACGTTTCGTAAAAAGAAAAATCAATTAATGGACAGCTTTTCACGGTCACACCTGACAATGCAGCTTATTTCTGTCTACCGCCATATTTTGAATAGCCGCACATTTTCGATTATAATACCATATAAAATTAGCAAATAAAGCCTTTGTGCAACAATATTAAAAAGCAGAAAAACTAACGTTTAAAAATGCACAAAAAATATATGAAAAGCAGCAAATATCTGTTTCGAATCTAATAGCGAGATTCTTCTACAGTGCTAGATAGAGAAAAAGGAACAGCGTGCTAGAAAAAGCAAGGCTGAGCACACAGAACACACTACGTACAAACACAGTTGGCTCAGACTTGCTTTTTCTAGCACGCTGTTCCCTTTTCCCTATCTTGCACTGAAGAAGAATCTCGCTAGTAGATTCGAAACAGCTGTTTGCCGCTTTTCATATATTTTTTGTGCATTTTTAAATGTTGGTTTTTCTGCTTATTAATATAATACCATAAACATATTTCGCACAAAACAGGGCAAAGTCTATTACTTTTTTATCGATATATTTTGTCCCTCTAAGCCCCTTCTTCTTCTGTTAACTTTCAGTCTTGTTCTCTCTCTTACAGAGGCCATTTGTGCTGAAAGAGAAATATTAATTCTTTCGAAACGCGATGGGTTCATTCTCATTTTTTAAGGTGTACATACAAGTACTATCCATCGTAATGACTTGACAACTTTTCGGATGAAACACAGTCAGTACCTAAAATTAATTAAAGTCTCATTACTGTAATTTTAATAAATTAGATTCCACAATCAGTCACTTCGTGTGAACGAATACAATGTGCCGTAATGTACTAACGAAAGCATTAGATATTTTAACTTACTACTACTATAAACATTTTACACAAATTAGCAGCCTCTTTAAAAGGGAAAAAAAGATTTTATCGAATTATTTGCTAACAGGTTATAGTTACCACACGAGGCATAACAATTTTGATCGATGTTCCGGAATTTCACTCACTATTCCATAAAAGCAATCTTCGTTTATTTCCACAGAAGTAGGGATGTGAAATATCTTCTTGTTCATTAATCATATGTCTGGTAGAATTTCCTTTTACTGATGTACGTAAGTATGAATATTTTACCTCTTTTTACGTATGTAATTTTTTCACAGTATGTGAGATGATAAATGACTTCATGCTAAATACCTATACACATTAATATTCAGAATAACAATAATAAAAAATCTGTGCTACTTAATTTTGAATATGCTGAAAATAATGCCCTTTGTTATAAAATTGTGACTTAAGCGATGGAATGAATATGTACTGTAGAGCGTTTTTTTTAAATCTTTGTCAGTTTTAAATACACACACAAAACAAATTTCTGATGAAAACTGTATATGGGTCATTATTTCCTAAGATGCAAATTAAGTTCTCGAAGAATGTTGAATCTTGTATGTGCTATGTTTTGTGAATTTGTCTGCAAAATGAGAAACACATTGAGATTTTCTACTTTCTATTCTAAACGTCTAAATATCAACTGAATGAAGGTGTCAAAAATGCGCTCAAAATACAAAATTACCATTATCATGTTTGCCTAAAGCCTGAAACCTGTAATTTAGTATATCAGTATATTTTGCCATCAGTTATCATCGGCTAGTTTTGACGTCATTTTCTTCACATATGTAGCAAGGCGTCTTACTAGCTAGCATAAGCATAAATTAAACTTAGTGCGAATTGTAATAAAAAAGCTAAAATCTTCACCAACGATTTTACGCACAAATAACGTACACAACGACAAAAAAATCCCATACGATCGTTTCCAGGATCCTTGGATCCCCTTCCACAGTGAGGGAAAAAAAGGAATTAAAAGGTTATAGCCTCGAGACCTCGGGGCTATAACCAAGGTGTTCTTCGAACCCATTTTAATGCCTTTTTTTTTCACTGCGGAAGGGGATCTAAGAATCCTCGAAACGATCGTATGGGATTTTTTTGTCGTTCTGTACGTTATTTGTGGGTAAAATTGTTATTAATGATTTTAGCTTTTTCTTACTAGCATACTTAAATTTTAGAAGATACTGATCAACTGGTCTTCAGGAAAAATTCTGTAATATGTTTGTCCTATAGTTTATTTCTCAATCTCTCCCTAAACACCAACTTTGCCGCCCAGTTGGAATAGTTCATTTTTCAGTACACTCAAAGAAGTGATTTACTATTGCTTGTTTTCTCCAAGAAATATCGTGCACTACAATTGCTTAAACTTATTTTACCTAATTGTAGTTCAAAAAAAAAAAAAAAAAAAAAAAAAAAAAAAAAAAAAAAAAAAAAAAAAAGAGTGTTCTAAATGGAGTCTATTTTTAAGATATGAATCCCGAGTCGTTTTATTCATTACCAGTAAAGAATATTTAAGTGACCTCTGTGTAATTTTAAGCATTTTTATAAAGTACCTTAGCGTGCAGTCACTTTACCCAGGAACTGAACACTTTATTCGTGTATTTTTATCCGTGGTTATTTCGCTCAGGTATTGAGTTTAATACATCTCATATAAATATTATTATTATCAGTATTTTTTTATATCTAAATTACTTATATTTTTCGCTCTTATTTAAACTCGATTCTTAAATTAAATTCATGTGGATGATTTATTTATTTGATCTAATTTAGCAATAAAGTGAATACTTCGCAACCCAGTTCAGTTTTTTTTGTCATATTGTTTTCTGTGTAATTCGCTTACACTTTAATTGTAAAAGATAGAGTTATATAATGCAGAAAATGTTTCTAAAATAATGTTTTCAAGCATTATAAACAAAAAATCATATATTTTCTTACTCTCCTTTTTTCATCATTTTTTGTGGAAGTTAAAATATTTAATAATCTAATTAAATTTAAAAAATCAAAAAACCCGACTGCATAAAAAGCGAACTAATTAATTATTTCTTATCAATGTCAAACTATTTTTTTTATTACTTACCTATTTTTTTATTTACATTTATTGAGGAATTTTAAGTTGCGTTTAATTGTTATTTCCTATCTATAAACACTGTTTTGATGAGGCCAATAGATGTCTATGAAGGTTAGAGTTGCAGTAAAGCTAGAGATCCTACCTACGTAACTTCCAGGTTGCGTAATATTTAAACGGAGCTTCTGACTGTAAAATAGTCAATGAAACATCGTCTTCATTTTGAAAGACCTATCCAACGATATGCCACTCAATAGGTTGCGTAAAATGTTTTTTTCGTCTCCACCGCCATTTTGTACTTTACGGCCGCCATTTTGAATTTATAAAAACAAAACCTAGCCTATAATCATCGGACTGTTAAGACGAATCGATAGAGACCTTATTCATTAAAATCCATCCAGCCGTTGGTATGTTTCGAGGGTATAAAAAATACACATACCCAGATACGCGGGAAACACATAACCCTTCTTGGCAGACGGGTAATAAAGGTGGTCCTGGTTGTGCAATCACTGCAGTTACATGCTTGGTAAAACATGCAGAATAGTCAAAATCGTGAAAACATAAATATTTAGAAAAAAGAAAATTTGATGTTTGACTCTTTATCTGTATGTCAGTCAAGAATGACCCATTAACTATTTTAGCTGTTTTAATTAGATTATTTTGTTCATAGGTTAAACCAATATTTGATATCCACAAATATTTTTTTTTTCCTTTTACCAAACATATAATGGGAAGTAACAAATATTTGCAGTCATTTTTAGAAACAATTAGAAATTATTAAGTATAAACAAATGTTTTATATATTTATCTTATGGATCCACATTTGCTTTTTTTGTAGACATTAAGCAGTCCAAATGAGTTAAGACTTAATTTTAAATAGACTATATAATTAAACATCACATATATCATAATATCCACTTATTTTAATCTCATTCATAATTTTAATATTTTAATGATCTTGCTGTTTTTGATATAATTTTCTTTTCAATGAAATTAATTATGTTTTTTTTTCGATGAATATGAGTTCTGTTATTACACTTTCATTCAATAAAATTAATAAGAATATTTTCATTATTTTATATTGCAGAAGACATTTTCTGGAAAAGAAATCTGGACTTTTTTTACTTTCCTTGCTGCATGTACCGAATCTAAAAAAATATCATTCGGCTTTGAGATAAGAGTACCTTTTATTAACATTTCCGAAAAAAATTTAAAAGACTTTATGAATACGGTTTGTCAGTCTGTCCGTCTCTCCATCTGTGCTCTAACTTGCCTAAATATTTTGCCGTTTGTCATAAAATTATTAGATATTATTGGACATAACTATGACATGTTTGTTATTTTAAATGAAGCGTATAGCATTTACGGTTCATTTACAGAGACACTCAAAAGAAATGGGGAAAAATCGCTAGTAGTGCATTTTAATGATATTACACTATTTTAAACATACTGAAAATTATATTATCTCTGAGGGGTACAACGGTACTCACTGTAGAATCGTCCATTTACAGGGACATGCAGGAGAATATGGCTAAAAGAAATTTAACTATTGAAGTCTATGAACAATAATTTCTGGAAGTGGTTTTCAGTTATCGTAAGTGTTCTTAAATTGAAGTATTTCTTTTAATATTACTTTGTGTGGATAAACTCTATAGATCATATACAGGGCTGCACAAAAGTTTTCAAGTACATTTTCCGTTTATTCGTGGAAATAGCTGAATGGTCATTTACAACGATGCTACGAGTTTCATTGAACTAACTTTTAGCATGCTATGTAGTATACATAAAAATCCATAGATTATATACAGAGTTGCTCAAAAAAGACTGATTTTTTTTTCCGACTTGCTTGTACTAACAGAAAGTGGGATTTCAAATTCGGTTTATTTAACCTGATATTTTACCTTAATAAACTGTGAAGTTTTGTTACAGTATACTGAATGTGTTGGAAAGCGTTACATAATCTATTCTGGACGCATGATTTATCGTTCTTGTTTGTTACTATTACCGTTACTAGGGCCCGACTCTCAAGTTTCTGTGCCCAGGACACTTTCAATTTTTGTGCCCCTTTAGATTGGTTGATGTAGTGTTACTAGTTTTTTTTTTTTTTTTTTACATGTTACACACTTATTCGAAAAGCGTCAACTCAAAAAATTTAGTTTACCGCAAAATTGAAAAACGGTTCCAGAAATAAAAATAAAATATTTTTTCTATTATTTATTGAAATGGGTTTTTAATCATATATTGAAATATATTTTTGTCATTTCATGGCATTAATATCTCATATATCACATTTTTTCAAAATAATTTTATTTTTTAATGGAAATTTAGATGAAATTTTGAAAAATTTCTTGTCCCTCAGAAATTTTGTGCCCAGGGCATGGGACCCGGGTGCCCGTGCGATAGTCACGGCCTGACCGTTACTCCAGTTTTAGATTTAAAAAATGTTTTAAGGTCTTACCAGTTTTATAACCATTACATGTTGAAAATATAGATTGAAAATGTATCATGCAGGTAATCATGTAATTTGTATATTATTATTATGGGATTATTATTTGGATATTATTATTATTGATATTATTATTTGGATATTATTTGCATCATGTAATTTGGATAGTATTTATTATTTGGATATTATTTGCATCATCTAATTTGGATAGTATTTGGATATTATATAATTTATGTAAATCGCTTTTGCTTTTTTGTTTTATAAAAGACAACATTATTTTTTAGAAATATTTAATTTATTTTATATGCTTTTATCATCTTTCTCATTGTTTCAATGTGAAAAGGTTTTATATAATCAATGTTACTCTCTGTAAAAAAAAAAAAAAAAAAAACTTGTATTTCTTTACAAATCTGTAAACTGATGCAACAACTTAAAAAGCACGTTTTTATAAAACCATCTGAATCCCAGATTTTTAATGCAGGTATATTTACAATAAATGTCTTTTAATAATGCGAGGTATACATTTATTGTTAAATGGCAGGAAATATGTAATTGCATCTTAAAGATGTGTGATAATTTGGGCATGTGTAATTATAAAACCAAACTTATAAACTATTCTAGTTTTATTTTCAAAATATACCTGACATGTATGTAAAGAAAAAACCTATATATGTTACAAAAGTGCATAGCATAACACGTTATCATCCGACTATTGCATAAAATGTATCTTTTTAGAAAAGTCGTTAAAAAATTGTTTTTAGAGAGAGGATTCACATTTAAATATGTATGTATTTTGAGATATCTTTAATTAAAATTCTGCTAAGTGCCTGGTATCTTATTCTATACAAATAAACACAGATGATTCATTCAGCTGTGATATGACCCAAGACAAAGCAAAATCACAGAGGTAATAATTAGCAGAACTAGTTCTTCAGCGATTAATTTGCAGCGCTCTCAGCCTTCGAAAAATATTTTATGAGCTATTAACTAATCACAATTTGCAAAGTGTGCAGCAATGACATCAATACGCTATTAACTAATCATAGTTCAGAAAATATGTTATCTAAGAGTGTTCCTGGAGGGAATGACGAAACATGAAGTAGTTATCTGAGGCAAGTAACATTTATTTGTCTGTAGTGAATATGTTTTTTTTTTAATTTTTCTCAATGAAGTATTGTATTTCAAGCACCCAGAATCACAAAAGCAAAATTGATTTAGAAAGCTTCTTGCACTGTTTATCTCCTTGCAAGCAAAACATCAGAAAGTTTTACTGTTTATAATTTGACGTTTATGAATGGATATGTCGAGACATCTTCGAAAAACGGAATTATTTTGTTCGAAGTTTCAAATTTCATTTACAGCTAAAATTTTCTTTTTATCCGATAATTTAGAAAAATACTTCTTAAACCGTATCTTTTTTAAATCTATTTTTTTTAATGTACACTGTAAAAAAAATAATGCCAGTTTTCCGGTAGGAATCGGAAAAATAATTGCCCTTATCGTACCGGAATAATTTCCAACCCAGCTCGGAATAAATTTCGTAAATAACCGTTTTACTGACTATTTCCTTATTTTTACGGATTTTATTCCGAACTGGGTCGGAAATTATTCCGGTACAATAAGGGCAACTATTTTTCCGATTCCTACCGGAAAACTGGCAGTATTTTTTTACAGTGTAATACGTTTATAAACTTATTGTTTTTCTTTAAATACTTTCATTTTATAGGTGGTTATTGAACTTCAAACTGTTTTTGTGAAATGATTGAATTTTTAGACAAAATTCTACACTTTATGTGTCAATAAAGTTTATTTAGATGTATTATACATTTATAAGGCAATATTTATTCAATTTTGAATTTGGTGATTTTGGCCACGTGTGTTCGAATTCTTACAGTTTTTAACGTATTAAGCTGATTATTAATGTTCATATGTGTATTTGTTTATTAGATAAATGTATATAAATAAAGCAAGTATTTCAACAACGATAAAAAACGAATGTTTAATGTACGCAAACTCATTTTAGTTAATACAAAATCAAATATCTCATGATTTAACGGACCCTTTAAAAGGAAAATTTGTGGGATAATAAATTTTTTTTAACATAGGCACCAGATAAGATTCGTACAAATCAATTTCCCACTTTCAGGGATTAAAAATCTTATCTCTGGATGTATTTGAATTAACAAACATAATTTTGGAAAGAAATTGGGTTTTCCAATTCTTTATTTAGACATAACCTTTCACCTTAATAAACTGCGATTTTTTTTTTTTCTTTTTACAGTGTTTTGAATGCATTGGAAAGTGTTAAATAATCTATGTTGAATGCATGATTTTTCGTTCTTGTTTTCAATGAATTATATTCTAATACTGAAATATGCTTTTCTTAATATTATCACAGAGCTACCAGCACACATAATGAATCACTGTCCATTACACAGAATACTGAAAGAAAAGAAAATGATTTTCCGGAAATCCGAGGTAAAAAGGTAATGGTAATGTCACATATTCGCTATAAAAAAAAAGATTTTCATTGGATACAATGTTTCTTTTGACATAAGGTTGGTATTTCGTTACTGATAAGTTTTTAAGGATCTAAGGTTGTAAAAAACTTTGTGTAAAATAGTTGTGCGAATATTTACTTACTTTCATTTGGATTATTTGTACAAACTTTTATATACATTATGAAAAAATGCACTACAAATTACCACAACAAATTTTAATTGCAACGCTAACTAAAAGACATTTAAAATCTATATTTTTTTTTCTAATTTTGTTATAGTCTAAATTATTTTTAAAAAGCGATAGCACTATAATTAAAAAAGGCCTGTTAAAATAATTTATTTCTCGTCTTTTTCAAAAGATTTATTTTATAATCGACAAATATTAAACAATAATGATACTACTTTCTTCCTAACTAGTGATAATTTTCATTTTCAATCAAGTATAAATTATACAGCTTATTTATAACATTATTAGTATTTATTTTATTCGTAATAGTGTGCTGTTTTTTACGTGTATTTAATAATTTTAGATATAAATCAATGTGCTTCCTTAAATATGTTAAATGAAGGTTGCGAATGTAATAACGATGAATGAAATAAACACCCTTAAAAAAATTCGTCAAAAACCTTAAACTACTAGCATCGTGGGATTTTTGTTTTTTCCATTTGAAAAAACTTTAATCTTTTGATTATATATTTATAGGAAATTTTGAGCTTAGGTTTGCGACTGCTTCGTCTTTTGAGGGAAAATGGACATGCGCAAAAGTTCCGTTTCTAATACAAAAAGTACTAAGTAGCACAGTTGTCGGAATATGTCAGTGATTTTGACAAAAATGCAGCTTTAAATTATAGGATTTCAGGTACAAAGAAATCTAATCAACAGGAGAAATTCGTTCAATTCGTTGAATTGCTTTTGAGAGTGTAATAAAAATATATAATATTGATTGTGCTGAACATTTCTTTAATCTGAATGGAGATAAACGCTTATCTTATTAGGTATATCTGAAGATGTATGGAACTAAAGTTTCATTAAATTCTTCTTTGGAAAAGATTATTTCGTAAATTAAAAGAAAGGTGTTTTCTTTTCTTTCGAAATATTGTCTGTTGTTCGTAATGCACTTTTGACGAGAATTCATAGTTTTTGAAAATGTCAGGCAAACCCTTTGAGATCCTTTGTCATTGAACCATTGATGAATTTCTATACATGACTTTGAATGGCTGAATCTGAAATTCATTCTCTTTAAAGGTTGGATTCAGGAGGAGTTACAGATAAAATTCTACTGAAGAACCATTCGAATGCTACAATTAGCCGACGAACCGCAAACTTCTTTCCGATGACACTGTATGTGACTGGGTAAGTTCAAAACCGTGTGGCGATTATTGTCCATGCAATATGAAAAATAATTTTCCGGTATTTTCATGAATTGTAGAGTCCTTCTGAAACGTGGATATTAAACGACAGACATTCCGTCAAAGATATATAGAGCATTTTGCCTAATATTATAATAATAAACGTTTGTGATTTAGTTTCTATTCTTTACTTTAATAACGTATTTACTGAGTCTTTTTGGTATGTCTTGTAATTAGGTTTAAAAGAGGCCAATGTTTCTCAAAAATTTTTTGCTCTTTTACAATGCAAAAAAAAGTTATATTATTGAGACATACGAGTAACTTGCAATGCATTTAAACAATGATTCAGAAAACCAATGCAGAACAAAACGTTATTCTAAACTACATTGCTGCTTAACCGCGGTTAATAGTTTAAAAAAAAAATAGTCAAAAGAGTTTCTCTTTAAAAACAGCAGATATATTGAGAGATGTTTTAAGTAATGATGACTTACGAAGTAATAAAACACAAGCTGAAGTATTTTATTAAAAGTTTGGTTTTCATTTAGAAAATTTGAAAACGATACAATTATAGAGGGAAAGTTACATAATTTTACACACCCTTTTATTCCCCCCAAAAAATAAATATCTGACATCTTTTATAAAAAGGGGCTGAAAAGATCTATCATTTAGGTTATGTTCAGAATATATAAGATATAATCCAATGTAACATATTAGATCAAGTTTATAAAAAAAAAAATAGGAATTATGTGAGGGGAGTAGAGATGAACTGATATAGTCAAGTAATGCTTTATGAAGTGAACATCTTAATTAGTAGAAAAATATGAATTATCGCTGCAAACCCTCTGCAACAAATGGGCCCCAAAGAAAATCTGAGGAAGCTGGACAACCCATTTTTAACAATTAAAATTATGGTTACATAATGATCGAAATGCACATCATCCTTAAAAAAGAGATTTCGTGCAGACTCTAACGTAACTAGAAATTTCGTGCATTATAGGGTCATTCCATACAAAATGAGCAAATCACCTCTGGCAGACATGTCACAGATTTTAACGAAAATCATTTTGTAAGTAGATCATATCTATTTATGAGTAAATTTAAAATAATAGATTTTAGGATTGTTTATTGAAGTATTAAAATTTATATTAAAAGTGGATGCAAAATCGTGGTTTTGACTACATACTTGAAGTTTCAATTTTGGTTATTAGCCTGAAGTATGCAAAGACTATATTAAAAATTATTTATAATTAGGAATGAATAATAAGTAACAGATTGACGTAAGTTAGTAATTGTATTTTTATTCCTTAATGAGAAAAAAATTATTTTTGAAAAAAATTGAGGGGAAAATGCAACGTTTCTATTGAGATGAAGGACACCTCCTACAATATCAAAATTGCTTGACGTTATAGCTAAAAGTATATATATTAAATTTTTAAACTTTCATTCTTGCCCTTTTTATTCCTTAATGAGAAAAAAATAAATAGTAAAAAATGTTGAGGATAAAATGCAATATTTCTATCACTTGTTTCGACCTGAAAGAAAGCTTTTTTAAACTTTTAATTCTTTTGATATTTTAGATAACAGTGTATATTTTAAATATAAAAACTTTTATACTTGCTTTCAGTTTATTTTTCCCCCAAGAAGATTTTTAATTAAAGTAGAAAAAAAGCTCAATTGAACAGAAAATTATATATTAATACCTAAACCCACATACAGTAAATAGATGGCAGCACTAATTTTTTTCACCTTGAAATCGTGCAATATTTTAAGAAACGCGCGCGAATTAAAAAATAGCTCATGGGATGTAGTTAATATTGCCTTTTTTAACCCAATTTTGTGACGTTAGGAATGAAAAAGGCATGCTTGAAATTTTTTTAGCAGATTATGGACTTATTGATCTTTATGTCAGTGCAATAACTGTAATGTGGGACATTTTCTTCATTATTTTTTTACCTATCAATAAGAGGAAAAATTACGATTTTGTCATTTTTTTAAAAGTTTCTAAATTTTTTTAAAGGTGAAGGAAATACATGGCAACCTAAAAGCATTAGCAATTTGATCTTAATATGTAAAACTACATCAGGCATTAATTTCTCAGATGTTGTTGAATTCCTTTAATTTTTATTACGTTTTTAATTTTCTCAAAATTTTCAAATTTTCGATTTTTACAACCAATTAAAGAATAATCATGGTGTTACCAGATTATTATTGCTCAATAAATAAGAAGATAATTTTTCAGAGGTTACATTATTTTAAAAAAAAATTCCTTTCAGTTAAATAGTTTTCAAGATACAGAACTTCAAACCTGCAACTTTGGACGCTTGCACACATGCCAATCTTTATCACAAGTTTTTTAAATGTCCATAACTGCTAAAATAATTTATTTTTTGTGAAGATATTTTGCAGAGCTCTATTTGAATATAATTTGAACCTGTATATCAAATTTTAATAAAATCTGTTACTATGTGGCCACGACTATTTTTAAATTTTTGCTCATTTTACGTGAAATGACCCTATAACAACGTTGATTACAAACTTAATGTTTTAAAGAGAATAATTCGATCAGAAAAACAGGCCATTTGTATGAAACAATGGCATTATTAGCACCCGGTACGGTATGATATATTTTTCTCCCAGCTTATTTTAGGTCGTCTCCAAAAAATAACGTTAACTTATGGAAGCCAGCCGTAAAACAAAGCAGTACGATTAAATACTCTATAGCATTTTTTTAAAACGTCTAAGCATCGCACATTTTCAACTTTTATATCGTTGTATTGTGGAAAAAAGTACTTTTAAATGCAATTTGTTTGAAAACTGCATCTCCATTTATGTTTGAAATATTATTGTTTTTGTAGTTTTTGGAGCCATTTGTTCAGTATTGGCAACGGAAGTACTCCAGTTCTGCAGAAAGTAAAGGAAAAATAGCTGTAAAATATTAATTATATCTTTTTGTTGCCCTTTTTTTATAACAATCGAAAGAAAATGTAATTAAAATACATGTTATTTTGAAAAAAAATATAAACGAATTATTTTTGTTAAAACATGAAGCTATTATAAACTATATTTAATTTTAAGTGTCTATATTAATGTTACAAACAAATGAAGGCTTATGAATCATTAGATAGCCGTTTTTTTTGTCGAGTTCCTTTAATGACGACATCTTTTTGCTGCATTTTTGTATTATTTTGCGATAATGACGTTCTATGCATACTTTACTGTATATGTTTAAGAGTGGATCGTAAATGCGGAATTTTTAAGCGGATGCGAATGACGTCATTTTACATAAAATAAAAGCGTGTGTTGTAAGTCATAAAATTGAAATATGCTTTGTAATATTTATATATACATATTTATTATTTTTTTATCGGGGGCGACACTAAATTCTGAAAAATCAGAATTCCTGTTTTCTAGTCTTTTTTAATTGAATAGAAGCATTAACTATTAACTATTTGAAATAATAAAGTCAAAGATTGAAGAGAAAATTGAAAGAAAGTCAGAAAGCTTACAGAAATAATATATCCTAATTGGAAATTTTCGATTTTTCCGTTGAATTATTCATTCCGAAAATTAGAAAAATATGCTTGCGTCGTGGAGTTAAAGGTTATGTTCAACATGTTATGCTTGCTACGGTATATAATACAGAAAAAGTTTAATATCTTTTACTCTAGAATTATACATGAAAATATGATGAAAAATAATGATGCAAACATTCAGAATTCCTTACGGAACTTTGTTTTCGCGGATTTTTGCACTATACCGTTACTTTAAATGACTAGAAAATAAATATAACGATAAGAGTTTAGGCGATCTGGATCAAGGGAAATACATCAGGCAGCGCATAAAAATTTAACAATAAGTCATTCACGAAAAGTTACTCCGAAAAAAAGAAGAACTGTTACAAAAAAGGGCTAGGATCTCGTTTAAAAAGGTAAATTCCGTTCTGTGATCAGAGAAAGAAAAACCGTGCATAAAAATTTCACAGACAAACCTAAAAATTAACAGCAAATTTGATGATTGTATGCCCAATGATACTAGTAATCCTATATGACATACCAACGCTAGACCCACTTTTGATTGATTCATCATAGGAGTGTTAAAATTAATCAAATGGGCGAGATTTTGAGAGTTTACATCTCCACTCACATAAGTATTTTCTGCGAACGGAAATAATATTGTCCATGTGAATAAGCGTTGGTTGCTGGTTGGTTGTTCGTGAATAAAACATCCATAATTTAAAGCGTAGTAGAAAACAGATGATAAAAACTTCACATGCAAATCAAATTTTATGACGTCAAAAATTAGAAAAAGGAGATAAGGGCAGAAATCGGAATTTTGCAGAAACGTCTATTTCACTGTCTCAGTTGTAAAATTCAATTGTACAGCTTGTGTTTTGAGAAAATGTGACATACAAATATCACAACAATGGGATTTGCCAGAATACATGGCTTGGCATATTACCCGAACAGTTAAATATGGGGAAAAACAACGAAGTGTAGCAAATACTGTTGGAGTCACAAGAAGTGTCAATGCAAGGTTGTGGAATCGATTCTAAGACACATGGAATGGTAGACGTCAACATGGACAAGGTCAGCTATGTACCACCACAGTAAATGATGACAGCTATATCCTGTTAACAGCTCGTTGAGACGGATTGGGGAATGCTACTCAGCTGCAAACACAATTATTCTTGGCACCAGGACGTAGGATGTCCAGCCAAACGGTCCGAAATAGGCTTCATCAATCTGGTCTCTATGCACATAAGCCAATGGTCTGTATTCCGTTGACCTCAAGCAAATGTGCGGCCCAAAGAATGTGGGCACTGAACATCGAGTTTGGAGGCAACGTTGATGGAGTCAATTTCTGTCTACAGGCGAGTCCCGATTTAGTCTGGACGTGACATCCAATGTGTTTTGGCATGTAGAGAAAAGGGCACTCATAATAATTCCACATTCGTTCGTGAAAGATCACATTACAAACGAGGTGGGTTAATGCTATTCGCAGGAATCAGCAAAAGTGGACGTACGGGCCTGCATATCATTCTGAATGGCAATTTAATGGTCCAAAGTTATACAGACGATATACTGAGACCTCATGTCGTATTCTAATGTTGCAGCAATAAGTGATTTATTTCTTTCCATGCATGATAATGCCAGACCTTATACAGTTCGTCTTGTGGAAAAAATGCTTAAAGTTAAAACGATACAGCGCATGGAATGACCAGCATGCTCTCCGTACTTAAATACGATCGAGCACGTTTGAGACATACTCAATCGACGCATTGCTGTGAGACCAAGGCCTCTTTTCACTGTCCGGGACTTCAAGATGGCAATTCTTGGGCAGTGGAACAGTATTCTCCAATGTCTTATCCATAACCTTATCGCATCCATGGAAAACAGGTGTGCAGCAGTACTTCCCATCTTTTCAAAGAATAAAAGTTCCCTTACAAATTTTTTTGCGCCTTTTTTCCTGTATTGTGCATTGATACACATGTACTATCCATTTTATGCCCACACATGGTTGTCTTGCACTGTTCTCTTCACTTTTTTGCTTGCTCCCCTAATTTTTTTGAACAGTGTATATATTATTAACCCTGTATTTCTTCTATTGTAATAAAATTTTCGTCTAAACAAATATTTGTTATGGTTTGTGATTTTTAATCTAAAACGGAAGCAAACTTAACAAGGTAAAGTTTGTAAACATGATGATGTAAAATTGATTCGGCAATCAAAGCAAGTTTTTGATGTATCATTGTTACGGCCAAAACCCGAAATTGGCCAATTCCCGAACTGGCCGGCCAATTCGCGAACGGGCCAACAACATTTTAAACTGACTGGCCAATTCGGGAATTGGCCGGCCAAAACCCGAACTGGCCAGATGCAATCGGCCAGTTTGCGAAGTGGCCATACACTATCGGCCAATTCGCGAAATTGGTACATAGAAACCGATTTTTACGTTTTATCATTTTCTAACATAATTGAAAGTGTTTATGAATTCATTTTGTCTGGTCGTATGCATGCCCGTGCTCTAACTCGGGTAAAGACTCGGATTGACTTGTAATTGTTATAATATTTAGGTTTATAAATACATTTTGGTATTACTAGTGAAGTTGTACTATTTTTGGTTAATTTGCAGGAACACACAAAAGTATTTCATTACAATATCATCAATGGTTTTTTCAGTGCATTTTAATGTTGTTACATTATCTCAATTATAATAAAATAGGTATGCTTCATTAAGATGGACGACAAATTGTTATCTAAAGGGTATTAAATAAGTAGCAATTATAGTTTGTCTACAGAAACACTCAAAAGTATTTCGTTACATTGCAGTGAATGGTGAAAGATCATTTCTAGTGCACTTAATTGATATTACACTATTTCAAATATAATAAAATTTACATGCCTAACTCATGTAGTGAGCAATATGTTTTTTTTTTATTATGGAGTATTGATTAAGTAGCCATTATAGTTCGTTTATAGGAGTCCCAAAAGAATTCAGATAAAGAATTATGATATATGTGAAAAACTCGTTTATAAGGTATTTTAATTATGTTACACTACTTCAAATGTAATGAAACTCTTATATATTATTAATATGCTCTACAACATTTTTCTATATTTTATTGCTTAGGTAAAATTTGTCGTTTATTTACAGAGTCCCTCAAATAATTTGTTTATTGGATTGGACAATGAATCCGATGCATCGATATTTGTCACAGAGGACAGAAATCTTCAGCAGATTAAAGTATAATGCTCACAATAAACCCAATTTATCGAAATATATCAAACAGGCGGGAAATTGTCCAACATATCAGAATATAATCGTCACAGTATAGAACGTTCTTTCCTATCAAGTGTGCACGTCATTGCCACCTACCGGGTAGCCTTGAATCCCCACTTCGTATATTGGCCAAGGCTTCCCGGCCAGTTCGCGAATTGGCCGGCCAAAACCCGAAATACGCTGTTCATTTAACGTATTTCGGGTTTTGGCCAGGAATCTCGGCCAGTTCCCGAATTGGCCGGCCAATTCGCGAACTGGCCAAGCTCCGGGTTTTGGCCATAACATATGTATATATATATATATATATATACTCACAGAAAAATCTATTATGGATATAACTAAAAGTTTATTTATGTTTATATCAGTTAAGCATCCAGAAATTTACAACTTGCATTTGACTGTAACACGATTAGAGTCATTTTCGATAAAATGACTATGTATACGTTTTTTTACTTTTAGAGATTTGTGCTAACATGCAAACATATCTTTAATATATTTTTTATCAAGTTCATTTAATTTAAATAAATTTACAATTTGAATTAAAACAAAATGCAATGTTTAATGTGCAACAAATATGGAATAATACGTAATAAAAATATTAAAAGGATATTTAAATAAACCTAAATTTCAATATCAAAATTAGCAGTAGGATATATTAAAAAGCACCCGTATCTAAAATATGCGGTTTGTTCTAAAAATAAAGCATTTAAGTAAAAACCTTTTTGTATTTCTAAAAGTTACTACTTTGCATTGAAAAATTTGAAATTTTTAGAAGGAGCTCAGGGACAATAACAGAAATAGAACTCAAATATAACTATAGCTTAATTTTTATGATATACAAAGAATACACATGATTTTCGGAATGGCAATTTAATGATTTTCGGATTGCATTCGGAAAGGCAATTTAATGGTCCAAAGTTATACAGACGAGATACTGAGACTTCATGTCATATTTTATGTTGCAGCAATTAGTGATTTATTTTTTTCAATGCATGATAATTCCAGACCTTATACAGTTCGTCTTGTGGAAAACATGCTTAAAGTTAAAACGATGCAGCATATGGAATGACCAGCATGCTCTCCTGACCTAAATCCGATCGAGCATGTTTGAGACATACTCAATCGACGCATTGCTGTGAGACCAAGGCCTCCTTTCACTCTCCGGGACTTCGAGATATTCTTTAGCAGTGGAACAATATTCCCCAATCTCTTATCGATAGCCTTATCGCATCCATGGAAAACAGGTGTGCAGCAGTCCTAGCTGTCAGAGGAGACCACACGCCATACTAAAAATCTTGCATCATTTCTAAATAATACTTTTTTATCATTTACATGAAACCAAATTATTACCCTAAACCACCCTTTCATGTACTTTCCATCTTTTCAAAGAATAAAAGCTCCCTTACAATTTTTTTTTGCGGTTTTGTTTCTGTATTGTGCATTGATACACATGTACTGTCCATTTTATGCCCACACATGGATGTCTTGCACTGTTCTCTTCACTTTTTTGCTTCCTCCCTAATTTTTTTGAGCAGTGTATATATTATTAACTCTGTATTTCTTCTATTGTAATAAAAATTTCGTCTAAATAAATATTTGTTATGGTTTGTGAGATTTAATCTCAAACGGAAGCAAACTTAACATGGTAAAGTTTGTAAACATGATGATGTAAAATTGATTAGGTTATCGAAGCAAGTTTTTGGTGTATCATAATCAACATACCATCGTTTAAAATATTTTATTGCAAAGCATATTTACTTAAGGCTTGTTTAGCTGCAATACAAAACTTAAATTATTGATAGGAAGTGTCATAGAAATCTATGATGTTTAAGCAGATGAACTGCCTCTATAGAAAATATAGAAAATATATATATATATATACTCACAGAAAAATCTATTATGGATACAACTAAAAGTTTATTTATGTTTATATCAGTTAAGCATTCAGAAATTGACAACTTGCATTTGACTGTAACACGATTAAAGTCATTTTCGATAAAATGATTATGTATACTTTTTTTTTTTTTTTTTTTTTTTTTTTTTTTTTTACTTTTAATTTGTGTTAACATGCAAATATATCTCTAAAATATTTTTTATCAAGTTCATTTAATTTAAATAAATTTACAATTCGAATTAAAAAAGTCCTTCCGGCAGTGCCGGGAGGAAGAGGTAGCTTTCATAGTCCTTATTTTTAAAAAGCAAGCTTATATTATTCAAACGCACGAAGCTCAATTTAGTGGAAACCGATTATAGGAGATTCAATAACAATTTTTATCAATACTAAATCACTATGAATGAGAATTTCGAAAAATTAGTCAGCTTTATCCAAGCTGCTTTTATTTAAAGTAACTTATATTTGGTTGCCAAATTTGGCAATATCTTGAAGTTCCTACCATTTTAAGACAACATGGTGGATGAGGCCAACGAGTGAACTTGGTCGAACCCTTGGTAATTCCTGTGCACATGCTAACTCACATCGGAATCGGTTGATATATACAAGTGCTTTCGCAGGCAAAAAAATAAAATTTTTCAAAATGTCACCCACATTAGAAATTGAAACTGCTATATCTGAGCCATTTTTTAAGATAAAGGCAAAACAAAATATGCTCCGGAATCCTTATATCATGGTCAAATACTTAAGAAAGAAACCTTTTTCAATTTCTAATTTTTTTGCACCTCACTTTAAATATAATTTTGTATTTAATTTAATGGCCTAAATTTTGAAACAAGATGGCTGATAAAGCTAGCCAGCGAACTCTGTCGAGACTTTACGATATACTATCCACATGCCTTCTTACATCGAAATAGGTTCATAAATACGCGTGTTATCACGTGACAAATATCAGATCGTTTCAAAATATCAGCCATGCTAGAAATTCAAAGTGCTATAAATCAACCATTTTTTAAGATATATACGAAACAAAACCTGCTCCGGAATCTTTGTATCAACATCAAACACGTAAAAAATTCTTTTTCATTTTTCAATTTTTTGATAACTCATTTTAAATTTAAATTAATTTTTTTTAATGGCAGCCATTTTTAAACAAAATGGCGAATGAAGCGGGCCAACGAACTCGGTCGAGACATTGATATGTACTATGTGCACACCAAGTTACATCCAAATCGGTTCATAAATACGCCTGTTATCGCGTGATAAAAATCTGGTCGTTTCAAAAAGTCAGCCACAATAGGAATTCAAAATGCTATAATCCAGTCTTTTTTTTTAGATATAGACGAAACAAAAACTGTTCTGGAATCTTTGAATTAAGGTCAAACACATACAATTTTTTTTTCATTTTCCAATATTTTGGTACATTATTTTAAATTTTAAATTAAAAAAAAATTTATTGGCCGCCATTTTGAAACAAGATGGCGGATGAAGCTGGAGAACGAACTCGGTCGAGACATTGGCACGTATTATGTATACACCAAGGTACATCCAAATCGATTCATAACTACGCCTGTTATCGCGTGATAAAAATCAGGTCGTTTCAAAATGTCAGCCAAGCTAGAAATTCAAAGTACTATAACTCAGCCATTTTTTAAGATATAGACGAAACAAAATCTGCTCGGGAATCTTTGTATTAAGGTCAAACACATAAGAAAAAATATTTTTCAACTTTCAACTTTTTAGTACCACATTTCAAATTTTAATTTTTTTTAAAATATTTAAATGTCCGCCATTTTGAAACAAGATGTCGGATGAAGCTGGCCAACGAACTCGGTCGAGGCATTGGTAGGCACTATGTATACATGAATTTACATCCAAATCGGTTCATAAATACGGGAGTTACTGTGACAAATATCATATATATATATATCGCTTATTTTAAATCTTTAACAAACTTCATTATCTGTAATAATTATATCTTGCAAATCTTGCAAGATAACACATTATATTTACAGCACTTCGGTATACCAAAGGTATTTGTACATTAGTTTATTATCAGACTTATACTTATATCTCTTTGAACGTACTTTTACTAATAATAATCTACATTTATATCGTTATGTTGATGACATAATTTATTTGCCACTGATCAATCTAAAATTTCTCAATTTCCAGTTGATTATCCCACTAATTTGGAATTAACGGAAAACCTCTTATAAATACAATTAACTTCTTAGATCTTAAAATTACAATAAAAGAAAACAAAACAATAACAGATTTATATGATAAACGTAAAGAATTTAAATTCAAAGTTAATATATTTACAAATTTTAAATCTTGTCTTCATCATTCTGTATATCGAAATATAATACTTAATCATTTATATAGAATAAAATGTTTGTGTTCTTCTCATCTAATTAACAATAATATTAAAAAACTAATTTATTATGCTTTAAATCGTGGTTTTCAAAAAAAAAAAATCCTATATTAATTAATATACAATTAGTACTTACATGATCTTAAAAAAAATAATAAAATAACACATGCGTAAACAAAATTACAAAAAAATTTATAAAATAAAAAAATATTTATATAAAAAATTAAAAATTGTAAAATAATAATAAACAATTATATAGGATTGTTGGGTTGGTAGATGTTACAGTACGGAGGAGGGTGGAGTCGTCTGGATAATACGCAATGGTTAATTAAAAAAAATGATGGGGCTTTTGTATTATAACTACATTTCCAATGCGTAATTTATATGGATGTTGATTTGATGTTTTATATGTAATTGGTGTTTTTTTTTTCAATTTATATTAAATTTAGCTTATTTAATCAAATTCAAAATTAACTTGTTTTTAAATTTTAGTCTACTCAGAACAATATCATATTAATTAATAATAGTATACCATCTTTATAGTGAATAATATGCATATACGTTTATTTGATATAACTAATGTTATACTGTATGTATTAAAATTGGGTAATTAGTTTTTATTATTATTCCTCTATACTTTTTAATACTGTTTTATTTTCAACTTTGTATTCCATGATTAATTATCGGTTTAATGTGTTTGATTGTCACAATCATATTTTTTAGCTTTTCTATGGCTAATATGAAGATAATCCATATACTATATTTGTGATCTTTAGGCAATTGGGAATTTTAGAATCTGACAATCTTCTATAAACATCCATTTTTTCCCTGTTCATTTTATTAATTTATTATGTTTTATATTTAATAGTAATTATTAAAGTTTTTTATATTTTTATTATATGTAATTTATTTTATGTTATAGCATATAGCTATATTCTATATTTTATCAATGTTATAAAATTATTTAATTTCTCAGTGTAGATTAAATGGGTAAGGTAATAGAATATATTGAAAGCATTTTATTAACATTTATTTTTTTTTATTTTTTTTTTGAATAATGAGATATAGTATGGTATTATTTATATATTAGGATTTGTGTGGTAATGCGGTTGATATATTTTAAATTCATTAGCTTTTATTAGGTTCATCTTGTGACATTTGAATAATAATAATAGTATTAAAATAACATACTAGATGGCATCATCAAAAATAGTCTTTTAACGCTTCTATTAGAGTAATAATTTTAATTTTTTACACCAGGTGGTATTGAACGCTGTATTTTGGCAATATTGTAAAATAGAAATTAAACAATTTAAAAGTGTTTTTAGGTATTTTAAATAATGTAATTTTTTTCTATTTATATTATATTAATTGAATTTATCACGGTATTTCAAAATGAATTAACTGAATCCATAGGTTTTAATTTCTGTGTTAACTTAACTGTTTAATTCACCTTAATCTTATCGTGCTTTTGGATACCGTGTGCAGGAGGATATTTTGAAAACAACTGGGATTTTATTCGGTATGTTGTGTAATATTTCTATTTTTTATGCTATAAATTAAATATTTAAAAGGTTGTATTGTTTTTTCCATTTCATGCCATTTGATATTATTCTGTTTTCATCTTGAAACTATTCTCTTGGTCATATTGGTTGTTTGAGTACAGGAAAAATTTTCTTTTCAGGTTTTAGCTTTTTTTCTCACAGAAAACAACCGATTTGCTTATTTCATTGAATTCTGTACTCTTGAAAACGTAATTCAATATTTAATTTTTTCAATTGTTTTTTTTCGGTATCCATATTCTTCTTTTTTTCTTCCTTATTAATTCTGGTAATTAAGTATAAGGCACTTTATTTTATACATACAGTTGCATATTATAGGTTTGTGGTATCCATTTTTATTGTCATTTCATTCACAATATTGCGGTTTTTGATGATGGTCGGTAATATTTAATTAATGGTTATATATATGGATATATGTATATGGATATATATATATATATATATATATATACCAACTTTTGAACGGGTGGTTTCGAGGTCTGGGGGTCATGATCGATGAAAATATACCAAACATTTTTGAAATCGCTTTCCTCCCGAACGGCTGCAATAGGTAGCTTTTTGTAATGAAAGCTACCTAACAAAATGCAATGTTTAATGTGCAATAAATATGGAATAATACGTAGTAAAAATATTAAAAGGATATTTAAATAAATCTAAATTTCAATATCAAAATTATGATATATTAAAAAGCACTCGTATCTAAAATATGCGGTTTGTTCTAAAAATAAAGCATTTAAGTAATAACCTTTTTGTATTTCTAAAAGTTACTGTTTTGCAATGATTACCATTTCGAAAAACTTGAAATTTTTAGAAGGAGCTCAGGGACAATAACAGAGATAAAACTCAAATATAACTATAACTTGATTTTTATGATATACATACCCAATGATTTTAAAGAATAATGTCCTCATTATTGCGGTAACAAAGCACTTAAATGGTACTGAAAGTAACAAAATGTTGAAACCACATAAAACTTCATTAAACTGCACCTAAGGGATTTACTATATTTTTAATTAATGTTAAAAATTTCGTTAAATGTATTTTAAAATAAGCACTTAAGAGGAAAATTAGGAAAAAAGTTTAAAAATGAAAAGCTTCATTAATCCTTTATGTACTGAATTATGAATTCATAAAAAGATTATCTTCTAAATCATTTTTGGGGAATACTTTAAACCGTAGAATATTTATATAATCATTTAATAAATTTTAGAAGGATTTTAGAAGGCTTGAAGGAGTTAGAAGGATTAATTAAATTTGAATTTATAGGGATTTTATGCAATATTTATAACCCCATTAAATTCTTTTATTTTAAATATTTTTGTGTTTTGCAGAACTAGGAAATGAACAAATATAATGTTCTTACAATAGAAATATAGAAATATTTCCGAATTGGAAAATTCGCCCCCCTCCTTCAACGCCAAAAAGGTGGAAAGATGCAAAGCCAAAAAAAAAAAAAATTAACCTTTTAAAAACATTTTTGTTTTGTGTAACCAATAATGATTTTGGAGCAAGATAAAGTAATGTAGTATCTATAACTCATTCTAAACTGTATTACAACTAATAGATGTATTAAAGGAATTTTATAACAAATTATTATAATGGTACTTATAATTACTATAAACAGATAAAGGTTTAAAAGGAACCATTGAAAATGCACAACATTTAAAGCAATATTTTTTAATAACATTTTTTTAAATTCATATTTTTCATGTCCAAAATCCATTGGAAATGAATTCTGTCTATGACAGAATAGATTGGAACCGAAGAAATCTTTCGTTGTAGACAGTATTACTTTTTAGACAGAGTTTACTGTTTCGAAAATCTTTTGACGAGACATTAAACTTTCCAGGGGCAAAGTACAAATAATCTCGTACAAGTACAAATCTCGTGAAATTCTGACGTGATTGGATAACACCAAAATTTACAAGCACATTTATTTGAAAATATCTAAAAGCTTTCTTTCCATACTTAAAGAAGGAAAATATTTATCCCAAAATTCTGGTGCGAATGTGGCATTTGGCTATAAAAAATAAGAGGTCTAAAAATGAACCACTGCCTTTCAAAGGGGTTAAAATCGTTGTACTTTCAGCAGATTTGCGTATTCCAAAAGATTAATGTAGTGTTTGTAGTTTTTTGTTTGTGTGTAGTTTTGTAGTTTTTTGAGGTAAAATATTTTGAATTATTATCAAAACACCGTTGTTATAATAACAATAGTAACATTATTTTTTCACGATCATGCGAACGCAGTATATTTTGTAATACTTAAGGATGTAACACAAAATCATGTTTTATTTACATAAAAAAGTTTTTTGGAAAAACTGGTGAAAACTATTTCAAAAGATAAAAGATTTTTTTTATTGGCTTAAATTACATTTGTCTTGATTCAATATACAGAGGATTTCCATTCTCCAAGTACAAAATTCAAAGGGAGGTACAGCATGCAATTTTTGATTATGCGCTACATTTGAAATCTCCATTTTTAATCAAATAATTTTACTCAATTTAATTAAAACCAGAATTTTTTTCCAAACCTTAAAAGAAAATGAAGAAATGAACCAAGTTCGTATTTTTTGTATAAAATGTAAAGATAACATTAGCAGTTGCGGAGCTTACCAAAATCCCTATACAGTCGAACTGAACCAGGGTCGCACTTTTTCAGATTGTTGTTAACTATACATAAGATGTCAAGGATCTGTTTACTGTGTTTCAGCAGTTTTTGTACGCCATCGCGTTTATCATAAATTAATGTAAATCTGATAAATTATGTTAAAATTTTTATTACGTTAAAACTTTATTTATTATGTTATGAGCAGAACTCCATGTCCTAATCGAATGAACCACACTCTGTTTTTGCTAAAGTGTGAAACCAATTTATTATACAAATATTGCTTCTTGTGGAGTTCTGAACCTCAATGTTTTTACGTTGTGTTCAGAAACACTTTCTGCAGATGCTTAAAACAGCTCAGTAAATTAAAAAAGAGTAAGTTTGAATCTTTTACAAAGTTTGAACGTGTTTTTTTTAAGAAGTTTCAAATTTGGAATTGAATTTTAGCTAAATAGTGGCGTGTAATATAGGTACTAGGTAAACTGCAGGGCAGTAAAAAAAATCAAGTATGTTTCCATCTATTAGTACAAATTGCTGAAAGAGAAATTTCAACGTACTATGGGTTTTCTTGCGAAACTACATTTTCCCATTATATATTATATATATCAACCTACAGATAAAATGCAGGACTGTTCAAAAGAATTGGAATATATATTTGGCTTTGGACGGTGACAGCTGAAATCAGTTTTTCAAATGCTTTATGCGTTTTAGAAAAAGTTTTCTTAGTTATCTTATTTACCTTATTTCCCTAAATAATAATGTTTTCTTAAAGCATTCAGGAAGCGTTGGAAAGTGTTTCATAATCTATGCTTAACGTATGATTTGTCTTTCTTGTTTACACATGTACAAGGTATGGTATCTGAGACATTTAGAATTTGTTCTTATACAGGGAGCCCACGCTAAACTGTGTCCAATGGTGAATTCCTAATCCGATAGTCCTAGACATATAGTTCCAATGACAAAAATGTTTTAAATGAGGTAAAAAAGGAAGCTTAAAAGCAGTTTGGACCATGAAGGACATTTCTTAAAAAGTTTAAAAAATTAATTTTTGATACGGTCTCCCAGTCCTATAAGTGATAGTTAGTAAATATTCCCTATTACCCTGAAAGATCCCATTCAACTAACACTAAAATGTATCCAGTTATGAAACTTTAAATTGCTTGACTGAAACCAGTTTTCTGCATCTAAACACTGATGAGTTGTGCCATGCTTAGAGGGACCTTACATAAAATGCTTAAAGTTTTAGAAGATTTTTTTTCGCGTGTATCTGAATGTAGAGACATCGAACTAGCATTTCAGTAATGCTAACTTTTATTAAGTTTCAGATTTGTTGAAATAGTTGTATTTTAACATATGTTTTATTTTGTACAGAAATGAGCCTGTAGCTTTTCATGATTTCTTTTAATAAAAAGTGTGTTATTTATATAATCTTTTATTTAACTTGTAAAGTTTGCCTTTTCCAGTTCTAAATTTGCACCCGAATTTTAAATCACTTCAAAAAAAAACAAAAAACAGAGGTTACTTAACCCCCTAAAGCTCGAATTAAATTACGGTTTAAAAATTCAAATTGCTTATTGGCACCACTTTTTTGAAAAACAAATACCTTATTTAATGACAGGTAAAACGATACTAAAATAAAGCGAATTACACTGGTGGGAATCAAACAATCTGAGTAAAAGACGCAGCCCGTGAATATCACGGGAGCGAGAATTAAGGGGTTAAAATACATTTTAATGACATTGTGCTTTTTTCAAATTTAATTTTCAGTTCTTTAAAGCAAATATAAAAACTTGTTATTTGAAAAATGTTTTGGAGATCAAAATCAGAATTTCTACTTACTAAACAATATATATATATATATATATATATATATATATATTCTAAAAAAAAGTAACTACCGCTGTCACCGCCGCCGCGGTCGCCGCCGCCGGTTTTGAATTTTTTGTGACCGGAGGTCTTTCTTCGTTAATATTAAAAAAAACTGTTGCATATAAAAATATGAAAATCGGTAGTATTATAGAAAAATGTTTGATAAACACGCTGATGCAGACAGTTTTCAAATCGAAGAATTATTTTAAGAGATATTTAATGCCAAAGTTGGACAAAATCGTTCCATTAAAAAAGTTTTATAGGAGCAAAAACTGTACATAGGAATTTAATCATTTTTAGATCATTTTATGCGTCAGAATTTCCCGGTGTGCAGATTGCAGTTAGTTTTTTAATTTGAATAATTTTTCGAGGTTTTATTTCTATTTTAAATTCAAATTTTCAGCATTTCGAGAGACATTTTTTACAAATTTTAGAAAATTGTATTAATTTAAACTGTTGCCAGCTGTATAAACAGCGCAAACAGTAATGTTTGCTTCAAATTAAAAATTTATTTTACACTTGACTATTATAAACAAAAAATATAAAAAGCAGGAACTCATTGAAAATTACGTCATAAAAACTGTAGTTACACGTGAATTTTAAATGAGAAAGAATATTGTAAAATAATAAATTCAGTAACATGCGTTAGGAGTTCTAAATAGGAGAATTTACGTCATATTACACTTATTACGTAAAATGAACAAAAAATAATATTGCAAAACAGTTTTAATTTAAAAATTGCGCGAGACATATACTTGACATTTTAAGATGATCATAATATTTCATTTCTAATAAAAGTATTTTGACGTGAATATTAAAAAGAGAAAGAAAAGTTTGGTGAAAATTACGTCAGATTATAATTGTCAGATTCAAATTATAATTCAATCTTCCGAAATCTTTTTAAAGGCGGTCAAATTAGCGTGCTGTTAGAGTCTGCGGTGTCTGAACGGGGGTTGACGAGCGTAGCTCGTAGGGGGCAGAACCCCCTAGTATATATATTAAATGGAGTGTACAAATTCTATGTTGGACATGGAAATTTATATAAACAATTTAATTTGCTTTTGCAGAATTGCTGTGCCAAAACATTTGCGGACTCAAATTATGAACATACATATAATTTCTAAGAGTTAAAATACCTACAATATGTTAATAATATTTTGGCTGTTTTTGTTTAAAAAATATAATCCAATTACTATGCGAAATCTCCATTGAACTACAAATATTTTGCGCTGTCAATTGATGCAAACCAATTTGTACTCTGACTGTGTGACAACACATACATTCACTTAAGTCTGCGCTTTAATCAGTTTGCAGGCATCTGTGAAATTCTGACGTTAGATAAGACTATGTTTACCAACAATCAGTACTGTGAAATTGTTTTACTTTACGGGCAGAGTAATCAGAATAAGCGAGAGGCTGCAAGGTTGTATACTGTGAAATTTCCGGATCAAAACAAACCACATACAAACACTATATCTAAAATTGTTAAGCGTTTAGGAAAAACAGGTAGCTTTATGAAGCATTCTCGGATAAGTCAATTCACTGGATCAACATTACCTCCCGGGGATCTTCTGGTGGTGTTTACTTGCGCATCTCAATGTAGTTTACGAGATATTAACCAAGAGTGTGGAAATTCAAAAGTTCAGTATTGAAATATTTAAACAAGAATATTTTATATCTATATCGACCGATACTAGGACAAGAATTAGCATAAGGTGACAAAAAACGTAGTTTTAATTTTTGTAATTTTATCTAAAAAAACACGGTTAAAGTTATTTTTTTCTGAATGAAATTATGGGGATTGATGAAGGTTAATTTACAAGAAAAGGGATCGTAAATTCTCAAAACATTCACTATTGGTCCCTGGAAAATTGACACATTATTCGTCCAAACAAACATCAAGTACATTGGTCCAGAAATATTTGGTGTGGTATCTGGAAGGCATCCTTAACTGGTATATTCTTGTTCGATGACACTTTACCATTAGAAAAATATGCTGACATTTTATGTGGACCAGTATCGGATTTTTAGAAAAGTATGTTTCATTACCTAATTTGTCGCATATGTGGTTACAGCATGATGGCGCGCCAGCATATAGATAACTTAGACACGCACTGTAAACCACTGATTTATAGTCCAGTAAAATTAGACCAAAAAAGGCTTCTGCCTGGAAAGTTTTAGAGACGTTTTTTCTGTTTCTTCCTTTATTTTTTGGGGTGCTGAACACGATTTTCAACTTTGTCACCTCGTATCTGGTCGGCATAGAAAGTTATAAGCGAAAAACCAGGAAAAAATCGGGGTTTTCGTGTCTTTCATTGTATTCGGTAGAGGGTTAAATTTTTGTGAAAAAATTATTACACCAAATTAAACTAGAGAAGATGTCCTACATTTTTCATACACAATGTTTTTTTTTTCTACGATGAATACTTTTTGCCATACGAGTAAAAAGAATTTTAGCGATATATTCAAATTCCATCATCAGAGGACGAAAACATAATGTTTTTGTGAATGCAAAACGAGTGGGTGGGTGACCTTCAAACACTTCCATGACACCACACACATGATATTCCAAGAAACCCCTCACCTTTCTTCTCCTTCCCCTCTCCATCCACCAGGGCTCTTTTGGCTCTGTTGAAATAGAAAGCTTAGCTCTCAGTTTGTTTCTAGACGTCTCGTCGGTCAGTTATGCGTGTGATTTTGTATGTAAAGTGTGTATTTAATTACAAATTATGTGTTTTAAGACGAGACTGTGAGACGTGAAGTGATATTCATGATGGCAGAGAAGCGTTTTATCATATCATATTTATCATTATCTGTGACATGGTGTTAAACGTTAAAGGGTTTAACTAAAGTAACAGAAGTGAAATCAAAAGGCGTTGAGTCCTTCAGATTAGAAAGTAAAAAATGAAAAGATGGGAAAAGGAATTATGTATTGAACAAGGAGTCTCTAAGGATCCTTAAAAAAGGCCGTAAACAGTACCCAAGTAAAACACATTGCTACAACTTGAAAAGGATTTCTGAAGATGTAGAAAACCAACCGTTCAGCAATTTAACAGTTTTCGTTTCAAAGTCATTATTTTTTGTTTGGAGAAGGAATCCCACCATACTTTACATCAAAAGAAATTCATAAAGCAATAACAAAACGAAATATATTGTACATTGACAGTTCTTTTAAAAGTCCAACACCGTTCTGAAAATCGTGATGATGAGCCTGTGCTTACCACAATGTACGGACCAGATCACGTGTCTGACTTGGTTACTCTGATAGGCAATATCATTTGAGATGTATGAAAAAGCTCGCAAAACCCACAGAGACGCAGAAAAATCCATTTGCCTCTGACATAGACATAGTCATGCAAGTTATTTATTTTATCTGGAGGAAAAGGAATAACAATACTAATTTTGTATAGAATAATTAACAGACTAAATTAAAGCAGGTGAAAAGTGTCCTTCAGTGAAAACAGTTAAATCATACCTTCTAAACAAGTATGAAGAACTATTGTTATATCAAACACTGCAAACGAGGTATATGTTCTTTGCTTCAAGAATACATACCATAATATTTTGAATAATGTTTGAAACAACAACGATGCTTTTCTCCCCAGGAATAATGACGGCGTATTGTTCAGATTACGGCGAAGATAGTGGCTGAAGATATTCGGTCTCAGGTTTAGAAACCTACTCAATATCCTCCTACAGACGAGATTTGAAAGAGAATGGGTCTCTCATTAGAGAAACCATAAAGATTTTCATGGAAACACTATTTTTAAGAAAAAGAAAAGGTGACCTTTCTAAATTCTAGAACAGGAGAACTGCACTAGCTCACAGCATTATTATCGCAGTAAGACTAAGAAGTCATTAAGACCGCTGCATATAGCGTCGCTTCCTCCAACAGAATATACAACACGATACACATGTCTGAGACTTTACTACCAGTACAATTATAGCTAGGTAACTGTACAAAAGCTAAAGAATGGGGCTGAAATAAAACCAACAGAAGCACCACACCAACAACAACTGTCAAACTTCACGCACCAGAAGCTGTTCTGCGAAAACAATCTTGCAAATTCAAAATAAATTGCAGTGGAAAGTGTGGCGGCTATAGGAATGCAGATTTGTATTGTTTGCTTTTCGTTTGATTTGCAATAGCCGTTGTGACAATCTCAGCTCCTTCATCATCTAAAATGACTTGTAAATAGATGTTGACAAGCCAATTCTGTAGGATATTTTAAGCCAAGTTGAGACACAACCGGAGCAATCAAGATAACGATGGGCCACCATCAACTAGACCTTTCAAAGCTACTAAAACGACATTAATAGGAGAACAACTCTGCATTTCTCTTTTATTCCTGTTTACAATCTTCCACTTATTTTATTATTATATTAAACTTACAATAGCTATAATTGTACAGTTATAATCATGTAATGCTTGTAATCAGATTGGTAGAAAAATAAAAATTGGTGATCTCATCTGTTCGGAGTGTTTCTGTTTAAACTTTTTCCTAATTATCTGATTTAAATTTATTTTGTTAATAAATATAAAAAAGTCTTAAAACTTAGTAAGCAAATGTTAACAGAAACTTCAAATTGGTGATTGAAATGGATTAATTGTGATTGTATTGCGTTTTCGTCCTCTCATAATGGAAATTGAATGTATCGCTAAAATTCTTTTTGCTCGTATTGCCAAAAGTATGCATCTTAGAAAAAAACATTGCATATGAAAAATGTAGGAACATTTTTCTAGTTTAATTTGGTTCAATAGTCTTTTCAAAAATGTTTGACCCTCTAGCGTCTGCAATGGAAAACCCGAAAAAAACCCACGAATTTTTCGCTTATAACTTTTTAAGCCGACTAGATACGAGGTGGTGAAGTCTAAAATCGTCTTCAGCACTCCACAAATCATAAAGGAAGAAAGAGAAAAACACTTTTCCAAAACGTTCCAGTCAGAATCCCAGATTGACTGGACTATTAGGAAATAATATTATTAGATACTGAGGTCCAATTTAGCGGCCACCAAGGGCGCCAGATTAGAATCCTTCAGATTTTTTTCTGAAAAATAACGTATATAAAGGAGAATACTCTTGTATAGCGAGCATATATGTGGAATCATATTGCTGTGGCATGCATATCTCTAAAACCTGCAATGCAGCTTAAAGCACTATATAGATTTCTTTCACGTGTACATTTGTGTATCGTAACCTAAGGCAGTGACTTCGAGAAAGTTTTAAAATAACTTTACTTTTTAATAATTAAATTTTAGATTAAATAATCTAATAGTATTTTAATAATGTATCATTTTATAAAGAATCAAGTCTGTTGCTTTTCATAATTCCATTTAACAAAAAATACTGTTATTTTTTCACTTATATTATTAGTGCAATTTGCATACTTTGCTTTATTATGTCAGAATTAAAATAGATTTTAATTTTATATCGTAAGGTTTATTTCACTCTCAGCTATTTTTTTTATATATGACGGTTATTTAATATTTATTTATATTTCCCGTATATTTGTGAATGACTCCTATATTGAAGCAATGTAGAGGCTTCAACTTTAAACAGGCCAGTTTTAATCGTAAAAGAATGGGAATTTTTTTGTGTTACTTCTTAGAGTAATAAAATATTTTTACTAAATATCATTTATAGGACCGAAGGATGACATAAAAAATTAAATTTCTTATTTTTTAAGAAATATTTTTATTGAACCAAAACGCTTTAAAAAAACTTTATTAACTCATTAGAAACATTTTTGTGATTAGGAAACTATAGATCTATGGCTTACGATTTTGTAATTAGCTATTGAATACAGTTGAGAGTAGGAACCCTCTATATTTATCTATATATTTTAAAAAGAGATTTGATAAAAAGGAAATCTCATGCTCAGAATTAAAATATTATCATTAAACTGATATTCACACATAAATTTTGTAATTTATTCCAATACAATTTATAAAAAAAAATCTTGTTTGCATTTTTATGGGAGAAAATAATATAGTTTCTTTTTCATTAATCGTATGGATGCTTGTTTTTCTGTTACTGTATTTACTTTTGTCATCTAGAAAGTTAACAAGTTACATATATGTAGCATATATACGTGACATGCTACTAAGCAAGACATACTTTAAATCTATTAAATTATTAAAAAAAACACCAAAGAAATGTAAAAGTACTATATTAAAAATTATTCGCATGCGGTTTTGAAAATCTTACTCAATTTTCGACCGTTAATTTGGTTTTTATATCTTTATGGTACTTTTGTTTATAAAACTGATATTAATAAGCATAAAATCAGGTAAATGCATGCGTAAAACACTTTAGATTTATTTTGTACGAACTACTAATCAGTAAATACATATTAGAAAACTCTTATATACTTATTAATTAAAATAATCAATTTGCATTTTAAAAATTATATAAGTAATATGCAGGAGGAATCATTAAAATAGAGGAAAAATTCATGAATAAGCTACATCAATTCTATGAAATATCTAAAAAAAATCTATATGTTTATTTCGGTATAACTATAAATAGTCCAGGCAATAGAGACCGTATAGGGGCTATACCTAGCAAAATTCATGGAAGTTCTGGAAAAAGGCTTACTATATGTTTTTTGGGTCGCTGAATCCGAATTTTTAACTTCCCACCAAAATTTCCCCCCGGCAACTCCCCTCCTCCGAAATGTTGATAAAATGCCCCCAAAAAGGTTTTTATTTAAAAAAAAATCATTTTATTGTTTTAGGGTAAAAATATCAAGAAATTCAGAAAGTAGACAAAATTTGCAACAAATTAGATATATGACATTATGACTTAGGATAAAGGGGGAGGGGGGATCTGCCTCGGAACATGCGCACGGTGCTGCGTGAACTAAGTTGCGGAATTCCACTTAACCACTCGCACGTTTACATTCGCCGTCCCATCTCCCCTCCAAACTTTCTCTATAAGGTTCACTTTAAGTTTTTTGGGTCGCTGAATCCGAATTTTTAACTTCCCCCAAAATCCCCCCCCCCCCGAAAACCCACCCAAATAGTTGTTTTTATCTTAAATTTCTTATTGTTTTAGGGGGAAAAGCCTTACAAAATTCAGAAACTAGACAAAATTTGCAACAAATAGGATATATGACATTATGACATAGGATGAACGGGGAGGGGGAGGGCTGCCTCTGAACATGCACTGCGGAATTACGTGCACTAAGTTATGAAGTCCAGGCAATAGGGGATTTTACCCGGAAAAATTAATACTAGTTCTGGATTTCGACTCACTTTATGTTTTTTGGGTCGCTGAATCCGGATTTGTAACTTCCCACCACAATTTCACCCGGCAACCCCCCCAAAAATTGATTTTTTGAAAAAAATTGATTTTTGAGAAAATTTGATTTTTGAGAAAAGCGCGCCGGGAATGTTCCGAGGCAGCCCCCTCTCTCCCCGTTTATCCTACGCCATAATGTCATATATCCTATTTGTTGCAAATTTCGTCTAGTTTCTGAATTTCGTAATGCTTTTCCCCTATAATAATAAGAAATTTAAGTTAATAACAACTTTTTTTTTTGGGGGGGGGGTCGGGGGGGAATTTTGGGGGTAAGTTAAAAATTCGGATTCAGCGACCCAAAACACTTAAAGTAAACCTTATAAGAAAAGTTCGGAGGGGAGATGGGAAGGCGAATGTAAACGTGTGAGTGGTTAAGTGGAATTGCGCAACTTAGTCCACGCAGCACCGCTCGCATGTTCTAAGGCAGATCCCCCCTTCCCCTTCATCCTAAGTCATAATGTCATATATCTAATTTGTTGCAAATTTTGTCTACTTTCTGAATTTCTGGATACTTTTCCCCTAAAACAATAAAAAAATTCATTTTTGTAATATGGTGTAATATGATTTTATAATATGATTTGTAAATGATTTTTGTAATAATTTTTTTTTTTTTTTTTTTGTGGGGGTGTTACCAAAATTTCGGGGGTTGCCGGGGGAAATTTTGGTGGGGAGTTACAAATTCGGATTCAGCGACCCCAAAAACATAAAGCAAGCCGATTTCTAGAACTACCATTAATTTTGCTAAGTAAAGTTCCCTATTGCCTGGTCTAAAAACAGGCTGAAAAGTTTTTGAAACCTCGAACCTAAATTAAAAATATCTTCGATAGCGTCGTTATAAAGTTCTGAGAGACAACGACCTTTTTTACTTAACCGTTTTATACAAGCTAATTTTCAAATGTGTAGTTCATCTTACCTATAAATCACCAAAACAGCTGTCGGCTGTCACGACTGCGATGGATGGAGCCATGAAAAACTGAAAAATACCCCAGTGGGAAAATCATCATAATTTGATTATAGAAGATAACTACCGTTGTGATAATATCGAACAATTTTCCGTAACTGGTTAATCGTTGTAAATTAGGGCTCATTACCATGATATTTGAGGTTGCGAAAGTTGGCGAGCAAAGCTCGCAGGGGAATAAGCCTCTATCACTGAAAGAAATTTTTTTATTCTGTCTTTATTCAGAGTAATGTCCTTTGAGCTAAAATCAGGTTCCATTAAAACTCAAATGCAAAAATCCAGCTGTTTTGAAATCTTTACTTTTGTGTTAGAGTTGAAGTTTAACTAAATGAATGCCAGTTTGTATGCCAGTTGAACAATTAACCGAATTATATATTGCAGCCATTGATACAGTATTTAAAATCGCAGGTAACTCCAAAAACAAATAGGAATATATTTATTAGATTTTTAGAAGTAACTTAATCGCAACTTTGAGGTATACTAGGTGTCCCTAATTATAATAGAAGTGTTTTGAAGTTGGTCAGGAAAATAAAAATACAATGCGTCAAACTCAACTAAAAATAATGTAAATAATATCTAGATCGTGGTTGATAGATTTAGTAAGATAAAAAAAAAGGGTTCCATCAAGGGAAATAGCGATACATCCAGATGATTTTTGAGTTGGTTGGACATAGAAGGATTCTTCTACGTGATTGCTTAGTATTTTATGGAAGCTTTTATTATATGCTTTTTTTAATAATTAAAAAAAAAAAAAAAAACTTTTTTCCCGATTGGTGAACATTTTACGGAATTTTTCGATACTGTGTCTTGATGCACTAATTTAGACACTGTTAGCAAAAATTATATATATATATATATATATTACCCTTCGTAATTTGATTATTCATAGCGAAAATAATATTTACATGTAAATGTTCTTGATCTTGATTTCTCGAGCTTATAGATTTTACAGCCGAATCTTCTACTTTAATTATTTACAGACTGCATTTTTATGCCAAAGATTGATTTGAAATTTAGTGAAACAGAAGAAACACAAGCTCATTTTGATAATCTTCAGATTCAGATATTTTCTAAAACGTGTGATTATGGTTTATTTTTTTCTAAAGTGTAAAGATTGATATTACGCTTTAAAATATTTCAACAAGATGACTTTAGTCATTATAATCACTAAACAAACCAACGTCTGAGCACACAATGTATAGAAATCAAGAACTATGAAAATGATCAGACGCATACATTTCGTGAGTACCAAGACTCACATCAGCAGTGTATAAAATAAGATCAACATTTTTCCAAATACATGAAATTGAAAGAAGAAAACCCAAGTGCCAGTAAACAATGCACCAAAAGACCAAAATCAATTTTAAAATTAAACACTATACGGACTATGAATCTCGCGCAAATATGCTCTCTATTTTAATATATTAAAAGCCTTGAAAAATTTTGCTTCAATACCACTGTTTAAAAATAAATGTTTCCTAAGCCTAAATAAATATAGTCTTGATTCTTGAAAAAAATTGAAAAAGAAATTTAACCTTTAAACGCCTGATTTTTCAAAAATCATTGTAATAATGTTTTTCGGCTTTCATTTTTGAAATAAATAATGGGAAAAATACTTTAAAAAATCATATTTTGTTTTAAGTATGGTTTACGCCTAAAAAACTGTTTGTTACTAATCGGCAATACTGGTGTTTACTTGAAAAAATAATTTCCCTTAATAAAATTCTATAATATGAAACACACAAGAATTTTAGGAACTATAATAAGAAATAAATTTTACTTGCTCACTGCAGAACAAAATAGGGTATTTCGCAAGCTTCCAAACAAAACAAAAAGAACAAGTAGCAACAATTGAAAAAATAAACCTATCTTTATTCTTAAACAGCACAAGTGTTGCCATCTACATGTTGAAAATCGATTTAATAATATTTTCAGAATGTATTTTAACGGCAACATTAAGCATTATAGCTTCAATATTATTCTAATAGTATTTTAGAGCCTAAATTGGATATGTTGCCGAAAAGCAACACCCGGCATTTAAGGGTTAAATTCATAAGAAGCCCTTCATGATATCACTTTCTCTTGTAAAAGCTTGCTTTGCAAAGTTGTTGCTTTAACTATATATCCGTTTTAAATATGATGCCATACGTGAAATCATCTGTATTATTCGCAACTAAAAAAAAAAAAAAAATGGCGCACCTAGTATTTGTCAAGAATGAAACAAAACTCATGCACTCGTAACATAATAATTCCCTTTTATATTTTAACAGAATACTAAGGCTACTGTAATATATGACTCTTGCTATAGCCAGTATATACACGTCCGGACAAATTACCGTTATCGTTATCTTTTTACGTGAAAGTTTTGCTATGGTACCTCATTGTGAAATTTGGTAATTTTTGAAAATCAATATTTGAAAAACGGCATAATCATTACATTTGAAATTTATGTAAAAATATATATATATATATATATATATATATATATATATATATATATATATACCTTTCTAACTCAGTTTGTCTAACAATTTTCTGACGAATACTTTTCGAGCTATTAATTTTTTCAATAACTTCAAATGTTTCGTTTTCCGAGATTAATCTGTGGCAACGACTAGAGAAAAAGCCAGTCGCCAGCAACGCATAGCTTTTTATTAAAGGGGATAAGCAATTAGTAAATAAAAACTAATAAATAAAAACTTGTGTGGAAAACTAAATCACTAAAAACCAACGTTTGAACACACAATATATACAAATCAAGCACTGTGAAAATGTAAGACGTATACGTTTCGTGAGTACTGTGTCTCACATCATCAGTGTATAAAATGAAATCAACATCCCCAAAATACATGAAAGACGAAAACCCACAATTCACCGAAAGACCATCATGTTCCAGCAACCAATCAGATCAATGTGGAAGTGAAGCATCGTGACATAACAAATCCACCTAGGAAGGTGAGATGTTAGGTACACTGGAAAAATCGTTTACCAGTGTGTTTCTAAATTTATGAATATGAACAGTTTAAAAAAAATCTAAATATGTCTTATACACTGATGATGTGAGTCCCAGTACTCACGAAACGTATACGTCTGTTCATTTTTATAGTGCTTGATTTGTATATTTGTGCGTTCAGATGTTGGGTTTTAGTGATTTAGGTTTTCACAAAAGTTTTTTATTTATTATTTAGTTATTACATTTGTAAACGGAATCACATACATTATTCCATACATTATTCTCTTACACCATTAGGCACTAACTGAGATATTGGTAGATGAATATATAATTTTACGCAATAAGGTCCTCAGGAGTACTTTAGGAATTATGATAATATTATTATGATACTCAATGCATATTTATATGAGAAGTTATCAAATCAAAATCACGTCTTTGAAGCAGATTAATCATTTTAATAATCGATGAACAACAAATAACTTATCTGGTTCAAAAGAAATTTTTTTTCGACATGAAAAAAAATTTCATTAAGCTTATTCTTTTTCTATCGGAGATTGCGGATAAAAAAAGTATTAAAGGAGTAAAAACAGAGCATCGACATCCTTTTAAATTGAAGAAAATTGCTTTTCTCATCTTTATTCGTAATTCATGAATAAAATTCATAATTAATGAATTAATCCTTACTTATAAATTAAGTATAAAATATTCATGTAACATCACTGGCTTGAATTTTGGATGCAATACTGTTATGAATTTTATTGCTTAAATATAAAAATCAACTTTTCTAATTAATTTTCTTTCTTTTTTCCATAAGAATTTAATAAACAGGTTTTCTACATTCAAAAATAAAGAAAAGATTCATTAATCACAGGCTTGTTTGAATTGTCACCTTTCCGATTAACTTTCTTCTATATTCATATGAAGAATGGATTACTTCAGTTGATACCATTGCAGAAATAGGATTAAAAACTACAAAAAAAAATAGTATCTCAAAATTAAATTGAGATGTAGTTTTCAAACAAATTTCTGTTAAAAGTACTTTTTTCCCTATACGAAGGTGTAAAAATTGAAAAAGTGCGATGTTTAGAAGTTAAAAAAATTGCAGCAAAGATTATAGGTAATTAACCGTGCACTGATAGATCTGCTTTGTTTTACGACTGGCTTATGTGGCTTATGTAAAGGAACTTTATATTTTAGGGACAACACTTTAATTGCTGCCCGAAAGAAATAGCATATAGCAGGCTAGTAGAAAAAAATACTATACCATTGTCTATTTTACGTCATAATGGGCGATATTGATATGTGAGTAGTAAATTTTCCAACTGAATGAAAATGGCCCTCGGCTGTCGAGCCGTATCAAATAACAGACCGTATGCCATTACAAAATGTCTGTCTGGATGGATTTTGCTAGCAGCGATGTCGTACACCATGCTAAATTAAAAAAATCATTGGCAATTAAAGCGAAAGGTTCTAGGTTTGTTACCCGTTTTGGACACATTCTGACTCAGTAGAAAAATTTACAGTTCGTATGCTTTATTTACCAAATAGTTTTATTGTGTTAAAATAATAAATGTGTAATTATGTATCCACCGTTAATTGCAGTTCATTTAAATGCAATTTATTCTATCAGGATGTTTAAAAATAAACAAACCAGATGTTATTACCAAATGGCTGCCGGAGTGAATTTTACTGATTGGGATGTCGCCCAGGAAATTTATTGGAAAATATTGACATTTAAAGACAAAGGCTATGGGTTTGTGTCCAAGCCTGGATACATTTCCACTAAGTTGGAAACATTACCACTCGTATTTACCAATCAATTTGATTGCATTAATATAATAAAAGTGATATTGACATGGTATAATAATTAGATGTTGAAAACAACAAAACGCTGCTTGCTACAAAAACACTGCTTTGTGGAAAACCGCTTCCACTAAAATACGTGAACTAGCATGAAAGAAAATGCATTGAAGTCGGTTTAATTTTCCTCTAAAAAATTAATTGATTTAATTTAGATTTGTTTGAGAAAAGATAAATATTAGTATATCAGTACTGATTTTCTACATCGGTAGCATTATTTTTACTTTAAAATCTAGCAAATACAGCTGAAAATATTCGAATTCTTTTGAAAGTTCATTTAAAATTCTTCGTTTTCAAGAGATAAATACTTCTATTTATAAGCTTATTCTTACAGTTTCATTTCTTAAAGGTTAATGACAATGGATGGCAAAGTGTTCTGAAAAGTTTCAGTCTTTGTGTATTTTAAAAATACAATTTCTGCCATCTGCATTCCACGAGTTTAGTAAATAAAATGACAATGTTCGAAAGAGATTGAAGACCTTATTTTAAATTTCAAAAGACTGCAAATTACTTTGAATTTCGAATGTAAGATAGAAAAGACATTTAGATTCGCTATAATAAAAACGAAAAAGGCAATCCCTGTTGGAAAGAGTGCAGTATACTCAAAAATCTCTTCCACAGTTACATGCAGTTATTGGGTTATGTATGTGGCAAAAGCTTTATGTTTTATTTAATATGGATTCTCAAAAGAAGTGCATCTGTAGCTATGGTTTATATCATGAATGCACAAAGTACACAAGTTGGAGTATGCAAAGGAAAAATTTTAAAACCTATAATTGATATTTTCTGGAGTTGTATAAAAAGCTATAAACGATATTATACGCATATTATAAGAACATTTAAGAGTCATTTTTCCTCATATTTACTCACATTTCCTCATATTTACTTTCTTTGAATTCTTTATTCGTGTGAAGTAATTGATTTACAGTGCAGAAAATAGCAGAAATGATTCAGTGTTCAGATTGCGAAATATGATTCCATGTTGGGTGCACTGGAATAAAAAATTAACAAAAGAAATTCATGTGTAAGCCTTGCATCCCTTCTTACATGATATTCAAATAACTGGCAATTAGTTCCATAATTTCTATTTATAAATAACTTATAACTTATATTTATATTTTGAAAACATTTTGATTTAAAACAATTACTCTTACTTTCAGACATTTGATTTCATTATATTTCATTGCTATTGTTTTGTTTGATTATTTCATGAAGCTAAATTTGCTTTAAATAAAATTAATTATATTCCCTACTCATTAAAACAGTTTAATATTCTTTGGTCTAATTTAGGAGACTATGGTTCCAACTTAGGCGACCAGTCACTCAATTAGAACCACTTTTGATAAATTTTTCAAATTAAAATAAAACTTGTAACAAAGTTTTATTTAGTAGATGAATAGATTGAAAACATGCACTTATATTTTGCAGATATTCCAAAAATGAAGTGTGATACACTTGAAAACATGTGAAGTGGTCTAAATTCGGCTGCTATCCGCTATCAAGAACTTGACATGATGATACTTTCTTTAAACGCAAGATACTTTAAATAGCATGCATTACATGACAATGATTATCAGAAGAAGTATGTAAATTTAACCTTGTTACTTTAACTATAGCATAATTTAACCGAATTAGACTGTTAGCAAAACTAATACATTGTTTGTGGTGCCAGAGTTGTCACATCTGCATGTGTATGCAATGCACGCTCGGATGTCTGATGGTGTAAGTATGTTTAAGTTTATTTCTTCAAACTTTGTTTATAGAAGTATGGGAAATGTTCTATATTTGGGTCAGCTTCCAGTTATATATAGTGTATGAAGAATAAATATTCTGTAAATAAAATCAACTCGCTTTTATAACATAAAATGAAATGCATTTTAACAAATGATTTATTACCAAACTATAGGGTAGATTGGGTGAAGGTGCCGTAGTTTTTCACTCAATTGTTTTAAAAATCGCCTGTTGTTTTTATTTGTTATTCATTGTTTCCTTGCTAAAGATTGGACTCTGATGTATGATTTAAAAACTGATTTTATTTTACAGATATCATTGAAAGCATCGAAAGTTTCGTTTTTGTAAACGCTCGAATTTTGGCATTTTCCCCAAGATAGAGGTAAGATGGCCACTATCTAAGGGTACGATACCTTCTAGATTTTCAGTGTAAACAATACTTTTTGTGAAGCAGTATAAAACATAATTGGGTGAATAAAAATAACTTTAATATTTAAGGCATACTAAATTTATTAATTTACTTAACATTAGGAAATTATAAAAATATGAACGTGACAAACGTTGGCAAATAAAAAAAAACTAACAATTAAAAAAAAAGTTATGTTCTACTTAACATATGTAAGAATTATGGCTCGTAAGTATGCCTACTTTTAAAGCATTATAACAAGCTTAAATAGGGTAAAGCCACTGTGATAAAGAGCCAGCTTTTTTGTTGATGTTTTTCATATGTCCCTTTGTTCTTTTCAGCAATATCTCAGATATGCCACAAACTGTAAATTTGTTTAGGAACTTTGAGCAACTTTTATGAGCAGCTTTTTTGTTGATGTTTTTCATATCCCCTTTTGTTCTTTTCATCAATATCCGAGATCTGTCACAAACTGTAAATTTGTTTAGGAACTTTGAGGAACTTATATGTAACCAACAGTTTCACTGAATTCACTTTATCCAATCACATTTTTCCGATGTTTCATTGCACTCTGTTAGACACTCTGAACACTCATTTTCATCAACTAAAAAAAAATTATCATCTTCTGAATCTTGGTCGGGTATTTAATCATCATCCATACCATCGTTTGTTAAAGATTCTCTATTTCTAGCCTTTGACTTTTTCTTACATATTTTCTTTTTAGAAAGGCCTGAGACAAACGGAAATTCGCAGTAGATATCGTCACACTGATTTAGTTTTGCTTTTATAGGCCTTTAAAATTATTTATATGTGAATGTTAAAATAAGAAACAAAACTTTGGTGAAAATTACGTCATATTTATAACGATACATTTAAAAGGTCTTATTTAAAATAAATTTCTTATAGCGTCTTTCAAAAATTGTTTACTTAGCCATTTTATACAAGCTAATTTTGAATTTTTCGTTGATCTTATTTTATGAATCACGAAGATAGCCGATAGCTGTCTCGACTGCAATTGATTTGGCCTTAAAATCCCTCATCAAAGGGAAATGAATGAAGGCCTAATTAGAAGAGATCTCAAGTAGTCGTTTAATTACGATTTAATATTCCGTAATCTTTTCAAAGTAGATCAAATTAGCGTGTTTTTAGACTCTGTGGTGTCTGGACGAGGGTTGACGAGCGTAGTTCGTAGGGGGTAGAGACCCCCTAGTTATCTAAAACTATATTATATATTATCAATATTTACCTTGATGAACCGAATGTAATAATTTTAACAAATATTCGCGACCTTCATCAGATATCATCATTAATGTATGTCCCCATAATAAACAATTTTAAGTATGGTTGATATTCCTCTGATTCAACGCCACTCTAAAATTGTTTTGTTACTGGGATTTTCTGTTATTCAAATTGTAATAGTTTTAGAAGTAACAGGACAATCATTATTATTTGAAAGAATATTATTTCACATGGATTACGTACCGCATTTTCAGTTTCTGGAAGAGGTAATCTACTTAATACTTCACCGTTTTTATTATTTTTAACTTCGAGATACTCAATAGTATAATCATTTGTGCTATCCTTATCGACCTCAGGTACCCTTTTAAAAAGATCAAAGAATCTAATTAAAAGTTAATGAAGCGTTATAGTTTTAAACTGTTTATTAGCTAAATATTGGTGATGTTTAGTAACTCCGAATGTTATATATGAAGTTTCTTTATCTATCATTGCATTATTTTTTTCTGTTTTATTCAAAGTTCTAGAAGAACAAGCTAGTGGTTTTTCTGTACCCTCAACAGAAGGACTTAAAACACAACCAATACCATATTCAAAAGCATCACAGTTTAAATAAAGATTTTTGTTAACGTCATAAAATTCTAAAACAGGAGAAGTATATACAATTTGTTTAACTATCAGAAATGCCTTTTAATGATTTTCTGACAATGCCCACGTTACATTATAATCTAAAATCTATGCTAAGGTTCTATGATATCTGATATATTAGGCAGGAAGTTTCTACAATATAAAACTAATCACAAAAATTAACATAATTGTGGCACATAAGCAGGAAAAGGAGAATTCAAAATAGCATCAACTTATTCTGGAATAGATTTGATGCATTTCTGTGAAATTATATGTCCTAAATTACTAGCTTCTGAGACCATAAAGTTTTATTTTATCTTAATTACTATTTTACCATACTCAGAAAAGCATTTCAGAACACATTCTACTCTTTTAGAATGTCCTTATTCAGATTTAGAACTTATAATAACATTATCTAAGAAAACAACATAATATATACAGGGTGTCCCTAATCTCATGGTACATACGCTAGGGTTGATAGAACACATCAAGACGAGTAATAGTAAATAGGAAACCAAGGGTCCCAAACGTATTGCAAAGGAGACAGGCGCCATCAATGTTTAGGGTCCCAAATTGGAAATGATGATAAAAAAGGGAAAAATGGGTCGATTTATATGCGGTTTTCGCTAAAATCCTTCTTTAAATTAGTATTTTCTTTAAAAAAAAAGTTTTAAAGACAAAGTTATAAAAATGCCGGTAGAGGGCGCTCTTGACTTTGGAGTACGAATAACTACTTTTTACCGGTTTTTTTTTTTAACGCTGTTAAATGTTTTCTAAAGCTTAGACCTTAACTTAAATTTTGTGTGCACAAGTGTAATCATCGGGAGTGGTTAAGTGGAGCAAATTTAACTCTGTTCAGGGGGTTGATTTTTGAACGATCGTATGTAATGAGCAAAATAATAAGTGATGAAGCAAACTTCAAGAGGTGATAGTACATATCAAAACAAACAACATTCACTAAGTAATGCATGATTTGAATTCAAACCCAAACGTGTTAGACCATGTTCAGACTAGATACATGCAAGCGCTATAGCTACCATTATGCTGTAAGTTTCCGGAAGCAGAATATGAATATGTGACATGGGGAAGAAGAAGAACGCGTATGCAAATTTTCGCTAACATAAAAGTTACTTATTCGAGTGCGTAATTGTAAAACTGGGACCTGTTCGCAGCAGCTGTCTTCATTTGCTCTGTGGATAGCCGATAATGTGGTTTTGTACTCTAACCAGGAGAAGGCCGATATGCATTACAAGTACGGAGCTGCACACGGCAATGCAACAGAAGCTCAAAGATTGTACCGAGAGCGTTTTCCAACCAGACATTATCCTGATGCGAGGATATTTCAACGACTGCACCAACAATTGTGCGAAACGGGTTCCTTAGCAAGTTGCATGCATGATACCAGACGTCCAGGAGTGTAAGAACGCCATCCGTTACGGATAACATTTTGGAGCGTATTAGCGAGAGGCCTGAATCTAGCACGCGGGAACTGTCCGAAGAAGATAACGTTTCCCGTAATACCGTGTGGCGAGTTCTGCGAGATGAAGGAATGCATCCGTACCATGCGCAGAGAGTTCAAGGCCTAGAACCAACGGATTACCAGGCACGTGTCAATTTTAGCACGTGGTTGCTCCAACAAACGGCTGTGACCCCTGCTTTTTGTGCACATGTGTTGTTCACGGACGAATGCGCATTCACACGCGAGGGTATTTTGAATATCCACAATTATCATGTGTGGTCAAATGAAAACCCATACACAATACGTCCACGTTCGTCCCAGCGACGTTTCGCGGTCAATATTTGGGCCGAAATCGTTCACGATTATCTAATTGGGCCATACATACTGCCAACACGCTTTGTTGGAGATTCATATCTTGTGTTTCTGCAACAGGTGTTGCCAGAACTATTAAACCATGTTCCACCACCCATCAGACGACGTATGTGGTTCCAACACGACGGAGCACCGGCCCATTACAGCCTGGATGCCCGTAACGCCCTGAATATCATGCATCCGGGGCGATGGATAGGTCGTGGCGGTCCAATCAGCTGGCCGGCCCATTCTCCCGATTTATCCTGTCTGGACTTTTTCTTGTGGGGTCATATGAAGAGCCTGATATACGAAGATGGTCCCGTAGATTCTGCTGAAGACATTGTTGCCCGGATATCCGTTGTTTCGGCCACCATAAGAGAGATGCTTAATGTTTTCGCCAATTTTACGGCGGTCAATCCATCGACGGCTTCAAGCCTGCGTTCGTGTTGGAAGCCGCAATTTTGAACAATTCCTGTGATGGAGTACTTCGTGTTGTTTATTTTCATTTGATTGAATAAAGTGTTTTTCTTCCTTTTGTTGGTTTCTTTTCATTCAATCTCTGTCTGTCCTGATTTCCATCAATTTGTTATTATTTTGCTCATTACATACGATCGTTCAAAAATCAATCCCCCGAACACAGTTAAATTTGCTCCACTTAAACACTCCCGATGATTTCACTTGTGCACACAAAATTTAAGTTAAGGTTTAAGCTTTAGAAAACATTTAACAGTGTTAAAAAAACCGGTAAAAAGTAGTTATTCGGTACTCCAAAGTCTAGAGCGTCATCTACCGGCATTTTTATAACTTTCTCTTTAAAACTTTTGTTTTAAGAAAATACTAATTTAAAGAATGATTTTAGCGAAAACCGCAAATAAATCGACCCATTTTTCTCTTTTTTATCATCATTTGCAATTTGGGACCCTAACTTTTATGGCGCCTGTCTCCTTTGGAATACGCTTTGGGACCCTCGGTTTCCTATTTACTATTACTCGTCTTGATGTGTTCTATCACCACCTAGCGTATGTATAGCATGGATTTGAAGACCGGGTTCTAAATGCTAAAAAAAACTCCAACTAATAATTTACTGGACTTACTCTTTATTTAAAAGCATCGTTAGGTGGTTCAGATAAAGAACAAATGGGAGAGAGAGACCCCCATAGATACATAGGGCGCCGAAGCGCCTGTTCCTTTTAGATAACTTTACATGTTGAAAGCTGAAACAGAAGTGTAGTTTTTGCAAGAAGTCAAGAAATCTTGGCGTTGCACAGAATCGCCAATTTACAACTTTTGGTGACTGCGCGAAAATGAACAAAGGGTCTTGGCGATAAACATTACCGCAAAAATGTGGTGATACTGTCGGACGGGGGAGGCTGAGATTGCAAGCAAGCGCTTCTAATACGATGAGAAATGCATCAGAAAGCGAAACTTGTTTATACAACTTATTTTACAAAGAAGACCGCTGCCTGAGAAAAATGTTGGAAATCAGAGGCATCTGGCTTTTAGCTCGACCACAAGACACGATAAATACATGCTTCCCATAAGATCTGTTCATTTTTCTTTTTAATTGTTAATACATATGGAACGTTCACGTATTAGTAGAGATAAAAATTCTTATCAATGTGGCGCGCAAAAATCCGATGGAATTAAATGCAGACCTTGATACTAGCAGATGTGCCATTTAATTCTTATTTATTTCTTTGCACTGGGAGCGGTAGCAGACAGATACGGAAAAGAAGAAAAAAAAAGGAATGAATCTTTGCGGCTAGAAATAAAGATGTTTTTAGAAAGAAAACCTTTTAATAAAAGCTGGATGGTTTTGAGAAATGAATTTAATTACATATTTCAGCATAAGAAATAGGGGGGGGGGGGGAGGATAATGTGATTTTAAAAGTAAAAATTATGTTTTTAATTAATTTTGAATAAAAATTATAGGTATGGGACAGAAACGCTGTCACATAACTCACTATCAGGTGCACCACTTTTACTATTGCGAATATATTGGCACTGATTTTTTACAAGCTAAGATGGCAGAAACCAGCAACAAACAAAAATCAATCTGATGCCAATTTGATGATGAAAACTGAAGCAAATTCTTTTTTTTATCACCTTTATGCACAAGAAGCGAAGCACAGATTAAAAGAAAATTGTTCACCTAATTTGAAATATATTCGGACGCACTAATTCTGTTAAGATGCACTTTCTTTTCCTTTACAAAAAATTTCACCTGATTAGAGCGTTTATGTGAGATATGTCCACATATTTTTTTTTTTATTAATTATCACTTGAAGACAACACATACATGGCGTAATACACGTAACTCCTTGACGCAACACTTCGAAAAAAAACTTTTGAAGGCACTTTTCTAAAAAAAATGTAGCATGAGATTTTGCGTACACCTTTGAAGCAATGCACACGAACTTTTTTACTTTTTCACATTCCTCACGATAAATCTCCATGCACCGTTAAATGCACACGCACTATGAATGAAAACACACTAGGTAACGATATTCTGTCGAAAGGAGAAAGCAGAACGGCGACACAAACACACACAAGGCGAACCGCTGAAGTCACGTTTTTTTTTTCTTTTTCCTATGATTAGTGACGATATACGATCAATTCGACGACACATCTGGGGGAGGTGATGGTGAGCAGGCACGAAGAAAATAACCGTAGCAACATCAGAGGGGGGGAGGAGGCATACCGGCGAAACAAGAGCGGCTCGAAGATGTCCAGCTGGTGAGCGAAGAGACACTAGAATGGGTTCCATCACTGTCCGACGGAGAAATTCGCATCTATCCATTGAGCGCAGGATGTACTGAGTGCGGGATATGACGGCACACCAGGAAGGCACACTGTCCGGCATGGTTGAAAAATATCCAGTCCAAGAATTTGAAGAAAATTATTGCAAGAGTACTTGAATGGGGTAATTGAATGATTTTAAGGGGGGGGGGGGGTGAATTTCTCTCTCTAACGTGCATTTTTTTTTTTTAACTAAGTTGGAGAAAAATATAGGCGATGCACCAATAAGTATATAGCATGGATTTGAAGACCGGGTTCTAAATGCTAAAAAAAACTCCAACTAATAATTTACTGGACTTACTCTTTATTTAAAAGCATCGTTAGGTGGTTCAGATAAAGAACAAATGGGAGAGAGAGACCCCCATAGATACATAGGGCGCCGAAGCGCCTGTTCCTTTTAGATAACTTTACATGTTGAAAGCTGAAACAGAAGTGTAGTTTTTGCAAGAAGTCAAGAAATCTTGGCGTTGCACAGAATCGCCAATTTACAACTTTTGGTGACTGCGCGAAAATGAACAAAGGGTCTTGGCGATAAACATTACCGCAAAAATGTGGTGATACTGTCGGACGGGGGAGGCTGAGACTGCAAGCAAGCGCTTCTAATACGATGAGAAATGCATCAGAAAGCGAAACTTGTTTATACAACTTATTTTACAAAGAAGACCGCTGCCTGAGAAAAATGTTGGAAATCAGAGGCATCTGGCTTTTAGCTCGACCACAAGACACGATAAATACATGCTTCCCATAAGATCTGTTCATTTTTCTTTTTAATTGTTAATACATATGGAACGTTCACGTATTAGTAGAGATAAAAATTCTTATCAATGTGGCGCGCAAAAATCCGATGGAATTAAATGCAGACCTTGATACTAGCAGATGTGCCATTTAATTCTTATTTATTTCTTTGCACTGGGAGCGGTAGCAGACAGATACGGAAAAGAAGAAAAAAAAAGGAATGAATCTTTGCGGCTAGAAATAAAGATGCTTTTAGAAAGAAAACCTTTTAATAAAAGCTGGATGGTTTTGAGAAAAGGTTTTAATTACATATTTCAGCATAAGAAATAGGGGGGGGGGGAGGATAATGTGATTTTAAAAGTAAAAATTATGTTTTTAATTAATTTTGAATAAAAATTATAGGTATGGGACAGAAACGCTGTCACAGTATGTACCATGAGTTTAGGGACACCCTGTATATTTTTTTAATATACTATTTTGAACTTTTCTCTGAAAGATTCCAGGAGCCAATTTTAATCCAAAAGATTATCTTAACACATTAAATAATCCTTTATGAGTATTAATAGTTCAAATTTTAAAATTTTCATTATCTACAGGCTGCTACAAATACGCATCCTTTAAATCAAAAACATTAAAGAATTTTCCATCTGCTAATTTAGTAAATAATTCTTCCATTTTTGGAAGAGGCTAGTTATCGTTTTCATTTTTAGCATAAACTGTTTATCTATAATCACCACAAATCCCAAGAGTACTATTTCATTTTAGATTTCTTAATACACGGCTAGCCCATTAAGAAGAATCAACTGGTTTTGAAATACTGTCTTTTGTTCATCGTTCCATTTCTAAATCAGTCACTTTTGTCGAAGAAAAAGGAATAGGTTGAGTTACAGAAAACTAGTTTTGCATCATTTTTTAAAATTAATTGACACGGGATGTCCTTTTATCGTACCAATACCGTAAGAAAATGCTGCAAGGAAATTTTTAATTAAATCATCTTTCGCAATACTTTTGATCGCATTTACATTAGACCAAAATAATTTTGATTCTCTTAACCAAATTTTATTAATTAGATTTGGATTAGCGATACAATTATTACCAATAAAACGTTTACTTTAAATACACCTAACACAATTAAAGAATCCTTAGTTAGATTTTAAGTTTATTTCAGATTTAACCAAAGGAGGCTTACCTGAGAACAATTTATGAGCAATTTCTTTACTTAAAACTGTATGAGCAGCACCGTTATCTATTTATTTTAACGGATTTTTCCCACAGAATTTGAGTCGTCGTTCATGAAATTAAAAAAAATATATATATCCTTCTTGAAGTATTTTAATTTTACTGTTTTTTTTTTCATTGATTGTGGAGAACTTTCTATTCCCGCAATGGAATTTAAGGTGCCATAGTATATGGCAAACATGGAATTCACATTACCTTAACGGACAGTATCTAGGGTGATGACTTTTAGAACATATTTAACAAAATTTCTCTTTAACATAGTTTTGTTTCAAGGCGCCTATCTTCTTTCTTTTTACGTGAATACTGCTCTATTTCCGATTTCTTCGATCTCATGGTACGCACTCTATTCAGTGTTGTTCCTTTTCTGATATCTAGCGATTTTAAACTCTGATTCTGCTGTTTCAAAAGATTCGGCTATTTCCACGACCGTTTCAAATGTTAGATTTTTATTATCTAACAGTATACGTTGAATTTTCTCGTCTTGAATCCCAAACACCAACAAGTCTTGCAGACAGTAACTTAAGTATTATCGAAATTGAAAATTCGGATAATCGGCGTAAATTTCTTGCAAAATCAGCAATAGCTCTTCATTGCTTTCGTAGTCTGTTTTAAAACTTAAATCGCTCATTTCAATAGAGCGAGGCGAAAAATGTTCTTCACCATTTTTTAAAATATTTTCATAATTGATATCTTCAAATATTTTTGGAACAAATTTATTCCTAAATATCGAGAACGTCGAAGTTACGATTGAACTTAATAATATATATATTTCCTTTTCCTCACTATTAATACTTTTTGCGTTAACCCTTTATCTACTGACGGTACTTATATGTACCAATAAATTAACTTATTGTAAAATTTATTCAATACATCGATTAGTTATAATACAACTTCGAATGAGTTATAGATACATTATTTTATCTTGTTCCAAAAGCATTATTGGTTACACAAAACAAAAATATTTTTTAAAGGTTGATTCCTTTTACCTTTGCATCTTTTCATCTTTCTTGGCGTTTTTTTTTTTTTTTTTTTTTTTTTTTTTTGGGGGGGGGGGGGTCAATTTGGAAATATTTCTGCATTTCTTTTGTAAGTACATTACATTTGTACATTTTCTAATTCTACAAAATGCTAAGAAAAATATTTAAAATAAAATATTTGAGTTGGGTTATAAATATTGCACAAAATCCCTATGCATTCAAATTTAATTAATCCTTCTAAATCCTTCAATCCTTCTAAAATCCTTCTAAAATTTATTAAATGATTACGAAAATCTTCTAATCTTGTTTAAACGTTCCATGAAAAAGGCTTTAGAAGATAAAATTTTCATGAATTGATATTTCAGTACATAAAGGGTTAAAGACAATTTTTACAATCTGTTATAGAACATTCTAATTATATTCGTCCAATCTTCCTAAAAATATAACTTCTTTAGCCGCAATTTATTTGTTTTTCAGTAATTCTTCATCAAAATAATTTTTAGATTCCCAATCCGCTTATCGTCACTATTATATCTTAATATAAAATTAACACTTATGATAAAGTAAGCAAACATATCTATATTTAAATATACGTATGTATTATACGTATTTACAAAAAGCGGTAAAAAGAGACATCTCTGGTTTTAAAATCAACGCACCGTTATATCAAAAGCGAATCTCTCTTTTCCAGAAGAACACAAAAATATTGTGTAATCGATTGCCATTCATCCAGATGAATTTTCAATATATTTAAAGTACTAATTAGAATTTTATTAAAAAAATTAAATCTCGCGCAATCATATGCACAGCTATTATATCTTAATGTTACTTAATACTTATGTTACAGGGATGACAGGCATGACCGCTTCGGGAACCCAGCTTTCGCTTTAAAGTATAAGTGCAATCTCAAAGTGCAGTGGAGACTCAAATCCACTGCATATGGTAACATTCATTAACAATCACTAGTCTTTACGATATTTTAAAACAGTTAATACCATACAGAAAAATAAATTCAGTATGCTGCTTTTGACTCTGAAACTCACAAGAACATACATACATTAACAAGAATTTTACTATGTTTTATACATGCATAAACAATTACAGGACATATTTTTTGAATATTAGAGCTAGAAAACTTTAAGTGAAATGCATATGCTGATAAATATAATAAAAATACTAAATTACTAAATAAAACGAGCCAAAGGAAATAAGAGAAATTTTTATATTATGTACAAAAGAGGGCCCCCTGTCTGAAATGGAAGATAAAAATTATGAGTTTTCTCAACAAGCTCAGAAAGGGAGGGGATGGGTAAATACAAATTCGTTGTCTTCTAAAAATTACATACAATCCGCTATACGTTGCAGGAGAACTGGATGGTCGAGTAGGTAAGTTAGCCAGGCAGGCGGTGTCATCTGTTGTGGCTTTTTTACGTGATAGTGGGACGTTAATGTGCAATGTAAAATATAGTGTAATGATGTTGATAAGGATCCACAAATGCAAAGAGGTGAGTCTCGTTTATTTATGGTATATAAGTGTTGTTGGAAGGGTCCATGATTAGTGAGAAAGAGATACAGGTATCTGTTACTTATGAAGCAAGGAGGCATATGTATATTTAACTATATAGAAAACCAAATATATGCGTGCGCGTTATACGATTTCTGTGAACTTCATGAAGTTCTGAGAGATAAACAAGCAGATATTTTTCTGGAATTTGCACATGACTATTGAATGACAGAGAAAAGAGTCGTCATTCACTCTCTCATGCAAATGGGGGGCAGCGTATAGCAATTGCTAGTTCCTCAGAGGCTTAAAAGAATGTATAAATAGTTTAACTGAAACCAAATTGGATAAAAAAATCACAATGATGTCAAAACTTTCAAAGAATTATAACTTTTGTTCTTGTGCTACAGACATTTGAATCTTGATTAACACTCAGTATGGTTTCGGTATCAACAATATAAAGTATTGGGTTTGTTCGATTTAATTTCAAAATAATTGCAAATATTATTTAGAGTGGGAAACATAAGGTCCAAAAAAGGAAGGAGCGTTTTCATATATGTACATAAATTATAATACTTCATTTTTTTTATTAGACAATGAATAAAAATTCCTTTTAAAATAAATAAATATTAAAAATATTAAAGGAAATAATAGCATTTGTGTTAGGAAAGGAATTCTGGATAAATTCTGTTAATCTATATACATTATTTCTACATCATTATAGAGAAAAAATCAGTATGGGGACTATTAGGATAGTCGTATCTGGATAGACGTCTAATTTTATAATAAATTAAGAGGGTTAGTTAAAGGAAGAAAAACATTCCACAACCTATGTGTGAAGGAATCGAATAATCACAAGTTAGAAGACTGAAGTTACGATTTATTTACAGTTCTTTTATAAAAATGCTATTTATTGATAAAAATAGATTACGATGTATCCGTTAGTCGTAAACTTCATTTTCAAAGGAGGAGTAAAATATTACAATTCATACGGAATATATTGCTAAATCCTTACCCTTATAATACTATAAATGCGAATGTGTGTCCGAAAGTTCGAATGAAGTCAACATCAAAACGGATGAATTAATATCTTTGTATCTTTGCGTATAGGACCCACCAGTGGCTGAGAGATTCTGCTCTCGAAACTGGTAGACGGGAGGTGCTGGGTTCGATCCCAATCGCGCCCGTCGGCCTAATCGTTCGGGGTTTTCGTGGTTTTCTTCGAGTCATGGATTTCCATGCGTAAATACGGGTTAGGTTCCCTTAGAAAGACCCCCCACGAAGGGCACTTCTCCCCTCGGGCCTATATCCCTAGTGTAGATAATCGGAGTCAAAATTCAACCAACCAACCTTTGCATATAGATAGGTTATAGCCCTGAAAAGAACATAGGATAATTTTTACTTATTTTATTCAAATATTTTTATTAATATTTCAATATTTCATTATTTTTATAGTGAATTCAATTGACATTTTTTTCCTTTAACATTTAATTATATTTCTTTTACGTAAATAGAAATGAGCAATAATAACTTCTCCCCCAATAATTGATTTTTAATTGAAAAATTTTCACGTGCAAAAGAAAAATGAAAAAAAAAAAGAATAGGTGCTTTTAGTATGTGCTTGGAAACTGACTCCAAAAAACCGGTTGCTACGTTGCATTTTCTATTTCATCTGTATATTATAGTTATAATTTATAGCTTTATCTCACAGCTATGTTTTTTAATTCTTTATAAGCAATGGCAACATTTTTTACGATTTATATTAAGTAAGAAATGAAACATAGCAACCGTTTATTTGGAGTCTTATCGTTTGCAAATAGATAATGTAAAGATTTAACTTTTAATTTAAAGTGGAAAAAAAAGGTTTAAAAAAGTTTGGAAAGAAAATGGATAGTAAATGTCAATAATATGTACCATAAAATTATCCATGTCGCAAAATTATCCATGACGTCGTTTTTAGCATCAAATCCCGGAATAAAAATTTCTTTTCAACAATTAATTTTGTATTGAAAGATTTCCACGTCAAAAAAGAAAACGAAATAAAAAATTAAAAAATAAAACACGGATGAATAAATCGTCAGATTGGAAATAAAACAGAAATGTTCAAATATTTCTTAATAATATAAGTTGTATGAATTCGAGTAAGTACGGAAACAGGCGAATATGATGTCATGGAAAATAAAACAGGTATGCTTTGGTATTAAAAGAAAAAGGCCTTGGGTTATAGTATTGAATCTCATTATTAAAAGAACATTTTTACCATTTCTTGATGGTTTAACGTCTGCACACGGCTAATATAAAAATTTAACTTTTAATTTAAATTTTAAAAAATGTTAAAAAGTGTTTGAAAGGAAAATGAATTTTAGATGTCAATAATATGCCCCCTAAAAGGATCCGCCCCGAAAATGACGTCATGATTAGCGTAAAAAAATATTTTTATTATTAAGATCTAAAAAAGTAACTCGATTGCTTGAAAAAAAATTTTCGACGAGTATTATTTCTTAAAGCCGTTCATTTCAAAAACTCTGAATAAAAATTACTTTATTAAAATAAAGTTGCTTTTCATTCAAAAACCTAAAGATGAACATCAGTATTGAAATTTGGCTCAGAGCCTGATATGTTTTCTTAATTAATGTATTTATCTTTTTTTAATGGTACGTGAACCGCGTCACGGGTAACTGCTAGTTATTTAATAAGCTGCATTATAACACCTTTCCTCAGTAGAACTTGATGTGCAGCTGTTCTGCTAATTATATATATATATACAATTAAAAATGTTACATATACAATTAAAAGTTTTAGCCCCTGCCAAATTTTGTGGGCGCTCTATCTCAAGAACTAATCCCCGGAATTTAATAAAAATTTATATTCAAGTAGTCCCTAATATAAATTGGTGCTGATTAGTTCTTGGTATAAATCGCCTTACAAGTGGCGCTGCTAGGCTGCATTTTTCGCGATTTCTGCACTAGCTCTATCTCAAGAACTAATGCACGGATTTTCATCAAACTTCAGATTCAGTTTATCCTTGATATGAATCGGAGCTGGTAAGGTTTGGTGCAAATCGCCCAACAGATGGCGCTGCTATGCTGCATTTTGCAGAATTTACACGATTTTCGTAATAGCTCTATCTCAAGAAATAATGCACGGATTTTCATCAAACTTCAGATTCCGTTAGTGTTTGACATGAAGTGACGTTTTGCGTCTTGTGATGTAAATCGCTCAACAGGTGGCGCTGCTATGATGCATTTTTTGTGATTTCTGCAATAGATCTATCTCAAGAACTAATGCTTGGGTTTTTAACAAACTTCAGATTCAGGTATACCTGTATATGAATTAGTGATGTTTATGTTTTGGTGTAAATCACCCAACAGGTGGCGCTGCTATGCAGCATTTTTCACGATTTCCACAATAGCTCAATGCCCTCGGATTTTCATCAGACTTCAGATTCAGTTAGTCCTTAACATGAATTGATGTTTTGTACCTTTTGGTGTAAATCGCTCAACAGGTGGCGCTGCTGTTCTGCATTTTTTGTGATTTCCACAGTAGCTCTAGCTCCAGAACTTATGCACGGATTTTCATCAAACTTCAGATTCCGGTATACCTTAATATGAAGTAGTGCTGTTTGTGTTTTGGTGCAAATCGCTCAACAGGTGGCGCTGCTATGCTGCATTTTTTTCAGAATTTTCCCTACAGCTCCATCTCAATCACTAATGCACGAATTTTCATCAAACTTAAAATTCAGGTATACTTTGATATGAATTGGTTCTAAATTGATGTAATTTCTTTTACTATTTAAATGATTTAATTGACGTGATTTATATAGAAGAAAGTTTTGTGATGGCCACAACACATACTAGTTTTCGTTATCGTGCCTTCTTTAGCACCCCTTTAAGATAATGTTATACAAAAATTTTTTATTAAAAATACTGCATTGCTATTATTTCTTATTTGAATATCCTGTAAGTACTATGCAAATTTATTATAAGTAAAAAATTAGAAGAAAATAAAAAGTTATAGCGGTAAAATGGTAAGGAAAATTAAACTCGCAAGTTTAACTCAAACTTCAGTTAAATTAAAAAAAAAAAAATCGCTGATGACCATTTTTTCTTTATTGTGAACCATTTAGGCATACATCTATAAGTTTAAAATGCTATTTCAGTAAATTTAATTTCACCAAATTTTTATTCCTGAAAAATAAAAGATTGCAAGAATGCTCAATATACAAGTCCGTTGTAATGATTTGAAAATTTTTCTGATAAAAACAATCAGTACAGAAAATTAATTCTGTACCTTGGAACAAAAAGGGCCAATGTCCATTTTTCTCAAATGGCAGGAAACCCAATTTAAGTTTGAGGAATTTTAAGAATCTTGCTATGATTTCTGTACTATTATTTTTCAAAGTTGTTCCTTTCAATTCAGTAATGTTTTTCTCACTGCAATCTAATGTTACATTGATTTACTTTTTTATTACATTTTAAATTGGCCATTTTTACATTAAGAGTAAGTAACATTGGCCTCGACAAAATATTTTGTTTTCAATAATATAATATTGGGAGGACTTTGGCTCTTTTAACAATTACTTTATATCACATCCTGAATTCATTCGTGCATTTAACTGAAATTTCTCAATTTTGGACATTGGCCCTTTCTGTTCCAAGGTACAGAATTAAAGTCTTGGGAATGCAATTTTAATCAGTTTAATTGACTAACACTCTTCTATTCCACATTTTCTCACTTTGTGTTATAAAATACAATTAGTCAGCCAGTGCCGAACTACTGCTAAAAAAGTTTTACTTAAAATTATCAACTTCTGTAAGAGGTAAAGGAAGAAAATATTCTTTCGAAATATTTGTCGATATGCAGGATATAGCTACCACACGAGGCATGCCAAATTTGATCGATGTTTCTGAATTTCATTCAATATTCCATAAAAAAAAATCTGCGGTTGTTTCCACAGAAGTAAAGAATAGAAAAACTTTCTTGTTCATTAATCATATGTCTGGTAGAATTCCCTACTTTTTACGTATGTATCTTTTGACAGTATTTGAGATAATAAATGACTCCACGCTAAATATCTACGCACATTAATATTTTATAATATTATTTAAAAAAATCACCGCTACTTAATTTTGAATATGCTGAATATAATACCAAAAATTTTTTTATATAAAATTATCAGTTAAGCAATTGAATGTATATGTATTGGTAAGGCATTTTCCTTTATCTTGGTCTATTTAAATGTACAAAAATAAATTTCTTATCCATAACATTTAAATGAAAGATGTATGCGGGTCATTTTTTCATGACATGGAATATAAAGTCCCAAAGCAATTCTACCTCTTCTATGTGTTATGTTTTGCGAATTTATTAATAAAATGAAAGAAAACTTTGATATTTACTACTTTCTAAGCGAAACATCTAACAATCAACTTAATGCCGGTGTCAAAATGCGATCAAAGTGTAAAATTCTCATTACTATGGCTGCCTTAAAGCTTGAAACCCGTAATTTAGCATATCAATATATTTTGTCTTCAATTATCAACAGCCAATTCGCTGCACGTTCTTTAGTAAGGCATCTTAATAGCGTAGTGAAATTGAAGAATTATCAACTGATATTAAGAATAATACTCCATAATATGTGTGCCCCACACTTTCGTTCTCAATCTAGCTCTAAATCCTAATTCTACCACTATTCATAAGTTGGAAGAGTTCATTTGTTAGTACACTCAAAGGCGTGAGTTAACGTTGCTTGTTTCCTGCAATGAATCCCATGCATTACAATATTTAATACTGATTTTTTAAAATTGTTATTTGAAATAAGAAATTTTCAAAGTGGAGTCTGTTTTTTAGATCTCAATCCCGTGTCGTCTTATATATTACCAATAAATGATATTTATGTAACCTCAGTGAAATGTTAAGCATTTGCATATGTTATCTAAGGCTCGAAAGTCACCTTACTGATATAGTAACAGAACATGCTTTATTTGAGTATTTTCCTCCGTTGTTATTAGAGTACGAGATTGAGATTAATGCATCTAATTAAAATATAATTCTTACCAGTATTTTTTAAAAATATTGTTCTAGGTGTAATGATTTTACTTTAATTTACGAAGATTTAAATTATAATTCATAGAGTATTTCCATGATATAAATTTCCCGTGCTTTATAAAAGCATGGTCATACATTTTCATCTTCTGAACCCTATCATTCTAATGAAGGTATATTTACGTTACTTTTTTTTTAGAGAAATTAGACATAAAAAATGTATTGTTAAATGGCAGGTAGATCTTGGTATATACATAATTGTATTTTTATGAATGTGGGGGCAATTTGTATATACAATGTAATTATAGAACCAGATCGTTAAACTACTCTAGTTGCTATTTTTAGGACATATCTCATATGTATGTAAAAAAAGAGACATATCGATACTAATATTATAATATAAAAACTGGTGGAAACAGAGAGAAAAGTAAAGCTTGATCTAAAAAAGTTACAGTAAAAAATTGTCAAATAGTTACAGTTTAAAAAAGTAAGTAGTGAGTGCAAAAGCAATGGAACCATATTATCTGTAAAGCTCATGAAATTACCCATTTTTTTGTTGATAGCTGAAAATGTGGACTAAGCTTTACTGGTGCCTTAATCCCTTGGGGACGAGCGAGACGTATAAGTATACATGAAGCGCTCAGAATCCTTGTTTTTTCTCACCAGTAAAATTTTACTGTAAAATTTGCCTTATTTAATCAACGCATTTTCTCGATTCAAGAAAACACAAATTTCTGTTTTTAAAAAACTGTGACAAAAGATTAAAAATTTCGTAAAAGTCTCCAGTCCCGAAGGGGTTAAAATCCATCAGGGAAGTAAAAGCATATTTAACTCATTCTGAATTCCAATCATTCATAACCTGTTTAAAAATTTGGGTTCATATGAACAAGTTAGAGGTTGATTTGGAAATGAGCGGAGAACATCGAGAGGTATTGAGAACATGAGACTTCGCTCAGTACGAAGTATGGATCAAGTTCCATTCCAGGGGTCGCTGATAAGCCTGGAAGATCAAAGCCCAAAACCCTTAGCATGTACGATTCAACCATATGCTAACTATTTGTCTGGCGTAAGTCCATTGACATAAGGTTCCCTTTTTACAGTAATTACATGAAATAAAAATTATTACGTTAGATGTGTTATGTCAGAAATGTTAATAACAACAATTCCTTAACAACCTGACGATATTAATGTTATACTTAAAATATTACTTCATGATTTACATTCTTTTAGCTTTGTGGAGTTTAGCTTGACTTGATGCAATCATGTCCACAATTCTAGGCCTCACATATTTTTTTTTTAACACACAACTACACATCAGTACTAATTTTGAGTGTATAATATGATTCTGAATATAAAGCATGTTAAAGCTCTGTCCACATTGTCAGCTATCAACAAAAATTTGGGTAATTTCATGAGCTTTACAGATAATCTGGTTCCATTACTTTTCTACGTACTACTTACTTTTTTAAACTGAAACTATTTGACAATTTTTTACTGTAACTTTTTAGATCGAGCTTTACTTCTCCCTGGTTCCACCAGTTTTTTATACCATTTTACATCTTTTTCAGATCCTTTCAGGAACTTAATCAACCAACTTCAACTAACTAAACAACCGCGCCAACTAACGAACTAATGACCCCAATCAACCGGCCCAACCAATTGTCCCAATCAATAACTAACAGAAACATTGGTTCAACAGTGTATTTCAAGACCTCTGATGACCCACACTTATTGCTAACCCCCATATTGGGATATTGACCTATACTTTACTCAGGACTGGCCGCCAGACTAGTCCTTAGACTAAGTTTTATACATAGTGTGGTTTCTTCAATTTTTCTGCTACGTACCTACGCTCCTCTGGTTTAAGGGAGTATGCAGTATCCTAGGTCAACCCCTCAAACACACAAAAAGCTAGGGTAAGAAACAGTCATAAGAAATTAATTAAAACTGCGAAAAAAACTATAAAAAAAAGGGAAATTCTCTGTTTTTGGGACTTAATGGGAATTTAAAATTTAAAAAAGTCTGAAAACGACTGAATACAAAAAAAGGATCAAAAGTGATTGAAAATATTATACAATACACCTGTAAATAACATCAGAAATATTACTAATATTGGATATTTATAATAATATTTCGTTTGTCAAACTAAAATACCGCGATAATGACTAATATATTTACATCTAACTGTAACCATTGATAAAAAAATCAGGAAAATTGGAAAGTAAGTGTCCTTTGTAGAGTATGCATTAATTAAGGAGATAAATTATGTAACCGAGTCTATTGACAACCGGCGTATTTGGTGCGGATAAATTATATAATTGAGCCTACAGGCAATTGGCGTATGTTACCGAACGTCGTTTAGGGCATAATTAGCTTAACTGTAAGCACACTCCCCTATTTTTTTAACGTTAACACACGCGTAGGGTAAATCTCACCTCCTTTTGTTTCCCACTATATTTTTGACTAAATGCGTTTTAAAAACAAGTCTACTACTCTATATTGTAAAATGCATCATTACTACTTCTTTTTAGGGAAAAATCAAGCGTTTAATATTTATTTTCCAATTTTGTAACAGTTTCTATAAAAATGGCTTTTTTTCCTTAGAAAATATGCAACGATTTGTTTTACCTCTTAAAACATGAATTATTTTATGAAATTTACAGTAATTACATTTAATACACTTTCATCAACATATACAGGTAGCTTTTATTTCACTCTTTCAATAAAATTATTTTAGTGCGTGTTATCCCGTAACGAATGAAAATATAGAAATGTAACGTTTGTACACGCGCGGGATTATTTAATCCCCAAATCCATATTTCTACCCTTCTAGCCAACAAAGTAAAGACATTCCTTCATACAACCTTTCTCAACCTTGTCCTTGAAAGGCACAAGGAAGATCAGAAATGTCCTCTAATATAACATAATTTTGAAGGTTTTTCACCTCATAGCTCCTTCTCCCGCAGGTAAACGCAACGTCTCCCGCCATACAGACAATCCGAATACGTACTACATCATAAAACGGAAGAGCATGTAGAAAAATGAGCCTTGCTAAAATGACCTAATGTTGAAGTTTTTTAATCTACATAACCCCTTCTCCCGCAGGTTAAAACAACGTCTCCCGCAAGCCAGACCGTCCGCATACGTACTACACCATAAAACGGAAGAGCATATAGAAAAATGAGCCTTTCTAAAATCAAGTAACGAAAACGTTGCTACCTCTTAGACTATTACTTTTGCTCCAACAATATTATTTTTTTTTAAACTCGCGAAATTGAATTTCATTTGGCATTATAATGGTGTAATTATAGTAAAGTTATTCAGCTTCTAAAATTAAAATCCATGTTTTCTTTGGCACGCGAAATAAGAGTATACAATTTCCTTGACAATAAGCAGGAAAATGCAATAAATACAACGAAATAAACTAGCATTTACCAAAAATTTCTTTCGTATGACTAAAAATAAATATTTCACTTTATGGATGATAATAATAAGGATTAATTCCAGAATATCAGGAGTCTTCTTTTCAGAATAAAACATCATTACAAAGTTATGTCAGTTAAACAGAAATTGACGTCATATCTAGCAAACGATTTTTTTATTGTTATCTTTTACCATATTGTTTTCTTGAAATTAAAACTCCTGTTTTAAAATAGATTTTTTAAGTTTAAAAACATTCAAATGAAGAAACCACGTCATTTTAACACGTGTTTAGTTAAAGTTTTTACATATATATAGGGGGAATTTTCATTTTCTGATTAGAATGACGTCGATTTGAAAAATGCATAAATATAGCGAGAAAATCTGATTTTTATTGGCTCGTAAAACAAAATACGCGTGTTATCACTTTTTTAAAGTTATTGTGCCGATTTTTAGGATGTGGCAACAGGAAAGAAACAATTGAATGAGAAAATTTAAAAAGGGGATATTTCTATATTGTTAAATCATGGATCGCTATGTAAAGTTTAAATGGGTGCCATTCCCTTAATATTGGATATTTTTTTACCCGACCTTCGAAAGGCACATTGCTAAATTAAGAGCTCTCCAAGAAGGCATTACTCATCAGTGAATGTTTCCTGGTTTGGATTGTAATTGAATTGTTGCCTTTTCATCATGTTTCAAAACGTAAAAGATGCGGCTGAGCTCTATCATACAGCGCTATCGTGCTGTATGATAAAGAAGTAAAGTTTGTTTATTTGTAGGAGGTAATCTCTGGAACTACCGAAACGATTCCAAAAGTAAAGGTATCAAAATGATGGTGTTAGTCCCACTTAGAACATAGGTTATATCTGAAATCAATGCCACTACACCAAATGGGGTGTAGGAGCAAAAAACTTTCAGAAAATGCGATTTTTGCGTAACCGAAGTGCCTAGAAATAAGAAATTTGGAGTATCAGTTACTTATAAGATATAAATAAAATCTAAGAACATTTCCTAAATAATTCAAAATTTAAAGGGATGAAAATACGCAAAAAGCGTTCTAAAAAACGTTCTAAATGGGGGTTTCTACGCAATTCTACCGAACCGATTTCAAAAGTAATGGTGTGAAAATGATAGTGTTAGTCCACATTCGAAAATAGGCTATATCTTAAATCGATGCCACTACCTTAAAGGTTGCAGGAGCAAAAAACGTTCTAAAAATGCGATTTTTGTGTTATTTAAGGGCCTAGAAAAATAAAATTTGAAATATTAATTACTTATTAGAGAAAAAGGATTAAAAGGATTTTATGAACGCTTCTTAAAAAATTCGAAATTTAAAAAAGGTGATAATGCGCGAAGAGCGTTCTAAAAAACGTCCTAAATGGCGATTTCTACGCAATTTTAGGAAGTATCAAATCGACTTCAAAAATAATGGTTGTAAATAAATGGTGACAGCCCTTGATCTAATATAGGCTCTATTTTATGTTTGTGTCAGAACCACCTGGGGGTTGTAGGTGCAGAAAACATTCTAAATCGAGGTTTTTGTGTTATAGAATGGCTTAGAATCATGAAATTTGAAATGGCAGTTACTCATAAGATATCAATGATCTCTAAGAACATTTCCTACAAAAAATCGAAATTTAAAAGGGGTGCAAATGTGCGAAAAGCGTTGCAAAAAAAGTCTTAAATTGCTATTTCTATGCAATCCCAGGAAGTACTGAACAGATTTCAAACATAATGGTCTAAAAATAATGGTGACAGCTCTTACTCCAAGATACGCTATATTTTATGTCTGTTACCACGTCGCCAAAGTGGGTGCAAGAGCAAAAAAAAAAAAACGATCTAAAAATGCGATTTTTGTGTTATGGAAGGATCTAGCTTCATGAAATTTGGCATAGTATATATTTATTAGATATAAATGATCTCTAAGAGCATTTCTTTAAAAATTTGAAATATTTAAGGGGTGAAAATGCGCGAAAAGCTTTCTAAAAACGTTCTAAATGCCGATTTGCGAACAATCTGAGGAAGAATGAAACTGATTTCGAAGTAATGGTAGAAAATTGATGCTGAAAGCCTCTGGTCTAACATAGACGATATTTCATGTCGGTGTCACTACCACCTGGGAGTTGCAGAAGCAAAAAAAGTTCTAAATTGCGATTTTTGTGATCAATAGGGGCTAGCAACTTGAAATTAGGCATGGTACATATTTAATAGATATGATGATCTTTAAGAACAGTTTCGATAAAATTGGAAATTTAAAAGGGTGGAAATGTGCGAAAAGCGTTCTAAAAACGTTTCAAATTGCGATTTCTACACAATCGTAGGAAATATCAAACCGATTTCAAAAGTAATGGTTGCAAATTGATGGTGACAGTCACTCGTCCAACGTAGGATAAATTTTATGTTGCTGTCACTACCATCGTGGTTTCAAGAGCAAAACATGTTCTAATTTGCGTTTTTTGCACAACTGAGGGGTCTAACATTTTGAAATTTGGCATGGTAATTACTTAGAAGACGCAAATGCTTTCTGAGAACCGTCGAAAGTAAATTTCAAATTTAAAAGGATGAAGTGAGCGAAAAAAGTTCTAAAAACGTTCTAAATTACAATTTTTATGCTGTCTTATCAAATTCCAAATCGATTTAAAAAATAATGGTTTCAAACTGGTGGTGATAAAACCTGCTCAAACATAAGCTATATTTTATATTGGTGTCACTAACACCAGAGTGTTTCAGGAGCAAAAAAACATTCTAAATTGCGATTTATATGATACTAAAGAGGCTACATACATTAAATATGGCACAGCAGTTACTTATAACATATAAATGCCCTCTAATAGCAGTCGAAAGTAAATTCGTATTAAAAAGGGGTGAAGCGAAGGGTAGTAGCGAAAAGTCCTTAATTACGATTTCTATGCAATCTCAGGAAATATAAACCGATTATAAAAGTAATAGCTGAGAATTAATGGTGACAGTCTCTGATCCTGCACAGACAATATTTTATACCGTTGACTGTGCCACCTGGGGTTGGCAGGAACAATAAATGTTCTAAAAAAGCCCTTTAGAAGCTTTCTAAATTACCTTTCTGTGGAATATTAGGAAATACTAAACCGATTTCATAATTAATATTGGCAAATTAATAGTGACATTTCCTATTTCAACATAGCATTTTATGTTGAGAGAGATGGTAATTATAGATGGTAGACCGTTAGACAAGAAGTTTGGAATTTGACATGATGGTTAATTTTAAGATCTAAGAAGATGGTTTCAAAACTTCAAATGAATACTGAAATGAGCTTATTAATCGAGCATAAAAGATTCAAAATGTTTTCTAAATTATCATTTATTTAGTTTTAGTTCTTTTTATTAATTTAAGTCTTATTTCTGTCTAATGCAGTGTAATAATGAAGTTTAGTCAAACTGTGTTTTAAATAGTAATTTTTGAATTATTTCTAAAATTATAATTTCTTTTAATAAAATGTAGACATATGAATATCACTTGGCATATTTCAACTACTCCGCGAGCAAAGCCTCGGGGTTTACTAGTATGCTATAAAAGATCATAGTATATGACGCTCAGCCGAAGCTTTACATTTCATAAATTGGTCGGTAATATTTTTCTAAAAACTATATTTTGAAAAAAAAGTATAAAGCTTACCTTTTTAGAAATATCTTTAAAAATTATTTTTAGAGAAATGAATTATACTCAAATATGTGTATATTATAAGATGTTTTCAATTAAAATTTGTCAAAGTGCCCGATATCTTATTCTATCGAATTAAATAAAACTGATTCAATTGGATCCTGATATAAAGAAACTCGGATGAAAAAACGAAATTACAAAGCAAAAATTTGAAAAGCAAGTTTCTAGGGGTTAGTTTTGCAGCGCTCTCTAGTGCCGAAAAATAATTTGCGCACTATTAACTAATCACAGTTCAGAAAGCATTTTTACTTAGAATGTTTTCGATGGGTTTGACGAGATGTGAAGTATTTATCACAGTCAAGTGACAATTATTTGTCTCTAGCATTCTTCTAGCATTTTTTAAAAATATACAATCTAGTAGTCAAGATCAAAGAAACAAAAATCAGTTAGAATATTTTTTTGCCCTCTTGATTAACTTCCAAGTCAGATCACAAAAAATCTTATTGTTTATATTTTGAAGTTTATCGATTCATATACAGGGTGTGCGGTCTCAACGGTGTCCAATGGCTAATTCCTAAACCGTTAGTCATAGACATATAGTTCCAATTAAAAAATGTTTTAAATCAGGTAAAGAAATATTTTAAAAGCGATTTGGGTCAATAAAAACATTTCTTAAATAATTACGAAATTTAAATTTTTATACGGTCCCCCGGTCCTATAAGTTATATTTAGTAAAATTTTCCTTTTACACTGACAAGTAATGCAAAAAAAGTCCCGCTGTTCTACGATTAAAATTGACCGAGTAATACCTGTTAAAAGTTGGAGCATATTTTTTCTGCAAATTGGGGGTCATTCACAAATTTAGTCGAAATATAATTTCGCCAGATATATTAAAAAATGGTTGAGAGTAAAATTAACATTGCAATATAAATTTGAAATTTTTAGTCATTCTGACATATTAATGCAAAATATACAATTTGTAATACACATTTAAGAAGAAAGAAAAAAACAGAATTTTTGTTAAATAAAATGATGCTAAATTAACAGCCTCAATTCTTTACAAAATGATACGTATTTTAAAATATTATTAGATTACACTAGCCTGGAAAAATTGGGTTATTTAATGTTTTTTAGCTTTTGATAATTGATTCTTATGTATTCTGTACAGCTGAATCCGGAATCGACCTTCATTTTTAGCCATCACATCAAGATTTTTCGCAAATTGTAAATTTCAAAGTTAAAAAGTTCAAAGTTAAAATTTAATCTCCTCCCCCATCTCATCACACCACCCAGCTGTAAGAATCCCAAGATAAGCAAATATATCGAATAAATTATTGAATAAAATAAAATAAAAAAATTTTACATATGTTTTATAGTATGATTTTGATTAATTGTCATGATTAGATGAGATTTTCGCTATATTTGAACTTAAACATTTGCAAAAAAATTCTAACGTGATGGTTAAAAATGAAAGTCATTTTCAGATTTATTGCTAAAAAGTACGTAAAAATCAATTATCAAAAGTTAAAATACAATCATCTCCTCTACTTTACAGTATCCGATTTTTGTTATTCTGTAAATTCGACAATTTATGATTTTCGAAATATCCTGACCTGATGGTTAAAAATTAAGGCAATTTTTGGATTCAGTGCTAAAAAATATATAAAGTTAAAAAACCCAACAATCTCCGTCTTGTATTATCTAATCTAAAACTTTTTCATAAACTTCTTGGCGGTAATCTACCAGAAATTTTTTGTGTTATCCTATAAAATAAGTATAAATGGTAACCACTGAAAATCATAATAATATTAGATAGTTATCGGATTTGCGCCAGTATGTAAAATGTAATCTCGTTCGGATATTTGAAAGTGGGTAAAAGTTCGAATACAAATTTTGAACTGGAAAAACATACATAAGATCGTTGAAGTAACACAAAAAATTATAAAAATAACATAATTTTATTAAAAGAAATCATAAAAGAAACAGTCTCAAATCCTGACAAAATAAAACATATGTTATTTCAGCCAATCTGAAACTTAATAAATGTTAACTTAATCGTAATACTTGTACGATTTTTTTCAAAGCGCAAATACACATGAAATGAGATCTTCGAATACTTTAAGCACTTGGAATATGACTTCTCAAATCCAAGCCGAACTCATTTGTTTTCAGAGCAGAAAAGTGGCATAAGTCATGCATTTTTAAAGTTTCATAACTCGCACAATTTTAGTGTCATATGAATGGGACTTTTTTTGTCTTACTTGTCAGCGTAATAGGAAAATTTTACTAAATATAACTTATAGGACCGGGGGACCGTATAAAAATTTAAATTTCGTAATTTTTTAAGAAATGTTTTTATTGACCCAAATCTTTTTTTAAATATTTCTTTATCTGATTTAAAGCATTTTTTTAATTGGAACTATATGTCTATGACTAACGGTTTAGTAATTAGGCATTGGACACCGTTGAGACCGGACGCCCTGTATATAGAGGAGTTCTTCAAAATATTGAATTATTTTGTTTCAATATTTATTTACAGCTAAATATTTCATTTTCTTTCTAGTAATTTTAAAAAATGTCGTTTTAACAGTATTTCTTAAGGAAGTTTTTTAAAAAGTTTAGTAAGTTATTAAATTTTTTTTTCTTTAAATATTTTCATTTTAAAACTGAATTTGACATTTTTTTTTTTTAGTTAGATAAATGTATTTTGTAGACAGCATCCCAAAATTTAGGTGCACGTATAGTTTGTTTATATATATCCTGTCTTTGAAAAGCAATGTTTATTCAGATTTGAAGTTGATTATTTCAGCCACACACGTTCTACTTCTTAAGGTTTTTTAACGCATTAAGCTGATTAAAAAAAGTTCAAATGTTTATTTGTTTAATTACATAAATGTGTTTAAATAAGGCCAATGTTTTAGCAATGGAAAAAAACAATTTCAAATTTCTATAAACACTGTTTTCAAAACGTACGTTTAGTGTACGCGTTAGTTTGGGTTGATTTCTGACGTCCGATTATCTACTCGAGGGATATAGGCCCTAGGGGGAGTGCCCTCCGTGGGGGTCTTTCTAAGGGAACCTAACGCGTATTTACGCGTGGGAAATCCAAGGTTTAGAAGAAAACCACGAAAATTCAGAAACGGTTAGGCCGATGGGCACGATTGGGTTCGAAACCAGCACCTCCCATCTACCAGCTTCGAGAGCAGAACCTCTCAGCTACTGGTGGATCCGTTTAGTGTACGCAATATCCTTTTAATAAATAAAAGATCAATATCTTGCTATCTACCAATCCTTTTAAAAGGAAATTTTGGGGGATAATATTTTTTTTAAACATATGCTCGGGAAAAGCGTTTCTTAATTGAAAATCGTAACAATCACAACCTTCTCCCACATACTTTCAGGGATGCAAAACGATCTCTGATGATCTATGTGATGTTGAAATACGAAATGTTTTGGGATGGCGATTTTTAAAAAAAAATAGGCACGTGTTAAATTATTCTTAAATTTGACGTCACTGCTCTCTTTCAGAGGGGTATGTGCATATTTCATATTCTGTCATGTCTTTTAAGAAAAAAAAAATCTAGAATGATATATTTTTTAGAGGAATAAAGGAGTAATGGGATTCTTAATTATAAATACATCATCTGCACCACCTGAGGAGGTAATGCCATACTTACCTGCTTTACTAAGCCTTTTCATATGAAATTTTGTGGGATCAGAAAGCGGAGATTTTTCCACCACTACATTTTTCTACAATACTTGGCAAATAGAAAACTTGGGAAATCTTAGGCTATACGTGTCAAAAAGCTTTAGGGTACTTGAAAGGACTGGATAGACGGGTCAAGCCAGGCTATAGGAAATATAATGCAAATCAGCTAAAAATGACTGAAAATGAATGTTAAAATCGGCTTATCATCGAATGCTATTTATTTTAGATTTAGGCATAAAAAATGTTAATTAAAAACACCTAAAATGTCTTTATTTTTAAGATATCTAAATTTACGAATAGAAGGTAACATAAATATAGATAGAATATAATGGACATAAAATAGAGATAAATAGAGACAAAAAACGACTTTTAGATAATAACAAGGTTATTGCGCTTTAAAAGCCTTAAACGAGGAAATTTATGTCATATTTAAAATGCCTAAATAATAATATTGCCAAAAAGTTTCCTTTCAAAAATATTTTCACACGAGAGATATATTTCATATTTCATATTTCGATTTTTTTTTTTTTGCATTATTATTTCCAATTTTAATATAGCGCAAATAATAATATTTCTTTTCAATTTTAAAAAGTTATTTTCATATGAATATTAAAAATATGGTGGAAACTTAGGTGAAAATTACATCATATTTAAAACGATACACTTAAATAGTTTTATTTTACAATTATCTTACAGCGTCGTTATAAAATTACGGGAGGCATCGAAGTTGTTTACATAGACATTTTATTCAAGGTTATTTTAAAATGTTTAATTTTGATTCTTTAATCAATCGCAAAACCAGCCATTAGCTGTCGCGACAGCATTTGATTCGGCTTCAAAATTCTTCCGAAAACATTAATGAAACTTAATGCGAAATGAAACTTTAAGGAAACTTTAATGAAATCTTAATGCGAACCCAACTACAGAAGATTGTCAATGGCCGTTTAAGAATAATTCAGAATAACAGAAAACTTCTGTTATAATAACAGAATAATAAGAGAAAACTTCTGTTATACATTCTGATGACTACTTAATGAAGGATTTGAAACATGTCAGTATAGGTTTTTAATAGATTTTTAATGTGTTTTTAGTAACGTCTTTTAAGCAAATAAATATTTTAATATATGTTTTTAATTTTCCGTTTGGAATATATATTGTGATATGGTTTTTAGTAGACGCAATTTAGACTTATTATCCTTATTTATACTTACATTTGCAAAGTTCATTACGTAAATTTAGAAAAAAATGTTTTATTTTCTATCGGATAATGTATTTTGTTCGTAATGCTCTTTTGAGAAGAATGTATAATTTCTGAAAAATTCAGAAAACCTTTTGAGAACCTTGTTCTGAAATTCACTCTCTTTTAATACTGGTCTATTCACGAACAGAAATAGATACAGTCTGTTGAGTGCTACAATAATTTGAGTGCTACAATAATGTTTATGTATACAGAATATTTAAAATACTACTAGAAATTTGTACTAATACGCAAATATTTGCTATGTTTAATGTTCTTTTTATTCAACTCATTTCGTTTAATAATTTTATAATCCTCAAGTTAAAACAAAATGCAACAAATGCATTAAATATTTTAAAAGGATGTTGAAACAAACGAAATATAACATAAAAATTAACAGCATAATATTTAAAAAACAAATACGTGAATCTGAAATATATTTACATTTAATTAAAAAGCTTTTAGCATTTGTTAATGTTGTAGTTTTCCAATAATTATCATTACAGTTAATTTGAATATTTAGAATGACACCAGGGACAGTGACACAGATAGAACTCAAATAGGACAATTGCATAATTTTCATCATATACATACCCACTGATAATTTCAGAATAATAACATTATTATTGCGTTAGCAATGCACTTAAATATGTTAAATGAAATTTCGGAACCACTTAGAGTTTCATTAAAACGTTCATTAATTCCACTTAACTTATTTACTTTATTTTTAATTAATGTTAAAAAAATTTTTTGTAAATGTGTTTTAAAATAAGAACTTAGAGAGGAAATTTAAAAATAAATTATAAAATGAAAAGCTTTAAAACAATGCAACCATTAAAATTCACAACATTTAATGAATTATTTTACATTAACATTTTTTAGATGTTTAAATTTTATATATACAACATCTGTTGAAAGTAGCTTCTCTATAAGAAGGAATCAATCTGCCCGAGAAATTTTGCATTGTAGTTAGTATCCCGCCTTAGACAGAGTTTACTGTATTAAGAATACTGTATACTGTATACTGAAAATACTGTATACTGTATTGCATTCTTAGAGGCATTAAAATCTTTCCGAATTAGGGAGATTTCCATCTTATAAAGAGTTCGCATACACGAAGTTTAATGTAATGTATTTTTTAACTAATATATATTTATATTGTTTACAAAACACAACTGATATAATAAAAAATACAATACTTTTTATGATTAGACAAAAAGCCATGTATTTTGCATAAATATGCTTAAATATATAACACAAATCACACCTTTTTTTTAATGAAAAAATTTTGGGGCAATCAATGTTATTTTAAAAGGTAGAAGATTTTTTCGTTGGCTAAAATTATATTTGCATCGATTTTATATACAGAGAGTCTCGAAGCTCTACGTACAAAATTGGAGTGGAGATACAGCATACTACCGTAAGAAAATTCTATATATGACACTAGACTTGAAATAAACCTATTTAGACAAAAATCCAAATTAACGCACTCCAACTGAAAACCGAACAATTGCTGAAAATTAAAAAACGAATGAAGATACTCTAAAGAAACTCCAGATTTCTTTTTTTGTTTCGAAATGTAAGCAAATAATTAGAATTAGAGGGTCTACATCTCTATCCTTCAGACACAAGAATAAGACAAGTCTGGGCAACATCATCTCTGCCTATGACAACGAATGAAGTTGCTGTAAGTGTCCGGTTTCTTCTGCTCCCAACAATATGGCGGTCAGAGCAGGAAAAGACAACCTTAACCATTAAATGCCTGATTTTTCAAAAATCATTGTAATAACGTTTTTCAGCTTTCATTTTTTAAATAAATCATGGGAAAAATACTTTAAAAAATCATATTTTGTTTTTAAGTATGGTTTACGGCTAAAAAACAGTTTCTTAATAATCGGCAATACTGGTCTTTAATTGAAAAAATAATTTTCCTTGATAAAATTCTATAATGTTAAACACAAAAGAATTTTAGGAATTATAATGAGAAAGAAATTTTACTTGCTCAATGCAGAACAAAATAGGGTATTTCGCACGCTTCCAAAACAAAACTCAAGAACAAGTAGCAACAATTGAAAAAAGAAATCTTTCTTTATTCTTAAACAGCACAAGTGTTGGCATCTACATGTTGAAAATACATTTAATAATATTTTCAGAATGTATTTTATTGGCAACATTAGGCATTATAGCTTTAATATTATTCTAATAGTATTTTAGAACCTAAATTGTGTATATTGCCGAAAAGCAACACCCGGCATTTAAGGGTTAAACTTGTAATTATTAAAAATAAAATAACATGTACACCATCTGTAAACAAACGCCGCGTTTGCGACGATTCCTATTTTTAATTATTAGGATGAGGGAAGCGAATCCTCTACTAGTCTACATAAATTACGTTTTGTCGTACACTTTATAAAAAGACTATATATATATATATATATATATATATATTTACAAAATAAGTTAAATAAAATTAACTTAAATTAAAATTTGTGAAAATTCAATTATTTACATTAAATTAAGTATTTTTTAGTGTTAAGAATTCAAATACGCAACTTATTCTTATTATGTGAAATAATTTACGTAGACGAAACTTAGGCATTTTAAAATAATTATATTATGATTTTTTTGTAAACTGGCAACAAGAAAATTGTAAATAAATAAAATTAATTGTTAAATTCGTTATATAAAGTGTTATTCGAATTCGAAGGTTGAAAATTTAACCAAATGAAACCTTTTTACTCTTAAGAAGTAATTAGTATTAGTATTCATTTTAATATGTTTGTCGTTTAAAAACAATTTATGGAATGTATTAGTATATTATAAAAAATGCCGAGAAAACGTACACTTACTGGTCCAAAAGAACTCGAACATGATTTAGATTTAAGGCAAAAGGCTAGATACTAGCGCAAAAAACGACGACATGACGAATCTCTTCTGACAGAGAATGCATGTGCATGTAAATAGGCTTTAAATTTCGAATATGCACAAAAAAAATTAAAATTTATTTTTTTTTAATTTGCCATCGACGTTGGTTTGACATGCATATTCAATCTGACGGATCTTGTATGACTTTCCATAAATGTATAGTAAATAGTGAACTAAATATTTTTTTTCTGTAGCTAATAATATGGATCCAGGTCAACAACCGGAAATATTGAAAAACTTAACTTTCGTTGAGGAGCAATTAATTGCCCGAGTTCATCCAGTTATTACTGTTTATCGCATTATAGGTGGTCAGCTTGGATACAGTGGGCAAGTTATTAATTTTCATCAAGACATTACAGAATTTTGTACTTTATTACCTCATTCCATAGGTACTATATCACAGTACGTCTTTATTAGAAGACAAGATGGTGAAGAATTCAAAGATTTTATAGTAAATCGTGAAAACGTTAAGTCTGCTTTAGAATATCTAAAGGAAAATAATCCTTGGTATTATTATATTACTATTGATGAAAATAATTTGTAAAGTTTACTTGAAAATGAAAATATTTTACAGCGAATAATACTCAATCAAGATCAACAGCATATTTATTTACCATCAGTTGAAAAAACTTTGAATTCTGTAGATGACTAATGTCGATGGACAAATAATATATATGAATCCGGAGCCCCAAATGTGACTTTCAGGTGTAATCGAGAGGCAGTAAATAGTATGTTAGATATTAAAGAAGGAAATGATGAATTCAGTGTCATTCCTTGGCCTCAGATAGATATTAAGCCTATAAATGAATTTTCATGTGATGGATATATTTGTAGAGCTTTTCCAACGTTATTTTCAACAGGAAGAGGTGATCTTAGAGATACTAGAGTTCATAAAATTACACCAAAAGAATACTTTAACCCCTAAATGCCGGGTGTGGCTTTTCGGCAACATACCCAATTTAGGCTCTAAAATACCATTAGAATAATATTGAAGCTATAATGCCTAATGTTGCCAATAAAATATATTCTGAAAATATTATTAAATCAATTTTCAACATGTAGATGGCAACACTTGTACTGTTTAAGAATAAAAATACATTTATTTTTTCAATTGTTGCTACTTGTTCTTTTTGTTTTGTTTGGAAGCTTGCGAAATACGCTATTTCGTTCTGCAGTGAGCAAATAAAATTTATTTCTTATTACAGCTCCTACAATTCTTGTGTGTTAATATTATTGAATTTTATCAAGGAAAATTATTTTTTCAATTACAGACCTGTATTGTCGATTAGTAACAATCTGTTTTTTAGCCGTAAACTATACTTAAAACAAAATAAGATTTTTTAAAAGTATTTTTCCCATGATTTATTTAAAAAAATGAAAGCCGAAAAATATTATTACAATGATTTTTGAAAAATCAGGCATTTAAGGGTTAAATTTCTCATGATATATGACGATGCAAGATTTGCACGGCATCAAAAATTTAGATTATTTGCTTTCAGTACAGCAGATAATTCAGAAGATTTTAATAAATATGTGCGCTGAACGTGATTATTCTGCCCAGGAAATATTTTGGGTGTTAATGGGATTGCCTTTGTATAAGTCGTCTCGTCAGTTTGTCCCCATTAATTTAGAAAGGAACGCATGGGAACAATTAGATATGAATAAGGAGCCGGGAAGCATATGCGTTTCAAATATTTTGGAAAAGTACGAGCAACGTCCAGTGAGATTTGGAAATATGTCCTTGCAGAATTATTTCACAAACGTTTATAATCGCGGTGGAAATTTCAGTATCAGAAAAAACATTTATCCCCAGAATTATACCGAAATTGAAATATGATCCCAGTAATGTAAATAATGAGGATTTCTATAAGCAACAAGTTATGTTGCATACTATCCCTTGGAGTGATTTTCAAATTATGAATCCAAATAATACATCATGGAATGTTATATATGAACAGCATTTTGATAATAATGAAATTCAGATATTGGATTCGGAATATCTGTTGCAAAATTTAGAAAATGAAGAATTTGAAGAAATATAATCTACTGAAATAGATCAACCATTTGACTGGATGAATGTCGCTTCAAGACAAAATAATGCGCAGGATGAATTACATTTGGGAAGAAGGGACATTGATATAAAGTATAACTGGCATACCATTCAAAGTTAAGATTTGCTTAATAAATTACAAAATTTTATTGAAAATGAAAAGGCGAAATAGAGTGAAAAAAATTGGTTGTGTCACTATTCCTCCTAATTTGCCAAATTTCGTCTTTTCCCATGAACAGAAAAAAAAATTTGAAGAATAGCTCAATTTCTTGCAAAGTCATAGGCGAGAAATGTCAATAAAAAGAATTATTGTCCAAGGAAAAGCAGGTTCTGGAAAAAGTACTTTAATAAATTACTTCACTGCTCGATTAAATAAAACATTTGGTCCATCTTCTTTTCAATTGCTTGCACCAACTGGTGTTGCCGCAGTCAATATAAATGGATCAACGATTCATTCAAAACTTTTATTGGGACTAAATCAAAAGCTAAGAGATCTTAGCCCATATTCGATTGGTCAACTTCAGGAGGTGTTTATAAATTGTAAATTCATAATTATAGATGGAATGACTATGATTGGATGCAGTCTTTTGCGAAAAATAGATTTACGATTACGTAGTGCTGTGCCATCGAAACAAGATGAAACTTTTGGTGGAATGTTCTTATATCTATCTGGAGATATCAAACAACTACCTCCAGTAAACGACAGGTCTCTTTACAGTGACAAAAATCAAGGAAGCGAGTTTCTTTTGGAAGGACAATTGTTATTTTCTTCGACTATTCAAAAATATTTTTTTTTATCATCATCATCCTTTCGGCAAGATGAAACTCAACAAATATTTTGTTGTATACTTGATTGAACTAGCAATGGAGAATGCACTACTGAAGACTATGAAATATTAATGTATCAAAGCTTACAATCTCTTTCAAAAAGCGAACAGCATTTATTTAAAGATGCATTTAGACTGTTTTCAACAAATAAAGACGTAAAAAAATATAATAATGAAAAATTAAAAGAACTTCGTCAACCTGTTGCCTTGATTCAAGCTCTTCATAATTGTACTAAAGCAAAGTTGGCCGATTCTGAAATGATAAACGGACTTGAACTATTTCTTACTTTAACAATAGGGTCTAAAGTAATGTTACGTTCTAATTTGTGTACCGGAAAGGTTTAGTAAACGGGGCTTTAGCCTATGTTGCAGATATTATTTATGAAGAAAAGCACAGGCCACCAGACCAGATGCCGCGAATAATCGTGGTTAAATTTGAAAAATACAGTCATTCAACTTATGAGAATGGCTGCGTTCCGATTCCACCAATAGCTAAATTCTGGAAAAATGGAAATATAAATTGCTCATGAAAACAATTTCCTCTGCAGTTAGATTTTGCAGTTATAATTCGTAAATTCCAAGGTTTAACATTAGATAAAGCAGTCGTAGATACTGTGAATAAAGAGACATTAGTTGGCTTAACGTACGTAGAGCTGTCGAGAGTGAAAACCCTTCAAGGTTTAGCATTCAATAGAAAATTTCCTTACGAGAAATTCTACAATATCAAAAATTCTCATATGCTAACATGCAGAAAAAAAGAAGAAATTAGAATGAAAAGTTTTACAGTTAATAATTCTTAGTAACAACGAGGGCAGATTTCAAACGTTTTTCCAGTAAATAGGATTTTGAAGAAGTGACTTTCTTCAAGCTCTCTTCGAATATATTATTCTAAGATTGCTATCAAAGATTATTTGATGGGAATTACAAAGATTGGAAACATACGTATTTCAAATCATTTGAGAAACCACCAAATGTAAAATGTAAAAACATCGTTAAAAGAGCTTTTACTTGAAAATTTAAAAATATTTTTTAAAATTTTGCTTCGAAATTATTTTTATTTATACCAGTCTTATATCATAAATAAAAAATTCCGAAGAAATTCTTAGTTATTTGGATGAATTTACATTCCTAAAATTAAAATGCTCCAAAACATAAAATAACGTTTTTGCTTAATAAAGATGCAAAAATAATATAAAAAAATATTGTTACTTTCAAATATTTATCTTATTAAATAATGCTTCGAAAATCCAAACAAAGCATGGCTTTTGCTAGTGAGTAATATTGTTAATTTCAAATAAACTTTCAGCTCTTATTTAGAATTTATTTAGGAATTTCACTCACACGAAAACCTGAAGAGCATAAAAATATCAACTGTCTACATTACTCCTGCGACCATTTGATGCTATAACGAAAAACCATCTTGATTTTATTTATTTATTTATTGAACACATACATCTGACTTGCGTGTTTGACATCATGTGTTTATTGTTTATTGTTGTTAACACATACATCTGACTTGTGTGCTTGACATCTAGGTCCGCTTATAAGTCATCGTCAATATACAGGGACGAGATAGCACAATGAAATTTACAACACAGAGAAATTACATCCGGGAGCTCCACAAAGAGTGTGCAATGGAGCCAGCGAGAGTCGAACTCGCAGACCTCTGCCGCTCTCTCAATGCTTGGCGGCTGGCAGCGCAGTGTCCTAACCGCTCGGCCACCCAGGCCCCACATCATGTGTCCGCTTATAAGTCATCGTCAATATACTAGGACGAGATACCCACAAGGAAATTTGAAAAATCAGAGAATTACAACCGGAAGCTCCAGAAAGAGTGCGCAACGGATCGAGTGGGTGTCGAACCCGTAACCCACCTATGCTCTCAAGCAATTAGCGGTATGTTGCTTACACCACTTAGCGACGGCCCAATCATCTCGATGCTGTTACAAATTATTACTTTTCAAAATCTATAATCAATTGAGAAATTAAAAAATATATCTATTAGTTTAAATGTCATTAAAAATTACTGAAGTACTCGAGAACAAATAAATATATACTTTAGTTTTATGTAGTGATTTTAGAAAATATAAGTGTATGCCAATAATGAGAAAAATTAATTTAGCATATACCTCAATGTAAAAATTGTAGATTTTAAAACAGGTCTTAACTGTATTAATTTCTTTCATTTAAAAAATACATTTAAATATTCTTGTAAAATAAGATAAAATTGTAAATAAGACAATGGAACGAAAAAATCTCTCGAAAAATCTTTTATTATTATTATTATGGATTTCAATTCACATTAAATTAAAATTGACGTTTTTAAATCCGTTACATTTTTTCGATCAGAAGTTTTATTAATGTAACCTGCTTAAAATGATGATCTTCAAATTATTAAGTAGTAAATCAACAACACATTCCTGACTAACTAATTTTAAATTATTTATCTATTCTTTCAAGAAATATAAAATATTATTTTATTACGATTTACAAATTATTAACGAGAAATAAAAGTGTAACAATATAAAATCTGCTAAGAAAATATAAGAAAAATAAATCTGCTATATTTTATTAATAAGAACTTATACAGTGGGGTTCAAAGTGATAGGAACTATACAAAACCAAACAAATCAGTTTGCGATTGATATACAATTGTGCAAATCTTTGTGTTTGTCAGAATTCTCGCATCTTCAGTCAACATATTTTGTCGAGAAACCTTTTCTTGTGAGGTATGCAAAAATATTTATATCGTGGCCTTATGTCAAACATTTATATTGTGTTTTTTGTTTGAACACAAAACATGACTTAAAATACTCAAGAACTCTAATGCTTCGAACTATAGTGTCACTAACTGTCAATAGAGGACGCCACCAAACCAGCTTGAACGATTCCTAAGAGATGGCAGCCAAGTTGAAGAATTTGAAATTATAAAGGGCTTTTGATGAATTTAGCAAATTTGCATAGTTTCTGCTCTTAAGACTCTGAGCGTACTTTTGGGTTCCCCAAGGACATTCACTTCATGGCTGGATTCTGTCCTAGCTGCACACTCGATAATTAAAATATCTTTTGTTTTGAAAGCAACTTGCTTCAGACACTGTCCCAGCCACTTTATATATTTAAAAGTCTGCTCAAAATAGCCAAAAAGAATAATGTTTATCTACCCAATTAATGTTTGCTTGTAACTATTTTTAATAATATAATATTTTTTTCATATTTTTAATCCAGAGAATTCAATAAACCTGTGTAATGTGAACATTCCACCCAGAAAGAAATACTCGTGATATCATTTCACAGAATAATTATTTTCTTCACTGAATAAAAATTATTTTAGCAAATTATAGATTTACGCAAATAAAGCGCAGCAGTTTCCTGCTATAGAACCTGTGGATAATTACAGGTATGAAAGATTTTATTTTCTTCAATTGTGATTTATGAATAATATTTTAATCTGTGTGTTTTTGCCAAAGACACTGCGAACTAACTGTTTTCATCCCTTCTGTATTTTTAAGAGTATTAAAATTAAATGCATGATATTCCAATTAAGGAACAGATGTGTTATTATCCCACCCTCCGCCATCTTGGATTTTTTTGGCGAAAAAACCCCTTTTTCGCTAAGTAGAAAATGTCGCCAAGTACCGGTATATGCGTATGTGAGGCTTAACGATAAAAAATGTAAATAATGAAGAAAACATGCGCATGTTAGTCTTAACAAAAACAATGTAAATTTGTCTAATTTACATTTTTTTTTTCGTTAAGCCTAATATGCGCATGTTTTATTCATTATTTTCATTTTTTTTTCGTTAAGCCTAACATACACAGAAATCACTAAAAAACACATTAAAGAAAATGTAACCAAAATTAATTCCATTAAAATTAACCCAAAATTAATTCCCCTCTAAATTAAAAGCAATATTTCCGAAAACAATACAAAAATGACATTAGATTCTTTGTAATAAAACCAATATTTCTGGAAAAATACGCATAAAAATATTAGATTTTCAAGATTACTTACCTTTTTGGGTTTTTTTTTTACACTTGAAATACACACTTTAAATAAACAAATTCCGAAAAAATTAAAAAATAAAATTCTGGATTATAATAAGTTATATTTCCGACTTGAAATACACACTTTAAATAAACAAATTCCGAAAAAATGAAAATTCTGGATTATAATAAGTTATACTTCCGATACCAGGTTGTATCTCCCAATTACTTAAAATATGAAAAAAAAATCTGACTTACTCTCAATATATTCCAACACCTGCTCGTTGATAAACTGCCTCCAATCGGCCATAGTATGACTATTAAACTTATACTGCGATACAATTTGATTTGTCTTTGTCCCAAAAACAATTTCAAACGTTAGCAAAAAAATCTCCTCAATCATCAATTTACTACAACCACTAAACCAGGAACCATATCTAAAAGACATTTCAGTGTTACACTTTTTATTCTGACCATCCACAACTCTCCTATTACGACAAACCGACGCGCAACCGTCAGAGAATTGCGTTCTTTTTCTAATTTTCTATCGCCGCTACATTTATTACAACACATGCTAGATTTCAATAAGCCAATCTCTTTTAAAAAACTAAAAAACAATTCTCTGTCGCGTATCCTCAAAAATCCTCAAAATAAAATGAAAAAAAAAAAGATACAACCTGGTACAAGAGTCAAGCAACCGTCAGCAACCACACCCGGCAGTAAAATGAATGTTCACGCAAACAGCACGCTATCGCGTCGTAAAAAAGGGGGTTGCCATAATAAGTTACTAGACGCCAATCGCCGGGGTTGCCTGAGCGATAAAAATCGCCAAATACTCAACATCGCGGAGGGTGGGATAATAACACATCTTAGCCCCAATTAATATTACAGTAATCATTTACAAAAACGTATATATAAATTTTAATCTGCTTTAAAATGTGTATTTTTATAAATGTATGCAGGAACAAAATGTTAAGTACATATTTCAAAACCGCGGGACGTAATTTAGGGATATTTTCACATATCATTTAAAACCGCATTTAAAAGAGATTATGAGCACATTTGTTTAGTTCGCAAAACATTTGGACTACAGAGTGAGTCACAATGCTTACTGACTTCGAAAGAGGGAAACTTCTAGCTTTTAACAAGACTGGAATTTCACTTCAAGGACCGCATTTAAAAGAGCATTTAAAACCATATTTAAAAGAGATTATGAGCACATTTGTTTAGTTCGCAAAGCATTTGGACTACATAGTGAGCCGCAATGCTTGCTGACTTCGAAAGGGGGAAAATTCTAGCTTTTAACAAGATTGTAATTTCCTTCAAAGACCGCATTTACAAGAGCATTTAAAAGAGCATTTAAAAGAGATTATGAGCACAATTTTTTAGTTCGCTAAACATTTGGACTACAGAGTGAGTCACAATATTTGCTGACTTCGAAAGAGGGAAAATTCTAGCTTTTAACAAGATCGGGATTTCACTTCAAAGACCGCATTTAAAAGAGCATTTAAAACTGCATTTAACAGAGATTATGAGCACATTTGTTTAGTTCGCAAAACATTTGGACTACAGAGTGAGTCACAAAACTTGCTGATTTCGAAAGAGGGAAAATTCTAGCTTTTAACAAGACTGGAATTTCACTTCAAAGTCCGCATTTAAAAGAGCATTTAAAACCATATTTAAAAGAGATTATGAGCACATTTGTTTAGTTCGCAAAACATTTGGACTACAGAGTGAGTCACAATACTTGCTGGCTTCGGAAAAAGGGAAAATTCTAGCTTTTAACAAGATCGGAATTTCACTTCAAAGACCGCATTTAAAAGAACATTTAAAGCCGCATTTAAAAGAGATTATGAGCACATTTGTTTAGTTCGCAAAACATTTGGACTAAAGAGTGAGTCACAAAACTTGCTGACTTCGAAAGAGGGAAAATTCTAGCTTTTAACAAGATCGGAATTTCACTTCAAAGACCGCATTTAAAAGAGCATTTAAAACCGTATTTAAAAGAGATTATGAGCACATTTGTTTAGTTCGCAAATCATTTGGACTACATAGTGAGCCACAATGCTTGCTGACTTCGAAAGGGGGAAAATTCTAGCTTTTAACAAGATTGTAATTTCACTTCAAAGACCGCATTTAAAAGATCATTCAAAACCCCATTTAAAAGAGATTGTGAGCACATTTTTTTAGTTCACAAAACATTTGGACTACAGAGTGAATCACAGTACTTGCTGACTTCGAAAGAGGGAATATTCTAGCTTTTAACAAGATCGGAATTTCACTTCAAAGAGCGCATTTAAAAGAGCATTTAAAACCGCATTTAAATGAAATTATGAGCACATTTGTTTAGTTCGCAAAACATCTGGACTACAGAGCAAGTCACAATACCTGCCGATTTCGAAAGCTGGAAAATTCTAGCTTTTAACAAGAGCGGAATTTCACTTCAAAGACTTGCAGATGAAAATTCTTACAGACTATTTATGTTACTCGAAATGACTATTTATGTTTCCAACTATTTGTGTTGCTACAAAATCTACAGGGAGGATGAAAATTCTTTTGAAACGATCCGAAAGTTTGATTGTTCGCACGGTTCCAAATAAAAGAATGACAGCAACGGAAATTGGATGACAAATACAGACAGTATCGACTCTAAGAAGAACAATAAAATGTCGGGCGTTTTTAAAAATGGAAATTCACGTTGGTGTCCGCGTTTAACTTCTGGCAATAAAAAAACCCGCATTCAGTTAGCGGAGAAACATTTGCAGCAACAAACGGATTGGTCTAAAATTATCTTCAGTGCAGAAAACAAGTTTAATTTCGATATTACGAATGGTATTTATTCATATTGGCATTGCTTTCAAAATTAATAGGATGCATTTTCTATGCGTCAATTATATGGATGCTCCCCAAAGATATGAACTGCTTAGTTCTCGGAAGATAAGCTTAAAATTGTTTTCCTAGACGGATAAACAAAACGGTCATACCTATATTCACATGTTAGAATGCCATTTGTTGAAACTTAATAAAAATATTACCGGATTTAATTAAAATACAACAAGATAATTCCTAAATTCATTCTGGAAGAGCTACAAAGAAGTGGTTTGAAGATAAACAAGACTCTGAAACTGGATTGGCCGGCCAATGGTTCAAACCTAAATACCGTGAAAAACTTTGGCATATTATCGTGCGCAATATATAACGAAGAAAGGTCAACTCGTGCAAATTAACCCAAAAGCAGAATTAAAGTCTGCCATTTGGGAGGTATGACGTGTTTTGTCACCTCGACAAATTAGAAAATATGTAAATTCTATGCTACAGTGTTGCATTGAAATCTTTAAATAAACAAGAAAGAAAATGGGTCAAGCATAGATTACGAAACACTTTCCAACACTTACTGAATGCTTTAACAAAACTTCGTTATTTAGGGAAATAAGATAAATAAGATAACTAAGTAAACATTTTTAGAAAACGCATAAAACTTTTGAAAAACTGATTTAAGCAGCTACCGTCCATAGCCAAATATGTATTCCAATTATTTTGAACAGCTCTGTATTTGATCTGTAGGTTGATATATATACTATATAATAGGAAAATTTAGTTTAGCAAGCAAACGCATAACAGGTTGAAATTTCTCTTTCAGCAGTTTGCACTAATAGATGGAAACATACTTGAATACTTTTGTATAACCATTATTACTCGCCGCTATTTAGCTAAAATTTAATTCAAACTAAAACACTCTTAAAACTATTGAAATCACATTTCCAGAAATTACCATTTATAGACGGCCATGTATCCAATTCTTTGCGTGATCCTGTAAATCATTTTCTCTATATTCTGCAAACAGTTCTTAATAAGCTAAATTCAGTTCAGCGTAAAAATGTATAACTCAGTTAGAAATCACCTTTAAGCAATTTGCGCTCATACCCAATAATTGTTACGAATTGTTTTGCGCAGCCCTGTATATGAATTATAGCATTTATACACACCATATAGTATGCATAAATACTCGTATAGTGAAACATAAAAGCGCGTATCATAATTAAAAATACATTTTCAGCAATCATCGCTAATGTGCAGTACTTCGGATGCAATATAGTATCTGAAATCTTTTGTGTTTCCCTGCAAATGTTATGCGCTTCGTATTATACATGAAGTAAGGTATAGTAAACCTCACAGACGTACACCAATTTCATTATATATGAAATAGTCCTCCTTGAAATAGTCCTTATATATGAAATAGTTCCCTCCACCCCTATATCATTATGTAATGGAACTCTTTTGGGTGGTCCTGTAAGTGAATAACAAATAGTCTTTGCATCGCATATTCTACACAATGTATATTTTAGTGCATTTCATAAATGCATATCAGTTTTAATGTGTGTGTGTTGAAAGCGTGTAACATCATTAAAAATCATTTGAAACGATTCTTTCCCATTGGCCGTAATGTAACGGAAAAGTTTTGACTGTCCCTGTAAATAAACTAAACATGCTAGATACTTCATTTGAACTAAGGAACGTGCTATTGTAAATGTCAATCACATCCAAAAATTTCAGGGCAATCGGAGTATATTTACGGGAGTTAGGGCGTGGACAGACGGACAAACAAACTGAAATCATAAACACTTTTCAACTTTGTTGGAAAGTGTTAAAAAGAACTCAATTGACAATGTAACATTTCTATAATTTAGAAAAATCGGTTTCGTTCTTATTATTTTGCTCCTAGTGCATATCGAGTAAAAATGCAACGTATTAGATTCTATTTGTAACAATTGTTTTAGAATATTTTCTGTATGCTTATATTGACTATTTAGTTTCATAAAATAAAGTTTTATGTTTTATATCGGGACTAATATAATTATATTTTTTATTTAGACAATTACATGATAATTCCTATCATTTTACAGCCCGGTGTATTTTCAAAACTGTTTTTAATAAGTTGGTTGTCAGCTTTACAAATCCCCTAAAGAAGTGTAATGATTTATATAAAAATAATGCCATTCATTTAAAACATTTACAATAGTTTTAATAAAATTTATATTGTGTACATTATTAGCAGAATTCTGAATTTAAACTTTAGCATTGTATATCTTACAAAATCAAATGAATAATGCTTTAATAAAATAATACAATTCATTTAAAAGCCTGTAATAATTTTATTAAAAACTGCATTCTATATTTTGTTAGTACACTCTCAAAGAAACTTTCTTCAATTCACGGAAATTCTACTGGCAGCAGTGCTACCAGCATATTTCAGTGAATTGACGAATATCCTTTTTTTTATTCTCCGTTACAGGACGTAAAATATCCGTCAATTGAAGAAAGTTGGGAAAAACCAAAAAGCGAGCACGTTGTATTCGCACGTTGTATTCGCACGTTGTATTCGACCTATCCCTGACCAGCCAGGTCAGGGATACGAGGCGAACGCGATATCACCGAGCTATAGTTAAACAGCAGCGAAACGCTTTGAGGTAAATATGTTTGCTTCAGATGTGTATGGTTTGATCAATTTCTTTAAAGCTTGTAATTTAGTATATTTTTTAGTATTAATATAGTATAAAAATATGAATTTTAAATAGTTTTATGTAGATTGCTGGAGGTAAAATACGAATATTATATTTTCATTTGCTAAGATTTTTTTGAGTAATTTCGATTTTTTTCCATTTAATTTTCTCAACTAAAACATATTTTAAATGTCTTCATGTAAAGTATATTTCAAATGCGAATATTTATTTATAAACAACTTTATAATTTAAACTTTATTTATCTTTATCCAACTTTTAAAAATAAATCGTGAGTTCTTTTGAATGGATGAGAAAAGTAATTGCTATTTATTTTGAAATTCGAAAACTTTTCTGTATTTTTTTAATTAAATTAGAAATCTTAATTTATAGAATTTTTGTTTTTTCATTTTTTTAAATAAATTCGGATTTATTAGACCCAATACGCATGCGTGCTACGAATGAACGAAATTTCCCCCTCTTTTTTAGACGTTCGGGGAGATTTCACGGATAAAACATGTTTCCTAGGAGTACGGAATTTATCCGTAAAAAATGGGGAATAATTTAGTGTATATTGACGATTTTTTCTGACAATGTACAAATATAAATTCAAACTTCAGAATTGCAAATCTTACAAAAGAAAATGAATGATTTTTATAAAAGGAAAAATATTTCTCTTTAAAATAAAACCAAGAAAGTATATTGCATTTGCAATATGGAAAATAATATTAATCTATAGAATAAAATTAAAAATAAGCGTCATTTACGTTTCAGTTGTTTTACCACCAACAGATTGTAGTAGCAGTAGATTTGTTACTACAAATATGCAGCTCGGTTATAGTTCAGACTTCAGCTTTTGGGATTGCTTTATCTAGTATATTCTTTCTTCTGAGCAACATCAGCATACAGACACATTAAACTATGAGCGCAGATTTTAGGTTTTTTGCTAACTATACATAAGGTGTCACTGACCGATCTACTGCGTTTCAGCAGTTTTCGAAATGTCATCAGGTTTCACATAAAGCAATTTAAATCTGCTGAAAACATTAAAATACCGTGGATATCTTTAATGCTATAAGCAGAACTACGTATTCGGATTGGAATGAAACACACTTTATTTTTGCTGAGTAGCGAAATCAATTTACTATACAAATATCGTTTGTGGTAGAATGCTGTAATTCCCCTCATATTGTTTACATGGAGTCTCGGGGACACGTTTTGTAGCTATAATGAGTTATCAAAGTAACTTACAGTAACTAAGAGTAATTTTCAGTTATTTACATAGTTGAGGCGTATTTCTTTACAAAATTTAAAATGTAACAACTATAAATGTATGTAAGTCCGAATATCATGAAAAGAGGACACATCTTTCTAGTCTCCGAGGTATTATATTTATATGCGGTTAGACCTTTAGAAATTTAAAAATAAAATTTCAGAAATTTAGGTATTAACACTGTTGATTATTTTACTAAGGTTTCTCAGAATTAATAATTTAAAACATTCATTTCTCGAGTTGAGGTCATTAGCACATTTTAGATGTATTTCCTTCATAACCATTCTTTCAAAGTTATGAGAATATTGGTATTAAATAGCGAGATGTAGACAAGAATTCGAACACCACATACATGGTGTCCGGTCTCAACGGTGTTCAATGGCTAATTCCTAAACCGTTAGTCATAGACATATAGTTTCAATTACAAAAATGTTTTAAATCTGGTAAAGAAATATTTTAAGAGCGATCTGGGTCAATAAAAACATTTCTTAAAAAATTAAGAAATTAAAATTTTTATACGGTCCCCCGGTCCTATAAATTATACTTAATAAAATTTTCCTATTATACAGACAAGTAAGACGAAAAAAAGTCCCATTCATATAACACTAAAATTCAGCGAGTTATGAAACTTTAAAAATGCATGACTTATGCCACTTTTCTGCTCTGAAAACAAATGAGTTCGGCTTGGCTTTGAGGGGTCGCATACCAAGTGCTTAAAGTATTCGAAGATCTTATTTCATGTGTATCTGCGCTTTGAAAAAAATCGTACAAGTTTTACGATTAAGTTAACATTTATTAAGTTTCAGATTGGCTAAAATAACATATGTTTTATTTTGGCAGGATTTGAGACAGTTTCTTTTATGATTTCTTTTAACAAAAATTACATTATTTTTATAAGTTTTTATGTTATTTCAACGATCGTATGTATGTTTTTCCAGTTCAAAATTTGTACTCGAACTTTTACTTACTTTTAAATATCCGATCGAGATTACATTTTAGATACTGGCGCAAATCCAGTAACAATCTAATATTATTATGATTTTCGGTGGTTACCATTTATACTTATTTTACAGGATAACACAAAAAATTTCGGATAGATTACCGCCAAAGAAGTTTAAGAAAAAGTTTTAGATTAGACAATACAAGACTGCGATTGTTGGTTTTTTTTAACTTTTATGTATTTTTTAGCACTGAATCCGAAAATTACATTAATTTTTAACCATCATGTCAGGATATTTCGCAAATCATAAATTGTCAAATTTAAAGAATAAAAAAAATCGGATACTATAAAGTAGAAGACATGTTTTTTTTTAAACTTTTGATAATTGATTTTTACGTAATTTTTAGCACTGAATCTGAAAATGACCTTCAATTTTAACCATCGCGTTAGAATTTTTTTGCAAATCGTAAATGTGTAAGTTAAAAATAGCGAAAATCTCATACTATAAAACATATGTAAAACTTTTTTTGTTTTATTTTATTTCATTTTATTTTATTCAATAATTTATTCGATATTTTTGCTTATCCTGGGATTCTTACAGCTAAATAGCTGAGTGGTCCGATGAGATGAGGGAGGAGATTCAATTTTAACTTTGAAATTTGCGAAAAATCCTGATGTGATGGTTAAAAATGAAGGTCAATTTCAGATTCAGCGGTACAGAATACACAAGAATCAATTATCAAAAGCTAAAAAACATGACATAACCGAACTTTTGCCAGGCTAGTGTATTCTAATAATATTTTAAAATACGTATCATTTTGTAAAGAATTGAGGCTGTTAATTTAGCATCATTATATTTAACAAAAATTCTGTTTTTCTTTCTTCTTAAATGTTTATTACAAATTGTACATTTTGCATTAATATGTCAGAATGATTAAAGATTTCAAATTTATATTACAATGTTAATTTTACTCTCAACCATTTTTTTAATATATCTGAGGAAATTATATTTCGACTAAATTTGTGAATGACCCCCAATTTGCAGCAAAAAATATGCTCCAACTTTAGACAGCTATTACTCGGTCAGTTTTAATCGTAGATTAACAGGACTTTTTGTGTATTACTTGTCAGTGTAAAAGGAAAATTTTACTAAATATAACTTATAGGACCGGGGGACCGTATAAAAATTTAAATTTCCCAATTTTTTAAGAGATGTTTTTATTGACCCAAATCGCTTTTAAAATATTTCTTTACCTGATTTAAAACATTTTTGTAATTGGAACTATATGTCTATGACTAACGGTTTAGGAATTAGCCATTGGACACCGTTGAGATCGGACACCCTGAATAAAAGATTTTAAAAAGTCACTTTTACAGAGGCCGTTGTATGGCAGTTGAAGAATCTGCATTGTTCTATTGAAAACCCCTTTGACCAAAAAATTATTATTGGTTAACCGCGGAAAGATTTTTTACTTTCAATTGTACGAAATTGTGAATGATGAAAAGTGGTATTTTTCACTAAACAAATTCGTTTGCCAACTTTGAATACTTTTAAGCATCATAGCGTTTGATCGGTTATTAAAGGGACTTCAAAGAAAGAAATTTCAATTTTTGGCTTTTATCTATGCATGTTTGTTCGCGATTTAATCAATAATCACTGACCATATTTTAGTGAAACTTTTTACAAGATATTTTTAATACAACAGGAAATGTTTTAAGCTAAATATAATCATTATACCATATATAGACTTTTTACAGGGAAACTTCAAAAGATTTAATATCACTGTCTACTGCGTATTAAAATGTTAACAATAATCTTAATTAGAGAGCATTTAAGACTATGAACTTTTCACAATGAGATAGATTTTGAGTTCTTGGTTTGTAAGTTTAACATTAATGTTATTTCCCAAGTACAATCGATTGCATTTAAAGAGGTTTGATTTGTCGAGAGGAGCTTGTCAATATTTCCTATCATTATCGTGTTAAGATGAAATTACGAGTACTTGGGGACTTGACTGAAATTCGTCTGCTGCTGATATAGACTAAATATTGACATTCTCAGTTTAATTTTGAAAGACATACGGTAGAGAAATCAGACGAATAAAATTTGACTGAAAAAGATAATTTCGTACAATAACTGAGTGAGTTGGTATTATCGCCAAGATAATGTTTGTTGACTTGGTTTACTTCTCCAGGAAAGAAATGACAAGTTCACGAACGTAGGTTGCTACTGTATCTCTGTACAAACTGAGCATGATTCATTTACGCCTGTCGCCACACTCTTATTTATAAGGAAACTTTAAACTATAGAAAAAGACAAACATTTCTTAATCTACGAAAGTATGAGGGGCTCACAACTATAGCAGACAAGTCCATTTTGAAAAGAAAATGAGATAGTCCGTTTAGAAGGTGCAAAAAATCTGTTTTTTCCACTCCCATAGTAAACCAAAATTGACATACCGGGTGTCCCAAAAAGGACTGACTGATTTTAAAATTCAATAACTTCCAAACGGTGACAGATATTAGAAAAATTCTTGCAGGAGGGTTATGCATAAAGTCAAAAGTTTTATTACAGTGATTTTCGATTTTAGTTCGAATTACAAACAATAGATGGCGCTGTAAGCAATAGTCGCTAAATACAGGCTCGATTTTTGGTCCTTTCTGTTGTTCCATGCAGAAAAAGGAGATGGAAATGTATTATCCGGGCCACGAAGTACCAAAAATCGAGCCTCAATTTAGCCTCTATTGATCGCAGCGCCATCTATTGTTTGTAATTCGAACTAAAATCGAAAATCACTGTAAAAAAAACTTTTGACTTTATGCATAACCCTCCTGCAAGAATTTTTTAAATATCTGTCACCGTTTGGAAGTTATTGAATTTTAAAATCAGTCAGTCCTTTTTGGGACACCCGGTATATTATACAGTATGTGAAAGCAGACTTGGTTCAATGTGGGAGTATATAACACATATTTTATGCACCTTAGTAGGGGAGAAAGGACAGTTCAACCCCATAAGGCGGAATGCGGATTGTGTGGATGTGGGTGGAATCCACCTTGTGGATGGAGGAGGAGGGTGGAATCCACCTGTGAGTGGTAAGGGAGACTTATCCTATAGTAGGAGGGGTTAAATGTTGGAGGGGGATTAATTTTTGAGAGGGGCTTAATTTTTTTTTCTTCGAATCGACATAGAGTAGAAATGGAAATATCATACTATAACATAGAGATGTAGGTATTTTCGAAAGGGAGTTTGAGGAGCCTAAATTTTTTAGAGGGGCTTATTTTTTTTAAGGGGGATTAATTTTTAAGGGTGATTTTTTTTTTTTTTTTTTTTTTTTTTTTTATGAATTGTCTTAGAATTTGAATGAAGATAAAAATGTCTTATATTTTTTTGAAAAAAATTTTTGATGCTGCCATCTGTATGCGGTAGTGCGAATTTATTATTGAAAATAGTGTTTTATTTTTTGAAAAGTTTTGAGGAAGGTTTGAACCTGCAAAATAGTCTCTTGGCTCGATGATATGTTGAAGACTTAACTAATCGAGCCAAGAAACTATGTCTATATGTTTAGATTTTAGATGTTTCAAAACAAAAAAATGTATTCTCCCTTCTGTATGCGCAAAGAGAGGTTGGTTTCTTAAGATAACTCATTAATACCTATTTTAACTGCTCACTCTGCGAATTCTTTTAATGTGTATGATTTTTATTTTTAGTTTAACTGATTTTATCGATTTTGTGAATGAGAGTTTGATTATTTTACCAAGCTAAGGCTTCGAACCTGCGAACACCGATTCAAATTTAATTTTTTGTAACCGATAAGCTATCCACTATCCAGACCGCGTCCCGACAATTATTGAATTACTTTTGAACACTATATATTTTTAAAAATACCTACCTCTTCCTCTTTGTTATACTAGGGAAGTTAATACAATTTATGTTTAAATTGAAGAAATAATTAATTTTTTATATTTCTTTAATAAGAAAGTCATTATTTTAGATCGATTAGAAGGCTACCAAACGATTTGAATTAAACATTGTTTTTACCAGTATTAATCCTCTTACCTAATTTTAAAATTATACTTTTTCTTGTGAACCATATCATATTCATTTAATCGTCTGAAATACACTTCCTCTTATCAAAGTTACTCACTATCTATCACAAACATCCGATAAGTCTAATCAGCTTTTTTCAACAGAAAATAGCTAATATGTAAATATTGATAACTATTGAAGAGATTATTTCACTTGTTTACGGATTTTAAATGAAAGTTTGAAATATTTGTCAGATTTTCTATTTATCAATTATTATAATTTCAATCAACTCATAGTTTGTTATTGCAATACATAATTATTTGATGATTCTACACTAGTTCTAATGAATTTTAAAACTACTACTTCAATTCAACTCATTCTTTTATACAGTTTAATAAATTTAGTTTGAATTAATCCATTGGTTTGTCATATATTTCACTGAAATAATAAAATTAATGTGTAAAACCTTAGAATGACGAATTCAAAAACGTAACGTGATGAATCATATACTTTTTAAACATTACATAAAACCTTTGGATTGATTCACTTCCTTTGAACTTCCTACACATACTTTTTTATGCCACGTGTTTTTCTGAAATTTTTGCACCAATCATATTACATGATTTGCATTATCGTAATAATTTTTTAACATGCGCCCCCTATGATTATATATAAACTTGAATGAAATGAGACTTTTTCATTAGTGTTTGCTATTTTTTGAGTGTGTGAAGACGTTTTTTTCACTTAGGATAATATGGCTAGTTTTCAAGATGGACATTCTACTATGTTAAGCGATGATGTATCACGTTTGAATAATCAATATTTTTCATCAAGATTAAATGATCAAGACATGGGATTAATAGTACAACCTAAAGTAGAACCAGTTTCAGATAATGAAGCGGAATTCTCCTCATCAGAACTGAAGAAACAGAAGCCACCTTTTTTGTGTACTGTTTGCAGCAAATCTTTTTCACGAAAAGGCAATTTAAAACAACATTTGATGATTCATTCAGAAGAAAGACCATTTATATGTGACATCTGCCAAAAAGCATTATCTAGAAAGGCTATTTTGAATCGTCATAAACTATCCCATTTAATGATTCCTTCCCAACATAAATGTGAATCGTGCGGTGAAGCGTTCTCAAGAAAGTATGACTTATTAAAACACATGAAGATCCACAAGTCCTCCAAAAAGGATAAATGTATACAGCGTAGTGAAATATTCAATCCCAACTCCGATTTTTTATATCATTTGAAAACTTCACAGAGAGTTAGATGCAAAATTGATAATTCATCCTCTTTAAAAGATATGTTTTTGAGAAGGTTAAGCATTTTAAAAGGCAAAATGCGTTAAACATATTTACTAAAACTGTAATCAACTCTAACGAGGAGAATGCTACAGACTTTAACACATTTTTTAATAGTATTCATTCGGACGTTTTAAACGAATTAATCTACCAGATTCAAGTTAAAAGATCGATGAAATGGTATGCAAGTGTACAAGTTGTTGTATATCGTGTAACACAGGAGGGTGTCTTAGAGATTGCCACACCCTATTTCCTTTCAAAAACTATACTTGAATTAACGAAACAAAACTTATCTGAACATGTTGAGGATACCTTTGCAAAAATTATTAAGTCCTATGAGAAGTCCACCAGACGTGGTTTTAATTGGACATTAGATAAAATATTGAATTTAGAACTATCTACCTTTAAAATATAACATGATTTGAAATGTTTATACCTTTTTTGAAATATGTGTACGCATGTTTTCACTATTGTAACTATTGAAAACGAAGAATAAATAATGTGTAAATGAAAAAGCTGTTGTCTGTTTATTTTTGTTAGAACAACTTGTGATTTTTAATAACTCATGAAGTCGTAACTACTGAAGTCGTAACTCATGAAGTCGTAAAAAGTTTAAAATACTTGGTTAATATTCAAACTTGAATTCTATGAATGAGGCAATAAATACTTCCGTTTTTATAAGAAATTTAAGTTACTTCTAAAAATATTATTATCCAGTTAAATAATCAATGATTATACTTAAACAATATGAAAATTAATCTTTGTTCACAATTGCGAGAAAGATTTTAATAGGATTTTATTTGCAAATATCTGATGTCATGTTGCTGAAGATTACATAAAATAAAAGACTTTCAAAAAAATATACGACCTACATATTCGATGACTGAAGTGAAAATGGCTAGTGTCTTGGTATAGACTCATATCAGTTAGATCACGTGATTGATAATACAATCTGATTGTAGATAAGACAATCAAAAGGCACGAGGAAGGCACGTGATATCTAATTGATTACGTCATAGTCTACCACGTGATAAGCTCATCATCTCTTTTCTGAGTTCAAACATGGTGAGTTCATTATTTTTATATAAATGTTTAAGTATGTATGTATTAAAATTTTAAATTGAAGAATTTAATAATATTGTTTTTTTTTTTCGTTTCGATGTGTATAACTATAAAATAAAATGTGGGTAGGATGTTAACATAAAGAAGATTTATCTTATGAAACGCATATATAGAGATAGGTAAATTCACTTTTAATATATTACAAAATAATTTTTTTTATCTTATAATATTATAAAAAATTGCTAATTTTTTAAACTTTTTAATAACTAAAGAATATTTTAATTTAATGTTTTATATATACTATATATATTTTAAGTGTATGCTACAGAACATAATTAAAAGGAGGAATCCGTATACATATACGTAAATTCACTTTTAATAAATTACAAAATAATTTTTGTTATCTTATAATATTAAAAAATTGCTAATTTTTTAAACTTTTTAATAACTAAAGAATATTTTAATTTAATGTTTTATATATACTATATATATTTTAAGTGTATACTACAGAACATAATTAAAAGGAGGAATCCGTATACATATACTCAAATGCAAATAGAAAGGAAATATAGGACATGCAAATACAAAGGAAATATAGGACAACTCATTCTTGTTAAATTGTAGGTTTTAGCAGCTTGTAATGTTTTTAACATTTTTGGAAAATAATTTTGTTAACTTTCAAAAGCATTTTAAATATTTTTTGTAATTAAAATATCTATTCATACATTGCTTTTGTAAAAGTGCTGTTACAAAATGTTGGTAGTTAATCATTGTATTAATTCAAAACTTTCTTATAATGTTATTATACTAACTTGTAATACTTGAACTGCAATTGATGTGATTTATTTGTATGAATACTTGTATTCGGTATCTTGATTGATCGATTGATATGATTAATATGAATCATTGATTGATATGAATGATTGGTTGATTGATATGATTGACTGATATGAATGATTGCTTGATATGATTAATATGATTTATTGATCGATATGATTAATTGATATTATTGTTTGGTTGATTAATATGATTGATTTGTTTGATTTATTGATCGATATGACTGATTGATATTATTGTTTGGTTGATTAATATGATTGATTGATTGGTTTGATTTATTGATTAATTGATATCATTGATTGGTTAATTGATTGAACGATTAATTGCTATGACTGATTGATATATGATTGATTGTATACTTGTATTTGCAATCTAATTCAACTTTTTGATAACTTTTTTAATTATGAAAGTCAGATATATATACAGTTAGGTGAACTGACTTTTAATAACATAATTTATTAAGTTTTTTTTTGATAACTTAATTTTGAAAACTTTTTACAAAGTTTTTTTTTAACTATTTAATTTTATAAACTTTTTAATATATTTTTTTATTTACAAAGTATTTTTTTTAATTTTGAAAACTTTTTTTTTACTTACAATTTTTTTTTTAATTTTGAAAATATTTTTTATAAAAAAAGTTTTTTTTTGTAAACTTTTTAATATTTTTTTTATTTACAAAGTATTTTTTTTTTAATTTTGAAAACTTTTTTTTTTATTTACAATTTTTTTTTTAAATTTTGAAAACATTTTTTATTTTAAAAGTTTTTTTTTAATTTTGAAAACTTTTTATTTAGAAAGATTTTGTTTTTTTAATTTTGTAAACATTTTTTTTATAAGTTACTTTTTTTTTAATTTAACTTACAAATATTTTTATAAGTATATATTAATCTAACACTTTTATAGGATAAAAAGAAGTATTAAACTGAAACATAATGAAAGTCACATGCATGTATACATATACGAATAGGTAAACTCACTTTTGAAAACTTAATGTATTAAGTTTTTATAATTTTTTTTTTTTTTTAAATTTTGATAACTTAATTTTTTTTTGAGTTTTTTTTTTCAAGTTTTTTTTTAACTTTTGTAAACTTTTTAATATTTTTTTTAACTTTTGTAAACTTTTTAATTTTTTTTAATAATTATTTTTTTTTTAAGATTTTTTAATTTTGAAAACTTTTTTTTTTAACTTTTCAAATATTTTTTTAAATGAGTTTCTTAATTTAGTTTTTTAAACTTTTTAATTTTCTAAACTTATTATTATTATTGAAAACTTTTTTATATAATTAAGTTTCATATATATATATATATTAGAAAGTAGAAATTATAGTATTAAGATTATTAGTTTAATATTTTAAACTTGTGTTAATTTTTTAATTGCTAAAGAATTGTTGATTTCTTTAGTTATATACATATGCAAATTTAAGTCTAACACTCTATTAAAAGTTCTAAAAGACATAACAAAATAAACATACACTTTAGAAAAATAAACACACACGTATTAAAAAGGATAGCAATACATTTTATTTTATTATTTTAAACAATTCGTTTTGAATAGTTTCTACATGAATGTTTGATAAAAAGTTTTCACTAACACAATCCACTCCGTTTAAAAATGAGGAAATAACAAAATCTAAATCTATAAGTGTTAATAACATCTCTCCTAGATTTTCAAATTTTTGTCGATTATTTAGTATACAACACGAATGAGGGCTTTGAGATTTCTGATTAAAAATACATCCATCACATTCAAAAATGCGGTTTAGTATAGTTAATACATTATTCTCAATACATGTTATAAGTTTAGACTGCAACATGAGTTCATTTTCTGTAGATATATGACTAATGATACATTTCTGCCTAATTAAGCTTGGTATATGGTTTACATATATATGCTGAAGAAGTTCCTTATTCAAATCATGTATTTTTTCTTTTAATTTCAGCAACTGATACTCGTTTAAGTCAATGTGAGAATAATTCTTTAAATTTTTAATTCGCATGATAGAATTATTAAAATTTAACACTAATATCATGTTATTAGAAACAAATGAGGAACTTTTATATCTCAAATTAAATGAAAAAATTTTCTTGCAAAATTCGAACCAGCTGTTAACATCCATAATAATACCATTTTTCGTTAGAATTTCTTCACTAGTAAGCCCACTGCGTTTAAATTCTCGAATATGAATATGAAATTGTCTATTATGCAACTTTAAAATTAAAAAGATACAGTCACTGAGTTCTTCTCGAAATACAATAGGATGATTGGATTTGCTAGTTTTAGACTGTGGAATGACATTCGTAGGTGGGGTTGTGCTTTGTAATTCATCACTTGCTTTAGAAAGGTTGCTTGGTTGGGAATCAGAGACCTCTTGGTCAATAGTACGTTCTTGAAAGGATTCGTCTTGGGAAATTATGTTACTAGCTGGGGTCGAGGTTAAAGCGGATTCAAAATTCATGTCTTTGAAAAATATATTCAAATAGTCCTCGACAGAAATTGACTCTTGGCATGAATTCTCGGACAATGTAGTATCATCACCAAAGTTAGGGATAAAAAAATTCATATCGATTTCAGATTTCACATTCGGTGAGTAATCAGTAGTGGATAAATCACGTGATATTGTCCCACAGTCAGTGTTTAATAAATTAGGAATTTCCAATCTTGGTATATTTAATTCACTTGCGGAAGTGGGATCACTAGGTTCTTCTAAACGTTGATATTTTGAAGAAGAAGCCACTTTGTCGGAAGATCTTTTTAACATATTTACTACTGAACCCATTTTCAAAAAATAAAGGTAACATTAGATGAAGTTAGAACAAAAATCAGTTGGAAACTGAATGTTTATAAACAGCACATCCCTTAATATATGTTAAAAATCAGTGTCGGTTACAGATAAACACTTAAAAGAATTAGTAATGTTATTAATTTTAGTTTAAGTCTAAAAAAAATATATATATAAAAACAGTTTATTTAAGTGGTGAATAATATATTATGTCAATGGTTTTACCCTTTTTTTGAAAAATAGTATGGCAACACAAGGTAACAATTTTTATATTTACAGTATATGATATTTAATGTTAATAGTTTTAGTTTTATTCTTTTTTTGAAGAATTGTATGGCAACACAAAGTAACAATTTTTATATAAGTTGTGTATGATATTTAATGATAAGGATTTTAGTTTTATTCTTTTTTGTTTTGAAGAATTCAATGGCAACACAAGGTAACAGTTTTTAAAAAAGTGGTTAATAATATATTATGTTAATGGTTCTATGCTTTTTTTAAAGAATTGTATGGTAATAAATGATATTATTATTATTAATTTTATTCAGCAATAACAGTTGTTTATACAAACAACGAGTGATATATTAAACTTTAAAAATAATTATGATAAATTAGAAATATTGAAAAATAACTATTTCAATGGATAATTTCAGACTTTCAATATGAAATTAATAAAATATAGTTAACTCATTATTCATTTGCTTAGAAATTAAAAAAAAATAATAAGTAAAGCCGTTACGACTTCATGAGTTATTAAAAATCACAAGTTGTTCTAACAAAAATAAACAGACAACAGCTTTTTTCATTTACACATTATTTATTCGTCGTTTTCAATAGTTACAATAGTGAAAACATGAGTACACATATTTCAAAAAAGGTATAAACATTTCAAATCATGTTATATTTTAAAGGTAGATAGTTCTAAATTCAATATTTTATCTAATGTCCAATTAAAACCACGTCTGGTGGACTTCTCATAGGATTTACTAATTTTTGCAAAGGTATCCTCAACATGTTCAGATAAGTTTTGTTTCGTTAATTCAAGTATAGTTTTTGAAAGGAAATAGGGTGTGGCAATCTCTAAGACACCCTCCTGTGTTACACGATATACAACAACTTGTACACTTGCATACCATTTCATCGATCTTTTAACTTGAATCTGGTAGATTAATTCGTTTAAAACGTCCGAATGAATACTATTAAAAAATGTGTTAAAGTCTGTAGCATTCTCCTCGTTAGAGTTGATTACAGTTTTAGTAAATATGTTTAACGCATTTTGCCTTTTAAAATGCTTAACCTTCTCAAAAACATATCTTTTAAAGAGGATGAATTATCAATTTTCCATCTAACTCTCTGTGAAGTTTTCAAATGATATAAAAAATCGGAGTTGGGATTGAATATTTCACTACGCTGTATACATTTATCCTTTTTGGAGGACTTGTGGATCTTCATGTGTTTTAATAAGTCATACTTTCTTGAGAACGCTTCACCGCACGATTCACATTTATGTTGGGAAGGAATCTTTAAATGGGATAGTTTATGACGATTCAAAATAGCCTTTCTAGAGAATGCTTTTTGGCAGATGTCACATATAAATGGTCTTTCTTCTGAATGAATCATCAAATGTTGTTTTAAATTGCCTTTTCGTGAAAAAGATTTGCTGCAAACAGTACACAAAAAAGGTGGCTTCTGTTTCTTCAGTTCTGATGAGGAGAATTCCGCTTCATTATCTGAAACGGGTTCTACTTTAGGTTGTACTATTAATCCCATGTCTTGATCATTTAATCTTGATGAAAAATATTGATTATTCAAACGTGATACATCATCGCTTAACATAGTAGAATGTCCATCTTGAAAACTAGCCATATTATCCTAAGTGAAAAAAACGTCTTCACACACTCAAAAAATAGCAAACACTAATGAAAAAGTCTCATTTCATTCAAGTTTATATATAATCATAGGGGGCGCATGTTAAAAAATTATTACGATAATGCAAATCATGTAATATTATTGGTGCAAAAATTTCAGAAAAACACGTGGCATAAAAAAGTATGTGTAGCAAGTTCACAGGAAGTGAATCAATCCTAAGGTTTTTATGTAATGTTTAAAAAGTATATGATTCATCACGTTACGTTTTTGAATTCGTCATTCTAAGGTTTTACACATTAATTTTATTATTTCAGTGAAATATATGACAAACCAATGGATTAATATTTCACATGAAAATCAAATTTCAAACTTTGAAATTTGATTTTCATGTGAAATATTGTATGCAAGGCGAATATTTCTCTCTGGAATAATTTCCATGTATTAATACAATGGATTATTTCAAACTAAATTTATTAAACTGTATAAAAGAATGAGTTGAATTGAAGTAGTAGTTTTAAAATTCATTAGAACTAGTGTAGAATCATCAAATAATTATGTATTGCAATAACAAACTATGAGTTGATTGAAATTATAATAATTGATAAATAGAAAATCTGACAAATATTTCAAACTTTCATTTAAAATCCGTAAACAAGTGAAATAATCTCTTCAATAGTTATCAATATTTACATATTAGCTATTTTCTGTTGAAAAAAGCTGATTAGACTTATCGGATGTTTGTGATAGATAGTGAGTAAGGTTGATAAGAGGGTTTAGGAAGTGTATTTCAGACGATTATATGAATATGATATGGTTCATAAGAAAAAGTATAATTTTAAAATTAGGTAAGAGGATTAATACTGGTAAAAACAATGTTTAATTCAAATCGTTTGGTAGCCTTCTAATCGATCTAAAATAATGACTTGCTTATTAAAGAAATATAAAAAATTAATTATTTCTTCAATTTAAACATAAATTGCATTAACTTCCCTAGTATAACAAACAGGAAGAGGTAGGTATTTTTAAAAATATATAGTGTTCAAAAGTAATTCAGTAATTGTCGGGACGCGGTCTGGATAGTGGATAGCTTATCGGTTACAAAAAATTAAATTTGAATCGGAGTTCGCAGGTTCGAACCCTTAGCTTGGTAAAATAATCAAACTCTCATTCACAAAATCGATAAAATCAGTTAAACTAAAAATAAAAATCATACACATTAAAAGAATTCGCAGAGTGAGCAGTTAAAATAGGTATTAATGAGTTATCTTAAGAAACCAACCTCTCTTTGCGCATACAGAAGGGAGAATACATTTTTTTGTTTTGAAACATCTAAAATCTAAACATATAGACATAGTTTCTTGGCTCGATTAGTTAAGTCTTCAACATATCATCGAGCCAAGAGACAATTTTGCAGGTTCAAACCTTCCTCAAAACTTTTCAAAAAATAAAACACTATTTTCAATAATAAATTCGCACTACCGCATACAGATGGCAGCATCAAAAATTTTTTTCAAAAAAATATAAGACATTTTTATCTTCATTCAAATTCTAAGACAATTCATAAAAAAAAAAAAAAAAAAAAAAAAAAAAAAAAAAAAAAAAAAAAAATCACCCTTAAAAATTAAGCCCCCTTAAAAAAATAAGCCCCTCTAAAAAATTTAGGCTCCTCAAACTCCCTTTCGAAAATACCTACATCTCTATGTTATAGTATGATATTCCCATTTCTACTCTATGTCGATTCGAAGAAAAAAAAAATTGAGCCCCTCTCAAAAATTAAGCCCCCTCAAAAATTAAGCCCCCTCAAAAATTAAGCCCCCTCCAACATTTAACCCCTCCTACTATAGGATAAGTCTCACTTACCACTCACAGGTGGATTCCACCCTCCTCCTCCATCCACAAGGTGGATTCCACCCACATCCACACAATCCGCAATCCGCCTTATGGGGTTGAACTGTCCTTTCTCCCCTACTCACCTTCTAAATAGGCTATCTAATTTTCTTTCAAAATGGACTTGGTCTTCTATGTTTGTGAGCCCCCCCCCCCCCCATATAATATAACCACGAACTTGAATACACAATAATCTCCTCCGAATTATAATCAATTTCAAGGAGCGTTCTTTATCTTTGGAAATCCCCAAAACCAACATATTTAAAATATTAAATAATCATTCATAAAATCAAAAATTCATTTACTGCCATTGATTTTCGGAAACGTTTTTGAGTTGTTTTTGAAATGCATTAATATATTTTCTCAAACAGGAATATCGGTTTTTAGGGTGCGATCCATTTTCAATTAAACATTTTCAGATGAATATCTGGAATATGCATGTAATAGCCACAACATAATTTTACTGTTAATGTTGTTATTTTATCATGTTTTCTTGTAATACATGTTTTTTGAACATGAAAACATTTACTAGCGAATATATCGCATCCGAAAAACTGACATTCCGGTTTGAGAAGTTTGAGAATGCTGATTAATACACTTTGACTAAACTGACTAAAAACTTTTCGAAAACATCTTCGTGAATCAGTGGGAGTAAAAGAAACTTTCTATTTATAAAGTCCTCTTTAAATATGAAAAATATATAGGATTTTTATGTTTCAAAAAATTTCTTTTCGCTTGGTTAATTCTTTGGAGATTATTGTATGTTATCATACGTGGATATATATACAGGGTGTTTCTAAATGAATATCGGGGTTTTAACGCTTGGCAGTATTTATTACATAAAACATAACATTATGATCTATCTATACTAATCTATACTCCTATTATAAAGAGGGAAAAATTGTTTATTTGTAGGAGGTAAGCTCAGGAACTACCGAACCGATTCCAAAAGTAATGGTATCAAAATGATGGTGTTAGTCCAACTTAGAACATAGGCTATGTTTTATGTCGGTGTCACTACCCCAAAGGGGGTGCAGCAGCAAAAAACGTTCTAAAAATGCGATTTATGTGTTACTGAAGGGCCTAGAAATATGAAATTTGAAATATTAGCTACTTATTAGATATAAAGGATGTCTAAGAACAGTTCTTAATCAATTCGAAATTTGAAAGGGGTGTAAACGCGCGAAAAGCGTTCTAAAAAAACGTTCTAATGGTGGTTTCTACACAATCTCAGGAAATACCAAACCGATCTAAAAAATAATGGCGTCAAAATGATAGTGACAACCCTTGCTCGAACATAGGTGATGTTTTATGTCGGTGCCACTACCCCGAAGGGGGTGCAGGAGAAAAACGTTCTAAATTGCGGCTTTTGCGTTACGGAAGGGCCTAGAATCGTGAAATTTGGAATGGTAGTTAGTTATAAAATATCAATGATCTCTAAGGGCATTTTCCTAAAAAAATCTAAATTTAAAAAGGGGTCAAAATGTGCAAAAAGCGTTGTAAAAAAACTTTTTAAATTGCGATTTCTATGTAATCTCAGGAAGTACTGAACCGATTTCAAATATAATGGTGTAAAAATGATGGTGACAGATCTTGCTCCAAGATAGGCTATATTTTATATATGTTTCCACTACCCCACAGGAGATGCAGGAGCAAAATGCGCGAAAAGCGTTCTAAATGCCGATTTGTCGGCAATATCTCGGGAAGAATGAATCTGATTTCAAAGTTAATGGTAAGAAATTGATGCTGACAGCCCCTGCCCTAACAAAGACGCTATTTTATGTCGGTATCACTATCACCAAGACGTTGCAGGAGAAAAAAAGCGTTCTAAATTTCGATTTTTGTGATTGGTATGGGCTAGCAACTTAAAATTAGGCAAGGTACATATTTATTAGATATAAATGATCTTTAAGAACAGTTTCGAAAAAATTGGAAATTTAAAAAGGGGTGAAAATGCGCGAAAACCGTCCTAAAAACGTTCTAAATTGCGATTTCTACTCAATCTAAGGAAATACCAAAGCTATTTCAAAAGTAATGGTTGCAAATCAATGGTGACAGTCCCTGCTATAACATAGGTTATATTTTATGTTGCTGTCACTACCATCTGAGGGTTGCAAAGGCAAAACATGTTCTAATTTCCGTTTTTTGCACAACTGAGGTGTCTAACACTTTGAAGTATGGCATGGTATTTACTTACAAGATGCAATTGCTTTCTAAGAACAGTCGAAAGAAAATTCCAAATTAAAAAAAATGAAGTGAGTGAAAAGCGTTATAAATTACAATTTTTAAGCAAACTTATAAATTACCAAACCGATTAAAAAAATAATGATGACAAATTTTGGTGATAGAACCTGCTCAAACACAAGCTATATTTTATGTCTGTTCCACTACCACCAGAGGGTTGCAGGAGCTAAAAACTTTCTAAATTGCGATTCCTGTGATACTGAAAAGGCTAGAAACTTTAAATGTGACATGATAGTTACTTATAAAATATAAATGCCCTCGAAGGAACGTCGAAAATAAATTCGAATTAAAAAGGGGTAAAGCGAAGGGGAGGTGCTAAAAGCATTCTAAAAAAGTTCTAAATTACGATTCTATGCAATTTCAAGGAATATAAACCGATTATAAAAGTAATAGTTTCGAATCAATGGTAACAGCCTCTGATCCTACGCAGGCTATATTTCATGCCGGTGATTCTACAACCTGGGGTTCACAGGAACAACAAACCTTCTAAAAAAGGGCTTTAAAAGCTTTTTAAATTACGTTTCTGTGGAATATTAGGAAATAACAAACCGATTTCAAAATTAATGTTGGCAAATTAATGGTGACTGTTCCTATTTCAACATAGCCCTTTATGTTGAGAGAGGTCATAGGACTTAGAATTTGACATGATGGTTAATTTTAAGATGTAAGAAGATGGTTTCTAAAAAATTCAAAACTTCAAATGAATACTTCATGAGCGTATTAATTGAGCATTAAAGTTTCAAAATATTTTCTAAATTATCATTTATTTAGTTTTATTTCATTTCATTAATTTAAGTCTCATTTCTGCCTATTGCAGTGTAATAATGATGTTTACTCAAACTGAGTTTTAAATAGTAATTTTTGAATTATTCCCAAAAGTAATAAGTACCTTTTAATAAAAAAAAACCTTTTAAAAAAATAAAATATTACCTTTTAATAAAAAAAAATAGTTAGTACCTTTTAATAAAAATTAGACATATAAATATCACTTGGCATATTTCAAATATTTCGCGAGCAAAGCCGCGGGGTTTGCTAGTAATATTATAAAGAGGTAAAAATTTTTTATTTGTAGGAAGTAAGCTCTGGAACTACCGAACCGATTCCAAAAGTAATGGTATCGAAATGACGGTGTTAGCCCAACCTAGAACATATGCTATATGTTATGTCCGTGCCACTGGCCAAAAGGAGGTGCAGGAGCGAAAAACGTTCTAAAAATCCGATTTTTGTGTTACTGAAGGACCTAGAAACATGAAATTTGGAATGGTAGTTACTTACAAGATATAAAAGATACCTAAGAACATTTCCTAAACAATTCGAAATTTAAAAGGGGTGAAAATGCGCAAAAAGCTTTCTAAAAAACGTTCTAGATAATGTTTTCTATGCAATCTCAGGAAATACCAAACCGATTTCAAAAGTAATGGTTGGAAATTGGAGATGACAAGCCTTGCTCCAACATAGGCTACATTGCATGGCGGTGCCACTACCCCTAAAGGAAGGGGGGGGGCAGGAGCAAAAAATCGTTCGAAATTGCGATTTTTGGCGTTACTCAGGGGCTCAGATACATGGAATTTGGCATGGTAGTTACTTATTAGATATAAATGATCTCTAAGAACCTTTCTTAAAAAATGTGAAATATAAAAAGGGGTGAAAATGCGCAAAAAGCGTTCTAAAAAACGTTCTAAATGGCGATTTTTACGCAGTCTCAAGAAGTACCAAACCGATTTTAAAAAAATGATGTCAAAATGATGGTGACAACCCTTGCTCCAACATAGGTTACATTTTATGTCGGTGCCCTACCCCTAAATGGGGTGCAGGAGCAAAAAAAAAACGTTCGAAATTGCGATTCTTGAGTTACTGAAGGGCCCAGATACATGGAATTTGGAGTGGAAGTTACTTATAAGAAATAAACTATCTCTAAGAACATTTCTTAAAAAATTCGAAATTTAAAAGGAGTGAAAATGCGCGAAAAGAGCTCTAAAAAAACTTTCTAAATGGCGATTTCTACGCAATCTGAGAAAGCACCCAACCTATTTCAAAAGTAATGGTTGGAAATTGATGATGACAGCCCTTGCTCCAACAAAGGCTCTATTTCTTGTCGGCCTCACTACCACCAAGGGGTTGCAGAAGCAAAAAACGTTCTAAATTGCGATTTTTGTGTTACTGAAGGGACTAGAATCCTGAAAAATTGGCAGAGCAGTTATTTATAAGATACAAATAATCTTTAAGAACATTTCCTAAAAAATCGAAAATTAAAAGGGGTGAAAATGAGCGAAAAGCGTTCTAAAAAACTTTCTAAATTGAGATTTCTACGCAATCTCAGCAATTACCGAACCGATTTAAAAAATAATGGTGGGAAAACGATGGTGACAGCCCTCGCTCCAACATAGGCTGTATTTCATGTCGGTTCCCCTATCCCAAAGGGGGTGAAGCAGGAAAAAACGATCTAAATAGCGTTTTTCGTAATACTGCAGGGGTTAGCAACTTGAAACTAGACATTGTTGTTACTTATAAGATATAAATGATCTCTAAGAACATTTCCTAAATAATTCGAAATTTAAAAGGGGTGATAATGGACGAAAAACGTTCTAAAAAACGTTCTAAATTGCGATTTCTTCGCAATCTCAGAAAGTACCCAATCGATTTCAAAAGTAATGGTTAGAAATTAATGATTAGTGTCCTTGCTCCCATATAGGATCTATTTCATGTCGGCGTCACCACCACCATGCGGTTGCATTTTAAAAAACTGTCTAAATTGTGATTTTTGTGATACTGAAGGGAGGTTGAAATTTGACATGGTAATTACTTATGAGATGTAAATGCTCTCTGAGAAGAGTTCCTTAAGAATTGGAAATTTAAAAGGGGTGAAAATGAACGAAAAGCGTTCGAAAACATTCTAAATAGCGATTTCTACGAAATATCAGGAAATATAAACCGATTTCAGAAGTAATGGTTTCAAATTGATGGTGACAGTCCTCGGTCCAACATATCCTATATTTTAGGTTGTTGTCACTACCACCTGGGGATTACAGGAGCAAAAAATGATCGAAATTGCGTTTTTTGTGTTACTGAGGGGGTCTAACATTTTAAATTTGGAATGGTAATAACTGCATAGATGAAAATACTTTCTAAGAATTGTCGAAAGAAAATTCCAAATTTAAAAGGCTGAAGTTAGCGAAAAGCGTTCTATAAGCGTTCTAAGTTACGATTTTTATGCAATCATATGAAATAAGAAACCGATTTCAAACATAATGGTTGCAAACTGAGGATGATAGAGCCTGTTCAAACATAAGCTATATTTTATGTCGGTGCCAGAAACCCTATACGGTTGCAGGAGCAAAAAACTTTCTAAATTGCGATTTCTGCGGTACTGAAGAGACTAGAAACTTTAAAAATAGCACGGTAGTTACTTATAAAATATAAATGTCCTCTACCAACGGTCGAAAATAAATTCGAAACTAAAAAGGGGTGTAGCGAAGGAAAAGAGCGAAAAGTATTCTAAAAGAGTCCTAAATTACGATTAATGGTGACAGTCTCTGTTTCAACATTTTTCGAGACATTCTATTTCAACTCTGTTTCGGCATTTTGTGTTGGTGCCACTAACACCAGAGAGGTGGTAGGCTGTTAGACAAGAAGCTTGGAAATTGACATAATGGTTAAATTAAAGATTTAAACGTGTTAAGATGGTTTCTAAAAAATTCAAATCTTCAAATGCATATGAAATGAGCATAAAAGTCTCAAAATACTTTCGAAATTATCATTTATTTAGAATTAGTTTTAGTTCTTCTTATTAATGAAAATCTCATTTCTGTCTATTGCACCTTTATAATGAAGTTTTGTCAAAGTGTGGCTTAATTTGTAATTTTTGAATTATTCCAAAAAGAGTTCTTCTAATAAAAAATAGTCATGCAAATATCACTTCATATATTTCAACTATTACGCGAGCAAAGCCGCGGGGTTTGCTAGTAATAATATAATATAATTAATTAATTAATTAATTAATTAATTAATTAATAATATTATAAAGAGGTAAAAATTGTTTATTTGTAGGAGGTAAGCTCTGGAACTACCGAACCGATTCCAAAAGTAATGGTATCAAAATGATGGTGTTAGTTCAACTTAGAACATAGGCTATATCTTATGTCCGTGCCACTAGACAAAAGGGGGTGGAGGAGCAAAAAACGTTCTAAAAATGCGATTTTAGTGTTACTGAAGGGCGCAGATACATCGAAAATTTGGTATGGTAGTTACTTATTAGATATAAATGATCTCTAGGAACATTTCTTAAAAAAATCGAAATTTAAAAGGGTGAAAATGCGCAAAAGGGCGTTCTAAAAAACGTTCTAAATGGCGATTTTTACACAATCTCAAGAAGTACCAAACTGATTAAAAAAATAATGATGTCAAAATAGTGGTGACAATCCTTGCTCCAACATAGGCGACATTTTATGTCAGTAACACTACCCCTAAAGGGGGTGCAGGAGCAAAAACACGTTCGAAATTGCGATTTTTGTGTTACTGAAGGGCCCAGGTATATAGAATTTGGCATGGTAGTTACATATAAGATATAAATGATCTCTAAGAACATTTCGTAAAATATTCGAAATTTAAAATTGGTGAAAATGTGCGAAAAGAGTTCTAAAAAAAACGTTCTAAATGGCGATTTCTACGCGTTATCAGAAAGTACCCAACCGATTTCAAAAGTAATGGTTGAAAATTGGTGATGCTTGCTCCAATATAGGATCAACTTCATGTCGGCGTCACTACCACCTTACCGTTGCATTTTAAAAAACGTTCTAAATTGTGATTTTTGTGATACTGCAGGGGATAGCAACTTGAAATTTGGCATGATAATTACTTATGAGATATAAATGCTCTCTGACAAAAGTCCTTCAAAAATTTTAAATTTAAATGGGGTGAAAATAAATGAAAGGCGTTCTAAAAACGTTCTAAATAGCGATTTCTACGCAATATCAGAAAATACATACCGATTTCAGAAGTAATGGTTTCAAATTGATGGAGACAGTCCCGTCTCCAACATAGCCTATATTTTACGTTGTTGTCACTACAACCTGGGGGTTACAGAAGCAAAAACATTTCTAAATTGCGTTTTTTGTCTTAAAGAGGGAGTCTAACATTTTAAATTTGGAATGGTAATTACTTCAAAGATGAAATTGCTTTCTAAGAATAGTGGAAAGAAAATTCCAAATTTAAAAGGATGAAGTGAGCGAAAATCGTTCCCTAAGCGTTTCAAATTACGATTTTTATGCAATCGCATGAAATACGAAACCGTTTTTAAACATAATGGTTGCAAATTGGTGGTGATAGAACCTGCTCAAACATAAGCTATATTTTATGTCTGTGCCATAACCCTTAGAGGTTTTCAGGAGCAAAAAACTTTCTAAATTGCGATTTCTGCGGTACTGAAGAGGCTAGAAACTTTAAATAATAGCACGGTAGTTACTTATAAAATATAAATGTCCTCTAAGAACAGTCGAAAATAATTCAAAATTAAAAAGGGGTGAAGCGAAGGGAAGGAGCGAAAAGCATTCTAAAAGAGTCCTAAATTACGATTTCTATGGAATCTTAAGAAATAATAAACCGATTACAGAAGTTATTGGTTGCGAATCAAGAGTCCTTGATCCTATACGTGCTATATTTTATGCCGGTGTCACTACCACCTGGTTGGCAGGAACAACAAGAAAACCTTTAAAAACATCTAAATTCCGTTTTCTATAGAATATTAGGAAATACCAACCGATTTCAAGATTAATGTTGGCAAATTAATGATGACAGTCTCTGTTTCAACATTTTTCGAGACATTCTATTTCAACTCTGTTTCGGCATTTTATGTTGGTGCCACTAACACCAAAGAGGTGGTAGACTGTTAGACAGGAAGCTTGGAATTTGACATGATGGTTAATTTTAAGGTGTAAATGTGTTAAGATAGTTTCTAAAAAATTCAGAACTTCAAATGAATATTGAAATGAGCGTATGAAATGAGCATAAAAGTCTTAAAATACTTTCTAAATTATCATTTATTTGGAATTAGTTTTAGTTCTTCTTATTAATTAAAATCTCTCATTTCAGTCTATTGCACTTTTATAATGAAGTTTACTCAAACTGTGACTTAATTTGTAATTTTTGAATAATTCCAAAAAGTGTTCTTCTAATAACAAATAGTCATACAAATATCACTTGGCATATTTCAACTATTACACGAGCAAAGCCGCGGGGTTTGCTAGTTAACACATAAAATGAAAGAGCAACTCAAACCGTTTTACCTACAAGCTTACAAATGTTCAATGTGAGCACCTTTCGGCACACGGCACACGGCACACATGAAGTCGATAGTTCCGTTCTTCTCAAACTTTGATTAGTGTTTGTGGGATAGTTGTTCAAAGGAAGCCGGTATTTTCAAACTCATGATACGGATGTTATTGTCACTTGGGGGATCACATCTGAACTTAATCCGGAACGCAAATTGCTCAGTAACTATAGATTCGGTCTTTGAAAACTGCAGCACACAAAATGCTTTCTGTTCACAAGTCGCCGTTTTTGCCATCATTACGTGCGCATGCGCTTGAACAGGTACCAACAAACTGTTTGAGTTGCTCTTTCATTTTATGTATCAAGTATAACTTTAAGTTTTATATAATAGATACTACAAAGCGTTAAAACCCCGATATCCATTTAGAAACACCTTTTATTATGTGTTCATAGATTAAGAAACATTTGTTTTGTTTTTTATAGTTTACTGGCAACGACATAGATTAAATTGAGGATGGATAAAAAAAAAAAAAGCTGTTACAAAATACACTCTTATATCAAACCACTTTCGCTAAAATATGTCAATTTGTGAGCAAACAGGAAAACAACGAACGCAATATTAATAACATGAAGGTTTTTGTACAGTTGTGCTCTAGATGTAGGCTAAAAAATCAATCTCTTAAAGTCGCTTTCAGTTTTCGTTTTAAAATTTCTCGGTTCCATATTTCTTTTTAGAGCGATTTCTTTTTCGAAAATGATTTTATATACAAGGTTAGTTGTGTCAAATTTTTTTGTGTGTGTTCTCGAGTCTTGTTCGTGGAATATATTTTAACCTTTATAGTTATACAGTGTGTATCTGAAAAAGGGTCAAAACTTTACGGGTGACAGAACGCAGCTATACGAGCAAATTTCTTCATAGAATGTATGGTCGGAACGCAAGCGGCGAGAATTTAAATTGTAGTTTTCCACTGGCGCAGTTAAAGAATTAACACAAGAATGAGAGGAGAAACTGGAGAAAATATTTTATTAACAGGAATGTAATTAATACACATGATCAAAGAAATTGCTCAAAAGATCCCAAGCCAGATGTAATGCACGCTTCACACCTGCGGGATAGGGACTGTCGCACATTTGCGAAGACACTAGGTATTTTTGGAATATCGCCGGCAACAACGGCAGTCCTGGCGACTAGATCTATATTGGTTTCAATGGGACACTCGTAAATCAGACTTTTCATATGGCCCCACAAGAAAAAGTCCAAACACCAGGGGTCCGGCGATCTTGGTGGCCAAGCTATGGGACCACCTCGACCAATCCATCGAACAGTATAGTGGAAAACTACCTTTTCAATTCTCACTGCTTGAGTTCCGACCATACATTCTATGACGACATTTGCTCATATAGCGCCGTTCTGTCACCCCGTAAAGTTTTTCCCGATATTCAGATACGCCCTGCATATATATATTGAAAATCCGAAAGTAATAACATGTAAGAATGTCCTATTTATGAATATGTAAAATTCCTATATTTACACATTTTAAATACACCTAACATTTTAAACAAGTAAGCCTATTTTCAATATCAGTACACAGAAAATGTGGAAGATAAATATAAATGCTGTAACAAAGACATAAAATTAGAATTTTCCAGGCTAAATGATGATAGTTTAAAAAACATAAATTATGATGAACTTTTCCCTAAAACTCTGTATGATTACATATTAAAATTTCCTATCTGTAGAGGTTGAGTACTATTCATTAAATTGTCATAACGAGGCTATTTTATATATTAAATCTTAAATAATTTATCGAAATATTATTTTCTTTGCAAGAAAAATCCTAAAAACTTTAGACATCTGTGCTCATTACATACAAATATATTTCTGCTTTGACCTCATATTTTTGTCCCGCTAAGTTTACATTAGGTTTGAATGTTCGATAAGCTTTTAGCCCCCGGTACGGTATGCTATTTCTTTCTCTCAGCTTACTTTGTGTCTCCAAAAAATAACGTTACCTTTCAGAAGACTGCTATAAACAAAGCAAATGTTTCGTTGTACGATTAAATGCTCTACAGCATTTTTTTTTTAAATTTCTAAGCATCGCATAATTTCAATTTTTATACCGTCGTATTGAAAAAAAAAGTACTTTTAAATGCAGTTTGTTTGAAAATTGTACCTCCCTTTATTTTTGAAATATTAATTTTTTTTTGTAGTTTTTGGAGCCATTTGCTTAATATTGGCAACTCAAGTACTCCATTTCTGTAGAAAGTAAAGGGAAAATAGTTGAAAAACACGAAAAATAGCAATTATATTGTTTTTATTGCCATTTTCTTATAATAACCGAAAGAAAATGTAATTAAAATATGTGCTATTTTGAAAAAAATATAAACAAATAATCTCTGTTAAAATATGGGTCTGTTATAAGCTATATTTACAAACAAATGAAGGCCCGTGAATCATTAGATAGCCGTTTTTTTGTGGAGTTGCTTTAATAACGGCATATTTTTGCTGCATTTGTGTATTATTTTGCGATAGTGACGTCCTATGCATGCTTTACTGTAGATGTTTAAGAGTGGGTCGTAAATGTGAAATCCTTAAGCGGATACGAATGACGTCATTTTACATAAAATAAAAGTGTGTGCTTTAAGTCTTAAAATTCAAATATGTTTTGTACTATTTATATATACATATACTTTTTTTTATCGAGGGCAACACTAAATTCTGAAAAAGCAGAATTCCTGTTTTCTAGTTTTATTACTTCACACATTTAAAAGAAATCTTTATTAGTGTAACGTGTTTAAATGATTCTTTGCACTCAATTTAGATCACACATTTCATACGTGTAACAACTATGGCATGTGATGCATTTTGTTCTTATTTATATTTATATCTTTATTATTGTAACGCTATTAAACAGTTTTTGTACTTATATTGTGTCTCATTGTTTAAGAGTGTAATAACTATGGTATTTTATGTATTAGGTAAATTTCGTATGAAATATTAGGTAGATTTCGTATGAAATACTACCTATTGGGATCGTTCCTATGTTGGAATTTCTGAAATTTTTTTACAGATCTACAACAATCATGACTCCTAGAACCCAAAACCACCCCCAGTAAAAAACTTTATCTATCTATCTATCTATCTATCTATCTATATATATATATATATATATCACTTTCTTCTGGACACGATAACTTTCGTAATTCTGCACCAATCTCTTCCAAACTGATACATAAAATCAAAGGGCATAAAATCTCGGTCAAGTTCGTTAATGGGCAAAATCGGACCAAGGGGATGGAAATAGGGAGGGGTTTTGTGAAAACCGAAAACCCCCCATAACTTCTTAATTTTTGTACATATCAAATCAGTTTAAAGTTTTTATTACTTCTAAAAATAGGGCCAAAAATTTATATATCATAGATTTTTGATAAAGTTAAAAATGGGCTCAAGGGACGCAAAAAATACGGTTTTTGGGAGAAAAAAATTCCTTACTTCGTCAATTCTCAAAATATCAAATCCAATAATTTTATTATACATCTCCTTAATATTATCTACAACTTTTATATTCACAAGTTTTTGATAGGACCAATTCGTACCGCAAAAAAAAATAAAAACGAAAACAAAAAGGGGGTTTGAAGAAGTAAAAAATCCATAACTCCTTCAATTCAAAAGATATAAAATCCCCGTGAATTTATCATATATCTTCTTAATATTGTCTACAACATCTATATAGACAAGTTTTGGATAGGACCAATTCTTACAGCAAAAACAAATTAAAAATACATAGCGGTTGAAGAAAAAAATCGTCTAAGTAAGGGTGTATTCAAATCCAAACTGCGTATTTTCTGACTCATTTTACAATTCAATTTTGCTCTCAAAGGCTTCCAATTGGTACGTTTTCTTACTCAAAAACTATATAATGTACCGTAATGGGCGATATTTTGATAGAGGCAGAATATATTTTAAAAAATGCTGTTAAAGTGGGCATTTTGAACCGAATTTCCCGAAGCGGATTGTGTTGGAAAAATCATTTCATTAAGGATGCACTCAAATCCAAACTGCTTATTTTCTGACTCATTTTTAAATTCATTTTTGCTCTCAAACGCATTTAATTGGTAGATTCGCTTATTCAGAAACTATATAATGTACCGCAATGATCGATTTTTTGATAGAGGCAGAATATATTTCAAGAAATTATGTCAAAGTGGGCATTTTGAACGGAATTTCCCGAAGCAATTATGTTATCACTTTCTTCTGGACACGATAACTTCCGCAATTCTGCACAAATCTATTCCAAACTGATACATAAAATCAAGGGACATAAAATTTCGGTCAAGTTCGTTAATGGGCAAAAGCAGACAAAGGCGATGGAAAAAGGGATGGGTTTTGTGAAAACCGAAAAACCACCATAACTTCTTAATTTTTGTACATATCAAATCAGTTTAAAGTTTTTATTACTTCTAAAAATAGCGCCAAAAATTCATGCATCACAGATTTTTGATAAAATTTAAAATAGGAACAAGGGGCGCAAAAAAATAGGGTTTGGGGGAGAAAAAAATTCCTTACTTCGTCAATTCTCAAAATATCAAATCCAATAATTTTATTATGCATCTCCTTAATATTATCTACAACTTTTATATTCACAAGTTTTTGATAGGACCAATTCGTACCGCAAAAAAAAAATAAAAACGAAAACAAAAAAGGTGGGTTGAAGTAGAAAAATTTTCATAACTGCATCAATTCACAAGATATAAAATCTCCATGAATTTATCATATATCTTCTTAATATTGTCTTCAACATTTCTATAGACAAGTTTTTGATAGGGCCAATTCTTAAAGCAAAAACAAATGAAAAATACATAGCGGTTGAAGAAAAAAATCATCTTATTATGGGTGTATTCAAATTCAAACTGTCTATTTTCTTACTCATTTTTAAATTCATTTTTGCTCTGAAACGCATCCAATTGCTAGATTCTCTTATTCAGAAACTATATAATGTACAGTAATGATCGATATTTTGATAGAGGCAGAATATATTTCAAGAAATTTTCAAAGTGGGCATTTTGAACAGAATTTCCCGAAACAATTGTGCTAGAAACGAAAAATATTGCCCTACTGAGAAAATAATTGTTTATTAATCAAGTTTTAATTAATTGAAAGAAAAATAAAAACACAGGTCGCTTATAAATCTTTTCAAAAATCATGTCAGGCATGTTTCATATTTTTTTTTATTAAAAATTAATCTGAAAATGTGCCAGAAAATTTCGAGTTGTTGAGTATGGAAAAATATTTTTTTAATATCTCCTTAACATGATTCTGATAAAACCAGCTATTTTATAAAAAGGAAATAAAAACTCGTCAAAAGCAGACAGATAAAACTGTTAAAGTGGATTTATATCTAATAATGATTTAGTTTTTGTTGGTGAAATTAGTATACTTCGAAATCTACCTCTGTCTGTAGGCCGGGCCGGCAGGGATTTTTATTGAACTGTATTCTTACTTATCCATAAATTTTAGATAAAGGGACGGTCATTTTAAATGGAAAATCTTTTGATCAGATATTAAAAGACTGTCATGAAACTTATACCTAATTTTTGTAATTTTTTTCGAGTGAATTTTATTCTTTCAGATGCAATTTATAAAAAATTATGTGGATGACTGTATTTATTTTTTGTCATCTAGAGTCAAATGGCAATAATGATAAAAATATTATAGTTCCAAATGCATTTCAATCTGACAAATGCTTTAAAAAAATCAACCCTTGGAAAGTGATTAATTATTTTATTCAGTAAAGTCCGAATAATTTTCCTAGTTTAAAACCAATTGCGCTCCAAGTGAAATTTAAATTTCAATGAAATTACCGATTTCTAGTCAGATTAAGGAATAAAAGGGGTAATTACAAAGCAGTGTTATTCTTTTAAGACGATAATTCTTTTATCATCATTTATTATTCATAATTCATGAATTGATCATTACCTTTAAACTAAATATAAATTATTCATGATTGTTACTTTCTTAAATATTGACACAATGTTTTTTTTTTTTTTTTTTTTTTTTTTTTTTTTTAAATTCAAATCAATATTTTTCAATTAATAATTTTTTATTTCTTCCTTGAAAATGCATAAACATTTTTGTATAACAAAATATTCAAAGATATGAAACATTTCAGTAATTACAGGTTTATTTAAATTTCCTTCTTTTTTTTTCTAACTTTCTCCTATATTCATAAGAATTTATCGAAGACGATTTTTGAAGCCTTTTTCGTTTTGGTATTATTTTTAATAAAAGATTACTTCTTTTTCCTAAGTTGTGTGACTATTACAGAAACTTTGGGCGCTTAGCTAACGAAATAACATTCCGATATTTATAACTATTTCTTTAGACTAAAAATGGTATGTTTTATTTCTCTGTTGTTTTATAAAAGAAAAAAAAAAAAAAAAAAAAAAACTTAAGGTTTACACCAGATCCTAGTGATCTGGTGATCTTGCTCCACTTAGGCATAAAATAAAACATAAAAAAAAACTTATATTGAATTTATTTCATTCATGTTGAGTTTATATGTTTTATTTGTTTACTTCAGTTTAACTAATTCATTGATTACTCTACTTTTCGTAAGATTTGGCCAATCTTTGCGAAATTGAAATATGTTGTTAGGGCTATTCTAGTGACGTATTGTTAAGGTAATACATGCTTTGCGTTTTAAAAATAAATGGCTTAGCGTCTATAGATTTTATCAGGTATAGATAAAAATTAATATAAGAGGTAAGTTTGAAAGAAATTTGCCATTGTAGCGTCGCTCAGGTAGTGGTGGTGGGGGGGGGGGGGAGGGGGGAGTGCCGCCATTTCTATATAGTCGCCACCCCTTACGCAATAAGCATCGAACTATGACAGCCAGGGCATCGTTCTTTCATACATTCGCTTTTTATAACAGCAAAATATTAGAGCCACAATTGAAAATCCTGTCAATTGCGAGCTGCTGTAATAAGATTTCTTTGAGCACAAACCGTTTCAGCCGCAGACATGCATGATCAGTTCAACTCGTCATCGTCATGGCAACACCTCTTTTTAAAAGTGATCGAAAATATCAAGAATTAATAATTAATTGAAATGGGATTTTGATCATCTCCTTACCCATCCGAACATGGCATCAAGTGATTTTCGTCTCTTCACTCACATCACTTGCGTAGCACTTTAATGAAAATGGTGAACTCCAAAATGCCATGAAAAGCTGGAAACGTACTCAGGTGGCCGAAATTCATGCTGAAATAAACTGTAAAATAGAGAAAAGCTGTTATAAGTTTTTTAAACTTAAATTGTGACTATGTAGAAAAATGATAAAATGCTGTAAGTTTAAGATATATATAAGAAAATATTTTTTCTGTCTAGGTTTTTGTTTTTTAGACAAACGTTACCTTCCAAACTTCCCTTGTATAATTGTCCGTTACACGCATTGAACTACGTCATAGAATGGAACAATAACTCGCTGCTGTTCCATTTTCTGCCACAACCGGATCACCTTTTTTATACTCGCAAGTAATTAACTCGCACTTTTCTTAATAATAATGACATATTTTCAAATTTTTCCGCATTTTTTTTTGGTTATTTCTACACTTATTAAATATTTTTATGAGCAATAGTTAACGAATTTTGCATTTTACTTGTTGAGCTTTGATAAAACTTTATTTTTAAATAAGAATATTTTTAAATGCAATTTAACAAATTGCAGCGACCATTTGGAAAATGATTTTTTCAAAGACTAATGGTGTTATTACACAAAGAGTCAAAGTCGCTTGAAATTCCAGGCTTCTCCATGTTATTCCTATAGCTCCAGGGGAGTCGCTTCGAAACCAAGCAACTTTTTTTCTGTCAGCGCGTCTTTTAGCCTGAAACGGAGCGAGTCGCCAGTAACAGCCATTCAAATGCTTGGAAATCTGACGATGGAAAAGCCTTTTCCCGAACAGCCAATGAAATGCTTGGATAATACGTAAGTTTCAGGAAATCTGACGAATCGCAGGCGATATTTGTCGCTTGCAATTTTTACGTGTAATAACACTATAAAATTTAAGACATAAAAAATCGCACGGAGTTCATCATACATTACGTTCGCCATGGATTACATTTTTCGGTATTGTAAATTTTTAAACTTTTACTGACCTGGTCATACATTACGTACGCCATGGATTAAACATTACTACTCCTGGACCAATTTTAAATGAAATTTCATCCTAAAATTTCTAAACATCCCACATTATTACTTTTTACATCGTCGTATAGAGAAAAAAATGTACTTTAAAATGCAATTTGTTTGAAAGCTGTATCTCAATTTGTTTCTGAGTTATTAATTATTTTTTGTAGTTTTTATTACTTTTTTGTCATAGTGGCAACAGAAGTATTCATCTTTGTTGAAAGTAAAGGGAAAATACAGATTACTCTATAGACAATTGGAAAACGAATAAAATGCGGATTCAACTAATAAAAAGCTTCAGATATGTTTTTGATTTCCTACCCTGACGAGGACAATAACCCTTTTTTCAAATGGTTAATAAATATTTGCGATGAAATTAAAGGAAATCTGTATTTTTTAATGTAAAGATAAATAACTAAATAAGTGAAAAATGTAGCAACTCCGCCCTAGTATTTCCAATGAATATATCTACCTCATACTATCCTATAGCAGGAAATCAGAGTTTTGTCACAATTTTTTGCACAAAATCTATGGCATTTTGTATTCATGGGTGGACGGCTGCATTCAATGTAACAGAAGATGGAGATCATTTCTATTTTCGAGCTCGACGGTCGAACGTGAAAATTGGTGATATAAGGTGCATAAATTGGATTTGGATAGCAATACAAAGTTGCCATAAAAACACTACATTTAGTGAAAGCACTTAAATACGCCAACTAGCGTGCAAGAACCGGTTAGAAGACAGTTTACTCGAAGAGCCTGAGACCTATGTCCCACATCTCTGACATAGAAGTAGACGGGAGTTAACAGTTAGAGAAATTTATAGTTGGTAGCAGTGGGAAAAGAGGGCATACGTATAATTTGCAAAAGAATTACTTGAAAAAAGAGCTCATAGAAAAAAGTAAAAAAAAAAAAAACTAAAAGGAAGGTTAAGTACAGCATTATAAAAACAAGATATATTTTTGGAATTTTTCAACAAATTTTTGGAAATATTTTTAAGATTTTTCATAATTTTATAATTTTTTTGTAAGTTTTGCGCAAGAAAACATCCTTTTGAGACAGTTACATTTCATTTTTCTTTTAAAAATTATTGGTTTTAATTTATATTTGTTTGAGGAATGCGAAATACTCATACATTAGTACTGCTTTTCTACTTTGGAAACATTGATTTAAAAATCTATCAAATGCAGTTGATAATATTCATATTAAAAAACTCCTATAAAATATCCGTTTCCAAGCTATGAATATTAATTTTCTTAAAGCTTATTATATCAATTTCAATTGGCAAAGCTCAATTTAAAAAAAAAAACTGCAAAATGTACCGAAAAGCTTCAGCTTTGCTGGTTTTACAAATATAGTTTCTTCCATTTACCTTCTACGAATTTAAAAATCCCAAAGTCCAAAGTATAAAATCACAAAGTACGATGGAGTTCGAGGAACGTATTTTAAAGTTCTAAAGAATGTAAATTACGTTGAATTTTGAATTCAGAGAAAAGTATTTGATTCACTGTAGTACAAATTCACAGCGCAATACCTGTTTGTAAGAGCGGAATATAAACTTAATTCACTTTAATTTTTGCATGCAGCTATTGTATTAGGTCTTGGTTAAAGTCTTATTTCTGTTTTATTTGGATTGTCGAAAGAATTAAAAATAAGCAGCTGTAAAGTATATTTCCTGCATATTATAATAAATAAAAATAAATAATTATTTATTTTCCCTCTTATTTCTTAAAAGAAATGCTGCTGATTTACATCTGAAGTTTTTTTATTGCCCTTAGAATCCATAATCTATTAAATTTTGAATCATCGTGTTTAAAACATCATTATAGCGTAAAAATACATGTTTTAAATGTTGTTTCCGAAAACTTTTACCAACGTTTACACCAATTACGTGATATGATACTATTATTTACTTAAGATATTTTAATTGCTAAGCGCAGCACAGATTTCAGTTTGCTACTATTGAAGGATATATTTTTACTCCAAAGTTTTTATTAAGAATAACAAGAGCAATGTATCCTTGTCAACCATGTATGAAAAATCTTTCAACTGTTATTTTAAATATAGCAAAACCTCTCCGAATAGGCCTCTTATAAACCTGCCAATTTTATATAGCGCCACAGTTGTCACATGTACGTGTGGAATGCGCGACCGAATGTACAACAGGTGTTAGAATAGATATCGATTGTGAAGACTTTGTAGTCTTAAACTCCATCTATCTAAAAAACAGGTTGGGATAATTATACAGATAGCATCGGTGATTTATGAATCAGTACTGTATTCACTTTTTAGTATGAGAAGAGATATATAGCCAGTTTATAGATGAAAAACCAGAAAATCCAGTAACAAGAATTTTTATTTTCAGGTTCGTACATATCAAGGATTCCAGCATAACGGCCGGTGCTGGAGAAGGACATCACTACATTTTTATGCTCACAGATGCACGATCAGCAACAGAATGATGTCATAACCACATTTTAGAGCGTTGAGTTATTGGCGGGCAGCAATTTACAAAACAAGCAAGCCAGTAGCAATCTGGCGAGTATTAAATTGAAATGAGACACTTGTTCAAAAACCGTTAATATATTGTCAATGAGGAGGGGGAAAAACAAAATATGAAATTTTAACGCCAACGGATAAACAGCAAAATATGAAGTGCCAAAAAAACACAAAGCTGAAAATGAATGGGGGGTCGTAACCCATTTAATAGGCGCCGAAGTGTCGACTGAAGGCCACGTGAAATTAAGAAATAAAAGATATTGCAAGCAAAATTTATGACAAGAAAAATACGTTATGGAAAAAAGGTGCAGCTTTAGAAACACACCCAATAAATAAATAAAGAAAAAAGAGAAATAACGGCTTATCAACCGAAATAACTGCGTACAAGGAATGGGTAAAATATTTCAATTCAAGATTTAAAAAAAAAAAGAAAAAAAAAACAGCATGACCTACATAATCAATTACTGTTTTTGAGAAATAAAGCGCGCAGCACGAATGTATTTCGAAATGAAATGAGTGATGAAAATAAATTTAATTTATGATTTGAGACAGAATTAAAATAAGAGTTTAGTAACATAACTATATCTTAAATGGGGGGGGGGGCGGAACGGGAAAAGCTATTAAAAGAATATGTGAAGGAAATGTCCTTTACATCGATACTATATCCAGGCAAGTAAGGGTCTAGTTCTATAATTGGGTTTAATGACCATTATATATTAGCGAGTGCGGCTTGGGCACATAAATAACTCCATTTCTGTAATTTTCATACTGAAGGACTTACATTATTACCAGCATCATAATAATGTCAGCGTTACTGACGCAAACATTTTTGCTCAAATTTTATGTCAAAGATTCAAGGATTACCTGAAAACTTAGGTAAAATGTCCTTTTTCGGTTAGAAATATTCAAGGACAACATCTCGGTTTAAAAGTAAAATGCATTTATATTATTTTTACTATGTCTAATATTATGTCAGTATCTTCGCTGATCGTGAGAAATATTTCATTACAATTGCATTTGCCATGATCGTAACCATGATATTCGCGGAAATGATCCTGAAATGCTTTTAACCCGAGAGTAGTCGCGACATTTTTTAGAACGTTAGTAGTCGCGTTCGGTCCATTTGCCGCCGTTACCAGCAGGCCGAAAACGAAGGGGAAACTTGCCGGTGTTATCAGATGATCGAAAACGGATAACGTAGGGTGAAAATAGTGACTGAACTTTAAAAGATTACAGCAATTATTCATTTTACAACCTTTTACAGCAATTATTTATTTCGCTTAAGTATATATTCCGTTGGCATCTAGATAAATGGTTTTAATAACTCTTTCTTCGTTTTGCATAAATATTTAAAAGTAAATAGTAAATGATTTGATTGAATTTCTGATGTTACTATGAATCAATAATTAGTAGGAAAACATTCACTAATATGAATCTAAATTCATGATAGGGGTATTTTTATTTATTTATTTATTTATTTATTTATTTTTTTTGAAGACAGAATCAGAGTCAGGTAGATTTTTTTGATACTCCGGCACTCTATATCCTTTTAATAAAATAAAATTAACAAATTTAGCATCAATATATTACACTGACATTAAATTGAACAATTAAACTGAAAATAAAAATGGAACCTATGACATGCAACAGAAAATCAAATACAATACCACTAATCCACCAGCATATTGCGGACGATTAATTCATTTAAAACATATGAAAAACCATCAAATTTGATGCCATAAACAATTAAAGACAATATATATATATATATATAAACTTTCTGTACAATAATACCATTGAAAAATAAGGAAAATGACCAATAATTATGAAATCACAAATACCACATAAACCATATATTATTAAAAATGTATAATTATATATATACATATATATATATATATATATATATATAATAAAGAAAAAGGTAAAAAAATACTTAACTTCGAAATTATAAATGTAAATGTTGTAACTACGTTTTATTTATTTATTTATTTTGTGGGGTGTCTGTGTGTGTATGAGGGGGGAGAGGAGGGGGGGGGGGGCTCGAGATTTTGTGATTAAATCCATTTTTCAAATGAAAATGCACGATTTGTAGTTTTTCTATTTATTTCAGGGTGGGAGCAGCGCCCTTGAATAAAAACTCTGGATACGAATTTCGCTCATATAAAGTAAATAATAAATAAGTTATTGAAATTATATATTTAATTTAAATACATTTGCAATTGTAAATTTAAATCCTAAGATGGATAAATTATTTTAATTAATAGAATCACTGAAAGGTTCATCTTAATAGGGATGTATTTTACAGAAACTATTTAATTAAAATGAATATTCAATTGTACATTTCATAATAAGGTATTAATGTTATAATTTATTGTTTTATAATAACGTTCATTAAATTAATAAAAACAATAAGAAAATTTTCTCCGAAATTATAAATATGCAGAAATAATTTAATTTAAATGAATTTTCTCTCATATTCTGGAAAACATTATTCTGAAAAATAGTTTGAACAATTGATGAAGGACAACGAATTTAAATTTGTTAGATACTGTCCCCAAGCCTCTATTGGATTTTAATAATAATTTCTGCGGCATTGTTAAAAAAAAATGTGTTTTTACTTACAGTATAAAAATTTAAAAATAGATAAATTTTATAAAAATACTTAAAATATTTTTTTTAAATCATAGTATAAACATTCACTGAATTATCCAAAAGAGTTTTTTATTTGCGTAATTTCTAACCTACATTATAAAATTCTCATTATTTTTCTTATTGTACAAATAAATTATATGTATGTTCTTCGCAAATATACACACTACATTTCTGAGAAGATTGTTTTATCTTTCGAATTTGTTTTATTGTACAAAAACGATACTTTTCAGATTTTGGATATACGGCAATTTTTTTTTACTGATTCCCACAAAATTCTCTGATCTTTTTTTTAATGGTTTTGCAGTGTTATTGTCTGTTTTCTTTCATTTATATGTTCGGGTAATAAATGGAAAGCAAGTTCTTTCAAATAATGATGATGAATTTCCCTTTTTTTCCATATTTAAATAATTATCGATTTGAGAATTTATTCCCACAATATTTGACAATGAAAAAAATGTTGACTATCCATCATTTTTTTGTGCGAACTGACTACACAACTAATATAATAAAACAATTTTAAGTCACATTCTAAAAGTACAAAAAAAGTACTCTTTGAACGAATAAAATAGCAGAAAGGAAAGAAAGACGAAATAACAACAGACAGAGAGTGCGTACTTCGAAGAAACCTTCCCCACAGATTTCGCGGAAATGGGAAAGGATGAAAACGAGGGGGAAAAATTCAACTAACGTAAGTGGTCGCAACGCGGTCATTTAGACCGATTGAAACTTAAGAATGCGATAAAATGCTAAGAAATAGCAGGAATGACTTGCAATTTTACTACACAAGAGTGTGAACACTCAAGGTCAGCTACACGGAATTTGGCTATCGTAACTTTAACGGGAAATGAGTTACAGGAAGATAACGAATTTCGGGCGGGGAAAAGACCAACGCGCGACTATTAACGGGTTAACTCAACTTTATGATCCCTTTAAGTGCTATCAGTTTGATGTGTGACACTCAATGGTCGTGTCACGTCTGCAGATTCATTATTAGTATGAAAAAAGTCCTCTTTTTAATATTTAATTATTTACATTTATGAATTTTTTAGTATTACTGAACCGCATTTTTATTATAGCATTTTTTTACTTTCCAAACACTTATTGTATGGAAAGTATTGCAGCCATGATATGTGTGTGTGTGAAAGAGACTGAACACTATAATTACCAAGGGATGGTTCTGATTGCGTTCCCACTTGGCGAATATGTCCGCAGTCACAAGTAGTAATGAATATAGATTTCCGCACAAATAGGCCGGAAGTTTATGTATATTGCTCATTTTTACATCAATTTGCAACCATTTCTAAACGGGAAATTACCAAGCAAATGAGACAGTGTACAATTAATAAATATTTCAGCTATGTATTAAAACATCAATAGTGACCAGTTTCTGAATGTGTGGTCCAGCGTTCGAATCCAATCGACTAGATTGTGTCAAAAAATAATAGAAAATTTCTGGTATAGATGGAAAATAGAGATATTTTTGCTTAATAACTTACATCTTTTCATAGTAGCACTAGCATTAGGTTCTACCTGTTATTTTTGTAACGTATTCAATTAAACTGTCTTTAAACAGGATGTTTGAAAACATGTTGTGAAGTAGAAAGGTTCTTTTGTTAAGATTAATCCAATTTATTACAATACGTTAAGCAGATAAAAATTCAATTTTTGAGCTCCGAAAATTTACGTAGTTAGGGTACTTTCAGCTTCATTAATTTTCAAAAATAAAAGCACGTGTTAGTGTTTTTAGAGGGATTAATTTACGGAAATTCATAAAATTCTAAATATCATAAGTCACCAAGTTTTGGTCAAGGAAAAATGAATTTTTCTACTTGTTAGAACATAGACAAACCTTTTTCTAAATGAAATTTTATGACTAAATCACAGTATAATTTTTTTAATTTTGTAACTTTTTAAAGTAAATCGATTTTACTACAATAAATAACAACATTTAAGACATTTGTGCATTTGAAACAATACCTATAAAACTAAATGTTTAAGAATTAGCTTCAGACATAGATAATAACACTATAAAACAGATTTTTAACTACATGACTTGTAGACAAATGAAATTTTTTCCCAGACTTCATTCCCTCCCACACCTATCAACGTATCATTATCTCCAAAGTGAATTCCTTTCCCTCTTGAGCACATAAAAAAACATTTTATGCCGTTTTAATCAAATGCTATTCACCCAAAGCACTTTAAATACATTTTTAAAGTTAATTGTGATTGTATTAAAATTAAATGTCTGCAGAAGTAATGTGATGATATTTTTTTCCCGGTAATAAGAGAAAAAAAAATTGTTTTCCAATTCTCATTTTCTAAAAAAATTAAAAGCACAATAAAAACAGTCAGAATTAATAGAAAAAAACCCGAACTCCAAGAATTATATAATTAATATATTTATATTCCAATTGCACTATATTGTTTCTACTACATTTTGCCAATTTTTCTGAAACTGTCGTTAAATTTGGTTGAAAACCCTGTATGCTATAAGCTGATAACATGCATGAATTTTTTGAACTTAAAAAAAATCGCTATAGCTCAAAGAATATACGTGCTATTCTTACAAAAATCAGTAAACATGTTGCACAATATAAACAAAAAAGTCCAAAAATTGTATTCAGCACCGACAGATCATTTCGGCATTTTAATTTACAGTGTGATACAAAGTATTATGTTTTTGTCTTTGATTTTTTGTTGGCCTTCTAATTGTCCCCCTTATAGAATCGAAATTGATAATTATGAGGCCAAACCTGATCTTTTTAATCCTAAAATAACAGAAGAATCTGACAAGTACATTTCTAAATTTTCGACAAAATGTCTAAAATTGAAAGTGACTGGTCATTAATGGCCATATAGTGTATATCTACACAACGTATTGGAATTTTTTTAAGTTATCTCGTTGTGAACGTAGAAAAAATTACCTTCACACTAAACGAACACAGCTTGCATTATAAAAATCAACAATAACGATTATTTGGAACAAAAGAAAAATATCTGGCTAAGCGTTACACGATTTCTCTGAATTTCACCATATGCTGAGAAATAAGCAAGAAGATATTTTTCTGTGATCTGTACATTACTATTAAATGAAAAAAAAACAAAGCCGTAATTATCTCTCTATCTCTTTTTGAAATTGGATGACAGCTCATAGCAGTTGCTAGTTGACCATAGACTTGAAATAATGTAATCTTCTTTGTGGCTTCTTTTGTTACCCGAAAGAAAAGAAGGGTTATGTGTTTCACGCGTATCTGTGTATGTGGATTTCTTTATACCCTCGAAACATCCCAACGGCTGATGGATTTTAATGAATGAGGTCTCTATCAATTCGTCTTAACGCCCCGATGGTTATAGGCTAGGTTTGGCTTTATAAATTCAAAATTGCGGCCATAAAATACAAAATGGCGAAAGAGACGAAAAAAAAATTAAGCACCATATTGAGTGGCATATCATTGGATAGGTCTTTCAAAATGAAGAAAATGATTCATTGACTATTTTACAGTCAAAAGCTCCGTTAAAATATTATACAACCTGGACGTTGTGTATGTATTGTGGATCTCTAGCTTTACTGCAACTCTAACCATCATAGACATGCCCTCATAGAGTAGACCTCATCAAGACAGTGCTTATAGATAGGAACTAACACTTAAACACAACTTAAAAGTTATCAATAAAAGTAAATAAAAAATAGGTAAGTAATATAAACAAGTAATATATAAAAAAAAATTAAGTCAATTCCTACTTAGGTCAATAAGAGAATTTTTTTCTCCCATTCTTCTTTCCTGTTGAGTAGGGCTTAAAATGCTTTGATCAAGAAGAGGGCTCTCTGGGTCTTAAAATACCTTGATCAAGTAGAGGGCTCTCTCGATTATTGAAAACTAATTAATTTAATTTAATTAACGAATTAATATTTGAAAAAAACTGGATTAACATCAAGTGTCATTCACTACAAGTTTAAAAAAATTTATTTGAGCTTGATTGGATGAATAATAACTATTTTATTAACAATTGAAAATTTGAACAAGATATATATAGCGAGAGTAAGAGCTAATAGTAGGAATTGAAAAAAAATAGTTTCACATTGATGATAAATAATTAATTAGTTCGCTTTTTATGCAGTCGGGTTTTTTTATTTTTTAAATTTAATTGTTTATTTAAGATTTAGTTTATCCATATTTATTTATTATCATTTTGACACATGTATAAATACTTAAATAGAACTTTTTTGCGTATGTACATTTTTGTTTGCTTAAAAAAATAGATTTAGTGGTACATAAACAAATTTTGTAATTTATTTTTATTGCAATTTGGATGTGCATTTCTGAAGTACCATCTTTTCAGCATTAAAAAAATAGTTTGAGGTAATGCGTTCCAAAATTAACAGGGACATTTGATTAATCTATTACTAAATAATAGACTATAAAATAATAATATGATTATTTATCTTAGTAAAGTTAAATTACGCCCATCTATACTTTCTGAAGAATTATTTCAGTGTTTGTAAAAACGAGTGGTGTCACTCAAAATTTTATAAATTGCTTTTAATTCTTTATTAAATTATCATTCCGTGTCATTCTTTGAACGTATCGAGTAGACTGAGTCTAATAATTGTTATTTATATCAAATTAATTTTTTTTAATGTCCTTTCATTATAACACAATATATTGCCTATAGTGGTTTTTAGGAGTACTTTTATACTATAATACTGGTTATACATATTTAAAAAATGATTCATTTAATTCAAAGTGGTACATATACACTTTTGTAAACAAAGTTTTAGGAAACGTTTGATGAAAACATTTTAAAATAGAAGAGTTACTTTAACAATAAATAATACCGTAAGGATTCTTAAAGCGAATGAAAGCATTACAAATATGTTTTATTCTCTCTTCTTCAATAGATAATCCTGACAGTAAAGTGTAGTTTTCATAATAAAATTTCTTAGTAAAAACCCTTTCTTAGTTGAAGTTAATGAAATACATTTTTTTATCCTTATGTAAACTAGAAATATATATTTTTGTTATCTACTCCGATTAAAATAAAATGTGGGTAACCATTATGTTCGTTTTTGGATTGTCGTACAGTTTTTCATTTGTAATCTAATCGAATATTTTTCAATGATTTTCATTATCCTTGTATTAATTCTTTCAATCACTAATTGTAATTATTTTAAAACTTTTTTAAAAAAGCAGTATTTTATTTTGCAGTGAATAACTGCAAACATGTTTTTGTTTAACAAATGCATTTTGCTACACTTTACATGTTTTGATGTAGGTTTAATTAGTTTTAACCCATATAATAAAGAAAAACCTTTACTGTAAATATCTCAATTTCATTAAAATTTCATTAAAATAACACATGTGCAAATGAAAACACTACAAATGATTTTATTATATTATATGACGCATTAAAGTATGTGTCATTTGTTAAATTTACTTGATGATATTTAAACAATATGATAATGTTATTTAATTGAACTGCGAGATTTTTTTAATTGAAACTATTTTTTTTAGAGAGCATTGATTTTGATATTTTTCTGATTTATCTGATTGATATGTGGTTGGAGCTTTTGGATTTGATGTAAATAAAAAATATCTAACTAGTCACATACAATATAGGTGTTTAAATTGTATTTAAAAATCTATTTCTAGAAAAAGGATATTTTTGAGAGCTATTATTAAAATTTATTGCTACGTTACTTAGATAGTAATTAATCATTTACCTTAAATTTACTCTCATCTATTATCTATTATATATATATAATCCAAACGGAAATTTCGTTCCGAACGCCGAGATTTCGAGTTCTACCGCATGGATTTTGACGGAACTTATGACGTTAGATAGGTATCGTTTCAGGGAAGGTTTTAAGCTATAACACATCATTCTACCTAGATTAGTTATAGAATTATTACGGAAAATTATTTTATATTGAACTTTGTAACTTCATATTTCCTTAAATATCTGGGCTCCTATTGGTCTTAGAGCTTAGATCTCGCGCCAAAAGTAGCTCCGAAGCACCCAAGCAAACTTTTCCCCGCGATTATTTTGCCGTCTTCCGATTTCCTCTAACTCTATTAGGGGCCCGCGTAGGGCCCCTTTAACATATTTTTCGTAGTAATTTCAGCAATTATCTTACATTATTCGTTAAGACCGCCACCCTCCCGATTCATGTATCTACGGAAAGGTTGCACGAAGGAGTTTCGTTCGGATACGCTTTCGTTAAGAATAGAGTGCGCTCCCTGGTGGTGGAATGTGGAACTAACATAACGCGATATTGTTAAAATTGGGAAATCTAACAATGCGATCTGTTTTAAACTTTGAGATAGTTCATAACACATAATCTATTATCTATTCTATTATATATATATATAAAATCTATTATCTATTCTATTATCTATTATATATATAAAATCCAAACGGAAATTTCGTTCCGAACGCCTAGATTTCGAGTTCTACTGCATGGATTTTTACGGAACTTATACCGTTAGATAGGTATTGTTTCAGGGAAGGTTTTAAGCTATAACACATTATTCTACCTATATTAGTTTTAGAATTATGGCGGAAAATTCTGTTATTTTGGGCGATAAGGTTACCATTTTATTTCTTGGCGAAATTCATCGTTGATAAAAAAAAATTGAAACGGCTATTAAACCTCGAAAAATAAAAGAAAAACTGTTACTAATTTTATTTAAATGAAAAAAAAGAAAAAAAGAAAAAGAAAATCCGTTTCAATGAGTGATAATATTAAAAAACGGAAACATTTAATCAAAACCTGAAAGAAATATTTGTAATGCTTAAAAATTAATTTAATAAGAAATATTACACTTGATACGCAATATTTGGCTCTTTATCGCTTAAGTTAGATATGGAAACGAATCAGAAAATTTGATTAGATGAAATTTTAACGACATTTTCTTTCTGTTCTACTCTTTTCTTTTTTTTTTATATCTAATTGTCCCATCACGTGACTTAAAGAAGAAACAAGCAGATGTAATTGTGAGTCACATATGTAATTACTATTTGTTTCTTTACAATTTTTTATTTTTCTTTTGTCGCCAAACGATGTGATTTTAAGCCAAAAATGCATAAGCGTGACATTAACTGGAGGATGTTCTCACAAATGGTGTTTTTTTGGGTGAAAGAGATCATTTTTTGGGTACATTTTCATATTCAATTGTAACTTATATAGATATCAGTTAATATTTTAAAAATGGAATCGAATGCTTAAATTTCAGTGTGAATCTCTGCCACACATACATATTGTAAAATAATTTCATACTTTTTAAAATGTTTTTCGCCGTAATTCCGAAACCATGTGATATTTATAAACTCGAACTCAGATCAACGAATATTACCCATTTTATATAAGCAAATATTATCTATTGTTTATTTCATTTTTTCTCAAGTCATATCGCCAATTTCATTTATAGGAAAATTCACAGATTCGAAATCTAGGAAATAAAGATAATTTTTAAGGAAATTTATGTTTTAATACGTTATTACTATCGAAAAATTCAACATTTTGAAAAAAAAAAATACAAGTCTTTTGTAATTCGTCATTTCTTCTTCGTCTTTCTTCGTACTTTCTCCTCTGTTATGTAATATTTCAAATGATATTGGACTAATTTTCGATCATCGATTCACCGCAAAATGGAATATCTAATATAGTATATAAAATAAAGTCTGGATTAGGTGACTAATTAACGCACAGCGCAAACTACTGAACCTAAAATCTTGAAAATCGTGGTAAAAATCAGGGATGTAGTGGAGGGTATACGCGGGTATACGCCGTATACCCTCTGGATTTTTTTAAGGAACACCGTATACCCTCTGTTTTTCAAGAAAGCTATAGTATATATACACTAGGGTATACCCTCTGCCTTGAACGTAAACCTTCTGCTTAGAACGTATACCCTCTGTTTTTTTTACGACTACACCACTGGTAAAAATACTTCTTATGACATAGACTTCTGCTAAGAAAGGACTTTCTAAAGTGTCACCCCTAATGGTTTTTGCACGTGGAGGGGAAAAAAATCGAATATAAAAATTATGTGTCAAATGATAGCATATTTTAATGTAGTTTTGTATGCTGAATCGAATGCTACCAAATAAATTTTTATAAGCCAACAGTTCATGGCACATTTCATATTTTTCTAATTTGGCGATGTCTTTGGCATCTAAACCTCAAAATATCTATCATTACATCCGTTACTCTAGCAACGGAAAAAATTCAAATCAACCCTTTTGGCTAAAAAATAAAAACGGCTCTATGAGTTTGAAATAAAAATGCAAGCATCTTAATTTTTTTTTTAAAATAGTGATTTTATGTAAAATAAAAGGAAAAAAATTACTGAGAATTTAGCGTTATAAAACAAAAATGGAAAATGTACTACTTAGATATTCCGTCGACCAAAAATGTATCGTCAAACTATAAGATTAAATGCCAATAATGGTTGATCGTAAATATCAAATTCACTAGAATTTAAACAAGCTGCACGTGTTTACGTCATCAAGTGATTTTAATTTCGACGTTTTATTTGTATTTTTATTAATGTTATACTAATTTATTATTTATTTCGTTATTTAAAATAAAGATTATGTCAATTTATATAATTTGGCGAATGGTTTGGCGATTTATATAATTTGGCGAAATGGGTCGACGGGATAACAAGTAGTACCAATGAAAATATTTAAGTATGAAAGCAATGTTTGTACCGACTTAAAAATTATTTTCATATATATAAACTCGGTTTATGGCGTCAGATGCCGTCATCCGAAGAATCTACAAGAGTCTTTTGCATTTTTTCCGGTCATAGGTTCCTCAATGAAAGAAATTGGAATTGGAATAATATTGTGCGATTTATAAATTGCTCCTCGATAAAAAGAAAAAAATGGTTACATTTATAACAACCGTACGCACATCTCGCTGACAGCATTTTTAAAATTCCCAGTAGCAGTAGTTACATTTTGCGTATGTAAATTAAAAATATTTTTTTGTTTTTAATTATGGCATTATTTCCTGTTATTGTTTATCTTTTCAGTTTTTAAAATGAAATTAGTATAAGGCATGCATTTTAAATGAAATGAGTGAAAGGTTTGTGTTTTAAAGGAAAATAATAAAATAAGAATATGCTATGAAAACAATCTTTATTGATTTATTATCTGCACCCGGCTGACATAAAAATATCACAAAAGCCACTTATTCACTTTTCTTTGAGTAGTTGCTCATAAGAATTTAAGTTAACCTTCCGTATTCGGATACTTAACATATTGGTGTATTAGCTTTAATGTTGAAAGCATCGTTTATGTTTGAAGCGAAAACTTTACTATTACACAAAATCGCATCATCATCATCTACTATATATTTACAACGGAAATTTGTATTTCATTCCGATTGTTTATAATACTATCGTAGGATATACCACAATTAGTTAGGTAATAATTTTGGAAAGGTTTTAGTGTATACATATTGTTCAAGGGTACTTAGTTATAGAGCAACAGTAAAAGTTCAAAAATTAAGTGAACCTGATTATGAAAGTTTAGCCTTTTTAAAAAAATCTACAGACCATATTTTGTTACAAGTGGCCCTGTTGCATGACTTTTAGGAATGGTGTTAGTATATACGATTTCATTATATGTTGATTAGTTACAGAGGTATTAATTCCTGTTGTCATAACGGTCTCATTACCCGACCATAAGTGCGCTGTTTATAATCAACTAAAACAATTACTTCTTAATTGCTAAATTTTGTCCAACGCTTAAGATAACATTATATCGCAATGGCGTTCGCATCGTTTTCAGTTATGAGCAAGGTCAAGCTGAAGATCCATATTGTTTAAAATACAAGTTCAAATTCACCATTTAGTTTAATCCAAAGTCCATTTGGAAATATTGACCAGCGCAGCGGGCATAGCCTGCTAGTTGAGTAATAAAATAATTTGGATGATTAATAAATGACTGAATGTTTTTCAAATTTTTAGGTAAATCATGAATAGGAAATAATGAAAAGTGCATAATTTTAAATCGGACATTTTTTTCATTTGAATAACTGCTTCCCTCGAAACATTATGTATATGAATAATTAATGTATGCCTCATAATATATTAGTTTGAAAACGACTATCGTTGCGTGTTTAAAAATTTAGGCCTAGTTTAAAATTTTATTTACGCGTTACGTAAAGTTATGTGGTTAATGTAACGTAATTTTATGTTATATATAAATTTTGTTATGTTTATTTACTATAATTTAATGTAATTTTATTAAATGTAAATTTAAATAGAATATCTTGTGGCAAGAAGTGAATCTTAAAATATGTGACGGTGATGTAGGAAAATATTTTTTTTTTTAAATATACATGGAAAAACTTGCATTTCATCCATTATGACTGAGTTATCAGTTTTAAATTTTTATTAATGTAAAAGCAGATTTTCATATTTATTCATGATATTAAACATAAAATGATAGAAAATATAAAACGAAACACTAAAAATATGACATTTTTATAAATATTATGCTGAAATACTCCGAATCATATGAGTTTGCATAAAACATTAAAATTTATGAAAATGGATTTTTTTTTTATTTTTTATAACTGAGAAAAATTTGTACCAAGTTGCACTCAGTGCAAATATTATTATGGCAAAAGACAGAAATGAAATGCAATACCTATTTTTATCTTGCAAAGATTAGATTTCGAGTCGAAATAAAATATCTAAACCACATTAAAAATTTGAAACAAAGAGTCTTGTACGGCATTTTAAGCGTTGTTGATCCAGAAATATAAAATTCGATAGAATTTCATTTTATTAGACTGTAATAAATTGAAATGTGATTTGAAATTGGTTTCAATAAATTATGTATTATCTTAGAAGACAAAATAAGGATGACAATAAGAACTATTGTTCTTGTATTGTTATTCTTGTATTGGTCTTGTATTTTATTGTTACTGTTGAACTATAGATATATTCTGCAGATTGTTTGGCAATGTTATCCAAGCAAGGAAAGTTCTTGAGTAATAAGTTTTGCATTCAGGGTGTCCAAAAAAGATTGAAACGCGCTTTAATTTTTTAATCTTTTTCGGATATATAGACAATGTAAATTGTTTAAGTTTTAAAAATGAGCTAGGGATTAGGATTATATTGATTGTCCTGCCATTAATTTTCAAAAACATGTTTACAATTATTATACGGTCCCTAGAACCTATACGTTATTATTGGAAATATTTCCTCTGTATTCTAACAAGAAGAACATTAATTACATTAATATTATTCTACCAGAAACACACACCGTGTTATGATAATTTAATTTTTATGAATCTTCAGATTTTCTGACCCTAAAAATAACAAAATCCGTTTTTAGTGCTGGAAGCTTGAAATTTCATAAAATCATAACTGGTCGGAGTTTTGTTGCTGTAGAAGAATGGACAATATATTGTTATACTGATCAAAACATAGAGAAAATATTTCTTATTCTAATTTAAAGGAGCTTGGAACCGTATAAAAATTAAAAAAGTATAACATCTGAAAAATGATGGCAGGATAAATTCAGCAATATTATCTTAAATGATACATTACTTGGAGGACGATTGCAGTTTACATAGCCTACGTAATTCCAAGAGGTAAGAAATTAAAACATGTTTAAATGTTTTGGGACATCCTTTACCGTTTTTTTAATAATTTCAGATTTATTCAGTGCACCGCGATTTAAATCTATAATTTATTATAATTGTCTTGGCAAAATCCTTTTATGAAGTCTTCGTCTAGTAGAATTATTATGAAAAAAAAAAAAAAGGTATACAATGATTAGAAAAAGAAAACAAATTCTAAAGTTTGCATTGTGATGGAACACAATGCGCTTCGCTGATGCAACTCAGTGTCCCCGATGCAGTAAGTTCAGAGGCCTGTGGTCGAAATGGTCCGGCTAAGCAACTTCGATACGCTGGTGCGGAGGGTCATCTGGAGGCCTAAACGCAAGACCTGCATTAGCCCGTTGCCCTACAGAGGGACTGTCTTTGGTCTCATAGAGAAGGTTTGCACGACTTTTCAGTTCTTGTGAGTGGCGCCTACTTCTTCCTATTCCTTGCCGACGAAATTTGTCTCCCGTTTCATAGGGTTTGATGTTCGAAGGATCGGTAAAGTAATAGTACACCGGAAAACCTCGGCGTTACGATCTCGAGCCCGGCGTCTTTGTGGGTGTCTGGCCTACTCGGGGCTCTTGAACCCGAACTGTGTGGAATATATTTTAACTGGGAGTTTTATTGTTCGTGACGAAGAGAAGTGAAATGGTGGATTGGGGCTCAGACCGAGTGATGCGCGATTGACAGTGCTCGTGCCTTGATCTACGATATGGGACACGGGCAGCACGCGGTGTCAACTCGTCTCACGAGCGATTTATGGGATCCGCAGAGAGTATGTCAACGGACGATGTCCGGCCAGGTTGGCTAGCTTTGTTTATATCTAATGTACATAAAATATATCTGATAACACAAATTTACCAAAGCTTCATGCTAATTTCAAAACAAACTTTTTCTTTCTTCGTTATAACATACCAACTTCAGGCTGTATTGAGAAATACACTAAATTTAAATGCAAGTTTTGTTATAAGCTTTTTATTTTTAAAATAAATAAATTTTTTATCAAAATTTAAATGTGTAAAAATATTTTATACATCAAAGAAGATTCGTTGATGTCTGTGTAAATAGAGATTTATTTATCCCTTAATGATTTAATTCAAACGATTTATGTTGTTATGCAAATATAATTTCAATAATTATACTCATAAATAGTTTTTCATTTCATTGGAGATGGTTTCTATTAAAATTCACTTGTAATTTTACTATAAATAATAAATAATACTTATTACTAATTTGGAACAAAAAAGAAAATGATTTTGTATAAAATAATAGATTAGTATAACGATTCATAATCAACTATATTTTTTGTATGTCCGGGTTACTCCCTTTTATGATAGTATGTTATTTTTTATATCTAACTAGTACTTTAACAAACTTTTGTAAATAACATTCAGTCATGTACATATTAAGGTAATTTTTGTAGAGTCGAATTTAAAATCATTAGTGAAACAAAAATCTAGAATAGTTTTTTGTACTACAAATCATTCTTTAATCTCTTAAAAGATATCATCTACTTAATGTCGAAAACATGCTACCCGTCGATAAGAGAAAAAAGGAAAAGTTTTCTATGAATATAATAGAAGATATCGTTTTGACTTTAATGTTGCGTACTTAACGAAAATGACTTCCTATTCCAGAGTATTCTCTTTAAATGACACATAGTGTACTTTTTATATACCAATTCAAATAGTGTATTGTTTTCTGGGAAAAGTTTATTTTATTGCATGTAATCAAATGTCACTCGGAATGTGTTATGTTTTCAAGTGATAGCAATTTTTCTTTGAATGTTTATTGGAAAACTCTACGAATTTTATTAGATTACTTTTAAATAAGAAAAATACATAACCGTTTTTAGAAAAATAATTCTTGTTTGTAACAAAGAAATGTTTATTCGCAAATTTATTATTTCTATTACTTATTTTTACAAATAATAAAATGATGTTCCAATCCTTTAATTCTTTAAGAAGACTGAATTAAGACGAGACAATTCTATATGTGCAAAATTTAATTCTTTTACATGAAGGCCAAATTAAATTCAATTTTCTACATTTAAATATGCGACTAATTGTTTTCAGTTCATTCGTGTTATGCTTGGCAATGGGTATGTAATGATATAGTAAAGGTGTTAATGAAATTGAAAGTAAAATTAACTATTAAATAAATTAAATAAAATTTGTATCTTCTATTTTACATATGATTAAAAATTATAATTTCCTGTAATACTTATAAATTCTATAGAAATAATTTTGCCTCCATTCATTATTTAACTTGCTAGGCCCTGTTGAACGTACTGGCATATTTTTAAAAAAATGTATTATATATACATATTTATCGTTTACGCTTTTCAATTTTGAATATCTGACTTCAAATGCATGTTCAAGAATGCAAAAAAAACCACTACAAAAGTTTTGTTGTGCAAAACGGGATAATGAGATTTTTTGTATATCAAAAAGAAAATCTCGAAAAAAGATCTTTCAAGTCTGCGCAAGTTCTAGCAACTTCAACAATTAAACTAATTTTCTTGAAATTTTGCTTCTACGATAGTAAGCACTTTGGACTATGAAATGAATCTATAATTCGTTAAAATGATCCATATTAAATATTTTTTAATGCAGATCAAAGACCGAAAATGTTAGTCAAAAATTAAAATTAACTGTGATTGACTAATTTCCCATTTCTTAGCTTTATTCTATAGAAAATTATGTTAATTAGGTAGATTTCGTATGAAATACTACCTATTACATTCTCCCCTATGTTGGAATTTCTGAAATTGTTTTGCAGATCTACACCGATCAATGACCTCTAGAACCCCAAACCACCCTAAGTAAAAAACTTTATCTATCTATCTATCTATATATATATATATATAGTAAAACTCGGATATAACGCTCACCGCTTAAAACGCTTTCCCGCCTTTTACGCTCATTTGTCCCGATCCCTTGAACCATACCCATAAGAACAATGTAAAACTTCATTGTTTTTAACGTTCCCCGCTTTTAACGCTTTCCCGCTTTTAACGCGCTTTTTATTGGTACTTTGAACAAAGAAATCCCGCATATTACGCTTTGGTGCTTTGGTTTGCATTCGAAGTTTTCATTTTCTCGCCCGTACACACACACAGAGAGAGAGAGAAAGAGGGGATACGTGGAATTAGAAGCCAGCCAACGCCCAAAGACTATGTAAAAAAAAATCAGCCAGCTCTGTGGTTTTTTCTCATTGGATCAAAGAATAAAAGAATTTATGCCGTAAACCTTTCCCGCTTTTTTCATTTACACATAAGTAAGCAGTAACGCTGGCGACTCCAATTAAGTGCAACATGGAAGCTAATAGTATGACAAGAAAGACGCTGACAATTTCCAAAAAATAAAAAATTCTAAAAAATTATGACAAAAAATCCCCTATTGTGAGCCAAAAAGATTTTGCGTTATTTATGAATATCGCACCGTCGTCTCTTCGGACTCTTCTTCAAAACAGAAAAGATATTGAAAAAAATGCTGCTATCGGTGGCTCAAAGAAAAAGAGAGTGAAAACAGGAAAATATGAAGATTTAGAAAAAGTTATGTACCAGTGGTTTCTTGAATCAATACACTATAACATATCTGTCAGCGGATCCATAGTGAAAGAAAAAGCTGCAGAAGTAGCTCAAAAACTAAGAATTGAAGATATTACTCCATCTTGTGGGTAGTTAGACCGATTTCGAACTCGCCACGGCATTGTGTACAAGAAGATTTGCGGAGAATCCGCTGGCGTGAACACAGAAAATGCAGAATTTTGGAAAAAGAACAATCTTCCAAGGCTTATCAAAAACTATGCCAGTTGTGATATTTATAACGACGATGAATTTGGCTCATTTTTCAAAGCGATGCCTGATAAATCCTTAATGTTAAAAGATGAGCAGTGCCATGGAGGGAAGCTCGGTAAAGAACTTGTTACTGTGCTTGTTTGATCCAATGCCGATGGGAGGGACAAACGCAAGCCTCTAGTGATTGGAAAATCGGCCAAACATCGCTGTTTCATGAACATAAAATGACTGCCCTGTGACTATGCACATCAACGTAAGGCTTGGATGACGGATCCCCAGTTCATTAAATATTTTTTTCTGATTTTGATGTCGAGATGCGGAAGCAAAATAGGCATGTCATACTATTCGTAGACAATTGCGCAGTGCATCCCCAAGAAATACCAGATATTACAAACGTCTCTCTGGAATTTTTACCTGCAAATACCACAAACGTACTTCAACCGATTGATCAAGGGATCATAAAGGTTTTAAAACAACATTATCGTAAACGTATAGTGAAACGATTTGTACATGAAATGGAAAATAAAAATAATCGATCTTCTGTAACTCTCCTCGACGCCATGAACTACCTTAGCGCTGCTTGGGATGCAATCGAACCTAAAATAATTCAAAATTGCATTTAAAAGGCAGGCTTCATAACAGACGCCAACTATAACATGGATGCAGCTGAAGAGGGGTCGGATCCTATAGGCGACGAGGACTGGCAAGCTGTTTGCGAGCATCTTGCAGAAAACGCACAGAGCCTTCAGAACTATCTTAACATTGATAAAGACGTTATCACAAGCAACGTTAGAAGCGTTGACGACATTATAGGGGAGACTGTACAGGATGCCGCTGATGAAGTTGCTGATGGCGATGTTCAAGAGCGCATCCCAACGATAGCTGAAGTAATGGAAGCTTTTAGCACTATCCGCCTATACACTGCTTCAGTAGATACCGTCGCTTCACATGAAGATATATTAAGGGATGTAAACAAAGCAGAAAACGCTCTTTTGTGTGGTCGTTCGTTACACCCGTCTTGATGAGTTTTTCTCTAAAACAGAATAAACAGTAAGTGAAAGTTTATTGTCCTCATAGTGGTGCTCAAGAATATAAATGTTACATTTTTTTTTAAAACAAAATATTATTATTAGTTTCTTTCATAATGTTATTTTGTGTTTAATATAAGGATAAAGGTTCCTATTAGAAATGTTAAATATATTTTGTAGCTTTTAATGTTATCAATTCTTTTACTTATTCTGATTTGAAATAATAATACACTTTGTAAACACTATGTAAATTTGTCATATTTAAAATGAAGGAAACGTTTTTGTACCTATGCTGTGGAGTTTCTATTTTAAATAATACACGAAAATGAGTCAAGTCAAGTCAACGCAGGTGCTTAAGGAGTACTTACAGTGGGTCGCAACCCCTGTTTAACCTCCATCGAAAGTGCAAAAAAACATAAAGTTACGATTAAATAAAGCATGAATAAAAACTAATAATTTGGAAACTCTAGTGGAGCAAACGACGGAAAATTGTTCCATCGCTGCATTCTAGAGTTGGGAGCACCAGGGTTAAATATAACCCGCAGTGACGCAATGATTTTCTCAATTTCAGAAAATCATCACTTCGTTGACAGACTGAGTGGTCGAAGGAGGGAAAAGCAGACATCGGGGCGTACCAACAGGCCCAGCGAAAGTACCAGAGATATGAAACCTTCAAAAAAAAAAGGCCCCAAGGGGCCACATATTGAAATTTTTAGAAGTCTAGTAAAGATTTTACTCTCTTCGCAGCAGCATCCCTGACAGCCTAGTGTTCACCATATCTGCGGTTCAAAACGCTACTAGCACCAATGGTTTAGCCTTGAAAAAGGCTTGGATTTAGATCCCCGCATCTACGATTCACATTTCGACTGCCAGTTCGGCTGAAGTTCAGAGAGTGAGAGAGAAAGCGAAACTCCTGCCTGCTATATATGCAGGGGGTGGAGCTAGAACTGTGACGTATCGTCAAAGAGGGAGGAGTATAGTTGGTTAGTTGGAGCGCATGCCACCGTGAGGAAAGGTGGGCAAACTGCTCTATTTACTAAACAAGAAATCGAAACCAATTCCGTTTAAGCCAGAATAGTTAGTAAAAAAGGGTTAGTTCTTTGGATTGCAGACAGTCAATTTACGTTACAATGAGAATGAAACTAAATGACGTTAAGTTATGCCTTAAAATAAGGAAATATTTATTAAAAATAAATAATTTAAAAGGATTTTTTTTTTTTTTTTTTTTTTTTTTTTTGTATATATACAAAAGGTAGTAAAATGCTCACAATCGCGCTGAAGTGAGTATTCAGAGTATTGCAACGACCGGGGTGCCAATCTAGGTGAACAATTTGTTCGACCTAGGGGAGATATGAATTTGGAGTGAGAATTCCGAGTTATAACTCAGAGATGAGATGAGTTATGTGACACCCGAGGGGTTTCTCCGTGATGTTTTTGAGCACGGGATGAAATCGTCATCCCGTTGGAGAATAGCAAGGGGCCTCTTCTGGCCCCTGCCCACCCTGGCATCGTACCGTTGAATGGAATCTAACTCAGAATTCTGCACTAGCGGGACAGAGTTATGAAAATTTCTCGTGAGTTTTTTAATTTCGGCAAAAATTGGCCGAATATTTAAATCTTTATGTATCTGGTCGTTACGAACATAGCGAGTCGCACAAGTAAACTTACGCAATTGCTTATTTTGGAAGACTTGAATTCTTTCAAGATGAGTTTTGCTGGCACATCCGAAAATGACCGACCCGTAGGTTATAATGGGTCTGATCATCGATTTGTATAATAATAGCTTATTTTTGGTAGACAGGCGGCTGTTCCAAGCTAAAAGTGAGTTGAGGGCTTTCACGGCACGGTCGGCTTTTTCCAATATTTCGGAAATATGCCTGCTCCATGATAATTTTGAATCTAGGTAAAGTCCCAGGTATTTATATTCAGTTTGCCAGGGAATTGGCTCATTATTTAATTTAAGATTAATGGATGGGGTGAATTTTTTGAAGGTAAAAAGAATGGCAGCACTCTTTCTAGGATTAACTTTGATTCGCCATTTTTTCAACCAACACGAAAATGATTCTAATATTCTCAATTTTAAAATGTCGGAAAACTTTCTCCCGCATTTAACGCTTTCCCGCTTTTAACGCTCTTCTAGCCCGGTCCCCCCGAAGAGCGTTATATCCGAGTTTTACTGTATATATATATCACTTTCTTCTGGACACGATAACTTCCACAATTCTGCACAAATCTCTTCCAAACTGATACATAAAATCAAGGGGCATAAAATCTCGGTCAAGTTCGTTAATGGGCAAAATCGGACCAAGGGGATAGAAATAGGGAAGGGTTTTGTAAAAAACGAAAAAAAAAAAAACTCATAACTTCTTAAATTTTGTACATATGAAATCAGTTTAAAGTTTTTATTACTTCTAAAAATAGGTCAAAAAATTTATGTATCGCAGATTTTTGATAAAATTAAAAATGGGCTCAAGGGGCGCAAAAGATAGGATTTTAGGGAGAAAAAAATCATAACTTCGTCAATTCTCAAGATATAAAATCCAATTTATTTTATTATAAATCTCCTTAATATTATCTATAACTTTTATATTCACAAGTTTTTGATAGGACCAATTCGTACCGCAAAAGAAAAAAAATAAATAAATAAATAATAATAAAAAAAAACGAAAACAAAAAAAGGGGGGGGGGTGAAGAAGAAAAAAATCCATAACTCCGTCAATTCACAAGATATAAAATCCCCATGAATTTATCATATATCTTCTTAATGTTGACTAAAACATTTATATAGACAAGTTTTTGGTAGGACCAATTCTTACAGCAAAAACAAATTAAAAATACATAGCAGTTGTAGAAAAAAATCGTGTTATTGAAGGTGTATTCAAATCCAAATTGCTTATTTTCTTACTCATTTTTAAATTCATTTTTGCTCTCAAACGCATCCAATTGGTAGATTATTTTATTCAGAAACTATATAATGTACCGTAATGATCGATTTTTTGATAGAGGCAGGATATATTTCAAAAAATGATGTCAAAGTGGGCGTTTTGAACAGAATTTCCCGAAACGATTGTGTTAGAAAAGAAAAATATTGTCCTACCGAGAAAGTAATTGTTTATAAATCAAGTTCTAATTAATTGAACGAAAAATAAAAACACAGCCCGCTTATAAATCTCTTCAAAAATCACGTCACAAGTTTGATATTTTTTTCTTTTAAAAATGAATCTGAAAATGTGCCATAAAATTTCGAGTTGTTGAGCATGGAAAAGTATTTTTTTGAATGCCGCCTTAACATGATTCTGATAAAACCAGCTATTATATAAAAATGAAATAAAAACTCGTCAAAAGTGGCCAGATAAAATCATTAAGGTGGGTTTATCTCTAATCATGATTTAGTTTTTTAGGTGAAATTAGTATACTTAACTTCGAAATCTACCTTCGCCTGTAGGTCGGGCCGGCAGGGATTTTTTAATTTTTATTATACTGAAATGCATTTCTGATTTCAGACCATGTTTTGAATAAGATAGAACTTACGTAGATAAGCCGTACTTTTCAAACCTGAGATTCTTCAGACCGCCATATTTGGAACACTATTTTGAAGTAATGAGATCCAAAAAATTTCTTTTATCTCAGACATATTAACACTCGAAAATAAACCAAGTCTAAGTCAAAAATTAATCTTAGATTGGACAAAAGGGAGATTCAAAATGACTTTTCCCCATGCTCTCTGGTTAGTCGAATATTATATCATCTCCTCATAAACCAATGGACTCCCTTCATCCCACTCCCTCGAGGCCGTCGTGCTCTGAGCAGCTGATATACAACAACACGGCAACTTGGTCTATTGCAATGCTGTACCGAAAAAGAAAAACAATTTTTTCAATCACAGAGCCACCTTTAGACTGATTTTATACAAACTTCTCCCTACTGCATTACATGTAAATATAAAATTTCGTCAAAAAATATTCAAAAATTCCCCACTTAAGGGGACAGTTTACCATTTCAACAATTTTGTTTATTTTTTAAAATATGGTTCAAATCTTGCTGCATTTAAATGTAAAAAAAAAAAAAAAAAACGTACTTAAAAAATAACTGCATATTTATTTAATTTTTTTAAAGTAAAAAAAAAAAAAAAAAAAAAAAAAAAAAAAAAAAAAAAAAAAAAAATTGAATCTTTTTATGTCCTTACTACTTTTTTAAATATAAATATTTTTGCTCATTTTTTTGGAGATTTTCAAATGTATATTACAGAAGAGTGTCCATGGATTTTTATATAAATCTAATATTACACTTAATATAATTTTTTTACTGATAGATATAGTGAAAAATGATTAAATCTAGCACATCTTCATATACTTTTATTTCAAAAAAAAAAAATAACAAAAAACCTAAAGACTAATTCCGTACACAGATTTATTACATATATAATAAAGGACATGTACACAGAATTACATGAACATGTACACAGAATCTCACAGAATGACTCACAGAACATTATTACACAGAATGAAGAACATGTACACAGAATCTCAAATACAAAGAAAGTCTTAGTATTTTCAAAACAGGAAAATGAAGAAGATATGAACATGGAAAAAAATCCTTTTAGAATTTTCATTTGTGTGGAGAATTGCGCTGGTTGCTGGCTGGACAAAATTTACAATATCTCGCGATATATTTATTGTTTGACTAAAAATGGGGTGTTAAATTATTCATAATTAAACGGGCTTTCATTTAATATAAAAAATCGACATGTTGACCAATTTTGAGGTAAACTGTTCCTTTAAATGTCAAACATCGAGAAAATCGCACAAAAAATCGCTATCATATGTTCCGGGGATATCCCCATTATATATTAGGAACTGAAGTCCATTGTCAAAAACACATATATGGAGCTTTGTGTAATTCTATGCATAACTTCGTACACTGTCTGGTGATACAATAATGAAAATGGCACAAAAACCGCTATCACAGCGCACCCATTTTGTGGAATATCCATAAATTTAACTGAGACCTGCTGGCTGTAGCCAAAAACACATATATGAAACACATATTCAAACCTATGAATAACTTCATACCCTTTTCGATGATATAATAGTGAAAAGAATGCCATAAAAATCTTTATCTCAGCGCCCTCTTGCGGAGGAATTTCCCGAAATTCAACTGGGACCTGCTGGCCATAGCCAAATATATATATATACTAATAGTTATTTCAATGTCATGCGTAAATATATTCACTTTTCTAGGACAGAAAGAGGACACAATGAATCAGACAGAAGACGTGTATCTCTCCGGCATCCTTCCAGGAAGTAAGCGCTGCCACTGAGCTCCAGACATGTCTCCTTAGAAAGATCACGTCTAGATAAATCCATTCTCAAAGTTTTTGTTAAGTTAATCTGATTAAAAAGGTACTGTAGTCATATATATCGGCTCAGCGGTTCAATACTTTTAGACCTTTAAAGTTTGTATTACCTCGTTCCCATGATACCTCAATCTCCGTCATGGAACGGCCCCACCAGTGGCCGAGAGGTTCTGCTCTCGAAGCTGGTAGACGGGAGGTGTTGGGTTCGATCCCAATCGCGCCCGTCGGCCTGATCGTTCGGACTTTTCGTGGTTTTCTTCGAACCTTGGTTCTCCAAGCGTTAATACGGGTTGGGTTCCCTTAGAAAGACCTCCACGGAAGGCACCGTCCCCCCCTTAGGGCCTATATCCCACGTGCTGATAATTGGCCGACATAAATACAACCAACCAACCAACCGTCATGGAACGATGTTGGCTATGTATATTTTTGGTTTTCCCCGTGCATATTTCAGCTATCAGTGCTTATCTGATATCTATCTATATGTTCTTTGATCTGCAAAGAACATTTTATGGCCAATAATTTATTATTACCCTGTTCATAAATATTTTAAATTGTTTTTTGAACATCTGTGCTAAACCGTAACTCCCAACCATTTTATTTTGTTGTCCGTTTGAACTGATATTTTAGTAGATTTTTATTCATACTTATCAGTCTTTTAAGGGAATTGTGTAGTTTTCCCTTTTGGTATCCTATAATAGTGTATGTGTTTTTTTTTTTAAACGTATCTTCTAATATTACATAGTTATGGTTATCCTAAAGCAAAAATCCAAATTCAACTTTCTTAGCGTCGGGTACCACTTCTATACATTTTTAGTGATTAATTTTATGATATCTTATAACATCGCATCTTAAAAAAAAAAAAATCGGCGTCAGAAGCACATGATTAGATATGAGAGCTTTTTTTTTTTTTTTTTTTTTTTTTTTTTTTTTCTTTTTTCTCATGATAATCTATCTATACTAATATTATAAAGAAATAAGGTTTGTTTGTTTATTTGTAGGGGTGATCTCTGGAACTACCGAATCTATTTCAAAAGTAACGGTGGAAAAATAATGGTGATATTTCCTCTTCCAACATAGGGTATACTTTATGTCGCTGCCACTACCCTAAAGACCGTGCAGGAGCAAACAGCGTTATGAAAATGCGATTTTTGTGTTACTGAAGGGCATATAAACCTGAAATTTGGCAAGGTAGTTATAAGATATAATGATCACTAAGAGCCTTTCCTCAAAAAAATCGAAATTAAAAAGGTGTGAAAATATGCGAAAAGTGTTCTAAAATTATTCTAATTTGCGATTCTGCACAGTCTCAGAAAGTACCAAACCGATTTCAAAAGTATTGGGTGAAAATTGATGGTGATAGTCCTTGCTCTAATATAGGCTCTATTTTGTGTCGCTGTCACTATCACCTGGAGGTTGCAGGAGCAGAAAAAAAAAGTTCTAAATTGCAATTTTTGTGACACCGCAGAGGCTAGAAAGTTGAAATTTGGCATGGTAATTAATTACATAATGCAAATGTTCTTTAAGAACAGGCGAAAAAATTTGAGAAAGAGTTGAAAATTTGCGAAAGCGTTCTAAAACGTTCTAAATTGCGACTTCTAAGCAATCTCATGAAATACTAAATCGATTTAAAAAATAATGGTTGCAAATTGATACTGATAGTAACTGCTCCATCATCTACTTATAATAAAATCCAAGTGGAGAAAAGTGCGGGTCACCAATCCGGTTCAAACCACTCTGGTCTGCGAATCCACCGTAGCTAAACGCCATGTTAGGCTTAATAAAAAACATATGATAACATATGACAGCTGAATGATGATTTCTTGTACTTGAAATCATGTATGTTCAGCATATTTTCACATAAAACATGTGTATATAATGTATTAAGCTCTAAATTAAAATTAAGCTATTATAAACATAGAAACCAGATCTAAACAAATGGCACTGTTGCCATTCTGAAACAAATTCCAGCAAATATACAAACAAATGAATGACTATTTGAATGCTTCATTTAAAAAAATACATGTTAACGTCGATGCTGCTCTTAAAATATTTGTAAAAGTATATTAAAACATTTAAATATTTTAACTTTGTTTAAAACATTCCAATTAAACTTAAAACTATCCATTTAGTTTCTAAATTAAAAATAACTATAAGCTACCGAAATGATCACGTGATTCTTCTGCTCTTGTCTGCTCTGACTACATGAGGCTGAGCCGCTAATATTACGAAGTTATATTAAAAAATCATTATAAAATAAATATATTTTTCTGAAGTTTTGATTCCTTGATTTGGATACATAGATATAAGAGGTATTATTTACATAAAAGTAATTAAGTTATTTGTAACTCAAATTTATGTTTTTTGTTTTAAAATTTAGAAACGCCAGTGTTCATACACAAAATATTAGCAATTTAAATGTAGGCGAGGCGTCATCTATTATCAGTAATGGTTATCTGTTTTTCATATTTTTACAGATTATACGTATTTATTAATACATTTTATGCGAAATAATTTAAAAATATCTCCTTTAAACATATATTTTTTACTTAATATTTACGTTTTTCAATCATTTGAATTTTTTATAGAATTAAAAAAAAAAAATTGATATTTTAATAATCTGATCAAAAAATACAATTTATTTAACTTGTTTAATTATGGATTTTTTAAAATTTAGTAATAATCTTAGAAACTAAAATGTCTTAATGCTATATTTCTTTTTTTTTTATACATATTTACAAATATGGCAGCCAGATTTGAATTATGAAAATGAGATGAAAATTCAGAGATTATTTTATATAATTTTTTTAATGTTGTTTGCTTATAAATATTCCGTTGATGAATGTTACTCGGGAAAATTAATTAGATATTTTTTTATTTAAAAATTATGTCATTAGTAAAATTTTTAATGTTATGGCAATTTGAGAGATGGGGGGGGGGGGGGGAAGTATTTATGATGTTATAAAATATGAAATTAAAAAAAATATTTTAACAGTTTATAATAACAGTTTTTAATTTTTTATTCAAAATTTCTTAACACAATGATAGCTTAGTATTGTCATAACCTTTAATTTAAAAACTTGAAAAAAATTATTAATTTAATTATTTATTTTATTTATTTGCCGAAAAAAACCATGATTTTTTTTTCCTGTAAGCAAACATGATTTTATTTTAGCCTGGTAAATTAAGCATTTTTTTTTTTTTAATGACTTTGCTTATAAAGTTTTTTTCAAATAAATATTTTGGATAAATTAATTAGTTTCATTTTCACGTTTTTAAATTAAAGATCATAGCATACTGTTAAACAATTAATTTTCTTTCTTACTCTCATTCTCTTTATATATAGTTAACACTATTTAGTTTTCAGAGTTTGCAAATACACATGGTACATAAATTGTATTTAATGATCAGATTAAAAAAATACTGATTCTGTACTACTCTTAGAAAATTTTTAAATGATTGAAAATCATACATATTTAGTAAAATATATCTAAGTAAATAAGTTTTTAAAAAAAATCATACCATATAAATAAAGTCCATAATGATGACCTTTACTGATCATAGATGTCACCACTCCTTATCTTAAATGGCTATGATCTTGGTATTTTGATTTTTTAAAACTAAAATACACAAATCTGAGCTAAAAATACCTTAATCACACTTATGCAACAAGAATATGTAAAATATTTTATAAAAAGTTTTACAGAATTAAGCGTGATTTTTCCTATAATAATAATAATAATAATAATTATATATATATATATATATATGTGTGTATATATATATATATATATATATACATGCATATACATGTGTTACAAATGCAATGCAACTTTGATCTTTTCCTGTTCCATGCTGAAATATATAAAATGTGATTTTAAACTGTAGTTTAGATAATATCTTTGTTCTAATCATCAAAAATCAAAGGGTAATACATTTTGATAAACAAAATGCATGAGGCATCATTTTTTCCCCCTCAGTCAGAAAAATATCTTTTTAAATATTGTTTTAGAGATTTATCATTCACATTCCGTCATTTTTGACGGGGGTTATATACTAGTAGGCTATATTTTATATTGTTGTCACAACCACCTGGGGATTGCAGGAGCAAACAACTAGGCTAAAAACTTTAAATTTTGAATGGTAGTTACTAAAAAGTTATAAATGCCCTCTAATTACAGTAAAAAAAAATTGGAATTAAAAAGGTCTGAGAATGCGCAAAAAGCGTTCTAAATGACGTTTTCTACGTAATCTCTTTAAATGCCAAACCGATTTCAAAAGTAATGGTTGCAAATTGATGGTGATAGTCACTGTTCCACAATGCGGTATATTTTATGTCAGTGCCACTTCAACATGAGGGTTGATGTGGACCTAAATTGCGATTTCTGTGATATATAAGAGGCTAAAAACTTGAAATTTGGTATGGTACTTCCTTATAAGATATACATACCCCCTAAGAACAGTAGGAGAAAATTCGAAAAGTAAAAGTATTGAAGATGTGCCAAAAGCGTTCTAAATTACGATTTCTATACAATCTCAGGAAATACTAAACGAATTACGTAAGTAATGGTTGAGAATTGATGGTGGCAGTTTCTGCTCCTACACGCTCCTTTCTGCTCCTAAATTTTATTTCGGTGTCACTTACACCTGCGGGCTGCAGGTGCAACAAACGTTATAAATTGCAATCTTTCTGATGCTAAACCGGCTGGTTGCTTGAAATGTGGCAAGGTAAATACTTTTATTTAAATCTCCTATAATAACGGTTCAACAATTAATTCAAATTTTAAAAGGGATGAAAATACGCGAAAAGCATTCTTAAAGCTTTCTAAATTATGATATCTGGGAAATCGTTAGAAATAGAAAATTGAAACTTGGCATGGTAGATATTTATAAGATATAAATGCTCTCTAAAATCAGTTTTAAAAAAATCCTGATTTAAAAGTGTGCAATCATCGAAAAGCGTTCTATTTTTTTTCTAATTTACTATTTTGACAATTGAGACTTTTTGACAATTTGAACTTTGACAATTAATTGCCAGACAATGATGTGCACTACATACGAATGATGCGTATAATTTTACTCAGTAGGTAGTTGTCTCTTGAAATATGCAAATAATTATTTTCAACGTACCATGTTACCTGGTAGAAATAGCTTAAAAAAAATACAGTCAATCAGGGTAACTTTGAACCACGGGGTGTAACTTTGCACCACCTCCTATTTTTCAATATTTTTGACTCTAAAAAACTAAATAAACTCAAGAACTGTGTTCTGTTGGCAAGGTTCTAAACTGGGATTTCGACTGTTTATTTTAGAAAATAAATTAGCAACATTATGCGCAATTAATTGCATCATCTAACTATTTTTTTTAAGTACTGTTTTCAAGTTAATTTTGAATGCTGTTTTGAAGTTGTTGCAATCCAATTAAATTAGTAAGTAACAATATACTCATTTATCAGACATATTATTATCTAAATGTTGTAAATGTGTTAATGTTTTGTGATTATTTATTTATTAATAGTTAATAAAATGTAAAATAAGAAGACACTAGCATTTTACCGCATTTTCAGAGTAACTTTGAGCCGGCTCATAGTTACACTGATGACTTATTTACTGATTATAGGTGCTACTGTCGAAAATTTCCCATATTTGCACGTATATTTTATATAAATGCCGAAAGTGTGCATTAGATATGACATGTAAATATTTTTACAAATATGTGTGAAATACATAAAATACATTTAGAGGCGTGTTTAAGGGCGGAGCTACTCAAATTTGACATTTCATACGTTCGACGTTTTTTATTCTTGTTTGAATAATACTAGTACTTGTATGTATTACTGTAACTATGGATATATGATAGAGTTAAAACATTGAAAATTGTTTTTCACTGTATTTTTATGTTTTATATGAACAATAAACAGGTTTTTTTTTCTAAATGTTCATGGTTCTATTCGTCCACTTTTCTTATGCCTGATATTTGTTGTAATATCATAAATTATACAAATCTTGTGATGTTGGGAAATGTAAATTCACTGTCCTTACATATCTGAAAACATTTTTTGGTGTTTAAAGTTGTCCTGACTACAATACTTTTTTTATAATTTATTATTTTATATAAAAATTTATCATATGGTGCAAAGTTACCCTAAATGGCTGGGTAACTTTGAACCAGGCTAAAAATCCATTTTTTATTGCTTTTATCCTTATTATTCCTTAATTTTTTATAGTCAAACAATAATTTAGGATCATTTCTTCTCTTTTATGCGCCTAGTTGCGACAATATTCTTCAAATAAGAGTGTGGCATATGAAAATAGAGAAAATGCGGATCAAAGTTACCATGATTGACTGTACCTCTTTGATCTGAATTACCGCATGAAATGGGTTAATTTGGATTAGTGATATTTTCTCTGATGCCTTACAATATATACAATCATGAGTAAACGGGATTGAAAGATCTCGGTGTGGGATTTACAGCAAGACATTTTTGGTTATACAACTACAACTATTTTTAGAGATGCAGTTGGACTGATAAGTATGCTGGATAAAAACTTTTTTAAAGGATTTTCAATATTCATATATTTTATACACTCCCTACGAAATGCAGAATTTTCTATTGGAAATTAATAGCCTTGTTATTATTAAAAAACTTATTTTTAAAATTTAAATCTTTTTTTTTAATAACATGAAATGCAAACAACGGGGGAGAAAGGACCAGTCAAGGCTCGGATGTTATGAAGGAAGTTAATGACATTTACATTGCAAGTGTTAACGCCTAATTAAGCCTAAAGCATACAGTCAAAACTAAAATTTGGAATAAATGCAAAATAAAATTGTAAAATAAATGTTTTGCTAACACAAAATGTGCAGCAATGTAAACAAAACTGGGGTATTTCACAGGATCTGAAAACTGAAAGATTTAAAAATGCATTCTAAACCACAATTTGATTGAAATAGAAAATAATCCAATTTACCCCGAAAATACTATGTCTGGGGAAATTACAATCATGAAGATTATTAAGGTGTTTCGTCTGTTGCAAAACGTAACCATTTCCCTTTAAGAACAACCTTTTTCTAAATTTAAATCTATAGCTATATTTCAATATCCATACTTTTTTTTTTCCACAGGATCTTTTCACTTAAAACATTCTAACTTTGACGCACAACGTTTTTCTTTATGTTCTGAGAAAACAGTGATTACTTCTACAGTAACATACATTTTCACTCCAAAAAAAAAAAAAAAATGCACATAAAGAATATCAGTGAAACTTCATAATTAGCATGGTCAAGTTTTTTTATATGTTACAGATTGCCCCTGAAGTGCTCATGACCCAATTACCCATGATACTAATTACCCCTACCTTCCCTATGTTTTTGGCTGATTTGTTTTTTTTTCATTCCTTTCTAATTCAATTCGTATGACGAAGCAAATAACGAGTAAAGAAGTTTTTTAAAGATGATTTGTAAGCTCAAATGGAATTTCGAAACTTACAAGCATTTAACAGGAGTTAAATTAATTATGCTTCTTTTTATTATTAGTATTGATTGCAATGAAGATTTTGTGTAAATTCTCTTACGGCTGCTAGTCACTGAGCTTTCAAATTTCCCTCGGTAATGCTAAGTCTATGGGCGTTTGATGCATTTTAGGTAGATTTCGTATGTAATACTACCTTTTGGAATATCCCCTGTGTTGGAATTTCGGAAAACTTTTTTGCAGATCTACACCGATCATGACCCCTAGAACACAAAACCACTCCCAGTAAAAAAAATTATCCATCCATCTATCTATCTATCTATCTATCTATATATATATACATATATATATCACTATTTTATGGACACGATAACTTCCATAATTCTGCACAAATTTTTTTCAAACTGATACATAAAATCAAGGAGCATAAAATCTCGGACAAGTTCGTTAATAGGCAAAATCGGACCAAAGGGGGTAGGAATAGGGAGGGGTTTTGTGAAAAACGAAAAAACCCCATAACTTCTTAATTATAATACATATCAACTCAGTTAAAAGTTATTGTTACTTCTAAAAATTGGCCATAAATTTGTGTATGACAGATCTATATATATAAAAGCCGTTCTCTGAGTGTATGAAAATGTGTCAGAAAATTTCGAGTTATTGAGCATGGAAAAATATTTTTTGAATACTGGCTTTAACACGATTCTGATAAAACCAGCTCTTATATAAAAATGAAATTAAAAACTGTTCACAAGTGGCCAGATAAAATTGCTAAAGTGGATTTATCTGTAATCATGATTTCGTTTTTTTTTTTTTTTGTTGAAATTAGTATTTATCTGCGAAATTTACCTGGACCTGCTGGCCGAACCGTCAGGGATTTTTTATATTCGAAATATCTCCTCAGGGATTTAATATTTATAACTTCTTTTTTCAATGTTTTCTTCTTAAAGGATGTCACTATTTTTTTCTTTGTTGCCAAAATAGTTCTAAAATCTATGCTTAATTTAATATTTTATGTTTAAAAAACTGAAAAACCGTGAGTAAAATTTTAACTCTTCATTTAAAATTAAGCGCAGATTTTAGAAATAAAGGGACATCGAAAAATAATGCCTAGATTAAAAAAAATATCATAACATCGAAACCTTTTATGTTAAATGAGTGATTCTTTCACTACACAATAACTGGTGAACGCAAGTTTGGTTTTGTTTCACCAGAATTCGTTTGCGTGCCTGTGTTATGCACGGAGTAGTTGCGCAGTCGTCAAGGTCAGCCGACGCGCCAGACTGCAGCTGCTCAGTACGATGTTGACCGTGCAACAAAAAGCACAGTGCGTGATTTGGTATGCGGGATATTTCATGACAAAGTTATTGGAGCTTTCTTTTTCGAAGAAAAAACCATGTTCTGAGCAGCTGCAGTCTGGCGCGTCGGCTGACCTTGACGACTGCGCAACTAATCCGCGCATAACACAGGCACACAAACGAATTCTGGTGAACTAAAACCAAACTTGCGTTCACCAGTTATCGTGTAGTTAAAGAATTACTCATTTAACATAAAAGGTTTCGATGGTATGATTTTTTTTTAAATCTAGGCATTACTTTTAGATGACCCTGTATTTTGATAACTAAGAAAAAAAAAATGAAATCCCATAAGAAGAGAATACTGAAAAAAGATGTTAAAAACATGAATTTCCCGAGGAGATATTTTGAATATAAGAATGCATCAAACACCCATATATTTAGCATTACCTATGGGAATTCGGAAACTGTGTGACTAGCAGCCTTAAGTCGATCAGAGGGAAAGAGATGGGGAAGGGGCTGTTTACTTCAAATATTGACTCCAAGACACTCTAAACACGTCACCGCCCACAAGTTTATTACCGATATTTTTTGTATAATTCCACACACGAAAATTACTAGTTTCTGTAAACTGGCATTTAACCCTTCACTGCATGAATTTTTCTATTTTTATGAATTTTATTTTAAATCTATATATCGTTCAAATAATGGGAAAAATAGTAAAAAAAAATTAATTTCAAAATTTCAGCTAAAATTTGTTTATTTTATGATGTTTGCCATATGTACACTTTCAGAGTTTTAAAATATTGTATTGCTATATTTTGCAACTAAATGAGCTTAAATTAAGTTAAATAATGCTATAAAAAGTGATAAAATATCTTTATTGAGATTAACGATCTTTCGTCGTTCAAACAGCGACATTTTGAAAATCATTCACGATAAAAAAAAAATTTCACATAATTTAAAAACAATAAACATAGTAAACAATGTCACGAGACATAATGCATAATGAAAAACATTGCAAACATAAAATTAAATTAAAATTAAATCTTTTAAATTATATGAAAATTAATCCACGCTCGCAAATAGCTATTTTAATTAAAATTTAATTTTATGTTTGCAATGTTCTACATTATGCATCATGTCTTGTGACATTGTTTACTATGTTTATTGTTTTTAAATTATGTGAAAATATTTTCTATTGTGAATGATTTTGAAAATGTCGCCGTTTGTGCGACGAAACGATGGTCAATCTTAATAAAGATATTTTATCATTTTTTATAGCATTATTTAACTTAATTTTTTTATAAGTGATTGTTATACATGAGCTTAAATTAATTTTATCTGATTAACAATCTAAAAATTTTATTATATTAATATTTTTAAGTATTCAGTAAAAATAATGAAAGTAAATCTTATCGTAATAGTTTGATCGAAAAAATTTTTTTGAACAAGTTGTAATTTTTTGTATAATGCAGCCATATGACATGGACAAAATAAGTGTTATTATATTCTTTGGATTATCCTTCATCAGTTATAGTGCTCATATTAGCCAAATTCATGGCACATAATGAAATTTATAAGGTGTTTTGGGTATGTGTCAGATATGGCACGTGGTGCAGTGACGGGTGAAAGTAAAAAAAAAAAAGCCTTATTTTTATGGCAAAATAAAATGCTCAGGAAACCATTAAAAATGACGATTTTGAATTGTAATTGAAAGGCAATCTTATGGATATTTTATGTTTAACTATGCTCACACTGGCTTTTCCAAAACCGAATTAAACTCAACTCAAAAGTCACAAGTTTCAACTCAATGAGTTTTCTTCCAGAAAACACTGTTCGGAATTCGCTGAAGAAGACTTTATGCGCAATGTCACATTTTTTACATATTTAACTTAAATTAGTTTTCATTCAAAGCTATAAATCCTTTTACTAGGCTCATTAGGTCAAATCGTAATTATGTAAATATGTAGCACCTTTCGTCGTCTTCGGGTCCGTCCATCTGTTCGCATATAACAGATCAAAATCTACCAAACAGAGTGGTTTGAAATTTAATATATACAACACTGATAAACAAAAAAATTTTTCTTGGAAAATTTTAACATATTTAAGTAACCATATACTTGGTAATTTAGAAAATATTCACAAAAAGGTGAAGTTGGTTTCCGTTTTAGAGATATCTGTGTTTAAATATATCTCATTATGTCATTTTATTGCCTTTTAAAGTACTTTGTTTCTACAGTTTAATTTCCCTGAAAGTTAACAAATGTCTTCTACTTATAATAGGGTAACTCCCGGAGAGTCGCCGCATACGGGATAGATGCCGCTCCCCTTGTATTTCTTGTAATTATCCATAGATGTTCGTCAAACGCACAGTATAGGTGCGCAATGATATTATTTTAACCAGTGTATAGCGTGAATCCCATTTCTATGTTTACTTGTAGAAGTACAATACTTAAATTGACGTAAGAGCATGATTTCACTGTCCAAACATTTAAACACATTATGTTTAAATACTTTCCATACACTAATTACTAAATGCATGCATGATTTAGGTGTCAGAACTAAGTGTAGCGTTTGTATAGAGTACTATGTGTATGGTTACGCCATTCCCCATAGCGACGGCAGGTAACTGTGATGGCCGACGTCTGCACCATGCAAAATGTGATACATGCCGCTCTGCTATTCCGGTATTCATGCCGCAGTTTCTTTTGTACGGGATGATTAAGTGTTATTAACTTTTCCTTTTCTTTTTGCACAGACTAACCATGTTAGGCATGTTATCAAGTTTATTAAAACCAAAGGAGAAAAAGGGGAAAATAAAAAGTAAGAAGGGCAAGAAAGATACAATCCGAGATGATAATAATGAAAAATTGGATTACGCGTAACGCAGATGTTCTTTGCAAACTACTCCAAAAAAGAGGAAGTATTCGTTGCATCATGTTTTTAAATGTAGTTACATAAAGACTGTACATTTTCGACACTTTTTCTGTAGATTGTAGTCGAAAAAACAGGTCTCTTAACCCATTTTGGACCATAGGTGCATATAAGCATCTTCATAAAGAGCTTATAAAATTTGTTTCTTTCACCAGTAAAAAGAAAAGTAATATTTGCTTTGTTTAATTAGAGAATTTTCATGATTATTTAAGTAAAGATACTTATGCACTTTCGCGTCATAACTACCGCACAAGTGCGGCGTCTCAGCCTGAATGTACGGGTAACGCGCCGCAGTGTAAAGTTTTAGAAAAAAAATGTTAAAAATATTAATAATTTGTTTTGAATTTTTTTGTCGCAGTACACGCGTTGTATATTTAACATTAAATAGCACAGCATGATTTTTTTATTTTATGTCCACCATGGTACTTTATACACAAATTAAAAAAAAAAATGTGCGGCATAAATCCCGGAATTACCCTACATCTAAACGCCAATAAGACGTCTTTCGTTCATGTGAAAAATTCAGCACAGCACCATCTGTTGGACAATTTACACCAAAACATAATTAGCATCAATTCATATGAAGGACTATTTATAGAATTAAATAGATAGTATAAAACAGGGTTCGTACACATTTCGTTAAATACAAATCAATTACTCTTAAGGACTTTGAAGTACAGAAAAATAAGTGTAAGGACCTACAAATGAAATAAACTAATTATAATATGCATTTTTTTAATAAAGGGTTTCATTTTTGTAAATACAAGTTTTAAACTTTCAAATGGCCAGAAAGGAGGGGGGGGGGGATTTCAGAGTGTGGCAGTAGAAATTTAGAAAATTTTTAAATAACAAATACAGCAGACAAAAAAAAAATAATCAAATGTGGCAATCCCAAAACTTTCTTCTATCTCATACATGTTAATACTACAAAATTCAGAGTGCCAAAATTATATAGCAATCTATGCCCATCCTGAGGATTCCAAAGATATGAAATTACATGCGTAGTATTCGAGATATAACAATTGCTAAAATCGTTTAAATCCTGGCAAATTCCGCATAGCACCAGCGCTAGTTGGGTGATTTATACTAAAACTTAATCAGCAACAACCTGTGTTAACATCTGACTGAATCTGATGTTTGATGAAAATCCGTGCGTTTGTGTTTTAGATAGAGCTATTGCAAAAATCGGGGAAAATGCGCACAGCAGTGCCATCTATTGGGCGATTAACACCAAAACCTTATCAGGAACAACTTGTGTCAACGTCTAACTGAATCTGAAGTTTGTTGAAAATTGGTGCATTTGTTTTTGAGATAGAGCTATTGCAGAAATCATGGAATCATAACAGCGTCACCTGTTTGGCGATTTACAGAAAAATATAATCGGACCCCTATATTTATCAAGATATACCTGCATCTGAAGTTTGGTGGCTTTCATTCAAGGACGTTGTGCATAATTTCTTAGGAAAACAATTTTAAAAAGTTAAATTGCCACATGTCATTAAAGCTTCATATTTTGCACTCTCACAGTGAATTTTCCCCAGATAATATGGGAGAAATTAGCGACGAGCATTGTAATAGAGATGTTTCTCGTTGCGGGGGCTGTTCATCTTTTATAAAAGAACTTCGGATATAAAATAAGTAGATGGAAATATCTTTTGAATTATTTTAAATGAAATTTAAGATTCTCCGTAGTGGAGTACGAATGCGCGAACAACACAATAAACTCATATCCAGAAGATTCAAACTAATACTTGTAGCGTAATAAGGAAACTTTAATGAAAATTTGAAGAGACACATAAGTGCCTTGGGAGTGACCCCGCTTACACACAATCAAAACTTAATCTTTACATTCTGAGAAGCAGGCAAAGAGTGATAAGTTTCACATTTTCATTCGTAAAGTTTTGGCGATATATAGATATTGGGTAAGACACAGATCTTGCCATGGGGTGACGGTTACATTGGAATACATGGGGTAGTTTAAATTTAGATGAAAAGCCTAATAGGCGATAATTAGCCAAGCGTTAGTCCGTGAGAAAGTAAGAAAGAATCCGAAAGCTGTCAATAGCATTAGAATGAGTGCGGTAAACTGAAAGGCGACTTAAGTTTAAAAGTACATCTGGATATTATTATCTAACCGCTGGTTTAACCCTAGAACTACCGGAAATTTTACTCAAGTTTTATAAAAACATTCTACACCAGAATTTTTACTTAAAACTATTTAATTTGTTTATTTAACTTATTATTGTCTGATTTATACATTTAGTTTGTTTTGAAGAAATTTCTGGTTTGAATAAATATTTTGAATGTACATGTCGGGTCCATTGGACCCTTCTGGTAGACAGAGGGTTAATGGGAACGTTAAAGTAATGTGAAAAGGGAAGTAGATTAATTTAAAACTTAGATATACAAAAAGAAATAGAAAGGCGATTTTTATATTGATAGTTAATATTAAATTTTAACTATCTAGGGATCATATTAATTACCTTTAAAGAATAATATATGTGATATCAAACGATATCGCAAGCATGGTGAATAATTTCCTAAAACATTTTCTGCTATGGAGTCTCGTTATCCATAGCAATGGAATGAAGCAATGGTTTACGAATAGTTTTGGTTCAACAAGGGAAAAACATAAAAGTAAATAAGCATAAATATAAACACAAAAATAGGTACTAATGTTCTCAAATTAATGCACTCACATTGTGTTCAGCTGCGTAAAATGCGTGTAAAATATATGGAAAATGTGTATAAACAGTGTACAAGTATACTGCTGGTAAATTTGACACTTACGTATTATTATTTTGCATTATTGTACGATCTCCAAAATTGTGATATATCGTAATAACCTATAAGTACATATCCTTCGTTAAAAAAAAAAAAAGCCAAGTAAAGAATTTTAATATCATTTTTATTTACTCAAGAGTGTATATAACTGGAATATTAGCTTTAAATTTAAGAAAAAAAGTTTATTTTTGTTTATCAGTATAATTGTTGTAGATTTTTTTCGAGTCATGTCAAATTTTATGAAAATCAAATCAAAACTTAAAAAGATATTAATAAACGTTTTCTTCATTTCATTAAATCCTATCATACGTAATTAATTCAACGATATTCCATGATAGGTAATGATTATAGGTTGCTATGGTGATTACGTCCTATTTAAGATGGAGTCCAATCACTTCAATATTACTGAATTTAATGTATGTAATCGTAACAAATTTTATATTTATGCCTTTTTGAATAAGAGTGCAACTGCTATTGCACCAAAATCTGAAAGATCTGAATATTTATAAAACAAGTTATACAACGAATGCACCCTCATTTCCCACGTTTGACGTACAGTCGTGAAAGAAAAAAGTAAACACCCCCTACTAACTCAACAACAAATTATCGTAGAAGAACATTACTGGTACCGAACGATTGGAAATAAAGTCTATTTTTAAATGATGTACATAAAATTGGCTTAGTGGGCCATCTACATATTAAAACGAGCAATAACTTTATTTTTTTCAATAGCAGTACACAATTCTGACAGCATAAATTCTGACAGCTACATCCTTCAATTAGCCTAAAATAAAAATTTTATGCAATTCGTATGATAGGTTTCCGAGAAATTAATTATTTTACAACCAGCGTATTTTAACGGCTGTATCCAAATTGAAGTTCGGTACTCGATTGTTAAGCGAAACAGGTGCCTTCTTGATCAAGGTACCTTAAGCAGTCAATGAAGCCTGCTAGATTACAGGACAGCAGAAGGAAATTTAAAATTATTTAGTCACTTCTATCATAGATGGCCCCTTGAACCATCATTTTGCCGTTTTTTAAGCATAATTTGAAAACTACTTGGAAGAAAATGTGAAATTTTGGATTTCCAAAAAGCAAGACTTAATAAATCAAAATCCATCAAAAAAATTGTAGGTTGCAATTCATAATTTTTTCGAATATTAATTTCATAGTTCATAATTCATATCATAAAATTATAAAAATTATAAATTCAACGTATTTATGTTTGGGTATATTAATATTATTGCTACACAAAAAATTGGTACATTGGAAGTATAATTTCAGGAGATATAAATAAAAATATGAAAATGTAATTTAACATTAGTAGCAGTAAATTTTGAATGCTTATAATTCAAAAACTTATCATTCAAATGACTTGAAATTAGGTGTCTAGGTATAGTTTGAACCAAAGATATGAAATATCTCGTTAAAAATGGGTATTGTCATTGAAAAAAATAATTTTTGGATTTGTTTGAATATGTAGGTGTCCCCTAAGCAACTTTTCTATACGTCATTTAAAAGTAGACATTATTTCAAATCGTTCAGTACCAGTAACATTCGTCTACGACAATTTGTTGAGGAGTTAGTAGGGGTGTTTACTTTTTCTTCCCACGACTGTACAATTTCCGACTTCCAATATTTGTATAAGTATTCACACCGTAAAAGTACCACCCAGAAACAATATCATACAAATGATTCTGCTTATCAGAATAGACGTTGGAGACTGTTTGAATAAATGAGAGCTTTACTTCATAAAACATTTTAGTTAAAATGAATATATGGGAAATACAATTTACATTTAGTTACAAAAATCATGAATAATTTCAATTCATTCGGTTTAGGGCAAGTATAATTTAAATAATTAATTTCAACCTCTAAATACGAGACTTATTTAACCAAGTAGAATGTTTTGAACGGAATTTGACATTACTAATACTTCCCAGGCATTTATTGTGGGTATTTGATAAATCTTTACTCATCCCCTCCAAATCCCTTGGATGATTGCCAACTCGAATTCCTCGTTTACAACTCGTAAAGAAGGTCATAATTTACGTTCATTCATTCTGACTTATATTTTGAGATCAGAATAATTCTGAAATCAAATGTGGATTGGATTCATATCTCTTTTGCCGGAACAAAATCATAATATTATATTGGAAAGGAAATTGATACACTAAATCATAATCATAGCATATGAACTATTATTACAATAAGATAAAATGAATCCAATTGAAAAGGGATAAAAGTAATATATTTCGAGATTGATATTTGTAGCACTGTTAAGCGTGCTCAAGTTTATAGGATAAACCGTTGAGAATTGGGAACGCCTGTTTTAATGTTTCTTTTTATAGCGTTACTCTCTTGGTTTTGAACAAATGCAAAGAAGAGCGAAAAAGCATGCATCATGAATAGAATATAAAACAATTTCCAAGACAAACATAATATCACTAAGAAATAATTTTTTTTTTCATGCAATGAAATAAAATATCTAATCCAATACAAAGGAAAAAAACATAATTCATTAAAAATCCATTTTCAACATTTGCCAACCATACCAAGTGATTTGTTCGAAATACTTCGTGTAGCCATGTATGGCATCTATGAATTTTATACACACCACCTAATTAAATCCGAAATTAGAGAAGTTTCAAAATGCATACCGGAGAACAAAATGCAATTCCAGCAGTTATCGATCAAAATTTGTCCTGTAACCAAATTATTTTGTGTGTCTCTGGTAAATGAACTATAAATGCTACGTACTCTATTCTTCTGAGAAAGCTGGTTATCAATAGCATTATTTTTTAAATATCGAAACATCAAATAAATGCACCGCAAACTATTTGCCCCATGGGCCAGAATGTAACGGAATAGTTTTGCGTGTTCCTGTAAACGAATTATAAATACTACATACTTCATTTTCAAAGCCGAAAATTTTATTGCAAGCCTCAACGACATGCAAGTTGTTAATGGCAATCTGAGTATATTTACGGGAATTAGAGTACAGACAGACAAACAAACCGAAATCCTAAACACATTTTTACTATCTTGGGAAGCGTTAAAAAAAAGCGATAGATAATGAAAGTAGATCAAGTACCTACAAGTGTTTTTATTTTCCTAAACCAAGAGACTAGCCTATAAAAATAAAAAATAAAAACACTCGGCAGGGGTGTAGGAATTCTGTCGAATTCTTGGAGTAAACTAATCCAGGTGCGCGAATCGCAAGGGTGAGAAATTCAAAAGTTCGAGAAAACAAAATTATGAAATTATTGATATAATGTTTTTTAAATTACTAACCAGATATTATGGATGGATTATAGTTATTTCCCCGCCATATTTCCTGTTGTTTTCGACTTAAACGCTTTCGAATAAAAGCTACTAGTTTCATATGCTTAGAAAAATTATTGCTTCTATTCGAGAACTTTTAGCTTTAAACTAACTGTTAATTTAGTAATTATTACAATTGTATTTTAGAATGCATGATTTTTTTTTAGATATTTGCGCTGACGACGTCGTTGGCAGAAGAAAAAATTCAAACTTATGTATGAAGCAGAACACCACATAATCTTCTTACTTTTGTTAATGGAATTACAGTTATTCAAACACAATAACTTGTAAAAGTAATCCTGAGACAGTTACTGATCATTTTACAAACAAAAAAACATGAAAACGAGCATTTTGAAAAATTGTTTGTGAAAACGAAACAGGTATTAATTTTCACAATTTATTTTTTAAATACATACCAGAGACGTTTTGGGCATAACTTACAGAATTTGGGGATATGCTTGATCGTGGATTATTAAAAGAGGGGGTCCCCAATCACAATATAAAAATTACGAAAATAACATTTGCAGGTAGGGCGTAAAACATAGGTTAAAATACATTTGTGCAGCATTGAATTCAGAATAATTTTTTCTGGATGAAATTTTGCTGTTCCGGGGTGGAGAATAAGGATTTCGGGGGGAGGATTCATCAGAGAATTCTTCTTTCACGGGATATTTCTCCCAGATATCCCTTAAATTCATCACTTCGTTTTTGTTTTCCCAAGTTAAAAAAATTGCAACTAAAATAAATATAAATGCATGCGTAGATGAAAATCTTGTAATTGCAGATAACTTTTAGCCTGTTAAGACATAGATAACTTCAAAAAGGCATTTCAATCGAAAACCGAAATTGCCGTTTTATAATTAACAAAAAGTTTTTTTTTGCGAAATTATAAACAATAAGCATAAGAATATTTAATAATAACAAGTTACATTAATGAAAATCATTATTATTAAAATAATGTGCTCAAGAGAAAGAAACAACTAAGTGTTGCTACAATTTTTTTTGAAAATTCCAACATAGTTCTACAGACGCTCGTTAAAGTTGCTCTTAAATACAATGGAGCTACTTTCTGACGCATTTCTGAATTCGGTTTTGTTCAGAAACGCATGAAATAGGCAGGTGTTCTTATTACGAAACTATGTGATAGAACGGGGTTTTCCATGCTTTGATAAAGGCAACAGATCTTTCAGAATATATTATGAAAGTTGGTGTTTTGGACAGCTTTTCTGTTTGAAAAGTGAAAAACTTGTGTGATAAAAAATGCTTATAACTTGATAAGTAATTAATTCGCCTTGTGACAGTTCTAATTGAAACTTGCACAGATGGCAATATGTTCAACTTCTTGATTTACTATGACATGATTCAAATAAAATTGTTATGCAGTGTACATTCGACGTATAGTCATACAGAAACTTACTGAGGACTATAGGTTTTCACTAGCTGGCTGAGCCTGCAGCGCTGGACCATTTTTTCAAATAAACATTCAATCAAACGAAATGGAAAATCCGACCCTGTATTTTAAATTAATATGGACCTTCACCTGGAAGGTCCTTCCGCATTTTCTGAATACGCATCGGACTCAAATGCGCTATTATATTATCTGATGCGTTAGACGAAATACGGGCAACTCAGAAGCAAATCTTTAGTACACATGTAGAGTTTGAGAGGGAAATGCGGCCATTACGATCATATCACCACACTACTAAAAAAGAGAGAATTACAATGACTGCAGAGATTGACCATTTAACTTAAAGAATGTTCGGGTTATTCACTTTCGTTTGTTAGTTCTTTTACTCCGGGCTTCTCAGCTTGGTACTTTGAGCGGATCTGATAACACAAATACAATCTCTCCTTACGTTACATTATATTTGGTAATATACGTCTTCTTTTGCCAGGTTTTCTCTACAGTTTCTTATCTTCGATTTCCAGTAGAGTAAATACAATCAAAACAGTATTTAATTTTTATATTTTAAAATATGTGAATCATGTAAAAGTGAATATTTAAAGCGGAATTGTGTGAATAAAATTAAAATAATGTCATTTTAACTGCCGTTTTTTTTTACATACCAGTTTTAATCATGCAACTATTAACGTAGGAAAATAACCTCGATAACTAATTCAAATAGAAAACTAAACCTCTAATTTTATTCAATAAAATCTTTCCAATCATCCGTAATCGGATCCACAACCAAGTTTGATGTGCAACGTTAGAAATGTTCGTAACGGTATGGCTAAAAATGTACCAGAGTTACCGACATAACAGAGTTAATTAAGTTCCAAACTACATTCCATTAAATAATGTCAAATTGCGGTTGATTGAATTTTAGATCTTTCACTATCAAAACTCTTTGCAAATGATAAATAAAGTTAGTTATGCAAAATTTTTAGTTGTGATCTTTTTTGGCAAAGCGAAGATTTTTTTCGCATTTCTCTAATGAGCGTAATAAGACAGAGAAATAAACATGCTTTTATTTTCAAGACGTCATTATTCATCAGTTTGTTGCCTAAATAAAACTAAAGATGTTAATTTGTTACTATGATCAGCTGCTCGGGCTGTGCATCAGCCAAAATTTCTTTATAATGAATGAAATTTTATTTGAATCTGAGGTACTTTTTTTAGAAACCTAGGGTAAATGAACAAATATTATTCCATTGGCCACCTTTGGCATTTGAAAGTTTTTTATACATTCAAAGTAATGCTTTTTTAGTGATAGTAAAATAAACCTAAAATTTGTCACTACGATCAGCTGCTCGGGCTGTGCATCAGCCAAAAGTTTATAATGATTGAAATTTTAATTGAATTTGAGGTACTTTTTTTAAAAAACTTAGGCTAAATGGACAAATATTGTTCCATTGTCTACCTTTGGCATTTGAATTTTTTTTGTACATTCAAATTAATGCTTTTTTAGTGATAGTAAAATAACTGCACATGAAAAATATCTATTAGTAAATCTTCTTTTGTCCGTTTGCTCCATAATAAAAAAAACATAAATTTACTAGTCGCTAATTACTAAAAGTACAAATTTCGCGTAATATTCTGAAATCGGATTTACCGTCCACGGTTCCTTTCAAATATAAACGAATCTTCCAACACTATATGGTAAATTCGCCAATTGTATGTAGCTGATTATGGAAGATTCATCCAATATCTTTTTATAACATTTCTAAAAGAAGGGAGGATGTGAAAAAACAGAAATGACGAATGGAATGGAATATCGAAAAGTGATTTCAGAAAGCAATTTTTACTGCAAAATATCTTTTTTCGTGATAGAAATAAAATAACGCATAATTGCTTACATTTTCTTAAGAATAATCTTTACTACCTAACATTGCAAGCATTGAACGTTTGTATAAGGGAAATTGGCGATATGTTTTTTTATTAAAAAAAGAATGGGCAATATTAGCTAATCTGGTTTCGACGTTATAAAAATCACAAATTTGGGGAAAACAAACCGACATGCTTTCGCAGTAAAGTATGATGAGAAATTTTTTAAATGTCTAAAATTAAATTATTTTACAATATGTATGTGCGTGTGTGGGAGACATTTATACCAAAATTAAAATATTTGACTCCATTTTTCAAATATTAATTGCTATTTATATATTGTACATTTGAATTTTAAATAATACTCAAAAAATGCTTTCGTACACTTGCAAAATCACCTTTATTGTAAACATCGCTTGAACCCAATTCATGTTTACGTCTTTTTGGCTTAAAATCAAATTGTTTGGCGACAAAAGTGAACTCAAAAATCAAAAAATAAACATATAACATGTAAATCATAAGTACCATCATTTTTACAATTACATCTGCTAGTTTCGTCTGTGAGTCACATGATGGAAAAGTTAGAAATAAAAAAAGAACAAATCAAAAACAAAATTGTTACCACAAGGAATGTCTCGTTAAAGAGTATACTCAAATTATTTTGAAAAGGAAAATGCTTTTAAAACTACTCATGTATGTAGTAAAACATCAGTCAAATTTGGCGGCTCAGTAAAAATCTGAAAAAAATCTATATATATTCGAGTATTTGGCGCAAAAAAGACGAACGTTCCACGCTATTTGGCTAGCCAACACATAACCATCCCAATTGCAAGATATTTAAATGCATTTGAAAATCGCTTGTTAAATAAGTGTTTAAATGCCTAAAACTCATTGAATTTAAACTTAAACGAAGGATTAGCGTATTATTTTTTATCTTTAACCGTATATAATATAAAAAATATTGTGTTGCAGTAGTTATTTAATTTTACATAGCTTCACCGGCTGGAAATGTTTTAAGGGTGCTATTTGATTATTCATTTAATTAATTTCACCAAATTAGTATATAAATTGCCAAACTATTCCACAAATTATATAAATTGCCAAACTACTCGCCAAATTATACAAGTTGACAGAATTTTTATTTTAAACAACGAAAGAATAAATAAAATTTTAAACATTAATCAAATTACAAATAGAAGTCAAATTAAAAATCACTTGATGACGCAACAAACACGTGTACCGTGTTTAATGTCAAGTGAATGTAAAATTTACGATCAGCTATTAAAAGAAATTGCTTTCAAAAACACCAAAGTCTTCAATTTATATATATTGATAATATATATCCTATATTTTAAATTTATGTATTTTTTTCAATTTAATTTAATTATTTCCAACTTAAAATACATTTTTCACCTATTTTTTGTCTCAAAATTCCATTATTCTAGTCTATTATTTTAACTTTTCCGTATTAAAATCATTCCATTTCGAATATTGCTTGTCTTTCATAGGATTAGGTTTTTGAGAGATATTCTGAGATGTTTTCTGGACGTTTCTCGTGCGTATTTACAAACTTCTTTTTCATACATGGTTACGTAGTGCCTTTGTGTTAGCTTATTGGCTTGGTATCTCGATCGAGTGATTTTTAGATTTGTCTCTAAATTCATGCACAATGATCCATAGGACGTCATGCACGCTCTCTAAACAGAAAATAGATCATAGTTTAGATTTCCCGAAAAGTCATGGTTGTGCATGTGCATCATGTCATTCTCTTGAATTCATTACTCTACAATAAAATCTACTTCATTTACTAATAATAATATTCCACTACAATAGAAAACCGGAAGATTTATGCCATTAAAGATACGAAAATTTGATGTACTTTTAACCTAAATTTCGAAACACAAATATCTTAAACATTATAACTAGCATTTCAGAAATACAGAATGAAACACAAACCATTCCCGTTAACCAGATACTACAACTGTTCCTTACTCAGAAACCAAAGTTAGAGATTTAAGTCAGTATTTAGCTAAGTGATTACTATTTACCCATTTCAGAAACTTAAAGAATACAAAAGCTTCTAACTACGCAAAAAACAAAGTTCTATAAAATAAGAATAACATTTTAACTTTTTCCTGGAATAAAGTAAATGTTTCTTAATTTCTTCATTAATTGTTCCTTTTGAAATCTTTTCTTCAAAAAACTGAAAGTTGCGCTGAATTTGCAGACATTTACGCAAACATTTGAATTTCTTTAAGTGAGATATTTGATTATAATGTAAAATTTTGTATTACGCTATGTACCACGAAGCTTAATTTAGTTCTTTATTCGTGTAGAATTACGTGAAAAAAGCGAAAGTATAACATTAAAATTTATATATTTTGTTACATAATTAATTTCTACATATATATAATTTTTGAAATGTTTCTAGAAACTTTCACATGCCTAGTATTTACTAATTTTCAAAGTTTAATTGTTTAAAAAGCGTAGGGCCAACAGAGTTAAAAAGTGTCCAAGCCTGGAATCGAACCAGTGTCATTGACTATAAAAATCAATGCTTTGCCACTAAGGTACAAGGAAGATGCCAAGCCTAGTACTTCTCTCTCTTATATGTTGACAAGGCTGCAACCACAGCACACACGATGGAATGACTTTCGTGATCCGCCAATGCTGTGTCAAACACAAAACGAAAGGGAATCCAGTATCGATGAAAGTGAATATACATATATATATATATATATATAATTTTGGAAATTTTTGTAGAAAATTTCACATGACTTGGATTAAATTTTAATTGTTTCGATGCTGGATTCTCTTTACTTCCGTGTTTGCCCAGGCGTTGATGGCTCACGAACATTATTCCATCGTGTCTGCTGTTGTTGCACCCTTGCCAACATATAAGAATGAGAAGTGCTAGACTTGGCATCGTCCAGGTAGCTTAGTGACCAAGCATTGGCGCGTGAACCTGGTTCTATTCCAGGCTTGGACATTTATTTACTCTGTTGACTCTACGCCTTTGAAGCAATTAAAATTTTGAAATTATTAATTTTTACGTTTAAAATCTACTTACAAGATTTTATACTTATTTAACTGTAACCGTAATACAGTTTCCGAAACAATTCTTTTAAGTTCAATAAAATTTTATTATTTCATTTTATTTTTAATAATTTAAATTAAAAACGCATCTCTAACATACCTACATAGATTTTTTTGGTATGCTAAATTGCATTAATTTAAGAAATTTGGGACATTTTTGAACAAATTCTTCTAAAAAATAATCGCATATTGTCAAATATAGATTAGTTCAATCAAATGTAAAAGATTTCAAATCGATTTAAACAATGTCATTTAAAATGTATTAAAAGTTTTCAATGAATTCAATGAATCTAAGAAAATCCTTGTTGACAAATGAAAAGTTTTTTGGATGTATTGAAAATTTGTTTTGTTTCCTATGTTTTCAAGTTAAAGAATAGAGGAAACGAAATTCCCAATTTTAAGTAAATAGCGACGTTATTGAGGCAAACAGATATATTTTTAAAGAAGATTTCATTTCATAATTGATATTCCTAATACAATTTCCGAAACAATTCTTTTAAGTTCAATAAAATTTTATTATCTTGGATTTTGTTTTATTTCTTAAATGTTTAAATTCAAAACACATCGCTAACATACCTACATGGATTTTTTTTTTGTATGCTATATTGCATTAATTTAAGAAATTTGGGACATTTTTTTGAAAAAACTCTTCCAACAAATATTCGCATATTGTCAAGATTAGTTTATTTCAGTCAAATATAAAATAGTTTAAGTCGATTTAAACAATGTCATTTAAAAGGAATTGGAAGTGTTCAATGAATTTAATGAATCTAAGAAAATCCTTCTTGACAAATGAGAAGTTTTTTGGATGTATTGAAAATTTATTTTGTTTCTTACGTTTTCAAGTTAAAGAATAGAGGAAACGTGATTCTCAATTTTAAGTAAAAAGCAACGTGAGTGAGGCAAAAAATAGATTTCATTTCATATTATTTTATTTAGAACGGATTCCTTTATATTTAATTTCAAATAAAAGGTAATTTTAAATCTAATTAAAAATTTTCCAATTATGTCCCATGTGGTCTTAAATTGTCATTCGGATATTTAACTTTATTTCGGATATTTATATAAAACTCGGATATTTTTGCTATGTGTTAATAATATTTATACTAGCCGCTTTTGGTGGCCAGTTTGGTCTCACTTCAAATTTATGTTTGGGAAAGAAAAAAAATATATATATATATTTAAGTTACAGTATACTCGGAAACAGCATTTCATCAGAAGATTTTAATCTCGTTCTCAATCCAGATCACAGATTATAATCACTAAGTAAGCAGGTAATCTGTTATCCGAACTAAATGAAAAAAAAAAAGAGTGAAAATTACATAAATTAACAGGCAATCGTTGATTTTTCAAAATTGATTTTTCAAAACATTCTAAAAGTACTTTATAGTCCAGGCAATAGGGGATTTAACCTGGTAAAATTAATGGTAGTTCTGAAAATTGGCTTACTTTAAGTTTTTTGGTCGCTGAATCCGAATTTGTAACTTCCCATCAAAACTTCCCGCGGAAACACACCCAAATTTTGGTAAAATGCCCCCCACATTTAAAAAAAATCAGGAATTCAGAAAGTAGACAAAATTTGCAACAAATTAGATATATGACATTATGACGTAGGATGAAGGAGGAGGGGGGATCTGCCTCCGAACATGCGCCGCGGTGCTGCGTGGACTAAGTTGTGCAATTTCAATTAACCACTCACATCGTTTACGTTCGCTCTCGCATCTTCCCTCCGAACTTTCCTTATAAGGTTTACTTTAAAATTTTTTTGTCACTGAATCCGAATTTTTACCTTCCCCAAAAAAGTCCCCCCCCCGCCCCCCCAATAGTTGTTTTTTAATTAAATTTTTTATTGTGTTAGGGGAAAAGTATGTAGAAATTCAGAAAGAAGACAAAATTTGCAACAAATAGGATATATGACATTACGACGTAGGATGAACGGGGAGGGAGAGGGCTGCTTCGGAACATACACTGCGGCGCTATGTGCACTAAGTTATGCAAGTCCAGGAAATAGAGTATTTTAAATGGCAAAATTAATGCTAGTTCTGGATTTCGACTCACTTTATGTTTTTTGGGTCGCTGAATCCAAATTTGTAACTTCCCACCAAAATTTCCCTCGGCAAACTTCCAAAAAATTGATTTTTTGAAAACATATGGTTTTTGAGAAGAGCTTGCGGGGAACATTCCAAGGCAGCCCCCCTCTCCCCGTTTATCCTACGTCATAATGTCATATATCCTATTTGTTGCAAATTTTGTCTACTTTTTGAATTTCTACATCCTTTTCCCCTAAAACAATAAAAAAATTAATTTAAAAATAACTATTATTGGGGGGGGGGGGGGTTACGGGGGATTTTGCGGGTAAGTTAAAAATTCGGATTCAGCGACCCAAAAAACTTGAAATAAATCTTATAGGGAAAGTTCGGAGGGGAGATGGGAGGGCAAATGTAAACGATGTGAGTGGTTAAGTGGAATTGCGCAACTTAGTCCACGCAGCCCCGCGGGCATGTTCCGAGGGAGATCCCCTCCCCCTTCATCCTATGTCATAATGCCATGTATGCAATTTGTTACAAATTTTGTCTACTTTCTGAATTTTTAGATACTTTTTGCCTAAAACAATAAAAAAGTTGATTTTTTTAATAAAACCCTTTTTTGCGGGGAATTTTACCAAAATTTGGGGAGGAGGGGTTTTGCTGGTGGAAATTTTTGAGGGAAGTTAAAGATTCGGATTCAGCGGCTAAAAAAACAGATAGTTTGCCTTTTTCCAGAACCACCATGAATTTTGCTAGGTAGAGCCCCTATACGGTCTCTATTGCCTGGACTATTAGTTAGTAACTGATAAAAACATCAAAAGAAGGCACCAATAGGGTGATGAACACTTCGATGTGAAAATAAGCATGTGTCGAATTTTTATGTAGCGAACTAAATTGAACAACTATATTTATTGCAAAAAGCTTAATTCGACAGAGTTATTCAGTTCCGTGTTAAGGGAAAAGTCCTGGGAATTTTGTGAAATTTGCGTTGTTATGCGCAAATTAGCAAGAAAAGCAACAAGGACAATTCTTCAAAGTAGAGACCATCATAGTCCACGACTTTCTGCCATCGTTCTGCCAGATTGCGGAGTTGCTGGAAGTACCATGGCGGATCCATGGAATCGAAAAACTTTTGACATGCTTCTTCAACTTCATTAAAGGATTCTCATCGAAAGCTTTCAGAATCGTAAGAGCTTTTCTTCTATAATGTCGGATCAACACACGCAAATCATCCTGTTCAATAGGCATTTTGGAGTCGAAATTCCTGAACTCTTATAGATATACCACTAGTACTCCTATATGCGATAAAAATTCTGGTAACTATTAGATAAAAAATTTCCTAGAACTTTTTGCTCAACCCAATATTTAGTCTATTAAAAATAAATTATGAAAAAAAAGTCAAGTGCGAGTATTAATCGCGCTCAGAGGGTTCCGTACAATAAATATATGAATTATTAACTGTAGTATTAAAAAATCATCGCTAAAAATAATAAGACTTTCTAAAAAACTATACAACGGGTTGTACATAGCTGTACATATTAGAAAAGTATGAATGGTTATACCATAAAAGTTAAAAGAGATATGAAGCCTAAATAATGTCAAATATTTCTATTTAGCAAAACACTTTTTTTAATCTTATCCTAATCTGCTAATGATGAATTTACTTCGGTACTGATAATAAAAGTAGGGGTATTTGAATTTTATTTGCCCTTTCATAAAACTAAGTTTAGAGGAGTAATAATGTTTTCTTTTTACAGTGTAGCTAAAACAAAAAAAAAAAAAAACTCTTGCTAAAAGTTTAAAATTGGCATTGTGCTAAACGCGCTTCGAAAGGAGGTCGCAAAATTGCAATGCCGCCGTTGTCCGTATCTCGTTTTTCCAGATAGGTTTTTAAATAACGTTTAAAGACACGGGAGGCGTATTCATAGATCTATTCAAGGAAACTGGTCGTGAATCCCATAGTATTTATGTGATTAATTCTAATTAAATTAGTTTGTTTTTAAAAATTTGGTGTTTATTGCTTTTATACTGCTACTGGGCGTTGTATTACACAAATATATCATTAAAAGTTGTTATCTAGGCTTTAAAACCGATGGTACGTAGAGAACGACGCCCCTCTCATTATATATATCCAAACTGCCCGTGTTTTGAAGGTTTAATATCTCGGCTAATTATCGACAATTTTTTTCAAAAATCGTTATTAAGGATGCTTTTATACTTCTGCTACGATAGCACTTCAGCGCTCCTCAACACTTCTGCTGAATGCCCGTGGGTCAATAGTCTTTATTACTTCCCTAATTTGAAATTTCCCGTTCCATAGCTTACGAGTGAATTGGCTGTGACAGACGGAGAGACAGAGACAGGAGTGATAGTCCGTTTTTACTTTTTAAGTAAAAACGCTAAAAATATCAGATTTGTCGACATCGTTTTCTTATACATCATGGTCACGAAAAATGGTAATCTAAGTAATGAAATAATGACTAAATGGCACTTAGGAGTCTTAAAATGTAAAAAAAGGACAATTTTAACATTTTATATTATTAAATGAATACAATAGTAAAAATCAATTTTTAAAATCGTTTTCAGATACACGTTTCTTTTTTAATTTCATTTTTTAAATATAATAATGTGTAAAAAAAATTTGTATAGTGGTTTTTAAATTAGTCGAGAGACAAATTAGATTGCGAAAATTAGGTGGATTACGAAACAATTTCTGCATGTAAAACAAAAATTTTGATATGTTTTTATAAGTGAGAGTCTTGTGCTACACTAAACCTAAAAAAATGCATATTTATAGAATTCACACGTTCTTTGTTTTTTTTTAAACTGCATGTTACATGTATAACAATTTTAAAGTTTTAGCGATATAACACAAAGTATAATATATTTTTTCAACAAAAAATAATAAAAATTTAGGTTTACTGTCATAATCAAGCGGGACAGTCGTTCTGCCAAGCCAAGCTGAAAAAAAAATGCTAACCCAGCCAAACAAACAAACGCCAAGAATAACGGCAAGACACCGTAACTGCTTATTATACTGAAGTCAACTTCTCCATGTTAAATTGACCAAACATGGCAGCGTAAAATTTCCCATATCAAAAGAACAAATCATTGCAGAAAAATAAAAACAAAAACAGAAAGGCCTAACCAAGAAGATCTTCAATTTGAGATCAAATGCATTCTCATAAATTAATTATAAACAGAGATATAGATTTTTTAAAATAACGTCGAGATACTGAAAATGACAGATTTATTTTCTTCGTCACACCTTATGTTTAAATCGAGGTAGAGACTTAATTAATGGACAGAAAAAAGTAAGGATTGAATTTTTGGACAGATATTTACTTAATCTACGTACTTTTATAAAATTCAGCTTTAAAAACATATATTTTCTATTCATAATTAGCGAAAAACTGTTAATTAATTCTAAAGTTTCTAAATTATGCCAAATAGCGATAAACCCACCAAAACATTTTAGAAATCTTATATTTTTCTTTTATATTATTCTTTTGCATTGATTTCATCGAAGAAAACTATGGCTGAGATTCAGATAGATTTTTCGCTGTTAGCGAAATGAGTTTGACCAATCAGAAGCCTGCATATTTGAGAATATTTGCTGTTTCTGGATCCCGGCCTATGTCATGAAAGCTTTGAGTCATTTTTAGTGCCATGGATGAAGTGCAATGTTTGTAGAAATGTAGGCTAGGATCCAGATAGATATTTCACTGTTAGCGAAACGAGATTCACCAATCAATAGCTTGCATTTCTGCAAACAGCGAAAAGCTCACAAAAACTCAGGCTTGTGATTGATGAATCTCGTTCCTCTAACAGCCAAAAATCTATCTAGATTGCGCCCAATGGAGGATATTCCAAATATGGTTTCGAGGCTGAAAAAAGTCATGTGATACCGGTAATTTACCCAAGGAACTTCTAACTGATAAGAAGGGAAGATACTACTACTTTGCCTCATGAACCGTTTCACTGGCTAGCGGGGATTTACATTACTTGTCTACGGAGCCTTCCCTTCTTTACGATAGAAATTTTTACCTTGACCACATGATCAAAATGTAGATGGAATATCCTCCATTATGTTGAACACAATTTTGCATTACCACATCCAGGAAGGGTATTGATTGTCATAACAACAATACATATTCGAAACTATTTAAGGCACTGATTCTGAACTCCTTTGCTATACATTTCGATATTAAAGAAGTTGTTGTTTCCATAGTAACAGAACTTTTCTGTATTGCTTTCTATAAAACACAAATATAGAAATTTAACAATGAGCGCTCAGAATCAACACCATAACAGAGAGCCTTTATACATAAGAGTGGTGATATATGCAAAGAACGCATGCTCATTTCAAGTTTTTGCCGAAAGTACGGCTACAGCGTCTAGAATACCTCGTGTGGAAATATGCTATCCAAACAACGCTAAAAATTTGTATCCCTTAAATGTGTGACGATACGGCTAAAATACCAAGTATCGATCACAGTGACATCTGCGGGATTTAGTATTACATTGTATAGACTAGCAATATCTTGCAGTTAGAGAAAATATCCTGCAGATGTCGCTGTGATCTGTATATTTCAGCAGCCTCGTTGCACATTTAAGGGATAGAATATTTTAACACTTTTTTAAGTATTACAGGGATAGCTAATTTCCACACTATATATTCCAGGCGCTATAGAACGGCAATCCACTTTCTTGAATAAAGGATATTCTATCTACGTTATGATCACATGGTCAAGGCAAAATCGTCTAACGTAAAGAAGGGAAGGTTCCGTCGACGTAATATAAATCCCCCCCCGCTAGCCAATGAAACAGTTCACGGGAGAAAACAGTAGTAGTTTCCTGTTTCCCTTCTCATCAGTTAGAAGTTTTTTAGGTAAATTGCGGGTACCACGTGACTTTTTCAGCCTTGAGCCCATATTTGGAATATCCTCCATTAGACGATACGTGCATGGACGAGCTTTATTAGACTAGGGAAATAATTCAATATGCATTAGCCTGACGATAATGACACGCTCGCAAAGATCTTTAACGATTTGTTTTTATCACTTCTACCAATAAACCTTTATTGGCCATATGTCGCTACTTCGTTATAGCGACACACTTATTCCTAATTGGATCCCGGCCTTAATGTATCAAAATACGGAGTTTGCTTTCTGTACTATTCCTGAGCTCAGTTATAACGTCTAGAAATATAGGTCGGGATCCAGGTACATTTTTGCAAACAGTGAAAAGTTAGCAAAAATTCTGGCTTCTGATTGGTCAATCTCGTTGCGATAACAGAGAAAAATCTATCTAGATCACGGTCATGGTGTGGAAACCGGCTATTCCAGTAATAATTTAAAAATTGCTAAAAATTGAATCCCATAAATATTGAAAAATACTGAATGACAAATGTCGATAGCAGCAACATTTTCTAGATCTTCTCTGAGCGAAACGTTTTCTCAATTGATGTCTTTTGAAATAGTTACGTTGGAATTACCATATGTTGCTGTGATCGACATTCATCGTTCAGCCTCGTTCAACATTTATGGGATACAATTTTTTAGCAACTTTTTAATAAGCCGATTTTTAAACTATATCTTCTAGACACTATAGCTCCGTTATAGGCCTAGATTATATGTTGCAGAAATCGACTATCCCAGCAATACTTAAAAAAGCGCGGAAATAGTGAATCCCTTAAATGTACGACGATGTTGAATTTCAAACAGTCATTTGCAGTGACATCTGCAGGATTTTTTTTAAGAAGAAAGAGACACGTGTAATGCACCGCTATAGCGTCTAGAATACATAATGCGGAAATTACAGCGCCTAGAATACCTAGTGTGGAAATATACTATCCAAACAGTTTGTATCCCTTAAATGTGCGACGATACTGCTAAAATTTCAAGTGTCGATCGCAGCGACATTTGCGGGATTTTCATATTACTAGTATTACATTGTATAGACTAGAAATTTCTTGCAGTTGTAGAAAATATCCTGCAGATGTCGCTGTGATTTGCATATTGCAGCAGTATCATTGCACATTTAAGGGATACAATATTTTAGCACTTTTTTAAGTATTACAGGGATAGCCGATTTCTACACTATATATTCTAGGCGCTATAATGGAAATTTACTATCCAAGCAGCGCTAAAAAGTTGTATCCCTTAAATGTGCACTTCCAGGGAGCTGATCGCAGCGACATCTGTGATATACTTTCAAATTTCAAAATAAACATCGTATTATTACAGCGGGCTTGAAGCCAAGCACACAGGTCAGATGTATGTTAATAAAATGTAAAAAAAAAAAATTGCTACAGCGTCTAGACGAAATTATAGCGCCTATAATATACAGTGTGGAAATTAGCTATCGCTGTAATACTTAAAAAAGTGCTAAAATGTTTTATCCCTTAAATGTGCAACGATGCTGCTGAAATATACAGATCGCAGCGACATCTGCAGGATATTTTATATAAATGCAAGATATTGCTAGTCTATACAATGTAATACGAAAATCCTGCAGATTTCGCTGCTTTCGACACTTGGGATTTTAGCAGTATCGTCGATCATTTATGGGATATAAATTTTTAGCGTTGTTTAATAGCATATTTCCACACTAGGTATTCTAGACGCTGTAACCAAATCGTAATAAAGTTTTAGGAAATATCCTGCAGATATCGCTGTGATCGACTCATTGGATTTCAGCATCATTTGAAATTTAAGAGATCAAATATTTTAGCATTTTTTAAAGTATTACTGGGATAGCCGATTTCCACACTATATATTCTAGGCGCTGTAGCATCGCGGTAGATTTTCTTTTTCGTTTGCCTCGGAGTAGATATAGATGAAGTCATTTGAAGCTGTTCCTAAACTGTGACCAACAACATATAAGGCCAGTTCATAACGTCACACGGAGTTGATTATCTGTACACGGTAATGTACACAAAAAGAAATCGGGGCGCAGCTTTGTACTAATCATCGTGTAAAGATGATCCAACTCTGAGGCTAACGAAAACGATTCTTCTTTTATTACAGACCGCTGGAGTCACGTGATGCTCGAATGCACCAATGAAGGTGCGCGAAAAGAGCATCACGTGACTTCAGCGGTTTGTAAAAGAAGAAGAATCGGACCCACCGCGGTAGTCTGTCTTTTTCGTTAGCCTCGATCCAACTCCGTGTGACTTTTAAACATCATGAACTGGCCTATTATGTCATTGGTCGCGCTAACACCCCCCCTCCTGCGTCCACCGTATATAGCGTCATCTTGTACTGGAGACTGCTAAATGGGCTGCTATCGGTCAAAATCAAGAGAGAAAAGGGCAGAAGTACAGAGCCTAGAAGATACAGTGTGGAAAACGGCTATTCCTATAATGCTTTAAAAAGTGCTAAAAACTTGTATCCCATAAATCTCCAACAGTGCTCAGCGGCAATATGCTGATACGAACACCATCTCGTAACTCTTTTCAATATACACCCTGTGATTTCAAAAATTATAGAATGTTAAATATCGGAAACTATAAATATAAGATATTTTAGTCTGTTATAAGCTAATTTAGTTAATGAATGACGTGAAATAGGTTAAAGAGTCTCTTTTAGAATGACTATCGTTTTTAAATCACTACGATGGCGCTACGATCGACATCTTGTTATTCAGCATCGTTGTACATTTATGGGATTCAATTTTTTAGCACTATTTTGTAGCCATTTTCCACACTGTATCTTCTAGGAGCTGTAGCAGAAGAGAGGGAAAGAACTCGTTTTTTGGTATCTAGTTTTTCACACGGGAAGATTGATATGTCTGTTCCTCTCCTTTCATAAATTCATGGTGGTGAAATAAGCCAAAGCCCCTAAATATTTGAGAAATTCTTGACACGCGTCACGAAAACATCACATAAAGCAGGCAAAGCAAAGAAACAAAATCATTCATTGGCTCGTGAATATGAACGAGCCAATGAATGATTTTTCTTCTTTGTTTTGCTTGCTTTGTGTGACGTTTTTCTGACACGTGTGAATGCTTTCTTCAATATTTAAAGGGCATTGGATAGGTCGGGATCAAGATAGATTTATCGTTATTAGCGGGATGAGATTGATAAATCAGACGGCTGCATTTTCCCGGACTTTTTGATGTTTGCAGTAAACACCGAAAAGCCTGCAAGGATGGAGGCTACTGATTGGTCAATCTAATTTTACTAACAGAGAAAAATTTATCTGGATCACGGACATAACATTTGTTTGTTAAAACAATTTTGAATAAAATCAAATCAGGAAGCCAATGTTTGTTAACTTTTCTGGTTAGTTTAATTGAATTCTTCCTCGTCTATTACTAAAAACGGAATTACCGTACTTTGGACAAAAATTTGAATATGAGTACACGACTTGTGCATATGTCACCACTCTAACACAGTGTTGCCAGATGGGCTAATTTTTTTAAATTCAGATACTTGATTGGCACCACTTTTTTGAAATTGTAAAATGCGCCTTATTTAATGACATATTAATTAAGGCGAAAACAAAAGAAATTTTACCGTTTATAATAAGTGGTGGCAATCAAGATATCTGAATTTAAAAAAAGTAGCCCACTGGCAACACTGCTCTAACATATAAATGTTCTCTGTTATGACCATGATTCTAAGTCCAGTTGGTTAAATTTGAGTGTCTGGGTATTAGAGAAAGCAATAGTGGCCAACGTGGCTGAGTGGATAAGACACCATGCCGCTAATCGCTTGAGAGCGTAGGCGGAAGCAGATTGGAACCCCGCCGTGATCCGCATGTGATCTGATGTATGTGTTCAATAAAACAAACAAACAAACAAACAAGCAATAGTGAAAGGTACAGTTGGCATGGAAACAACGACTTCTTTAATTCGTTTAGAAAAATAATGCATAGTAGTAAATGACTCAAATTTAAAATGTAGGCAAATGGTCTGGAAATATCAATGTCTCCCATCTAGTATTTCACAAAAGTAATTTAATAGATTCACATGATGTATAACTTGATGCAACTCTTAGCTAATGAAAATTCTGCAACAACACTTATGTAGGTAGATCTTTTGAATGAATAATTCAGAATTTTGAGAACAACGAACGTTCTTAAGGGCTCTTCCTCAACCCCCCCCCCTTAAAAAAGGAAATATGATAGACAGATATAAGAATTTGGATAACCTCAATATGACTGGGATCTTTTGTCAGAGTTCAGAAAAAGAGTCTGGGCATTACAAAAAAGAAAAAAAAAAAAAAAAAACATAAAACTAATTTGACGAACGATAAGACTATAGATTTCAAGCAATTTTTAACCGAAAAATATTTAATTCTAATGTATATGCGGCTTTAATAATAGACTATTAAAGATAATCAATTTAGGGGTAATTTTATAGTAAATTAATATCCTCACATTTATGCAAATAGGTATGGATAAACAGACTTGAGTAAAATTACATATTTATTCTTTCTTCTCTGTAACACGATCTAAATGAAGATGAAGTTATATGTACAGTTTATATCTTTAAATTTTTAGATTTTTTTTCTTATCAAAAATTTTCCTTTATTATGTTTAGAACTGCTAGGTTTACAGATCTTCGATTCTTTATATGCCTGCTGGGTTTCATTCTCGTATTAACCGTAGGTATTTGTAAAGATAAATTTATTATGCAAAACCGTCAGCAAAAAAAAGTTAGAAAAAACAATTAACTGACAGACTAACTGTAAATATATATTTTATTTCGACTCTGTTTTTTAATAAATTTTCATCTTTCGTAGAAAATTTTAAGGAGATATAAATTGAGAAAGACTGATACTTTGAAAGAAGAAATTGACTTTCCTTACTTTTAAATTATTCATCACTCTAAAAAATGAATGATAGGTAAACAAAATGTATACTATTGTGTTTGCTCCCTGCTTATAAAGGCTATACAAGGACTAATTTTAATTTGATCTAGTATAATTATTTCAATTATATTTAATTTGTTTTAAAAAAAGAACTGATATCTACTAAAAAACAACTTTTCAAAAGTAAAAAAAAAAAAAAAAAGGTGAAAGTTGTGGCTAAAAAATAGTGTGATATCAAATTTCCAAGCTTATATTATGGTACTTATTTAACATTCTCCATTAAACATTTACCATATGTAAGTCGAGTATCTAAGTATGCGTTGATAGAAAGCCTTTTCTCCTTTACTAAATACATCATAACGTGTTTCTGAAAATTAATTTTTTTTTAATTATGCATGATGGGCTTGGCGGCCATCTTTCCATATTTTACACAAATTTCTAAGTACTCAAGCTCGTAATATAATTGCATTATTAAGAATTTCGAACTTCTAGTTTTAGCTACAGACAGATAAATTAATAAACATTTTTATTGTGAAAAAACAAATTGATTTTTACTGCTTTAACTAATTAATTAACCCCCCTCCGAAAAAATAGAATCATAAGATGAAACCTGAAGTTACTTCTGCTTTATTTTAAGACACAAATTTTTAGGCACTCATTTCCATAAATTAAAAGAATAAAATGTTTGCTTTAGTAACAATTTCTAACTTCCAATCTTAACAATGAACTTGTGTGCTTAGAAATGTGTGTAAAATATGGAAAGATGGCCGCCAAGCTCATCATGCATAATTAAAAAAAATTTAATTTTCAGAAACACGTTATGATGTATTTAGTAAAGGAGAAAAGGCTTTCTATCAACGCATACTTAGGTACTCGACTTACATATGGTGAATTTTTAATGGAGAATGTTAAATAAGTACCATAATATAAGCTTGGAAATTTGATATCACACTATTTTTTAGCCACAACTTTCACCTTTTTTTCTTTTCTTTTTTTCTTTTTCTTTCTTTTTTTTTTTTTTTTTTTTTTTTTTTTTACTTTTGAAAAGTTGTTTTTTAGTGGATTTATATATACTGAAAATTACAGGAAAAATATTGTAAATTGTTTTAACTAGCAAGCAATACTCTGAAACTTCATTTTGAGACAGTGTATCTTAAATTTCTATATTTGAAAATATTTCTTGTATAGCCACTATTAAGAGTGCCAGTTATTATGATTTAATTATTTTTCACAATCTATGAAAAAAATCTGTATGATGTTAAACAAGTTCAAAGCAATAAAAACACATTTTTCATAGCCAAAATATATTTTTTGCAATAAAATTAAGAACTTTACATGGCCTTTTTAAAAAAATCACCCTTTAAGAAATTTAAAGTACCAATTGTGTGGCTTGAAAAAACATAATTTTTGTGATATCGACCTTTATTGAGAACTGGTAAAATTCTATCTTTGAATATGTTTCATATTTAACCACTATTATGTGTTCCAGTTATTATGTTTTAAAGTGTTCAGAATAGATTACTCTTTAATCTATATAATTCTTTTCAAAAATTCAATTTGCTTAAGATTTAAGATTCCCAAGACCCCCCATTTAAATAACTTTTCACAATTTAGGAAAAAACCTGTATGATGTTAAGCAAGCTCAAAGCAATAATAAAAAAAATTCATACCATTAATTTGCACTTATGAAATGAAATTAGGTACTTTACATGAACTTTTATATATATATATATATATATAAACCCTCAACCATTAAGAATTTAAAAATATAAAAGTTCATGAGGCTTTGATGGTGTTGTTTATGACGGCCGTTTATCTACACGAGGGCTATAGGCCCGTAGGAGGTAGTCCTCCGTGGGTGCCATTCTAAGGGAACATAACCCATATTTACGCAAAGAAATCTAAGGCTCGAAGAAAAACACGGAAAACTCCGAACGATTAGGCCGATAGCCGCGATTGGACTCAAACCCCAGCACCTCCCGTCTACCAGCTGCGAGAGTAGAACCTCTCGGCCACTGGTAGTCCTCTAGGACTTTGAACAAACATACAAATTCTTATATTGTGTGTTCAGAACTAGTGGCAAAATGTAAAGAAATTAGTTTTTTAAAATTGGCCATCACATATATGGTGTCAGATTTTGCATTCTGCTTATATCATACATTTTTACTCATTTTTAAACTAACATTTCTGAAATTACATACACTCATTGTGTTTTCATGTTAAAAAATGATTTCTGTGTAAAAGTTAAAAAAATTCAGAGAAAAGTACTTCTGCCTGAAATAAGTTGTGGCTAAAAGCCAAAAGACATTTTTTAAGCTATGTCACAAAAAATCACTACTGAAATATTTTTCTTTTGAAACTTCAGTTAATTATCTACAAAGAAATATTTAACAATTTAAAGATGTCACAAAATATTATGAAAAGAAAAACAGCGATAACGTATTTTATTACAAACAGTTCATTTCTAAACTAAAATAAAAGCACAGAATGGAAGTAAAGATAAACAGTATGCTTAGCATCAGGCGAATTTTTTTAGATTATGTATAAGAAAATTTTATTTATTCAAGAAATCTACTTTCTGTCCCTTAGAAGAAATAAAATATTCACTTAATATATAAAAATGGCAAATAAACCCTTTGTGCAGCAATATTAAAAAGTAGAAAAACCTAAGTAGTATTCACTTAATGTTTAATACAAAAAAAATCACTGTTCTAATGCATGTGAAAAAAGGTTTTTTGTAAAATAATAATTATAATTAAGTTTGGAAATATATTAAAGGTCTTTGGGGAAAAACATTTAAAAAATATATTTTAAATATTATAATTGTGAAAAAGGAAAATATGTTTTTATATTTTGTGCAGTTATTTCAAAATATTTTGCTTTATAGTAGTTGCATTTTGTAAGTACGTTATACATATATACACTATATGGCCAAAGGTGACCGATCACTTGCGATTTTTGACGTTTTGTTAAATATCTAGAAAAATATGTGAAGAATTAACCTGAAACTGCAGGTGTGTAAACAGTATAGTATAGGTCATATATTTCCGCGAAGATTTTTCTCCGAAACCTCATAGCGGACCGTCTAAAAATTGAAAAACAACGAATATCTTTTGGATAACTCTGTAAAAAATAATGGAGCAACAGCTTTTAAACTCGAGATTATTAATAAATGGCTTATTGTAATATACTGTGTTCATGTTTATGAGTATATCAAGCATACTCCTAGAGAATTCTTTTATAAAAACAGTTCCAAATTTCGGCAAGTTTTTTGCTTATAATTTGCAGAGTTCTTAATACCATAAAAAAAGTTCTTTTCAGAAAATACGACGAACAAGATTGTACATAAAACTCTGCTGACAGAATTAAAAATAATAAAAATTGGATGAAAAATGAGCAGGTTTACTAAAAAATGTTTCACTGCGCATGTGCGAATGCAATCAAAATAAAATGTGCATAATGTGTTACCGAAATGTATAGAGCAACTTTTGTAAATGTCTCAAAAACATATGTTGAAAAGTCTGATAATAATCCTTTATAGAATAAGCTCAAAATCCGTTGTTCCCAAAATGAAGAAAAACATGAAGGTTTGTATCCATATATCCATTGATTAGTGCCAATTTAGCATACACAAATATGCACGTACTGTATTTGGATACAATCCCTCATCTTTTTGCTTCATTTTGAGAACAACGGATTTTGAGCTTATTTTATAAACGATTATTATCAGACTTTTCAAACTGTGTTTTTGAAACATTTTCAAAAGTTACTCTATACATGTAGCTAACACATTATGCACATTATATTTTGATTGTATTCGCGCATGCGCAGTGAAACCTTTTTTAGTAAACCTGCTCATTTTCCCTCCAATTTTTATTATTTTTTTAATTCTGACTGCAGAGTATTGTGTACAATGATGTTCGTCATATTTTCTGAAAAGAACGTTTTTTTATATTAAGAATTCTGCAAGTTATAAGCAAAAAAAACTTGGCGAAATTTGTGACTGTTTTTGTAAAAACTATAATTTCGCTACTTGTGTGCATGCTATCCTCATAAAAATAAACACAGTATATTACAATAAGCCACTTATTAATAATCTCGAGCTTAAAAGATTTTGCTCCATTAGTTTTTACAGGGTTATCCAAAAGATATTCGTTTTTTTTTTTCAATTTTTTGACGGTCCGCTATGGGATTTCGGGAAAACAAATCGTCACGGAAATATATGACCTATACTACACTGTTTACACACCTGCAATTTCAGGTTAATTACTCATGTATTTTTCTAGATATTTAACAAAACGTCAAAAATCGCAAGTGATCTGTCACCTTTGGCCATATAGTGTATATATATATATGTATATTTACGGAAGTAAATAAAATATTTAAAAAATAGTTTAATATTTATTTTAAAATAATGATATATCATTTGTAAAGCTTATATATCACATATTTAAAAATAAACATAATATTACATCTATATGAAAAAAAAAAACTTGATGAGAAACAAAACCCCGACCTTTTCCACGTAAAGCAAATTGTATTTCACTACATTTAAACATTGAATGTTTTTTCACAATTTACTATCGATAGTTAGAGAAAACTTGTGAATAATATTTAAACAGAAATTTTTATTTATGGTGTGCGTGTGTGAAGTTACAAAAATGTGAGATTCTAATATATTTTTCTTTCATTTTTTGTTAATTTTGTTTTTCTTGAAAAACAATTTAGAATAGAAAATTTAATTTTTAAGTTTCTTGAATACAAAAATTATTGAATTACTAACTTTTTACATTTCTAAATTCCGGGTGAAATATAAATTAAAATATTAAGTGTATTTCTTAATGTCATACAACGGTAGTTTAAGATTTTTTACTAGGTAATATGCATCCGCTTTGCGAAATTGATTCAATATAGTTTCATTTACCTGAATATGAAGTACTGCAGAAGCATATTCCGAATCGAAGTGTGGGATCTACTGGTTGAATTATCACAGTTACAAATTAACATTGGAATAAAATTCGAACGGTCTCACAGTGGGGCAAAATCCCAAAAAGCTGGCCAAAAGTCGAAAAATAAAGTTACTATTTAGGAAATTTTACCTATACATATGGCTAGAATAATGTTTCGAGGGTCAGAATCTATATTTATAAAAAGGTTTTCGTTTTGCTTTGGCAAACTGTATCATTTCAAAAGTGACGGTTCGAGGATTACCATCTGAGGCAAAGAAAAACAGGAAAACAATGATTCTTCTAAACACGTGCTACATTTTTTCATATTATCCGATTTTAATGTTTTAAAATGGATTCACTCGATGATAGTGTCTACTTTTTTTGCGCATGTTACAAAAATTATATTAAGTACATAAAAATTAATAATTGCATGATTATTTTTGATAATTTTTTTTTTAAATATATAATTTTTTTGTTATCAAACATCAAAAAGTTTAAAAGTTCCCCGGTGTTCCGCAACGAAAGATAATGGAAACAATAGCCTGATCTATCATCTAATGAATCATGCAAAACCAGCTGCCAAAAACTGCCATTTTGCATTTCATGCTGGTTTTTGCAACCACAAGTAAAATATCGCTTTTTTAGTCGCTTCAAAAGCTATGACATTTATTACTTTTCACAGTAATTTGACTGGCAAACATGTTTGAAATTTTTATATTATTCAGTTTTGTGATAGATTATTATGTATTATATTACAAATAAGTATTATAATAATTAGCATAAAAGGATTTGATAAGTAAGATTGGTAACAAAAAAATGAAAATAATTCTCTATTATCGATACAATATAATTACATTTGCTTATCTTTATAGCTAATAATTTTGTGTATTCTATCGTAATTAGAAGAATTATCTTGTCTATTGCAATCTTTGCTAGATCACACTGCTGAACGTATTTTATTAATGCAAAAGGAAATTATTAAGAATATGACTTCCAAGAACATTAGCAATCGGAATTTGATTTTCAAGTGGGGATGTGATAGTGCATCTGGTCAAAGTAGTTTTAAACAAAAATTTAGCGTTGATGATGGTAGAAATTAGGTTCAAATAGCTTTTTTCAGTTCTCTAGTGCCACTAGAACTTCAGTGTTGCGAATAATTCAGAAATCATTATCTGGAAAAATTCGAGATCCTCATTTCCTTGATTTTTTAGGCCCATCAGAATCCATTTTTTGCACCAAAATGCGGAAGCTACTGTCAGTGAAATGGATTATATTACAGATAAGGAGACTAAATTTATTCCTTTTAAAACAATCATTGATAGAAAATAAGTAGGCGTTTATTACAAACTAGCTTTAACGATGATTGATTGTAAATTTTTACTGTCAGTAATTTGTCAATGTTGATACCTATATCAGGCAACATCAAAACAGTTTAATAATCTTTATGACATTTTCAAACTAAAAGTGAATGAAAGTCATTTACAATTCGGGATGTCCACGTCACATCCCTGTATAAGATCTTTTGAGTGTACATTGCATTTGGCATACAAACAGGATATAAAGGAATGGCAAGTGTGCACTGCTGAAGAGATGAAAAAAAAAATAAAATTGCAAAACAAAATTTACAAAAAAGATTTCGTTTGCAATTAGGATAAAGCTTGGATTTGGAAGCACAAATGATTACAATACAGCTTGTAGATTTTTTGAAAACGCAACTATTTCTGCTTCCATAAGGAGCGTAGACGAAGATTTGATCAAACGATTCCACGTCATATTACAGGTAATTTCTTAACATTCATTTGACCAATTTCGTAGATTATTGCTCACAAACATCTTGTAAATTCGTCGAATTGTATTCCTAGTTATATATGCCAACTTCAGTGCACGAACTACTTATTCATGGCACAGAAATAATAGCTTCCTCATTATTGACTGCTGGGCAAATGTCGGGAGACGCTCAAGAATCATGCAACAAATTGATCAAAAGGTATCGAGAAGATTTCTCCCTAAAATGCAGCAGGACGTAAACAGTGGAAGATTTTTTGCGGCTTTTAATGTTATCAGGTCCCTTCATTTCAAGCTTACATAAATTTCCATTGAAGAAACTAATATCCTTGCCCCTAGAGGCACAGAAACTTCTGTAAAATATTTCGACACCTCCCCTTCTGAAGAGTCTACTTAGTATACTACAGATGATTCAAAAGATGAATTTTAGAATATCTTTTCGTTTTATTTTAATAGTATATAGACATTAAACCTTGTTTATTCTTTTTTCATTAATGTACTTAATTATATTTGATAAATAAATATTCATCGTTTAATTTCGATTAAAAACATCTTAGTTCCTTGAAAACACCTTGTAACGGTTAGCCTCGAAACTTTTTAATTTCGAAACTCGAAATATTTTATTTAAATCTAATTGTTTTTATTTTTAATTCACCAGTTTTTAAAATTTAATTTTTGAATCTTACTTAGCATCCTCAAAAGTACCTGTATACGAAATTTTATAGAAATTGAATAACTTTCAAAGCATTTAAATGCTATGTCCGCCATATTTTATCCGCCATATTGGATCCGCCATTTTGTTTTTTGGAATTTTAATTTTAGAATCAAGATCAGCATAATGAAAAACACCCGTGTACGAAATTTCGTGGCATTTAAATAACATTTATTTTGGCCAGCTTTTCGGGATTTTGCTCCACTGTGGGTCTCTTCAATTTTTAAAGATTTTCCATGATGTATCCTGTGTAAATCTTGCATATCTCGCTATTGTCACATATAGTTTTCAATTATATGTTATTTTGTAATATACTAAACATCAAATTTTAAAATATAAGCTGAAATCTTTTTCCACTCTGAAAATTAAACAAAAATGAAACTTTCCTTAATGTGTAGCTTTTACAACATTTCTTATATGAAACCTTAAAAAAATTATGTTTAAAAAATGTTAAAATGTTTTCTACACCAGCATTTTAGTAAATAAAAAAATTCTTTTAATTTATGTATAACATATGTATATTAATGCGTTGAAAGAAGCTTTGCAAAGTAATACATTTAAAGAAACGATATGATTTTAATTAACTTTGAGCTTTTAAATTCAGTACTCAGAACATTAAACTAAGTGTAAATATTTTTAAAAAGTTTTTTCTACCCCAAACTAGATGACAAACATGATTATTTTTGTGCTAAAATATTCTTTATATATTTCTAGAAGTATTTCACGTTTTCAAATAAATAAAGATATTCGAAATTACTATTTTATTCAAATCTGAATAGTACGGTTTAAATATTAAAATTATATTTTTTATAATACCATAACAGAATTATTTTGTAGATATATTTCTTAATATTTGTAGAATAATTCCTGTCCCTCGGCAATTTATGCACAATAAGCTTCTAAAACAGTACTGCGAAAAGAAGTGAACCATAAAAACTTTTAATTTGCAATGCATCAGTACAAAATAATAACGGTCTAGTCATTAAATAGTATTTATAGATAATGGTTACATAATCATATTATAAAATGTTCTCCTTATCAACATAGTGAAAGCAATTACAGTGATTTTATCAAATTCTTTAAAAATTGCAAAAACATATCGGTTTAAATCGCAGGTTGAACAACATGTTTGCAAAATAATAGTATTTTTATCATTTTATAAGTAAAAGGTAATGTGAATATCAGACATATGGTTAAAAAATCATTACTTTAATGAAAGTTTTTTGTAATGTATTTTTAAATTATCTCAGTAGAGAATTCGCATAAGAATAACATAAACAAAGATTTTTTAAAGATTCCGCTTTTTAATAATTTGTTTCACTCCTCCATTTTCCATTATTGTTTACCATTCTGGATATCATTGGTAGAATACATTATTATTTTTCGAATGAAGCGGCACCTGTCTTGTTTGTGATGTGTAGACGTTTTTTTTTTTTTTTTTTTTTTTTTTTTTTTTTTTTTTTATGGAAAAAAAATGTACCGCGGGAAAATCAAATGTATTTAACGATGACTACTGGAGTTTGATATTATTAAATTTATTACCTGGCCCTGTAAATCCCATAAGCAGATGAAAATTATGTTTATTGAAAGTAAAAAATCACATATAGAATTGGACGTGAGAATTGTACTTAAGGAAATGCACCTCCATTAAAATGCCGTAGACAAAATCAACCACAACGTAGTGGAGACTGTAGGAGAATGAGTAAAATTTCGTCACTCAGTTTAAAAGCTATTTATCGTGGACGAATCCAAAATCGCTAAAAATCTTTGTGATTTGGTGAGGAACGGTAGAAAGTTGGACAGCACTGATGCGGATTTTATGAAAATCTTGCAATACTATGTAGCACTGAGCAAACCCAAACGGGTTGTCGAAACAACAACAACTACAGCAACAACAAAAACAATTTTACAAAGGCTAACTAGGTAAATGAATGAAGTACTATATAGTTATATATACGATATAGTTTTAAACATAGCAAGTGCTATATTTAGAAAAAATTGGGCCATGGTGGTAAAAGCTCGTCTTAATTATACCAGGGTTCGTACGGGTGCTTGAATTTCATGACTAAGAAATTCATCGGTACCAGTATTTTCTTATGGAAAATCTCTCCTGAAAAAAGTCGAAATTTCGTCCGTTTAAACTAGATTTATTTTTGTATAAAGAAATTCTCATATTCGGCCTTGAACATAACGGTATCCGTACGAACCCTATTATACAAAACACTTTTGAAAACGTTGACAGAGACGTATAAATGTGCATTTCTTGTTTACTTTTTATTTTATTTGCAAATAACAAACGCAGATAAAATGGTGCCTGAAATGATATTTAAAAAGTAGGAATTACATTTTAGTACGGGAAATAAGTGAATGTGAAATAATCGAATTAAAATAATTTAGAAATAGAACCCAACTAATTAATGTATTTATTACAAAAATTTAGGAATACTTAATTTAAAATTTGGGAATGAGAAAGAATGAAAAAAAAAGAATATATGGCAGAAAACTCTGGCATGCCATGTCATTGAAATCCTTTTAAAAAAATACGAGATTATCTACATTTTAATAATATATCTGCACATATAATTGAGCCTGAAATTGCTGATTTTGATAAATTGTATAAAATTAGACCCTTAAGAGATGAGCTGGATGCAAAATTTCTATTGGCTCCAGTCGACGAATGCCTTCCTGTAGATGAGAAAACGTGCGCTGGTAAAGCTACCCATCATATAAAGATTTATATTCTTAAAAAGCATGCTAAAAGGTTATATACATAGGGGGGGAAAGTAGTTGTACATAAATTTGAAATCCACACATGCAATGAATACAAAGTCTCTTATCTTTTATCAAATGAATAAATCTATAATTTAGTGCGAATGGTGTCCCATCTAAATTCAATTATGCAGAGAAATATTTTATAGTCAAAGCTTCACGTTGTTCCTTGATGATTTTTATTCATAATTTTCATGCAGGAAGTAGTTCGCTGAAGATGAGATTTAATACTTACAGGAACTGTCTGGAGGAACAAAATTCCGGATTATAAACTACCTTCCGAGGAAAGAAATACAGTAAGAACCTAGAGAAACAAGCATTGAATATGTTACAAAATACGCGATGAGGCAGAAATATTCAACCTTACATAGAAAACCAACAAAATCAATCTGTTATTTCGACTTTTGCTGTACAGAAACCCATGGCACAGATTGAGAGATATGATATAAAAATAATAAAAAATCTGTTGTAGATTGCTCATATATCATGAAAGAATATAACAAATATAGATTTGTTAGGAAGTAGAATTTTTAGACAGTATCATAAGACAATATAAAATTACACTGACATCCAAAAATATTTACACGTGCATTTTTATTATCATATTGGCCTGTCAGTAATTAATGTTTAGTTATTGTACAAATGTAAAAGCTGGAAATGGTGCCAGTAATAAAAAATTCTTGCCGAATTCCGGTAGGAGATAGCAGAAGCTCCACTGTTATTTTTTTTTGCTAAAATGAGTAAATAATTTTTAAAAGAGTTGTTTAAGTATTTTTACATTTATTTTACTCTTAAATACATGTATGAGAAAATATTGCCGAAAGGAGAAAGTAGTAGAGTGTAAAGTCAATTTTTCGAAAAATTGTTCCAACATTCAACTCATTTTTAATTATATCCTTATTGAATTTATGTGAAATTTGTTATTTAAGTCATTAATTTTAATGCAATTTCGACAAATATTCATTCTAAATAGAGCATTCTTTTGTAGATTTAATATATGTGAATCTTTACTTAAATATCATTCAAAATAAAAAGAAGTATATTTCTGTTCTGGAACATGTAATCAAATAAAGAAATGAATCAGACACACAAATTGAAATCGACAGAATGAAAGATAGATGTGTACTTCAACTTTTCGAAATTGATTAGCATATGAATGAAAATTTGCATTCGTTTTCAAAATAAAGGTTATGCAATTCAGAATACACCATCACCCCCCCCCTGTCTTCTAGAATGCATTTATAGAAAAGAGATGAATAATATTACCTCCTAGAACTAAGTTATTTCAATAAATTCAACTGTAATTCAGTTTCATCTGTTTATTACATTTGCTTAACTTAATCAGGAGATTCCCTCATAGAATGTTGTTAGTTATATTTATATCATGTTGAAATTTAGATTACTACAAAAGTAATCCTATTTTATCGATCTATTGATTATAAATTTTAATCAAATTACTTGAAATTTAGTTACATTTGACAAAATGCTCATTAAATAGTTAAAACATTTTACATTTATAAAATATATTTAATTAAATTTTATATTCGAAACGCTATATAACAAAAATCTATGAAAATTATGCCAAGATAATTTCATTAAGTAGGAAATGAATTTATTGCTGCTGACGGATCTCAAACTGGAGTTCTTTAATCGTAAAAGTCACGCTATAAAAGAAACCTGGCAGTTCAGAAACTAGTTTCTGCTATATGAACATCGATGAAACATCGAAATTCAATTCATTATGAAGAGTTCAAGACAAACTTAACTGGTGTTTGAAGCAATATAATTCAAAGTTAATATAATAAATTGGGAAAAGCGTCTCAGCGTATCGAAAAAGACCAATGGATTTTGAAAGAATTCATATCGCTTTTTTCCGGGCGGAAAAGAATGCTCCATCTCTTTGAAAACAAGATAAAGACCAAATTTAAATACAGGAAAGGAAAAGAGCATGGAAAAATTAGCCAAAAGAGAGGCTAGATTGGAGGCAAATGAAAACAATCAACCAAAAGTTTATATTACAAGAACAGTAAAGTACATTGTAAAAAAATACCACCAGTTTTCTTGTAGGAATCGGAAAAATAGTTGCCCTTATCGTACCGGAAAAATTTCCGCCCCAACTCGGAATAAAATCTGTAAAATCAGAATAAAATCCGTAAAATACCGTTTTATTGACTATTTCCTTTTTTTTACGGATTTTATTCCGCGCTGGGTAGGGAAATTTTCCGGTACGATAAGGACAACTATTTTTCCGATTCCTAGAGGAAAACTGGTCGGATTTTTTTTTTTTTACAGTGTAGAATAATTTGAATTACTTAACCTGTTCGGATCTGGCGTACTATTAACAATGCATCTCTTTTCATGGAATAGTATTTTGTCTTAACAATTACTTTTATTACTATCTACAGGTAGTAATGGTAGTATATGTCTATGCATTTCTTATTATGACTTCATTTATGTTTTGAAATTTAGTAATAATAATAATAATAATAAAAGTTCGTTTAATTATCTTTGCCCTTATTGCGACTCTTATTTTAAACATATATTTCACTCTTTAAATTTAAAATTATGTTACTTTTCTAAAAGAATAACGTATGATAAAACGCAAAAAATATTAGAAAGTTGTAATATCTACTAAGTCCTGTTGTTATACGGTAATTTCAAAATGTCTCCATAAACTCTACCTTATCCCATTGTCATATGAATATGATTTGAATAATACGCAAAATAACTACATTCATTCGATTTCAGACAACAACATACTTCAATAAATTATCGTTAAACTTCAATAAATCTATTTGGGTATCAAGTCATAACATCATTAAAGTAAACATAACTTTTTTCATGAGCTTGAAATAAATCTTACCCGAAATAATTTAAATAAATATGAAAATAAAAATTATCTATCACGCTTACACTGTAATAAAAAGACAGATGTTTCTTATCTAGAAATATATAAGATAGCCAAGAACGGAAATATACGATAATTTCATCCGAGTTATCAACGATTTTGAAAAGCATTCTTTTATTCTCCGAAGATCAAAATTTCCTGAAATTCTCCAGTCAATTTTTTTTTCTTTATCAGAAAAAATTTCTTTTAATCACAAGTGTATTCAGCTTGTTGTATGTAGTTTGTTATCTTTTTGAGGAAAATGTTTTTCAGAGTATATAAAAAGCATTTGATCCAAAAGATTTGAAGAAACGCACAAACGAGAGAAACTTTTGAGCAAGGAAAGTGCAAGATGAGTTTTACATAAAAAATAGTCGGACAGATTTATTATAAATATAATGACAACAATGTAACCGTAAATAATTATAGTAGATAATTAAAGTTCATGTAATTTACATACAGTTTCTAATCAGGAATATAAAAATTGGATATAGGGATTTTCGTTTTTTGTAGAATTTTTATTATATATTAACAAACATGAGTGTGAAGCAATTATTTAAAGCAAGCAATAAAAGAAATTATTAAATATTCAGATTTATCAAAGAGATAATTTAAAATGTGGCAGTGTAATTGGGATTAATTAAACTATTTGATGATATAGTTTTGACAAAATAATGAAAGTCTCAAATACAATTATAACACGTTAAAACAAATGTCTAATATTTCTTTCTATTTGCAATATGTTTTCGTGCTCATTAATAACGTGATTGATGCAAAATAATCTTAAAAAATTGCGTAAAGATACGAAGGCGATCTAGAAAGAAAGTTCCGTTAAGCAATTAAAGAAAAGAAAACAATGATTAGAAAACAATTTTTGCATTAATTATGTACAATGCTTAGATTAATTTTTAACCTAGATGCCACCATTGTAAAAGCATTTATCATAGCGATGCGCGCATTTTTGTATGCCTTCGTATTAGAAAGCTGCCGTCCCCGATGCAGATTTCTGAACGCATTTTCATGGAGAAGTAAATGGGAAATTTCAGGAAAATGCATTGACAGTGTCGTAAGGGTTAATTTTCTGTTCTCCTTATTTTTATCTTCAACTTCTGTAAGCAATCCAACATCAATGAGAGACGACCGCCCACTTCGTTCTTCATCGGGAGCGTTTTTACGTCTTGCATTGAAACTTAGCACCTACATCTTTACCATCGAATCATTATACGCGTTTTTGTCGTAAACTTCATAATTTGTCTGAGAATTTCAATTGGTTTAGTGTTCCTAGCATTCAGAAAGTAGATGAAAGAGCATGCGGCGGGATGTTAATTTTTTAACATTTTAAATGGTCAGCGTGCAACCGACACATCTACAAATAACTTCAAATGTATGCCAATGAGTCAGCAAAGTGGAAGCGCATGCGTGAAATCACAAACGCAGCGCTTCCGAGGTAAAAGTTTAAAACGGAACTTACTTAATGGATTGCCCTCGTATTACCCAACATGTATGCTGATTTAATTGTAATGTGTACCTCAAAACGAACAGCACACCGCAAATTAAAAACTTTTAATAGATAATATGGTGTAAGGGGCATATATATTGCAGAAATTAAAGCATATTTAAGAATGATACACAGCAGACTGAATGTAGGGGAGACTGGGGATGAAAGGGATAAGGGATGAAAGATGCACTCAAAATATGCGGACGAAAATATAATGCAGAAATTTTAAATTTTGGCTCAATCGATGACGATACTTGTTCCGACTTAATGATCCTTAAAACTCACGTCAACAACTGTAGCGTTGTAGGAGATGAAAGCAAAACTTGTTTTTGATATAAAAAAGTAAATTTTGATCTTGCTTTTCTTTTTGTCTCTAAAAAATTAATATTGTGTTTAGCATTATAATATTTATGTTATTTAGCACTATAAAGTATGCACTTTATATGAATACCGATATATTTTGTTAGCTAAAATACTGTCATGCACGAATACATTTTTTATTTAACTAGGTGGGTATGGGGTTGAAAGGGACAGTAACTGAGGGGTTGAAAGGGACATGTGCCTTTTAACCCTCGTGTTTTATTTTTATTTAAACAAAATATTATTTATGTTTTGTAAAATTTAAGTTATAGTTTTAGTTTTTTATATAGAAAGAATGAATGCATTACAATGTAGAACAAAAATATATCAATAACATCTACCTACAATTTTGGTATTTTTTTCTTTTCGAAAAATCCACAAACGGTCGATATTCTTCGAAAATATAAAAGGAAATTTTCGAAAAATCCAATTTAAATGAAGAAGCAATGATGTATGTATCTGAAGAAGAGGACAAAGGAATGTCTATTAGATCAGCAGCTAAAGCATACGGCATAGAAGGAATTGTTCTAAAATTTAAGAATGCGCAAGCAGATGAATTTCAATACTGCCATTTGGTAATAAAAAAGTTTTTAGTGAAGGTCAATAAAAAGAGTCTTCAAATTTGCTCTAAGCATCTAATATGAACTATGGTTTAACATTTGTGCATATGAATTATGAGGATTCAATTTCTTTGAATTTTCGAAATATGTCCCTGTCTTGGGAAACGAACAAGCAAGCTGGAAATGATTGGTTCCAAGATTTTAATCAACAAAATTCATTACTTTCTCTTATGAAAACCTATATATATTAGTATAACAAGAAGTACAAATTTCAACAAAGCTAATGTTGATATTTTTTAAGCACCTATATTCAGTTACGAATCGCTAAGAATTCACACGGAATATAATACATAACTGTGATGAAACAAGTTTAATGACAGAGCACAAGTCACCAAATATAGTAGCAAAGCGTTGTGAAAGCAAATTTTCTGACGTGGTAAACTTGTCACACTTTTGATTCTGCATGAGGTAACTCTGTTCAACAGTGTTCGTTTTCCCAAGGAAGAATTATAAAGAGTTCATGCTCGAAGATGCCCCATCCCAGAGGCTTGCTTATCAAAGTTGGTGGATGACCGCAGAACTTTTTAAAGCATTTGTGCATTAGCCTAATATTCTAGTTGTTCCAAAACTGATTCTACTCGCCTCTTATTTGATAATCATGAAAGCAATACAAATATAAAGGCAATAAAATTTGCAAAAGGTAATAGGATAATTATAGTAACATTCCTGTCGCACTTTATCCATAAACTCCTGAAAAGCACTCGGAATTAATTCGAAGTGCATTTTTTCAGAAACAAGGATTAAAACAACTTTGTATTTACTGATACTATTGACATGAATGACGCGAATATCAATGATATTGTGATGAAGTTACCTAAATCCATAACTGGTGCTGAGAAGGGTAGAGCTAAATCTTTTAAAAATTTTTATTTAAAGATATTTTTTGTCAAGAAGACCTAAACAAGTTATTTTTCTTGTTTTTGTTTAATCAAATGTTGCATCATATTTTATTTTTATTTGTGTATTATTATCTTTTATTTTTTAATAATGTAATCGCAAATAAAAATAAAAGAATGTTCATAAAATTGTTTTATTTATGTGTGTCCCTTTCAACACCGCACAGTGCCCCTTTCATACCACACAATGGGGCTAAAAGGGACATTTCTCCCAATTATTAAAAATGCGTACAAATTTTAAATGACTGTAGTTGGGGATAAGAGGTTTTACTATTATTAAAGCAAAGGTTTTAGAGGAGAATTAGGCGCAATCATGATAATGATATCTTTTAATGTCATTATTTTATAAGCTTATAAAGACAAAATGTCCCTTTCATCTCCAGTCTCTCCTACATAGGCAGATGAACAAACAAACCACTATATGGTTAAATGCCACAGAAATTTGTTTATTACTTTCTTCTATCTTTACAAGAAGAAAGTATTGGATTCATGAAAATTTTCTAATTCCGGTTTTCGACGGATTTACACGTTTTAGGGGTCAGAGATTCCAAAAAACATGTTTTTACAAAATGTCTGTCTGTGACTCTGTGAGTCTGTCTGTCTGTCTGTCTGTGTGTATGTGACACAAATTTTGTGGGCGCTCTATCTCAAGAACTAATGCACGGAATTTAATAAAAATTGATATTCAGTGAGTCCCTAATACAAATTGATGCTGATTAGTTTTTGGTGCAAATCGCTCAACAGGTGGCGCTGCTATGCTGCATTTTTCACGATTTTCGCAATAGCTCTATCTCACGAACTAATGCACGGATTTTGATCAAACTTCAGATTTAGTTAGTCCTTGATATGAATTGATGCTGATTATGTTTTGGTGTAAATCGCCCAACAGGTGGCGCTGTTATGATGAATTTTGCAGGATTTACAGGATTTCCCCAATAGCTCTATCTTAAGAACTAACGCACGGATTTTCATCAAACTTCAGATTCAGTTAGTCCTTGATATGAATTGCAATTGATTATGTGTTGGTGTAAATCGCCCAACAGGTGGCGCTTCTGTGCTGCCTTTTTTATGATTGCCTCAATAGCTCTATCTATAAAACTAATGGACGAATTTTCATCTAACTTCAGATTTAGTTGTATGTTGACACAAGTTGTTGTTAATTAGGTTTTGGTGTAAATCGCTCAACAGGTGGCGCTGCTATTCTGCATTTTTCACGATTTTTGCAATAGCTCTATCTCACGAACTAATGCACGGTTTTTGATCAAACTTCAGATTTAGTTAGTCTTTGATATGAATTGATGCTGATTACGTTTTGGTGTAAATCGCCCAACAGGTGGCGCTGTTATGATGAATTTTGCAGGATTTACAGGATTTCCCCAATAGCTCTATCTTAAGAACTAACGCACGGATTTTCATTAAACTTCAGATTCAGTTAGTCCTTGATATGAATTGCAACTGATTATGTGTTGGTGTAAATTGCCCAACAGGTGGCGCTTCTGTGCTGCCTTTTTCACGATTGCCTCACTAGCTCTATCTATAAAACTAATGGACGAATTTTCATCTAACTTCAGATTTAGTTGTATGTTGACACAAGTTGTTGTTAATTAGGTTTTGGTGTTAATCACCCAATAGGTGGCGCTGCTATGCAGGAATTTTCACGATTTTCGCTATAGCTCTATCTCAAAAACTAATGCCCGGATTTTCTTCAAACTTCAGATTCAGTCAGCCGTTGACATAAATTGTTGCTGATTAGGATTTGGTATAAATCACCCAATAGGTGGCGCTGCTAGGCAGCATTTTGCTGGATTTAGACGATTTCGGCGATAGTCATATCTCAAGAACTAATGCACGGAATTTCATATCTTTAGAATCCTCATGAGATGCATAGATTGCCATTTAATTTTGGCAGTGTGATAGCGAATTTTGAAGTATTAACATGTATGAGATAGAAGAAATTTTGGGATTGGTACATCCGACTAGTTTTAGACTGATGTCAAATATCTAGAGAAATACTTTACGTATTTTTCAGGTACTCGAGGAATACAAAGAACATATCGGACTTCCTATTTTTCAGCAAAGGTTTAATCATTAGATAAATTAGGGGGGGGGGGGAACAAGAAATTTCATAAAAGTAATATTTTCGATCACCCTGTAAAATAAACGAGATGATTGTGTCTGTAATACATGATTATGTAGATCTTCCGTAAAGATTGTGTACATCTGTGTAAGAATAGAACGTATATTTATTTTAGATATAAAAATATCGTTAAAGGTATTAAAAATGTCTGTATGTTCTTTTCAATAGGATGCAAGGTTTTAAGCTAAATTTAATGCCAATGCCAAAGTACTGTAGAAATAACATACTACATTAAAAATACTAGGGGTTTGTACCCGGGCTTCCAGGGTTATTATTGTAGGTGAAAACCATGCTTTAAAATTGAAAACTAATATACATATATTTTTTTACATGCAATCGTTTTTTAGATTACCCACTAACAATAAGAAAGCATTTTTCATATGTAAAATATGAATTATACAATCAAATAAAGTTTATCAAAAGCGATATTTTTTTGTATTAACCGTATGATAAGAGTTATTAGCCGAAGGTTTTACTACTTACGGCATCTTTTCATATTCTGATAATTTTAGAGATACGTTTGTCCTTTATAATACAGATACGTAATCCGTATAATATAATAAAGATAAGTTATTATGATGAAGTTATCTACAGAGGCTCTTATGCTTGGTATTTTGGAATGAAAAACAGCAACATTTATTCCACTTTAGCATGATCATAGAATTTTTCTCCCATAAAATCTAAACCCAACATAATTTTCTTCCTCTCATAATTTACATATGTACTTCTCATATCCGTATTCACCATTAAAAAAATGGTATTTTAATTTAATCATTTTAAAATCATTTTAACTCAAAACTTGAAGCCACAATTGTCAGCAATACCTTTGCATGTCAACAGTCACACTCTTAACTGGATATTTTTATCTCAGTACCGCAGAGTAAAAAGTGACGAAATTTATGTTTGTTTCGACGCATTGTAAATATGTTTAGATTTATCTAAGAAAATGATCATTTTTTTTTTTAAATATGACTTCATTTTCACTTTCTTAAGCATTTCGCTTAGTGTCTGAAACACAGTATCAGTACACATTCAGAACGAATCAAATATGAAAACTTTATGGGGAAAAATGCGTGTTTTCAAAAGCAGTACGTCATTTTCCGTTAAAAATAATATGCGCCTAACGCGATTTTGGCCCACTAAACCCTATATGACAATTTGTATCAACAATTTCGAATTTTTTATCAGAAAATGAAATGAATAAAGATAAATAAACCTCATTTTTTTCACTCTTTTCTGCAATAATGAAATCTATATAACTACCAAAATTATTGAGAAATTTCATAAAATTCTTTTAAAATTAAAATATAAAAATCGGAATATTAAAAAAAAAAAAAAATCCATTGCGGGCACATCTACAAATGAACACAGCTTTCAGTTAAAAAATCATTAGCAAAATTAGTTCAGCAGAAAGCTCAGGGCAGATGACTAAAAACCAACCTTGGGTTTGAAATATATAGATTATATAAAATTGTGAAAAATTAAATTAAGCAAATTATATTATTTTCATAACATTATAGTAGAATATCTTAAAAAATAGCAATAAAATTTTATTAGTCGAGATAAATTTGGAAAAAAAAACTTGGGAAACCTCATATTATTTTAAACCTGGAATTATTGCCAATATCTGCTTTGTTTACTTGTCAAACAGGGCGAAGCGAATTCATCCAGGCGAGAATCATCCGATCTCAGCATGAACGCTGTATGTGACTGCCCTGCTATAAAGACACTCTAAATTATTGTAAAACATCTTAACATTTTGTAAAACATTTATCAGTGTGTGATTTCGATTAAGTGGAGCATTTTCACATGTGAAGGATTTCAAAGCAGCTGGGGTGAAAATGGCGCACTTCTACAAAATATATTTGAGTTTTCTATAATTAATAACAATTTAAACATATGCTGTTTTATATAAAATGACATCATTTGCATCCGCTAAAGTATTCTACTTTTACGACCCGGTGTTAAACAACATCTGTAGAAAAGTATGCATATGGCTACATAATCTCGGAATAATACACAAACCTAACAAAAAACAACGTCGTCATTCAAGAATTTGGGCAAAACAATTCGGATGTCTTATAATTCATATGCATTCAATTGTTTGATTATAATAGCTTAATGTTTTATCAGAAACCATTTATTTATATATATATATTTTCAAAATTCGGAAAATGGTATTACACACGATTAATAAAATTGCATTCTTTCAGCTTTTTGAAACGAATTAAGTAAATGTGGAGAAAATAAGTCATATAAATTTCCTTTAAAATACATTTTTGTAAAGAGAACGTGTTGTATCGTTTGTAAAGTAAGTTTCAATGAGCTAAAAATCACATAATTGATAAATAAAAACGAAATAAAGCCAAAATTCACCCAGTTTTATAACATATGATATTCTTGACACTGCACGTATTTTAATTTTAATTTTTGTTTCAGTTTTTATGAGAAATGGCAACAAAAAGATATAGTAATCAACTATTTCCCCTGTACTTTCAATAGAAATGAAGTACTTCAGTTGCCACGATTACAAAATAAGTATTAAAAACTACAAAATAATTAATAACTCAAAAATAAATTAAGATACAGCTTTCAAACAAATTGTACTTAAAAGCCCATTTTTCTCCCTATACGACGTTGTAGATATTGAAAATGTACGATGTTTAGAAGTTTAAAAATTTGCAGCAGCGAAAATTGTAAAACCGAATTTGCATTTTAAATTTGAAAGTGTTGTCATTCGCAAAATGACGTATGCGTTACGTACAGATATGTTTGACCTTTATAATATAGATATATATATGTATAATGTTTAATGAATTATTAATATTTATGCGAAATATTTTTTAATTGAGTATGCTTTGAAGCCAATTTTTTTTGCATATTTAAGCAGTTAACTATACAGGATGTATACTCTCAACGATGTTCAATGGCTAATTCCTAAACCGTTAGTCATAGACATATAATTCCAATTACAAAAAAGCTTTAAAGGAGGTAAAGAGGTAATTTAAATGGGCGTCAATTTTTTGGGTCCGTAAAAAACATTTCTTAAAAAATTACAAAAATCAATTTTTTATACGGTCCCCCGATCCTACAAGTGGCATTTAGGAAAATTTTCTGGTTACGCTAAAAATAAAGACAAAAAAGTACCGTTCGTCTAATTCTAAAATTATTCAGTTATGAAACAATGAAATGCAATAATTATACAACTTTTCTGCTTCTGAACACCGCTAAGTTAGGCCTTGCTTTGAGGGTTAGTATACAATGTACTTAAAATATTCGAAGAACTTATTCCACGTGTATCAGCGCTTTGAAAGAAATCGTGCACGTATTATGATTGAGTTAACATTTATTAATTAAGTTTCAGATTTGGTGAAATAATTTTATTTTAACATATGTTTTATTTTGTAAGGATCTGAGGCTGTTTCTTTTCATGATTTATTTTAACAAAAATTATGTTATTTAACTTGTAGTAACCGACTAAGTTTTTATTTATCTTGCAACGATCGTATATATGTTTTTCCAATTCAAAATTTTGTACTCTAACTTCAACTCATTTTTAAATATCCGATCGAGGTTAGATTTTACATACTGACGGAAATCCGATGTCAAACTAATATTATTATGGTATTTGGTTGTTACCATTTATACTTAATTTGCAGGATAACACAAAATATCTCGAATAGATTTCTGCCAAGATGTTTAAGAAAAAATTTTAGATTAGATAACACAAGACAACGATGGTAGTGTTTTTCAATTTTATGTATTTTTTAGCACTGAATCGGAAAATTACCTTAATTTTTAACCATCTTATCAGGGTTTTTCGCAAATCGTAAATTTGAAAAGTAAAAAATAGGAAAAAATCTCATACTATAAAATGGAGGAGATGGTTGTGTTTTTTAACTTTTGATAACTGATTGTTATGTATTTTTGAGAACTGAATCTGAAAATGATCTTCATTTTTAACCAACACGGTAGACTTTTTCGCAAATTGTAAATGACAAAGTAAAAATACATCGAAAATCTGATACTACAAAATAGATGTTATTTTTTTTTAATTTAATTTAATTTAATTCGATAATTTACTTAATTTTTTGGCTTACATTAGGATTCTTGCAGCTAAATAGCGCTGGGATCCGAGAAGGTGTGTGTGTGTGGGGGGGGAGGGGGAATCAATTTTAACTTTGAGAGTTACGATTTGCATAAAACCCATTTTGTGAGGGCTAAAAATGAAGGTCATTTTCGGATTCAGAGGAAAAAATACATAAAAATCAATTATAAAAAAATAAAAAACTACAATCACATCTATTTTATAGTATCAAATTTTGGCTATTTTTTTTTTTAACTTAAAAATTTACGATTTGCAAAAATCTTTTCGTGTTGGTAAAGATGAAGGTCAATTTCGGATTCACCGATACAAAATACACAAGAATGAATTTACAAAAGCTAAAAAACATAAAACAACCCGAATTTTGAAGGCTAATGTAATATAGAAACATTTTAAAATATGTATAATTTTATAAAGATTTGACGTTCTTGCTTTTCATCATTTTATTTTGCAAAAATTTTGTTATGTTTTTCCTCTTATATGTTTAGCACAAACTGTATATTTTGTATTAATATGTCAGAAAGAATATAGATTTCAAATTTATATTGCAATGCTAATTTGACTCTCAACTATTTTTTTAATATGTCTGATGATTATTTATATTTCTACTAAATTTGTGAATGACCCCTATTTCAGCAGCAAAAAATATGCTCCAACTTTAAACAGCTATTACTCGGTTAATTTTAATTGTAGAATAATGGGCCTATTTTGTCCTATTTGTCAGTGTAATAGAAAAATATTACTAAATATAACTCATAGAACCGAGGGACCGTATAAATAATTAAATTTCGTAATTAAAAAATGGTTTTATTGACCCAAATCGCTTTAAAAATACTTCTTTACCTCATTTAAAACATTTTTGTAATTAGAAACTATATGTCTATGAGTAATAGTTTAGGAATTAGCCATTGGACATCGTTGAGAGTGGACACCCTTTATTGGACAAGTTATAAAGGAAAGCCAGACGAATATCGAGAAACATGAGAAAGATAACGGCGATAGAGTGAAATGATTTTTAGTTGTTTTCGAAAAGATAGGCTTAGGAAAGTAAATTTATAAGGGATTTTCCTTAAATGGTCACTTTTTTTCATTTGTAACATTTTTAATTTTTAATTATGCTTGAGACCTTCTTATAAAACCATCCAGAGCGAGCGCATACCAATAAACAAAGAATTATGAAATCAAAGGCCACACGTTCACATTCGTAAATTATAACTCCATTGTTGAAATCAATCTAAAAAATGTGAATAAAAAAAATCGTTATCTTATGTGTTCTTTTCGAAGGGAAGTGAAATTTAGCTCACTTTTTTTTCGATATTTTTCTGGGTTTTCAAGGTATTTTGCCGACTTACCTATAAAATTTGTCATATTTTTCTGACTACTAAATAATGCAAAAACATTCTTATCTGTAACTCATGAGGAATTAAAAATTATTTAATACAAATACTACTATTTCACTAGCTATTTCATATATTTATATTCCATCTATAACATATTACATTGTTAAATGTCCCGAAAGTGGTGTTAAATTCGATTGAAATCTCTGTATGCTAGGAACAAAAAACATGCAGGAATTTCTTTTTTTTTTAATAAACATTTATATCTCCATAAATATTCGTGATAATCTTAGCTAAATAAATACAAATATTGCATAAAGTCCGTACACGCATGTGCTGCAGCTATATCACTTCGATCATTTTATTTTAAAAGTTGATAGAAAAAATAATTTTTGAATCTTCTTCTCCCAATTATTACTGAAAAACACAAGGTCAAATGTAACCTTTATATTTCTGAAGTTCTAGAAGAACTTGTAAAGAATTTTTATAGATATAGAAAATTACGGGCTTAAAATCGAAAGTGTCCGTTGACAATTGTCATATAGTGTATGTTTCAAAATGCCAAAAATTGTAATTAAGGGTGCGGTGGTAGCAGTTAATATTAAAAACTAATGATGATAATAATAATAATCAAATATTTATAAAAGTAGACTATAATTTAATTTAATTGTTTTGAAAACTAATTTTGACTTTTACTTCTGATCTTTTCGTGAGATCGAACATAGCTAGTGGCTTATTGCTTAAGAAAGTTTTTGATATATTTGAATTCTACAACTAGAAACATATTATATAAAAATTAGCTGCTTCTGTAGTGAAGTAGGAAAAATAGATACTTTCGAAATATTTGCTAAATTACAGGTTATAGTTACCTCCCAAAGTAAGCCTATTTTGACTGATTATTATGAATTTGACTTCCCATTCCATAAAAATCCATTTTCGGTTCTGTCTGCATGATGTAAAGAATAGAAACACTTTCAGATTCATTAATCAGATATATGATAGAATTTAAAACATTCTATGCAGTTTTATTTTTCTTGACAGTAGTTGACGTGATAAATGGCTTTATGCTGAACACTCACAAGAATAAATATGCATGATATTAAAAAAGTCTCCATTAAATTTTGTAGATCATGCTAAAATGAAAATCAGATACTTGAATAATATTCGAACTTAAGCTGTTGATTGCGTATATATTGACCAAGCATTTAACTTTTTAAATGCGTGTTTCAATTTCAATTGCCTAAAAGTAAAATTCTCGCGCGTACCATATAGTTTTACTAAATATGCACTAATTTTCTTTTCTTTTCTTTTATTTGATAGAATTGTTTTTGACATTTCCTTTCTTGTTACAAACTTTTCATTTTTTACTTCATATAGAAACAAATAGAGAAAAAGCATTTTTTTCATTTATTTTATAGCGAAAATGTAATTAATTAAATTGATAGAGTTTTATCGCAAATATTATTTTGGTCCTATTGAAAGCATTTTTGTCTTTTTTAACAACTTCGTTATACATATAGAGTAAAAGCATTTTTTCATTCATTTCACAGACAAAATGTAGTTAATTAAATTACTCGAGTTGTATGCAAATATTAATTTTTTTTCTTATTGATAGCATTTTTTCACCTTTTTTAACGACTTCATTTTACATATAGAGAAAAAGCATTCTTTAATTAATTTTTTAGACAAAATGCAATTAATTAAATTACTCAAGTTTTATCTCAAATATATATATTTTTTCTTATTGAGAGCACTTTTTGTCTTTTTTTAACGACTTCATTATACATATTTAGAAAAAAGCATTTTTTCATTCATTCTATAGACAAAATGCAATTAATTAAATTACTCGAGTTTTATCGCAAATACTATTTTTTTTCTTATTGAGAGCATTTTTGTCCTTTTTAACGACTTCATTATTATATAGATATAGAGAAAAAGCATTTTTTTATTCGTTTTATAGGCAAAATGTAATTAATTAAATTAATCGAGTTTTATTGCAAATATTATTATTATTATTTCTTATTTAAAGCATTTGTTGTCTTTTTTAACAATAAAATAAATTGTTCAATTTAACTCTCGGCACACAACGTCAAATAGTTTTTATTACAAAATAGAATATATAACACACTACTTATTTGCTTTAATCTAAGAGATTTAATAGTTTTTTTAATTTATTCTGATTAATGAATATCAATATATTTTTTAATTAGCAATTAACTTGTACTTGAAAAGTGTATCGTCTGTTATTACATTTTTGTTCAGTAGAATATACAAAACTGGCTATACCCTAAAGTTATAGTAATATTTATTGCTGAAAACACACCCGGGAATAGAAATATGTTGACATTCTGACTTTCTACTTCGTATATTTAAAATACGTCGCCGGGTGAACGAATACCTCGTGAGGTTTTGAGGTAAGTGCATTTTTAATGTTAACTATTGTTACTCTAACTTTGGGTTTCAATTTCCTTTCTGATTTTATATCATTAGGTAAAGAAAGATTATGTTCACTATAAGTAAAGAATCCCTATATGCAAAATTACTAAAGAACATTCATATAAAAAAACAAGTATATAGTATTATTATGTATTTGTGGAACATAAAAATATATGCTATTAAATTTAAATTATGTGAAGTACACTGTTAACAAATTATGCTACGTGGAACCAATTCTTTTTGCTGTAGTTGCTGCAAGAATAAGATGGTAAAATTTATTTCCAATATTTGGAACGATGATTCAAACAGATCTTCGAATCTTGGAATGAGATTTCAGCATCTGATGGTTGTAGCTACTGCAGAACCAAAACAGGCTCGACCTAGCAGAAAGTGTTTAACAGTCTGTGTAACGAAACATGAGCACCATTCAGCTTATATGACTGCAAATTACATTGAACTGTTTTTAGTTGAGTTTTCTTTTATGCCTGTGTGAAAACAATTTGTTTGAGATTTCTTTTCATGTCCAAAACTTTATATTTTTTATATTATGCAAAGTGGACATAATAAAACGAACAGTACTCAGTGTGTTGTAGAGCAATGTAATTGCGAGAATGTAGTCAAATGTTTTAGTATCATTGAACAAAACGGGAGACATAGATTGACGCTAAAACAAAAGATCGCCACATATACCCTTGTAGTGACTTTTGGATCTTTTTAATAACGAATCTCTCGTCGCCAGTCGTATTTAATTATCCTAAAAATGTTGCTCCAATCTCATAATTTTATCGTGCTACCAAACACGATTGGTACTTTCAGTTTAACAATAGACACCTTGTATATAATAAGAAGAATATTTTTTATGAACTTCATAGATAAAATTCAAGTAATTAGAAAGTATTTATACAAACAGACCTTATAAATATAGCTCTACTGTATGAAGTACTGACAAAAAAGTGAATGATTTTCCCGAAACACGAAATTTAAGAAAAGTTATGAGAATGTCATAAATTCGATTTTAAAAATATTTTTCGTGGGATCCAGTGTTTGTTTATACATGAGTGTCGGTATTTCTTTATTGATGCTTTCATTCAAGAACAGATGCTAATCGAAATTTTTTCTGCATGTTTTATCGCTTTTATTCGGAATACTTATACTGGGAAAGAAAAACATTAACAAATAATGTGCAACATAATATCCGTTTTATTAAATGAAATTTATATCATTATTTTTACATCTTATAGTTTGATTTCATAAGCTGTTTTATTAGAAGTGAATATTCTCTCTAAGTAAAATGCCTGTCAAATTTATTTACAGTTATTTTTAAAATATTTAATTTATAAACAATGAATATGGAACACTAAAGCTGCTTCTTTCTTTTAGTCTAGAATTAAAAAAATAATAAAATATAAGGATTTTAGTTCGCTTATAAAAATTTCTAATGTGTACTTACTGAGAGTTGAGATAAGTGTCTGTCGTATTAAGCTCTCTCTCCAAAAAAAAAAAAAAAAAATATGTATATATATATTGATTATTTTTCGTTATAACACAATAAAATGCTCTTTGATTTGACCATTTTCCTCGAAAGTACAAAATCATTCTCCGATCTAGCGTAAAAAAAAAACATCTCCCTGAATACTTCAATCTAAAGCTGCATTTTCTTTAATTTGCAGTGATGTTTCGGCAGATGTGCTGCCTAGCACTTTATCGTACTAACAAATGACCTTCCATGCATATTCTTTTGCCCTTAAAACAGGAGAAATTGGGAAATCTAAGCTTAAAACTTCTTAAAATTTTCCAGTCAAATAACGGTAAATCCTTCAAATAGCAAAAAAATCTCGTCCAATCACACGAAGGTGTTACGTTAACTTATTGCCTGCTCTTACGAAATCTTCTGCTTTCTTAAAAAATAGGAGTACAATTTTTTTTTCTTTTTTTACAAGAAATTAAATTGTCACACATTTAAATAATGATTTGAATTTTTCCGACAGAACTCAACAGACGCTTCGTAAATCTAATGAGAGAATCTAAAAAAACCCATCAAAATTAAAAAATGACGTAAATTTCTATATTTTCTGCAGCAACGTATAATATCTTGATTCTTATTTAATTTTATTTACCAAATAAAATAAAATAGACACTGTTTCCCAATGTAGCACTGCAGCCACCATTTTCAGTCATGTTTCTGAAAAGTATATTTTCTTTTTTTGAAAAGACTGGAGGTTATAAAATTTACAATAAAATGAAATAAAACAATGCATATTCGAATATTACACTTTATTATAAAAAGGAACATTTAAATTAGGTAACAAAAAAAGACAGAGTTGGGCAAGTTTTTAATTTCAATTATATATGGGGTGAGACTCCATACATAACTCACAACTCACTTTTAGGACGAACACTGACATTTATTGAGACGAACACACAAACAAAAAATACAGATATAAACACTCTTCTCGTTCTTTAATTAGCTTAAAGTCTATAATTCAGGACGTCGTTGAATATTTCTGAGATTTTCTTACGTCGTGTAAATATTCAATCTTATTTCACCGAAATATGTTCTGTTCTTTTTTAACAAAACCTTGCGTCGTAAAACTCATTTCGTTCTCTTTACTTCTTCTGCATTTTCACTTCACACAGCTTCGTTAAGGCTCGTTTCCTTTTTAATCTCGAAGCGGAAAATACGGGGACACTCAGTCTGATGCAGGTGTTGCTTGCGAAATTCTCCACAAGCGGCCGTCCTGACATCTGGAGCTGCAGCAGCGACATGTGGTAAAATAGAATCTGAATAACAAAAAACAAAAACCAGTAACTGTTCTTAGGGGAAAAGAAAAAAAAATAATCTGCACATCATAGTTGAAGTAGCGTAACATCGTATAGAGATTTTTTTGAAAGCAGTGACTTGTAAAATGTTTATAGGACACAGAAAGAAAAGATTTATTTATTTATTTTTATTTATTTATTTATTTATTTTAAGTTTCAGTTTTCGTCAGGCCAAGGTTTCATGTATTCAGCACAGGAGCTAGTATTTATCGGTCCTTCAGTTGATGAGATTTTCGTTACGTCGTAGGTGTCGTTAGACTGCACTTTGATTACTTTATACGGACCTAAGAATTTAGATTTCAACTTTAAACCTGGTCCTTGCTGGGTTCTCTTAATTGCTACAAGGTCACCAAGCTTGTACTTACGGGGTTTCTTACGTCGTAAATTATAGTGCTTGCGATTTTCTTGTTGAATTTCCAGAATATTCTTCTTGGCTTCTTTACGGAGCTCTTCTCTGTCTTTCATGAATTGTTCTTCGACTGCACTGTTTAAGAGGTCAATAATTTGTACATCTTCTTTCTGTTTCATTTTTGTACCAAATAATATTTCAAACGGTGTTCTCTTAATGCTTCTTTGGTAAGTTGAATTAATGACTTGTTGAACTTTAGGAACATGTTTAAACCATTTGGTCGGTTCGTCTTTGGACATTTTAGAGATTACAGAAATTATGGTGGAATTAAATCGCTCTACTTGACCATTGGCATGGGGAAGGCCAGTTGTAACTGTCCCGTGCTTTATATTTTCATCTTGACAATAATCAGCAAATTCTTTGCTTGTAAATGCAGGACCTTTATCGCTAATGATGATGGAAGGATTGCCAAAAGTATGACTTTGTTGTCGTAGTTTTGATATAACTTCGGTAGCAGAAGTACTTTTACATGGATACAACCAGACGAATTTAGTAAATGCGTCTATTAAAGACAAAATATGTTTATAATTTTTGTTGGTTGTTTCAAGAGGGCCTAAATGATCAATGTGGTAGGTTTGGAGAGGAGTCTCTTCTTTAGGTAAGGGATGCAATTCACCTTCTTGTTTGCCACGATTGCGATTATACAAAAGGCATGTTACACAATTTGCTATAATTTTATCAATTTTATTTGACATATTAGGGATGAGAAATTCTTCGTTAAGGAGTTCTTCACAGCGTTTACGGCCAAAATGTCCTTTGTCATGAACGTGTTTAATGACATTTAGCTGCATTTCATCCGGCACAACTATCAGATCGATACCTTTATGATTTTTATAGAGAACGTTATTTTTAAGGAAATAGTTGTCATATGGCTTTGTTTTCAAAATTTCTTTGATGGCCTGTATATGTTCGTCAGTGTTCTGTGATTGTATGATTTTGGTAGTAAAACTATCTTGAATGATCATACATATTGGATTTCTACTTAAAGCGTCGACATGGCGCATGCGTGTACCTTGTCTGTGTTCGATTGTATAGTTATAGTCAGCTAACATTAAAGCCCATCGAGAAATCTTGGTGCAAAGATCTTTTTTATTCATAGTAAGAGCGAATGCGTTGCAATCTGTGACTATCTTGAAAGGAATACCTAGAATGTAAACGCGAAATTTTTTAAGGGCTTCTATGACAGCTAAAACTTCTAATTCATAACTCGAATATTTACGTTCGGCATCTGTGGTTTTTTTGCTCATAAAATAGACAGGGTGAAATTGATTGTCTATAGAAGACTTTTGAAGGAGGACTGCTCCATAACCGTCAATAGATGCATCACAGTGAACTTCTGTTTCGTTACTAGGGTTATAAATGCTTAAAACAGGACCTGAAGAAAGGATGTGTTTCAGGTGATTAAATGCATTTCATTGCTGGTCACCAAAGTGAAATTTAGTGTCCTTTCTAAGAAGATCTGTTAAAGGCTTAGCTATTAAAGAGTAATCTTGAATGAATTTACGAAAATATGAAGTTAATCCGACAAATGAATGTACATCTTTTATACTTTTAGGTTCTGGGAAATTAAGGACAGCTTTAGTTTTTAAGGGGGATGGGTGCAGTTGACCATTTTTAATGTGGTAACCCAAAAAATCAATTTCTCGTTGTAGAAAGTGGCATTTTTTGAGATTCAGTTCTAAACCATATTCGGATGCAGTTGTAAGGACGCGTTGTAATTTCTGGAGTCCTTCGACTTCGTTTTCAGCTGGTATTATGAAGTCATCCATATAGACAATAAGTACTTTTTCATTAATGAGGTCTCGAAAAACGTTATAAATATATCTTTGAAACACTAACGGTGCATCGCTAAGGCCATAATTCATATATAAGAATTCAAATTGACCAGAATGTGTTACGAAAGAAGTATATTTTCTACTATTTTCTTCTACTTCGACATGAAAAAAGCATTTTTAAGGTCAAGAGTAGTAAATACTTTTGCAGAATGCAACTGATCAATAATGTCATCAATTACTGGGAGGGGAAAACGTTGTTTATGTGTTTTAGAATTTAACTTCCTATAGTCAACACACAATCTATATGAACCATCTTTCTTTTTTACTAGGACAATAGGTGATGAAAAATTACTAGTGCTTTTACGAATAATTCCTTTTTTGAGCCACTCAGAAATTTGTTTTTCGACGAAGTTTTTCTCTATTTGCGCCAAGCGCCTGGGAGGACAAGTAACAGGTTCTTCGTTTTCCAGATGAATTGATAATTTAACATCAGTTGTCTTTATTTTTTTAGGAGAATAATTTTGAATAAGTTCTGAAATTTTTAAACGTATTGTTTCATCGGTAATATGAGATAAATCAAGATTAAGATCGTCTAACACATGAGCAATATTAATCAAAAAATTATTGGACGTATCGTCATTTTTCTCGATTTTTTGCATCGAAATATTATTTCCAGAAATTGTTAAAATACTTTGTTGAATGATATCTGTACCAATAATAAGATCAAAAGATATGGAATAATCTGGGACTACATAAACATTAGTTGTATAATTAAAATCATCTATCATAATGTTCGTAGAGAAAAAACCTAGGGGTTTGATTATAGTATTTCCTAATCGAGTTAATGTGATAGTTGAATGTTCAAGGTTCGAAATTGTAGGGAGTTTGCGATAAATACTTTCCTTTAGTAAACTTCTTTCACTACCTGTGTCTACCAATGATGTAACATTTACAGACGAAATAATGACTTGTTTGGTCATGAAAGTGTTCGACGTGACAGTGGAAACATTGGAGGGCTCTGACTTAACTCTAGGCCTCCTTGGTTGATCACATTGAGCCGATTTGTGGCCAAAATTCGAACAATTAAAACAACGAGGGCCTTTATCTTTATGTCTGCATTGGCTACTTTTATGATTCGACAAACCACAATTAAAGCAAAAAAGATCAGATTTTGGTCGAAAGGATTTCTCTTTCCCTGGCATTTCAGGTTTGACTTTACGAAATTTAGTGTTCTCAAAGTCATGTCGAATTTTGTCATAAATTTTGAGCTTTTGCTTGAATTCTACAATGGATTGGCATCCATATAACATTGATTTTCTGAAAACCGGGTCGGGTATACCATTTATGATGTATTGCATTAATGCGGAATCCTCGATTTTACCACGCGAGCATATTTGTTTCATGATAAGAAAATATTCTTCTATTGATTCATTTTCTTGCAATTTTCGTTTACTTAATATATCATGTAAATCGGCAGAATTATAAGTGGTGCTAAATTCTGATATTAAGAGTTGTTTAAGTTTGTCATATGAATTGATATGAAATTCTGTTTGTGCTAATAACTGGGCTTTTCCTCGTAATGATCTTTTACAAAATATGAATTTATGAAAGTCAGATAAATTAAACCTATTAGTAACATCCTCAAAATTATTAAACCATTCGTGTATATCACTAAAAGAACTACCATCGAAAGGAGGTATTACACTTTCAATATCAGTAAAATTAGTAGACGATGGCATAAAACTTTGAACTGGAAATTGCTGTTGTTTGTCAAAATTTGATAATTCAGTGTTATTACTTGAAGTCATATTATTTGAAGGCAGTTCGGGTTCCGAGTCAGTGTCACTTTCATTTTGTATAATATTATTTTGTAGTAAGGTCAAGTCTGAAAGGTATGTAACTAATCGGGTTGCGAGATCGTTTAAAGATCCCTCATTATCAATACAAAGTAGATTGCACACTGTAATCAGATCATTTAATGAAAAATCAGTTTGAACTTTAGTTATTTTATTTTTGAATTCGGTGCTGTCGGTTTGAAAACCGAAACCAGTAAAATCACGTATTCTCTTTCTATTCGAGCGATCACCGTCAGCATCAAATAGGAATTTATGCAGCAATTTGATTTTATGCGTTCGTTCGTTTTTAAATGCAACTTCCAGTTCAGGTATCTCAACTAACTTCATAATAAAATAATAATAATGAACTCACCGTTAGAATAATATCCGTCTTGAATCTGTAGGATGAATAACTCTAATTAAACATATTGGTGGGTTAACTGTCACTTCTGACACCAATTTATGGGGTGAGACTCCATACATAACTCACAACTCACTTTTAGGACGAACACTGACATTTATTGAGACGAACACACAAACAAAAAATACAGATATAAACACTCTTCTCGTTCTTTAATTAGCTTAAAGTCTATAATTCAGGACGTCGTTGAATATTTCTGAGATTTTCTTACGTCGTGTAAATATTCAATCTTATTTCACCGAAATATGTTCTGTTCTTTTTTAACAAAACCTTGCGTCGTAAAACTCATTTCGTTCTCTTTACTTCTTCTGCATTTTCACTTCACACAGCTTCGTTAAGGCTCGTTTCCTTTTTAATCTCGAAGCGGAAAATACGGGGACACTCAGTCTGATGCAGGCGTTGCTTGCGAAATTCTCCACATATATGCAATGAAATTACAATTTAATTACATGTACTTAATTATACATAAAGTTACATACCGTTCAAAATTCTTGCAGCACTGTGGCTGCAACCATTCCCACCACATTATTCGATGAAATTTCTGCGTTTAAACGTGTGTATCTATAATCAATTACATGCAAATAACTTGTAATTATATTGCGGATGATTGAGATTGCAAATTTGCTCAACTCTGAAAAAAGGTTTGGATGTACAATCGTGGAAAAAAAAGTAAACACCCCCTACTAACTTCTCAACATATTATCGCACAAGAAAGTTACTGGTACCGAACGATTAGAAATAAAGTCTACTTTTAAATGCTGCATATAAAATTTGCTTAGGGGGTCATCTACATATTAAAACGAATCATAACTTTGCTTTTTTCAATAGCAGTACACAATTCTGACAGCATAAATGAACTCTACAACCTTCAATTAGTCTAAAAACAAATTTTTATACAATTTGTACCATAAGTTTACGAGAAATTAATTATTTTAAAACGAGCGTTTTTTAAGGGCTGTATCCAAATTAAAGTTCGGTACTCGATTGTTAACCGAGAGAGCTCCCTTTTTGATCAAGGCACCTTAAGCAGTCAATTAAGCCTGTTCGATTACAGGATAGCATAAGAAATTTCAAAATATTTAGTCACTTCTATCATAGACGGCCCCTTAAACCATCATTTTGCCGTTTTTTAAGCATAATTTGAAAACTACTTGGAAGAAAAATGTGAAATTTTGGATTTCCATAAAGCAGGTTTTAATAAATCTGAATCCATCAAAAAAATTGTAGGTTGCAATTCATAATGTTTTTGAATATTAATTTTGTAATTCATAATTCATATCAGAAAATTATAAAAATTGCAAATTCAACGTATTTATGTTTGGGTATATTAGTATTATTGCTACACAAAAAATTAGAACATTAGGATCATAATTTCAGAAGTTATAAATAAAAATATGAAAATGTAATTTAACATTAGAAGCACTAAATTTAGAATGTTTATAATTCAAAAACTTATCATTCAAATGACTTGAAATTTGATGTATAGGCATAGTTTGGACCAAAGATTTGAAATATCTCGTTCAAATTGGGTATTGCTATTGGAAAAAAAGAAGTTTGGATTCGTTTTAATATGTAGATGGCTCCCTAAGCACATTTTATGTACGCCATTTAAAAGAAGACTTTATTTCCAATCATTCGGTACCAGTAACTTTTGTCTACGATAATTTGTTGAGGGGTTAGTAGGGGGTGTTTACTTTATTTTCCACGACTGTACCTTGCAAAAACATAACCTTTGTAGATGCGCTAGTAATTATTTAAATACGTAGCACCTAATATTCGACGTGCAGTCGTTCTGTCTGTCCGACAGTCCTTATATCACAGCGTAAAAACAATAGAACCGAATGGTTTGAAATTTAATATGCATAATCATTGCGGAACATTGTCGAGTCATTTCAAATTTCATAAAAATCGAATCAAAACGTAAAAAGATATTAATAAATTTTTTTTTCTATTCTATTAAATCATAACATACATAATTAATTCAATGATATCCCATGATAGGTAATGATCCTTGGTTTTCCATGGTGATTACATTCTATTTAAGATGAAGTACTATTATTTCCGTATTACTGCAGTTAATATATAGAATCGCAATAAATTTTGTATTCATGCATTTTTGCATAAGAGTGCAATAGCTATTGCACCAAGATCTCAACATTTATAAAATTAGTTATAGTACAAACGCAACTCATTTGCAACGTTCGACGTACAATTTCCCACTTGTTATTATTATAGCTTTTTTAAAATAGTTTCTCGTAACTTTATCACTATAAAACCAGCAGACTTTATGAAAGAAGCTCTAGATTGCAGACCAATGGTACAAAAGAAATTTATTTAACGGAAATCGGAAATACGAAAGGTTATGAAAATGCTGCAAATTCGACTATAAAAGTTACTTTCATGGTATCCAGTGTTTCTTTTTACATCAGAATAGATACTTCTGTTTTGATGAGTACTTGTACACTGTAAAAAAAATACGACCAGTTTTCCTGTAGGAATCGGAAAAATAGTTGCCCTTATCGTACCGGAAAAATTTCCGACCCAGCTCGGAATAAAATCCATAAAATACCGTTTTATTGACTATTTCCTTTTTTTTACGGATTTTATTCCGAGCTGGGTCGGAAAATTTTCCGGTACGATAAGGGCAACTATTTTTCCGATTCCTACAGGAAAACTGGTTGGATTTTTTTTTTTTTTAGTGTAAAGAACAGACATTAATAAGAAAATTTGTATAATTTAATCATGTAAATATATATATATATATATTTACTTTATTCTTATCATTTATACGAAGAGAATATACCTATTAAATAACATATGCAACAAAATACGCATTTAATTAAATTTAAATTTTATCTAATTTTGGTTAAAAATTATATTCCCTAAACAGTTTTTAGAAAAAAAAAACGCTGAAATAAAAATTCTGTCAAATTTATTTATTATCTGCCCTTTTATAGTGATTTATTTTACAATCAATAAACACGAAAGGTGCTGTTTCATTCTTAACAAGCATTAACTTCCATTTGCAGTGAAAAATATCGATTTCAATTTATTTGTAATATCTCTATGGTTTCTTTTTCTTTTCAAAATTGTGTGTATTTTTTAAATGCATGTTTAACATTTTTCTATATAATTCAAAGTTCTTATTTGAATATCTTAAATATAACTTGCAATTATAGTAGTGTTTAGCGTAATGTAGAAATATATTATAAAAAATGTACGAAGCTGTTCTTTAATCAAATTTGTTAAACACCTGGCTGATTAGGCCCAAATTCAGAAGAATTAGATTGATATATCCAAAATAATTGCTCTTTACAGCAGAATTCCCAAAGTCCACCACTAAATCAGTCCACACATTACATTATCAGTCATGACTGACTGAAAATGTGCATGGAAATTATAGAGCAAGCAATGCATGTATGATTAAACATTGAAAATTATTTTCACGTACTTAATAAAAGCTGCAGACTTAAATGTAACGGAAAACTTTTAGTTTAAAACCGCAGAAGTGTTTCGAATACTCTTTAAGAAAGTTCTAGTTTAACAGAAGATCATTTACAAAAATCTTTATAAAAGATAAATCGAGGTATGTGTACCTAAAACTTTTTTTAATTATATAAAATTCGTGTAATTAGAAAATCATTTTATGCCGTTGATGTATTAGTTACATTTTCCTTTATATACAAATAAAAAGTTTTGGGTCAGAGACAGAGAAATCGAACTTGAGCCACAGGCATTATTACACGCATAATTAATTAATAATTATGTACATTTCATTATGTATTAATTACCTATAAATTTTTTGGAACATTTTCTTTTTTATTTTCGGTCGAAAATTGGAAGATAACTGAAATTCGGTTTCGGTTTTGTCCTTAAACACCTGTTTTGGTCGATCCTTAATTATAATATCACTTAATTAATAATTCAATTTCTTACATTTGCATTTGCCAATAAAAATTGATCCCATGAGTTTATTTTAATTAAATCTTTATTTATCAAGTAATCAAAAACTTTTTATAAAAATTTTAAAATGAAACAAACGATTTGAGAATTCTGAAGGGCTCTTTAAGACGATTTATTAAAGATAATCATTCGGGAGAAATCTATACGCCTCCTGACTAATTCTCATGTGCTCTATATACATCAAAAGCAGTACTGCATTGCATATTTTTAAACGTTTGTGCCGCCAAATTAGATATAAATAGCGTTATGGAAATGTCGTGGTGTTAATTTTTAATTTTTTCGCATGTTTTGGAGCTTACATATAATACGTATAGCGGATTTTATAAACTTATATAAACATCTGATGAAAATAATATGATGAGCAAAATCGAAAAATCATCAATACTTAAGTACTTCTACATTAATATTTTGGACTCTTCGGTGGATCTCAAGAATTCCATCTGAAATATACTGTATTATTTACAAAAATAATACAGTAAAGAAATCTATAAATTTCGAAATTTAGACTGCTAGGACTGAAACAAATTATAGGAACTTTCCACATGCATCATTGAAGTTCAGAAAGATCTAAACACTGCGATTTACTCTGTGTACAGTATTAAGAGTAGGGCGGGAATAAACGGATAATGTATAAGGGAGTAACAGTTGTGTAAAGTACAAAGAATATGCATGTTTATATAAACTTAGAATTCTTATGACTCAGCAGTATCATATGCAGTCATCGACAGCAAGCTTTAATTCACGTGACCACCCAACTGAATGAACGGCATAGATTGTCAATAATGAGGTTATACAGTTTTTACTCCATCGAATGAGCTTTGTAAGCAGAAGACACCCAAGTCCACCACTGGGTGTGGGTATACCACAACCTTGTTCAATGTCTTGCAATGACTAAAGAATATTGGCTTATTTAATAGTAGACTTTTACATTACGGTCGATGGGTACAAATCATTTGCGGTGTACAGGGTTATTACAAATGAAGCATAGGGTTCTGATACGTTACTACGTGCGAACTAGGAAACGTATATGTTTCCATGACAACTCAAACGAAAGGGCGTTAACTACAGTTTAGCGCTGCGTATGCATCATGCGCGTGCGGTTGCCATGGTTGCTGCGCGAACGTCATATACAAAACGGCGACTGGACAGCAGAAAGAGTTTAGCGTACTAGAATTTTCAAAGTGTGAATCACTTATAACTGTTCAGAGAACATTCCGGAAGGCATACAAAGGCAAACCATCAACCCAACAACGCATTCTGCAAAGTTCAAAGAAGCCGGTTGTTTATGTAAAGGCAAAAGTTCCGGCCGACCAAACGTTACTGAAGAAACAGTGAGCCGAGTTTAGAGAGAGTTTCATTCGTAGTCCCAAGAAATCAACAAATAGCGATTGCCACGAACGTTCCATTCCAAAGCCAACTGTGTGGAAAATTTCTGTTGTCCAGTCGCTATTTTGAATATGACGTTCGCGCAGCAACCACGGCAGCCACACGCGCATGACACATACGCAGCGCAAAACTGTATTTAACGCTCTCTCGTTTGAGTTGTCATGGAAACATATACGTTTACTAGTTCGCCGTAGTAACGTATCAAAACCAGATGATTCATTTGTAATAAACATGTATTTTAATAGGGTTACAATATTTTAAACATAATACAATTTATATGCATTACTGAGGTGAACTAGAAGATGGTTACTAAAGATTATGTTATATGTAGCACTTACAGTTCGAAAGTAGGGCAACTCAAAAGTATTCCGTTACATTATGACCTATGAAGAAAAATCATATGCGTCATATTTAAGTGATGTTACTCTATTACAAACATAATGCAATTTATATAAATTTTTGAGGTACACTAATGCGTGCTTTTTGTAGAATATTGTGTGCAAAGTATTAACTGTCATTTACAGAGTCACACAAAAAGTGTTCGGTTAGATAATGTCTATGGGAAAAAACTGTTGGAAGCGTATTTCAATTATGTTGCATTATTTGAAGCATGAGGATATTGATATAAAATACTAAGATTCACTAAAAGATACTTCCAGTAGAATATGATGTTTATTGCATATGTACTGCGATACAAAAAAGATTTCGTATACAATATTGTATCCGATGCGTTGTCTGTTACGGATGATTCCTGAATGTGCGTTTGCAGTTTTCAATTTCGTTTTTAACTAAATTTTTGCATACTACGTGGTATGCATAAAATCATAAACCATATACAGGACAACACAAAAGAATCCGTAAGCATTACTGAGAATGAGTGTGAATAAAAATAAAATGTGCTTTTCAATTTGAGTTATGCATTTTGAAGCTCACTTTCATTTAGTATAATACTATGGATTGCTGTAGCATACAAATAAAATCATATAAAAGGGTATGCAAAGAATTGGATAAATGGCCGCTAATGGATGGCAATTGCGGGAAGTGCGTGTTCGGTAGTTTTATGCATGCTGTTTGCTTGGATTAAAGTTTAGCTTAATATGCGGCGTGTATAAAAATCTGTTGTAATATTCAAGGCTGTAGAAAATAATTAAATTATGTTTCCATCTATTAAGAGATATTACTGAACGTCAATTTTCAACTGTGTGATACGTTTTCTTACTTAACTAAATTTCAGCATACTAGGTAGAATCAGTAAAAATCCATAGATCAAACACTGAACCTCACTAAGATTTAGAGTACCTTTCAGTCTATATGGGTGGTAAATATTGTAATCTCTCTATCAAATGTGTTACACGTTTTCTAAAATGTTGACTCAGGTTTTTTTCTTTATCTTATTAAACAGCGAAGTTTTGTTAAAATATTCTGGAAGTGTTGGAAGTGTTTCATAATCTATGCTTGACGGATGATTTTTATTTCTTTTTTCCTTGTAATGAAGTCTTGATATTTGAAAATTTTGATACTAACTCCAGTTTCTACGAGATGTGTATACTACAGATTTTTATAATTTTCCTTTTTACTTTCCTTTTACTGTTTCTTACGTAAGTTGAACCAGGGTAAAAAAAAATTGACCCAAGAAGAAATTAAAAAACTTAGGGAAAATCCAGACTTTTTACATCTTATGAAATAGCGATGCACCTTGCTTCAAACTAATTATCTAATTATTGGAACATCTCGGAAAAATAAACCGGAATTACATGTTTCGTTCACAAATCCAAACCATCCTACTCTGTATTCTACATTATTCGGATTTCAAGAAAATTCAACCATCCTTTCTTACTTTCTGAAAAAATCAAAATTGTTACTTTGCTTAGTACAATGCATAATATGTATGATGTTGATACTAGATTGCAAAAAAGCTACAAGTTATTCTAGACTATAATAAAACAAAAAGTGGTGTAGACACAATGGACAAAATGATGGGGAAACTTAATGTGTGAAACGCATGACACGCAGGTGGCCTTTGATTGTATTTTAACTCATTTATGCCTCCCGTCCCATTTTTGTGAAGCTTTGAATTTTAATAAATTTGTATAATTTTCTTCTTCTTTATAATATGAGAATTGTATAAAATAATTATCTATAAATGTCTTTATTTGTTACCGAAACATGGCAGCATATGAATCATATCTATTTGCATAAAATGAAGTTTTTTTTCAGAGTTTACTGATTTTTCATTTTTCACGATGGCGAAATGTGAAAAGTTAGTTTATTTGTGCTTTTTCTTTACCAATTATCCTAATAAATAAGTCATAATTTTAGCTTTCAGACTTCTTTGAAATACGAATTTTTTAATGTGAAATTAGATGTTCAAGCCTATTTTTTATACATTTTTGTAACGTACAAAATATAGAGCGCTTGGCACGAATGAGTACATATTTTTATTAGTTATTTAGGGGACAATTATTTATCTAAAATCTTTTTCAAGATGATTTTGAAACAATTTGTTTTTAAGCCTCAATTACTATTAAACTTAGTTCATTATTGCTAATTCTTATAATGTTATTAGTCTCTGTAAAGAAATAAATATATTTTGTTAGTAATTCATAAAAATACTAATTATAGTATATAATATACAACGTAAAAGCTTATTTTATATAAATTTAGACAAAGCACATAATTAGGCATATTTTACTATTTCAAATATTGTGCATATTTCCATATTTAGTACGTTTGCATTTTATCAAATAAATAAAAAGAAGTTTTAGCGTAATTTTTTTAGTATTTTTCCAGTTTATTTTACAACATTTTAAAGTGGTTTTACCGAAAAATTTGAGAAAACAAAAATAACGCGAATGGGTTACAACGTGATAAATGCTAGTGCTATGAATGCATACACAATATGGTCATCATTGAACGCTGCATGCGTTCAGAAACTGGAGAAAAGACAGAAATTCATTATTCAACTTGCAGAGGAATCATTCGGATATGAAGAATGTGTCGCAGTCAGAACACGGGTTTCAGAGTTCCTTCATACAGATAACTATAAAACAGCAAGAGAAAAAAATCAAGATTTATGTTTGTCTTTCTAAAAAAGATTGAAAAACACGATTTTTGCCTGCAAAATGCATGAAATTTTTTTTGGAGAACATGTCGTTGTTATTTCTATTTCGTTTGTAAAATAAGTCATGTAGAACGAAAGTAAGTATTATGTATTTTTATCGATTGAAAGTCTTATTTTTTCCAATTTTATACAATTTATAATGTATATTAATAAAAATTATCTCCATTATAAATCATAGGATATTTAGTATATTTTGGAATCTAATATATTTTGCACATGGGTCCAATGGGCACGAACGATAATTTTTGTGCGTTGTTTTGTTTGGTAGTCTAGGGTTAACCATATTGATATTTTTCACGGTTTTGAGAAATTATGTGCTTTATCCGACATCATTTACGACTTTTCTGTGCAAAAGCACTGGGTGACGAAATATTTTATCTACATTATGAATTGCTTGAATGTATCTGTGACAACGACAAATTCAGATATTCGGATGAATAATTTTCTATTGTTTTAAGAAACTGAGCTTTAAGAATCTCGAATTTTTCAATTTAGGAAAGCTTCTTTACAGAAAAAAACGTATTTTCTTAATAAATGTCACCTAGAATTGATGAAATTATGTGACCTTTTAAACGACGAACTAATGTAAATTTATCTGAAGAATAAACTCTTCTTAAATCTTCATCGGCATAAAATTCCCCAAAGCTGTGAAGTTAAATTTTTTTTTCGTTACCGAATCTGAAGTTACCTAGTTCTCTACTTTTCTTTTTCTTAATATTTCCATTCTCTTGCTGAAACTTTTGCTGGCTCTAAGACTTTTCTTCACTTCATCATAATATATTTTGTTTTGTTTCTTTTTCACATCAAAATATTCAATTCTATTCTTAATTTTACTATACAATTTTCGGCGCTTAGCAGAATTATTCCTGCTATTTAAAACAATGTCGTGAATATGAACCAATATTAAACGTTATTACACAAAATGTTTCATATCTAAATTTAAGTTTAAGCCCGATGTAATAATAATTTTTCCTGTATTAATATTAATGAATAAACTATCACCTTAGTCCAATATTAGAGAACAAAATGAACTGACTTATGAATTGTTACGTAACGTTGTTTTCAAGAATTTAATTTTTAAACTGAATTTCTTGAAAAAAAATTAAATAAGATTCTGTAGAGAAAATATGCATACAGAACCAAAAGTTGTTATATTTGGGCGTTTATTTTTGATAATCAAATTACTTGTTTCATTATAAGATTCATGAAAAGAATGTTTGCAATTATGTCAAATGTATGCTATCATTATCTTTAATTTTAGTTAGCCATATAGCTTTGACAAATTTTAAATTTAAATCCCTTTACAATGTATTTATGTATCGAAGGCTATACAAAAGATGACTACATTTAAAGTAGAAGCATTCCTTTTTACCCGACTGCCAAGAAGGGTTATGTGTTTCACGCGTATCTGGGTATGTAGTTTTCTTTATACCCTCGAAACATCCCAACGGCTGTATGGATTTTAATGAATGAGGTCTCTATCGATTCGTCTTAATCGGCCGATGGTTATAGGCTAGATTTTGTTTTTATAAATTTAAAATGGCGGTAGACACGAAAAAAAGATTTTACACACCCTATTGAGTGGCATATCATTCGACAGGTCTTTCAAGATGAAGACGATGTTTCACAGATACACTTTAGGAAAATGCATTTCCTTAAAGATGTTATGCTGAAATTTTACATACGAGAGCATTTACAGAAAATTGATTATAAGTCACATTGTCTGTATTAATAGCACAATATTTTCCTATTTTGGGATCAAACGAAATAATGGCTGGAAATACAGTCGCTTATGCATTTTATCAGTATGCAGTATTTCGTATCAAAATTTCGTCTTGCCATAAATATGTACAGTTTTCAGAAAATCCACTGGCATAACGATGCTTTGAGAAATGGTTATTCTTTTGGCATTATCAAAATAATTCTGTGTACGAGTTTGAAGGAATGTGTGCCACAGAAATGGATTTAGTTACTTTCGAAAATTTTGTAAACAATCAGAAATGGTTACTTTAACTGTTACTTTTTCAAACCGTTTATCAACGTTTTGAGAAAGTAACAGTTTAGAAAAAATGTTGATAAACCTTTTGTCAATAGCGAAACGTTTATCATCATTTTGCTATTTACAACAACTTATAAAATGTTCTGTATTATGGACTTCCTTTTCATATAATTCTTCAATGTTATCTTCGCAAATTAGACATTCTGAGTTCATACATTCTAATTATGACGTATCTCAGCAGACAGAGTCATTATACTTTTCACAGGAATGTTTAATGAAAAAAATACACAAGTCGCTGCATTATGAATTGCTTGAATGTTTTCGTGACAACCACAAATGCAGATATATTGATGTATAACTTTTTATTGTTTTATAAAACTAGGCTATAAAGGGACAAAGGAATTTCCATTTTTCCAATTTAGGAAAGCTTCTTTAAACAAAAAACTTATTCTCTTGGTAAACTTCACGTAGAATTCATGGAATTATGTGACCTTTTTCACACTTATCTAATGCAGATTTAGCTGAAGAATGACCTCTTCTTAACACTTCATCGACATAAAATTCTCCAAATCTGTGGAGTTGGATTTTGTTTCGTTACAGAATCTGAGGTAAGCTAGTTTTCTATTTTTTTCTTTACTTACTATTTTCATTCTCTTGCTGAAGCTTTTGATGACTCTAAGATTTTTCTTCATTTTAACATAATACATTTTGTTTTGTTTCTTTCTCGCATCAACATATTCAATTTCATTCTTATTTTTCTCTTCAATTTTTGGCGCTTATCAGAATTAGTCCTGCTCTTTAAAACAATGTTATATATAAGAAGCAATATTAAAATCTTTCCTTTAAAATATACTATTATAATCGTTTCCGTTAGAGTTACTATAAGAATCTCTGTAGGTCATACAGCAGAATTTAGTAAACGAAGCTTTACAAAGCCTATAAAGTATCTGATCAAAGACCATGTGCTTCAAATCAAAAGAAAGAACACAAAAATGACACAAGTTGAGTTGTTTTAATACATTTTTAGTAACTTGTCATTCTTATTTTATAATTTTATGTAATAACAAAAAAATGAATAAAAGCAAATCCATCCATTAAAAAAACACTAATAAAGATAATTTATCTTCCTCAAAATTTACAAACTAACCTTAATCATGACTAAAACTATTTCAAGAACTGTTCTAATAACGAAGAAAACAACTAAATTTCAAGCATTCTGTTTATTTTGGTTGTAACGGAGTTTTATATCAAACTATGGACAAAAGTATTATGTGTTACTCTTGTGACACAGACGTTTGTTACTCTTATGACAACACCTCAGAGCCTATTCCATGCATAGCATAATCAAAATATTCAATGAAAAATCTTTCATATACCTCGAAATCAGAGGGTTAGGTGTTTAAGGTAAAAAAAAAGTAAGTAGTTTTTATAAAAGTAAAACTTTACTATGTTTTCTGTTACTCTTGAGATATTTAATTATTAACTAATACATAAAGTTAAAATTGCATTTAATACCTTAGATAAAACCTTTTAACTATGTAAATCTGACGGATACAATAACATCTTGTTATTTTCAATCCATAATAATTTCATTTAATGAACAGAAGTAAAAAAACTATGCAATTCAATAAGTGGGTTTTTATGCTCAACTGTAAATGAATTTTAATACTGTCAGTTTCCAGATCAATTTCGGTGTAGACTTATTCTTATGAGATTAAAACTTAAAAATTCATATACTGCAACTCTTTAGCTTCAAACTGATGTATCACACTTATATTTCCAATTAAAATAATTTTTCAGCAAAAATTTCTTTTTTCGTGGGCGTTCCCATATGCAAGTAAGTTTAAGAGGTCATTTCAAATCTTTTGCTTCATAAACACAGGTAAGTAGTTTGCTAATATATTGTTAAAAAAAGTGAAATATATTGAATGGATTTCGTTATAGAAGGTTTGGCATAAACGCAATTCTTTACTCAAATTTGACTAAATATTGTCTAAATTCGAAAAGTTAATTAAAATTTCATTAAGAATTTATACGAATTCATTGTTTTATTCCCTGTTTTAACTAAAAATACACGTGTTTGATAAAAATTACATATTTTTCAAAAAAGGTGCCCCGAAGTTAGACAAATACCTTAATAAGAAAAAAAGGAAAAATATTTCTATGAATGCAATGTAATGATTCTCTATTCTCGAGTATTTTTCTTAAAAGACACATTTCGTAATCTTTATATACCGATTCAGATAGCGTATTGTTGCTAAGAAATATCAGTAAAAGTAATCGGCTTAACCTTATAAGCTAGTGTGATTTGTTGTAAAATGAATGTATTTGTTGTTGTTGTTTTGAATCATTATTCAGAAACTCGACTAAATATTTTTAGAGAAAAATTGAATTAGGAAAATACATTTTCATTCCTTATGAATATGTTCTGGTGTAATTTAATCAGTTTTGATTTTTATGCTTTTTACAATGAATAAAATGATATTATATCCTCACTGAATCTGAAATAAGTCGAATTTCTTTCAAATAGACATTTAAATATGTATTTCGTTATTTTCTTATTATTCTTAATATGTTTTGAAAGCGGGTATTAATGATACAGAAAGATGATTAATGACATTAAAAAATAAATAATTGCTCAAATGAATGTAAATTTTTGAATTTTACATCTTGCATGTTTATATCAATCCTAATCTGTTGCTCTTTCTGGGATTGCTTTTCAATAAATCACCAGTCAGCAAATAAATTTCCAATTAGTGTGCAACATATATACATTCAATATATACAACTCGCATTGATACACATTACATGTACTATATACAAAAGTAATAACAAAACAACTGCTTCCATGTTTTTCTGTATTTTATGTTACCGTGTCATTGTTTGGGTTTTTATTTACTGACTTGGATGATACATTCCGGTCCCTTTAATCTCATTTTTCAATAAAATTTCCAGAATACTCTACATTATTTCAATTCATGTATTACTGTAAAAAACCGTATTCCGGTAAATCCTACATTTTCTGAACACAGTCACTCTTCTTTTTAACATGTTTATTAACACGGTTTTCATAGCGAATTTTCAAAAATTCGAAAAATACATCTTTCATTTTGGGCTTTTACCAAACAATTTCAGTTTATGCTAACATTTGTTGACACCAATTGGTAACAGGGTCCGACATTGGTCCGACTTGAGAGATAACATGTCTTTGGCGTAGTTTCGGAAAATGCATGGATACATTGATATATCTTAAGAAAACTTCTAGTATACTCAACAGAAAACTTAAATGTATTTTTTATTCTAACACTATATGCGTAAATTAGTAAATTAAAATAATAGTTTATCAGATTAAACTGAATATATACCTCTTTAAAAGTCGCAATATTTATTTTCATAAGAAAGTGGAACGATGACTAGAATAATGTCGAACTTAAATTGTTTATATTTTCGTCATTAAGTAACTTACACTATATAGGCATTAATCACCGGAAACTTTCAATTTTAGTCATTTTGTCGAATATTTAAAGATATACTTGTTGAATTTTCCTGAAACGTCACGGTTATGAAGAATTCATTTGACTTCATATTTATCAACGGCGATTTGCTCAGAAGAACAATTAGGGGCCAAAAAAGAAAAAAAAAGCATTTTAACAAATTACAACGATCATTTGGAAAATGATTTTTTCAAAAACTAAAATTTAAGACATAAAAAATCGCACAGAGTTGATCATACATTACGTACGCCATGAATTAAATATTAATAGTTTTATTACCGTAAAAATTGCAAGATTTCCTGAAACTTACGTATTATTCATCTGAAACTTACGTATTATCCAAGCATTTCACTGCCTGTTCGGGAAAAGGCTTTTCCATCGTCACATTTCCAAGAAATCTTACGACCAATTAAATGGAATTTAATTCTTAAACTTCTAAACATCCCACAATATTACTTTTTACACCGTCGTATAGAGAAAAATGTATTTTAAATGCAATTTGTTTGAAAGCTGTATCTCAATTTGTTCCTGAGTTATTAATTTTTTTGCAGTTTTTATTACTTTATTGTCATAGTAGCAACATATCCATCTCTGTTGAAAGTAAAGGGAAATACAGATTACTGTATAGACCAATCAGAAAACTAATAAAATGCAGATTAAACCAATAAAAAGCTCCCGATATGCTTTTGATTTCCTACCCTGACGAGGACAATAACTATTTTTTTCAAATGGTTAAAAACAAAGATAAATAGTAATATTTGGATCACCAAGTAAAATAAAATGCACGAGATAATCTATCGCTGTAGAGTACGAATATGTGAATATTGTACAATATGTGTGTTCATTTGTGTAAAAATAGCACGTATATACATGAGATATATCCATTTATTTAAAAAGCTCAAAAAAATTCTTGCCTTTTTTCATATGATGCAAGTTTTTCTAACAAAATTAACACGAGTATCAGAACATTTGACAAAACGTAGTAGAAACAAGATAGCGCAATGGGAAAGTGAATATATTAAACATTGGATAAAATATGAGCAGTTGTATGAAATATTTCGCATTTGCGCATGTCCGCACGATAACAAACAATTTTCGTATGATTTAATAGTCAAATCTATGGAGCAACTCATAAAAAAAAAGCCAGTCTAATATCGTAAAAATTCAGAAAGATATCGAGGATAGAGTGAGCTGATTTTTAGTTATAATTAAAAACAGGTAAACGATAAGGTTTTTCCGATAAATTGTCGTTTTTAATTTATTTTTTTTTCCTTTTTAACGATGTTTTCGTTCTTATTGGAAAACCAGCAGATCGAGCCTATTCCAAGACGAAAAAAAAAGAAGTATCAAAATATGAGAATTTCTTCTAAATCTACTCGTTGACATTCAGTAAATACTAACTCCTTTGCTGAAAGCCAGTTAACAAAAAATGATAATTTGTGTAAAATCTCTTATAATTCAGCAGCTTTTAGAGAACAACTAAAAATCAGCTCACTCTATATCTTTCTGAATTTTCTGAATTGAAATAAATATAACTTATTATAGATTTCGAACATTAGCTATTTTCTATTTTAAGTGAATGTTTTTCGAAATATTTCATAGTCGGTATTTATTGTTGAAAACTGAAACCATAAGTCCCGTAAGAGGGCTTCGCGAATTCTCCTGGATTGAAAAATGTGAAGTGAACGGAAGAGAGAATAATGTTGTGGTGAAGTATGATGTCGACCAGAGTGTTCGCTTATCGTATTGTGAGATAAATAAATAGTGATACAGTAAAAAATATATTTTCTGTTTAATGAGTAAAGTTCACACATTTTGTGGTCGTACAAGCGCGAAGGATCCCTATGGATAAATAGTTTATTTCGTCAATATATTATGTACATAAAAATTTAGCTTCGAACATTTTGTATCTATGCTTTGTGAACATTATTAAAAAGGAACTAAGTGCTGTTAATATCGGCCTTGGATACTATGAAAAGGGGCAAGTTCCGACCTCTTTATTTCTTGTTTATAATTAATATTCTGAATTATTATTTAAATATGGAAGTTATTTAAAAAAATGAAATCAAACGTAACCAATGCTGCAAATGAGCTCACGAATAAAAGTGCTTTGGATAAATTTGAGTTGGAACTTTATGAGAAAAAATCGTCTGCGTTTGAAAAAGAATCTGCGGAGTTATTTAGAAAAATTTTCAACTTTGTGACGATAAAGACGATGATAAATATATTGCTGAACAACAATCTATTCAAGCGAATATAGATAAAATATATTTAATTGTAAAAAGAAAATTAAGTGAATTAACTCCAGTTTTAACGAAACGAGAAGGAACTGTTAGCGAAACAATCCGCTTATCTAAATTAAATCTTCTAAAATTTAGTGGGCAATTACATGAGTGGTTATCATTTAGAGACATTTTAATTTCTAGTATTAATAATAATTCAGCTTTATCAGTTTCGCAAAAACTTTCTTATTTGAAATTATCAATGCATGCTGCTCTTTAAGGATTATTCAGTGGATGTCAGTTACTGATACAAATTATGCGATAGTATGGAATCTTTTAGAATATAGATTTTCAAATAAACGATATCAAGTATTTGCACATTTGAAGCGTTTTTTTCTCTTTTCCCTCCATTCAAATTGAAAATCCGTCTTCAATTTTAAAATTAGTGGACAATATAACTGAATGCATTAGGTCATTAGAAGTTCTCTAGCAAAAAATAGAGGGATTACCAGGCATCATATTTGCATACGTGGTAATTCAGAAATTAGATTCTTCTTGTTAGCTTTGGGGGGAACGAGAATCCAAAAAGGATGAATTGCCGAAAATATCAGAGTTGATTTCCTTTCTAAAAAATCATGTTAGATCTTTGGAAGATTCCAAAACAAACATTAACGCTGTCAGTCAAAAAACCCAAGTAAAAGAAAAGACGGCATCGTTTTACACTAAGTGCGAAGAATTCTAAGTGCATTTGCTGCAAAAATGATTCACATTCATTATTTAGATGCAATGTATTTCAGAAGATGTCTGTTAATGACCGTACTGAATACGTAAAAAGAAACAAAATATGTTTCAACTGTTTATCAAATTCAAACCAGTCTGCGAGAAACTGTACATCTAATTATTCGTGTACGTATTGCTCTAAACGTCATTCATCTCTCCTTCACACACAAAGAGAAAAATGAAATAATTCTCCACCAATGGAGTTCAGTCAGCAGTCAGAAGGGTCAGATATTATTGCGAATTCATCTGCTCCTTAAAGATGAAAACTACAGCTTAAATCACGAAGCTAAGAGTTTTGAAAATAGGAACAGTGATTTCGTAGGCACTTCTGTAAATATTTCATGTCGAAGGAGAAAAAAACACTGTTTTATCTACTGCTTTAATTAATATTGAGAATGTGTCTGGTGAATTTATACTTGCGCGTGCATTAATAAATGTCGGCTCAAATTACTCATATATTTCTGATAACTTTGCAAAATTATTAGGAATTAGAAGAGAGCAATTTAATGTTTCTGTTTCATGTTTGAATGATTTTCATATAAGTGTCAATGGAAAAGTAGGGCCACTGTTTCGAATACGGCTGATTATAAGAGAACAATAGATATTTTTATCGTTCCAAATATAACAAACTTTATACCAGGGCATTATTGTAGATTTCCAATTTCCGAGCAGCCTAAAGGTGTGAGATTGGCAGATCCAAAAATAAATGAACCTAATAAAATCGATGTTTCTTTAGGGACTGAATGTTTCTACGAATTATTGCGAACTGGTCAAATTCGCTTAAGAAGTTCTAACGCCATTTTGCAGAATACCGTATTTGGGGTACGTGGTGGGAGGTTGCATCTCTGATTCGAATACTGATAATACTGATAATTATTGTGGATTAATTTCCAATGTAGAAGAAGAATTAAGCAAATTTTTCGATTTAGAATCGATTGAATTAGAGATGATCCTTATTGTAATGATGAAGATAAGGCACTGGAAATTTTTACAGAAACAGTTCCCTATAAAGATAATCGTTACGAAGTAGTCCTTCGATGGAAAAAGCACTGGATAAATTTGAACGACAAGTATGAATTCCCTGAGAAACGATTTAAATATTTAATTAATAAAATGCGAAACAATGATAATTTGTTTCCTCATTATAAAGGGCTATTGAAAGAATGTCTTGATTGTGATATTGTTGAAAAGTGCTAGATTCAACTAGACCAGACAGACTCCTATTCTATTTGCCACATCGAGCAGTTTTTAGAAAAGATAGTGTCACCAAAAAACACGCACTGTGTTTGATTCTAGTTCGCACGATGTAGGTCAACTTTCTTTAAGGGGTCTCAGGACTCTTAAAATTGGAAAAATCGAAAAAAAAGACCATTTTCAACACATGATATTTTAAAATGTAATTAATTTTAAGACAAAATTTTATATTGGGATGAAAGATATAAGGATGTTCTTTCATTTCATGTATTTGAAAAATTACAAGATGCAGAATTAGAATTTACAATGGGCTCCAAAATGTCAGACATTTGACGAGCGGAAAATCGGCATAATAGATTATGCGCACGATTACAAAATAAATTTTGCAAGTAGAAGGAAAATTTTGTGTCCTCCCTATGCTTCACATTATAATAATTACTCTGAACCTAAATAAATTTGTATTTAAAGCATTTTTCTATTTTTAATACAAAGTTGTATTTAGTCAATGCAAAATTTTGAAATTTTCAACAGTATAATCACCTATAAAGAATATATTTCTGAACAATAAAAAGGAAATTTTAGTTTCAGTTTATACAGACTAACATGAAACATATGTTTTGAAAATTTCATGAAAAAAAAAAATCAGAAGTTTTTGAGATATCGTGCGCGTTAGGCCCAAAAACGTCATTTGGAAAAAGTTGACTTCAAAGTTTCTGAAACGCCGCTTCAGCTATTGAGCGTGTATAATTCTAAAAGCCATAACTTCTGTTCTAACAGGTATTTCAAGGAAATATTTATACCAAAATGTTCAAAAAAGATGGTAGTTTAATATCTAAAAAAATTAAATTTTTGAAAATTTTAAAGCTTTAAGAATCCTGAGACCCCTTAAAAGATTGTCTGTGGCGTGTGTTGACGGAAGGCTCAATAAAGCTTTCGTATCTTATGAGCAGAAACATCCATCTAATTTGCCAAAAAATTCTAAATTAAGTGAGATTTATTTTACTACTATGCATAAGCGTCTTTTTCATGTTGGTCCCCAAGGACTCTTGAATTCTGTTAGATTAAAATTTTGGCCTCTAGGGTGTAGACATTTTGCAAGAAAAACGGTGCATTCTTGTGTTATTTCTTTTAAGGTAAAACCAACTCCATGCTCTCGGCTAATGGGTCAATTATCTTAAAAAAGAATTAATGAGTCACCAATTTTTAATTGTACCGGTTTAGATCTATGTGGTCCATTATATGTAACCTATAAAAATTAGCGTAAGGGTTCATTGAAGAAAATATTTGTTTTGTTTATTTGTATATGTTTTTTAACTCGAGCCATTCACCTTGAGCGAGGTTATCTCAGATTTGACCTCAGATGCTCTGATTGCCCCTTGAGCGTTCTATGGCTAGACGTGGAAAATATTCTTAGATTTTTACGGATAATGCTACGAATTTCGTGGGGGCAATTCAAAACAACTTTTTCAGATGAAATTTTAAAAGATTATTTGATTAATTATACTTATGTTGTGTATATTATTTTGCTGTGTAAATTTTTCTGTAAAAGTACTATGTAAATTTATATTATTGGAAAAATTCTGAGATATTGAAATTTGCACATTTCAATCCGGGAGAGAATGTTTATTGTTGAAAACTGAATCCATAAGTCCCGCAAAAGGGCGTCGCTAATTTTCCTGGTAGGAAAAATGTGAAGTAAACGGAAAAGAGAATAATGTTGTGGTGAAGTAAGATGGCGACCAGAGTGTTCGCTCATCGTATTGTGAGATAAATAAACAGTGATACAGTCCAAAATATATTTGTGTTTAATAATTAAGTTTCAACAGTCGGAAAAGTTAAAATGAATATATTACTTTAATAATTTGTCATTTTCTGACATGTTATGAAATAGTGTTGCTGAGCACCTGTAAAAGTTAAAGGAAAAGAATATTTTCCTATGAGTGAACATAAAATTGAAAAGGCAAAATGTTTTATATTTTTTAAATATATGAACAAATTCGCACCAAAAATATATTGATAAATTAAAATGTCTGGTCTGATCTATATATGGATAAAATTTTAAACTAATTGGAGTAATTTAAGAACCGAATAGGGAAATTTTAACATCCATAACTTAACATTTCAAATAATTATCCGAATACGCCATTTTACTTTAATGAATTGAAAAAAAATAAAATTATTTAAATTCCCATTTTTTTTTTCTTTTTTTTACATTTAATACATATTTACCAATACTATATTTTAAATAGGTTTTTTCAAACCAATTTTTTATACTCTATCTATTTGTAAAATGTTGCTTTCGCTTTAATTTTTGTACAGAATTTTTAGTATTTGTAGGTATGACCTTGATGCATAACTGCACTGATTACGTATACGTTCATTTTAGAATATTGATATATTAAGATCCTCGAAGTAGCCATAAAATCTATTAACACGTGCATTTAAAGAATAATTGAGTTAACAAATATTTCTCTCGTTTTAAAAAAAGCTGCACAGATATTTTATCTATAACGTTTAAAGTAATAATAAAAAAGTTGAGAAAATGTTTAAAAAATAATAAAATCATGGAATATTTTAGTACATTTTTAAAAATCTGTTTTATAGATAAAAATTTAAAATTTTCAGTAAATTAAATTTTTTACAAAAATTTACTGAATAATCAGATAAATCACTAGAATGCTAAAATTCATCTTTAAAAAGTTAAAATTAAAATGGAAAATCCCTAAATGTGAAAAATAAGACGTTAGTAACATGCATTTTTGTATTTTTTCCCCGATGATAACTATTTTTATAGATGAAAGTGTTAGGAATTAATGAAATGTAACATATTTTACTATTTTTTGCATCATCTTCCAAGTAATAAAACACGCCACGTGCCTTTATTTAAGTTTTGGTACAAAATACTTCTTTGAAGAATTTCTTGTTGGGATATGATAGATGCTGAAAATAACTTTTTAAATACACCAGCGCTTTAAACTTTGTGAAAAAAAAGGTTGAAAATGAGTACTTACAAAATCGTAATTGAAATATGAAACTTTTTCCGTATTTGTAACAGTGCAGGGAAACGGTTATTAATGGTCATTAAATATTAGACTATGAGTTAAACAAAAAAGGAACATTAAATTACCGAAAATCCAGTGTCCTTTTGATACAAGAAAAGCGGTTGACATTTATAAGTTCGCTTTTTACGCAGTTTATAAAAAAAATTACAATTAAATATTATGTAAAAAAATATGATCGTATAACAGTTGATGTTTTTAACTTATTATAAGCATGTTATTTATATAGAAATTATAATTTTTCCCCCGGGCTTCTATTAAAGTTAATACTTATTATATTTTATAATAATTCTTATTTTATTTTTCGCTATGTGTGTCTTGAAGGTTTCTTTCTAATAAAGCAGATAAGTGTTACGGGCGAATATGCCTTAAATAGAAAAATGAAGTCTAAAAATTTAAGTACGCGTTATATGTATCGCATATATTTATACGACGGAATACATTATATTGTATATCTGTCTTGAGAACGTTTTATATTTTAATTATAAGGTAAAAGTTGCGAAAGAAAAGCAATAATTTAAGGGGTTACCTCCGATCAAAGATCAAAATTATATTTGTTTTCTCAGAATGTATAAAATAGATGAAAACAAGAACTATAAAGTTAAACTATTTCAGTATTATCGTTTATTCACGAATTTTCATGTAAAAAAATAATGAAAAATGGTGTTGTTGCAGCCTGGAGCGCCTCTTAGCGTAGTGGTGTGAGGTAGACCGGAGTATCTGGGGTCTCACCAGTAGCCGGGAGGTTCTGCTCTCGAAGCTGGTAGACGGGAGGTGCTGGGTTCGAACCCAATCGTGCTCGTCGGCCTAATAGTTCGGGGTTTTCGTGGTTTTCCTGGAACCATGAATTCCCATGCGTAAATACGGGTTAGGTTCCCTCAGAAAGACCACCACGAAGGGCACTTCCCCCCTGCCCTGGTCCTATATCTCTCGAGTAGATAACTGACCGTCAAAAATCAACCCAACCCGGAGTATCTGGGAACTGTTTATCTGAGAGAAACGGAACCAATTGATTTTATTAATATATTAAATAAACTTGCTCTTAATGGAAGGAAATTTATTGATGGTGATTGTAAACAAAATGGCGAGAGTTTGAAGGATGAGGTTATTTTTTTCATCTTAAATTTCTTTACTCTAACGTGCATAAAAGTATTAATTTTAATCAGTACTTAAATTTCTTCGTCCAAGGGCAAGATAATTCTAACAGCTATAATTTCACTAAGTTTCATTGAAACCCGTGACCAATTTTGGAATCATGTCAAATGAATTAAAAATTATCATTTCGACTAAAAAGTTCTTTAAAGACTTGAAATGAAATAAAATTTATGTTATACTCATAAAAATGTACTATATAACGCGCTTTTCACATTTTCAACAGGCTTGCGTGCATGAGTAAAAAGAGACATTTACTACGCGAAACAACTGGCGGGCCGACGACTAGTGTCGCCGCGCAACGGGAGCACGCGTTCAACTCTATGGATTGAAAAAAATAACTTCTTAATAACAGATATACTTAAAATTTTGGAGTTGAATATTCTAAGGGCTGCACTTACGAATGGTTACGTTTGACAAAAATTCATTTTTCTAAAATTCCTTTTTCGAAAATTTATGGTTAGAGGTAACACTATGCATAACTAAAACAGTCAATTTAATAATTAAGTTAACCAAAATTTCAATATTACCAATAATTATTGTTTTTGAGTCTTATATTTCGTGAAAGGGACAAATACATATGAGTACATAAAGACGGCTTTTAACCCCACATACTATAAACTATATATAAAAATCACATCAAAATATCAACACTATATCATCATAATCACATATATAATATATGCTATAAGAGATAAAATATAAATTTTAAAAGGCACAAAACTTTTTCCCACATGCTATAGCACAATAGTCTGTGATCTCATTTATGTTTTATATTTAATCTTAATTAACTAATTATTTACAGCTCTGACAAGGAAATTATTATTTAAATATTTGAAATTTTGTTAAAGATTTTATTTTAGTTATATTTACTAATAAGAAAATTGTTATTTAGATATTTAAAATTTTGTTGAAACTTATATTCAAATATAGAATACCTCATCCTAACACTTTATTAAATCAAACTTTAATAAGTATAATAAGTTTTTGAATTATTAAAAATGGATGAATTTTAAATAAGGTGTTTAAAATCTTTCATAGTAAAAAAGGAAAAAAAATCTGCAATTCTAAAGATGTAAAGTTACAGAAATCTGTGTGCGTACTAAAATTTCATCTGTACACTGTGCAAAAAAAAGATGCAAATCTAAAAAACTAGTTTTTGTGAAGCTAGAAATCTGTAGCTTTACAAAAGAATCTCTTAAAATTCCAGTAATCTTACTAATATTTTATCTATAACCCGGATTGCAGTTATATAAAAAGTTCTATGCATCCCAGTTTCCAATAAAATTCTTAGTAACCTTACAGATTTTTTTGATTTACGGTGCAAAAGTGTTACATAACAGATTCTAGGAATTCCAGTTTCCTAGAAAAATTTTAGTAACTTTACAGATTTTTTAGGTAGCTTTCATTACAAAAAGCTACCTATTGCAGCCGTTCGGAGGAAAGCGATTTCAAAAAAATTTTGGTATATTTTCATCGATCATAACCCCCTGACCCCGAAACCACCCTCCGTTCAAAATTGATATATATATATATATCTGACCTGTGTTACACTGTAACTCTCGTAATTATGAACCGATTTCGATGTAATTCGGTGTGTACATAGTACGTACCAATGTCTCGGCCGAGTTCGTTGGCCAGCTTCATACGCCATTTTGTTTCAAAACGGCGGCCATTTAAAATTTTTAAAAAAAATTTAAATTTGAAATGGGGTACCAAAAAATTAAAAATGGAAAAATATTTTTTTCTTATGTATTTGATCTTTATACAAAGATTCCGGAGCAGTTTTTGTTTCGTCTATATCTTAAAAAATGGCTGAGTTATAGCATTTTGAATTTCTAGCGTGGCTGACATTTTGAAAGGTCCTGAATTTTGTCACGCGATAAAAGGCGTATTTATGAACCGATTTCGATGTAATTCGGTGTGTACATAGTACACACCAATGTCTCGATCGAGTTCTTTGGCCAGCTTCATCCGCCATTTTGTTTCAAAATGGCGGCCATTTAAATTTTTTTATAAAAATTTAAAATTTGAAATGTGGTAACAAAAAATTGAAAATGGAAAAATATTTTTCTCTTATGTATTTGACTTTTATACAAAGATTTCGTAGCAGTTTTTGTTTCGTCTATATCTTAAAAAATGGCTGAGTTGCAGCATTTTGAATTTCTAGCGTGGCTGACATTTTGAGACGTCCTGAATTTTGTCACGCGATAAAAGGCGTATTTATGAACCGACTTGGATGTAACTTCGTTTATACATAGTACATACCAATGTCTCGACCGGGTTCGTTGTCCAGCTTCATCCGCCATCTTCTTTAAAAATGGCGGCCATTTAAGTTTTTAAGAAAAATTTAAATTTGAAATGCGGTACCAAAAAATTGAAAATTGAAAAAATATTTTCTTCTTATGTGTTTGACCTTGATAAAAAGATTCGGAAGCAGTTTTTGTTTCGTCTATATCTTAAGAAATGGCTGAGTTATAGCATTTTGAATTTCTAGCGTGCTGACATTTTGAAACGTCCTGATTTTGTCACGCGATAACAGGCATATTTATGAACCGATTTGGATGTAACTTGGTCTGTACATCGTACATACCAATGTCTCGACCGAGTTCGTTGGGCAGCTTCATTCGCCATCTTGTTTCAAAAGGGTTGCCATTTAAAAAAAAATAATTTAAAATTTAAAATGGGGTATTAAAAAATTGATAAAGGAAAAAGATTTTTTTTATGTGTTTGGCCTTGATACAAAGATTCCGGAGCAGTTTTTGTTTCTGAAAATTTGTTCTTTTGTTTATATCTTAAAAAATGGTTGAATTATAGCACTTTGAATTTCTAGCATGGCTAACATTTTGAAACAATCTTGTATTTGTCACGCGATAACACACGTATTCGCCTATTTCGATGTAAGAAGGCATGTGGATAGTGTACATCAATACCTCGACCAAGTTCGCTGGCCAGATTCATCAGCCATCTTGTTGCAAAATGGCGGCCATTAAATTAAAAAAAATATATATATTTAAAGGGAGGTGCAACAAAATTAGAAATTGAAAAAGGTTTCTTTCTTAAGTATTTGACCTTGATATAAGGATTCAGGAGCATTTTTTGTATGTCTTTACCTTAAAAAATGGCTCAGATATAGCAGTTTCAATTTCTATTGTGGGTGACATTTTGAAAAATCTGATTTTTTGCATGCGACAGCACTCGTATATATCAACCGATTCCGATGTGAGTGAGCATGTGCACAGCAATTGCTAAGATCTCGACCAAGTTCACTGGTTAGCCTCATCCACCATGTTGTCTTAAAATGGCAGGCACTTTAAGAAATCGCCGAATTTGGCAGCCAAATATAAGTTACTTTAAAGAAAAGCAGCTTGGATAAAGCTGACTAATTTCGCGAAATTCTCATTCATTATATTGATAAAAATTAGTATTGAATCTCCTATATTCGGTTTCCACTAAATTGAGCTTCGTGTGTTTGAATGATATTAGTTGGCTTTTTTAAAATAAGGAATATGAAAGCTACCTCTTCCTCCCGGTACTGGCCGGAAGGACCTTTAGGTAGCTTTCATTACAAAAAGCTACCTATTGCAGCCGTTCGGAGGAAAGCGATTTCAAAAAAATTTGGTATATTTTCATCGATCATAACCCCCTGACCCCGAAACCGCCCTCCGTTCAAAATTGATATATATATATATCTGACCTATGTCACACTGTAACTCTCGTAATTATGAACCGATTTCGATTTAATTCGTTGTGTACACAGTACTTACCAATGTCTCGGCCGAGTTCGTTGGCCAGCTTCATCCGCCATTTTGTTTCAAAATGGCGGCCATTTAAAATTTTTAAAAAATTTTTAAATTTGAAATGGGGTACCAAAAAATAAAAAATGGTAAAATCTTTTTTTCTTATGTATTTGATCTTTATACAAAGATTCCGGAGCAGTTTTTGTTTCGTCTATATCTTAAAAAATGGCTGAATTGCAGCATTTTGAATTTCTAGCGTGACTGACATTTTGAGACGTCCTGAATTTTGTCACGCGATAAAAGGCGTATTTATGAACCGACTTGAATGTAACTTCGTTTATACATAGTACATACCAATGTCTCGACCGGGTTCGTTGGCCAGCTTCATCCGCCATCTTCTTTAAAAATGGCGGCCATTTAAGTTTTTAAGAAAAATTTAAATTTGAAATGCGGTACCAAAAAATTGAAAATTGAAAAAATATTTTCTTCTTATGTTTTTGACCTTGATAAAAAGATTCGGAAGCAGTTTTTGTTTCGTCTATATCTTAAGAAATGGCTGAGTTATAGCATTTTGAATTTCTTGCGTGCTGACATTTTGAAACGTCCTGATTTTTGTCACGCGATAACAGGCATATTTTTATTTTAATAAAGTTAAATACTATGCCGACAATTTTATGTTTCCTATATTATGATTAGTATTTATATTAAAGAGGAATTTAATAGTAGTTTCTTTCTTAATAAAATAAATAATTTTTAGTAGCGTCAAAAAGTAACTAAAATTTTGTCATAAAAGTAACTAGAAAATCATTGAAATAATGAAAACTTCCGATAAAATCAAATCAAAACAATAAAGCAATTAATTTTTCTTTTAATATACCAGAGTTCATTCACCATGAATAGCTTATTGAAGATCATACGGTAAACACTAGGTTTAATGTTCATGACCTTTTTGTCTTAACTGTCTACTTCAATACAACAAAAGTACAGCACGCTTTAAAAAATAAGTATGTTTCATAATCTATGAAACATATTATTGTCACGCACGGAAATATACAATAAACTCTTCTGAGTTTTCTCATCATTCTGAAAAGAGTTCTTTATATTTAAACACTTGAGACACTAATATATATTTGAGATTTAAAGAAGCATTTATAAAACCACAGTTTCTTTTCCTTCCACTGATTTTCGAAAACACATCCTTATAGTTTTTATAATGTGTTCACAAGCTTTCTCACTCTGGAATATCGGGATTTAGGATACTATCAATTATCAATAAAACTGAACCATTAAACATATTCGTAACTGAATTTATACATGCAAAGGTAACAAAATAATATCAATTTGAATGTTAATAGCAATGCCGTTTATTTATCATATTTGTTGAACCTGAAAATGTTTACATGAGAATAAACAGCATCCGAAAAGTGTATAATCCAGCTGCGAAAATTGGTAAATACGCTAAAAAAATGACTCTGAAGCGTTTCCGAAAAACAGATGCTGAAAATCAAACTTTGTTTTTATTAATGCTTTTTTCAAATATCGAAAATATATTAGTTTTAGAGGTTTTTAAAGATAAATAACGGTTTTCAGAATCGTACGTTACTCTAAAGAGATTGTTATATTTCTTCGTTTATCGTTATATAATATTTTCCTAGTTTTTTTTTTTTTTTATAGTGCAAAGATTTTTGAAGTTTTTGCACGATACTCCGCAGTTCAGAATAGATCGGGAGGCGACTGCACAGACAATCACCTCATCAAGTTGGCGGCATAAATGTCAGGATTAGACAGAAGTATATTAGCATATTAAAATGCAAGTGATCTGTCAATTCATATCTTGGTGGAAATCCCCTGGAAACCCAATTTTGTGGTTGACTGATAGGTTTAACATTTTGTTTTCATGCACCCAAAGGTATGAAAACATGGACGACTGGAAGATGGAAAACACAATGGTATACCAACCAGTCAACCTCTAAATTCGGGTTTGTAGGTGTTTTCCACCAAGATATGTCTTGGCAGACCAGTTGCTTCCAATATGCGAATAGAGTTTTAACTAATACTCAACAACTATATCGTCAACTATAGTGTATTATACAACTATAGTATAATCGTATAACAATTATAGTATAATCGTGAACTCGACTAGATGATGGTTTCATTACCCGCGTCCCGGTCTAGAATGTTTAAAACAAAAGAAATCAAAACAATATTTTCGGCCACTTTTACAATTAAGTGTGTAGAACAATCTCGGTATTAGCAAAAGTTTGGTTTTACTGTCTTCTTCTAGTTGTATAAAACAAAGTAATAAATATCCTCACTTAAGGAATAGGTTTTGGATGTAGTGAGTATGACCTAACGATGGGAACTCAGGGTTTTTTCTGTAAAATTATTTATTTAACGCTGAAATGCATGATTTTTATTTCCCCCCCTTCTCCTTACCACCCAAAAATATGCAATAACTCATTATTAAACAAGAAAAATATTTTAAAATATCAGATGTAAAGTTTTATTCATAATTTAGGAGAAAAGTAAAGTGTGTCAAATAGCTACATTATAATATGAGCAACATATAATATGAAATTTAAAGTGTGTCAAATGGCTACACTATGCATAGCAGGATTAATATTAAACAAACACATCACTTTTTAAAACAACTATGCAGTAGGCAAAAACAAATCATTAAAATAAACTCATATACTATAAACATAATTTTAAAAAATGTGGTACTTAAATTTTCGTCAAGGGTGTATACTGATAAAATTTTACACAAATTTTAAAAACTTCAATAGGCACACCTCTGCTTTTCAGATTTGTTTGTAGAAAGTATGCGTTTCCAACAAAACAAAATGTTCGTTTAAAAAACTACTTAAAAATGACATGTTCATTGTCAAAAGATAATGGAAGTTGAAAAGAAAATTGCTTTTACGTTGCATCGAAATATTGCTACAAATTAGCATATATTGTTACGGGTAGTTTTAAACATTATGTTATATTTATAATAATTATCACTTAAATTAACTTTCACTCACAGTTCGCAATATAAATATTAGTATTCAAACAACTGTATCACGCGCAAACAATATCATTAATTTGCATAAGTTCATTAGAAAAGACATTAACAAGTTTATTGATCAACACCTTTTTATTTTATAAACAAATTTTACTTAAAATGATTGGAAATGTAATTTACATTTTATTACAAAAGTAAAAAATCGATTTATGTAGTATGGATTCGGTAAGAATAATTAACATAATTAATTTGAATTTTCTCTAATGATAGTTATTTAACAAAACAAAATGCATTTTTACATTTCAAATACTTCTGAAAAGCATCCACTGTGGATACTCGATAAATCTTAGCTGCTTCCATGCAATTAATTTGGATGGTATCCAAGGCACATCTCTCGTTTCCAATTCGTAAAGAGGGTCATAATTTACTTTTTTCCAGATTTACAGGTTGAGATAAGAATGATTCTGAAATTAAATGTAGATTTATATCTTTTGGGACGGAACATTATTCTTTGATTACGTTGGAAACAATAACATTACTCTATATCAGAATCATGTGACGTGAATTTTCATTACATTAAAGTGAAATTAATCCAAACACTAAAAGAAAAAGAAAAATATATTCAAGATTTGTATTTGTCGAACTATTTATTGTATGTAGATTTATTTAATGGATTTTAGTACACGTAGTTTTTAAGATTGTTGGTATATCGATAATTAACAATAATTTTAAAATATGCTATTTCTGTCACTTTCATTTATGTTCTTGTTCAATGGATGGTAGTTTGGATGTTCAGGAATAGTAAACTACTGTGTGTATCTATAAATTTAAAATTAGCCCTTTTTTACTATTAACGGATATTTCATGATTCATATTCTCTTGCGAAATACAGCAATCCAAGAAATGAAAAAAAACTGTTTGCGGCTATGATATTTAATCATGCCTTTTCTGTCCTCTCTGTACATTATCATGTACAATTGATCGACATGTAAGGTAACTCGAGTAGCTGCAAGCAGACGTAGTCATGAAACTTATAACTCTGTATTCGTGCTGCATGAGCCGAACCTGTATTATCCCTTTATCTATTGACGGTACTCATAAGTACCATTATAATATCTTGTTATAAAATCCATTTAATACATAGATTAATTGTAATACAGTTTAGAATGAGTTATAAATACATTTCTTTATCTTGTTTCAAAAACATCATTGGTTATACAAAACAAAATTTTTTTAAAAAGGATGATTTTTTTTTTTTTTGCCTTTCCATCTTTTCAGCTTTGGGAACGTCCATTGTTACTCTTGTGATTGTCAGAGCAAATTTCGATAACTATTTCCAATTCTTTCATTACAAAATATATTTAGGATAAATTTTATGCAACCACCTAAAAATACATGCGCTTTACTCTTACAAGCCATGTGCAATTTGTAACAAAAAGCATTTTACTTGCCTAGATAATGAATGAAAATTTTGTTACTCTTGTGACCACAAAAAATGCAATTTTAAAAAATTATGTTTGACGCAGAAATTCTGTGAATTATACGAGACTACAGAAATAACATTTACAGAATATAGCAGAGTAATTATATCTTCTTAAAAAGTATTAATCATTGAACTCATCTGATAATACATGAATTAGTTACATTTGATTTTGAAAAATGCTAAGTGTTACTCTCGTGACATTTTGTCCATAAAAGAATTTTCCCAAAATTCAGTTTAAATACTAAACAAAATAATTAAATTAAGCTTTAAAATTTACTTTTCCACAGACAAACTTTTAATGATGGTTACATTCTAAAATAACATAAAAAATGTAAAAAATTCTAAACTTAATTAGAGTTTGAAAAATTCTCGATAGTTTATCAATCTGAGAGCATTAATGTCAACCGCAATTTGATTCTTTTTTGCCAAATATTGTGGTCATCAGGTTCAACCTTGAGAATTCCTTATGCTTTAAATAGCTCTTAGCACTTGATTTGATAATTTTCGTTTACCACTTCAATAGTAAAACCACGAATCTTTAAATCAACATATTTTCGCTGTTGCCCTTCGCTGTTTTGTATTTTTTCGCAAAGTAATGAAACATTATGTTTTAATTCTTCATCTGATATATTTAGTATGTTTACTTTTGTTTTTCCATGAACAATTTTGACAAAATAATTAGTATTCTTTAAAATTTATTTTTTAGCACGCACTTCATTCACATATACCATCCTACAATTTCACAAAATAAATCTACAGCATGTATTCCAGAAGTATTGGGAAAAAAATATGCCCAATTAAGTTAATTTTGAAAGAAGTCTGATTCATTGCAGACATTTTTGCTTAGTTATATTTTTGTTTAAATTGGAAAGCACAACCATCATATAAAAAAGCAAAACAGTTACACTTTAGGAAAATTCATTTCCTTAAAGATGTTATGCTGAAATTTTACATACGAGAGCATTTACAGAAAATTGATTATAAGTCACACTGTCTGAAATAATAGCACAAGATTTTCCTATTTTGGGATCAAACTAAATAATGGCTGGAAATATAATCGCTTATGAATTTATTCTGTATGCAGTATTTCGTATCAAAATTTCGTCTTGCCATAAAAATGTACAGTTTTCAGAAAATCAACTGGCATAAAGATGCTTTGAGAAATAGTTATTCTTTTGGCATTATCAAAATAATCGTGTGTACAAGTTTGAAGGAATGTGTGCCACAGAAATGTATTTAGTTGCTTTCGAAAATTTTGTAAACAATCAGAAATGGTTACTTCAACAGTTACTCTTTCCAAACGTTTATCAACGTTTTGAGAAAGTAACAGTTTAGAAAAAAATGTTGATAAACCTTTTGTCAATAGCGAAACGTTTATCCTCGTTTTGCTATTTATAATAACTTATAAAAAGTTCTGTATCATGGACTGCCTTTTCATATAATTCTTCAATGTTATTTTCCCAAATTAGACATTCTGAATTCACACATTCTAATTATGAGGTATCTCAGCAGACAAAGTCAGCTAAATCTGCTGACTTTGTCTGCACTTTTCACAGGAATGTTTAATGCAGAAAATACACAAGTCGCTGCATTATGAATTGCTTGAATGTTTTCGTGACAACCACAAATGCAGATATTTTGATGTATAACTTTTTATTGTTTTATGAAACTAGGCTATAAAGGAGCAAAGAATTTGCAAGGGTGCAAAGGAACATTTTTCCAATTTAGGAAAGCTTCTTTAAACAAAAAACTTATTCTCTTAGTAAACGTCACCTAGGATTCATGGAATTATGTGACCTTTTTCACACCTAACTAATGCAGATTTAGCTGAAAAATGACCTCTTCTTAACTCTTCATCGACATAAAATTCTCCAAAGCTATGGAGTTGGATTTTGTTTCGTTACAGAATCTTAGGTTAGCTAGTTCTCTATTTTTTTCTTTACTTACTATTTTCATTCTCTTGCTGAAGCTTTTGCTGACTCTAAGAGTTTTCTTCATTTTATCATTATACATTTTGTTTTGTTTCTTTCTCGCATCAACATATTCAATTTCATTCTTATTTTTCTCTACAATTTTTGGCGCTTATTAGAATTATTCCTGCTCTTTAAAACAATGTTATATATAAGAAGCAATATTAAAATATTTCCTTTAAAATATACTATCATAATCGTTTCCGTTAGAGTTACTATAAGAATCTCTGTAGGTCATACAGCAGAATTTAGTAAACGAAGCTTTACAAAGCCTACAAAATATCTGATCAAAGACCATGTGGTTCAAATCAAAAGAAAGAACACAAAAATGACACGAGTTGAGTTGTTTTAATCCATTTTTGGTAACTTGCCATTCTTATTTTATAATCTTACGTAATAACAAAAAATGAATAAAAGTAAATCGATCAATTAAAAAAACACTAATAAAGATATTTTATCTTCCTTAAATTTTACAAAATAACCTTAATCATGACTAAAATTATTTCAAGAACTGTTCTAATAACAGAGAAAACAACTAAATTTCAAGCATTCTGTTTATTTTGGTTGTAACGCAGTTTTATATCAAACTATGGACAAAAGTATTATGTGTTACTCTTGTGACACAGACGTTTGTTACTCTTGCGACAACACCTCAGAGCCTATTCCATGCATAGCATAAACAAAATATTTAAGGAAAAATCTTTCTTATACCTGGAAATCAGAGAGTTAGGAGTTTGGGGTAAAATTTTTAAGCACATTCTTTTAAATTAAAACTTTAAGATGTTTTCTGTTAGTCTTGAGACACTTAATTATCGACAAATAAGTAAAGTTAAAATTGTATTAAATGCCTTAGATGAAACCTTTTAACTATTTAGGTCTAACAGATATAATATCATCTTGTTATTTTCAATCCATAATAATTTAATTTAACGAACAGAAGTAAAAAAAAACTATACAACTCAATAAGTTAATTTTTATGCTCAACTGTAAAAGAATTTAAATACTGTCGGTTTTCAGCCCAGTTTCAGTGTAGACTTATTCTTATGAAATTAAAACTTACAAATTCATATACTGCAACTCATTAGCTTTAAACTGATGTATCACACTTATATTTCCGTTTAAAATATTTTTTCAACAAAAATTCTCTTCTGCCGTGGATGTTCCCCTTCCTGGGCGTTGGGTGTGTGTGTGTGTGTGGGGGGGTCAATTTGGAAATATTAATATATTTCTATTGTAAGAACATTACACTTTTAAATTTCCTGATTCTGCAAAATACTAAGAAAAATGCTTAAAATAAAAGTCTTGAGTGGGGTTATAAATATTGCACCAAATCCCTATAAATTCAAATTTAATTAATCCCCCTAAATCCTTCAGTCTTTCTAAAATTTATTAAATGATTATATAAATCTTCTAATGTAGTTTAAACAATTCACGAAAAATGCTTTACAAGATAAAATTTTCCTGAATTCAGATTTCAATAGATAAAGGGTTAAACGCTTCTTCTAAATGTGTCACTGTCTGCTTGTTTGGATTATGGCAACATAGTTACATATTTTTGATTATTTTTTAAGCGATAAGTACCGCGAGCCAAGAACTTCTGCATTAAAGATTCTTCTGTGATCTATGCTTATCAGAATTAATTCAGATATATCTGCAGGGTGCCCGACTTTTAAGGTACCTGCCTATGTTCGGGGAGCGTTTTAAAAAGTTCTCAATTTTGAATCAATACACATATTTTTAGATCAATTGTAATGCAGAATAATGAAAAAACATAAAATCATTGCAATATCTTCATAACATTTTGAAAAATTGGGGGTTTACGCCATTTTTTAGCAAAATTTCATACTTAGGGAGACACCTCACCCTGAATCCAACTAAATATATGTAAATTTTCATTGTACTGCATACTGCTTCTACACTTACCTGTGCACTGAACTAGAGATTTTACAATATCTTCAAAATTAACTGAAATATTTCAAAACATGTCAAAAAATACATATTTTTGTATTAAAAATTAACGTTTTTTTATATTCTAGCACCTATAAAATAATCATATTATCACATAGAGTATAGATCCTAGATCAGAACATAGTAAGTAATATTGAAAGCATTCTGACAAAATTTCACTCAAATATGTTTAAAATATAAAATATGTTATATGAACTTTAAAAAGTTCACTGTTTTACTTAAAAAGTGACTAAAAATGATGGAAGAGATGTTACAAATTAAAAATATACATTTTATTTCAAACTTCTTTGTACTTCAAAGCTTATCCAAGCTCTTCATTAGAGAATATTTTAATAACCAATTGATGTTTATTTATACAAACACGTCACTTTATTTTGAAAATGAGAGAGCCAGTAATTATTAGAGTTGAAAGTAGAAGTAGCAGTTTCTTGGATTGAACTTAATTAGAGAAATTATATATTATCTGATATGTATATATATAATATATACATCTCTTCCATTATTTTAAGTTACCATTTAAGTAAAACAGTGAACGTTAGTTCATATAATATATTTTATGTTTGAATCAAGGTGATGTATTTTGAGTTTCGCCTTATGATATTATATGTTTAAAACATTTTATATAATGGAGTTAATCGAACATGGACACAAAGCAAAAATTCATTTTCCAGAAATCGTATATAAAGGTATCTTTTATGTTTTTTCTGATATATACAAAATTACTCTAGAAGTGTCAGTTACAGTTTATTACTGCTTTTATGTAAAAAGCGGAAGAAAAGTATGCATAGAAGCATTGTTTACATTTCTTTTCGCCTTGCCATGCCCACTTCCTGCATTTGACTCATTACTTCCTGTTTATTAAAATAGGCATAACTCATGTTCTAATAATCATAGGAATGATATTAAACTAGATTTGGAATCGTAACAGACAGCTCTTTCAAATAAAACATTTTTTTTTTAATGTTTCACCAAAACGGCCATTTTAATTAAAACAGATTTGGAATTGTATAAGATGCTCTTTCAAATAAAAAAAAATAACTTTTTTAAATTTTCCACGAAAACGGACATTTTAATTAAAATAGATTTTGTAATGAGAACAGATTTGGAATCGTAAAAGCTCTTTCAAATACAACATTTTTTTTTACCTTTTTTTTCTGTAAATTTTCACGAAAACGTCCATTTTAATGTAGGTGAATATCTAAAGTTTTAATTATTCGCAGTATATCAGTAGTTCTTTCCGGTAATGCTTTAGTTAATTGTATTGTAAGGAAATATCATTCGACAATTTCAGATAATTTTTAATTATGATTTAATAATTCTATAGATTTCCATTGATTACGTGTATTACGCAAGCTAACTTTAATAACTAACATTATTTTATTTAAAAAGTTGCAATCTGAAAAATTTTGAGCAGTTAAAAATAATTATATCTTTTAAAAGAAAGATTTAGCTTCATTTAAGAAATTATTATCTTGTGAAAATATAGTATAGGTTACCTTATAGACAACTAATGGCAGTAAAATAATGATATTAGTTAATGATTTGAAACATCTCAAATGTTATTTGAAATATTTTTTCGCAATCTGGAATTTTTCGAGCAGTCGCTCTTCAAGAAGGAATATTTCTTATTTTCAGTGATTACGTAATTTTCCTTGTGCGACGTAAACGCAATTTTCTGATCTCATTTAAACTGTTTAAAAATTCCATAGAAGTTAAGTATTTCACTGCCGATGCATATGTTCTGTCTTGATACTACACTTAAGGAAGTAGAAAGATCGTTAATTTCGTACTATCGTTATGCGAGGTAATTCTTTTTATTTTAAGCGATAATTTAATTTTACAGTTGTTTCCTTCACTTGTAATTGTAATAGAAACGTTCGAATGATATTTTTAAGTAAATCTCTATTTAATTATATCACAAGTATAAACTACCTATTATTATTTTTCTTTTAAACGTTTTCCTTCTTTTTTCAATTGAAGCCAACCAAAAACAGACTTTATTTTCCTAGAGTCGTTTACATTTCTATTTACTGCATTCTCTTGGAAATTTAATTGGTTTAGGGTATTACTTCACCTACTATGTCATTTTAAGTTTCATATACATTTAGATGACTTTAATTTAAAAGATAGCTTTAAATGAAGATTTTCATAGAATATTAAAAACATCGTTTTAAAATCCTTTGAATACAGACATTTAAAATAAATTACCTGTTTAAATACATTGAAAAATTACAAAAAATTCAAGTTGCATATAATGTTTTGGTTTTTGTACAATTTAAAAGTTTCTCACTTCGTAGTTTAAAATTTTTAAATGAGAAGTAGTTTACTGAACATTTGCTTTTTTCAAACGATATCACCAAAACGATTGTTCTTTTTTATAAAGAAAAATAATTTTTATTATTGCTTTTTTTAAATTTTGATTAGATATTTTTCGTTGATAAATTTTGTTGTCATATTAGTAATTATTTTTCAAAAATGCAAATTTTTTCAATGTAAGTGGAGTAATGAATTCGATAGCGGGAAACGGGAGAATAAAAATAAATTTTAATTTTATTGTTTAATTCTTTGGTGTGTATAATTTTTAAGATAAACAATGAAACAAAATTTGGATTTTAAATGTACAGACGACCCTAAAATTCCCCTCACCAAAAAAAGAAAGAAAAAAAAAACAGAGCGAACAAACACTTATTATATTTTACGTATCAAATTGTCCAGAAAAACGAAAATAACCATTCAACTGGAAATTGTGTCTTATCTAAATACATGTTGAAAAAATAGTCTTAAATGGCATTCTTCAAACAGAAATTAAATTTTCAAAACGTACACTTAATTTTGACATCATTTTTTGATTTTGCTGTTATTTGTACCTTATGATACAAAAACTCATTATGTGCCGTAGTTTAAGAATCATGGCAATTTAAAATTTTGGTCACCTAACGTTAAACTAATTTTAACTATTCTTGGTATTTTTTGTAAGCCTGTACTTTTTTTACGCATAACTATAAAGTTACTGGGTAAAATTGGTTATAATTTGGATTCGCATATTTGAAGCTTCTAGAAATCAAATTATTTTTGAAAATTCATAGATTACAATTGATATTTTTTGTAATATTAATTTCAAAATAATTACGTTTTGAAATCGATTTTAGAAAAATATATTGAAGTGTAACTTACACACATTTTAACAAAAATCGAAATCTTGGAGTCTAAATAAGGAAATAGTAACTTAGAGCCCATTATGAAAAGCAGTTTACGAGATATGCTTAAAAAAACATTGCATTGCAACTTTATCTTTCAACTATTAAAAATGAATTTAACATTAAGTGTTGAAAACTTTAGACATCCATAACTCCTAAATTTCTTCACGCAATGAATTCTCGCTTAGTATCCTAAGGTATAGCTTACCACAAAATACAAATACCATGCCAAAATCGTATTGAAAATTTCTGAATTTAATAAACTTTCTGTATGGAATCATGCCTTTAAGCTAATTAACATTTCTTCATCACACATTTAAAGAAGATATAATTTCGATTAAAATAAGTGCCTATTTAATGATAAACATTTTTTTAGGGTGTGAAGGGTAGTTTAACTTAGTACAGAAGATGTTTGGGCTGTTATATATATATATATTTGTTTATTTGGTCAACTGTATCTAACTTGTATAAACTTTTGCATCACCTTGTTTATTATTTGCAACTTACACAAAATACTGTTGTGACTTATTCATTGTTTTATTTATTCACGTATTAACAATCCGTATGACATGTATCAATTAATTTTCACTAAAAAAAATGTCTGCGTTAATAAAGATCTAGTTTACTTTTTACAAAATGATATGTAAAATACTCGTTTTATATATCATAAAACATTTTTATCTTCAAGCTTCATACTTTAAAGACTTAATTTTATTCCATTTAAAAAAAATGGTTGAAGCTCATTGAATAACAGTGCTTGAAACTGATGAGAAATAATGGTTATTTTATTCTTAGATACAAATACTTACATTTGGCTGAAACAACACATGTGCAGTGCATCAAGTAATATCGCATTTTTTAGAATCATGCTGATGTATTGATCTAAACTTATTATATAAAATATGATTAAATTATAGCTTGCAAGAACATTTCACTTATTCAAGAAATTAGCAATATCAGAAAATTGGAAATACAGAACTGCGCATTCTAAATTACATTTTCCGTTAAACTCAACCTTGATTAAAATATTTTAATATGAGATATTTTGATGAGTTTCAACACAATAATTATGTGGTATGTAATGTATTATTTAGACTTAGACTTGGAAAATCCAACAAAAATGATTTTACATACAATTCACATTTTGTAATACCATTTCTCTGTTACACAAAATGTAGTTTATTAAATCCAACTTTGATTGATCGAGATCTTTTGAGTTATGTTATTTTGATTTAATTACGGAATATCTGATCTAGCTTCCTTTTTGATACACATTGTGATATGTAGTCAAGTCTACACTTTATTAAATTATATCCATTCTACTGGTTGATACAAAAGTAACAGAATAGTTAAAATTGTGCATTCTGTAAAGTATAGTTATAGTTAGTTGCATAATGACTGCATAAATGATATTCATAGAAAGGCATACAATGAATAGAAATTTTTAAAAATAAAAATGTAGTATTTTTTTTCCAGAATAACCACATTTTTGATTGTAAGGAAAAAGGTTGAGGGTCAACCCATTTCAAGTGGTCCAGCACTGGTTGCTCGACCATTTTTAAAAAATCTGAAATTTTTTGTACAAAAACCCTAACATGATGGAAGTTCAAAATGACTATTATTTTAATTTTATTAATTTTTGTTTGTGCATGGCGGCCATCTTTGTTTCATCGTCTGCAGCAATTTTCTCACAAGAAGGGTTTACGGAATTGTAAATAATTCATCGTTTATTTATCCAATTCAACTGCGGATTAAAGCAATTTGTACAGAATACATTGGGCTAAAAATCTGGTAATGGAGTAGTTTCCGAAACTAACTGCTTATTGGTAAAATTTAAGCATAAAGTTTCCATTTTTTTTCCAAAATTTGTCCGTTTACAAGAGGAAGTTTTCTAGCAAGGAATACTGTCAACATGACATATTTTTTTTTACGAATAGGCTGAAAGTAAATGTACTCACACGCCGAGTTCCAGATCTGGGACTTGCTTTCTCTTTGCTAAAAAAAAATCCCAAATTTTTCAAAAATGACAAAAATCGCACTTTTCAGGCTTTGATATCTCTGGTGGGGCGCGAGATAAAAATCTGAATTTTTTTTTTATAAGAGTATTGTATAGTAGTGTTATGCACAAGAAATTTCAAGATCTAGATTTGACTACAAGCTGAGATATGGCAAGTGCAACATGTCAAAACAATACTGTCAAACTATTGTTTTGTTGTAGTCACAGCTAAGTATTTATCTCAGAGTGTCATTTAAATTTATGTTTTTGATTATCTTTAAATAATAATAACAGAAAATAAAGCCCTTTGCAAAGTTTAGCAATTAATAAAAAAAATAATTATGCCTATTAAACCATACATTTTGTATGGTTTCAGTAATTTTTGCTGTAAGTAATTTTAGTAACCAAAAGAAACCTCAGCACTTTTACATAAAGAAAAAAAAATATTTTTATACAAGACCTGAGACAAAAACAACATAGGGAAAAAGAAAAGCTGTTAATGTTGTCATACTTGTTGAGACATGATCAAACGTGTAAAAACACATTCTTGCTTGTTGGTTCAAAAACCACAATTTTGATCTTTCTCAAAATTTTATTTGTAGTAACCAAGTCTTGTCATCTCTTGATAACTTGATTGAAGATCTTGGCCCTGCTGGCTCATAGAAATATACTTTGAAATCACTATGTGCAAGTCTCAATCCATTAATAATTCCTAGCTTACTTATGAAAAAATGTGATTTTTCTGCAGTATAAATTTTGAATAGGCTTTGGGTATCTTTACTTTCTGAAAATTACTTGAGGCTGATGCATTGTAACATCGCACAATGTTTCATTTACAGGAACATACTTATGATAGGAACAAGTTTCAGGGACTGGCAAGCAGCATTAAAATTGTGGTTTTTAAACCAACAAGCAGGAATGTGTTTTGACATTAACAGCTTTTCTCTTTCCCTATTCTGTTTTTGTCTCAGGTCTTGTATATATATAAATATATATATATATATATATGTAAAAGTGCTGAGGTTTCTTATAGTTACTAAAATTACAACAAAAATTACTGATACCATACAAAATGTAAGCCTTAGGCATAATTATTTTTTTAATTAATTGAAAAATATTTATTTTCTGTTACTATTATTTAAAGATAATCTAAAAAATAATTTTAAATGATACGCTGAGATAAATACTTAGCTGTGACTACAACAAAACAATAGTTTGGCAGTATTGTTTTGACATGTTGCCCTTGTCATATCTCAGCTTGTAGTCAAATCTCCATTCTAAAATTTCTTGTGCATAACACTACCATATAATACTCTTAGAAAAAAAAAATCAGATTTTTTTCTCGTGCCCCACCAGAGATATCAAAGCCTGAAAAGTGCGATTTTTGTCATTTTTGAAAAAATTGGGATTTTTTTTAGCGAAGAGAAAGCAAGTCCCAGATCTGGAACTCGGCGTATGAGTACAAGTACTTTCGGCCTATTTGTAAAACTAAAATTAAGTCATGTTGACAGTTTTCCTTGCTAGAAAAATTTCCTCTTGTAAACGGACAAATTTTGGAAAAAAATCTGAAACTTTATGCTTAAATTTTACCAATAAGCAGTTAGTTTCGGAAATTACTCCATTACCATATTTTTAGCCCAATGTATTCTGTACAAATTGCTTTAATCCTCACTTGAATTGGATAAATAAACGATGAATTATTTACAATTCCGTAAACCCTTCTTGTGAAGAAAGTGCTGCAGACGATGAAACAAAGATGGCCGCCATGCATAAACAAAAATTAATAAAATTAAAATAATAGTCATTTTGAACTTCCATGATGTTAGGGTTGTTGTACAAAAAATTTCAGATTTTTTAAAAATGGTCGAGCAACGAATATGAGATTTTCTGGACCACTTGAAATGGATTGACCCTTGAACAAAATTGGGGGCGATGGAGTTAAATGAAATAAGCTGAATATGCCCGGGAGAGAAAGGTGTGAAAATATTTTTTTTAATATTTTTTTATAATGCAAGTCATAATTTTAAAAAAGTTGTTAATTTTTTTTAATCATTCATAAAGATTTTTATGAACATTTTAATACATTCGTGTTAATATAAAATATAATAGTTAATGCTAAAATATTTATTTTTATACCTCTGTTATACGTGTGCGCTACTTTCACGTTTCACGAGCGTGATTAAGAATCTAGTGAAATTGACTGCAACTTTGGCGTAATCGAAATTATGAGCAACACTATAACAATAATGTATATAAAATATTTATTTAGAAAAGCTCGTATGCGAGATAAATTTCCTGTAGGCATATTTGTGTATCGACTTCCAAAGACCTATCACAAGTAAAATTGCAATTATGCATGCACACGATATTTAAATGCATTTCCGTTCTAATCTAACGAAAAGTTGTGTCAAATTTTGATGGACAAATTTATTCGTGATAATTTAGGTAACAGAAATCTACAAGTTATATATTTTTTTCGTTACTACTTTTCTCTCACGTATGCTTTATCGCTAGTTCAAACATTTCGTCTGCATTTTTATTGTAACTCTTTTTCTTTCAGATGAATATTTTTTCCTGGAAGCATAAACTGCATATGGATATGGAAACCCATTTTCTTATTTGCCATTTTACTCGTTAAAAAGTATAAAAATACTATAAATTATAGATATTAATTATGGTTAATTTTAAAATAGTAATGTTTCCAATTATTAGTGAAAAGACGGACAACTTTACTTACAACAAAGCAGTTTTAGAATCGCAAAAATTTGTACTTTCAGACGAAATAGTAAATTCAAAACAGGTAATTTTCACGAATGTGGTTATTCCCAATGTAAGCAGATACCTTAATTTTTACACAATTACATTCAAATACACCAACAATACAAATATTTCCCCCAGCTTGCAAAGGAGAGTAGAAATTTTAAAATAGAAAAAATAACTACATTATGCATTTTTGAAACTTTTTCGGTTAAATTATAATGGAAAAATTTTAGTGTTTAAAATTTGCATTTTAAGCGTTATGTTAAATTAAATTTTTATATTTTATGAAATTTTAATTTTCTTTTCAACTATAATCAATAAAGAGAGTTTAATAAAGCGCAGCAATGCAAAGCAAGTAGATAATATAAGACATATATAAATGTTTACTTTCAATTTTCGATCCTTTCTGGTATTACGTTACTAACCACCGGATCGAGGCTAACGAGAAAGGCAGGCTACCGCGGTGGGTCCGATTCTTCTTTTTTTATAGGCCGCTGGAGTCACGTGATGCTCGAATGCACGAATGAAGGTGTGCGAAAAGAGCCTCACGTGACTCCAGTGGCCTGTACAAAAAGAAGAATTGGACCCCCACCGCGGTAGCCTGCCTTTCTCGTTAGCCTCGCCACTGAATCGGGTGATGTAATGCAACTCGTAATAAACAGTTTCATATTTTAAACAACCACCTCGTTTCAAGAAATCCAAGTGTATCAATTTAATCTGAATGTCTGCAGCAGAAATTTTGACTTTTTTTTGTACAAAAATGTAGGAATTGACAAAGAAATATTTACCCGCTTAAAGTTAAACCAAAGAAGTATTGGGATTTTATTAAGGTTTGATATTTTTACGCCAGAAAATGCTTAATCGTCTGCAAGTGAATGTCATGGAGACTATTAAATACACAAGTATATTACACAAACTATATTACCTTAAACATTGTACCCGTACCTGTGGTTACAGAATCTCCTATAACGGATGAAACGTCAATAATTTTCTATAACCTTACGCAAATAAATTTTATCTCCTGCTCATTGTTTAAAACCTCCAAAAACTTTCCATTTTCACTTCAAAGTTATCTTGAAGTGTACCAAAAACGTTTAAAATGAAGAAACTTGACTGATGTTTGATCGTAAATTACGAAACCTACAAATAATTTATTGTAATAGAGGAGAGTAGTCTAATTTGGACCGCCGCTTTAATTGGACCGTTGCCATTCTGCCGTTAATTACAGGAAGATACGCCATCTACCGCTGAAATCCTACTCATCAGAATGACGTCACTCACGATTAGAAGAAGCAACCGCCTACCACGTGTTGTTTTCAGGCAATTTTTAAAAACCTAAAGTTAGCTGTTTTGATCTACTTTTTCACTACTAAACGTAAGTGAATACTCTAAAACTAAGGTAAGTTGTTATGTTTTCATATACATATATAAATTCATCTGTTAATTGCGCATATTTCTCACGCGGCTTTGTTTGATTTCGTTTTTGTTCTTAGTCTTGAATTTATCTGTTTTAAAAAATGGCGCAGTTGCCATAATTGGACCATTTTAAGTTACTTAAATTGGACCAAATATGCGATCATAAAATTTGAAAATTAAATAATGAATTTCGAGGACGGTACACTTTGTACACAATTTTTAATTTTTAAAATATTTTATAATGGATTACTACCTCCAACAAGCTTTTTTTTTTTTTTTTTTTGGGGGGGGGGGGGGGTTATATCTGGATTAATTTTTTTATACAGTTTAGGCCTATATAAACAAAAAAATATTTCTACATGTTTATGCAATAAATTTTGTTTGCAATTTCTTTTATCTTGTATGTATTTGTATCTATTTTCTTTAAATACTTTATTCCTACGGTGTATTTGGTTTACAGAGTTGAATTCAAAGATTTTCTCCTGGAGGATATTTGCGATTCCCCCAGGAATTTGGATCCCAGGAACCAGAATCCCCCCAGGAACGATTGCCCCAGGAGGGCAGAATTTTTACAGTTCTGGAGGGTGGAATTACACTTTTTTGTCATTAAAACTCATAAAACTTCAAACCTTCAGGGAGGAGGGGGGTAAATTCAATACTGTTGAATATATAATGTTTATATATAACTAATCGTAGCGTATTTTTCAATAGAGCATATATTTTTTAAACACTTTTATAATATAATGTTGAAAATGTTGAAAAAGACACGGACTAGCTGTCTGGAAAAAAAAAAAAAAAAAAAAAAAAAAAAAAAAAAAAAAAAACAGGTGACAGCAAAAGTTGTTAAAGATATAGGAAATAAAAAGGAGAGAGTAAATTGTGAAGAAATTGACTTGCAAGAAGGCTGTAGCTACAAATCTTCCCCAAAAGCCAAAAAATCATTAGAAATATTACATACTTTGCTAAATTTAGTTTAAAAAATGTACAGAGGTAGCCAAAAAAACAGTTGTGTTAACATCTTCGCCATATAAAGTAAATCTTGAAATGAAAAAACACAAAAAATCGACTAAAAGGATGCTATCACAACATAAAAGCAAATGAAACATCAAGTTTTAAAAAATAGGCGTAATGCAATTATCAAGGAAATGATGAAAGGGGAGAACTACAATCATAATTTAAAGAAAACTTCTGTTGCAAAAAAAGTCTAATAATTCAGAATCTAAAAAGAGAAATCTAAATAGTGATGATTGGTTTTAACTGTTTTGTAAGAAAATAAAACAGCAGAAATGATTCAGTATTCATATTGCCAAATGCGGTTCCAAATTGTGTGCGCTGCAAAAAAAAAAAAAAAAAAAAAAAAAAAAAAAATCAATAAACGAAATTCATGTGTAAGCTTTGCATCACTCCTTAAATGATATTCAAGTAACTGGCAATTAGTTTCATAATTTCTATTCTTAATTACTGATAACTTTGATTTATATTTTGAATACATTTTGATTTAAAACAATTACACTTATTTTCAGATATTTGATTTCATTATATTTCATTGCTGTTATTTCGTTTGATTGTTTCAGTATCCGCAAACTTTGCTTTTAATAAAATTATTTATATTCCCTAGTCATTAAAACAACCTGGTTTTATTTGGTCGAATTTAGGAGGCTGGTGGTCCAACTTAGGCGACCATTTGCTGAATTTTGACCACTTTTAACAAATTTTTCAAATTAAAATAAAATTTAAGATTTCCAAAAAAATATGATCTAAAGTTTTATTTAGTTAGTGGATGAATTGATTGACCCCGTGTAGTGATATTTTTCAGATATTCCCAAAATTAAGTGCGTTACACCTGAAAATAAGCGAAGTGGTCCAAATTAGGCTACTCTCCCCTAATGCGTTTTGCATTTATTTATTTATGTTTTATGAAAATGGAAAGCATATTCTAAATTGTAATAAACAAAAACTAAAGTTTTTATTTTGTCCAAGAATATAATTTTACAAATTTCGTTTGTTCGGAAGCAATGATTGTATAAATTTGAGTCGTTATTTTTTTAATACTGCTTATTACAATTTCTTTTGATTATACATGAGATTAGAAAAAATGTAAAAAAGTTAAAATATGAAATACAAAATTGAAATTTCATCGCGCTTATATATTTTTTGTTATTATTTAAAAAACAAAATTGTTTGTTTTTCAGATATAGTTTCTAGAGAATTTATTTATTTTTTATTTATAAAAAAACACAAGTTAATCCGTGAACTTGTGCAAAAGGTATCCTGGTAAAACCTCTGAATAACTGTTTTTTTAGTTAATTGTTTAGAGTTTTTATTGATGTGTGTATCGCAAGCTCACAGATAAACGCAGATAGTTTGCGGCCCAAACGACATTAATATTATGGCTTCTACTATTGTACAGGGTGCGGAGAAAGTATTGATAGTGAAATCAATCTCTACTACAACGCCATAGATACAATTAATTCAATAACTTTTATTGCGTAAGTTTAACAACTAAGTATCAATTGATATTCTATCATTCATTTTCGATTCGGTCTTCTTTTGCCTTGATACACTCGCGGAGAAAATGCGGGAAGGCATCCACGGTGCGAAGCAAGTAGTCCGCATCGAAACCGTTCCATTTACACGTCACAGCAGCTTTTAAAGAAGTGATATCTTTCTGAGGATTAGCACAGGCTCATTCTTGCAACACTCTCATACTGGGTAATCAAAAGGATTAAAATCCGAAGTATTCGGAGACCAGTCTTGAGATGAAATGAAATCACGAAGTTTTGCTTGGCACCACCGTTGCGTTTGGCAAGACTTATGGACTGGTACTGAATCTTGTTGGAACGCATATGGATTGTTTCCAAAATGAGAATTTAGCCATGGAAGGACCTCCTTTAGAATATCGTTGAGATAATTGATCTGATTAATCTTGACACCAGCATCATCAAAGAACAAAGGGGATTTCCCATTGCTTGTGATGCAGCCAAAAAACATCACGCTGGCTGGATGAGCTTTTCTGGCTACTATGCCACCACTTGAACTAGCAGTTTTACTGTTTTTTGCTAATATGCAGTCATTCTGATGGTTAACAGCTTAATCAATAGTGAACAGTTTTTCGGCACAGAAGATGAAATGCAAACAATAACCCAAAAATATTTACTTATAATGCAATATTTAGATTATAAAGAGCAAATATACACAAAAAAATAATTCTACAACATTTAAAAGAGACACACAAACATTAAGAAAAAATTATCAATACTTTTTCTGCACCCTGTACAACTGTATACATATACATGTATGTGTGTGTGTAGGAAGATGATATGTAAAATGTTGAATTATTTGAATAACTAGACGTTGAAAAAAAACAACACACGAACTTTAATATGATTCTATAAAGATAATTTTACAAAGCTTCGTTGGTAGCTTCTTCAAATATATTACTATTCTCACTTAACGCTAGAATTACCGAGTTTCTTGTATACCTAGAAAGATCGAGGTGGGTCATAGCTGACTCATGGTCTTCAGTGATGTTATTCTTGATTTGCATGGGAAATACAGACAAGCATTAGGGTTTGATGATTAATAGTGGGAATGTTAATTAAGGATTAACACCATTTAGCTACTGGAGTATTGCAAAACATGAAATTTGTGAATAAATACCACCGAAGAAAACAACTTTAATTTCTAATTTCAGAATAGATACTGTTAGATTTTTGCGGATCTTTCAAATAATATATATATAATAATTATCAATTTAAATTCTGTAATAAGGTTCCTACAGATTAATAGGATATTAAAACATAATAAATTTAAATATATATATATATATATATATATATATATAGCTTCAGGAATTTTCTTTACTTGCATTGTACAATTTTTCATCTAATCAATTCACACAAAATGCCATGGTCTTTGTTTCTTTTTTTCTCGCTTGTTTTTTGCTGTGCATAATCCACACACAAATTATAAACAATTTCCACGCACATTATTAATTCAATTGTCTTAACATTGCTTTATCTGGCTGCGTTATCATTTGTTTGAATCTTCTTGGGTGGTACAGAAACTACCCAAGTATTTACCACGCTAGATCGCGAACCGTATCTTCCATATAGTATCTTGCACCAAATGTTCCATATAGTTCAGTCCTTCCTTTCTTTAAAATCACTTTGAAGGTGTAATTTATTTTGTATCTTTCCCTCCGTTTTTTCAATTATCTCCTTTTTTAATTTTCTGCTTTATTTTCTATTTTCTATTTTCTTCAAAACACTAACGATTTATTGGTGTTTCATGATTTCATCCACGTCATTTACTTGGCTATTTTCATTCAATTCCCTGCCGCTTGAACTGGATTCGGACGACGAGATTTTATGGGCATTTTCATCATACTTTTTTTTTTCTTCATGTCAAAATTGTTATTATTATCAGATATAATTTCGTAACTAGAATCATTTTCCGAACGTTCACTTCGGAATTCTAAAATTCCATCATTCGAAAGACCTCCGTCGCGACAGCATTCGTATGAATAGGCGAAACTGTAATACCACTAACAGAGTGGTAATATATTTTCTTTGTCCTTGTGCCGCTTGAAACAAGCATATTATTCTTTTTATTTAGTTTCTAAAGTATTACAGAGATAACAGCATTTTACAGCATTCCAACAACAGCCTGAAATAAAATAAAAGCTCACACGTTCGCCTTTCAGTTGCATGACAGAGGAGGGTATAAGCCTAGCCCCGCCATCCCCGTCCCTCTTTTCTAAAAAGCGAGTGCAATACATCTCCTTACATTATTCTACTATTTTTGAAAAACATAGTGTTGAATGCTCTGCTGAAATAAACGAAAAAGTCATTATTTTGTTTGAGTCAGCGATGACCCAGAACAGTAATTCTAGGTATAGACATTCAGAATCAGTTATTAAATTTTCTTTGATTGTAAACTCATTTTCTACGTTTTCGGTACATTTATTTTATTGGCATTAAAAAATAAAATATAATATTTAAGCATTGAAATAAAGTGTTTTTCATGCCCGATAAAGTTGAAAAGTGTTTATGACTTCGGCTAGTCTGTCCGTCTGTCCGCGCTCTAACTCGCGTAAGTATACTCGGATTGAAGAGAATAAGTTAAACTGGTGTGAATGAATAAGAACAAGAAAACTTCTTAATACACCATCAAAAATTATTAAATGCGCTAGGCCTTTCGAAAGATCTGATTCTTTCTTCGTCAGGCGCAAAGAAGACGTCCTTCTACTATGAAAGCAGCAGGAAGACTGAAATGAGAGATAAGGGAAAGGAAACAAGCTGAAAAACAGCCAATATGAAGTTAGAAATGAACAGCCAATAGGAAAGTAGAAGACAACAGCCAATCACAAAAGGGTATAATCAAAACAAAAGAACACAGAGTAGGAGGGGCAAAAATTGGGAGGGGGAAAATACAAATAATTAAAAATGGGAACACATGAAAATAAATAAGTAAATAAATAAAACAGACTAATATTAATTAATACAAAAATAAATTAAATGGTAGTACTGAAAAGTTTTTTCCAATCTGCAGAGAGCATTGTGGAATCAGATTTATCATTAACAATGACATCACGAATAAGATAAATAGCTAGATTTTCAAGGAAGTCCAATTCAGAGATACTATTGGTATTAGAGATAATTTTAGCATTTTGAAAATTAAAACTATGGCCAGAATCCCAAGAGTGCTTGGCAATAGAAGATTTAGAAAATTCTTGATTGATTACATAACGAGAGTGTTCTTTTAAGCGGATTTCGAGATTTCTTTGAATCTCGTGATGTCATTGTTAATGATAAATCTGATTCCACAATGCTCTCTGCAGCTTGGAAAAACTTTTTCAGTACTACCATTTAATTTATTTTTGTATTAATTAATATTAGTCTGTTTTATTTATTTATTTATTTATTTTCATGTGTTCCCATTTTTAATTATTTGTATTTTCCCCCTCCCAATTTTTGCCCCTCCTACTCTGTGTTCTTTTGTTTTGATTATACTCTGGCTGTTGTCTTCTACTTTTTTATTGGCTGTTCATTTCTAACTTCCTATTGGCTGTTTCTTCAGCTTGTTTCCTTTCCCTTATCTCTCATTTCAGTCTTCCTGCTGCTTTTATAGTAGAAGGACGTCTTCTTTGCGCCTGACGAAGAAAGACTCAGATCTTTCGAAAGGCCTAGCGCATTTAATAATTTTTGATGGTGTTTTAAGAAGTTTTTTGTTCATACTCGGATTGACCTGGAATTTTTGGATGTTATTGACGTTTACCATAGCAAGGTTCTTATTTGTAATGAAGTTTGTAGCATGTTTAGTTAATGTACAGGGACAGTCAAAAGTATTCCATTACATTACGACCTGTGGGAAAAAAATCGTTACAAATGATTTTTAATGATTTTACACGCTTTCAAACAGAATAAAATTGATATGCATTTATGAAGCGCACTAAAATGTACATTCCGTAGAATATGCGATGCAAAGAATTGCTATTGTTCATTTACAGGGCTAAAAAAGGAATTCCAATATATAATGATATAGGGGTGGAGGGAATTGTTTGTGGCGTATATTATTTATGTTAATCTATTTGATATGTAATGAAATTGATATATGTCGTTGAGGTTTACATACTATTAATTATTTCATGTATAATACGAAGTGTATATAGCATTTACAGGGACACACAAAATATTTCAGATACTATATTGTAACCGAAGTACTGTTCATGAGCGATGATTGCTGGAAATGTGTTTTCAATTATGATATGCGCTTTTATGATTCACTACATTTATGCATAGTATATGGTGTATATATATATATGCTATAAATCATATACAGGACTATACAAAAGTATTCGTAAGGGTTACTGTGTATTGATTAAAGGTGGTTTTTAAATAAGTTATGCATTTTTACGCTGCACTGTATTTAATTTACTAAGAAATGTTTGTAGAATATAGATAAAATGATATACAGGGTCACGCAAATAATTGGATACGTTGCCGTCTATAAATTATAATTTCTGGAAAAGTGATTTCAGCAGTTTTAAGAGAGTTTTAGTTTGAATTAAATTTTAACTAAATAGAGGCGTGTAATAAAGGGTCTAAGTAAACTACAAGATTGTACAAAATTATTTAAGTATGTTTCCATATATTAGTATAAATTACTGAAAGAGAATTTCAACCTGTTATGCGTTTCCTTGATTAACTAAATTTTTCCATTATATAATGTATATATATCAATCTACAGACCAAATACAGGATTGTTTAAAAGAATTGGAAAACATATTTGGCTATGAATGGTAACTGCTGAAATCAGTTTTTCAAATGTTTTATGCGTTTTCATGTTTACTTAGTTATCTTATTTACGTTATTTCCCCCGATGTCTTCTTAAAACCATCAGGAAGAGATGGAAAGTATTTTATAATCTATGCTTAACGCAGGGTATATTTTACTTGTTGTTTCTATTTCCCAGATCAGTCTTTTCCTATAAAACATACCAAATCTATTTAGCTCATATTCACAAAATACAATATATACGGGAATAAAAAAAATAAATAAATAGGGCTTATCATGTCGTTCCATAAATAACAGTTGTATTAATGTCCGTTAGACTACATGTTCGTATTTAATAAAGCAATGACAAATCACATTAAAAAGCATACACATTTTTAATATTAAGCTTGAATTCAAGATCAAACTTAGAACTTAACAAAAAAAAAAATCCCTGCCGGCCCGGCCTACAGGCGGAGGTAGATTTCGAAATTAAGTATACTAATTTCATAAACAAAAAACAAATCATGATTAGAGATAAACTCACTTTAACAATTTTATCTGGCCGCTTTTGACGAGTTTTTTATTTCATTTTTATATAATAACTGGTTTTATCCGAATGATGTTAGGGCGGTATTCAAAAAAATACTTTTCCATGCTCAACAACTCGAAATTTTCTGGCATAACTCCAGATTCATTTTTAATAGGAAAAATATGAAACTTATTGACGTGATTTTTGAAGAGATTTATAAGCGACCTGTGTTTTTAATTTTCGTTCAATTAATTAAAACTTGATATATAAACAATTATTTTCTCAGTAAGACAATATTTTTCGTTTCTAACACAATCGCTTCGGGAAATTCCGTTCAAAATGCCCACTTTGACATCATTTTTTGAAATATATTCTGCCTCTGTCAAAAAATTGATCATTACGGTACATTATATAGTTTCTGAATAAGCGAATCTACCAATTCGATGCGTTTGAGAGCAAAAATGAATTTAAAAATGAGTCAAAAAATAAGGAGTTTGGATTTGAATACTCCCTTAATACGATTATTTTTCCAACACAATCCGCTTCGGGAAATTCGGTTCAAAAGTCCCACTTTGACAGCATGTTTTAAAATATATTCTGCCTCTATCAAAAAATTGACCATTACGGTACATTATATACTTTCTGAGTAAGAAAAGGTACCTATTGGAAGCCTTTGAGAGCAAAAATGAATTGTAAAATGATTCAGAAAATAAGCATTTTGGATTTAAATACATCCTTACTAAGATGATTTTTTTCTTCAACCGCTATGTATTTTTAATTTGTTTTTGCTGTAGGAATTGGTCCTATCCAAAACTTGTCTATATAGATGTTGTAGACAATATTAAGAAGATATATGATAAATTCATGGAGATTTTATATCTTTTGAATTTACAGAGTTATGGATTTTTTTTCTTCTTCAAACGCCCTTTTAGGTAGCTTTCTTTACAAAAAAGCTACCTATTGCAGCCGTTCGGAGGAAAGCGATATCAAAAAATTTTGGTATATTTTCATCGATCATGACCCCCAGACCCCGAAACCACCCTCCGTTCAAAATTGATATATATATATATATATATATATATATATATCTGACTTATGTCACACTGTAACTCCCGTAATTATGAACCGATTTCGATGTAATTCGGTGTGTACATAGTACAAACCAATGTCTCGACCGAGTTCGTTGGCCAGCTTCATCCGCCATTTTGTTTCAAAATGACGGCCATTTAAAATTTTTAAAAAAATTTAAAACTTGAAATGTGGTACCAAAAAATTAAAAATGGTAAAATATTTTTTTCTTATGTATTTGACCTTTATACAAAAATTCCGGAGCAGTTTTTGTTTCGTCTATATCTTAAAAAATGGCTGAGTTATAGCATTTTGAATTTCTAGCGTGGCTGACATTTTGAAACGTCCTGAATTTTGTCACGCGATAAAAGGCGTATTTATGAACCGATTTGGATGTAATTCGGTGTGTATATAGTACATACCAATCTCTCGACCGAGTTCGTTGGCCAGCTTCATCCGCCATTTTGTTTCAAAATGGCGGCCATTTAAAATTTTTTTAAAAATTTAAAATTTGAAATGTGGTACCATAAAATTGAAAATGGAAAAATATTTTTTTTTATGTATTTGACCTTTATACAAAGATTTCGGAGCAGTTTTTGTTTCGTCATTATCTTAAAAAATGGCTGAGTTATAGCATTTTGAATTTCTAGCGTGGCTGACATTTTGAAACGTCCTGAATTTTGTTACGCGATAAAAGGCGTATTTATGAACCGATTTGGATGTAACTTCGTTTATACATAGTACATACCAATGTCTCGACCGGGTTCGTTGGCCAGCTTCACCCGCCATCTTGTTTAAAAATGGCGGCCATTTAAATTTTTTAGAAAAATTTAAATTTGAAATGTGGTACCAAAAATTGAAAATTGAAAAAATATTTTCTTCTTATGTGTTTGAACTTGATAAAAAGATTCGGGAGCAGTTTTTGTTTCGTCTATATCTTAAGAAATGGCTGAGTTATAGCATTTTGAATTTCTAGCGTGGCTGACATTTTGAAACGTCCTGATTTTTCTCACGTAATAACAGGCGTATTTATGAACCGACTTGGATGTACCTTGGTGTGTACATAGTACATACAAATATCTCGACCGAGTTCGTTGACCAGCTTCATCCGCCATCTTGTTTCAAAATGGCGGCCATTTAAAGAAATTAAAAAATAAAAAAATTTAAATGAGATACCAAAAAATTGGAAAATGAAAAAGATTTTTCTTTGTATGTGTTTGACTTTAATACAAAGATTCCGGAACAGTTTTTTTTTCGTCTATATCTAAAAAAAAAATTGCTGAGTAATAGCATTTTGAATTTCTCTTGTGGCTGACATTTTAAAACGACCTGATTTTTGTCACGCGATAACAGGCGTATTTATGAACCTATTTGGATGTAACTTGGTCTGTACATAGTACATACCAATGTCTCGACCGAGGTCGTTGGCCAGCTTCATTCGCCATCTTGTTTCAAAAGGGTTGCCATTTAAAAAAATTTAAATTTAAAATTCAAAATAAGGTATTAAAAAATTGGAAAATGAAAAAGATTTTTTTTATGTGTTTGGCCTTGATACAAAGATTCCGGAGCAGTTTTTGTTTCTGAAAATTTGTTCTTTTGTTGATATCTTAAAAAATGGTTGATTTATAACACTTTGAATTTCTAGCATGGCTAACATTTTGAAACGATCTTGTATTTGTCACGCGATAACACACGTATTCGCCTATTTCGATGTAAGAAGACATGTGGATAGTATACATCAACACCTCGACCAAGTTCGCTGGCCAGATTCATGAGCCATCTTGTTTCAAAATGGCGGCCATTAAATTAAAATATATATATATATATTTAAAGTGAGGTGCAAAAAAATTAGAAATTGAAAAACGTTTCTTTCTTAAGTATTTGATCTTGATATAAGGATTCAGGAGCATTTTTTGTTTGTCTTTACCTTAAAAAATGGCTCAGATATAGCAGTTTCAATTTCTATTGTGGGTGACATTTTGAAAAATCTGATGTTTTGCATGCGACAGCACTCCTATATATTAACCGATTCCGATGTGAGGGAGCATGTGCACAGCAATTACTAAGGTCTCGACCAAGTTCGCTGCTTAGCCTCATCCACCATGTTGTCTTAAAATGACAGGCACTTTAAGAAATTGCCGAATTTGGCAGCCAAATATATGTTACTTTAAAGAAAAGCAGCTTGGATAAAGCTGACTAATTTCGCGAAATTCTCATTCATTATATTGATAAAAATTAGTATTGAATCTCCTATATTCGGTTTCCACTAAATTGAGCTTCGTGTGTTTCATGATATAAGTTGGCTTTTTTTAAATAAGGATTATGAAAGCTACCTCTTCCTCCCGGCACTGGCCGGAAGGACTTTCTGTTTTCTTTTTTAATTTTTTGTGGTACGAATTGGTCCAATCAAAAACTTGTGAATATAAAAGTTGTAGATAATATTAAGGAGATTCAGGATAAAATTAATTGGATTTGATATCTTGAGAAATGACGAAGTTATGAATTTTTTTCTCCCAAAAACCCTATTTTTTGCACCCCTTGAGCCCATTTTAAACTTTATCAAAAATCTGTGATACATAAATTTTTGGCCCTATTTTTAGAAGTAATAAAAACTTTAAACTGATTTGATATGTACAAAAATTAAGAAGTTATGGTGGGTTTTCTGTTTTCACAAAACACCTCCCTATTTCCATCCTCTTGGTCCGATTTCTCCCATTAACGAATTTGACCGAGATTTTATGCCCCTTGATTTTATGTATCAGTTTGGAAGAGATTGGTGCAGAATTGTGGAAGTTATCGTGTGAAGAAGAAAGTGATATATATATACATAGATAGATACATAGATAGATAGATAGATAGGTATATATATATATATATTAAGGTATCTTATATATATTTATATATATATATATATATATATATATATATAAAGATTTTTACTGAGGGTGGTTTGGGGCTCTAGGGGTCATGATCGGTGTAGATCTGCAAAAATTTTTCAGAAATTCCAACATAGGAACGACGCCAATAGGTAGTATTTCATACGAAATCTACCTAAAAGATGTCAGTTGATAAACATTGTTTTTTAAATGGAAAATTAAAAATATTTTAGAAGAATAGGACTCCAAAATAGTGATATATTGCTAAAAAGTACGGTAAAAAGATAAGATTTTATATTTCAAACAAAACTTTACTTTAAAATTATCATAGTTTTTATGACAAGAATCATCACAGTATTAATACTTGGAAATTTTTCCAGAGAGAACCATTCGCCTTGCATACAATATTTCGAATGAAAATGAAATTTCAAATTAATTGCTTATAAAGCGCAAAGGCCAACATAGTGAAAAATATTCCACTCCGGGACTCCATCCCGGGTCATCAGTATAGCGCACTGACATTCTACCGACTAAACCACATGAACGATACCCAGCCTGGAAAGTTTCTCCCTATTACATGTTGGCAAGGCTACAAACGCAGCACAAGATGGAATATTTATCGTGAGCCACCGTCATGGGGCAAACACGAAGCTTAATTAAATCCAGCATCGATTGAAACTATATTAATACTTGGAAATTTTTCCAGAGAGAAGCATTTGCCTTGCATACAGTATTTCAAATGAAAATCAAATTTCAAATTAAAATTGCCTTTTAAGCAATTAATTAAGTAAACATTATTGTTTGCGCTGTTTATACAATTCGCAACCGTTTAAATTTATAACATTTTCTAAAATAAGTAAAAAAATCTCTCGAAATGCTGAAAATTTGAATTTGAAATAGAAATAAAACCTCAAAAAATGAGTCAAATAAAAAAAAAATGAATGCAATCTACACACCGGGAACTTACAATGTATAAAATGATCTAAAAATGATTAAATTCTCATGTATAGTTTTTGCTCCAATAAAACTTTTTTAATGGAACGATTTTTTCCAACTTTAGCATTAAATATCTCTTAAAATAATTCTTCGATTTGAAAACTGTCTGCATCAGCCTGTTTATCAAACATGTCTCTATAATACCACCGATTTTCATATTTTTGTATGCAACAGTTTTTTTAATATTAACGAAGAAAGGCCATGCTTAAGCATTCAAATTGGATACCGATCTACAGGGAATATCTACGCAGATTTTCATTGGTCCATTTCCAATTCAAAACTTTTTTTTTATACATAGAAGGATATTACTATTGATAACTATTTTATGTAAAGATTTTAAATTGCGGTTACAAAACCTAGAGAACTGAAGTTTCAGAAATGTGCCCAACTTAAATTCTATTAAATTAATTTGATAGTTAATTCTTTAATGATAATTCTTTTGAATGAATTTAATTCCATGTGAATCAGTATTTAATAAGTCAATAAAGATAGTCTGAGATTCCAAAAAATGTACTATTAAAATGCTTTGTGACTTGTAAGAAAAATGTTATTTTTCAAGCGCATTTGATTTAAAATTCATGTTTTTAGAATTTTATAATAATTCTTTTGAGTAAATTTAATTTTGCGTGAATTGATATTTAAAGTATCAATAAGGAATTTAAGATACTAAATGAATATGGTATTATTAAGATGCTTTGAAATGAGTAAGAAAATTTTACCTTACTAGTACACTTTAATTAAATTTTTCTTTCATAATTTTGGATATTAAGAGAATATTATTCGAAATTAAATAAAAAGGAGTTGGTGCACAAAGTGTACAACTGACAGTGTAATGATAAGAGTTGTTTATCGTAGTGTAATATTGCTTTTGTAATTATATTTTGATGTCGCGAAATTTTGGAAATATTTAAATGAGGAATGTGATTTAGAGGTGTTAATTTATGTAGGAAAATTTTGAATAATTTTTGTGTAAATATTATTGGCCTTGGAAAATGGCAACGTCGGGAGGGAAAAAGAAGCGCGATCTAAAGTAGTTGGCGATATAATTCGGAGCAGACATTGAAGAGTCAGATAATATTGCTAAATTATAAAAAAACTAAACGAAACTCTTGATTTTGATGAACATTTGGCATTAATCCAACTAAAAATTATAGAGAAAAATAGATTGGATAGAGAAAATGAAGAGAAACTGGAACGGGACAAAGATAGGATTTTTTAAAGGGAAGAAAATTCGAAAGCTTTAGAACGAGAACATGAATTAGCAAAATTAAGATTAGAACGGGAAACAGATGCAATTAGTTTGGCCTCTAGCCAGAGCGAAAGAGAACCAAAAATATCTTTAAAATCGGTCCTACCCAAATTCGACCCTGAAAAATCCGAAATTTCAATTTATCTGAGTTTATTTGAGAGGCAAGCGCAAACGGGTCAAATTGAGAAAAATCAGTGGGTCACTCATTTATTAGGGTTATTACCTACGGAGTTAGGGGAGCTTATTCTACGAGAGTCGCCCTCGTATTCAGACGATTTCGACTATATCAAAAAAGTATTACTGGAAAGATTTCAACTTTCGGCAGAAGATTTCCGATTAAAATTCGTTACGTCACAGAAATCCGAAAACAATACCTGGAAAGATTTTGTGTACGAGCCTTGCAATTTCTTTGACCAATGGTTAAGTGGTCTAGAAATAACGACGTATGATCAACTTAGGGAATTGATTATCACGGATCCGCCGAAACCTTCAGAGCGAAATAAATTCGCGGGGCAATCAAAAAGAGAAAGTAGAACGGAAGAGAGAAAGACGAATTGGAGGGAAAAAGATGAGCCTAAGAATAGAAATGCAATTTTCGATAAAAGGAAGGAAATCATTTGTTTTACGTGCAAAGGATTGGGGCGCTATACTTACTCCTGTCCCGAGTAAAAAAAGGCAGAAAAGACCGAAGCAGTTTACCATATCGCGGGCCACCAATAACAAGGAGAAGCTTTTGGACCGTACGTCAGTCGCGGGTTAATTAATGGGAAAGAAATGACCATTCTCAGGGATTCTGGAAGCACGTTTGATTTAATATCTGCTCACGATATAACTGAGGACCAAAAACGGGTGAAAGGGTATGGGTCATACAGGCATTAGATAATAAACTTCGGCGTTTACCTATTGTAGAAATAGAAATTAATCGAGTACAGGTGATACTATACGGACAAAAGCGGCCGCGGTAGATAAAGAAACGGACATGGTTCATTATTTGTTAGGGAACAAAACGCAGCAATTAATTGATAGGTGGAATCGATACCCGCGTTCATTTATTGAAGTTCGCACTAGGGAGCGAGCGCACCAAGAAAAGGGGAGTATAAAAACCGAAACTAGATCGCAGAGATCGTCCATTCCCCTTACCGCGATGAAATAGCAAATAACCAGCGCCGAGATAGAGAGAGGGAACTTTAATTGTGACCCCACGATACCGGAGAATGACCCAGAATAGGAAATCTTTGTCGAAGAGGAAAAGGGGATTTTTCTACCTGTAGTTGGGAGCGGGCAGCCGAAAGCAAATTCGAACCTCATTAATGAGTAGAATTTAAGCTTGGCTGAGAGAAACAAGTTAGCCAGAGGGTTGGTAAATGTCGAAACTGTGAATTTCACCCCCCACCCCGAGCGCGGTGAGAGATGCGACCTTGCGCGCCAGTTTAATAACAGAGAAAGAGCAAGGGACTTTTCTACGGCTAAGCGAGACTGTACCGTGGAATGAAAACTTGGCTCCAGAGAATAAAGAAAATATGGGTGACTCTCAGGAGAATGGCAAGTCCGATTGTATTAGGCAGAGAGCGGACGAAGCGAAACCACATTTCAAAATGAAAGATGGTTTGGCGATTAGGGAAATAAAAGATCACAGGGAATTCGACTGAGAACAAATGGTAATCCCGTTGAAATTCAAAGAGGAAATTTTATCCTTATGTCAGGAGAGTGCAGGCGGACTTCTGAGTACAAAGAAGTCAGTTTATAAATTCTTGAATTGTTATTTTTGGCCAAAAACCGAGAACAAAATTAAAAGGTTGTGCGAGATGGAAAACAGATGAAAGTTCGAAGGGGTTAAAAATTGTACATGTATTGGATTTAATGAAACGGATCAGGCCATTTTAGGAATTAGAAGTGAAAACGGTGACGAAAACTCGGGATGTTAGGAAAATGAGTGGTGTTTTCCATATTGATCCGGGAGAAACCTACGTCAGTACGCACGATATAGAATTAGGCGCGGGGCGGGAAGACAATTCTGAATATGATTATTCTAAGATTGTTGGTCTTTTGTATTTAAACAACGCGAAAAGGTTTTACGATTATTGGAGTAATCATATAGGACAGAGAGGAATTGTATTAGACTGCATCAGAGGAGCAAAATTGAAAGTGAAACTATCTACGGGCAAATCAGCGCAGCTTACAAATAAATATTGGGTAAGGTTGATCCGAAACAACGCCATAAATAATCCAAGATTAATCCACTGGTCATTGATTCTGCAACCTTATCATTACTATGTGAAACACCGGCACAGTACAGAAATGGTATTCGTTGAGTGTTTATGTAAGGTTGAATAAGCGTAAGCACTAACTAAACTTGTATATACATTTTAATTGTTTGCATTGTATATTATTTGTGTTTTAAAATTGAAGTAAAATTTGTAATGACTATCCACAATAACTAACTTTATGCAATGTAGGATGATAGGATGTAACTTTTGATTTATTATTTTGCAAAAATAAAAATAAAAGGAAAACAGCGGAGAATCTCTGTAGTGAACGAATGTGAGTCTAACTTAGTCTCAAACGTCCGAGAGTGCTGTAAAGTCTTGGCGTAATTAAATAATTAATTAACAGAACTTTAACCTGTAGCAAGACTTCACAAGCGGGACTATGTTCCCACGGGTTAAAACCCATTCATCTTTCATGTACAATAAGAGAATATTTCGAGGCATGTTGGTTCCAATGCTTCGTGACGTTAGAAATTATACACGGTCCATCCCTTATAGATCATTATTTCCTTCAAGCGACCTCATAGGGGAGAAAGTTTCAGCACCTCAGAGATGCGAAATGGCAACGGTCGCCAGTGGAGAAACAAAGATGTTCTAATGAGAACGTAGTGACTTAGCCGATTGGAGGAGAAGATCCCTTGCGGTTTGAGGCCGGAGAGAAGATGGAGATGATGGGATGGATTTTAGAGTAAGAGAGAACTCTTGGTTTGGATCGCAGACGGAGAAGTCGGCGATAATTCCTAGCTCCTGGAGACTTGGAGTCGCTCGAGAGAGCGACATGACTTTGTGTGTGGACTTGGTCGAAAATATTATCAGACGGCCCAGGCCAGCGAGTATCCTTTGAGAGACATCAGTCTCTTCTGAAATTAGAGAATCGAGAAGAACATTCTTCCAGAGATGTCAGTCTCATATGTCAGGAGACACTGCACTCTTAAATACTCTGTGGAAAAAGCCCTTCATTATTGAAATTTGATACGAACAAAAAAAACCTTATGCATGTATTCCCATATATCCCAGAATAAAATATTAGAAAGTTAAACAAGAGAGTTTTCCTGTCTCATCCGCTACCAGATTAAGCAGGAGGCAGTGAAAAGATTACAAGTTTTATTCGTAAAATGATGAAATGATTGAATGACACCAAAATTTAAAAATACATTTATTTGAAAATAATTATGAGTTTCTATTCACGTACTTAATAAAAGAAATATTTTAAAGGATATTTTAAAAGAAATATATATTAAAAGAATAGAAAGAAAGATATATTAAAAGAAAGATATATTTAAATTTTATTTTATATTTATTAAGAGTTTCTATTCACGTACTTAATAAAAGAAATATTTTCATTGAAAAATACTGGAGACAATGTGTCATTTAAGGATTAAAATTAAGCGATTGAACCACTGGGGTTCAAGTGTATAAATTAAATATTATGTGACTGATTTTCTAGTAATTTGCACATATTTGGAAACTAGATCTAGTAGAAAATTTATGCAACGTCACGAAAATACATCGTGTGTGGCCATTACCTCAAGAGAAGGGCTAGAACCCCTAGGTCGTAAAAAAATTAGCAATGCAAAATGGAAATGAAGATGGACGCCCATAAGAGAGGAATACGCGCGAACCAGCAGAAGAACGAAGATCACCAATAGGAAGGCAAAATGCACCCAAAAATTAAATTCCAAAACAGAACACCTCCAAATCAGTGTTGTAACCAATCAGTGGCGTGGCGTCCGGTCATCGCTGGATGCGGCGATGACCAAGCAATATTTTAAAACTCTTAATAAGCTTTTAAAACTCTACGATCCAGTTTTAGCAGAACATTTGGAGTTCATGTATAAGTGAAGGTAAGATTTAAAGTTTCTTTTTTGAACATTCAACCATTGAATTTTAGAGTTAATAATTTTTCACCACAAACTTAAATAATTGCGATGACCACCGAAAATTTTCACGCCACGCCACTGTAACCAATGTGGGTTTAAAAGATCATAAAATCCCCAAAACGGATAAAATCCTACCCAAATCAAATTTTTCAGCAAACGTAATTCCAAAATAGCGCACTGCATCGGACATTTGTGTCCATGTACCTGATTTGGCTCCGAAGACTACCCATCCAGGTTTAATTTTGAAGAATGGCAATGCCTGCCGTCGCCATGTTTATTTTCTTCCTCCTTCCCCGTCTCCCGTCGTTCGTGTGTCTTGGATATTTTCTTCGTATTTAACGAATACCAACAAATAAAATCGAAGATTCCTGGCTGTACATTACTGGACCTATTCGCAGGTATTTATTTATCTATTTGTTACTTCATGTGATCTTAATTTTATTTGTATGATGTTTGCCATAACAATATTCTTGTGTGTGTTAGATTATTATATTTTCATTTACACGTGGTGCGCAAAAATGAAAGTGGATTTTAACTTCGGTGCAATGTTATTGTTTGCCGAAACACATTTAAAAATTTTAATGTACTGTGCATGTACAGGCATAGAATGAATAGATGTTCAAAATAATTGTAAACAACCTTTTATGCAATACATCTGGATCTGCTATAAATCTTTTTACAGAAACTTACGTGTACGTACGCATATAAAGATTAAATTTTCGGTAAAGTTCTGAAACTCTTCATTAATAATATTCATTTGGTTAATCTAATCCAATTTCATAAAATAATCTTAGTATCGAAGTTTATAAATGTAAAAAAGTTACAGCTAGAAATAATTTTTCTATCAATAGAATTGAAAATAAGGAATCGTGATTTGAGCTGGAGAAAAAAATGTTTCTGTTGTGAATTAGATTATCTTCAATTTTGTTATGTAAAGAAAAAAAGACATTTAAAATAGTGTTTTATTAAGTTTTCATGTTTATCTGCAATATGTTTTAGTTTCTAATTCATACTAATACTAAATATAATATATATCCAAAATATGTTTTTTATATTTTCAAAAATATCATAATATTTACGAACCCTGAAACCTAAATAATATTTGGCAATTTATCACTTGTTACCAGCTAATGGTAAAATGTTTTTAAAATGTATTAATTTAAAATTAAGTTCTAAGAATATTAAAATTATGTACTATCATTAAAACACATTTGTGTTATTCTAGCACACCAGAAAGTCAAAATTGATCCATTGATTATTCCATTGTTACATATATAAACCAAGTTAAAATGCATTTAAAATTTTCTTAAAATACTATAAATTTTGGGAGAGCCTGGTAGCAGGAACCTCAAGACTGGATACGGGCATCACAGATTTTCTTTTCCTTTTTGCAGATCCTTTTCCATCGAACTTTTATTTTGCTTTATACTGTGCTTTATTACTTAATTATGTTAAGATATCAAAAAATTATTACTAATAAAAATGAATAATTGCATAAAGACATTACAGGTAAATGATTGTTTGATTAATTAGCACTTCCGTTGTAAAATGATTTACCTGTCGATTATTTATCTGTTGTAGACATTTGGAAAAATTCTGCTACTGGGGGGGGGGGTAGTTTAATTACACTCAGTAAATGATTGTACTAATTTAATGCCTTTTCCAATTATGAATGTCTACTCAAGGTTTTTTTTAGCATTTTTGCTAAATGCCTAACAAGTCTTTTAGCCTTTACTTTGGTGAGGAGGGGGGGGGGGGGGGTGGTTAGTATGAATTTTGATAATTTACATTTAAAACTGCAAATTAATATTGCGTATTATTTGGCTAACATTTACATAAAAATTCAAAATTTACTTTTCTAGATTTTTGTTTTATGTTTGGATTTTTTTAAAAATTTTATTGATATACTTTCAAAAACCTTTTGCAGTGTGTAAACAAACAAAAGAAAAAAGGAAAACGCAACTTAAAACCTATATTAACTGTCAGTATCGGATATCCAAACGGATTGATTTCCCTTATTTATTTATTTTTTACAACAATTCGATCTGGGAATTTCGGCTTTTTTTTTTCCCCCCTTCGACATTTTTTTTTCTCTTCCATCTTGCAACCAATTGACAAATTTCATCCCCCCTCGCTTCTTTCTCAGCCAATTAGCGGATTTTGTTATTTTTTTCCCTCGTATGATTGACAAAATTCATATTTTATTATTATCATTATTTTTTTTTTACTGCCGATTGACATTTTGCAAGGAAATTAACAGAAAGGGTAGATTAAAAAGATCAAGGGACACATATGTAGTTTGAAAAAAGCTGCAAGGAATATAAATTGGTCAGATAAAAAAAGGGACACTAGCCAATGTGCTCGGCCAAATTGGCCTAGAGTTAACATTAAATAAAGGACATTTTTCTGGTGAATTGATAATGTTATGTAGATAACTAATTTCTTCATTAGTGCAATATAATTGTAGGCTTCAAAATTTAAATTTTATCTTAAGAAAAGCAATTAGGTTTTTAAATAAATATGTATTTTAGAAAAAAATTGTGGAAGAAAGTTTGTTTTTTATAATGTTTGTCATGTTTTACTTTTTTGTTTGTAGCTGCTGTCTGCTTTGGGAATTCACAAAAGTAGTAAATACCCCCGAAGAAGCATTTATAAAGACATGGAAAGATAAAGTTATTGATGGTACGAGAGATTATTTAAAGAGGACTGAGCATTTTAGCCCCATAGCGGAATCATATGGTATGAGTCTTTTATTTAACTTTTTTATTTGGCTACTTTCCATGTTGACTTATTTGTGATAAGATAATACAGTAGACTCCCTGAAATCCGAAACCCTAAAATCCACACATCATGACAGATGTAAACAATGAGACTTTCAGTTCAGATGTATGGGCAAAATTACAAAACTTTTTAGTTTTATATCATTTCGCATGTATTTTAATATGTATTTCTCGATAATATGGCTGAATTTGTAGGTTTCATGAAGGAAGGATAAATTTATTTCTGAAAAAATAAATATATTGCAGATATCACTGGTAAATTTGACTGTAGAATCTTTTTACCAAATATATTTATGTATTAATCATGCTTTTTTGGTTATTAAATCTTTCTAAACCTGAAATAAAACTTCTTTAATTTATGATTTTGATGTGAATTAATAGGGTACCTTTATGAGGAAAGTTTCATTGAATAATTCAAGGAAAATGTCTCTCATCTTTATTATGCATATTTAATTATACATTACCAATTTTTCACTTGACCTTTACATTTAATCATTTTTAAAATTATCTTACTTTTTATCATTTTACTTTATTACTTTACTTAATTATTTTAATATTACTAACTATATTGCAAACATTCATTATAATATTCATTGCATTATTAAATTCAAATTACTTTTAAAAAATGTAAACAAAGTAATGACCAGAAATCCTCAAAATTCTAAAATCTGCACAACCTCTGGTCCCAAGCTGTGCAGATTTGAAGGTGCCTACTGTATATTAATATATGTGAGGCTGCTACATTTATCAAATCATTCGGAACCTAATGGCTCTAAAATCTGTTTTTTTGTGTGTGGGAGGGGGGGGGGAGGGAAGAGGATATGTGTGTGTATTTTTTAGTAAAGTAGTTTCAAGTTATGAATGTACAAAAACTTCATTTAAAAGTTCTTAAAATTTTTTTCATTTAAGAGAAATAATGCAGCATGGGAGGGTTGGGGGGGGGGGGAGTGTGCATGGGTCCAAGACCTTCAGTCGCAGAACTGATATCAGTTCTGGGGAGATACTTGATTGATAGTAAATTTTTGTTTTATGTACTTGATAATAAATTTTGTTTTATATACTCGATACTAAATTTTTCTTTTATACTAGGGGGCTCTGCTCCCTACCAGCTACGCTTGCCAACTTCATTTCGATGTGATTGCTTTGATTTTGATGTGAATTAATAGGGTACCTTTATGAGGAAAGTTTAATAGAAAAATTGAAGGAAAATATGTCTCATATTTATTATGCATATTCAATTATACATTACCAATTTTTCACTTGGCTTTTTACATTTAATCATTTTTTAAATTATCTTACTTATCTTAGTTCTGGAGAGATTCTTGATTGATAATGAATTTTTGTTTTATATACTTGATGGTACATTTTTGCTTTATGTACTTAAGTAATTTTACTAGCAAAAGCATTTAATCACTTTCTTCTATCATAAAAGATAAAATTTTAGTCATAATACAAGATATAGAAATTGTTAAGCCCATTTACATTTGGTTATATCTATTACTCATTACTCTGAAAGATTTTCAGTCTTGACTTCTCTTTTACACCTATCTGGAGGGGGGAGGGGCTTCGAAGTAAAAAAACATAATACAAAATGTTAATAGGTTAAACAAATTCATCTGGGTGATATTGCAAAAGTGAAACCGCAGCATTCTGGGGAAAATCTATAAAACATTTTAAAAATTGCATGGTATACTTAAAATGTCAAGTCTTCTCTGAAAATCGAACGGTACTGCCTCATGCTATATATGCCTAAAATAAACTTTGAAAATTTCTGAATTTCTGAAAAAAGCTATATATGCTAAAATACAATTGCTTGATTGGTATATGTGCAGTGGATGTGTATATATATATATTTCTGTAAACTTATTGTTTTGTTTCTTGAAACTGAATTTTAACTGTTCTCCTTCTGTACTTTGATTCAAACCCCTTTCTAACAAATTCATTAAATTAAATCTTATAGAGATACTATGATCCTTGACCTAATTGAAACAATCTTTTTAACAAAGTTTTTGTTGAATTTGGATTGACTATATTGAATGTTATCCAAAATCTTTTTTTTTTCTTGCAGAAAGTTTAACCACGGTTCGTTGATTTACATCAGCTTCATTTTAATCACAATTTTTTAAAAATCAATTTTTATAAAATATATATATTTCAAATTTACCTCAAGGTATTTTGTAACACATATGTTTTGCCATAAATGCATTTGTTAGTTTAAAAAGTGGGAGAGGTTGAAAACTCAAAATCTATGATTTTATTTTTTTCACTTCGATCAAATATCAGATTTAAAAATAAAAATTCTAAATTAAAAATAAACAATCTCAGCTGACACAACGCATTGTTACATTGTACAAACTGAAGGCATTGTGAAAAATATTAACAATTAATGAATGTATGTACCTATTGGAAAATATTTAAATCTTATGTGATTTTTTTTAATAAAAAAAAAGAAAAAAAAAAAGATTTTCTGAAAGGATATAGAAAACTTTGGAATAATTAAATATAGGTCATTCAAAAGTATTTTTTATGTACCTAGAGATCTCATTATGTCCTTGTGAACATGTAAATAACAAACTGCTAATGATTTATTTATGGAAAGATTTGGAAAATAAAAATAAGGATTTTATGGTGAGTAATTGTTTGAAATATATTTACATATTTTTTTAAATATTAGTATAATTTTGAGTATTTATAAATGCAAGCTAATTAATAACTAATTTCTTAAAATTGAATATATATATATATATATATATATATATATATATATAACATAATTTTTTAAAAATTAAAATCAAATTACCCAGCAATGATATTCACACTAAATTCTGTAATCACTCAGAAAAACTCATAAAACTGGAAAATTGGTGGGTTTTTTTTTCCAAATATTTTAATAACAAATATAATATTTTTTTCAAACCCATTGAAATTTATACCTTATAAATGATCATCTTTATGTGTGTGTAATACATGCTCCAAATGCATTAAATGAATATTGTATATATTCCAGGGTATTGTATATAATCCAGAATAGATAAGTTTAGAAGAATACTGTATATAGTAATCCAGATTTAGAATAGAATGTTTAAAAATTCATAACTTTGTTTTTTGCTTTTTTCTGAATAAATTGCTTACACAATATTTTAAGATTTTTAATGAAGAAATTAGGTTAAAACAAATTGTTTTAGCTTTTGCAATGAAGGGGCATATGTCTTTTATTTTATCAAATGAGTGACTCTAGGTAATATGTAGAACATTTTATATAGCTTAGCTAGGATATTTGTTAAAATATAGTTAGTGTATGTGAGTGCTCATAATATAAAACGAGACAATTTGTTTTATTTATTTCTTATTTTCAAAAGATATTTACATTTTCAAATTAAATACTTGTTTGTTTTGCTTTATTTTTAGCTATATATATTCAATTGTTTATGTAATAAAGATATTTTATATTAACCAATTGAATAAGTTTTTTCTTTTTTTCAAATAAATTTAAATGATCTTTTCTAACTATTAATTTTAATGATTTAATAAACGTTAATTTATTATAAAATTTTATTTGGAATTTTAAAAAAATCTGATTTACTGTTTTTAAAAAGTCAAATGTAAATATTAAAAAAAAAGTCTGATTTTTTTTTTATTTAAAAAGAAAAAATCACAAATACTGGATTTTTTTATTTAAAAAAATTCACAAACACTGATTTTAACACCCAAAGTTCTACAGAAATTATCTATTATTGTACCTTCTGGTAAACAGACCAAACACATGAAAAAATTTGTTTATGTTTTCAGGAATATAACATTTCTTTTAAATTCCACATATGTATATAAACAACATTATTTTTATGAGTTATATTGAAAAACAAATGTGTGAAGTTATACACATGCATGAAAAGTTTTACCATTTACAGGTTTGCTACCAAAATAATTTTATTTTGAAATGTTTATTTGTAAACAAAGACTTCGCAAGAAAGCTGGAAAATTTCAAACTATCAATGTATATATATATCCCTTATTCCAATGGATACAATTTTAAAATAATTTTATTAATCCCGGTCATCATTTGAACATGAAAAGTTTTTTAATTAAAGACCAATTCCCTAATATAATTAACAAAATCCTATTTTCACTATCGAAAAGCCAACTTCCAATGCTGGCCTAGTGAGTTTAAAAAAAAAAAAATGTTTCCTCAAATGTTAAAAGATGTAGTTTTAAAACCTTGTAAACTTAAAAATTTTTACGTGAGGAAAGTTTTCATGTTTTATCTTTATCTTTTTTTTTCCACTGAGGTATTATTAAATATTATTTGCTGTTGTTTCGTTTTTGTCCAATTAAATGTACATAATGACTAGTAATTAGTTCGATAAAATTTGCTATTAATATTTTTATAATTATTGCAGGATAATACTGCTGTGGGCAGCACCATTCCAGTTAAAAGCGACTCTCCTTGCCAAATAGCAATTTGAGCGTAAAAAAGGATTTGATGCTGTTCTTTGAGGTAGCAGTTTTTTCAGAGAAATGTTCAATAAAAATAGTTTTGTTGCTGCCAGCAACATGTATGACTTGTTAAAACAGCTTGACTTGTAGGTTTGTTAAAAATAAATGTTATTTTGCTGTTTAATTGTAAATTTCTTTTTTTCTGTTCTTTATAGTTAAATAGAATAAAAATAAACAACTAAGTATTTAATATATTTATATTTATCGTTTACATTAGTTCTGCATAAAAAAAAAATCCAAATATGACAAACTGGTTTTAAAAACTTAAAACCATTGATAATAAAAACATATGTAAAGAAAAGAAAGATGTTACAATTACTCCGAGATCTTTTCATCACAAACATAATTTTCAAAGGATAGCGGTCACGAGAAATCACATGAAAATGATCATGTTTGTCATCGAAAGATCTCTGTGTTAATTAGCATATTTCTTATCTTTACATATGTTTTTTAATGTTAATGGTTTTGAGTTTCTTAGACCAGTTCATTTCTAAGGGAATGGTAAATAAATTTTAAGCACCTTTTTTAGTAAATTGATGATTATTTTGGTTATAAATGGGTGGATGTGACAATCCGCTGTAAACGCTGAGAGTTTTTCTATTCTGTTGTTAGCAACTTCAGTTGATTCAAATAGTCATCTTCAGTCAGTATTTGAATAAATTAAATGAGATCGATGTATTTTGCTAAGTTAAAATAAAAATGTGCGCATACATATTTACCAAATCTGATTTTTATTGATTGTATTCTCTTATTTTTAAATTATTTTAAGTGACATAGCACTCAGGTAAAAAAAAAAAAAACTCTCAATGATTACTTTCTTTGTGATTATAATACTTAAAAGATGGAGAATATAAAAACAATGACTTATGCACGAGAAATCTAAATTTAATTATGTGAATTTTTATTCACATTGCTAACAAGGTGTAAAATGAACAGAGTGACCAGCAGCTGGCTTCCCATTCCCAAGTCCACATTTATTCTTCAAAATAAAATGCAGTTTTCGAGTAATAAAAATTTTGTCTCGTACATTATCTAACAGATCCCAGACACAGTGATTTCAAAACTGCTTACTTCAATATAATATTTTTGTTAAAATGCTAATATGTGCAAAGAGATGATTTTGAAAAGTAATTTTTATTTTTAAAACCTTTTTTTCACCCAGCAGTTTTATAAATTCGGTATTGTTTAAAAGTCTAAGCATAGTTTCATTGGCAGTATCCGTAATGTCTAGTATTGTTGCTACAAAAAGTGCAGGGGTATGTTAAAATATTTATATCAGTAATTAAAATCGTATTTCAACAGAATTTCAATTAAAGTAAATTGCTAAATAAAATCTACTTGTGATGTATATCTTAACATTTTTTAATAAAGATTTTTATTTATAGTTTCCAATAATATAAAATGCATTTATTTTTTAAGGCTGTTTTCAAAAAGCTTTAAAAAAATAAGTAAGATTAAGTTTTACTTAATTTTCAGTTTAGTTTTATTTTATCTTGAGTAACTCTTGTAAAATTTTAATTTGGCTTTTTTAATTTAAACAGCTAAAAAAAAATTACCTTCCCCATAAAATATTGAAACATTAGTTTTAATGCTGTTCTACATACATTTTCAGGATTTGTAATTTATTTTTCGGATTTATTTTATAAATAAAGCAAAAAAAAAAGACGCAAATTGGGTTGTAAGATTATCTGGATGCAGCAATGTTCGAAATTGGAAAGTGTCTCTTTGTGACCAAAATTGGGTTGTAAGATATTTGGTTGCAAGGATGTTCCAAATTGGAAAATATCTCTGTGTGACCCAAAATGGGTATAAAAATTGTCCATTTTGAGTTTATTACAGTACCCAGATTGGAGTTAAGAGTTCACCATAAAGGGTGAAATTTAAACCTATTTTGGGTATACTCGGTTCTAATTCAGGTTTATTACAAATCCCAAATTGGAGTTGAGGTATATCCAAAATGAGTTAACATTGTACCCGTTTTGGGTAAACTCTGAATTCCAATTTGGATTCTTCAATAAACCCTAAATGGATATTTTTAAAACCCATTTTGGGTCATAAGAAGATACTTTTCAATTTGGAACATTGCTGCACCAAATATCTTACAACCAAATTTGGGTCATTTTTTGTGCTATTTTAGATTTGTTTTTTTTTTTTCTTTACAGTGTAAATAAACCAATATGTAAAATAAATTTTTAGAATAAACCCTCCCTAAAGTTGGCATCAAAAAAAGAGAAGTTAGAAAATCATTAAGATCTTAAGCTCTCACTTGAGAATGTTGTTTATTCAACGAAAACTCTCATCTTCGACTCTGCCAAATTAAGCGATGAACAAGAATTTCATCTTTATTTCTGAAGCATATATATCATTAAGACTCTATGTCGTAATTCCTAAACATCGTTATGTTGGAAGACTATTAAGCAAAGATTAGAGAAAAATATGTTTTATTAAGATCCAGATTTAATGATAACTGCGGTACACAAGAGATCTCTATTAGCTTCGATCCGATGGTGCGCGAATCCTCTAAAATGCGTAATTACGAAGACTTCAACCCCAATTCATGGAAGCAGTCTGGCAATTAAATGATTGCAGTAAGCTTCCAGATCAATTGAGGATTTATACTGAAGAAAGACTCACCTAAGCAGCAATCTCTGACAGAAGGTACGCCGAATTTTAAGAAAGATTATTGTAAAGTCTGAAGGCCTATCCTCAGAAATTCACAGGTCAAGAAGTTTAAAGATTGTGAATCATATTTATGAACAACAAGAAAGTGTGATTTCATCTATGTGGAATCAAATAAACTTAGTGCATCGAATGAACAATTCTATACTTTCATGAAATTGATGAACACATATTGGTGAATCATAAGGACTATATATTTCCCCTTCGAAAAGCATCTAGCCTTTACACGGTCTGAGTCATTTCGGCGATACACATTTTAATAATCACTCCTAAACATTTAAATCGCTATTGTGTATTTATTTTTATCTGAATGTATGTATTTAATATTTCACATGATTCAACTTTATATTCGAAATTTAAATCTTGTGTATTATTATCATCATTAAATGTAATATATATATATATATAAACAATAACAATAATAAAAAAATATAATAATAATTATCTAGATTATTATCGAGGTTTTGGCTAAACAGCCACTTAACAATTTTGTGCTGTGAAGAGATTAAAGAAAGAATTTTATTTGAAATCTAAGAAGGTTCTTTTGTAATGTGTATTAAAATTTTATTATAAAGTTAATAATTTCTTTTAATTTCTTTTTTCTGAATATAATTGATTTTATGAATATTTAAAATTAACCAATTTCAGGAAATGTTTTTACAATTATTCTAATCCTAAAGACAATTTTGACCTTAAAAAAATTCCTGTGTTATTGACAAATTTAAGTCATTCCACAAATTTTATTATAAAGTTAATAATTTGAAGTTTGATGTGGAAAGTAAATATGGAATGAACGTTGAATATATCTTTGGAAAAGCATATTACTTGTCGAACATAAAATTGATTATATGCGTATTATTATTTTTTTTTAAACTATTCTTTTAATTTCATTTTTTCAGAATATAATTGATTTTATGAATATTTAAAATTAACCAATTTCAGGAAATCTTTTTACAAATATTCTAATCCTAAAGACAAATTTGACGTTAATCAAGTCGTTACTGTGTTCATGACAAATTTAAGTCATTCCAATAATTCTCTTCCTCTATTTCATTAATCAATATTATACCATATGTTCTTTGCACAATGCGGAAGGGATAATAGTTTCTATCAGTATACTAACCACTAAATTATCATATGACTTTGTAAGGAGGTGCCAGTGTTCGCCACCACAAAGGGGTTAATTAAAACCGCATGAGAGTTTTTACTGTCGTCCATGCTTACAAGAATTAATTCAGATAAATGTTCTGTGTGACGGCATTTTCAGTTGTAATTATTCACAGTATTCAAATAGCTCTTTCCTCTAATGGTTCAGTTAATAGTATTGTAAAGAAAGAGCATCCGACGACTTCAGCAAAACATTTCCTTGTTATTTAATTAATTCTATCCATTTTCATTTCTTACATGTATTACGCAAACGAACATTAATAACTAAGATAATTGTTTTAAAATATCAATCAGAAAAAAAATTGAGAAGTTATTAAAAGTGCAACTTTTAAAAGACAGATCTAAATTTATTTAAAAAATACTCTATTATGAAAATATAAATATGAAATTAGAAATACACTTCAAAAATTATCAATGCTCCTGAAATAGATAATATAGCTTACTTTACAGAAACCACTCGTTAACTCATACTAATAAAATATTGCTGTTAGTTATCGATTTGAAATCTCTCAAATGCTTCTTAAATAATTCTTTACACTGTTTTCATAAGAAGTGAGAGATTTTCAAAACAGTTTTTAGGGTTTCGTATTTAAAAAGTAAAAACGGAACCATTAAGAGATCACTCCTGTGTCTGTCTGTCACAGCCATTTTACTCGTAAACTACGGAACGTGGGAAATTGAAATTGGGGGAAGTAATAAAGACCATTGACCCACATATTTAAAGATTATTAAACATTCACAAATATATTTAGGAAAAATGTAGTGGGGCTAAATACGTTACTCTAAAACAAAAATAATTTCTTTGTATATCGTGTGGGAAATTGTGTGAAAGCATTCATACGCTGAACCCAAAAATACATTTCTTTAAATTACCAGTATTATATTTACAGAGATAGCGTTGAAAATGTAGTGCAGAAATATGTTTCCCTTACCCCTCTATTTCCAAATCTACTGAAACTAAAATTATAAAAAAATTAGAGGAAGCAGACATTAATTTAAAACTTGCAGGAAAACTATAGCGATTACCGTAGGTCAAATAGTTTTTGAGAAACGCGCATATGTCCGTTACACACAAATTTCACTTTACGGGTTTTCAGAAAAGGTGTTGAAGAGTGCTGAAGGTACCTATCGTAGCAGAAGTATAAAAGCATTGTTTATAATGATTTTTGAAAAAAAAATCGTTGGTAATTAGCTGAGATATTAAACCTTAAAAATAGCGTACTTTACGAACCACCGGCTTTTAAAGCCTATATATCAACTTTTAATGATATATTTGTGTAATATAATGCCCAGTAGCAGTATAAAAGCAATAAAGTCAGATTGTTAAAAACAGACTAATTGAATTAGAATTAATCACATAAATGCTATGTGATTCGCGACTTGTCTGCATTGAATGGGTCTCTGAATACGACTCCCGTGTCTTTAAAACTTAATTAAAAACCTATCTGCAAATACGAGGCACTGAACAAGGCGGCATTGAAACTTTGCGACCTCCTTTCGAAGCGCGTTTAGCACAATGCTAAGTTTAAAATTTGAACAACGCTTTTGTTTTAGCTACACTGTAAAAAGAAAAGATTATTACTATCCTAATTAGTTCTATGAAATGCCAAATGAAGTTTAAAAATGCACTACTTTTATTGTCAGTACCGCATTAAGTTCATAACAAAACAGATTTGGATATAATTAAAAAAAAGTTATACAGAATAGCAATATTTGATATTATTTAGGCTTCATATCTCTTTGAATGGTATACCCATGGGGGTATACCCAATGGTATACCATGAATGGGTATACCACTTAATGGTATACACATTCATACTTTTCTAGTATATACAGCTATATCCAACACTACGTTGTTGTTTTTTTGCTAAGTCATTTAGCAACGATGTTTTTAATAATACAGCTAGTAATTCATATATTTATTGTACGGACTCCTCTGAGCGCCAGTAATACACGCACTTGACGTTTATTTTTGTTAATTAATCTAATTATTCTTTTAAATATTTTGCAAAAAGAGTTCTGGATACCGGTTTATTAAATCAGTTTTAATTTTAAAAAAATTATTTAATCCTCAAATTATGATTATATATGTTGTTCTGGATATCTTAAACATTAACATAATCAATTGTTCAGGTGAAGCAATTTTTTTATTCAAAATTCAGGATATAAAGGGTTAAGCGAGCTAATTTCTGTATACTATCTGAGATTATTTAATTTTACAGTTGCTCTCTTCACTTACGGATTTAGTAGGAATGCCTGATTATCTTTTCTGAATAAATATCTATTTCATTTTATAGAAGTATAAACTAGCTATAGTTTGTTTTAAAACTTTATCCTTCTTAATTATTGAAAGATTATTTTTCGAATGCAAAACACATATGATTTTTTTTCAATTCATTCAGCGAAAAATTTACACGAAAATTACGTTGCGATGAATTTTTAGTTTTTGTAGGATATCTTCGACTAATAGGACAATGTAGGTTTTATAATCATTCAACTCATTTTAATAAAAAAATATAATACCATTAAAAGAATATTTTCATATTAAATTAATTAAAAGCGTTTTAAGTCTGCTAAATGCAGACATCTAAAATAAAATTAGTTGTCCAAATACAAAAAAAAATTCATAAAAATTAAGTTTCATAAAAGGCTTTTAATTTATTAACTTTTTTTTTTTATGTTTAAAGTTTTTCAGTCGTAGTTTATGATGTTTGAATCAAAAATATTTTGCAGAACATTTAAAATTTTTAAAAAGATAGCGAGAAAAGGAATAATGGAAATAAATTTTAATTCTAATTATTTAATTCATCGGTGTATATAATTTTTAAGACAAACAATGAAAAAAAAATGTGTTTCTGTCCCCCTAACTCCCCATAGCCATTCTACAGGAAATTATGTCTACTTTAAATGTATGATAAAAAACGTAGGCTTAGATCTTCACATAAAATATGTATAAAACTCTGAAATTTTGAAAACGAACACTTAAATTCGACATTAGTGTCGAATTTTGTCGTAATTTGTACAGGGTGCGGAGAAAGTACTGATAGTAAAATCAATCTCTACTACAACGCCATAGATACAATCATTTCAATAATTTTTATTGCATAAGATTAACAACTAAGTATCAATTGATATTCTATCATTCATTTTCGATTCGGTCTTCTTTTGCCTTGATACACTCGCGGAGAAAATGCGGGAAGGCATCCACGGTGCGCCGCAAGTAGTCCGCATCGAGACCGTTCCATTTACGCGTCATAGCAGCTTTTAAAGAAGTGATATCTTTCTGAGGATTAGCACAAGCTCTTGCTTGCAACACCCCCATACTGGGTAATCAAGTGGATTAAAATCCGGAGTATTCGGAGACCAGTCTTGAGATAAAATGAAGTCACGAAGATTTGCTTGGCGCCACCGTTGCGTTTGGCAAGACTTATGGACTGGTAATGAATCTTGTTGGAACGCATATGGATTGTTTCCAAAATGAGAATTTAATCATGGAAAGACCTTCTTTAGAATATCGTTGAGATAATTGATCTGATTAATCTTGATACTAGCATCATCAAAGACCAAAGGGGATTTCTCATTGCTTGTGATGCAGCCAAAAACCATCACGCTGGCTGGATGAGCTTTTCTGGCTACTTTGCCACCACTTGAATTAGCAGTTTTACTGTTTTTGGCTAATATGCAGTCATTCTGATGGTTAACAGCTTATTCAATAGTGAACAGGTTTTCGGCACAGAAGATGAAATACAAACAATAACCCAAAAATATTTAATTATAATGCAATATTTAGATTAAAAAAATAATTCTACCACATTTATAAGACACACACAAACATTAAGAAAAAATCATCAGTACTTTTTCCGCACCCTGTACAGTAGAATACTAAAAGTCATCCGGGGAGTAGTTTAGGAATTACAGCAATATAAAATTTTGAGCTTCTAATGTTAAGTTAATTTTTAATAGTCTCGCTAATTTTCTAAGCCGGCAGTTTTTTACATATAATTTAAAAACTACTGAGAAAATGAGTTTTCCTTTTCGATTCGCAGATTTAAAGCTTCTAGAAATTGAGTTTGTTTTAGATTATTCATATTTTGCAATGTGCATGAGATATGCTTTTCATTTTTTCAACATTAATTTCAAAATATTTAAATTTTGAAATTGAATTAAGAAAAATATATGAAATGTAACGTTATAGAACTTTTAACAGAAATCCAAATCTACGAGCTTTAATTAAGCAAATAATAATTTAGAACTTATTCTGCAACCTGTTTACGATTTATGATTAAAAAACTACCTGCATTGTACTTTATTTTTCAACTATTAAAAATGAATTTAATGCTACGTATTTTAACATTTAGATACTCATAATTCATATTTTTTCACAGAATAAATCCTCGTTTGTTACCTAAGGTATATCTTACCTAAAATAACAAATACAATCTAAAAACAGATTTTCGTATTAAAAAAAGTAAGGACTAGATAAAATCTTTGCTTGGAAATGACTCCCTAACTAAATCCTTATTTTGTTTCTAGCGTACACTTAAATAAGCCTTTAATATTCATTCGAATCGATATTTATTTATTTTAATTTAGTTCAGTGGAAGAGGTTAATTTACTGATTAAAAGTTAGTACTAGTTATTTTTTCAATTGTATTTCTCATTATAACTTTTATACCACTGTGTTGCATCATTGGAATATACACAAAATACTATTTTCACTTATTCACTAGTTTTTCTTTCGATTTAACAATTTGCATTGCACGTATCAATTATTTTTCATGTTTATTTTTTGCTTGTGTGTGAGAAATAAGCTGTAATTTTATTTAACGAAAATGATATACAGATTACTCGATTTAAGAACTATACAATATTTATATTGAAGTTTCAAACTGTAATATTTTAATTTTATTGTATACATATATAAAACAGCAGTTGGTGCTCTTTTAATAAAAATGCTTGAAACTGATGGGGAATAATTTTAACCTTAGATACAAATACTAATATTTAGATATTGAAACACAAGTGCATTTAGTTATATCAAATTTTATAGGGTTTGGTTAATAAAAGACAAGTGCAATTAGTTTGATTCCGATTGCAGAATTCTGTCAACATATTGTATAATAATTTTATAAATTATAATTAAAATATAGCAGGGTAGATTATTTCCCTTATTCAAGAAATCAAAAATACCCGAAACAGGAAATTCAGAACAGTGCTTTCTAAATTACATTTTCCATTAAACACGACTCTAATTAAAATATTTCCATATTAGAAATTTTGCTGAGTTTTCAACGTATTCAATACGAGAAGTATGTGGTTTGTAATGCTTTATTTATATTTAGGTATGAAATGCCCAATATAAATGCTTTTACATACAATTCGCAATTTATAATACCATTTGTCTGTTACATATACTAAAATTTATTGAATCCAGCTTTGATTTGTTGAGATCTTTTGACTTATGTTATTTTGGTTTATTACGGAACATCTGATATGGCTTCATTTATTATGCACATTCTGTTATATATTCAAGCCTATACACTATTAATTTAAATTCACCATTGTGATTCAAATAAAAGTAAAACTTCAAGTAAAAGTAAAAGTTACAACTATGTAATCTCAAACGTATATTGAGTAGCAAAATGCTGTAAAAAAGCACCAAGAAAAGTGAAATAGTAAAAAATCAAAAAATGATGTAGATTATCGAATTTCATAATTTTGAATAAAAAATGAACCTATGATTTCTCAATTTGAAACTGCTGGAACGCTACAGACACGCCAAATAATAATCGGAATAAAAATTTATTACAACTTCAAGTAAAAGTAAAAGTTACAACTATGTAATCTCAAACGTATATTGAGTAGCAAAATGCTATAAAAAAAAGCACTGAGAAAAGTAAAATAGTAAAAAATCAAAAATTGATGTAGGTTATCGAATTGAATAGTTTTGAATAAAAAATGAACCTATGATTTCTCAATTTGAAACTGCTGGAACGCTACAGACACGCCAAATAATAATCGGAATAAAAATTTATTACAACTTCAAGTAAAAGTAAAAGTTACAACTATGTAATCTCAAACGTATATTGAGTAGCAAAATGCTATAAAAAAAGCACTGAGAAAAGTGAAATAGTAAAAAATCAAAAATTGATGTAGATTATCGAATTGAATAGTTTTGAATAAAAAATGAACCTATGATTTCTCAATTTGAAACTGCTGGAACGCTACAGACACGCCAAATAATAATCGGAATAAAAATTTATTACAACTTCAAGTAAAAATAAAAGTTACAACTATGTAATCTCAAACGTATATTGAGTAGCAAAATGCTATAAAAAAAAAGCACTGAGAAAAGTGAAATAGTAAAAAATCAAAAATTGATGTAGATTATCGAATTGAATAGTTTTTAATAAAGAATGAACCTATGATTTCTCAATTTGAAACTGCTGGAACGCTACAGACACGCCAAATAATAATCGGAATAAAAATTTATTACAACACAGTAAATTACGTATTTTACATAATGTTAAACAAACGCAACAGTACAATAGATAAAAAAATATATAAAAATATAAAGATATATCAGTACGATAGTTATAATTCTAAACCTAAAAATCGTTATAGTTAAATTCAAGGACTATGTATATATTTGTTTAAATATAATATTTAAAAATTTCAATAGGAACTCTTTTTTTCAGATTTCTTAATAGAAAGATGATGTTTCGGCCAACATTTTTTTTTTTAAGTTCAACACACAGACAAAAACAAAACAAAACAAAACAAAAAACATGGAAATTAAACGAAAATTGGTTTAAAATTGCTTGGAAAGTTTTTTACAACATAAGTGTATTTAGTTGCAGAATGTTTCAATCATCCTTCCATATATATAATAGTTTTCACATAAGTTAATGCTCATTTCAAAACTCTTATTTCTAGAATGTTTTAATTTTGCTCAAGTCAGGTTTATTTAATATGATATTTAATTATTTAATGCAATCTGAATTAAAATCCCAATCTACATATTAGTATTCAAGCAACAGTATTCCTAACATGCAATATAGTTAAAATTTAATTAGTTTATTAGGAAAGGCATTAAAGGCTTTATGAATCAATATTTAATAATATAAAAAAAGTTTAATTAAAAAGATGGAAAATGTAATTTCCTTTTTATTTCTTCTCTTACAAAAGTCATAAATCTTTATTTGTAGTGCTGCTTTGGTAGGAATACTTTACAATATTAATTTTAACTTTCAAAGATGAGATTTATTTAACAAAACAAAATGTTTTAAATCTATTTTACCATTTCAAATACTTACGAATCATTCACTGTGAATACGAGATAAATCTTTGCTTCGTCCCTGCAATTATTGTGAATATTTCGTATTTCGTATTTAGAATTTTGATTATTTGGTATCCAAGCCATTCCTCTGGTTTGCAACTCATAAAGAAGGTCATAATTTACTCTCTTTTTCTCTGACTTACACATTCAGATAAAAATGATTCTGGAATTAAGTGTGGATTTATATCTTTTTGTTTGGAACATTATCTTTTGATTAGGCTAGAAACAATAATGTTACTCTAAATCAGAATCCTCCCATGTGAATTATTATTACAATGAATGAATTCAAACACAAAGAGAAAATCGAAAAGCTATTCAAGATTTGTATATGTCAATTAAATTATTGATTATTTGGTATCCAAGCTATTCTTCTGGTTTGAAACTTATAAAGAAGGTCATAATTTACTCTCTTTCTCTGTGACTTACACATTCAGATAAAAATGATTCTGAAATTAAATGTGGATTTATATCTTTTTGGTTGGAACATTATTTTTTGATTAGGTTAGAAACAATAATGTTACTCTAAATCAGAATCATGCCATGTGAATTATTATTACAATGAATGAATTCAAACGCAAAGAGAAAATAGAACAGTTATTCAAGCTTTGTATATGTCAATTGATTTATTGTATGTAGGTTTATTTATTTTATCGTGGATTTTAGTACATATAATTTTTACAATGTTTTCTCAAATATATAAATGGCAATTTAGTTTACAATAATTTAAAAATATGGTATGCATCTCACTTTCGTTCATGTTCTTGTTATATGAAAGATTGTTTTGACACTCACAGGGACAAAATAGTTCTACTCGCAAAATGCTGAAACGATTGAATGACACCAGAATTAAAAAAAAAATATCATTTAAAAATAAGTAAGAGTTTTTCTTCACGTGCATAATAAAAAGAATATTTTAATTGAAAAATGCTGATGACAATATATCATTTATGGATTAAAATTCAGTGATCGAACCGTTGCCGTTCAAGTGTGTAGAATAAATTTTACGAGATTGTTTTTCTAGTATTTTGCACTTCTTTGGAAACTAAGGTTTAAAGTTTACCTTTTAGAATACTATTTAGGTATTAGTATTTTATGAAAAAGTTTAAAATTTTTAATAATACCGTTCTTAATACTTTTTAAACATAGAGATAAAGCAAAATTTAAAATAATTTAATAAATTTTGAATTCTGGAAACTACGATAAAAATGAAGAGACATAAAATGGAATAAATAAAGCACACACACGCACACACATATATATACAGAGAGAGACAGATACATATCAAGCATGAATAAAGCACGATTTTTAAAAATCAATCTTAACAATGAACATTTATGTGTATGCTGACGTAAATTAAATGATAGCATGTTTAATAATTCACCATCGCTCAGAGCAAAGAAATAAAACCAGTTGGAAACTCTACGTAAAACTTCGCAAATGAGTTGCGTTTGCACTATAACTAGTTTTATAAATATTCAGATCTTGGTGCAATAGCTGTTGTACTCTTACGCAAAAATGCATGAATGTAAAATTAATTACGATTATATCTATTAAATTCAGTAATACGGAAGTAATAGGACGTAATCACCATGGCAACCCAGAATCATTACTTATCATGGGATATCACTAAATTAATTACCTATAGTAGGATTTAATAGATTGAAATAAACTTTTATTAATATCTTTTACGCTTTCATTCGATTTTCGTAAAATTTGAAATAGCTCGACAAAATTCTACAACGATTATATATATTAAATTTCTTACTTTTCGGTTGTGTAGTTTTTGCGCTGATATATACAGACAGACAGATGGACAGATGAAACGACGACTATAGGTGCTACGTATTTATATAATTACGAACGCACCTAAAAAAGCAGATTACCAAAAAGGTACTGCACTTAGATGTTAAAATAAAATCTGTACATGAAAAGACTAATTTTTTATTTCATGATGTACATAAAAGGAAGATGAAATTAATTTAATTTTTTTAAACGAAACGTTGCATCAAAATATTTTCTTAATTGTATTTTGAATAGTTTATTTGGATTTTAAACTGAGTTTTATCAGCAGAATATTTATTCATTTATTTGTTTAAAAAATAGGTTGTTATCAAAATTTTTGGGCGCTCATATTATCAAAAAAATCTGAATTTAAATGTTCATTTATTTATTATTACATTACCAATGAACTCCAAATGTAGAATTAATGTGGCTGCCCAAGAGTATTTGTCAATAAACTGTAGCTGAAGATACGAAAGTGCGAACAATATTTCATTAAAACATCATGAGAGATTCTGCGTCGCTTATGCTTACAAGAATTAATTCAGATAAATTTCCTGTTAACGGTATTTTCAGTTTTAATTATTCACAGTATTTAAATTCTCTAATGGTTTATTTAATTGTGTTGTAATTAATGATCATAAAGCGATTTAAAATAAACTTTTAATTATTTTTAAATTAATTTTATGCATTTTTATTGCTGACATGTAATACGCAAATTAACGTTAATACATAGAATATTATTTTAAATACCAGTCGCAAAAAATGAGGATTTTAAAAAATATAAATTTTAAAAGAAAGATATAACTTAATTTAACAAATTAAATTTCTCTATTATGAAAATATAAACTAGAAATTAGAAATAAGCTTAAAAAATTCTCAGTATTTTTAAAATAGATAATATAGGTTACTTTAAAGACATCACTCGATAACTCATACTAATAAAGTATTGCTGTTAGTTAACGTTTTCAAATATCTTAAGGGCTATTGAAAGAATTTTTTACATCCTGGTATTTTTCTAGCATTCACTTTTCAAGAAAGCAGATTTGTTCAGAAATTATGTAAATTACCATGTGACGTTAAAACGCAATTTCCTGATCACTTTAAGCCTTTTAAAATTTCGTTAGAAGTTAAGTATTACATTTTGAGCAGATATCTTCTACCTTGACAAAGAAAGTAAAGGCGTAAAAGGACTGTTAATTTGAGATTATCATTAATCCTTTATGCCTCGACGATACCTTGAAGTACCATTAAAGTAACTTGTTATAAAATTTATTTAATACATCGATTAGTAGTAATATAATACATATGCTAAAATCTTTAACAACGATTTAACGCACAAATACGTACAAACATGACACAAAAAATCACAAGTGATCGTTTTGAAAATTCCCGGATCTCCTTCCTCTGTGCAAGGTAAAAAAAGGATTAAAATGGGTTTGAAGAACCCCTCGGTTATAGCCTTGAGTACTGTCTAATGGACATCTCTATAACGGTGGGTCCATTATCCAGTACTCGGGGCTATAACCGAGGGATTCTTGGAACCCTTTTTTTTTCTTGCACTGAGGAAGGGTATCCGAAAATCCTCGAAACGATCGTATGTGATTTTTTATGCAATGTTTGATCGTTAAATCGTTGTTAAATATTTTAACTTATGTATTGAATTCGCACAAAGTGTTTGATTTATTCTTAGTAGTAATTTAGTTTATAATGAGATATAGATGCTTTAATTTATCTTGTTCAAAAATCATTATTAATTGCACAAAGTTAAAATATTCTTAAAAGGATGATTTCTTTGTCATTAGTTTAGTTTGCAAATTTCTTGACGTTGAAAGGTTGTGGGGGAAAAGTTTCTGTTCGGAATATTTCTATATTTCGACTGTAAGGTCATTATATTTATATATTTCCTAATTCTATAAAATACTAATACATACATACATCCATATATATATATATATATATATATATATATATATATATTAAATGACAGATTTGAGTGTAGTTATAAATATTGCATAAATCCCTATAAATTGAAATTTAATTGTAATCGATTTTAATTCGACATTTATTTCTAAAATCTAGTAAATGATTGTGTAATTCTTCTAATGTATGAGGGGAGGCTGATAAGTAACGCACACATACTTGTAGAGCGTGAACTAAATAACCTTCATAAATGCGCCCGGTGGCATGTGGAAGTAATATTCCCCTTCTATACGCATGTGCAGATTTCAAGTTGCTGAATTCATCCAGTGTGTTTTGAGAAGGGGAAGTATGAAGACGTGTTCTAGTGCTATGCCAACGCGATATAAACAGCGTGCTGTTATCGAATTTTTAACTACTGAAAAAGTGGTTCATGCTGAGATTCATCGTCGTTTAAAAATGACAATTCTGTCGATAAGTCTACTATAAATCGATCGGCAGTAAAATTTTGTGATTGTGAGCCTAGAAAAGTCATAATTTTTGATGAAAAACGCAACGGATGTCCGATCACTGCCCAAATGATAAACATCACAAACTCGTCGACGATTTGATTTCAAATGATCGGCGAATTACTTAAGAGTGTATCGCAAACCATATTGGAATATCCAAGGAGTGTGTGGTCTTCATTATTGAACAATTTTGATACCGTAAAATCCACAACTGCAGAAGCTCTGCGAAACCTGAAATTTGAAGCGATCCCACACACTCCTTACTTCTCCGATCTTGCGCCTTGCGATTTTTATTTTTTTACCTCTATTCAAAAGATACCTCACGGTTAATCGTTACACCTCGGACAATGAGGTGAAGGTAGCTGTGAAGTCAGAAAACTCGGAAGAAAATTTCAGTGACGGAATAAAAACACTTGTTACACATTTGGAGATATTTGTTAGCCTTAACTATGACTATGTTGAAATCTAAATATATGATTTTTAAGCTTAAGAATTGTACTTTAATGTTCTTTTTATCTGTTCTTGCTATTTGTTTTTATTCGTGTTTTACAAGCATGAGTGCATTTCTTTTCAGCCTATCCTCGTACTTTTAAAAATTCATGAAAAAAGCTTTAGAATATTGAAATTTTCATAAATTCCCAATTTGGGACATAAATGATTAGCGAACTAATTGCTTGATACTTTCAAAGATCGTTTAAATTTACAGTTGTTTTCTTCACTTTGACATTTAAATAATGCCTGAATAACATTTCTGAATAAATATCTACTTCATTTTATCAGAAGTATAAACTAGCTATTGTTTGTTTTTAAACTTTATCCTTCTTAATTGTTGTAAGAAAATTTTTCGAATCGAAAACTCACATCATTTTTTTTCAAGTCGTTTATCAAAAAAATTATATGAAAATTGCATTGTCTTGAAATATTATTTTTTGTAGGATGTTACTTCAACTAATATATCAATGTAAGTTTTAAATTCATGTAGCTAATTTTCATTAAAAATATTATAACTTTAAAAAAATATTTTCACATAATGTTATTTAAAAGCGTTTTAAATCCTCTAAACGCAGTTATCTAAAATAAAATCAGTTCTCTAAATATAATAATAAAAAAATTTCATAAAGACTTATCACTTATCATATTTTTTTTAAGTTTCTCAGTCGAAGTTTATGATGTTAGAATCAAAAATAATTTGCAGAATATTTGTAGTTCTGAAAGCGATGGCGAGAAAAGGAACAATGGAAATAAATTTTAATTCTAATTATTTAATTCGTCGGTGTATATAATTTTTAAGACAAACAATGAAAAAAAGGCAACGTCGACCCTCCACCCCTTCTCCAAAAAACAAATCAAAACAAAACATGCCATACAGTTTAGCCACCAAATCGTGAATAGCCATTCAACAGGAAATTATGTTTTCTTTAAATGTATGATAAAATAGCTGTTACCCGTTGACTTCGTTCAGGTAACATTTCAAGAATAATAAATGCATCAATTAAGCCAAAAAATTCGATAAATTAAAGCATATACCATTAACACTTTATCACATTTCATAGTAGGAAAACTTCTGGTGATCCCAATTTGCATATTTTTTTATAGACGTATATTTAGGATCATTGAAGTTTTTTTTTTGTAAGCTTAAACAATAAAGTTTCTTATTGCTTTAAACCGCGGAAAAAACCTATTTAATGAAAAAGCACCCCGATTACGTATAAAAATTTTCATATCGATCGTTGAGTTATGGAATTGAGTTATGGAATCTTCGAAATTTGCAGGAATATGCTCCAATGGGGTACAAAGTTTATCTTTCAGATATATTTTTAATTATTACCCAGATTTTTTATTGACTTTGTTTCTTGTGCTTTTCGATAATCAGAGTACCATTAAAAATTATAGGGGCTGAACTGAAAGACGAATGTATTGCTTAATTAGTGGCATAGTGACATTTACACGTAAATGATGTCACATGTAAAGCCTAGTCTCCAATTAAAATTACTTGCTTGTCATTTTTTACGTCGACTTTCACATACTATTTATTAAAATTTTATTAAAACTGGCGTTGTCGGAGATTCTACGGCAAAAATATGGTAAACTTATGCATTTGCGAATGATAAATTGTTTGGAAATCAGCCATTTTGTGTAACTGCTATAAAAGGCTAATATTTTCCATATGAAAACCAGCTAATGATTTAAAATATGACGACACTTTCACCAGGTTATATTTTCCTATGGTATAATACTTGTGGAGATAAAAAATAAAAATCTTTCACCTCATTAATTAATGAAAAAATAAGAATTTTAATTTATTTAAAACACGAAATCGCTTAATGAAATTGAACATTATTGTACATTTAGAAAAACATTGAAATATTATTTTTATTAAATAATAAATTGCATGACAGAAAGTCTATTTAAAAAGTAAGCTAAAATTGCATTTTGAATTATGTGACTTTTGATGCAAAACATCATTTCTGAAAGGTGTATAGTTATTTTAAGGTTTCGTTTTTAATTTCGAAGCTGGTGAAAGGAAAATGACGTCACTTTGACACGCTTTGTTATATATATATATAATATGTAATAATAAAAATTTTCGCCTTTTTATCTTAGTAAAACTATTCCAAATTCTTTATGTCTACCCTTTTTTACCTATCTTTAATAATATCATATATATCTTTTGTCTTTTATTTCATGCTTTTAAACCTACGTATTCTTTAATTATTATTTTAAAAACCTTAATCCATTTGTAACTTACTTCTTAAAACCACTAAATTACTTTCTTTTATTTTATTCTGAGACAATTCTTTTTCTTTCAATGTTTTCAATAATTTTCTTTGATGAAATTCGATATCACATAATTCCTTGCAAGCTTCTCACCAGCATTTGATTACTTTATAATACTTACGCCCAGAATAAAGAGTTCATTATCAACGTCACGCGTTCTTCACCCTTCCTATCGAATCGTAGCCTGTCTCCTGTCCCGTCTTCCCCGCTATTTTAACGGGATTGGTTTTTACACTTGTAATGTATTCGTTCGCGTTCTGTTTCTTTGAGTATTTATAGTATTGCATCGACTAGGAACCCAGAATTTTAGGCTTTTCGTTTGTTTAATAAATCCTCGTCACTTGGTGGTTCGATTTCTAATATGTAGATTCTAATACCTTTAACATATTAAGTTTATTGCGAAGTGGATCAGCGATTATTCGAGAGCTGATGGATAAACTACTGGAAATGTTTACGATATGTGTCTGCCAAATAAACAACGCTTAAATTTACGATGCCTCTATTAATTATTCCAAGTGAAATTCTTCCAATGTTTTTTGAGTATGTCTTCTAATCGCCACCACGACTGCACTCCGCTTGTCTCACGATAACAGAGGGTTGGCAAAGCTTTTGGCATTGATTACTATACTACATTTACTTTGATATATACGAGTGTCGCCGGAATGTCACAGAAGTCGACAGTAAAATTTCATATATATATATATATATATATATATATATATTTCTACTTACGTAGTTACATGATACCTTTCTGTAAGAAATGCCATTTGATGCTGCAAGTTTATTATCGCTCATGGTCTCTATTAAGCTTCATATTTAAAATGATCATATTACTGTTCTACTATTTAATTAATGGTTAAATATTTTATTTATTTATTTATTTTTTTTTCAGTCGTACTTTGTAATGGATTCCCTCTGGGATCCTTTAATTAGCATAGAAAATAATTTATTATGTTTAGTTTAATCACGACAATATTTAATAATTATTATATTTATATTATTATCAATAATGTTTTCCTTGGTGGGCTGAATTTGAACTGCCAGAATACGCTATTAAATGTAACTCATTAATATGGCACGTGTGGGGATATTTACCCTGGTTGTGTGGATGCATGATTTTGTTTCATATATGAAATTTAAAAAAATTGTCTGTTTCAATTGATTAGTAAGTTTTTAATATATATATATATATATATATATATATATATATTAATTATTTTAATTTTTTTTCTTGTAAGGGTTAATCGGTCAATGGTAGAAATATCCATTTAAGAGGTTCCTTAATATTTCTACCTCAGAAATTAAACTTTTGTTACTAATGATATTCGTAATAGTGCCCTTGAAAACGATCTACGAATCATTAGTTCCTATTTTATCCATAATTGTTGTAGGAAAATATATGGAATTTAATGTATAGACTTTTTAAAAGAAGTCCGAATCTACGAGCTTTTATTATGCAAATAATAATCTAGAACTTATTCCACCTGCCTGTTTATGAGTTATTAAAGCGCTAACCGCATTGATTGTTCAACTATTAAAAATGAATTTATTATTAAGTATCTTTAGATACTCATAATTCATAAATTTCTTCGCAGAATGAATTCCCGTTTGTATCCTGAGGTACAACGTACCGCAAAAAACAAATACCATGTAAAACCGGGTCTTCGTATTAAAAAATTTAAGAATTTGAGGACAATTTTGTATGGCTTATTTTGTTTTTAGCGCACATTTAAAGAAGCCTTAAGGGGGCCTTCTACATTCGGAGGAAAAAAAAAGCACTTTTTTATGATTTTTTTTGTAAGAAAACGGCATGATGAATCTTATTGAAATTTTAATAGTTTATTGTACAATCTTAAGGTATACACAAGAATTTTGTTTATTAGAAATTGTTGCTTCTACTCTAAGTTATAAACAAATAGGGTGACTACGGGAGAGTCGTCGCATACAGCATATATGCCGCACCCCTTGCATTTCTTGTAATTATCGATAAATGGTCGTCAAACGTGCAGTATAGGTGCGCAATGAGATTATTTTAACCAGTGTATAGCGTGAATCGCATTTCGATGTTTGCTTGTAGAAGTACAATCCTTGATTTGACATAAGTGCATGATTTCACTGTCCAAACATTTAAACATGTTATGTTTTAATGCTTTTCATACTCTAATTACTAGATGCATGCATGATTTCGAAGTCAAAATTAAGTGTAGCGTTTGTATAGAGTACTGTGTGTATGGTTACGACATTCCCCTTAGCGATGGAAGGTAACTGTGATGGCCGACGTCTGCACAATGCAAAATGGTATACATGACTTCTTTTAATAAAGTGGTACCAACCGAAAAAAATTTGTGTAAAAGCCACCGGTCCCGAAAGGTTTATTTAACAAATAAATTATGTAAACACAATTTTACTTTTTTCTTTTCCCTTTCTAATACATTGATGTGACGTTGTTGCTGAAATAATAATTAAAATTTAATGTAAAAAAAATAAGTCGATAATTTTGTAGGCAACAATTATTAATTTGAATCTACTAATACGGTTCATTGTACACATTTAGTTTCATTTTGTTATTACATCGTTAATTATAGTCCAGATATGAATATATTTTTTAAATATTTTTATTTATAATTTCATCTGTTCTTTTTACAAGCGCGGCATAACTACCGCACAAGTGCGGCGTCTCAGCCTGAATTTACGTGTGACGCGCCGCAGTGTAATGTTTTAGAAAAAATGTTTAAAAATATTAATTATTTGTTTTGAATTTTTTTATAGCACTACACGCGTTGTATATTTAACATTAAATAGCACAGCATGATTTTTTAAATTTTATGTCCACCATGGGACTTTATACACAAACTCAAAAAAATGTGCGGCATAAATCCCGGAATTACGCTATGTTCCATCACAAATTTTGACATAGTGGGCAAGATAAAAAAAAAAAAAAAAAACTGCTCAATGGATCATCTTGATTTATTTTTCATTAAAAAGTTTGTTTAATTGCTTTCGATATGAATTAAAGCTTTTACTAAAATTATTAAAAAAGAAAACGTTATTAACAAATAAGAACGATTTTTTTTAACAAAAAAAATATATATATTTTTTAATCAGCCATTACATAACTTTTTAAAATAAATTTATGGGTTCCTTTAATTTAACTGGAAGATATACTCACGAAGTTTACGAAAAAAAATATTTTTGTGTTTCAGATAATTCTACAAGGCGCTATCATGCCCACCGCCTAGACGAAATTTTCCAAAGCAGTTGAACATATTTGTTTATAACTTAGAGTAGAAGCAACAAAATCCAATAAAAAAATTCTTGTGTATACCTTAATACACGTACAATAAACTATTAAAATTTCAAAAAGATCCATCATGCAGTTTTCTTACAAAAAACCATAAAAAAGTGCCTGTTTTTTTGGTCTCCTAATGTAGAAGGTCCCTTTATATCCATTCGAAAAAATGTTCATTTATTTTATTTTACTTCGGTGGAAGTGGTGAACTTAGTGATTATTTTTTTAACTGTATTTCTCCTTATCTAAAACTTTATATCACTGTGTTGCATCGTTGCAATATAAACAAAATTCTGTTTTCGCTTATCTATTAACTTTTCTTTAGATTTAACGGTTTTCATGACACGTATTAATTATTCTTCACGTTTATTTTTAACTTGTATGTGAGAAATAAGCTTAATTTACTTTTACGAAAATGATATGTTGATTACTATTTTTATAAACTATAGAATATTTATATCTTCAATCTTGAAACTTTAAAGTTTTAATTTTATTATACATATATACATATAATAACACTATTGTTATATATATATATATATATATATATACCGGGTGTCCCAAAAATGACTGATGGATTTTAAAATACTATAACTTGCAAACGGTCACAAATATTAAAAAAAAATTATTGCAGGAGTGTTATGTAAGATGTCAGGAGTTTTTATGCTGCGATTTTCAGTTTTATTTACGAATGGCATCGATAGATGGCGTTGCAAGCAATAACCATTAAATCCAAGCTCGATTTTTCGGCCTCTCTCTTCTTCCATGCGGAAAAAGGAGATTAAATTGTACTGAATGGATCCCGAAGTACCACAAATCAGGTCTGGACTGAGCACCTATTGCTCTCAGCGCCATCTATTGCTTGAAATTTGAACTAAAATCAGGAATCACAGTAAAAGAAAACTCCTGACATCATACAGAATCCTCCTACAAGAATGTTTTGAATATCTGTCACTGTTTGCAAGTTATTGAATTTTAAAATCCATCAGCCGTTTTTGGGACACCCGGTATATATATATATATATATATACAGTCGACGCTCGTTTTTACGAACCCGTAGGGAACACTAAAATAGTTCGTAAAATAGAAAAACACCAAAGATGATATGAATACGTACGTTATTCTTATCTAATTTTATCAGACTGCCCCCTCTTCATAGATGAAGCAGTATTTCAAGATTATTTATTATTTAATAAAGTTATACATATACAAGAAATAAATGCAAATTTATACACTAAAGGCAATTTTAGTACACTGAAACATGCTTTGAGAATATTACATATGAAACCGCAGACTGGACTAGTTCATAGTAGGTGAAAATACATAGATAAAAAGTTAGGAATGAAAATAATCACTTATCTTTTTTTTTTTTTTTATCACATTTTGGAAAATATATGTTTTCATTTTAACTATGCTTGAAATCCTTTCACAGTTATTGTTCCCTTCAAAAAAGTGCCTTAGTCCTGACAACCATTACTTGAAATTGTTGCTATGCCCTCTCCCTCCGAAAGAGATTGGAAAAAACAACACATTCTTGGAATGCACCTGATGTCTCATTGCACCTGTTGAGAGTTTAATTGACGTAACACTGCGTTCAGACATTTAAAAAAAATGCAGAAGTATAAAAACTGAGTTCGCAAAAAAGAGATTTTCATAATCCGTAGTTCGTAAATGGGAGAAAGAGGTGAAAAAGAATGTGAAAAAGAATGTGAAAAAGAGGTTCGTAAAAACGAGCGTCTACTGTATATATATATGTGTGTGTGTGTGTGTGTGTAATAACAGCTGATACTCTTTGAATAACAATGCGTGAAACTGACGGGGAATAATATTACTCTTAGATATAAGTACTAATATTTTTATATTGGAACACAAGTGCATTTAGTTATTTCTCATTTTATAGACTTCTGTCGACATAATGCTATTATCCTATTATAAAATATAATTAAAATATAGCTGGACAAATATTTTCTCCTATTCAAGAAATCAGAATACCAAAAAAAGGGGAAATGCAGAACTGAGTTCAAAAATTGACTGAGCGGAAAATTACATTTTCCGTTAAACACGTCTTTAATTAAAATATTTTCATATTAGGAATTTTGATGAGTTTTTAACGCATTAAATACGATAATTATGTGGTTTGTTGTTCTTTATTTATATATTTAGGGATGGAATATCCAGTATAAATGCTTTTACATACAATTCACAGTTTATATTACCTTTTGTCTGTTGCTTATACTAAGATTTATTAAATCCAGCTTTCATTTATTGAGATCTTTTGACTTATGTTATTTTGGTTCATTACGAAACATCCGATATAGTCTCATTTATTATACAGATTGTGATATGTATTAAAGTTTACACTCTCTCAATTTAAATCCATCATGGTGGTTAGAATGAAAGTAACAGAAAAAGTAAAAATAAAGTAATCTCAAATGTATAGGCAGACGCAAAATGATAATACTGAAAAAAAAAAAATGAAATAAACAAAAATGATAAATCGATGTACTCATATCGATCTGAGTATATTTGACTCAAAAATGAACCTATGGTTTCTCAATTTGTAAATATCAGATGTCATCTAATCCAAACGAAACGACAATTTTATAATTTGTAATGGGTTTATTTCATTCACGGCAGCATAAATGACTGTTCATTAATAAAAAAAACAATTTCATATAGACTGAAATGAGAGGTATAATATTACATTTATGTTCTTTGGAAAAAACTATATGTTACGTCTGCTTTATAATGCGTAAGGATACATTATATTGTTGTAATGACTTATAGGTGCAAATTCACGGTCACCAGTAGCCACATGGAGACTAAATTTTTGAATTGGCGACTAACGTTTGGCTTTTAAGTCGCCATCATTTGGCCGATTTTACATTTTTTGACGCGATCATTTAACGAAAATCGCGTTTTTTCCTCGATGCTTTCACGAAATTCACGTTTTTATAGCCATACTTTGACTAAATTCTCGTTTTTTGCGGTGCTTTGACAAAATTGCGCCTTGCGGGACTTTTTGAGATTCTTCGGTAAAATTCACGTTTATTGTGAAATCTTTTGATAAATCGTTGTTTCTCCCATCCTTTGACAACTTTAGCATTTTTTTCTGCGATCCTTTGATAAAATAAGTTTTTTCCCGTGATCTTTTGACGAAATTTGCGTTGTTTTGGGATATTCTTATGCATATATATATATATAATCTATCTTGCACAACTTTATCTTCTAACTATGTATTGCTTAAGATTTATATTACAATTCATTTATATCCAAATTTAAAAAATAAAATGTGTGATTAAATGATGTATACATATTTGATGAAATTAGCCTGTGTTTCTTTTGCACATATGTAGATTATTTTTCAATTTGAATTCTTGATTTTTTTGCCCATATAAACGTTATTGCTTTTATTCCTTTCTTTCACAATGTGGCGACCGGATTATTTGAGTTTAGGAGCCACTGGCTCCTTAAAAATTTTGGGAATCTGCACCTATATTATGACTGCTTTTTATAGTCATGCATGATCGGTCCAGTCTGTTTGCTAAGGGAAATAGGTTTGTTCATGAAAAAAAGAATGGGATTTTCAAGATTTTGCTGCCAACTTTGAAAGTATGTGCTCTCTGTTAAATATTAAAAAATATATACATTTATTGTTTAGTGTGTCAGCTGTACCTTTTGTAAAGACTAAATTAATCTAAATGAACATTAAGTTATGCGCAGTGTTTTAAAATAATTTAAAAGCCCTTGTAAATAATGCTATTGTCATAAAAATATTTAATTAGCTTATCTTGATAACAAGTCTGCTATTTTTCATAAATAAATAATCAATTAAATATTTCTTGTTAATAATTTTGAAAGGGAAATAAATATCCGCAAATTCTAAATTTAATGTAAAGTAAAAAAAAAAAAAAAAAAAAAAGGGGGGGGGGGAAATATATTGAAAAAACAGTTATATATCTATAATAATAAGGAAAGAAGTTTGTGTGTGAGTTTGTGAGTGTATCGACGGTGTACTGAAGAGACCGCCGCACGTAGAGCTACAAAATTTGTGATCCATAATTAGTCTATATATGAAGTTTTGCACCTCGAAGCCCGATTTTCGATTTTTTGAATAGATTTTTTTTATTTATTTTTTTTGCGATTTTTAGCGCTTTTTTAAGTTTTGAGGTAATTTTTCCACATTAGTGAAAAGAATTCGGTTTCTTTTCTTTTTCTTTTTTTTTAAACCCAATATAGTAAATTTTGTTCTCTTTTCAAAGAAGTTTATTCTGCATTCGTCCAGCGATTTTGGGATTTTTAGTGAAGTTTTATGCGATTATTGAACAGGATTTAATGCATCACCATACCTATAAGGGGGTTACCGTAGAGGGGACACAGTTACGTCGCCAAATACCGCCAAGTTTTTCACGAACTTGGTGATATATCGCCAGATTTGGCGACCAAAATTAGTCGGCAAAAGTGACGCCAACTTGGCGATATTTCTAATATTTCGCCAAATTCCCATAGACTTCCATTGTAAACCAATAGAAATTACTTGCTTACAGAAAATTAAAAAACTGAGCTATTTTAATGCAACAAAAACTAATATTAGCTTAAGGGATTATATTAATTATATTTAGGGGAATCCAAGTAAATTAAATTATGAATAACAGTAACATGATACAGTGCTTAGCATGCTTTTCCAAACATAAATTTTAAGAGAGCTCGCAGGTCAAAGGAAATAGATTTGTAACTTTTATCCAATTATAGTAAATTTTTACTTTCGTGATTTTTGAACTTTTTGTGATTTTTAATTCTATTTTTACGTTTCTTTGCGATCTGCTGCAGTTTATTGACATTAAATTTTTGACCTAGAATATTAAATTAATTTCTGCCCTCATTTCAATAAAGTTTATTTGGATTTCGTATAGCAATTTTCGAATTTTTCGGGAATATTGTATGGGATGTTTAGTACATTTTATCGATTTTCTACAATTTTTCCACATTAGTGAAAGGAATCAACTTTCAATCTTCGAACACAATATATAATTTTTTTCTCTTTTCAAAATTTTTTCTGATATCTTATTGTGATTTTCAGATCTTTTTCGCAATTCGTGCTGTTTTTTGACGTACCCGGGCAAAGCCGTTCAAGTTAGCTAGTACGTATATTTATGTATTTTGAATGCCACTCATTTTCGAAAATATTTCCAGGTTTTTTTTTTGTAGTGTATTAAACAGTTTTCTCAAACCAGAATATCGGTTTTTAGTATGCTATCAATGTTCAATAAACGTTTGCGCAAATAATCATTTTCAGCTGAATAACTGAATTTCTGCTTTCAAGCGTACACAACAAACGTATTTATTTAATGTTAAAGTTAATGATGTTAATGCATCACATATGGTTGTAAAAAATGTCTCTTGAACATGAAAATGTCTGCTTGAGAATTGATAGCATCCAAAAGACATTATAGATTATGAAGCAAATATCTGCATATCAAAAAGACATTTTTTACTGACTGCTTATAGGTTTACAATCTAAATTAAAAGCCTTAATATTAGTATTAAAATGAATAATATTGATTTTATAATGGTTTGGAGATGTTTCTAGAAGGTTTTGTTTATAGTGTTTTAATCAGTTTTCTCAAAACAGAATATCGGTTTTTAGTATACTAGCATTTCTCAATAAACATATGTTCAAATAAGCATTTTCAGCTTATTAACTGAATTTATACTTGCAAGCGTAACTAAAAAAGTATATTTATTTAACGTTACTGTTAATGCTATTAATTTATCACCTATGGATGTAAAACATGTCTGAGAATGGATAACATTAAAAAATATTATAAATTATGAAGCAAACATTTGCATGTCAAAAAACACCATTTACTGACTGATTAGGGACTTTCAAGCTAAGTTAAAAGCATTAATATTAATATTAAAATTAGTAATATTGGTTTTATAACGGTTCGGGAATATTTCTTGAAGTTATTGTTTATTTTGTATTAATGAGTTTTCTCAAACCAGAAGTGGGATTTTAGTATGCTATCAATTCTAAATAAACACTTACTCAAATAAATATTTTCAATGCATTAACTGAATTTCTGCATGCAAGCGAAAGAAGACAAACATAGGTATTAATTTAATGTTGTTGTTAATGCTATTAATTATCATGTATTGTTGTAAAACCTGCCTGTTGAACATGAAAATGGTGGATTGAGAATTGATAGCATTAAAATACTATATCGATTGTCAAGCAAGCATTTGCGTTTTGAAAAAAAAAAAAAAAACATGCTTTACCGACTGCTTACAGACTTACATTCTAAATTAAAAGCATTAATACTGTAATTAAAATTAACAACATTTATTAATATATATGTATAAATTCAGTCACACTGCTAAAAATATTTAATTGAGAATTGATAGCATCAAAAAATATATTCAGTGTTGAGAGGACTGATTATTCATTTCCTTATAAAAACTACTGAGAGGCATTTCCAAAAATCAGTGTCAGCAAAAGAAATTTTCTTTTTATAAATGCCTTTTTTTTTTTACCTCAGAAATATTTATTTTCTGAGATTTCTTGAAATGAAGAATTCTGAGTCATGGTAACTCCGAACAGGTTTTTATATTTTTTCTCCTGTGTTTTCATATATTAAAAAACATATGGATTTGTTTTCGATCTGGTTATATCTGAAGAAATTTAATGACCATATCATTTAATGACCAGTTGGTGGTCATTAATCTATTTACTTATATTATTTTTTAGTTATTTATTAGGACAATTGGGTTATATATTACTCGGTTATACAATACGTTCACAGTAATTTGCTATATCTAAAGATTTATTTTAGCAATGATTTTGTTACTTAGATTCTAACTGATGACCTGGAGCATAATAATTTATCGTATTATTTCGTTATTATTTACGACTGACACGGGATATATTGCTTAGTTGTACTACGGCATCATATTAACTGCTTATATCTGTAGATATTTTGATAATAATATTTTTATTAGTTAGAAAAATAATTACAACATATAGAAGAAAAATAAGATGAATCTAAATTCTTTTCAGATATATAAGAATAGGAATAAAAGACGAATCTGGACACTTTTAAAAATTTCTAAATCGATTTAGAAGTATATTTAATTTGAAACTTAATCTAAAGAGTATTGTTCGAAATATAATAAAATAAACTGCAAGATATCCATTATACTTCCTCTTAAAAAAGTATTTTTGCTTCCTCGTCACGTTGCTTTACATTTAAATATTGGAATCACGTATCACAAATTCGTTAACTTAAGTACAGCAGAAACAAATCAAACTGTCGCCATGTAAAGAGTTTGTGTTTTATTAAGAATGCTTTTGATTTACATTGATTACATTGATTGAATATTTTTATATATAACTAAGGGGTCTAACCCGGGCCTCCAGGGTTACTGAATATAAGTAAAAACCATTTTTTATAACATTATAAAGTGGTGGACATTTTTTTTTATTTCATGTTTATAACTTTGTGTGCTTATAGAATATATTAATTTTCACTTAAATACAAATGTTTATATATCAACTTCAAGGTAATTTAATGTAGAATTTAAATAAAAAAACAAAAACAAAATTAAAATATACTGCATTCCAAAAATTTTATGCTTACTTTAGTCTCAAATACAAACACAATTAGTCATGAATGCTGAAGTGTATTTTAATAAAAGCTTCCTAGCCAATCACAATGACTGTTTTTTGAACCAATCAAATGTCAGTATCTAAACTGTAGTAAATTCTGATTTATAAAAGCGGTATTTTGCTGGAATGATTTTTTCAAAAGGATGGATACTAGTGTAACTAAATAGAATAATGTTTTTTTTTCTATTTTTTCCTTAATGCAAATAGTTTAAAACAATGTCATCAACAACAAGAACTGATTGGACAGCTATAAAAAGAGCAGAATTGTCATACTGAGAAAAACGGTCTTTCATATGCTGAAATTCCAAGGCAGATTGATGGATCAGTCCCTTTATCTGGCGTACGAAAGTTGTGCTTACATTGTGAAGAAACTAAATCAGTGATAAATAAGACAAGATCAGGCAGAAAAAAATGCACAAGTGCTTGCGATGATAAAATGATAAAAAAGATATGCCTCAAATATAGAAGCATTTCATCAGATGCTGTTAGATGTGAAATGAATGCAATGGATATTTCAGTTAGTTTCGGAACAATAAGGAGAAGATTAGCAGGCTTTGGACCGAAAGGTAGAATTGCGAGGGGAAAAAATGTTTAAATCTTCAGTACCGCAAGAAACGAGTTCAATGGACAATTAATTGGTCAGAAAATCAGTGAAAGGAAATAATCTAGAGATGAGAGTAAATTATCGCTGTTTGGTAGTGATAGGCAAAAATATGTTAGACGTACGGTAGGGGAAGAGCTGCATCCTGATTACACTGAAGCAATTACAAAAAACACAACAAATGTCATGATTTGGGCATGTATGTCTGCAGGTGGTGTGGGCCACATTCAAGTGATTGATAACATTCTGAATGAAAAAAAAAAAACATAGAAACTGTATTGGAACCAAAATAGATACCTTCCATCAGGGATCTGTTCCCCAATAAAGCAACATTTATCTTTCAGAAGGATTGAGCTTTATCTCATACGGCAAAAATATACAAAGAATGATTTAAAAATAAAAGCACACAATTATTACCCTGGCCAGGAAACAGCCCTGATCCGAATCCTGTAGAAAGTTTGTGACGACGCTTGAAAATCTTGTACAAAAATAGCGTCCATCTAATAAAAAGCAAATTATTGAAGCTATAATTGATTCTTGGAATCATATGATTAAAAAGGTTGAACTCTAAACACTGATTCTCTCAATGAAACGACGCTGTGATGGTGCAATAAAAAACAAGGGCTATCCTACTAAATATTGAATGTGCAATTGTAACTTTAAAATATAATGGAATCTAAGGTAGATGTTAATTTTTGTAAGTGTAACTTTTTTTGTAATGCAGATATTTTAATTATTTTTTTTTATTAAATTCTACAATAAATGTCCTTGAACTTGATATTTAAACATTTGTATTTAAGTGAAATTTATTATATTCTGGAAGCACACAAAGCTATAAAACATGAAAAATTAAAAAGAAAAAATGTTCGAAATTTTGGCCACCACTGTATATTTTTTAATTCATCCCCCATAACACCAAAAAGCCTCTTTATTTGAAAACTATCAATTTTGCATTCAAATAAAGTTAGAAATTTATTAAAGAAGATACTTTCGTATGAGTTAATAGAACCCGAAGAAATCGCCAAACATTTTGTTATATACCAGCTGTTGTTTTAATTTTGTTCTTTAGAGTTATTTATGCAGATTTTCAAATTTGTTGTTTGAGTACATGTCTATTAAATAACAGTTTTATTTATGTTTTTCTATTATGCTATTTTATTAATGAAGTTCTAATTTAATTATGGAATATTAGCCGGAAAGAAATTCGGAACTATTTATATTTACTTAAGTGCAAATGGATTTATCTTTCATAATCGTCTACTCGCGATAGAGACAGATATAAAAACAAAATCCTGATTGAAAATTATTTTAAAAACCATGAATAATGTGTAAATTGCGTTACAGTTTCTAAAGAAACTGCAATACAGTTAAAACAAAATGCATTTTTAAGTACATTTTTTTTCTCTCTTCACGGTGTAAATTTAAATATGTACGATGTTTAGAAGTTTGAGAAACAGCAGCAAACAAATCGACATTTAATTATCTGCTGTTGGTAACGTGAAATATCAAAATGGTGTCCGTGTTACGCACGGACACATTTGTCCTTTATAATATAGATAGATAACTGATGCTGCTAAATCTGTTTGAAATGATTAATATCTAGTTGAGCCCAAATTAGATCGATTTTATTCAATTATTTTTAAGGGTAGTTTTTGTAAAGAATATTTTAAATGTACAAACATGAAGTTAATTTTTACTCATATTACTAGCAAAAACATCAACATAACAGATATTTCCTCAGAATGTGAAAGAGAGTCGGAATTTGAAAATACCAAATTCTTATAAACAATTAATTATGCGTTTTTAAAACATTCTTAGTTAAATTATAATGAAGAAACTAATTAAAAATTTTAGAGTTTAAAATTTGGATTTTATGCGTTATGTGAAATGAAATTTTTATATTTTATGAAATTGTTGTATTATTTCAGCATAATCAATAAAGAGGTATCAATAAAACACAGAAAGTAGATAATATGCAAAGAAAGTAGATAATATGATACATATAAAAATTTATGTTCAATTTTCGGTCCTTTCTCGTATTACATGAATAACCACCGGATCGCGTTATGTAATACAACTCTTAATAAGCCGTTTTATATTTTAAACAACTATCTCACTTCAAGAAATTCAAGTATATAAATTTTATCTAAAGTCTGCAGCAGAATGCTTAGGATTTGTTGTACGAAAATGGAAGAATTTAAAAAAGAAATATTTACTCACAAAACAAAATTAAAAAAAGGATCGAGATTTTTTTAAACTGCGATATTTTTACGCCAAATAATAATTAATTGTCTGCAAGTGAATTCCACGGTGACTATTAATTACAGAAATATATTACACAAACCATATTACGTTAAATATCGCCCACGTACCCGTGGTTACAGAATCTCATGTAATTAATAAAATGTCAATAATTTTCAGTTGACACACGCTATTAAATTTCCTCTTCCGCTCATTGTTTAAAATCTCCAAGAACTTTCCGTTTCACTTCAAAGTTATCTTTAACTGCACAAAAAACGTTTGAAGTGACGAAAATTGGCGGTTGTTTGATCGGAAATTACGAAATCTGTACTATAAATAATTACTATAAATAATTACTATAAATTACTATAAATAATTTATAGTAGGGTCATTCCACGTAAAATGAGCCAAAATTTAAAAAAAGTCGTGGCCACATAGTAACAGATTTTAATAAAATTTGATGTACAGGTTCAAATCATATTCAAATAGAGCTCTGCAAAATATCTTGACAAAAAATAAATTATTTTAGCAGTTATGGACATTTAAAAAACTTGTGATAAAGATTGGCATGTGTGCAATCGTCCAAAGTTGCAGGTTTGAAGTTCTGTATCTTGAAAACTATTTAACTGAAATGATTTTTTTTTAATAATGTAACCTCTGAAAAATTATCTTCTTATTTATTGAGCAATAATAATCTGGTAACTCCATGATTATTCTTTAATTGGTTGTAAAAATTGAAAATTTGCAAATTTTGAGAAAATTAAAAACGTAATAAAAATTAAAGGAATTCAAAAACATCTGAGAAATTAATGCCTGATGTAGTTTTACATATTAAGATCGAATTACTAATGTTTTTAGGTTGCCATGTATTTCCTTCACCTTTAAAAAAATTTAGAAACTTTTAAAAAAATGACAAAATCGTAATTTTTCCTCTTATTGATAGGTAAAAAAAAATAATGAAGGAAATGTCCCACATTACAATTATTGCACAGACATAAAGATCAATAAGTCCATAATCTGCTAAAAAAAATTCAAGCATGCCTTTTTCATTCCTAACGTCACAAAATTGGGTTAAAAAAGGTAATATTAACTACATTCCATGAGCTATTTTTTTTAATTCACGCGTGTTTCTTAAAATATTGCACGATTTCAAGGTGAAAAAATTTAGTGCTGCCATCTATTTTCTGTATGTGGGTTTAGGTATTAATATATAATTTTCTGTTCAATTGAGCTTTTTTTCTACTTTAATTAAAAATCTTCTTGAGGAAAAAATAAACTGAAAGCAAGTATAAAAGATTTTATATTTAAACTATACACTGTTATCTAAAATATCAAAGAATTAAAAGTTTAAAAAAGCTTTCTTTCAGGTCGAAACAAGTGATAGAAATACTGCATTTCATCCTCAACATTTTTTACTATTTATTTTCTTTCTCATTAAGGAATAAAAAAGGCAAGAATGAAAGTTTAAATATTTAATATATATACTTTTACCTATAACGTCAAGCAATTTTGATATTGTAGGAGGTGTCCTTCATCTCAATAGAAACGTTGCATTTTTCCCTCAAATTTTTTCAAAAATAATTTTTTTCTCATTAAGGAATAAAAATACAATTAGTAACTTTCGCCAATCTGTTACTTATTATTCATTCCGAATTATAAATAATTTTTAATATAGTCTTTGTATACTTAAGGCTAATAACCAAAATTGAAACTTCAAGCATGTAGCCAAAACCACGATTTTGCATCCACTTTTAATATAAATTTTAATACTTAAATAAACAATCCTAAAATCTATTATTTTACATTTACTCATAAATAGCTATGATCTACTTACAAAATGATTTTCGTTAAAATCTGTGACATGTCTGCCACAGGTGATTTGCTCATTTTGTATGGAATGACCCAGTAATTCTCTGTTTTGCATTTTATTTTATTTATTTATGTATACTAATAAAAGAAAAATTCGCTCTGTGTGTCTGTATGTTCGTGTTTGTGTCTGTGTGGGATGGCTAAAAATATGTACTTCGGGTAGAAATCTGAACATTTGTGTGAGGACAGTCAAAGCCGGGTCCTGACGCATCCAAGGCTCAGATTTTTAATTTTTTAACATCTGGGCTCCTTGGGCCCTAAATGTTTTTAAAATAAATTTTATGAACGTTTTTTGAACGTTTTTATTCCCTAAATTATTAACAACTTGCCCACTTTTTATCTGATATTCTTCGTTTTTGGTGCCCTTTCTACATTTAGTTATTCCCTTCTTTCTATATTCCAATTAAGACTCTCTGGCCCTCTGTAGCCCGGTAAATGGCCCCGCGAAGTTTTTGTGCTCTAAATCTAAACTAATAAAACTATTAATAAATTGTCTCCTTTAAGGAGGATCTTAGTTTTGGGGTTCTTTTTCCTTTTTCTTATTCTTATTCTCCCGTTTCTATATTCCAGCTAAGATCCTGGCCGTCCATGCCCCGGCCCCTGAACTTTATGTGTGCCATGCATTTTTAACGCACTAATTGTGTCACCCTCTCTATGCATAACTTTAAAATTGTATTTTGGACTCTTCTCTTCGGGCCAAAACCCTCACATTTTTATTGTGGCCATAGGACCCAGCTTTAAGCATTTACTTTCCCCATTTTTTACAAATTTCTTTAATAATGTATTCTAATGCAGCTAAATTACGAATAATTGATGATCTAAAATGCTTTTCACTAGGTCCTTTTTATATGTTTTCTTTTTCGGGACTTGCTTTTAATTATCAATTGGCCTTTTTGTGCCCCATGTTATAGTTCCTTTAAAAATTGCTCGATTCAGCAGCTTTTATTTCTAAGAAAGTCTTAGGTCCTTCAGCTACACCATCAACGGCAAAAAATCTATATATATATTACGCTAACGTACGTGGCACAGAAATCGCGATTATTTGTTATTGTTTAATGGCAACGCCCGAGAAACGCATCTGATTGGTTATTGTGTAAGAGTCCTTGGCAGGATTTAGGGCGATCGGGTTTGTTGTTGTTTACGTTTCACGTTTTCGGTGCAATATCTTTCGCTGCAATTATGTAGCTTCAAAATATCATTTGAAATGCCCGTAAAAAAATCTCGGTGAATGCTTGAAAGTGAAGAAGAAGCCGAATCGAAATACATTCGAAATCCAAATAGAATTGTCGAGAACGCCGTTAAGCGATCGGCAAAATAGGCTTAATAACTGTAACATGCACGAGTTGCTACTGAAATCCAAATTACTGATTTAAACGTTCCGGGGCATGTATAACTGTGAGTGAAACGTGCAATTTATGCAAAGCACTGTATTGAAAATGCGAATTAAACAGCAGCAAGAAGTTTACAAAATGTTGTCATGACGTAAAAAGTAATTTTGTACGGACCTGCGATACGAATTTCAGGTTCGCCCCCTCCCCCCCTCCCAAAAGTAAGATACAATAAAACCTGCTTAGACGGAAACGAAAACGGGGGAGAGCTGGAACTTTTTTTTCGTTTATTGCAGGATTCCGTTATAAACAGGCTTCACTCTATTTGCTTACAATTTTATTACTTCTTTTTCAGCATTACACTTTATGTTGTATTTGTAATCGCTTTTTCATATAAAGATTTTAAATAAAAAATTAAATTTTTGAAAATATAATTACATTTTAATTAAATTCATCAGTTAATTTAGAATAAAAAAGTTTAAAGTATGACACATATAAAAATTAAAAATCTTAACCTTTGACTTTACACAACTTTGGAACTGAACAAGAGTCGGGCCCTGGTAATTTGCACCGTCTCCACCCGCCCCCTCTGTACGGATCTGCGATAAAAATTTCAGATTAATTTAAGAATATTATTACGGGCCCGGGCAACGCCGGGCGGGTCAGCTAGTAAATAAATAAATAGATAAACATAAAATTCAGACTTTCAGCTACCACCAATTTTGAGTGTTAATGGTATTTTTGTGCCATTGGTGCTAATATTATTTAAAATATTATTAAAAATATCTAAAATATTTCGATTTTCATGCAGTTTTCTAAATATAGGTCTAGGGTCCTCCGGCTACTTTATAAACTATTAAAAATGTTCTTATATCCACTACATTTCAGTTAAGAACTCTTGATGTTTTTGTGCCTTAAAATCCTAATATGTTGCCACTTTTATTTCGATATTTGTTCTGTTGACGCTTTTTCTATTTAGTTATTCCTTCGTTTCTACATTCCAGTTAAAAAATTGCCCCCCCCCCCCCTATTGCCATTCCGTGGCACTTTGAACTTTTTGTGCGTCACGCATTTTTAACCCCTACCTAATTGTGTCTCCCTCTCAATGTATAAGTTTAAAGTTGAGTTTTGGACTCTTTTCAGTGCCAGAGCCCTCATATTTTAATTGGGGTCCTAGAACTTTTTAAGCATATCCACCCATTTTTTTTTGCAAATTTCTTTAAAATTTTATTCTAATGAATCGACACCCCATGCTTTCTTAATCTTTAACTGAAGATCTGAAGCTCTATGTACTAGGAACTTTTTAATTTTTTTTCATCTTAGGGCCCTGCTCTCAACTATCATTTGAACTTTTTGGGCCCCCTATTATAGCTTTCTTAAAAATAGTCCGATTGACTAGTTTTTTAAAGAATTTCTTAGATCCTCCAAGTACTACATGAAAAACGAAAAAAAAAATTTCTCAGACATCAGCTACCACCAATTCTGAATATTAATCCCCTCCTTGGGCTTGTGCTGTAGATTTATAAAAAATGAACGGATTCTCTTGCAATTTTCTTTAACATAGTTTTATGGCCCTCCGGCTTTTTAAAAAACTATTAAAAATTTCCTTATACCACAGCTACCACGTTTTTCGAATATTAATCTTCTTTTTCGGCATTAACTTACGTTTACTCACTACGGCCCTAAATTAAATATTGCATTAATGTTAAAGATAATTCTTTAAATTTATAAGGGGGACATCTTCCTCTGTTTGAAGGTGCATCGTTTCCTTCGGTTCTATGGGCCTGATTTAAACGGTAATTGATTTTTTTACTTAGCTACTTAGCTTACGATTCAGCAACTTTCTGCAGTATAAAAATTTAACTTAGACTTCTGGTATCACCGTTTTCGAACGTTAACGGCTCATTCTATTCTCTGTTTCTATGAGGTCGATTTCAGTGGAAATTGGTTTATTCAACTTACGATTGCTTTACTGATTTTAGCAACATCATCTTCCGCCACAGGGCACATTCTTATCTCGGGTTCTATAGGCCCAAATACTAAAGGGATCGGCTCATTCAACTTAGTTTTTGTTTGTCTCCGGCGCCTACGGAGCACTCCCCATATACGCTGCCTTAGGCAGTCGGGAACCAGGTCACCGGTTCGTTCGAAAAGAGGTTTGTTGTGAACACACTAAACGCTGTCGAAGGCATCGGGAGATCGGGAAATAAGTTTAATCGAAACACTCTACGCTGCTGAAAGCAGTGGGGTCCTTAAAACTAGGTTCATTTCAAAGATTTTCCTACGATATAAAATCATACAAATTTTTAGCTTTAAGGATTTGAAAACGGAACCGGGAAAAGCCGGGCGTGTCAGCTACCGCTTTATAAAAATGGAAAGTATTTGCTAAATTGTAGAAAACAAAATCTAAAGATTTTATATTGACCAATAATTTAAATTTTGCAAAACTATTTTGTTGTGAAGCAAAAGTTACATACTTTTGTGTCATTATTACTTTTTTTAATACTGATTTTTTACATTTTCTTTCAATTATACCTGAAACTAGAAAAATGATAAGAAAGTTAAAAATATGTAACACAAATTTTAAAATCTAGAAATGCACTCAATTTTTTGTTATAATTTGAAAAAAAAAACTGTTTCTTTTTCAGATATAGTTTCTTGAGAATTTAACTTTCTTTATATATATATATATATATATGTATATAAAGTAAATGCGTCAACATGTTCAAAGGCATCCTGGTAAAACCGCTGAATAGCAGTGTTTCCAGTTAACTAAGTTTTTTGTGTGTATCGCCAGCTCGCAGTTCAATGTTTGTGGCTCACACGATCGTCATTTTCAGACTTTTTTATTAGACCAACTCTATGACAAACGTAAATGTTTAAACATTATGAAAGTAAGAATAACAAAAATTACACTTTTGCGTCATTTGAAATCTTTCTGCTCACTTTACTCTTGTCGATAAAAGTATATTATCTTCTCTTAATATATTTGATCTATTGAGACCAGTATATTGTCATTTCATTTCCTGTTTTGAGATCTCGGTCTTATTCTTGACAAAAAAACAAACAAACAAGCAAAGAAAAAATATATTTAAAGGACCAATAGAAGGTATGCTAATCGAGAATATTTTGAAATTTTAATGAATAACCTCTACGACATACATTAAGGAATAATATGGCCACAGCATTAGCTCTATTTCTAGAAATCCAGATTTCTATTTTTCTTGTATTTCATTAAATGATTTTTTACTTTAAAATCAACTAACAACCTTGCAATGATCTTTTTCCAATGAACTCTGTTTTTATTTTATAGTAGCAACTTCCACATATTTTCTTATTATGCTTTGGAATTTTAAAATTTGATTAAATAAATAAAACTCTCATTATCGAATTTTAATGAAATTAATTTAATTTTACATATGAAATTCTTTTATATGTTATCCCCTTTTTTATAATTCAGAGTTTATTATTCAATTTTGCGTAATACATTCAAATGTAAGTATTATGTTTTATTTATGAAAAGGATATCCCCTTTATAAAATGCTAAATATGGGAAATTGTTAGAAATGTACATGTACAAATATGTAGGTTTTGTCAGCTTAACACTCAACCGTAATGTATTTTACATTAATACAATTGTAATTCATCATATCATTTATATTATTTCGATGATTAAGAACGCAATTATCTAAATCTACTTTATCTGTAGACAATTGCAATCTCTAGAGATGAACATTTGTTTTGATTTAGAGAATAACCTGATCTAGACAGGTAAGGCGGGATTTAGAGAGTGTAAGTTATCACCATTTCTGCAATTTCTGAAAGCGACTTGTCATTTGGCCAGTATCCAAACGATTTGCATTTGAATGAAGACCCACCAATGTGCGCATTAAAATCGCGATGGCTGCAGAAACTACTGAATAAACTTTATCTTTATTAATTGAATTCTAGTTATTAAAATAATTACTTTTAAAAATTTCTATAAACGGGGTGTAATTACTTCGAACAGTTTTTGATGATTTGACGAAGAATTTTTAAGATAATAATAATTAACCTATTAAAGACTGCTGTTGCGTTTTTGCTACATTATGTTTGTGATTTTTTTATTTTGTTTTGAATATTTTTTAAACAAATTTATTATCATATATTGCCTATGTGATTTTATTTTTAAGAAAATAAATTGTTAATTGATTTGAGTTGTAGAAAATTAGAAATATGAAATAGTACGGAACGTTTTTAAAATTTGTATTGATAAATTTCGGATGATGTTCATACATGCAGTATAAAGAAAGAAATAAATTTTAGGAATTCAAGGTTTGTATATCGTAGCAGCCAAACAATAATACTGTTTTGTAAAGGTAATAGACCGCTACATAGAAAAAGCTTGAAAGATTTTCATATGGTAAAAATGTAGTTGATTTGTACTAACATATCATATCACGCATAAAAATATATGTACTATTAATCGTTGAGCCAGGGGCTTGTGTGGTTTCATGTCAGCGGACTTGGTAAACCATATATTTCGGTTTCACCACAACATCAGCATGAAATTTATTCATGATACTTTCAGAACCAGAGTAGCCAATGGGCGCCATATTGGAAAATGGCCGCCGTCGTTGATACTGACATGATTATTAATGAACAGTTACAGAATGAATGTTACAGAACATGGTTATCAATGAATGGATAAACCAAAATATTGCTATAAAATCAACGGGAGCAATTGAAAATCTAGAATTTGCCGAAGACATGGTCAAAGCTCGTGACGTGGGTGTTACCAAACTTTCAAGAGAGATGCCTAAAGACTCAAAGACAGAAGGGTTTTCAAACCTCCAAAGAAAAATAAGCTAAAGACATTTTCTGACTTGAAAAAGAAACAGAATGTAAATAAAATAAATCAGAGTTTGTTGTCAAGGGATAAAGAGATCTGTTTGCTCAGATGACGATGATTGCTAAGCGAAGAAATTTGGATATGAGAATTTTCTTTTCCTACACTGTAAAAAAAGACAAATGTTTCTAAATTTACAAAAATGTATATTAGTCACTAACAATCACTAACGCAATTATATAATAACCTCTTCCGAGCCACCCAAAATTCCGAAAAGTGTTCCTTTATCTTTAGAAACTTCGGAAAACTATTTATTTTCGAAATTTAAAGAAGAATTTATAAAAATAAATTTTTAATAGCTGCCCGTCATTTTCGGAAACGTTTCTGAGTAGCTTTTAGAATGCATTAATCAGTTCTCTATACCGGAAAATTGATTTTTTCGATTCTATCAATTCTAAAAGAAACATGTTCAACTGCATAGCTGGATTTGTGCACGTAATTGTAACAAAATGATGTTAATCTTCATATTAATGTTAATGCTGTTACTTTTGCATGTTTGTCTGTTAAACACGTTTGCTGAATATCAAAATTTTTACCTGAGAATTAATAGCATCCAAAAAAGAATAAATTCCGATTTGACAAAGTGATTATTGCACTATAAAAGCTACTCAGAAATGTTTCCGGAGATGACGGACAGCTAATAAAAAGTTAGTTTTATAAATTCTTCTTTAAATTTTGAAAATAAATAGTTTTCTAAGATTTTTAAAGGTAAAGGAACGCTTTTCGTAATCTTCGGTGACTCGGAAGAGGTTATTGTATAATTTCGTTCTTAACTATGTTACATCTTTTTTAGATTAAGAAACATCTGTCTTTTTTTTTACAGTGTACCATGTAGGGCCTCTTTTATGGTCCTTAGCACCACCTGATTGTTCAATGCGAAGAACTGTAAAATCAAACAGATAGATGTTATAAAAAAGTAGGCGAATTCTGAAATAATTCCAAATGATGGTGTTGTTAACATCATTGACAAAATGTGCTTTGTACAAAAGCTACCACAGGAGCTTCAAACATTTGGACAACTAGCAAAGAATCTGCTTTCTAAAATAATACAAGACTCAACATCCTCTCAAAGAATAGATGCTGTATTTGATACATACAGGCAGGTGCCAATAAAAAGTGGTAAACGAAAAAAATTAACTGTTTCTGGATGCTATAAGAAAAATTTAACTCCTAGAAAACCCAGTACGAAAATGGAAGCAGTTTCTATCTGATGAGGAAAATAAGAATGAATTTATACATTTCGTTTCACAAGAATGGTAAAATAAGCAATATCTGAAACAGTTGAATACACGAGTGATATATATTTCCTGCAGGGCAAAATGCTATAAATTTACGAAATAACTAGACGAAGAAGCCAATAAATTGGCGTGCTTCCAAGAAAAGATGTATATGTAACTTTTATTTCACGCACACCATGCTTTAGCGTCTGTATTTAGAAATATTATTATTATCTCTATAGAACTTGATGTGGCAGTGATCACATTATTTTCTTAAGAAAACGATTTGAAAAACTACAAAGGGTTAATATCTGTAAAATGTGGGTCCAATGATAGGGTAAACCATTACAAGTTGAGTGAAATGTATGGACTCCTGTGTAAAGAGTTATTTAATGCGTTAGCTGGAGTGCGTTAACTTTCAGGGTGCGATACGGTAAGTGCTTTTACAGACAAGGGAAAATGATGCTTCAGAACACTGAATTCTGAGATGCTTTAAGATCCTTGGTACTGAAGCTGATGTATCAGAGCAAAAAAAGAAGAAGCTTGGGTCGTATGTTTGCGTGCTCTGTTATGGAAAGCCCAAATACTTTGGCATCAATGAATTGCGCTATACTATTTTTTCTGCAAAAACAGGGGTCTGTGGAGTCACATTGCCTTCCGCCATACAGAAATACCCTCTAGCTATAGGTAATTAGAGCTAATTACCAGGATATTCTTTGGAAGTGCTTACGGGCTGATTCTGATCTTCCTTCCCGAGGTTGGATTTCTGGAACAGATAATAAGGGAAGAGGATATCTAGAGGTTCATTGGAATGCAAGTCCTTCCTCCTTCTCCTGAAGTTATTTTGCAACTGATGTCATGTTCTTGCTCAGAGATCATGTGTCATGCCATCCTGTGTGTGTCTATTTAAAAACCTCAGATTTTCAAGCATATGCAGAATACAGAACTGTTCCAACTATGACGGTGGATGTGATTTGCACACAGGGATGTCAACCGATGATTATAGCAATGCAGAAAAGTAAGATTTCTGTTATTTATTATTTTTTAAGAGGCTGAGTACAATATTTCCACCAGTATTAAATATTTCTTTGAAAAAAAAAAATATTTGAACTGTTTATCCAACTGAAAATGCTAATAACCATAAAGTTAAATATAATTATAAACGTCATGTTAAAATAAAATATTAATAAATATGTACTTTCTGTAACGTTTTATCTTCAACGATATTTGTTCTTTTCATTTTTGTCATTCAAATCTCCTTAATTATGTGATAATGGCAAAAATAATCATGCGTATCTATGTGTGATAGATGGCGCCCATTTTTCAATCCGGCGTCTATAAGCTACCACAAATTTCATAGTATCATCATAAAAGGAACACCTTGGACCATTGTGAATCCAAAAAGGTGTATATCATCAGGTCCTTAGAGATGAAACCGAAAGCACTAATTTTGCGTCTCGCTCAACGATTATATCGATTTTTTTCTCTTAATAAACTTTTATTTCATATTTGTCAAATATACGAAATTGAGGTCTTTTATGGATTAAGAAAATTCTTGAACGTGTAAAATAAAATGGCATGTAAAAATTTTAGCAAAAGTAGATGAAATAATAAGTAGATAATAAAAAATGTACATGATCTGTTAAATCGGAATTCTATTTGAACTGTTGAAGCTATGATCAATTCTAGTTTGTAAACGATAACTAATTTTAGCGAGCGATGCAGAATTAAAGAAATTGTTGGCCTTAAAAAAACTGTAAGTGAGCTTTTTTTTTTGTAATATATCAAATTTTCACAATGTATTTATTTTTGCATTGTCCTTATTAGTAGGCTAGAAGATAAATTGTTTTTCCTTTGTAAACTTAAATACTCTCTTCGACTTATGACCTGATAAATAAATATGTTAAATCTTTGCTTTTGAAAGAATCGTTGAGATTTCTGTTCATAATTTGCAGATGAAAAATGTGTACCACTATAAAGGGTGATTCATAAATATCGAAACAATAGGCAATCTTCTTAAATATTCCCCCTAGGCACATAATTCCAATTGAAAAGTTTCATTAAAAAAGGTGCAAAATTTGATGAGATAAGTTTCAACTCCATGGGGGGTCTATATGAGAAAATACAAAAATTAAATTTTTATACGGGCCCCGTAGAGTAAAATTCCTAATTAGGAAAATTTTCCTTATCTATTCCTGAATTAAACAAAACAACAACAAAAAAAATCCATCTCGATATCTTTAAAATTCGCAGATATATCAAAATCCAAAATTCGTGAGTTCCACCATTTATCCATCCCTCTGAGCGACGAGTTTTTGACTCATTTTGAATGCAAGATAGGGATCAGCCACAAATTATACATTATTAAAAGTCGATATAAGACAGTGCCTCTCCTTTGGACATAAAATAGGCAGCGTATAGATTTTACGTTAAACTTGTTTTGAAAGTATGCTGGTGGTCTGCACTAGAGGTCAGCACGGGTCGAAATATCTAGGTCTGGTCCCGAACCGACCCATAAAAAGTTCGGCCCTGCCTGGAAAAAAGTTCAAATCGTAGCCTGGCCCGACCCGACTGAATTTCTACATAGTTTTTTACATCGATATGGTTAAATGTTGTTTCGTATGAAGGAGTTCTGACCAAAAATACTTATTATATCTTTTCTTTTTTCAGGTTTATAATTATTATTTTTAAAGAAGTGCAAAAAGCTGTGATTATTTGTTTTATTAATGAATCTCTATTTATATGTAAATGATTCACTTCTCCTTTAATAACGTTAATCCATATTCCATGTGTTAGAGACAATGAAAAATGCTATAAAGTAAAATCTTTTAAGATGGAATCACATAGGAAAAAAAAGCGTTATAGACAAGTTCCCTTCTGAGGAGTTGTAAATGTAGTCTGTTTATTCTCAGGTATTATCATATTCATTTCCCTGGATCAACAGGCTTTTCCGTTTAAGAAAGGATTCCGTCACAGGCAGATTCTTTTCACTAGTTTTACTGTATTTTAAATTTTTTGCTTTAAAATCTACTATCCTTTAAAAATATGAATTTTAAAATTTTATTGAAAAATAATGGCCATTTAAAAATACATGCATTTGTTGTAAAGGTTTTTGGGCTGAGCCAAATTTTAGTTATTTTTGCACGGGTTAGGTCAGTCAGAGTTAATGATTTTAATATGGGTTGTCTCGAGACCGGGATTGCTCTCATGCTGGGTTCGAACCCAATCGTGTCTTTCGGCCCAATCGTTCGGAGTTTTCAGTGGTTTTCTTCGAACCTTGGATATCCTTGCGTAAATACGGGTTAGGTTCCCTTAGAAAGACCTCCACGGAAGGCACACTCCCCCGTTTCGGGCCCATATCCCTCGTATAGATAATTGGCCGTCATAAATCACAACACCCGCTTCGGTATGAAACAATACGATCGGCCCGGCCTGGCCGAGTCTTCAGAAAAAAGTCGCCAATCCCGGGTCTGGACCGGCCCCATTATACAGACTTTTTTATCGGCCTCGCCGGAGAGGATAAAAAGTCTGAATTTGTAAGGGCTAAAATTCTGAAAAACCCTTAATCGGTATGTTTGAAAAAGCATTGTTTCAAATTCTACATTAAACATTTATTTATGGACACTTAAGTTGTACGAAAAGGTGGTGGAAACGACAAAAGTTAAACTGAATCGGAAGTTTAAGCTACCGAAAAAGTGACATTTTCACATGCAATTTTAAAAAATGTATTTAAATAATTTATTAGGAGCCAATCAATGTTTAAATCTTTAAATGCGTTTTTCTGCATGATACTTTTTAAATCGTAAATTAAAAAGGTGCAAACTTGGAACATGTCTTTTTTGACTATTTTACATTAATTTTGTTTCGGCAAATTGAAAAAAAAAATTACTTTTGGAAATATAATTTTTTTAAAAATAAGTTACATATTTTTAAGCAAATATTTTTAATATTTTTAAAATAAAAATTAAAAAAATTCCTGAAACAAAACTAAAATTATACTTTCCTCTTTAATTAAATGAAAAAATTTGAAATCCGATGAATAATGTTTCGAGTTATAAAGATTTTAAATTAAATCAGATTAAAAAAATACTAAACATTTAAATTTTTAAAAAACTTTATGCGAAATATTAGGATGTGATTTTGTTTGCAAATTATACGGTTTACTATCACAAAAAAAGAAAAAAAAATCAAAATTCTAGCTCAACAAATGTATTTTTTACATGTTTCCTAGAACTCTTAAACTAACATTGTTTCTTCGATTGTACTCATTTCAATTTGTGTCTAATCCCTTAAAACCTGATGAATTATTTAAACGGCCATAACTCTGCGAGTTTTTCAGATATGAAGATGCAACTTTTTGTGCTTAATTCAGGAATGGACAAGGAAAGTTTTCTTGATTGGAATTTTTACACTACGGCGGCCGTATAAAAATTTAATTTTCGTTTTTTTTTCAAATAGGCCCCCTATGGAGTTGCAACTTATGTCATTAAATTTTGCACCATTTTTTATGAAATTTTGCAATTGGAAGTATGGGTCTAGGGGCAATATTTAAGGAAATAGCCTATTGTTTCGATATTTATGAATTACCTTGTATATTAAATATTAATGTAATTTTACACATTTACAAAATTATAAATGAATATATCATTTGAACTAGTTAAAGTTATGTTACCTCATATTTCTAAAATGCGTACAGATGATTTGCGTAATTAAATTTCGAAGATTTCCATTACTTTTTTGCAATACTTTTATTTGCATTCCTTGAATATTTTGTAACGGGGAAAAAACTTTTACTACAAAAAATGCCAAAAATGCATCAGCAACATTCTCTTTTCTCCATCGGTGCTATTTTATCAAAAAATTTCTTATTCTAAATGTTTAGAAAAGAATTATCCATAAAACGTTATAGAAAAAATTGTCTTGAAAATAATTATAAAACTTAATTTATTGCAGTTCATTATTCATCAGTAATGAAATTTCGCAGAGAAATGATAATTTTGTCTTATGGATATAATATAGTGATTATCGAAAATATTGATATGTAGGTACAGAAAATAAAACTGTTTTTGTCATCCATGTCAAGCTTTAGTCATATATGAGTGTTTCAATATTTTGCTTCTGATTCGTCAATACATCTTAAAAATTTATATTTTTCATGTGAACTTTAAGCAGTTTTGAGGTATATTCCTGAATAAAGTAAATCTCTTATATTATTTAAAATGTTATTTAAAACGTAACTCTTTTTTATTGGATTACAGTGATATAACTGCAATACAGTAAAAAGAGTTTTTCGAGAGATAAAAGGGCTAAGAATTTTAAATAATGCAAAAAAAGCTTTCAAGCTGTCAGAACAGAAATCTTATCATACTTTATACGATTTTTGATTAAACATCATGAGCAAAACCTGAAACTAAGAGAAAAAACAATCTTTTATTCTATTCCAGCGCCTCAAAAGACGTTTCTGTTACCAAATTGTCAATGATACTTAATTGTTTTTAGTATATTGTCTTCACTTGATCGTAAATTTTATCTCATAATTGAGTTATCATGATTTTCGTGAAATTATTAATGCAGAAGTTTTACTTGTCTAATTGTTTTTCTTATTGCTATCGAACAATGCAGTTTGCCGAGAAGTTATATTGTTTCTTCAACTGATATTCTACCAAACTTATAAAACGAATGTTAAATGTTAGCACTGTGTTGAAATAGTTAAAACTTACAAAATAAATTCATATACGATATGTCAGGTTAAAACTCAGATATGAGCTGTTTGATTTTCCAGCAAACCCAGTTTACATTATAACTGATATTACTGTGTGTTTAAAACTAATAATTAAAAAGATGAAGAAACCTGTTAGGTTAGCATAAGAGAACATTCCGCGCTCAACATAAAAAAGAATAGATATAAGATATTTCTCATATATATTAAAAGAAAAAGCAGTATTTATGATTACGGGTGATATCGTAGACGATTGTACTAATTTTCACGAAGCTTGCCTTCTATACTACATCGAGCAAGAGAAAAATATCTATCTAGGTTGCGAATTCAAGAAAATTTGTTTTGACAGCGCTATAAAAATCCGCCTGCTATAACACGAAACATGATTTCTATACTAATTTGTCCACGAGTAAGTGAATTAGCAAGGTTTCGAAATCGAAAATGTTTATTTTGACAGATTAAAACAAACGCTGCACTGAAAATGCTGTTATATATAAAAAACTGCTCTAACGATTTTCACAAAAACTTGGCGGATCCTATACTAATTAGACGCCAAAAAAACTATATAGCTAGGTCCCTAATTCCAAAAATCTCGTTTTCTATTGTCCAAAGAAACTCATTATCGAAAATGGTGATGTTCCGGAGTTCCAGACATTAAAACATTCCGTTGATTGATAGTCAAGATCAGGTTCGATTTATATTTAATGCATTTGCTGGAGTCCTTAAAAAGCTGTAGGCTGCAGTAATTATTAAAAATAAGTCTTAATAAATTAATCTTATGAATTATCCTAATAAATATTCTTATGAAATTTATTTTTTACCATTACGAAGCAAAAATGTACTGTTGTACACTCAATACAATAAGGGATTGGGAGGGATGCCTGAGAGCAATTTTAATAATTTGTGTCCATATTACTAACTTCATGAAGAGATAGAGCATGAGTTCTAAAAAGTAAGTCAGAAAGAATTTGAACAAGAATTCGTATGTTGGGTGAAAAGTTTTGGGAACATAGGCTGAAAGACAAAACTGATCTGATTTATCTGATCTGTAAATGTTTATGATCTAACGAGGTAAATTAAACTAAAAAATAAGCAGACAAAAGATATAGGTTAGAGTAGCAATATTTGGACCGCCGCTTTAATTGGACCGTTGCCATTCTGCCGTTAATTACAGGAAGAGACTCCATCTACCGCTGAAATCCTACTCATCAGAATAACGTCATTCATGATTAGAAGAAGCAGCCGCCTACCACGTGCTGTTTTCAGACAATTTAAAAAAACCGAAAGTTAACTGTTTTGATCTAATTTTTTCCTACTAAACGTAAGTTAATATTTTAAAACTAAGGAAAGTTGTTATATTTCCGTATACATATATGAATTCATCAGTTTATTGCGCATATTTTTCACGCAGATTTGTTTGATTTCGTTTTTGTTCTTAGTCTTGAAATTAACTGTTTTAAAAAATGCACAGTTGCCGTAATTGGGCCAATTTAAGTTGCTTAAATTGAACCAGATATGCGATCATAAATTTGAAAAGTAAGTAATGAATTTCGAGGACGGTACGCTTTGTACACTATTTTTTTTTATATTTTATAATGGATTACTATCTCCATGCAAGTTATTTTTTATATCTGGATTAATTTTTTATACAGTTTAGGCCTATATAAACAAAAATATTTTTACATGTCTATGCAATAAATTTTGTTTGCAATGTGTTTGATCTTATGTGTAATTGTATTTATTTTGTTTGAATTCTTTATTCCTACGGCATAATTGATTTATAGATTTGAATTCAAACATTTTCCTCCTGCAGGATATTTGTGATGGAAGACTTTTTACAGTTCTGGAGGGTGGAATTATACTTTTTTGCCATTAATACGCATAAAATCTCAAACCTTGATGGAAATGTTGAAAAAGGCATAGACAAACTGTCTGGAAGAAAAACACCTGAGATAGCAAGAGCTGTTAATGATATAGAAAAAAAAAAGACAGTAAGTTGTGAAGAAAATGATCTGCAACAAGGCTGCAGCTGCAAATCCTACCCAAAAGCAAAAAAAATCATTAGAAATATTATTTCCCTTGCTAAATTCAGTTAAATAAAAGTACAGAGGGAGACAACAAATAGTTGTGTTAACATCATCGCCATATAAACTAAACCTTGAAATGAAAAAAAAGGACAAAAAGGAAGCTTTCACAGCACAAGAGCAATTGGAACATCGAGTTTTAAAAAATAGGCGTAATGCAATTAGCAAGATAATGATGGAAGAGAAGAACTACAAACATAATGTAAAGAAAACTTCTGTTGCAAAAAAGTCTGATAATTCAGAATTTAAAAAGAAAAATCTAGACAGTGATGACTGTTAAAAAGCAGTAAACCACCGTTTAAAATGCACAAATAATGCGTGAAAAGCAGCAAACAGCTGTTTCGAATCTACAGCGAGATTCTTCTTCAGTGCAAGATAGGGAAAAAAGAACAGCGTGCAAGAAAAAGCAAAGCTGAGCAAAATGATAGACAAAGACGCGGCCTTATATACCCTATGCGGGTAGCGAAAGCGCCAGAAACAACCAATGAGAGAGAAGCAGTGGAGACGACAGGGTGGACAAGTAGCGACATCTACCGGAGAAGGAGAGAAAAAGAAACCAAAAAAGAGGAAATTCAATTAATTCTTTCCAAATACTTGGAAAATATGGAGTAATAGATAAGTCATTGAGTAAAGAGTGAGAATTTTTAATGATGTGGTAAGCTTCCCAAAAATCAAGATCAAGGTTAGAAGAACATTTATGGATAATGGTGGCTGAGGAAAAATTGAACCTATGTTGAGAAGACCAAGAATGTTGAGCAATAGAAGAACGTTTGAGCTCCTGATTTTTAACATAACCTTCATGCTCTTTTAAACGAAATCTAAAAGCACGTTTAGTCTGGTCAATATAAGAAAGGCCACACTAGCAAGAGATTTGGTAGGCAAGAGATTTCCCAGTTATCTAGGCGATCAACGGGGTGTTTGAGATTTGAAAAAGTGATTTTATTAACAGGAGAAAAAATAACATTAAAATCAAACCTTCTTAAGATTTTAGCAACTTGCTGACTGATTTTAGGAAAAAAATGGTACCACAACTGAAATATTAGAGTTGGAATTAGATTACGCTGTTCTTTTTTCCCTATCTTGCACTGAAGAAGATTCTCACTGTAGATTCGAAACAGCTGTTTGCTGCTTGTCACGCATTATTTGTGCGTTTTAAACGTTGGTTTACTGCTTTTTAATATACCTGCACAAAGGCTTTAATTGCTATTTTCAGTGATGACTGGTTTTGCCTAACTTGTAAGAAAAATAAAATAGTAGAAATGATTCAGTATCCAGATTATCTATATACGGTTCAATGTTGTGTGCGCTGGAAAACAAAAACAATACACAAAATTCATGTATAAGCTTTGCATCACACCTTACATGTTATTCAATTAACTGACAATTAGTTACATAATTTCTATTCTTAATTATTGATAACTTTGATTTATATTTTGAATACATTTTTATTTAAAACAATTACTCTTACTTTCAGATATTTGATATTATATTTCATTGCTATTTGTTTGATTGTTTCATTAATCGCAAACTTTGCTTTTAATAAAATTAGTTATATTCCCAAGTCATTAAAACAACCTAATATTATTTGGCCCAATTTAGGAAACTGGGGGTCCAACTTAGGCGACCAGTTGCTGAATTTGGACCACTTTTGACAAAATTTTCAAATTAAAATAAAATTTAAGATTTTCAAAAAGAAATTGAACTAAATATTTATTTAGTTAATAGATGAATAGATTGACCTTGTGTAATGATCTTTTGCAGATATTCAAAAAATTAAGTGAGTTACACCTGAAAATAAATGAAGTGGTCCAAATTCGGCTACTCTCCATTATTGCTAATGAACATTGGACGGAATGAGAAGAAAAATGCAGACTGGGTATAAAGTCAATATTTATTATTTTTCCTTTTTTAGGGGCGTTCATATATATACGTAGCACCTATAGTCGTCTTTCAGAAATCCGAATTACACCAAGTTATTCTTAAAAACCGTGGAGACCCCCTATGCTGAAAAAGTACCCATAAAGTAATATATAAATAAGCATAAAAGGTCATTATATTTGTTTTCCTGGCAGTTTCTATCTTTTAGCAAGAAATCTCACTTTCTGAAGTACGAAATGTGTCAAGCTTTTGTTTTTACGCCATCCCCTTAGTGAGGAAAATACCCAATATTTTAACAACTTTTTAGCGATTTCTAAATTAATTTTTCATTGCAAAATCGCAGATTAATTAATATTAAACTATTAATTTATAAAAGGGTGTATTTTTTTAAATATTACGTGCTTCATGTTTTATTTAGAATTTAACTTCCTATTTTTTAATCATTAAAATCTTCATTGTTAAAGTTTCACCGCTATTTGGAATAATTTGGAGAGTAATTTTTCGCGCTTCCTTAAGTCCATTGTTGTTTCAACTCCCGTACATCTGTACGAGTTACATGGGATATTTGCCGATTTATGACTTGCCTACCTAAAAATACCTTAAAATTAATGTATTAATTTATATTTAAGTTCTAAAAATATTAAAATGCCTTTACTGCCATTACCAACCCGCATGTGAACGATAGTATTATAATTCTAGTATATCAAGCAGATGTTAAAAATCGTCTACAAAATTCCATCTTTACATATAAAAAACTAGGTTCAGTTAAATAAAAGAGAAAAAAAAACTACCGAGCGAGGCGCTATCTACCAGGTATTATAGGTACCCACAACAATGTATCTAGGGTAACTTGAGGTGAGATGCCGTGCTTGCACTACAAAAGAGGACGAAGGACCTTGAAAAACAAATTAGAAAAATGTTGAAATTTTTTTGAATTTTTATCAAAAATTTTGAAATTTGTTTATATATTTTTATATTTAAATACATAAAATTCGATGCACAGTTTTATTTATAAATATAATGGTTTTGCGTCTTTTACTAATCACTTACACAACTGTTTCGTTCATATAAAGCGAACCAAAGCGAACTGTTAACACGATTTTATTTTAACACTAAATATATGCGAGCCAACAGACGCCTTACTACATTCTATCATTTTTCACATTCCACAACAACAGGAATCAAAGCAGAAAAAACACAGAGTGTTGTCACATGCGGAAAAAAGGAACAATAAACTTACATGGATTCGGAGCACACGAAACCAAGGAATATGCAGCAAACGATACTTACATATACATTCTGGCCCCCGTTGAAATCCCCTAGGATTTCAACAAGTAGTTAACTACTTACAATTTATAACTATAATGAAAGAACAATTAATAACACAAACAAATTAATAAACAAAATAGAAAAATATTAGACAGTTCTGAGTTCACAGTTTTTAGTTTCTATAGCAAGAGGACACGGTTTCACTATTGGACGATCGATGTCACTACTACTAGTCTTGATCGTAACAACTCTGACCTTATTATCTTAACCTGGATGAACAGTTATTATTTGTCCTAATTTCCATTTAAGTGGTGGAAGGTTGTCATCTTTGATGAGGACTAAGTCATTGACTTCTAAATCTCGTTGACTTTTGCCATTTAAGTATTTGCTGAAGTTGAGACAGGTATTCCCGGCTCCATCTTTTCCAAAATTGCTGAAGAATAAACTGTCTCACATGCCATCTATCAAGATGACTCAAAGGACTATGACTTAGATCTTGTTCAGGTATGGCAGTTAGAAAGGAAGTGACCTGGCATTAGAGCAGTTAAGTCAGTTGGGTCAGATGATATGGGACATAGTGGCATAGAGTTGAGACAAGCTTCAACTTGCGTAATCAAAGTTTGGAACTCAGGATATGTTAAGACAGTGTCACCAACGGTTTTTTCAGATTCGATTTCATTTATTTTACTGCAGATTGCCAAAGTTCATCAAAGTGTGGAGCAGAAGGCGGATTAAAAGTCCAGCATATTTCCTCTTTGTTGTTTGTTTATTTCTTCATTATGCTTGCACTGCAAAAGATAATTGTTGATTTCTTTTTCTGCACCTTTGAAGTTGGTTCCACAATCACTAAAAATCTCAAAAGATTTCCCTCTTCTTGCGATAAATCGTTTTAATGCACTTAAGAATGCCTTTGTTGAAATATCTTCTACAACTTCAAATGAACTCCTTTGATGACGAAGCAGACAAATACACACACATATGATTTAAATGATTTTAGTCCGCGTCCTGCACGATATTTAATCATGAATGGTCATGAAAATTCTGTTCCAACTCGATGAAATGGTCGTGATTGTGTTACTCTAGATGCTGGAAGATTAGCCATTATTTGTTTAGCAGTTTGAGCTCTATATCTGCAACATGTAACACAAGTTCTTACTATTTTCCGAATAACAGACCTAGTAGTAATGATACAAAATTTCTTTCTAATTAAAGAAAGAAGAACCTCTGGAGCTGCATGGAAATATTTTTCATGAAAATGTTTAATTATGATCTTAGTCACATGGTGTTTTGATGGTAATAAGATTGGGTGCTTTTCATTCTCTGACAACTGTGTGTTTTTCAATCTTCCTCCTACTCTTAATATTATGTTATCATCTAAAATCGGACACAAACAAACGAGACTGCTATTTGTAGGTGGCTCTTTTCCAGCTTCTAAACACTGAATTTCTTTATTGAAGTTCACTTGTTGAACTATTCGAATAATGCAGCGTGTTGCGGCTTGAATTTCATTGCTTGATAAAAAGGATGTATTTCTTTTTACACGTGTTACCTTTGAATTGGAGATGAATTTCAATAGCCAAGCAAATATGCGTTGCAACTTGGAAAACGAAGATATTTTTCATATAATATCAAGTTCTTTTACATTTTCAGAAACTTAAAATGTTAATGTTTTACGTGCTTCTGGTAATTCTTCTTCATTTATGGTAATAGGTTCATGCACGGGAACCTCATTGCTTCTTAACCACAGTGGGCCGTTCCACCACAAGTCATGGGACTCTGCAGGAAGTAACCCACGTGATGCACAATCAGCAGGATTTTCTTTTCCGTTCACATGGTTCCAATTCTCAGCTGGTAAAATGGATTGGATTTCAGATACTCTGTTGGCCACAAAGACTGGCCATCTTTTAGGATTTGATCTTAGCCATGACAATACAATTTGTGAATCACTCTATGCGTGCACAGAATCAGGTTTTATATGTAATGCATCTCTAACCGCCTTTATTAAGTGTTCCAGCAATACTGCAGCACATAATTCCAGTCTTGGAATCGTGACAGGTTTTAGTGGTGCTACGCGAGTTTTAGCTGTTAAAAGTTTCACATCAGTGTTAGAGTTATCACAAGCTTTAACGTAAATAACTGCTGAATAACCCTTTTCTGAAGCATCACAAAATCCGTGAAGTTCACATCGAGAATATTTGGGCAAGATGACATTTCCAGGTATATATATGGAATTTAAGAGTTTGACTTCTTGTCACAAAATTTTCCACTTTTGATCAATATTTTCTGGTACTGGGTCATCCCATGATAATTGTAATTTCCACAGTTCTTGAAGGATAATTTTAGTTAGAATTACAAAAGGTGCAATCCATCCCAATGGATCAAAACGCGTTGATACAAATGACAGAATAATTCTTTTAGTAGGGACACTTTGATAATCTATATCACTGAAATTACATTTGAACATATAATTATCAGGATGCCATTCCACTCCTAGAACTTTTATGGCTTTATTGCCCACTACACTATGTATATTATCATTAATTGTGTTTGCCAACCCAACATTTTTCAATAGTGAGGGTTCATTTGTGGACCATTTATGTAACTCAAACCACCTTTTTTTAGCATTTTCTTCAATTCATATATCAATTCAGTACCTTCCTGACTATTCTCAACACCAGTTAAAACATCATCAACATAAAAATCGCTTAAAACTATAGTCTTTGCTTTTGGGAAATTAAGACCCTCATCAATTGCTAAATGACTCAAAGCTTTAGTTGCAAGATATGGAGCAGCAGCAGTCCCGTATGTGACAGTGTTTAAGAGAAAAACTTGTATTTGTTTATCTTGACCATATCGCCATAATATTCTCTGAAAATCTCTATCTTTGTCATGAATTTTTACCTACCTATACATCATTCTTATATCAGCTGTGATTGTAATATTATGAAATCTAAACTTTAACCCCTTGAGGGGCAAGCAATTGCGTTTGTGAAATGCTGAATTCCTACCGAAATCTTTGAAAAATTCTATTTTAAAATAAGCAAAAGCAATTTTACGGCTTTTTTCCACCAAAGTTAGAAAAGTAAAATTTAATAAAATTTTTCTGGTGTAAAACTTCATTAATCGTAGGTGGTATATAATATATACCGGTGCCCCTCAAGGGGTTAATAAAATGCAAATTAAATCATATTGTGTTTTGGGACCTACCATTAGAGTGTCGTTTAAAGATACACCTGTTGTTGTCTTAGCACTTCCATCAAAAACTGCTCTTAATTTTGTGGTTAAACTCGAACTATTCAAGACAAAGTGATGTGGGATGTAATAATGTTTATTCTCTAATTCACGATCTGTATTTGAAACAATGTCCATGTGGCCCAGAGATAAATATTATTTCATATTCAATATAAATTGGACAATTATTCAAATTATTCAAATAAATATAAATTGGACATATTGGTTGTAAATTTCTGGCATGGATATTAATATTTTCTCTTGATAAAGAAATCTTCTGTGAGCCACTTGGTGAGAATCACCTAAATTATCTTGATCCTGTTTAAACGGCAATGCGACTGAGTAGCGGCCTGTTTTTTCTCTGAAATGAGAACTTTCAAAATGCCTTTCACAAAGTTTTTCTTCAATTGTTAAAGGTTGCACATTTGTAATTTTTTCTAATTCCCAGAATTAATTTACTAATTCGTCAGTTTTTGTACTTAAATGATTTACACATACCTGATCAGTTGCCAGCGTTTCAAAATTTGTAGTACCCGAAATTATCCACCCAAGTCTCGTATTTAATGCGAATGGAAGGTTAGGTTCACGTTTGACAATTTCTCCAGTCATTAAATGCATACATACACTTACACCAAATAGAATGTCAATTTTTTGTTAATTCAAAAATAATGGATCAGCTAACATTAAATCATTGAAATTATTGCAAATGATTGAAGGCAAAGACACATAGGGAATATTATCTGTCATCTTATCCATCACGAATACTGATGTTGATACTCTAAGATCACTTTTGAAGTGAGAAGTGAATAATAAATCAACTTACCCATTATTCACAGTATTAAAGGTTTCCAAACATGACACAGAGATAGAACTATCTTTGACCTTTAATCCAAATTTATTTACACATTCTTGTGAAATAAATGACCTCTGAGAGCCAGTAGCACATAAACATTTGCATTTTACAAACTCTTGTTTAGAATTTTGAACTTTTACTAAGGAGGTACACAACAAAATATGGCTCTTTTGATTACAATTTTCGTTTGACTCATAATGAGAGACACAGACTATAGACGAAACATTTTCAATTGATGACTCAACTTTTTTATGGATAAATTATTGTGCGTGTGGAGACATACTATTTGACTGATTCTTATTCCTTGAATAATTTACCATGTGCAAAATACTATGATGTTTGTTAAAGCAATGATGGCACCACATATTTAGTCTCTTACATTTATTGAGGAAATGTATATTAGATAAGCAATTGAAACAATAATGTTTACGTTTTACGAAATCTGTTCGTTGTTGAACAGGTAAATTAAGAAATTTTGAGCACTTACCTAAACTATGGTCTTCCTTACAATAACCACAACCTAATGTAGCTACAAAAGCATTACTCTTATTCGGAACTACAGATTTAGGTACCTTATTTACCACTAGCTTGCTATTTTGAAGAGTTCTTGCGTAATTCTTAAGAAATTCGATTAAGTTTTTAAGTTTTGGAATTTCCCCGCTTTTAAGCTGGCATTCCAACCACAATTTTGTAGAACGATCCAATTTTTGCAAAATTAAATAAGTCATTAATGTATCACCAAATTTGTCAATGGTTTGGTTCAATACCAAACCATGAGCAAATGACTTCATTAATGTTGTCAACTAGATTTAAAATAGCAATAGCTGATTCTGTTTGAATAGTTGGTAAACTTAAAAATCGTTTAATATATGCAAATATTTGTTCTCGTTTATTTGAATATCTTTCGTCTAATAGATTCCACGCAATCTCAAAATTAGAATTCGAAATTTGAATAGACTGAATGACGCGATACGATTCACCTTCCAACGAAGCCTTCAAATACTGTAACTTTTGAGCATTAGATATACTTGTATTGCTGTTTACGATTGCATTAAAAATATCCTTAAACGCTATCCATTCTGTTATATTACCTCCAAAAGTAGACAATGATAACTTAGGACCAATGATAACCAAACACGTTTTCTGAAATTACACTATCAGATTTAATTTCACTCTTATTTAACTCAGCATTTTGTATTTTCAACTTTTTTTCACCCTTAAATTTCCACAAATCAATTCTATCTGAGATTTTCCGTGCGCTATCTGTCTCACTTTCTAATTGTTTAGGTTCTGTAATTAAAACTTCAATTTCCATATCAAGTTTTTTTAGATCCGTTTCTTTCTGTTTTAACAATTCAATATTTTCTTCTAATTGCATTACATTAATGTCATCACTTGCGATTATACTTCCGATTTTCTTAATGTAATTTCTTACATTTCTCCGTAGAGCAGCTCTTTTTGTTTTTAAAAATATCAGTTCACTCATTTTTGTTTAAATCAAGCCCAAAACTAATTTCAAAAGATCTAAACTGTATACTTTCAAAATAATTCTACACTTTTAAACACAGATTCTTTTTAGACATGAAATAGAATGTTCATTGTTAACTTACCTCGAAACCTGAAGTAAATTTTCATCACAGACGATATCACTCGCCAGTTCATAAAATGTTCAATTGTACTCTTTTATTTTTCACTAGCGCTCCGGCTTGATTTGTGCCAACAAATGGTTTTGCGTCTTTTACTAATCACTTACACAACTGGTTCGTTCACATAAACACCAAAGCGGACTGTAAACACGAATTTATTTTAACACTAAATATATGCGAGCCAACATATGCTGCAGACGATACTTACATAAACATAAAAACCAAATTTTTATAAAAAAACATTGAGGATTTTCCTTGATATGGAACACGCAAGGGGCATTTCGAAGATTTCCAAGACGACGCGTAAAATTCCTTTTTTCCTGAAAAATGATTTTTTTATATATGTTTTTGTGATAAATGCTTGTCATAATGCATATAATGTGCCCTTGAGTAATATTTAAAGTAAAATTTACAAAAAAAAAGAAAAATTGAAAAATTTTGAATTTTTCTTTACCTTTATATTTAAATGTATAAAATTCGATGCACAGTTTTATCTATACATATAAACCAAACTTTTATAAAAAAAATATTGTGGATTTTCATTGATATGGAACGCGCAAGGGGACTTTCGAAGATTTCTAAGACGACGCGTAAAATTCCATTTATTTCTGAAAAATATATTTTTTCTTTTTTTGTGATAAATGCATGCCATAATGTACATAATGTACCCTTGAGTAATATTTAAAGTGAAATTTACAAAAAATAAAAAAAATGATTTTTAATGTCCCTCGTCCCCTTAAAACTGGGACAATTTTGTTTTCTAAGGAAAAATCTTGTTTCATTGAGGAGTGAGAGTAACTGTGTTACCAACCTCTGAGGTCAAATTTAGCTTGGCTGAGAATGTATTTGACTCTGTTATGAAATTAATGTGTTGTTCTTCATTGTCAACACTAGTGACACAATTTTCAATATAAAATTATTCCGAAATTCTAGAAGCTGTTTCCTGCATAGAGAGAGGTGACTTTTTTAAGTGGTGTTGCAAGGTTGCTCCCAATAAATAGGGACTACATGTAAGCCCGAAAACAACTCTTCGATGTTGGAAAATTTACTTTTCTTCAGAATTTCCCTCTTTCCACCATAAAAATCTTAAGAAAGCTCTGTCATTTTCATTTAAGCTAATCTATAAAAATGCTTTTCTTATGTCTGATATTACACCAACTTTCTTCAATCGGAACCGATTTATCAATGAAGGGATAAGTTCTACTAAAACAACTTTCAACAAACAATCGTTAATAGAGGGTGAGCCTCTTTTTCCTAGCGGACCCATCAAAGTGCCATATGCGGGTTGTGGAATTTTCTTTTATTACTGCTCTGTGTGGTAGAAAAATTCAGCTTCCGTTCCTGGAGTTGATTCGACCTCCTAAATAATGTCTTCTTGAGCCACTCATTAAATACCGCTTCATAGGCAGATAAATTGCCAGATTCCTTTAATGGATCTATGCAGTTTTTTAATCTACGTTCTGCAATTTTCCGAGCACTGTGAAGAGGGGGGTGACCAACAATTCATGGAAGACTAACCTGATAACGTCATTCATTGTTTATATGAATATTTTTGTTGAAATGTTGTTTTACGGCTTGTTCGAGTTCTAAACTAGATTCTTTATTACCCGGATCAAGAATTCCTAAAGTGTCTAATCGCCATAAATCTGTGAGTTTTGTTTCATTTACCTGTAAGGATAAAACAACTTTTGTGGAATCATTTGTATTTTCTGCATTAGTTTTACTTATCAATGTCCACCCTACTTTGGTCTGTATAGCAGTTAAATTAATATCCAAGGATTTAATTTTCCCCGTTAATAACTTCCCGTAAATATCTGCTCTGATAAGTAAACTTATTTCCTGTTCATTTGTAATTTTTTGCTTCCCTGTATATATATGCATCTAATCTGAGAATTTTTTCGCATTTTTTTTAGCTTCCTTTATCCAAGGCCCATTTTAATTTTTGGAACCTCAGTACATATTTTGTCTTGATCATAGACATCAAAATTGCATTTAAAAGCATTTTCTAAATTACTTAAATATATTTTATACCGCTTAGGTAAGTATGTTTCTTGAATACAACCAAAAAGACCGTGAATATTTTTTTTTCTTTCCCTACAGCTTCATATCCTATTTGATGAATAATGTCTTTAGTTAAATACGAGCGTTGACTACCAGAATCTATCAAATAGCTTATTAGCATCTGTTTATTTTCATCTTTTAAGTCTAAACGGACAGTTAAAATCTGTATTAATAATGCGCGATTACACGTTTTATTTGATAATGTCGTGCTTTTATTATTTTCTAGTGGTCTGGCAGTTTCTTTTTCGGGACATAAAATTCTATAATGCCGTTTTGAACAATTACTGCATTTAACAAATTTTCTGCAATATTTGGCTAGGTGCCCTGCATTTTTGAGACAATCAAAACAATAACCATACTGATTTAAAGTTTCCTTCTTACCCTGTAATGATTTATTTTTAAATAAATCACACTCGATCAAAAATTATTTTTCTTTACATTCCGGGCATTTAATGTGTTTAGAAAATGATACAGTTTCATTTATTAAACCAGATGCGGTAAGAATAATTTTTCGCGACTGCTTGTCGCGCACTTGCTTTACAGATATAGTGTCTGCATTCAGAGAATATTGATAGAGATTAAAAACGCAGTTCTTTCTCGGGAAATAACTTCCATTTTCAAATAATCAATTATTTTCGTAACGTTTAATTCTTCATCATTACCACTTTTTCTTTGTTATTTGCAACACTATGTCAGAAGATAATAATTTAATTAGGATGGGGCGAGTAACGCCGAATAAATTTCAATCTCTAATCTGAGAGCTTTGAGATTTCTGGTTTCTGTCTGGCAAGTGTCCAGCAATCTGCGGAGTGCATAAACATCACTGGATTTCTTTACTGAACAAAGTGATAAAAGTTTATTAAGGTGTGTGTTAATAACCAAATTCTAACCGAATCGTTCTTTTAGAGTTTCTATAGCAGATAAATAGTTACTGTTGGTTAAAGTATAACCTTTTATTGAGTTAGCAGCACTCGAAGTAAGATATGACTTTAAATAATTGAATTTTTCTACGTCAGGCAATTCTACATTTTTATGAAATGGAGATTCAAATTTGTCCTAAAATCGGTGTCAATTCGAAGGATCACTGTAAAATGATTCAATTACTACCTTGGGTAAATTTATGCGAATGGATTTCAACCCCCGAATTACAACTCTTTCTTCGGAGTTGTTTATTGTCGTAGTAGAAACATTCGAATTAGATTTAGTTTCTAAATTCAATTTAGACATTTTTACTTTCGTTTTGCAAATTACCAGATTCGAATTATACTCATCACATTTTAAGACGTCAGCTTCTAATTCACCTAATTTAATAGATTTTTGTATTTCCGTTCGAGATAATGAAGCTCTTTTTCTTTCAAATCTAAATCAGCGAGAAAATTCTCTAATTCCTCTTCATCGGCAGTATTTTCTGAAATTGCCGCTTTTATCCTATTAATTAATTTCGTGGTTTGAGATCTAATAGTAGTGCGTTTAGTTTTATTAACTGCATCCATTCTCATAAATCAACGTTATAACGATAAATTCATCAAACAACAATAGTTGCAACTATCTTATACAAACAAAGCACATCGATAAAAATTCTAACTCAACGAAATTATTATTGATCTGACTCAAATATTTTAGGCAGTCGCCGTTTCGGGGGCCAGAAATGTCAGATACACTAAATTATTTCATGCAAATCTATAATGGTAAGTAAAAAACACTTACCCATCCAAGGTAGGCCGCTTTCTTTTTGAATCAACATTCTAGACATTCCAGAACAGACTCGGCAACTAGTAAATTTTACAAGATGATGAACCACAATGAAGAGGACATTTCTTGCCTTTTTATACTATTTATATCCTATTAACTTATACAAAAGAATATATACATTATGTACATAAGTTGAATTAGTATTGAATGCGATATTTATTATTTTGATGGGGGAAAACCCGCATCTCCGATCTAATTCTTCGTTTGTTCTAAAAACAACAAAGTTACTGTTGCCAAAAGGCAAAAACATAAGTCCCCATTCGAAGAAAAAATGTCCATGGAGGTCGGTGTTTTCCAATAATATCGTTAACATTATGAACTCAGTCGATAGCAATATACAATTCACTTACGAAACAGAAAATAACGGCGATCTCCCGTTTCTGGGAACCCTCGTTACGCGCACTGTAGACGGTTTCTCTACATCGCTCTATCGTAAAACTTTTGCAGTTAGTCTACCCCCCCCCCCACACACACACACACTCGCTCTTGCCACGCTTCTAGACAGAAAATTGCTGCATTTTTTACTTTCATAAGTCGTGCCATACATGTTTGTTAAGATTATCACTCACTTAATAGTGAAATTCAATATCTTAAAGCCTGCAATTGACAGAGGATACAACCCTTCTATTATTGATGCTGATTTACGCAAAGTACAGCACCCTCGTACCTCAAACTCAAATCAGTCCTCTTCTCTTTCCAGAAGTAGCATTGTGTTACCTTTCTTTCCTGAATCCAGTTTTCCTATTGTCAAAATTCTTAGACAGCACCACTTCAGAATAATTTTCACCCCTACGTATAAACTGACCCTCTCCAAACTCAAAGATCCTTTTGAGTTATACAACTCATGGGGTATCTATAGTGTTAATTGCCAGTGTGGTCTTTCCTCTGTTGTTCAGACCAAATTAAAACTTCGTATTAAGGAACACCAACAGTTATATTCAAAAACAGGAAACCAATAAATCTTCAAATGCTAAACATTACTGGGAGATGAACCACTCTTTTTATTTTAATGCAGCCAAAATCATCTCTAAACCCACTTCTATACATGAACTTAACTTTCTTGAAGCATTTCATATGTACAAAAAATATGGCAATATAGTTAATAGTGAATTCGCTATTCCCCATTTACCAAATTGCTTTAAATTTTTCATAAAATTCCTCTTTTGCTTAATTACTACCAGGTATATTTTTTCACATTTTTGATGGCATTACATATACTATTCTCCTATTGGTTGGTACCCGTATTTTCATGTTTCCTCATTGGTTAATGAACTTCTCAGTTGAATCCGGTACTCAACAATAAAAATGAGCAAGTTTCCAATATTCTTTCACTAAGGACGGTACGCTAAACGCTACCGAGATTAGTCTGCTGAAAATTTACATATTCTCGCGTTTTTAACGTTGCTTTTAAATATATAACTGCCAAAAGTTATTATTATAATTTCTCTCTTTTGTATATAGATGCAACAAAATTTATGCGCTAAAAGAAAACAATTACTTTCACAAACATGCATATATTTCTTAATGAAATTCATATACCTATGCAAAATAAATCCTTTTATAAAGTAAGATTCGGATATTGTTTAACATTTTATAATATTTTTACGTGCATTTCAGCTTCCTTAATAATAAGATCAATGAAAGAAACAAAGGAAAATTATACTCAATGCATCATTCAAACTCATTCTTTAAAGGCTCTGTGTTAAATTGCTTCCTAGAAAATATGACACTATTCTTTGTTAGCTTCATTTGAAAAAAAAATTACAGAATAATTGTAACTTAGATCGCATTTAAATGAACTATTGTGGACCTGAAAATATCTTTTCAAGAGAAAGAGGCGATGGAAATTAGTGAAATTGATTTGTGAATCGATTATCTATATAAGTATTTCCTATCATCTAAAGAGAAAATGGTTTAAAGGGTATCAAATGTATAAAGCATTTAACTGTTATCATGATGGATGTAAAAATTCAGAATTACGTCAGAATTTTGGAATCTACTAAATTATTTTTTCTTGTATTACAGTCATTTGATCCTTGAATAATAATTTATCTATTTTTGGTAATAACAACTATTTGTTCCATGAATAAAATTTGTTTCTGAGTTATTAATTTTTTTGTAGTTTTTATTACTTTTTTGTCATAGTGGCAACACTCTGCTGTCCATCTCTGTTGAAAGTAAAGGGATATACAGATTACTGTACAGACCAATCAGAAAACGAATAAAATGATGATTAAACCAATAAAAATCTTCAGATATGGTTTTGATTTCCTACCCTGACGAGGACAATAACCATTTTTACAAATGGTTAAAAAACTGTTATTTACGCAAAAAGCGACGACTATATTTACTAGAGATAGAGCACGGAGGACTGACAAACTGGCAAGCCAAATTCACAAACACTTTTAAACTTTGTTGGAAAGTGTTAAAAATGCTTTTTAAACTTACATGCTCATTAAATGCTTACTACACATATGTATGTTGTAAAGTATCAGTAAAATTTAGCTGCGGAATTTCAGTACAAGACCTTTAAAAATATATTTTTGATTATTCGGCGCTAAAAGACGAATGCGCTCGCGATTTGACGGGCAAAATTTTCCTCAACAAACGCGAATATTTTAGTGCATCTGAAAAATGCTTGTTAAATGATTATTCGAATGCGCGGAACTTAATGAATTTAAACTTGAACAATGAAACATTTTGTTATTTTTTTATAAGCTTATGTAATATATCCCTCCGAGCGTCTTGCAAAAGGGTAAAATTGTAATGTTGTTTTCTTTGCATTTTGTTTTAAATGTTAAGAAAATATGATTCTTTCAAGATTATAAAAAAATCTCAATTAGAAATATGAATGTAATCCTTGAGAGTATTAATCATTCTTTAATGTATTTAAAATTCATTAAATTTATACAATTATATTGTCTTAAATATTGCTTGTATTGCAGTGAAACCTGGAGCTTAGTGAACGGAATAATACGTCCCAAACACTTAGAGGGTTAAACAAGTTGCGTGTTGCTGAACTTATTTAATTTTTCGACGGTTTCAGCGGCTGGATAAATTTAAGTGCACTGTTAACTAGTTTTCTACTAATGACTGAAGTAAATATTTTCCTATTGGGGAGGGGTCAATGCAACATCAGTATGCCAAGTATTCCTGTTTTTGTGTATGTGGGACATCAGATTTCGTGAGAAGCATTGGTTCCAGTCGCATTGGCCTCCAAGAACGGACCTCATACCTAGTGATACAATCATTTTGCATCAGCCACTTGTCGACAGAAAGAAAATCATATTTACACCTCGGCATATAAAACTGGGTCTAATGAAGCAGTTCGTGAATCGAAGGAAAGTGTTTCAAATATCTCATTTCGAAATTTCGAAACCTTTTTGTTATAGTTGACGAAACCGGTGTCGTCCTCCAGTCACTTTTAGGCCCTAAATGTTGTGATTTTCAGTGAAAACCTACCAAATTTGGATTTTACATAGATTAACTACCCACGCACTTAGAAACATAGGCAAAGATTGTACAAAAAATTTTAACAAAACGAAAAAGTGTTTTTTCAAAAGTATCTATGCATGGCAAAAGAAAAAATGATGGTCCCAATTTCGTCTCCCTCAGAAAATTCAATACGCCGAGGCTTAACTTATAACTGAATCAAAATTTATTTCTAAATAAGTAACTAATTTAATTTACATTAAATTAAGGCACAAAGAAATGACTAACTATCAAAGAAAGAATAACATAACGAAACATTAGCTATCCAAACATGAGGAATATATACATTTTGTATTGTTTTTGGCTCCTGAGCATATTTCGTGTGATTAAGTGAAGCATTAAAACACTGAGCCGATTGTTCTCAATATTTCAACGCTTCTAGCAGATAGGGCATTCTGCATTATTGTCGCCATCATTATAGCTTGTATAATCATCTCAAGGATTGTAAACAGAAGAGTCACTTTCGTCATCAGAATCAGTGGTCAGATCACGTTTGCACATATTACATGGTTAATTCTTCGCCATTTTTTTAGAATGGCGGGCGCCAGAAGTTTTCTTTTTCGGCTGAGCGTTTCTTTTTTGCATGAGAATAGTTCACTTTGTTTTTATGTGGAGATATAGTGCTCAATGACTCTGAGCCTCATCAAGCAGAAGTTGCTGATGTGATCACTGGCACTTCTCTGATCTCTTTAGGGATGATGGCAACAACAACTTGACCGTTTGATGATGTTTGATCAGACACGATCGCAGGATTCATTGAAAAGTTGTGCAATTTGTAATTTTTCAACCTTTCTACCAGGATGCTTGATAGCGAATTTTCTATTGCTTTAGCATAAAACATTTTAAAGGAAACTTAAACGAGGCCCCGAGATGTTGCAGTTTTGCTGTTGAATGGGGAGGCAAACACACGATTATAACACCACTCTTTCGTGCAAAGTTTTATCCCACTTCTTCCGTGGAACCAACTGCGACGATCAAGAGATGAAATATTTTCTTTTTCTTTTAATAAAATAAAAGTATTTAAAAAAGTATTTTACAAGTTTTTTTTTTTTAAGTAAAACGATTATTTTCGTTTTGTGTTTTACATTAAACTTTTTCATTATCTCGTATTTTAGTTTATTTTACTTTGTATTTTATTATTTTATTTTATACTAAACTTTATTTCCATTTTCAATTTTATTTTTAACTTTTTTCATCTTATTTTATTTTATTTTATTATACTTCTTATTTCATTTTATATTAAACTTTATTTTCATTTTGAAATAATTGTCATGAAAAAGCATTCCTAATAACGTCCCCGGGACGAAAATAAGAACTGCAAGGGGACGAAATTGGGACCACGCTACTTCCCAAAGTGGCGGATAATCGGTTCCCGTACGATGAACTGAGCTTCCTAAAACTCACTCTATGCTACTGTCAGCATGTTAATTATGTAAAATACGTGCAATGAAAATGAAATAAATACTTTCAGTACAACGTTCTACAAATGGCGTAATAAGAACTTAGGTCTTCGAAAAATAGGAAATCCGCCGTTTCCAATATGCGTATGCGTCTTGACGAACGAAATTTTCAATACTGACCCCTTTTACCTTCCGTTCCTGTGAGTTGCGTAATAAGTGATGCCACTTTCGCAGAAGCGGAGAAGTAAAGGGGGACGGAATTAGGGTACTTTAACCTATATAATTTTATATACCTTTACAAAGTGACGATCTAATTATATCTGATGTTGTGTCTCATAATACAAAGGAAAAATACTTCTTAACAATTTGCGGTTCAACTCCGACCCTAATTCGGAATCATCTTTCACTGGAAAACTTGCTTTTGGCAACAATAACAAAGGAAAATAGAATTTGCCTTATTTAATTAGAAAATAAAATAAAATACACAATATGAACTTTAAAAAACTCACTGTTTTACTTAGAAGGCGACTAAAGTAATAAAATAGATGTTAGAAGTTAAAACTATACACATTTTATTTAAAACTGCTTAGTACTTTTGGCGTGCATTTCCCGAGGCTATCATCAGAGAACATTTTAATAACTAATTGCTCTTCTTTATAATATACTTATAACTACTTAAAAGGTGACAAAAACATATAAAAACATATAAAAATATTATTTAATGTAACCCGAGATCTTTCGAACACACACGCGTTCATTTTCAAAGGGATAAAAGATGATTGACTGAATAGAAATACATTTAAAAACAAAAACAAAAATATTACGCATCCGCAAGCGGAGTTCAGTCAATTTCTCTGCAGAGGGGTGAAAAGATCAGTTCATATTATCAGGAGGTCGTGAAATATTTAGGATATTGTACCAAATTGCTGGAATATTATAGGAAAGGACGTCGTTACAAACATTATCACTTCTAAGTAAAATTTCAATGGATTTACGGATTATTGATGAGTAGTTGTTAGACGTTGAAATCATAATTTTAGCTTTTTCGAAGTTTATCTTAATATTTCCTGTTTCAAAAAAGCTAAAATTATCATTTCAACGTCTAACCACTACTCATCAATAATCCGTAAATCCATTGAAATTTTACTTAGAAGTGATAATGTTTGTAACGACGTCCTTTCCTATAATATTCCAGCAATTTGGTACAATATCCTAAATATTTCACGACCTCCTGATAATATGAACTGATCTTTTCACCCCTCTGAAGAGAAATGGACCGAACTCCGCTTGCGGATGCGTACTATTTTTGTTTTTGTTTTTAAATGTATTTCTATTCAGTCAATCATCTTTTATCCCTTTGATAATGAACGCGTGTGCGTTCGAAAGATCTCGGGTTACATTAAATAATATTTTTATATGTATTTATATGTTTTTGTCACCTTTTAACTAGTTATAAGTATATTATAAAGTTTATTAATAACAAGGTGAAAATTTCCTTCACGACACTAGTGTTTAAAACAGTGTTTTGACTCTATTAATTGCTGTTCATTTATACAAATACTTCACATTGTTTTGAAAGCCAATAATTATTAGAGTTGAAAGTAGAAGTACTGAATCGAAATGACATATTTGTATAAATGAACAACAATTATTTTTTAAAATATTCTCTGATGGAAATGCGTCGGGAAATGCAGTCCTAAATCGTTTTAAATATAAATTATATTTTTAGCTTGTAACACCTATTTTATTATTTTTAGTAGCTTTTAAATAAAACAGTTAGCTTTTTAAAGTTCATATTGTGCATTTTATGATAGAATGAATGTGGTCAAGGTCATTTTCGAAATTGTGTAATTAAAGGTAACTTCTTTTTAAAAAGTGGTGCTAACCGAATAAAATTTGTGTTAGAGTCACCCGTCAGAAATAGAGTTAAATATACCATTACAAATTGTGTTAACGCACCGTGTTTCTAAAGCAGTAATAATTTTCATCAAGCGCAGAAGGAAATCTCATCACTATGAGAACTTCATAACTGGAGGAAGGTCGCTGAAATCTGTGATGACTGTCTATGTGATAAAGTAGTACTTTTTAAAAACATGTATCAAATAATTAAATATACCTCTTAAGGTATAAAAGAAATCATTAACTGCTTACCTTAAAACTACTTTACATGAATTAATTCCTTCAGCTGATGTGGGATACATTATACCCCTAACTTTAATTGCTATTTACACCAGAAACTTTTAATTAAATTTTACTTTTATAACTTTGGTGGAAAATGTTGCAAAATTGCTCTTCCAGAAATGCTCAAATATTTAACATAAATAGTAGAGAACTTTTTTTATATGTTAATAATGGGAAGGGTATTAAGATAAATGAAATTAATTTTGATATTGATCTCAAAAAATGCTATATATTTTATATTTTATAACTAGGGGGTCTGTCCCTTGCACTCTTCGTACACGAACTCCCGGTTTTTCAGCAGACATGCGTGCTGCAAATTTTTGAATAATTCATTCATTAGTGAAAAGAGATTGTAATCTATCATAATAACCAATTAAAATTTCTGAGAATAGGAGACTTCTTGGGAAATTGTTAAAAATTTAAATTGTGTGTGTGTGAACAAGATGGCAGACTGATTAATTGTATATACTTTTCATTTATGTGTTTTATGTAACAAATTAGTTGGTAATTTAGTACCAGTAATGAATAGTTAATTTCTATTAATTTCCATATTCAGAATTTAAAATTTTGTTGTAATTATAAAATGACTTCAAATTCAAAATAATAAATGTCTTTGTACAGTGAAACATATAAAACAACTTTTTTTAAATGTATCTACTCTATTTAACACCACTGCTCCCTATAAATGAAAAAGAAAATTGAATTTGATCAGTACTGCCTATTTTTATCTTGAGTACGACCGTCATGCAGTGAAACATAACCAAAAACCACTTTAATTTAAATCTTGTTAATATATTTATCGCTACGTTATCATCTTCACAAAAACTGACTTTTAAGTCACCCATTCTGATATTAACTTGAAAAATGTCTGCGACACGGGGGAAAAATGCAATTTAATATTTTTATATGCAAATTCCCACCGCTCTACCAGTGTAAAAAATCCAGCGTGTGAAATTTATAATCAGAATATGAAATTTAAGCGGCAGAAGCTTATTTTAAAGGTTTATTAAAAATATATAACAATACATTTTATTTAAATTTAGTTATCCTATTTATGGCCTGTTAGATACCAAATATTTTTTTTAATTTTTTCACATCTTTAAATTTTATATTTTATCGTAGATAGAGGTCTTAAATAAACAGTTCATCAGAATTAATTAGCATAAAAATTAATAATTTGTTTATTTTTTCCATCCTTCTGATCAGATATTGAAAACGGATTTAAATTTTCCATTTTTTCATTATTAGATGGCTTTTTCTTAATTCAGTTATTAATTTAGATTAAATTTTATTTAAACACTATGATTTCCTGTTCTAAAAAATAAAATAATAAAACTTGTTATAATTAAACTCGAAACACCCAATCTTTAATCATGACGCGTAATTAACTTCATTTTCATTTAAAAAAAATATTTTCCGGCTCCGAGTGTTTTAGGATTCGTTGCATTTTGTAAACTATGTATCTATTAGTCTACCATATTTACTAAATCGTAGCCTTTCATCCGTTATTTTGACTACCTGTGTGCTTGTCACTCTGTTTATAAAGTTGTTTAATAGCGTACTGTTTGTATACTTTCAGCCTTGATAGATCATCACTTGCATCTCTATAAATTCTAATGAACTATTTACCGCGTAAGTCTCCATATGTTAAAATATAACAAAAAAAAATCAGGTGAATCCTCAGTGAATGGGCTGTGCCAGTAAGTTAGAACAATGAATTTTTGGCGAATGATTTTTTTAACATGGTCTCTGGCACTGGCGTTTAATTTGGCTCCCTCTGTGGTAATGCCCATTATTTTTTGTGGATGTCACGTATTTATACTCATGTCTTTCTTCAAAATTAAATTCACGTTTATTTTACTTAACTCCATTTATTTTTTAAAGATTTCACACAGGTAACAACGACATTTTCAAAGAACAAGGACTTTCATCCGTTATTTTGACTACATGTGTGCTTGTCACTCTGTTTATAAAATTGTTTAATAGCGTACTGTTTGTATACTTTCAGCCTTGATAGACCATCACGTGTATCTCTATAAATTCTAATGACCTATTTACCGCGTAAGTTTCCATATGTTAAAATATAACAAAAAAATTCAGGTGATTCCTCAATGAATGGGCTGTGACAGTAAGTTAGAACAATGGATTTTTGGCGAATGATTTTTTTAACATGGTCTCTGGCACTGGCATCTAATTAGCACGATGTTTAATTTGGCTCCCTCTGTGGTAATGTCCATTATTTTCTGTGGATGTCACGTATTTATACTCATAAAGTCTTTCTTCAAAAATAAATTCACGTTCATTTTACTTAACTCCATTTATTTTTTAAAGATTTCACATAGGTAACAACGACATTTTCAAAGAACAAGGACTTTTATTCGGTTATATGTAACTCCATTCACGGATGTGCAGAAACTGCAATACCAATACTACCAACACCATACCGCAAGGAAACGCTATAAACACAAACGAATGCTTTGAATTTTACTACCTAATTTTACAATGGAGTATGCTTGTTACAAAAAAAAAATAATCACCGTGTCAAAAGTTTATTTTGAAAAATTATTTAAAAAACTCAGCTAAAATCAATTTTGTGTAAATTTTATTTTCTGACAAGGAACGCTATAAACAATAAGAAATTAAATTTAATAAATCAAAAAACCCGACTGCGTAAAAAGCGAACTTATTAATTGTTTTTCATCAATATTAAACTAATTTTTATATGACTTACCTATTTTTTTTTTTAATTTACTTGTATTGGTGACTTTTAAGTTGTGTTTAATTGCTAGTTCCTATCTATAAACACTGATTTGATGAGGCCTATAGATGTCTATGATGGTTAGAGTTGCGGTAAAGCTAGAGATCCTACCTACACAACTTCCAGGTTGTGTAATATTTAAACGGAGCTCCTGACTGTAAAATAGTCAATTAAACATCGTCTTCATTTCGAAAGACCTATCCAATGATATGCCACTCAATATGTAGCGTAATTTTTTTTCGTGTCTACCGCCATTTTGTATTTTACGGCCGTCATTGTGAATTTATAAAAACAAAACCCACCCTATAACCATCGGATGGTTAAAACGAATCGATAGAGACCTCATTCATTAAAATCCATTCAGCCTTTGGTATGTTTCGAGGGTATAAAGAAATTCGCATACCCAGATACGCGTGACACACATAAACCTTCTTGGCAGTCGGGTAAAAATAGGAAAAAATTGTGTTGAATTTGTGAAACCTACATTTAACTTCAGTAGAGCTATTATATAGTGAGACACAAGAAAATCAATACCGCTTAAATTTTATTTATATTTTATTTATACACTATTTATATTTAATTCCTATAACCGCTAAAGTAAACTGTTTTGTACGTGCCATCTGTACTCTACAATATCCGCATTTAAGATATATTCGTTCATAAAATCGTTATATTGATTCGTATTATGTTCCTATGTGTCCTTGTAAAATTAATATAAAAGCTATTTACACACTATTCAAGAAAAAATATGTTGTAGCTGACTGTAAAACATATTAAAATTATATTGCCCTCAGCACTCTACAAATTCCGAATTTAAAATATATTCCTTTAATCAGTTATTTTATTCGTTAAATCAGTCGTTTCACAGAATCAATTCTATATAATATATAGGATAGAGATATATTTCAGAAAAATGTATATTCTGTAATTTTAACTAATGTTTGTTAATCGAATTTTCAAATTTTAAGAGCGTATTTACAATCCTTTAAAGTTTTATCGTGCTTATAAAATAATTTGAAGTGACTTATACTATTATTTTTAAATCATATATTTTAATATAAATCCAACATCGCGTAAAATAAATATTCCAAATACTCTTCTAAAGCAGAAAAGAATTACTTTCTCTTTTAGTAAAATCATGCGGGCAGAATCAGTTTTGATGTAATTGAATGAATTTTATTGGAAGATAAATATCCCACATAATCCTCAGAATAGTCATTTAAAGGTTTTTCTTCGCATATGGATGGATATACATGTATTAAACCGTAAGAATTAATTTTGTCAAGTTTTTATTTATTTTCTTTCGAAGCGTTGTTTTGCGATTATCAACATAATCGTTCCCATATACTAACTAAGCCACCCGGCGTTACCGGTGCCCATAGATTTTTCCGCATAAATCGTGACTGGCTAAAATAATTCATATTAAAATTTTCAAAAAGTCGAATTTATTATAATGGTCCTCACGGATACGTCGCCGCTGCCTTTGGCGGCAAACACCAGTCATACTACGCATGAATCACGAAGCATTAAAAACCTCTATCGAAACGTGTAGCTTTCAAAATGAACATCTTGAATCGTCCCCGCTGACTTCGGCAGCGTACACTGCACGTGCTACGGAATCTGTTGCAAACAAACCTCTTACCGAAGGTATCTCCGACACGGATCCTAGCTGCATATTCCGCGTATAGGAGGCGTGCCGGAAAATCTACGCAAGATATAAGAAATGAAAATCCAACCAAGTATCGATATATTACTCAACTAGGCCTAATATAAACAAATACATTGTAAAATTACATTTTATGAATATTACACAAAAATGAAAAAATATTGTTAAGGATTAATAAAGAAGTATGCTTACTCATAAGTTATAGTTAGGAAATATAAATAAATCCTTTTATATTGTTAAGATTAAATGAAAGAAAATAAAAAAGGCCTTATGATTGATTTCATCCTACACCTACACGTCAGACTCAATGGCGGACGATCTGTGATTGGCTCATCGTTTTCTCATAGGATCCCAACAAACACAGAGCTATCGGCAAGCAATCGGAGATAGCCGCTTGCTACTAGCAGCGACATTGGCACGATGCCAGTTGACGCCGCCGGCTCCGTATCTTTTTTGATGCACCGCACGAATGCGGCCCGATTCATCAGGCATGCAGCCAGTCCGGTATCGGCAGAAAACTATGCCGGCAGCATGCCGATAGGTATCCATAGGAATGCTGGCCACCAGCATCAATTGAAAATTGATGCTGGAACAAAATTCAAATTCTGTTTTGATGGCGCCATCTATGAGCCATCGTGCAATACAAATTTGAAAGGAACGTTTTTCGGCGCTGGAAGAGGTTAGGTTTGATCCGACGCAAGCAAGGACAGGAAGTAGACGCCTTAACCACTTGGCTAATCAGACTTGATCAGGGGGGGGGGGGGTCAATTGAGTAATAAGAAGCAGATATATCGATACGTAATGGTTTGCCGTTGAAGGTAGATGGTAGATTTAGACTTTTGGAGTGTTTTTATTTATTTATTTATAATTGTCTTACGTGTATGTATTTAAAATTTAATTTAATATTTAAATTAATGAAATAAATATCTTAGCGAATACGTTAAAGCAACGAATTTAAGAATAAATTTAAGCATAATAAAGATATAGATATAATTAAGAATAATTAAGAGTATATACAGATTTATGAATAATTAAGTATTAAAAAATATTTTTAGAGGTGTTGTTCAGTTAATCAAATTTTCTTATTGTGAATTATAATGTAATTACATGCGTTGCGTTATTATATATAATATATATTGTTAATATGGGAAAGTTTATTTTAATAAATAAAAAGTTGCTAATTAATAACTTTTAATTAGAATAAGAATTCATTTTATGTCGTTCTGATGATTTAAAGTAGAACATATATTTAATGAGTATTTTGCAATATTAATTGGTTACTTGTCAATATTTTTAATTTAAAAATAAAATAAAAACGTTAGTTTAATTTTTTTTCTTTTGGAAGGTAATTTTAAAATGGGGAATATTTCTGAATCTTTCTTATAAATTTTAGAATGCTTATTAAATAAAATAAGTGAATTTCAGAGGTTTTTCTCTTAATACAATTTTCTCTTTAGGAATTATAGTCTAATTAAATGTGTTAATTTAAGAAATATATATTTGTAACGTAGAATAAATTTAAAAAACCCGACTGCGTAAAAAGCGAATAATTAATTATGCCTCATCTATGTGAAACTATTTTTTTATATTACTTAACTATTTTTTATTTACCTGTATTGATGACTTTTATGTAGTGTTTTATTGTTAGTTCCTATCTATAAACATAGTTTTGATGTGGCATATAAATGTCCATGATAGTTAGAGTTGCAGTAAAGCTAGAGAACCTACCTGCACAACTTCCAGGTTGTATAACATTTTAATGGAGCTTCTGACTGTAAAATAGTCAATGAAACATCGTCTTCATTTTTAAAGACCTATCCAATAATATGCCACTTAATAGGGTGATTAAAATTATTTCTTTTCTCTACCACCATTTTGTATTTTACGGCCGTCATTTTAAATTTATAAAAACAAAACATAGCCTGTAACCAGCAGACGGTTAAGAAGAACCGATAGAGGCCTCATTCATTAAAATCCATCCAGCCGTTGGGACGTTTCGAGGGTATAAATAAATCCACACACTCAGATACGTGTGAAACACATAACCCTTCCTGTCAGTCGGGTAAAAATTAATTTTAATAAAAAAATAAGTTGGTAATTAATCACTTTTAATTAGAATAAGAGTTCATTTTCTGTCACTTAATGATTTAATGCAGGATATATTTTTAATGATTATTTAGCAATAATGATTCTTTTACTTATCAATATTTTTTAATCATCAAATAAGATAGAAATATTAATTTCTCCTTTTTTTTTTTTTCTTTTAGTAAATAATTTTTTACAAGTGGGAGATTTCTGAATCTTTCTTTTAAATTATAATGCTAAAAAGTTGGGTAGTTTTTAGCTCACAGGCTATCTAAGCCTGAGAGCTTATGTGCCCGCCGATTCTGTATGTACGTACGTAACGTGATAACTTTTGATAGAAATATCCGATTTGCTTCAATTTTTTTCCAGGTTAATTCTGATAAGGCGCTTCCCTGATTAGTTTTTGGGGTTAATTGGTTAAGGATAAATGAAAAAAGGGGGCTAGATACCCCCCCCCCCTTTAATTTAGATAAATGTGTTTTCATGCAGTAATATTCAATTTTTTCCAAATTTGGAATACTGGTTTATTATGCTAAGGAGCTTCCCTGATTAGATTTGTAAGCTGATTACTTATGTATAAAGGGAGGAAAGGGGGGCTACCCCCCTTAATTCAGATAAATGGGTTTTTGATGCAGAAATATCCGATTTGCTCCAAATTTGGTATACTGGTTAATTATGTTAAGGATCTGCCTTGGTTAGATTTGGAGATTTATTAGTTAAGTATAAAGGGAGGAAAGTGGGGCTACCCCCCCTCAATTTAGATAAATGAATTTTTCATGCAGAATTATTCGATTTGCTCCAAATTTGATATAGCAGTTTATTACGGTAAGGGGCTTACCTGACTATATTTGGAGGTTCATTAGTTAAGTATAAAGGGAGGAAAAGGGTCTAGACCCCTCCCCTCTTAACTTTGGTTAATGGGGTTTTCATGCAGAGATATTCGATTTGCTTCAAAATTGGTATACCGGTTTATTATGTTAAGGAGCTGCCTTGATTAGATTTGGAGGTTAATTGGTTAGGTATAAAGGGTGGACGGGGGCTAGTAAACCCTCTAATTTAGATAAATGGGTTTTTCATGCAGAATTATTCGATTTGCTTCAAATTTCATATACCAGTTTATTCCGATATGGCTTATTTCTTCATTTGATTTGAAGGTTCATTGGTTAAGTATAAAAGCAAGAAAGGAGGTAATTGTCCCCTCCCTTTAATTGAGATAAATGGGTTTTCATGCAGAATTATCTAATTCAGTTTAATTTTTTTTTTTCTAGGTTCATTCTGATAAGGAGCTTTTCTGTTTAGATTTGAATGTTCATGGGTTCAGCATAATGGGAGAAATGGGGGAGCTTAACCCCCCCCCCTTAATTTAGAGAAATGGGTTTTTCATGCAGAATTATCTGATTTGTTTCAAATTTGGTATGCCAGTTCATTATGTTAAAGAGCTTACTGATTAGATTTAGAGGTTCTTTGGTTATGTATAAAGGGGTGAAACGGGGGCTAATCCCTTCATTTATTTTTTGAGGGGCAATATTCTTTGAAATAAGAGTATAATATACAATTAGTGTGAATAGCCTGTGAGCTCAATGCCATCAGTTTAACTTGGCAAGTTACTTTTTCTTTTTATATTTTTATAGCTTGTAAAATTATTTTAAATACTTTTTTTTTATAATTTGATTTTCAAATAAAATAAGAAACATAGCTATTGCTTTTAAAATGAGTATATAGTTAGAAAATAAGTTCAATTAATTTATGAAGGTTTTTTTTTCTATGATTAAGTTTATAATGAATATTAATTATAAGGAGCGACTTAAAAATCTCTTTTGATGATTCAAATAATTGTAAGTCCTTTTTAAAATGAATTCAATAACACCCTTTTAAATAAATATATGCTATTTTTGATATATTTTTTTTGTTGTTTATCAATTTTAGAATTTTATATAAAATATTTTTATCTCACGAAAACTCAAACTCAAACAAAATTAAGAAAAAAAAATTTTCGACTAAGACTAAAAATTCCGAATTTGCACCAATGTTGGCATATCTAATCGGGCCACTATCTGAAATCACATATCAGGCCTGCGACACTGGTCGGTGCAAGTCCCTTGCCGATATATATCCATAAGGGGACCGATTATGTTAACCGACACTCTAAAAAGCAGATCTTTAATTTTCAGTTGCCAACATGCTGCCGACAGTTCACCAAAACCACTGTGCCGATGCCGACACTGCCGGCTGCGGTCCGATTGTGTGCCGAAAGGTATGTGTTTGCTGGTATGGTAAAAGGTTGAACCATACTCCAGGATCCACCGAAAACAGAATTTTTGAAATAGAGATTGAAACAACTTTTGGTGCTTTTGCTGACTTTGAGCCATATGATGGTACAAGATTAAACGGATATTTTTAGCATTGTAGCAACTTTCGATAGTAGAAACTATAGTTTATTTTAAAACAGTTTTATTAGAAATACAGAAAAAGCTGCTAAAATGTATCTTTTATAGAAAATAAACCGTGCGTTTATTAAAACATTTATTGGCAGTAGTGCAATAAATGCAATCGCAGTAAAAATACTGTCTACTTGCTTAAGTGAAAACCTGACAAAATATTTTTTCCATTAAATGTTTTATATGTCTTACTAATCTTGAATAATTTACCTCAGTTCAGAGGAAACAACTTATATTTATGAAAGTCAAAGTTCACATAGGTGACAAGCAAATAGATTTCCCCTAAAACTCTTCGTATTTCTGAAAAGTGTTAAAAATATTGCAATTCGAGACCAGTTTCTCTTGCCTAGTAGATACAATGTAGTTCACAGGACGCTAAAACTTTATAAAATTATGTTGGAATTGAATAACTTATATGGCTCTGACGTAGTAGAATGTGAAGTGCCGATCATCAGGCTAGATCAGTTACTTTATACAAGAAACTCGTTTTACTTCGCTTAAGAAGTGACATCGGTACTATACTTTGCTCCAACGAGTAGCACGCCCTTTGACTTTCGGAAGAGCGATGTCCACTCGTGTCGACTGGTGGTTACTTAGGAATGCTGTCAGATTATCGTACCCACGTGTGACCCGAATATTCACGGCGTAACTGGATTTTTGCTGTGATCGTTTCACAGGCGTTTACGTGAAAGATAAACCGATGTTCTAACACTTTGGATCTGCTTTGTTACTGAAGCAATCGGTCATAAACTTTTTTGCCCATGAACAATATGACAGAGAATGCAGAGAGTTTTAATAAAGGTTATTAAATTAAAACTTGCTAAAGTCTGACGACGCATCCAACTTAGACACAACAAGATCTAAACGTATTACAGTGAAAAGAGTTTTTTGTTAATTTTATTGTGTTGTTATCCTTTACCATAAATATAAAAAATTCAGTACGTGAAGAAGCATGCCAATTTTGATCTTTACCCATGCATTTCACCTCGTATTCCATAAAAATTTTACGCAGTTATATTTACAGAAATTATGAAGATATACATGCTCTTGTTCTTTAATCACATGAGTGATAGAATTTCTCTCTATTCAAATTCTTTTTCATAGTCGGCAAAAAATAAATGATATCAATATTTTCTTTTATTATTATCACTTGTTCAATATTTTTGTATACAATTTGCAGGATGTTTAAAAAGATGTTAATTCATTGAAGGTTGTTGGAATTTGCCAAAGAAAGTAAAAATATATCTTACAAAATTACTGCTTAAGCGATTGCGTGCATCTAATATTAGTTGAATGACATTATTTTAAATTCTTCACTTTCATGAAATTGAAAAGGAACGTTTTAAACACGCGTATAACAAAGTTTTACCATGGGTAACATAAACTAATTTTTGGAATTTGCTAAACATATTTATTATTAAGGAAATATTACTAATGAAAAAAAATACAATGAAAGAAAATTTAACTAACAAAATTTTTTAACATAAATACTATTCTTTTACATAAACGGCAGAAAAACATCGTTATGGAAACTTTTAGATATCACAAGAGGCTTGTCAATTTTGATGGATGATAATGTATTTCAAGCGTTATTCCATAAATGTGTCTTAAATTATTTCTATGGTAGTAATGAAGTGAAACACATTATTGCTATAAATAAGACGACTGATACGATTTTCGTTTATTTTTTACAGTTGCGGGGACTATGAATGATTGAAATGATGACAAACGAGAGACGATGAAACATCGTTATCAAAACTTTCAGATACCACAAGAGGCTTTTCAATTTTGATCGATGATAATTTATTTCAAGCGTTATTTCATAAATGTCTCTGAAATTAGTTCTATGGAAATAATGAAGTGAAACACATTATCGCTATAAATGAGACAACTGACACGATTTTCGTTTATTTTTTACAGTTGTGGGGACTATGAATGATTGAAATGATGACAAACGAGAGACGATGAAACATCGTTATCAAAACTTTTAGATATCACAAGAGGCGCGTCAATTTTGATGGATGATAATGTATTTCAAGCGTTATTCCATAAATGTGTCTTAAATTATTTCTATGGTAGTAATGAAGAGAAACACATTATTGCTATAAATAAGACGACGGATACGATTTTCGTTTATTTTTTTACAGTTGCGGAGACGATGAATGATAATCCACCAAATACTTACATATCAACTATGTAGATTGATATATAAATCTTTAAATATACTACATTTTGCCTAAACTTGTTGTGGAATAATGCAATAATTACTCAGTTGATTTCGTATATCAGTATTACGTGGGTTTCTTGAACTTATCATTTTTATTTTTATCCTAACTAACTTTTATAAGTTCAATTAAAACAAATGTGATCCATTTTGCATCAGTTTTTTACAATTAGAAAAAAGTCTTTTTAACGCATAAAGTTCCATATATATCACTGTAGAAGTCCACATTTATTAATGTAAGACTTTTAACATAAATATTTGAAAATCACTATAACAGTAAGTTATATACCTGAAGAGACACTGTATGTTGGCTTGACGATCATATATTTCACTCCATATGCCGTAAAAGGCTTACGCGAATATTTATGAGGAAAATTATAAACTAGTCTTATGTGCCAATCTTCAAAACTTTCTTCGATCTCATGCATGTTAGTATTTCAAAAAGTTGTTGCACTTGTTAATAATGCAATCTTATAACATCAACACTATACAAAAATTAACTTCCATCTTAACTTTCTGTTTTATTTTAGTAATTGAAGGAAAAACGATTTAATCTTGAACATAATATTTAAAATATTCAATATTATCGTTATTATATTGAAAGTCAGCTGTTTGCGAATCGGCGGGATAGCAAGATAGGAGGTGCACGTCGCTACACGAGCTGCCGAACACTTGTACTTCAAAATATCGCCAGAATCGCGCTTAAATCGTTATCACAGTAGCCCTACCAGGCGAACATCTCCATTTTCCACTGGAACCTAGTGTCTATAGTCAAAAACATACGTATTAAGTTTGGTTCAAATTTATGCATAACTTCGTATACTTTCCGAAGATACAATAATGAAAATAACTCAAAAATCTTTATAACGGCGCCCACTTCTGGTAGAATATCCCCAAAACTCAAATGAGATCTGATGGCCGTAGACGAAAACATATATAAGAAACTTGGTTCAATTTTATGCATAATTTAACTCGCATTTAGATGATGCAATAAGGAAAATCGCACAAAAATTCCTAGTACATCGCCCCCATCCAGCCGAATAACCCAAAATTCATCTTTATAACCTTTTCAATGATAACATAAGGAAAATTGCACAAAAATCACTGCTACAGTGCCCCTTCTCACGGAATATCCCCAAATTGAGCTGGAAACTGCTGGGCATAGTTAAAAACATTTATATGAAATTTGGTTAAATGCTATGCATAAATTCTTACACTTTTCGATGGTACAATAATGAGAATGACACAAAAATTGCTATTACAGTGCCTCCATCTGTTAGAATATCCCCAAATTCAACTGTGACGTTCCGGCCTTAGCTAAAATCAAACATATGAAATTTGGTTCAATTCTATGCTAAACTTCATACACTTTTCGATAATACACATTAATGAAAATGACACAAAAATCGCTATTACTATGCACCTCTCAGAATATCCCCAAATTCTTCTGTTATTTACTGAATGAAGTCTAAAACATGCATTTGAAATTTTGTCCAGTTCTATGCATAATTTCATAAACTTTTCGATGATACAATAATGCAAATGACACAAAAATTGTTATTACAGTGCCCTATTCAGGCGAAATATCCCCAAATTCAAATTGGACCTACTGGCAATAGCGAAAAACTTATATATGAAATTTGGTTCAATTCTATGCTTAACCTATCGCTGATACAACGAGGAAACACATACACACGGGCATACGACTCACGGACAGTCAGACATTTTGTACAAACAGGATCTTTGACCCTGAAAACGTGTATATCCGTCGAAAACCGGATGCCAAAAAATGTTCTATTACAAAACTTTCTCATATTATAGATAGAATGAATAAAAAAATATTTTCTTATACATTAACCCTGTAATTCTCACTACAAGAAATTTCTAAGGAAAAAAAATATTTTTCAGTCTTATTAATGTTATTGTGTGGCCAATAAAGTAAAAATATAAAAAACAATGCAATTTTATTATATTTTATAGGATATTTGTATGATATCATATATGATACTATGTTCAGATTAGGATGAAATATGAAGGATTTTACTATATTTCAAAAGTATTTTATTTTGTTAAATAATTACATTTTTACATATTGTACGACCTAAAACAATTTCTTTCTCTGATTATATAAGGGATGGTATCCATATTCGGACCGCCGCTTTAAATGGATCTTATAATTCTGCCGTTAATTAAAGAAAGAGACGCCATTTACCTCAGAAATTCTACTCATCCGAATGACGTCATTGATGATTAGAAGAAGCAGCCGTTTTAAAAGTGATGTTCTCAGACAATTTTAAAAAACAATTTTAAAATTAGCTATTTTGATCTAATTTTTTTTCTACTAAACGTAAGAGAATACTTTGAAACTAAGGTAAATTAATGTGTATATATCTAAATGTGTTTATTGCACATATTTTTCACGGAGATTTGTTTGCTTTAGTGTTTGTTCTTAGTCTTGAGATTATCTGTTTTAAAAAATGATGCAGTTTCCTTAATTGGACCAATTTGAATTGCTTAAATTGGACCAAATATGCGATCAAAATTGGAAAAGTAAGTAGGGCATTTTGGAGATGTAAGCTTTGGACATTATTTTTTTATATTGCACTAGTGGGCTTTTCCCCCTGCAAGCTACGCTCACCAACCCCTTTTCAGACATCGCAGAATCTAAAAGCACTCTAATCTGATCGGTTTTAAAAAGATTATAGAAGATTGAATTATAATGGTACCTGTAGCCATCTCCCTGTAAACGGGTTTCCATTCAATTCCCTTTGATTGCGAAAATTTAAGGCCAAATCAGTTCCAGTTAAGATATCCAATGTTTGTTTTCGTGTTTTTTTAAAGAAGATCTGTCAAACTTTTGGAAAGAAGATAAAATAAAATGAAGTAAGAAAACAGAGTTTTTGCCTCCCGGTATTTTTTAACAGCGTTATAAAACGATTGACATAATATATTTTGCTACAATTACTAAAATTTAATGCTTTAACCCCTTCAAGGGCAGTGGTTATTTTTTGGATCATTTAATGTTAATTCTTAAATGCCAAATTGGAACCAGAATATTAGAATGAAAATTTTCCTTTTATTAAGTAAGTGAACAAAAGCATTTTTGTATTTCGAAATTGTTTGCAAATTCTGGTGCCATTCACTGATTTCAACATTTTACGAATAGAAGTACATTGCCCATGAAAGGGTTAAACTCATATTAATGTATTTATTATTTTAAAGTTCCTTTCTCTTTTAATAATCTCGTGTAAATGCAATTTTCAAGACATAATTTTCAATATTCTCCTGCTTTTAACACGTACTCATTTAATATTAATTTTAAAGTTTTTTTTCTGTTTTTTTAGTCACGTGTAAAAAAAAAACCCTTTCAATCGTAAGGAAATATTATTATATCTTTGCTCTGTTTTTAGAATTGAAAACAATCTCTCTATAATAATAGTCTAAGTCATGTGCATCAACAGTCCCTTCGCTTTTTATATTTCAGGTGTCTATTTTGGTACTTTAATGTTAGCCAGCTACAGGTGATAAGTCGCCATATATCAGTCTATCGCCATAATTTCATCTTATTATAATAGTCCAAGCCATGTAACTGCCATAAACAATTACGGACTGATCCCTTCGCTTTTTATATTCCAGGCGGCCATTTTGGTACTTTAATGTTAGCCGGCCACAGGTGATATTTCGCCAAATATTATTCGATCGCCATCATTTCATTCATATTAAAATTGTCCAAGTCATGTGACTGCCATAAACAATTACGTGCTGATCCCTTCGCTTTTCATAAGAAAGGTTTTACACTTTGATTAAAGAATCAAAATTATTTTTCGAATAAAGCTACATAAAAGTTGCCATGATCACAAAGAATTCTAGTACTTTTTTGTTACCCGGTTGCAAATCTTGCCAATAGCTTTTTTTTAACTCGTCAGTTAGCATGTTTTCATTTTTCGAGTGGTAAATTAAAACGGTACTACTTGGTTATCCCATCGACCAAAAATCTATCTCCAAATTATAAGATTAAATGCCAATAATGCTTGATCGTAGATGTCACATTCACTTGACTTTAAGGAAGTTACACTTGTTTACGCTATCAAGTTATTTTTATTTCGACGTTTGATTCGTAGTTTTGTTAATGTTATTCTAATTTATTTGTTCTTTCGTTATTTAAAATAAAAATTATGTCAATTTGTATAATTCGGAGAGTAGTTCGGCGATTCATATAATTTGGCAAAATTGCTCGACGTGATAACTAAGTAGTACCATTAAAATATTGCTTTGAAGTTGAAATTAAATATCATGATTTGCTGCACTATTTAATATTTGGTACGGATTGCATATGTTTAACGTGATTTTTTTTAAAGACAATTTGGCAAAAACCTCATTTTTGAATACCAGTTACATATGTATTTTTAAATTATTTTATATTATTTTTAAAATGAAATAACAATAAGTATAAAAAAAGTTTAATTAATAACAATAGAACGAAACAATTTATAACTTTTTTTGAATAAAAAGAAAATAAATGTAAATAAACATTTGCTAATAAATAAGAAACAGCAGTCGGGTTATCATGTCAGGCAAAATAAGGCCATTTTGGCGCCAATTATGTACCCCAGTGCGTATATGACATCTGTGCCTAATATTTTTCTTTTCGTTTTGTTTACAAAAAGAAAGAAGTGAAAGCCATTAATTCTAAATGAAACAGTTTTGTATTAAATAAAATGGTAATGAAATACAAAAAAAAAAAAAAAAAAAAATGCGACAAATTGAATTATGAATAAAATAACATGATACATTTCTTAGCATTCATTTTTGGGAGGCCAAACTGGTCGCCAAATTATTTTAAATAATAACCTTTTCTAAAATATGAAAATAAATATCTGTTATGATTAAATTTTGAGTTGCCATCCGTAGAGAAAAAGTTTTTAAAATTAGAAAAAAAAAATAATATTTCGAAAACTAATTCGAATTTAAAAATTCTAATACCAGTTTTGAGATCTGCGGATTTATACAGATTTTTGTTGTTAATTACATTGCAAAATATTCGATATTTTAGGAGAAATCGCCGTGAAACATAATCAGTTGTTTATTCAGTCGTTTCATTAATTCGTTTCATTTCGGTCGTTTCATGAAATCGTTTCAAAAATTATATATATTGGATTTTATATATATTGTAGTGTTATCTCCATGCGAGTTTTTGAATACTGTAATTTAATCAGTTACGACAAGGTACAGAAAGGAGCAGTGTTAACATATGTGCCATATAAACTAAACCTCGTAATGAAAAAAAAAATAAATAAATAAATAATTAAAAAAAACGACAAAAAAAGAGGCTCTCAAAGCACCAAAGCAATTGGAACATCAAGTTTAAAAAAATGGCGGAATTCAATTGAAAAGAAAATGATGGAAAGAAGGAACTACATACATAACTACAGAGATAAGGTAAAGAAAACTTCTATTGTAATTAGAATCAAAAAAGAAAAATCAAGACAGTAATGATTGGCTGTGCCTAATTTGTTACAAAAATAAAATAGCCATAGCGGAATTTGGTTCCATGTTGTGTGCGCTGAAATAAAAATGAAGAAAAGAAATTGATGTGCAAGCCTTACATAACTTCTTACATGTTTTCAAGTAACTAGTTTCAATACATTTTGATTTAAAACAATTACCTAATCTTCCTTTCATACATCTGATTTCATCATATTTCACTTATTGTGATTTGTTTGATTGTTTATTTGCAAACTTTGTTTTTAATAAAATTAGTTTTATTCTTTAGTCATTAAAACAGCCTAAAATTGTTTGGTCCAAATTAGAAGACTAGGACTCCAACTTAGGCGATCAGTCGCACAATTTGGACCCAATTTGACCAATTTTTTAAATTAAAATAAAACTTAAGATTTTAAAAAAGAAATCGTTCTAAAGACTTATTTAGTTAGTACATGAATAGATTGACCACGTGAAGTGATATTTTTCAGATATTCCAAAAATGAAGTGAGTTACACAAGAAAATAAGTGATATGGTCCAAATTCGGCTACTCTCCCCTCTATATATATCTCTCTATATATATACAGTAAACGTCCGATTATCCGTCACTCATGGGACCGACAGTTTGGCAGATAATCGAAATACATGGATAATCGAAAGACGGTACGACACCATTAGTAAAGTTTCAATGTGTTAATTTATAAAAATATAACAATTAAAATATTTTGTTTCTATTCGTTGTGTACTTTTGCTTGTAAAATGCATAATTGATAATAAGAAATCAATTTATTTGGCAAATGTAGCATTTTACTGAATGTCTGAATTTTATGTAATACCTGCTTTCATCCAAAATAATCCATTATGCATTTTTGTTTACGTTTTCTTTGGGATTTTGCTGCAGCAAGATTACGAATTCTACTTAAAAAACTATTTGAGTTGCATCTGCTTCGTCTTGCTTCGCAAACTAATTAATGCATTTAGAGAGCACAGTCTGTATGACTGACTCCTGGTTGATAATTTCACGATTTATCACGTTCACCCGCTTCAGGTTTTACTGGATTAAAAATATTTTCCATAATTTTGTTATTCGTTAATGCTTCATAACTAATATTACGTTGAGTAAAAAGTAATTTGCCAAAATTCTTTTTACTGTAAAATTATAAATACATACGAAATGATCAAAACTAATGAGGATAGTAATCTCCGTTTAAATCTGCAATAGTCTGCCAGCGTTTTGGAAAGTTTTCGATCCTTTCTGCAAAAAATTGGAGCGCGAACGAGTCCAGAAAGGAATATAATTCATTTATGATCTCCTCATTTGAATCGAAGATTGCGCCATAAAGATGCAGCTGCAAATGAGAAAACAGATAGAAATCTGAAGGAGCCATGTCGGGGCTTTATGATGGATGTTGCATTAAATCCCACTGTAGCTTGTAGAGTGTTCAGCCGGTCATTTTACTAACATGTGGCTGGGCGTTATCTTGATGAATAACTACCTTCCTTCTTAACTCGTTTCTTCTGTTTTCGCGAATGATCTCACAAGCTTTGATTAGCATGTTGCTGTATATTGCACTGTTTATATTCTGCCTCCTTTTCATTTACTCTTTGTACAGAATTCAGCGATAATCCCACCAGATGAGGAGAAGCACATTCTTGTTAGTTCAAGCACGTCTTGCAACAGCATCTGCTGATCCTCCAGGCGCTGACCACTCTCCTTTACGGCTTTTATTGTTGTAGTACACCCATTTTTCATCACAAGTCAGAATTCTGTCCAGAACGTTCTCTTTCCTTTGATCTCTGAGCAGAACCAAACAACCGTTTTTTGTCTAACTCTTGTCTTCAGCAGTCAATTTCTGAGACACCCAGTGGTTGAACTTAAACGCTAGATTTATGCATTTCAGAGCGTTAAGTATTGTTTTTGGGAAACTTTAAGCACTAACGCAATAGTTCGTGCTGAAACATTTCTGTCTTGATCAATGATTTGCTTTACTACTCACAATTAACTTCAATAGCGCTGCCTGAACGTGGTTCATCTTCGATGGCGAAATTTCCATCTTTAATCTATCGAAACCAAACTTTGACTGTATAATAAGAAACAGTATTGTTGCCTTAACTTTCACACATTTTTTTGTGACATTCAGTTACACTGAGTTTTTTACGGAACTCATAGCACATGATCGTTCTGAGCTGCTGACGTGATAGCTCCATGTTAAACACTTTTTTTTGAAGCACAAGATAATCAATTTTTAACAAACAAATTACACAGTTATGTAGTTCCTATGCTCCGCTTTCGAATGAAAAAATTGGTTGGTTGAAAGACTAACAACCGCACAAATGACATATGTTGGCGCGAAGATATCTCCCCTTGGTGGAAAACTTTTTACTCAACGTAATATCATTCTGATCATAATTAAGCGAGTCTGTAATTTCATCCACAGAGATATTTTCTAGCTGTTTTTGCTGGCGTGAGAGAAGCCTTTTACTGAAAACAGCTCCCTCTTACTCGGATTTTTGTGCATTTGAACTAGGAAAAATTAGAAAAGAAAGGTGGCGGTTGATAGGGTGTCGGATAATTGGAAGTTTACTGCATATCCAATTGTTTCATATAATTTTATTTTTTCCACCGTTTATTCAATTTTGCTCAATAATAATAATAATAATAATAATAATAATAATAATAATACTAAACTCCTTTTACTTATTGATTTTGTTCATAATTATAAATATAGAACAATAATTTATTATGTAGCGTCAAACAAATGCTTATTTTTGCTGATGGAAACGAGTGGTTTATTTACTTAACACATATAAAAATAAATTTTGTAACGCTATCTACACTGCTAAAAAAAATTAGGGGAGCAAGCAAAAAAGTGAAGAGAACAGTGCAAGACAGCCATGTATGGGCATAAAATGGATAGTACAAGTGTATCAATGCACAATACAGAAAAAAAGACACAAAAAAATGTAAGGGAGCTTTTATTCCTTGAAAAGATGAAAAGAACATGATAAGATGGTTTAGGGAAACAATTTGGTTTCATGTAAATGATAAAAAAAGTATTGTTTAGAAATGATGCAAGATTTTTAATATGGCGTGTGGTCTCTTCGAACAGCTAAGACTGTTGCACACCTGTTTTCCATGGATGCGGCGATGTTATCGATATGACTTTGGGGAATACTGTTCCACTGCTCAAGAATTGCAATCTCCATGTACCGAACAGTAAACAAATGCCTCGGTCTAGCAGCAATGCATCGTGTGAGTATGTACCAAACATGCTCGATCGGATTTAGGTCAGGAGAATATGCTGGTCATTCCATACACTGCATTCTTTTAGCTTCAAGCATATTTTCCACAATACGAACTGTATAAAGTCTGGCATTATCATGCATGGGAAAAAAGAAATCACTAATTACTGCAACATAAAATACGACATGAGGTCTCGGTATCTCGTCTGTATTACTCCGGACCGTCAAAGTGCCATTCTGAATGATATGCATGCTCGTATGTCCACCTATGCTGATCCCAGCCCATAGCACCAACCCACCTCGTCTGTAATGTGACGTTTCACGAACGAATGTGGGATTATTTTGAGTGCCTCTTTCTCTTCATACCAAAACACATCAGATGTCACATCCAGACTGAATCGTGACCCGTCTGTAAAAAGAATCTGACTCCAACAACGTTGCCTCAAATCTCGATGTTCAGTTCCCCACCTTCTTTGGGTCACACAGTGGCTTGAAGTCAACTTAATACAGAACATTGGCTTACGTGCATAGAGACCACCCTGATGAAGCCTATTGCGGACTATTTGGCTGGACTCCTTTCGTCCTGTGGCCAAGTCCAGCTGCATTTGCAGCTGAGTAGCAGTGCCCGTTCCGTCTCGACGAGCTGCTAATAGGATATATCGGTATCAGTTTCAGCGTTAGCCATTTTCGGCCTTGTACTTGTCGATGACTACCATTCCATGTGTCTCGGAATAGATTCCACAGCCTTTCATGGACACTTATTGCGACTCCAACAGCGTCCACTACACTTCGTTATGTTTTGACAAATTCAACTGGCTCGGTAACACGCCAAGCCATGGATTGCGGTAAATCATGTTGTTGTGACATTTTCAAGCCACCTTTTCTCAAAATACAAGCTGAACAATTGAATTTTACAACTGAGGCAACGAAACAGATCCCTCATACCATGCATGGTTACGGTGACGTCGTTGTGACGTCACTGTGAGTCACTGTGGTCACGTCACATCTGTGACCAAAATGCCACCACTCAGTGATGTCACATTGTGACTGAGATGTGAACTTCTTAGAAAACTTTAAAAATTACAAAAAATATTCAAAACATGTTATTTATGTAATATTATATTTTCTGGAAATTAAAAAAATTGTGACGTCACTGTTATGACACTGCATGTAACGTACGTCACGTCACATATGTGACGAAAAAAATCACCATATTGTAAGTCACAGTGTGACAAAAATATGAACATCAAAAATCTTTGAAAATGAACAAAAATATTACATGCCCGAGTTACAGCGACATAAGGAATGAAAATATATTTGTGGATAGGAAATAGTAAATTCGGACACGAAAAGAAGGGGGGTGGGGCAGAAAAAGGAAAATGCACGGTAGAAGTATCAACAAACTAGATTTTCATGCTATATTTTATCAATTTGTTATTTAAGACAGAGAAAGCATACTTTTTTATGATTTCAATTTTATCTACCATTGCAATTTAATCCTTCACTGATTATTATTATTATAAAAGTGTTTCTCGGAAAAATGGTACGTATTGGAGCAATTTGGATAACATATTTAGAATTAGGAATATTAAATCTGTACACTTAACATATTTAGTTTTCAGGGAGTAAGTTGTTTTATTTATTTATTTATTTTTTATTTTATTTTATTTTATTTTATTTGTCGACCAGTGGTATTCTAAACCTTTCCGTGGTTTCAAGCTAAAATTTTCTATTACAATTAAGTCTGTAGCTTTTAATCAGCACGTAGAAAGAATACTCAGAGTTTAGTCATATATACATTTCTTACTTTAGAATTTGCATTCAAGTCATATTTTTTCCTGTTATTGTTTAACTATTTTGAATAACTATTTTTTAAAAAATTCTACTTCTTTCAGACTTTTTAAATAAAATTAGTATTTTCCGAAAAAATATGTATATAAATTTTATACAAAACCCATGATATAATTATTCGTATTTCAAATTCGTGTTTTAGAGATATGACTTTAAAAAAAGTTATTTTACAAATTGTTTTATTTTACAGAAAATGAATATGAAAAAAAAATGACAGATTGACAAAGAATTTTTTTTTTTATCCTGTATACTCTCTTTTCATTTATTAAGAAGATACGTGTAAAACAAACTGTACTTTAAAAAAAAGAAAGAAAAAAGGTAGGTGTTTCATTCAAATAGAAAATTTTCATTACAGATACTCTCATAAAGGTAAAATTACTGCGCATTTAATCTGTTGTGTACAAATATATATATATATATATATAGTAGTAGTAGCTGCTTGCTCAATATCGTCTGCGCTCGATTAAACCGCAGAATAAAATAAGGATCAGAGAACTTCTGACGCCGAAAGTTAGTTTTTTTAAGCTAACAGAAATATGCCTGACAATTTAGGATAAAATACGGATATTATTAAAATATTTATGGAACTTAAAAGGTATGTCTTATTTAATTTAAATTTTTTGTTCCTGTTTGATAGATTATTATCATGAGTTAAATAGTTGTATGTTATATGCAATGAGACTGATCTGGAATTCCTTTCAAAAGCAAGATGGCGATGGAAAGATTTTTGAGAAATTGTTAAATGCATTTAATTCATCTATTATAGTCTGTTGTTGTTTAATAGTACAATTATAAATACTAATTATTTAGTGTTTTGCAAATTGCTATATTTATTTTTTTAATTGTATTTAAGCATTTTATTTTGCTGTTTGTGATTTTAATCAAACATTTAATTGTAGACATTCAGAATCAGTTATTAAATTTTCCTTGATTGTAAACTCATTTTCTACATTTTCGATACATTTATTTTATTGGCATTAAAAAATAAAATATAATATTTAAGAATTGAAATAAAGTGTTTTTCATGCCCGATAAAGTTGAAAAGTGTTTATGACTTCGGTTTGTCTGACCGTCTGTCCGCGCTCTAACTCGCGTAAATATACTCGGATTGACCTAAAATCTTTGGATGTTATTGACGTTTACCATAGCAAGGCCCCTATTTGTGATGAAGTTTGTAGCATGTTTAGTTCATTTACAGGGACTGTCAATTGTATTCCATTACATTACGGCCTGTGGGGAAAAAATCGTTTCAAATGATTTTTAATGATTTTACACGCTTTCAAACAGAATAAAATTGATATGCATTTATGAAGAGCACTAAAATGTGCATTCCATAGAATATGCGATGCAAAGAATAGTTATTGTTCATTTACAGGGCTAAAAAGGAATTCCAATACATAATGATATAGGGGTGGAGGGAATTGTTTGAGGCGTATTTTATTTATGTTAATCTATTTGATATGTAATGAAATTGATATACGTCGTTGAGGTTTACATACTATGAATTATTTCTTGTATAATACGAAGTGTATATAGCATTTACAGGGACACACAAAATATTTCAGATACTATATTGTATCCGAAATACTGTTCATTAGCGATGATTGCTGGAAATGCAGTTTTAATTATGAAATGCGCTTTTATGATTCACTACATTTATGCATAGTATATGGTGTATATATATATATGCTATAATTCATATACAGGACTATACAAACGAATTCGTAAGGGTTACTGGGTATTGCTTAAAGGTTGTTTTTAAATAAGTTATGCATTTTAACGCTACACTGTATTTAATTTACTAAGAAATGTTTGTAGTATATAGATAAAATGATATACAGGATCACGCAAAGAATTGGATACGTTGCCGTCTATGAATTATAATTTCTGGAAATGTGATTTCAGCAGTTTTAAGAGTGTTTTAGCTTGAATTAAATTTTAACTAAATAGTGGCGTGTAATAAAGGTTCTAGGTAAACTACAGGGTTGTACAAAATTATTTAAGTATGTTTCCATATATTAGTATAAATTGCTAAAAGAGAATTTCAACCTGTTATGCGTTTCCTTGATAAACTAAATTTTTCCATTATATAGAATATATATATATCAATCTGCAGATCAAATACAGGACTTTTTAAAATAATTATAAAACATATTTGGCTGTGGATTGTAGGGTGTCAACGATTTTAATCGGTTGATTTAAATCAGCGATTAAATCATGATTTTAATCAACCGATTTTTTTTAAAAAATCATTGATTAAAATCAAAAATTTTCTAAATGTTTAAAATATCAAAAGAAGTATTAAAATCTAACATGAACATAATTTGAAAGTTTCTACAGGTATTTTGACTTATGAATAAACAAAAAAAAGAGCTTTAAATAATGGTTTCTAAGCTTAATTCATTAGTATTGTAAAAAATTAAAAACAGTTGAGTTTGTAAAAAGCATTGTTTTTAAGTTTTTATCCAAATTAAAACAGTTTCATTTAAAAATGATATTTAAATCTAACATAATTTGCATAGTCATAATTTCCTTTAGGTAATCAATTTATGCATTATTTTATATAAAATACACATAGCAAGTGTAATTACATTTCTACAAGTAAATGAATAAATATTAATTAATAGCAATCTTAAGTTAAAGAAGAATGAAAGAATGACATCTGCTCAGCAGCTAAATTGTAAATGAATGCATAAGAGAAAAAGAAATAATTGGTATAAAAATTCTAAGCACAGCAAGAGCTTCTTTGGTATAGGTTGAATAAATGTTTATTATTATTATTATTATTTTTTTTTTTTTTTTTTTTTGTAACTCATATATACTAAAAAATTGAACCATTGAAATCTAATAGAGGTAATAATGCTGTTACTTAAATATTTTGAGGATTTCAGATATGAGTGGCTAACTTATATTTATTCTATATGAATGGGTTTAACTCATTTTCATTTTTTTTTTTGGTTAGCATACACGTACATGTGTGTAAGTATAGATTTTGGTGGTTTAGAGAAATTTTCCTAAATACAAATGCAAAATGAGCAGCAAATAATATTTGTTAGTTTTGTTATTTGTGCTACTAACTAATGAAATTACTTATTTGCAGTTTTTATTAATTCTGTAATTACTTATACTGCTTCTTCTAGGCCATTTTTTTTAATGGTGCCACACCATGTCCCTTTTGAAATTGGCAAAATGCACCCTGCCTTAAAAAAAAAAAAAAAAAAGTTGAAATTTACTTGTAGTTGTAGCCAGAGATTTCTTGTAAAAAACTTCCCCATTCAACAGTATTCTAAATTCATGTGGAAAAAATCTTGCAAAAATATAGAACTTTATTTCTTTAGAAAAAACAGGATATTATTAAAATATGTTATTTAATTGTATTTTTCAATTTGTTGTTCATAAAATTATTAAAAATTAAGGACACTTTACTTATAATGCTGAAAAATATTCTTTTTTCTTCCCTTACATCATTACTAAACACATTACTAATATATTTCCTCATGAAACAGTGCCCGTTTTTTGAACTAGCATCCTGTCCCTTTTTCTTTCTGAAATGAATTATTATCATTTTAATAATTAAGACTTAAAAATGTATAATATGTTCCTAATTAGAGAGTTGATTGTTTAATAATTAATTTGAAGTAATGTTAGCTATTTAATATAAAATGCAGTTAATAATTTTAATAAATGTTAAGTATCACTAGTATTTATAAAGTTTTACAGAATTATTACAATATTAATGTATATAACATTATTGTATGATACTACCTAATGAAACTACTAATTTGAAGTTTTTATTTCTGTAATTACTAACTAACAATTATAATTTTATTAATTAAAGTGTAAAAACATAGATTATGTTAGCAATTAGTGGTGTAATTGTTTTGGAAACCTAAAACTCATGATAGCTATTCAGTATTTGAACGCTGGGAAAAAAATCATAAAAATCTGATTTAAATAAAAAAAATCTGATTTAAATTAAAAAATCCGATTTTTTTTATTTTTAAGAAAAAGAATTATGATTTTTTTACACCTTAGTGGATGGTAACTGCGTAAATCAGTTTTTCAAATGTTTTACACGTTTTTATGTTTACTTAGTTATCTTATTTACGTTATTTCCCCCGATGTCTTGTTAAAACATTTAGGAAGAGTTGGAAAGTGTTTTATAATCTATGCTTAACGCATGATATATCTTACTTGTTGTTTCTATTTCCCCGATCAGTCTTTTCATATAAAACATACCAAACCTAATTAACTCATATTCACAAAATACAAAATATACGGGAATAAAAAATTTAAATAAATAGGACTTATCATGTAGTTCTATAAGCAACAGTTGTATTAATGTCCGTTAGACTCCATGTTCGTATTTAATAAAGCAATGACAAATCATAACACATTAAAAAGCTTACACATTCTTAATATTAAGCTTGAATTCAAGATCAAGCTTAGAACTTAATAAAAAAAGATGTCAGTTAATAAGCATTGTTTTTTAAATGGAAAATTAAAAATATTTTAGAAGAATAGGACTCCAAAAAAGCGATATCTTGCTAAAAAATACGGTAAAAATAAAATTTTATATTTCAAACAAAACTTTACTTTAAAATTATCGTAGTTTTTATGACAAAAATCATCACAATATTAATACTTGGACATTTTTCCAGAGAGAAACATTCGCCTTGCATACAATATTTCAAATGAAAATCAAATTTCAAATAAATTGCTTAAAAGGCGCAAAGGCCAACATAGTGAAAAATATCCACGGCGGGACTCGATCCCGGGTCATCAGTATAGCGCACTGACATTCTACCGACTAAACCACATGGAACGATACCCAGCCTGGAAATTTTCTCCCTATTACATGTTGGCAAAGCTACAAACGCAGCACAAGATGGAACATTTATCGTGAGCCACCGTCATGGGACAAACACGAAACTTAATTAAATCCAGCATCGGTTGAAACTATATTAATACTTGGAAATTTTTCCAGAGAGAAACATTCGCCTTGCATACAGTATTTCAAATGAAAATCAAATTTCAAATTAAAATTGCCTTGTAAGCTATTAATTTGAAATTTGGTTTTCATTTGAAATATTGTATGCAAGGCGAATGGTTCTCTCTGAAAAAATTTCCAAGTATTAATATAGTTTCAATCGAAGCTGGATTTAATTAAGTTTCGTGTTTGCGCCATGTCTGTGGCTCACGATAAATATTGCATCTTGTGCTGCGTTTGTAGCCTTGCCAACATGTAATAGTGAGAAATTTTCCAGGCTGGGTATCGTTCCATGTGGTTTAGCCGGTAGAATGTCTGTGCGCTATATTGATGGCCCGGGTTCGAGTTCCAGCATGGAATCTTTTTCACTAGTTCGCCTTTGCGCCTTTTAAGCAATTAATTTGAAATTTGATTTTCCTTTGAAATCATCACAGAGTTTATGACAAGTTCGTCACAAATGGCACATATTTCACAAATTGGTCACAGTGTGACTTCAAAACATTGTCACTTTCGTCACAGGTTCGTCACAAAGTTAATGCCAAAATAGTCACAAATGACACACTTTTCACAAATTTGTCACACCGTGACTTCACAGAGTGGTCACAATGTGACGTCACAAACGGCCATAACGACCTCGCATTCTAGTCACTATGACGTCACATCCACGTCACGTGACGTCACATCGACGGTCACACAATCACAGTGTGACTTCACAACGACGTCGCCGTGACGTCACCATGCCTTACGGGATGTTTCTGGAAAATCCCGATTTCAGCACTTATATACTTTTTCTAGTTTTTGACGTCATAAACTTTTATTTACATGTGAAGTTCTCTTTATCTGTTTTCTACAACACTTTAAATTATGGATGTTTTATTTTACGTTACTTATCGGTGTAAATATTTGCGTAATTTTGTTAAAATCATGTGCTCCCCTAATTGTTTTGATCAGTGTATCTTTCTAAAAAGATTTACAATTAAGAATTTAGATCCGTGAAATTTTACAAACAGGCGTATTAAAATATTGCGGGGACAAAACAATGCGGATTCTAAAAAAATCTATAGTTCACTTTTAGGGTTCCGTACTTAAAAAGTGAAAACGGAACCATTTTAAGATCACTCCTGTGTCTGTCTGTCCGTCTGTCACAGCCATTTTACTCGTAAACTGTGGAACGTAGAAAGTTAACATTGGGGGAAGTAATAAAGTCTATTAACCAGCATATTTACAGATTATTAAACATTCACCAATATATTTAGGAAAATGTAGAGGGGCTAATTAAGTTATTTGAAAAAAACCTTTACTTTGCTTATCGTGTGGGGCATCGTGTGAATCATTTCGTAATGCTGAACTTTCAAACACATTTCTTTTAATTTTAGGTATTATATTTTCAGAGATATCGTCGAAAATGTATTGCAAAAATATGTTCCCCCCACCTGTTTCCGAATCTACTGAATCTAAAATTATGAAGAAATTAGAGGCAGTAGGCGGTAATTTAAACCTTGCAAGAAAATTGATTTAGCGATTGCCCTAGGTCACATAGTTTTTTAGAAAAGCGCATTTTTCCGTTACAAACAAATTTCGATATGTGGGTATTCAGCAAACGTGTTGAGGAGCGCTCAAGGTATCTATCGTAGCAAAAGTATAAAAGCATTCTTGATAAGGATTCTCGAAAAAATTCGCCGGTAATTAGCTGAGATATTAACCCTTTGAGTTACGGACGGTTTGGACATACATAATGACAAAAGCGGCGTACTCTATGTACCATCAGCTTTTAAAGGTTAGATATTAACTTTTAATGATATATTTGTGTATGTCCAGTAACAGTATAAAATCAATAAATGTTGAATAGTTAAAAACAGACTAATTTAATTAGAATTAATCCGATAAATTCTATGGGATTCGCGACTACTTTCCATTGAGGGGATCTCTCTATACGCCTCCTGTGTCTTTAAAAGTTAATTACAAACCTATCTGGAAAACGCGGCACGGACTAAGGCGGCGTTGCATATTTGCGTGCTCCTTTCAAAGCGCGGTTATCACAATGCCAAGTTTAAACTTTAAACAAGGGTTTTGTTTTAGCTACACTTTAAGAGGAAAAGTTTATTTATTACCACGGTACATTTAGTTTTATGAAAGGCCACATGAAGTTGAAATATGCACTGTTTTTATTGTCAGTACCGAAATGTTCATAAAAACACAGATTAGGATAAGATTTTAAAAATAGTTATACAGAATAGCAATATTTGATATTATTTAGGCTTCATATCTCTTTGAACTTTTGTGACATACCAAATCATACTTTGGGGCAATTACATATATAACGTTATGAACATTTTGCTAATTTTGGACCCCTACCGCCCTCCCCTTACGATAGCATAAGTCATCATTCGTCAACCTCCAACCCCTTACTATGGTATCGTTATCAATGTCTAAAAATTATTTTATTTTTAGATTCTTTTTCTTTCTTTTTATACGCTTACAGTGATATACACATATGATTATACATTTATTTGTTGCTGATATCGTTATCAGTGTGAAAAAAATATTTTATGTGAAGATATTTTTTTCTTTATTTTTATACACTTATAGTCATATACAAATATGATTATACATTTATTAGTTGCATACTTTACTGATTCAAGAAGTTAATAAAATATCAATAAATGAAATAAATTTATATCATATAACATACAAAAGAGTTAGTTACTATTTAAAGGTATTTAATAATACCATATTGTTACATAATGTCTTCAAAAGTAATATTGTCTTCTTGCACTACACCCCTACTCGGTGTGGTTGCAAGCAGAACAGAATAATACAAGGCTGCCACAGGCGACTAATTTTTTAATTATACCCCACACCCCTGTATCAAAACAAAAATTATTGACATACTGTTCGAGAACATTTGCAAGAGAAATACACTATACAAAATCTGTTTTTTTTTTTGTTTTTTTTTGTTTTTTTTTTTTTTTTTTTTTAAATACAGGTGCGAACAGAATAGTAAAATAGTCGCCTGTGGTAGCCCTGTCAATAAAACATTGGACAACATTCTTTGTCTGTCTTTAGTGGTAAACACAAGTATCATGTCCTATATATTATGTTCCTGGTTTCTCTAATAACGAATTATATACGCATATGGCAGAAGAACAGGAATGCCAAGCGTTGGCTTATTCCAAATTTCGGAATAAAATGATTCTATAAACATTTAATGGCTTTAATAATTCATTTGAATTTTCATAAAAACATGTAAAAATAATATTAAAGGTAACAGACTATTTGGATATAAAGAAAAGTTTTCTGAGAAAAGAAAATTTTGGTTGAATCAAAAACTATAACGATATCAAAAAACAACCCCCCCCCCCCATACCCCAAGAGATATCTTGCGAAAACAAATGCCAGACCCCCGCCTCCCCAAAAGTTATAAAGTTATATAAGCACAGCCCCTTTCTAGTATGTATAGCTATAGTCTATACCCAATCCTACATTATATAGTTTTTTTTACGATATCTTATTATTTTTAGCAATGATTTTTTAAATAATATAGTTAATAATTCATATATTTATTGTACGGAAACCTCTGAGCGCTATTAATACTAGCCCTTGGCCGTTTATTTATTAATTAATAATAAAAAAAAGGTGATTTCCAATTAGATTAACTATTTATTGTTGCCAAAAATTCAAAATACACAATAACATTTAACGTACAATAAACGAAGCAATTATTTCAAAATTTAGTAAACTACAGCTTAGTTGATCTGCGCAGGATCCGCTGATGCAATATATACTACGTAAAACAATCATACTAAATGTAATATACTTGAGTTATATGGATCAATAAAAAATGTTTGATTATATCTGTACTTAGAGATATAAAGTTCAACATATTAATTCCGGATTTATTTCATAATTTTCTCTATTTATATATTAAAAATAAATGTTAATATTTTATTGAAAAATAAATAAATAAGAATAATAATAAGTTCATTTTATTGTATACGGAAATTATAAATGTCAAGTAATCTATTTAATAACATGAGATTGTGAATTAAAAGTAAAATAAGTATCTTAAGTACAAATCCAACACTTAAGAAGTACAAATTTATTTTGAAAATAATATGGTACAAAAATTCTACCTTGGGATCATGAGCACCAAAGCCCGTGGTAGCAGATCTGCTACCTTGATTTTAATTGCTCAGTTTATCATTAAAAAACAAACTTATATTGAAATTTTTTGTTCAGAGAATAGACGTAACTTTTTTTATACTTACACTAGGAGGCGCTGCCTCCTACGAGCTACGCTCGTCAACCCCCCGTTTAGACACCGCAGACTCTAAAAGCACGCTAATTTGATCGGCTTAAAAAATATTTCGGAAGATTGAATTATAAGTTTAAAAATCCCTGCCGGCCCGGCCTACAGGCAGAGGTAGATTTCGAAGTCAAATATACTAATTTCACAAACAAAAACTAAATCATGATTAGAGATAAATCCACTTTAACAATTTTATCTGGCCGCTCTTGACGAGTTTTTATTTCATTTTCATATAATAGCTGGTTTTATCAGAATCATGTTAGGGCGGCATTAAAAAAAAAAAAAAAAATACTTTTCTATGCTCAACAACTCGAAATTTTCTGCCATAATTCCAGATTCATTTTTAATAAAAAAAATATGAAACATGCTGACGTGATTTTTGAAGAGATTTATAAGCGGCCGGTGTTTTTATTTTTTGTTCAATTAATTAAAACTTGATACATAAACAATTATTTTCTCAGAAGGACAATATTTTTCGTTTCTAACACAATCGCTTCGGGAAATTCCGTTCAAAATGCCCACTTTGACATCATTTTTTGAAATATATTCTGCCTCTATCTAAAAATTGATTATTACGGTACATTATATAGTTTCTGAATAAGCGAATCTACCAATTAAATTTGTTTGAGAGCAAAAATGAATTTAAAAACCAGTCCGAAAATAAGCAGTTTGGATTTAAGCGCATCCTTAATACAATGATTTTTCCAACACAATCCGCTTCGGTAAATTCGGTTCAAAATGCCCTTTTTAACAGCATTTTAAAAAATATATTCTGCCCCTATCAGAAAATAGACCATTACGGTACATTATACAGTTTCTGAGTAAGAAAACGTACCAATTGGAAGCCTTTGAGAGCAAAAATGAATTGTAAAATTAGTCAGAAAATAAGCAGTTTGGATTTGAACACACCCTTACTAAGATCATTTTTTTTTCTTCAACTGGTATGTATTTTTAATTTGTTTTTGCTCTAAGAATTGGTCCTATGCAAAACTTGTCTATATAGATGTTGTAGACAATATTAAGAAGATATATGATAAATTCATGGGGATTTTATATCTTTTGAATTGACGGAGTTATGGATTTTTTTCTTCTTAAACCCCCTTTTTGTTTTCGTTTTTAATTTTTTTTTTTTTTTTTTTTTTTGCAGTACGAATTGGTCCTATCAAAAACTTGTGAATATAAAAGTTGTAGATAATGTTAAGGAGATTCATGATAAAATTAATTGGATTTTATATCTTCAGAATTTACGAAGTTATGGATTTTTTTCTTCTTCAAACGCCCTTTTTGTTTTCGTTTTTAATTTTTTTTGCGGTACGAATTGCTCCTATCAAAAACTTGTGAATATAAAAGTTTTAGATAATGTTAAGGAGATTTATAATAAAATTCATTGAATTTGATATCTTGAGAATTGACGAAGTTATGAATTTTTTTCTCCCCAAAACCTTATTTTTTGCGCCCCTTGAGCCCATTTTTAAATTTATCAAAAATCTGTGATACATAAATTTTTGGCCCTATTTTTAGAAGTAATAAAAACTTTAAACTGATTTGATATGTACAAAAATTAAGAAGTTATGGGGGGTTTTCTGTTTTCACAAAACCCCTCCCTATTTCCCTCCCCTTGGTCCGATTTTACCCATTAACGAACTTGACCGAGATTTTATGCCCATTGATTTTATGTATCAGTTTGGAAGAGATTGGTGCAGAATTACAAAAGTTATCGTGTCCAGAAGAAAGTGATATAGATAGATAGATAGATAGATAGATAGATAGATAAAGTTTTTTACTGAGGGTGGTTTTGGGTTCTAGGGGTCATGATCGGTGTAGATCTGCAAATTTTTTTTAGAAATTCCAACATAGGAACGATCCCAATAGGTAGTATTTCATACGAAATCTACCTAAAACAGTGGCGATCTCCCTATAAACGGGTTTCTATTCATTTCTCTTTGATTAAGGAATTTTAAAGCCAAATCAGCGGCTGTTAAATGATACAATTACTGTTTTCGTCTTTGATTAAATAAAATCAGTTGACATTTTAAAATAAGCTAATATAAAATGAATTAAATAAACAGAGTCTTTGCCTCCCGGTATTTTTTAGCAAAGCAAAAAGAAAGTTTTTTTTTTTTGTGACACTTTAAATGTATCGTTTTTAATCTGACGTAATTTTCACTAAACTTTTCTTTCTCCTTTTACTATTCACGTAAAAATAATTTTGTTAGAAATGAAATATTATTTTCGCTATCCCAATAAAAATAGTTGAAAATATCATCTTAAAATATTACATATATATCTCGCGCAATTTTTAAATTTAAACTGTTTTGCAATATTATTTTTTTTCAAACATATATATTCTAAAAAACTCTCAAAATGTATATTAAACATTTAATTACTAAAAAGGATGTCAAATGTTAATAAAATACATTAAAAGATCTTAATAATTTGACGTTTCGATTGAATTTACTCAATCATCATCAGAAAACAAATAAACACTAAGATGGAAAATGACAATAAACTATTACAAATTATTGATTGAGTAATTGATGATTGATGATTGAGTAAATTCAATCGAAACATGTAAAATTATTAAGATCTTTTAATGTATTTTATTAACATTTGACGTCCTTTTTAGCAATTAAATGTTTAATATACATTTTGAGTGTGTTTTTAGAATATATATTTTTGAAATATTTTTCTGTTTATAATTTAATATATTACTTTTTGTTCATTTTACGTATGTGTAATGAGACGTAATTTCTCTTATTTAAGACTTCTAACGCATGTTTATGTATTTATTATTTTACAACATTCTTTCACTTTTAAAATCCACGTGTAATATGGTTTTTATGACAATTTTCAATGAGTTCCTGCTTTTTATATTTTCTTGTTTATAATAGTCACATGTAAAATAAATTTTTAATTTGAAGCAAATATTATTATTTGCGCTGTTTATACAGTTGGCAACAGTTTAAATTAATACCAATTTCTAAAATGTGTAAAAAAATATCTCTCGAAATGCTGAAAATTTGAATTTAAAATAGAAATAAAACCTCAAAAAATGAGTCAAATTAATAAACGGAGTGCAGTCTGCACACCGGGAAATTCTGACGCATAAAATGATCTAAAAGTGATTAAATTCCGATGTACAGTTTTTGCTCCTATAAAACTTTTTTAATGGAACGATTTTGTCCAACTTTAGCATTAAATATCTCTTTAAATATTTCTTCTATTTGAAAACTGTCTGCATCAGCGTGGATATCAAACATTTCTCTATAATTCCACTGATTTTCATATTTTTGTATGCACTATTTTGCTTAATATTAACGAAGAAAGACCTCCGGTCACAAAAAATTCAAAACCGGCGGCGGCGGCGGTGACAGCGGTAGTTACTTTTTTTTTAGAATAGAGAGATATTATAACTATTTGATTTTATTTCAATAAAATATTTAAAAACTTAACAAAAACGTACCACTATCAATGCAATTTTGTTCTGTTTGTTAGCCATGTTGCTTCAAGCTAATTTTTTTCTTATTTAGTGCTCCATCTGCATTCAAAATTCATAACTAATATTACAGAAAGGTCCAATTATTGTTGTAATGACTTAAAATATACGTTATATATGAAATTTCGTGCCAAGAATTAAAGCTGAACATATGGTAGCAGATTTGATAACATTAGACAGTTAATTAAATGAGTGTTGACATTTCTATGTTTCTATTTTTTTTTTTTAAACAGACAGAGATTATAAATGGAAACTTGCTATATATTTACCTAATAATTATGCAAAAAAATAAATGACCGCTACTAAAATTTGTTTACTGAAACACACGAATACCTTTTTAAAGTACAGTGGTGGACAAAATAGTGGGCATTTTTCTACCTCCTCCCCGAGTTCGTACACGAAGTTCTGAGACACCATGTATATATGTATATATATATATATATATATATATATATATATATATATATAAGTATATTTCTATATTTCTGTATATTTGTTGAGTATATTTGTCTTATCTTTTTCATTTTCATTAAAACATTATTGTAAAGTACGTTTTAATGAATGCGTACTACAAATTTTAATAATGTGTAACCTAAGTAATTCATTTTGAATTTTCAAGTCATATTTTTCATCCAATGTCACAGAAGAAAATGAAATTTGTTGATTCAAAGCCTTTAACATACATATACGTGCAACATCGTAACTGAATGTTGTAGACGCTCTAGACTCCATGTCAATTTTGATCGATGGTTACATATTTTACTCCATATTCTATAAAAAATCTCTGCAGTTATTTCTACAAAAGAGAAGACGGGAAGCACGTTATCGTTCATAAATCATACAACTGACAGAATATCTCACATTTTTCGATTTATTTTCGACATTATGTGATATAATACTTGATTAATACTTTCTAGTAAACTATAGAGTTGTTTAAAAGTGTTCATAAATTCACTGCTGCTGAAATATTTTGAAAAGCAACGCCAATATATATATTTTAAATGATTACTGAAATTATTGTGTGCATTTACATTAATTGTGTTTTTCGTTATTCTTTTAATCTTTTATTCAAATAGTGCGTGTATTTTCTGAGGGGTTCAATGAAAAGAAATGTGTGGATTTTACTACATTTTTAATACGTGGAGATAATCCTTTCAAAGTATCAATTTATAAACAAATCACTAAGAAATAAAAACGTGATAACTGTGAGGCCTGTAACCTAAATAATGGTTTTATAAAATTATTACTTACGAGAATGAGTATATAAGACATAGTCGCGTGTTTTATGTTATATATTTCCTTTATAAGAAAAAGAAAACTCTCATAATTCCAATTAAAATAAACCAGAGAAGAAGACCGAGGTAAGCGGGGTTAAAAATTACTTTGTTTTAAACTCGATATAACAATATATTCTTATAAATTCTTATACATACTCTCTCTTGCTCTATTATTGCTATAAAGCATTTCATTTTAGAACATTATTATTTAAAGAACCAATTGATCGATTGAATTCTGTTTCAGAGAACGTTCTATGGGCTCTGATTGGTTGAATCTTGTATATTGACTCTTATTGGAAATTTCTAGAAGGCTTTTACAGATCCTGAAAGCCAATTTTGTTGCCAAATGTCTTCAAAATTTCGCCAAATATTGTCAAATTTGGCTACATTCTATCATTTGGTGCCAAACGTGTGTTTTGGCATTGGTAATCTTGAAAATCAATTCTCCCGCCAAATCTCGCCAATCTTGTCAATATTTCGTCAAATATCCCCAAATGGGGCAAAATGGTGCCAAATTTGCGATTTCATTTACTGCCAACTGTTTAAAAACTTAATAACTTCTGCAAAACTTCTTTCCCATTCAAATGCATTGGCCCGTAATGATCCCAAAATAACGCACTAATCGAATTTTCTGGAACTTCTGCACCCCAAAACGGTAGGATACAAAATTTAGTCAAAATCGTTTGAGTCATTTTTAGATAAAATTTGTACACACACATACACATACGCATAGACACATGATTTTCTCGTATTTTAATATATGATATGAGCTATTTTATTATAAAGGTTTATAAGTCGAGATTTTTTTTTTATACACGGAATTCTGCAATAATAATGAACATGGTAGATTCAAAATATAGAAAATTTAAACCTTCTTTACAAAATATTCTAAGATCACCATTAGTAAGAACGCATACATAATAGCGTCTTTATTATCAGTGTTCTAAAATAAGAAAACGGAAATGTAGAGATTGAAAAATGACTAGCGTTACAAATATGTAGCAGGATCTTGAGCATGCCACTTGGGGTCACGGATTTAAAAATTTAATTTAGCAGTTTTGAAACATTGTAGTACACGTGCTTAATGTTAATGTTTTTGGAATTTTAAAATCCTATCTGATATATAGGTATATAGATTATTTCGCATAACGTATTTAACGGAATGGTGACATTAATGACAAAACATACATATGATAGCAATAATAGATTTTTCTAATGGAAAGTGAAGAAAAAACTAGAAAACAGGAATTCTGCTTTTTCAGAATTTAGTGTCGCCCCGAGGAAAAAAAAATGTATATATAAATAGTACAAAACATACTTCCATTTTAAGACTTAAAGTACAGGCTTTCATTTTATGTAAAATGACGTCATTCGCATCCGTTTAAGAATTCCACATTTACGATCTACTCTTAAACATCTACAGTAAAGCATGCATAGGACGTCACTATTGTAAAATACTACTCAAATGCAGCAAAAATATGCCGTCATTAAAGAAACTCTACAAAAACGGCTATCTAATGATTCGTAGACCTTCGTTTGTTTGTAACATTAATATAGATACTTAAAATTAAATATAGTTTATAATAGTTGCATGTTTTAACATAAATTATTCCTTTATATTTTTTTCAAAATAGCAAGTATTTTAATTACATTTTCTTTCGGTTGTTATGAGAAAATGCCAACAAAAATATATAACTACTATTTTAAAACTATTTTTTCTTTACTTTCTACTTAAATAGAGTACTCCCGTTGCCAATATTAAGCAAAGACTCTAAAAACTACAAAAACATTAATATTTCAAGAATAAATGGAGATACAGTTTTCAAACAAATTGCATTTAAAAGAATTTATTTCCCAATACGACGGTATAAAAATTTAAAATGTGCGATGCTTAGAAGATGAAAAATTTGCAATAGAGTATTTAATAGTACAATGATATATCTGCTTTGTTTTATGGCTGTCTTATACAACGTAACGTTACTTTTTAGAGACGACACTAAATAAGCTGGGAGAAATAAATAGCATACCGGGGGCTAATAAAGCAAAACATTATTTTAACCAACACTGTAAAAAAAGATTAATGTTTCTATGAAAATCTATGAAATCTATGAAAATATAACCACCTACGAAAGTACAAAATAACAGCTTCCTGTTACGTCCGTTTTCAAAATAGCATTCTCTAACTTTAGAAACCAATAAATTTTTAATATTTAAAAAAGCATATATAAAAATAAACTTAAATTTACACTATGTGCAAAACTGCTTAAAAGATGAAACAATACTTAAAAGAATGTTAAATTACTTTAATACCTTAGTACTTTCAACTGTAAAAACATAGTCTTCGTCAGAGAAATATAAGAAATACAATTGTTATTAACGTCTGATTTTTAAAGTTCACGTAGATGGTGACGAAAGGAGCGAAAGTGGAAGTCAATTTTTTTAGATCCGGAAAACATTGAGAAAATAAAACATGGATATAGGGGAAGTGGAATATTACTCATTTTATGATTCTTTAATCAAACTGAGCCAAATTCTGGGTATATTGTAGGATAAAACGTCATTACAAACTTCTTTATTAACTTTAGTAATAATTTCTGTTGATTCACGGATGATTAAATCATGACAATTCTTTGAGGGATAATTTGTGTTGCTTCGAAATTAACTTGTATATTCAGCTTCTGGTTAAGTCTTGACATGGCTGTTGTAGGTTGGTTATACATTAAATCTCTCAAATGTTCTTTAATATGAACTTTAAGTTTATGCGAAGTCATTCCTATGTATTCGAGATAAATATTTTCCGTTTACAGTGCGATTATATATACTGCAGAAACTTCATCTTTCGGGATCGGGTCTATTTTGACACTAATTAGATTTTTTCAGTTTTGCTGCAGGAGTGGCGATTAAGTTTCCGCCAAAGCGAAAAATTGCATGTCTGAGTTTTTCGAAAGGTCCTGGTATGTACTTCTTCTTGCAATATCTCATATTACTCCATGGAGTTATTTGTATTTTTATATGGTTATTCTGTGAGTTGATTAGCTTATCAGTAATGCGTATTGGGAAACCATTCTCAACTGCTATGTTTTTAATGGTATTTAATTCCTTTTCAAGGTGATTAATAGAGCAAACACTAAACGCTCGTCTTATATAAAAGTTGAACGCAGCAAGTTTGTAATTAAAAGGTGATGTACTTTCTAAAGGAATGGTGCTGTTAGACTTATTTACTTTCCTGTAGACTGTGCGCTCAATTGTTAAGTTTGATAAATTTTTAATTAGCATTACGTCAAGAGATGGCAACTTGTTATTATTTTCTATTTCGATGGTAAATTTTATCTTAAGGTCCATATTATTTATTCTGTTAAGAAATGCGTACAATTCAGATAAACCATGATTCCATAGTATGAAAATGTCGTCCACATAACGATACCATACTGATGGAGTTAAAACCCTGTCTGTCAAAATTCTTTCTTCAAATGGAAGTAATTTGAATTCGGCTAAAATACTTGAGATGGGGGAACCCGTTGGTGCTCCTGTAGTCGGTATATAAATCCTCTTATGAAAAATGAAAATATAATTTCCAGTTAGTTACTAGGTTATGTCCAGATTTTATGGTGGTCTTCATTTCTGAGTTTAATGATGGCTCGTTATCAATAAAGTTATTAATGAGTAATTTTACTTCGGCAACGTCTATTGATGGGAAAAGTGAAATTATGTCAAAACTTGCTAAAACACTCTCTTTATTGAGCTTCAAATCCTTAATCCGGTTAATGAAATCAGTGACCGACGTTAAACTATGGTTAGATGTTGGTAGAAAAAGGTTCAGAAAAGGAGCAGATGCTTTTTCAAGGAAATACGTTGGGCCTGCACATTTTCCAACTATCGGCCTTAAAGGACAATTATTTTTATGGTCCTTTAGTCTCCCAAATAGTCTTGGAGTGGTTGCGGTGCTATTTACTCTTAATTTGTTTTTCATTATTGGTGGCCAACATCCTCTATTGATTAAAGTTTCAGTTTTACTCTGTGTTTGGTTGTTCGTGGTGTTAAGTGGTGTGCATTCCATATAGGCGATGCATGTTTCCATTTTTGCGATATAATCTATGCGGTTCATTATTCCTATTTTATTTGTTTTGTCTGTCTGTATAATAATAATATTTTGATCTGCTTTAAGTCGATTAATTACCAGATTATTTTTATTTTCATTTTTAATACTTTATTTTGTAACGAAAGCTTGCACATTATTATACATAACACTCCTCGCAACATCTCTTTTCTCTGGGTCTATTGACAGAGTAACTTTTTCACAATCTGTGATTATGCTTTTAGTGTTTAAATTATTCTTAAACATAAATTTAAAATCTTTTACCAAAACTTCATCTTCCTTATTCGATATTTCTCTATTCGAAATATTAATATATGGCACCGATTTGCACTTATGATGTTCTGATTTCAAAATATTCAAATTACTGAATTTCTTTTGTATGGTTTTCGACTTTATTTTCCGTTGTATATTTCTGTAATGCTCTGTAATACGTAGTGCGCTGTCAAAATCTGGTGCTGGTAATGAACCCGCTAATGAATTATATAGTTGGAATACTTTCACTGTAATCTGGTCAATTAATTTTAATTAGTTTTGCACATAGTGTAAATTTAAGTTTAACTTTTTAAAGATGAGTTAAGCATTTCTATTTATTTATTTACTGATATAAAAATAAAGTTTGTTTTCCTGTCATTGACTTTCGGAAAGGTTTACGAGTAGTTGTATATTTTATTAATCAACGTTTTCAATCCGTTTTTAGGATGGTATTAAATCATATTAAACATTTTTAGCTGAGTGGATGAGTTTATACATGCAAGAGTAACAAAATAATATTAATTTTGGTGTTAATTTAAGATGTTTGTCTGTAAAACGAGTTGGTCGAACATAAAAAACTTTGCTTGCGAATTATAGCATCCAAAAAAATATATATTCCAGGTTGATACCGGTACACTGATTAAAAACTATAAAAAGAACTTGTAGGGAACGTCTAAAAAATGAACTTAGTTTTTATAAATGCATTTTTTAATCTCGTAAATAGATTAGTTTATGAGATTTCTAATGATAAAGAACCCTTTCGTAATCTTGCGTAACTCGGAAAAAGTTGATGCTTAGTTATTGAATTTTTTTCCAGAGACTAGTCGTCTAAATATAGTAGAAACAAAATTAAAATAACTAATTGGCGGTCATTTGGAAGACAGGTTTTAATTTACTAATTGACGTCCAGATATTTTCTAAATAATTAAAAATATTATGATGGTTTGTTTTTGCGGATGAGATTTTATTTTCATGTTATCATGATACCCACACAAGAAGGAAAAAAAAAGCTTCTTTCGCCGTAAATTTGACATTATTATTTGTATGCACCATTAAATGATTATTTGTCTAATACAGTAAAACCTGCTAAGTCGGAATCACAAGAACCCGCCCTCTCTGTCTTTTGACCCATGTTTCATTCTGTTTCATGCAGTTTCTTTCGTACCTCTTACAAATCTATGACTCGTTCTACCTGCTCATGAAATGTTTCAGTTTAAGGTATCATTTCGTTTTAGATATGTTTTTTTTAAATTGTAATTATCAAGCTAAAAATAGGTTTCTTTTTACAAGTCAATGATACTATTGTACTCAAAATTAGTGTTCAAAATATGTCTAAAATTTATCCAATCATTCGTGTACCAGAAAAAGTTTTTTCCTTAGACTCAGTACCCTTTGAATTTCTATGAAATCTCAATCCATTTCACATGATTACAGAAATCCATGAGAATAGAATCGAATAACCAGTTATAAGTACTTTAATGTACTTCATGATTTTGCTATCGACAAATGATATATCTCAATGTGCTTTTGACAAACAAAATATTTTCTGGATCTTTTATTTATAGTGGTTAAGATGAAAATGTGGTTTTCTTTAATTTTTTTATAACTATCTGTTACCGTTTTATGACTTCTATTACTATCAATTATTAATATTTAAACTTTAAATTTTTATAGGATATCAATGTTGAAAATATTATATAAGTCTGAAACTTATAGATTTTTGTAACATGAAGCAACATTTAACAATATTTAAACTCATATAAAATAAAATAATGAAATGTGATAAGATTTTTAAAGTGAAACGAAATTATTACATAAGAATTTTAACTCTATTTTCCAACATTAAGCATAAAGATTAAGTGAAATATTAATTATTATGTGTTAAAATTTCGATTTGAAAGGTTAACTATGAAAACGAAGTTAAATCTAAGACCTTATTAATTAAAAAATTATTAAATATTCAACTACAAACTCTGATAAAATTAAAGATTAACGTAACACATCATTTATGCCAGAATTTTAAAGAAGTCTCATTAATGTATAATTTATCCCTGAAAATCAAGTAGATACAAACTAACCTTTCATGAAATTCCCCAGTGTTTTCAAAACACGTTGCTATATTAGTACTTCAAGAAGGCATATTAGTTAATAATTAAGCTTTACATTGGAAAGCTTCCACTCAAATTAAATATTAATTTACTTCCCTGACTTCGTTTTGTAGCTAATCTTTCAAAATTACACATTAGAGAATGTAAAAGATTTTAAAACAACATTACAGTATAAAGTTTTTAGTCTTGTGATCAATTTTGTCTTAACCATTACTGCCTAAAAATATGTGTTCTGTTTTCGCTTATATTTAACCTTTAACTCATGTCACAAAATTTCCTAAATAACTACTGCGAAGCGGTTTCTGAGACCGCTGCATCGAAAAATGAATAAAAGGCGTCATTAAATCATAGGATGGTGTTTCTGTTTTAAACTTTTTGCACAGTACTGTTATAATTAAAATTCACCTATTTAAAAGTCTCTGGTGATAGTACTAAAGATCCAAACGGAACAAAATTTCGGTAATGTTTGTAGTTAAACTGAAGGTTACAAAACTTAAACAATAAAAATTGAAAAACGTAGGGGTCGATGAGACCGGAAACAACAGTTAAAGGTTAAGTAGCTCTGGAATACGTTCATCTAATCTTAATGAATTACATATAAATATATATATAGACCTTAAAGCTTATGTATGGTGATGCTTAAAATATTCAATTTGCATATTTTAATTTACATCCATGATTTCCTTATGCTACCCAAAAAAAGTCTTAATCAAGAAAGCATTTCTGTTGCACATCGAAGATTATTTCATTGTATATGGAGATATAAATTCGTTTTAAATTTAAATTGTACTCCAATATGAATTAGAATTGTTTGGACTAATTTTATGCAAGAAGATTTTTTAATAAAAAAGAACATATTAGAAGTTATATTATTAAAATTACAATGCATTAAAAGTAATAGATTAAAATAAAGTTTCGAAAATGTGAATAATACTTAATAAAGAAAAGTATATATATGGGTTCGAATTGAAATATGCTGAAATGATCTCAGAAACTTATCATTTTAATTTCCTTTTGTATGGGTTGCTTTCGTATTGATTCGTACTATATGGATTTTGGTTGATTTTCGGAGAATTTATAAATAAAACTAGCTGCTTTAATTTATGGAACATTGGTTTCAGTAAATAGTGTGTTAATATGTTTTCAAAATTTCTGTATTTTAGAAGCAAATATCAGTGTTAACCATGCCTCTGAGACGCAGCACATTTTTCCATATTATAAATTTTGATATTATTAATAGAATTATATTGCAGATATAATAATGACTGCATCATCTAATTTCTTATTTTTTCACATTACACTCACAAGGGAACCACTTTTGTTGCTCCTCGCGCATAGCATTGAGACCTGGTGCATTTTGTAGTCCTATATATAAAAGTTAGAGAACCGATAAAATTTCTGTGTTAAAATAATATTTAATGTATTTTTTTATACTTTTGATTTTTTATTATTACATTTTTATTTGTTTATTTCACGCCGAAAGGGGATTAAGTCGCCAAATATGGCGCTACAATTTTTCCGCTTGTTTTATCCGGGGATAAACGTACAGTGCACATTATAATTACATCAAATTGCGATTTGTTTGATAATTAATAGCATAAGAAACAAGAATTAGTTTTTTTTTTCGATGCAGACGATAAATATATAAATAGTAAACATATTTCTATAAAAGCTTTCAAGATCATTGAAAACTATTTTTTAGTGAAATACAAAATATCAAAGTATTTTCTTTTGAAATAGAATGGAATAAAGTTTGGAATGTTTAAAATGAAACGGTGCTGTATTAAATGGTCCTTTGGTAAAAGTAATCATAAAAAAAATTAAATTTTTACACTATTTAGAAAAAATTACTGTGGCTAATTAGGTCGGACATTACAATTTCTACTGAAGTCGAAACCACTCCTCACAGAAGACAAGCATCTATGAAATTTGGCTAGGTTTGCCGGAAAGCTCTACTTTTGTAAAAATACGCCATCTTTTTCCCCGCCAAAAATGTGAATATCATGTTGCAATTTTTCAAAATCAAATTCGTGGGTTCTTGAAGGAAATTTTAAACTTTTTTTCAATATTTTATATTTATTATTAACTAATTTTTATTTTTAAATGCTTTTCTTTAAAAAACTTCAATGTTACTAGTCCGCTAAGTGGTCTCGAAAATTGCATTTTCAGAAAGTTATACTGCTGTAAAATAAAGAAATATTATTTTAAGAGATAATTTTTACCGATTCTTAAACTTCGTAATATAAGGCTTTAAAATGCACCAGAGCTCAATGTTAAATGCTAGCAGCACCAAAATTGGTTACCTTGTCAGTAATATATTTTGTAGAATAGAGTTCATAGGTTTGTCTGTCATTGCAATGCAGAGCTGCAATCTGTATCACAGATTTAGAAATATTTATGTATATTTGCATAACAGTTTTGATTTCCATACATTTTCTGCATAACATCTGTAATGTAAAGATGCATAAAAGATTTATTTACATAGTAAATGCTTGTGCTTTTTTATTTTTATTTTTTACATCTTTTATAATCTGTATATTTTAAAATCGAATGAGTAACTGTAGTACACTGGTGGATAGTACTCAATTGAAAATAATTGTGTACCTTTTATGAAATTATATAAAGTATTAGATGGTAATTAAATAATTTCCAGATACATTTGATTTTTGCGTTTTTCAATTGGTTCTGGCAATAAAATATTGAAAACTCCGAGATCGGGCCTAATAGCATGTTTAAAACAAGCCTTTAAAAATTAACCAGGGAATTGGACCATTTAAATATATATTTGCATTGAAAAAACAAACGTTACCCTAAACAGATTTATTCTTACAAAATTACTTTTTATCTTATTTTTTCCAAAATTGCTCTATAAAAAGTGCTAATATACTACAAGTTAAAATGCAGGTACACTATCACTTTTAGTAAAATAAGGAAAAACATTAGCTATGAAGCAGTAATTATTTTCATTTTTTTCAAAGCATTTAAAAAAAAGTTAAAACAAACTCTGTTAACGGAAGATTCCATAGTTAAGTAAGCATTTATTATGTAGCCAAAGGAAAATTACTTAAGATTCTCCATTAGTCGATAGAGTCATCCCTTTTACCTACTAAAAAGGCACTGTTGTATGAATTGTACGAATTATACGCGTCATATATAGTGTTGTATGTATGTTGTATTTTTTATATATTGTAAGTATGAGCAAATTTTGCATACACTGGAAAATGTAAGAAGCATGTTTTATTTATGTAAATATGTAATTAAGGATGTATGAAACTGCGCAAGCAACCTAAATATGATTTTTTTTTCTTTTCTAACAATTTTTTTTTCTACTCTCTTGACGTCAATTAGAAAGTAATACTACAGTCAACCCAAAAATAATAAACTACATGAAATCTAAATCTTTAGAATACTCTTTTAAAAGATAAGATAAAAAATATTATAACAGTTTTTAAAGGGCATGTAATAAGTTCAAGACGAGGTATAGACACAGGTATAGGGGCAATTTTAAACGAATAAACTGTAATCTTTGCTGCCACAAGACTAGGTACAGGTTCTTTGTATTTTGACATATGTAACATACACTTACCATACTGTAATAAGTTTTTGAATTGATGAAATATTCTTTATTAGCTGAATTAATTTTATTGAAAATAATGTTTTATCAGGATTTCAAGAAACTTTATATATAGGGGAGACTAGGGAGGTTTGACCATATGGCAGGCTTAAACCACCCATCAGTTTTCATATTTCAAAGAATTTCAGAGTTTTATCAATAGGTGTCACCAAAAGCTACCGAAATGCTGAAACAACAGCCTTTGTTTCATACAGATAATCGAAATAGGTGAGGAAAAAATCAATTGTGAGGCATTTTCAACCTAAAAGTTGTGTTTTTAGAAATATTTTATAAGCTTTTTTCAGATAAAATATATCATAGAAATTTAAGTAAGTAGGTTTTAAGTAATGCAAAAATATCGAGCTTTTATTCCAGGCATAAAGATTATACAGTAAGTTAGGCTTAACATAACAATAGGCTATTCTTTAGAAAAAGGCTATGTGGGGAGGCTTGACCCAGTCAAAGTGAGGAAGGTTGACTAAATGTTCAAGGCTCCCTTAACGCATTCACGATGGGAAACGAGAATTCTCGTTTTCATTCAAAAAACATCATTGACTAAGGGCGTGGCTTCTCTACCTTACAGAAAATGCATTTATATCATGCTGTCCATAATTTTATAGATTGTAAGACATTTTATATTAAATTCGTTTTCATTGAAATATATTTATCTATGCATAAACTTGGGAAACCTATCTATAACACCAATTTTCAAAGGATTTTCAGAACAGGGAGGAGTTTCTACTGTTTTAAAATTCAGATTTCATAAAAATTGCCCGTCGTCAGTGTGTTAATTAAGGGGTTTTGGAAATCATTTTATTATACACTGTGCGTAATGAAAGATTAATGGCTACATATAAAAATGCATGTACATTTATTCTGCAAAGGTACAGTAAAATGGGGTGATCGAAAATAAAGCGTTTAAAACTGATTAAATAAAGATGTAAAAAATGGCTATTTGTACTGCACGAAAAAAATTAATGAAATATAAATGGGAAGGTGATAGGAATTTTTTTCAATTTAAATATTACTTACATTAGGTAATCAGAAACAGTGGAAAATACTAGAAAGTACGACAGCAGCAATCTTAACCGTTTCAAGGGCAGTGGTATGTTTATGAAACCACTTTATGTTAATTCCCAAACGCTACAATGGCACCAGAATTTTGCTAAAAACTTTTCAATTTAATATGTATGCGAAATATAGCCTCTTTCCTAATTCCAAATAATATTTTTCGTATATTGCGGTGCCTGTCATTTATTTACACATTTTAGTACTGACAATACATTGCCCCCGACAGGATTAAAAGATTTTAATGATAAGTTGAGTAATCATGCGGCTTCAAAAAAAAACATAGCATTGATCGAAAAACTTTAGGAAGGTATGTAGACGAATTTCAACATAATGAATAGTGTGAGATGAAGCCAAACTATGTGACAACTAGAGTTCTCAGGTCGAATGTACAATCAGGAACAATCGAATGAAGACAAGGAGACAAGAAAAAAAAGCTGGACAATGGCTACTAAATCCGGACATTATAATGCATGGAAGCCTATGTCAACGGCACCTTTCTCTAGCGGAATACTGTCTTAAATGTTAAAATTTCATTTTCCCTGTTGTACAATTATACCTGGCAGACAAAATCATGTTTGAAATAAAAATCTTCTTTTCTGACATGCGATTGCGCCTAAACAGGTTTGTTTAACCATCATATTTTCAAAAGTATTTTTTTAATAATAATTAAAGCATGTAACATAAAGTTATTTTGCTTTTTTTAAATTTCTTTTATTTCTCTTCACAAATATTTCAATATAAAACAAAGTGGGTCAAGCCTCCCATATAGTGGGTCAACCTTCCCATATGTGAGGAGCCTTGACCGATTATTTTCTCATGATTAATATAAATCATTTTTCAAATTTATTATATATTACACTTATGTAGCAGTTTTATTTTGATAACTGATTCTATAGCGAATAGAATGGTTTACAAAACTTTATTCTACATTCAATATTTAAAAAATAAAAATTCATTTTGTAAAAAGTGGGTCAACCCTCCCTAGTCTCCCCTATATAAAAAATTGCATTCAGAATTATAACCCAGACCTTTCTTCCTACCTATAATTCGATCAAATTGTGAGCTAAGAAAAAAAATAATCTTTTTATTCCTTAGACGAATTTATGCTCACAAAAACAACTTTTGGTGTCTTATTTATCTTAATATCTTCAAAAATGTAAAAGATAATGACTGCCATACCTAAATAAGCTACACATCACTTATGTAAATAAAAAAAGGCAAAAATCACTTATTGAACTATTTATTCATTCATAAAACGTAAACAGAATTTTTATTTTTTATTCCTTAAAAGAATGGAATTAATAAAAATGACAATATAATATTACCAACATCATTTTTGCTAATCATGAATAATGTTCTTTTGGAACAATGATTATTCATACGATCATAAAATTTTCTTTTACTAGTACTAATAATATTATACGTAAAAAATATATAAAAAAAACCTTTTCATTTCTTGACTCCACTCCTTGTACTTGCAGACAGGCAGAACAATTTTTCGTGGATACTATCACACACTTTTTTTAATTTTTACAAGCAGGATGTGGGTATAATTGGAAATTTATCCCGAGATCCACCGTGATATGACCATAGCTCATTCTGATACTTGTTCTGACCCCGCTGTTAAACTATCCACTACACATACTATTTTGCGTGCCATAGCTTCCGATATTATATGACACTCTGTCACCTCATACATAAAAAATCTATATATAGCGCCCAACGACCTTCACGGCATGTTAAGCGACAGCCCACGTAAGTGCCATTAGACTCGCAACCAGCAACGACTTATGACAATCGCATTCGAATTGGGAAAAAAAGTGAACTTCTTATTGGTGAGAAAAAGGGGTCCCCCCCCCCCAAAAAAAAAAAAAAAAAAAACTGGTGAGATAAAAGGATTCTATTGAAGGCTCGCCAAACTAGCTGCGCATGAAATTCGAACTAACACCTGATAGTGTAAAAGACTGTTAATACAGTAAAATTATAGGGGTGCCAAACAAAGGATAAAGTATGCTAATGGGAGAAATGATAGAATTTTTAAACACAACTGACAAAAATATATTTAAACTTATTTGCTCCCAAAGTTCGATGACGTCATGTAAAGACAAAATTGAAATAACCGAACAAAAATATTGTTTGAAGCCATCGGGCTAAATAAAAACGTAGAAACAGAAACACATAAATAAAAATAACGATGAATGTGCTAACAGGGAAACAAAATAAAAAGGGGTACAGGAAAAATAAGGGGAATGAAATAATGAATTAAAATGGCTTAAGCAACCAAAAGAAATGTGGTAAATTACCACACATACAGAGTGCTTTTATTGAATTTCTTGGATGACAGTATCTGACTAATAATATCTAGGAACATTGATAGTTTTCACTCCCTTTATTTTCGCAAATCATTCATTCTGTAAAATGCACAATTGTTTGTGTGGAATTTCGTGCCAATCTAGTTCTGAACACTGAAATTGTTGAATTGAACTTTTATTTACAATACTATAACGACTTAGAAACCAAATCGAGTAGAAAATGCGACCAACAATTTGTAATAGTTTGGTGCTAAGTTTTCTTCAATAGGAAAATTTCCAGGTTTTGAATGTTAAGTTGTAAACATATCACTAATTGCTCTCAAATCTCCAGATGCTTGATAATACCAGATGTGTATTACTGAGATTTATTTTATTATTTATTTCATCAGCATAAAAATAATATGCTTCCCATTTTCCAGCTAATGAATTTCTTATTTTCGCTTTCCTAAAAGTAAAACAGGCATCCTGAAAATGTTCATAGTTGTGAAAATGTTCAAATGTTCATCTTCTCATTTTAAATTTTTTATCAGTATTAGAATAGCTTGTAACAAAATCTGCATTTATAGCTCTGATTTTAAAATTACGAGAGATTCAAGCAAAGTTTTGACATATTTTTGTAGATGATGCTTCGTAAAGTCTGTTCAGAGAAAAAAGACTTGATTTCACATTTATAAGAACTAATGTTAATGAGAAAATTCCATACTTGGATCTTCAAACCGTATCTCATGATCCAAAAGAATGTTGTATATGAATGCATTTCTAAAGATTTTCCTAATTAAATAAAATTGTATATGTGATTGGCAGAAATACTCCAAAGAAGGTTAAAATTGAATGATAAAAAATATACATCCAGTAAACTTTAGCTTAACACATAAAAAATAGTCTGATTATTTTTTAACAGCATTTCCTCTTACTAAATTGAATTTGATGAAAGTACTCATAAAATTTTACATTGCTAAAAATTAAAATTTATCTTTTTTTCCCTGACATGGCGTTCAGAAAAAAAAATAACAAAATTAAAAACCAGAAAAAACGTAAAAAAAAAGAATTAACATTTACATTTTAAAGTTACACATTAAGAACGATAGTGTTTATTTTTATTAAAAAATCAAGTTAAGTTAGAAACTGTCAGGCAAAAACACAGACAATCATCTCATCAAGTTCACGGCTGAAATCACAAAATTAATTAAATCTCGATTCTCAAATTAAAAAGCAATAGATCTGCTAAGTCCGATTGAATGGTGAAAACACATGAACACGAAATTTTAGCTGTTGACTCGTAGGTTTACCATAGTGTTTTTCTGTTCCCAATCCTCCATGTTTTCATATCTTTGGGTGCAGGAAAGCGCAATGGTAAACATACGAGTCAACCGCTAAAATCGGGTTTTCACGTGTATTTCAACATGACATGACTTGTCAGACCGATTGCGTTGTAATATGCGAATCGTGTTTTAACTAATTCTGGAATTTCAGCCGTGAACTCAATGAGGTGATTATATGTGCTGCCGCTTCCTGGTCTGTAGTTAAATTTGCGTATCATTGGAATCAACTCATCATCCGTTCTGCAAATCTACCGAAGGTGTACAGAATGAGCATAATTATCTTGATTTTCTTAAAATACTTAAACCTCCTGCTGAGACAGATTATTAAATGCGCATTTAGCTCCCAGGGGTACAATTCTATAGGAAATAACTAGCGTATTTAACATAGTGATTGAATGAAAAAGAATTACAATTTAGGACTGATAATAAAACTGTTTATAGGTGTAAGACCAACAAGTCATGTAAAAATATTTTTTTGTTTAAAGTGAATTCCTACTTAGGTCATCAAAGAAAAATTTAATATAATCCCTTAAGCTAATATTAGTTTTTGTTGCATTAAAATATCTGAATTTATTGATTTTCTATAAGCAAGTAAACCCTATTCGTTTACAATGGATGTCTATGGGAATTTGATAAAATATTAGAGATATAGCCATGTTGGCGACTCATTTTGGTCGCCAAATTTGGCGATAAATTTTGCAGTATTTGGCAACAGAACAGGGTCCCTCCTATGGTAACCCCGCCTTATAGGTATAGGGATGCATTAAATGCTGTTCAATAACCAATGTCCGACATTTGGTCTCCCATATAAAACTAAAATTAATTAATTCAATTTAATTAATGAATTAATATTTGAAAAAACTGTAACAACATCAAGTGTCATCTACTACAAGTTAAAAAAAAATATTTGAACTTGATTGGATGAATAATAAGTATTTTATTAACGATTGAAAATTTGAACAAGATATATATAGGGAGAATGTGAACTAATAGTAGGAATTGAAAGAAACGGGACTCTGTGGCCGAGTAGATAAGACACCACGCTGCAAATCGCTTAAGAGCGTAGGAGGCTTGTGGGTTCGATTCCAGCTGACTCCGTTGCACATTTTTGTGTAGCTCCAGGATGTAAAAATTCTCTGTGTTGTAAATTCCATTGTGCTATCTCGTTCCTGTATATTAACGATGGATTATAAGCGGGCCATGGGGTTAAGCACACGAGTCTGATGTATGCGTTGAAAAAAAAAAGACTAAAAAAAGGATAATCTACAGCTTTCTAAATTGCCACTCCCCCATATGTTACATCGTGTTCGTGATAAGGACAATAACTCGGCAGTTTGCATCTAGGGGTTGCTACCAGTCAACTTATCGTGCAACAGAAATCTTTCTATTATACCTAGATATCATCATTCATAGCTGAATCTCAGTCGGTTTACCAGATATTTCAGGTGAAACAGATATAAGTAATCACCTTGTATAACTTGTTTTGTTAATTTTTATAATTTGTTGCACCTGGGAAACGAATTTTCTTCTCCAAAATTTTTTAACTATTTATGTTTTGAGCAACATTACATTGTAAAAGTAAGCTATTCAATTGAACATTTACTTTACACAAAACCTAGTTAATCTTAATTTTAGCAAGCTATAATAATCGCCATTATATTATAAAAATGAAATATTGATTGAATCTATACGCACAATACAGTTATTGTTATTTTGAACAAAATTTTAGAAGCAACATTATCTTTTAAATGTAGGCTATTTGATTACATCTGCACTTTATAACTATAAAAGAAAAAGAAATAAAAACATACTTTAGAATTTTTTTCAGATATTCCAGTAATCCTTCATAAGATATGTATACATCAAATATGGTACAGATAACTGAAATATCACATTCATCTTGGATTAAATCATTTTAAAAGCAATAATCTTACTAAAAAGGCACATTTATCTTCTCAAGAAGATGACCGATATGTAAAAAATTGTTACTCATAAAATCAGTTTAAAAAAAATTAAAACTTTAATATCCGATGTCGAGTTTTATCTACCACGACGTGATCCAAATCAGTGCTGATTTGATTCACTATTGCACGCCTTTGTTTTTCTTCCTTTACCGTTAAGAATGAAAGCAGTTAATTATAATCTGTCACGTAACATACCAGAGATGGTTTATATTTTTGAACATTACAAAAAGAGTTGAAGCTTGAAAGGGAAATGTATTGAGACAGCACTAATCTAGCCATCAATAGAACAAATACATTCACCCTACTATTCAACCGAAAATGGATAAATGCAAAGACGTTCAGTATGGAATCAAATCAGTCTTGATGATGATCACGTTTGTGATCAAAAGTACTCAGCGTGGATATTAAAATTTTAACTTTTCAAAATTGAAATTATATGTAGTTACAGCATTTAAATAGCGTGATATATTTTTTAATTAAATAAATGCAACTTTTTAGTAAGAATGTCATTTTTAAAATGGTGCTAAGAATTCTGTAAATATTTTGTAATTTCAACCGATAAATATTCTTGGTTTTCCTCCGAAGTAATTCCCATCAGTTCTGTTGCTCTTTTATCTGTGCATACATGCAATAATAGATATGAAAATGGTAAACAAATAATAAAATGCGTATGATTTTATTACTTAGAATCGAACAAGCATAAATTCTCATTCTAGAAGATCATAATAAATGTGACCTTTTTCCCCTCATTAATTAGAACGTAAAGAAAAATATATTCCCAAGTGATGACATCCAAATTGCAGACTTTTTGTTTTACAAAACCATTTATCTACTTAATTACCTTTAGTTGTTTCTTTTCTCTTAGAAAAAAAACTTATGAGGCAATTAGAAAGTTCGTTAAACTATAGATCAGCGTTAATACATAATTTTAAGATTGTATTCTTATGGTATAGAAAACACCCTCTGTATTGAACATTTTTATTTTTCAAAACGTAACATGGTATTTAAATAAAAATATGTTGTATTTTTTTTATATTATTAATGTGTATATCTGCAACATAAAATAAAATTTTATCCTTTAACTACAATGTTATAATGCTTAAACTAGTTTATTTAAGACTATTGAAAGTAATCGTATCTTGTCATAAAATGTAATCTTTATGTAGTATTTAAATTTATATTGAGATAAACCGACTATCAGTTTATTAACTATTTGTATTTGTTTTAATTTTATTTTGTACATTCTTTCTTATGTTTGTCGCATTTGTATGCTACACATTTAAAAATAACACACTCTAATAATTACAATAGTAACTAAACAAAATTTACACTACATTTTTATAATACCCAAATCACTTCGATATAAGCCCATTTATTTTCTATTCTAACATATATTGAATAACTGTTCATTTAATATTTGTAATAGTTAACTATAAGTTTATTTCGGTTAAATATTTCAAAGATAAGATACCCTTTATGCTTTTTTAATAGAAATAATTTTTAGGGTGAATATAACGAAGTGTAAGATTTTGAAAACAAAATTGTTTGAAAATTTAAATCGTATCAAAGCTTCTGATTATTTTAAAAATGTCTTTTTTAGCAGCTAAATAACGGAATTTACGGCTAAAATTGTTAAAGTTTGAAGAGCTTAAATTCATTTTTATGTAATTATAGTAATATGTCATTTTCTTGGTATATGTATGCCAGGATAATCATTGCCAGGATAATCATCGCCAGGATAATGGCAATTTCATTCTAAAACATTTTTCACGATCTTTTTTTTTTTTTTTTTTTTTTTTTTTAATTAATTTTTTTTTTTTTTTTTTAGATCTAACATTTTAATTTCGTTTAAAGCAACATGTTTCCTCTATAGTACCTCAAATTCAGTGTAATGTTAAGTTTTATTTGTAAACTATTGAAGCCGGGAAAATGACATAATAAAATTCTACTCAACTTTTCCAAAGGTTTTAAACACATTCTTTTCAAAGAAATATCTAAAAGATCTTGTTGGCAGCAATGACTTTACTACTTCTGAGTTGAACTATGTCAAGAACAAGAAGAATTGCTCTGCAGCGCAATCTTTATACCTCATAAAGAAGTCAGGAGGTCAGGAAAATGACATTCATTTTCAGTGACAATCATACTTTAATTATGGAAAATTATTTGTAAAATACAGAACTTATCACCTTCCTCATATATCTGTTATATAGGGTATAATTAATAATTAGAAATTACACGAACTAGAAAACGGTATTTGTACAGTATAGCAGAAAGCCTTTTACTTTGCACACATCACAGTGTGACATGCCAGGAAAATGACGATATGAAAGTTTAAGTCTTTTAATTGCTTTATTTTTGTATTATTATGAATGTACTATTTCGTGAAAACTTATAAGAATATTTTTTATTAGAATGTAAAAAGAAAAATTGCATTTCTAACATTTAATAGACAATTTATTGTGCGGACTGCAATTTTCGTATTTCGAGATATTGTCTCCGTAACACTTTCCAACTGAGTCGAAAAGTATACTTGTGAATTGGACTTATCTGTCCGTCTGTCCGTGCTCTAACTCGAGAACATATTCTTGGATTACCTTGTAATTGATATGTTGTATTGAGGTTCGCAGTCGCATGTTCGATATTAAAAATGAAGTTTGTACCATTCATAGTTCATTTACAGGGGTACTCAAAAGTATTCCGTTACATAAGGATCTATGTAGAAAAATCATTAAGCGGTGTATTTTAAGGCTAATGTCAGACGGACGTGTTTTTGCACGCTTTTCCCCTTACGTATCCCTATTATCCCTACACAATACCGCTAGTATTGTGTAGGGATAATATGTAAAGAAAAAATCGTTCAAAAGAGACGTTCGTCTGTCATTAGCCTAATAGTATTAAAATATTTTAAATATAATGAAATTTATATACATTGTTGCGGTGCACTAGTACTATAGAATATTTAATATGTAGCTGTTACAATACGGGTGCAGGAACACTCAAAATTATTCCATTATAGTATGGTCTATGAAGAAAAATAATTTTAATAATGTTTGCAGTGTTACAAAGATAATGAAATCGATATGAATTTCTGAGATGCAATAATGCATGCTTTCTCTAAAAACGGCGCACAAAGCATTTATCACTCATTGACAGGGTCACACAAAAGAGTTCGGATATATAACGATCTACGGGAAATAAAACATTTCACAGCATATTTCATTTATGTTCCATTATTTCAACCATGTAGTAATTGATACACAGGGTCATCGAAAAATAATGCCTAGATTTAAAAACTTCATAACATCGAAAGCTTTTATATTAAACGAGTAATTCTTTCACTACACGATAACTGGTGAACGGAAGTTTGGTTTTAGTTCAACAGAAATCGTTTGTGTGTTTGTGTTGTGCGCGGATTAGTTGCGCAGTCGTCAAGGTCAGCCGACGCGCCAGACTGCAGCTGCTCAGTACATGGTTTTTTCTTCGAAAAAGAAAGGTCCAATAACTTTGTCATGAAATAGCCCGCATACCAAATCACGTACTGTGATTTCTGTTGCACGGCCAACATCGCACTGAGCAGGTGCAGTCTTGATGACTGCGCAACTAATCCGCGCATAACACAGACACGCAAACGAATTCTGGTGAACTAAAACCAAACTTGCGTTCACCAGTTATCGTGTAGTGAAAGAATTACTCATTTAACATGAAAGGTTTCGATGTTATGATTTTTTAAATTCTAGGCATTATTTTTCGATGACCCTGTATATTACTGAGGTTTGCTGCAAGATGCTTGCAGTAAAATATGATGAGCATTGAATTTATCGTTCATTTACAGGGGCACATTAAATATTTCGGAAACAGTACTATGTCCGAAATGTTTATCAGGACAGATAGTTTGCTGAAAGAGCACTTTCAGTTATGGTATACTTTTTTAATTTTAACTGAATTTTTGTATACTACGTGGCGTGTAAAAGTTCTACAGACCTTCAACTCTCTTTCTATAGAACAGAGAATGAGTTTATACATTCAAACAAATGATTTCAAGCCTGTTTTTAATAATCCATTTATTTTCAAATTTTCGATACATTTTGATAACTTTGATTCTGTTTGTAATGAAAAGTTTTATTTTTAAAACTAGGGGGCTCTGCACCCTACTAGCTACGCTCATCAACCCCCGTTCAGACACCATAGACTCTAACAGCACGCTAATTTGATCGGCTTTTAAAATATTTCGGAAGATTGAATTATAATTTGGATCTGACAATTATAATCTGACGTAATTTTCACCAAACTTTTCTTTCTCCTTTTAATATCCATGTAAAAATACTTTTTTTGGAAATGAAATATTATGATCATCTTAAAATATCAAATAAATGTCACGCGCAATTTTTAAATTTAAACTGTTTTGCAATATTATTTTTTGTTCATTTTACATAATAAGTGTAATGTGACGTAAATTCTCCTATTTAAGATTTCTAACGCATGTTAATGAATTTATTATTTTACAATATTCTTTCTCTTTTAAAATTCACGTGTAATTACAGTTTTTATGACGTAATTTTCAATGAGTTCCTGCTTTTTATATTTTCTGTTTATAATAGTCACGTGTAAAATATTTTTTAATTTGAAGCAATCATTATTGTTTGCGCTGTTTATACAGTTGGTAACAGTTTAAAATAATACAAATTTCTAAAATATCTAAAAAAATGTCTCTCGAAATGCTGAAAACTTGAATTTAAAATAGAAATAAAACCTCAAAAAATGAGTCAAATTAAAAACTAAATGCAATCTGCACACCGGGAAATTCTGACGAATAAAATGATCTAAAAATGATAAAATTCCTATGTACAGTTTTTGCTGCAATAAAACTTTTTGAATGGAAAGATTTTGTCCAAATTTGGCATTAAATATCTCTTAAAATAATTCTTCCATTTGAAAGCTGCCTGCATCAGCTTGTTTATCAAACATTTTCTATAATACTACCGATTTTCATATTTTTGTATGCAACAGTTTTTTTAATATTAACGAAGAAAGGCCATGCTTAAGCATTCAAATTGGATGCCGATCTGCCGGGAATATCTACGCAGATTTTCATTGGTCCATTTCCAAATCAAAACTTTTTTTTTTTTTTTTTTTTTTTTTTTTTATATAGAAGGATACGGAATGCAGGGCAACCCAAATACTGGGCTACCCAAAATAATTCGCAAGCATTACAAAGAATGAACGCGAATCTTTAAAACTTTTATTTTACTTGGGTTATACATATTCAAGCTCATCTGCATTTAGTATAACAAGAGATGTTTAGCAGCATACAAATAAAATGATATACAGTGTTATGCAAAGAAATGAATACATGCCTGCCTGTGAATAGTGGGGAATTTCTAGAAGTGAGATTTCAGCACTTTTATGAATGTTTTTGACTAAATTAAATTTCAGCTTAATATGTGGCGTGTATAAAAATCTGTATGTAATGTATAGGGGTGTACAAAATAATTCAAGCGCGTTTCCTTCTATCGGTAGAAATTTCTGCTGGTGAACTTTTAACGGTGTTTTGAGTTTTCTTACTGTACTAAATTTTAGCTTACTATGTAGGTACTATACACATCTATAGATCATATACAGAGCTACACAAAAGAATATGAGTACCCATCCAGCTGTGGAGGTAATTGTTGAAAGCTGATTTTTAAATGTGTTATATGTTTTCTAAAATTTTTGCTTAGGTATCTTCTTTATTTTACTAAACGACGAAACTTTGTAAACGTATTCTGGAAGTGTTGGAAAGTGTTTCATAATCTATGCTTGTCGCATTATTTTTCTTTCTTTTTATACATTTCATTTATTGGAAATATGATATGAAATGTTAATAATTATTAAACATTTGAATTGCAAATTTAAACTTTGATTATCTGAAGAAAAACTTATAGTATATAAAGGCAGTAATGTAATATATTTGTATATCAAAATTTTATTTTGAAGCATATTCAAGTGAATGAAAGTGATTATGAAGCTGATTCATTATAAGTTATTTTCTTAATGTAAGTATTGTTTAAACCTGTATGTGTAAGTACTTCCACGATATTTTGAAAACTAATGATTAAAAAATAAATGAAATAAGTTTTTAATTGTGTTTAAAACATTAGAAAAGATTAACATTTTTTTGCAGAAACGATAGATTTTTACAGAAAAAAATAGATATTCTAGAATCATTGGAATTAAAACTAGTAAAATGTTTATTAATAGCATCAAGTGTATTTCCGTAAGAAAGTGTGTAAAGTATTAATGTATTTGTCTAATATATATAACTAAATACATTTATTTAATTGAAAAACCGCTTTTCAATGAAACTTAAAATTATTTGTAATAGACAGGATAGTTTCAGTTTTTTCTAAACAAGTAGAATGATATTACAATTGTGATTCTCTCATATTAATATTTTTCAAAACTCACATGATTGATTAAAGATTGAAACCGAAATCTTTATAAAATGATTTTAAAAATTAGTCAATAGCATTTCCTACTTTTTAAAAACAGCTTACGAAAACATTTGATTGCATTTACATTAAATAAACTAAATTTTACCACATTTGGAAAGAGAAAAATAAAACATTTCCTTGTTATTTTGAGAAATTTATTTTCCAATTGTTTTTAAAAACGAACTTTCATTTTACCGTATACATTTTTCAAAAACATTATTTCAAATCAGATGATACATTCGCTGATATGCGATGATTGATACAGGTTTATACATTCAAACAAATGATTAAACCTTCTTTTTTAATTACCCATTTATTCTAAAATTTTCGATACATTTTGATAAGTTTCTTTGCATTTGTATTGAAAACTTTTATTTTTAAAATTGATAATGCATTCAAAGTAAAAGTAAAAGTGAAATTAACATCTGAATCAATCATTCCAATACAGATTAAAACTTATTTCACGGCCAACATGACCATTTATCTTTGTGTTTAGCGTGCTTCAGCGAATTTGATGAGCTTGACACTATAGATAATGGAATCTACTCTTCAAATGTTCTGACTGAATTAAAGATTGTTATCAATGTCATTGTTTTAATCCACTGAAATATTTGTTCTATTTTCGTTAAATATAAGAAATTTTAACATCAAAAACAGTCATTAAGAGCCTGAATGCTCCTATCCTTAAATTACGAGGGTGTATCAATAAATTTTTGCCCTTACATAGATATAATTGAGTGAAAATTATGAAATTTCTACATTATATTTGTCCGTTTCTATATAGTCACTGTGTACAGTAACAGATTTCTGCAACCAGCATTTCAATGAGAGGGGGGAGGAGAGAGGATGTATTCCAGGAGGCGCGATAGTAAACCCAAATAGGGGTATTTTTCTAACTTTTACCGTCACCCACATCTGACATATTCTTGGATAGGCCTGTGACCACTTATTCATGCTATTCACTTCCCGAGCCCGTGCCCCCCAAATTTGTCCCCAGGAGGGGGGGGGGAGTGTCATGAATGGTTGTCCGCAAAATTTATTATAGTAAAATTTGAATATTACTTAAGCTATTAAATATTACTATATATGTTTTTCATAAAAAAATTGTACGGTGGATTAAAAAATATCCAACACGTCAATGTTTCCAAGTCTGGCTGATTTTTTACATATATTGTAACATATTTTTGAATACCTTATAAAGAAGTGCACTATACGCAGAAAACTGTGCGACTATGCGCAAGAAAACATTGATCTATGCTGTAAATTGTGTGACGCCATGATGGGAAGGTCGAACCTTCACAACGTGAACAACTATGCTTAAAATTTTCAATGTACGCTGCTGTCGAAAACTGTGGAATCCAACCCGTATGTTATTTTATTTGGTGATTCGTTTGGAAAACCGACCGGAAAAGCGGGCTAACATCCGCCAGTAAATAATAAAGAAACATTATACTTGAAAATTTTATGCTATGTATGCTGTGGATTATATTGTGTATTATGTGTATAACTAATGGTACCTGGTAAATAGAATGAGGAAAATCATAATTTATACCAGAAATTTTTAAATAGTAATTTTGTTTAAATTTATCTATGGACATGTTTATGATATCCTTATTTAAAAAACTATTTAAACTTTCTGACGGTAATTCAAAATTCCTTTTGTTGAATATCAGAAGTTCAGAAAGATATCGGTACCTAATTTTCAGTTACTTTCTAAATGTAGCTTAAATTTTTTTTTATTCATGATTTAGCTCTTCTTGGAAACCACCATAAAGAGTCTCTTCTAACCCCCCCCCCCCCCCAAATTATAAAAATCGAAACATCTATTCTAAAGATACTCGTTGAAATTTATTAAATAGTAATTCCTTTCTTCGAAAGCCAGTCAAAAAACAAATGAAATTTGTGGAAAATACGTTATGATCCAGCTAATTTACGAAGGCAATCAAAATTCAAATTCAGTTCTCTACATCGCTTCTATCTTTATGCATTTTCCAGATTATTTTAATGTTTTTTTTTATATCAGTTGCTCTATAGATTTTACTTCTAAATCATGAAAAAAAATATTCTATGTAGTTCGAGTATGAACAGTTCATAAAAGTATTTCATACAATTGCTCATAATCCATATATTATTTAATATATTTATATTCTAATTGTAGTATGTTGTTTGTAATCTAATTTATAACTTTTCTGGAACTAGACATAAATTTTCTTGAAAACCCTGTATACTAATAAGGAAAATTATGGGAAATGAAACTGATTTTTTACCATGAATATGCGTGCTATTTTTACATAAATAAACACAAATTACATACAGTTTCCACAAAGTCACGTGCGGCAGTGTCAGAGCATATCGTATTTTTTTTATTTTACAGGATAATGCCAAATATTTCTTCTCCAATTTGTTGTTTGTTCCCTAGATTCTCTTCCTGATCAAAACTTCATTTAGGAATTTGAGGTGAACATGTTATTTATATTCCCGAAGTTATAAAAGAATTTGTCAAGTTTTTCTGTAGTTATTCGACAGAATAACCAAAATCAAAAGTTCACGATGATTTTTGGACACATAGTGTATATCTCTGCTTCTGGAAACTATTCACTGCGCCAGTCTGTTGTGTGTCCCCTAGATTGACTCGTGATCAATACTTCGTTGAAAAATTTCAGGTAAACATCCTATTTAGGTTCCCGAAGTTTCAAAAGAATTTGTCAAGTTTTTCTGTAGATATTTGATAGAATTTCCATAATCAAAAGTGTACGATGATATATGGCACATAGTGTATCTCTCAGCTTCTGGAAACTATTCACTGTCCCAGTTTGTTGTGTATCACCTAGATTCCCTCGTGATCAATACTTCGTTGAAAAATTTCAGGTGAACATCCTATTTAGGTTCCCGAAGTTATAAAAGAATTTATCAAGTTTTTCTGTAGATATTCAATAGAATTTCCAAAATCAAAAGTGCACGATGATTTTTGGACACATAGTGTATTTCTCAGCTTCTGGAAACTATTCACTGTGCCAGTTTTTTGTGTGTTCCCTAGGTTTCCTCGTGATCAATACTTCGTTTAAACATTTCAGGTGAACATCCTATTTAGGCTCCCGAAGTTATAAAAGAATTTGTCAAGTTTTTCTGTAGATATTCGAAAAACTTCAAAAATAAAAAGTGTGCATTGATTCTTGGTCATATAGTGTACCTGTCAGCTGCCGGAAACTATTCACTGTGTCTGTTGTGTGTTCCCTAGACTCCCTCGTGATCAATACTTCGTTGAATATTTGAGGTGAACATGTTCTTTATATTCTTGAAATTCTAAAAGAAATCGCCCATTTTTACTCTAGATATCCGATAAAACTGCTAAAATCGGGTACTTTTTGGACTTATAGTATATATCTTCATTAAAAAAACTATCAAAAAGGGAAGAGGGAAGAAAAAAACAATCATGATTTTTTATTTGTGTCAAAATACAGAATACATTCTTATAAAAATATCTTTCAGATAATTAAATACACAATACTTTCTTCCCTTATAGCCTTCTATTTCGCGGAAATGACTTTCAGTTTCCTAATTCCTTTTTTCAGTTCAATAATTCGTGAATAATCGTTAATCCTGACAAAACGAATGGTATTGCGTTGATGAAAGAAATAGTTTATTTTAATTGAAACGATCAAATATCTGAGATACATAATATGTTTAGTTTATTTTTTTTCTTTCTTGTGTACTGATTTGTATATATTTCAGACAGTTATTCATATCTAACTGCCAATTATTACTTTGATTTAAATTTGTTTAATATATTAACTTTTTATTTACATGTTATGTTGTAAATAAAAGAAATTGTGTGATTGTTTATAATATATTATAAAAAACAGTCCGCTTTAAAAAGTGTTCTACAAATATGCATAAATGTTAACATTGTCTGCAAAATGATATATTGCAGATAATTATGATATAGATTGAACTTAAATTTATTAGTAAAACAAGCTTATGTTTAACGTTTTATTGAAAGCTAATAACATATTAACTCTCTAAGTGGTTTGCCCGTATTTTTTAGTTTCCCTGAAACAACTTAAACCGGTTATAGACAAACGTATTTGTAACAGAGTTGTATTTTGTAATACATGTAAAATAAAGTGATATGAAATTATTTTAGAATCAAACAGGGAAAGCAAATGTAAGTTAAATTATTTTTAGGAGCATATTTATGAAAATGCTGCACTATGTTTCTTTTAATGCTACGTGAACAAAGTCACGGGTAATAGCTAGCAATTAATATTTCTACTCACTATACACTTATGCCTAATCAATATATTAGCATCTTCTAAAATATGTACTAAAATATATTTAGATTTCACAGAAATTTAAATTTTAAATTTAGAAAAAATTTAATAGAAAACAGAACAGCAAAAAATAGTTCCATTTATAAAATTCCAATTTATAAACGCATCAATTTTGTTTAAAAAGCACTTTAAAGGATCATATATATTGAAAAAAAAATCCCTGCCGGCCCGGCCTACAGGCTGAGGTAGATTTCGAAGTCAAATATACTAATTTCACAAACAAAAACTAAATCATGATTATAGATAAATCCACTTTAACAATTTTATCTGGCCGCTCTTGACGAGTTTTTATTTCATTTTCATATAATAGGTTTCATATAAATGGTTTTATCAGAATCATGTTAGGGCGGTATTCAAAAAAATACTTTTCCATGCTCAACAACTCGAAATTTTCTGGCATAATTCCAGATTCATTTTTAATTAAGAAAAAAATATGAAACTTGCTGACGTGATTTTTGAAGAGATTTATAAGCGACCTGTGTTTTTATTTTTTGTTCAATTAATTAAAACTTGATATATAAACAATTATTTTCTCAGAAGGACAATATTTTTCGTTTCTAACACAATCGCTTCGGGAAATTCCGTTCAAAATGCCCACTTTGACATCATTTTTTGAAATATATTCTGCTTCTATCTAAAAATCGATTATTACGGTACATTATATAGTTTCTGAATAAGCGAATCTACCAATTAAATGCGTTTGAGAGCAAAAATGAATTTAAAAACCAGTCAGAAAATAAGTAGTTTGGATTTAAGCGTATCCTTAATACAATGATTTTTCCAACACAATCCGCTTCGGTAAATTCGGTTCAAAATGCCCTTTTTAACAGCATTTAAAAAAATATATTCTGCCCCTATCAGAAAATCGACCATTACGGTACATTATATAGTTTCTGAGTAAGAAAACGTACTAATTGGAAGCCTTTGAGAGCAAAAATGAATTGTAAAATGAGTAAGAAAGTAAGCAGTTTGGATTTGAATACACCCTTACTAAGATCATTCTTTACTTCAACCGGTATGTATTTTTAATTTGTTTTTGCTCTAAGAATTGGTCCTATCCAAAACTTGTCTATATAGATGTTGTAGACAATATTAAGAAGATATATGATAAATTCATGGGGATTTTATATCTTTTGAATTGACGGAGTTATGGATTTTTTTCTTCTTCAAACCCCTTTTTTGTTTTCGTTTTTAATTTTTTTTGCGGTACGAATTGGTCCTATCAAAAACTTGTGAATATAAAAGTTGTAGATAATGTTAAGGAGATTCATGATAAAATTAATTGGATTTGATATCTTGAGAATTGACGAAGTTATGGATTTTTTTCTTCTTCAAACGCCCTTTTTGTTTTCGTTTTTAATTTTTTTTTGCGGTACGAATTGCTCCCATCAAAAACTTGTGAATATAAAAGTTTTAGATAATGTTAAGGAGATTTATAATAAAATTAATTGAATTTGATATCTTGAGAATTGACGAAGTTATGAATTTTTTTCTCCCCAAAACCCTATTTTTTGCGCCCCTTGAGCCCATTTTTAACTTTATCAAAAATCTGTGATACATAAATTTTTGGCCCTATTTTTAGAAGTAATAAAAACTTTAAACTGATTTGATATGTACAAAAATTAAGAAGTTATGGGGGGTTTTCTGTTTTCACAAAACCCCTCCCTATTTCCCTCGCCTTGGTCCGATTTTGCCCATTAACGAACTTGACCGAGATTTTATGCCCACTGATTTTATGTATCAGTTTGGAAGAGATTGGTGCAGAATTACGAAAGTTATCGTGTCCAGAAGAAAGTGATATATATATATATATATATATATATATATAGATAGATAGATAGATAGATAGGTAAAGTTTTTTACTGAGGGTGGTTTTGAGTTCTAGGGGTCATGATCGGTGTAGATCTGCAAAAATTTTTCAGAAATTCCAACATAGGAACGATCCCAATAGGTAGTATTTCATACGAAATCTACCTGAAAAAGAGAGAGAATAGTAATATTTTCAAAACAAGCCTTTTTGCCCTATTCAAATGCTTATTTTATAATGACATATAATAAATTTAATTTATATGTATCTGGGAATACGTTTGCATGCCAAAACCTTAAGTACAATTTGATAAACGTATAAAATGTTTAATTGCTTTTAAAAGGTTCGTTATTTTCAGAATAACTTAAGATGATTAAGTACGTTGTTGCTAGAATAATAACATTATTATTCTTAGATTCTCATTGGGGATATATATCTTTACAAATATGCATTTCATCAATTTTAAATGAGCTGTTATCCCAGTATGATCTACGAAAGCCTAAAAGTGCCCCATAAACATAATTATTGTAAATCGTAACATAAATATGCACCCATTTATCTAGCAGTTAAAGTTTATCTATATGTCTTTTCTTCATTGCAAAATAATATATGTACGTTAAATGATTTGAGGATCATATATCCTAATATATGTTTTGTGCTTTTCATCGGCGTTTAATTTTTTTTTAATCTGAAGGTGTTCAAAGATTTTTCATAGGTGGAAAACACTTTTGAAATGTAATGTATCTAGTGTTACTATAAGCCAAAAAAAAAAAAAAAAAAAAAAAAAAAAAAAGATAATAGAAGCCATATAAGAACAATCCATTTTTAAACATTATTTATCTTTTAACAGGAACACAGTTGGTACTGTTAATTTTTAATGAACCTATATACGAATAAAATTATACAAAGAAACAAAAATTAAAAAAATATATACAAAAATAAAATAATGTCTTATCAAATGAACTCAGTTGAATACAAAACAACATAAAATGTAGTAAACCTTGAAAATTATCAGTAATTACTTTTACTTTCCATTTAACATAAACACTAAAATAAATTACTGGATCATTATTGGGTTACATAATTACATATAATCAAAAAGTTTTGAGAGAACATTTAGGAGGTCATTCCAAAAACATATTTTTCTGTTTAAAATAAATGAAAAAAATGAACTATTCCACATGTCAAGTTTATTTTAGAAAAATATAATTAACAAATGCCTTCATAGTTACAAACAAAAGTTATGGTTAAGAAAATTTAGAAATTGTTTTAAGAAAGTGGATGTAGGTTGTCGATACCAGTATATTTTAATTAATTTCTCTTTTTTTATATATATAATTACTACTTTAGATATTCACATTCATACAAACGGATTTTTTCGTAGTAGCAATCAAACGTCAAAAGCATTTAAACTATGCTTAAAAATGTTTTAGTATTACACATTCAACACAATTTTGGGTGCATCTAATTTCCTGTGATTGCAGAAATGACAAAACGAAGAAAGCAGAAAAATAGAGAATTTTAATTAATTAAAAGGTGTTCTTTCACGTAGATTTCGTAAGAAATACTACCTATTGCAATCTCCCTTATGTTGAAATTTAAGAAATCTTTTGCAGATGTACGCCGATCATGATCCCTTAAACCCAAAACCATCCCCAGTTCAAAACATTATATATATAAATATCTATCTATCTATCTATCTATATCTATACTAATAAAAGAACAAATCGCTCTGTCTGTCTGCGTGTCTATGTGCGATGGCTAGCAAAATCTACCTCACATAGAAGACTAAAAATTCAGGAGTGATCAGTCCAACACAGCCCCTGAAGCACCTGAGGCTCAGATTTTTAATTTTTTAAGGGCCGGGGTCCTTGGGCCCCTTTAGGTTTTTATGCATTAAATTGCTAATAACATGCCTCTTTTAAATGCGCTCTTCGTCGCTTTTGGGGTGAATTCTCCTATCAGTTTCTGTCCCATTTCCGCATTTCAGTTAAGACCCTGGCACCCTTGCAAGGGGCCCAGTACAGGGGCCATTGAAGTTTTTGTGCACTAAATTGTTAATAAATTGTTCCGATCTTCATTTTTGGAATACTTTCTCCATTTAGTTATTCTCCCGTTACTACATTCCAATATATGGGACCGTCTAGGGTCCCCTGATTTTAAGGGCTGGGTCCCCTAGGCCCTTCTAAAATTTTATGAACTAAAATGTTAATAACATGCCTCTTTTAAATCCGATCTTCGTCGTTTTTGGGGTGAATTCTCCTTTCAGTTTCTGCCTCATTTCTGCATTTCAGTAAAGACCCTGTCACCCTTGCAAAGGGCCCAGTACAGGGCCCCTTAAGTTTTAGAGCACTAATTTGTTAATAACGTGCCTATTTCCTATCCCATCGCGATCGTTTTGGGGGTGAATACTCCTATAAATTTCTACCCCATTTCTGCGCTTCAGTTAAAGACCCTGGCACTGCTGCAAGGGGTTCGGTACAGGGCCCCTCGAAGTTTTAGTGCACTAAATTGTTAATAAATCGCTTATTTTTTATCCGATCTTCATTTTTGGGATACTTTCTCCATTTAGTTATTCTCCCGTTTCTACATTCCAGTTAAGACCATGGGCCCGTGTAGGGTACCATAGAGCCCGGTCTAGGGCCCCTTAAATTTTTTGTGTGCCATGCGTTTTTCACAGCCTAATTTTCTCACCTTCGCAGTGCGTAATTTTAAAGTTGAGTCTTGAACTCTTCTCCTTAAACCAACACTCACATATTTTTGTTGGGGGCCTAGGGCCCGTTTTAAGCATTTCCCAATTTTTTGCACGTTTCTTTCAAATTATATTCCAATGATTAATTAATATATGCTTAATCTTGACTGATAGAAGATTTAAAACGCTAAGTACTAAAACGTTTTAACATGTTTTCAGGTTAGTGCCCTGTTCTCAATTATCAGTTGGCTACTATCGGGCCCCATATTATAACTCCCTTAAAAATAGTCCGATTCACTAGCTTTTTTTCTCTAACAACATCTTAGGATCTCCAGCTATTACATGAACGACAAAAAAAAAAATTCAGACTTCAATTACTACCAATTTTGAATATAAATCTTCTTCTTGGAGCCCTTGGTGTATCTTCTTTAAAAACGATCCGAATTCCTTGCAATTTTCTTCACCATAGTTCTAGCGTCTTCTTATTACATTAAAAACAACTAAAAAGTGTATTTATACCAAACTACATGCCATTAAGCCCCTCCCCCCTTGAGGCCCGGTACAAGGCCCCTTGAAGTTTTTGCACCATAAATTATTAATAAATTGCTCCTCTTAATCCAATCTTCAATTTTTGAACCATTTTTCCAATTAATTATTCTCCAGTTTCTATACTCCAGTTAAAATCTTGGGCACCTTAGAGTCCTTTAGGGCCCGAACCGGGTCAACTTGAACTTTGTGTGTGCTATACATCTTTTACACCCTAATTTCCCACCTTCTCATTGCATAATTGTAAAATTGAGTCTTGGACTGTTAACCTTAGACAAACAGCCTCATATTTTTATTGGTGCTCTAGGGCCCCTTTTTAAGCATTTACCAAATTTTTGTTGATTTCATTAAAATACTATTCTAATGATTATTTCATACCCTATGATTCATTTGACTAATTGAAGATCTAAAACGCTAAATACTAAAACATTTAAACATGTTTTCATGTTAGGGCCCTGCTCTCAACTATCAGTTTGGGTCTTTTGGGCCCCTGTTGTATCTCCCTTAAAAATGGTCCGATTCAAGAACTTTTTTTTCTAACATTTTCTTAGGTTCTCCAGCTACTATATGAACAACAAAAAAAAATTGCAGAGTTCATCTACCACCAGTTTTGAATATTAATCATTTTCTTGGGGCCTTTGTTACAGCTGCTTTAAAAAGTATTCTAATCCATTGCAATTTTCATTAACATAGTTTTAGCGTCTTCCAGCTACTTTAAAACCCCTAAAAAATTTTCTTATATCCGATTACATTCCAGTTAACACCCTGGTCCCCAAGGCCCGGTCTTTCTTTATACATCAACCACCACCTAATTCAAACATTAATCTCCTTTTACAGCATCAAGTTATGTCTATTCACTACAGCAGTAAATTAAAAATCGCGTTACTATAAAGGTAACTTTAGATAACAAATTTCATCCGTTTTTTAAATATCGTGATAATGCTAACAATAATTCATGTAATTTACAAGGTGAGGAGGCATCTTCCATAGCTTGGTGGTGCGTTATTTCCTCGGGTTTAAGGGCCCAATTTCAACGGGATTTGCTTACTTCAACTTAGATTACAATTCAGCTACTTTATGTATTATGGAATTTTATGTTAGACTGTAGCTACCAACATTTTCTAACATTAATGGTGCATTCTTTATTATTATTATTATTATTATTATTATTATTATTATTATTATTATTATTATTCTATGGTTTTGATTTCTACGAGGTTTGGCTCACTCAATTAGGTTTTCCATTGTCTCCGGCACGGGCGGGAACTTCAGGTAAATTATGCCATATGTAATGGCGATCTAGATTACAGGTTCGTTCGGAAAGAAGTTTGATGGGAACAAACTAGACGCTGAGGAAGGCAATGGGGACTCCTAAATGAGGTTTATTTAAAAGAACTTCCAAAGATATAAAATCATACAAACTTAAGTTTTGTTTAAGGCTATTATTTACAAAACCCGGGCAACGGCGGGTGGGTCTGCTAGTATATATATATGGAAATGCATTTCCTCCTGACATGGAAAAGGGTTATTTTGTATGCACTTTTCAACTAAAAGTTTTGACCATTTACATTTGAACTCAATAATTTCACTCTACAATAGCCTGTTTCCAGTTAAGGATATAGCGGTTATTCGACATATAAATATACTAAAACACTGGGCAGTATTCTATTTAATTACAGAGAAGTTTCTCATGAAATTGAATCACACCTGTATTTGGAATGTAAATGTGAAGATTATAAAAATTCAACGTTTTCACCGATACCGGACAACATATCGTAACAGGTGATCTGAACATTATCGAAAACTATAATTTACACTATCTTTTGAATTTTGAAACGGAATTCCGTATTAACAAAAAGTTGAATCCAATTAAAAGTTTTAATAAAGCTGATTTAAATGCTTTATTTTAAATTTGACTTACAGATACAATACACCAATCTCCCTCTTTACAGAGTGGAAGCTACATATTTTAAGTGATTTTAAATCGTTTCAGGGTAGTTTCATTAATACTTCTTCTTATACTTATCATAATTTCAGTAGGGATATAAGAAATGAAAAAACCAAATTAAAACATATGTTCATTTTTTGTCAAGTAGATAAAGCTGCTGGTAATTTTGCAGTCATATGAAAATCTTTTTATGTTGAAATGCTCAATGCAGAATTAATAATAGTGTAACTTACAGAGTATGTAAATCTTCGGTGCAAACACTTGAAATAAGGCCTTTTCTTAGCAAACAAAGATTCCTTTCCCACGTAGTAAAAATCTGTCATTTCCATTTCTATTTCTCACTCCAAAATATCATAAAGTACCTATTAAATATAGGTCTATTTGCAGTAATGTCAATCGTATAGGCAATAATTTTAATAGGAAATTTGAAGATTTACTTAAAGAAGTTTTGAAAATGTTAAAACACAAGTATAAAGACAGTAATTGTTTCAGGATTATTTCCAATAGTTCCGAGATTTCTGAAAAATTAAAAAGTAATTGCATTAATTCTAACCAAACTTATGATTTTGAAAATTTATTTACTACTATTCCTATTAATAGTTTAAAGGAGGCACTTTTAAAATCAGTTAAAATGGTTTTGGGTGTTACGGATTTCAACTCTAACTTGTTTAATAAATTATGTCGGTTTTTTCTTTAGAATAATTATGCTTATAAAGGATCTAAAATATACTTACAAATTAATGGAATTGGAATGGGTACTAGCTACTCATCTACAGCTGCAAACTTATTTTTATTTCTTTAATGAGTTTCAGTGTAGTATTGATAAAGCTGATGTCCAATTCCTCGCTTATAGATATACTAGTAGACCCTACCGGAGTTGCCCGGGGTTTGTAAATAATAACCTTAAACAAAACTTAAGTTAGCATGATTTTATATATTTGTAAGTCCTTTTAAATAAACCTCATTTCGGAGACCCCATTGCCAAACCGCAGCGTCTAGTGTGTTCCCATCAAACTTCTTTCCGAACGAACCTGTAAATTTAGAACACAACGGTATATGGTAGAATTTACCTGAAGTTCCCGCACGTGCTGGAGATAATCGAAAACCAAGTTGAGGGAGCCAAACCTCGTAGGAATCAAGCCCATAGAATCAAAAAAAAAAAAAAAAAAAAAAAAAAAAAAAAAAAAAAAAAAAAAAAAAAAAAGAATGCACCATTAATGTTAGAAAATGTTCATAGCTAAAGTCTAAGATAAAATTTCATAATACAGAAAATAGCTGTATTGTAATCTAAGTTGAAGGGAGAAAATCACGTTGAAATCGGGCCCTTAAATCCGAGGAAATAACGCACAACCAAGCAGTGGAAGATGAGCCCTCACCTTGTAAATTTCATGATTTACTGTTAGTATTAAGGCGATATTTAATAAATGGATGAAATCCCTTATCTAAAGTTACTTTTAGAGTAACGTGATTTTTAATTTACCGCTGTAGTGAATAGACGTAAGTTGATGCTGTAAAAGGAGAATAATGTTCGAATTAGGTGGTAGCTGAGGTATAAAGAAAGACCGGGTTCAGGGGACCAGGGTATTAACTGGAATGTAATTGGGTAAAAGAAAAATTTTTAGGGGTTTTAAAGTAGCTGGGAGACGCTAAAACTATGTTAAAGAAAATTGCAATAGAATAGGATAGTTTTTAAAGGAGCTGTAAGAAAGGCCCCAAGAAGACGATTAACATTCAAAGCTGGTGGCAGCTGAAGTCTGCAATTTTTTTTTGTTGTTCATGTAGTAGCTGGAGAACCTAAGAATTTGTTAGAAAATAAAAGTTCGTGAATCGGACCATTTTTAAGGAAGATATAACAGGGGTCCCAAAAGAGCCAAACACATAGTTGAGAACAGGGCCCTAACATGAAAACAAGTTTAAATGTTTTAGTATTTAGCGTTTTAGATCTTCAATTAGTGAAAATTAATCATAGGGTATGGAATAATCATTAGAATAATATTTTAAAGAAATGCGCAAAAATGGGATAAATGCTTAAAAAGGGACCCTAGAGCGCCAATAAAAATATGAGGGTGTTGGTTTAGGATTAAGTGTCCAAGACTCAATTTTAAAATTATGCAATGAGAAGGTGAGATAATTAGGGTGTAAAAAATGATAGCACACAAAAAGTTCAAGTTGACCCGGATTGGGCCCTAAAGGACCCTAAGGTGACCCAGGATTTTAACTGGAATATAGAAACTGGAGAATAACTATTTGGGAAAATGGTTCAAAAAACGAAGATTGGATTAAGAGGAGGAATTGATTAATAATTCATTGTTCAAAAGCTTCATGGGGTCTTGTACCGGGCCCCAAGGGGGAAGGGACTTAATGGCATATAGTTTGGTATAAATACACTTTTTATTAGTTTTTAATGTAATCAGAGGACGTTAGAACTATGGTGAAGAAAATTGCAAGGAATTCGGATCATTTTAAAGAAGTTACACCAAGGGCCCCCTAAGAAGACTATTTATATTCAAAATTGGTAGTAGTTGAAGTCTGAAATATTTTTTTGTCATTCATGTAATATCTGGAGAACCTAAGATGTTAGAAAAAAAAAAAAAAAAAAAAAAAAAAAAAAAAACTAGTGAATCGGACTATTTTTAAGGGAGTTACAATAGGGGGCCCGAAAGGGGCCAACTGACAATTGAGAACAGGGTACTAACATGAAAACATGTTAAAACGTTTTAGTACTTAACGTTTTAAATCTTCTATTAGTCAACATTAAGCATAGAGTATGAATTAATCATTAGAATATAATTTGAAAGAAACGTGCAAAAAATTGGGGAAATACTTAAAAAAGGGCCCTAGGGCCCCAATAAAAATATGTGAGTGTTGGTTTAAGGAGAAGGGTTCAAGTCCAAACTTTAAAATTACGCACTGCGAAGGTGAGAAAATTGGGCAGAGAAAAACGCATGGCACACAAAAAATTTAAGGTGCCCTAGACCGGTCCCTACGGGATCCTATACTGACCCATGGTCTTAACTGGAATGTAGAAACGGGAGAATAATTAAATGGAGAATGTATCCCATAAATGAAGATCGGATAAAAAAGAAGCAATTTATTAAAAATTTAGTGCACTAAAACTTCAAAGGGCCCTATATCGAGCCCCTTGCAATGGTGCCAGGGTCTTAACTGAAGTGTAGCGATGGGATAGAAACTGAAAGGAAAATTCACCCCAAAAACGAAGAAGATGGGATAGAAAAGACGCATGCTATTAACAATTTAGCGCACTTAACTTCAAGGGGCCTTGTACCGGTCCCTTGAAAGGGTGCCAGTGTCTTAACTAAAATGTAGAAATGGGGCAGAAACTGAAAGGAGAATTCACCCCTAAAACGAAGAAGATCGGATAGAAAAGAGGCATGTTATTAAAAATTTAGTGCACTAAAACGTCAAGGGGCTCTGTACTGGGCCCTCTGCAAGGGTGCCAGGGTCTTAACTGAAATGTAGAAATGGGGCAGAAACTGAAAGGAGATTTTAACCCAAAAACGAAGAAGATCAGATACAAAAGAGGCATGTTATTAACAATATAGTGCACAAAAATTTCAAGTGGAACTGTACTGGGCCCCTTGCAAGAGTGCCAGGGTCTTAACTGAAATGCAGAAATGGGGCAAATCTGAAAGGAGAATTCACCCCAAAAACGACGAATATCGGATTTAAAAGAGCCATGTTATTAACAATTTAGTTCCTAAAAATTAGAAGGCCCAGGGGACCCAGCCCTTAAAATCAGGGGACTGGGCCCTACGGGACCCTAGACGGGTCCATGGAATATAGAAACGGGAGAATAACTAAATGGAGAAATTATCCCCTATATGAAGATCGGATAAATAAAGAAACAATTTATAAACAATTTAGTGCACAAGAACTTCAAGGGGCCGTGTACTGGGCCCCTTGCAAGGGTGCTAGGGTCTTAACTGAAATGTAGAAATGGGACAGAAACTGAAAGGAGAATTCACCCTAAAAACGACGAAGTTCGCATTGAAAAGGAGCATGTTATTAAAAATTTAATGCATAAAAACCTAAAAGGCCCCAGGGACCCCGGCCCTTAAAAAATTATAAATCTGAGTCTCAGATGCTTCAGGATCTGTGTTGGACTAATCACTCCTGAATTTTCAGACTTCTACGTGCGGTAGAATTCGCTAGCCATCGCAGACAGTCAGAGCGATTTGTTCTTTTATAGGTTGACGATTTGAACGTTTTAAATTTCAATAGTGAATGCAATGAAATTTCTCAAGAAATTTAGCCTGATTCCCTGACATTAAAGATAACGAATGTTAATGATTTGGAGGCTTATTACCTTGATTTAAAAATAATTTAAATGTGTAACAAAGTACAGATTTCCATCTATGATAAACGGAATAGTTTTCAATTTAATGTTAATCAGTTATTTCACTGGTCCTCCAACATTTACGAAGGTATATACATTAATATCATTATCAGTTAAATATTTCGATATTTTAAGAATTTGTACAGATAAAATACTATTTAAAAAGGAATTATTTCATTTTAAAAGTAATTTATATTACAACAAGTAAAAATTAAATTTAAAATATCAAAAAACCCGACTGCGTAAAAAGCGAACTAATTACTTATTTCTCATCAGTGTAGAACTATTTTTTATATTACTTACCTATTTTTTTATTTACTTGTATTGATGACTTTTAAGTTTGTTTAATTGTTAGTTTCTATCTATAAGCACTTTTTTGATGAGGCCTATAGATGTCTATGAAGGTTAGAGTTAAAGTAAACACAACTTTCATGTTGTATAATATTTAAACGGAGCTTCTGACTCTAAAATAGTCAATGACACATCGTCTTCAATTTGAAAGATCTATCCAATGATATGCCACTCAAATGGTGCGTAATTTTTTCTCGTCTTTACCGCCATTTTGTATTTTACGGCCGCTATTTTGAATTTATAAAAACAAAACACAGCCTGTAACCATCGGACGGTTAAGACGAATTGATAGAGACCTCATTCATTAAAATCCATCCAGTCGTTGGGGATGTTTCGAAGGTATAAAGAAATCCACATACCCAGATACTCGTGAAACAAATTACCCTTCTTGGCATTCGGGTAAAAACACATTCCTCTAAATTTTATTTAAAAGAAATATTCAAATTTTGCAGATATTCTTCATTATTGAACGTTTGCTTTTCGACATCAGTGAATGACTCATATTGCTAAAGCCGGTTTAAGGACGGTTTTATGATGATGTGCTGCGTCGATTGGCAACATACCTGGATCGAATTTGTATTGGTGGTTTTGAAGATGGGTTTTGTCTTGTTTCTTTTATGTTTTTTTTATTTTTGTGCGGCGACGTGGTTGATTTGGTGGAGTGTGGTTTTTTTCAACGAACATATTTTGCATTTTTTACTATGTTCCAGGTGAGGCATTCATGTAATAATGTGGCGTAGGATCCGGTGGGGGAACAAGTGATATGCAGCATACGAATGTTCTAACATTTGATTTTGCTACTCACTGTTTTGGTCGAAATCCACTGCCACTAATACATATTTTATGCAATTTTTTTAAATTCTCGACTGCTATTGAAAAACTAGTATGTTGTGGCCATCACAAAACTTTCTTCTATATAAATCACGTCAATTAAATCATTTAAATAGTACAAGAAATTACATGAATTTAGCACCAAATCATATCAAAGTATATCTGAATTTGAAGTTTGATGAAAATTCGTGCATTAGTTCTTGAGATAGAGCTACAGCGGGAATTCTGAAAAATGTAGCATAGCAGCGCCACCTGTTGAGCGATTTACACTAAAAATAAACAGCACTAAATGATATCAAGGTATACCTGAATCTGAAGTTTGTTGAAAATCTAAGCGTTAGTTCTTGAGATAAAGCTATTGCGGAAATCGCAAAAATACAGCATAGCAGCGCCACTTGTTGAGCGATTTACACCAAAAATTAAACAGCACTAATTTACACGTCAATTCATGTCAAGGACTAAGTAAATCTGAAGTTTGATGAAAATCCGTGCAATAGTTCTTGAGATACAGCTCTTGCGAAAATCGTGAAAATGCAGCACAGCAGCGCCACCTGTTGGGCGATTTACACCAAAAATTAAACCGCACTAATTTATATCAAGGACTAACGAAATCTGAAGTTTGATGAAAATTCGTGCATTTTTTCTTGAGTTAGAGCTATTGCGATAATCATGAATCATGCAGCATAGCAGCGCCACCTGTTGGGCGATTTTCACAAAAAAGTAATCAGCACCAAACTATATCCTGGACTAACTGAATCTGAAGTTTTGTGAAAATCCGTGCAGTAGTTCTTGAGATATGACTATTGCAGAAATCGTGAAAAATGCCGCATAGCAGCGCCACCTGTTGGGCGATTTTCACCAAAAACTAATCAGGTCTAGTTTATATCAAGGTATAACTAAATAATAAGTTTTGTGAAATTCTGTGTATTTGTTCTTGAGATAGAGCGCCCACAAAATTTTTGTCACATACAGACTCACAGACAGAGTGACAGAGTGACAGAGTGACAGAGTGACGGAGTGACAGGCAGACTCACAGACAGACATTTTCTAAAAATCATCAAATCGTGTTCTGGGCATTCTAAAACGTGTAAATCCGTCGAAAACCGGGAGTCGAAAATTTTCACGAATCCAATACTTTCTTCTTGTAAAGATAGAAGAAAGTAATAACCCACTGCTGAGGAGGCCGAAGCCTGTTTTTCCTAGTTTTTCTGTATTTACTTGTTGAAATTTTAACTTTTTAAAAACAGTTATATTTTTTCCCTTGTTCTGTGAGGGGGTTGCGCTGGTTCAGGCTAAATATACTCTTCACTGGTTTATATTGAATTTATGAGTTTTACTGCAGCATTTTGGCGCATTTGACATGAATGTAATTTGTTTTCTGTTGGTAATTATTGTACTTAGTGCTTATATTTTATGTATTTTAATAGATTTCAGCTTTTAGCGCAATACAGGAATGCAACTGTTGTTTTTATTTTATTTGGTTTTAAACTGGCTCGGATTTCTCATTTTTTTATTATGCAAGATGCTAAAATCCTTGATAAAACTCTTGATATAAATATGTTACGCTTATGGATTAAAATAAAAATGGGTTTAATGAAATATAATGATAAAAGATGAAAAACATGACCTAATGGAGATTTGTCTGCAAGCCCTTACACACGTAGTACAGTTAACGTGAATTTTCACTTTTACAAAATTACACATGTCATTTATTTTTTTTTACACATGCATTACACATGTCATTTACAAATGCAAATTACACATGTCATTTATTTCTGTGAGGGTGTTGCGCTAGTTCAGGCTAAATATCATCTTTTATTGGTTTTTATATATATCAACCCTATATATATAAAATCCTAATGAATCGAATTGAAACGAATTTATGTAACGATTCTATGAAACGACTGATTAAACAACTGATTACGTTTCACGGCGATTTCTCCTAAAATATGGAATACTTTGCGATGAAATTAATACCAAAAATCCGTATTGATCCACAGATCTCAAAACTGGTATTATAAATTTAAAATTAGAATTAATTTTCGAAATATTAATTTTTTTTCTAATTTTAAATGCATTTTTTCGAATGATGGCAAATCAAATTTTAATTATAACAGATATTTTTTTTCATATTTTAGAAAACGTTATTTTAAATTAATGTGTCGACGAGTTTGGCCTCCCTTAAATATATGCTAAGAAATGCATCATGTTACTATTATTCAGAATTCAATTTGTATTTCATTATCATATTATTTAATACCAAACTTTCGTTTAAAATTGAAACCTTTAAAATTAATTGCTTTTACTTCATTCTTCTTTTTTTAAACGAAACGAAAAGAAAAATATTAGACACAGATGTCATATACGCAACGGGGTACCTAATTGGCGCCAAAATAGCGTTATTTTGCCTGACATGGTAACCCGGCTATTGTTGCTTATTTATTAATAAATGCTTATTTGAATTTATTTATTTTTATTTACAAAAAATGTTATAAATTATTTTGTTCTATAGTTATTAATTATTTTTTTTATTTATTGTTATTTCATTTTTAAAATAACAGAAAATAATTTAAAAATACATATGTAACAGGTATTTAAAAACGAGGTTTTCGCCAAATTGTAAAAAAAGAATAACACCAAACCCGGAGCGTATGTGACAATGCAAAAAATCATGAGATTTAATTTCCACTTAAAAGCTACGTTTTATTGTTATTACGTCTCCCGTCGACCAATTTCACGAAATTATATAAATAGCCAAATTATACAAATTGACATTTTTTTTTATATTTTAAATAACAAAACAACAAATAAATTAGTATAACATTAATAAAAATACAAATAAAACGTCGAAATAAAAATCACTTGATGACGTGAACATGTGTAACTTCTTTAAAGTCCAGTGAATGTGACATTAACGGTCAACCATTATTGGCATTTAATCTTATAGTTTGGCGACAGATTTTTGGTCGATGGGATAACCAAGTAGCACCGTTTTAATTTACCACTCGAAAAATAAAAAAATGCTAACTGGCGAGTTAAAAAAAAGCTATTGGCGAGATTTTCACCCGGCTAACATAAAAATACCAGGAATTCTTTGTGATCATGGCAACTTTTATGTAGTTTTATTCGAAAAAATAATTTTGATTCTTTAATCAAAATGGAAACCTTTCTTATGAAAAGCGAAGGAATCAGCCCGTTGTTTATGGCAGTTACATGACTTGGACTATTTTAATATAAACGAAATAATGGGGACAGAATAATATTCGGCGACTTATCACACCTGTGGCTGGCTAACATTAAAGTACCAAAATGGCCGCCTGGAATATAAAAAGCGAAGGGATCCGCCTGGAGCTGTTGATGATAGTCACATGACTTAGGCTATTATTATAGAGATCGTTTTCAATTTTAAAAAAAGAGCAAAGAATAATATTTCCTAACGATTAAAAATTTATTTTCACGTGACTATTAAAAACAGAAAAAAAAATTAAATTAAATTACTATTAAATGAGTATGTGTTAAAGGCAGGAAAATATTGAAAATTATGTCCTGAAAATTGTATTTACACGTGAATATTAAAAGGAAAAAGAAACTTTAAAATAATAAATACAATAATATGCCTTTAACCCTTTCACGGACAAGGCACTTCTATTCGTAAAATCTTGAAATCAATGAATAGCACCAGAATTTACAAACAAATTTCGAAATACAAAAATGCTTGTGTTCATTTACTTGATCACCCGACCGGAGCACCAACCAAAGAATGGCATAGGATATAACGCTCCGGTGGAAAATCCCCACAACAATCACCGATGCCGGACATCGGAAAGCACCCAAAATAACAAGGAAAAAGGCACATATTCTGACGAACTTACATAGTAAATCGTAAATTTACAAAACAATTGATGTTGCTTTCATCACAATAACAAAAATAAAAACAAAAGTGAAGTGACTTAAATGTATAACAAAAGTTAAGACTATAAATCCTTGTTCAAGAATATGAAGTGTAAATGTTCATAAAAGTTCACTGTTCACTAATGTTCAAATGAGTTCAGTGTTCGAAAGAAAAATGTTCATAAAAGTTTTATATAAGAAAAACTAACTTGAAGAAAGATCACCATAATGTTCAGACCTCAAGAGATAATCGCCGCCAAGAAAAATGTCAGACAAAGGACAGTTACTATAAAAGGCACAATGTTGTACCTTTGATGTAGTGTCAGAAAACCACGTAATGTCCGTAGCGAACCACTGATGAGTATTAACAGTATGATAGAAGTAAAAAGTTACAAGTGTAAAAATTATCAAAATTTATACCTAATAAATGAGTATTCCCTATTAAGTGCGTTGTACATAGCACACAGTCTTCTATAGTTTGAACGGGTGATGAGAACGTTTCGAATGTTCCATCTCAGTGTACAATTCCTGTTGAATTTAAATGTACAAGGCATTAACGGACAATGTCCAAACAAATAATGCTGTATACTTCCTACATCACCACAGTTACACCTGTTATCTGGGCGTTTTCCTATTTTAAACAGATACTGTGGAAATGCTCCATGTGAAGAAAGAAAATAACCTATCACCTGGGATTCACATAGAAATAAATCGTTAACCTTGTTTAATATCGCATAAGTATCTCTTCCCTTCTCCGAATTTTCCCAAGAAACCTGCCATTGATCATGTAGAAGTGTTTTAAAATGACGCTTTAAAATAGAAGTTGGTGCAGGAATGCGTAGAACTTTATCATACAGATCATTTATAATAACTGATTTTGCCAACATGTCCGCTCTTTCATTTCCTGATATTCCAACATGCGATTTTATCCAGCCAATATATATGACTTTATTATGTAACAGGCGCAAAGAGTTGAAGATATTAAAAAGCTGACCGTTAGATGGAAATAAGCGCTGAAGAGCGTAAATTGATGACAAGCTGTCAGTATAAAGATGAAATGAATCATGCGGGGAGTCGATGCACCAACTGATAGCCTCGTCTATCGCAGCCAATTCTGCTTGAAAAACAGAGTTATAGTCATGTAATTTTAATCTCATGTCTAGCATAAAAGAATCCCTATACCAAACCGTAAATGCAGCTCCTACACTTCTCATCATTCGAGAACCGTCAGTATACAGTATCGGATGTTTCACCACTGGTACTGTATCAACCACTGGCTTAACAAATTTTATATTTAAGTTTTCAAAGAAGTAAGGATAATTATATGTCCTCAGTTTATTCATAAAATCTTCACCTTTAAAACACATATTGTCAATCAAGACTGTACCATTTCCATAAATGATATTATAACGCTTAGAAGACAAATTCAGTTCTATGTCAAGTGGTGGAGCACCCACCAAAACACACAATGCGTCATTAGAAATCGTACGATATGCCTTTAAGACAGATAGCAGACATAGACGTTGACATGAGAGTAATCTTGTTATTCCATGTTGATTTAAGTCAGGCATCCAGATCTCATGCCCATATGAAATACGTTTCTTCAAGACGGTATTGTACCATATTTTAAGATAAATAGAAGGAAGACCTCTATCACGGATTCTGGTTTGGCGCATTTTACACGTGAAAACGTTAAGCCTAGTTCTAATCATATCTAGGTGATCCATCCAGCGAAAATTGCTGTCAAGTAGAAATCCCAAATAAAGAATATTGTCCTTTACACTGATACTTTTGCCATTATGTTTAAAAATTGGTCTTCTTTTACTAAGAGTGTGGCTCCCAAACAGCATTGCGGCTGACTTCTCTGCACTAATTTGCAAATGATGTATAGAACAGATATCCGAAAAGTGATGAACACTAGTATTCATTTTATGTTCTAGCGCAGAGCGCGTATCTGCGCCCTCTATAATAACGCTATCATCAGCATAAGAAATAATCAGTAATCCTCTCTGCTTGCAACTCTTTAAAATCCTGTCAGCAACTAGTGTCCAGATAAACGGCCCAAGACATGACCCTTGCGGGCACCCACGGAATACATGAAACCATGTTAATCCATGCGTATATTTAAAACAAATAAGCCTATGACTCATGTAATTTTTAAGTGTAGACTTCAGGTAATCAAAAATAGGTAAGATATTTATGATACAATACGCCAATCCAAAACGTCGAAGGCACCACTGATATCAAAAGAAATCATTGCACAGTATTTATATTCTGATAGTGTTTCTCCAATGATATTCTTTAACGCAGAAAGTGCTGTCAAGGTGCTCCGTCCCTCACGAAAGCCATGTTGTCCATCATCAAGATAATTAGAAGACTCCAGCATCGTAATAACTCGAAGTTTTAAAAGTCTTTCATATAACTTACCCATCATAGGCAGAAGAGTAATAGGTCGATACGAATTAATTTTTTCAGCTGTCCTGTTACGTTTTCGAAAAAAGATGATCATTCCTCGTTTCCAACATTTTGGGAAGTGACCAAGTAAAAGACAAGTATTAAATAGCGTCAACATAAGAGTTGTAAATCTGTTACACAAATTTTTAATAATTATTCCATCAATATCGTCCGGTCCTGGAGCTTTATTTATGTCCTGAAGGCGCAGTACATGAAAGAGTTCTTTTTCTTTAAATGGAATAAAATCAGGTGATGAGGAATAATTGAATGAGCTAATGTACTCATAAGGGACAGAAGGTCGATAGTCCACGTCAAAATGACCAGACATAAGACTATGTGCTACGCTATCATATGTGTCAAACACAGAAGATTCTTCTAATGTAGTAAAGATCATGTCGTTATGTTTCAGGGTTTTACCTGAGACATGTCTGTATAGAGACCCATAGGCATTATCAGTGCGTTCACAGAATGACAGCCAACCCTGTCGTTTTGCACGACGTAAATTACTTTTGTATTGTCTTCTGGCAGTCAGATATTTATACTTGTAATCTTCTCTATTCAAATTCTTCCTATAACGCTTATACAAGGCGTTAACTTTGTTTCTTTCAACCCTAAGAATTTCTGTATACCATTTTGCCGTAGGTTTATATGATAATGAACCTCTTTTAAAACAAGCACTCATAATCTCATGCAAAAGGTCATAAAAATTAGCCGTCCAATCTTCTAGTGCATCAGGACTAAAAACTCTACGTAAAGTGTTTATCAACTGAGGAAGATACTCCAAGAGTCTTTTGTTGAAACTATATAAACTCTTGTTTTTTGTTTTATATCTTGTATAAGTCTTAAATGAGGGATCAAGAACAAGGTGAAACCTGATGTAGCGATGATCACTGTATGAAAAGACACTATCATCTACAGACCAACCATCCAAAACCTGTACAATTTCGTTACCGCCCAGCGTAAGATCTGGACGGCCCTTTCGATCGTCTTGAACGTAACTATGAGGTGCCTCTGGGTCATTTAGAATAAATAGGCTGTGAGACATTAGTAACTCCAAAAGAGGCTCAGCCCTATCACTGTCGCAAGTATATCCCATCATCTTAAGCGGGACGTTGATGTGTTCATTTACTTAATAAAAGGGAAATTATTAAGTAATTAACCTAAATTTTCGGCCATTTTCCTCGAAGTAATAACTTTAAACTGATTTGATATGTATTGTAATTAAGAAGTTATGGGTTTTTTTTCGGTTTTCACAAAACCCCTGCCTATTTCCACCCCCTTGGCCCAAGGGGGTGGGGGTGGGGCCAAGGGGGTGGAAATAGGCAGGGGTTTTGTGAAAACCGAAAAAAACCCCATAACTTCTTAATTACAATACATATCAAATCAGTTTAAAAATTCAGTTTTAATTCAGTTTGAAAATTTCCCTTTTTTTTTTTTTTTTTTTTTTTTTTTGATGTGTTCATTTACTTAATAAAAGGGAAATTTTCATCCCAATATTCTGATGCTAATGTGGCATTTAAGAATTAAAATTAAATGGTCCAAAAATGAACCACCGCCCTTGAAGGGGTTAAAGCAGCAAATTTTAGTAATTGTATTATGTCAGTCGTTTTATAATGCTGTTAAAAAATATCGAGAGACAAAGACTCTGTTTACTTAATTCATTTTACTTTAGCTTCTTTTCAAATGTTTAACTGATCTTCTTTAACTAAACACGAAAACAACCATTGGATGCCTTAACAGCAACTCATTCTACCTTAAATTTTTGCAATCAAAGGGAATTGAATCTAAACCCGTTTACAGGGAGATCGCTACAGGTTTTTTCCGTATAATTCGATCTTCTCTAATTTTTTTAAAACCGATCTGATTAGCGTGCTTTTAGATTCTACAGTGTCTGAACGGGGGTTGGCGAGCGTAGCTTGCAGGGGGCAGAGCCCCATAGTATATATATATATATGTATGTCTAACTTTTTTATGGACATGATAACTTTTATAATTCTGCACAAATCTCTTCCAAACTCATTCATAAAATTAAGGGGCAAAAAATCTCGGTCAATATCATAATTGGTAAAAATCGGGCCAAGGGGGTGGAAATAGGCAGGGGTTTTGTGAAAACCGAAAAAAACCCCATAACTTCTTAATTACAATACATATCAAATCAGTTTAAAGTTATTACTTCGAGGAAAATGGCCGAAAATTTAGGTTTCACGAATTTTTGCTAAAATTAAAAAGGGCTCAATGGGCGAAAAAATAGCAATTTAGGGAGAAAAGAATTCATAACTTCGTCAATTCTTAAGATATGAAATTCACTGAAACTTATTATAAATCTTCTTAATATTATCTACAACTTTTAAATTGACTATTTTTTGATAGGATAAACTCTTAACATCAAAAAAAAAAAAAAAAAAAAAAAAAAAAAAAAAAAAAAAAAAAAACGAATTAAATGGGGGGGGGGGGGATGAACGCTTGAACAAGAAAAAAAATCACAAGATATCCCATCTGCTTAAATTCATTATACATCTTCTCCATACTATCTAGAACTTTCATATTGAAATGTTTTATACAGAACCAACTCTTATATGACAACTCTTATAAAAAAATAGGGGTAGACGAAAAAGTAATCTTGTTAAGGGTGTACTCGAATCTAAACGGATTATTTTCTAACTCAATTTTAAATTCATTTTTATTCTCAAACGCATCCAGTTGGCAGCTTCTCTTATTCAGAAACAATATAATTTGTTGCATTGGTCGGTTTTCTGATAAAGGCAGAATATATTACAAAAATTGCTGTCGACTCAGTCGCAATACATATCTCTGCCGTAATACATATCGACTCAGTTTAAAGTTTTTATTACTTCTAAAAAAAGGGGCAAAAATTTATGTATCACAAATTTTTGATAATATTAAAAATGGAATCAAGGGGCGAAAAAATAGGGTTTTGGGAAGATGAAAATTCATAACTTTGTCAATTCTCAAGATATCAAATCCGATTAAATTTATTATAAATTGTCTTAATATTATTCACAAGTTTTACATTGTCAAGTTTTTGATAGGACCAATTTTTACCGCAAAAAAATTAAAAACGAAAACAATAGAGGGGTGTTGAAGAAGAAACAAACCCATAACTTCGTCAATTCACAAGATATCCAATCAACTTAAATTTATTATACATCTTCTGAATATTATCTACAACTTTTATACTGACACGTTTTTGATAGGAACAATTCTTACAGCAAAAACAAATTAAAAATACATAGAGATTGAGAAAAAAAATATCATATTACTCAAATCCAAACTGCTTATTTTTTTACTCATTTTTAAATTCCTTTTTGCTTTCAAACGCATTCAGTTGGTGTGTTATCTTATTCAGAAACTATATAATGTGCCGTAAAGATCAAGTTTTTGATAGAGGCAGAATATATTTAAAAAAATGTTGTCAAAGTGGGAATTTTGAACCGAATTTCCAGAAGCGATAGTGCTGGAAACGAAAATTATGGTCCTACTGGGAAAATGATTGCTTATAAATCAAGTTCTAATTAACTGAACGAAAAATAATATACAGGTCGCTTATAAATCTCTCCAAAAAATCACGTCAGCATGTTTCATGTTTTTACTTTTAAAAATGATACTGAAAATATATCAGAAAATTTCCAGTTGTTGAGCGTGGAAAAATATTCTTTTGAATACCGCCTTAATTTGTTTCTGATAAAACCAGCTCTTACAAAAAAAAAAAGGAAATTAAATATTCGTCAAAAGCGGCCAGATAAAATTGTTAAACTGGACTTGTTAAACTCTAACCTTGATTTAGATTTTGTTGGTGAAATTAGTACTTAACTTCGAAATCTACCTCCGCTTGTATGCCGAGCAATATTTTTTTAATATTTTAAAATATGCATCATCACAAAATGATGCATGGGAAATTACCAATTCTAAAATTTTATAGTACGGCTAAACATATGAAAATATATGAGGACGTGAGTTTCAAAACTCGCATTATCCAATATTTAAAAAATCGTGTTTTCTTTATCAATCTATTCTATTGGTAAATCTGCACCGAAAAAACACAACACTCTGTAAAAAAAACTTATTTAACTTGTATAAAAAAGTAGGGAAGGATTGTACTTTGTACCATTATATTAAGAAAGAGAAACAACGTATAAAGACGCAAATATACATATGTATAAAAAGCACATAGCTATTTCGAAACCTCAAATGTTTCATCATCAGTGCTTAAAAATCAATGGTAAAATTAAAACTATGGGTAAAATGGGGGGGGGGGGCAAAGAACAAGAAAGGCGTACTTTACAGCTTTGTTGTCAACGGCGAAATGCAACATACGGCTGACAAACAGCTGCGGAGTTGATTTCACTCGCACACACAGGGAGTCTAATCAAAATCGCCCAATTGCTCCGGAAAAGTTCAAACAGAGAGGAGAAAAAAGAGGGGGGGGGTGAGAAGAGAACAAATTATAGAAAGTTAAACTGTATCTTTGAATCTATGAATATTTATATGAATATTTATTTATGAATTCTACAGATTAACATATTCAGAACACTTTCGAACTAGAAAATAACAACCCTTCCTTGATGTTATGGATTTCCGCGAAAATAACCTGTTTCACACTAACTGTTTACCGTAAACCATTCGCAGTATCTTTACCCCCACATCGCCTTTCATTCCATCCACCTAATCAAAAGTTGACTGCCTTTAACAGTTATGTCTACCGGGCTTTAAATATTTGTTCTTTCGACAGTTTACTAAAAACAGAATTAAATTGAGACCATTGCCATTGAACGTGTTTTTACAACTGAAATCGTCAATTCCATTCATAATAAACTAAGTAAACGTTCTCACTCCAGGGTGAATACTGTCGGCAATGAAAATTTAATTATAATTCCACATTTTCCGAAAATAAGCCATCAAATTTCTAAAATGTTGTTAAAATTTGACTTTATGGTATTTTATACTCATTTTATAAAAATACAGTTCACAAACATGATACATCCAATTGTGGTATTTACAGGATATCTTGCGAATACAATAAAATGTACATTGGTCAAACGAAGCGAGCCTTTAAAATCTGTATGGGGGACCGTAAAACTTGTGTTAAAGATTGTGATATCAAACGTTCCGCTACTATCAACCACTGCTGGTCCAACAACCGTAACTTTAAATTTTCCGAAGCCTCGATAATGCAGAAATGCTCATCAATTTATGATTTTGACTTCTGGGAAGCTTATCACAGATGGAAAAATTGAAACAGTTTAGTTGACGATTTGTACAGTACGCTCGATTTTTCAAAGATATGGTTTATTTTGATATACTTCGTTCTCTTCACTCCCCTCACCTTTTTCTACTCTCTGTTTGAACTTTTCCGGAGCAATTGGGCAATTTTGATTAGACTCCATGTGTGTGCGAGTGAGATCGACTACGCAGCTGTTTGTCAGCCGTATGTCGCATTTCGCCGTTGGCAGAAGAGCTGTAAGGTACGCCTTTCTGGCTCTTTGTCTCCGCCCTTTTATCCAGAGTTTTAATTTTACCTTTTATTTTTAAGCACTGATGATGAAATCTTAGAGGTTTCGAAACAGCTGTATGCTTTTTATAAACATTTAGATTTGTGTCTTTATATGTTGTTTGTCTTTCTTAATTTAACTTGTATTTCTGTCATTGTAAAATCTTAGTTTACAATGGACATTTCCCAGAATTTCATTTTCTGGATAAGGCGAGTTTTGAAACTTACGTCCTCATATAAAGAATTTTTTTTTTTTTTTAAATTTTTGCCTTAAAAATGTGTGATTATTTTCATAAAAACATTTTGGTATTTGAAATGATATATATAAAGTTAAATTGCAATTTAATTACATTCCCGTTTTTACATTAATATCATAATTGCTTTAATTGTTGAAAATATTCTGAAAACGCACTGAAAAGGTTATTTTTTAGCTATTATTTGTAATTTTTATAATAATACTTTATAGCTAAGCAGTTCTCATGTCTCTGACGTCTTAAATGTAGATAATTGATTAAACTATATTTCCAACTGTATTTCTAGAATGTGTCTAATTCCTTTCTTTTATGACTAAGATTTCTCGTCTTTAAAAAATTAAGATTTCAAATAGATTTCAAAAACAAGTCTCGTTAGATTTACTTGTATCTCCAGATTATTAATGTGTTGATAAAACATTATTTTTAGGAATACATCCCTTTTATATTTACTATTGATGGTAGACACTAAATTTTAGAAAATGTATAAAAAGCAATTTTCCAAAAAGTAACTGCGAAAAAATTTCTTAAACTGATACTTTATATTGTTCATTCCTAGATGATTTTAAATTAAACAGATATCCTGAATAAATTCTAATAAATATCTAGAACAATGTGTTAAAACTGTAGCGGAATTTATTTTTAAAAAATAATTTATTTTAGTTTCTTTTCAGATTTAATTAATTGTAAAATATTTGTTTCTTATGAAACATTTGAAAAAGTGGCTTGAAACTACGTGTATACACTTAGGTGAAGAAAAAAATCCTGTTTCATCTCGGTTCATATTTCTTTTTATTGAATTTTCCAACAAAACGTATAAAAAGAATCTATCATTCAATGCCTAAAAAGAATCTCTCATTGAAGCGAATTTTACTTTTTTTTTTCAATTAAATTCAGAAAATTTTCCAGTGTAACAAAAGAGATTCAGTTTTGTATTTTAAAATAGAATAGAATTCAATTTATTTTTTACTGTATGCAAATATAATGCAAAAGTTTGTTTTAGATTTTCTAAAAAGTAGAAAACTGACAACTTATAATGCGCACGAAACTTTTTTTCAGTTTTTTTATGTTTTAAAAGAAAATGCAAGAGTACTGCAAAACAGCTCGAAAAACAACTTTTCTTTTATTAGAAATGCTTTTAATAAATGTTTTCAACACACTATTTAAGCAAATAAGTATTTTGTTCTTTTAAAATTATTTTTTTTATGTTTCGGGATATGTTATTTCTTGAAATGATGTTGATTTTCGTTTTCTAGGATTTCAAAAAAATTGAGGATTTTTCTTAATGCATTCGGGCTGCATACACTATGTTCTTATGATTCAATGTACTTTAAAAATAAAAGGTTGTCGTGCCTCCACTCCTAGGTTCATTTCGACCTATTATATTTTTGATTTTTTTTTCTTTTTTTTTTTGGTTAAAAATATAAAATCATACAAATTCGAGGTTAGCTTAAAAAAGCAAGCCGGATTGTGCACAGTGTTCTCTAAAAAACAATAGTGGGGCACCTGACAATATTTTCGAAAGATTTTTCTTTAAAAATAAATTCATACAATTTCGGGGTTCGTTTTCAAAAGTACAAATGAGTGTTGCTTACACTCTTAAAAAAAAAAAAAAAAGAAAAAAAAACTGTAAAGTTACTAAAGTTTTTCTAGGAAACTGGGATTCCTAGAATTTTTTACGTAACGGCAACAACAACATTTTAGGTAACAGTACTTTTACACCGTAAATCAAATAATCTGTAAGGTTAGTAAGAATTGTTTAGGCAACTGGGATGAACTAAAAAATTTTATGTAACTGCAATCCGGTATACATATAAAATTTTAGTAAGATTACAGTAATTTTAGTAGATTCTTTTGAAAGGCTACATATTTCTGTAGCTTTACAAAAACTAGTTTTGTAGATTTACGTCTTTTTTTTTTGTACAGTGTACAGATAAAAATATTAGTTAGCATAGTGATTTCTGCAACTTTACAACATCTGTAGAAGTACATTTTTTTCTACAGTGTAGCACGCGCTGCTGTGCGCTCAAGAAGACAGTATCGCGCGAAACTCTACCAGGGAGAAGGCCCGAGATCGGAATCACAGAATGCAGCTACCCTTTGTGCATTGATAGTGTAGGGTTGACCGAGGCTAGTTGGCTCGCTTTTTCTTCTAATAATTAAAAGAAATACAATTCAACATATTAAATTTCTTTTTATGTTAGCACTATCAGTGTACTTTCAGGAAGAAGTCACAATAGTAAAACTTGGAAATACTAAATATAAATATTAGTTTAGAAGCTCAAATTGACACCAAATCACTTGGGCCAACCAGCAAATTTTACCAAATATTAATTTTTATTTGTTGCGAACGAAAACACAATATAGCCTCCTAAATTAAAATAAAAATTTTAAATATTAAAATTATGAGTTATTCAAATTATTAACTTCGATCAAAAATTGCTTTAAAAATTTATTTTATTTTCTCATAAAAATGTGTTTAATACATTACTGAACAGTAATAAATTTTAATAAAGGCATGCTCGGTGTTAAAACACCGTAAATCATAGAGTACAGTAATATAAGAAATCATTCATCCTAAATTGGGTATTTATTATAAACACCAGATGATAATTAATTTGTGTCAAGACTTCTGTACATCTGTTAAGTGCAATAATTCTTTTCTTTCGTTTATTATGTTTTTCTAACGCATCATTCCCTTCAAATTTCTGTCAGTAAAATGTAATATTGCTTCATGATGCCAGCTTCTTTGAAATAATGATAATTTTCGTTTATATAAAACTTTGATTCCTAATTAAGGAAAAAAAAACCCAGTTTGTTTATCATGAAATATATATATATATATATATTACATTCATGATTTATTATTGGTGTAATGTGATTTAGATAATCTAATAAGTTAGCATATAGCAATGTTCTTGATGATATAATTATGGTGGATGATATCATTTTTTTATATTTTTTGTTTCACCTGCTGACCTTTATTAACGGTTCAGGAAGTGCAGTTCTATTCTGTCTGTGGAAGGGGCAATATGTCTCTTAAATATATATATATATATATATTGATTATTTAATTTCAATGAATAGCTACCCAGGTAAGAGGTTTTAACTGCATAAAATATGATGTTATTAAAGCATTATTTGTGGCAAACTCTTCTCTGAACGGGGGAGCAAAAGGATTTTATTAATAATTGAGAAATATCAGAGCCGTGTATATTTTGATTGTTAGATTTGTTACTTTTAGTGGTAGTATGTAACACTAGGAGTCCGAACTTTTAGGTAGATTTCTTGAGAAATACTACCTATTGCAATCTCCCATATGTTAGAATTTTTGAAAACTTTTGCAGATCTACACCGATCATGATCCCTAGAACCCAAAACTTCCCCAGTTCAAAACTTTATCTATCTCTCTGTCTCTCTATAGATATATGTTTTTTTTTCTATGGACACGATAACGTATCCAATAAGTTTAAAGTTTTCAAAACTTCTTGGAAAAGGGCCAAAAAAATAGGCATGACAGATTTTTGATATAATTAAAAACGGCTTCAGGATGTGAAAAAAGCAGGGTTTTCAGAAAGAAAAATTCACAACTTCGTCAATTCACAAGGTATCAAATTCTCTTAAATTTATCAGAAATCCTCATTATCAATATAACTTTTGTATTGACAAGTTTTGATAGGAGCAACTCTTACAGCAAAAATAAATTAAAAACAAAAATGTGTGTGTAAAAACAAAAATTCTTGGTGAAATTAGTAGTACTTAACTTCGAAATCTACTTGCGCAAATAAGCCAAGCCAACAGAGATTTTTCAATAATTATGAAAGTTATAAATGTCTTTGTACAACAGGAGCAGCTGATTTATGGAGGAGATAAACAACAGTATAACTTCATTTTTAAATAAGATTGACAGGAATAATCAGGAATTCAATTAATAAATTATTCCTTACTATTAATTAATAATAATTTAATTAAAATAATAATAATTTTTTTAAATAATTCATTTAAACTATCAAAATTCCGATACCCCAGAGCCAAATTCCTGCGCCGTGCCAAATAGGCCAACTAACCCGTATCTCCGTATTTGTTTTTCATGACTGTAAGGAATTATTCTGAAAGTATTTCAATAAAAAAACATGCTCTACAATAACTACGAACAATTATTTTTCTGAATTATTATATATCAAAATCTAAAATGTAATCTACAAACAAATAATAAACGATTATTTATAAGAGAGGAAATTTACTCACCTTTGCAAAATTCTGAAAATTTTCAATAATTCGTTAACGCGCAATCCGATTTCATTGGTGCTGTTGTTGGAGGAAAGAAAGTGAACCAACGCATATTTGGCTGGACTGACAATGTCATCTAAAGCAGAGTTAAAAAAATATCGCGACTGGCCCAACATGCCCCTATAGCCAACTAGTCCCGGTCTACCCTATAGTCAGTAGATAAACATATGACAAGGATAATGTGCAATGTGCAGGGGATGTCTTAAAAACAAGTCCCAAATTTACCCAATTTTGACGCTTTAGTACATCATCAGATAAATTGCACACATTACTGAGTGGCAAGTTGGCACAGTGCCAGAGTGTTCTCTCTCGGAACTCTGTGGGTTCGATACCCCGACAAGTGTTTTTCTTTAATTTTTTTCCATCCGGCTGCCAAAATAATGATTAATTATTTTCGAACTACAATAAAAAATGATAGAAACAAGTGCAATTATTTAAATTTAAGTTAAATGTAAATAAAACATACCTCTGAGCGCACACAGATATACTTACTTATTTACAGAGAAATTTCAATTTTATGGCAGTTTTATGGATCTAATAAAAAGTTTAAAAAAATACATATTTTTAATTCATCAGATGGTAAAATATTTATTATATTCACTTTTATGTATATTTTTTTAATACAAAGAAGAAACCTCTTCCTTTCTCAGCATAATCAATTAAAATGTGCTATATAAAATTAAAACACAATATTTTAATTTCATCTTTTTCTACCCCCGTATATAGGGGTATTCCCGTGCTCAGATTTGGTCTGATTTTTAGTATGGTATTAAGCAGTAGTTCTTGATTAAAAAACGTTGTAAAAAGCTTATAATACAATTTTGTCTATATTCAGTTCATTCACAAAATGCCTAGATTAATATTTAACTATAGGATCAATTATTCTGTGTATCAGATAATATAACTTTGTCGGTGGTTTAGCGATAAGAATTACATTATATTTCTTCAAAGCATGTCTCGTCCGCTCAAAAAATGTGGAATATATTCCATACTGCAAAATTTAGTAGGTCTTTCATCATCTTTACTAACATTTGAAGATATTTTATTACTGCGAAACAGCACCGAAAGCTGGCGATATGAAACAATTAAAATAATAAATCTTTGTAAAAAATCACTATAAAATAAAAACAATACATAGGACGCGTTTCGAGCTAAAAATATTAACAGCTCGTCATCAGCTACAGTAAACACGTGTCCGTAAGGGGACAAGATCAAAAATGAACTAAAAGGTAGAGAATAGATCTTGCAAAGAATGCGACAGATAGCGCTAGCGGAAAGGAGAACATGCAGAAGAGGAAAGTGTTGCCAAAATGATAGAAGAGAAATTGATAGGGAAAAATGGAAATAAAAGAAAAAACAAAATTAAAATAAAATAAAAGAAGTAAATATAAATGTAAATATAAATATAAATATTAATAATAAATAAAGAAATATAAAAGAATAAAACAAGAAAAAGCCAAAAGATCCCTTTAAAAAAATAAAAGAAAAGAAAAGAAAGAAACAAGAGAATAGGGAAAAGAATTGAGAGATCAGCGACAAGATTTTCAGAATTTTTAGAAATAAATTATGCTTCATGAAAATCCAAGTGAGAGGGAGAGGTAGGGGAAGAATTAATTTTAGCCATGGGGAAATTGAAACAATGACTGGAAGACCAACAGTGAGCAGCAATCGAAGATTTAGAGATTTCTTGATTTGCAATATACCTCTGATGCTCACCTAATCTGAATTTTAAAGCTCGCTAAATTGAATGCAAGGATCAACAGAGTTGACAAGAGAATCATCTTTTATGTGATATTTATATGCATTTTGTTGAAGAAAAACCCTCCAGTTTATATAAATTTCCTTTCTAGTATGTTGATGATACTTTCATTTTAATTCCCTGTGACCTGGATCTTTCTAATCTCTTTTCTCATGTTAATTCTGCAGATCCTTGCATTCAATTTACTCTCGAAGTCGAAGAGAACAATTCTCTTCCTTTCCTTGACGTCTTGGTTTCGAAACACACAGATCGGCTATCTAGCTCCGTTCATAGAAAACCTTTCACTGTATCTCTTCCTCCTCATGCTCTTTCAAATCATCCTCCTCAACAAAAAGAGGCGTCTTTTTACACTTTTGTTTTTAAGGCGTTGCGCATTTTTTCTGACTCTTCCACTCTGAATAATGAAATTAATTATATCAAAATCTCTTGCCCTTGCTTGTTGTTACAATCCCTCTTTGTTTGATAAAACTCTGTATAAATTTAATAAGCCTAAACATCATTTTTCTGATTCATATAATCCTCCTAATTTAACTCTATAATTCTGCCCTTTTATTCTCTTCTCTGTTTTAAAATTGCTAAAATCCTTTCTCGTTTTAGTTTTAAAGTTATATTCAATCCTATGAATAACATTAAATTCTCTTCTTTAAAAGATCCTATTCCTACTGAGAACCGGTGGGGGTATTTATTTTATTCCTTGATTTTGCAATTTAGGTTATATTGGTCAAACAAAGCGAGCTTTAAAATTCAGATTAGGTGAACAACAGAGGTATATTGCAAATCAAGAAATCTCTAAATCTTCGATTGCTTCTCACTGTCGGTTTTCCAGTCATTGTTTCAATTTCTCCATGGCCAAATTTATTTCTTCCCCTGCCTCTCCATATCACTTGGATTTTCATGAAGCATATTTTTTTCTAAAAATTCTGATAATCTTGTCAATGATCTCTCATCATCTCCTTTCCTCTCTCCTACGTGGAAATTACTTTTGTAATTATTTACCATCTTCTCTTGTTTCTTTCTTTTATTTATTTATTTTTTTAAAGGAATCTTTTGGTTTTTCTTGTTTTAATCTTTTATATTTCTTTCTTTATTATTATTATTTATATTTATATCATGGAAGACGGTAGTATTCCAGTGACGCAGCCTTAAGTCTAAAATCGTAAAAATGGCGGAATTCATATATGCACCTAACTGGAGATCGAAGGAAACGCGAAAAACCGCCACTTCATAACTCAGCAAATAAAACGCATATCGTTCTGATTTCTTAAAAACAGTCTTATATCTGCGGGCTTCTCTTATTCTGAAATTTTTACATTTCTGCATGCAGTATATTTTGAGATCTCGAAACCCATTTTTAAAGTACTTGCGATGGATAAAGTTCCTAATATCCATTTCTGAAAAATGGCTCGGGCGATTTTCTTTAAATTGATATATAATATGAATTTGTTTTAGATGAAGGGAATGAGATAATACTTGTGTCCGGGGAAACTCTTGTTTCTTATATAATTCGCAATTTTTTCCCTCTAAAATGACCTGTGCGATTTTATTAAAAATAATATATAACATAAATCTGTTTGAGATAAAGCGAATAACATAACACTTACTTGCAGAAAAACTGTTCTTTGTTATATAATCGGTATGAAAAATGAGACTATATTTTTTCGCTATTCTATGAGAAGTTACCGCAAATGCGCAAGGAGTTCCTAATGTATTCCTGCGAATGCTTTCTTTTTATTCACTTTTGGAAACAGCTGATTGGTTAAGAGCACTGCTCTCATAGACGCGATATATCGGGTTCAATACGCAGTGATGCCATTTGGTATTTTTATGAGTTCCTTCGTAATTTTGTATTGCCAATTAGATCATTAAATAAAATGTAAGACTTTTTTAAATTTTTTTCAAGTTAAACAAAATTAAATTGCAATTATAACTAAGCTAAATAAAATAAAACTTCATTTTCAATAAATTTCAATAACGAAATGTGCCATATACTGCAGCTGATAAATGTGGCGCCATCTATATTTTGGATAGAAACCTAAACTCTAACATTTCATATAGAATACAGATATATACATTTAACATTTTTAAATAACGATAACTGGAAAATGTTATTCAATATTCTTTCATAATCCTTTAGATATTTTGAGAGTGTTACTATCACACAGCAAATATATCTAGTGCATTGACTTTATTAACTCCTAAATGTAATTGAGTTAAAAATCTTTATCTAAATTTAAGTAATGAAGTTTGTTCTATGCATTTCAAATATTTTGTAACTATGTATCTTATCTCCACAAAAAAATTAAAAATATCAGATTAACTGTTTGAGAAAGTATTTTCATATTTAATTATGTATATATAAATAAATACAGTCTTTTCTTGTCTGATGTATGTTTTTTATATCTTCTAAAAGGAAACAAAAAACTTAAATACTTCCCAAATTTTACTAAATTCAGACATTTTTCTCTGTGAAGATGTGTGTGTGTGTGTGTTAAAAAAACTGCAGAAATTACTTTTCCTATATTAAGGAGTATAAAAAATTTAATGTAATTTAAAATAAAAATATCTTGAAATTGTTCCAAATATTTATTAATGTTATTAACTAACTGTCATATTTATTTTTTATATATATTGAAAATATCATACTTTAGACTAGGTACTTCTTTTTCGTTTCGAGAAATGATGCAAATTAAAATCATTAAAAACTTCCTGTTTAATGTTTTGCATAATAGGGTGAAACCAAAAATACATGTGCTTTTCATGTCCAAAACTTTAATCTTTTTTTTTTCATCTAATATACAAAGAAATTCCTACTTTTTTATGCCATCTTTTAGAAAAAACTATACTTAACTGATATGAAATATGCTCTAGCTAATTTTATTGTATTAATTGCACAATTTAAGCACTTTATCTATTCTTAGCTATGAAAATTAGCTGTCCAAATGACTTGAGAGACAACTTTAAACAGACTACAATTCTAAATATTACGAACAACACAATATTTATCTGTTTTTATTTAAATAACAAATATAGTAGTTTAATAAATTTGTACTAATGAAATAAGATATGTATTTTGAAACTGCATGAGTTTAACATTTGGCCATGAAAATGAAACCTCTGTTAGTTTATTTACATTTAGCAGAATAAATAATAAAATTTTTGTCCAACAAAGGGCGCCACCAATCTGTATTGCTCAAAGAACTTTCTAGAATAGAAGTCAAGTGCCATTTTCATTTTGTCTGCCACATTTTGCTGTATTATGAAGTGTTTTCTCTTTGTAACTTCGGTTACTCCAATTTTAGGTTTAAATATTGTTTTAAAATTAAAACTTATCTTTAAATCACAAAGCGCTAAGTAAAATAAGTTTACAGTAAAACCTCCATAACGGACACTCCCGAGTAGCGGACACCTCTATTTAACGGAAAATTTCCCAAAACCTACATTTTTGTAGGTTTAACCTCTTAATAACGGACATTTCGAATAGCGGACAGTAATTTTGGCGACAAAGGATGAGAAATTATTTTTTAACGAGAAAAAAAAAATAGAAGAAAAACTAAAAAACTTCTATTTTTCGATTCAAACAATGTTTTGGATATTCTTATACAGTGCCAAGAAACAATGGAAAAGAAATCATTTTAGTAGGGCTCGTTCGTAAAATTCAAAAAGTAATTAACTGGATTGCATCATTGCATAACATAGAAGATAGAAATCAGAAACGTCATATGGCGTCATATAATCTGAGCAAATGAAAAATAATCACTGAAAACCTAACATACGATTTTATTTATTTATTTTTACTATTTTATAAAACTATTATACAATTATATATCAACTATATACTATTTTAGAAAATAATTACTCTGGGTCAATCCATTTGAAGTGGTCCAGCACTGGATGCTCGACCATTTTTAAAAAATCTGTAATTTTTTGTACAACAACCCTAACATGATGGAAGTTCAAAATGACTATTATTTCATTTTTATTAATTTTTGTTTGTGTTTGGCGGCCATCTTTGTTTCATCGTCTGCAGCAATTTTCTCACAAGAAGGGTTTACGGAATTGTAAATGATTCATCGTTTATTTATCCAATTCAACTGCGGGTTAAATCAATTTGTACAGAATACATTGGGCTAAAAATCTAATAATGGAGTAGTTTCCGAAACTAAATGCTTATTGGTAAAATTTAAGCATGAAGTTTCAGTTTTTTTCCAAAATTTGTCCGTTTACAAGAGGAAATTTTTCTAGCAAGGAATACTGTCAACATGACATAATTTTTTTTACAAATCGGCCGAAAGTACTTGTACTCACACGCCGAGTTCCAGATCTGGGACTTGCTTTCTCTTCGCAAAAAAAATCTCAAATTTTTCAAAAATGACAAAAATCGCACTTTTCAGGCTTTGATATCTCTGGTGGGGCACGAGATAAAAATCTGATTTTTTTTTATAAGAGTATTGTATGGTAGTGCTATGCACAAGAAATTTCAGGATGGAGATTTGACTACAAGCTGAGATATGCCAAGGGCAACACGTCAAAACAATACTGCCAAACTATTGTTTTGTTGTAGTCACAGCTAAGTATTTATCTCAAAGTGTCATTTAAATTTATGTTTTTGATTATCTTTAAATAATAGTAACAGAAAATAAAGCCCTTTTCAAAGCTTAGCAATTAATGAAAAAATAATTATGCTTAAGGCCATACATTTTGTATGGTTTCAGTAATTTTTGTTGTAAGTAATTTTAGTAACTAAAAGAAACCTCACCACTTTTACATAAAGAAAAATAAATATTTTTATACAAGACCTGAGACATAAACAACATAGGGAGAAAGAAAAGCTGTTAATGCTGTATACTTGTTGAGACATGATCAAACGTGTCAAAACACATTCTTGCTTGTTGGTTCAAAAACCACAATTTTGATCTTTCTCAAAATTTTATTTGTAGGAACCAAGTCTTGTCATCTCTTGAAAACTTGATTGAAGATCTTGGCCCTGATGGCTAATAGAAATATACTTTGAAGTCACTATGTGCAAGTCTCAATTCATTAATAATTCCTAGCTTATTTCTTATGAAAAAATGTGATTTTTCTGCAGTATAAGTTTTGAAAAGGCTTTGGGTATCTTTACTTTCTGAAACTTACTTGATGCTGATGCATGGTAACATCGCATAATGTTTCATTTACAGGAACATACTTATGGTAGGAACAAGTTTCAGGGACTGGTAAGCAGCATTAAAATTGTGGTTTTTAAACCAACAAGAAGGAATGTGTTTTGACACGTTTGATCATGTCTCAACAAGTATGCCAACATTAACAGCTTTTCTCTTTCCCCTATTCTGTTTTTTTCTCAGGTCTTATATATATATATGTATGTATGTAAAAGTGCTGAGGTTACTTTTAGTTACTAAAATTACAACAAAAATTACTGAAATCCTATAAAATGTAGGCCTTAGGCATAATTATTTTTTAAATTAATTGCAAAACGCTTTATTTTCTGTTACTATTATTTAAAGATAATCTAAAAAATAAATTTAAATGATACTCTGAGATAAATACTTAGCTGTGACTACAACAAAACAATAGTTTGGCAGTATTGTTTTGACAAGTTGCCCTTGCTATATCTCAGCTTGTAGTCAAATCTCCATCCTGAAATTTCTTGTGCATAACATTATAATACAATACTCTTATAAAAAAAAAATTGAGATTTTTATCTCGTGCCCCACCAGAGATATCAAAACCTGAAAAGTGCGATTTTTGTCGTTTTTAATAAATATGGGATTTTTTTTAGCGAAGAGAAAGCAAGTCCCAGATCTGGAACTCGGCGTGTGAGTATAAGTACTTTCAGCCTATTTGTAAAAAAAAAATTGTCATGTTGACTGTTTTCCTTGCTTGAAAATTTTCCTCGTGTAAACGGACAAATTTTGGAAAGAAACTGAAACTTCATCCTTAAATTTTACCAATACGCAGTTAGTTTCGGAAACTACTCTATTACCAGATTTTTAGCCCAATGTATTCTGTACAAATTGCTTTAATCCGCACTTGAATTGGATAAATAAACGATGAATTATTTACAATTCCGTAAACCCTTCTTGTGAGAAAATTGCTGCAGACGATGAAACAAAGATGGCCGCCATGTACAAACAAAAATAAATAAAATTAAAATAATAGTCATTTTGAATTTCCTTCATGTTACAGTTGTTGCACAAAAAAATTTCGATTTTTTAAAAATGGTCGAGCAATGAATATCTGATTTTCTGGACCACTTGAAATGGATTGACCCCTCTATTTTATTAACCATTTGGAAAAATGGCTATTGTCCTCTGTCAGGGTAGGAAATCTAAAACATATCTGAAGCATTTTATTGGTTGAATCCGCATGTTATTCGTTTTCTGATTGGTCTATACAGTAATCTGTATTTTCCCTTTACTTTCAACAGATATGGATATTTCTGTTGCCACTATGACAAAAAAGTAATAAAAACAACAACAAAAATAATAACTCAGAAACAAATTGAGATACAGCTTTCAAACAAATCGCATTTAAAAGTACATTTTGTTCTCTATACGACGGTATAAAAAGTAATATTGTGTGATGTTTAGAAGTTTAAGAATGAAATTTCATTTAAAATGGGTCGAGGAATATTAATGTTTAATCCATGGCGTACATAATGAATGACCAGCTCCGTAGATGTTTAAATATTTGCTGTACCGAAAAATGTAATCCATGGCGTACGTAATGTATGATCAACTCCGTGCGATTTTTTATGTCTGAAATTTTAGTTTCTGAAAAAATCATTTTCCAAATGGTTGTTGTAATTTGTTAAATTGCATTTTTTTAAATTGTTAAATTGTCTACTGATTTTTTTGGGAGCGGCAATTAAAGCCGCCAAGTAGGCAATAAGAGCAGGGAAAAAACTATTTTGCAATGTGGATTACTTTTGATTCTTGTTAGTTATTATTTCGGGAATGGCCTCAAAAAGAAAACGATTAACTTTAAAAGAAAAATTTGAAATTGTAAGTGTATCTGAGAAAGAGAAATTGAGTTTACGGATAATTGCTGAACGTTTTAAAATAGGTAAAGCACAGGTGGGAGAGAATTTACGGAATAAAGAAGAAATAAGAAATTTGTAGATTACTAACTCTAACGAGAACACTAAAAATGTGAAATTGAGGAAGACTAATTCCATTGAAATTGATTCTATAATTCTGAATTGGTTTACTTCAGTTCGTTCAATAAACAATCCTGTAAGTGAGCCTTTGATTCAGGAAAAGGCTTTAGAAGTCGCTAAAGAACTCCGATTACACTACTTTAAGGCTTCCAGTGGGTGGCTGAAAAAGTTCCGATCTCGGCACAACATGTCTTTTAAAACATTAAGTATGTGCAGAAGCAAAATCCGTAGATCTTAACCTCCTCACTGACAAGCCCGTGTTAATACGTTCACTAAGCTCCATGTTTCACTGCAATGCAAGCAATATTTAAAGTAATATAATTCTATTGATTTAATGTATTTTTAATACATTGAACAAAGATTAATACTTCCAAGGATTGCATTCATATTCGTTAAAAGTTTTTTTTATAAAATGTTCAAAGAATCATTTTTTTAGCATTTAAAACAAAATACAGAGAAAACAACATTACAATTTTGCCCTTTTCCAAGACAGTCGGAGGGTTAAAGAAGTGGAGGATTGGCATGAACGACTGCAATCAATTTGTGAAGGCTATGAGGAGACAAACATTTTTAATGTCAATGAAACCGGACTCTTTTTCAGAATTTTTCCGAATAAGACTTTGTGTTTTAAAAAGAATGATTGTATCGGCGGGAAATTGTCAAAAGAACGACTCACTATTCTATTATATTGCAATGTGTTAGGTGAATTTGAAATCCCTCTTATTATTGGAAAATCTCTGAAACCCAGGTGTTTTCCGAAAAACATTCAATTTAATAAATTTGGTATTGTGTGGAAAGCAAATAAGAAAGCGTGGATGACCAGTCCTTTAATGATCGAATGGTTAACTTCCTTTGATAATCGGATGAAAAAACAACAAAGAAATGTTCTCTTGTTTTGGACAATGCAAGTTCTCTTCCAAAACATTTGAAATTCGACAATGTTAAAATTGTGTCCCCTCCCACCTAAAACACGACTTTAGTATACCAGCCACTTGATCAAGGTGTAATATACAATTTTAAAGCCTGATACAGAAAGCTTTTATCACGCCATATCCTTTCAAAGTTAGATTCTATGAATACACTTGAGAACTGCCTAAAACTAGTTAATGCTCTCGATGCTATAATTTGGATTTCCTCAGCTGTAAGAAACATAAAACCGGAAAGTGTACGACAGTGTTTCAGAAAAGCAGGATTTATATTAAAAGAAAATGAAACACTCATTTCAGACATAAATGAAGATGTAAGCGAAATAAGTGAAAATGAAATGTATAAGGAGTGAAGAAAGTGCCGAAAATTTCATTAATATTGATGAAGAGTGACATACTGAAGAAGAATCAGTTGATGTGTGCGATTATATTCCTTCAGAATTTTCGACAAAAGCTGACTCTATTAGTGACGATGCAAAAGATACTGAAACTGGAGATGTTTCCTGTAATATCGAGAATTTCCAAGAAGCGGCAAAATACAGTGAACAGTTACACAAATGTTTTCTAAAAAAAATTACTCAGAAGGATTAAAACTACTGACAGAGTTAAAACTTCACATTGAAAAACAAATTACATGTAATCGCAAGCAAAAGCAAACTTTTGTAACATATTTTTTTCGTAAAACTGTAATAAACTGTGGGTAAAGGTATGCACAATTTTATTTCTGTTTTATTGCTTTAAAAAAATAATTTTAATTTCTGATTAATCATATAATAAAGGTTTTAGGACCTATAACAGTCAATTAATGAAAAATTAAGCATTTCTTAGCACTTATTAAAGGTATACATATATTAAGACATACTTTAAATACAATAAACCCAACTGGAGTGAAAAATTAGCCGGGGCCAGGAATCGAAACTGGGTCGACAGCATAACGTGCTGTTGCTCTGCCGTTAAGCTACCCTGGACGATGTCCTAGCCTGGCAATTTCTCACTAATAAACCAAGTTGGGGAACGTCACAGTCCATCTATCAGATAGCATAGGATGACGTGACAACGATGAATAAATTTCTTTTTCCATCGATCCACAATATATATTAAAGCACATAAATTAACGTCTGAATACCATTTTTAATTATTAAAGGTACACATATATTAAGACAGACTTTAAATACAATTAAATGCAATAAACCCAACTGGAGTGAAAAATTAGCCGGGGCCAGGCTAGGACATCGGCCAAGGTAGCTTAACGGTAGAGCAACAGCACGTTATGATGTCGACCCAGGTTCGATTCCTGGCCCAGGCTAATTTTTAACTCCAGTTGGGCTTATTGTATTTAACTGTATTTAAAGTCTGTCTTAATATATGTGTACCTTTAATAATTAAAAATGGAATTCAGACGTTAATTTATGTGCTTTAATATATATTGTGGATCGATGGAAAAAGAAATTTATTCATCGTTGTCACGTCATCCTGTGCTATATGATAGCCCAACTTGGTTTATTAGTGAGAAGTTGCCAGGCTAGGACATCAGCCAGGGTAGCTTAACGGTATAGCAACAGCACGTTATGCTGTCGCCCAGGTTCGATTCCTGGCCCCGGCTAATTTTTCACTCCAGTTGGGTTTATTGTATTTAATTGTATTTAAAGTCTGTCTTAATATATGTGTACCTTTAATAATTAAAAATGAAATTCAGGCGTTAATTTATGTGCTTCAATATTTCTTAGCAATTTTTGAATTTCTGAGGTTCTCCCAATAGCGGACACCTCCGAATAGCGGACAGTTTTCGTGCTCCCGAGCTGACCGTTATTTAGAGGCTTTACTGTATATAAATAGCACAGTTATTTTTTAGAATATTATTATTTAAGAAAAAAAATTGTTTCTCCTTAATGTAATCTCTGTTACAACTCTTGGTAGCAAATGTTACATACAAATAACAGAGATTACATTTTATCCCAGAATATACAATTTTTGTGGTACTTATTGTCATTCTTCTTACTTATTTATATTTATTTTTGCAGTAGTATGTATTATTTATTTGTAGTATTTTCGAGATCTAAAAATGTCTCCTAAGAAAACAAGTTTTCAAGTTCATGAATCTACTGCTGAAGAAAATGAAATTAAAGAAATAACACTAGATAAAATAATTAAAGGAACATACATTCTAATAGAATTTGTAACTGAAAAAAAGAGAAAAATGAAGTATTACTACATAGCCGTTACACAAGATGATTTAGAAGATGGTGAAGTGCAAGTTATGTTTTTGAAAGCTTGTGATGATGCATCATCTATTTTTAAATTAGATGACAATGATATTGCATACATACAGTTCGAACAGATCCAAAAAAGGTTGTCCATGCCAACTGTAGTACAGAAAGGGGGCAGATCATTTTATAAGTTTCCCCACCCTGTTGACGTATTAGAAAAATAATTGCAGTGTTAAAAATTTGTGAAACTTTCTTTGAATAATAAAATTATTTCTGGTTTATTCCGTGTGTCTTTATTAGTTGCTAAAAAGTCAGTTTGTGGACATCTTGTAAATTTTTGTAACCTCTGTTACTGGATTTAGCCTCTGTTACAGGATGCAACCTCTGTTACTTGAAGAATTTTTCTATTCCTTTTTAATATTTGTAAACTGATGATAAACCAAATGTATTTAAAACAAAGAATATGTTATGTACTTTAAATACAATTAAAAAACATTTTCTTTAAAACTAAAATAAGTGGTAATTATGTCTTTATTAGTTGCTAAAAAGTCAGTTTGTTGACATCTTGTAAAATTTTGTAACCTCTGTTACTGGATTTAGCCTCTGTTACAGGATGCAACCTCTGTTATTTGAAGAATTTTTCTATTCCTTTTTAATAATTGTAAACTGATGATAAACCAAATGTATTTAAAAAAAAGAATATGTTATGTACTTTAAATACAATTAAAAAAACATTTTCTTTAAAACTAAAATAAGTGGTAATTATGAACATTGACTTAGTTTTTTTTTTTTTTTTTTTTTTTTTTTTTTCTAAACGAGATAAAATTACACATGTAATGATAATTAAATTTTATTATTTATTATTCATCTTTCTAAAACCATTATTTTGAACTAAAGGGAATTTTTGCTAAAGTAATATATAAAAGTTATATTTTTTGCTGAAATATTTGTATCATAAATTAAGTAAATACTGTCCAGTAACATAGGTTACATTTTTCACGCTAGATATGACTTTGCAAGGTTATATTTTAATTGTAAAATTGATTTTTTTCTGTGCGGATGCTAATTTTATGCAGCTTAAATATACATTTAAACAATATTATTGTTATTTAGTAAATTCTAGTAATAAAAAATAACGAAAAAAAATCTTGAAAATCACAAACAAAATTGGTTTTACCGAATAATTCAAAATTATTTTCTGACTAGCAAAATAATTTGTAAGTCATCTTGTCAAATTGTCTTCTATTCAGTAATATGAGTATGTAAAAATATCTTTTAACAATTTTTATAGAAACATGTATAATGATCACTTATAAACAGATTAAATAAATTAATGCTATAAAGTGATAAAATGTCATTTATTAAGATTGACGATCGTTTCGTCGCACCAACGGTGACATTTTCAAAATCATTCATATATTAAGTTCATAGCAACAAACATAAATTTCTATCAAAATAGCCACATTTTCGAGTAAGATTTGTGCATAAAAAAAATTTGTACATTAAAAAAAAAAATTAGTTTTCTCACTAAAAGTTTAAAAAAAAAAATTGATCATTATATGATTTTTTAATTTTGTTAATTAAAATAGGCATTATCATTTGATATTTTTATGGCTACAACAAAGAGATTATGTAAACTACAATTTAAAATAGAAAAATTTGAACTGAAAAATGCCTTTTTGAAAACTATTAAAATTGCATCCCAAATTTTAAATATTTCAGCATGGAGCAGGAAAAGATTAAAGTTGCATTGCATTTGTAACAATGAATATATATATATTAGGTTAATTCTATAAAAAATAAGTAAAATAATGCAATAAATAATAATATAAAGTGATAAAATATCATTTATTAAGATTGACGATCGTTTCGTCGCACCAACGGCGACATTTTCAAAATCATTCACTGTACAATGCACTATAATGCATTTATATGAATAAATCGATTTATCTTTTGTGCCACGCTATCCAAAATCAAAAGTAAATTTTATGTAAATGATGCGTCATTTAATCCAAACTAAGCGAAATGTATGCAAATGGATATTATGACGCAAAGAAATCGTTTACATAATTTTTACTTTTGATATTGGATTCTTTGGATTTTTGGGGGGTTTGCAGCTCTTTACAACTTACGTTTTCTTTTTTGTTTCCTACATCTTTAACAACTTTTGCTGTCACTGACGTTTTTCTTCCAGACTGTTTGTCTCTGTCGTTTTTGTCATTGTTTTTACTTTCTTAGTTTTTGTAGGTTTCTTGATTACTGAATTTCACTACGAAATCTCACTAGCAGGAGAATCAACTGTTCTATCTACAAGTGCCTATCTCATGGTCAGAAATAAGTAAAAGAAATTCCAAGCAAAATTTATTGCATAAACATGTAAAATATATATTTTATGTTCATATAAGCCTAAACTATGTAAATGAATTGAGCTAGAGCTAGATAGACAAGAAAACATAATTAAAATATTCAAAAGCTTGCATGGAGATAATTAATAAATAATCAAATTGTTAAAAAAAGTGTCCAAAGCGTAGAACTCTCGAAATTCATTACTTACTTTTAATATTTATGATCATATATATGGTCCATTTTAAGAAACTGAAATTGGTACAATAAAGGCAACTGCGCAATTTTTTTAAAGCACATAACCTCAAGACTAAGAACGAAATCGAAAGCAAACAAATCAGCGTGAAAAATGTGCGCAATAAAGACATAAATTCAGTTATGTATATGAAAACATAACAACTTACTTCAGTTTTAAAGTATTTTCCTACATTTAGTGGGAAAAATTAGATCAAAACAGCTAAGTTTAGGGGTTTTTTAAAATTGTCTGAAAAGAGTGGAAGGCGGGTGCTTTTTCTAATCATAAATTACGTCATTCTCATGAGAAAGATTTCAGCGGTAAATGGTGTTTAATTCTGTAATTAATGTGAGAATTGCAGCGGTCCATTTAAAGCGGTGGTCCAAATATGGCTACGCTCCCCTATATCACAAGAAGATGGAAAATTCAAAGAATAAAGCTTAAATACTTCAATAGTACAGAGAGTAGCGTGAAGCAGATTTGCCACAAGTAACTGTTTCATATTATAAAGAATATTATACTTAATTGTACTATAAAAAACTCTATAATTATTATTACTATGAAAAATAGTGAATAATACTTATTTTTAATAATTTTTTAAAAATACTACATATAATATATTATTTTACTTTAAAAATAGTCGACGTGGCATTCCTAAATGATGAGGGTTTTACATATGTGAGCATAAATAAATGTGTTTTTTTGAAGAAATGTTTCTATTTACAGAATAATTACATTTTTCAACTACCGTTAAAACTGTAGCTGTCCTAGAGCTCCACGAACCTTTGTATTACCTGTGAAAGGGTTTGCATGAGAAATCCTCTTTTATCATTTCTAGAGTAAGCTAAACCATCATAATCGGATATATGTATATCTAGAAGAATTTTGATATATGCGCCGCCACATAAACTGCTGACATAATATACATGCAATGACAGGCTGGTGATTGGTCAGGGAAAAACGCAGTCAAAAAATGCGGAAAGTACCAGTAGTTTCTTATATAAAATGCATCAAATAATATAAAGGGATTAAAGAAGGTGAATTTCTCTTTAACAAAATACTGGTATTTGACTGTGTTTTTCCCTGACCACTCTCCACCCTGAATGAAAGTTTTCTGTAAGCAAAATTTTTGTTATTAATAATATGCAAGATAATTTTGAGCATTTTTGCGAAATTTATATGGTACTGTTGAATTTTTACTTTGATGCCATGAAGTATGATATCCATTTCGCAAGATATTGACTAAAACTAACAAAGATTCATTTTCTGAGTTGCAACTACTTTAAAATTGTAAGAATTTCTTGGCATTACATTAAAAAAAACCATATCAATATTTTAATTACGATTTAAAATAAACTTTTTTGACAATGATACTATTTTTACTTGATTAGTTATTAATATTTTAATAAAAAACTGCTTAATGGTTTATAAATGTATTGGTACATTGCTACATACATTCTGTTGGCCAAAATGAGATATTTTAAAATAGGGTAATTTTTATATCCTTTATCATTTATAATGCATAGTAGTCTTTTAAGTTCAAATAAATGCGATCTAACCAAGCAAAGAAAGAAACAGTGGGCCATCAGCTGGAAAAAAGATGGCATCCAGCACTGCCATCAGCAGTAAAGTGCAAAGGTGCCATTACTTAAACCAGTACAAAAGTGTCCGTGCGGAATGCAGCTGGCCCATCAGTGATGGCCAACAGCAGGCCAGCATTGGTAAGCCATCACATTACTTCAATCCGCCACTTTTTCTGCAGTGCTAGCACCTATCCCACAGCTATTCCTTTGTTCGCCCAGCACTTTCCCTTACAAAAATTTCGTATAGGATTCTATAAAAAAACAAAGTATTGTAGAATTATGGCTCTTTTTTCCTTAAGCTAGTTTCACCAAGAGCTATCGAAATATTTGTAGAAGTGCCTACAATAGTAATGTCTATAGAAATATTTGAGCTTGCAGCGGTTTCCATGTGGTCACCCTCCCAAGTAATAACCGCGCTCGATGCTGTTTGGATTTCGCGATCGGACATGCACAAGTACTTTCAGCGTATGCTACGACCGGTCGTAGTTTTCAAGCTCTCATTACACTATTTCAAGTTTGTTTCTTTAGTGATTTACGTTCCCAATCATTAAACTGGTATAGAAATTATTCTATTGTATAGAAATCCTATATATTTTATACGCTTTTTTTATTATTGATTCTGAATTGTGTAAATTATGAAAACCGAAATTCTTTGTAAGTTAGTAAAACCAGATTTAAGGAGAAAAAAAAGTGCGTTAGTAACGAATTTATTTATTTATTCATTTACTTATTTATTTTGTTGGTGGCAGTGGTGCTATATTATTTACAGTTTTAAAAAAAAATTAGCTTCAGAGCTTAAATTGTATTAAGATATTCATTTCAGATTTGTATTCAAATACTCAATGTCTTCGATATTCGCAACGCCACCTAGCGTAAGGGTTCCCAGCAATAATACTACAAAAGTTCGTGCACTTCCATGTAGTGGTGGGCCAGCGCATAAGATAAAACGGAAGCCCACCAGGATTTTATCTGATGATTTCTATCAGCAAAGTTGACTGAAGCTGTCCAACAGTGGTCATGTAGAGGTAGACCATTAGCCAGCACTTCTCCATCATTGCCAGCATCTATCTTGCTGCTGGCCAGCAATTTCCTCTTTGCTGGGAAGTTGCAGCTGAAATAAACGACTTTCACATAAGAAATACTTCTCTCTTTTTACAATATTTACATGCACTTAATATTTATAAGTAACTCACTGAACAACAACAAAAATAAACTTTATAATATACTTATAACTACTTAAAAGGTGACAAATACATATAAAACCATATAAAAATATTATTTAATGTAACTCGATCTTTCGAACACACACGCGTTGATTTTCAAAGAGATAAAAAATGATTGACTGAATAGAAATACATTTTAAAAAACAAATACAAAAATAGAACGCATGCGCAAGCAGAGTTCAGTCAATTTCTCTGCAGAGGGGTGAAAAGATCAGTTCATATTATTAAGAAGTCGTGAAATATTTAGGATATTGTACCAAATTGCGGAATATTATAGGAAAGGCCGTCGTTACAAACATTATCACTTCTAAGTAAAATTTCAATGGATTCACGGATTATTGATGAGTATGGTTATACGTTGAAATGATAATTTCAGCTTTTTCGAAGTATATCTTAATATTTTATGCTTGATGCAATCTGGATAAAGCTGTATTTGGTTTGTTAAACTTGATATTAGAAATGTGCTCTTTTAATCTTTCTTTAAATTTTCGACATGTCATACCAATATAAAATAAATTCTTATGCTGTGTTCTAGGCTGAATGGGATGATGTAGACTCCAGCTTTTTCATAATCGGGAATAGGATCAATTTTGCTGTGAATCAATTCTTTCATTTTTGTTGGAGGTTTAGCTATTAAATTAATTTTATATTTTAGTAATGCATATGGGTCATTCCACGTAAAATGAGCAAAAATTAAAAAAAAGTCGTGGCCACATACTAACCAATTTTAATAAAATTCGATGCACAGGTTCAATTCATATTCAAAGTAATGCTCTGCAAAATATCTTGACAAAAAATAATTTTTTTTAGCAGTTTTGGACATTTAAAAATCTTGTGATATAGAATGGCATGTGCGCAATCGTCCAAAGTTGTAAGTTTGAAGTTCTGTATCTTGAAAGCTGTTTAACACAAAGGAATTTTTTTTGTAATTTTGTAAACTCTGAAAAATTATCTTCTTATTTACTGAGTAATAATAATCTAGTAACACCATGATTATTTATAAATTGGTTGCAAAAATTGAAAATTTGTGAATTTTGAGAAAATTAGAATCGTTATAAAAATCAAAGGAATTAAAAAACCTCTGTGAAATTTATGCCTGATGTAGTATGTCATATGTAGATCGAATTCCCCAAGTTTTAAAGTGGCTATTTATTTCTTTCATCTTCAAAAAAAGTTAGAAACTTTAAAAAGAATTACAAAATCATGATTTTTCCTCTTCTGTATAAGTCAAAAATAAAAAAGGGACAGGCCCGACAGTAACAATATTGCACAGACATAAAGATTAATAACTCCATAATACGTTAAAAAAAATTCAAGATTGCCTTTTGATTACTAACATAAGAAAAAGGGGTTCAAAATAGTAATGTTTTCTAGATTCCATTCGCTATACCTCTTTGAATTCGCCCGCGTATCTTAAAATATTGCACGATTTCATGGGAAAACATATTTAGTGCTGCCATCTAGTTGTTTTATTTGAATTTAGAATTGATATATAGTTTTTCGTTTAGCTTAGCCAGTTCTTTCTACTCTAATTTAAAATTCTCTTGAGGCAAAAATAAACTGAAAGCAAGAATAAAAGTTTCTGTATTTAAAGTATATACATTTATTTGTAATATAAAATATTTTAAAAGTTTAATAAAGCTTTCCTTGACTTAAAAAAAAGTGATTGACATATTGCATTTTACCCTCAACATTTTTTACTATTTATTTTTTTTCTCATTAAGGAATAAAAAAGGCATGAATGAAACTTTCGATATTTCAAATATATACTTTTAGCTATAAGGTGTAGCAATTTGCAGCTTGTCAAGGCTGTCCTTCGTGTGTAAAGGATTAATAGAAATATTTCTTTTATCCCTCAAAAATTTTCAAAAATAATTTTTTTCACGATACGAAATAAAAATACAATTACTAACTTATGCCAGTCTGTTAATTATCATTCACTCCTAATTATAAATAATTTTTAATATATTCTTTCCATTCCTAAGGCTAATAATCGAAATTGAAATTTTAAGCACATAGACAATACCTCGATTTTACATTCACTTTTAATATAAATTTTAATACTTAAATTAACAATCCAGAAATCTATTATTTTACATTTACTCATAAATAGATATGGTCTACTTATAGACTGATTTTGATTAAAATCTGTGACATGTGTGCCACAGCTGATTTGCTCATTTTGCATGGAATGACCCATATCTTAATCTCTCATAAAGTTGTGAGATATAATCAAAAGTGCAATAAATAGACTTGCTCAAACTTAATTCCTTCTTCTGTCTTGGTTGTTTTGCTTGATTAACTAATTTATTAACGTGTTGAGGAGGAAACCATTCTCATATTTTTTGCTATTGACAGAATGCAAAAAATATCCAACTTAATGAGTTGGATACAAAGATAAAGTTTACGTTAGAAATTGAGAAAGAGAGTATTTTACCCTTCCTTGATATTAAATTAATAAAGAATAGTTATGGAAATAAATTCGAGAGTGCTGTTTATAGAAAACCATGCAGATCTAACAACACTATTCTTTTTGATTGTAATTCACCATTTTCATATAAAATTGCTGCCTACAGGTTTTACGTTAAACGTGCCTTCGAAGTTTGTACAGATAAATACATAGAAAACGAGATTAGTATAATAAAACAAATTGTTATTGAGAATGATTTCCCTCCTCAACACGTTAATAAATTAGTTAATCAAGCAAAACAACCAAGACAGAAGAAGGAATTACGTTTGAGCAAGTCTATTTATTGCACTTTTGATTATATCCCACAACTTTATGAGAGACTAAGATATGCATTACTAAAATATAATATTAATTTAATAGCTAAACCTCCAACAAAATTGAAAGAATTGATTCACAACAAAATTGATCCTATTCCCGATTATGAAAAAGCTGGAGTCTACATCATCCCATTCAGCACAGAACAGCATGAGAACTTATTTTATATTGGTACGACATGTCGAAAACTTAAGGAAAGATTAAAAAAGCACATTTCTGATATCAAGTTTAACAAACCAAATACAGCTTTATCCAGATTGCATTAAACAGAAAATATTAAGATAAACTTCGAAAAAGCTAAAATTATCATTTCAACGTCTAACCACTACTCATCAATAATCCGTGAATCCATTGAAATTTTACTTAGAAGTGATAATGTTTGTAACGACGTCCTTTCCTATAATATTCCCGCAATTTGGTACAATATCCTAAATATTTCACGACCTCCTGATAATATGAACTGATCTTTTCACCCCTCTGCAGAGAAATGCACTGAACTCCGCTTGCGCATGCGTACTATTTTTGTTTTTGTTTTTAAAATGTATTTCTATTCAGTCAATCATCTTTTATCTCTTTGAAAATGAATGCGTGTGTGTTCTAAAGATCTCGGGTTACATTAAATTATATTTTTATATGGTTTTATATGTTTTTGTCACCTTTTAAGAAGTTATAAGTATATTATAAAGTTTATTAATAACAAGGTGAAAATTTCCTTCACGACACTAGTGTTTAAAACAGTGTTTTGACTCTATTGAACAAAAATAAAGTTGATTATTTTTAAATGTTTTAATCCTAAATATAAAATACACAGAATAAGATCACTCAACTTAATAACTTTGTATTGCAAACATGTACAGTCTCAGAAGTACAAACCTAACATAAATAATCACCTTCTTACATAAAATTAAGTCTATAGAAATGAAAGAAATAACAGAATCTATACAAAGCTATATATTTATCTTATACCATAATTTCAGGCATTATTATCAATGTAGCTATCACAGTATAGACATTTTACCATTATCTGTTATTGCAGTTATATAAAAAATAACATGACATATTATTTATTCATTTTAAAATTCTTTATCTTGTTTGTATACTTTTACATTCAATTCAATTTCTATAAGACATATTTCGTTATTTTTCATAAAACCTCTAAGGCATATTTCGTTATCTTACTTAAAAACATGTATTCTAACAGGTTAAAAGTATGCTATATAACAGGCATATCATTGTGCAATGCATCATCTATACTTTCCAGCTCCTTTCTAAAAAAAAAAAAAAATGCTTTCACCATTTTCCGGAGGCTTCCACAGTTTGAAATGATGTTGTTTTGCAGTTCGCATGAGACCTTTATAGCATATTATAAAGTTTATTAATAACAAGGTGAAAATTAATAAGAGATACTATATTAACAAAGAACTTCCACTCTTATCCCCTCTTCTCTCTTCTATTTTCCCCTTTCATCCAGCATTTTTCGCCAACCGCTGACTATGTTGCATTTTTTTTCTTTTTCTAATCTGATTTCTATGGTTTCTCTCCTTAGTCTGTTATGAAGATTTTCGTAATTAGCTATTTTTTCTATTTTAATTGTTTGCGATTACAAGGTTTTTTTTTTTTTATGCTCTTGAACATTAACTGCTCTTCAAAGGGATGTTGCTTGGTTATTGTATTTTAGATCGCGATTATGTTCTTTATATCTTTCATTAATTTTCCTCTTATTCATCCCTATGTATATGTTACTAAAAAAATATATTAATTAAATATGCAAAACTACAATAAATACAATAGACTATGCATCTTGTTAAAAAAATAATTAAATATACAAAACTGCAATAAATTTTCATGAAATATAAATAACTAAAATGCTTAATATGAATTATGATAAGAATCACAAAACACGTTTCAAAAATATGATTAAAACGTTTCAAAATAAAACTAAATAACTAGAGAACAGCAATTCTGGTTTTTCAGGATTTAGTGTCACCCTCGGCATTTCTATTACTTCATTTTCTTCTGATGGACTGATGGCTTCTATTATTATGAAACAGCCATTAGAAATGAAGTGTTAGGTGAAGATGAAAGAGCAGCCGTAAAAAGTAAAAACTCTGATTTTCTGGTCAGAATGTGGGAAAAAAGGGCCGTATTTTTTTTTTTTTGGCTGCTCTTTCATCTTCACCTAACACTTCATTTATAATGGCCGTTTCATAATAATAGAAACCACCAGTTCATCAGAAGAAAATAACTGGGTTAAGCGGGACTCTACTGCAGTACAAAACATATTTCACTTTTAAGACTTAAAGCACACGTTTTATTTTATGTAAAATGACATCATTCGCATCCGCTTAAGAATTCCACATTTACGATCTACTCATAACCATCTACAGTAAAGCATGCATAGTACATCACTATCGCAAAATAATGCGCAAATGCAGAAAAAAGATGCCGTCATTCAAGAAAATCGAAAAAAAAAAAAAAACTGCTATCTAATGATTCATAGACACTTAAAATTAAATATATTTTATAATAGCTCCATTGTTTTAACAGAAATCATCCGTTTATATTTTTTTCAAAATAGCCCGTATTTTAATTACATTTTCTTTCGGTTGTTACAAAAAATGGCAACAAAAATATATAATTACTATTTTAAAACTATTTTTCTTTTACTTTCAACAGAAATGGAGTACTTCTGTTGCCAATATTAAGCAAATGGCTCCAAAAACTACAAAAAAATTAATATTTCAAAAATAAATTGAGATGCAGTTATCAAACAAAATGCATTTAAAAGAACTTTTATTTTTCAATACGGCGGTATAAAAATTGAAAATGTGCGATGCTTAGAAGTTTAAAAAATTGCTAAATAGTATTTAATCGTAACGCTTTGTTTTACGGCTAGCTTCTGTAAGGTAACGTTATTTTTTGGACACAAAATAAGCTAGGAGAAAGAAATAGCATACCGTACTGGAGGCTAATAAATTGTACTATACAATTGAATGAAATTTCCGTTTTTTTATTATTTGAGAAGCTTTTAAACAATGTTAATCGAATTACCTTATATAATCATCCACCTAAATAATATTTAATAGACAATCGAAATTAAAGAGGGATTATCTTATTTAAAACTAATCTCAAAGTAACAAGCTTTCTGAATCCTAAATTGCATGTCCTGGGTAAAATTCCCCCTTTTAGAATGAAATGGCTGAACGTTAACGAAGTCTGTTAAAGTTAATGCGATTATGCAGCCGTGCATTTATTTAAACTAAGAAAGTTATTATGCTCTAGAGAAAAGTTGTGCGTCTTAATAATATAAAGCTTTCATATCTTTTGGAAAAAGATATATTGAATAGGACAATTATAAGCATGTTGCAATATACATTAAATAATTTTCCATTATATATTTATTGTATAGAAAGTGGTACTGTTTCTATCCTTAATAATATAGGTTGATCCTTTTTTTAAAAATTGTATACTTCTAATAAAGTTAAATTTAAATTTTTATTTTAATTTGGATATGCATAATCGTTTTATTTAGAAAGATGTTGGTCATATAAGAATAAAACTTAGAAAAAAGGTTAATTGAAATTTCAAAATGCAGAATTAATTGCAGTACATCAAATGTGAAAGGTTAAACTTAAAAAAATAATAAAATCGTGCATTTAAAAGCATATATATGAATCTGAGATTATAATATCAGGTGAATAAACAGTAAATCATGCAACAACGTAAA